>CM063183.1:92272111-94772111 GCA_031835075.1 Saguinus oedipus | reverse complement strand
GCAGTGTTTAGAGGGAAATTCATGCTACTGAACGCCCACAGGAGAAAGTGGGAAAGATCTATAATAAATACCCTAATGTCACAATTAAAAGAACTAGAGAAGCAAGAGCAAACCAATTCAAAAGTTAGCATAAGACAAGAAATAACTAAGATCAGGGCAGAACTGAAAGAGATAGGGACATGAAAACCCTTCAAAAAAATCAATGAATCCAGGAGCTGGTTTTTTGAAAAGATTAACAACATAGGTAGACTGCTAGCAAGACTAATAAAGAAAAAAAGAGAGAAGAATCAAATAGACACAATTAAAAATGATAAAGGGGAAATCACCATTGATCTCACAGAAAGTATGGGCCATCTTCACACTATCGATTCTTCTTAACCATGAGCACGGAGTGTTTTTCCATCTGTTTGTGTCCTCTCTTATTTCCTTGAGCAGCAGTTTGTAGTTCTCCTTGAAGAGGTCCTTTACATTCTCTGTTAGTTGTATTCCTAGCTATTACATTCTCTTTGTAGCAATTGTGAATGGGAGTTCACTCTTGATTTGGCTTTCTGTCTGTTTTTGGTTTATAGGAATGCTTGTGATTTTTGCACATTGATTTTGTATCCTGAGACTTTGCTGAAGTTGCTTATCATCTTAAGGAGATTTTGGGCTGAGACGACGGGATCTTGTAAATATACAGTCATGTCATCTGTACATAGAGACAATTTGACTTCCTCTTTTCCTAATTAAATACACTTACATCTTTTTCTTGCCTAATTGTTATGACGAGAACTTCCAATAATATGTTGAATAGGAATGGTGGCCCTCTCTCACTATTCTTATTGAACATAGTATTGGAAGTTCTGGCCAGGGCACTCAGGCAAAGGAAAGAAATAAAAGGTATTCAAATAGGAAAAGAGGAAGTCAAATTGTCTCTGTTTGCAGATGACATGATTGTATCTTTAGAAAACCCTATTGTCTGAGCCCCAAATCTCCTTCAGCTGTTAAGCAACTTCAGCAAAGTCTTAAGATACAAAATCAATGTGCAAAACTCACAGCATTTCTATACACAAATAATGATAGAGAGCCAAATCATGAGTAAACTCCCATTTGCAATTTTGACAAAGAGAATAAAACAGCTAGGAATACAACTTATAATGGATACAAAGGACCTTTTCAAGGAGAACTACAAACCACTGCTCAAGGAGATAAGAGAGAAACCAAAAAATGGAAAAACATTCCATGCTCAAGAATCAATATCATGAAAATGGCCATACTGCCCAAAGTAATTTATAGATTCCATGCTATTCCCATCAAGCTATCATTGACTTTCTTCACAGAATTAAAAAAAAATAATTTAAATTTCATAACCAAAAAAGAGCTGGTATAGCCAAGACACTCCTAAGCAAAAAGAACAAAGCTGGAGGCATCATGCTATCTGACTTCAAACTATACTACAAGGGTATAGTAACAAAAACAGCATGGTACTGGTACCAAAACAGAGATATAGACTTATGGAACAGAACAGAGACCCTCAGAAATAATACCGTACATCTACAAACATTTGATCTTTGGCAAACCTGACAAAACAAGCAATGAGAAAAGGATTCCCTATTTAATAAATGGTGTTGGAAAAACTGGCTAGCCATATGCAGAAAGCTGAAACTGGACCCCTTCCTTATACCTTATACAAAAATTAACTCAAGATGGATTAAAGATTTAAACATAAGACCTAAAACCATAAAAACCATAGAAGAAAACCTAGGCAATACTATTCAGGGCATACACATGGGCAAAGACTCGATAATTAAAACACCAAAAGCGATGGCAACAAAAGCCAAAACTGACAAATGGGATTTAATTAAACTATAGTGCTTCTGCACAGCAAAAGAAACTATCATCAGAGTGAAACGGCAACCTAAAGAATGGGAGAAAATTTTTGCAATCTATCCATCTAACAAAGGGCTAATATCCAGAATCTACAAGGAACTTAAACAAATTTACAAGAAAAACAAACAACCCCATCAAAAAGTGAATGAAGGATGTGAACAGACACTTCTCAAAAGAAGACATTTATGTGGCCAACAAACACATGAAAAAAGCTCATCATCACTGGTCATTAGAGAAATGCAAATCAAAACCACATTGAGATACCATCTCATGCCAGTTAGAATGGCCATCATTACAAAGTCAAGAAACAACAGATGCTGGAGAGGTTGTGGAGAAATGGGAATGCTGTTACACTGTTGGTGGGAGTTCAAATTAGTTTAACCATTGTGGAAGACAGTGTGGTGATTCCTCAAGGATCTAGAAATAGAAATACCATTTGACCCAGCAATCCCATTACTGGGTATGTACCCAAAGGATTATAAATTATTCTACTATAAAGATACATGCACATGTATGTTTATAAATTATTCTACTATAAAGATACATGCACATGTATGTTTATTGCAGCACTGTTCACAATAGCAAAGACTGAGAACCAATGCAAATGCCCATCAATGTTAGACTGGATAAAGAAAATGTGGCCCATATACACTATGGAATACCATGCAGCCATAAAAAAGGATGAGTTCATGTCCTTTGCAGGGACATGGATGAAGCTGGAAACCATCATTCTCAGCAAACTAACACAAGAACAGAAAGCCAAACACCACAGGTTCTCACTCATAAGTAGGAGTTGATCAATGAGAACACGTGGACACAGGGAAGGAAACATCACACACCTGAGCCTATTGGGTGATGCGGGGATAGGGGAGGGATAGCATTAGGAGAAATACCTAATGTAGACGATGGGTTGATGAGTGCAGCAAACCACCATGGCACATGTATACCTATGTAACAAACCTGCACATTCTGAACATTTATCCCAGAACGTAAAGTAAAATTTTAAAAAATGCACATACCTGTCTTATCTCTATCCCCAGTTGGCAAACTAGTTCAGACTAGAAACCATATCATGTTCTTTTAAATGAACCATAGTGCTATCACAGTTAGCTGATATGCCTGCACTCCATTTTTGCCACACATACTAGCTACATTCCTGGTACCTGCCAAGTAAACGAAACAACTGTTGTCCATCCTTCAAAACCTTATCTGGGAAAAAAAAAGGAAAAAGGACAAAAAGGAAAATCTATGGATTTTCAGTCTGGGTAACAACAGCGAAACTCCGTCTCAAAAAAAAATCCCTTATTATTATTTTTGTTT
The DNA here is from genome assembly GCA_031835075.1 of Saguinus oedipus. Taxonomy (NCBI): domain Eukaryota; kingdom Metazoa; phylum Chordata; class Mammalia; order Primates; family Cebidae; genus Saguinus; species Saguinus oedipus. Next base: position 94,768,922 of record CM063183.1, on the reverse strand, counting down.
TTTGAGATGGAGTCTCACTGTGTTGCCCAGCCTGGAATGCAGTGGCATGATCTTGGCACACTGCAAACCTCCACTTCCCAGGTTCAAGCGATTCTCCTGCCTCAGCCTCCCAAGTAGCTGGAATTACAGGCACCCGCCACCGTGCCTGGTTAATTTTTATATTTTAAGTAAAGACGGGAGTTTCATCATGTTGGCCAGGCTGGTCTTGAACTTCTGACCTCAGGTGAACTGCCCGCCTCGGCCTCCCAGAGAGCTGGGATTACAGGTGTGAGCCACTGCGCTGGCCCCAAGTTCCCTAAAGAAACACTCTCTTTTGCAGAAGCGCAATGAGTGAAACTGGCATGAAGCCATTCCACTGAATAAACACATCAGTCCATTTCATCAACAAACAAAAACAACTCACTCAACAAACAAAAACAACTGGTGGTTTTCCAGGTTGTTTCATTTGAGTCTACCTGCAACCAGTACCTGCCCAAGCTCCGGATCTAGAAGAGGCACACATGGCAGAAAGACAAGTGGACAGGAGAATAAATATCATCAATGAAAAGAGTCAAACTTTAAAACATTTGAGGAGATTGATTCTGAGTCAAATATGAGTGACCATGGCCTGTGACCCAGCCCTCAGGAGACCTGGAGAACATGTGCCCAAGATGGTTGGACACATTTTGGTTTTATGCATTTCAGGGAGACATGAGACAGCAATTAAATACATTTAAGATGTATATAGATGTATATTGAGGCCGGGTGCATGGCTCTCGCCTTTATTTTTAGCACTTTGGGAGGCCGAGGTGGGCGGATCATGAGGTCAGGAGTTCAAGACCAACCTGGCCAACATGGTGAAACCAAGTCTCTACCAAAAATACGAAATTAGCCCGGAGTGGTGGCGGGTGCCTGTAATCCCAATTACTTGGGAGGCTGAGGCAGGAGAATTGCTTGAACCCAGGAAGCGGAGGTTGCAGTGAGCTGAGATCATGCTACTGCAGTCCAGTCAGAATGACAGAGCAAGACTCTGTCTCGAATTGAAAAAAAAGATATATATTGGGGCCAGCTGTGGTGACCCATGTCTGTACTCCCAGCACTTTGGGAAGCTGAGGCCGGTGGATCACTTGAGCTCAGTTCTGGACCAGCCTGGGCAACATGGCAAAACCCTGTCTCTACCAAAAATACAAAACTTAGCCAGGTGTGGTGGCTCACATCTGCAGTTCCAGCTACTCAGATGGGAGGATCGCTGGAGCCCGGGAAGTTGAGGCTGCAGTGAGCCACGGTCACACCACTGTACTCCAGTCTGGGTGACAGAGTGAGATCCTGTCTAAAAAAAAAAAAAAAAAAAAAAAAAAAACCTAACTAAAATAAAATAAGAAAAAATACATTTGTTCAGAATGGTAGAATAACTTGAGGTAGGGGGGAATTTCAGGTTATAGGTAGATTTAAAAATTTTCTGATTCACAATTGGCAAAAATGGTTATCAATAGAAAGGAGTGTCTGGGTTATGATAAGGAGTTGTGGAGACCAAAAGAAAAAAAAAAAAAAGCCTCCAAGTAGCAGGCTTCAGAAGTGTAAAAAATAATATATATATATATTTGACAGAGTCTTCCTCTGTCACCCAGGCTGGAGTGCAGTGGCATGATGGCTCACTGCAACCTCCACCTCCCAGGTTCAAATGATTCTCTGCCTCAGCCTCCCAAATAGCTGGGATTACAGGTGTCCATCACCATGCCTGGCTAATTTTTATATTTTTGGCAGAGACGAGGTTTCACCATGTTGGTCAGGCTGGTCTTCAACTCCTGACCTCATGATCTGCCCACCTCGGCCTCCCAAAGTGCTGGGATTAGAGGCATGAGCCACTGCACCCGGCCGATTGTACATAATTCTGATCAGTCTTAAAGTCTGGGTTGATGTTAAATGCTGGTTTTAAGCCTTTGTGCTTGGTCCCAGATAATTCCTATAAACAAATTTTAAAAAATGTTTCTGGGTCTGGGCATGGTGGCTCACGCGTGTAATTCTAGCACTTCTGGAAGCCAAGGAGGGCAGATCACTTGAGGTCAGGAGTCAAGACCAGCCTAGCCAACGGGATGAAACCCTGTCTCTACTAAAACACAAAAATTAGCCAGGTGTGGTGGCAGGAACGTTTGTCCCAGCTACTCGGGAGGCTGATGCAGGAGAATCACTTGAATCTGGGAGGTGGAGGCTACAGTAAGCCAAGATCATGCCACTGCACTCCAGCCTGGGTGACAAACTGAGACTCTGTCTTGAAAAAAAAAACTTAGCATTTTCTCAGAAAGTACAACCACGTTTTCAGACAAGTAATTGTTATCTTTTTCAACACATGGTTTGTGGGATGGTATCTGTTATCTCACAAGCATTTAATGAGAACTGTTTAATATAGTGAGAAAAGGTGCTCTGTTTTTGCCAACTGTTGCGAATTAAGGAGATACTGTTGTAATCAGAATTGCAGGCAAAATGGCCTGTCTTTTCTGAATGTAAGATTTCATCAGAGGGCCAAGTGTAAGTAGCACATGCCTGTAATTCCAGTGCTTTGGTAGGCCAAAGCAGGAGGACCACTTGAGGCCAAGAGTTTGAGACCAGCCTGGGTGTACAGGCTTCTCTCTACAAAAAATAAATAATAACCTTATCTCTACAAAAAATAAAAAAAATATTAGCTGGAGAAAAAAAAATTCGCTGGGTATGGTGGCACTCAAGTGTGGTCCCAGCTACTTGGGAGTCTGAGGCAGGAGGATCACTTGAGCCCAGGGGTTCAAGGCTGCAGTAAGTCATGATTATACCATTGTACTCCAACTTGGGTGACAGAGTAAGACCCTGGCTCTTACCAAAAAAAAAAAAAAAAAAAACTTTTTTTTTTTTTTTTTTATCAGAAAGTGAAGCTTTCGTGACCTGAACTTGAAACCAACCAGATGGCTTTTTAAACATTTTCACTTAGTTTCTCTCTCTCTTTTTTCTTTTCTTTTTTTTTTTTTTCGAGACAGAGTCTTGCTCTGATGCCCAGGCTGGAGTGCAGTGGCGTCAGCTCATTGCAACCTCTGCCTCCCAGGTTCAATCAATTCTCCTGCCTCAGCCTCCCAAGAAGTTGGGATTACAGGTGCTCGCCACTATGCCCGGCTCATTTTATATTTTTGGTAGAGACAGGGTTTCACCATGTTGGCTAGGTTGGTCTCGAACTCCTGACCCCAAGTGATCCTCCCACCTTGACCTCCCAAAGTGCTGGGATGACAGGCATCAGTCACCACACTGGCCTTAGTTTCTTGTAATAATAATGATATTATCATGTACTAAGTATGTCAGAAGCTATTTTAGGTGGTGGGGATATGGCTGGTGCCTGAGAGATGACCCTTGTAGAGCTTATATTCAAATGGTTGATGGTGTGGTTAAGGTGGTCAATTACAAATCCCAGGCCAGGCACCGGGTGCGGTGGCTCATGTCTGTAATCCTATAACTTTGGGAGGCTGAGGCGTGTGGATCACTTGAGGTCAGGAGTTTGAGACCAGCCTGGTCAACGTGATGAATCCCTGTCTCTAGTACAAATACAAAAAGTCATTGAGTGTGGTGGTATGAGCCTGTAATCCCAGCTACTCAGGAGGCTGAGGCATGAGAATAGCTTGAATCCAGGAGGCAGAGGTTGCAGTGAACCAAGATCATGCCACTGAACTCCAGCCTGGGTTACAGAGCAGAACTCTGTCTCAAAAAAACAATGAGGCAGGTAGGGGGCATGTGCCTGTAGTCCCAACTACTTGGGAGGTGGAGGCACGAGAGTTGCTTGAACCTGGGAGGAGAAGGGAGGGAGGCAGAGGTTGCAGAGAGTCACTGCACTCCAGCCTGGGCAATGAAGGAAGACTCTGTCTCAAAGTAAAAAAAAGAAAAGAAAGAAATCCCAAATGTTTCTAAATGGAAAAAAGGACATAATGGGTGTGGATGCAGAGAACAGGGTGTTTCTCCGGGTCTCAATGGATGACACAAGGTAGAACTGATGTTTAAGATGAGCAAAGATGAGCTGGGATGAGGAGGAAACTGCTCCCGGAAGAGGGAACAGCATGGGCAAAGGCCCAGAGGTAGAAAGGCAAATTGGACCCCAAACAAATTCAGTGTTTGAAGTGAGGAATGCAATGGAGAGGCAGGAAGGTAGAAGTCTGCGGGGCTGTGGTAAGAGTCTGGAGTTCATCCGGAGGCAATGGGGAGCCACAGATGGTTATAGGGTGATATGGGGGGTAGAGAGGGATGTGTGAATCCACCTGATTTACCTCTGAGAAAGATCAAGATGGGCTGGAATATGGGCTAGAAGAAAGGAAGAACAGAAGCAGTGGCCAAGGTAGGCCAGGCACAGTGACTCACGCCTGTAATCCCAGCACTTTGGGAGGCTGAGGTGGGCAGATTTCTTCTTTCTTTTCGTCTTTCCTTTTTTTTTTTTGAGACAGAGTCTCACTTTGTCACCAGGTGCCAGGCTGGAGTGCAGTGGCACAATCTCGGCTCACTGCAACCTGCGCCTCCCAGGTTCAAGAAATTCTCCTGCCTCAGCCTCCCAAGTAGCTGGAATTACGGGCACTCGCCACCACTCCTGGCTAATTTTTGTATTTTTAGTAGAGACAGGTTTTCACCATATTGGTCAGGCTGGTCTCGAACTCCTGACCTGATTATCTGCCTGCCTTGGCCTCTGTTGCCCAGGCTGAAGTGCAGTGACTCTCTGCAACCTCTGCCTCCCTCCCTTCTCCTCCCAGTTTCAAGCAATTCTCCTGCCTTCACCTCCCAAGTAGTTGGGTCTACAGGCACATACCACCTAGAGAGAGAAATAAGAGATGAGTTCTGGTTAAGGAAGTATGGACAAAGGATTGTGGGTGATTATTGGGGCCAGCCCCAAAATATCTTTCATGTGAGATACTGCATTCTCTCCCTTGCCTGGTTGCAGAGGGAGGAGGGCCATCAGACTCACACTGGTCTCCGACATGAATGTTAAATGAACTTTCAGTGTGTCAGGTCAATACGATTTCCCCAAGATAGCTGAGTGTTTTCTGACCAATGAACTGTGTACTCATTCAAAAAATGTTAAGTTCCATGTTTGTAATAGTGTCTTGCTCAATAATTTGAAAAACTTGTTTATTGCAGAACTTCTCAGAGACTCTATTTTATTTTGAAACAAAGTCTAGCTCTGTTGCCAAGGCTGGAGTGCAGTAGTATGATCTCAGATCACTGCAACCTCCACCTCCTGGGTTCAAGCAGTTCTCCTCCCTCGGAGTAGTTGGGACTACAGGTGTGTGCCACTGCAGCCAGCTAATTTTTGCGTTTTAGCAGAGACAGGGTCTCACCATGTTGATCAGGCTGGTCTCGAACTCCTGGCCTCAGGTGATCCACCTGACTCGACCTTCCAAAGTGCTGGAATTACAGGTGTTAGCCACACACCCATCCCGCAGAGACTTTATTATTCTAACATATACTGAGAATCTTCTAGAGAGACTTGGTAGGCCCTTGTTTGACCATGGGGCCCTTTTCTGTAGATGTCTCCTGGGAAGAACATTCCAAGGCATTCATTTGGGAGAAATGTTGCATTAGAGGTTTGGAAAGTGGTAAAGGCCTTCTGAAACTTCAGAGAGAGGTGCCATCACTTTGTTTTGTGGCATGTCTTTGGAGGTTTCTGAGACAGTACTCAGGAATTTGGACACTGCCATTATTACTATCCTTAAGGAGAAAGATACACAGTGTAATTACAGCAATACATATTTGCTACATAAACAGGAGGCCATTAGCCTGATGTTGTCTATATAGTTCAAGTTCGTATATAGTGGACTTCAACCTAACTTACTATGTTAAACAAACTGAAACCTAACTTAGGGGCATATATATATACTTTTAAAATATAAAACAGGAAGAAAGGGCATATTTTTAAAATTAATCAATTTATTTTTCAACACTGAGTCTTATTCTGCCACCCAGGCTGGAAAGCAGTGGGATGATCTTGGCTGACTGCAGCTTCTGCCTCTCCAGTTCAAGCAATTCTCCTGCATCAGCCTCCCAAGTAGCTGGGACCATGCCTAGCTAATTTTTGTATTTTTAGTAGAGATGTGGTTTCAGCATGTTGGCCAGGCTGGTCTTGAACTTTTGACCTCAAGTGATCCACCCGCCTCAGCCTCTCAAAGTGCAGGGATTATGGACATGAGTCACCACACCAAGCAGGGGCATATTTTTGTAACAAATAGCCAGGTTTTAGCCCATCACGAACAGCCAAGCTTCAGCTAATCAAGGCAGCCAATTCATCACATCATGCCCAAATAAGGCAAATACCTAGCAGTAGCCAATCAGGTGATTTCTCTGCTTTGCTTCTGTGTTGGGTCTATAAAAGTTCACTGCTCACACTTATGGGTGGAGTCTTTGGAACCTCTTCTTCTTCTGAGTGCTGCCTGACTCGTGAATTGTTCACTGTTCGAATAAACTCTCTTACGTTTATTTTGTCTGAAGTTTTTCTTTTGACAGACTGGATATTGGTATTTTCCAAAGCCTTCAAGGCCCTACATTAAACCAGCTCAAGACAAGTGTTGGGCAGCTGACTACCTGTGGCACTAAGCTCCAAGTGGCACTAAAACAAGCAATCAAAGAAAAAATAGATAAACTGGACTTCATCAAAATTTTAAATGTTTATGCTTCAAAGAACACTATTAGGACAATGAAAAGACAACCCACAGCATGAGAGAAAATATTTGCAAACCATATCTCTGATATGTTTTTTTTTTCAATATGCTATTTTAGTAGGTGGCACTTAAGATACATGATGAGTTGAGAGTTACATTGTCTGCAGAAAGCATCAAATACCACTCTACTCCCCACCAAAACCAAATAAACAAAGCCAACTCTTGGGCAACAGATGTGTTAAATAAAATCACAGATCGCGCTTGTTTCTGGCTCCCAAGCCTGGGTCACTGATACATGGATAGTGCCAAAGAATTCCCGGCTTCAACATCGCTAGATTTAAACTGCTGGCGTCTTTACATCACACCCATGCCTCTCACAGCGCCCTCACGTCCCAGAGGACAAAGGAAAAGCAACAGGAACAGCAGGTCCTCATGGGAAACGGAAGGACAGTGGGGAGGCGGGGGTGTGGGGGTGTGGGGGTGGGGGGCGGGGAAGCGTTCAGGGAAGAAGGGAAGGCAAGGCAACCCCGAATTCCGCTCCGTGCTCAGTAACAATAAAAAGAGAGGTAGCAGTACACGATGCAAATGAAAGGGCTGCCGGCAGTGGGCAGCATCTAGTTAGTGCGGTTACTGCAAGGCGTCAGTGCTCGCGAACTTAACACTGGCTCAACCTCCTGGTGCCATCTTTGGGTGTTTTGGGCATAACCCGCCGTTTTCCCCAGCACAGCCCTGACCCAGGAACGCTAGGGAGGGGGCTGCTGAGCAAAAACCTTTTGTTAAAAAGAACTATGGATCCCAGGAAAGAAACGTGGAATCTAGCAAGACCTACATGATATTTGAAGTTGAATTTGGAATACCTGCAGATGGAAACTAAAAGATGAAACAGAGGAATGATTTTACATGTGGTGCGATTCATGATTCTGTTCGTGCGACCATATTGCCCTGAGGAAAATGTGCCCTGGCCGCCAGGATTTAATGCGTCACTTAGGGCATTCTCTAAGTGCTGACAGTTTCATGGATTAGGCTGAGAAAGGTGGCATGAAACGAAAATGAGGTTATTAGGCCGGGCGTGGTGGCTCACGCCTCTAATCCCAGCACTTTGGGAGGCCAAGGCGGGTGGATCACGAGGTCAAGAGATCGAGACCATTTTGGTCAACAAAATTAGCTCGGCATGGTGGCGTGCGCCTGTAGTCCCAGCTAGTCGGGAGGCTGAGGCAGGAGAATTGCTTGAACCCAGGAGGCGGAGGTTGCGGTGAGATGAGATCGCGCCATTGCACTCCAGCCTGGATAACAAGAGAGAAACTCCGTCTCAAAAAAAAAAAAAAAAAGAAAAAAAAGAAAAAGAAAAAGAAAAGAAAATGAGGTTGCTCAAAAAGAAAAGACCACATTTACCCAGTTCCAAAGAAAATGTTAATATTGGTGATACGCTTTATAGTTCCATAATTCTCATCTTGTATACTGCAAGCTACTAATATTTGAATGTGAAATGACACAGTAGAAAAACCATATACATGATTAGAACACACACTGCAGTTAATGTAGAACTCTATACAGAAGGATAAATTATTTCTGTTGTATGCAAATATGGACTAACAATAGAAAACAGCATTCTGATATTCAAGTTACTTTTAAAAATGGAAAGTGCTTAAGTTCTGGGGTACATGTGCAGATCTTGCAGGATTGTTACAAAGCTATACACATACCATGGATATTTGCTGCCTCCACCCCATCACCCACATTAGGTATTTCTCCGAATGTTACCCCTCCCCAATCTTCTCACCCCCTGCTATCCCTCCCCTAGCTCCCCACCTCCAACAGACCTCCATTGTGTGATGTTCCCCTCCCTGTGTCCATGTATTCTCATTGTTCAATACCCACTTATGAGAGAACAGTGTTTGGTTTTCTGTTGTGTCAGTTTGCTGAGAATGTTTTCCAGTTTCATCTGTGTCCTTGCAAAGGTACATGAATTCATCCTCTTTTATGGCTGCATAGTATTCCATGGTGCATATGTCCCACATTTTCTTTACCCAGTCTATCTTTGATGGGTATTTGGGTTGGTTCCAAGTCTTTGCTATTGTAAACAGTGCTGCAATGAATATGTGCGTGCATGTGTCTTTATAATAGATCCATTTATAATCCTTTGGGTGTATACCCACTTAATGGGATTGTGGGATCAAATGGAATGTTTCCATATCCTTGAGGAATTGACAGTGTCTTCCACAATTTAAATTCCTAAGTTAAATTCCTACCAACAGTGTAAAAGCATTGCTATTTCTCCACATCCTCCAGCATCTGTTGTCTCCAGATTTTTTAATCGCCCTTCTGACTGGTATGAGATGGTATCTCAAGGTGGTTTTGATTTGCATTTCTCAAATGACCAGTGATTAACATTTTCATGTTTTTTGGCCATATATCTCTGATAAAGGACTAGTATCTAGAATATATAGAATACTCTGACAGATCAGAAATTGAAAAAAAAACCCAATTAAGAAATAAAATCTGTCCAGGCATGGTGGTTCATGCCTGTAATCCTAGCACTTTGGGAGGCCAAGGGGGTAAATTGCTTGAGGTCAGGAGTTCGAGACCAGCCTGGCCAACATGTGAAACCCTGTCTCTACTAAAAATACAAAAATTAACTGAGCATAGTGGTGGGTGCCTGTAATCCCAGCTGAGATTACAGGAGGCTGAGGTAGAAGAATCACTTGAACCTGGGAGGCGGAGATTGCAGTGAGCTGAAATCATGCCTGTCCACTGTAGCCTGGGTGATGGAGCAAGACTCCATCTCAAAAAAAAAAAAAAAAGAGGGGGATGTAAAGAAAGTCTTTTTTTGTCCAAAGAACACATACAAATGGCCGAGAAGAACAGAAAAAGATGTTCAAGTTATTAGTCATTAGGGAAATGCAAATCAGGCCCACAATGAGATACCACTTCACAACTTCACACCCACTAGGATTGCTGCACTAATAAAAAATGGACAGTAGTACATGCCAGCAAAGATGTGAAGAAATTGTAACCCTCATAAATTGCTATTGAGAATGTAAAATGATGCAGCTGCTTTGGAAGATAGTTTGTCAGTTCCTCAAAAAGTTAAACATAGAATTATCCTATGACTCAGCAATTCTCCTCCTAGGCATATAACCAAGAAAAATGAAAACATATGTCTATGCAGAAACATGTATAGAAATGTCCATAACAGTATTATTCATCATACCCAAAATGGGGAAACAACCCAAATATCCATCAATCAATGAATGGATAAACAAAATGTGAAATAGCCTTTCAATGGCAAATGATTTGTTGATAAAAAGGAATGAAGTGCTGACACATGCTACAACATGTGAACCTCGGAAACAGTCCACTAAGTGAAAGGAGACAGACACAGACAAAAGGAAGCCACATGTTGTATGGTTTCATTTGTATGAAATGTTCAGAATAACAAATCTGTAGAAACATACAGTGGATTAATGGTTGCTAGATGCTGGGGAGAGAGGTGAATGGGGAGTGACTTGTAATGGGTACTTGACTTCTTTGTGGGGTGATAAAAATATTCTGGAATTAGATAGTAGTGATGGTTGTACAACTTCATGAACATAATAAAAAGTGCTGAATTTGGTCTATGGCCATACCACCCTGAATGCACCCAATCTCTTCTGATCTTAGAAGCTAGGCAGGGTCGGGCCTGATTAGTACTTGGATGGGAGACCACTTGGGAATACTAGGTGCTGTAGACTTCTCTGCTCTCTCCTTCTTTCCCCCTTTTCCTCCACTCCCCCCCAAAAACACTGAATTGCATTTAGTGGTTGTAATTATAAAAGGGTGAACTCGATGGTACATGAATTGCATCTCAATGATAATAATTTTTAAAATCATTAGACTAAATTGGCCAGGCACAGAGGCTCTGGTGCCCCCATTTATTCTAATAACTTTAAATGATCTATGCCTGTAATCCCAGCACTTTGGGAGGCCAAGGTGGGAGGACTGCTTGAGGCCAAGAGTTCAAGACCAGCCTGGCAACATAGCAAGATTACATCTCTAAAAATAAAAACAAAATTTCAGGCTGGATACAGCAGCTCATGCCTATAATTCCAGCACTTTAGGAGGCTGAGGTGGGAGGATTGCTTAAGCCCAAAAATTCAAGGCCAGCCTGAGCAATGGCAAGACCCCATCTCTATAAATAAATTTAAAAATTAGCTGTGTATGGTGGTGCACTCCTGTGATCCCAGCTACTCAGGAGACTGGCTGCAGCAGGAGGATCCCTTGAGTCCAGGGGGCTGAGATTGCAGTGAGCCTAAATTGTTCTACTGCACTCCACGCTGGGTGACAGAGCAAGACCTTGTCTTAAAACAATAAAAGAGAAGAAAAGAAAGAAAAAAGAAATAAATAATAAAAATTCAGTCAGAAGCAAGAGATTGAAAAGGGCATGGATGAATCTGGAGAACATCATTCTCAGCAAACTGACACAAGAACAGAAAAAGAAATACCGCATATACTCACTCATAGGTGGGTGAGAAAAATGAGAACACATGGACACAGAGAGGCGGTCTACTATACACTGGGGACTGTTGGGGGAAATGGGGGAGGGACAGCGGGTGGGGCTGGGGGGGATAGCCTGGGGATGAATACCAAGTGTGGGTGAAGGGGAGGAAGGCAGCAAAACGCACTGCCATGTGTGTACCTATGCAACTATCTTGCACATTCTGCACATGTACCCCAAAACCTATAATGCAATAAAAATTAAAAAAAAAAAATTAGGCCAGCTGTGGTGGCTCACGCCTGTAATCCAAGCACTTTGGGCGATCACCTGAGGTCAGGAGTTCAAGACCAGCCTGACCAACATGGTGAAATCCCAACTTTTTAAAAAAAGAAAAAAAGTAATAAATAAATGAGAAGTAGGATGCCCATCAACATCGGCTTTCACACAGGACTCTTTATATAACTGGCAAAATATAAAATGGCTTCAAGGTGAAAAAAATCAAAGCAAAATCAAAGCACCATTGCTCAGCTGCACCAGTGTATTTCTGTTGAGTTCTCTTGCACTATGCATGTGGATAGTTGCTCTGTACAACCAAAGACCCAACCCTGAGCTGAGAGTCACCAGCTGACAGTCACCCAAGATAGTGTTACACAAAACAATGCCTGGATTAGTGCTTATAATTGGAGATGAAGGATTTTATTTAAACTTTAATTAACTTTTATCTAAACTCTTTAATATTTTTGATGTGAAATTTCCAGATTCAGGAAGTAGCTAAAGAAAACTAGAGAATGAGAACCGCAGAAAAGTAGTGAAGCGTTTGTTCTATGCAAACCAGAAGAAAAAATCATGTAAATATATTTCAAGCAGATCTTTGAAAGCGCGAGCAACCTATATTGTTCAGCAATAAATTGCAGAAAAATGGTGACATGAAAGACAATTCTAAAGAATGCAAACTTTGTCATTTAGGGCCGGACAATGTTGGCCATTATCTGAGACCCATGTTCATGGAAAACGGCAATGGTGACAAGTCCCCCACCTGTTTGTTTGTTTTCTGAAATCCCCCCACGCCTTTGTGTTCCAAGAAAGTGCTAACCCTAATCATCAAGAAGAGTCCTTACTCATATACTCAGATAAGACTTGCTGTCTGCTCTTTCTCATAATGTTGTGGACCTCATGGATTACTCTCGGGGCTGCCTGCCTTTATAGAACCTAGACCCCTTGTGCACATTGAAGCATCCCTCATTAATGGTGACTCCCTCTTGCAACAGCCTAAATAAAATTTTCCCCTTAACAGTCCAGTGCATTTTTGTCTTTCACAATTATATAATACAATAAATCCTTTATTTTGAACATAAAAAAGAGGTATACAGTCTTTCTTACTAGACAATCTGTTCTTTCTGTCCCCACTAAGAAAATATTGAAAAAATATTTAAAGAATGTCAGTTTGGAGGAATGCTAAATATTCACCAGTAGAGGGTACCCACAGTTGGAGTTGCCCTGACCAGCTATCTCAGATAAGGACTGTGCCACAGCCTTCTTTGAATGAAAATTCACTCCCTTGTGGTGACAAATCAAGGGAGTTTTTCTTTTCTTTTTTTAAAGCAAAACCTCTCTAAGTGCATGACAGTTTTACATTTCTAGACAAACTGTCCATAATCCAATGCCCAAGTCTGGTTCTTCCCCTCTTCCAGAGCTCCTCTAATGCCAAGCATCTAGCTCTGTTCAGTTTTTTGGATATTAAGTGGAAATGTGCATGTACAGAACTGGTTTTATGACAGGTTATCAGCTTTTTCATATCATTAATACATCTGACTTCTGATTTCTTTTAATACAGTAACCACTCTATGGGTGTCACTATGCTTCAAGCCATTATAATAAATCATGAATGGTAAATAAGATGGAAATACTCTGAGATGATCACAGTTGAACAGCACATTGAACTTTCTCAGCAGAAACACTGGATAACGCACTCTTCAGTCTGTTATTGGGGCACATCACTGAATTGTCTGATACTTTCACGTAGCTGTTCCATTCCTGGATTATTCCATAATTTGTGGGGCAGCCTCAGGAGCTCAACCTCATGATTTCCCAGGATCATTTTTGTTTCCCTCATGCTGAAACATTGGGATTTGGGGAGTAAAAAATGCTATAATATTGCACATGCATTGTAAATTCTTCTGCTATGGATCTCTGAGCTGGGGTAAAGGGATTTATTTGGAGGTTGAGATTTATCAAAGAAGCAGCTGAATCTAGAAAATCCGGGCCAAGAATAAAAGTGTGATTCATCCTGGAAACTTCCTGGGGCCCTCCCTCTCAGCAGGTACAAGATACAGCTTCAGGCTTGTTTAACAACATCTGTTTAAATAGTCAGAGTAGACAGCACACTGACTCCCATAGTCTTATTACAGTCTCAAGTTTCCATTTTGCTGGTACTTTGGGACAGGAGAGCCAACTCCCTTAGCATCTAGTTACCGCATGCTTACAGTGGAATGTTTGTGCTGTTGCATAGCAGAGGGAACAAGCAAACTTTGCCCAATGCTTACCTGTGAGTGCTAAGAATGAGAGCTTGTTTGGTGTAGCAGGGAGATATCCGAGCTGAGAGAGTTGAGCTCTGGTCTTCGGATGTCAGTTTAGGGTTGTGTATTAGTCTGTTTTTGTGCTGCTGATAAAGACATACCTGAGACTGAGCAACTTACAAAGGAAAGAGGTTTAATTGTACTTACAGTTTTGCATGGCTGGGGAGGCCCCACAATCATGGCGGGAGGCAAGGAGGAACAAGTCACATCTTTTGTGGATGGTGGAAGACAAAAAATGAGAGAGTTTGTACAGGGAAATGCTGCTTTTTAAAATCATTAGATCTTGTGAGACTTATTCACTATCAAAGAAACAGCTGAATCTGGAAAATCAGGGCCAAGAGTGAAAGTGTGATTCATCTCATGAGACTTATTCACTATCAGGAGAACAGCACAGGAAAGATTTGCCCCCATGATTCAATTACCTCCCACCAGGTCCCTTCCAAACACATGGGAATTCAAGATGAGATTTGGGTGGGGACACAGCCAAACCATATAAGGTTGGGAGATTTTGGGCAAGTCATTGCCTTTCCTTCCATCTGTTTCTCTTCATCTATAAAATAAAGAACTAGATCAAATGAGCTAGGAAGCCACTTCTAAACCTAGCTTTTTCTTTTTTTTGAGATGGAGTTTCACTGTGTCGTCCAGGGTAGAATGCAATGGCATGATCTCAGCTCACTGCTGACTTCTGCCTCCTGGGTTCAAGCAATTCTCCTGCTTCAGCCTCCTAAATAGCTGGGACTACAGGTGTGTGCCACCATGCCCAGCTGGCTTTTGTATTTTTAGTAGAGATGGCATTTCACCATGTTGGTCAGGCTGGTCTTGAACTCCTGACTTCAGGTGATCCACTTGCCCCAGCCTCCCAAAGTGCTGGGATTACAGGTGTGAGCCACTGCATCCCTGGGCCTAAATCTAGCTTTTGCTCATCAATCTCTTTGAAAATTATTTAAAAAGTTTAGTTATAATGATAGTGACCTAACAGCATTCTTCCTTTTTTTCTTCTTTCTTTTCTTTTCTTTCTTTTTTTTTTTTTCATAGACAGGGTCTGTCTGGCTATGTTGTCCAGGCTGGCTTCCAACTCCTGGGCTCAAGCAATCCTCCTGCCTCAGCCTTCTGAGTAGCTGAGACTACAGGTAACAGAGTTATTTCTAATATTAGGGTTAATATTAGGCCTGGATGTTTCTGATGAGACTGTTTTTCATTCTTCCACAACATGTATATTGAGCATCTACTAGGTAGGCACTTGATAAAACAATGAGGAAAATAAAAATTCCTACCCCACATGAAACTGACATTCCAGCACAAAAATGCAGACCCTAAACAATAAACACCATAAAACAAGCTTATATAATAGTCAACAGATTACTTATTTGGATAATTTCAGTGAAAGTGCCTAGCCAAGTGGAAACCCCAAATCAGTCTACTGTGTAAGCTGATTTGAATGCTTTAAATATTTTCTTTTTTAAAAAAAATTTATTTATTTTTATTGCATTTTAGGTTTTGGGGTACATGTGCAGAACGTGCAAGATAGTTGCATAGGTACACACATGGCAGTGTGTTTTGCTGCCTTCCTCCCCTTCACCCACATTTGGCATTTCTCCCCAGGCTATCCCTCCCCAACTCCCCCCCAGCTATCCCTCCTCTATTTCCCCCAAAAGACCCCAGTGTGTAGTACCCCCTTCCCTGTGTCCATGTGTTGCTTTCTTTAACCAACTAACTAAATTGCCCAGCCATGGGAAGAGGATGGGACTGGCCAAGAAGCTTAGATTCTTGCCTTAATTAAGAGTTTAGTTTGTAAGTAAGTAACTAATTCAAGCTGGATTAAACAAAAAGGGGAATTTATGCTAAGAATCCAGGACTGAGAATTCTCTTTCTGACTCTTTGCTTACCTGGACTCTGGGTTGCTTGTTGGCTGCTTCTGCCAGTTCTGGGTTTTCAAGGGGACAGTGGCCCAGTGATGGCTGTTCTTTGAGGACAAGGGAAGAATGTCTTTTGCTTAAAATGTTTCTGTATTTCCAGGTAGCTAGTTAGTTAATTAAAGCCAGGGTCTCTCACTCTGTTGCCCAGTCTGGAATACAATGGCACCATCTTGGCTCACAGCAGCCTCCACCTTCCAGGATCAAGCAGTGCTCCCCCCTCAGCTTTCCAAGTAGCTGGGACTACAGGCACATGCCACCATACTTGGCTAATTTAAAAAAAAAATGTTTTTAAACTGAGACAAGTTCTCACTATATTGCCCAGCATGTTCTCAAACTCATAGGCTCCAGTGATCCTCCTGACTAGGCCTTCCTAAGTGCGGATATAACAGGCATGGTTTTAATTTTTTAAAGCTCCCAGCAGTGGTATTAAACTCTTTCTTTTCAGAGAAAGTGCACTCTTTCCCCATTTCTCATGTTATCCTCTACTGCCTCTGCTTAGGGCTCACTCTTGGGGAAAGTGTCACTTGAGAGATTCCTATTTGTATGTGGCTTGTGACTGACAGGTCCCTGCTCACAGAGGCTGCTTCTCAGGGTGGGGTCCCCAAGGTCTGGAGTGTGACCTCTGAAAATCTTCAGGGCCACATGCAGAATGAGAGCCTGTGACCACATAACCTCTGGAGGGGGACGTCCTACCACCCTGTGCTTTACTGTGCAAATCTGGATGTACATTTCAGATCCTTGAAAAATGTTAACCAGTAGGACCTAGAAGAAGAGGTGAGGAGGGGTCACCCTCCAGGTGTGCCTGTGGTGAGCCTTTGTGCTGAGCAGGTACAGGGAGGGAGGCCCAGGCACACACACCTGTGAAGTAGGAGTAGCTGGCTGGGCTCCTTGACGTGCTCCAGAGCTTCTCCTCCTTTTCTAACCACTTCACCTACAGAAGGCCCAGGTGGCTGTGGCCTCTAGGGTCCCTTGCAGTGAATATGATGCCCATCCTCAGCTTTTCTGCAGGCCTGGGGCTGTGCTCAGCACTGTCGTATGTGTGTATGTGTATGTGCACACACGTGAATGTGTGCAGACATCATGAGGTGTGGTCCCTGCTCTTAGGTAGCTTGCGTTATGGCTGAAATGAAGCACCCCCTGAAGCGAGGGATGGAAACACAAGCCCAGATGGAGTGGACTTGTGTGGAGTCAGACGGTGGCTTCCTGACCTGGCTTCACCCCAGAACCACCTGGGGTTTCTAGCTGTGCAAATCCCGGTTCCCACCCAGATTATGAGTCCAGTTCTCTTCAGGTAGAGCCTGTGAAGGTGTATTTTTTAACAAGATCCCTCCCCCACCCCAGGTGCTGCTCATTCACCCAGCCCAGCCCATGGTCTCAGTATACCCAGGAACTGAAGAGCTTGTGTTCCCCATAAAGTGGGAGACAGAGCCTTCATGGACGGGGGACATGTGGCTTGGTCATGATAGTCAGGATGTTTCCTACCAACACAGACTGTGTTCAGGTGACATTAAAGGACAACTTTCTATAGGCTAGCTGCCTGGACAGTGCTTTGTGGGGTATGAGTTAAAGGGGTCACAGAGGGGCTTCCTCCGGGTCCCCTCACCAGCTGCTTAATTTAGGACTTGGCTCTGGGTCCTTCTAAGCCTGATTCTCAACCATGGGACTGGCATGGCCTGCAGGCTCCTCCTGCCACAAGCCGTTTGTGGTACAGGGGGAGAACAGTGTCCACAGTTCCCCAGACAGCAGCTGTGGGTGCCAGTCCCCTAGGAATTGCTACTGAAGTTGCTGCTGAACAACTCACTTTTCACTAAGCTCCACATAGCACCCGTGGTAATTGGGAGTGGACTGGAGAATGCCTGCTAGCCTGAGCCTCAGCTCCCAAGTGGGAGGGGCAGAGGAACAAGGGGGTGGAGGCCCCAGGCAGCAGGGTTCTGGGAACAGTGGGTCATTGGATTCCAGAGGTGTCTGGCAGTTCCCCTCCTTACTCCACCTCTCTTGGCCTCTGGATGGAGGTGCTGGCCGCAGTTAGGACTCTGCCTCTGACTAAGGGCTAGAGAAGTGGTGGGCGTGGGCTGCTTCCCCATGGGGTCTCTGCACAGACCCCAGGGCCTCTGCCAATCATGACTGGTGCTTTCAGTTGGAACCACAGGCCCGGCAGGACAGATACTGGCAATCCACCATCATCTCCATGAATGGGGTACATGTCTATGGAACTCTCCTGGCCCTGACTTTCCCCAGAAGGATTGGGTGGTCTGCATTCATTTCAAACCACTAAGAAGTGGCTAACTAAGCCTAAGCCAGCATCTAAAAGGGAGCCTGGCTGGAGGAGGGAGGGCCCCAAAGAGCAGAATAGCCATGCACAGGAATCTTCATTCATTGGCTGGGATGCAGGTGCCAGTCAGGCCCTGAGCATCCCTCCTCACACAGAGGTCTGATGGCACCACCAGGACAGGTGGGGCTTCCACTTGGGGACCTGGAGGCTGGTTGAAGAAATGGAGAACCTGATTTATCTTTAGGTACCCTGGAAAGATTTAGCCATTAAGAGCATGACACACTCAAAAAGGCCTGGATATGTATGGTGAAATGTTGATAGTTGATGATTCTTGGCTTTTTCTTATATTTTTCTGTCTTTCCTATTTAATTTTAATTGTTACTAAGCAAGAGAAAGCCTGGTACAGTACACCTATAGCTTCAGCTACTTTGGAGGCTGAGCCAGGAGAATCACTGGAGCCCAAAAAATCGAGTTCAGCCTGGGCAACACTGCAAGATCCTTTATCTTAAAAAAAAAAAAAGAAGAAGAAGAAGCAAGCAAGAGAAGCAATGGGGATTTTAGGAGGTGGCTCTGCAGAAGCCAGTCCTTGACACCATCTTCAACAATCCTGGCCTTGCTGAAGCAGACTAGGGGCTTCCCTGAGGGCCGGCCCCACTTGAGGCTGAGACCTCTGCATGTCTTGGGGTTTGAAATATTTGACAAGACCCCTCAGGGGACCTTGGAAACCTGGACTTGAGGATCAGGAGGATTAGAGGACTGTGACCCTTCTCTCCACTGTCATTGAAGTAAAGCTCTCGGTCAAGTTTACCAGCAGGGAGATCAGCTTGAAGATGATGTTGTCCCGAAAACAGACAGGGATCTTCGGAGTCAAGATTGCTGTGGTCACCAAGTGAGAGGGAAGAGGCTTCAGCTTATGCAGTGAGGGTGCCTGTGCCTTCATCTATTTCTGCAGGAAAGAGCATGTGTGGGTCTCTCCTCTCTGTGTGTGGTCACTGCACAGTGAGGTCAGACAGGGAACAGTTTAGCTACCTCTTGTGTTTACTCAAAACTAGGTCAGGAATGTTCTTGTCGCCTTGCTTGGAAGCAGTAGTCTGGCTCCAGGAGGTGCCCAAGTGCAGGATTTTCTGCCCTCACCTGGAATTTGTCATGGTCCCAGCTTTCTGTTGAACAGTCATAACCCTGCCCCTTTGTCATGAGTCAGTTGCCAAGAGAAGCCAGTTTGCTGGTTTGAGAGCAGTTCTTGCAGACACAGACCACATCTTCTGAGAATTCTTTGCTTCCCCAGGATGGAATCCGGCTGGGCCCCTGAACTTGCTGGTCACATTGGCCAAGGCCACCATCGTCATACCCTGGAATCCTTTCTGTGTCTGAACCCCACTCCCCACCCATGACTGTATGGCAGCCACTTGCAGAGCACTCTGGGAGAGTTCTGGGCATGAGCAGTGAGGACTCCATCAGCAGCTCCCCCAAATATGCACTGCTAATAAGGGTGGCTTGAGAAGCAGATCTGATGTGCTCCTAAGTCCAGTTGCAAAACAGAACTAAAGTTAAGGTCTCAGCAGAGCACTGTCTTCTAACTTTGAGGTGTTCTTACTCTAGTGTCCTGTGTGGGGGTATTGAAATTGTTCATTGCCAAGAGTCAGAGGAGAAAAGCATTTAGCTTCACAGGACTTGGAGTAGTGGTTCTGAGACAACACTTCATTCATTTGTCCAATGTGTACTAAGGCCTGGGCCCGCGGCAGGGGTCAGGGAATTCTCCTCTCACACAGCACCTGGGTGGCAGGACCAACACCGGGTCTGATCTCCCAGCTGGGAGCAGAGGCTGCTAACTGCAGCCTGGAATCTTTCAGATGCCCTTTCTGTGCTGACTTGACTTACACAGGCCTCCTGAGCCTCCCCCAATGATCATGTGTGACTCACAGGGGTCTGGATGCTTCAGCCTTTTAGAAAAGTCCTGAGAAAGTACATGCAATGAGAACTGAGCTTGCAGAGGGAGGGAAGGCATGCACAAGGCTCTGCGTGCAGCCCCAGACCTGGGCACCTTCATCACCCTCTTCAGCCCTGCTCTGGGTGTGCAGATTAGGGGCAGGTCTCTTGTGCTGTAGCCCAAGCAGGGCTGTCAGGACACTGAGAACATTTCCTTTTCTCACAGGAGACAGAGGTCCAAGGTGCCCTTTATCTTGCACCAATGTGTAGAGTGGATCAAGCATCATTGCATGGAGGAGGTGGGCATCTACTGTGGGTCTGGAGTGGCCACAGACATCCAGGCACTGAAGGCAGCCTTTGTCATCAGCCGTATCATGTCATGATGGAGGTGTGGGTGTCAATGTTCACAATGAGATCTCACAGCACTCCATGGCCGGGTCATGTCACATTCTTCACTGTGTCTTTTCTTCATTTACCATTTTATTATTTTTTAAAAAGAGAAGACAAGAGTTGTAGAAGGAGCTTCTGTAGAAGCCAGTTCTTGAACCATCCTACCCACCCATGCCACTTGCTGGGTGGACCTGGGGCTGCCGGGGGGCCTTGGACTTCCTGCCTTGAGGGTGGACATGAGGTGCAGAAGCCTGGTACTCAGTGTGTTCTGTCCACTTCCCTGTGTGAGGATGTGGCGGGCAGAGGACACTGATGGGACCCAGCTCAGGCTAAGGCTGCACCACCTCCACCTCCATCTCACCACCCCTCATGGAGTATTAAGGACCTGGACCTGCCCCAAATGCCAGGGGAGGGCACTGAGAACCCAGAGTGTCCTTGTCCAGCAACTTCAAAGCAGGACTTTGTGCCTGTGAACTTTCTTTGGGGCACACACCATCCACCCAGACCAGGACACCTAGAATGCCCAGCACCCCTGTGTGGGCCGTGCGGTAGTTTCAGTTCCCTGTGGAGGCCCAGGATGGACCTGGCCTGTGGTGGGGAGGTCAGCTCCAGTGGACAACTGGATCCAAAGGAAGACACTGGTTCAAACACTGAAACCCATCGGATTCTCCCACAGCCTTCCTGCTGTCAGAAGACTGGTACAGGGGTGTTGCTATGAACAGGGCAGAGCCACCCGATTCCCATGCAGGCTCTGAGTCCTGCTGCACTGGCCTCCTCCTAGACATCACATTGGGCCAAGCAGGGGAGAAATATGGAGATGCACACACCCCTCCATCATCTCTACACAGACACAGAACCATGCACAGCTCTTGGGAGGAGGAAGATGAGCTGCTCAAAGCCAGGGAGGGACCTGCACAGTGGCCAGCATGGCAGGGATGGTGTTTTAGCCAAGGCACTTCGATGAGGGCATTGGTGAGCTCTAGAGGCCTTGGCATCATAGGAGGTATCTCCGCCGTGTGCACTGCTGCCATTAGGGCTGTGGATAGTGAGGTGTGGGAACCCAAGCTGTGTCCTTTCTGTCATGGTCAGTGTTTTAGCCAAGCTCAGAAAGCAGGGGCCACAACTGAGGCAGTTGTGTAAGTCTTATCTGTCCCCAGAGGACTCCTTGTCCTATTCCTCAAAAAGACCAGAGAGTAAAATGCTCAGCAGTGCTGTGCTGTGGGGTCCTAAGTCTGCTGTCCCCCTTCCAGCAGACCAGGGCTGAACGAGGGTCCCCAGGTGCTCTAGCCACGGGTCCTGGCCTAGTCAAGCACAGGATCAAACCTGGCCTGACCCCGAGTCAACCTGGAGGCTGATGTCTAAGCAGGGCACTGGTGTGTGTGGCCCTGTATCCTCTGCATGACCCTTAGGGTAGGCCTGCCTCCTGAGCCCACACCCAGAGGACCTGGTCTACCAGCCTGAGGTGCCCCTGTGGAGTCTAGGGTGAAGAGAGGGTCTCTGTTTAGTTTGTGGGGCTGGGGCCACCTACCTCCTTGTGTCCCTCACTCCCCTTTTTCATTTTATGCTGAGCCTCCACTACTCTGGGCTGCCCTCGGGAGGGGGTGGCAGCCACAGTTTCCCATGGGCAGCTCTGCCCATGAGCCACTGCTCTCATGCCACCTCCTGCTGCTGTTCTTCAGGTGCTGCTGACCCCTGTGGGGCAGAAAAAAGGGATTCAGGTGGCTCCTACCCCACATTGGCACCCTTCACAGCATCCTCATTGGGGCCCAGTGCTGTGGGAGTGAGGATGATGATGAGCCTGGGCTGTTCAGGAACACGTGTCCCGGGTGCTCCATGTCACCAACTCGGGAGAGGTCTCCAGCTCGCTGTGACCATGAGAAGTAACCCACTGCCTTCTGCAGTAATTTCAGACCCCACTGCAAAGGAGAACTCCATGCTTAACCTGCCCTTGTCCTGGCTGGAGGCCAACCTGCTCACCTTCCTTTTCTTTCTGGACCACGTGTAAAGGTAGCCCAGCTCTCTCATGCCTGCCCAGGGAGGGCTACAAAAACCCAGGCCACAGGGTGCCCCTCTGCTCACATCAGACCCCCAGCACCGAGGACCTTTTCCCCCAACCCATCTACAGTCCCTCACTGCCTCTGGGAACCAGTGCCACTGCCACCCCCACCCCAGCCTCTCTTCTTTGCCCTGCTCCCCCCTCTGTACTGTGGCTTTACAAAGAGCTCAGAGCTTTGGCCATGGCCAGCAGTGCACTTGAATCCCCCAACTCCTTCACTCCCCGACCATGGAGGAGACCTCCCCACCAGCCCAGAGCTAACTCCTCATCTTGGGCCTCTGAGACCCACAAGTACCAGGGCTGGAATCAGCTTGCAGCACAGCCAGGGTCGAGGTCGCTCCCTCCCAGAGGAGTCCAGCATGGCCCAGCCCCTCTGCCTCTTTCCTGGTGGTGGCGTAGAAATAGCACCCTCTGCTTCCATTCTGCACAGGGTGGTAAGAAAAAGGCAGTCAGTAAAAGTCCCTGCACAACCTCACCATGGTCTTTGGCCCCACACTGCTCCAGGCTCAGAGAAGGAGAGCAAGCTGTATGCCAATCCCAGCGGCCCATCACCAGGACCGACAGCTGGTCCTTGGAAGTCATGACCTACATGTGGGAAGACAGGCTCCAGCCAGCCCATGTCACCCCGACCTGACAGAGGTGGCCTCTGCCTGCTACATCCCCAGTCCTGCCCTGCCCAGCTTCCTACTTGCATCATCTGTGGTGGTGCCTGAGATTCAGAGAGAGAAACTTGCCTAGGTCTGCATGGATGAGAGTGTTGCGGAGGCCCAGGTCACCTCTTGGTCCTGCTGGTGCACTTTACTGGGGGCTTAAAACCACCCCAAGTGTTTGGGTGTGGAGGCTCATGCCTGTAATCCCAGCAGTTTGAGAGACTGTGGCAGGATAACTGAACCCAGGTGTTTGACACCAGTCTGGATAATGCAGCAAACCTCATCTCTAGAAAAGAGAAAAGGAAAAATTAGTCAGGCATTGTGGCACACACCTCAGTCCTAGCTACTGGGGAGGCTGACACGGGAGGATGGCTTGAGCCTAGAAGTTAGAGGCTGCAGTGATCCATGATGGAGCCACTGTACTCCAGCCTGGGTGACAGAGCAGGCCCTGTGCACCTCTAAAATAACACCCCCAAGTCATGCCTTGTCCGCATCCACACCCCCACATCCCATCTCACTGTAAAGGCTTCATGGCAGCAGCAGCAGAGGACCCAGCACCTGAGCTGGACTTGGGGGCTAAAGATCACCAGTTGTGAGCACCCTCTGAGCCTCTCTCCTCTTTCCCACTCTTTCTGGCAGGTCAAGGTGCTGCTGTACTTCTTGCAGCTGGAGGCCATCCCTGCCCCAGACAGTAAGAGACAGAGCATCCTGTTCTCAACCAAAGTCTTAAGGCCCCTGACCATCTCCAGAAGGCAGATAGACATCCCTAAAACTTCTGGATAATCGGACCATTGTAGAGTGAGAACCAAACCTTCCTGAAGTGTCCTTGGGCCAGCCCCAAGCATCAGGCCATCTGCCAAGGGACAGTGAGACAAAGCAGAAGGACAGGTGGCCTGGGGACATCCTGGCCAGGTCTGGAAGCCCCAGACCTGCCCTAAACTGTGGTTTTTCACACGGCCACCCGAGGGCACCCCAAGCCAGTGTTTCTCAGAGTCTGGGCCAGGTCCTGGGGGACAGAGTGAAGGGAGTGGTTTTAGGAACTTACATGTCTCCTGGATCACTTCTCGATATGTGCCCTCTCTGGAGAGACAGGAATGTGATGGGATCCCCTCACTGTTGTATGTTGAATAAATGCTGCTGCTTCATCCTCTGGGGTCATGGCCCTGTCCCTGTGTGGGAGGGGCCTCTTCCATTCCCTGACTAGGAAACCACACTCCATTTAGAAAAGAATTGAGAGGCTAAGTCAGCACTGGGTAATGTTTTGACTCCATTCATGGCTTTCATTTTTCTTCTTTCCAGAAGGACTTTTGTGCAGAAATGGCTCTTTTCTTGCTGTGTTTGTCCTTATTGGAAGGCAGCTCCAGGAGGCCTGTGAAATGTTGGGGGACTGGACCCCAGGGGAGGGAGTCCCAGGCTGTGCACTTTAGGATTCCTCCTCCAGGGAGAGCAACCTCATCCCCGATCCTGACTGCCCTCCTGGCTCACACTCTCCTGTTTGGCTTCCACAGGCCGGGACTTCTCTGGCTTCCCTCTGCTCACACTCTCTCTGCCTCAAGTGTCCCCAGCACAGGTGGCTTCATTTTTATCTCAACTCAGGGAACTTGCTCAACTTCTGTAAAAGTCCCCACTTAGTGCTAGAAGCTTGCTGATGGCATGTTTTAAAACTTTGATTCAAATAACCTTTTAAAACTTGAATATTTTAAGTTTTATACATAGTTCCTAATTTTTTTCCTAACAGATTCAGATACCTAATAAAATCCTAGAATGGCACCATTTTGTCTTTCACTAAGTGCCTGGCTCTGCTCTCTCAGGAGTGGGTTCTGAGGTCTCTGGACTACAGGTTATTCAGAAGGTCAGGAAGAAGCCCGGCCTAAGGATGAGGGGCAGGGGGATGGCCTCCTTCCTCAAGCAGGCAGAGGCACAATACCACCTGCCACCCCCTCTGCCAGCACCTGTGTGGGAGCCCAGGCATCCTTTGTAATCCTGCATTACCTGCAGGCTGAAAGAAAACAGAAGCGTGGAGGCTTCCACTTATTTTCAACAAATTAACTTGTAAACAATTCCCTCACTTTTTCAGAAAAAGGAGGTTGGGGCAAGGAGAGGGGAGAAGGGAGATGAAACCCAGAGCCGAGTTTCCAGAAAATCCTCAGGAGAAAAGCATGCAGCTGCCCAGTGGAGGGAAGCAGGATCACACTCATGAAAGTGTGTGAGGTCCTGGATGACACCAACACCCAGTGCAGTTCTGTCCAGCGACCTCACCCAAGGTGGGGAAAGTAAGTGTTCCCTGGATGTCCATGGGCAGATCCTGCTGAGCACACAGCATGTTGGGGAGTCTGCCACTGGAGCCATTCTTCTCCACTCCAGGCAATTCCAGGCAAGGCAAGGCAAGGCAAGATGAAACAATTCCAGGCAAAGCAATCCCAAACAAGGCAATGCAATCCCAGGCAAGGCAAGGCAAGGCAATCCCAGGCAAGGTAAGGCAATGCAATCCCAAACAAGGCAAGGCAAGGCAAGGCAATCCCAAACAAGGCAAGGCAAGGCAAGGCAATCCCAAACAAGGCAAGGCAAGGCAAGGCAATCCCAAACAAGGCAAGGCAAGGCAAGGCAATCCCAAACAAGGCAAGGCAAGGCAAGGCAAGGCAATCCCAAACAAGGCAAGGCAAGGCAATCCCAAACAAGGCAAGGCAAGGCAAGGCAATCCCAAACAAGGCAAGGCAAGGCAAGGCAATCCCAAACAAGGCAAGGCAAGGCAAGGCAATCCCAAACAAGGCAAGGCAAGGCAAGGCAAGGCAATCCCAAACAAGGCAAGGCAAGGCAAGGCAATCCCAAACAAGGCAAGGCAAGGCAAGGGAATCCCAAACAAGGCAAGGCAAGGCAAGGCAAGGCAATCCCAAACAAGGCAAGGCAAGGCAAGGCAATCCCAAACAAGGCAAGGCAAGGCAAGGCAAGGCAGTCCCAAACAAGGCAAGGCAAGGCAATTCCAGGCAAGGCAAGGCAATTCCAGGCAAGGCAAGGCAAGGCAATTCCAGGCAAGGCAAGGCAATTTCAAGGCAAGGCAAGGCAATTTCAAGGCAAGGCAAGGCAGGGCAGGGCAGGGCAGGGCAGGGCAGGGCAGGGCAAGGCAAGGCAAGGCAAGGCAAGGCAAGGCAAGGCAAGGCAAGACAAGGCAAGGCCATTTAATTTCAGGCTAGGAAATTTCAGGCAACACAATTCCAGTCAATGCAAGGCAATTCCAGGCAAGGCGAGGCAAGGGAAGGCAAGCAATGCAATTCCAGGAAAGGCAATTCCAGGCAAGGCAAGGCAAGACAAGGCAGGGAAAGGGAATTCCAGGCAAGGCAATTCCAGGTACGGCGAGGCAAGGCAATTCCAGTGAATTCAAATCCAGGCAAGGCAATTTCAGGCAAGGCAATTTCAGGCATGGCAATGCAGGGTAAGGCAATTCCAGGCAAGGGAAGGCAAATCTATTCGAGGAAAGGCAATTCTAGGCAATGCAAGGCAAGGCAAGGGAAACAAATTCCAGCAAGGAAATTCCAGGCAAGTCAAGGAAAGGCAAGGAGAGGCAAGGTCATTCCAGGCAAGGCAATTTCAGGCAATTTCAGGCAATACAATGCAATGCAATTCCAAGCAAGGAAATTCCAGGCAAGACAGGGCAAGGCAATTCCAGACAAGGTAATTTCAGACAAGGAAAGGCAAGGCAATTCCAGGCAAGGCAAAAAAAGGGCCATTCCAGGTAAGGTGATTTCAGGGAAGGCAAGGCAAGGCAATTCCAGGCAAGGCAAGGCAAGACAAGGCAAGGCAATTCCAGACAAGGTAATTCCAGGAAAGGCAAGGCAATTTGCCTGGAATTGCCTTGCCTAGAATTGCCTTGCCTTGCCTTGACTGGAATTGGGTTGCCTGTAATTGCCTTGATCTGCCTTTTCCTGCCTTGCCTGGTCTGGAGTGCCATTCTGGCAATTGCCTTGTCTGGAATTGCCTTGCCTGGAATTGCCTGTAATTGCCTTGCCTGGAATCATATTGCCTTGCTTTGCCTTGCCTTGTTTTGCCTTGAATTGCCTGGCCTAGAATTGCATTGCCTTACCTTACCTTGCCTTGACTGGAATTGCCTTTCCTGGAATTACCTTGTCTGGAATTGCCTTGCCTTGTCTTGCCTGGAATTTCCTTGCTTGTAATTGTGTTGCATTGTATTGCTTTGCCTTGCCTGAAATTGCCTTGCCTGGAATGACCTTGCCTTTCCTTTCCTTGCCTGGAATTTCCTTGCTGGAATTTGTTTGCCTTCCCTTGCCTTGCATTGCCTAGAATTGCCTTGCCTGGAATAGATTTGCCTTCCCTTGCCTGGAATTGCCTTACCCTGTATTGCCTTGCCTTTCTTGGAATTACCTTGCCTGATATTGCCTTTCCCTGCCTTGTCTTGTCTTGCCTAGCCTGGACTTGCCTTTCCTGCAATTGCCTAGCCTGGAATTGCATTGCCTTGCCTTGCCTTGTTTTGCCTTGCCTGGAATTGCTTTGACTTGCATTGCCATGCCTGGAATTGAAACACCTGGAATTGCCTTGCCTTGCCTTACCTGGAATTGCCTTGCTTGGAATTGCATTGCATTACCTTGCTTCTCCTTGCCTGGAATTCCCTGCCTTGCCTTCCCTGGAATAGCCTTGTCCGGAATTGCCTTGGCTTGCCTTGCCTTGACTGGAATTGCCTTGTTTCAAGTTGCCTTGGCTTGCCTTTCCTCACCTGGAATTGCCTTGCCTAGAATTTCCTTGCCTTGCATTGCATTTCTTTGCCTTGCCTGGAATTGCCTTGCCTTGCATTAGTGGGAATTGCCTTGCCTTGCCTGGAACTGCCTGGCCTAGAATTGCATTGCCTTGCCTTACTTTGCCTTGCCTTACTTTGCCTTGCCTGTAATTGTTTTCTTTGCTTTTCCTGGAATTGCCTTGTCTGGAATTGCCTTGCCTTGTCTTGCCTTGCCTTGCCTGAAAACACCTTGCCTGGAATTGCCCTTTTTTGCCTTCCCTTGCCTTGCCTCGAATTGCCTTGCTTGGAATTTCCCTGCCATGCCTTGCCTCAAATTGCCTTGCCTGGAATTACACTGCTTTGCCTTGCCTTTTCTTACCTCGAATTATTGTGCCTGGAATTGGCCTGCCTTGCCTTGTTTTGCCTTGCCCGGAATTGCCTTACCTGGAATTGCCATGCCTTGCCTTGCTTGAAATTTTCTTGCCTTGCTGGGAATTTTCTTGCATTGTCTTGCTTTTCCTAGCCTGGAATTGCCTTGCCTTGGCTTGTCTTGGCTTGCCTGGAATTGCCATGTCTAGAATTGCCTTGCCTTGCCTTGCCTGCTGTGCCTAGATTTCCCATGCTTGCAATTGCCTTGCCTAGCTTTGCCTGAAATTTACTTGCCTGGAATTGTCTTGCATTGACTTGCCTTGCCAGAAATTTTCTTGCCTTGCCTTTCCTTGCATTCCCTTGCCTTGCCTTGTCTTGCCTTTCCTGTAATTGCCTTGCCTTGCTTTGCCTTGCCTTGCCTGGAATTGTCTAGCCTAGAATTGCATTGCCTTGCCTTACTTTGCCTTGCCTGGAATTGTTTTCTTTGCTTTTCCTGGAATTGCCTTGTCTGGAATTGCCTTGCCTTGTGTTGCCTTGCCTTGCCTTGAATTGCCTTCCCTGGAATTGCCTTGCCTTGCCTGAAATTGCCTTGCCTGGATTGGCCTTGCCTTGCCTTGCCTTTAATTTCCTTGCCTGAAATCTTTTTGCCTTTCCTTGCCTTGCATTGCCTGGAATTGCCTTTCCTGAAATAGCCTTGCCTTGCCTTGCCTGGAATTGCCTTTCCCTTCATTGCCTTGCCTTGCCTGGAATTACCTTGCCTTGCCTTACCTGCAATTGCCTTGCCTCAAATTTCTGTTCCCTGCCTTGTCTTGCCTTGCCTCACCTGAAATTGCCTTTCCTGTAATTGCCTTGTCTGGGATTGCATTGCCTTGCCTTGCCTTGCCTTGTTTTGCCTTGCCTGGCATTGCCTTCTCTTGCCTTGCCTAGCCTTGCATTGCATTGCCTAGAATTGCCTTGCCTGGAATTGACTTGGCTGGAATTGCCTTGCCTTGCATTGCCTTGCCTTGCCTTGAATTACCTTCCCTGGAATTGCCTTACCTTGCCTGAAATTGCCTTGCCTGGATTGGCCTTGCCTTGCCTTTAATTTCCTTGCCTGGAAGTTTTTTTGCCTTTCCTTGCCTTACATTGCCTGGAATTGCCTTGCCTGGCATAGCCTTGCCTTGCCTTGCCTTGCCTGGAATTTCCTTGCCTTACCTTGCCTGGAGTTACCTTCCCTGGAATTACCTTGCCTTGCCTTACCTGAATTGCCTTGCCTCAAATTTCCTTTCCCTGCCTTGTCTTTCCTTGCCTTGCCTGAAATTGCCTTTTTTGTAATTGCCTTGCCTGGGATTGCCTTGCCTTGCCTTGCCTTGCCCTGCCTTGCCTGGCATTGTCTTCTCTTGCCTTGCCTTGCCTTGCATTGCCTAGAATTGACTTGCCTGGAATTGACTTGGCTGGAATTGCCTTGCCTTGCCTTACCTGGAATTGGCTTGCCTGGAATTGCCTTGCATTGCCTTGCTTTTCCTTGCCTGGAATTTACCTGCCTTGACTTTCCTGGAATAGCCTTGCCTGGAATTGCCTTGTCTTACCTTGCCATGACTGAAATTGCCTTGTTTCGAATTTCCTTGCCTTGACTTTCCTCACCTGGAATTGCCTTGCCTTGTGTTGCCTTACCATGCCTTGAATTGTCTTCCCTGGAATTGGCTTGCTTTGCCTTGCCTGAAATTGCCTTGCCTGGATTGTCCTTGCCTCGACTTGCCTTGCCTTGCCTTGCTTTTAATTCTCTTGCCTGGAATTTTTTGCCTTTCCTTACCTTGCATTGCCTGGAATTGCCTTGCCTGGAATAACCTTGCCTTGCCTTGCCTGGAATGTCCTTGCCTGGAATTGTCTTGCCTTGCCTTGCCTGGAATTTCCTGGACTAGAATTGCATTGCCTTGCCTTACCTTGCCTTGCCTGGAATTGTCTTGCCTGGACTTGCCTATTTTTGCCTTTCCTCGAATTAACTTATCTGGAATTGCCTTGCCTTGTCTTACCTTGCCTTGCCTGGAATTGCCTTGTCTTGTCTTGCCTGAAATTGCCTTGGCTGAAATTGCACTCTTTTGCCTTGCCTTGCTTGAAATTGCCTTTCCTTTCCTTGTCTGAAATTACCTTGTCTGGAATTGCCTTGCCTTTTCTTGCCTGGAATTTCCTTGCTTGGAATTGCATTGCATTGCATTGCCTTGCCTTGCCTGAAATTGCCTTGCCTGGAATGACCTTGCCTCTCTTTGCCTTTCCTTGCCTTGCCTGGAATTTTCTTGCTGGAATTTGTTTGCCTTGCATTGCCTTGCATTGCCTTGCCTGGAATAGCCTTGCCTTCCCTTGCCTGGAATTGCCTTACCCTGCATTGCCTTGCCTTGCCTGATATTGCCTTGCCTGGATTTGCCTTCCCTAGAATTGCCTTGCCTGTAGTTGCCTTCCCCTGCCTTGTCTTGCCTTGCCTAGCCTGGAATTGCCTTCCCTGCAATTGCCTAGCCTGGAATTGCATTGCTTTGCCTTGCCTTCTGTTGCCTTGCCTGGAATTGCTTTGACTTGCATTGCCTTGCCTAGAATTGCCTGGAATTGCCTTGGCTTGTCTTACCTGAAATTGCCTTGCCTGGAATTGCACTTCATTACCTTGCTTCTTTTTGCCTGGAATTGCCCTGACTTGCCTTCCCTGGCATAGCCTTGCCTGGAATTGCCTTGTCTTGCCTTGCCTTGACTGGAATTGCCTTGTTTCAAATTGCCTTGCCTTGCCTTTCCTCACCTGAAGTTGCCTTGCCTAGAATTTTTTTGCCTTGCACTGCCTTGCCTTACCTTGACCGGAATTGCCTTGCTGGAATTGCCTTGCCTTGTTTTAGCTAGAATTGCCTTGCCTGGAATTGCCTTTCCCCTGCCTTTTCTTGCCTTGCCTGGCCTGGAATTGCCTTTTGGGCAATTGCCTTGCCTGAAAATGCCTTGCCTTGCCTTGCCTGGAATTGCCTTGCCTTGCCTGGAATCGCCTGGCCTAGGATTGCATTGCCTTGCCTTACTTTGCCTTGACTGGAATTGTTTTTCCTTGCCTTTCCTGGAATTGCCTTGCCTTGCCTTGCCTGAAAATTCCTTGGCTGGAATTCCCCTTTTTTGCCTTGCCTTGCCTCAAATTGCCTTGCTTAGAATTGTCCTGCCTTGCCTTGCCTCGAATTGCCTTGCCTGTAATTACCCTGCTTTGCCTTGCCTTTTCTTACCTCGAATTACCTTGCCTGAAATTGGGCTGCCTTGCCTTGTTTTTCCTTGCCTGGAATTGCCATGCCTTGCCTTGCCTAAAATTGCCTTGCTGAAAATTTTCTTGCCCTGTGGGAATTTTCTTGCATTGCCTTGCCTTGCCTAGCCTGGAATTGCCCTGTCCAGAATTGTCTTGCCTTGGCTTGCCTTGCCTTGCCTGGAATTGCTGTGCCTAGAATTGCCTTGCCTTGCCTTGCCTGCTGTGCTTGGATTTTCCTTGCTTGCAATTGCCTTGCCTAGCTTTGCCTGAAGTTTACTTTACTGGAATTGCCTTGCACTGACTTGCCTTGCCAGAAATTTTCTTGCCTTGCCTTTTCTTGCCTTCTCTTGCCTTGTCTTATCTTGCCTTGCCTGTAATTGCCTTGCTTTGCCTTGCCTTCCCTTGCTTGAAATTGCCTTTCCTGGAATTGCCTTGCCTTGCCTTTCCTTGGATTGCATTGCCTGGAATTGCTGTGCCTGGAATTCCCTTGCCTTACCTGGAATGGTCTTTATTGGAGTTGCCCTGCCTTGCCTGGCCTGGAATTTCCTTGCCTGGAATTACCTTGTCTTGTCTTGCTTGACTGGAATTTTCTTGCCTTGAATTGCCTTGCCTTGCCATGACTTGTCTTGCCTTTCCTGGAATTGCCTTGACTTGCCTTGCCTTGGCTTGCTTTGCCTGGAATTTTCTTGCCTTTCCTTGCATGGAATTGTCTTGAGTTGCCTTTCCTTGCCTTGTCTGGAATTTCTTTGCCTGGATTTTTTTTTTGCCTTGCCTTGCCTTGCATTACATGGAATTGCCTTGCCTGAAATAGCCTTGCCTTGCCTTGCCTGGAATTGCCTTGCCTTGCCTTGCCTGGAACTGCCTTGCCTTGCCTTGCCTGGAACTGCCTTGCCTTGCCTTGCCTGGAGTTACCTTTCCTAGAATTGCCTTGCCTTGCACTCCTCTCTGCTTTTGGACCTGGTGAGGCAGGGAGCAGAAAATATAAAAATTAGCAGGATGAGGTGGCACTTGCCTGTATACCCAGGTACTGTTGACACTGAGGCAGGAGAATCGCTTGAACCCGGGAGGCAGAGGTGCAGTGAGCCAAGTTTGAGCCACTGCACTCTAGCCAGAATGACTGCTCAACACTCCAGCTCAAATAAATGAGAAATAAATAAATGTAAACCTGTAATTCTATCACTTTGGAAGGCTCTGGTAGGTAGTTCACCTGAAGTCAGGAGTTCGAGATCAGCCTGGCCAATATGGGGAAACCCCATCTCTACCAACTATATAAATACTAACTGGGTGTTGTGGCATGCACCTGTAGTCTCAGCTGCTCAGGAAGCTGAGAGAGGAGAGTTACTTGAACCCAGGAGGCAGAGGTTGCAGTAAGCCAAGATCACACCACTGCACTTCAGCCTGGGCAACAGAATCAGACTCCATCTCAAAATAAATAAATAAATAAAATTAAAAATTAAGAAAAATGTAGTAAGATTGCAGTCATGCAGCAGAAGCATGCTAGTCCTATCCAGGTAGTGAAGGCAGACTTCATACACAAATCTCACAAGAACTTTTATACCCACCCCTGAAAGAAAGTCCTGATTCCCTTCCAAAGAAGCAGTACGTGGACAAATGCATGGGCTGTCCCAAACAGCGCTGGAAAGATCAATAGAAAACAGGGTGTGACATGCTCAGCCCTTGAGGCCAAAATGCCCTTTTTCAGAGCAGCTGCCAGAAGACAGCAAGCAGGATCAGGTTGGAGATCACCTGTGGGTGAATGGGAGAATGGTCAGATCTGGGTAGGGGTGTAGGAGCCTGGGCATCCTCACTGGAACAGAAGAGAGCTGCTCTGTGATGCTCAGCTGACAGGCAGAGCCTTGCAAATCCAAGTTCTCATGGTACAGAGAGGCCAGCCAAGGCAAGGACAAAGACAGGCACGCACAGGAATGGTTTCCTGGAGGACAGGCCCAGTTACATCTCTCAAATGGGACCAGATTGGTAGGAAGAGCATCTGCTTTGGGCAACTGAGGTCTCTTCTGGGTGAGCTCCCAAACTAGATGGTGCCAGGGTCCCTGGACCAGGCAGCTGTATTGGACATCTCATGGTCCTGTATTCCAGGAAACAGCATCTCAGCACTTGTCTGGCCAGTTCTCCAAAAGAACCATCCACATGCCATCTTTCCATTTCCCCCATTCACAGACTGGGCAGGGCCTGACCAGAAACTCTCCCTTAGGGTTTTCAGTCACTGCAAAAATCGGAGCCTGGTAGTGAGGAGGTGATGTTAACATGTGACTCTGGGCCAGGCGCTGCCTCATGCTGTAAATTCAGTGCATTTGAGAATCTGAGCTGGGAGGATCACTTGACATTAGCAGTTCAAGACCAACTTGAGGAACATAAATCTCTACCAAAAAATAAAAATAAAAATAAAAATTATCCAGCTTTGGTGACATACACCTGGAGTCCCAGCTACTCAGGAGGGTGAGGTGGCTGGAGCTCAGGAGTTCAAAGCTGTAGCTGTGATGTTGCCACTGTACTCCAACATGAAAGACAGAGTGAGGCCATGTCCTGAAAAAGGAACAAACACGCTAGGCATAAAAGAAACATACCTCAAAATTGCCAGGCGTGTGGCTCACACCTGTAATCCCAGAATTTTGAGAGGCTGAGGTGAGTGGATCACCTGATGTCAGGAATTCAAGAGCAGCCTGGCCAACATGGTGAAACCCCATCTCTACTAAAGGTACAAAAATTAGCCCGGCATGGTGGCAGGCACCTGTAATCCCAGCTACTCAGGACTCTGAGACAGGAGAATTGCTGGAACCTGGGAGACGGAGGTTGCAGTGAGCTGAGATCCCACCATTGCACTGCAGCCTGGGTAAAAAGAGCAAGACTTCATCTAAAAAAGAAAAAAACAACCAACATACCTGAAAATCATGAAAGCTGTTGATGACAAAGCCATGCCTAACCTACTACATAATGAGGAAACATTGAAAGTATTTCCTCTGTAGACAGGAACAACACAAGGATGCCCATTCTCACCACTGCTATTCAACATCACACAATCAGGCAAGAGGGAAAAATAAAAGGCATCCACATTGGAAAAGAGGACATCAAATTATCCTTATCTGATGAAGATATAATCTTGGATTTAGAAACATGTAAAGGTTCCACCAGAAAACCCCTAGAGTTGATCAATAAATAAATACAGTTATTGCAGGATACAGAATCAATGTACCAAAATCAGCAGCGTTTCCATACACCAATAATGGTCTAGTTGGGAAGGAAATTAAGAAGGCAATCCCATTTACGGTAGCAACAAAATGAAAAAAGATATGCCACAGAATGAATTTGACAAGGAGTTTGAAGATTTCTACAAGAAAAACTACAAAATACTGATGAAAAACTTTCATAAGACAAAAAGAAATGGACAATCATCCCATGCTAATGGATGGAAGAAACTCAGAGCATTAAAATGACCATACTGCCTAAAGCAGTCTAGAGATTCAATACAACCCCTGCCAAAATACCAGTGTCATCACTCACAGAATTGGAAAATCATACCATTCATATGGAACCAAAAAAGAGCTCAAAGAGTTAAAGCCTTACTCAGCAAATAGAAAAAAAAAACTAGAGGCATCCCATTTCACTACAAATTAGAACGACAAAATTTTTGACAAGTGTGTGGTAATTAAAACAGCATGGTGCTAGGAAGAAAATAGACACATAGATCAATGGGACACATGACAGAGCCCAGAAAGACAGCCACATATTCACAGCCAACTGATGTTCGACACAGCTGCCAGAAACACACACTGGGTAAAGGACACCTTCTTCAGTGAATGGTACTGGGAGAGCTGGATAGCCACATGTAGAAGGATGACACTGGACACTTTTTATCTCACCGTATACAAACATGACCTTCAGATAGATGTGAGACTTGAACACAAGATACGAAACTGGAAAAATATTAGAAGGAAACCTCAAGAAAACTCTTCTGGATCTTGTTTAGCGGAGCCGCTTAACTTTGGCAGGTGTAGAGTCTGAGGAGGCAGCATGTGCATCATGGGGAGAGGAAGAAGATGGGTTAGAAAGGGTCCCAGCCAGGCTCGAGGTGGAAGTGGTGGGTAAGGAAACCCCTGCGGGTGAGTGTGCTGTTGTGCCCTGGGCTGGCTGTCTTGGAGCAGAAGATGAGGCCTGGGCTGCAGCTGAAGCAGCTGGATGGGAATATCGATGAACCCGCCTCAAGGTGCGGGTTCCCTGCTGCTGTCCATGAAGGACCACAGGTTTGGGCTGAGTGATGGCTGCAGCCATAACGACAAGTTTCCGTAGTAAGGTGTGACGACTGACACTCATTCTGGCCAGGGAGGTCATGAGACAGGCAGAAGATGTGTTAGAAAGGGTCCCAGCCAGGGCTGCAGCCCAGTTGAACTTTCTTTTGGTGGGGGTGCTCAAGGCTAAAGCAGCTGGATCTGAATACGGACGAGCCCACTTCAAGCCGCGGGTTCCCTGCTGCTGTCCATGAAGGACCACAGGTTTGGGCTGGGTGGTGGCTGCAGCAGTTACGGGAAGTTTCCGTAGTGAGGTGCGACGATTGACCCTCGGTCTGGCCAGGGAGGTGATGAGAGAGGCAGAAGATGGGTTAAAAACAGTCCCAGCCAGGGCTGCAGCCCAGTTCAACTTTTTCTTGGTGGGGGGGCTCAAGGCTAAAGCAGCAGGATCTGAATACGGACGAGCCCGCTTCACGCCATGGGTTCCCTGCTGCTGTCCATGAAGGAACACAGGTTTGGGCTGGGTGGTGGCTGCAGTGGTCACAGGAAGTTTCAGTACTGAGGTGGGACCACTGATCGTCAGTCTGGTCAGGGCGGTGATGAGAGAGGCAGAAGATGGGTTAGAAAGTGTCCCAGCCAGGCTCGAGGTGGAAGTGGTGGGTAAGGAAACCCCTGCAGCTGACTGTGCTGTGGTGCCCTGGGCTGGCTGTGTTGGAACAGAAGATGAGGCCTGGGCTGCAGCTGAAGCAGCTGGATGGGAAGATGGATGAGGCTGCTTCAAGCTGTGGGTTCCCTGCTGCTGTCCATGAAGGACCACAGGTTTGGGCTGGGTGGTGGCTGCAGTGGTCACAGGAAGTTTCAGTACTGAGGTGGGACCACTGATTGTCAGTCTGGCCAGGGCGGTGATGAGAGAGGCAGAAGATGGGTTAGAAAGGGTCCCAACCAGGCTCGAGGTGGAAGTGGTGGGTAAGGAAACCCCTGCAGCTGACTGTGCTGTGGTGCCCTGGGCTGGCTGTGTTGGAGCAGAAGATGAGGCCTGGGCTGCAGCTGAAGCAGCTGGATGGGAAGATGGATGAGGCTGCTTCAAGCCGTGGGTTCCCTGCTGCTGTCCATGAAGGACCACAGGTTTGGGCTGGGTGGTGGCTGCAGCGGTCATGGTAAGCTTCAGTACTGAGGTGGGACCACTGATTGTCAGTCTGGCCAGGGCGGTGATGAGAGATGCAGAAGATGGGTTAGAAAGGGTCCCAACCAGGCTCGAGGTGGAAGTGGTGGGTAAGGAAACCCCTGCAGCTGACCGTGATGCGGTGCCCTTGTCTGGCCGTTTTGGAGCAGATGAGGCCTGGGCTGCAGCTGAAGCAGCTGGACGGGAATACGGATGAACCCGCTTCAAGGTGCAGGTTCCCTGCTGCTGTCCATGAAGGACCACAGGTTTGGGCTGGGTGATGGCTGTAGCGATAGTGTCAAGTTTCTGTAGTAAGGTGAAATCACTGACCCTCTGTCTGGCCAGGGTGGTGGTGTGAGAGGCAGAAGATGGGTTAGAAAGGGTCCCAGCCAGGCTCGAGGTGGAAGTGGTGGGTAAGGAAACCCCTGCAGCTGACTGTGCTGTGGTGCCCTGGGCTGGCTGTGTTGGAGCAGAAGATGAGGCCTGGGCTGCAGCTGAAGCAGCTGAATGGGAAGATGGATGAGGCTGCTTCAAGCCGTGGGTTCCCTGCTGCTGTCCATGAAGGACCACAGGTTTGGGCTGGGTGGTGGCTGCAGTGGTCACGGTAAGTTTCAGTACTGAGGTGGGACCACTGATTGTCACTCTGGCCAGGGTGGTGATGAGAGAGGCAGAAGAAGGGTTAGAAAGTGTCCCAGCCAGGCTCAAGGTGGAAGTGGTGGGTAAGGAAGCCCCTGCAGCTGAGTGTGCTGTTGTGCCCTGGGCTGGCCGTGTTGGAGCAGAAGATGAGGCCTGGGCTGCAGCTGAAGCAGCTGAACGGGAATATGGATGAACCCGCTTTAAGGTGCGGGTTCCCCGCTGCTGTCCATGAAGGACCACAGGTTTGGGCTGGGTGATGGCTGTAGCGATAGCATCAAGTTTCTGTAGTAAGGTGAAATCACTGACCCTCTGTCTGGCCAGGGTGGTGGTGTGAGAGGCTGAGTGTGCTGGGGTGCCCTGGTCTGGCCATGTTGGAGCAAACGATGAGGCCTGGGCTGAGTCCTGGGAATGTGCAGAGGTGGAAGGAAAGGTGTCCGAGGAGGAGACCAGGGGACCTGCTGACCTGCATTTCCTCCCAGACACAGGAGGTCTAGAGGGGGACCCTGCAGCAGATGCTTGGAGGGCTATGGGGTCCAGGCCATCTTGGGACTCGCGTCTCTCCTGCTGTGCATCTGTGCTGGATGCTTTAGGGACAGCAGGCAGAGAAGACGTCCCTGTTGCCAGTGAGGACAAAGCATGGGACAGCAGTGAGGCTCTGCACTCCCAGAGGGACTTTTCCTCACCCTGCAGGAAACTATTAAGCCACATTATTTCGGCCTTTTTCTCCAGCTCCAGGTCTTCAGCGGTGACCCGGAACCCCAGCTGTAAGGGAGATGGCAGCCTCAGAGGCTCTCCTCGCCTGTGTGGCAGCAGAGGGAACTTTCGTCTATGAGGCCTAGAGGCCTGAGATGTCGGGGAGCCACTCCTGGGGGCCGGTTTCTCCCCAGGTGCTGAATCTGCTGCCTTTTCACGCTGGGCCTGACCCTGAGAGACAGCCTGAGGGTTGACCTCACTCACTGTCTTTGAAGAAGTGAGGGGCAGCCGGCAGTGGAATGAGGCTGGCCTCTTCCTCCTCTTTAGCCACGGGAAGCCTCCCGTGGAGCTGTAGGAGCTGGCGATGGCATTGCGGTTGGAGATCCCAGAGGGCTGGGCTGTCTGGTCAGATGGGATTTCTGACCTCTGGGTATGGAGGTCTCTCTGCAGGGGCCCGGGCCTGGCTACGGAGGGAGAGAGGCCTCCACTGTCCCGCAGGGGTCTAAATGCAGACCCTGCATCCCTGCTGCCCTCAGGGCCCCCTTTCTGATCATCGGGCTTCTCTTGGACTCTGGGGTCCTTGTCCCGCTCAGGCATCTTTGCCCCACTCTCCATGAGGGCCCTCTACGTGATCTCTGGATGGGAGTGTGGGGTAGAGCTGGGTGTTCTGGGCCACAAAAAGGCGATTACCTTCTCCAGGGCCTCTCTGACAGTCCTTAGGGCACTGGCTTGCTGCGGTACCTGTGCCTCAAACTGAAGGCAGGATAGCCGGATGGAACACAGGGTTTGTCGGATACAAGCCCTTGGAGTTGTTTCGACACCAGGCTGATTTCAAGTGTCTGGATACTTGTAGGAAAGCTTGTCACTCCGTCCAGGGGCAGGAGCAACGGAGAGATCCCACAAGAAAAGTCAGGTGAGAGATGTGGGCAGCAGGCTCAAGGCAACTGAGTCCTACTGCCCTGTCCTCGGCCCCGGGAAGGGACCGGGACAGGGATAAAGGGCACAGAGTGCCCAGGTAACCGCTCCTGGGAGCAGTGGGCTATTTTCGGATCCTTGAACTCTCCAGAGCTCAGCTCTGATCGTGCTCTTGTCCGCTGCCAACTGGCGAAGGGAGCACTCTCCTGTTGCCAGGAAACGCATCATTCAAACCTGAGCGAGTGGGGCGCGTGCAAAGACGAGCGCGAGTATCAGCGACCTTAAGGGATTCCCGCGACAAGGTATGCGCGCCAGGCACCCGCTGACCCTGCGGAGTCGGGGGCGGGGACGGGGGGGTCAAAATATGCGCGCGAGGCACCTGCGAGCAATGGCGGCGGGGGAGGGCGCGGGGTAGAAGTGGCGCCTGATAGGTACTGGAAGGAGAGGCGCGCGCACAAAGGGCGCCAGACGTTAACGGTTTGGCCGGCAAGGTTCGCGCACAAGGCACCTGATGGCAATGGAAGGGGCGGCGCGCGCAAAGGGTCCTGTAGGGAGAGGCGGGCGCACTAAGGACCTGGGACCTTAACGGATTGGCGCGGCAAGATACGGGCACAAGGCAGCTACTGGCAACTGTGGTATTGGGGGCGTGTTAGGGAGCAGCGCGCGCACTAGGTACTGGAGGGAGAGGCGAGCACAAAGGGCTCGGAATCTTAACGGATTGGCGTGAAAAGGCACGCGCACAAGGCCATGATTATCAGTCCACGATTATTAATGTCTCTAAGCTTTTGCTCATGCTATCCTCTCCCTTCCTGAAAAACCCTCCCCACCTCAAGGGTTACTTCCTCCAAGAAGCATTCCTGGTGGTGTTCCGGCTGCCGGCCTCCTAGGCACCGCTGCCGCCACTGCGGGGACCCAGGAACCTCTTCAGCACTACGGACAGCGCTCTTCCGTCCTTTCACAGCCGGCGCCTCCGCCGGCATCGTTTCAGAACCATGGACAGCTCATGGCGCAACCCCAGCCGGGCCCTGGCGGCAGGGCTCACACACCCCAGGCGCTTCATCAGCACCTGGGCACGCTTGGGGCCAAGGCCAACAATGAGAAGAAAGGTACCCCGGATTGCCATGCTGCCCCGGAGCCCCTCTTCAGTAAGAATCTCCCTCGCCGTCGCCAAAGACGTCCCGAGCAGCAGACCTGAGTGATCGGGGAGCAGTAGATGGGCACTGCCATGGTGGCAGCAAGGGAAGCAAGCGGGTGTCAGGGGACAGAGAAATTGGGTGCGTAGGAGTCTAAAGGACATGGGTGATGTGGTGTGAAGGGGTGAGAAGATGTTTGGGGGCAGAAGCCTGACAGATTTGTGGGGAAAGAGGGGGAAATATCAGGGTTTGAGAAGGTTTGGAAAATGTTGGAGCAAAAAGGAGTAACCTTCCCAATATCCTTGCTCTCTTCTCACTTACTCACTGACTCACTTTTGCGTCTCGCCAGTCAGATTCACCATCCTTCTACAGACCCTTGCATTTATACTGCTTCCCTCCCACATCCGAACGTCTTGCTCGCTTTCTCCCTCTTCTCTCTACCTGGCGAGTAAGAGCCTCCTCTGGACGCCAAGACAGGAGGGGCTGCCCTGGGGCTTGGCACCGCCCCGCGGTGGGTGTGTGAAGGCCAGGGTGGCGGTGACGCGGCGCCAGCGGCGGAAGGGAAGTAAGGTCCGGGGGAGAAGGAAGCAAGCCCAACGCTGGGCTGCTAGGATCCTGCTCCCTCACGCTCCCCGCCACCCGCCCAGGCGCGGGCAGGGCACAGGCGGTGGGTGGGCGGCTTGGAGAGGCTGCCGGAGAATCTGGTGCGTCGGGCTCTACCTCAAGGAGCTCAGGGCCATCATGCAGACCCAGCAGGGCCTCTCAGGACACGGAGACTCACCCCTGTAATCCCGACACTTTGGGAGACCTAGGTGGGTGGATCACGAGGTCGAGAGATCGAGACCATCCTGGCCAACACAGTGAAACCCCATCTCTACTGAAAATATGAAAATTAGCTGGTAGTGGTGGCACGCGCCTGTAGTCTCAGCTACTCGGGAGGCTGAGGCAGAAAAATCGCTTGAACCTGGGACGCAGAGGTTACAGTGAGCTGAGTTCGTGCCACTGCACTCCAGCCTGGCAATAGAATGAGACTCTGTCAAAAGGAAAAAGAAAAAGAACCAAAAAGAACTAGCAGAGCCTGGTCCACACCCAGCGCCAGAGCATCGACGAGCTGGAGCGGCGGCTCGACGGAGCTGAGCGCGGAGAATCGCTGCTTGTGGGAGCATCAGCAGCTGCTGCAAACTTAGCCTCCGCCAGGATTCCTTAGCTGGTGGTTTTCCGGCTGCCGGCCTCCTAGGCACCGCTGCCTCCACTGCCGGGGCCCAGGAACCACTTCAGCACTACGGACAGCGCTCATTCCCCCATTCGCAGCCGGCGCCTCAGTCGGCCTCGTTTCAGGACCACGGACAGCTCCTGGAGCAACCCCAGCCGGACCCTGGCGGCAGGGCTCACACACCCCAGGCTGTCCATCAGCACCTGGGGACACTTGGGGCCAAGGCCAACAATGAGAAGAAAGGTACCCCGGATTGCCATGCTGCCCCGGAGCACCTCTTCAGCAAGAATCTCCCTCGCCGTCGCCAAAGACGTCCCGAGCAGCAGACCTGAGTGAGCAGGGAGGAGTAGTAGATGGGCACCGCCATGGTGGCAGCAAGGGAAGCAAGCGGGTGTCAGGGGACAGAGAAATCGGGTGCGTAGGAATCTAAAGGACCTGGGTGACGTGGTGTGAAGGGGTGAGAAGATGTTTGGGGGCAGAAGACTGACAGGGAGATTTGTGGGGAAAGAGGGGAAAATATCAGTGTTTGAGAAGGTTCGGGGAAATGTTGAAGCAAAAAGAAGTAACAGATCATTGGTAGGGGCAAAGGAGGAAAGAAATTGAACATTTAATCCATTGGGGATATTGAAACCTGGCAGCATTTAAAGGGGCTAGACTGGGAGGAAGTTGGAGTGAACATCAAACTGAAGAAAATAGAACCATTGAAAAATTTTTTTAAGTTAGAAAAAAATTGGAAGAGAGTTTGAGTAGTAAAAGCTTTCGAATAGAGAGTAGGATATGAAAAAATCAGAAGCTTGGAGGCATGCGAAGAGCTCTAAAAGGGCTGTAGCCAAAAAAGGGTACTGGGTAGAGGGGAATTCAGAAAATGGGGGACAAAGCTGAAAAGCAGGAGTGATATGGGAAGGCAGGGGAGCTGGAAGCAGAGGAAGAGAAAACATGGCTCTGTGCAGTGGTAGTCACAGACAAGAGTGGCTCATTTTGCGAAGCTCTCTCTGCTCTGACCCAAGTGAGCACCTTTCTTCTGAATACCACCCAAAGTGGGGTGCTCACTTCGAAGTGAGCTGAAGGGGTTAAAAAGACTCAGTGAGACATAGATTTGACACATCCCCATCATGCACCGACACACCCCATGGAATGAAACCTCATGTCCTGTACCCACCTTAGGGGCATTTATTGCACCCTGGTGAGTCCTACTCTACTTTAGTCTGTGTATTTTATTTAAAAATCAATTCACAATCCCTACTGGGTCAGCCTGCAGTCCAAGAAGCACTGTTGCATTCCAACCCCATTTTCCAGACAAGACCACAGACTCACTGGTCCATAGGGCTACCCCACACCTCAGAAGCATAAGGGTGACCTCACGCCTTTTCCCAGCACAGGACAGAGACTTGAAGTACTTTTAGCTGTGCAAGAACTCT
Organism: Saguinus oedipus; assembly: GCA_031835075.1. NCBI lineage: Eukaryota > Metazoa > Chordata > Mammalia > Primates > Cebidae > Saguinus > Saguinus oedipus. The sequence continues at coordinate 94,726,286 of CM063183.1, read as the reverse complement.
GGTTGAGCAAAAACCACACATGCTTATGCCTGCAAGCCTTATTCTCATTCTCAGCCAGGTAAGCCTTCCTATCATAACTTTTTCTTTTGCATATCACCCCCACTCTTGCAGCACACTTCTGTTTGTTTGATTTTGTGCATGGTACCCATTAAAGTCACCCTGCTCTCAACCTTCTCTGAAGCCTGTACCTCCCAGGGTTGTACCACTCTGGGGCGATTAGTGAGAAACTGTCTGTATTATCTTCCTCTTCTGAGACCCTCCTAGCTTCCTAGTTTGTAAAATGTCTTTGAGGATAGAGACTAGCTTCTTCATGACATAGTAGAGTGCCTGAGTGTACCAAGAACTCTAGAAAGACTAAAATATGTTAAAATATAGGCTTTTTTATTTCTAAGGTAGATGGTCATGTATTAATTTGTATTCCCTAAAAATCAATTTAGAGAATATTATCTCATAAGGAACATCAAATATTTCTCTTGGTTTTATAATGGCTATGTTTCATTGAGTCAAAAAAGTAGTCCTGCCACTCCCATCGTGCCATTTTCTGTCAGGGACACAGAGGCACAGGACAGTTGAATAATCTGTCAAGTGTGACTGGTTGGGACTATTTCCAAGTTTTTTCTTACTCAGTAGATGTTTCTTTGTAGGCCAGAGGAAAAGGAGGCATCGCTGCTAATCCTCCCACCCAGTTCCTGAGAAGAAAGCATCGGGACCCCTGGAAGCCACATGCTGTGTTGGCCTGGTTGCTGCTCCCCAGTACTCCCTGGGGTGAAGGGCCTGGTGCCCCCTCCCATCACCTCCAGCCACACCTCTCCTGTCTTCAAAAGCCTACAAGGCTAGTCCTTCCTCACTCTAAAGTCCTTTCAGAAAAACTTCTGAAACAGTGTGTCTCAAACTGCTATAAAGTCATAAAGATGTTTCACAAGAGATCCCCTAGAGATATACAGATATTGGCAATTAAGCAAGCGCTGCACAACATACTACTTACCTTTGTGAAATATGATGCACTCTGATAGTTTCTATTGTGACTGCTATGCTGTGCTATGCTGTGCTATGCTGTGCTGTGCTGTGCTATGCTATGCTATGCTATGCTATTCTTTTAAGAGCTCATTATAACTGACTAAGTGGATGTCACAACTTTCTAATGAATCTAAGTCTGCAGCTAAAATACTCCAAAAATTCCAGCAAAGACAAAAACTCAGGCCTAAATTTGCCACCAATGTCCTCTTCTGGGCAGCTTTATTATAAGTTGTGTCTCATAACATTGTTTAATTCTCATAAACATTGTTTAATTGTCAACATCTGTGTGTGTGCACTGAGTCTCGCTAGAAAATAGATGATTTACTTATGTTGGTTACAACCTAAAAGATTTAAGAAGCAATGTTTAGAAATTTTCTGATGAATAAAGACCAAGCTAAAAGGGCATTGTGTATATGTGTGTATGAGAGAGAAAGGCTCTCATCAGAGGCTGTGCAGATTTTTCTCTGCGATCTCCTCTCTTCCTGCAAATCAGCCAGAGGTGGGATCTCAGGGACCTGTCCCTGCCTCCCCAAAGCCATCCTCACATGAGGCCAGCCTGGGAAGAGGACAGCAGAGCTCACATCTCTGTGGAGAGGAGGCTGGGCTCAATGCAGGCCTCTGTGTCTTTGTTCATCTTCACTTCACAGGTCTTGTCCTGAGACCCTCCTGCTGGCACACCATGGTGGCATGGCTCTCCCAGGAAAGAACCTACGATGTTCAAGATGGAGAAAATCATTAGGCACTGCCAACCCCACACTCCCACGCTTTGCTCAGCACACATGCACGCATTAGTCATGTACACACACATGTATATGTGTGCACAAACATGCGCACATACACACATGTATACACATGTGAACATGCATGCAGTTTCTGTGGCCTCATTCTCCTGTGATGGCCGATGAAGCCATGGAGCCATGGAAGTGTTTAGATTAGGGAGAGGGTTCCATGTGGGAGAACATGTGGTTCTGGATCCAAGGAGATCTGAGTCCTGACCCCAAGTCACTTACCCTCTGGCCCAAGTCACTTAGCCCACTCCATTCCTCAGTTTCCCTTTCTATGAAATTGGAATGACATAGGCCCTGCCTAACTCAGAAGCCTGTTGTGAGTCACAAATAAAGCACAGATGAGACGTTGCTCTGAGGGTGGAAAGAGCCAGCTTTGGCCGAAGGGTCCTGGGTTGTGCCATAAAGAACAGGGTGGGCCCGTGAGAAGACTGTCCCCCACTCGCCCCCAGCTGTGATAGCTAGGCCTTTGGGAATTTGTTTGACACGACACATGTCAGATATTCCTGGCATCCTATTTTGATGGTGCCCTTGATTCTGACACCTGCTTCCTGGAGTAAAGACACAGAGAGGAAACCTCACGTAGAGGGTTTTGCTCTCCTGAGCAGAGGTTAATGAGCCTGAGTTCTTGCTGAGTCTGAATCCCTCCTGAGCTCCAGACCCTTCCACACTGAGATGTGCCTTTCCTGCTGGGACAGAGTCTTCTGGTCACGGGGCCATGTCTTCTTTAGCTCTGAGCCACGTGCTCTTCTTTTCCTGTCTGTTCTCAGCTCACCGCCTCCCTCTGTCTTACTGCCTATAGACCCTGCATGCCCTGCCCGCTCTATCCTCAGACCCCTGAGGGCATCAGTGAAAAATCCCAGTCCGTCCTTTCTGTACTGAGAGCTGGATCAGTGCCCCTGGCTTTCAGCATCTCACACAGGGTAGGGGAAGTTCTCTCAGGGAGGCCTTCAGATTGCTACCCACCTTGCAGAGGGGAAAGAAAGATGAGAGGTGGGAACTCCAAGTGGACTGGGAGGGGAGGGAGGGGGAATGGGCTTTGGAGAGGCCTGGGGGGATGAATTGGAGATGCAGAGTGTCAGCAGGCAGGCAACAGCATTTCTGGGGACTACTGGGCTCAGGACGTGCTGGCTTATCCTCAGCACAAGCAATGCCAGTGCCTGAGCTGCCTTTAACTTTGAACTGCAACAAAGAGGACAAGGCTCAGGAACAGGAATGCAGGCTACACTTGTCTTCACCAAGCTGAATCTTGGCACCCTGTGTGTCGTTTGTCCCAACTGCAGCAGGCAGAGGGAACCAACACTTCATGAGCAGACTGTGTGCTGGGCACTGTGCTGGGTGCTTTGTGTGTTTTGCTTCACAAAGAGATGCATCTGTGGGGACAAGGAAATCCCCTGGGGTCCCCTCCCCCAGGTCCTCTAAACATCCCTCTCCTCTTATGTCATAGAGAACAAAGCTTCACAGGAAAATGCCCTTAGAGGGTAAGGAATCAATTTACCCTGAATGGCTAAAGATGGACTTGGAGCCATCCTTAAGCAGAGGCTTTGATGAGGCCAGCATGGGAGAGGGCGGAAGGGGGACCAAGTCAGGACTTCTCTGGAATGAGGGTCTCCTGACCTACTTTCAGGCAAGGCAAGTCAAGAATTCCTTTATGACCAAGCTTCAGGGGAGAAAGGGTCAGAGTGACCTTCCTGCTGCTGCAGTTTACTCCATTTCCTTCCGTAAAATACTCAGCAGGCCAAGGGGCCACATGTTGGGGTAATGTGTTTCAGGCCCTGGCACAATTCTCCTACCTCTCTGACATTTCCTCTCTCTTCCTTTGTGAACTTCTCTCCCAGGCACCCATCGTTCACCATCATGGGGATCCTGCCAAGGAAGGTGGGAGGAGGAAGCCAGGGATCTGAGGTGGTCTGAGGGCAGCCTGAGTGGTATGAATGAAAGGCAGTGGGGCAGGGTTAAAAGACCAACTCCATTAGAATGATTCACATGAAATTGCTGATATTTGGTCATTTTTTACCTACAAAAATCCTAAGTTCTTTTGGTTCAACTAAAACTTCAGAACTTGCTTCAGTCAGGCTCATGTCCAACTGGACTTGTAGCCAGCCAGTTGGGAATGCAAGGCACTTACAGGAAGGTGACTGGAAACCTTGCAGCAAGGCTCCCCTGTTCAGCTGGAGTTACTGACTGGAGTGTTTTAGTCCATATTTGAAGGAATTCACATAATAAATGATTTTAAATTAACTAACTAGATCTTATGGTAAAATATGTGCTCCACAATTTCTGATGTGTCTTTGTTATAACTGCTTTCAGGAAAGACCCTGCCTTCTCTTCAACCCCTCATAGAGGCAACTGGTGAAACTCCTGACCTGATAAGGAATTTTAATTACAATATAGCATATCTAATGCTAAGGACAGATTTTCAAAAAGGTACAGACCTAATTTCACAGGTGGTAACCCATAAGGTTTCAACTTAGAGCATAATATAAGAATAGTTTCTCTAACTAAAGCAAAATATTCCATAAAAATTTCTGAAAGTGAAACATTATGCAACAGCAGTAGATTCCATTGCATATAACTGAAAACATGTACAGGACATGGTATATATTTTTTGTTAGTTAAAAAGAACATGGCCACATATAGGCTAAATTAAAGAAAATTAGACTTATTTCATGAAAGACGCAAAGAGAAACAGAGATGCATAGCAACAAGGGAAACCATATTTACCCATATAAAAATGGCAAACTCTTTCTTCCAAGCATTTTCCAAAGTGGACTAAAGTAATCCAATCTTTACACTTATCGGGTTCCTATCATAATCACATATTCTGCATATAAACATAAAGCTAAAGTTTGTGCTTGTTAGATGTCACCCTTGAATAACACTTGATCTTGTTGCTTAGTGAGGGCAAGTCACACTCTTGAAGATTCGTCTCCAACAGGAGCACTTTCCTACTGGAATTGTTCCGCTATGGTACTTTCAATTACTCAGGAAACTTCACCCAATAATTGACCTGCATGTTCAGTCAAAAAATATTAAGAGCCATGATTTACATAGCACTGTTTTAAGATTATACATGTATTTATTCAATTTATATACTTTTTCCTTGTTTTAGGAACATGTGTATGTTGAACTAGAATTATCTTTTCAAGAGTAAGAACCAGTTTTGCAAGTTATATCCATTTTAATTTTTTTGTCCACATAATAAAATTGTTTAGCAAATGGAGGAAACTAAAGCACTGTGGTTAACAGCAAGCTTCTTCTCATTTACATGGTAGTTGAATTAATTTTGAGAATTATTTTTCTTTATTTCCCTCCCAATCATACAAAATATAAGATGAACCTTGACAGCTGGCTCAGGCATTGGAGTCTTCTCCATAAAGGTGTATAAATTTTCTTTACTTATTTTTGATGTCTAATTCTGCAGATTAATTCACAATTCTTGAAATGATTCCTTGAAATGAAGTCATTTCACTGATTTTTCTCTTACCTCACAATACCTTCTTAGCCTTTTGGGGGATATTCTACTAAATATCCATTTAGTAGATGTTTTTATCCATTTTTGACTATTTTCTTCCTCCCTCCAGCTTTTCCCTAGATGGCCAAAAGCACACCAAATATTTATCTTTAGATACATTCTGAAGTCCAGACTCACTTTTTTTGTTTTGTTTTGTTTTTGTCTACAGAAGGACGATCATACAAAGCCTTCTCCAACTAAAGGATGTGCTTAATGAAGTCATTATTTATCTTTTCTCTTCCTTAAAACATGCTGTTTTATCAACATTTTAATATATCAAATGTCTACAGTGATGGTACAAATGTTCATCTTGTTGTCTAAAATAAAACTTTTGAAGATTTTCCCACCCATGTGAAGTTCCTCTTAAACATTTTTGAAAGACTTTCCCCTCTTCTTCCCCTTAACCTGTTCTACCCTAACTGAGAAGCCAGTCACCTCCAAAAACTAATGAAAACACAAAATTTAAAGATCAGTTAAGTAAGTTAACTATAAGATTTTTGTTTAGTTGGTTGTTTTTTGGCATCCATTAAAGATTAGTAGATTAAGAAAGTAAAATTGTTCAACACAGTATCTAATTAAAGAAGACAAATAGTAAAAATAGAAGATTTACACTATATAAATCTCTCACAAAGATTTAAATTAATCTGTTACAAAATGATCTCATATTTTGCAATAATAATCATTCATCTTACAAAATAAATAAATGCCACTTGTTATAGTACCTATCCATTGAAAAAAATGTTTATAGCTCAGTTTAAACCTTTTATCAACATGGGGCCAGAGGTAAAAGCATATCCCATTAAAGATGGATCAAAGAGATCATATACTTAGAAACAAGCATGTGCCTATATATACAAATACACAACAGTCCTACCTAAACAATATGTACAGTTAAAATACACTTTAAAAACAAAAGATGTATTAGAGCTAAGTGGCAAAAAGTTCTGACCTCTACCTTGTGCTTATTATATTTTATTATTTTCCCACTTAACCAAAGCCCTGACAAGGAAAAGGAACTAACAAAGTGTTAATTGAACAAAAGCTCACTATAGCAGAAAAAAGTGGGGAATGCAATGTTCTAAAAGACGCTGGTAGTTTCATATTTAATAGTCCCTCCTGTAAATGTGGAGGGGATTATTTTAGTTCTTATTTTTAAAAAATTACAAGAGCTACATGTTACCCTAGTGGGTAAACTAAATGAAAGCGATAAAAGTGGCATTAAATGGTGACATGTTTCTTACCAAATTAAAGTTAGAAATATCATTGATGTATGTTGCTACCACCAATAGCAATGACACCACCTTGCAGACTCTCCATACTCAACAAAATTACACTAGATATTGTTATGTGCTATACACATTTATTGCCAAGGTTCTCATGAGATAAAGGACCTAATATTAAAGCCCAATAGGAGTGTTACATGTTTGACTGGGCAAATATCTTATTCTAGTTGACCTTAAGTATTTTATGCAATACCAACTGTCAAACACTTTAGTAGTTTAAATGGATTTTTAGAGAGATTAAGTACAGCATAATCATGGAAAAATCGTGATGAAATAATTATTTTATCAACAGTTTTCATTTTTGTTAAAACCTGTTTTATAAACTGTTTTATAAAATTATGGTCAATAATGGTAAATTGGAAGGTAAATTTAGAACTTCTGCCAACCTCCAACCTGCAAGAAATCATCTTGATTAATCAACATCTAATCAACATTATTAGAATGGTTGGCAGAGCAGTGATCAGTTCCTATATAAGTATCATCCTTGCTAGCACCAAAAACATAACACAGAGCACCCTTCAAACTGTAAAATAAGCACCAAAATAAATCATCAAAATGCCACACTACTGCTCTAAAAATCACAAATACCCATACATGTGAATACTCAAGAAGCTAACTTAAGAAGTGCAACTGCAATTTCAGTGTTTTTGAGCAAGTCACACCTGCAGTTTTCACACCTCTAAAATAATTGAAGTACATGTTCTTAAACATCCCTTTAAAGTCTTACATTCTTTTAATGTGAATAAAAATTCTTACATCCTTTTATTACGTGGATTATGCACAATGTACATAGATGATGTTTAAATTGCCAATACTTCCTTGATCGTCTGCATGCGAAGCAGTGGCTTGAGGTCACGAGGAGCATAGAGGTAAGTTAGTTACCCCGATCATCAAAAAAGACAGGCACTTGGACAAGCAGTGGTGATATAATTGTTACAGCTGTAACAATTTTATTTATTTATTTATTTATTTATATTTTGTTGCAACAGTTTTGCTGCGGGAGAGCAAAATCCCACTGTGGGCAGCACAGGTGAGATATTTCCACTGATAGAAAAGAAAGGTAAAGGCATTACAAACAGCAAAAATATCATTAACCAAAATTTGAAGACATGATTGGGAATGGAAAAGAGTAGTTTTTCAGGACAAAACAAGTGGAATGGAAAACTTTGAAAATACATTTTTTTAATTAGTACAAATATACATTTATTGCAAACAAAAATTAAGCAACAAAATCATACATGATCCATGCTGATATGGTTTGGACCTGTGTCCCCAGCAAATCTCTTGTTGAAAAGTAATCCCCAGTGTTGGAGGGGGGGCCTGGTGGGAGGTGATTGCATCATGGGGACAGACCCTCATGCCTTCATGCTGTCCTCAAGACAGTGAGTCCTCCCAAGATCTGGTTGTTTAAACATGTGTGATGTCTCTCCCTCTACTCTCTCATGCTTGCTCCTGCTTTCACCATGTGAGATGTCTGCTCCTCCTTCACCTTCTGCCACAACTGGAAGATTCCTGGGGCCTCCCCAGAAGCTGAGCAGATGCCAGCACATTTCGTGTACAGCCTGCAGACCTGTGGGCCAATTACATGCCTTTTCTTTATAATTTACCTGGTCCCAGGTGTTTCTTTACAGCAATGCCAGAATGGCCTAACACAAGTGCTTTGCATGTATTCATTTTACAAAATTGAAGAGTGGGAATAAGAAAAGATGTATTGCTCTGAATACATCATGTATTTTGAAATATGTAAAATAAGCTACATTTATTCCTATTAGATAACCAGAAAAGAAAAAATAGTCTAGATTTAAACCTCTGAAATATTAAATGATATAAAGAAGGAGGAGACATCTCAAATGGAACCAAAACATATCAAGCCAACATTAGAGTAATTTAGAAAAAAATTTGCATAATAAATCATAGCTAAAAATTGACCACACTACCCAAAGATATCTAGAAAATTAATGATGTATAATTTCTCTTAATAACACTGATAACTAAAATGAAAACACATTACTTTAAGTTAAATTAATGGTTCTAGGAAAATATGTTAAGACAAAGATGACAAAATGCCCCTCCTTCAAGATCTACTGAAATTTATGTATTTTCCCCCAAATAAGTACATTTCATTACAACAAGAATTGTATTCTCCAAAAAATTAAGCATTTATTTTGACTTCCTTAACTATACTAAAGGATACTCAAATAGCTGTCGCAGTAGAGAAAATCTTTCTTTATAGAATAATTCTGTAGAAGTTTCTTTACACAAGAATTTTAGCTAACACATTAAAGGAGTAAAGGAAAAGAATGGCATTAGCAAAATCACTGTTTTGCAACGACAGGACATTTACAAAGAAAGGAGTGGCTGCCACCACTTGAATCCACTGATCAGTCACTCGTGTGGCCCTTAAAGTGGCAGGTCCAGACACATGTGCCTCCAGATCCAATGCAAGCTGAAGTAGACAGCAAGCCTGACCAAGGGTCTTAGCAACATCAAAATCAAGCTGAATTTAATCAAACTTTAGATGTAAATTCCAATTAATTGGAAATACATGGAAGACATGTATAAAAACTTTCAGAATGCAAAGTTCTTTAATGAAGAACTGCTATTGTTGTATCTCAGCTGGATTATGAAATTTGGGAGAGATAATGGAGGCAAAACATGGAAGTTGTGGGAAGTTCATGGCATTCCTTAAATGTTATGTCAAGGAATTTAAATCCTATTCTCAGGCCAGCATTTCCCCAAGTGTTCTGAGATATTGATATATGTTCTTCACTCTTTAAAAGGTGAGTTGGGTGTTCCCTTTTTTAATAAGTTTTGAAAACATATTCCTTTCCATTAATAATGTTCATGGCCTGGCATGGTGGTTCAAGTCCCTCTAACAATCCTGTTGACATTTTGGCTGTGATTGGTTTTATCGAATCTGAGGTCAGTGTAGGGACAGTTAACATCTTTACCATATTAAATTCTCCAATCTAAGAACATGATACATCTTGGTCATTTAGGTGTTGCGGTTTCTGCGTAGACCTCCAGCACACGTTATGTTAGATTTATTTCTTGGTATTTGATTTCTGCTTTTGATGGTTTTGCATATGGTATCATTTTAAATTTTTAAATGTATGTTTGTTGCAACTGTATAACAATGCAATTGCTATTTCTATGTTAGTCTTATATCCAGTAACTTTGCTAAAATTATTAATTCTAAAAACTTATCCTTTGGGTTTTCTATGTACACCATCAGCATCTACAAATAAGGGGAGTTTTAGTTCTTTGTCTTTGTATTTTAACTTGCTAGTTAAAAAGGCTGCATTAATGAACATTAGCAACTTTCTCTCAGTTAATACAAGGACTTGACATCACTCCCCCACATGCCCTTTTACTGTTATTCTCATGTAATATTTTATTTTTGCTTGTTTTATAGAAAAAGAGGTTTTTAATTTTAATGAATTTCAACTTATCAATTTTTCCCTTTATGGATTGTACTTTCCTGTTAGGTCTAACTAAAAACTCATTACCCTGCCCTGGGCCCCAGATATTCTTTTCTGGTTTTTTCCTTAAATGTTTATAGTTTTACATTTTGCATTTGAGTCTCTGACCCATCTTGAGTTAATTTTATATTTTGCCATGAGGACCTGGACATCCTAAGGTTTCTGTATGGTTTGGGAGGTGGGTAGAGCCGTGTATTCTCTCTCTCTTTTCACTCCATGAGTGGAGTCTGCAAAAGAAGATTAAGATGCTTCGGGTCAGAACCGACTTCATATCAGTAGGTTGGTTTCTTATTTCAGAGCCAGTGACTCCTTCAGGAATTTCTGGTGAGTGAGTCAGTGGAGGGGCGTATGTCTCAACTATTTTGAGTGGGGAATGCATTTGGAACATGTTGGATGCATGGCTTCAAGTAGACAAGTCCCCTTTCTTCTGTCACTTATTGACCTCAGCCTCACACTGCAGTGCCTTGTCCTAACCCAGTATCCTCAGCTAAGCTCCTGGGGTCTGTTCTCACCCTAGGCCATATTGTGTCCACCTGATCCTAGGGACCCAGGCACATACATCACTAATTGATGGATGCAGCTGCCTGGCAATGTCACAGAAAAACAGCTTGATGTCCCTGTCCTGCATGTGAGAATGTTGCTCAGGCTCTTGACCATGTGCACTGTCACTCATATCTCTGTGAGGGCAGGAGACTATGCATATGGATGGAGGAAAGGTCATGGGTTCCCAGGGCCTCCAGCCCTGCCTCAGGTCCCATGGTCAGGTAAAGACGGCATCCAGCTGAGAGCAGGGCATATGTGCTCCTGTGGGGTGAAGATGAAGTTGAGGGAGTTGGAGGCTGATGCTGATATGGCTTGAGTTCAAGCCAGATGCTGGGACCTATAAATCGTTTTGGGAGGACTAGAACTGTTGACCTTTCCCCAGGCCTTCTCAGCCTCTTTTAACCCTGCCCCCGAAGTGCCAGGGAAGGGAACCCCATTTGAGATGGCTTGGTTCTCTTCTCTTCTCCTTTCAGGAGCAAGTTAGTTAAGATCCTGTGAAATGCTTAGTTCCTCAGCAACAGGAAATGCATGGTTGGAACTGTTGAGCTCTCCCTGCTGTCTCCTATGCATAGAAGTTCCTGACCATGATCTTCCCCCGCTCATGTGAGCTGTACGGCAGGCTCTGCATGTGGTTCAGGAGTTGAAGAGGGATGGAGGACTCACAGTTCTGCACAGGCCACTGGGACAGGACATGGGAAACCAAGAGTCAAGGAGGGGTGAGTAGTGCCCAGAGACCAGTGTGCAGAGAGGATGTGAGAGCTGAGGAATCAGGACACCAGAGGCCTGGGAGATTTGGAGGGAGGGTTGAAACCTGAGACCTGGGAGACTAGGATCAGGGGCCAGAGTGGCGCCAGAAGTCCTGGGGAAGTGGTCCCACTTTCTGAGCTCCATGATCCCTGTGTAATAAGCTCTGGGACTGGACAGAAGTTCCCAGCAGCCATGCTCACTTCCATAGGCCACCACTTTGTCATATGAATCTGCCAGGAGCACCAACCTCATGATCTCCAGGGCACAACTGAAGGCCACCACCATCTGGTTTGTAAAAAGAAAAGGACAAAGACATGGACAAGGCTTATGCCCTGGTTGGTACCCCTCTGCTGGCTGGGTTCTGCTTTCCTGCTGACAAAAAGGCACAGCTCTTTGGAACCCATCTCCAACCACCCACCCACTCAGCCTTGCACCCCTGTCCTTCACTGAGCCATAAGTCCCATGAAAGAGGCCACAGAGTTATTGGAGTATAGTGGTTTTCAAATTCTGTTCTCTTGGGCACAAAAGGAGCATTAGAATCTCTCTTCACCTTCTCATCCATCTAATCTGAATGTCTTTGCTCTATTGGTTTCATTTTTTTTCATTGCCATATAAAGTTTCATTGGAATAAAATGTACTGAGATTAAAAAAAGAAGTATGGGCTGGGCGCAGTGGCTCACACTTGTAACGCCAGCACTTTGGGAGGCCAAGGGGGCAGATCACGAAGTTAGGAGTTTGAGACCAGCCTGGAAAATATGGTGAAACCTCCTCTCTACTAAAAGTTCAAAAATTAGCTGGGCATAGTGGTGCATCTCTGTAGTCCCTTCTACTCAGGAGGCTGAGGCAGGAGAATTGCTCAAACCCAGAGGCAGAGGTTTCAGTGAGCCAATATCACACCACTGTACCACTCCAGCACTCCAGCCTGGGCAACAGAGCAAGACTCCATCTAAAAAAAAGAAGAAGAAGAAGTATGACAACAACTCACTTAGGAGTCTCCTTTTACAGATGAGGAAACTGAATTCCAATAGACCCTTGCACAAGAGGATGCAGCTTGTGACAAAGCCAAGCCAGAGGCCAAACAGTCTGATGGACATGGCCAGAACTGCATGGGGAGTGTGTGCCAGCCTGGCCCTGTCTGGCTGATCTCTTCATGTGCAGAGTGATGAGTGTGAATGCAAACCATCATATGGCACAGTGGGAGAGTACGTGCAGTTTAGAGAGTCAGGACATTGGAGCATCTGGGAGAATGTCCCTATGCATGAATCTGTAGTCCCCACACCACCTGTGAGGCTCTGCCCCAGGGTGGCTTCTTTCTGACAACTCTGTCCCTGACTTGGGCAGCATTGGTCCCCTACTGTCATTCTGGCCATGACATAAATGCCACCTCAGTGAGGCATTTGGATTCTCCCCACACAGTGGCTCCCCAGCCCTCCTTCCCATCATCCTACCGTATTTTTATCACACCACCTGCTCTTTTCTTTCATGTGGACTTGCTCTAGTGGTTTTGTGCAGGTCTCCTAAGACTGTGGGCTCCTGGGGTGGAGAGGGGCTCCTTTGTCATTTTCAGCACCAACACTGAGGCTACCAGGGCACCTGGCACAAGGTGAGTGCTCAGGAAGGAGTCAGTGAGTGAATAAGCTGGGGGGTGGTTAAACCCCACTTCCTTCTTCTGCTGGCCTCATAATGTGGAGATCATTGATAATAACAGGAAGCACCTGTCTCAGAGAATCCCTGGGCTCCAGCTGCCCCAGTAAAGCTCAGTGGGCACCAGGGACATGGGAGGCTGCTGCCCCCTGGGGGTCAGCACTAGCACGGCAGCTCCAGGCAGGAGTATCACAGAACAGAGCAGGACAGGACAGGACAGACAGGACAGGTAGGTGCATTTGGAGGTCCTTAGGACAGTGGCTCTCCAGGGTTCCAGCAGGCCCTGGAGCCAAATCTACAGGCTCAAGGTCAGTAAGAGGGACCTCAGAAGCCTCCCTAACCCCTGTTCCTCCACTTGTTGGGGTGTACAGGTCACTCTTGAGGACCCTCACTTCATCCATGGCAGTGATTTCCTGCCACTTCCCAATGGGGACCTCGGGAACCCAACTGGGCCTGGTCTTGTCCCCAGACCTCAGACCTGGGGTCCAGTGTTCTGAAACATTCTGTTCTATCCAAGTCCTCATCTGCCCAAGCCACCAGTCTTTTTTTTTTTTTTCTCTGAAGGACCTCCAGGGAGTAGAAAGCATTTTCCCAGAGTCTCCCAGCACAGTGGGCCACCAGTAGAGAACCAGAACCAATTAGGCACTTACCATGGAAGCCTTGGGGTCAGGCCAAACACCCCAATTCACACAGGAGAAAACAGACACTTCTGTCCTGCAGCCCCTTCTCTACACCAGGGCAGGTGGGCTCATCTTAGCTCCAGGTGTCCACAGACATGGGCTGCAGGACCCAGTCCCATCCTCTCAAGGTTGTTCTTGGTGTGGCCCCAGCCCTGGCTGAGCCCTGGGAGCCTTGTGGATCCTCCTGCTTATGCTTCGGGCTCCTGAGCAAGTGGCTAGGAGAGGAGTGGATGCCACTGCCCTGTGATGGAGCTTCCCCCAACCTCTTTCTTCTTCTTCTCCTGTCACTTTTCTGATGTCCACTCTTTCTGTGGCTGCTGCCTCCATGGTCTCCACCTGAGGAGTCACTATGCCTGTGTGTGTTGTGTGTATCTGAGCTCACTTGGGATGTGGAAAGGAAGATGGCCCCAGGTGAAGTGGGCAGGGGTTCCCCAGGATCTTAGAGGCTTCCATTTTCAAAGCAAATGTAATGGGAGAAGGTGAAGCCAAGGCCTTGGAAGCTAGAGCCCTTCCTAACACTGGCTCTGTCCACTTACTGTGGTCTGGGCCACTCTCTCCCTATTTCTGGGCCTTAATTTCCCAATTGTACAATAAAGAATTGAATAAGTGCATGCTCACTGAGGACGTGAGATCGGGCTTCATTAATGCCAAGCAGGGTGTCAGCATGGCTGGGCTCAGTCACACATGGGTGTGCAGGCCTCCTGACACAGCCTGGGCTGCATATATGAAGCATAGGAAGCCAGGGACCCTGTGAGAGGTGAGTGGGCATTCGCAGGGCACCAACGTTGCTGCTCTGGAGGCCAGTCCCATGGGAGCCTCCACCTCCAGCCTCTGACTGCTCTTGTGTCCCACACCCTCAGGGCCCAGGGGCACCAGTGGTGCATTCAGGGGGGGCTGCAGGGCACTAGGCCTGGTGGGCCTGGACCAGAGGGAGCCATTTTCCTATTAATCCACAGCTTCACAGTGTGTGGTCAAACTCCAAATCTGACAAGGCTGTTATATTATTACTGAGCCCGAGCACATGCCACTGAACTTACAGCTACTGAGATGGCTTTTTCTGTGATCTGTGGGTTATTGCCTTTTGTCCAGTTCTTTATCGTGTAATTGTTTCTTTTCTATCCATTTCTAGGAGTTCTTTCTGTAGTAGGAATGTGAGCCCCTCTGTGATATGGGTTGCAAATATTTATTCCTAGTTTATTATTTCTATTTTTTAAATTGTGGTGCTTAGTTCTGGTTTGAATAGATTTTCTTGTCGTTTTGTTTGCTTTGTTTCATTTTCTATGTATTATTAAGATGTCACTTCTCTCCAAATTGAGCTACAAGATCATACAACCACAATAAAGTAACTCAGCCAATATCTCTTAAAAACTGATTAGCCAATTTCAAAATCTACATAGAAATAAAGAGTCAAGAACCATCAAGACATTCATGAGAAAGCTAGAGGATGTACACTGTCAGGTACTAAGACTTTGATCACAGCTACAGGAATCAAGGTCCTGTGGTTTAGTTGTGCAAGAATAGACACAAGGAGGAGAAAGAATGGAGGGTCCAGCTCAGACCCACAGATCCTGACATTCTGCATATGACTGAGTACACCGCAGAGCAGTGGGGAGAGAGGCTGCTCAGTGAATGGCCCGGGCAACTAGGTATCCACATGGGAAGTCAATCAAACTTGATTCCTACCTCACACTGTGCACAAAAGTTAATCCCAGGGGAATTTTAAATCTAAACATGAAAGTTTAAAAAATATATTTATTGTCAATAACAGGAATGAATATTTTCATGATCTTGAAACAGGTAGAGACTTCTTAGAACACAAAGTGCACTGATAACAAAAGAAAAATTTGATAAATTGGACTTAATTACAACTAAGAACTTCTCTTCATCAAAAGATGCCTTCAATAAAATTAAAAGGCAAGAACAAAGTGCTCTATGGCCCCACAATTTGACTCTTAGGTATAGAACTGTTAGAAATGCCTGCATTTTTTCAGCATACAAAAGGGCCAGAACTACGAGAGGTAACGGAGGTAAATTCTCAGTAGTGGAGTTGTGGGTTAATGTAGTTTCTCCTTTGATTTTTTTCTCTTTGCTAAAAAGCATCATCATTTGACACTTTTCCAAACTGGAAACAACCCACATGTGCATCAATAATAAAAAGAATAAATAAAGTATTATATATGTATGTATATACAAAAGTCATAAAATGCCAACTAACACAAGAACAGAAAACCAAACACCACGTGTTCTCACTCATAAGTGGGAGCTGAACAATGAGAACACATGGACACAGGGCGGGGAACATCACACACCAGAGCCCATCACAGGGGTGGAGGGCTAGGGGAGGGATACCATTAGGAGAAATACCTAATGTAGACGATGGGTTGATGAATGTAGCAAACCACCATGGCATGTGTATACTTAGGTTACAAACCTGCATGTTCTGCAAATGCATCCCAGAACTTAAAGTATAATAAAAAGCTCATAAAATATGATATTGCATATATATATACATATAATGAAAGTCATACAGAAATAAAAATGAATTATAGCTGCATTCAGAAACACCCTTAAGACTTTCAAATATAATACATTATCTTGACATAGAAAAGTTTATTCTGTACAATTTCATTTAATTAAAATTGTAAACTAATGTTAAAATTAAAATATTAAAATTCTTGCTTCAGAAGTGAGAATATTTGTTACCACTCAAGAAGAGAGTACAGTGGCCTGGGATGACAACATGAGGGGATTCCTAGAGGGTTGGTGATGTTCTGTTTCTTATGCGTACTCGTTATAGGGTGCACTCACTTTGGATAATTCATTGAGCTATGCATTTCTTATTTCCATGTTTTTAGGCATGTATGCTATGCTTCAACACACAAAATTATGAAATCAACCTAAATACCCATCAATAGAAGAACGGATAGAGAAAATGTTGTGCATATACACAATGGAATACTATGCAGCCATAAAAAAGGATGAGATCATGTTTCTTGCAGGAATGTGGATAGAGCTGGAGGCCATTATCCTTAGCAAACTAACACATGAACAGAAAACCAAATTCTGTATGTTTTCACTTGTAAGTGGGAGCTAAATGATGAGAACACATGGACACAAAGGGGGAACAACATACAATAAGGCCTCATGGAGGGTGGAGGTTGGGAGGAGGGAGAGGAGTAGAAAATATAACTACTGGGTACTAGGCTTAGTGCCTGGGTAATGAAATGGTTTGTACATTAAACCCTTGTAACATGAGTTTACCTACACATATACCCCTGAACTAAAAATAAAAGTTAAAAAAAATTCAATCACTTGGACCCAGACTTTTATTTTTCTGGTTAACCCCAAGGCCAGCAGGCACAGGGGTTGTTTCAAGACTCTGGCATCGCAGCATCTGAATTCCTGCCCTAGATATCACCACTTCCTATCTCAGAGAGCTTGGCCATGGCACTAACTCTCCTAGCTCCAGTTTCATTATCTGTAAAATGAGTTAATTATGCTTCCCTTTTCATAGTTATTCAGAGGATTAAATCTCACAAGATATACTAGCTCTTGTGGGACTTCATGTTGTTTTTCTCTATGAAGTATGGAGAAGACAGAGGATGACCTGTGGTAATGGAAGGAGAGGCCCGAAGTTTAACCCAAAGATGTTTTCAAAGTGAAATGTTGACGGGGTCTCTTGGCTCAAACATATATATAGTTTTAAACCCTGAGTCAATCCATCGGTAAATCCTCTATTCCTCTCACCTTCATCTACAATTTTGTTAATAACTCTCTATGACATCATCAAGCAGAAGATTGCCCAGGGCAGGGTCACTCCTGAAATTCTCCCTCCAGGTGACAGGGATCCATTAAGCAGCCTGCTCTGTGGCAAGAAGGGAAATGGGTTTGGATGTGCATTGCTGCTAAGCAAACTCCAAGCAGCAGCTAAGAGCCCCAGGGACTTGGCTGCTGGAAGCATCTTCTCCCAGAGCTTTCCTTGGACAATGGGAAGACTTCCAGAGCCTGAGGAGCCAGGATCTGGCTGTTGGGAGATAGCATTCATTCATGCATTCATTCACTCATTCATCACTCACTTGTAAAAACATATATCAAAGTCTTCTACAAGCTAGATGTGCTATGTTCTTAGAATAAAGGTTAATAAGATACAATGCCTGCCCTCAAGGAGCTTGTCTGTCTAACAGAGAGTATTATCACAGCCAGAAGGACTCTATGAAAATCTCCAGCCAGGTCATGTCATTCTTCTGCTCAATACCCTGCAATGGTTCCCATGTTCCTCAGAGTAAAGTTCAAGGTCCTTCCCACAGCACCATGGGACCTGGCCACCCCATACTTCTTATCCATCCCCCCTTCTCCCCTGTAGACACACTGCCCTCATTTTCAAACACAGCAGCCAAGTGCATTCCTCCCTCAGAACCTTACACTGTACTTGTCTTTTCTTTGTCTAGATGCTCTTTCCCCAAACACCTACATGGCTCACTGCCTCCCTTCCTGCAGGCTTTTCCTCAGAAGATGCCTTCTCGGGGAGGCTTTGACTAGCCCTATCCCGCCTAAAATGTCAACACCCCCAGCATTTCATATCCGCTTCCCGATTTATTTCTTCTTCTCAGGACATCTTCCTCTCTAATATTCTCTACCCTACTTTCTAATCTTGTTTAATTGCCACCTCTCCCACCAGCATGTAGGCCTCTGAGAGCAGAAAGGAGCTTTGGATTATTTTGATGCTGTTTTGTTTCCCGTACCTAGAGCACTCAGATTAGTGACTAATACAGTATATAGAAAGTGGGAAGAGGAAGGAAAGGGAAGAAAGGAAGGAAGAAAGGAAGGAAGGAAGGGAGGAAGAGAGGGAGGGAGGGAAGGATGGGGGAGGGAGGGAGGGAGGGAGTTATGGAGGGAAAGATGGGGGAGTGAGGGAGGGATATTTTTTAATATAACCGGGTATGCCCTGTAATGGAAGAAGAATCCAGAGCCATGGAGACCAACAGAAAAGCCTCCTAGCTCAGACCTGAGAAGTCAAGAGGCTTTCCTGAGAACTGTAGAATGAGTCAGAGAAGGCCAGGTAAGGAGCAGAGAACAAGGGAATTCCAGGAAGAGGAAGCAGCACACACAAATGCCTACCCTTGCAGGGAGACCCCGGTGCCCTGGGAACTCACTGCACTTGGCAGCTGCATGAAGTTAGATGCAGCACAGAGGCATAAGGAGCGCTGGAGCCAAGTGGAAGAAGCCTGCAAACCATGATAAGGTGTCCAGAATCCATCAGGAAGCCAGTGGCCAGGTGCCATACTCAGAGTTTTCCTTTAAAGGGGCTGGAGCGTGGGACATGGACTGGAGGAGAACAAGGTGGAGGCAGGGATGTCAGTTAGGAAGATGCTTCACTCACGCCACTGAAAGAGGTTAATGGATGAATCAGGATAGGAGTAGGTAAATGTTTTTTTTGTAAAGGGCCACAAAGTAACTATCTGGGGCGTATTCAGCTCTGCCTGTGTAGCAAAAAAGCAGCATTCCTGGGATAGAAATGAATGAGTGTGGCTGTGTTCCAATAAAAGTTTATTTTAAAATCAGCCGGCAGGCAGATCAGCCTGAGAGTCACAGTTTGCCAGCTCCTGGATTGGGGCTAACAGAGAGAAATGGCTGTGCTGAAGGTTTAACAGGTGCCACCAGCAGAAGGTGGTGGTTAACTGGCATTGAGAATTGAGTCAAGGAGGACTGCCATTGGGTGCTAGGGCACCAGGGGGCTGAAACCATCAGCACCCGTGCCCATGAGTGAGGCTGACTGGGTTCCCTAGGAGAATCACTGTTTCCAGGTTAGAAATACCCTCAAGAAGTCTGAAACTGATGCTTTTTGAGTTTAATGTTTTATATTATTCTGTATACGAGATAAAATTTTCATGATGCATAATAGAGTGCACAGTGAAACCTCAGTGTTCTTCTCCCTTTACCCCAGCTTCCTGTCTCCCTGCATCCACTGTGCCACGTTCAAGGTCACACACTTCTCCAAGTGCACTGGGTTCCCATGGTACCTGCACCTCCCTCCAGTGCAGGGGTTCACAGGCATGGCTTCCTCTTCCTAGAATTACCTTTCTCTCTGCTTCTCACCTGGCTTACTCTGACTCAGGTCACGGAAGAACAGCCTAAATTGCAATGAGGGAGAGAAAAGGTTTCCCCTGAGACCCTTCTGCCCAGGCCTAGGGCCTGCCTTGAATCTTAAGGATCAGGCCTCTCTAGGACTGAGAGCGGCTGTGAGGCATGACTGGGGATTTCCCGCCAGAAATGTCTCCTCCTCCACCCTCTGCCAGGTCCTCTGCACAGTGCCCGCATCTTTTCCTTTTACCTGAATCCTCTCTAAGTCAGATAAAGCTGGGCAATGGAGGCTCCTCAAGCCCCGCTGAGAATCAGAAAATACCAGGGATGAGTGTGTGCCATGGGGGGCGTGGCCAAACTACACCTGGAGCCCAGAGCAGCAAGGCCAGAACACAGGGGGCCAATCTCAGGTCTCCACAGGGAGGGAGGGGGCCAAATTCTCTAACAGCATGCATCAGGCCACTGAGGCTCAAAATAACAATAAAACAAATAGGCCCATGTGGTGCCTCACACCTGTAACCCCAGCACTTTGGGAGCCTGAGGCAGGAGGATCGCTTGAGACCGCAAGTTCAAGACTAGCCCAGGAAACATAGCAAGATTTCATCACTACAAAAAATAAAATAGCATTTTTAAATTAGCTGGGCATGGTGGGCTGGGTCTATAGTCCCAGCTACTCAGGAGGCTGAGGCAGGAAGATCACTTGAGTCCAGGAGTTCAAGGCCGCAGTGAGGTAAGATTACATCACTGCACTCCAGCCTGGGTGACAGAGCGAGACCCTATCTCTAAATTAAATTGAATTAAATTAATAAAATAGAATAAAACAAATTCAAAAAATAAAATACATTAATTAATAAAATGTCAAGTGGCTAGCAGTTGGCCCCCATAGCTTGTGAGGCAAGCAGACACTTCCCAGTGCAGTGGGGCTGGTGGGAACAGAGGGGCTGCTCCTCCTGAGCACATTCGCCAGAAGTGGCTGCTTTTCACCAACTATGAAGGTCACAGCCAATGTGACAGCTGCTGAGACTATGATGTAAGCCACGCAGGAAGCGCTGTGCAAGCCAGTGCTGGAGGCCTGAAGGCTCCTGGACACAGGGCTGCCTTCTGTGTGTGCTTGCCCTGGCCAGCCCAGACCTCTCCCTCATCCCCACCACAGGAGCCTCCCCTAGCCCCATGGCCCTTGGCTCATAGCCCACCCAGATGACAGGCAGCATGGCGTGAGGCAAGACCCACTGGACTGGCAGCTGAGGACAGGTCCAGGTAAAGGGAAACCACCAGCAGCCGGGGGACTTCTCAGAGCAGGTCACAACAGCTACACAAGTGTTCGAGACTCTTCTCCCACAGTGTGTCTTTGGGATTGTATGAATCAGCCCCACTTTGGATGACCTTTCACTGTGATGAGGCACTAGGAGAGCACAGGGCTCCGCACACAAACAGTAAGTCAGCATGTGGTTACAAATCTCAATGTGCACTAGAGAGATTAGAATATATCAACTGAGGAAGGAAATCCAGACAGTCTGATTACCTTGGATCCATTTTGTGCTGCACAAGAATGAAAAGGAACTCAGATTCTGGCCAGATGCCCCGCCCTCACAGTGACAAGTGGAGACTTACTGCAAACCAGACTGCACGTGATGGCCACCGACTCCCATTGTGGCTTCTTCCCCTTCCCTCAAACTGGCCAGCAAGCAGGCCCCGGGCTATCCCTTTTGTGCACTAGCTCTGAGCCTGACAGCCAGATGCCTCCTGACCCACCTGGCCGCTTCCGTAGGCTGCACCCAGGAGCCCATCCAGGCAGGCAGGGCTTCCCAGCACCTGGGGAAATGCTGGGACTCACATGGATCCCCACAAAAAACATCTAGAACATGTCTAGCTCTAATCCTGTGCCCATCTCTGACTGTGTCTTTATTGGTTTGAGTTGATTGATAAGTCCCAGATGCATTGCCACCAAGAGCTCTTTTTGCAGACTGGCCATGTCACGCCACTCCAGGGACACCATGCACATTTTGGAACATGGCATCCTAGAGGTGGCAGTGCCCTAGCCCAGTGTTTGTTTCTTTCTTTGGTCAAACTCCAAATGTTTCCTAGTGGTTTTCAGGAACCCACAAGAGCTTATATAGAAGAGACCTGTACCCGGATGATGAAACTGGATGGCCGCTCTCATCTTCCCCTCCGCACTGCAGGCGATGTGCTTCCCATTCACACAGGGATGCATCTGGAATGGACAGTGAGTGTTCCTAGGATAGCCATGAGGATGGGTTCCGGGTCACCAGGCCCAGCTAGAACTCCAGGCTGACCTCAGAGCAAAGCCCAGCATTTAAATGAGCTTTTGGGCCACAAGACCATGTGAGGCTTAAAACTCCACAGTTGGAGGATGCCAGGCTACCTGGTGGGGCTCTTTTGTTGGGGCAGAAAAGCAGGCCAAGGCCATCCCCAGGCTGCTATCTGAAGAAAGGAGAGGCAGGGTGCAGGCCCAGCTTCAGCACACAGTGTACAGCAAACTCAGCCACTTACACGTAGATGAAGTTGGAGCCAAGCACACCTCAATGCCTCTGAGACGTAACTCATCACCAGGGGTTAAACACACTTCATCAATAGAGCCTGGTCAGCCCTATTTTGAATCGATTGTGTGACCACGTGCCTGTTGATTGGGCTTTCTGTGCCTGTTTCTATAATATAAAATAGGAAGGTAAAGCCCTAGCCCTGACATTGGCTGTAAAGCCAGAGGGACAGCGGCTGCCCACAGAAGACCCCACCAACATCAGCCATGGCTAAGGGGACTCTCTTGGCCTTAAGTGGGAAAGGAGTTCATGCACCCAAATCCAGAGCCTTCTTTCCCAATCTCCCTTGAAGAGAACACTCTTCACATAAAAAGAGGGAGGAAGAAACTCAAGATTTTTTTTTCTTTCCTTCTAGAACCACTTCTAGAAGACCAGTTAGGGTCTCAAACTTAGAAGTAATGTATCCATAATTTGTCTAAACTGATGCTTCTATTAAGATTGGGTAAATGGAATAGAAATTATCCATGGTCTGAATTCCAGCTGGCCACTGCAAAGTGATTCCCTTACACACACTCACACTCACACACTCACACATGCAGACTTACACCTCTGGTTGAAGGGGAAGGATAGCATAACTGATAAATCATCATGTAACATCTGCATTTTAATTAAGTTTAATAAGCCAATTATTAACCTATGCCATAAGCTAAAGGATAAGTGTGGTTGAAAGTATTAAGGCCACAAAAGACCAGGCCATGGACTGACTGGGGGTCTCTTTCAACTTGCAATTCTCTTACCTCCCTCCTAGGGCAGCTACAAGTCCTAAAAAAATGTCAAATCATCATTCACTCATTAACACTGACTCAGCAGCCAAGTACACTGCCATCCTTTGTGAGACTCAAAAAGCCACAAAGGTGTCCTCACTCTCAAGCATTAATATACAAGCGAATTAGAAAGAACACCTTAAAAAGGAAAAAAAATTCTGACACCCACTGCAATGTGGATGGACCTTGAGAACACGATGCTCAGTGAGTTAAGCCAGACACAGAAGGACAAAAACTGAATTATTCTGCTAACATGAGCTGCCTAGAGTAGTCAAAGTCATAAAGACAAAGTAGAATGGTAGCTGCCTAGGGCTGGGAGGAGAAGGGAATGAAGAGTCGGTATTTAATTGGTACGAAGTTTCAGTTTTGCAAAAGGATTTCTGCAGATGAATGGTGGCGATGTTAGCGCAAGAATGTGAATGTGCTTAACACTACAGAACTGCCGGTGTGGTGGCTCATGCCTGCAGTCCTGGCAACTCAGGCGGCTGAGATGGGAGGATGGCTTGAGCCCGGGAGGCTAAGGCTATAGTGAGCTATGCTCATGCCATGGCACTGCAGCCTGGCACACGGAGTGATATCCCATCTCCAAAGAGAAAATACTAAACTGTACACTTAAAAATGGCTAAGATGGTTCATTTTATGTCATATGCATGTTATCACAGTTTTTAAAAGACAAAACAGAACAAAAAAACTCACAAAGTTAAGAGGTAAGCAGTGCAGCATGGCCCATGAGATCTGGTAGTCGTGGAAGTTGGGGAAATCTTCCTGGAAGAGGATAAGCTCATGTGGCTGTCAAGCCCCTTTTAATACACCAGGAAGTGCTGTCCACCTATAGAATGAAGTCCAGCAGGGTGTGTGGTCTGTCCTTAAACCTAATGATGTCTGTAGGAATCAAGGATCAGGCCTCAACTATCAAGGCAGCTCCATCACTAAGGCATAGCATGGTGAGGCTATTGTGACCGTGTGACCCATATTCTGAGATCCGGTTCCTTTGAGGATGAAGGGGCATTGTTGATAATCACAGTGGACAACAGCATATGGTCTCCTGGGATACAGCAGAAAGAGCCCAGGCTTAGGAATAGGAAGACCTGGTTTTGAATCCTAGCTTAGGACATACTTGGGCAAATTCCTTTCTGTCTCTGAGCTTAAGTTTCCCCTCTGTAAAATTTCTATCTCATAAGGTTATTATGAGTGTCAAAAATAAGAAGAAAACAACTCCCAGTCCAAGACCTGACAGGTCCTAAAGATTATTCATATAAGCCTATAATCTCTTATCTGCAATTCTGAAATCCAAAAAGCTCTGAAAACTGAAAGCTTTCTAAACTCATTTGGTGGCTAAACCAGACTGCAATGAATGCATGACTCTACATCCCACTTAGTGTAATTCACTCTTATTTTTCTCTGCAGAAATCTTAATGTGTTTGATGACAGGCTGCTGCTCCAGTCCCTGCTGGGAGTGGTGTGAATATACTGTATGTATATATATATATATATATATAAATAGATGTGTGTGTGTGTGTGTGTGTGTGTGTGTGTTATCTTACTGAAGTCCAAGGTTTCCGTACTAGGCTAGAAGGATGAGAACTCTTAATTCTGGCTATCAGTGTCTTATGCAGATTTAAATATCTTGTCATCTATAGATACAGTTACAGAGTATGATATTTAGCAAAAAATTGCATGTTTCATTTTTTAAAAAATAGCACACAAAATAATATGTAGTCCATGCTCCTATTTGTTTTTTAATATATGTGCACACATATGTAAGCTTGTCTAGGCATGGACCATCTCGGTAAGCAACCCCGAGGGTGGTAACTGGTTGCTGGGAAACTGAGGTCAAGAGAGAGAAATATTCAGATTTTATTGTGTATCTTCTTATGCAATGTAAAACTTTTAGCCCATATATAGAATAATTTTTTAAACAGTAAACTAAAAAGTTAAAAGACACTTTATACCATTAGGGTAGCTAATATTTTTTCTTAGAAGAAGAGAAAATATGAGTGTTTGTGAGGATGTGGAGAAATCGGAGCTTGTGTGCACTGTTGGTGGGAAGGTAAAATTGCACAGCTGCCACGCAAAACAGTGTGCGGGCTCCTCAAAAAGTTAAACGTAGAATTACCACAGGATCCAGCAAGTCCACTTCTGAATATACACCCAAAAGAACTGAAAGCAGGAACTCAAATAGATGTTTGCACATCCGTGTTCCTAGCAACATTCTCCACAAGAGCCCAAACATAGAAGCAACCCAAATGTCCAACAGTGGATGAAGAGATAATGAAAACGTAGGATGCACACAACAGAATATCATTCAGACCTAAAAAGGAAGGAAATTCTGACACATGCTATAACATGGATGAAACTTGAGGACATTTTCTCAGTGAGCTAAGCCAGATACAGGAAAAATACTGTCTGGTTCCACTCATAGGAGGTACCTACATGAGCAATTCAGAGACAGGCAGTAGAATAGTGGTTGTCAGGAGCTGGAGGCAGGGCACAATGGGAGTGAGTGTTTAATGGACATGGTTTCAGTTTGGAAAGATGAGTTCTGGAGATGGATGGTAGCGGTGATGCTTGCACAACCATGGGAATGGACTAAATGCCACTGAACTGTATATTTTAAATGGCTAAAATAGCAAATGTTATGTGGTGTGTGTTTTACCACAATAATAAAGTTAAAGGAGTAATTTCCTGCATCAAGTATTCCTTTGGAACACCCGTGTCTCAGGAGCTGAAACTTCCTCTGAGCTGCACAGGGTGACAGTTGGCACAGGCTCAGGGGCCTATGAATAACGCATCATGACTCAAGGCCCATTGTCAGGCAGTGCCCTCCAGGGCTCTGTGGGTCCTGCTGACCTCAGAGTGCCCGTTGAGCAGGCTGGTTTGAGCCATGGAGGAGCAGGAGTGAGGCGTGAGTGTCACATGGCCAGGCTGGTGGTGTCATAGCATAAATGCAGGTTACCAGGAGCCGGGGCCTGGTTGCGGTGAGCATCAGACTCCTAGACCTGCCCCAGGGAGTCGTCATTGCAAGATGCTTGGGCTGAGCCACTAGTATCCCCAACAGGGTCCAGTTCTTCTGGGCAAGGGATGAGGGGGCCCTGCTTCTCTTTGAAAGAAGTCACTTTCCAGCAGGTCTAAAGAGGCAAAGATGATAAAGTAGAAATGACATCTTCCTGTTTCCTTAATCTCTTGACACCTAAGTTTCTCTTTTTGTCTTTTAACTCATTTTTTTTGTCTTTTTTTAAGTCAAAGAAGGTGCTTTCTGGCTGAGTTAGAGGATGCGAACCATTTCTATGCATCAACTGGCAATTTCAGCTCATTTTCTAGGGTTCTCCTTACCGTTAAAATGTGGCCCACTTTGGCTGCCAGATTTCAAGTGTCCCTGCTGAACAAGGAAGCACTGAGTCTTTAAGTTACTCTGGGGGAGCTAGGTCCCACTACCAGGTCTAACACAGCTCACACAGGCAGGTCCACCGGCTCCTCACTTGTATCACATATCCGGTCCCTCTGAGATTCCACACACAGATCAGTTAGGAAAACAGTGCCCAGCCTAGGACTTCAGTAGAGGGGATGGTAATGTGGGGAACTGGTTACAAAGATGTTGAAGGACCTGAAAAGTCAAATAGGGGTAGTGAGGCGAACCAGAGAGACATAACAGGAAGAAGTTTCTACCAACCTTGGGCTTGGAAAGGGAATGTTATCCAAACCTGAATCCCACACTGTCTGGTGGGAATTAGAAGTATGGAGGGAGGGACCATCCAGCCACAGAGGTCCAGTGTTAGGGGCCCTGACCAGGCCACAGTGAGATGGAGAGACACCCTGGCATCTCCCTTTCCCTAGCAGTGCAGTTGATCCTCACTGACTCCCTTGGGCTGAGCCCAGCCAGAATCAGGAGGCCTGGGGTTGTAGGAAATGAAGTTTGCAGAAGACAGAGCACTGCAGTCCAAAGCAAAGCAGGGAATCCAGGAAAACAACCTTAGTCCAGCCATGGCAGCTAGGGTCATCCCTGATGCAGAAATAATTTTTTTTACTTTTTTTGTTCATCCTGGCATTTCTGTTTTAGATGCCTCATAGGCAAACAAACTGAATTCAAAATTTTACAGAATAGGAACATTTAAATTAGCCTGGAAAGCTCAGCTTGGGGCCTGTCAATCTCTCCAGTGGATTTGTGTCCTCTGACTCTCCCCTCGCCAGACTGAGGGTCTCCACGGCCAACACCTGTTCTGTAAGGAGCAGGCTGTGCTGGGCAGGGGTGAAATGCTGAGAAACAGAGAGAGTTGGATTCCACCCAGTTTCTGGGGAAGGAGGCAGCTGCATAACAGCTTTCCACGCCACTGGAGAGAAGGTGCATTATTTCCTCCACCAGGGCTGAGCTTCCAGGTACTACTGAGACCAGAGGTCACTGTGATCCAGTGGGCTGAGCCATGGATTAGGATCTCAATTGCTCTTTGTTTAAATCCAGCTGAGGCATCCAACCTTGCATGATCTTGAGCCACCCACAACTCTTAGGGTGCAGCCTGCTTTACAAAGACAGGAGGAAGACATCAATGAGGGACCCTGGAAGGTAAATGAACAATCCTGACAATGCCCACCACTCACACCATGCCCTTCCTCTGAGCATGCTCTGAAGGGCTATCTTCCTTATCCTTGGAATCATCCTTATGATGGTGCAGGAGTGGGGGCCCATTATCCTCATCTTCTAGAGGAGAATCCAGGCACTGAAAATAGACAACATCCCACACAGCTGTCAAGCTGGCGTTTGACTCAAGGCCACATGAGTGTTGGCCCTGGCCCATTTCTTCTTAGCTGTTGAAAACCAGTTACCTCCTTAACCCAAGGGCCACAGTGTAGCCAAGGGACATCTGGAAGGTGACACTCTTTGCTTTTAGGTCAAGAAAGGGGAGAGGAAATGAGAGAAGAGAAGCAGATGAAAAAGGGAAGGGAGAAAGGCAGAGATAAAGACAGGGCCTGGCAGGGCAGGGGAGATGCTAATGTATTGCCACTACTCTTAATGATGGCACATGGAGAACCTTGGCAGCAGGGTTACCAGCCTTTAGGGCTTTGATGCCCTCCTGTGATCACCCAGCAATACTGGTAATTCACTAGGGTTTTGTATTCAGAAGAATACAGAGTCCCTCCCTTCCTTTCTGAGCAGGAGTAGCTCCCACTGTCAGCCAGCCTTTTCCCCCCTCAGAGCCCAGTTGATGAAACTTCAAGTGTTGTTCTCTGGTCTGTGAGGTGCTGCTGTGTAAGGTGGGAGAACAGATACTTGTGGGTGTGCTACAGCTGAAATGTGTTTATCTGAATCTGAACAGCAGATGCTTTCACACGCAGAGAGAGTGGTATTTGGCACCTTCCTTTAGGGCTGCGAGGGTCCTCTTCTCCGCTCCTGCAGCAGCAGATCCAGGCTCCTGTTGAAGACAAGCCCTCACAGCACTTGGGCAACCATCATTCCCCAGGCACATCAAGGGCTGGGGAAGATGTGACTAATGAGTCTAGCTTGTGCAAGACTGATCCCCATACCTCCCTCTCACCATCACGTTTCCAGTCCCACTAAAGTGTAGGATTCTGGCCAAGTCTTTGGCTAAAATGAGAAGTGGACACACCTCTTGTTTAGGCATCCCTACACACACTGCCAGATCCAGAAAATGCACACCAATTCCACTCTAGTTAATTTACACTTAAAAGGTGGTCCAGAGAGGAGACCTTTATAACAGAAAACTTCCTGGACTGCAGGCAGAGCTGTGCCAGTGCATCCAGACCATACTTCTGATTGCCCCCTGTAAGCCAGGAAACTCACTACTCACTATGTTCACCTTGCTGTTTGCTATCACGGAAATGAGCTTGAGTTGCTCACCTACATTGCTGCAGTTAAACCACAGGCTACAGGTGCAGCACTCTTTCAAGGGTGTGCAGAGGAAATGGCATTTATTATTTGAGAAATGTGTCTCTCTCCATCCCCAGAGTCGGTAAACAAATAAGTTGTCCTTGGAGCAAGCTCTTCCCTTTGGGCATCTTCCAATTATTGAGAGGCAGCTCTCGAGTGAGGACACTGACCATCCCTGGTCTGTGCAGAGGACAGGCATTCTTGGCCCTTGGAGTCCCGCTGTAGCATTTCGAGGATGCCAAGTTATTGATGGGGACAGATGCCCAACATTCAGCATAACACACCTAAGCTTTATTTCACTTTTTCTGGAAACCTCTTAGTTTAAGAATGAAAGCCTCCAGCTCCTCCTGGCCTGGGCTGGCCTGTGAACATCTTGGTCTGAGTTTGCTGAGGTGCGATGCTGTATTTATTGGCCAGTTTCTACCCCATGTGATAGTCACTTCATGTGACAGGCCAGCTGACCCTTTGAGTTAGCCGAGGAATTTTAAATAAAATGTTTCCTAACAGAAAGGATGGTAAAGATTCCTGTTATTCACCAGAGAGCCTGGAGACAGAGCTGGGCCAGTTTTTACGACTCAGCCACAGCAACATTAGTCTCATGAGCTCTGTCACTACTTCCCACTGTGGCTTGACTAAGACAGCCCTAAGGGCCCTCCAGAAAGCGCTTCAGCCACGCAGTCAGGAGACTTTTGCCAACCCGGTCTTTCCAAGGCTTCTATGACCTTGGAACAAAAATAGCTCTGTTGTCCAGCCTCAGCTTTTGCATCTGCAAAGAGAAGTAGTTAACAAAAATCAGGGGTAGCAAGTAATGCTTAGAGTTTCAGTTACAGATATGCACAGATACTGCTGTTGGTGAAAGCATCCACAGAACACCAGGTAACAAGCCACTGAAAGAAAATGGCATTTTTCCTGCTTCTATTCTTCAAAATGCCAGTGGAGATAAACTGATGCTGCTACTTGTATTTTCCTGGACTATTTTCCTGTGAAGCCATCCAGTCATTAAATGCTCACTCCATCTTCCTTCAAAAATGACTCAATGTGCAACTGAGAAGCAGCAGCAACAGCCTCACCTGGGAGCCTGGGAGCAATCCAGAACCTGAGGCTTCCCAGCTTTCCTGCTGAATCAGATGCAGTGTTTAACTCTCCCAGGTGAGTCGCATGTTTTTAACTTTAGAAGCACCTGTCCAAATTTGTGTTTGTCAAACTTAAATGAACATCAACTTTCTACAAGGCTTGTTAAAACCTTGCTGAGCCCCACACCCAAGTTTCTGATTAAACAGGTCTGAGTCGGGGTCTGCGAATTTGCATTCTAACATTTCTAAGTTTCCTGTCAATAACCCCACTGGTCCAGGACCATACTTGGAGAACCTCTGGTAAAACTTCCTTGAGCAGCTGTTTTGTGACACCTTTATTCCCAGGTCACTGAGGATCTGTTGCATCTCTATAATATGTATGCTGGTTTCCTCAATCACTGGAATTACTGTGTTCTTTTACTGTGTTTTAGTTTCTACTCTTTAATCATGCTTGATCTCTTTTCTGATATCAGTGTGTGTTTCTCTCTTTCATTAAGGAGCTCTAGATAAAGCCACTCAGCTCTGTGCTGTGCCAACATAGGAGGATTTCTTTTCTCCCATGTGGTTGTTCTAAAATTCCACCTGTTTCTTCAACTGGAGTTACACTTTTGATCCATGAGGAGCTTGTTACCCTCCTCAGAGCTAGCAAACATTGGCAGCTGGTTTGTAATCTTCTGTGCCTTTTATTTGCATATACATGCCTAGGCATTTACAGGTAGAAATATGTTTTGGATTTTTTATTTTTGAGACATCTCTAATAAAAATACAAAAAAAAAAAATAGCCAGGCATTGTGGCACGCACCTGTAGTTTCACCATGTTGGTCAGGCTGGTCTTGAACTGTTGGGGTTTCGCCATGTTGGTCAAGCTGGTCTTGAACTACTGACCTCAGGAGATCCACCCGTTTCAGCCTCCCAAACTGCTGGGATTACAGGCCTGAGCCACTGCATCTGGCCTGTTTTGGATTTTTAAAGAAAAAAGTAACATCATACTACAAGTATTGATTGGCCACTTCATTTTTATTAATTAACTATTTTTTTAATTGCATTTTAGGTTTTGGCGTACATGTGAAGAACATGCAAGATAGTTGCATAGGTACACACGTGGCTGTGTGATTTGCTGCCTTCCTCCCCTTCACCCATATCTGGCATTTCTCCCCATGCTATGTTAATTAATTTCTTAGATATCCTTTAAAATCTACATAAAGAGAATGTAGACTCTACATTCTCTTTAAAGCTGCAGAATCGGGAAGTGGGGCCGCTGAGCGATGCGCCGCAGGAGCTCCGGGCTAGACCGTGGCGACGGCAACGGCCGCTGGGCTGGAGGAGGACGATGAGGAACGACGGAAGCGACGCGGGGGTATGCTGCTGCGCGGCGCCCGGTTTCGTGCCCGCGGCCAGCTGCGCAGTCTGTCCGCAAGTCTGAGATACATACAGAAAACTACAGTGCAAAAGCCCTGGATGCTGCGGAACTTTACTGAAAGATGGCTAATAGCCTTTGCTTCGTGGTCTTGGGCTCTCTGCCGTATTTCTCTTTTACCTTTAATAGTGACTTTTCATCTGTATGGAGGCATTATCTTACTTTCGTTAATATTCATATCAATAACGGGTATTCTATATAAATTCCAGGAGGTATTGCTTTATTTTCCAGAACAGCCATCCTCTTCATGTCTTTATGTTCCCATGCCCACTGGCATTCCACATGAAAACATTTTCATCAGAACCAAAGATGAAATACATCTAAATCTTATTTTGATATGATACACTGGAGACAATTCACCCTATTCCCCAACTATAATTTATTTTCATGGGAATGAAGGCAACATAGGTCACAGGTTGCCAAATGCACTGCTTATGTTGGTTAACCTCAAAGTTAACCTTTTGCTGGTTAATTATCGAGGATATGGAAAAAGTGAAGGAGAAGCAAGTGAAGAAGGACTCTACTTAGATTCTGAAGCTGTGTTAGACTATGTGATGACTAAAACCTGACCTTGATAAAACAAAAATTTTTCTTTTTGGCTGTTCCTTGGGTGGAGCAATAGCTATTCATTTGGCTTCTGAAAATTCACATAGGATTTCAGCCATTATCTTGGAGAACACATTTTTAAGCATACCACATATGACCAGCGCTTTATTTTCATTCTTTCCAATGCGTTACCTTCCTTTATGGTGCTACAAAAATAAATTTTTGTCCTACAGAAAAATCTCTCAGAGCAGAATGCCTTCTCTTTTCATCTCTGGACTCTCAGATCAATTAATTCCACCAGTCATGATGAAACAACTTTATGAACTCACCCCATCTTGGACTAAGAGATTAGCCATTTTTCCAGATGGGACTCACAATGATACATGGCAGTGCCAAGGCTATTTCACTGCACTTGAACAATTCATCAAAGAAGTCATAAAGAGCCATTCTCCTGAAGAAATGGCAAAAACTTCATCTAATGTAACAATTATATGCTGTTTTCCTTTTTGATTATTGCATTGTATTTTAATTTGTGCAGAATGGTTAAGAATGTTCCTTTTAGAAGTGTTATGTCTGTACCTGTCTGAAGAGTGACATTAAACTTTGAGAGGACTTCAGTGCTCTTTTATGATGATCCAAATAGTTTTTTATATTTTAAAAACTATAATTCTTGGGATTATTTCATACATTTTCATCAAAACTTTCAATGTGGTTATGTGTTCATATCTTTAGTTTAATATGTCAATATAAGATATTGTTCAAAAGTTTCTTGTTGCTAAAGTGGTGTAATCTCACACAGATTAGTAGCTAGATGTGGAAGGAGATATGTAAACAAGAAGCCTTTGGGTATTATTTCTTAAGTAAATATTGGGTCAATCATGATAAGCAAACTTAGTTCTGTAACTGCATTTTTCACCTTAAAAGTTAAATGAAATGCATGATGGTATTTTATTCTTTGAATTATGCAATGCAACATTTTAAATGTAAATAGCACTGGTCATATACTGATGTATATGGTTATCTGGGTTATATCTATTTTATGTAAATTCTATTTTGTTTTTGGCAAGAAGTGAAATTGAGACCTATGTGCAGGTTGCCATTGAATTTTGCTCTGGTGAATGCTGAGATCCAGCTTTTTCTTACAGATAAATGGGACCCTGTTTTCCTATGTAAATGTACCATGTTTTTGTTAGGTACAGTCTGGATCATGGCATATAGAAATAGAAATTTAGAATTTTGATGTGCATATTTGAACTTTTTAACAATTGTAACTTTGGTGGCAAAGAGAATTTTAGCTTCTGTTGATTTTGTAAGTCTATAGCTGAACCACTAATAGCAGTCATAGTGAAGATCAGCACTGCTTAAGAATTGTGTGGGTAAGGGGGAGGAAGGCAGCAAAACACACTGCCATGTGTGTACCTATGCAATTATCTTGCACGTTCTGCACATGTACCCCAAAACCTATAATGCAATAAAAATTAAAAAAAAAAGAATTAAATTAGGAAGTCTTTTATCATTACAGAATTGTACATACTACTTTACAAACATCCGCACATTTGATTTTAAGTCCCAGTACCTAGCTATATCTAACCCACCAAAGGCAAGGTATCATTTATTGGACTTCTTGAAAATGAAAGTTACAAAATCCAACAATGTTCCAGTTGCTGTGAAATAGAACTCCTACATCAAAAGACAGTTTTAGGAAGTCTTATTTATTTGTTTTAAAAGTTTTTACATGTAAGAATGTGAGAATGAAGGAATTCTGGAGCTTTTTGACATAGAACCTGTTACCACATTTAGCAATTAAGTGACTATAGGTGGGAGGTAGGATTTAGATGTATAGAAAAGTAACAAAATCTTACTTAGAAAAAAAAAGCCCCTTGAAACTTGCAGGATTTACCTTAATAAAATATACGCTATGAGTCATAATTGTGCCAAGTTGTTTAAAGCGGTCCTCAAAAAAATAGATGCAATTGAGTTTTGTGTAATATGTCAGCTTTAACATATAGTATTTTTAATATTTTAGCTATATTTAATGGCTTTCTGCAAGGAAGTAGGAAAGAGAAATAATGGGTCAATACACTTGACCTCAATTTAAAATTCTTTCCATGGAGTTAGGGCTAGAAATACCTTTGCCAAATAGCATTCTTATTCACTTTATGCTAGTATTTAGAAAAAACAAATTATAGCAAGTATGATTTCTAAGAATAATTTTTTCTATAAATGTAAACAGTCCTGCTTTTTAAAACAGGTTGGTAATGCATATCATGGAAGACATATTTTGTATGTATAAATTCACAATTAAAGCCTAGTTTTCTTGTCAGTTCTTGCTATGTAGAATGACTATTCTAAATATTAATGTATTAAAAAGAAAATACAACAAAATGTATATTTAGACACAAGCTTACATGGCATACCTTATATTTGTATCATTATTTAAAGTTTACAAAAAATGCCTTATGTTTCTATGTGATCAGTCTATTACACTATGGAGAAATTTATCAACTTTAGTTCTAAATATGCTGATGAGGTCTAAAAGCTATTTTTTCATCAGCACTTTGCTTTTATGCTGCTTTTTCTTTTTGATATTCCAGGTTTATAAACTATGTTTTTAAATTTTAAGCCAGGACTTCAAAAATTGTATTTATTTGCTATCCTTTACCGTAATTCTCTTCTTAGGGTTAAGGAGCCTTTCTTTTCTTTTCTTTCTTTCTTTCTTTCTTTCTTTCTTTCTTTCTTTCTTTCTTTCTTTCTTTCTTTCTTTCTTTCTTTCTTTCTTTCTTTCTTTCTTTTCTTTCTGCAGCTAAGGGCAGAGGCAGTGCCTAGGGCGGTACCACATCTGTCTTCACTAGCATCTGTATGCGAGACTGTTTCCTTAGATGGGTAAGAGGTGGAAAACAAACTTAGTATCAGGGGTCTGAGAAGCCCATGGCATCATTTTTGAAAATAATTTCCAGTTTTGGGGCCAAAGAAATTGGTCTTAGTAAAATGAGACTTCTTCAGGAGTCACTCCTTCACCTTGAACCCATTGCTTAGTGGGAATGGAAGTATATGTATTCATCTTGTATATTAATTTCTAACTCATTTATACAAGAGCGGCTATAGGAGTTTACAAATTAACTTTTAAGTTACTGAAAATTTGGGGATCCTAGAGTGATCTTATGGCAAGATAGAGCTCATTTAGAATAAAATCCCACATCCATTATGGGGGGGATAACTGGTGAAAAAGAAGTATAAAAGGACCCTAAAAAGCATACAGCAAAATAAGAGAAGAAATAATTTGTGACAGGTAATAGAATACTAGCAGGATAGAAACCGCTAGAAAGGAAAGTGTGACACAGTTCTTACATTTAGATATAGAAAATAAATTGATGTGATTGATGAAACAGAAATAGTGCAAAACATTTGAATGCAAAGCATTTCTAATAAGTGACTGGGACACTTGACATTGCAACTACCCTATGTTTTTGCAGTTACATTTTTGACTGTAAAATTGGTATTTTCATAAAAATGGTGTTCTGAATTTTGTTACAGGGCTGGTTAAATTTATGATTACCTGTAGACACTCTATAATTACATAGATTACAACTTTGGTAATATGTCACTGGAGTAATTATGTTGTAATACCTGTTGAGAATTCATACCATCTGATGCTTACATATTCATTTCTTATGTTTGTAAGATTTGGCTTGGTGGGAATAGGTTTGGGGAAATTAAAGAATGAAGGCCATATATTTAATGTTTTATAAATTATCTTTCAAGCTCAGATAGCTTAAGAGTAGTTTATATTAAGGAGACCCTTTTCTCCTTGAGGATAGGAATAGGTAAGATAAACTTGTAAAGAATGTCACAGAAGTCAATTTTTAATTTACATTATGATTGAGATACTGAAATCTTCCACTGATATTTCTCCTCTCCCTTTTTTTGTATTATATTTGATAATTATATATATTTTTAAAAGTTGTGAGAGGAAAAATTAGTCATAAATAGCCCTTTAGGATTATCCACTTAAATTTCTGTATTTCATATTACTCAGGTAAAGATGGCAATGACAGAGCACAGACATTTATTTTTTAAACTGATGGGGTAGAAAATGAAATGTACTTCTGTTTATTTTATATATATATAAATATATAAATATATAAATATATAAATATAAATATATATATATATATATATCGTTTTAGCAAGTTGGAAATAATGTATTCATTTGTATGGCAAGATAAATGCAGTAATCTTAATACTAGTCTATGCATTTTTGCCAAATGGCGCAAATATACCTCCATTTATATTTTGTAACTTAAAATGTAGTTTAAAAAATAGGACTATGGATGAGGCACCTTTTTACAAAAAGTGCCATATATAAATATGTAACAGGTGAGTGTGTGTTTAACATAATTTATAACGATTTCTGTCAGTACAGCGTATATGGAAAAGTCAAGTTGTTTTTAACATACTCAAGTATGTTCAGTATAAAATAAGTTAATCCCATTTCATAATGTAAATCATATTTTTGTTATTTGCCATATTTTATTTGAAGTAGTAATAAAATTTTATAACTCAAATTTGAATGTCATAGTACATTGTGTGTTAACCATGTCAAGCAAACATTTATATTTGTTTTTTACAATAAATTTCCTTTAAAGTATACTTTCTATTTTTCTGTACTGACATATGCAATAAATTAGTACATTAAAATTTGATTAATGTCTTAAGATAGTTCATGTAAGGCCAGTTGCCTTGCCAGGAGTCAAACGAACACATTTATCACTCTCCGTGCCTGATAACTGCGTCATCACCCGAGCTCATTATCTGGCTTCCCCACAAAGCTTTCCCATACCTGCCTCAGTTTCCTCATTTTATCTCGGCAATAAATCTCACAGTTCACATTCAGTCTTTTTAAAAAAATTGTTAATCTAAAATTTTATAATAGGACATTAAAGTTGTCTCAGTGGTTATGTAAAGTTCCTGAATTTGCACTGAAATTAATATATTTTATTCTAGTAATGGTGTTAATAAAAAATAGAAGTTAGATTTATATTGCCTTCTCTGAAGAGTATTATCCTCTTATATACATTTAATTTAGGCTAATATTAAAACTACATGAACCACTGGTGAATGACTAGTTCCTAATGCATTTCTTTAGTTAATTGAATCTAGGAATGAATACATTTTAACTTCATAATTATGTTGCTTTCAGATTTCATAAAGTGCTTTTTTAAAAAGTTCTGCTTTTTTTCCCCACTCTTATTTGTATTTTAGTTAATGGTTTTTAATGATCAAAAAATGACCTGATACTAACTCAGTCTTGCTTTTCCTAACAAGAAATGTGCATGCTTGAATATGTCAGAATAAGTTGGATAATAGGAAGTGTAGGCTGAATCTTAAATGGTCCCCTCTAAGGGAAGATGAGGAATTCACTTATTGGAGCCCATCTTTGCATGGGTAGATATGGTGGGAACTAGGGTCTCTCATGTGCCACTTGTAGTACATCAGAATGATCACCAACTTGAATCCCATGGTGAAGTCATTTTTATTTTTATTTTATTTATTTATTTATTTATTTATTTATTATTATTTTTTTTTAATTTTTATTGCATTGTAGGTTTGGGGGTACATGTGCAGAACGTGCAAGATAGTTGCATAGGTACACACATGGCAGTGTGCTTTGCTGCCTTCCTCCCCTTCACCCACACTTGGTATTCATCCCCAGGCCATCCCCCCCAGACCCCCCTGCTGTCCCTCCCCCATTCCCCCCAACAGTCCCCAGTGTATAGTAGACCACCTCTCTGTGTCCATGTGTTCTCATTTTTATCACCCACCTATGAGTGAGTATATGCGGTATTTCTTTTTCTGTTCTTGTGTCAGTTTGCTGAGAATGATGTTCTCCAGATTCATCCATGTCCCTACAAAGGACACAAACTCATCATTTTTGATTGCTGCATAATATTCCATGGTGTATATGTGCCACATTTTCCCAGTCCAGTCTATCATCGTTGGGCATTTGGGTTGGTTCCAGGTCCTTGCTATTGTAAACAGTGCTGCAATGAACATTTGTGTGCATGTGTCCTTATAGTAGAACGATTTATAGTCCTTTGGATAGATACCCAGTAATGGGATTGCTGGGTCAAATGGAATTTCTATTTCGAGGTCCCTGAGGAATCGCCACACTGTCTTCCACAATGGTTGAACTAATTTACACTCCCACCAACAGTGTAAGAGTGTTCCTATTTCTCCACATCCTCTCCAGCATCTGCTGTCTCCAGATTTTTTAATGATCGCCATTCTAACTGGTGTGAGATGGTATCTCAATGTGGTTTTGATTTGCATCTCTCTAATGACCAATGATGATGAGCACTTTTTCATATGTATGTTGGCCTCATGTATGTCTTCTTTTGTAAAGTTTCTGTTCATATCCTTTGCCCATTTTTGAATGGGCTTGTTTGTTTTTTTCCTGTAAATCTGTTTGAGTCATTTTTAGATTGCTGTTTCTTAATTTTGAAAGATAAGTGTTTTCACATTCCCATTTCACTCTCCAACTCTTTCCTTCCATTCTGTTACATACTAAAAAGCATGAACAATTAGATCTGGC
Source organism: Saguinus oedipus (assembly GCA_031835075.1). NCBI lineage: Eukaryota > Metazoa > Chordata > Mammalia > Primates > Cebidae > Saguinus > Saguinus oedipus. The sequence goes on along the minus strand of CM063183.1, from coordinate 94,687,679 downwards.
TGGAAACTGTAACTCCTATCTTACTAAGGGGAGAGGAAGGGAAAATATATTTTTGGAGTATCTTCAAATATAAGGCCCAGGTGTTTAATGTGTTAATGTTATTGAATCCTCACAACAAACCTTAGAGCAATTTGTAGTCCCATTTTATAAAAAGCAGTCTCAGAGTGGTTCAGTAACATGCTCAAGGTTACCTAGAGTGAACCAAGATGTCAATCCAGGTCTCTAATTCTAAACTGAGGACAGCTATTTATTTGCTAATTTACTCAAACAATTTGAAAATTCTGTTCATGTTGGAATAGATTTGAAATGTTGAAGTGGGTTACAAGTTGATCAGTTATTCAGGAATCCAAAGGAATTGGCTATGAATTGAAAGAAGTATACAGTAAACTACATGTTTTCAAAGTAAAAAAAAAAAAAAGCTGCAAAATCTGGGTGTGGTAGCTCACACGTATAATCTTAGTGCTTTGGGAGGCTGATGTAGGATAATTTGTTTGAGGCCAGGAGTTTGAGACCAGCCTCAGCAACATTGTAAGATCCCATCTTACAAAAAATTTAAAATATTAGCCAGGCATGGTGGCATGCACCTGTAGTCCAAGCTGCTTTACAGGCTGAGGTGGAAGGACAGTTTGAACCCAGGAGTTTGGGGTTGCAGTGAGCTATGATTATGCCACTGCACTCCAGCCTGGGTGACAGAATGAGACCCTGTCTCTAAAAAATAATAATAATAAATAATAATAAAATTTAAAAATTATAAAGGGAACATATGTGTGTATAAATGTATGTATGTATGTATGTATATACATATATATATTCAAGCCTGTCGGGAAATATACAAAAAAATAAAAGAAAAAAGCTGCATGGCTATATTTTATACTATGGACTTATGCCATAGTATAAAATGCCATCATTTATTTAACCATCCACCTATTGATGGCTACTTACATTATTTCCAATGTTTTACTAGTACCAGAAATATTAAATTAGCATTCTCATGAGATTCAACTAAGAATTTGGCTCCAAAAAGCTGGTGTCGATTTACATTACCATTCCCCTCATTGAAAGTGCTTATTTCTAACCTTCTCACCAAGGCCAGCTGCGGTCAATCTTTCACGTTTTCACAATATATTGAGGCTGTCTTATTCTCTTAATTTGCTTCTACCTGATGAGTGCTTGAGGTTAACCACTTCTTCAAAGATTATCAGCCCACTCCATTTCCCTTTTGGGGAGTTACTCAACTTCTCTGTCCTTTTCTATTGGCTGGCTGGTTTTTTGGCAGGCAGCACACACAGGAGCAATATTACGGATGTTAATCTTTGGCCTATTCTAAAAGTTGCAAATGTTTTATCCAAGCCTCTCACTTGACTTTTTAAAAAGTTCACTCTTTTATCTTTTGTCACATAAAATTCCTAGGTTTTATATAATCCATATAAAATTTCAGTTGAATTCATGCATTGCTACGAATCAGTTTCTTCTAATCTGAATTATGTGGAAGGGAAGCAGTCTCTTGGATGGGAATGAAAAGAATAGAGAGTGTTGCAAATGAAACTTAGTAGGGAAATAATGAAATAATACAGCTCCCACCTTCTCTTTTCCTTTTACTAGCTCATGCATCTTTTAGCATGGGATTTTGATTTGGTGGGAAGTTTAGAAAAATGAGTGTACTACTTTAGGTGATTTGCAGATTTTTATGAAAGAGCTGAACTGAAGTCAAAGGTAGATCCTAATGGGAGACAGTTCTCCAGGGTTATCTTGTTTCTTCACATATTGCAAGCAGAGGCCCTGACTGTCTTTGCCCTAGACAATCTTTCCAGATGTTTGCATAGAGAACACCCTTGGAAAATAGAGGTAGTGTCTCCCTCTGGAGGAGAGAGCTGGTTTGTCTGCTGTTCAGAACAATGAAGATCATGTTTTCCCCTAGGCAAAGCTGAGCAGGTTTGTTTATAGCCCATAATAAAAGATGCGGTCTCCTAAACTCAGGCCTCCTCTCCTGTAACACACCCTGTATATGGAATTGTGACCTGGCCCTGCTTGTCTGCCATGTAGGAATTAGGGCTTGGGGAGCCAGTACAAGAAAACAGTGGTGCTCAGGCTACTGCTATTGCTATGAGTAATTAACTGTCCTTTATCTCTAACCCAGGGGTCTCATGTCCAATGCCAGTATCCTGAAACTATGGCAGACTCATTTGTTAGTTTCACAAATAAGGTCAAATTTCAGAACCTCCACAGCTCCTGATAGTCACCATGTAATAGAAGATTAAAAGACAAGCTTAGCACTTGTTCTAGTCAGACTCATTCCTCTGCCTACAATACAAAAGTCACTCAACCACATTCTTCTCTTCTCTTAAATTGAACAGTCTTTACATGGTTAAGGAAAAGAGAATTCATTGTAAGGAATGTTTACATCTTATGTATAATTCCTTCAAGTCTAATGTTTCAAAATTCTTTCCTGTGGCTGAGGTACATTTACCCTGTGTACTTCTAGAGAAATGAACTTACAAACCAAAAATTTTCAGCTGGCTATATAAAGAAAAACAAATATTCACAATCAGATCTACTCCAAAGAGAATAAATTTTGAGGTGATAAGCTCACTGCTGGCTTAGATGATCACTTATGGAACCTCTAATGGGGCAGGGATCAGACTAGATGTGTACAAAGATCTCTTCCAATTGAAGCTGCTACTCAGAGGATGTTGTTCAGTGGACCCTCTAATCAGATTTATTTTTATACCAAGAAATGAAGAAGGTGACCTGGGGGAGGCAGCTGGGACTCAGACGACTGCACTTGATAGATTCATCATGAGTTAAAGATCTCGTGCTTAGTCTTGCAGAAACTCATCCAGTCTAGCTTATTTGGGAGTAACTTGGTGCTGGAGAACAAATTCATGCTAACCAAATTCAACCAAGAGCCTGACTACAAAATAGATAACCAAGGCCTTAAGTTTAGAGCAAAAGTCAAAGTTCCAATGACTACAGTTTCCTTGTCCAATATCTAGGGCACCATCCCCTCTCCACCTGCTGTGTACAAACAAAGAAGAAATAATCACTCCATGCCCGACTGAACAGGTTCTCACCTTATCACTGTAGCAGGAACTGGCTAATCCACCTCCTGGGTAGATAGCCAGACTGTGTTTCCCTGCTGTCCCTGCAGTGATGTGGCCATCAGAGCCAGTGCTGGCCAATGGACTCTTCACAAGAGTGACACATGCTGCTTCCAAGCCTGTCTCTCAAACCTTCTAAGTGTCCTCTGCCTGTTCTTCCCACTTCCAAAAAAGCATGGCCATCATGGAAGCCCCCGATTAGCAGTGGCAGAACTATAGATGGGAGGAACCTGGGTCCCTGACTTAAACCATCATGGATTTGGACTTTCCCTTAGTGAGAAATAAACTTCTATTGTGTTTAAGCTTTTGTTTGCTTGTTTGTTTACAGTTTGTTACAGCAACTGCCATCTTTGCATTAAAACACTCATGCTGCCTCCTGTCCCGGGAATGCTTGTAACCCTGCCCTGCTTCACCAGGCTAATTCCTACTTGGCCTTTAAGCTCATCTCTCTGTCACACCCTCCGGAAAGCCTTCTCCGGCAACCCAACTTCTCTACCACGTCTTCGGTGTCTCCAGCAGATGTTGCACAACTGGTTGCCCTCTGCCTGCCTTCCCCTTCTTCCTCACAGAATCCCAAGACTCCCATGCAGCTGGAAGCAGTGGTGTGATCCAGTGCTGGTCAGTAAGATGTAAGAGGAAGCAGAGGGGTGGAGATTCTTAGGAAAGCTTTTTTTTTAAAAAAAGTCAAATCTCACAGGAGATGAAGCACCCTAAGGAAATTCAGCTGGGCAGGTATTTTAAGGTCACTGGCTGACTCCATACTGATCACAATTCATCACTCTTCTGTCACTTCAGAACTCAGGGACACTGCTGGCTGGTGGAGAAGGTTGCAATTGTATTCAGTGCAGATCTCTGAACATATTGTTTAGAAATATTAGCTTATCCAGCCTGCTACAGAGCTTCCCATCTGGGATTTCAGTTGCTACATTCTCTAAAGCCATATCTGACCCACACCTTACTCACACTATGTGCTTCTAAGGCATTCACCTAGTGTTACAGCTCTTTTAGAATTTGTCTAACAGGTTTTCCAGTCTTCACCAGAAAGCCCTTGCCCCCAAATATAAAAAATAATAAAGCATTCACCCCTGAACTTCAGTGGGGCTTCCAATTGCCACTAAGAACTCATTTAAAAGAAAAGTCTTTTAGTCCCTCATAATAGTATTAAATCATTAGCAAATAATTCTCAAAACTTTTTTTTTTTTTTGAGTATTCTCTTCTGTGTGAGAATGTAGGAAATGATGACCAGGGATGTGAAGTTTTTGGTGGCCAGGACAGGCCTGGTAGGTGATTGTGAAAGGAAAATAAATCTTAGGCTCCAAAATCACTAAGCTGAAGGGCAAAGTCAAGCTGGGAACTGCTTAGGGCAACCTGCCTCCCATTCTATTCAAAGTCACCCCTCTGCTCACGGAGATAAATGCATATCGGATTGCCTATTTGAAGAAGTTAATCAGACACTCAAATTAGTATAACTATTTATCTGTTATCTACCTCAAAGATCTGGAAGCTTCATCCCCGCTTTGAGTTGTCCCACCTTTCCCAACAGAACCAATGTTCATCTTACATATGTTGATTGATGTCTCATGTCTTCCTAAAACATACAAAACCAAGCTGTGATCTGACCACCTTGGGCATATGTTGCCAAGGCCTCCTGAGATGTGTCATGAGCGCATATCCTCAACCTTGGCAAAATAAACTTTCTAAATTAACAAGGCCTGTCTCAGATATTCGGAGTTCACAGCGAGGTGAAAAGTGGGAGCCACCCTGAGTGAATGAATAGTTCCCACCATCCACACTCACAAGCACATGTGTTGAGTTGAATACTGTCCCCACAATCCATGTCCACTTGGGACCTGTGAATGTGATTTTATTTGGAAATGCTGTCCTTGCTGATATAATGGAGTTAAGATAAGATCATCCTTGATTAGTGGGCTCTGAGTCCAATATAAACAGGATCCTTATGAAGCGGCGTCATTGTCTGGGATAATACCTGAGGTATTACCTCATTGTCTGGGGTAATACCTAATAAATTCCTTATTCCAAGAAAATTAAGGACACAGACACACACAAGGAGTGAGTTTAAGAGCAAAGGTTTAATAGGCAAAAGAAAGAGAAAGGAGAACAGCTATCTCCCTTGCTAGAGAGAGGGATGCCCAAATGGGACTTCCAGCCCATGGGAGTACACTGGATTTTTAGACAGGCTTGAGGAGGTGGTGTTTGATTTACATAGGGCCCAAAGATTGATTGGACCAAGTATGACGTTTACACAGTGTAGGGGAGCTGGTGGCCTCACCCTAATCTTTTTAAGGAAATAAGATATTTGCTTGGCTGGGGCCATATTGATGTCTACTTACTGTACATATGGCTGGCAATGAGAAGTGAAGATGGGGCTGCCATGTTGAACACGCCTAGCCCCAGGTAGCCCTTTCCTATTGGCACAGCTTCCAGCATTCACACGTACAAACTTCTAGCTTCCTTGTCTATGTCTGCAGCTCGATCATGCCCATTGTTAGAAAAGACAATGATTTGAGGGCTGCTTTTCATTAAAAAGAAAACCTTACTGAAAACGTTCTTATCCTCACTATCTGCCTAAATAATTTCTTAACTGCTATGTCACTTATAAGAGAAGAAGGCAGACACACAGGGTAACTCCATGTAACCGCACAGGCAGAGCCTGGAGGGATGCATCTACAAGCCCAAGAATGCCAAAGGGAGATGCACAGACTAGTTTTTCCTCTCACAGCTCCCAGAAAAACTCAGCCCTGCCGGCACCTGGATCTCAGACCTCTGGCCTCCGGAACTGTGAGAGAATGACTTTCTGCTGTTTTCAGATGCCCAGCTTGTGGTGATTTCTTACAGCAGCCCTAGCAGATGAACTCAGTGTGGTGTGGAACTTCCATTATTGCATCTACCGTCAGGCCAAGACCATTTATTTAATCAGCAACATTTCTCCAGTCACTCCTTATGGGGCGGTATCTATTCCAGGCTACTGATTCTGCTTAGTGCTTTCAGCCAGTATTGCCAGAATCATACTGAAACACATTCCTGGGGGCTCCTAGGACATCTCCTAGTCAGCCTTGTCAACTGTTTTGAAAATGTGCTCTGTGGCAGTCCTGAATGCTACAGCGGTGTCTGAGGGTTGTCAGTGTGAGACGCAGCAGCAGACAGCAGTGAGAGAGAATGGCTTGGGGAAAGCACCACATCTCTACTCAGACCCACTCTCCTCTTGTTTGTCTTATTTTATAAAATGGATATTTAATTCTATTTCACTATTTGCTTTTATTACTAAAATTTCCTAAAATACATGAAAATAGAATGTACGCCAAAAATCCAACTTTATAAAATAACCATGAATATTCTGCCATGCTTGTTTCTGTGTTAACATAAGGATTTATTTGAAGAGTTCTGCTATAATTTTTTAAATATTGGTTTCAATAATTTTCTTCCAATGTAGATTACACTTTGCTAGCTCCAATTGCTGCATGCTGAATTTAGTCTATGGAAAAGGAAGTGTCAGGTCTGAGTGCCAATCATTGTACTTGAGCCAAGGGAACTCTCTTTTCAAGGTACTGCATTGGGTTCCCACTGAATTATTTTACCACATTCAAAATCCCTCATCAGAAATTCAATGTCTTTTATTGCAACACATGAAATGATCTAACAAATCTCATAGCACACTTTGATTTCTCCGATGAACCACACCTCTCAGAATGCATGCATTTGTATAATCCCCTCACATGGTGATGGCAGGCTTAGCCTTGTGACTACCTTTGACGATGGGGATATTAGCAAGCATGATGCAAGTGGATTCTGATAAGCTTGATACTGTATTTATTTGCTGTGGCTGCCCTAATAAATGATCACAAACTGGGTATCCTAAAACAACTTTTTTGTCAGATGTTTCTCCACACACTTCCAAGGGTGGAAAAAAAAAAAGGGAAAGAAAGAAAATGAAATACACACAGATACATACATATATATTTCAGTTCAGTAAGAATGTATTAAGTGGCAGAAACTGTGCTAGATACTGAAACTATAATGGCAAATAAGTCAATCCCTGCCCTCTGAATTGGTTACCTAGTAGGGGAGACAGATGTGTAAACAAATACAGTGGAGAGTGACATATCCAATAATAAAACTATGTACAAGAAATTGAATAAGTATGTATAATTAACAACTAATGGTTGACAAGTGGTGTCAAAAAAAAAAAGCACTTCTTAGATGCAGTGTCACCTGAGCAGGGTTTCTTTTGCTTTTTGTTTTTCTTTTTTGGAGGCTTTTTTTTTTTTTTTTAGATGGAGTCTCACTCTGTTGCCCAGGCTGGAGTGCACTGACATGATTTCAGCTCACTGCAACCTCCCGCTCCCCAGTTCAAGCAATTCTCCTGCCTCAGCGTCCCAAGTAGCTGGGACTATAGGCTCACACCATCACACCTGGCTATTTTTTTTTTAAAGTAGAGACAGGGTTTCACCATGTTGCCCAGGCTGATTGTGAACTCCTGAGATCAGGCAACCCGTCTGCCTTGGCCTCCCAGAGTGCTGGGATTACAGGCATGAGCCACCACACTCGGCCCTGAGCAGGGTTTCTAAGGGTGCACTGGGGAAAGAGGTTCATAAATCAAGGAAGCATCACACTGAAATGGTGGCGATGGAACATGGTATATGCAGACAACTACAAAAATTCACTTCTACTGATAGTTCGAGGGAGGAAGACATGAATATGAAAATGGAGGTATGGACAGAGGCCAGATCAGGGTAAGTCAGAGAGTTTACTTAACCTTGTATACAACGTGAACCTATTGGAAACTTGAAAGAGGCATAATGTAATCATATTCCTGTTGTGAAAGATCATCTGGGCTGCTATCTGCAGGACAGAGTCCCAGGAGCAAAACCAGAACAGCAGCACCTGTTCAAGCCTGAATTCTAGACACAGAAGTAAATCTGGGGAGGAGAAAACGGATGTGAGCAATATCCAAAAGGGAAAATAATAATGTACACATAGGGAATGGGGAAAGTAAAGAGTAAAAAATAATTTCCTGTTTCGCCTTCCCTTCTCTTGGAGTTGGAATACTCAAATGGTGTGATGGGTAGCACTGGGGTTAGTGGGACAAGGCTGGCAAGCTGGGAAATTTCTTACACCCAGGAGGACTAAACGAATAAGTCAACATATCAAGGAGAGTGGGACTGCAACTTCTCACAGTTGAAGAAAGGCGTTACAAATGTGCAAATGGGTTACAAATGTGCAAAATGTGGTTACAAATGTGCAAAGGGGTTACAATTGTGCAAAATGTGGTATTGGATTGGAATTGAAGGCACCAGTTTGAAATTATGATTTAAAAGATAGGTATGTGATAGATAGATAGATGATAGGTAGGGATAGATGGGTAAATTGAGAAACAGAAATGTATGAATGTGTTGTTACCTCATTCTGCCCACTGAGAGTGCCCAGAAGCAATGACACTCTGGTTGCAATGAGTACCCTAGCATTTAGATTTCAGCTTCTAAATACCATTTTCCACTAAAAGGAGCCAGGTCTCCTTGGAGAAATGTCTGCCTCCAGGGCTGGGGCAGGGAAAGAACAAGATGAACCTGGAAGTATGTTGTACTGAAAGGAAGGAATACTCAGATAATTATGAGGACATGTCCAAAGGACCCAGGAGCCAGCTTAATGGGGCTCCAGTTATCTACATCTGGGACATTTTGTGCATCAAAATAAAAAATGATAATAACTGATTATAGTCCATTGAAAAATCAACTCTTATGAATCCATGCTTACATAATACATGAATAAATAAACATGAGAGAGAAGAGAGAGCTCTAACTTATAGTAGAATGCCAACTAATAAATGTAAATGTAATGATGGAATTACAAAATTATTGTCATTATTATTATTATTATTTTGAGACAGGGTCTTGTTCTGTCACCCAGGCTGGAGTGCAGTGGCACAATCCCAGCTCACTGAAGCCTCAACCTGCTGAGTTCAAGCAATTCTCCCACCTCAGCCTCCCAAGTAGCTGGAACTTCAAGTGTGTGCCACTACATGGCTATTTTTATACTTGTTGTAGAAATGAGGTTTTGCCATGTTGCCCAGGCTGGTCTCAAACACCTGGGCTCAAGCAATCTACCTCAGCTTCCTGAAGAGCTGGGATAACAGGCATGAGCCACCACATTCAGCCAGAAAATTATTATTTTGCAACCATTATAGTTATAACTAGTTTAGATAGAATCATCATTGGATGGAAAAACTGGTAGGTGAAAATTGGATGAGGAAATGGATACAAAGCATCTCCCCAAAATATTGATTAAGTGTTTATTAGTAGTTTAGAAATACAAATCACTTACTAGTTAACTCCATAGTGCAGAAACCTGGGTAGCATCATTAATCAAGTGACAAAATATAATGTTATCTATAAAAACAATAAATCCATATTAAGTTACTCCTAACAAACTGATAAAATACAGCATCACTTCCATGAAAGTCCTGCCAAAAATACATTACCCAAATCTGACAATAAGGAAACATCAGACAAACCCAAACAGAGGGACATCCTACAAAGTAATTAGCCTGTTTTCCTTAAAAACATCCAGGCTGTGAAAAACAAGGAAAGAATCGAAAATGTTTTTGATTAATGGGGACTAACAGATGAATGACTAAATTCAACACATGATTCTGGTTTGGATTCTGGAATTAAAAAGAGTGTTATTGGAAAATTGGTGAAATCTGAATGGAGTTTACGGATAGTACTATATTACATGAATGTTAAATTCCTGATCTTTTTCATTTCTTTTTTCTTTCTTTTTTTTTTTTGAAACAGAGGCTCTGTCATCCACACTGGATTCCAATGGTACAATAATTCAGGCTCACTGCAACCTCCACCTCCTAGGTTCAAGTGATTCTCCTGTCTCAGCCTTTCAAGTAGCTGGAATTACAGGCATAAGTCACTGCACCCGGCACAATTTCCTGATTTTGATGGAGGCACTCTGGTTATATAAATTTCCTCATTTTAAGGAAATACATGCCAAAGTAGTAAGGCTCATGGAACATCATATTTGCAACTGCTCTCACCTGATTTAGACAAAAAGAAGAGCAATAATGCATATAAATGTGTAGATAGACTAAGAAGACAAACGTGGTAAAATGTTAACAGTTGTAGAATCCAGATGAAAGGTATATAGGAGCTCTTGTGATACTCTTTCAACTTTTTTGTAAGTTTGAAATTGTTTCAAAATTAAAAAAAAAGAAAAAAGAAATGAAAAAGATCAGAGAAGCAAATCCACTGGTTGTCTGAGTGGGGATGGGTCAGAGAGAAGATGAGTCAGGATTAGAAAGGGGACACAACAAGAAAACTTGATGGAGAAGATATGAATACCCTTTTCCTTTATTTTTTCTTTTTTAGAGACAGGGTCATGCTCTGGGACCAAAGGCTCAAGCCACCACACCTGGCAATTTTTTTTTTTTTTTTCGTGGAGATGAGGTCTCACTTTGTTGTCTGGGACTCGTCTTGAACTCTTGGTCTCAAAGAAATCCTCCCCCTTATGACTCCCAAAGTACTGGGATTACAGGCGTGAGCCACCATACCCAGCCATGTTCATTATCTTGATTGTGTCAGAGACCACTTTGGTGTAAAAGTAGGTCAAAATTTACTATGTTGTACACTTTGAAAATCTATTAATAGGTTAAATAACAGGAAAGAATTATTTTTTAATTCCTAATATTTGCCTAGGGAATGCAACCAACCTCTTCATCATATGAAGACACTTCTTTTTCATGCTTTTCCATGTTCCTAAAATGCCCTATCCCAGGAACTTCCTCCAATTTATCTACTCCTTCATATTCAAGAAGATAACAGATTTCCATCTTCTTCCATTAGCTCCTCCTACACTGAAATCTGCTGTATCTTTAATTCATTTGAATCTTATTATTACAATACATACAATTGAAATCTATAATATTGTATTGCTATAGTTATCATCAATTGTTCATTTTATGTTTTCTGTTTATTTTTACATCAGAGTTGAATCAAGATGTTTAAGTTCCTGGAGAGTTAGGTATTATGTAGGAGGAAGAATATCAAGGTTGTGAAAAAAATCTTGTTGTGACTGAGAAACTGGGCCAGGAGGCTGATGATGGCCCCAGTTCTACCACTAACCATGTGCTTCATTTCACCTCTTTAGATCTAAGTTTCCCCATACGTCGAAGCAAGGGTGAGGTAGATGTCATCTATAAAATGTTCTTGACTTTCGAATTGACTAGTGGCCGCTAGATAGAACCCGTGAACCCGTGTCCATTCATGAGCATTTCAGGGAGAGGTGGTGCCAAAGCAGGAAGCCAAAAAAGCCAGGGTGAGAGATTATCCTGTGCTTCGTGCAATAAGGATAGTAGTTAGTAAAAACAAGAGAAGTTGTCTCTCTCAGAAAATGGTGTCTCTGTGTCTTTGACATGTGGGTTAGGAAATCAGTGATCAGAGGAAGTCAGACCAAAGTCAAAGTGAGAGACATTTTCTGTTCTCCTTTTCACTAAATCCCAAGGCTCTTTAGCTTGAAGTATGCAGACCCTGTGGGATTTTCTGTGTTATCTGAAGTGAAACGTAGAGTTTCACATATTTTTAACGAAATATATTTAATGAACATGGTTCTGAGTGAAAGGGGATTTCAGTCACTCTGTCAAAGGCATTCAAGGATGTGGAGAGAAATCACTTTTTAGGATTCAAAAATAAAATATCTATGAGATTGGTCAAAATGGATGAGAAGGAAAAAACCTCTCGAGCGGTAAGTAGATAGAAAAACTATCATTTTGTGCCATTTTTATATGTTAACAAATTAATTATGTTAACATTTATTGAACATATCAAACATTGCAGCATAACTGATTCCTTAATAAATTTGTACAAGCTCACACAGAATGCATGGCATGCTCGGTACTCCTTGAATAATCTTTTTCTTTTACCGTTAAAATCATCTTTGCTGTTTTAAAAATAAAATGTCAGTGCTACTTTTGAAATTTAAAAATTTTAAATAACAGTAAGCATGGAAAAAGCTGGATTTATTTTCCCCTTTCAATGTTAACTCACCCTTGTGACAGGTTTTAGCCTCTTGATATTCATGCCTGCTCCCAGTAGTTCTGACTTTCTTATATACAGTAATATCAGGATTTTACAATCAATAAGGATGTATTGCATTGATCGAGTTAGATTGGGTTGGAGAATTCAGAAAGACGGTTAACTATTCATTTTTATTACATTTAAATAATTTTTAAAGGTTGATGTATAGTTTCATTGAAAGGTGTCAGCATCGTTTGAAACACACACCAAGCCCAGTATTCTCTCCTTGAATAATAGTACTTCTGCATTTATCCATTGCCTCCACTGGCCATTTTTTAACTGTTAATAGGGGTGTGGAGGTGACTTCTCAACATCAACATAAGCCAAGTAACTTAAAAAGCTTCTAATTCTGCATGTCCCTCACTCACTGTCTTCTACCTCGAGTTTAAGTATAATTTTCTCTTTCACTTCTATCTAACATTTCCTTAACACATCCTTATGCAAAGTCAGTTTAAAGAGTTAGTCTTATTTCCAAATGTTCCACCACAGCAGCTGCCTGACAGTGTTAATACTAAACTTTCAGTTGATTTTCAACACCTCACCTGCCTTTTTATGTAAATCTAAATCCTGAAGGTTTTTTTTTCTCATTTCTCCTCCAAGCTGCCCTCAAAACTTGTGGTCTTTGTTGATCCAATAAAAAGTGCTTTCATAGTTTCTCTTTCTTTCCACGTGTGGCCCGTCCATGTTTGGGTATCTATAGAGAGTTGGCTGTGTCCCCGGCGCCCTCAAGAAGGGAGTGCTGTCTGTACTCAGCTTCCCCAGACGCCTTCTCCTGCCGCGTCCGTCCGGAGTCCTCTCTAGCCTCCGGGAAGGGAAGCCTCCCCTTACTTTGTTTATTCACCCCTCCCTCAGGGCTCTGCACATGGTGAGCTTCCTCCTCCACTCAACAGCCTATCACGCTCTCTTTTTCATATCCTGTCCCCTTTCAAGTTTGTGTTCTTTTTCCTTTGAAGGACACTGATACTTCCCACAATGGTTTTCAAGTTGGAAAGATGAAACTTAAAACTTTCCTTCATTTCCCTCCTCCCCTCTCTACTTCCATTCTGTGTATATTAAAATAATCTCTCTCTTTCTGTCTGCCTACCTCTCTCTCTCTTTCTTACATACACGCAAGTGATTCCTGCCAGAAGCTCAGGTTCAGGGAGAAGGACAACTGTCTTTTCATTGTATCGGCCTAATTATTATAATAAGACTGTGGGCAAGCTCAACAGAGTACATGGATCCAGTCAGCCACAGCCAAATATACTATAATTATTTCTAACAGCAATTAAGAATCTCATCAAGACTGTTTGACACAGAGAAAGCTTTTCCTTCCCCAAAGTTTGATTTTTCTCTTCACCTTCTCCATTATTTTTTCTCCTAATTCTGTTTGGCCTACTCTGCTCTTAAAATGTTTTCTAGAAGGTATTTGTGATAGTGAGGCTTCTCCCGAGAACAGAACAAATAGGACATGTATATATAAAGAGATTTAAAGAATTAGCTTGCATGATTATGGAAGTGTCGTAGGACTTTCTCCTTTGTTCAGCTAAAAATGGAGTCCTTTCACACAGCCATGAAAAATATTAGGCTCGGCCGGGCGCAGTGGCTCAAGCCTGTAATCCCAGCACTTTGGGAGGCCGAGGCGGGCGGATCACAAGGTCAAGAGATCGAGACCATCCTGGTCAACATGGTGAAACCCCGTCTCTACTAAAAATACAAAGAATTAGCTGGGCATGGTGGCGCGTGCCTGTAATCCCAGCTACTCAGGAGGCTGAGGCAGGAGAATTGCCTGAACCCAGGAGGGGGAGACTGCAGTGAGCCGAGATCGCGCCATTGCACTCCAGCCTGGGTAACGAGAGTGAAACTCCGTCTCAGAAAAAAAAAAAAAAAAAAAAGGAAAAAGAAAAGAAAAATATTAGGCTCACAGACACTTGGAAGGATGAGAAAAATGGAACTTATTGGGCAAAAAGGTAAAAAAGAGAAACAGGGACTCTCTACAAAGCCAGAGTACTTCTAGTGGGCTTCCTACCTCACAGATCGAATCCCAGGTACTACTGGGGAAGAGGAGGGGCCAGGCTTCTCCCTGCAAATGGTATGAACTTCCCCAGACTCCATCCCAGTGTGCATTCCTCCCAGTGCACAGGCTGGTCAGAGGTACTCCAGCGACCTCTTTATAAGCTTGATAAATCTAAAGTCTTCAGGGTAGATTGGCAGGCTGGAGACCCAGGGAAGAGCTATGGTCCAAGTCTGCTGGCGGAATTCCTACTTGATCTGGTCAGTCTTTGTTCTAGTCACACGTTTGACTGATCGGATGAGGGCCACCCACATTATGGGGGACAACCTTCTTTACTGTGGCTCAAATATGTTGACACATAAATGAATCATCATGGTAGGGATTCTCATACTGTGTCTGATGGAACACTGATCCTTTGCATGAAACACTGACTTGAACTAATTTCTCTCTCAGGTATTTTCTTCCATTATTAAAGGGAAAAGAATAGATGTTAATATTTATTCTACACTCCCCAGTTGCTTAATATTACCTATTTCATTGAATTCTTATAGCCTTATAAAATAGATATCGTTATCAGGATTCTTTATATGACAAATCACTTGTAGGGAATACTATGTTAATTTAGAAATATGACTCTTTTTCAACCTCACATTTTGTGGAGAAAAAAAATGATTCAAACTCTTCACCATAGGGTTTGCCATCATTAGACAAACCATCTTTCAAAAAATCTAAATCCATCTGGCTGTGCACATCACCTCCACTTAAATCCACAGGCACACTAGGGGATATTGTGGGTTTGGTTCCAGGTCATCACAATAAAGTAAATATTGCAATAAAATGAGTCATCCAAATGTTTTTGGTTTCTCGGCACATATAAAATTTATGTTTACACTATACTGCAGTCAATGTCTCAAAAAACAATGTACAATTGGGAGAAGGACAGTCTCTTCAATAAGCTGGATATCCCTATACAGAAGAATGAAACTAGACCCCTATCTCTTGCCATATACAAAAATCAAATTAAAATGGATTAAAGACTTAAATTTAAGACCTCAAACTATGAAATTTCTACAAGAAAACATTGGGGAAGCTCTCCAGGATGTTTGTCTGGGGAGAGAATTTATGAGCAATAACCCATAAGTACAGGCAATCAAAGCAAAAATGGGCAAATGAGATAATATGAAGCTAAAAAGCTTCAGCACAGCAAAGAAAACAGTCAACAAAGTGAAAGTGAAGAGACAACCCATAGAATGGGAGAAAATACTTACAAACTACCTATCTGACAAGGGATTAATAACCAAAACATATAGGGGGCACAAATAACACTGTGGAACAAAACTAAGAATCTGATTTAAAAATGGGCAAAAAGATTTGAATGGACATTTAATAGCAAACAGGTATATGAAAACATGCTCAACATCACTGATCATCTGACAAATGCAAATCAAAACTGCAATGAGACATCGTCTCACCCCAGGTAAGATGGCTTACATCCAGTAGTAAGACAGGCAATAACAAATGCTGGTGAGGATGTGGAGAAAAGGGAACCCTCCTGCGCTGTTGGTAGGAATGTAATTAGCACAACCAGTATGGAGAACAGTTGGGAAGTTCCTCAAAAATCTAAAAGTAGACCTACCATATGACCTAGCAATCCCACTGCTAGGTATGTACCCAAAAGAAAGGAAATCAGCATATTCAGTATATCCCTTATATTGAGGCAATATCTGCACTCCTATGTTTGTAGCAGCACTGTTTGCAGTAGCCAAAACTTGGAAGCAACCTAAGTGTTCCTCAACAGACAATGGAAATAGAAATTGTACTTACACACCATGGAGTATTATTCAGCCATAAGAAAGAATAAGATCCTGTCATTTGCAACAACATGGATGGAACTGAAGGTCATTATGTTAAGTAAAATAAGCTGGGCACAGAAAAACAAACTTCAAATATTCTTACTTGTGGGAGCTAAAAATTAAAACCATTAGGCTGGGCGCAGGGGCTCACGCCTGTAATCCCAGTACTTTGGGAGGCTGAGGCAGGCGGATCACCTGAGATCAGGAGTTTGAGACCAGCTTGGCCAATGGTGGTGAAACCATCTCTACTAAAAATCCATAAATTAGCTGGGCATGGTGGTGGGCACCTATAGTCCCAGCTACTCAGGAGGCTGAGGCAGGAGAGTCATTTGAACCCAAGAGGCAGAGGTTGCAGTTAGCCAAGATTGTGCCACTGCACTCTGGAGTGACAGAGAAGGACCCTGTCTCAAAAACAAACAACAAAAAGAAGTAAAACAGCTAAATTCATAGACATAGAGAGTAGAAGGATGGTTACCAGAAGCTGGGAAGGGTAGTAGCTAGGAGGTGGGAATAAGTTAGTGGGTACAAAGAGAAAGAATAAATAAGACTTAGTATCTGATAGCACAACAGAGTGACTATAGTCAAAAATAATTTAATTGTACGTTTATTTTTATTTTCGTTTTTGAGATAGTCTCACTCTGTCACCCAGGCTGGAATGCAATGGCGCGATCTCGGCTCACTGCAACCTCCACTTCCCGAGTTCAAGTGATTCTCCTGCCTAAGCATCCCAAGTAGCTGGGATTACAGGCTTGTGCCACCATGCCCTGTTAATTTTTGTATTTTTAGTAGGGACAGGGGTTTCACCATGTTGTCCAGGTTGCTCTCAAACTCCTGACAGCGTGATCCACCCACCTTGGCCTCCCAAAGTGTTGGGATTGCAGGTGTAAGCCAATGAGCCTGTCCAACTGTATGTTTTTAAATAACTAAAAGAGCATAATTGGATTGTTTATAACACAAAGGATAAATGCTTGAGGGATGGATACCCCATTTACCCTGATGGGATTATTACTCCTTGCATGCCTGTATCAAAGTATCTCATGTACACTGTAAATATATACACTTACTATGTATCCACAAAAAATTTTTAAATAAAAAATAATGTTAAAAGAGAAGCGAAAATAAAATAGCAACAAAAATGTACATAGTTTAAAAAATATGTCATTGCTAAAAAATTGTAAAATTGGTGTCAATAGACTTGATTGACACAAGGTTGCCACAAACTTAGATTTGTCAAAAACACAGCATCTGCACAGCAGAGTAAAGTGAGGTGCAATATAAGCAGATGTGCCTGTTATTTGCTTGAGATGAAGCCTTTTTAATCCATGGCTTCAAGCCACAAAATGTTAGGACCATCATTCATTTTACCCATCCCATAGAAGTACATTTACTTTAGGTTTTATAAAATATGACTGGAAAGTTCTTAAGCCTACCTATGGGGTGACAGAAAGTCTTGGTTTTCATTACCTTACCTCTATAAGCATACAAAGCCGGAACTGATTGAAGTGGTTTTAGGCTATAAAATTTTCCTAAGTGGTGCTTTGTTGAAAAAAGAAAGCGATTGAGGGGGCACCCAGTAGAAAAAAAACAAAACAGCGGGAGTTGAGTATCTGAGACAGAGACCACAGGACTGGCAAAACCTAAAATATTTACCATCCGGCTCTTGCCAGAGGTCTGCAGGCCCCAGGCTGTGACAAAGTGGGCACCCTGGGGGTGGCCACCTTGATGGGTGGGGTCTGCCCATACTCCATGCCAGAGCTCATTCGGGATCCTTGTGAAGACACCCCGTGTCCATTCAGCAATGATTTAAAAAAAAAAAATCCTACTGACTTTTGTGAAGTAATACTCACTTCTCTATCTTACCTAGGATGACTACTGAGAACTTCTCTTTACATTGCTTTGGTATTTTCAGAAAAGGAAACAAAAGACTACATTCATCTGGATAAAAACAGATTTGACCTCTAGGAGATTCTTTAAGTAAAAACATCTTAAAGTTCTGAAGAGTAGGAGTCAATACAAAACCTTAATTTGGACTCAGAAAGCCATGGCAGGGGGAGCCACTGACCAGGTGCAACCCCTGAGAGCAGCTGCTGCTGCTTCCGAAACCATTCTGATCTGTAGAGCAGGGCTAAAAACCCCCACCTTCCCAGGACTTTCATGAGGCTTAAAGTGCCTGGCACAACTGACATGGTGGCTCAATTCGGTAAGCCCAGCACTTTGCGGAGGCAAGAGGATCGCTTGACGCCAGGAGTTTGAGACGCGTCTGGGCAACACAGTGAGATCCCATCTCTAAATAAATAAAATAAAAACATAAAATTAAAATAAATAAATCATAAAAACATAAATTAAAATGCCTGGGCCAGAATAGAAATGAAACAAACCATATCAATATTGAGATGCTGGCCAGGTGCAGTGGCTCACGCCTGTAATCCCAGCACTTTGGGAGGCTAAGGTGGGCAGATCATGAGGTTAGGAGTTTGAGACCAGCCTGACCAACATGGTAAAACCCTGTCTCTACTAAAAATACAGAAATTATCCGGGCATGGTGGTGCGCACCTGTAATCCCAGCTACCCAGAAGACCGAGGTAGAAGAATCACTTGGACCTGGGAGGCAGAGGTTGCAGTGAGCCAAGATCATGCCACAGCACTCCAGCCTGGGCGACAGAGCAAAACTCCATCTCAAAAAAGAGAAAAAGAAAAACAAAACAAAACCGAGGGGCTAATAACAAAGTGTAATTTCTCAGAATTGCATGGGTTTCTGGATAGTTCATCTGGTCTCACCTGAGCTCATATGGGCCTCTTCGGTCAACTTCGGTGAGCTGGGGGCCCTGTCCACTGACTGCTCAGCCTCTCTCCTGGTTATTTATCCTGAGTTTTGCCTTGGCTGCCACAAGGTGAGCTCCTGGCATGCATTTGTTAAGTTGCCACTTGTGTCCCACTTCGCAGTGTTCTAAAAACCCAAGGAAGCCCCATGGTCAAGCCCTGGGGCAATGTGGAGGCAACTTAGCCTCTGACTCTTGATGGGAAGAGGGCAAAGGATTCTCAGCCATACCCAAGGCTCTGCTTTTGCTCAGGATGATGCCTCACAAAAGACAGCATTTTGTGTTTTCTCTGCCTACATCATCCTTGGTTCTTTTCTACCGTACCACAACCACCTTCCAAATGCCAGGAAAGTTGTCATATGCTAGCATGATTCCCTTGCTGGGTGTCAGACACTGCATTCTACCCGATTAGTAAGAGTGACTACTATGCTGTTGCTATTCTCATCTTTCAGACTTTAGGAAAGTTTTAGAACTTGTCCATGATTAAGGCTGCAAAGGAGAGGAGCAGGATTAGATGCTGAGCAGTCTCTGGATTCCATGCCTGTCCCAGTCAACACTACAGCCTCTGACCCTCTCACAAGGGTCAGACTGAGCTTGGCAAATACTCCTCTGCCTGAAACCCATCAGCCATGCAATAGTGTTGAGTGTGGACCCTGGAACCCAGAACAAATGTAGCTGTGCAGACCTGCCAGGAGTCAGGTATGAAGCCAGTCCCCTGTCACAACTGCCTGTCAGGCCCAGAACTGGACAATCCCACAGCCTGGAAGTTCTTCTCTTCAAGCGCATTGAGTTAGCCCAGGTGCTCAGAGGGGGAGCTAGTGGATATGAGCTAACCAGGAAATTGCGCCATCTATTAGGTTGGTGCAAAAGTAATTGCGGATTTTACCACTACTTTTAACTGCAGAAACCACAATTACTTTTACACCAACCTAACAGTATGGTGCAATTTCATGGTTAGCTTATGTCCGTTAGCTCCTCCTCCCCCATAAAACCAGAGCCAGGATGAAGTTAAAGAGGTAAAGGCAAATTTTATCCAGGACCATTGCAACAGGGGAAAAGAGACCCTACTATAGAACGAGGCTCCGTTCTGAATACAGCAGGGAGAAGTGGGGATTTATAGCCAAGGAGAAGGGGTCGGGGGATGGAAAATTACTAAGAGAAAATGGCACCAAGCTGGGGAGAATACCTTCTGAACAGACCCAACAGGATTCCTGCTAAAGGCAGGCCAAGGTGATCAGACAGCAAGGCTGCGCAGTGAAAAACTTTAATCGGGTGTCAAAGGTGGGGGATTCTTGTTACAATGACTTAGCAAGTTTCTTGCTAAAACTGGATTTTACAAGGAAGAGCGCAGATGCGTATTTACAGTGTGCCTAAAGTTCGGGCAAGCAAAGGATCTGTTACTAGCTCCCTTTCAGAGAATCGGAACTCCCAGTGAGCCTAATAACTAGTTATCACTAGCCCTTCTCTGTTCTGGACTCTCTCAGTTTCAGCAGCGAAAGTCCTCCTGGGGAACCACTCAGTCTTGGGCAAATAGGAATAGTTGGTCATCTGGTTACTAGACTCATCTTCTCTCTGCCTACGAGTCTCAGAAAACATTTGATCCCTGAACAACTAACGGGATGATAAAAGATTTCCTTGACCGATTTTGTTCACCACTCTAACTTCAGAGTCCAGGATGGAGCTTGGTGCCAAGTGAGAGATCATAAAACACTTGTTGAATAAATGAGTGTATAAATATCTGAATACATGAATCTAGTTCAGAAGAGGTAGCCCTGATTCCTACCTCTCAAGTGGGTGGGCAAAGCTATGGAAGCCCAGAAATACCAGAAATATGGCCCAGCATTTGCCCTTAGTGTACACTGAGGAGACATATGCCCTTCTGGTTGTTTCTAAAACAAAAAGGACCAATAAAGTAACCAATAT
Organism: Saguinus oedipus; assembly: GCA_031835075.1. NCBI lineage: Eukaryota > Metazoa > Chordata > Mammalia > Primates > Cebidae > Saguinus > Saguinus oedipus. Next base: position 94,666,895 of record CM063183.1, on the reverse strand, counting down.
AAAAGACTCCTCAATGTCTAATTCAAATCACTCAAGTTTCACTTACATAAACAGTGTCTCCTAAAATCTTGTATAATCCTCTTGAAGTTACAGTTAGTAAAATTCTTACTCAACATTTTCATAAACCAAGAAAAAAATAACATGTTTTATGTGACCAAACTACTTAGACTTTCTGGGTTATTACACATCAGGGAAGGGACTAAATAAATGAGCAGCTATTTTAGTCTCAATTAAAGCTCTGAGTGAATCAAAAGAAATTCTTGGAGGTGAAGGGCAGTGCTTTGGACTACATGTTTATGTTTCCCCAAAATTCACATGTTGAAACTCTAACCCCTAAGAGGATGGTATTAGGAGGTAGATCCTTTGGGGAATGATTAGGTCATGAGGGTGGCACCCTCATGGATGAGATTAGTGCCTTTAGGAGACCCCAGAGAGCTGCTTTGTCTCATTCACTGTGTGAGGAGTCAGTGAGAGGATAACTAATTTTTTGTTTCTTTGTTGTTTTGCTGTTGATGTTGTTGTTGTTGTTTTTGAAATGCAGTCTCTCTCTGTCACCCAGGCTGGAGTGCAGAGTGGCACAATCTCAACTCACTGCAACCTCTGCCTCCCAGGTTCAAGCGATTTGCCTGCCCCAGTCTCCTGAGCAACTGAGACTACAAGCATACACCACCATGCCAGGCTAATTTTTATGTTTTTGGTTATTTCTTTAGTAGACAAGGGTTTTTGCCATGTTGGCTAGGCTGGTCTCAAACGCCTGACCTCAGGTAATCCACCCACCTTGGCCTCCCAAAATGCTGGGATTACAGACATGAGCCACTGTGCCTGGTGGAAGGTAACTGTTTATAAGCCAGCAAGAAGGGCCTCACCAGGAATTAAACTGGCCAGCACCTTGCTCATGAATTTCCCAGCCTCCAGAACTGTGAGAAATAAATTTCTGTTGTTTAAGGCACCCAGCCTGTGGTCTTCTGTTACAGAAGCCTGAGTTTCCTACAACAGGCAGTAAAGTACAGCAGTTAAAGGCAAGCACACGGAAGTGGAGAAACTTGCATTTGAATTCTGACTTGGTCTCATTCTAGCTGCGTGACATTGGGCATAGCCTTTTGTTTCCTCACATACAAAATAGACATAGCACTACCTGTCTTTTGGAGTTGTGGTAAGAATTCAACACGATACCATATCCTAGTTAGCCTAAGGAGAGTTGTGGAATAATTATTCATAGGCCCACATTCACTCTCAAAGCTTTCCTGGTTTGTATGAAATACTACACACCCACCCAAAACTGAAAATATTTAGCTTCAGGCCTCACACACAGCTGTGAAGTACCGCAGCTTAATACAGCAGCCTTTTCCTAAAGGTTGCATTGATTTTCTAAAAATGTGTACACTTTAGGCTGGGGGCAGTGGCTCAGGCCTGTAACCCCAGCATTTTGGGAGGCCGAGGTGGGCGGATCACGAGGTCAAGAGATAGAGACCATCCTGGCCAACATGGTGAAACCCCATCTCTACTAAAAATACAAAAATTAGCTGGGCGTGGTGGTGCGTGCCTGTAGTCCCAGCTACTCAGGAGGCTGAGGCAGAAGAATTGCTTGAACCCAGGAGGTGGAGGTTGTAGTGAGCCCAGATCACGCTGTTGCACTCCAGCCTGGTGACAGAGTGAGACTCCTTCTCAAAAAAAAAAGTGTACACTTTAAAATTATTTTCAGCATAGTGTCAAAAGTTGATATCATGAAAAAGTTCAAGAATATGCAATGATTTTGTGCCACTTGGGCACAAAATAAAATAAAATGTCATTTTGGAAAAGGAAAGCATCCATAATGCCATCTTCATTTGTGTGGTAATGATGGAATACTAACATCCACATTGGGCTTTCTATGTGCCAGGAGCTGTTCGGAGGTGTTTTACACTTATTAACACTTCCTAGTTCTCACACAGCTCTCTTACGGAGGCACTTGAATCGTCATCATTTTATGAAAAGAGAAATTGAGGCACAAAGGTCATTCATTTCAGCAGCAGAGCTAAGACTGGAACACAATCAGTCCGACTCCAAATCTGTGCTCTTGACCCTGCTGAATATGTTAAAAAGGAAACTCTTACCCCATTGGTTATAACATTTCTCATCTGTGAAGAAATGGGAAACCAGGTAAGATTAGGTACTCTTCAACCAAAGAAAAGCGCTTCTATGGAGCTCAGACTTTGCAACACCATTTTGACCCCTTGGGGTCCTTTTCTGTTGTTTCTTTACGAGTACTCGACTATGTTATAGGAGTTAGGTTCTGGATAGACAGTGTGATTGGCTGGAAGAAAGGATTAACTTTCCTTCTTAAAAACTCAACCTATTTTACCCAAGGGAGGATTCAGAATATCCTACTTCTCCATAAAGCTGATCAGTTTTCTAATAACTACCTGAGTCTTTTTTTTTTCCAGTCACACCTAGAGAAGACATGAGCTCCACTCTAAGATAATAGGAATGGCTCAGATTCTACTCATTAATATAATGATTCCATAACACAATGACAGATAAAAGAACTCTCTTTTTATTCTACTCAAGGCTGGTTTTACACAAAAATAGACCATAACTCAGAGTCTGTAATGTCTATGAAAAGGTTATACTCATTACCATCCAAATAGGCTGAGCTAATAAAAATTATATTTGTTACAATCCAAATAGATTAACCAGCCTTAAGGGCTTAGCTATGTATTACATTTTTCAATGTTCTTATAATTAAATTGACATAAAATAGTCTTCACAAATAAATGGCTGTTTCAGAAATAGTTAAGCTCTGTTTAACAAAAATAGCCATTCTATTTACATGTGGAGCTACTCAGGTAGACCTGGGAGGTGGAAGAGGCTCCTCTCTTTGTAGTGGACTCATGATCAAAAGATTAACAGACAGATCCCCTCTTGTATGACCAGCTGATGCCTCAGGCACCACCAGAAGATGGCTCAAGGACAAACCCAGGCTCCTCTTGCATTCTCCTCTGGACTGAGGGTTTCCTGGATCACCCTCCTGTTCTTCCCAGGTGCTCCCAGCCATGGGCCAAAGGGTGGAGCCTCTGCTGGCTCATCTGTTAAATGGGAGACCCATGGTGGGTCTCCTTAGTCCTAGTGCTGTTTCCTGCCTGCCTTGAAGCTCATGAATAAAGGTTCTGCTGACATTTTCTCAGCTTATCCTTACTTTCCTTCTCTGAAAGCCTGGTCTCTGGGTATTTGCCCTCCAGCTGGAAATCCTGTTGAAATATTGCTTCCATTTGTAAAATTCATGATTCAAAATGTTGATGTTGGCAGATGACCCAAACGCATTCAGTCTGCAGTGGCTACTGCTTTGCTAACAGAGGAAAGTAGGAAAGTAGCTTTTGGAAGAAACCTTCTTGTGAGCACGTCTCACCAAGTCAGAACTATCCTAAGTCAGAAGGCAGAAAGGTAGTGTACTGACTCAAGAATCTTAAAGTACCAGGCTATTCTGTTAGAAAAAGATAATTGGGGGGAGGAGGCAAGATGGCGTCATAGAGGCGACTCAGGATTGCAGCTCTCGGTGAAGGCGCAGAGGGTGAGTCCTAGCCGCATTCTCGGATGGACCTTTTATGCCCACAGAGTGTTGAATGTCCCAGGTGTGGGAGAGACACTGGACCCTAGTGCAGCCGGCTAACGCAGCCGGCTCCCGCCGCCTCTTCGGCCGGTGCCGCAGCGGGACCCGGCGTGGAACTCACTGGTCTGGGTGCCCTGTTAAACCGGCAATCTGAGATTTGGAAGGGCAGATTGGCATGTCCATCTGATTGAACAGGACTTGGACAATGAGCCAGACCAGGAGTTTCCTGGGAAGCATGATCTGAGCCGGGGTAGTGGGCAGCGGCACGGGAGATCGCACGGATCCCAGTGCCCTATCGGCAGGCTCCTGGGGCGCCAGTGAGAGAGTCGACCTTTCAGCTTGGGGAGAGGAAGAGAGAGAGAGAGAGGACGGACTCTGAGGCAGGGAGCTGGGTGATTGGGCTCGGTGGGTCCCACGCTCACGGGGACAAGCAGGGCGGCTACTGGAGGCGCTTGGGGCTGAGAGTTTTGCTGCCGGCATCTAGGATGGTGCAGCCTGGTGAGGGAGGGGCGTCCACCATCTCTGACGCAGTGCACCCCCACTGAAGTACCGCCCAGGTCTGACACAGCCTGCCGTTGCCGAGGCAACCTGCCATAACAGAGAGACTCCGCCAGGCAGCAACAGGGCGGACCCGCAATAGCAGGTCAGAGCCCCGGCAGGCAAATAGTGAATAGACTGCCGCCTAGTGGAGTAGGACAGTGCAACAGATACTCATAAAGAAAGCCCCAACTCCCTGAGACAGAGCATCTAAGGGTGAAAAAAAAAAGGGTGGTGTTTTATGAGTTCTATTGCAGCAGACATAAACAACCTCCCAACAACACTGAACGAACAACAGAGCTCACAGCTCAGCACTGGAGCTCCTATAAAGCACAGACTGTCTCCTCAAGCAGCTCCCTGACCCCTGCATATCCAAGGAGTCACCCCAGAAAAGGACTAATCAGACTGACATTTGGCTGGCATCATTCTGGAACAAGGGCAGCAGAAAAAGAAACTGGTATCATCCCTCACTGTTCCGCAGCTGCTGCAGGTATACCCCAGACAAATAGGGCCTGGAGTGGACCTCAGCACTCATACAGCAGAGAGGATAGACCATTAGAGGGAAAACTAATTAACAGAAATACTTCATCATCAACAATCTCAGTGTCCACACGGAGACCCAATCGAAAAACCAGCAACTACTAAGACAACAGGCGGATAAATCCATAAAGATGGGAAGAAACCAGCGCAAAAAGGAGGAAAACACCCAAAACCAAAACACCTCACCTCCAAAAAAGGACCAAAACTTCTCACCAGCAAGGGAACAAAGCTGGACGGAGAATGAATGTGACGAAATGACGGAATCAGACTTCAGAAAGTGGATAATGAGAAACTTCAGTGAGCTAAAGGAACATGTTCTAAACCAGTGCAAAGAAACTAAGAACCTTGAAAAAAGATTTGAAAAAAGATTCGAGGAATTGATAACAAGAATGGACAACTTAGAGAGGAATATGAATGAATTGAAGGAGCTGAAAAACACAACACGAGAACTTCGCGAAGCATGCACAAGTTTCAACAGCCGAATTGACCAAGCTGAAGAAAGAATATCAGAAGTTGAAGATCAACTCAATGAAATAAAATGAGAAACCAAGATTACAGAAGAAAGCACAAAAAGGAATGAACAAAATCTCCAAGAAATGTGGGACTATGTGAAGAGACCCAACCTACGTTTGATAGGTGTACCAGAATGTGACGAAGAGAATGAATCCAAGCTGGAAAACACTCTTCAGGATATTATCCAGGAAAATTTCCCCAACCTAGCAAGACAGGTCAATACTCAACTCCAGGAAATACAGAGAACACCACAAAGATACTCCGCAAGAAGAGCACCCCAAGGCACATAATCGTCAGATTCACCAGGGTTGAAACGAAGGAGAAAATACTAAGGGCAGCCAGAGAGAAAGGTCGGGTCACCCACAAAGGGAAGCCCATCAGACTCACAGCAGATCTCTCGGCAGAGACTCTACAAGCCAGAAGAGAGTGGGGGCCAATATTCAAAATCCTTAAAGAAAAGAACTTTCAACCCAGAATTTCATATCCAGCCAAACTGAGCTTCATAAGTGAAGGAAAAATAAAATCCTTCACAAACAAGCAACTACTCAGAGATTTTGTCACCACTAGGCCTGCTTTACAAGAGCTCCTGAAAGAGGCACTACACATAGAAAGAAACAACCAGTTCCAGCCATCCTAAAAGCATACCAAATGCTAAAGACCATCAACAAAATGAAGAATGTACATGAACCAATGGGCAAAACAGCCAGCTAGCATCAAAATGGCAGTATCAAATTCACACATAACAATATTAACCCTGAATGTAAATGGGCTAAATGCACCAATCAAAAGACACAGACTGGCAAATTGGATAAAAAACCAAAACCCATAGGTGTGCTGTATCCAGGAAACCCACCTCACATGCAAAGATACACAAAGGCTCAAAATAAAAGGATGGAGGAAGATTTACCAAGCAAATGGAGAGCAAAAAAAAGCAGGAGTTGCAATTCTCATCTCTGATAAAATAGACTTTAAAGCAACAAAGATCAAAAGGGACAAAGAAGGTCATTACATAATGGTAAAAGGATCAATACAACAAGAAGAGATAACGATTCTAAATATATATGGACCCAATGTAGGAGCACCCAGATATATAAGGCAAGTTCTTAATGATTTACAAAGAGACTTAGACTCCCACACAATAATAGTGGGAGACTTTAACACTCCACTGTCAATAGCAGACAGATCAACCAGACAGAAAATTAACAAGGATATCCAGGACTTGAACTCAGACCTGGAATAAGCAAACCTGATAGACATTTACAGAACTCTCCACCCCAAATCCACAGAATATACATTCTTCTCAGCACCACATCACACCTACTCCAAAATTGACCACATAATTGGAAGTAAAGCACTCCTCAGCAAATGCAAAACAACGGAAATCATAACAAACAGTCTCTCAGACCATAGTGCAATCAAGTTGGAACTCAGAATTCAGAAAATAACTCAGAACCGCACAGCTTCATGGAAACTGAACAACTGGCTCTTGAATGTTGATTGGATAAACAATGAAATGAAGGCAGAAATAAAGAAGTTCTTTGAAACCAACGAGAACGAAGACACAATGTACCAGAATCTCTGGGACACATTTAAAGCAGTCTGTAGAGGAAAATATATAGCAATAAGTGCCCACATGAGAAGAGTGGAGAGATCAAAAATTAACACCCTATCATCAAAATTGAAAGAGCTAGAGGAGCAAGATCAAAAAAGCTCAAAACCTAGCCAAAGACAAGAAATAACTAAGATCAGAGCAGAATTGAAGGAGATAGAGACAAGAAAAACCCTTCAAAAAATCAATAAATCTAAGAGCTGGTTTTTCGAAAAGATCAACATAATAGACCACTAGCCAGACTGATAAAAAAGAAGAGAGAGAACAACCAAATAGATGCAATAAAAAACGATAAAGGGGAAATCACCACAGATTCCACAGAAATTCAAACCATCATCAGAGAATACTACAAACAACTCTATGCACATAAACTAGTAAATCAGGAAGAAATGGATAAATTCCTGGACGCCTGTGTCCTCCCAAGCCTAAACCAGGAGGAAGTCGAAACTATGAATAGACCAATAACAAGGTCTGAAGTTGAGGCAGCAATTAAGAGCCTACCACACAAAAAAAGCCCAGGTCCAGATGGGTTCACAGCTGAATTCTACCAGACACACAAAGAGGATCTGGTACCATTCCTTCTGAAACTATTCCAAATAATCCAAAAAGAGGGAACCCTTCCCAAATCATTTTATGAGACCAACATCATCCTGATACCAAAACCTGGCAGAGACTCAACAAGAAAAGAAAACTTCAGGCCAATATCCATGATGAACATAGATGCAAAAATCTTCAATAAAATACTGGCAAACCGATTGCAACAGCACATTAAAAAACTTATCCATCATGATCAAGTAGGATTCATCCCGGGGATGCAAGGCTGGTTCAACATACGCAAGTCTATAAATGTAATTCACCATATAAACAGAAGCAAAAACAAAAACCACATGATTATCTCAATTGATGCAGAGAAGGCATTTGACAAAATTCAACAGCCCTTTATGCTAAAAACCCTCAATAAACTTGGTATTGATGGAACATATCTCAAAGTAATAAAAACTATTTATGACAAACCAACAGCCAACATCATACTGAATGGGCAAAAACTGGAAGCATTCCCTTTGAAATCTGGCACTAGACAAGGATGCCCTCTCTCACCACTTCTATTCAACATAGTACTGGAAGTTCTAGCCAGAGCCATCAGGCAAGAAAAAGAAATAAAGGGTATTCAAATAGGAAAGGTGGAAGCCAAATTGTCTCTATTTGCAGACGACATGATAGTATACCTAGAAGACCCCATCACCTCAGCCCAAAAGCTCCTGAAACTGATAAGCAACTTCAGCAAAGTCTCAGGATATAAAATCAATGTGCAAAAATCACAAGCATTCCTATACACCAATAACAGACTTAAAGAGAACCAAATCAAGAACGAACTGCCATTCATAAGTGCTACAAAGAAAATAAAATACCTAGGAATACAACTCACTAGGAATGTAAGGGACCTCTTTAAGGAAAACTACAAACAACTGCTCAACGAAATAAGAGAGGACACAAACAGATGGAGAAACATTCCATGCTCGTGGTTAGGAAGAATCAATATCGTGAAAATGGCTATACTGCCCAAAGTAATTTACACAATCAATGCTATCCCCATCAAACTACCATTGAATTTTTTCACAGAACTGGAAAAAACCACCATGAATTTCATATGGAACCAAAAAGAGCCCGCATAGCCAAGTCAATTCTAAGCAAAAAGAACACAGCGGGAGGCATCACGCTACCAGACTTCAAACTATACTACAAGGCTACAGTAATCAAAACAGCATGGTACTGGTACCTAAACAGAGATATAGACCAATGGAACAGAACAGAAGCATCGGAGGCAACACAACATATCTACAACCATATTATCTTTGATAAACCAGACAAAAACAGGCAATGGGGAAAGGATTCCCTATTTAATAAATGGTGTTGGGAAAACTGGCTAGCCATGTGCAGAAAGCAGAAACTGGACCCCTTCCTGACACCTTACACTAAAAATAACTCCAGATGGATTAAAGACTTAAACGTAAGACCTGACACCATAAAAACCCTAGAAGAAAATCTGGGCAAAACCATTCAGGACATAGGAGTAGGCAAGGACTTCATGACCAAAACACCAAAATCATTGGCAACAAAAGCCAAAATAGACAAATGGGACCTAATCAAACTCCATAGCTTCTGCACGGCAAAAGAGACAGTCACTAGAGTGAATCGGCAACCATCAGAATGGGAAAAAATCTTTGCAGTTTACACATCGACAAAGGGCTGATAGCCAGAATTTACAAAGAACTCAAACAGATTTACAGGAAAAAAACAAACAAGCCCATTCAAAAATGGGCAAAGGATATGAACAGAAACTTTACAAAAGAAGACATACATGAGGCCAACAAACATATGAAAAAGTGCTCATCATCATTGGTCATTAGAGAGATGCAAATCAAAACCACATTGAGATACCATCTCACACCAGTTAGAATGGCGATCATTAAAAAATCTGGAGACAGCAGATGCTGGAGAGGATGTGGAGAAATAGGAACACTCTTACACTGTTGGTGGGAGTGTAAATTAGTTCAACCATTGTGGAAGACAGTGTGGCGATTCCTCAGGGACCTAGAAATAGAAATTCCATTTGACCCAGCAATCCCATTACTGGGTATCTATCCAAAGGACTATAAATCGTTCTACTATAAGGACACATGCACACGAATGTTCATTGCAGCACTGTTACAATAGCAAGGACCTGGAACCAACCCAAATGCCCAACGATGATAGACTGGACTGGGAAAATGTGGCACATATACACCATGGAATATTATGCAGCAATCAAAAATGATGAGTTTGTGTCCTTTGTAGGGACATGGATGAACCTGGAGAACATCATTCTCAGCAAACTGACACAGGAACAGAAAAAGAAATACCGCATATACTCACTCATAGGTGGGTGATAAAAATGAGAACACATGGACACAGAGAGGCGGTCTACTATACACTGGGGACTGTTGGGGGGAATGGGGGAGGGACAGCAGGGGGGGCTGGGGGGGATGACCTGGGGATGACTACCAAGTGTGGGTGAAGGGGAGGAAGGCAGCAAAGCACACTGCCATATGTGTACCTATGCAACTATCTTGCACGTTCTGCACATGTACCCCCAAACCTATAATGCAATAAAAATTAAAAAAAACAAAAACAAAAACAAAATGTTGATGTTTTTGTTGAGGTGCCATTTTGTGACTCTGTCCCAGAAGCACTCAGAACATTGAATAAACGATGACTTCAGTCTCTCAGCTGAGGTCTTGAACAAAAGAGTCCCTGCCCTTAAATTAGTCAAATTCCTTAAATGTTACCATGCTCACAAAACTAATTAACTGTTGGTCAGCCTTTTGTTTCATTCTATAAATGTCTTAAAGGATGGAAAGTAGTGGAGGAAGTTATGTATCTGCTGCCATTTGAAACAGCCAGAAGCTTGAGTTTCCTCAGTTTTAAAAGTCAAGAGGGAGAGAGCTCACAAGAAAGAGATGGGAGCTCATGTTGGCTGTGAGCTCAGATGTCAGGCATGGGGGTGGGTGCTGTGTTGAACACCTCTCATTGCTTCATCTCATGTAATCCATTCATCACCCTGAGAATTAAGAAAATCTACTTAATTTAGAAAAGGGGAAATAAAGGTTACAGAGCCAGTGTGAGTCAGAAAAAGTTATACAAACACAGAAGCAAGGAGACAGACTGGTGGAGGTGGAAGCCCAGTGCATGGAGAAGTCCCATCAGAGTACTACTGAAACCAAAAGCACAGTGTCCATCCACGATCTCATCGTACAAGGTTTCTGCAGATAGCCTGAGCTTGACACTATGATCATTCCCATCAATCCTGAGTGTTCTTCATTGAGCTCAGTGGCTCAACTTTATCAATAGTAAAATGAAGTCTAATTGAGCTATGTGATAATATAACGTAAACCCTCACACCAGCAGCCCTTTGTATATCACTGTGATTGTTTCCTTGGACATAAATAGAACTTAGAGGACATCTTGATGGTATTGAGCTAGATGGCAGCTCTGTCAATCTCTGAGAGCCCTCAGCAGCTGCCCACCATTTGGGCAATCTAGTCCTTCCTCCTGGGCATATCCACAAAAGGATAAGCAAGAAAAATAGAGATGAGGCTCAGATGAGCCCCTTTTGCTGCACGTCCCCAGCTATTGTCAAATCTATGATAAGGGAGGAGGTCAAAAGTAACAGTGCAATAAGATGCCTACATTATCTGGGGGATCACTTATTTATGGCACCTCTATTTCTCATCATCATGGATGAACAAGACTTGGATGTGCATTTAATATGATTAAAGTGCTTTCATTCAAAGTGCTCCTGTGAAGCAAGCAGGTGCGAAACATTGAAATTTGCATTTTGTAGCTCTTTCCCTCTCTTGGTGTAGACAATAGTAAAGTTATTCATGTTTACCTCCCAAGTGCGTAGCACAGAGTAGATGCTCAACAAATGTTATTTCGAAAGCACAGGTTTGTGATGTTGTGCATGGGTTCTCAAGGTTGGAGGCACATTGCTGTCCCCTGGGGAGTTTTTCTTGAAGATCCCCAGAAGACCATAACATGCAGCAAAGTTGGAGAATAATGAGTTATCTGTGTTCCTGGAGGGTAGCTGTGACAGAAGTGTCATGGGGCAACTGCAGGGCCAATACCTGTTACCCTTTCCCATCAGATAAGGATCAGGAAACAGCACCCAACTGACAAGGCAGCTATCTAGTGGGTGAGTTAAAAAATAAAACACCTGGGGCACTGAGACAAGAAAGGGGAGTGAGATGAAAATTCTCTCAGAGGCTGAAGGCCAAGCTTTGTGCTATTTTTGTTGGGCTCAACACCCTCAGCATAAAATATGTGCCTCCTAAATGACAAGATGGACCTCACCCTGGAGAATTGGAATGGATTAGTAGAAAGTGCATGGGCTTTAAAGACCAAGCTGTAGTCCAATCCCACCCCCACTCTGCAAGCCTCGTGGCCTCAATGGGTTTACCTTTCACATGGGGTCTCTCAGGGTTGTGGTGAGGTGGACTGAGGGGTCAGTCTGCACGAAGAACAGACACAAACTGAGCACCTGGTCTGATACATGCAAAAGCATGGCATGTATATGTGCATGCAGACACACAAGCACACACACAAACACACACACATACACACACACACGTACATCCTTCCCAAGCTTGTGCTGACCGAAAAAACCCCAAGAGATCATTTTGGCGGAAGTCATCCTTGCCAAAACATAAGGCCAGTGTAAAAACATCTCCTGCAGGGTCTTCGGGGGAAATAGTCTGGAAGGAGCTGTTGCTGTGATCCCCAACAAAAGCAGCCTCTTCACCACCATCCTTGCACTTCTTGGCTCCTACTGGCCCAGCATGTACCCCCAGGGCACTGAGACAGCAAAGCCCTTGGGAGTCCTCTCTGAGCAGCTCCAGCCTTACCTGGTAGGAGTCCTCTTTTCCCACCACCCACTTTCCCTCTCAGCTTTTCTTCCACTAGCTTGCCTGTGTGGTCCTTTCAGCCCATGTAGGGCTGACAGACAGGTCCCTGGCCTAAAGCATCTCAGTTCATTCCACTGATTAAAAGCTAAATGACTCATCCCTCCCTGGGCACTCTTTTTTTTGACTTTGTTTTCTTTGGAGCCTATTTTTAACTGATGCAGTAGTTCTCCATTTCACCAGAGACTAAGCTCTCTGGGGAATTCAGTATCACAGCCTCCTCATTCCCAGAGCTAAGATCGATGTATCCACCTTGTCCTATTATAAATGTACAACATTCCTCATGAGAATTACTGTGTGCCATAGATCCACTAATCATATGAAATTAGGCCACGCTTGAAACAAACAGCATCGTAGACAGCGTGAAAGGAAAACAGTGGCCTATATATTAAGAAACACTCAGAGCCTTCAATTTCAGATCTAAGCAGGATGAAATCCCTCCCTACACACCTGTGACATTTATCCTAAGAATACTTGCTAAAAATCGATTGTCAGCGTTAAAAGCGGCCCTTGGGATGACCTTGCCCAGGGGTTATTAAGTAGGGACAGACATCAAAATCACCTGAGGAAGTTTTTCAACCTGAACAGGAGATTCTGATTCACTAATTTGAGTTGAATTTTAAAGGAATTAAAATGTTGCCAGTGGTTGCTGTATTTTGCATTCACTATTTGGGTGGGTGGGGAAAGGAGGTTATTTTTATCATTGTCATTTTCTGCACAGGGAAAAAGCACAAATTGTTCATGAATGATGGTTGCTCCTTTCGCTTTTATTTTGTCATATGAATTTCAGCACCCTCACAATCTTCTATTAAGTAAAGGAGCCAGAAGTGGAAGAATGGTGGGCACTCATATAGGAACAAAGGAAAGCCAACGAAGTTGAAATATTTGATCTTTTTCCCCAGGTCTTTGATAGAGGCCCTGTAACATTTCCTCTCCTGCCGCTTCAATGGCTCATTCATGTCATTTCGTTGCTTCATTTGCCCTTCTCATCTTATAGATTTTTTCCCTTTATGGACTTCTTTTGATCCCATTTCCCTCTCACCTTCCCATTCCCCTACTCAAATCCGCCTGGGTAAAATGAAAATGACTTTGCCATATGTCAGACACTTGGTATATCATGATGTAGGACAAGAACCCACCTTTCAGGAAACTCAAAAAGGTAGCTTTGTCCTGAGGTCCCCTCCAAACTCAAAAAGGTGGCTTTGTCCTGAGGTCCCCTCCAGGCCACTCCCTGTACAAAGTATAGCTTGGTGATTCTCAAACTTCTGCAAACCTAAAAAAAAATCACCTTGGATATCTTGTAGAAAGGCAGACCACCCCCCGCCCAGGCTTCACTGGACAGAATTTGATTCAGTGAGTATAAGGTGGTGCCCAAGGTTTAAAGAACACAGAACACAAAGGGATTCTACTGCAGGTAGCCCAAGGAATAGGCATCAAGGAAGGCTGGTGTGGTCCCGGAGCCCTCGGGCTCCTGTTTGCAATCTTAGTACCAAAAGCTCAACCATCAGCTGTTAACTCTTGACAACTGCTTTGGTCCAGTGAGGATTCCTGTCACAGCCACCTCACTGGGCTGGGATATTGACTAGATGAGAGCATCATATAAAGCACCCACACAAGGCTGGGCCTGAACAGCCAGCCTCTCTATTATCATCTAAGCTGTTCCACACGCATTCTCAAAAATCAAGTGATTGCTTCTGATGAGTGTGATTTCAAGAGAAAATAAAACTCTGAGAAATCAAACTTTTCCCTGAACGTCAATGTTCTTCCCTGCAGTGCCAGACCTGAAACTTGGGAACTTTAGATGAGGGAAATGGTTTCCTTTGAGGCCTTCTACCTCAACAGCACTCTTCTCTGTCAACTCTTCCAGGTGGGCAAGAGTCATCTTTGTAAAAGACAATGATACATCTATATTTGGCCTTGAGTTCCAATCTTCTTCATCATGTAAGGAATAAAGTCTAGGAAATGACCCCAACTCATCTGGCTAAGCTCCATTTCCCACCCCCCAACCACCTATCTTCTTTCCAGATGCATTTCCCCTTGCCCTCAATGCCCAGCTCAAATGTCTTGTGCAGAAATCATCTCTAGCTCTTTTCCCCACTGTTGTATATAACTTTGGGTTCCTTTGTGTTTTTCCCACATTTTCTAGTCCTTGCTTTTTTTTTTTTTTTTTTTTTTTTTTTTTTAAGATGTACATATCCATTGCCTCCCCTGGGCTTAGCATACTCTTTCTGTACTCTCTGGACAGGAAACAGGTCCACAGGAGCCCTCAACCCCCAGCTCCTGACCCGCAACATGATGGGCATTAGGTCCTCAGTGATGTGTAAATAGGCCCTGAACGACTCCTTAGGATCAGAAATGAGAAATGAAAAAAGTACTGGGAAATACCTAACATTCAGATAAGGGCACCTGATACATAAAGCAAAACAACACTTCTTTCATGGTTTTAGCCACGTCTCTTCCGACTTCAGTCATTGCAGTGCTTAATTACAAATGCATGCTTGACTCCTCTCAGAGTTACAGTACAGACTGAGAAGAATCTAGCTCTTCAGTAACTCAGGAAAGAAAAGTAGAGACAACCTCCCCAGATTTAGCTAGGCCTAATGTGTCTCTATTTTTCTGTGTGTGTGTGTGTGTTTTGTTTTGTTTTGTTTTGAGACAGAGTCTTACTCTGTTGACTCACTGCACTCTGCCCAGGCTGGAGCGCAACTATGCAATCTCAGCTCACTGCAACCTCTACCTCCCAGGTTCAGGTGATTCTCCTGCCTCAGCCTCCCAAGTAGCTGAGATTAAAGGTGCCTGCCCTCACACCTGGCTAATTTTTGTATTTTTAGTAGAGATGGGGTTTCACCATCTTGGCCTGACTGGTCTTGCACTCCTGACCTCAGGTGAGTCACCTGCCTCAGCCTCCCAAAGTGCTGGGATTATAGGCGTGAGCCACTGTGCCTGGCCTGTGTCCCTGTTATATAAAATTTCAATGCCCAGGATATTGCTTAGCACATCCCGGCTACACAATAGATATTTATAAAATGAATAACCATGCATATTTGTCATTTTATTAGTATTCTTCCAAGCCACAGTCATTGGTTAGATGGTGTTGTGTGGGAATCTTTGCAATATGGGGGCAGTTGATTAATGCCAAATTTTTTATATTGGTTCCAAATATAAATGGCTTGCATTTGTGGCTTATTTAACTCTTGGACATTGTATTTGTTTCTTGGGGCTGCCATAATGAATAACCACAAGCTGTGTGCTTTAAAACAATGGAAATGTATTCTGCATGGTTCTGGAAGCTGAAAGTCTGATATCAAAATGCAGGTGGGGCCATGCTCTCTCTGAGGTCTCTAGGAAAAAATACTTCTTGTCTGCTTCTAGCTTCTGGTAGTTGTCAGCAGTCCTTAGTGGCTGGCTTGTAGACGCAGCCCTTCAAACTACACCTCCATCTTCATGTGGTCTTCTCTCTTGTGTGTCTGTGTCCAAATTACCTTCTTCTTAAAACACCAGTCATATTTGAATAGGACCCACCTTGCACCCTATAGGAATTAGGGCCCTGTGCTTATGATCTCATTTAACTTGAATTACCTCCTAAAACCTCTGTTTCAAATACACTTCTTAGCTTGATTACATCTGCAAGACTCTATTTCCCAATAAGGTTATATTCACAGGTTCCCAGTGAACATGAAATTTGAGGGATGACATAACACTATTCAACCCAGTACAGACACCCTCCTGACCTGATAATTGTGAATATGTAGTACACTGAAATTTTCCTCAGCCAGTTCTTTTGTGGGGAAAAGCAGTTTTATATTTTCCGAAAGACTTGACCTTAACTGTTAATTGGAGGAAGGCATTAGGGTGGGAGATGAATCAGATGACCATTGAAAAGTAGTGTCCTTCTGCGCTGGGAGGAGGGTCTGTGTCTAGACTGACTCCCACCACAGAGAGAAGACCCTCAAATCGTGGAGCCAAGACAGTCAGGGAAAGGGACAGGATAGAAAGGGTTAGGTCTCTACACTCTGGCCACCACCTTTAAAATTTCAGAGTTGGAAGGTGTCTTGTTAGCTTGAGTTGCCATAATAAAATATCATGGGCTATGTGGCTTAAATAAGAAAAACTTATTTTCTCAACAGTTCTGAAGGCTGGGAGTCCAAAATTAGGGTGCCAGATGGCCATTTCTGGTGGGGGTCCTCTCCTTTGCTGTAGACAGCTCCCTTCTTGCTGTGTCCTCACATGCCCTTTGCTCTGTGAGTGCTTGTCCCTGATATCTCTTTCTCTTCCTATAGGGACAGTGGTCCTATAGGATTAGGGCCCTGCCCTTATGATCCCATTTAACCTGAATTACCTCCTAAAAGCCCTGTCTCCAAATACAGTCACAATGGGTGTTAGGACTTCAACACATGAGCTTTGGGAAGATGCAATTCAGTCATAGCAGATGGGACCTGGAAGTCATTGCACAGATGAGGACCATTCTGCCAGGTCCAGAGATTTCATAAAGGTCTCCTGCTTGGAATGGGCTTCGTGTTCTTGACTCTCCTCCGCTCTGCTAAAACCTCAAGTTGAGTCTTTTGATTTTCCCCTTTGCTTCACGCTTCTCAGGACCCAGAAAAATAAATAAATACCTCTTAAATGAGCAAACATCGATGGCACCCTCTTCATTTTGACTTATGCCTAAAGACAACATGTAGGAGTTTGAGCTAAAGTCTCCTTTGAGGTATAAACCAAATGAAACGCATAGCCCATGTTGGATTCCCCATGAACCTAGCACTGGTCTTACACAGAGCAGGCACGTATTAAGTACAGATACTAGTAGCATTAATAACAAAATTGTATTTAGTACTTATACTAAGTGCTTTACATGTATTAAGTAATTTAATCCTCACTAAGAACCTAAGTCATTTAATAGGTAAGTTCTAGTATCAATGGCACTTTGCCGATAAAAAAAAATCAAGGCACAGGGAAGTTTATTAATTTATTCAAGCTTCATTAGTGTATAAATGAGTGAATGGATCCAGGTATTTCAAAACTGCTCTAAAATCTATGCTTCAACACTGCATAGACATATCATTTATTTTATTTATAATATTTGGACATAGATTTGTATATGTATTTAGGAGGGGTTGTTATTGTTTGATTATTATTGTTGAAGGTAAGAGAATAATAGGCAAATCACACTAATAATAAAGCCACTAACTATAAATATTCAGCTCTTTATGTCAGTGTATTTATAACATGACCCAGTATACATACTCACTTATACCAAAACAAGTTTCACAAAAATAATGTTTAGCCTCACTATATACAGTAATGTATTCTGCTATTTTCTCTTATGTTCTATTTTAGTCTAGTTTGTCTATTAAATTTAATTTTTTAATGCAGATCATGACCAACCACATAGATTTCAAGAGCCACAATCCAGTCACAGCTAGCTTTTTGAAAAACAACACTACTATGTATATACAACATCTATGTATCACATAATAGCATCTATATTATATATGTATATACATATTACATTTTTCTCAACAACATACACATGCATATATACACCTAATAAGTAGACTTTTCTTTTTAGAAAAATCTCAGCTGCTGAAGTTCAGGAGTATAAAGATGTTATAAAATGTATACATTTTAAAGCTTTCAGAATGTTTTAAAAAAATGCTTTGGTTTATCCTGAAGTAAAAGGGACTAACATATTTCAGAAGTTTAGACTTTGGAACGTCTTAATTTTTCTCTAGTCCTCTCTGTTTCCTTTTGTTGGATGTGACTTTCCTAAAAGGAACATATTTTATAGTTAAACAATTCAGGTCAGACATCAGACTCTCTCTATTTAAGTTCAAAATTGCATCAGACACCAAAATGCCTCCTAAGATTCTGTGGTGAATCCAAGTTTCTGTGGATGTTCAGAACTGCAGAACACCCTGTTTTCTGAACATGAAATCTATTACATAATGAACTTCTGCAGAGGGTAAGATCTAAAGCTGAAAAAGTGATGCGGTTTGATACGTTGTCAGAGGCAACAGTGCGATATGGAAGATTTGATCTTCTCATGCTGTAGAGAAAATAATAAAGAATAAATGAAGATGTGTCTTGGAATGGTGGCTCGGGAAGTGGATATATTAACAGGCAGATGTAGAACAGTCATAGTCTAAGAAAAGCTAATATATTAAAAAGGACAACAACGAGATAGGTTTGAAGCATTCCCTATTTATATATTGTTTATTTTTAAATATGTCAAAGAAAAAGAAACAGTGCACACCCAGTTGAACTGAAATACTGTTTCCTGAAAATACTCAGATCTTATTTAGCGGAGTAAATGTTTTATGAAGACCAGAGGCATACCCCACAGAATTTTAAAGTTGTGAAAACTCCCGTTTAAAGAGTCCCATTGATAAGTTTCCTTTCCCTCAAAAAACATTAGTTCCCTTGCCCTTCTTCCTTCTTAAAGCAAGTTAGAGTTGTCTTTGGATGAGCCATGCTGAGACAGGGGTCTACCAGCACTGGGTCATCAAACGTGTTATCTATATGCAGCACTGGGCCCACATGAGCAGAGCAGTGCTCCTAAAGCTGGAGAATTTGTGTGCTCCACTCCCTGAGGATCCTCATGGAAGCCTGGGGTGAGTCAGGGAGGGGCCGGCAAAAGATGCTAATACTGCAAATAGATTACCTGTTTGCGGTTCATCAAGCCTTTAGTCCAGTGATTCTCAAACTTGGATAGGCATCAGAAACACCTGGAGGGCTTGTGAAAACCCAGACTGTTGAGCCTACCCCCAGAGTTCTGATTCAGTGGATCTGGGGTGGGGCCAGAGACTTCCCATATTCAACAATTACCAGGTGCTGCCTGCTGTGTTCTGAAACACACTTTGCAAATCACTGCTCTGGTCCCATTCTGTGGAGTTAGGACACTTGAAATTAATGCCAAATGAAGGTATAGAGCCTCCCTGGTTTCTTTAGAGACACCAGCTTGCAGCTGGTCAAATTGACTGAAGGCCAAGATCACAAGTGAAAATGACCAGCAAATAAGTGCAAAAGGCAACTATTATAACCACAAAAATGCTGTGAGGTTCTCAAGGTTGTGTCTTTCAAGAAAGGAAGGGAAAAGAAAGTTGTATGAGACTGATGACCCTACAAGTAAATGGAGCGGACCTCATTCTCCCTTTTTAGTAAATAGCTGACATATTCTCATGTCGACAAAGAGAAAGAGAGGTGGCACATGGGTCATACAAGCAACCTGTAATTTATCTGTAGCTAAAAGTAAATATTTTGGAGTACAAAATCTGTGAAACACAGGAGATGCCCAGCACTTTGGGAGGCCGAGGCGGGTGGATCACGAGGTGAGGGCATCGAGACCATCCTGGTCAACATGGTGAAACCCCGTCTCTACTAAAAATACAAAAAATGAGCTGGGCATGGTGGCACACGCCTGTAATCCCAGCTACTCGGGAGGCTGAGGCAGGAGAATTGTCTGAACCCAGGAGGCGGAAGGTTCGGTGAGCCGAGATCCCGCACCATTGCACTCCAGTCTGGGTAACAACAGCGAAACTCCGTCTCAAAAAAAAAAGAAAAGAAAGAAACACAGGAGATGTTAAAATAGAAAGAGAGAGAGAGAAGAGAAAAGGCAAAAGAAAGAAAGTTGAGCAGAGGAATTGAGAGAAGCAGTCCTGTTGTTAAGACAGCCCTGTCTCTTGGAAATAGTTTTATCAACTGATTGGGGGCAGGAGGCTGACTGCAGCAAGTCTAAATGTGATTCCATTTCCCACAGTGCCACAGGGTGATTCGCACAGAACAAAGCTCCGCTTCTTTACCTAAGAGTGCCAGGTAAGCCGTCGGAAACAGCCATCGTCAGTGGGAGGAAAGCAGATTGCTTTAAGAGAAAAAGGCTTTCTTAAAATTCAAAGAAAAAAATAAGCTGAGATGATTTAGAAAGCATTATGCATTTATTGAACAAACACTGCTAAAGACATTTCAGCAAACTGTGTGTTTAAAAAGTAATAAATAGCTATTGTGCTTACTTCATAAACTTGTCAGACTGTCTTCATTTTATTTTCCTGAACAAACTGAATTTCTGTACTGCTCATCCCCAGCCAGTTAATAAATATATCACCCTAAAAAGTGCTGTGGTATTAAATTTACAGCAGATAAAATATGGATGAAGTTGCTGTGCCTCAGGCATGTCAAGTGTGATTTAAAGTCTCACACTCTTTTTTTTTTTTTTGAGACGGAGTTTCACTCTTGTTACCCAGGCTGGAGTGCAATGGCGCGATCTCGGCTCACGGCAACCTCCGCCTCCTGGGTTCAGGCAATTCTCCTGCCTCAGCCTCCCGAGTAGCTGGGATCACAGGCACGTGCCACCATGCCCAGCTAATGTTTTGTATTTTTAGTAGAGACGGGGTTTCACCATGTTGACCATGATGGTCTCGATCTCTTGACCTCGTGATCCACCGCCTCGGCCTCCCAAAGTGCTGGGATTACAGGCTTGAGCCACCCGCCCGGCCTCACACTCCTCTTAGGAGGAGTAAAAGATTATTCGGCCGCCTCAACCGCCAGAGAGCGAGGTGACCTTTGCCCTCGAGTAACAGCCACTCAGCAAATAGCACCAAATGAAGATGGAGAATAACATATAGATTTGCCATAAGAAAAAAATTGATCTAAATCCATACATCAAATCTGCTGATCAGAGCTCTAGAGAAATGCTTCACAATCCTCAGCATACACTTGCAGGAACTTTGGATAGAAAGAAGACCTTCCTGAAGGTGTATAAGATGTTTTGGTTTTTCAATTTTTCACTTTATGACTATTATCCTTATTGGCCTTTTATATCATTGGAATAAAATCTCCTTAGAAGAAAATGCTCTTTGACTTAATATCTTAGTGGTGAGTACTTTCTTCTCTCTGGAGAAACTATAACCTCTTTGAGCATTTCAGAGATCCGGAGAATCTTGTAAATGAAGGTGTTGTTCCCCAGGGAACTTTCTCAACAATCTGATTTAATTTATATCTTTTTTAAAAGTTCTGTCTAAAATGATAAAAAAAAAAATCTCCAAGGAAAACATTTGTTAGCACAGAAGATAAATTCTTATGATTAACATTTTGCCATCCAAAAAGGCTGGTGACTGAGTGAGTTCTCCACACTTCAAAGGTAGGAGAGGAATAAGTTTTAAAACAAGGGCAAAAAAAAAAAGAAAAGAAGCAAATTGCTGCTGAGCTATTTTTATTTCAAATATATGAAAGCAGAGTTGATAAGTGCCATGTATAAATCTTCAAAGTGCGGATTGCCAAGGGTCTTCCTCTAAAGACTGCTGTGAAAAAATAAACTTCGGCAATTAAAGCGGCTTTTTCCTTTCGCCATGAAGTGAGGGAAGTGGCCGTGTGTCCCAGGGGCTTCTGGTATCCTCTAAGTTCCCAGGCAGCGGTGAGCCTTTGCTAATTTCAAAAATCGCTTCAGCTCTGGGCCTTCGCAAATAAAAGCTTCTGCTGCCTCCCCTAAAATGTGACTGCTCCATGGTTTGAGATTTTGTGTTCATTTGTTTTTCACTGCGCACTTTTGTGCTCAGTTGGTAATTGGTTTTACTGAGCCAGAGGGGCTGGGGACAAGGCTGTTTATTTCAACTTCCTTCAGTGGTGAATAGTGAGGCATTAGCGCTAGCAGATACGTTCACACAAAAGCTATGATTCTTCAAAGATATGAATCTGGGGGGAAATAGTCCAAAAACAGATGAGAGGGGATTGAGTAGGGTGGTTTGGCGGGGTTGGTCGGGGGGGGGAGGAATATGTATTTGTGTTTCTGTGTAAGAACCCATTTATAATAGAAGGTTTCCTACCGTAAATGAACATTCTCTTGAAAGCAGATGTGCTGGACAGGCCCGCACTCCCTTCCCAGACTGGCCCAGACGTCACTGAGTTCAACAGCTGTTCATCTCTGCACCTTTCCAAATAAGCGCTTTCCCCATTCCAACTGTACAATGGATTGGCCAAGGCAGGGTGACATTTCTTGAGTGACAGATGTACCTACTGCCACACTGGCCCTCCTGCTTGCTAGGGATCCCTTGCTCCAGGAGGAGCAGTAATGTTTCCTTTGTTTGCCTCTGTGGGGAGAGGTGAACAGGGCTGGCTGAGAGTGGGGTGAGAGAAACCACTGGGGAGAGAGGAAAAAAAAGACCACCTCCTTATGCCGGGATTATTTTCTTTTTAAAATATTTATGTGCATATTGTGAATATAGATGAATTCAAGCCAACTGGCAAGGATCTAGAGGTTGTGCAGGGCTGAGGGAGGTTTTAAAGGCACGCAGCTTCAAATCCCATGACAGAAAGTCTCCTCACGTCAGTCTTTCCCAAACTGACCAGAAAGGGAAGGAAAATTGCATTGAGACCACAGATGAAAGGAAAAATGATGTCCTGATTTCTAAATATCAGTATAGGTTCCAGAGGCTAATCTTCCCTTTTCTTTTTCTTTTTTTTTTTTGTTTTTGTTTTTGAGATGCAGTTTTGCTCTTGTTACCCAGGCTGGAGTGCAATGGCGCGATCTCGGCTCACCGCAACCTCCACCTCCTGGGTTCAGGCATTTCTCCTGCCTCAGCCTCCCGAGTAGCTGGGACTACAGGCACGCACCACCATGCCCAGCTAATATTTGTATTTTTAGTAGAGGTGGGGTTTCACCTTGTTGACCAGGATGGTCTTGATCTCTTGACCTCGTGATCCACCCGCCTTGGCCTCCCAAAGTGCTGGGATTATAGGCGTGAGCCACCGCACCCGGCCTAATCTCCCCTTTTCAAGCTGCTATTTTACTTTTATTTCCCTTCTGTACCCAACTTATACTAATAGATCTTGTTATCTGTTTCTCAGTGTGGAATGTGTTCTCTGGGAAATCAAGCTCCCAAGGGATTTACGTGCACTCTGTGCTGTGATGACCAGCTAGAGCCCGGCCTGAGTAGGTCCTGAAGGGAGTGTCTTCAATTAAGGGTCGTTTGTTTTCTTTTCATATAGGTTGAAAAGATCTACAGGTGAGCAATATTAACTCGATTCTCCACTGTATTTGCAAAGGTAACTTTGGGGAGAATAAAATTGACTAACTGGAAATGATCCCGTGGTAATTAATTAGCATTTCAAAACCAAAATGACCATTTATTTTCTAATTTTTTAAAAAGCTAACAATACCATTAATTATTCCTTTTACGAGTCTTGATAATGGCTGTTTACTTGCAATAAATTAATACTATACTGCCAGAGACATAACACTCCTGCATCTCATAACATTGTGGCTTTCAACAGGCCATAAACATCAATCTCTGCACTCCTAGTACCAAAATCTGTATTAGTCAGGATTCTCTAGAAGGACAGAACTAACGGAATATATGTTATATATAATATATTATATATTACTATTATATATTATATTTTATGTATTATGTTTAATATGTTAACATATTATATAATATATAAAATGTATTTAAAAGTTTATATTTAAATATTTATATTATATAAATATATAAAATATTGATATATAATAAATAATATAGAATTATATAATATAAATGTATAAATATTTATTACTTATATATTTATTTATATATTATTATAATGATCATATATATTATTTTATATTATATTATACTTAATATAATACATAATAATATATAATATATATAATGAGATATATATATATATATATATATATATATATATATATATATATTTCATTAGTTCTGTCCCTCTAGAGAGCCCTGACTAATACAGATTTTGGTACCAAAATCTATAATATATATTTTATAATTATATATATCTATATATATTATATATATCTATATATGTAATATATAGATATCTATATAGATATAGATATATGAATGGGAGCTTATTAAGTATTAACTCACATGATCACAAGGTCCCACAAGGCCCTCTGCAGGCTGAGGAGCAAGGAGAGCCAGTCCAAGTTCCAAAACTGAAGAACTTGGAGTCCAAAGTTCGAGGGCAGGAAGCATCCAGCAGAAGAGAAAGATGTAGGCTTGGAGGCTAGGCCAGTCTCTCTTTTCACATTTTTCTGCCTACTTCTATTCTCGCCACACTGATTAGATTGTGCCCATCCAGATTAACGGCGGGTCTGCTTTTCCCAGCCCATTGATTCAAATGTTAATCTCCTTTGGCAACATCCTCATTGACACCCCCAGGATCAATACTTGGTATTCTTCAATCCAATCAAGTTAACACTAAATATTAACCATCACACACCTGTATTTTCTTCTCACATTTTGTTCCAATAATCTGAATATTTTTGTACCATTGCCATGCTGTTTTCATCCCTGTGTTATATTTTGGCATCTATTAAAACAAATCTTTTCTCATTTCTATTTTCAAGATTTCCTTTGCATTCTGGAGTATTTAGTCTTACAATTGGATGATTTAGCATAATGTTAAATTCCAAATTCTGATTGACAGTTTTACTGAAATTTTATAAAATTTGTTTTTTCACTTGAAAAAAGTTAATGTTTTTGCCATTACTGAGTCTTCTCACCCAGCACACTGCAATCTTTTTACTCATGCTGACCTTTTTATCATATTATTAAGTCGTTTTCATATATTTTTTTCTTTTTAGAGATGGAGTCTGGCTCTGTTGCCCAGGCTGGAGTGCAGTGGCACGATCTTGGCTCACTGCAACCTCCGCCTCCCGGGTTCAATCAATTTTTGTATTTTTAGTAGAGACGGTTTGGCTGCATTGGCCAGGCTGATCTGGAACTCTTGCCCTCAAGTGATTCACCCACCTCAGCCTCCCAAAATGCTGGGATTACTAGCGTGGGCCACCTTGACCAGCCTGAGTTTTCATCTTATGTAAGTCTAGTACTATACTTTCCAAGCATGCTCCTCACTGCAGGATTTTGTACGATTTTTAAGAATTACTGTAATAATATTAACAGGGCACAGTGGTGTGCACCTATAGTCGCAGCTACTTGGAAGGTAGAGGGAGGATTGCTTGAGCCCAAAATTTCAAACATTCAGTGAGCTGTCATCGCACCGCTGCCCTCCAGCCTGGGTGACAAAGTAAGACCTCATCTCTAAAGAAATTAACATTTTTAAAAGAATAATTGTAATTATGGGAAAAATTATCACTTTTTGTATTTATTTTCCTACCAACTGAAGTTTCTTGCTATTATTCCTCATAGCTGTTCAGTTACCTTCTTTTTATTTCACAGGTTCATAGTAACATCATCCATAAATAATAATTTTATCTCTCTTTTCTTAATATTTACATACCATATTTTGCTCTCTTACCTAACTACATTGGCTGGCTTTTACTAAAAAATTTTTAACAAATCAAATAAATTAAATAACAAGGTGTGTATACTTGCTTTCTCTTGCATTTAAAGAAATACTTTCACTACTTTATCATAAAATAGAATGCTGTTTTTTGGTTTGAGATATTCTATATTCATTTTGCTATAAGTTATAATGAAGAATGGAGGTTAAATTTTACAAATAATTCATTAACTTCAATGAGATATTGTCTCTTTTTTCTATTGATAAAATGAATGATAGTAATAGATTTGAAGACATCTTTACATTTCTGAGATAAACTTTAATTGCACAGGGTGGATTAAAATGATTAAATATTGCTGAATTCATTGTAATAACACTTTACTTAGGAATTTTGTGTGTGTACTCAACAGTGGTATCAATCAATTCTCTTTTCCGTTCAGTTCTTGGCAAGATTTGTTATCACGATTATTCTACCTTGATAAAAATATTGTAAAATGTGCTTTATTTTAATCCTATACAACAGTTTATATCATTTGGAAAATAATTGTTTCTGGAAGTTTTAAAGGATCCCTCTGGGCCTAGAACCAGCTTTTTCCAAATGAATACTATTGATATCATGACTGGATTTCCCATGTTTCCCAGACCTCTCTATATAATGTTTCTTCTGGGAATTTTATCCTGAATTACTATGATTCCATTATTATATCTTTCTTCTTTTAGGTGTTATAATATTTGTATTCCCCTGATCAAATCAGCAGTTGTTGCTTACTGATTTGTTTAAATGATAATGTGGCTTGTATATTTGTCACCTTCAAATCTCTTGCTGAAACGTAATCCCCAATTTTGAAAGTGGGGCTTAGTGGGAGGTATTTGGTCCATTGGGGCAGATTTCTTACGAGTGACTTGGTGACTTCCTCACAGTTGTGAGATCACGGGAGAGCTGGTTGTTTAAAAGAGCCTGGCACCTCCCCCTTCCCTCTCTTGCTCCCTCTCCCAAAATGTGATGTACCAGCCCCCCTTCACCTTCTGCCATGACTGTAAGCTTCCTGAGGTCTCACCAGAAGCCAGCAGGTTCTGGCACCATGCTTGTACAACCTGCAAAACCATGAGCCAAATAAACTTCTTTTCTTCATAAATTCCTCAGTCTCAGGTATTCCTTTATACTAATACAATTGGACTAACATAAATGATACTGTTCTCACTACTGATTCTTTTACATTAAGACTTCTCAGCTCATGAGTTTCAAAAAGCATTGTTCACTTAGTACTTCAATTGACTTTATTATGTTTGTAAATTTTTTTCAGAAACAAAACGTTATTGCTTAACTTCCTCCTAGGCTCCTTCTACCTCTGATAATATCACTCTGTGGTTTTCACACATAAACATCATCTGCTTCGTATGGAATTTAAGGGTCATATCACTTTTTCCCCAAACTCTGTAGATAATTTCTGATTGTTTTCCGGCATGTAATTTGTGTAAAATACAATGGCTAGCTTGAGTTTGTAAATATTTTTTCAAACCTGTATTTTAATCATATTTTATGTTTTTCCCTGACCAGGAGATTTGTATAGACTTTAAATTCAACAGTTTGAGCAAGATATTTCCAAGTATTGGTGTTTGCTTAATACTTAGGGAGTCTTTTGATCAGGATGACTAAAGAACAAAGAAGATAAATCACAGCCCTTAGGAAACTCCAGTGCCTTTTCAGTCATTACAGTTCTGTTTTTATCATTTGATCCCTTATTAGGGGTCTGTGGATTGTCTCATCTGGGGAAAAGTTTTATTCATTTTCCAACTACAACTTTGAATAGTGTTTCTCTTCCAGTTTTCCTGTTTACTCTGTCTCATTTCTTGTTCTCCCTTTTTATGCATAAGTTGTTTCTTTATTGCCTTGCCTCCATTTGCGTTATACTTACTGTTTTCCCATGGTTGTTTTGTAGCTGTGAATTTTAAGAAATTTTCTCAAATTCGTCTTCCATAAGACTGATCAGTTTTCTGCAATATCAAGGTTCTTTTTAACTCTTCTACATTCTGCTACGGTAGAAAATTTTTCTCATTTTTTCTTAAATATTTTCTTTATCTCAATGGTATTAATTTTTATTTCAATTTTTAAAATTATCTCATCTTTCATTTCCTATTTCATAGGGACTGTCACTTTAAATTTGCTGTTGCTATCCAAATTATACCTCTGTTTCTTGGAATAATTTTCTCCCTCAAAAATATTCTCTTTAGCTATCTCTTGCATACTCTTCTGATCTTTTTCTTTAAGGTTGCAGAACTTGAAAAAAAATCTAATTACTCATCTGAAATATCTTTTTTCTCATACCACTTCTGACACCAAATGTGTGGTTTTTTTCAGATACCAAATACTTGAATTTTTCTACACCAATTCTCCAATTCTGACACCAACTCGATGTTCAACAATTCAATTCTGATAGTAACCACTAGAGTTAGCACAAACCTCACAGGTAAAGGGCTCAGTCCCACAAGATTGCCCTAATTTCGGATGGTAGCCACAGGTTCCAGGAGCTACCCATTCTTCCAACTGACTACCTATGGATTTCTCAGGTTTGATAATCCACTAGAACAACTAACAGAACTCAGGAAAGCACTTCACTTACCATTAGTGCATTATTCTAAAGGATACAAGTCAGGAAGTAACTAATGATATGGGGGAGGAGAGACACAGTTTCCATGCCCTTGCTGAGTGCACTGCCCTCTCAGCACCTCTATGTGTCCACCAACCTAAAAGATTGGTGGACACCCAGTCTTTTGGTGTCCATCATTTTGGGGTTTTTGAGGTTTCATTTTGTAGGTATGATTGAAACTATCGCTGGCCACTGGTGATTAAACTTGATCTCCAACCCCACTACCCTCTTCAAAGCTAGGACAGTGAGGTTGAAAGCTCCAATCCTTTCATCATGGCTTGCTTGGTCTTTCTGGTGACCAGCCCACATTCTGAAATTATAGAGGTCCCCAGTCATGAGCTGTCTCATTAGCATACAAAAGACACTCATCACTCAAGGGATTCCAAGGGTTACAGAAGCTCTGTGCCAGGAACCATGGACAAAGATCAAATATATATGATGTATATAAATCATAGATAGCTATATTTCTTATTACTAGATACACATATTAAATATATGCAATATACAAATATTATATATATGCATATGGATAAATACTATATAAATAATACATATATGTATTTATTTTACACTACATCATCTTTAAATAAGAAATGTTTATTCTTATCCTCCTAGTTTCTAAAATCAATATGGTTAGATTCTCCTGGGGTCTTCCTTCTTCTACAGTAGCAGTCCTGAACCTTTTTGGTACCAGGGACCAGTTTTGTGAAAAATAATTTTTCTACAGACTGGATAGAAGGAATGGTTTCAGGATGATTCAAGCACATTACATTTATTGTTCACTTTATTTCTATTATTATTACATGGTAATATATAAGGAAATAATTATGCAATCACCACAATGTAGAATCACTGGGAGCCCTGAGCTCGTTTTCCTGCAACTAGACAGTCCCACCTGGAGGTGCTAGGAGACAATGACAGATCATCAGGCATTAGATTCTCATAAAGAGCATACAACCTAGGTCCTTCATATGCACTGTTCACAGTAAGGTTTGCACTCATGAAAACCTAATATCACTGCTGATCTGACAGGAGGCAGAGCTCAGGCAGTAATGTGAGTGATGGGGAGCAGCTGTAAATACAGATGAAACTTTGCTCACTCAGCTGCCCACTGCTCACCTCCTGCTATGCAGCCTAGTTCCTAACAGTCCACAGACCAGTACTGGTCCATGGCCCAGGGGTTGGGGAATCCCTGTTGTGCAGGGTTGCTCTCTCAAAATTTATATTTAAGGTCTAAAAGGGAGAATTTCTGTTTTCAGTTAGTACATTCCCCAGCTGGCAGCTGGAGAAAAGTAGCTGTGAAAGCTGGCCACCAGAAACAGCCTACCAGCATCAGAGTTAACTGGTCCCCATGAGCTGCCATCACTAACAGGTTGCACTCTTCAGTTTGGAAATACCAACTTAGAAAGTAGAAGTCACAGAATCTGGTAACTGCTTGAATATGAAAAAATATAAAGAAAGAAAAATTTAAAATTAGGATTTCTAGCTTGGGCATCTGGATGATGGAGGATGTCTTTAACCAAAATAGGAACAGATAAATCACTGGGAGTAGATACATTTTGATTTGTTGGTGTAGCAAAGTCTTATTTTGTGCACACTGTATTTGGAGTTACAGTGAGAGTTGAAGATGTTGGGTTCAGAGACTGGGAGAGAGGGAGAGGCTGGAGAAAGATAACTTTTCGTGCTCAATGCAGTAGAAATGGAAGTTGTGGGATCAAGTCAGGTCAACCCATGAGAACACTTAAGGTGAGATGAGAAGAGCACCAAACACAGGATCTAGATTATGCAAAGCTGTTAAGAAGACTGAAAAAGATGGGCAGAAAGTTAAAAGGAAAAATAGAAATAGGCACCAGCACTATTAATAACACTGGGTGATATTTAAAGAATTGGAGCAATTATGTGCCAGGCACTATGTGACATGCTTTAAATTTATTATCTCATTTAAACCACTCAACCTAAGAAGTAGGTATTATTATGCCCATTTTGAAAATGAAGAAATAGAGGTTCAGAAAAGCTATAAGTCATTTCCGCAGTTACACAACAACCTAGCAAAGAAGCCAGGATTCAAATACTTTTAGCCTTGAAACTGTGATATCACTGTGTTTGAAACAGAAAGACTTTATGTGGTTTCTGTACAGCAGAGGCCCATCCTAGTGTGTGAACTCCTCGGAGTTCAGCATAAGTCCTGTTAGAATGGACTAGTGTGGAGAAGGGTGAAAAGCAGAGTCTGACATAAGTATTCCAGAGCAGGCAGTTTATTTGAGAGGTGTGAGAAACATGGATTGGGAATGGGGAAGTGAGGCAGAGAAGGGAAGGCAGTCAATGCGTTGTGCAATAAGGCAAGCTATCACTGTGGGCAAATAAAACTTAACCCAGCATGAAAACTCTGGAAAATAAAATGCCTTACAGTTACTCCAATAGGGCGAGGGGGCTGGGTATTTATACGGCCCTTCCAGTCAGTTATTGTTTGAGGGCTGTTTCCATGGATTTTAATTCACTGGACTTCTGAGTAGAGAAGCTGACCATAATATGGAGAAAGCACCCTGTTGGAATGCCAATGTTGGCAATTATAATAGAAGTCATCAATGACACACCATGGCCATAATGCATGTCAGAGGGATGAGAGTGGGTGCCTGAAAGTGTCTGCTAGCGAAAGTACCTATCAGATCTGCTGACTGTAGTAACAAAGGTAAGAAAAGAGGGTCAGGTACAATGGCTCACACCTGTAATCCCAACTGTTTGGGAGGCTGGGGCAGGAGGACCATTTTAGGGCAAGAGTGAGTTTGAGACCAGCCTGGGCAATATAGCAAGACTCTATCTCTACAAAAATAAAAATAAAAGCAGATTTGGTGGGGTTGGTGATGTGCACCTGTAGTACTGGCTACCCAGGAGCCTGAGGTGGGAGGAGCACTTGAGCCCAGGAGTCAAGATTACAGTGAACTGTGATCCAACCTAAATGACAGAACAAGACCCAGTCTCAAAATAATTAAATAAATTAATTAAATCCAGAAATAAAGAAAGGAGGAAAAGATACCTTGCAGTCTTTTGACACTAAATCTCACTTGGCAAAAGCAACCAAAGTTCTTAAACTTAATTATACCTCAGAGAAAGATCTTTAAATACTATGGGACTTCTGCTTGGAAAGATGGAATAGATGCATTTTCTCTATTTTTTCTGCCAAGTAAAACTAAAAACTCTTGAGGTTATATGTAAAACCAACCTCAGAAGACTCTGAAAAGTGCAGAAAGAATGCAGAATGGCAGGTAAACTTAGCACCAGAGGAAAGACATAATGTGCATCCACTGGATTTTCTTTGTGCCTCATACATACCAGACTTGGAGCTGAAGCAACTGGAAAATGGAAAAGTCAATGGATACAAATAAAAGCCCCAATAAAAGCTTGCTCTTTATAGCCAAATGACCAGAAAAGGCAAAAACTATCAAGAATAAATTTTTAGACAATAACCACTCTATTCCAGGCAAACACCACAAAAGAAACTACATCTCCAGGCCTATTCACACCAGCAAATGCTGAATGGGGAGCCTAGACTTCCATCCCTCAACAAGTTGTAATGAATGTCCTAAATCTTCTGCCAGGGTGATATCTGAGAAGGCCAGTAAGGAACTGGGCCTTTAAACCCTGTCAGCAAATAATAGGGCACTTCTTCCTGCAGAGTCAGTGGTGACTACTTAGGGAGTCTGAATTTCTACACCTACCTCGTAGTAATGAGGCACCTTTCCCTTGTCTCACTGAGGTTATATTAGAGGAGGCCTGATGGAGAGTCAGGACTTGTATTACTACCAGCAGTAATAGGTAACCCCTTATGGCAGTATCAGTGGAGAGAGCACTTGGGGAGTCAGAAATTTCAACTGTATCTAGCAGTGACAAGGACACCACCTTTGGGGATTAATAGAGGTCATATGGAGAACCTGGATTTCTGTCTCCAGTAAAAAGGCTGCATATTCCCTTCTCCCGACTTTTTCTTGCCAGAGTAGTGTTCAAGGTCACCAGGTAAAACAGAAACATTAAGTAATATCCAGAATCTCATAACCTGACAGGAGCTAAGAACCAAGTATAGTTAAGAATCTCATAATCTGATATGAACTAAGAACCGGTTTCTCAAATGAATGAAAAAAAGACCATCAATAGGTGCCAAAACCAAGACTAGCAGAGATGTCAGTGTTACCTGACAATGATTTTAAAGCAACTATATAATAATGCTTGGAAGGGCAAATATGAGCACAAATTGAAGCAAAATTTTTAAAATAGAAACTCTCAGTAAGAAAGTAGATTACATGAAGAACCAAATGGATCTTTTCCTTCTTCTTTTTTTTTTTTTTTAGTGATAGGATATCTTACTCTGTTGCCCAAGCTGGAGTGCAGTGTCTCAATCATAGCGCACTATAGCCTTGAACTCCTGGGTTCAAGTGAGCCTCCCACCTCAGGTAGCTGGGACTACAAGTATGTGGCATCACATCTGGCTAGTTTTGGCTTGCTTTTTGTTTTTGTTTTTGTTTTGTTTTCTTTTGTTTTTGCAAAGATGGGGTCTCACTATGCTGCCCAGACTGGTCTCAAACTTCTGGCCTTAAGCAATCCTCCCACCTTGACCTCCCTAAGCACCTGGACTACAGCTGTGAGCCACTGAACCCAGTCCAAATGGAAATTATAAAACTGAAAAATACAACAGCTGAAATAAAAACCCAGTGAATAAGCTCAACAGCAGAATAAAAGTGACAGAGAAAAGAACCAGTGAATTAGAAAATTAGAACAATAAAAAATGTTTGATCTGAAAGATAGAAAATAGACTGAAAATATAATAGAAATTTAAGAACCTGTGGGAGTAAAACAAAGGTTCCATCACTTGTGTCATTAGAGTTCTAGAAGGAAAAGTAAAGGAGAATAGGGCTGAGAAGATCTTGAAGAAATAATGGCAGAAAATCTCAAATTTGCCAAGAGTCATTTACCTACAGATTCAAGGAACTGAGTGGAATCCAAACAGAAGAATCTCAAAGAAATCTACACTAAGGTAAATCATAATTAAATTTCTGAAAACTAAAGACATAGAACAATTATTGAAATCACCCAGAGAAAAATGATCACCTTAACAGCAGCAGGCAAAGAGAATGAAAACTCATTTATCAATAGAAACCATAGAGACCAAAAGAAGTGATGCAATGTTTCAAGTACTACAAGAAAAGAACTGTTAACTCAGATTTCTATGTTCAGCAAAAATATACTTTAGGAATGAAGAAAGAACCAAACTATCTTGGATAAAGGAAAATTAAAATAATCTGTGAGCAGCCAAACTCCCATGAAAGGACAGCCAAAGGAAAATTCTTACACAGAAAATGAAAGATAAAGGAAGGAAATTTGGAATATTGAGAAGAAACAAAATATGGTAAGGCAAAATATGAATGAATACAATAGGCTTTCCTTCTCCTTATGAGTTTTCCAAATAATTTTTAACAGTAGTAACAAAAATTATGATATTATCTGATTTTGTTCTATATGTATGTGAGGGAAATACTTAAGTATATTATATAATAAATGGGGAGAGAAAAGAAACAAAAGTGAGTTAAGAGCTCTATAGTTTACATAACTGATAAAATGATGACAGAGCAAGACTTCCTCTCAAAAAAAAGGAAAGAAAGAAAAAATAAATAAATTACCACAGTCACTTCAAACATCAGCATCCACCAATTGATCACTTAGCAGCCATCAACATGAAGGCAAAATCCTTTATCAGCAAAAAGATTATGACTGATGAAGATTCAGATAATTACTAGCATTTTTAACAATGAAGTATTTTTAAATGGTTATGTGCCTTTTTAAAGATGTACTGCTAATGCACACTTAACAGATGACAGAATAGCATAGATATAACTTTTCTGTGCTCTGAGAAACCAAAAATTTTTTCTGACTCATTTTATTGCAATATTTACTTTTTTTGTGTGGTTTGAGACTGAATCTCCAATATCTCTGAAGTATGCTGTAAACTCAAAAACACTATAAATAAATCAAAATGGAAATCTAAAAGTATTCAAGTAATTCATAGGAAAGCAGGAAAAGGTAAATAGAAAAATGAAAAACAGAACAAAAGAAAACAAGGAATGAAATGGAAGACTTAAGTCTAACATATCAGAAATTACTATATGTGGGCCAGGTGCAGTGGCTCCCACCTGTAATCCCAGCACTTTGGGAGGTCAAGGTGGACAGATCACTTGAGGTCAGGAGTTGGAGACCAGCCTAGCCATAATGGCAAAAACACATCTCTACTAAAAGTATAAAAAAATTAACCAGGCCAGGTGAGGTGGCTCACGCCTGTAATCCCAGCACTTTGGGAGGCCAAGGTGGGCAGATCATGAGCTCAGGAATTTGAGACCAGCCTGACCAACGTAGTGAAACCCCATCTCTACTTAAAAAGAAATTAGCTGGGCATGGTGGCAGGTGCCTGTAATCCCAGCTACTTGGGAGGCTGAGGCAGAAGAATCACTTGAACCCAGGAGGCGGAGGTTGCAGTAACCCAAGATCACACCAATGCACTTCAGCCCAGGTGACAGTTCAAGACTCTGTCTCAAAAAAAAAAAAAAAAAAAAATTAGCCAGGCCTCCTGGCACACACCCGTAATCCCAGCTACTTGGGAGGTTGAGGCACAAGAATCACTTGAACCGAGGAGGCAGAAGTTGCAGTGAGCTAAGATCATGCCACTGCACTCCAGCCTGGACCACAAAGCAAGACTCTGACTCAAAAAAAAAAAAAAAAAAAAAGAAAGAAAGAAAGAAAAGAGCTGGGCGCTGGTGGCTCCAGCATTTTGGGAGGCCAAGGTGGGTGGATCACAAGGTCAGGAGTTCAAGACCAGCCTGACCAACATGATGAAATCCCATCTCTACTAAAAACACAAAAAATTAGCTGGATGTGGTGGCAGGCACCTGAAATCCCAGCTACTTGGGAGGCTGAGGCAGAGAATTACTTGAACCTGGGAAGTGGAGGTTGTAGTGAGCTGAGATCATGCCGCTGCACTCCAGCCTGGGCAATAGAGCAAGACTCTGCCTCAAAAAAAAAAAAAAAGAAAAAAAAGAAATTAAAGTAAATATAAATGGTTTAAATATGCCAAATAAAAGGCAAAAAATGGTTAAGAATTATGACCTGACACATTAGTTTCCTACTGCTGCTGAAACAACTTACCAAAAATTTAGTGGCAGAAACACCAGAAATGTATTTGCTTAAAGTTCTGGAGACTGTAAGTTCAAGATCAGTTTCATTGGGTTATGGTGAAGCTGTTGGCAGGGCAGGACTTTCTCTGGAGACTCTTGGGAAAAATCTATTTCCTTGCCTTTTCTATTTTCTAGGCTCTATCCATTCTAGGCATTCCAATCATGGCCTGCCATCTGAAAATCTTTGTTTCCACCACATGATTTTCACCTTTACTTCAAATTTCCCTTTGTCTCACCTTGTAGGGACATCAGTGATTACGGCTTACCTGGATAATGTAGGATAATATCCCATCTCAAAATCCTTTCTTAATTACATCTGCAAAGTCTCTTTTGTCATATAAGGTAACTTGCACAGGATCTAGTAATTAGGGCTGTAGACATCTTGGGGGTCATTATTTAACCTACCATACCCAACTACATGCTATCTACAATAAACTTATTTCAAATGTGACAATATAGGTAGACTGGAAATTAAAAGATGTGAAAAGAGTCATGCAAACACTATTGAAGGAAAATGAAAATGAATATACAAATATCAGATAATGTGAACTTCAGAGCAAAGAAAATTACAAGGACCAGAAAATACTAAATAATGATAGAAGGTTAGTCCACACAGAAGACAAAGCAATCCTAAATGTGTATGCCCCAAGCCAAAGAGCTGCAAAATATTTAAAGCAAAACCTGGTAAAACTATAGGGAAATACAGACAAATTCACTATATTAGTTGAAGATTTTTTGACACCTCATTCTCAATAATTGACATAAAAATATACAGAAAATCACAAGAACATAGAACTGAAAAAAAAAAAAAAACCACTTACACATCAACCACCAGGGCATAATTATCACTTGTAGAACACGATAGTGAATAACAGCAGGCAGGGAGCATATTCTTTTCAAGTGCTTGTGGAATGGAAAATATACCAGAATAGAGTGTATCTTGGGTGACAAAACAAACCTCAATAAATTTAAAAGAATTGAAATCATAGAGAGTGTATTCTTTAACCACATCGTTTCAAACTAAAATCAGTAGAAAGATAGTAGGAAAAATCTCCATACACCTGGAAATTAAACAATATACTTTTAACTAATCCATGCATCAAAGTGAAAGTCTCAAGGAAAATTTTAAAAATACAAGAAATTGAAAGAAAAAAAATACAGCAAAATGTATAGAATAAAGGTAAAGCAGTTTTCAAAAGGAAATTTATAGCATTAATTGCATACATTAGGGAAGATACAGTGCCTCAAATCAATAATTCAACTTTTCACTTCAAGAACCTTGCAAAAAGAAAGCAAAATAAATTCAAAGCAAGCAGTGGGAAGAAAACATAAAGATTAAAGGAGAAACCAATTAGATTGAAAACAGAAAAACAATAAAAGGAATCAATGAAACAAAGAGCTGGTTAATTGAAAAGATTAATACAATTAAACATCTAACAAGACTGACAAAAACAAAGAGAGAAGACACAAATTGCTAGTGTTAATAAAATGTGGTATCACCACAGAGACTCCAATATAAAAAGGATAATGAGGGAACAATAAGAAAAACTGTACACATGTAAATTTGACAACTTAGATGAAATAGAACAGTTCTTCAAAAATTACATATTATCACAACTTACCTATATGAAATACATAATTTTAAAATCCTTATAATTTTTAAGAAAATTAAATTTGTATGTTAAATTCTGTAAAAAAAAATCTCTAGGTCCATGTGGTTTCACTGATGATTTTTTTTCCTAATATTTAAAGAATTAACACTGGGCACAGTGGCTCACCCTATAATCCCAACACTTTAGGAGGCCAAGGCAGGAGGATCACTTGAACCCAGGAGTTCCAGACCAGCCTGGGGAACATGGGGAGACCCCTCTCTCTACAAAATCATGCTTTTCAAAATCGAGGCATGGTGGTGCACATCTGGGAGGTTGAAATGGGAGTATCACTTGAGCCTGAGGTTGAGGCTGCAGGGAGCCATTGCACTCCAGCCTGGGCAATAAAGTGAGACCCTATCTCAAAAAAAAAAAAAATGGATGAGTTTAATTTTGCACAATTTCTTCCAGAAAATAGAATTGGAATAAATGCTTCCAAATTATTTTTATGAAAGTAATATTACTCTGATAACAAATCCAGATAAGGACAGTACTAAAAAAAAAGACCAAAAATTATAGACCAATATTCCTCATGAATGCAGATGCAGAAGTTCTTAACAAAATACTAACAAATAGAATTCAGCAATATGTAAAAGGCAATCAAGTGGGTTTATTCCAGGAATGTAAGGCTGGTTTAGTATTTGAATATTACTCAGTGTAGTCTACCATATAGTAACAGGGTAAAGAAGAAAAGCCACATGGTCATGCCAATTGATGGAAAAAAAATATTCAACAAAATTAAATATCCACCCATGATAAAATCTCTCAGAAAAAAATAGAAAAAATAAGGATTTCCTAAGCCAAGTAAAAAGCATCTATAAAATACCTATGGGTAACATTACACTTAAAGGTAAAAGACTAAATTATTTCTGCAAAGACTGGAAACACAGCAAGGATGTATCTAACCATCGCTATTAAACATAATGTTGAAAGAGCTAAACAGTGCAATATGGCATGAAAAGGAAATAATGATCAAATTGAGCAGAAAAGCAGAAATAAAACTGTCTCTATATGCAGAAACATGGTTGCCTATATATGTAGACTATCCCAAGGAATCCACCCTCAAAACACTTGTAGAACTAATAAGTGAACTAAGCTTGGTCACAGAATACAAGATAAATACACAAAAATCAATTGTATTTTCATCCACTAACAATAAATACTCAAAATGGAAGTTAAAATTTTAAAACCATTTGTGATTACTTAAAATGAAATACTTAGGAATAAACCTAACATAACATGTATAGATCTCATGTGCTGAAAGCTGCAAATGCTGAAGACAGAAAACAAAGAAGATGTATATAAAATGGAGAGATGCATTATGTTCATGGATTGGAAGACTCAACCAGATGAAGGTATTAATTCTTTCCAAATTGATACACAAGTATAACAGTTGGGTAGGGCTGCCATAACAAAATACTACAGATGTGATAGCTTAAACCATAGAAATTTATTTTCTCAGAGATTTGAAGGCTAAAAGTTCAAGATCAAGGTTCTAGCAGGATTGGATTTTTCTGAGGCCTCTCTCCTTGGTTTGTAGGTGGTCACCCTCTTTGTGCCTTTTCATATGGTCATTCATTTGTTTGTGTACATCCCTGATGTATCTTCCTCTTATGTAGACACCAGCCGTATTGGATTAGGGTCCCACCCTAAAAGCATCACTTTAACTTGATTGCCTCTTTAAAGATCTTATCTCAAAGTATGATTATGTTATCTTAAAGTACAATTACATTCTTATATTTTTTTAATTTTTTATTTTTTATTGCATTTTAGGTTTTGGGGTACATGTGCAGAACACACAAGATAGTTGCATAGGTACACACATGGCAGTGTGTTTTGCTGCCTTCTGCCCCTTCACCCACATTTGGCATTTTTCCCCATGCTATCCCTCCCCTGCTCCCCCACCACTGTCCCTCCCCTATTCCCCCCAATAGACCCCAGTGTGTAGTACTCCCTTCCCTGTGTCCATGTGTTCTCATTGTACAATTACATTCTGAGGTAAAAGGGGATCACAGACTTAGATGTCACATGTAAAGATATAAAACTTTTAGAAAAAAATATGAAAGGAAATAAGATCTAGGACTAGGCAAAATGTTCTTAGATTTGATACCAAAAGCATAAGCTAGGACAGAAAAATGGGAAAAACTGGATTTCATCAAAATTTAACATTTTTACTCCATGAAAGATTTTTTTTTAAGAAGATAGAAAAAGTACAGAGTGAAAGAACAAAAATTAAACAACTAGAATTTAAAAAAGAAAAACACCTCAAAACTCAACAACAACAAAAACAATTAGGTCATGAACAAAAAACATGAAAAGACATTTTACCAAAGAAGATGCAGTCACGTGCTGTATAAAGATGTTTGGGGCAATATTGGATCACATATATGATGGTGGTACCATAAGAGTATACTATTATATTATACTCCTAATTTTTCTCATTAAAAGTAATGGTAAAAAATGCAATTATTTTTGCACCAATCTATACCATATTTTTGCTGTATGAGTCCTATGTTTAGATTCACAAACACCATAGTGTTGCAATTGTCTACAGTATTCAGTGCAGTAACGTGATATACAAAAAGGACACCTCTTCACTTATTGAGGAAGTTTCAACATTTTTACATACATGCACAATACTTACACACAATGTCAACATTGTGATAATGCACTTTGCGGAGTCAAGTATGCAAAAAAAATGCATAAAATGAACTAAAACTCTCTAAAAGTCTTTATACAATTTGTACCTCTAGTGTTGGAAATGATGCAAAGATGAAATTGGGCAATTGAATGGGAATAGTCCATAAGAGCTGACTGACTCTCACTATGATTAACTGTATTTTGAAGTTTTGTATCTTGATGAATAGCTGCCTTTTTACTTTTTCTTTTTCTTTTTGAGACAGTATCTCACTCTGTCACCCAGGCTGGAGTGAAAGATTCTCAGCTCACTGCAACCTCAGCTTCCTGGGTTCAAGTGATTCTCCTGCCTCAGCTTCTCAAGTACCTGGGACTATGGGTGCACCCCACCATGCCCAGCTAACTTTTTGTGTGTTTTTAGTAGATATAGGGTTTTGCCATGTTGGTTAGGCTGGTCTTGAACTCCTGACCTCAGGTGATCCATCCACCTTGGCCTCCCAAAGTGTTGGGATTACAGGCATGAGCCACTGTGCCCAGCCAGCTGCTTTTCTTTTCTTTTAGGGCGTTGCTCTCCTTGGAGAATATGTTCCTTTCTATGTACCTCTGCTCTTACTGGAATTCTTTTATGATTCAATATACACCAACATGAGCATTCCCTATTAAATTTTCCTATCGTCTGTGCTATGCTTCTAAGTTGTTTTGGGCATGCAGAAATCCATTTTGCATGCAACCTTATGTAGACTACAAATTTGGCAGAAACAATCCTGGCGATTGAAAAGCACCAGCTTTGCTTAAGTGTCTTCTTATCCTACCATTGCCCATAATTATTTTTGAACCAGTCAATAACTTCTCTGTCTTCTTCAAGCAAATGTAGCTTTAATTTATTAAAAGTTCTAGAATTTCATCTGGTGGAAGAAATGCCAATGTGGACAGATGATGAATTTTTAAAGTGAAGTTTTCATCACTGCCACATCTTCTGGCTAAGCCGCTCACCTGAATTTTTGACCACATGCGTAGGACTGAATGGAAAAAAACAAACTTCACTGGCGGCAACTTGAAATTCACTTTTAGAAGCCTTGATCACGCCTAATTCCAAATCTGTCATTGTAGTTTGGGATTCAATTGGACGTTAGGGATTTTAGACTTTAGGCAATTTGATCTTTAGGAATTTTAGCATTTGGCATTTCGGTGTTCGGGATTGTATCCTTCGGGATTCTGATTGGTGTCACTGCACAGGAGTGTGAGTAATAGAAGATGTTGTCCACTGGAACCTTCACTTTTAAATCTGCCACATGAATAACAGAGGATTTAGCACTGTTTATACATACACATTTATGTTTATGTAGTTCATGTTAAACATTCAGAAATGAGGTACTCGGGTCCCGCTTTCCCAGACTAGTGTGTGGAGGCCTCTGTGTCGCCGTTGCTGCCCGCACCTGACCTGCCTGGCACTCTCGGCTGCACGATCTGCTCGGCCCTGCCATGCCGGTGGACTTCAGCAAGTGGTCTGGGCCCTTGAGCCTGCAGGAAGTGGACGAGCAGCCGCAGCACCCGCTGCATGTCACCTAAGGCAGGGTGGCGGTGGATGAGCTGGGCAAAGTGCTAACGCCCACCCAGGTCAAGAACAGACCCACCAGCATTTCGTGGGATGGCCTTTATTCAGGGAAGCTCTACACCTTAGTCCGGACAGATCCGGATGCTCCCAGCAGGAAGGATCCCAAGTACAGAGAATGGCATCATTTCCTGGTGGTCAACATGAAGGGCAATGACATCAGCAGTGGTACAGTCCTCTCCGATTACGTGGGCTCGGGGCCTCCCAAGGGCAATTACATCAGCAGTGGTACAGTCCTCTCCGATAATGTGGGCTCGGGGCCTCCCAAGGGCACAGGCCTCCACCGCTATGTCTGGCTGGTTTACGAGCAGGACAGGCCGCTGAAGTGTGACGAGCCCATTCTCAGCAACAGATCTGGAGAGCACCGTGGCAAATTCAAGGTGGCGTTCTTCCGTAAAAAGTATGAGCTCAGGCCGGGCGTGGTGGCTCAGGCCTGTAGTCCCAGCACTTTGGGAGGCCAAGGCGGGTGGATCGCGAGGTTAAGAGATCGAGACCATCCTGGTCAACATGGTGAAACCCCGTCTCTACTAAAAATACAAAAAATTAGCTGGGCACGGTGGTGCGTGCCTGTAATCCCAGCTGCTCAGGAGGCTGAGGCAGGAGAATTGCCTGAACCCAGGAGGCGGAGGTTGCGGTGAGCCGAGATCGTGCCATTGCACTCCATCCTGGGTAACAAGAGCAAAACTCCATCTCAAAAAAAAAAAAAAGTATGAGCTCAGGGCCCCGTGGCCGGCACGTGTTACCTGGCCGAGTGGGATGACTATGTGCCCAAACTGTAGGAGCAGCTGTCTGGGAAGTAGAGGGTTAGCTTGGGGCCCAGAACAGCCTGTCCTGGAGGCCCCAAGCCATGTTCCCCAGTTCAGTGTTGCATGTATAATAGATTTATCCTCTCCCCAGCTTTGCACAGGCAAGACATGAGCAGTCAGATGGTGGTTTAGGGTGACTTTTCCTGCTGCCTGGCTTTTATAATTTTAGTCACTCACTCACTCTGATTTATGTTTTGGTCAAATTTGAATTCCACTTTGGGGGATATGTTGGTACTGTGATGGGGTCATCAAATTGTTAATATGAAACTAGCAACCCAGAATGTAAAGAAGAAAAAAAATGGGGGGAAAGAGACCGGGTTTGCAGTGGTAGGGCAAAGCATCAAAGAATCTTTAAGGGAGGTTAAAAAAAAAAAGGTTGGCTGCCTCTGCCTTTGTGATCCTGAGTCCAGAATGGGATGCCGTGGGGTTTTATGGTGATGTCCTTCACCTACACAGCCAGAAGCTGGCATTGAAGCTTACCCCCAACACGTTGCATCTCAGATGTCTCAGTAGGCATCAGTATCTCACTCTGGTCCCTTTAAAGAGCAGTCCTGGAAAAAGCAGTAGGGAGAGTGGCTTTGCTGTTGTTGGAGCATGGCCATCTCGACCAGCAGCAGTGCTGGCTGACAGCCTAGCAGGAATCTCTATATCTGTGTCTGTTAAATTGATCATTCTTCATAGGAGCAAGAAAAGTTGGTCTGGAGTTGCTGAACATTGCATTAATTCTGCTGTTTGCTTATGGTTGAATAAAAATAGAAACCTGAATGAAAAAAATAAAACATTCAGAAAAGAAAAACTGGTGATTTGGAATCATAAGCTCCAAGTTTGAATCTTGAATTTTTATACTTAATGACTACGTAATCACAAACAAGTCATTTGTCTTCTTGAAAACTGCATCCCCATCTTTAAAGCAAAAATAATATGACCTACTCACACAAGTAGACAGTGAAGGATGCTTAAGATGACGTGAAAGTACCTTGAAAACCCTGCAAATATATACATGCTAATTCTATAGCTTTATACAGACCTAATTCTCACACCTTGCCTATTTTTTAAATTTTGACTTTTCTTTATTTATTTTATTGTATTTATTTTTTATTGCATTTTAGGTTTTGGGGTACACGTGCAGAACATGCAAGATAGTTGCATAGGTACACACGTGGCAGTGTGATTTGGTGATTCCTCAAGGAACTAGAAATAGAAATTCCATTTGACCCAGCAATCCCATTACTGGGTATATATCCAAAGGACTATAAATTGTTCTACTATAAGGACACATGCACACGAATGTTCATTGCAGCACTGTTTACAATAGCAAAGACCTGGAACCAACCCAAATGCCCATCGATGATAGACTGGACTGGGAAAATGTGGCACATATACACCATGGAATATTATGCAGCCATCAAAAACAATGAGCTCGTGTCCTTTGTAGGGACATGGATGAATCTGGAGAACATCATTCTCAGCAAACTGACACAAGAACAGAAAATGAAATACCGCATGTTCTCACTCGTAGGCGGGTGATGAACAATGAGACTTTTAC
The DNA here is from genome assembly GCA_031835075.1 of Saguinus oedipus. Classification (NCBI taxonomy): domain Eukaryota; kingdom Metazoa; phylum Chordata; class Mammalia; order Primates; family Cebidae; genus Saguinus; species Saguinus oedipus. The sequence goes on along the minus strand of CM063183.1, from coordinate 94,623,258 downwards.
TAAACAGAACATGCTTCTCTAGTCAAATCATTCAAATGTGGTATGGAGAGTGCAAGTAAACGTGAATCTTGGTTGCATTTCACAGCGTTTCAGTTCTTTTGCAGGCTCATTCTATCTGCATCAAAGTGGGATATACAGTGCCCCACTGGACAGGTGATATGGCGCCTCTGTATATCACAGGGTGACTAGAGTGGGTGGTAGAATGTAGGGGAAGGTGGCTTGCTCCCAAGTTGTGCTATCGAATTACAGTCTGTCCAAGGAGAGTGATCTCTTGTTTTGGCAGCAAGTACTAATCCTGGAAACTATAAAAAGCCCTGGCATTCAAAAATAGGCTGTCACATAGAAAACCATAAATTATTGCAGCCAAGTAGTCCATCTCTCTCATTCACGCTGCTACCTTAAACTAAGAAGAGTGGTATGCCTGAGGGGGAAAAACACAAAACCAAACCTTATTTCTGTTATCTTTTGATTCCCTTTCTTGCCCATTTCAGAAGAAGCTAGAAGACAGCTTTATTTAATTATGTAATAATTTTTTTTAGTTTTAAATGTTTAAAGCCTTCATGGAGCTGCTCTGCATGGAAAAAGGAATCTATTTCAGGAGCAAGAGTGAGATCATCATTCTTAGATGCCACATAGCTGAAAATGTCACAACAGTAAAGGATTCATATGGAAAGCAAAATAGAGAGAGACAAATACATTCTCACCTTGGTTTCCATTATAAGTTCTGATTTGAATGTTCATAGGAAATCGATCTGAAATGCAATACAAATCACTTTTAGAATCTTACTGTCTCTTCCAAGGCATGCTTTGCCTTTATGGGCACATGCTCTATATACAAGAAAGTTCCCTCAGGCCACCTCTCCTAGAAGAGCTGGTCAAATAAACACACATCCATGAGATTTTGACACACTCACTAAATGTAACACATATTACCATATAACCCTCAGCAAATTTCCATTTGTTTAGAAGGTCTTAGATACTCTATCAGTTTTATGTGTACAAGTATGCAGCAGCCACACCATTGCTCCAGATAATCCATCACATGGAGGCTGCTTTGGACTGAAGGTAGGCTAGACCACCTTGTTTTTAATTGCACAGTTATTAAAAGACCAGCATGGAGTAGAAGTGTCTCACTATCTGGTTACCAGGATTTCCTTGAGTGTTTTCTATAGCAGGACCCATTCATTTAGGAGTTAATTACAATGGCCTTTCTAAGGTGAAGAAAGAAAATAGTGAACGTAACATGAAAGATCATTTCTATAATTCTTCAAAGTTTATCTGCAACAGGCAGAAAAGTCAAGATAACTATCAAATTGAACTACAATATAGATAGATGGTAGATGATAAGATAGATAGACGATAGATAGATAGATAGATAGATAGATAGATAGATAGATGATAGGTAGATAGATAGAGATAATAGGTAGAAAAAGTTGAGTGGAAGAACTTTCATTATTTTTAACTGCACAAAATAGAAATTGTCCTAAGTTGATATGCACAGATCAAGGTGGACTTTAACCAATGAGAAAGGAATTTTCAGTTGACAGAGTTTAATTCTAGCTACCTTGGCATTCACCCATACATTCATTTATTTGTCACACATTTATTGTGTCAGAAACTAAAAAAGGAATTCCATGATGAAAGGCTTAGTCCCTGTCTTCAAGCGGCTCAGGATCCATAATGGGAGAAAGACATACAAGGGAATAATTATTATGCAAAGTGTAAGCATGATGATGGCCACAGTGAGGTGGTGGGTCCGGGGAGTGGGACTCACATGTAACATGAGGGGAGCAAGAATCAGAGAAGGTGAATTGCTAGGGAGTTGAAGATGAAGTATTAAAAAAGCCTCTCTCAGCCTAAAAGAACAGCACAGCAAAGTAACAGAGTTCTGAAACAGCCTGAGGTCGTTCTGCAGATAGTTCAGGAAGACAGAGACAGGGCCTGGGGTCTGGAGGAGCATGATAGAAGAAGGATGACCAGATAGGAGGCTCAAGCCTGGTGTGGTGGGTCACACCTATAATCCCAGCACTTTGGGAGGCTGAGGCAGGTGGATCACCTGAGGTTAGGAGTTCAAGACTAGCCTGGCCAACATGGTGAAACTCTGTCTCTACTAAAAATACAAAAAATTAGCTGGGTGTGGTGGTGGGCACCTGTAGTCCTAGCTACATGGGAGGTTGAGGCAGGAGAATTGCTTGAACATGGGAGGCGGAGGTTGGAGTGAGCCGAGGTCATGCTACTTAACTCCAGCCTATGAAACAAAGCAAGACTCTGACTCAAAAAAAGAAAAACAAAACAAAACAAAGGAGACCACGCCCAGCACGTCAGTTGCCTCCTGGGCTCTGCTGGGGACTTGAGGCTTGAGCCTAGCCACTCATTGAACAAACTCATCATCAAATTCCCCAAACAGAGTTTCCACCACTATTTGGACAAATAAGCTCTGATTTTAAGAAGCAATACTTTTTGAAGACCGAAAACTGCTTCATGACCCTGACCATAAGTCTCACAGGCTCACAGATCTGACTGTCAGAGGGCAGGGTAAAAAAATGTGAGTCAGCTCAGTGGGCACCATTCCCGGCCGGTGGAAAAGGACAGGGGTCGCCAAACTGTCAACTTTGAGGGGGCATCAACTTTGTAGGTGAAAAAAAGGCAAAATCATTGTCCTTTGTGGAGTGCCTTCTCTTAAATACAGGAAAAAAGAACACTTAATGGGTTGAAATAATATTTAAAAATGATAAACTGCTTATGTATTGAAATTTTATGGAAGTTCCTCCCGCCAATACAGGCAAGCAGTTTGTGTGTTGCAGATGGCATTAATTACATCACAAAACTGCACAAAGAGCATGGAAGTCACTAATATGATGTGAAAATCCTAGAGTCTTCAATTATATTAGAGGTGTTAGTGCATTATATTAATTTCTTTTTTAAAAAATTTTTATTGCATTATATGTTTTGGGGTACATGTGCAGAACGTGCAAGATAGTTGCACAGGTACACACATGGCAGTGTGTTTTGCTGCCTTCCTCCCCTTCACCCACACTTGGCATTCATCCCCAGGCTATCCCTCCCCAGCCCCCTCACTGTCCCTCCCCCATGTCCCCCAATAGACCCCAGTGTGTAGTAGACCCCCTCTCTGTGTCCATGTGTTCTCATTTTTCTCACCCGCCTAAGAGTGAGTATATGCGGTATTTCTTTTTCTGTTCTTGTGTCAGTTTGCTGAGAATGATGTTCTCCAGATTCATCCATGTCCTTACAAAGGACACAAACTCATCATTTTTGATTGCTGCATAATATTCCATGGTGTATATGTGCCACATTTTCCCAGTCCAGTCTATCATCGATGGGCATTTGGGTTGGTTCCAGGTTTTTGCTATTGTAAACAGTGCTGCAATGAACATTCGTGTGCATGTGTCCTTATAGTAGAACGATTTATAGTCCTTTGGATAGATACCCAGTAATGGGATTGCTGGGTCAAACGGAATTTCTATTTCTAGGTTCTTGAGGAATCGCCACACTGTCTTCCACAATGGTTGAACTAATTCACACTCCCACCAACAGTGTAAGAGTGTTCCTCTTTCTCCACATCCTCTCCAGCATCTGCTGTCTCCAGATTTTTTAATGATCGCCATTCTAACTGGCGTGAGATGGTATCTCAATGTGGTTTTGATTTCCATCTCTCTAATGACCAGTGATGATGAGCATTTTTTCATGTGTTTGTTAGCCTCATGTATGTCTTCTTTTGTAAAGTGTCTGTTCATATCCTTTGCCCATTTTTGAATGGGCTTGTTTGTTTTTTTCCTGTAAATCTGTTTGAGTTCTTTGTAAATTCTGAATATCAGCCCTTTGTCAGATGCGTAAATTGCAAAGATTTTTTCCCATTCTGATGGTTGCCTATTCACTCTAGTGACTGTTTCTTTTGCCGTGCAGAAGCTGTGGAGTTTGATTAGGTCCCATTTGTCTATTTTGGCTATTGTCGCCAATGCTTTTGGTGTTTTGGTCATGAAGTCCTTGCCACTACTCCTATGTCCTGAATGGTTTTGCCTAGATTTTCTTCTAGGGTTTTTATGGTGTCAGGTCTTATGTCTAAGTCTTTAATCCATCTGGAGTTAATTTTAGTCTAAGGTGTCAGGAAGGGGTCCAGTTTCTGCTTTCTGCACATGGCTAGCCAGTTTTCCCAACACCATTTATTAAACAGGGAATCCTTTCCCCATTGCTTGTTTTTGTCTGGTTTATCAAAGATTATATGGTTGTAGATATGTTGTGTTGCCTCTGATGCCTCTGTTCTGTTCCATTGGTCTATATCAATGTTTTGGTACCAGTACCATGCTGTTTTGATTACTGTAGCCTTGTAGTATAATTTGAAGTCTGGTAGTGTGATGCCTCCCGCTGTGTTCTTTTTGCTTAGAATTGACTTGGCTATGCGTGCTCTCTTTTGGTTCCATATGAAGTTCTTGGTGGTTTTTTCCAGTTCTGTGAAGAAATTCAATGGTAGTTTGATGGGGATAGCATTGATTGTGTAAATTACTTTGGGCAGTATAGCCATTTTCACGATATTGATTCTTCCTAACCATGAGCATGGAATGTTTCTCCATCTGTTTGTGTCCTCTCTTATTTCGTTGAGCAGTTGTTTGTAGTTTTCCTTAAAGAGGTCCCTTACATTCCTTGTGAGTTGTATTCCTAGGTATTTTATTTTCTTTGTAGCAATTGTAAATGGCAGTTCATTCTTGGTTTGGTTCTCTTTAAGTCGGTTATTGGTGTATAGGAATGCTTGTGATTTTTGCACATTGGTTTTATATCCTGAGACTTTGCTGAAGTTGCTTATCAGTTTCAGGAGTTTTTGGGCTGAGGTGATGGGGTCTTCTAGGTATACTATCATGTCATCTGCAAATAGAGACAATTTGGCTTCCACCTTTCCTATTTGAATACCCTTTATTTCTTTTTCTTGCCTGATGGCTCTGGCTAGAACTTCCAGTACTATGTTGAATAGGAGTGGTGAGAGAGGGCATCCTTGTCTAGTGCCGGATTTCAAAGGGAATGCTTCCAGTTTTTGCCCATTCAGTATGATATTGGCTGTTGGTTTGTCATAAATAGCTTTTATTACTTTGAGATATGTTCCATCAATACCAAGTTTATTGAGGGTTTTTAGCATAAAGGGCTGTTGAATTTTGTCAAATGCCTTCTCTGCGTCAATTGAGGTAATCATGTGGTTTTTGTTTTTGGTTCTGTTTATGTGGTGAATTACATTTATAGACTTGCGTATGTTGAACCAGCCTTGCATCCCTGGGATGAATCCTACTTGATCATGATGGATAAGTTTTTTAATATGCTGTTGCAATGGGTTTGCCAGTATTTTATTGAAGATTTTTGCATCAATGTTCATCATGGATATTGGCCTGAAGTTTTCTTTTCTTGTTGAGTCTCTGCCGGGTTTTGGTATCAGGATGATGTTGGTCTCATAAAATGATTTGGGAAGGGTTCCCTCTTTTTTAATTATTTGGAATAGTTTCAGAAGGAATGGTACCAGCTCCTCTTTGTGTGTCTGGTAGAATTCAGCTGTGAACTCATCTGGACCTGGGCTTTTTTTGTGTGGTAGGCTCTTAATTGCTGCCTCAACTTCAGACCTTGTTATTGGTCTATTCATACTTTCAGCTTCCTCCTGGTTTAGGCTTGGGAGGACACAGGTGTCCAGGAATTTATCCATTTCTTCCTGGTTTACTAGTTTATGTGCATAGAGTTGTTTGTAGTATTCTCTGATGATGGTTTGAATTTCTGTGGAATCTGTGGTGATTTCCCCATTATTGTTTTTTATTGCATCTATTTGGTTGTTCTCTCTTTTCTTTTTTATCAGTCTGGCTAGTGGTCTGTCTATTTTGTTGATCTTTTCAAAAAACCAGCTCTTGGATTTATTGATTTTTTGAAGGGTTTTTCTTGTCTCTATCTCCTTCACTTCTGCTCTGATCTTAGTTATTTCTTGTCTTTGGCTAGGTTTTGAGCTTTTTTGATCTTGCTCCTCTAGCTCTTTCAATTTTGATGATAGGGTGTCAATTTTGGATCTCCCCACTATTCTCATGTGGGCACTTATTGCTATAATTTTTTCTGTACAGACTGCTTTGAATGTGTCCCAGAGATTCTGGTACGTTGTGTCTTCATTCTCGTTGGTTTCAAAGAACTTCTTTATTTCTGCCTTCATTTCATTGTTTATCCAATCAACATTCAAGAGCCAGTTGTTCAGTTTCCATGAAGCTGTGCGGTTCTGAGTTATTTTCTGAATTCTGAGTTCCAACTTGATTGCACTATGGTCTGAGAGACTGTTTGTTATGATTTCCGTTGTTTTGCATTTGCTGAGGAGTGCTTTACTTCCAATTATGTGGTCAATTTTGGAGTAGGTGTGATGTGGTGCTGAGAAAAATGTATATTCTGTGGATTTGGGGTGGAGAGTTCTATAAATGTCTATCAGGTTTGCTTGTTCCAGGTCTGAGTTCAAGTCCTGGATATCCTTGTTAATTTTCTGTCTGGTTGATCTGTCTGCTATTGACAGTGGAGTGTTAAAGTCTCCCACTATTATTGTGTGGGAGTCTAAGTCTCTTTGTAAGTCATTAAGAACTTGCCTTATATATCTGGGTGCTCCTGCATTGGGTCCATATATATTAGAATCGTTATCTCTTCTTGTTGTATTGATCCTTTTACCATTATGTAATGACCTTCTTTGTCCCTTTTGATCTTTGTTGCCTTAAAGTCTATTTTATCAGAGACAAGAATTCCAACTCCTGCTTTTTTTTTGCTCTCCATTTGCTTGGTAAATATTCCTCCATCCCTTTATTTTGAGCCTTTGTGTATCCTTGTGTGTGAGGTGGGTTTCCTGGATACAGCACACCGATGGGTTTTGTTTTTTTACCCAATTTGCCAGTCTGTGTCTTTTGATTGGTGCATTTAGCCCATTTACATTCAGGGTTAATATTGTTATGTGTGAATTTGATACTGCCATTTTGATGCTAGCTGGCTGTTTTGCCCATTGGTTCATGTACATTCTTCATTTTGTTGATGGTCTTTAGCATTTGGTATGCTTTTAGGATGGCTGGAACTGGTTGTTTCTTTCCATGTGTAGTGCCTCTTTCAGGAGCTCTTGTAAAGCAGGCCTAGTGGTGACAAAATCTCTGAGTACTTGCTTGTTCATGAAGAATTTTATTTTTCCTTCACTTATGAAGCTCAGTTTGGCTGGATATGAAATTCTGGGTTGAAAGTTCTTTTCTTTAAGGATGTTGAATATTGGCCCCCATTCTCTTCTGGCTTGTAGGGTCTCTGCCAAGAGATCTGCTGTGAGTCTGATGGGCTTCCCTTTGTGGGTGACCCGACCTTTCTCTCTGGCTGCCCTTAGTATTATATCCTTCATTTCAACCCTGGTGAATCTGACGATTATGTACCTTGGGGTTGCTCTTCTTGCGGAGTATCTTTGTGGTGTTCTCTGTATTTCCTGGAGTTGAGTATTGACCTCTCTTGCTAGGTTGGGGAAATTTTCCTGGATAATATCCTGAAGAGTGTTTTTCAGCTTGGATTCATTCTCTTCATCACATTCTGCTACACCTTTCAAACGTAGGTTGGGTCTCTTCACATAGTCCCACATTTCTTGGAGATTTTGTTCATTCCTTTTTGTGCTTTTTTCTTTAATCTTGGTTTCTTGTTTTATTTCATTGAGTTGATCTTCGACTTCTGATATCCTTTCTTCTGCTTGGTCAATTCGGCTGTTGAAACTTGTGCGTGCTTCGTGAAGTTCTCGTGTTGTGTTTTTCAGCTTCTTCAATTCATTCATATTCCTCTCTAAGTTGTCCATTCTTGTTATCATTTCCTCGAATCTTTTTTCAAATCTTTTTTCAAGGTTCTTAGTTTCTTTGCACTGATTTAGAACATGTTCTTTTAGCTCCCTGAAGTTTCTCATTATCCACTTTCTGAAGTCTGATTCCATCATTTCGTCACACTCATTCTCCGTCCATCTTTGTTGCTTTGCTGGTTAGGAGTTTTGGTCCTTTGTAGGAGGTGAGGTGTTTTGGTTTTGGGTGTTTTCCTCCTTTTTGCGCTGGTTTCTTCCCATCTTTATGGATTTATCCACCTGTCGTCTTAGTAGTTGCTGATTTTTCAATTGGGTCTCTGAGTGGACGCCCAGATTGTTGATGATGAAGTATTTCTGTTACTTAGTTTTCCTTCTAATGGTCTAGCCCCTCTGCTATATGAGTGCTGAGGTCCACTCCAGGCCCTGCTTGTCTGGGGTACACCTGTAGCAGCTGCAGAACAGTTAGGGATGCTACCAGTTTCTTCTTCTGCTATCTTTGTTCCAGAATGATGCCAGCCAAATGTCAGTCTGATTAGTCCTTTTTTGGGGTGACTCTTTGGATATACAGGGGTCAGGGAGCTGCTTAAGGAGACTGTTGTGCTCTATAGGAGCTCCAGTGCTGAGCTGTGAGCTCCGTTGTTCATTCAGGGTTGTTGGGAGGATATGTTTATGTCTCTGCAACAGACCTCATAAAACCTCCCCTTTTTTTCCCCTTAGATGCTCTGTCTCAGGGAGTTGGGGCTTTATGAGTATCTGTTGCACTTTCCTGCCCCACTAGGTGGCAGTCTATTCACTATTTGCCTGCCGGGGCTCCACCCTGCTAGCGCAGGCCTGCCCTGCTGCCGTGGGCTCTGTTTTGCTGTGGTTCGCTCTGCCCTCTTGGTGGAGTCTCTCTGTTATGGCAGGTTGCCTCGGCAACGGCAGGCTGCGTCAGCCCTGGGCGGTACTTCAGTAGGGGTGGATTGCAGCCGTAGTGATGGACACCCCTCCCCCACTGGGCTGCACCGTCCTAGATGCTGGCAGCAAAATTCTCAGCCCCGAGCGCCTCCGGTCGCCGCCCTGCTTGTCCCTGTGAGGGTGGGACCCGCGGAGCTCGATCACTCAGCTCCCTGCCTCAGAGTCTGTCCTCTCTCTCTCTCTCTTCCTCTCCCCAAGCTGAACGGTCGACTCTCTCACTGGCACCCCAGTAGCCTGCCGATAGGGCACTGGGATCCGTGCAATCTCCCGTGCCGCTGCCCACTGCACTGGCTCAGATCACGTTTCCCAGGAATATCCTGGTCTGGCTTATTGTCCAAGTCCCGTTCAATCAAATGGACATGCCAATCTGCCCTTACAAATCTCAGGTTGCCGGTTTAACAGGGCACCCAGACCAGTGAGTTTTGTGCCATGTGCCGCTGCGCTGTGGCGCCGGCCCAGCCTAACCGGCCGCGCGAGCTGGCTGCACGAGTGTCCTGTGTCTCTCCCACACCTGGGACTTTCAACGTTCTGTGGGCAAAAAAGGACCGTCTGAGAATGCAGCTAAAACTCACCCTCTGTGCCTTCACTGAGAGCTGCAATCCTGAGTCACCTCTACGACGCCATCTTGTGAAAATCTCCCACTCACTCCTTGATACACAGGCTTCCCTGCCCTCTCTTGAGTTTCAAGACCAACCTGGGGTGGTCTGGGCAGCACTTGCCTACCTGCCACTCTCCCTGTCACATGTGGCATCAACTCCGTCCTCCCAATTGCTCAACTCTTAGCCATCCTTGAATCTTCCCTTTTTCTTACACCCACATCCAACCCATCAGGGATTCTGCCACACTGCCTTTAAAATGTATTCATGACCCAGTTTCTCATAGCTTCCATGGTTCTCCCCATGGCAGAGCTGCCACACACTTGCCCACAGCAGTGCATTGGCATTCCTGCTAGACATCTGGTGCCTGTCCCTGCCACTACCATCTAAAAGCCCCTGAATGGCCACAGGAAGCCTTTAAAAGCAGAAGTCAATCATCTGTTCAAAACTCTTTCCTGGTTCCTGGTTCCATTCAGATAAAAACCAAAGTACTTGCAATGGCCACCACAGCTTGCTAGTGCCTGTCTCAGGAGGGTCTCTCTGATCTTGTCTGCTATACTGTCCATCGCTCAGTCTGTACCACCCCTCCCAGCCTCCCTGTTCTTCCCCCAGTATAACCCCTTGTTCTAGGGCTTTTGCTCTGGCAGTAAAAAGAGGCCCTTTCTCCTTAACCAGGTATCCACATGGTTAATTTCCTCACTGGCAAATCATTGCCCCTATGTCACTTTCCCAGTGAGGCCAATTACAGCCACATATCACCTCAACCTGTCTCCCTTACCTTCACACCCCTGCTTATTTGATTCCTTCTTATCCTAGTTTTCCTTTTTACTATGGTGCTCTTATCATCCTAACATCATATATAACTCACTTATTTGATACTCTTACTGTTAATTTTCTGTTTCCTACTGCTACAATATAAGCCCCACACTGGTAGGGGTGGGGATGCTTTATTTTGTTCATTGACATATACTAAGCACATGGAATAACATCTGATGTATCATGGACATGAATAAGTGTTTGACAATAAATTCTTACACTAAGCATTTCACCATCCTTAAAAATTATTTGTAAATATGAAACTTTTATTTTGCATTTTCCTGACAATTGAAGTAACATGAACCCACCTGGAAATGTTTGAAAATGCATCCCACATTAACGTAAAAAGAAGATATAAATAAAAATCATCAATAAATTCACCCTTCAGTTAACAAAGTTAATTTTTCAGTGCATTTCTCTATAAATGTTTAGATCATATTGTAGGCACTATTACGTATATTACTTTTTGGTTAAATACTATATAAGAATTATTTCCATTACATGAGGAATGTATCAAAACACTTTTTCCAAATAGCTGTGTAATATCCCATTGTGCACGTTACCATGTTTCATTTAACTACAGTCATTTAGATTGTTTTCATATTTCATATTATTTGCCATTGCAAGGAACATTGTTGTGTAGAGCCCTTATCCACATATGTGATTTTTCCTTGTGACTAATTTATTTAGAAAAGAGACAAATGAAATGAATAGTTTTAAAGATATTTATACATGCAGTGAATTTGCCTTTCAGAAAGGGGATGCCAATTCATACTTCCACAGCAGCATATCTGTACCAATGAGAGGTTATAATAGAATTAAACATCATAAAATTCTTTAATATTTTCCTCAAAAAATTGTACATAGAATTTCCATATATTCCAATAATCCCTCTTCTAGGTATATATCCAAAAGAATTGAAAGCAGTATCTCCAAGAGATATCTGCATAACCATGTTCCCAGCAGCATTATTCACAATAGCTAGTAACTGCATATCTGTTGATGGATAAGGAAATAAAATGTGACATATACATGCAATGGAATATTATTCAGCCTTAAAAAGGAAGAAAAATCTCTCATATGCCACAACATAGATGAACATCGGTGACATTATGCTAAGTGAAATATGCCAATCCACAAAAAGGCAGATACTGTATTATTCCACTTCCATGAGGTACCTAAAGTACTGAAATTCATAGAAGCAGACATTAGAATAGTGATTACCAGAGGCTGGAGGAGAGAAAAAAGGGTATAGTGTTTCAGTTTTGTAAGATGAAAATGTTCAAGAGATCTGTTTCACAAAAATGTAAAGGTACTTAACACTGCTGAACTGCATACCTAAACATGGTTAAGATAATCAATTTTATGTTTTTATTATATTTACAAATAATTTTTTTTAATGGAATGGTGGCTCACACTTGTAATTCCAGTACTTTGGGAGGCTGAGGTGGGAGGATTGCTTGAGGCCAGGAGTTCAAGACCACCAGAGGCAACAAAGTGACCCCATCTCTACATGAAAAAACTAAAAAAATTAGCTGTGGAAACAGTGCATGCTCTTAGTCCCAGCTACTCCAGAGGCTGGGGCAGGTGGATTGCTTGATCCAAGGGCTTTGAGATTTTGGTAAGTATGATCCCACCACTGCATTCCAGCCTAGGCAAGGATGAGACCCTGTCTTTTAAAAAGGAAATTATTTCATCTTTGTTAACTTTGCTAACTTTGGCTGATTAAAACTATAATCTCATGATTGCCTGATTGCCAGTGAAACTGAACATTACTTGCTATTAACTACTTATATTTTTCTTTTGAGTGTTATCTTTCCATTTTTTTTGCCAATTGTCTATTAAAATCTTCCTTTTTCTTTTATTTCAATGAGGTCTTCATATATTATAAGTAGTAATCTTTCATCTTTTATATTTTTACAAAGATTTTCCAGTGTGTTATTTTTTTTTTGAGATATATTTTTGCCATGCAAATTTTCCATCCTTATGTAGCTAAATTTATTAATATTTTTCTTAGTGATCCTTTTTGTTTTTAAGCCCTTCTTCATTCAAAGATTAAGTAAATGTTCATAATGATTTTTGTGTGAGTTTCTTTCCTTAATTCCTCCAGAATTTGTCTGTTGATATAATGTGAGTTGAGTCTCCAGTGTTATTTTTCCTCAAAAAGTACCTAATTGACCTAGTATCTTTTTTTTTTAAGTTATACTTTAAGTTCTGGGATACATGTGCAGAATGTGCAGATTTGTTAAATAGGTATATACAAGCCATTGTGGTTTGCTGCACCCATCAACCCACCATCTACATTAGGTATTTCTCCTAATGCTGTCCCTCCCCTAGCCCCCAACCCTCCAACAGGCCTCAGTGTGTGATGTTCCCCTCCCTGTGTCTATGTGTTCTCATAGTTCAGTTCCCGCTTATGAGTGACAACATGTGGTCTTTGGTTTTCTGTTCCTGTGTTAGTTTACTGAGAATGATGGCTTCTAGCTTCATCCATGCCCCTACAAAGGACATGAACTCATCCTTTTTATGGCTGCATAGTATTCCATGGTGTATATATGCAACATTTTTTTTTTAATCCAGTCCATCATTGATGGGCATTTGGGTTGGTTCCAAGTCTTTGCTATTGTGAACAGTGCTCCTATAAACATACATGTTCATGTATCTTTATAGTAGAATGATTTATAATTTTGGGGGTATATACCAGTAATGAAATTGCTGGGTTAAATGGTATTTCTGGTTCTACATCTTTGAGAACTCACCACACTGTCTTCCACAATGGTTGAACTAATTTATACTCCCACCAACAGTGTAAAGGCATTCCTATTTAGCTGCATCCTCTCCAGCATCTGTTGTTTCCTGACTTTTTAATGATCATCATTCTAACTGGTATGAAATGGTATCTTATTGTGGTTTTGATTTGCATTTCTCTAATAAGCAGTGGTGAAAAGCTTTTTTTCATGTTTGTTGGCCACATAAATGTCTTCTTTTGAGAAGTGTCTGTTCATATCCTGCACCCACTTTTTGATGGAGTTGTTTGTTTTTTTCTTTTAAATTTGTTTAACTTCTTTGTCAGTTCTGGATATTAAACCTTCATTAATTGGATAGATTGCAAAAATTTTCTCCCATTCTTTAGATTGCCTGTTCACTCTGATGATAGTTTCTTTTGCTATGCAGAAGCTCTTCAGTTCAATTAGGTCCCATTTGTCTATTTTGGCTTTTGTTGCCATTGCTGTTGGTGCTTTAGTCATGAATTCTTTGACCATGCCTGTATCTCAAATGATACTGCCTAGGTTTTCTTCTTGGGTTTTTATAGTTTTAGGTCTTACATTTAAGTCTTTAATCCATCTTGAGTTAATTTTTGTATAAGGTGTAAGGAAGAGGTCCATTTCCAGTTTTCTTCATATGGCTAGCCAGTTTTCCAAACACCATTTATTAAATAGGTAATCCTTTCCCCATTGCTTCTTTTTGTCAGGTTTGTCAAAGATCAGATGGTTGTAGGTGTGTGACATTATTTCTGAGGCCTCAGTTCTGTTCCATTGGTCTATACATGTTTTGGTACCAGTACCATACTATTTTGGTTACTGTAGCCTTGTAGTATGGTTTGAAGTCAGGTAGCATGATGCCTCCAGCTTTGTTCTTTTTGCTTAGGATTGTCTTGGCTATACAGGCTCTCTTTTGGTTCCACATGACATTTAAAGTAGTTTTTCTAATTCTGTGAAGAAAGTCAATGGTAGCTTGATGGAGACAGCACTGAATCTATAAATTACTTTGGGCAATATTGCCATTTTCACGATATAGATTTTTCCTATCCATGAGCATGGAATGCTTTTCCATTTGTTTGTGTTCTCTTTTATTTCCTTGAGCAGTGGTTTGTAGTTCTCCTTGAAGAGGTCCTTAACATCCCTTGTTAGTTGTATTCCTAGGTATTTTATTCTCTTTGTAGCAATTGTGAATGGAAGTTCATTCATGATTTGGCTCTCTGTCTGTTATTGGTATATAGGAATGCTTGTGATTTTTGCGCATTGATTTTGTATCATGAGTCTGCTGAAGTTGCTTATGAGCTTAAGGAGATTTTGGGCTGAGATGATGGGGTTTTCTAAGTATACAATCATGTCATCTACAAACAGAGACAATTTGACTTCCTCTCTTCTTATTTGAATACCCCTTATTTCTTTCTCTTGCCTGATTGCCCTGGCCAGAACTTCCAATACTATGTCAAATAGGAGTGGTGAGAGAGGGCATTCTTGTCTTGTGACAGTTTTCACATTTCACAAGATATGCTTCCAATTTTTGCCCATCCAGTATGATATTGGCTGTGGGTTTGTCATAAATAGCTCTTATTATTTTGAGATACATTCCATCAATACCTAGTTTATTGAGAGTCTTAAGCATGAAAAAAGTGTTGAATTCTATGGAAGGTTCATTCTGTAGCTATTGAGATAATCATATAGTTTTTGTCATTGGTTCTGTTTATGTGATGGATTACATTTATTGATTTGCGTATGTTGAACCAGCCTTGCATCCCAGGGATAAATCTGACTTGATCATGGTGGATAAGCTTTTTGATGCGCTGCTGGATTCAGTTTGCCAGTATTTTATTGAGGATTTTCATATTGATGTTCATCAAGGATATTGGCCTGAAATTTCCTTTTTTCCTTGTTGTGTCTCTGCCAAGTTTGACATCAGAATAATGCTGGCCTCACAAAAAGTTAGGGAGGAGTCTCTCTTTTCTATTGTTTGGAATAGTTTCAGAAGAAATCGTACCAGCTCCTCTTTGTACCTCTGGTAGAATTCAGCTGTGAATCCATCTGGTCCTGGGCTTCTTTTGGTTGGTAGGTCATTAATTACTGCCTCAGTTTCAGAACTTGTTACTGGTCTATTCAGGGATTTGACTTCTTTCTGGTTTAGTCTTGGGAGGGTGTATGTTTTCAGGAATTTATCCATTTCTTCTAGGTTTTCTAGTTTATTTGCATACAGGTGTTTATAGTATTCTCTGATGGTAGTTTGCATTTTTGTGGGATCATTGTTGATATCCCATTTATCATTTTCTATTGGATCTATTTGATTCTTCTCTCTTTTCTTTTTTATTAGTCTGGCTAGCAGTCTATCTATTTTGATCATCTTTTCAAAAAAAAAAAAAACAGCTCCTGGATTCATTCATTTTTTGAAGGGCTTTCCATGTCTCTGTATTCTTCAGTTCTGCTCCAATCTTAGTTATTTCTTGTCTTCTGTTAGCTTTTGAATTTGTTTGCTCTTGCTTCTCTGGTTCTTTTAATTGCGATGTGAGAGTGTTGATTTTAGACCTTTCTTGCTTTCTCATGTAGGCATTTAGAGCTATAAATTTCCCTCTAAACACTGCTTCAGCTGTGACCCAGAGATTCAGGTATGCTGTGTCTTTGTTCTCATTGATTTCAAATAACTTATTTAATTTGCCTTAATTTCTTTATTCACCCGGTAGTCATTCAGGAGCAGGTTGTTCAGTTTTCATGTAGTTGTGTGGTTTTGAGAGAATTTCTTAATCCTGAGTACTAATTTGATTGCACTGTGGTCTGAGAGAATTTTTGTTACAATTTCCATTCTTTTGCATTTGCTGAGTAGTGTTTTACTTCCAATTATGTGGTCAATTTTAGAATAAGTGTGATATGGTGTTGAGAAAAACGTATATTCTGTTGATTTGGGGTGGAGAGTACTGTAGATGTCTAGAGCTGAGTTCAAGTCCTAAATATCCTTGATAATTTTCTGTCTTCTTGATCTGTCTAATATTGACAGTGGAGTGTTAGAATCTTCCACTATTATTGTGTGGGAATCTAAGTCTCTTTGCAGGTCTCAATGCACTTGCTTTAGGAATCTGGGTGCCCCTGTATTGGGTGTATATATATTTAGGATAGTTAGTTCTTCTTGTTGCATTGTTCCCTTTACCATTATGTAATGCCCTTCTTTGTCTCTTTTGACCTTTGCTGGTTTAAAGTATGTTTTATCCGAGACTAGGATTGCAACCCCTGCTTTTTTTGCTTTCCATTTGCTTGGTAAATATTCTTCCATTCCTTTATTTTCAGACTATCTGTATCTTTGCATGTGTGATGGGTCTCCTGAATATAGCACACCAATGGGTCTTGACACTTTATCCAATTTGCCAGTCTGTATGAGGTGTCTGTTTTTGAATTGGGGCATTTAGCCCATTTACATTTAAGGTTAATAATGCTCTGTGTGAATTTGACCCCATCATTATGATGCTAGTTGGTTATTTTTCCCATTAGTTGATGCAGTTTCTTCATAGTGTCAATGGCCTTTACAATTTGTTTTGTATGTTTTTTCAGTGGCTGGTACTGGTTTTTCCTTTCCATATTTAGTGCTTCCTTCAGGAGCTCTTGTAAAGCAGGTCTGATAATAACAAAATCTCTCCGCATTTGCTTGTCTGTAACAGATTTTATTTCTACTTCGCTTATGAAGCTTAGTTTGGCTGGTTATGAAATTCTGGGTTGAAAATTATTTTCTTTAAGAATGTCGAATATTATCTCCCACTCTATTCTGTCTAGGGTTCTGCAGAGAGATCTGCTGTTAGTCTGATGGGCTACCCTTTGTCGGTAATCTGACTTTTCTCTCTGGCTGTCCTTAACATTTTTTCCTTCATTTCAAATTTGATGTATCTGATAATTATGTCTTAAGATTGCTCTTCTCCAGGAATATCTTTGTGGTGTTCTTTGTATTTCCTGAATTTGAATGTTGACCTTTCTTGTTAGGTTGGGGAAGTTCTCCTAGATAATATCCTGAAGAGTATTTTCCAACTTGGTTCTATTCTCCTCATCACTTTCAGGTATAGCAATCAAAGGTAGATTTGGTCTTTTCACATAGTCCCATATTTCTTGGAGGCTTTGTTTGTTCCTTTTCATTCTTTTTTCTTTACTATTGTCTTCATGCTTTATTTCATCAAGTTGATATTTAATCTCTGATATCCTTTCTTCCACTTGATCTATTTGGCTATTGATACTTGTGTATGCTTCATGAAGTTCTCTTGCTGTGTTTTTCAGCTCCATGAGGTCATTTATGTTCTTCTTGTCTAATCAGGTTATTCTGGTTAGCAATTCCTCTAACCTTTTTTCAGGATTCTTAGGTTCCTTGCATTAGGTTGGAACATGCTCCTTTAGCTCAGAGGAGTTTGCTATTACCCACCTTCTGAAGCCTATTTCTGTCAATTCGTCAAACTCATTCTCTGTCGAGTTTTGTTCCCTTGCTGGTGAGGAATTGTGATTCTTTGGAAAAGAGGTGATCTGGTTTTTGGAATTTTCAGCCATTTTGCACTGGTTTTTCCTCATCTTCCTGGATTTATCTATCTTTGGTCATTGATGTTGGTGACCTTCAAATGGGGGTTTCTGTGTGAACGTCCTTCTTGTTGATTTTGATGTTATTCCTTTCTGTTTGTTAGTTTTCCTTCTAACAATCAAGCCCCTCTGTTGCAGGTCTGCTGGAGTTTGCTTGAGGCCCACTCCAGACCCCATTTGCCTGGGTTATCACTAGTGGAACCTACAGAACAGCAAAGATTTCTGCCTGTTCCTTCCTCTGGATGCTTTGTCCCAGAGAGGCACCTGCCAGATGCCAGTTGGAGCTCTTCTGAATGAGGTGTTTGTCGACCCTCCTGGGGGGTGTCTCCCAGTCAAGGACACATTTGAGGAGGCAGTCTGTCCCTTAGCAGAACTTCAGTGTTGTGCTGGAAGACCCACTGCTCTCTTCTGAGCCAGCAGGCAAGAACGTATAAGTCTGCTGAAGCTGCTCCCACAGTCACACCTTCCCCAAATGCTCTGTCCCAGGGATATAGGAGTTTTATCTATAAGCTCCTGACTGGGGCTGCTGCCTTTCTTTCAGAGATTGCCTGCCCAGAGAGGAGGAATGTAGAGAGGCAGTATGTCTACAGCAGCTTTGCCCAGCTGTGGGGGGCTCCTGGGGGTGGCTTTTACACTATGAAGGGAAAACCACCTACTTAAGCCTCAGTAATGGTGGATGCCCCTCCCCCAATCAAGCTCAAGCATCCCAGGTGACTTCAAAATGCTGTGCTGGCAGCGAAAATTTCAATTCAGTGGATCTTAGCTTGCTGGGCTCTGTGAGGGTGGGATCTGCTGATCCAGACCACTTGGTTTCCTCGCTTCAGCCCCCTTTCTAGGGGAGTAAAAAGTTCTGTTTCCCTAGCATTCCAGGTGCCACTGGGGTGTGAAAAAAGAACTCCTGCCACTAGCTTGGTATCTGCTCAGTCACCCAGTTTTGTGCTTGAAACCCAGGGCCCTGGTAACATAGGCATCCGAGGGAATCTCCTGTTCTGCAAGTTGCAAAGACCATAGGAAAAGCATATTATCTGGGCTAGATACAGCATTCCTCATGGCACAGCCCCTCATGGCTTCTCTTGGCTAGGGGAGGGAGTTCCCCCATGCCTAGCACTTCTCAGGTGAGGCGATACCCCACCCTGCTTTGGCTCACCCTCCATGGGCTTCACCCACTGTTTAACCAATCCCAGTGAGATAAGCCAGGTACCTCAGTTAGAGATGCAGAAATCACCCACTTTCTGCATTGATCGCACAGGGAGCTGCAGACCAGAGCTGTTCCTATTCAGATATCTTCTTAGTATCTTTTATTAACCTTCCTTTCCCCGTGACTTGAAAAACCGTCTTTGTTACTTATCTAATCTTTATATGTAAATGTCACCTTAATGGCTGCATGATTTACCATCCTATTGTTGTCAAATCAGAAGTTACCTTAGCATTTTTACCCGATTTCTGCCATAGCATTTATTGTTCTGAATTACAACCATTTGTTTTTTCTTTGTCTCCTATTAGATCTGAACTTTCTGATTTTCTTTTTGTTTTGGATCCATTATGGTTGTTGATCTGCAGCAGCTGGTAAACAGATTTTGATTATTAGGGGACAATTCTAGACCTCCCTGACAGTACAAGAGGCAGTAGACTGGGTGAGGTGGGAGAACCAAAGCCTTCCAACCTTTCTGTGCTTGGAGACTGTAGAATGGGTTTCAGAAACAAAACTGTAACAACTCAGGTTAGGAAGAAAATTAAGAAACATAGGAGCCTTTCCACAGAGCAAATATTAGGAGGAGGTGTAATATTCAGGTTTTAGGATAGCTGTGTGGGTCCTAAATAAAATTTTTAGTGTCTAAGTTTCAAGTGTCTAAACTTCTACAGCTACATATACATTCCTTTGGCTTTAGACTTCAACCTGGGCAGAAGCTATCTGTCTATTTAACTAGCTCTATGCCTTCTATACTGCAAGTCCCCATAAGACTGGCAGAAACCCTGACTGCCTTGTGTATTGTTGTATTCCCATAGTGATTCACATGTGGTTAGCACCTGGCAGACAATAAATAAAAATTTTCCTGGTGACACAACAGATGAATAGAGATCAAAGCAATAAGTCTAAGCAACCATTTGACTTAATGTGAATATGTCTGTAGTACACTGTTTTCAGAAATAATTATCATAAAATCAAAATAAATGTAACAAATTAATGATCTGACAATGGAGAAACTCAGTCAGCTGGAGGAAAAGAGCACAGAAGAGAAGGAATGAGGGCTGGCTGTCACCTCAGGTCATGATCACTGTATCCAGGTGATCCCAGATATTGCTTCTTATATTCACAATTTCAAGATAATGATATACAATGCCACTCCCAAGATAATTTTTCCAAGTTTTGAAGGTACCTACTATTCCAGTTATCTGTTGCTGTGCAACTAATCACCACAAAATCTGGTAGTATGAGCCATCAATTAGTTGTTACCTCCCAGCTCTGACCAGCTCAGCTAAGTGTTTCTCACTTGGGTCCCATATAGTTATGAGTAGATGTGGCTGGGGGAGTGAATCAGTCCATTTCACACTGCTCAAAAGAAATACCCAAGACTGGCTAATTTATAAAGGAAAGAGGTTTAATTTACTCACAGTTTTGCATGGCTGGGGAAGCCTCAGGAAACTTACAATATGTTGAAAAGGGAAGCAGGCATGTCTTAAATGGTGGCAGGTGAGAGACAGCATGTGAGGAGGAACTGTCAGACACTTATAAAACCATCAGATCTCATGAGAACTCACTATCAGGAGAGCATCATGGGGGAATCTCCCCCATGATCCAATCACCTCCCACCAGGTCCCTCCCTTGACTCATGGGACTAATGGGGAATACAATTCGAGATGAGATTTGCTTGGGGACACAGAGCAAGACCATATCACAGAGGACCATCTGAAGGCTTCTTTTTCACAATCTGGCATCTCTCCACACAGTTTCTCTCCATGGCTAGCTTGGGCTTCTTCACAGTATGGTGCTGTCGGGAGAACCAGACTTTTGAAAACTCAAGCTCCAAAAATGATTGTTCTCAGAGACCCAGGCAGAAGCAGAGAGGTTTCTTATGACTTAGCCTCAAAAGTTCCAAAGTGTCACCTCTGCCATATTCTATTTGGTCCTTCCGGCCAGGGCAAATTCAAGGGAAAGGAATTATACTCTTCCTCTCAAGGGGCAGGAATGTCAAAGGACTTTGAGCCATATTTAGTTCCTCATATCTTCCCTATGGAAAAAAATGCCTTATAGAGGCTGAACTTATACTTCTGTGAAATCTTTCTTGTAATCACAAGCCATTTTTTAAATTTTGTCTTCTTAAAGATAGATAAGGGATGACTAGAAAGCTTTCATTTCATAGAAATAATTTCTATAATTAAAGACATTTACATCTTATCTGGGATTGAAGTTTTCCTTCCATGGTATGGGCATCTGGAGCTTACATGGCACTTTCCTACTTATATGGAACTCTTTATCCAAACTTCAGTCTAGCACAAAGAGTATAAAAATGTTTCACAATAAACACTTATTTTTCATTTTTTTTTAGACAAGAGTTTTGCTCTTTTTACCCAGTTGCTGGAGTGCAATGGCATGATCTCGGCTCACTGCAACCTCCGTCTCCTGGGTTCAAGCAATTCTCCTGCCTCAGCCTCCTGAGTAGCTGGGATCACAGGCACGCGCCACCATGCCCAGCTAATTTTTGTATTTTTAGTAGAGATGGGGTTTCACCATGTTGACCAGGATGGTCTCAATCTCTTGACCTTGTGATCCACCCGTCTCGGCCTCCCAAAGTGCTGGGATTATAGGCATGCACCACTGCGCCCGGCCCAACACTTATTTTTCATGACTGAAACCCAACCACTCAAATTACTGACAAAACACTTTTTTCCTTCAATTGCCAACTACTACTGAATATTATTGTCCAGATAGGAACAGTTCTGAATTTACACATAAAAGATGAAGTTATTACAACATTTTGAAGAAAATCTTTGAAGCTAATTATCTAACGATTAGAAAAAGGATATCTTTTAATTAATTTCAAACCCTGGATTGAGTACTAAGCAGAAACATGAAAGAAAGATTTTCAATAGGAAGTGATAGTTATGGAGAAGC
The DNA here is from genome assembly GCA_031835075.1 of Saguinus oedipus. Lineage (NCBI taxonomy): Eukaryota > Metazoa > Chordata > Mammalia > Primates > Cebidae > Saguinus > Saguinus oedipus. The sequence goes on along the minus strand of CM063183.1, from coordinate 94,601,634 downwards.
CCCCCTCCCCTTGAGGATTACCATTTAATTTTCAACATTGATTTGAAATGAATGCTGGTATGATCTCCAAGGGAGACTGTTGCAGTTGTAAACCTAAAGGAGAAGCAAACAGTAGAGTAAGCAAAATATATGCTGTGCTACTGTGTTAAACCACCTTCCACACTCTACTGACCTTCTCTCAGCCAGGCACTCACGCTGTTTCCTCCTCCCTCCTCTTCCCAATACTATTACCACTCCTCCAGATGCTCCAAATATCATGCACAAATGAGCAGGGCTGCGGCGGGAGTGGGCGCAGTGCGCTGCTGCCACCAAGGTGTTGTGCATGATGTTTGGACACTAGACTAGTTGCATCTGACGGGAGAAGTTTGTGTTGTACCAGCGCATGCCTTGGAAAGACTTAAGTAATGCAAAAGGTTGTCTTTTTTTTTTTTTTTTTTTTAATCTACTGACAAGTTGGTCTAGTAACCCAAAGACGTGAAGGAGAAAGCAGCTGCCTCACCGCCCAGAAGTTGATTTGTTCAGATGTTTCAATGCCTCATGATACAATAAAACCACAAAAATTTTCTTAACAGTTTAAAAAAAAAAAAAAGGACAAACGCTTTGAATTTAAGGAGGATATTGGCGTCTTCACATTCACTGTCTCCATAGATGTGATGGAGGGTGAACTTCGGAGGGACAGGCCTCAGGCCTTTGCTGATCTGTTATTTGCTCCCTCTCCACCCAACATCCAAAACACTGCTTGGTACATTAATGTTTGATAAGTCAATTGCCACAAAGCTTTTTATTTTCCTTATATTAAGGAATAAACTCAAAATGTAAAACTATTCCATTTAGATTCTGAAAAATGAGGCACACTTAGTGTCAAACTAATCTGAAAATTACCAACAAGTTAAATAATGTATAATTTTTTGGACTTTTTTTTTTAAGATGGAGTCTCACTCTGTCACCCAGGCTGGAGTGCAGTGACATGATCTTGGCTCACAGCAACCTCCACCTCCTGGGTTCAAGCAGTTCTCCCACCTCAGCCTCCCAAGTAGCTAGGACAGGCAAGCACCATTAATTTTCATGCTTTTAGTAGAGGCAGGTTTTGCCATGTTTCCCAGGCTGGCCTTGAACTCCTGGCCTCAAGTGATGGTCCCACCTTGGCCTCCCAAAGTGCAGGGATTACAGGCATGAGCCACTGCATCTGGTCGATTTTCTGAACTTTTTGTATATCTTAATTTCATGATTATTTTTAAATGTTTTGCTTAAACATACTCTCTCTCTCTCTCTCTCTCTCTCTCTCTCTCTCTCTCTCTCTCTCTCTCTCTCTCTCTCTCTCTCACCAAGTACCTACAGGATACCAAATACCAAACAGGTGCTAAGGATACAAGAATGAGTGGGAAATGATCTCTGGCCTCAAAAAACTTCCAGGATTCCTCAGGCTTTTGGAAACCAAAATTGCTTTTCCCCACTGGTCTGTGTAAATGCAAGGGTCTTCCCAACTTCGGTTTTTTTCCTTTTCCTTTCAAGGTTGGTTTTTAATATATACGATTCTATCTTTAGAACTGATGTATAACCTATGCTCTTGCAGACACGATGCTTAAATTTTAAAAGCAATGGGAAGTGGTTCTTCTTTTCTTCAGCAGCCTTGGCCTTCCACAAACTCAGCTGTAACCTCTGCAGAGCACTGCCTCTGTGTTCCACAAGCCAGAGAGCCTGCCTTGACTGAAACAGTGCACTTTGCACAAAGGGCAGAAAACTTCTAGTCTCATAGCTATATAGTTCATGTTGATAAGAAGTCCAGCCCATCAGCCCATCAAGTTCAATATCAATATGGATAAGCAAAAAAAATTCAGAGTGATACAGCCATGCCCAGACTGATCCACAAAAAATTTTCCAACCCAAACTAATCCTCACTTTAATTTCATGTCACTTTATTGACACAAATTAAATTCAGGTCCTCATTCTTCCTCTCTTAGGCTATTAAATGACTCCTAACTGGACTCCCCTCTTTTATAAAGGCCCTCATTTGTTTGCTCATTCATTGAGCATTTACTTTTTAACAGTAATTTTACCATCATGTATTTATTCATGCTGCTTTTTAAAAATCTGTTGACCCTGTATTTCCTAGGCATGAGTATCTAACATTTTGATGAGGATAATTTGGATTCAGGAACATTTTGACTCTGCCTAAAAAGCTGCTAACGCTTACGTGTTTATTACCAGATGTTGTACACAACAGAAAGCCTCGGCTCATCCATGAGCCTCTTGCTTCCACCTGACCCAGGGTCCCAGCATCCTGACATGCTGCGCTTGGAAGGAGAAGACACCATCAAAGAGGTTGGCAGGGATGAAATCATGGACATCTGTGGATATCCTGACAGTGCCATTCTGCGAACCGTGGGATCCATTGAAAGGTTTGAGCAGGAGGATCAGGAGGTCGGATAGGAGCGTGGCTTGATGGAAGGAATGTTAAAAAGTATGATTATTACAGTTCCCCAGGATGCTGGGAGAAAGAGGGATGAAAACAAGGCTGAGGGCAGGGAATAAAGCCATCAATAGACAAGAGGAGGAGGACACGAAAGCGAAGGGATGGAGAGGGTCGAGCTGATGGCACGATTTTTGAATGACAGTGTTTTACAGGAGTCCTGGTGGCAACAAGGAGTTAGGAAATGCATCCTCCCAGTGCATGGTCTTCTCTACCCTGCAGCTCTTGGAAAACTAACACACTCATCTGTGCATGTCCCTCCACTTTGTGAAATTCCTCACGTCTCCCATCTCTGGGTGAACACCATTTATGAGCTCTGTTTCCCTCCACAACCCAGAACTGTTGGCCCCTATCAAAGTGACTGAGCCCCAGCACTCTGTCTGCGCACATGCTGGTCCTTCTGCCTGGGGGCTTCTTAGCAATCCTGACAGACTCCCCCTTAGCCCACCTGTGGCCTCCTGGAAGCCCAACCTGACCTACAGACTCACCCATTGTCTGCCAGATATGCTCGGGAAACCCCTTTACTTAAGAGTCTTGTGGTACTTTCCCCATTGTATAGTGATTAGTGATATAGGGGTCTCTTCTCCTACCAGACAGATTGCTTTGAGAATAGTAAACTTTTATCTATTCTCTGTAACTCCAGACCACAGCCTTGTGTCTTAAATGTTGCAAGAACTCAGCAAACGTTGACCAAAGTGTCATTTGCCTACCAAGCTACTGAGGTGGTGCCTGTCATAGAAAGAATTTATCTGATTTGATTCATAATCTCAGAGAGTTACCCCTAACTCACACATGGTTTCCAAGAATGACTCTAGGGATCTGGTTTTCAAATGGACATATATGAATTACAGGTAAGGGCCCTCACCCTAATGCTTGCATGGAGGCCATAAAATAACACCTTTCCAGAAGCAAAAGGAAGAAACTTCTCCTACTTCACCCCCTTTAAGTGCCCTGGCCACCCCCAACAGCTCCCCAGCAAAGAACTCTGCTTTACTTGCAGCTTCTACATTGAACCGGCCATGCCTCTGAGGGGATATGTGGTCACCTTTCATCATGTCTCTTGTAGTCCACAGCTTACTGATGATGGCCCTTGGAACCTGCTGAAATGGTGTACGCCCCTGTGGAAGGACAGGTGGAGCACCCACGTGTAAATATGGAAGGAGGAAGACACCACCGTCCTCCCCCACCCACCATCCCCATCCTGCTTTTGTTCTATATATATTTTGTGTCAGATAAAGCCATGTCCAATTCATGTGGGGTTTTTCTGTTTGTTGGCTGGTGTTTGTTTGCTTGTTTGTCTGTTTGTTTCTTTTTTGAGACAGAGTCCCACTCCATTGCCCAGGCTGGAGTGCAATAGCATGAACTTGGCTCACTGCAACCTCTGCCTCCTGGGTTCAAGCCATTCTCCTGCCTTAGCCTCCTAGATAGCTGGGACTACAGGTGCCTGCCACCATGCCCGGCTAATTTTTATATTTTTTTGGTAGAGATGGAGATTCACCATGTTGACCAGTCTGGTCTCAAACTTCTGGCCTCAAGTGATACACCCACCTTGGCCTCCCAAAATGCTGAGATTACACGTGTGAGCCACCAAAACACAGTCAATTTATTGTTTTTAATTTGCTTCTACTCTTTCTCCCTGGGTTCTTCTTATCTCTTTGTTAAAGTGTATTCACCAAGGTCTGGCTATCAAAATTGCTACCAGTTAACTGCTCCTGGCATGGGTAGAGGTCTTCTATCAGTGGTAGTAACAAAGAAAATCATTACCAGAAAAAGCATTATTTTCTGGCACCCCTAATGTTGCTGCTATATAGATTTCCAAACTCCACGTCATAATTGTGCACTGTTTTAATACAATTATTAAAATTTAATAAACATTTCTCCTGGAAAACAATTCCTCAATTACTGTATTTTATGATACAAAGAGGAGACATTCTTTGGAAGTGCTCTCATGTTTCATCAACTTTATCTAAAGAATAGTATTAGCACAAAAAAAGCAAGATCAATGTTAATGCTTACTTTGCATCCTTAAATTTCGTGCTGTAATTATTTATTTTTTAAAGACCGGCTGTACTTTTGCTTTCTCTCACTGGGGACAACTTCAGGTATCTTATTGTGTTGAGAGAGACCAGGAGGTTGTCTTTTGCTCTTTCAACTTCTAAACTTAAAGCCAGATCCAGACACTTGAGGAGAGGCCTCTGAGGAAAGTGGCACCAAGAATATTAGGAACGTGTGTCAAGTCTCCTGGGCTCTCCTTCACTGTGAGACATTAATTCTTCATAGAGTTTTGACAATGGTTGTTTGGCCATGAAGGTATTTAACTGGGGTTAGCCACTGTCCTTTCTGCCAGAAGTTTTTGAAAAGGAAGACTGCTGAGAGTGGGTTCATCAGAGCCTCCCACCATTCTTACGGAAGAACTCTCTCCCTAAGGAGTTTGGCCTGTGCCCTTGAACATTCCAAAGGCTGCAACTCCCTATGACTACATATGGCCCATTGACAGTTAGCAGCTGTCAGGCGAACAGGCCATGCACACCCAGCTGGTGAATTGAAGCCGTGTCTAGACAAAATGAATGGACACAGCCCATCAGTTCCATTTGGCCATCACAGCAATTGATGCAGATCAGCCGAGCTCATTGCAGCTACAGAGATGAGCATGGGAGCTTGGAGCTCATTGAAGTGAAGCAGAGAGCCATGCCACGGTCCTGGCTGCAGGGTGGGCTCCACACACCTGTGCAGAGAAGGGGAAAGACCTGCTCCACAACTGCTGTTGTCCATCTTCCTCTTAGTCAGGAACTCATTGTGACCTCAAGTCCCCGCCACCAAAGTCTCTCTCAAGAAGCATTTCCTAAAATGTCATCGGAGCATCTGATATAGCAGAGGAAACCAATTCAAGACGCTAAAGACATCTCAAAAGACCATGAGTCTCTTTTCTTACCAAATGGAGGCTATAGTGGAAAAGGAATATTTACCTTATTTGCTCCACCACATGTTAAATATTGAAGGTAAAACTTGTAAAACATAATATAGTCACTAATGTAAAACAACCAAGATGGCCAATCCCTCTACTGCCTACATTTTACAAGATTAAAAAAAAAGTCTCTTTTGAAGAGTTTTAAAAAATCACGCAATCCTCCTGCAGACATAAATATTTTGCTATAAACTTATTAGCAGTTCTAGTGACAGGCTGGCCTTCATGATGAATAAAGAAAACTAGCCATCAAAATAGTTTCAGCATGCTTCAAAAGAGGAAAAAGACAGATGACACTTCAAAATCTGTTTGAGAAAATAAAAGTTGTATGGCGTCCAACAACTCCAGGGCTGATGCATTGAGCTCCAAGCTTCTAACCAAACATGTGGCCCCTGCAGAAATATGCCAAAACAACACAGTTTGGGCTCATTGTATCCTAATTAATACTATAATGAGTTTCCTTAGATAGCCAAATTCTTAATCAGCCCTATCAAAACTATGTCTGCCCAGAAAAAGATTCATGTTAATTCTGCTTAATGCCCAACAGTGATTAAGCACCATGAATACTCCATAATTTCATTGTATATTATTGTAATCATATCAGCATATATCTCAGTGGCTATGCAAAGCTCAATCGGCTTGCCTTGAATGATTAGTCACGTGACTCTGCTTCACTAAAAGACTATCTTCCATCACAGCCAGACCTCCTCTGCCCTCCCCGCAGTCAGTAGCCTAAGTAGGTATTAATAAAGGTCTCCTTTTTTAAATTGCACAGCTCTAAATGGTCTTTAAGGGACCCAGCAGTAATCTCAAGATCCCTATATTTTAGCAGGAAGGCAGGACGGAGGAATTAATAAGAGCCCTTTCTGTGTAAACTGCTCCCTGCTCTAAGGCTATTTCGTGATATCAGGGCGCTAAGAGAATTTTAAATGCACAGAATGGATTGTTTGTGTTGCAAAAGTGAAACAGGGGGCAAAGGCTAAGAGACTTGAGAAAATTGAAAGACTGCCAGGATGCTGGGATGCAAATAGCAACAAAACAGGGATAAATGCTCCTGCTCACATATGCAGGAGTCCTGCAGAAAGGGGAAAAAAAGGTTATTAATTTTCACCAGGCTGTATCTTACAGCTGGTGGCTCGGCATCAGTTTTTGGTGTAATGAAAATGGTCTGAGCAGAAGATAAATGGTTCATAAAGTGGAGCATTTAGATGCAACCAAGGCTCAATCTGCCCAGTGACTAATCACGTCCCCCCCAGTAAAGCTGAATTCCACTAACAGACTTTTTTTTTTTCCGGCTGTACCAGTGAATTGTAGCTGGGTCTGAGTTCAAGGCAGACAGAGGATTATCTTGATTTATTAGCGCAATCCCTAGCTGCGCCACTCGCTCGGCTGTGCCTTTGTGGGCTTCTGCCCTGTTGCTGTTAGAGTGTAATTTTTTAAAAATAATTTTTATTGCATTTTAGGTTTTGGGGTACATGTGCAGAACGTGCAAGATAGTTGCTTAGGTGCACACATGGCAGTGTGTTTTGCTGCCTTCCTTCCCTTCACCCATATTTGGCTTTTCTCCCCAGGCTATCCCTCCCCAGTTCCCCCCACCACTGTCCCTCCCCTATTCCCCCAATATACCCCAGTGTGTAGTATCCCCCTCCTTGTGTCCATGTGTTCTCATTTTTCTCACCCGTCTATGAGTGAGAATATGTGGTATTTCCTTTTCTGTTATTGTGTCAGTTTGCTGAGAATGATGTTGTCCAGGTTCATCCATGTCCTTACAAAGGACACAAACTCTTCGTTTTTGATTGCTGCATAATATTCCATGGTGTATATGTGCCACATTTTCCCAGTCCAGTCTATCATTGATGGGCATTTGGGTTGGTTCCAGGTCTTTGCTATTGTAAACAGTGCTGCAATGAACATTCGTGTGCATGTGTCCTTATAGTAGGACGATTTATAGTCCTTTGGATATATACCCAGTAACGGGATTGCTGGGTCAAATGGAATTTCTATTTCTAGGTCCTTGAGGAATCACCACACTGTCTTCCACAATGGGAATTAGTCGGAGTGTAATTTTTACTGTTCCCCTGTGACTAGTACACAGCATCATTTTCAGCTGCTAGAAAAATGGGCTGCTTTTCCACCTGTAATTTTTCTTCTTTTGCTGCTGAAGGTATATAATATATCTCTGAAGTGCGTAATAAGTTTCTGAAAAATGAGTTTTTAAAAGAAATTGATTCCAGTGGTTTATAAGCCCGAGCAAGGCCACATAAGGAAATGTACCAGATTGCAAAGGTATGCATGCTTGGTGAGGCAGCCATTTCTTCCCTTCCATTTAGTAAATTCTGACTTCTAGTCTAGAGCATAATTTCAGACATTTTTCTATACAGTGGTGCTTCTCATAATGAACTCTGATCAAATAAAAATGTTGTTCATATTGAGACTTTACAAGTCCTGATTACATATAAAATAGAGTAGAATCCCTCATAATGACATTTAATTGTGAGAAAGAAAATATTCCAATAGAAGAGCATTCAGCTGCATTTGTTCCCTGTTCCTTTGCATAATGCCATTTATAGATTGTTCAATTATGACATTATTATGAGCTGCATAAGAGTAACTCACTGGTTCCCCATCTTTTTAGACCTATGGAAAATAAACTTGGGTGCGATTTTTGCTATTTTGACTGCGGCTTAGTCACAAAAGGCCCTTCATTTTTAGAAGGACTGACTGCACTCATTTGGCTAATGAACTCTGACACTTCACCTTTGATCTTTCAAGCATCTTCAAAGAACTCACATTGCTGAGGACACTCGGAAAAGTCAAGTCTCCTCCTCTCTGAGACTCCAAAGATTCTAACTAAACATTATTAATAACCCAATAAATGGCAGAGGGAGGGTTCTGAGCTGACTTATTCTGAGCCTTCCAAGGTTATTTTTCTGTTTTCTGAAGGACCTGACAGATATGATAGGTAAATTATCAGTCAACAAGCAGGGGAAATGCTGCCTAAAACCTCAGTGATCATACATCTTCTCTAAAAGGAGCCCAAGTTCTCAGATACCGCCTCTGTGGTTTCATTCTTTCAATAACATCAGTTTTCTGAAGGTGACAGAAAGTGTAATTCATTACTTTGCAAGCAGCCTTTCAGACCTGCAGGTCTATTTAGCAGTCTAGGCGTTCACCTGCTTTCTTCCCTTTTCCATGGAGCCTGGACCAATTCAGCTGGGAACTGGCTTTTGCAGCACAACAAATGGGCTTAGATGATGCTGACCACACCTAACAGTTTGACAGCAAAAAATGTGGCGAAGCTTTACAGTCATCATTTGCAGCCACATGTATTAACAACACACGTTTTGTAATGACACAAGCAGAACAACCAATGCTTTCTGCCATTCATGTAACAAACATTCATTGCATGCTTAGTATATGTCAAATACTATGATAGGTTTGCAGAACACACAGATGAATGATGCAAAGCTCCGTCCCTCAAGAACTTGCAATCCTGAATGGCTAATGACTAAATGAATGAATAGATGGATGCCTCTGGCCTGCATATGCTCAATAAATTAGAAAGACTGGTGAAAGATCAAGAAGCCTCTGTTTCTAGTCAGAGACACCTAGGATGGGTGTGGCTTTGAGGAAGTCACTTAGTTTCTCTATACCTTTCTCCTGTAAGTCTAAAATAAGGAGAAGGATCTTTACTCCAATTATCACTCCAGATTGCTCCAGGAATTAATGAGATGACATTTGTGCAATTGCTTTGATGAGGCATGGATAGATAGGGAATTATTTATTACTGCCTGGAAACTAAGAAGCTGTCATAGAGTTGTGGGCCTGCCCTGTCCAAGAACACTTGAAATACAGCCCACGCTCAGCTCACTAAGCCCTGTGATTGGACGTGGACCTGGGTCATCACTGGAGAAAGGAACATGTTTTCCTAATTTGTGCAAAGGCACCAAATGGGCTAGCAACAGTGTGTGCAAATGTGCAAAGTATCTCAAAGCAGTTCTTGGAGCCATTCCATCACTGAGCATTTCCATAGGCTGTAAGTGCTGGGGCCTCCACTCGCTCCTGTTACAATCAACATGGGACTCTGACACCAAGCTATAATATCTTGGAAAACTACATCTTGGGTAAATGACATGATTCTTTTTTATTTAGTCCATGCAAATATGGCCTGAATTTTTTTTTTTTTGGAGACGGAGTTTCGCTGTTGTTACCCAGGCTGCAGTGCAATGGTGCGAACTCGGCTCACCACAACCTCTGCCTCCTGGGTTCAGGCAATTCTCCTGCCTCAGCCTCCTGAGTAGCTGGGATTACAGGCACGTGCCACCATGCCCAGCTAATTTTTTGTGTTTTTAGTGGAGATGGGGTTTCACCATGTTGACCAGGATGGTCTCGATCTCTTGGCCTCGTGATACACCCGACTCAGCCTCCTACAGTGCTGGGATTACAGGCTTGAGCCATCGCGCCTGGCCTGGCCTGAATTTTTAATTCACAAGAATAAAAATGTCCATGGACTGAGAAGGTTTTCATAAGGGCCAGCATGGTTTGTATAGTGGGTGGCTAAAATTTCTTAGAAATACTCCTTGGTTGAATCACACTGCTGAGAGTTAAATGAGTTTGTTGTGCCCTCAACACAGGATGCAGTCAACCTGGAGCCAGAATGATCTTCGCTGTCTTCTAAGCCTGCCCCAACAATCCAAAGGCACAGCCCCGCCCATCATGAACTCTGCCCCAGGCCACCTCATAGTCGTTATAGTGCTGATAAATGCTGAAATTGAATTTTTTGTTTCATTGGCTTTTTTTTTGTTTTTTATTTTCCCGTTCTGGGGAATCCAGCAAATCTTGAATCTGTTTCCCCACCTGTCAAATAAAGATGCTGAGACCTAGCAGGACCACTAGGAGACAGGAAAGGTAAAGAATCCGATAAAGACTATGACGAGCCCTTGACAGTACCAGGCCAAGGGCCCCAAGAACACCTGAATCTTGCCCAAAACATAGGCAAGTCTTACACACAGATCCCTGTGGGGCAGATAAGCTTCAGTGGCAGTGGCAAATAAAATGAAAGTAACAGCCCCTCCATGAGTCTGGAACAATGGCAAGACCCCAGAACCAACCTGTTGGTTTAGACTTCCTCCAAGTAGAGCAGTGGATAAAAGAGATGAGAGTGTCTGGGCACAACGAAGAGAAGAGAAGGCAGAGTTCCCTGCTTGGCATCATATCAGCCACAGGAGATGGAGACTGGGCCAGGAGTTGTGTGTGATGGAGCAGTGACAGGGGTTGTGTGTGTTAGAGAGAGAGGTAGACCAGTAGTCTGATTATCCCTTCTGCAGCCAGCAGGAAAGAACAAAGTACCAGAGCATTTCCATAGGCTGTAAGTGCTTGGGCCTCCACTCGAGAAGCAAACCTAGGAGCCTAATTTCAACTTCCAGTGGCTTTACCCACTGGAAAAATAATGTTCTACAGTAAAACCAACAAATAACAGCTCCTTCCCAGAGGTGGTAAGTTGGGGGCTGGGAGATTAGTTGCTGAAGTGGGTCTGGAGCACCTGACACCTAATGGGTACTCAGGATCCAACAGTGACTATGTCCATGATGGTCTTTGTTTGTGTGTGTATGTGTGTGTGTGTGTGTGTGTTTTTCTTTTTTTCCTTTTTGAGACTAAGTATCGCTCTGTTACCCAGGCTGGAGGGCAGTTGCACAATCTTGTTTCCCTTCAACCTCTGCCTCCTAGGTTCAAGTGATTCTCCCACCTCAGCCTTCCACGTAGCTGGGACTACAGGTGCACACCACCACATTCGGCTAATGTTTTGTATTTTTAGTAGAGATAGGGTTTCACCATGTTGGCCAGTTCACCATATTGGTCTGGTTTTAAATAAAAACAATAGTTTACTATTTTGTTTTAAATAAAAAGTTTTACACATTTGATTTCAAGGTTAACAGTCAATAGAAAGCCGCCTGCTAAAAACAAGAAAGGAAAACCGACACAACCAAATTCACCTTGGCAACGGATTTTATAAACTAATACAGCTTGTGCCCTAGGTCTTGTTATAATATTAAACACAAGAACCTAAAACCCTTTTTATTCTGTCAAGAAAGCTTTGGACAAAACAGTAGAACAATGTGCATCCAAAAGATAAGACTTGGGCTTTTTTTAAAAAAAAGCTTAATTCACATTATTTTTTCATTATGAAAATATCTTTAGTTTGTTTTAAGAATAATTTAAAATTCTGGAGTACTTAGAATTTTGTAAATGTAGTTGAAATATAGATAATTGATATCTTTCAGCATGTTTTATACAATCATATATTGGAATATAAGTTTTCTTTTCTATTCAATTCTAGCTTTATATTCTGTTAAGGGAATAAACACATTTTCAATTCAAAAGTACTGTTTTGAGAAGAGTTTTAAAGTTAGAAGTCTGTGCATATTATCCCTGAAACTTCTTGAAGTTTCTCTTTGGATGTTGCAATTTTGAATCACCTGCTAATAACTGTGGTTGCTTAAGGCCTTAGCCTCAGAATTCACTTTTTTGAGAAAGTGCAAAAGAAAAGTTGAATATTTTTGCATCATCTCATAGGAAGAGTTAATGATGTTTATAAAATAAAGAGAATTATCCTAAGTTATTGCCGCCTAAAATCACTTTCTATGAATGCCCTGTGGGTGGCTATTGTGTCTCAACTCAAATAGCATTTCACAGACCTATCTTCGCTTTTTTTATTTTTATTTTTATTGCATTATAGGTTTTAGGGTACATATGCAGAACGTGCAAGGTAGTTGCATAGGTACACACATGGCAGTGTGTTTTGCTGCCTTCCTCCCCTTCACCCACACTTGGCATTTATCCCCAGGCTGTCCCTCCCCTATACATCTAAGCGCTAGGACAGAGATAGTCTTTTTGTGCCTTGCCCTTGAGACTTTGCCCGGTTTCTCTGAAGCTGTGCTCTTTATTTGCAGTTTTAGAGAAGGCCCTTTCAATGCAACAGGCCGGAGGAGGAGGGGGGCAGAGAAGCGCTGTCTGGGCAGTGTCCTCACTTTGCTGGCCAGAAAGAAAAGTGAGAGCGTGAAAGTGTGGTGTTCAGGCTCCCTCACCTCTCTGGGAGGCATTTTCACTAAGAACGGTAGCAACAGGCACAGTGGGGCAAACAACACCAAAGGGGAAAAAAACTGCTTCCTTCTAGTAGCCAGGCTGGTAGAGAGATTGCTACACTGCGGATGCCTCCTGCTCCTGAAGGCAGCCTGTGCAAGTGCTGATCGCCCTAGGCCTGCTTCACAGCCCCGCCGCTTCCTTCCTCTTTTCTCCAGGCGGCTGCAGACCCGGCTCCCCCCGTGCAGGGCACGGCTCAGCCCCGCTCGCATCCGGGCACCTCTAGCCCCTATGCCCAGAGCTCTCCTGTGCCCAAGTTCGCTGGCTGCTGGATCTTCCAACTCTTGATTTAAGGGTGTTTGTGTCTGTGTTGGTTTGGTTTTTGTTATTTTTGTTGTTTATTTTTGAGACAGGGTTTTAAAAATGAAGTCCAGGCCTGAGTGCAGTGGCGCGATCCCATCTCACTGCAGCCCCGAACTCGTGGGCTCTAGCGTTGATTTAGTTATTCGTAGGGCGCTGTGGAGTCTTCCCCCAGCACATTTCCTGTGGGTCTTGACAGCCGCCACCAAAACCCCAGAAAAAAACTACTCAACGCTGCGCAGGGTCTGGAGTTTGGGTTTGGGGGTTTGAGTAGTTGCTTTCTCCCCCTTCCTCGCGTGGAAATGCGATGTCCCTTGCGTCCCACTCGGTGGCACATCCTCTGCATTTCTCCTCGCCCGCGCCTGTGACAAGCCTGAGGCCGCACATTATCAGCGATTGTGGGAAAGGGCAGCAAGCCTTTCCGCCGATCCCGGTCGCCCTAATGAGGGAACAATCGGGCTACACCGCGCTGGCGGCGGGGTCAGGCGCGGCGTCCGAGCCCCTGACAGCGCCAGAAATTGGCCAAGCCAAGCCGAGCGCTTGGTGGTCCCCCCTGGAGAAAAGAGCCGCCCCCGAGGGCGCGAAAAGGCGAGTCGGGGAGCCCGCTAGGGAGCGAGTGGCGCCTTTTCTAGATCACCTTGTTGGAACTTAGCGTAGCAGAGGTCAGATGAGAGGGACAATATCAGGGTCCCGGGGTGAATTCCAGGAGGAAGGCTGAGCCCGGCTCCCAGGTCAAGCGAAATGAATGGGGTGGGAGCTGAAGTCTGGGAACCCAGGGGGCCCCAGAGTCAGAAGGTCGCGGGGGCTCAGAGCTAGAGCCTCAGGAAGCCCAGGCCGAGGTCCCCACCCTTGCCCCGGAGAGAAAGGAAAGGCCCCCGACTAAGGGAGAGATTTCTGCTGCTCCCAGTCAGCTTCCCCCTACTCTTTTACTTTCTTCTGTATCTTTTTTTTTTTTTCTTTTTTAATGTATTTTAGTACAGATCTTTTCAGACGGGGACAAGATGAGAAAATCACTAGATGTGGGTGTTGTTTCTCATAGAAGACATACGTATAATGCAAAGTACCTTTTGAAGTGTTTTTATTTTAAATCAGAACAGTTTTCTAAGGGAAAAAATGATTTATTTTCAATTTCAGAGAAATGAATGACATAAGGTTGCTCTTTCAGGTTTTTATTTAGCGTCAATATGCTCTTTTTTTTTTTTTTCTCCAGGGAACAGACAGAGAAATAGAGGGAGAAGGAGAGCTGGAGAGAGAGTGACTCTTACATGAGGTTTTCGATGAAGTTTTAACTAGAAAAAAAATGTATGTTAAAGAAAGTTAGCCAAAATAACATCAATAAATGTAGCCAGATATCTGGTTTTCAGAGGGTGATTCAGGAATTTCTGCCTATTGCAGGCTTGCGGCTGCCAAAGTCTTTAGCCAGTCATGTTTTCCCCGAACGCATAAATTTCAATTAAATGAGCCCAAAGAGTTGATTGCTAGACACGGTAACTATTTCCCCCTGAAATTGTGTTTGCACGTGCTGAGGTTGAAGGAATTTCTCTTTGTCTTAATTATTTTGGAGGTCAGAGTATGATCATGTAGAGGACAAACAGCTGAACACAGGATATGGGATGAGGGTGTGGGTGATTTACTACTACCCTAAGCAAGAACACACTCTGCTGGATGCTGAGCATTTGAGGGCCTCTTGGAGTCCCTTATTCTCTTTAAGATTTCCAAATCACATCACACAAGGACTCACACAAGGCCCAAGCTATGCTGTTAAAAATGAGAGGAGCTGGGCACAGTGGCTCATGCCTGTAATCCCAGCACTTTGGGAGGCCACAGTGGGTGGATGACGAGGTCAAGGGTTCAAGACCAGCCTGCTCAGCATGGTGAAACCCTGTCTCAAATAGTGACTCGTGCCTATAGTCCTAGCTACTCTGGAGGCTGAGGCAGGAGAATTGCTTGAACCCGGGAGGTGGAGGTTGCAGTGAGCCGAGGTCACGCCACTGCACTCCAACCTGGTGCCTGGTGATGGAGTGAGACTCTGTCTCAAAAAAATAAAAAAAAAAAAAAAAAGAGAGAGAAAGCCAGTGTTTGTAAAGCCTGCCTTCCTGGTCTCAACCACCCCATTATAGCTGGACAGTTTGATTTCCACAGCTCCAAGGTACAAGGTTCAAGAGTTAAGGTGATTGGGCCGGGTGCGGTGGCTCAAGCCTGTAATCCCAGCACTTTGGGAGGCCGAGGCGGGTGGATCACGAGGTCAGGAGATCGAGACCATCCTGGTCAACGTGGTGAAACCCCGTCTCTACTAATAATACAAAAAATTAGCTGGGCACCATGGCGTGTGCCTGTAGTCCCAGCTACTCGGGAGGCTGAGGTAGGAGAATTGCCTGAACCCAGGAGGCGGAGGTTGCGGTGAGCCGAGATCGCGCCATTGCACTCCAGCCTGGGTAACAAGAGCGAAACTCTGTCTCAACAAAAAAGAAAAAGAAAAAGAAAAAAAGAAAAAAAAAAGAGTTAAGGTGATTGACTGGTCCCCAGCCTCAGCGACAGGGAGTGAACAGAGAATACACAGGCCAGTGATGTTACTTGTCCAAACTGATTCCCCCCACCCTCCCAGAGACAGTGGAACACTCCTGCCCCCAAGTGACAATGTCTCTTAGGCTTCCTCCTTTGTTGGGTAGAGAGGAGATAGCCAAACAAACAAACAAAAAACCTGGTGGGGTAGGTAGAGAAGGGGGAACTGTAAATAATCCAAAGGGGTGGCTAGAGAGGCAGAGAGGAGATGATGGGAGAGAGAAAGGTTATACTTTCATGTAAAAGGCATGAGCCACTTGACTTAGGAATAATCTGAAGGATATTTTGTTTGTTTGATTGATTTTCCTTTTTTATTATTCTCTGAAATCTGAAGCTTATGGTTGCCTAAAAGAGGGTGAGTTCTTCTTATCTCCAATTTTCCTGAAGTAGGAAGCACACTGTGGAATAAGGAGAAAGAAAATGAAGATATGAGTAGCCTCTCCAGGAAGCAATGTGACTAAATACTCTTTATACAAAACCAAAGAATTAGATAAATACTTATTGAAGTGTTATTCCTGAAATCTGGAGAAAGAAAACTTACTTCTAAAGTGAGTCGATTAGGTTTCTCTCTTAATCTGATTTCGTTTTAATACACATGACTTGCTTCCTGAGGGTGGATAAGAACTGATAACTTCTTGGAGCAGAGGGTTACTCAAAAACCATTTGGAGGCAAAAAGAACACGGTATATATTCTAAATTCGGGCCCTACATTAAGTTGAACAATAATTCTGTTCATATATTCCATGTTCTTTCTGAAGATCCCTATTAAAGTCACATTTTTAAATAATTTACATAAAAGAAAAGCTAAAAGGATATTTTAAAATGTAGGGAAACTAGCTACAAACAGTATTCTAAATAGATGAACACAAAATTTTGTTAAAATGGAAAATGGAAGCATGGGAGAAGGAGGAGATAGGAATTTCTAAGTCATAGTATATTACTCTTTCTGAATACAGTATTGATTTTGACATTCACAAATCAATGTGGAAACATACAAACATGCAAAATTCCCAAACTGTTCCCAAAATCTTATCTTGAAAACAATACTAGTCTATACTTTAAGAAAATATTGCAAAGGATAATTCATTCTGTTCTTCGATTATTTAAAGCAGGAAAATCATTTTCCACTAATAGCCTGTTATTTCAACAGTTTAATTAATATAGTTTCATACTACTTAACAGTTTTATAGCATCTAGAGTGGTTAAAAAATTGTACTGCTGAAATAAATTTGAAGGATCACTTGGAATTAATATTCTATAGACTGCATTGTACACTGTTTAGTCACTCTGAACAATTACAAAGACTTTGAAATCACAGCAGTTATTTGTGATACTATTAATATTTCTTCTTCACCTCCTATTATGTAAACATAAGTGAGTGTACAAAAGTACATAGTTTTCCTTTTCACTTGAGTGCATTTTCCATCCCCTAAGGGAAAAGACAAGATACACTTTTGGATTCTTCAATGATGCCATTCAATTGTTTTACATGTACAAAGCGTGAATGATTTCTCTGTTACTGACCTATTTCCAGGTTGTTGAATTAATACGTTTAAGCAAGAGAAGAAAAAAAAATAGAAGAAAAGATATTACTATTCTAACCTTGTATTATGAGCATGTCACATGTTCTTAAAGAATTGCGGAGTGAAGGAATAAGAAAATGTGATGTTTGGAAGAAAGAACACAGCGCCGAGAGGCCTTGCTGCTGAGTGTGCTGAACAATAGGCACCCTCCAGGGATGCTCGCCTGCAAACCAGCTCCGCCATCAATTCACTGTATGCCTTTGGGTAAGTCACTTAACCTTTCTGGGTCTCAGTTTCCCCATGGACAAAATGGTGGTTATTATAATAACCCTCTTACCAGTATTTTGCAAAGAACAATGATTACAAATGAATGCAAATCACTTTGTGTGTGTTAAGAATGACATACAAGTGCTAAGAAATAGCACAAGCCTGTAGTTCACAATACACTTTTCCAGAAACAACAGGCAGATGCTGCAAGCATAGAATGATAACAAGAATCAGGGACCACCAGGCAAATTACAACCAAGGGAATCTTTTAGAAAGAATTCGGCCAGGCGCGGTGGCTCAAGCCTGTAATTCCAGCACTTTGGGAGGCCGAGGTGTGTGGATCACGAGGTCAAGAGATTGAGACCATCCTGGTCAACATGGTGAAACCCCGTCTCTACTGAAAATACAAAAAATTAGCTGGGCATGGTGGTGCATGCCTGTAATCCCAGCTACTCAGGAGGCTGAGGCAGGAGAATTGCCTGAACCCAGGAGGCGGAGGTTGCGGTGAGCCGAGATCGCGCCATTGCACTCCAGCCTGGGTAACGAGTGAAACTCTGTCTCAAAAAAAAAAGAAAGAATTCATGAGTCACTGGACCAAAATGGCCAAGTGGAAAAGGAGAATTAATTCTCATTTTTAAATTTAAATTATCATCAGAAGTAATGTTGGTGTAACACACCATGACATATACTTAGTTTGAGTTAGTCTAAAATTATTCTAGAAATATTGGTTGCGTGTTACATGTTTTCTGTGTGGAAAGAAAATACACAACTTAGAGAAAGTATTTCATATGACAAAAAAAGATGTCTCGTTTAGGATTTATAATGCATGTCTTGTTCGGTAATACAGGAAGATTTCACAGGTAGCTTTCTAAGAGGATGAAAGAACACGTAATGATTAACTAAAAATGTTCAGTAATGCTTTAGTTTGGACCTAAGCGGAGTAGTCTTTATTTGCACTGTATTTTTTAATAAACTTGAATATTTGACATGCAATAACCAATGCTTTTGCATCACATTTACTTCTGAAGGATCAAAATTTTCATGTTTAAAAACAAGTTATATCTAAAAGCATGCTCAAAGTCATATACAGTCGTGTATTCTTTTTAATTAAATCTCAAAAATGAAAAAATTACAAATGAAGAGCATATAACACTTATGACAGCAAAAATTTGATAGCGTACACACAGGCAGAATTATTACAAATCAGTAAGAAAGGCAAGCAAGTCAGTAGGAAAAGACTTGCTTGGAAAGAACAATTAGCAAAATAATAAATACAACTGTCTAACTCACATATGAAAAAGCATTTAATTTAAATGGTAGACATACTAATACCCTGTGCCATACATCAGGTGGTAAATGAATACACTGACACTTTCTCAAGAAACAACCAGGAATAACTATCATACACTATAAAAAGTGCTGTGCCTTTGTCCCAACCACTTCATTTCTTGGAATTTTTGGTAAGAAAAAAAATTATTATCAGTATATTATTGTACCCTAAGACTTAACTATAAAGATAAATATTACAGCATCATTAAACTGAGTAAATGGGAACAATTCTAAGTGTGCAACAGTGGAGCAATTGGTTAAAACCACTATGACATGCGCATACCATGCAATGTTATGTAGCTGATAGAAAAGGTGCTGTGAAGACGAGGAATGTATAACAAATAGAAGGATATTTTAAAAGTGTTAGATGCTAAAACAGGTGAGAAACAATAGACAGTGCCTGGTCCCATTTTGAATAAAGAAAGAAATATCAGGCAGGATATAGAGTATGCTGCAATATAACAAAAACACAAAACTTTTTAGAGGCTTACAACAACCAGTGTTTAGTGCTCATCGTATTCCAGGTCCGTCTTGGCAGTAGGGAGTACTGCTCTGCATCCCCTCACTCTGTGACACAAAAATAGATCAGTCACCACCTCAAACTTGGCTATACTGCAGCAGAATCAAAGAGCACTCCAGAGCTGGCCTCCCCAACTTAGTAGCCACTTCCCCCGTGTTGCTATAGAGTACTTGAAATGGGGCTTGGGTGAATTGGTATTGCTATAAGTGCCAAATATATACCTGACTGCAAAGACTTTGTCCAAATAAAAATAGTAATTAAAAAAGAATATAAAATATCTCAATAATTTTATATGGATTTCATGTTGAAATTATATTTTAAATATCTTATGTTAAAGAAGATATATTATTAAAATGAATTTCACCTGTTTCTTTAACATTTTTAATGTGTTATTAGAAACTTTAAAATTACACAGCTGACTCAAATTCGTGGGAGCCATAGTCCTCTAGAGTGTCTTGTACCAGTGATTGAATGCTGCATCTCATTGGCTAGAATCAGTCACCCAATCTCAGGAAGGCCAAAAAATGCAATCCCACAACATAGCTGGAAGGCAGCTAACTGGAAATTGATGGTGAGAAGTTCTAAGAAGCACCATAGTAAGAGAAAGAGGCAGGAGCAGGCAGGGGTTAGAACAAATTTTGGAAAGTATATTTAAGATCATCTGGGTTAAATGTGTGTTACTTGACATCCAAAAATTTATCTGGAAAGACCTTGAGAATACCTCCAGGATCTAAGCAGTCAAACGCTAAAGCAACCATTAATAAAATGGAGTCGTGGGACTGCCCTATGACAGCTTGTGGAGAAAGAAATGTCTCGAATATTACATTAGTGTGGGCAAAGAAGAAGATCAGCAACAATTTGGGCACACACACACACACACGAAGGCAGACATTCGCAGACTTTGGTTTGCTATTGAGCTGCTTCTTATCAGGGCAGTTCTATGTAGTACACTCTAGGGTACCAAGCAACAGTTGGGCGAAACACACACAGACACACACTCATGTGCAGACATTTGCACACTTTGATTTGCTATTGTGCTGCTTCTTATCTGGGCCACTTTGTGTAGTACACTCCAGGGTGAGAAGCAACAGGGATTGATTGATTGATTGGTCAATAAGTACTATTCTCCTGAGTAAAGCTAAGGGGTCGGCAAATGTACGCAAATGTGTGGGTATGTCCCTAAGTATTGAAAAGCTTGAAATACACACTGCAAAAGGTACACCATCATTGTCACTGGATACTGGAATCCCACATGATTTTAAATTCTTTCATTTCCCTTATCTTTCTTTTCAGATCATCTACAAGAAATGAATGATGTTCAAAATTACTTGTCATGCCCTTTGCTTGGGGCTGAAAACAAGATGCAGTCATACATATTTCAACTACAGAAGGGCAAGAAAATGGAGTGTGTACTCTAGAGGCAGACTGCCTGGGATCAAAATGCTCGCAGTATAACCATGGACAGCTTCCATAACTTATCTCTTCCCAGGTTAACCAACCTGTAAAATGGGGGTAATATTTGTTCCTTCCTCATAGGGTTGTGCATAAAAATCTGATGAGGTTATAGGTGTAATGAAGTGAGAACCTACAGAAACCTTTCCCATAAATGCTACCTATTATTATTAAATTGCAGCTTTCATTTAGGTTTCAAATTTAAAGTAAAGACTAAAATCAGCTGAGATATACTCCAATCTCCAGCTAATGTTTGCAAAAGTATTAGTAGTATACCCTTCATCTTTCCTCATCCTGGGGCCCGGCGCGGTGGCTCACGCCTATAATCCCAGCACTTTGGGAGGCCGAGGCAGGTGGATCACAAGGTCAAGAGACTGAGACCATCCTGGTCAACAAGGTGAAACCCCGTCTCTACTAAAAATACAAAAATTAGCTGGGCATGGGGGCACGCGCGTGTAGTCCCAGCTACTCGGGAGGCTGAGGCAGGAGAATTGCCTGAACCCAGGAGGCTGAGGTTGCAGTGAGCCAAGATCACACCATTACACTCCAGCCTGGATAACAAAAGCGAAACTCCGTCTCAAAAAAAAAAAAAAATATATATATATATATATATAACTTCCTCATCCCTTTTTTTTTTTAAGAACTCTAACTGGTAAAATGCATTTATTTCCCTTGTATCTGTACAAGCCATTGATTTGTCAGGAGAGAAATACAAAGACTTTCACATTTTTACTGCTGTCTATCCTGAATTAACACTCTGCTTCTGAATCTAAGGCAGCAAAACTCTATTCAGTGTTTTAAGAGTGGGTAAAACATATAGAAATGAGATTAGCCTTGACAAGTTAACATCAATGCGAATGAGACTAGAGAAATAACATTCTGTATATGAGTGCTTTTCTTTTAAATAGTCTTACCAACTTTCAGATGATTAGACAATTTTGTTTCATTCCCTTCAAATTTACAAATTAATATTTTTAAGAGATGGAGTTAATAACCAGTTAAAAACTATAAAGTCTTCCTCAACTGAAGTTCGGAGTTTTGCTGTATAAAACTGGCTTAGAGTTACAATAAAAATAGCAATATCATGCAAT
The DNA here is from genome assembly GCA_031835075.1 of Saguinus oedipus. Taxonomy (NCBI): domain Eukaryota; kingdom Metazoa; phylum Chordata; class Mammalia; order Primates; family Cebidae; genus Saguinus; species Saguinus oedipus. The sequence continues at coordinate 94,580,015 of CM063183.1, read as the reverse complement.
ATTATATTTGCATTTTTCTGTTTAATTGCTTTTTATTTTCAAACAGTATGCAACTAAGGCATGCCTGAGTGAAGTTTCCTAGGAGCCAAATAATTAATCCAACATTTATCTGAAATGCAGAACTAACTTGCATAATTCTTCAATTGAATATCACAGCTTTGATGGGGATATACAAATTGTTTCAACCTGAGGCTTGAAAATGTGTCATAAAGCATTCTGATTAATCAAGAACACCTTGTAATTTGCTGCATTTGGAATGTAGATACCTAACTTCCTGAATCTTTTAACAAAATACCTGTAAAATTGCATGATCAAAACTATACCTCCACTGAGCAAAGTGACAGAGATGGTACTAACATCAACAAAAGATAAGAGAAGGGTAGATTTCAAAAGGTTCTAGTTGTTTCTGTACTCTCTGCAGTCTTACAGTGAAATCAAGAGCCGAAAAAGATTCTAGGGTTTAAAATTCAATTAAAGCAAACACTTCTGACAATTATTTTACTATTTGATGTAAAAAACTAGATCTTTTTGGTCTAATACTTTAGTTGTCTGCTTCTTTTTAATTTTTTCATATGTATGCTTTTATTTTAAAGTTCCCCTGAGGCAGTATACATATATCAGCCACAAAATGCAGATATTAGGGATTTTATTTGTAGCAGGCTAAATTTCTCTCTTGTGAAAGATAAAAACACTTTAGAGTTGATGAGTCTATGATTTTAAGTAAAATCCTCATTCAAATGTGATTGCTTTATAGGTTTAACTCTGGTCGGAGTGATTTGTGTTTTTTCTATATATTACTCCAACTATAATAAAGCTGTTTATGCAAATGTGAAATTGTTGCTATTGCAGAATCTTTCCAACCATGTAAGGTTGTAATGTTAAATTCCCATTCACGATCAAAATTCCACATATTTACAACCTGCAAACATCCAAAATTCACACTTCAACAGCTTTGGGGCTGCCAACTTCTACTGAAATCTATAGTATGCTTTTTTAGAAGTGGAAGAAAAAGAACATAAAACCTTGAGGTAAGTACAATTCAATAATTATGCTAAATATTTACCAAATGTTTCTTATGGGATGTATTTTATTAGTTGATAACACTTAGAAACTGATTAGGGATGCAAAAGGCTTAACAAGTTTGCAGAATTTTTACAGCAGACTGTGGCTCAAGAATTTAAAGTATTTCAAAAACACACAGCATGCACAATTCTCGAACACAAGCCTTAAAAGTTTTTTCATTTACAATATTCAATTCCTCCAAATTCCTTTTATTATACTAACTTTGACACTGTTCTGATAATGACTATTGTTACACTCTTAATAAAGCCTTTATCTTCCCATGTTCTCTCTCATTGAAAAAGTCAAGAGTTTCTATCATATCTAGTATGCTGAATACCTTCAAAGTAAATAACTTAATGTGTAATTTTTCCCAGTTCTTTTAAAAATAGTTTAAGTGATGCTTCGTGTTTCTGCACATTAACTGGATTAAGAATTAGTATTTTAAGGGGATTATGAGTTATTAAAATCAGACCATAGGATCTATGGACAACGCAATTTCTTTTTCAGCTGTATTTTATCATATCTATTATTCCTTCAAACTGTATTCTGGTCCCTCTGAATTTGGAGGTAAACAAAGAAGGTGATAGGTTTTGCAGGGAAAGTGAGTAAAACGGCAAGCTGCTCTGACACATGAGCTCGTTGCTGCCTTTTTGAGGAAAAGGAATTAAAAGTTACATGGGAAAAATGACTGTGTGCTACTCTGCTGACACCTGGTCAACCTGCAGTGTCTTACTCTGTTTTGGTGCTTTCACCGTGATGTCCTCAGTGTCTATGGCTCTCTACCCTGGAATCTCTATTCTCTAGTCCATTCCCTACAAGGCTTAGATAGAGACGCCTCCTCCACCAGGACTGCCTTATCTAACATCCCATATGTACCACCGCATTTCAAGGACAGCTATCATCTCCCCTGTATAATATGTTGTCATCTTATTTCTGCCAGTAAATCTGTGTTGGCCTTCATCATGCAATTTCCGAGCCTCAGTTTGCTCATGTCTGAAACATGAATACAGTGTAATAATAAGTAACATCTTCCTCGTTATTTGGCCATTATTGATTTTGTGAATTCCACTGCACCTCCTTCAAGTAAGTTGTATCGCTGCATTCTGCTGATGCACAGGGTTGTTATGTTTTGTTTTGATTTTTTTTGGTTGTATCTTCCAACCAAGTAAAAATAAACACCACTGGGATGTTGAGGCCCAAAAGGTAAAATGCAGTAGAAATAAATAGGAGGCTACGCATTTAGGTTTGAAAATCAGTTTCAGAGTACAATATTTATTCATCTGACAGGCATTTGTATTAAGTACCCACTAGGTCTGGGCTAGGCTCTGATGACACAATGATTTTTTTAAGTCCCCATATGTAATAAGCTCACAGGCTTACAGTATTGGCAAGAGGGAAGTGAGAGATGATGAACATTTAACAAATAGAGTACACTTTTCAATAAATATTATGATAGACTTGAGTAAATACGAGAGTACAAAAAATGAAAAAATTAATTTTACTCCTGGGAGGGTGGATGCAGGTTGGGGAAGCCTGGGAGGATTCTGAAAGGAGAAAAAACTGTCAGGCATTTGGCTAGTAGTGGCTGTTAGCATTGATTCACTCAGCTTCTTGCTAAGATAATTATGAAGACAGAGAAGATAAGAATTCATACTATCACCAGCTGATAAGTTACAGAGAGTAAGTTGCAGAGCTGAGCCATCAAGACAGGGGCATCCTGCTTTTAACCAGGAAGCAAAGCTGCCTCTCAGTCTAAAAAATGGCAGCCTCCTCTTCCAGCTAAGCTTATCACACAATTGAGACACTAGGAGAACTATTACATTAAAAATTCATTTTTTCTTCCAAGAAATCTGTAAATAAAATAATAGGGTATTTTTGGCATTGATATTCTTATTGCCAAAAACTTGAGTAATGTTTTAGTGCATCTTTAGAGGAATGCCTAAACCATTTAGGATTGTTTTCTTTTTTTTTTTTTTAAAGATGGGGTTTCACCATGTTTATCAGGCTGGTCTTGAACTCCCGACCTCAGGTGATCTGCAGGCCTTGGCCTCCAAAGTGCTTGGATTACAGGCATGAGCCACCACACCTGGCCTAGGATTGTTTTCTTTTAATCAATAAAGACCACTCAGGCACCCAGGGGCAGCTGTTATCTACTGCTAAACTACCCCTTTCCATGCTCTTCCATGTAGAAGCTGTGACTATTCCTGTGCCAGGTACTCCCAAAAATCATGTCAAAAGTACACCCTTTAGATGTGCATGGAAAAAAAGTCCTAAGCAAATACATTGAAATATAGGGTGAAATTCTAGGAAATGTTTTCTTTTGGACCTTTCTATATATTTTAAGTATTCTACCAAGAAATACTTTTAAAATCAATCAAGGAAAATTTTTAAAATTTTATAGGATTTTTTGTTTTTTAAAAACCTGTGAGGTGTAAAGTAGTCAAAGTTACATTTAGAACTATAGTGATTTCTGCTTTATTGCATGATTTGTTGTCTTGTATTTTCTTTTCTTTTTTTTTTTTTTTGAGACAGAGTCTCATTCTGTGGCCCAGGCTAGAGTATAGTGGCATGATCTCAGTTCGCCGCAACCTCTGCCTCCCAGATTCAAGAGATTCTCCTGCCTCAGCCTCCCGAGCAGCTGGGATTACAGGCATGTGCCACCATGCCCGGCTAATTTTGTATTTTTAGTAGAGACAGGGCTTCTCCGTGTTGTTTAGGCTGGTCTCGAACTCCCGACCTCAGGTGGTCCGCCCATCTTGGCCTCCTGAAGTGCTGGGATTACAGGTGTGAGCTACTGCCCCCAGCTAAGACAGATACTTTCTTACATAACTAACATGTTATTATCACATCTTAAAAATTAAAAAATAATTTCTCTTGGTGCCATGTTACACTCCTTCCATATTCAAATTTCCTGAGTGTATCAGTTTTTCTATTACCATTTGGCCTGTGTGAATCAGGATCCCAACAAGATTCATATATTTTGTGACTGATAGTCTCTTAAGCCTCTTTTAATCCAGAGCTGGATCCACCCTGTTTTTGTGTCACGGGTTTTGGAAGGTCAGCCAGGTCCCTTGTCCCACAGAAGTCTCTCTCCCTGGGTTCTTCTGTTCACTTCTTTTTGATATTGTTTAACTAATATTTCTATCTCTGTATTTTCTGTCAATTGAAGGTTAACTCTAAAGAATCCATTAGATTCTTCTAATTCAACACTAAATCTTTTGTGTTTTGCCTTTTCTACAAGAATATTTCTTTTCTTTCTGTCTTTTTTGTTTTGTTTTGTTTTGAGATGGAGCTTTGCTTGTCACCCAGGCTATAGTGCACAACCTCTGCCTCCCAGGTTCAATAGCTTCTCCTGCCTCAGCCTCCTTATTAGCTTGGATTTCAAGTATGCACTACCATGCCTGGCTAATTTTTTTTTATTTTTAGTAGAGTTGGGGTTTCATCACATTGGCCAGGCTGGTCTTGAACTCCTGACCTCAGGAGATCAGCCCACCTCAGCTTCCCAAAGAGGTACAAGAAAATTTCATAAGTGAAGCTGAGCATTCTTTATTATATCCTATTGAAAGACCCCTACTGTCAGCCTGTCTCACTCTTAGTAAGGTTCAGATGGTGACAGATGCTTTTTCCAATATTAAAATCCCTACCAAACTTGCATTTATTGGTTTCCTCATTGATCATCTGTGCCCACCTGAATCAGATACTTCATGATAGTTCCAAAACAGTGAGTTTTTAAATTATGCAGTAGCTGCTGCCTAACAAACTATCCCAAAACTTGATGGCCTAAAACAATTATTTATGCACAGGTCCAAAGGTCACAGTCTGGGTAGAGCTTTGCTGAGCAGTTTTTTCTGATCCAGCCATGTGGCATTAGCTGGATTCTTTCATTCAACTGCATCCAGCTGGTGGCTGGGCGGGCAAGTCCAACAAGGTGTCACTCATGGGTCTGGCTCCTCAGTAGTCATTCTCTCTTTTCACATGGCTAGCTTGGGCTTCCTCATAGCATGATGATCTCTGGGTTGCTTTTCTGCCTGGCTTTGAAGAGGGTGTTCTTTTTTTTTTTCGAGATGGAGTTTCACTGTTGTTACCCAGGCTGAAGTGCAACTCTGCTATCTTGGCTCACCACAACCTCCGCCTCTGGGTTCAAGCAATTCTCCTGCCTCAGTCTCCCAAGCAGCTGGGACTACAGGTGCGTGCCACCATGCCCAGCTAATTTTTGTATTTTTAGTAGAGACAGGGTTTCACCTTGTTGACCAGGATGGTCTCAATCTCTTGACCTTGTGATCCACCCACCTCGGCCTCCCAAAGTGCTGGGATTATAGGCATGAGCCACTGTGCCCGGCCGAAGAGGGTGTTCTATTGACAAAGGCAGAAGCTACGGCTCTCTTAAGGCCCACCCTTGAGAGTTACAGAGCATCACATCCACCTCATTCTACTGACTAGAACAAGTCACAAGACCATTCTAGATCAAAATGACTCAAAATAGACTCTAACTCTTACTGGGGAGGTCACAAGGTCACAGTGGAAAAGAGGATGGGAGGTACCATTGTGTCCATCTTTGGGAGCACAATAGCAATTATGTGGGCACAGATGAGGTGGTGATAGCCTAATCCCTCCACCATAAAGTTCCCATCACAATTTCATCTCATGGTGTCCTCCACTGATGTGCTTTGCAAAGTCAGATCATCCATTCCATGTCGTAAAGGGTAACCTTCTAATTTGGTTTGTTTTTCCACTTTTTTTGTAAATAATTTTCTTTCATTGACTGGGACTATCACATTAGTCCTCGAAAGGCATGAAAAATGTTTTGCTCCTTTCTTTTGGTTGCTAGTGTTCAAAGGATTTGAAGTCCTAGTTACCTGCAATGGTCGCTAGTGAATTGTTTTGTTTTGCTTTGCTGTTGTTTCTGAACTCCCCCTGACAGCATCATGGAAAGTTCACGTCTTTACACATTTAGTGTATTTCAGTCCTTAATCATAATTTTTCGGTGCTCAATTTGCCGTCTTGGGCCAGTGGCGCCCTTGCATATTGTCTAGTGTGTTATTTTGACATGTACCCAATAGTCCTTGATAGCTTCTGTTTATTTCTGACACACCAAAATGTCCCACTTCATTTATATATTTTCTGTCCCAGAACGGATTTCTTCCAATGGGAAATAATATCGACAGACCACCCTCTAGGCATTAAGAATAGTAATGTTGTCTTTGTTTTTAGGCAGGGCTAGTAAAAAAAAATTAAACCATGAATTAAACCTGATATTTTCAATTATATTGCAGGAATTTTTCTTATCTCCTTTGGCTTTACACTTGTACTTTTTCTTCTCTCGTGTTGAAAATATTGGCTTCAAATTACTTATTCGTTGTATCATATGAACGATGTAGAATTATCGCAAAGTATTATCACTAACGTTACTACTAAAAGTAAGATTGCAGAGTGGCATTGAACACTGTGGGCAGCTCTATTTGTCCCTATGAAACCTTTCACCATGGATGCACAGGTTAAGTAATGTCTTCTGAAGTCACTTGATATCATTATTTTCTCTGTGTGATTATGTCACCAAATTGATGTAGAGTCGGCTCATTCAACTCTACATCAATTTCAGTATATTTTGAAACTAAAATTGTGTATTTTTTGAATCTGCAAAACATTGACATGATTCAGAGCCGTCTCATTTCCTTCTGTCCTCTGTGCCCTCTTCTACAGATAGTGATTTATATTTATTTTTTATTTATCTCTTCAGGGTTGCTCTTTGAAAATGAAAGCAAATCAGTAAATATATTTACATTGCCTCTCTTTCTTACACAAAAGGTTTGTGTTCTACATTTCTCACTTTTTTTGTGTGTGTAGACTTTCTTTGTGTGGATGTTCTACTGTTTATTCCCACAGTACCCTATTAATGGAGACACCTGGGTTGATTCCAATCCTCCGCTAATGTAAATATGCTGCAATAAATAATTTTGTGCATAGGCCTTATAGTATTTTTGGCAGTATGTCTACAGGATAGATTTCTAGAAGCTAGAGTTCTGTTTCAAAGTGTCAAATACTATGCAAGTTTTCTGGTCGTGGCCTAATTAGCAGCAAATCTAAACTTTTTGAAATACAATTTCTTGAATATCTTTTGTTTTAAGTGGAATTGATACTTAGGTTTTATGTAAAGACAAGTGTCCGCTGGGCACAATGGCTCATGCCTGTATTGCAGTACTTTGGGAGGCCAAGGCAGGTGGTTTACCTGAAGTCGGGAGTTCAAGACCAGCCTAACCAACATGGAGAAATCCCATCTCTACTAAAATATAAAATTAGCTGGGCATGGTGGTGTGTGCCTGTAATCCCAGCTACTTGGGAGGCTGAGACAGGAGAATCGCTTGAAACCAGGAGGCAGAAGTTGCGGTGAGCCAAGATCGCTCCACTGCACTCCTGCTTGGGCAACAAGAGTGAAACTCCATCTCAAAAAAAAAAAAAACAAAAAAAAAAACAAAGACACGGGTCACATTATTGAAGACTTAACACCCACCAGATGAAGCTCTGGGGTTTCATGTGTTAGTCCCTAGCCTAGGGCCACAAGACCACTTTGGATAACATCATTTTTTGAAGCCTAAAACATATAGGAAAAAGCTGCTTTATTATTCAAATCAGGTCAAATTCCCCTGCAAAACAAATAAATGGAGTAGAAGAATTTATTTATAAAAGAAAGAGAGAGAGAGAAGAGAAATGTTTATTTTCCTGGATTTTTATTATACCAAATATTGTTCCAATATGTAGGCCATGGTGTAGAGCTCTAAAACCTATTTCACGTAGAGAGATATATAAGAAAGCCGTGTTTGTATTGGTAAGATTTAATCAGCAATCCCCTAGTGAGCTGGAAGAATTCTTGCCACTTTCAGAGACACCTGCCTTAACCATAGACCTGTGGAAATCTCATTTGTGGTGTCATTCTGGGATCATGAAAGGCTTCCATTTAAAATGCATCTTTAATTTTTCTATAGAAATATATATAGATTGCTATCTAATATTTGAAAATTCATAGATTAATTAATTTAAAAGATGTTCAATGGAAGGAAAGATGACAAAATGAGCAGTGATGGTTAAAGATAAAGAAAGCCAGATCAATGTATATTTGCTTTTTCAAAAACCATTTAATAGGAAACCCTCATACTCCGGGACCCTTACTGACCACTGAAGCTCGGGGACAAATGATGTAAACATAAAACATTTTAGTAAATATAATTAACATGAGTTCTAATTACTTACAGAATATACATTTTTTTCTTTGCACCTGGATCGTATGCAAAACTACTGTATTAATTTTAAAGGAGAGAGAAATGCTTCCTAACACACATTAGTTGGAATAGCATAATGTCCAGTATAACCAGTTTCTTAAGTCAATTAGAGGAGATGATCTTTCAGGTATCCAATTTGATTTATTATTCACTTGGGAATTAACAGAGAATGGATCTTGGTATAAATTCCTCTGTGGGTTTTATTATATCGGCATTATGGTGTATAGATAATATATAGAACCCCTGGGCATATCACTATCAAGGATGCTATTGATTGTATCAGCAGCATTATCCTGCAATTTTCCCTTATAACTATTTATGCAACTCTCTGTGATTTGTAATTCAGCAGTAATCATTTTCTGTGGCTGCTGTAATTTTTTTTCCCATGTGGTACCTAGGCTCTGTCCTGAAACAAGGCTTGATGTTAAGCCCAATGATTTGGGGTTTCGTTTTAAAATAATGGAGAGGAGATCAAAGTTTTAGAATTAGAATTAATTGGTTTCATTTTTGAGATGGGAGTTTCGCTTTTGTTACTCAGGCTGGAGTGCAATGGCGCGATCTTGGCTCACCGCAACGTCCGCCTCCTGGGTTCAAGCATAGAATTAGAATGAATTGTTAAGCATGAGAAGGAAACGTTAAGTCCTTTATTATTAGTTCCATGGTTGGATCAGAGATAAGCAGTGGCAAAGTGGGAGAACACAGATAAAATCAGAGTTGATTTCATCACAGTAGCAGGAGAGGAAATTAGCAGGAACCTGATGCTTCCACAGAGTTGAGTCTACTTTTCCCCGCTGGCTCCTTTGGTGGCTGCTTCTGAGCACTTCGTGGGCTTGGAAAGGAAGTAGAAACTAACTTTTTTAAAACCCCACTTAGGCCCTCAGGGAGAAAAACAATCTTTGAGACAGGACCCTGGTCCTGATTGAAATAAGTTTCAACAGGGTTGAAACTTTGGACATATAGATGGAGAGGAGATCAAAGTTTTAGAATTGGAATTAATTATTATTATTATTATTTTTGAGATGGAGTTTCGCTTTTGTTACCCAGGCTGGAGTGCAATGGCGCGATCTCCGCTCACCGCAACGTCCGCCTCCTGGGTTCAAGCATAGAATTAGAATGAATTGGCTGGGCGCGGTGGCTCAAGCCTGTAATCCCAGCACTTTGGGAGGCCGAGGCGGGTGGATCACGAGGTCAAGAGATCAAGACCATCCTGGTCAACAAGGTGAAACCCCGTCTCTACTAAAAATACAAAAAAAAAAAAAAAAAATGAGCTGGGCTTGGTGGTGCGTGCCTGTAATCCCAGCTACTCAGGAGGCTAAGGCAGGAGAATTGCCTGAACGCAGGAGGCGGAGGTTGCAGTGAGCCGAGATCGCGCCATTGCACTCCAGCCTGGGTAACAAGAGCGAAACTCCGTCTCAAAAAAAAAAAAAAAAAAAAAAGGCGGGGCGCGGTGGCTCAAGCCTGTAATCCCAGCACTTTGGGAGGCCGAGGCGGGAGGATCACAAGGTCAAGAGATCGAGACCATCCTGGTCAACATGGTGAAACCCCGTCTCTACTAAAAATACAAAAAATTAGCTGGGCATGGTGGCGCGGGCCTGTAATCCCAGCTACTCAGGAGCTGAGGCAGGAGAATTGCCTGAACTCAGGAGGCGGAGGTGGCCATGAGCCGAGATCGCGCCATTGCACTCCAGCCTGGGTAACAAAAGCAAAACTCCGTCTCAAAAAAAAAAAAAAAAAGAATTAGAATGAATTGTTAAGCATGAGATGGAAACATAAGTCCTTTATTTTATTAGTTCCATGGTTGGATCAGAGATAAGCAGTGGCAAAGTGGGAGAACACAAGATAAAATCAGAGGTGATTTCATCACAGTAGCAGGAGAGGAAATTAGCAGGAACCTGATGCTTCCACAGAGTTAAGTCTAGTTTTCCCCTCTGGCTCCTTTGGTGGCTGCTTCTGAGCACTTCGTGGGCTTGCAAAGGAAGTAGAAACTAACTTTTTTAAAACCCCACTTAGGCCCTCAGGGAGAAAAACAATCTTTGAGACAGGACCCTGGTGCTGATTGAAACAGAGTTTCAACAGGGTTGAAACCTTGGCCATATAGATGGAGAGGAGATCAAAGTTTTAGAATTAGAATTAAATTTTTTTTTTTTTTGAGACGGAGTTTCGCTTTTGTTACCCAGGCTGGAGTGCAATGGCGCGATCTCGGCTCACCGCAACATCCGCCTCCTGGGTTCAAGCATAGAATTAGAATGAATTATTAAGCATGAGAAGGAAACATAAGTCCTTTATTTTATTAGTTCCATGGTTGGATCAGAGATAAGCAGTGGCAAAGTGGGAGAACACAGATAAAATCAGAGGTGATTTCATCACAGTAGCAGGAGAGGAAATTAGCAGGAACCTGATGCTTCCACAGAGTTAAGTCTAGTTTTCCCCTCTGGCTCCTTTGGTGGCTGCTTCTGAGCACTTCGTGGGCTTGCAAAGGAAGTAGAAACTAACTTTTTTAAAACCCCACTTAGGCCCTCAGGGAGAAAAACAATCTTTGAGACAGGACCCTGGTGCTGATTGAAACAGAGTTTCAACAGGGTTGAAACCTTGGCCATATAGATGGAGAGGAGATCAAAGTTTTAGAATTAGAATCAATTATTATTATTTTTTTTTTTTTGAGACGGAGTTTCGCTTTTGTTACCCAGGCTGTAGTGCAATGGCACGATCTCGGCTCACCGCAACGTCCGCCTCCTGGGTTCAAGCATAGAATTAGAATGAATTGGCCGGGCGCGGTGGCTCAAGCCTGTAATCCCAGCACTTTGGGAGGCCGAGGCGGGTGCATCACGAGGTCAAGAGATCAAGACCATCCTGGTCAACAAGGTGAAACCCCGTCTCTACTAAAGATACAAAAAATGAGCTGGGCATGGTGGCGCATGCCTGTAATCCCAGCTACTCAGGAGGCTGAGGCAGGAGAATTGCCTGAACCCAGGAGGCGGAGGTTGCGGTGAGCCGAGATTGTGCCATTGCACTCCAGCCTGGGTAACAAGAGTGAAACTCCGTCTCAAAAAAAAAAAAAAAAAAAATCATAATAATTATATGGGCTCAGTGCTTTACAAATCTTAAATTCATCCTTGTTACAGCCCTGATTTTACAGTCCCATTGCACCCACGAGAAAATGGACGGAAAGATTTAGTAATTTGTCCTAGGAAGAAGTGGGGCCAGAATTTGAAACCTGGTAGTAGACTCCACAGCTAGGCAATACACCGTGGGGTCTCACAGCCAAAAACAAGGATAATAATAAAATAACATTCATAAAAATGTATGTGTTTATTTTCCTGTCTTCATTTTGAGAGACTACAGACATGTCAACACCACCATGTGTGCTGTGGCTCTATGAGACCCATCTTGCCACTAGAAGCTGAGGACCCTCACTTGTCCTTGTGCCTCATCTGCCTCTCTGGGAGCCCTCCAGCCCAACACCTGGGTCACCTTGACTATTCCGACAACCTAAGACCTTCCCAGGTCCCTCCAAGCTATCCTCGGTTCTAAAACTGACATCAACCACTGTTTCTTCCAAATACCTAACCCCAAACATTTCGTCTTTGCTAATTTACCCCAATATTCTCGGCTTTTAGTTGGAGTAACACTGCTATACTTTTTCTGCCATGTCTCTAAAATAACCTACCTGTTATTGACAGCTGGGTTTTTCTTTTTTCTATTGACTTGCTTAAACAATTTATTCATCTCTATTGGAGGAAAAAGCTTTTAAAATTAATAAAATAGTATGTTAGATTGTCTTGCTCACTAAATCCTTGTCCTGAAAACCGAAGTTATATTTAATGAGTTATCTAACCTGCATTGACGCATTTCAGGAAATGAAATGCCGTCCCCATTTTCATAACTTTATTGGAAAGGAGACTCTGTATGATGCATCAAGATGCTTATCTTCTGATTTCATTATCTGAAAGTGACAAAGCAGATGACCAAATAAGCTCTTCGTTGCTGTGCATGATTTTTTCTTCCTCCACCCACCCCTTTCTCTTAAGGAATTTCATCCTTTGTATAGTTAGTCCATATTCTTCCAACATGGAAATTGCTTTCTTCATATTGAAACCATGCCTAAAAACATTCTGTTTGCAACTTATACGTTTTTGAATTTTTTAAATTGTTTAATTTTAATTTTGTGGGTACATAAATATGTAGGTGTATATATTTATAGGGTACATTAGATGTTTTGATACAGGCATGCAAAGAGTAATAATCACATTATGTAAAATGGGGTATCCATCCCCTCAAGCATTTATCCTTGGTGTTGCAAACAATCCAATTATACTCTTTCAGTTATTTTTAAATGTACAATGAAATTATTATTGACTTTAGGCACCCTATTGTGCCATCAAATACTAGGCCTTATTCATTCTATTTTTTTGTACCCATTAACCATCCCCAACTCCCCCACAATCCTCCACTCTTTCCCCAGCCTCTGATAACCATTCTTCTATTCTATGTCCATGAGTTTGTTTTGATTTTTAAATCCCACAAATAAGTGAGAATATGCGATGTTTGCTTTCTGTGCCTGGCTTATTTCACTTAGCATAGTGATCTCCGGTTCCATCTATGTTGTTGCAAATGACAGGATCTCGTTCTTTTTAATGGCTGACTTGTACTCCATTGTGTATAAGCACTACATTTTCTTTATTCATTCATCTTTTGATGGACACTTAATTTGCTCCCGAATCTTAGCTATTGTGAACAGTGCTGCAACCAACATGGGAAATATCTCTTCCAATACTGATTTTCTTTCTTTTGGGTATATATCCAGCAGTGGGATTGCTGGATCATATGGTAGCTCTATTTTTAGTTTTTTGAGGAACCTCCCAACTGTTCTCCATAGTGGTTATACTAATTTACATTCCCATGAACGGTGTAGTGGCAGGGGGTTCCCTTTCCTTCACATCCTCTCCAGCATTTGTCATTGCCTGCCTTTTGGATATAAGCCATTTTAACTGGAAAGAGATTATATCTCACTGTAGTTTCAATTTACATTTCTCTGATGATCAATGAAAAATGTTGAGCACCTTTTTATATACCTGTTTGCCATTTGTATATCTTCGTTTGAGAAATGTCTATTTAAATCTTTTGCCAATGTTAAATTAATTTATCAGATTATTTTCCTATAGAAGTGTTTGAGCTCCTTATATATTCTAGTTATTAATCCCTTATGAGACAGGTAGTTTGCAAATATTTTCTCCAATTCTGTGGGTTCTCACTTAACTGCTGATTGTTTCCTTTGCTGTACAGCTTTTTAACTTGATGTGACTCTGATCATTTTTGCTTGGGTTGCCTGTACTTGCAGGGTATTACTAAAGAAATTTTTGCCCAGACTAATGTCCTGGAAAGTTTCCTCAATGTTTTCTTGTAGAAGTTTAATAGTTTGAGGTCTTAGATTTAAGTCTTTAATTGATTTTGATTTAATTTTTGTAGATGGGGAGAGATAGGAGTCTAGTTTCATTCTTCTGGATATGGATATTCAGTTTTCCCAGCACCATTTATTGAAGACACTGTTTCCTACTGTATGTTCTTGTTCTGTATGTCCTTTCCTACTGTATGTCCTTTGTCAGAAATGAGTTCACCTTTGGCGTGTGGATTTGTTTCTGGGTTCTCTATTCTCCTCCATTGGTCTCTGTGTCTGGTTTTATGCCAGTATCATGCTGCTTTGGATCTATAGCTGTGTAATATAATTTGAATTCATCCTAATATGAGTCCTTCAGTTTTGTTCTTTTTGCTTAGGATAGCTTTTTGTCTGTTGTGGTTCCACATAAATTTTAGGTTTTTTTTTTTTTTCTATTTCTGTCTAGAATGTCATTGGTATTTTGATAGGGATTGCACTGAATCTGTAGATTGCTTTGGATAGTATGGACATTTTAATGACATGGATTCTTCCAATCCATGAACATAAAATATCTTTACATTTGGGTTGTCTTCTTCAATTTCTTTCATTAGTGTTTTATAGTTTTTATTATAGAGGTTGTTCACTTCTTTAATTAAGTCAATTCCTAATTTTATTTGTGGCTATTATAAATGGGATTACTTTTTGGTTTTTGAGATGGAGTCTCACAGTGTCGGCTGGGCTAGAGTGCAGTGGCCAGATCCTGGCTCACTGCAACCTCCGTGTCCTGGGTTCAAGTGATTCACCTGCCTGAGCCTCCCAAGTAGCTGGGATTATAGGTGACTGCCACCATGCCTAGCTAATTTTTTGTATTTTTAGTAGAGATGGGGTTTCACTATGTTGGCCAGGCTGGTCTCACACTCCTGACCTCATGATCCACTTGCCTTGGCCTCTCAAAGTGTTGGGATTATAGGCATGAGCCACCGCGCCAGGCCAGGATTACTTTTATTTCTATTTCAGATTGTTCACTGGTGGCATATAGAAATGCTATTGAATTTTGTATGTTGATTTTGTATCCTGCAACTTCACTGAATATGTTTATCAGTCCTAGCAGATTTTATGTGGGGGTCTTTCGGTTTTTCCAAATATAAGATGATAGTATCTGCAAACAAGGATAGCTTGACTTCTTCCTTTCTAATTTGGATGCCCTTTGTTTCTTTCTCTTGTCTGATTGCTGTAGCATATAACTACAGCATAGACTTCCAGGACTATGTTGAATAACAGTGGACATCTTTGTTATGTTCCAGATCTTAGAGGAAAAGATATCAGTTTTTTCCTATTCTTGTTACTTGTTATTGGTCTGTTCAGATTTTGTATGTCTTTGTGGCTCAATCTTGGTAGGTTATATGTCTCTAGGAATTTGTCCATTTCTTCTAGACTTTTTAATTTATTGACATTTAGTTGTTCATAATTGCCACTGATGATCCTTTGAATTTCTGCAATATCAGCTGTGATGTCTCCTTTTTCATCTCTGATTTTATTTATTATTTACTTGGATCTTCTTTCTTTTTCTTGGTCTGGCTAAACTTTTCAAGAAAACCAACTTTTGGTTTCATTGATTGTATTTTTTTAATTTCAAATTCACTTATTTCTGCTCTGATCTTTATTATTTCTTACCCTCTGCTAATTATGGGCTTGGTTTGCTCTTGCTTTTCTAGTTCTTTAAGATGCATCTTTGGGTTATTTAAAGTACTTTTTTTGATGTAGGCACTTACAGCTATAAAATTCTCTCTTAGTATTTCTTTTGCTGTAGCCTATAGGTTTTGGTATGCTGTGTTTCCATTATCATTTGTTTTAACACATTTTTAAATTTCCTTCTTTTTTTTTTTGAGACGGAGTTTCACTCTTGTTACCCAGGCTGGAGTGCAATGGGGCAATCTCGGCTCACCGCAACCTCCGCCTCCTGGGTTCAGGCAATTCTCCTGCCTCAGCCTCCTGAGTAGCTGGGATTACAGGCACGCGCCACCGTGCCCAGCTAATTTTTTGTATCTTTAGTAGAGATGGGGTTTCACCATGTTGACCAGGATGGTCTCGATCTCTTGACCTCGTGATCCACCCGCCTCGGCCTCCCAAAGTGCTGGGATTACAGGGGTGAGCCACCGCGCCCGGTCTAATTTCCTTCTTAATTTCTTCATTGGCCCCACTGGTCATTCAGGAGCATATTGTTTGATTTCTACATATTTGTATAGTTTCCAAAATTTTTCTTGTTATTGATCTCTAATTATAGTCCATTGTGGTCAGAGAAGATGCTTGATATTATTTCAGGTTTTTTGAATGTTTTAAGACTTATTTTATGACCAAACATATGCTCTATCCTTGAGAATGATCCATGTGCTGAGGAAATGAATGTGTAGTCTGTAGCTGTTAAATGACATGTTCTGCAAATATCTATGAGGTCTCTTTGGTCTATAGTTCAGAACAAGTCCAGTGTTTCTTTGTTGGTTTTCTATCTAGAAGATCTGTTCCATGCTGCAAGTAGAGAGTTAAAGTCTCTAGCTATGATTGTATTTGGGGCCTATCTGTCTCTTAGCTCTAATATTTGTTTTATATGTCTGGGTGTTTTAGTATTGGGTGCATATATATTTGCAATTGTTATATCCTCTTGCTGAATTGACTTTTTTATCATTACATACTGACCTTCTTGGTCTCTTCTTACAGTTTTTGTCTCAAAATCTATTTTATCTGATATAAATACAGCTACTCCTGCTTTTTATTAGTTTCCATTGGCATAGAATATATTTTCAAATCCCTTTATTTTCAGGCTATCTGAAAAGTGTATCTTTGCAGGTGAAGTGTTTCCTATAAGCAACAGATAATTGGTTTTTGCTGTTGTTGTTTATCCATTCAGCCACTCCATTGTTTTTTGTTTTTTGTTTTTAGATGGAGTTTCGCTCTTGTCACCCAGACTGGAGTGCAATGGCATGATCCCGGTTTACTGGAACCTCTGCAACCTGTGCCTCCCGGGTTCAAGCAATCCTTCTGCCTCAGCCACCAGAGCAGCTGGGATTACAGGCACCTGTCACCATCTCCAGCTAATTTTGGAACTTTTTAGTAGAGACAGGGTTTCATCATGTTGGCCAGGCTAGTCTCAAATTCCTGACCTCAGGTGATCCAACCGCTTAGGGCTCCCAAACTGGGATTACAGGCGTGAGCCATCACACTCTGCCCACTCTGCCTTTTGATTGGAGTGTTTAGTCCATTTACATTAGTGTTATTATTGATAAATAATGACTTACTCCTGCCATTTTGTTATGTGTTTTCTGGTTGTTTTGTGGTCTTTTCTTCCTTCTCTCTTTCCTTCCTTTTTTTCTTTCCTGAAGGTGATTTTCTCAGGTTATATGATTTAGTTTCTTGCTTTTTATTTTTTGTGTATCTGTTATATGTTTTTTGGTGTTAGTTACCATGAGGCTTGCCATTACTATCCTACAACCCATTATTTTAAGCTGAAAACAACTAAACACTGTTTGCATAAACAAACACACAAACAAAAAGAAAAGTATTAATGAAGACCCTATGCCTTAGGATCATACCCATGCTTTTTAACTTTTCATTGTTTCTATTTGCATGTTATTGTACTATGTCTTGAAAAGTCATTGTAGTTATAATTTTTGATTGGTTCATATTTTGTCTTTCTACTTAAGATAAGAGTAATTTACATAGTAAAGTTACAGTTGTTACAATATTCAGTGTTTTTCTGTATGCTTACAGTGAGATTTGTACCTTGCAATGATTTCTTATTGCTCATTAACATCTTTTTCTTTCTGATTGAAGACTCCTTTTAGCATTTCTTGTAGGACAGGCCTGGTGCTGATGAAATTCTTCAGCTTTTGTTTGTCTGGGAAAGTAATTTCTTCTTCATGTTTGAAGGATATTTTCACCAGGTATACTATTCTAGGATAAAAACTGTTTCTCTTCAGCATTTTGCATATGTCATGCCACTTTCTCTTGGTCTAAAAGTTTTCCACTGAAATGTCTGCTGCCACATGTATTGGAGCACTGCTACAGGTTATGTATTTCTTTTCTCTTGGTGCTTTTAAGATTCTTTCTGTATCACTGACCTTTGGGAGTTTGATTATTAAATGACTTTGGGTTAAATCTGCTTGGTGTTCTATAATCATCTTGTGGTTGGAAGCTGGTATTTTTCTCTAAGTTTGGGAAGATCTCTGTTATTATCCATTTGAATAACCCCTACCTCTTTCTCTACCTCCTCTTTAAGGCCAATAACTCTTAGATTTGCCCTTGTGAGGCTATTTTTTAGATCCTGTAGACACACTTCATTTTTTAAAATTACTTTTTCTTTTGTCTTTTCTGACTGTGTATTTTTAAATAGTCCATCTTCAAGCTTACTAATTCTTTTTTCTGCTTGATCAAGTCTGCTACTAAAAGACACTGATGCATTCTTCAGCATGCAAATTGCATTTTTCAGCTCCAAAATTTCTGCTTCTTTATAATTATTTCAATCCCTTTGTTACATTTCTGTGATAGAATTCTGAATTCCTCCTCTGTGATACCTTGAATTTAATTGTGATTTCTCAAAACAGCTCTTTTGAATCATCTGTCTGAAAGGTTACATATTTCAGAGCCCCAGGGCCTTCAGCGAGCATAGGCCATATTCTAGTAGTTACAGCAGGCTCTGGGCAAGACTCAGTGTTGTGCTGGCTTCACGTGTGACCCAGCATAGTTCTAGTGGTGGTGGCCACAGGATGCTTGTGTCCTTCCACCCTCAGCTCCAGGTGGCTCAAAACAGAGGGTAGAGAGAGACTCCATTTGTTTAGGAGAAAGTAAGGGAAGAAAACAAGAGTCTCTGCCTGGTAATCCAGAGAATTCTTTCAAATCTTGTCTAAGATGGGTCTCTGGTGCCTTGTTGAGTTCATTTGTTGACGTCATGACAACCTGGATGGTCTTGAAGCATGTAGATGTTCATCTGCAGATTTGATGAGTTTGGTAGGCTTGTGTGAACTTGTTCTTCTTGGGAAGACTTTCCAGACATTCAAAAAAAAAAACTGGGGTGTTGCGATCTAAGCTGCATCTGCTTTAGGGGGCACCCCAAACCCAGTAATGCTGTGGTTCTTGCAGACTCATAGAAGTACCACCTTGATTGTCTCGGACAAGATCTGAAAGAATTCTGAATTCCCAGGTGGACCCTTTTCTTCTCTTACTTTCTCCCAAACAAATGAAGTCTCTCTCTCTCACTCTCTGTTCTGAGCCGCCTGGAGCTGCAGGTGAAGGGACACAAGCATCCTGTGGCCGCCACCACTAGAACTATGCTGGGTCACACTTGAAACAAAAACAGCACTGAGTCTTGTCCAGGGCCTGCTGTAACTACTCCCAGGCTACAGCCTCTGTTCACTTGAGGCCCTGGGGCTCTACAATCAACAGGTGGCAAAGCCAGCCAGGCTGTGTCTTTCCTTTCAGGGCTGGGGAGATCCCCTAGACCCCATGTGGGTCCAGAGGTGCCATCCAGGAGCTGGGAACTAGAATCAAAAACTTCAGAAATCTATCTAGTGTTCTATTATACTGCAGTGGAAGCAACACTCAAACCACTCAAATAGTACAATCCATTGCCACCTTGTAGTATTGCCTGTTATAAAGTTTTAACTGCTCAAATGAGATTCAGTCTTTCTCATTCTTCCCTTCTCTCTCCAAAAGCAAAGGAGCCTCACTCCCATGGCCATTGTCACCTCAGGCCCACAAGGATCCTACCAGACTACCTCAGATATTCCCTTAAAACCCAAAAGCCCTTCAGTCAGCTTGTGGTGATTGCTGCCTGGTCTAGGACTCACCCTTCAGGGCAATGGGCTCCCCTCTGACCCAGGGCAGGTCCAGAAACATTGTCCAAGAGTCAAGACCTGGAATCAAAGAACATAATAGCAGCCTGCTTGGTGCTCTATGCCCCATGACCGAATTGATACCTAAAGTGTAAGACAAGGTCCCCTTTACCTTTCCCTCCACTTTTCTCAAGTGGAAGGAGTCTCGTCCCATAGCCACCACAGCTAAGTATGTGTGAGTCTCACCTGAAGCCAGCAAGTCTCAGAGGGTCACCCAAGGCACTTAACATAGTACCTGAGTGTCACTGATGGTTATTCAGTGCCCAAGGGCTCTTCAGTTAAGGTGATGAATGCTGCCAAGACCGGCTCTTTCCCTTCAAGGCAGTAGGTTTACTTTTGGCCTAAGATGTGTCTAGAAATGTCATCCAGAAGCTAGGGCCTGGAAGGGGGCCTCATGACTCTAACCAGTGCCCTATCCTGCTGTGGCTGAGCTGGGACCCAAGACGCAAGATGAAGTCTTCCTCAATCTTCCCTCTCCTCTCTGGAAGTAGAGGGAAGTGGTATCTTTTGGAACCATGAGCTGTGCAGCTTGGGGTTAGAATGGTGATGCCAGCATCCCTTAGCTGCCTTAGCTGGTGTCTCAGTATGTCACGTGCCCCTAGTCCACTGTCTCTGGACCCAGTTCAAACATGAGGACATTCCTAGGTGTTGCAGTTCTTGTGGCCTAGACTGCCTTTCAAGTTTATTTACAACAGCAGAGCCCTTTAGCCCACAGTAGCAAAGCTTGTGGGAACTCAGGTTCAGACCACAGGAATTGGTGATTCCCCCCTGTGTAGGGCTGGTTTCAGTGCTTCCTCCATGGGCAGGCATCAGCTGAGTTTGGTCCAGTTTTGTCTTCTGTTATAATAGGGCGGCACCAAGTTTAATGCCTCACAATTACTGTGCTCTCCCTCTTCCCAACACACAGAAACACTGCACCTTGCTGCTACTATCAAAGGATGGGGGAGGGGTAGCACTGGTGATTCAAGACTGTCTTTTCTACCTCTTCAGTGCCTCTTTCAGCAATAGAAAGTTAAAACCAGGAACTGGGACTGTTCACCTGATTTTTCATTCGTATGTCAGTGCTTTACTTTTGTAGATAGTCACTAAGTTGGTATAATTGCCAGGGAGATGAGCAGTGGAGCCTTCTATTCTACCAACTTGCCATGCCCACTAGCAACTTGAGCTTTTTAACAAAACAGTATGATGACTGGAATACAGGAGGCATTCTTCCTTTCCACTGCCACCTTGTAGGAATGCCTGTTGTAGAGGTTTAACTGTTCGAAACTGTTCTGTTCTGAGGAGGCCATAAAAGAGTGGTGCTGGTAATGTTTGCTCCCCTCTGAAGCAAACAAATGTATCACCATTCTTATTCCTCAATCAAAGGGCAGAACTCAACTTCATGCATTTGTTCTATATCTGTGTGCCAGGAACTGTGCTGGGCAGAGTCCACAAGGGAAGGCAGACATGGGCACACAGAAATAAGGTTCAAAGTGACTGAGAAATCAAGTGCAAAATGTTACCAGCATAGCTGAGGGATGGACTCACTGCTAGTGACCCCTCTGGAAAGGTTTCTTGTAGGAAGTCTTTTGATGACAGTCTTCCAGTTGACAGAGAGATACAAAGACCTGACACCAAGAAGAAATAGCATGTGAAAAGGCACAGAGGAATAACTATCTTGGAGTATTCAGGAAAGAGCAAGAACCATAGGTAGCTGGAATTCTGTAAGCATGGGAAAAAAGAGGCAAATTAGATGTTTTTGAAGAGATAGATATCCAGGTAAAGCCATTTACTTGTTCATGAAAATAGGTATTGAGCACATATTAGCCCCAGGCCCATAGGGGACACATGGCAGTGAATAGGAACATAGCAGCCCAGGGAACTTGCAGCCCAATGATGAAGTAAGGCTTTAAAGAGGCAATTAAGCATTGACCAGAATATGGAGTTCTGAATAGTGTTATCATTTTCTATTACTTTCAGGCTTCATAATGTAAGATAGATTAAAACTAGGATTTTCTAAACCAAAGACAGACATAATATAATTTATCAAACTTAATCATATACATCTTCCAAAATGTGGTGTTTTCTCTGCTGTTTGGCACACAACAACAATAACAAAATAGTAAGAAATAAGTGTGATGAAGAATTGTTCATCACCTGAATAAAAGAATATCGACATTCTTCTGTATGCCTTTGATATGGTTTGGCTCTGTGTCTCCAGCCAAGTATCACCTTGTATTGTAATAATCCTTACGTATTGTAGGAGGGACCTGGTGGGAGGTGATTGAATTATGGGGGCAGGTTTTTCTCATGCTGTTGTCATGATAGCAGATAAGTCTCATGAGATCTGATGGTTTTCATAAAGGAGAGTTCCCCCGCACATGCCTCTCTGGCCTGCCACCATGTAAGATGTGACTTTGCTCTTCATTCACCTCCAGCCATGACTGTGAGGCCTCCCCAACTATGTGGAACTGTAAGTTAATGCAGCCTCTTTCTTTTACAAAGTACAGTCTCAGGTAATTTATTAGCAGTCTGAGAACAGACTAATACAGTAAATTGGTATCAGTAGAGTGGGTGCTACTGTAAAGATACCCAAAAATGTGGAAGTCACTTTAGAACTGGGTAGCAAGCAGAGGATGGAACAGTTTGGAAGGCTCAGAAGAAAGCAGAAAAAATGTGGGAAACTTTGGAACTTCCTAAAGACTTGTTGAATGGCTTTGACCAACATGTTAATAGTGATGTAGACAATGAAGTCCAGGCTGAGGTGGTTTCAGAAGGAGAGGAAGAACTTTTGGAGAACTGGAGTATGTCTTTATTAGGAGCATGAGAAAAGACTAATTCAGCCTTGAAAAGTAGTCTCATCATTCTCCTCAAGAATGTTGGCAGGACATTCTGGCACTACATTTTCAGCCTATACCTTGTGCCAGGTACTCTTCTGAGAGTTTTACAAGTGCCTGTTCATTAATCCTCAGCACATCTTTTTAGTAGCTGCAATGTTTCTTCCCATGTTACAGATGAAGAAACTAACAACTGAAAATATGGAGTACTTGCTGGAGACCTCACAGTATAAATCCTGGCAGAGCTGAAGCCCGAATTGATGAGTTTCTCATGCAGCTCATACCCTTAATAATCGGGCATTACCACCTCCCATATTCCTCGGAAAGAAGACATCAAATATGTATGGGTTGGTCCATATATTTGTTGCTTTCCAAATCAAAATACCAATGGAATTTTAAAATGCTTGACAATTTTCTAAATGTTATTGACATGAGTTAACTTATTAATATAACCACCAAACACTTTAAAAATAAGAATGCTAAAGTTTGATACAGATCCAGAAACAGAAAGATCAGTGGAAGAGAATAGGTGATTCAGACTTAGGTGCATATAGGAGGAATTCAGTATATGATAAAGTAACACCTTCAGCCAGTGATAAGGAACAGATGATCCAAATAGTGTGAGGATGATTGGATTACCATTTGGAGAACACAAAGTTGGACTCTGAATCCATATTATATTCCAAAACACATTACAGATGGATTAAGTACTTAATGTAAAAATAAAGCCAAAAACTGTACCCAAAAAATTGTTGAATATTTCCATAATCATAAAGTAGAAAAGAACCTTTAAAATTAAACTCCAAAGGCAGTAGTCATGACATAAAAAAAGTAAAATGTTTGAATATCTAAAAAATTTAAACTTAGCCACATGACCATCTTTCAAAAAGATAAAATATATAAAAAGCTCTTATAAATCAATATGGTAGAAATAGACACACCTAAATAACAAAAATAAATAGATTAAAAAAAATAAGAAAAAACACCAGAATTGAATAAAGCATTCAGCTAATGAAGTGCAAGTTAAAATAACAAGAAAATAGCTTCATTTATTAAACTAACCAGAATTAAAAGGATGCCAATATCTAGTAAGGTGAAAGTTTGAGGAAGCCCTACCTTCCAAACCCATGGTGAAGACTATTGCTTGTCTCATTCGGTATCCAAGTCAGCTCCCTCCTAGACTTCCTTCCTTTCCTGCAGAAGCTGGGAAGCTCAAAGTCGTGTTGCTTGTATTTCCTGGAGCTAAGATGTGAATGTGATTTAGGATCCACCAATCATATACACTCACCAGCTAGAGATATTAACCTGTGTGGCACCCACCTGGCTGTTGAAATAGAGATTGCCTGCGGCAGCAAAAAATTGCTTTCTCAATCACAGCAAAAAATTGGTGATCCTAGACCTTACAAATTGTTTCTTGGAGTTTAGCTAGAACACCATCCACCACCATTATAATGGTTTTTAATGACACTTAACATGACAATAAATAAATCCCTTTGGATTAATCTACCTGATATGGTTTCTTTTGTCTGCAACTAAATGCTGATCTGTTGAGTAATTGGTCCCAACCAAGTACTGAGTAACCCTCAGAAAGTGGGAATCTGGGATTAGATCCTGTTAATATGAAAGGACAAGACACTGTAGTTCACAGTATGCAATGAGAAAACATTCACGTAAATTATCATCTGTGGTCACCTGGGAAGGCGAAGCTCTGGCCGACTGAGTGCCTATTTACACAACCCACTGCCATCAGAAATAGGAATGCAGGGGCTGTGGGGTGATGGTCTACAGCCTAGAAAGACATGCTGCATTCAGGGCGTTGTCAGAGGACCCTAAAATAATTTCTTCTTGTAGCTGGCCTAGAATAAACCAAAATTGGAGCCTGTGCCTGATGGTTGCTAAATTATAGTAATTGACAGCCTCACAATGACTTTTATATGAATGTTAGAGAATTGACTGCAAATGGAGGAATCCCAAGAATTGGCATAGGGAATTTTGGGTATATACTTGAATAACTCAAGCTACCTCAATCCCGAGAGCCCTTGCCAAGAGATGTAGGTCTTCTTCCACTGTGGAGTGAGGTGGCTCCTGCCTTGATTGAGGACCCTGAAATAACCTCTCCTGGGGTTGTTATTTTGTAAGAAGATTCCAATTCTCCTCATGTCCCTGCCTATCTGTATTCCTTCCATGGCTGTAAGCACATAACGAGGATGAGTGGAGACGAGATGGGGAGCGTGATTCCACCAAGGAGATGGAAGTTTATGTGCCAAAAGAGTGGAAGAGAGTTAAAGAGTCTCGAGGTTTTCTAACTGAGATGATCAGAAACTTGGGGAAATGTGTGGAAATGAACTGTGAGAGGGTCAGGTCATGGAGGAAGAGATATCATTTGATATTGTGCTGGATTTACTAATATAAGTGCACTTGCTAAAGATCTATTGTGCTGTCTCAAGTAGCTGGACTGATTGGTTCAGTGGTATACTTCAGTGGTGTACTAAAAAAAATGATTTTTGGTATACTGTGGAAAGAAATAGAAAGACATAAAAGATGATCATCATGGAGTGGATTTATTGTGTGAGACTCACCCTGCTCTCTTTTCACTACATCTCTGGAGAAGCCCAGCAGAGCTCCCATTCATAAAGGCATTCAGACATGAATTACCAAAGGACATTTCCAAAGCCTTAGAAAATGCTATATTGTAGTGACTGTATCTGCATGCAAGAAAGAAAAGTGAGGGATGCTGTCAGTGAAATGGGCTGGCTGGTTTCACCAGGTATCATGAGCTCTCAGATGTATAGGGGCCAAGCAACAGCCCTTAACCAACTAATTAAGTGGCATGGCCACTGTGATAACCAAATACAGCCAAGATGACAATCAAATTACTGTGACATGAAGGGCTCTTTGGCAGGAGCTCATAAAGATGGGGCCCCTCAAACTGAAATGGATTGGGAGCTCTCTATGATCCTGCTTAAATTGTATATCACTCCACCCCAATCTCCAAGAAAACCCTCTAAATTTGGTTAACAGATATCCAACTGGAGCAGCAAGATGTGGAGTCACATCAGCTTATTCCACTTCCAGACCTAAATTAGTTCACAAATCAAGAACACTTGAATGCAGGGAATCTGGATACTTTTGAGGAAAGAGACTATCATAATACACAAACATATGCTGTATACATTCTTCTTGCATCCTATCAAAGAGCTTATAAATCCTGACTTAGTTGGCTGTGCAATGAGAAAAGAAAAATACCCGGTCCGGGCACGGTGGCTCACGCCCGTAATCCCAGCACTTTGGGAGGCCAAGGCAGGTGGATCACCTAGGGTCAGGAGTTCAAGACCAGCTTGGGCAACATGCTGAAAGCCAGTCTCTACAAAAATACAAAAATTAGCCAGGCATGATGGCAGGAGCCTGTAATCCCAACTGCTTGGGAGGCTGAGGCAGGAGAATTGCTTGAACCCAGGAAGTGGAGGTTGCAGTGAGCCAAGTTTGCACCACTGCACTCTAGCCTGAGAGACAGAGCCAGACTCCATTTCAAAAAAGGAAGGAAGGGAAGGAGGGAGGGAGGGAGGGAGGAATAAAGAAGGAAAGAAAGAAGGATAGAAAGAAGAAAGAAAGGAAGAAAGAGAAAGAAAAAGAAAGGAAGGAAGGGAAAGAAAGAGAAAATAAAAATATATCTTTCAAGGATTATGAGATACTGGCTCTGAGCTAAGATCAATTCCTGGAGATCCAGAATCCCACTGTGGTCCACCAATCAAGTGAAATGTTATGAAGATGAGGTGAAAGTAGATCTTTAAGCCTATCCTGTGGTTAGGTCTCCATTCTCAATTGTATAGCTGGAATAGAGATGCTGGGAGATTGAATCATAGCATAAAAAAGGCCAGGTGGGAACCTTTGGAACTGAATTCTCAAGCAATGTCTTTATGCAAAATAGCAAATCAAAGAACACATGGACACAGGGAGGCAGTCTACTACACACTGGGGTCTATTGGGGGGAATGGGGTAGGGACAGTGGGGGGGCTAGGGAGGGATAGCCTGGGGATAAATGCCAAATGTGGGTGAAGGGGAGGAAGGCAACAAAACACACTGCCATGTGTGTACCTATGCAACTATCTTGCACGTTCTGCACATGTACCCCAAAACCTATAATGCAATAAAAATTTAAAAAATAATAATAATAAAATCCTACCACACATGACAGGTGGAATCATGGAGATAGGACTCAGCATTACAAACCCAAAAGGTTCAAGAGGGTTGATTCTTATCCTATCCTCATAGGATTCACCTATTTATTCTATGCAAAAGGAAGATAGACATTGAAAAATGATGTTGGATTATTGTAAACTGATCAGATGGTAATGTCAAATGCTCCTTCTGTTCCTAAAGTAATCTTACTACTGAAGCAAACCAACAGATCCTGGTACCTAGTATACATCTGTCAATCTGACAGACTTTTTCTTTCCCAATAACCATAATTAATGAGAAGCAATTTGCTTTCACCTAGAAGAAGTACACCATCACCATCTGATCTCAGGGTTATATGTCTGTTCTCTGACTTTTTCATACTTTATTCCTCAGAGACCTTGATCATTTCACCCTGGCGTAAGACAGAATGTTGGTAGTAGTTACCCTAGATCCCTTGGTAAGACACGGGAATACCAGAGAATAGGAGATAAAAATTCCAAGACTTGCCTCCATATCCAAAGTTCATCAGCTCTAGTGTTCTGGGACATATCAGGGAAGCCTCTCCCAAGTGCAAGAAAATGTGCTGCATCATGAACCCACTACCGCTGAGAATGTGACTTCTTTGAACTTTAGAGGCAGTAGGTACCATATTCATTTGTGCTGCTTTGATCCACTCACCATGTATCACATAAGGGTACCCCCTCTTAGGGAGGCCAAGGATGAGAAAAGGCTCTCGAGATGGCCCTGCAAACCTTCAGATAAGCATATCCCATTGTGCTTGAAGTGTCTGGGGCAGAGTGGAATATTGGACAGAGCCCATGGAAAACAATCATAGGAAAATAAATAGTTAAGGCTCATAAGACTTTGAAGCCAAGTTACATTCCCAAGAACATAATTCCTGTTCTGAAAAATGGATTGTGGCTTCCTTCTGTATCCTGGTACACAGAAAACCTGATTATAGGGCAAGAAGTAACTATGTGCCCTGAGTTGACCATCCAGAACCAAGTGTTATCTGAGTCATCACACCATGAAGCTGCATGTGCCCAGCCCTCAAGCATATCAGGCTCAAGCCTCATGGGGAGTTCAGTATGGACAGTTGGCTAAAAAGAAAATAACAAAAAAGTAACATGATTAATAGTCCATTTTGCATGATAATGTGAGTAACAATCTTGAGTCAACTTTTCCCATCACAACATCACAACAGCATCCCTTGAAAAATGGAGCCTCCCATTGGACAGAACTTCAAGTAGGACTTCTCATTCGGTTAGGTTTGGTTTTGCTTTGCACCTTGTCTAGAAAGGGAAATAACCATAGGTACAGACCTATACAGATTCATGGGAGATGGTTAATGTTTAGGTCATATGGTCAAAAGTTTGGAAAAATCAAGAGTGATGGATTAGTAACAAGGGAGTTTGGAGAACAGGTATAGGAGTATGTATATTAGAACAGACTCAGTGTGTATGAAGTGAATCCTCTTCAAAAGGTCCTCTTGAGCAGGAGGTTCTCAATAATCAGGAGAATAAGATGAATATCCTGTGGGTGTCCATCAGCCCTTTCCCCCACTGCCCTTAACCATGGGCTCATGAATTAAGTAGCCATAGTGCCATGAATGAAGATAACACATGGACTGCCTTTCCCAAGGCTGGTCTAGCTGGCCTCATAGCTCAAATGGAGGGTCCAGTCAGCCACTAGGTAGCAGATCAGTTAGACCTGGATTCCTTCCCAAATGGCAGGGGCGTTGTCTTTATGGATCTGAAAACATTCAGATCCATACGTCTTTCCTGGCATGAAGAAATATGGATCTGAATGTTTACTTTGCTGTCCATTTTGCTTCTGTCAACAACTCCCCATGACTTCATGAGTGTGATAGTCACAAACACAGAGTCCAATACAATGCTTCTGATTAAGGAACTGATTTTGTAGTAAAGGAAGTGAGACAACGGGATGCCACTCAAAGGACTCACCAAGTTTAGCATGCACTACATCCCCAGAAGCAACTGGCCTTAAAGAATGCCTGAATGTCATATTGAATCCTCAGTTGTGGCTCTAACTGATAAGAACTTCCCTACTTAAAGTGCTATCCTGTTGTTGCAATGTGTGCTCTGAACCAGCAACTAACATAGGGCATTCTTTCTTGCTTCCTGGAAAATGTTGGTCCAGAATCCAAGAGAAGAAAGTGGAGCTAACATTCTCACTTTTCCACTGAAAAATGCCCCCCCAAAATCTATCTGCTTCCTGTGCCTGCAGCTTTGGGCTTCGCTTTTCCAAAGCCTTTACTATCTAGGAATGAATGCTTCCAGAGGGCAATTTAGCAATGGCCTAATGCTGTAAAACTTGAAACTGCTACCTTGCCACAACTCCAGGGGCCTCCATGGACCATCCTCGGTGACCATAACAAGGTGTCTGTTTTGTGGTGTAGATTTAGTGGAGGAAGTTAGGGTTTACCAACAGCAGCCCCTGATATGGCAGAACTGGCTGCTTTCTTCAACCATAGCACAGGTAATGAAGTTCCAGGGACTAGTTGTTTCCCTAGAAGCTTAGTCTAAAGACAGATCCTGCAGCCCGCCAGCAATTGTAAATACCAAAGAATTAGTGATAAATTCCTTTCCATTTCAACTGGCCATGTTGGCTTTGGTTATTTGTAACTGATCAATAACTAAATGATGGAAGCACATATTAATAATATGCATCAAAAAACCCTTAAAACATGTATGCTTTTTGTTGCAGAATTCTCTTCTAGAAATAAATGGACAAGCACACAAAATTCATATGAACAAATGTATGTTTTTCTAACTTCAAAAAAAAAACTGAAGTTAACCCAGTCACTACCAAATGGTAATTGATAAATAAATAAGGGTAATCAATACGATTAAAATCATCCCAGAAATGTCAGGATATTTTACCTTTCCATAAAGAAGAAAAATCTCATGGAATGCAGAGTGAATATGTGTTTCTCAAAGAAGATGCAGTCCATGAAGATATGTAGCTTAGCATTTAATTTTTCATAAATGGTTATTCTTTTGTCTTATATTTGGAGAACAGGAGAAGAAACAGTGAATAGCAGGCAAGACTCTAAAATGTTTTGAATACTGCTTGCCAGATTCCCAATTAGGAATTTTTTTTAACCATTTAAATTAGGAACTAAAATTATAGCACAAATTTTGGTCATTATCTATTTCGCAACCATTTATTGAGTGCTGGGAAGACCAATACAAAAAAGACATGAGTCTGCTTTATGGAGAGTAGGAGGGAACTGAACTTAATGGCTAAACTTCAAAAGTTGGTCCTAATTGTGCTGGTGCTCTCCTGGCTCTCACCCTCTCTGCCCAGCATGTATGTTATAAGGAAGCTGCGTGTGATATCAGATGTGGTCACAGTTCAACTGTATCACATGACAAGTGTCTTCAATTATTTCTCTCCTGGTACATTTTAGATCTAAGGGTATTCCCACATAAAAACTTGAAATATTTTCCTGGTCTTTATTTATTCATTATTTTTATAGTTCAGGACTTTATTCACATGTTTATAGTACCCAAACCCATCTTGTCTTACTCTGGAAGCTGGCTGCCTTGGCACAGAGTAAATGCTAGTGCAATTTGAGTCATGTCCCCAGTTGTGAGCCCTTGGTCCAAGCGAGTTAGTTTCAGCTGATCGAAGCCTCCAATGCTATATTCCATGGCATATGTTTTCAACTTCTGGGCATGCCTGAAGCTGAGCTGAGAAACATTGAATTCTACCTGTGTATTTGAAGCTGTAGAGGACCATAAACAAGGATTTCTCTAAACATTTTTTTGGTATTAAAAACTTCCTGGGTCAGATTTTCTTAATCACTGATTTACAACCAAAATTTCATGAGGTGAAGAAAAGAACTGTGTCATCACACTGTATTTGAATTTTTTAAAATCAACACTAAACAGTTGGAATGTGATGTGGTTTGACTGTGTCCTCACCCAAATCTCACCTTGGATTGTAGCACCTATAATCCCTAGGTGTCATGGGAGGGACCTGGTGGGAGGTAACTGAATCATGGGGGTGGGTTTTTCCCATGCTTTTCTCATGACAGTGAGTAAGTCTCCTGAGACCTGATGGTTTTATAAAGGGCAGTTCCCCTGTACATACTCTCTTGCCTGCTGCCATGTAAGACATGTCTTTGCTCCTCCTTCACCTTCCACCATGATTGTGAGGCCTCCCCAGCCATGTGGAATTGTTAGTCCAATAAGCCTGTTTTTCCTTTATAAATTATGCAGTCTCCAGTATGTCTTTATTAGCAACATGAGAACAGACTGATACAGGATGTTATCAGGGAAGAAGCTGGTACAAACATCCACATTCTCCTCATAAGAATTGGGGTGCTTCCAGAAATAAAAGCATTTCCTCTACATTCACAGCTCCATTTTTTTAAAAAAAGACAACCAATTAGTATTTATTTTTCACATAGCCTGAACGCTGCCTCATCCAAGACACGACTCCTATGCTTGAAGACATTCTAGCAGCGTGAAGAGGACTGAGACACAGATTCTAACATTGCATACAGTTATTAAATTCCAGGCTCTGAAGGCTCAATCTAGATGAGTCACAGAGATAGAGATGGAGAGATTGAAAAATGAATAGGGAATAGAGAAATCGGCTTGAGGGATAGACAATAGACAGGCAAAGAGAGGAAAGATGTCCTAGGCAGAGGGAGGCAGCAACCTCAAAGACTCTGAACTAAAAGTGATGCAGAGAGCAGAGAAGCACGTTGAAGAGACTCTTCATGACTTCCCTCATCCAAATCCATTATTTAGAAATATCCAATATGCTGCAATCATACTATGTTCTGTGCTTTACGCTTCTCCTAATTAATCCTCATAACAATACTTGGAAGTTGGCATTAGTACAAAAGAAAGAAACTGAGGCTCAGAGACGTGAAGCAGTTTGGCCAGGTCTACAACCAGTAACAGCTACGGTCAGAAGAACTGAAATCCAGATGGGTCCCACTTCAAATCCTGGGCTATTTTTCCCTATCTTCACTGCCTCTCCAGTAGCCGCCTAATTTTCCGTGCCATAAAACCTAAATGTGATGGGAATCTTTCTTGGCTGTCATGGCTGAAATCAGAACCATCCTAATTTCACAGAAAGGTCCAGGTCTTACCACCTGATGAGAGTCTGCCCACTGCCAGGTTGTCCAAGGGCAGACCTCACAGGACACACTTGCTGATAATGGTTTCTGCAGTTGAGCCTGTCTCTCAGAGCTTACTGTGGAAGCTGGAGGTGCCTTCAAAGACACCTGCTTCAGCCTCTAAGCTACAAGAGAAGAACCACTCTCATTGCATCTCCCTCAGCACTTCAGGGAGCAAAGGAGCTCACTCATGATCATGGCTGTGGTTAATACTGTTGTGGCAGTGATAGGCAACCAGCTACCACTCTGAGCTCTAATGCTGATGTTTGCTTAGGAACTCCATGGGCCAAGGGAGCCTTATCTCTCTCCACACAGGCATCAGAAAGGTAACATTACTACATAGAGGAGATGTAGACAAGTTTAGTTATCTTACCACTCACTTTCAAAAATGGACTCAAGTCCCTACCCTAAAAATCTGCAAAATGAGACAACCTATAGTAAATTGATGGGATTTTTACTTTTAGCTAGGATGGTCATAGACTTTTCCAAAGCTGAACACTTCTAAGAGTGAAAGAGGGTAGCATTAATTAAAAAAACAGGCATAAAATAGTCTTCCTTCTACCTCTCAGATTCTCTAGGAAAATTACCTTTTAAAAAACATATTAGTTGGCCACCCAGTAACTGCTATTAAATGCATTATAATGTGACTTAAAAGAAGGAATAGAATCTGGATAAAGGAACTGGAGACAAGAGGATACGTCAGCCCAGGGAAGCAACCACACTGAAGTTACAGGTGATGCATAAGCGTGCGTGATATGTTCCAAGAGTGGTAACATTGACAAGTGCAAGGAACAGAACACACAGAATAACTGATAGTACAAACAAGTATAATTTTGCCCAGATTCCTCTGTCAAGAGAATTTATTTTCATATAGGATGGTGGTTGCTATACTTCTGGGTTTTCATTATTTGCAGGTAATACAGCCGTCGGGTTGCCAACTCTCAGCAATCTATTGCTGCATAATAACAAACTGCCCCGAACCTTAGTGGCTTAAAACATAAACATCTATTATTGCATAGGTCAGGAATTCAGGAGTGGCCCAGCTGGGTGGATCTGACTCAGGTTGCCTCATCAAGTTGCAGCTGAGATGTCAGCTCAGGCTGTATCATCGGAAGGTTTGACTGGAGCTGGAGAGGTTATTTCCCATGCTCACCCACACAGCTGTTGGCAGTGGCCCTTGTTTCTTCCCTAGCTGTTCTTCACTATGTGAACTTCACTGTAGAACTGCACACAAAATGGCAGCTTATTTCTCCTAGATTTAGTGATCCAAGAGAGAGCAACTGCAATAGAAAATAGTGCCTTTCAGAAATCAGTCTCAGCATTGACTATAATCACTTCTGCTATATTCTGTTGTTCACACAGACCAGCCCTGGTACCAATCCTATACTGTCATGCAAGTACCACCATGCAGAGATCACTGGAGATAATCTTGGAGCCCAGCTACCACACCAACTTTTAACTGTGCTAATTTTTTAATCATCATCTGATATAACAATTATAAATAAATACAAATAAAATTTTGATTCTAAAATACTAAGAAAGATATGTTGGCATAGGACAATTTTTTACATTAAAACTCTTATATAAAAAAACATAATACATTTTCCTTATTTTTTAAATTTCACCAAGAATAGTTATGTATCTGTTTGTTTTATTTACCATTGCTAATCTCCTCAACTAGAACCGACATTTTATCTGTTTCATTGATATCCCCAGTGACCATACCAGTAACTGACATAAAGTAGAAGACGTGTAAATATTTGTGGAATAAAAGAACAATGAACACTTCACTTTGGATTGGTAATTAGTAGCAGACTAAGGTTTGGAAATAAAGATATTGGGACCCAATCCTGAGACGTGCTTTTTGTTCAAAATAGCAGAACTGGTCCAGTTGACTACACTAAGAGCAAAATCAGGGCACACAGCCTCTAGAGCAATAAACTGTGGCAGAGGCAGAAAGAAAAGCCACCCACGAGATAACAACCATGATACTTTTCTGTGACTTCAAAAGGATCAACCTTCTTTGGAATGACATTCATGGGATTAGTCTTTTAGAGGGAACCGGGGTCAATGATAGGTGGAGACATTGAGACTGCAGTTCCTTGTCATTGGCTGAATTTCATGCCTGATGGTACAATTAAGGCTAGAATGGGTTTAAATCCTTACCCAGGGTCACAGAGTTGGATTCCAATGAGGTCAGCGGTTTCTTCCATTCCATGTTCTTTGATAGTCTTCACCACTGGAATCATTCCCATTCCCATCCCCACCTCCTACCCCCACCTTCACTACTCCCACTCCAACACAGAAAGGCTCAGCCCAGGGCAGCCATTGGCTCCATAGTCCATTCGACTTCCCCTCAGTGGAGACCCAAGGAAGCTCACACCACCAGGACATCCCTAGTGACCCAGCCTCTTATTCCAGACAGGAAAAGGAGACAGCGCAAACATGAGCTCAGTGTTTTTTACTAATTCTTCCTCCCAAAAAAAGGCTTAGTAAATATGAGTTTGAACGTAACCTAAAGACTTGCTTAACAAAGGGGAAAACCCACCAGCGTTTCTTAATTCTAACACACCTTTTGTTATGCAAAAGGCATGTTTTAAAAAAATGAATTAATTTTAAGACACACACACTAGTAATTTAAATTCACTAGAGAGTTAGCTATTTAGAGGAACCCTAAATCCTTTCACAAACTGAAGAACATTTAAGTAATTACCCTCTAATTTATGTGCTCTGTAAGGTTAACTATTTAAATGTCTGGTTTTCTTAATTCAAGGCACACCCAAATGTGTACAATGTCTTTAAAACTCATTATGGCTGACAAATGTATTTCTTTGTTTTCTTTAACAGACAAAACTGTATTTTGGTGAAATAGGCAGAAGATACCTATTATTCTGGCAATTGTTTAAATACTCGCTTATTGCAAAGAGGACTTCTGTGCAGGTGATGGAGAATGGATGTGATCAAGAATCAAATTGTCTTACATTTAAGAACACATTATGAACACATACATGTGAAGTCTTTGTAATTTGTATGCAGTCCTTAAACCTCTGTAATTCATGTTCAATGTAATCCTAATTTATTTAGTGGTTAAGCATGTAGGTTAGTAACAGGTATAGTTTTAAATGTTTAAAATATTTGGAATATTAGAAAACATTATTTAAAATATTCAATGAATAAATCGTCTTTTTTTTTTTTTTTTTGAGACGGAGTCTACCTCTGTTGCCAGGCTGCAGTGCAGTGGCACCATCTCTGCTCACTGCAACTTCTGTCTCCTGAGTTCAAGTGATTCTTCTGCCTCAGCCTCCCGAGTAGCTGGGACCACAGGCATGTGCCACCATGCCTGGATAATTTTTTATTTTTAGTAGAGATGGGGTTTCACCATGGCCAGGATGGTCTCGCTCTCTTGACCTCATGATCTGCCCACCTCGGCCTCCCAAAGTGCTGGGATTACAGGTGTAATAAGTTGTCTTTTACATGTTGTTAAGCCCAGATCAACATACTCAATGAAAACTTCACTTCTTATTGGTGACAACCTGGCTTTGCACGCTTGGTGTTTACTTGGTTGAAGCGAATGTGCTGTGGAGGAATGAATATACCAGAATTCACACGCTTAAAAGAAACACACTGGGGAGTTGATGGAAGCTTCTCCTGAGGATATCTTGCTGTTCTGATTTTATAATAGGACAGGCTAAAGATTGGCTATATTAAGACCACTCACGTTTCCCCAGTCCTAATTCTTTCCCCAGGTCTGGTTTTATAAATGCTGGTAATAAACTGTATCAGGAAGAAGGTGTTTGACTACCAGGGTGAATAGTTTGGAAACAATGTTAGCAGAGAAGAGGCGGTGCTGCCAAGTTCTGAAAGCAAGACTGAGAGTGCTGTAACCTGGCCAAGGGGCAGAGCCCCAGACACCAGACTAGGGCCACCACGCATGCCTGCAGGACCCCCATTCACCTGGAGTCCAGCACGAATGGCACCCTTTAGAGCACAGTGCAGGGACGACCTCTCACATAGGTAACCCGCATCCCTGGAGGTGAACCACAGCCCTGCTAGTCCCTCCTCACAAGTTCAGTTCCACAAGAATGTGGTCTAGATACAAGTTGAGGGAAGACGATTGGTTTGACCCTTTCTATTTCAACCCAACCATACTCGTTAACACAAAATGCTAGCTACTCTAGACCGTGGAGCTTTCTAAATCTTCTAGGCCACTAGCAACTTCTCCATGCCAAATGTCAGGGCTGTCTAGGGGATGTCACCTTCCAGGGTGAACCCAAGAAGTAGCTGGCAAAGCTGGAGACTGTAGGAGGAGCAATAGACAAACAGCACAGTGCCATTCACCTGACTCAGGCAAAACCACATGTTTTAAAAGTCTGAACTGTACAGGGGCCAGGTTCAAACTAGAGGCTGCCAAAAGCTGGCTGATATGAGGGGACATCAGGGGCCCATCTATAATACACGACAGCTTCCTAAGAGAGCAACATGCATACTCAGTCTTGTAGATGAGTATGTTGATGGCTGCTTGATTCTTTTTGCTCCATATAATAATAATATCATCATCATCATCTCTGTCACAGTTGACAGATCTTTAGCCGTCACACATACAAGCAGTGTTCTGAGCATTTTGCACACATTCATTTAGTGTAAAGCACAGAATGAGTTGCACACCAACCCTCTGTGCATTCCTACCTCCAATCCTCACAACGTCCTGTCTTGTTCCAACCACTGCTGCGTGATCAGCTCCGTATAGGCTGCAAGCATTTCTGCACAGGTGCAGCCCTTCATGACAGGCTCTGCTTCATGACTGCTCCTTGCACTTCTTACCTCCTGCCCCGGGGATTCCCTGGTGTCACAGGTGAACCCACAGAATCCTGCTCAGCACTCCCACATGTGCAACTGGGAAGTGCAAGGGTATTGCCCATCCAAGACGATAGATGCACAGTTCTGAGGCATGTGTCTTAAGGTCCTGGGCAGCAAGCAGCCCAGCCACGCACCGTGGTCACCTCAGTTAGTCCTTCCTTCCCTCCAGGCTTCTCCCTCCCAGCTCTTTCCTTCTGTGCCCTAAGATCTCATTCCCATAAACTACTCACGTTAACCTTTGTCTCCTCTGCTTTCAGGGGATCTAAGCCAGGATAGTTGGCATTTTGGAATGAATGTTTATGTCACCCCAAAATTCAGGTATTGAAGTCTTAACCTTCAATGCAACTGCATATAGAGATGGGGCCTTTACGGGGTAATTAAGGTGAAATGAGGGCATAGGGGTGGGACCCCCAATCTGAAAGGATTGGTGTTCTTATAAAAAGAGACCTCAGAAGGTGAACTCCTCTCTCTCTCTCTCTCCCCTTTCCCACATACAGGCACACAAAGAAGAGTTCATATGAGGACACAGTGGGAAAGCAGCTGTCACAGGAAACCAAGAAACCCATCAACCCTGGCAGCTCCTTAGTCTTGGATCTCCAGCCTCCAGAATGGTCAGAAGTACATGCCTGTTGCTTAAGCCACCCAGTCTGTGATATTTTGAGTGGCAGCCCTGCGAGACTAAGGTGATTGGTAAAAGGGTATCCCTGGAAAGAGTATGCTCGGAATAAAATGCTAGAGCTGGGTCACTGACCAATCAATCATATGGCCATAAAGATGCCACTGCTGTGGTGAGTGGGTTTTTACAGGCAGTCCCCATGACTCTTGTCTGTGATTGATTAGGATGGGGGACAGGTGGTGGTGAAGCATCAGGTTAGTGACAATCCTTAAAAAGGAAACAACACATGTCATTCATTCTGCATGTATCACACCCATAAAATGAGCAACAGCAACCTTGAACCCTGATGTAAAGCATGGACTTCAGTTCCTAACAATGTATCAATATTGGCTCATTCAGTTGAACAAATGTAACCCACAATGCAAGACATTAATAATAAAAGAACTGTGCATGGGGGTGAAGGGAGGGGTACATGGGAACTCTCTGTACTTTCAGTTTTCCTGTAAATGTAAAATTATCCTGAAAATTTTATCAATTTGAAAGATAAAATACATTTGAATAAGAGGAAGTTAATAAAAAAAGAAAATGACAGGCTCAGATGAGTCAGCTCTCACCTCAGTGTGGACTCAAAATCACAGTCAAGGTCTTATGAAGAGATACAGAAGTGCATAGAAGACTGTGTCACAGGCAGGACAGGCCTGCTATGTGGAAATTAGGGCACTCATAGGAAAGCATAGGTCCCTGAGACCTTGCAGAGGCCAGGGAGGCTGGTGAATGAGCTGAGTCTGAGAATCTTGAATGTCAGATCCACTAAACTCTCTGTGCTGGCACAAGCAATGCCCTGCTCTCTGATGGAAGAGAGAAGCCTTCACAACCTGGAAACCTGCAGACATCTCACCTAGAACATGCTTCTCAGACAACAATGCCTGTCCTCCTCACGATCTGTTCCCACCCCATCCGCTTTGCCTCAGCAGAGCCTGTGTGGGAAAATAAAGTCCTTGATGTGAATGGAAATGACTCAGGCACTGAAAGGATGGCAGGACTTGGTGGATATGTACCAGCAGAAACCAGAACGCAGAGGCACAGGGCAATCGGGTTGTAGGGCTGGTTGGGGAGGAATTATTGACATAGCCAATCACTTATGAGTTCCCACACCTGTTTTTGATGGTTCCTTGAAGATAGGACAAAGTAGGTAGTGACATACAGCAAAAAAAAGGGGAAATGACCCAGTGCGGTGGCTCATTCACATCTGTAATCCCAGCACTTTGGGAGTCTGAGAAGGGAGGGTAACTTGAGGCCAGGAATTTGAGACCAACCTGGGCAACATAAGGAGCTCACATCTCTACAAAAAACAGAATAAAATAAATGAGTGAGGCAGGGGTGGTGCAAGCTTGTAGTCCCAAATACTGTTGCAGCTACTTGGGAGGCTGTGCTGGGAGGATGGCTTGGGCCCAGCAGTTCAGGACTGCAGTAAGCTAAGATTGTGCCACTGCACTCCAGCCTGAGTGACAGAGAAAGAGAAAGAAAGAAGGAAAGAAAAAAAGAGAAAGGAAGGAAGGAAGGAAGGAAGGAAAAGAAAGAAAGAAAGAAGGAAAGAAACAGAGAAAGGAAGAAAGAAAAGGAAGGAAGGAGAGAAAGGAATAAAGAGAGAACAAGAGAGAAAGAAAGGGAAGGAAAGAAAGAAGAAAGAAAGAAAGAGACATGCAGACATGGCAGAAGATGTGACAGGGACACAGTGAGGATGTTATGAAAGATTGGATTAAAGTGAATAGTCTGGTGCCATATGCAGTATCTTCACAAGATAGATCAAGTCCTCAACATTGGAGCAATATGTCACCCACAGCAGTGGCCATCTTAACACACATCCTTTGGTTGGCCCTCCCTTTGTCCCTGTCCCACCTCTCCTGACTCTCTCATGCTATCTGGGATCCCATTCTAAGATAAGCAGCTCAGCCAGGTGCAGTGGCTCATGCCTGTAATTTCAGCACTTTGGGAGGCTGAGGCGGGTGGATCATAAGGTCAGGAGTTCAAGACTAGACTGGCCAACATGGTGAAACCTCGTCTCTACTAAAAAATCAGCTGGGCATGGTGGCTCGTGCGTGTAATGCCAACTACTTGGGAGGCTGAGGTAGGAGAATTGGTTGAACTGGGATCCAGGAGGCAGAGCTTGCAATGAGCTGAGATTGCACCACTGCGCTCCGGCCTGGGCTGCAGAGTGAGACTCCATCTCAAGAAAAAAAAAAAAAGATAAGCAACTCAGACAGATAGATCCATTTGTCCACACTCCACCTTGGGGAGCACCTGGGTAGATTCTGCTGTTATCCCTATTTTGCAGATGAAGAGATTGCAGCACAGAGAAGCTGACTTGGTTGACTGAAGTCATACAGCTAATGAGTGACTTAGCAGGACTGTGACTCCAGGCCACCTGATTTTCAAATCAGTACCTTTCACCATGATGCTTAGTTAGTCAAATAAGACAGGACAAGCTGGAGAAACACAGACCTCATTCCTGCACATCCTAACCCACAAATTCTGAAGTCTTGAAACAATTTTCTCAATTACCCCAGTCTAAAATTTTTCATCTAATTTAAAAAAATTGGAACTCATGTTAAATCATCCAAATAATTTTTCCTTTGCTTCTCTTTTCTTTGACTCTATAGATCAAGTTTCTCTTATCTCTCTGATACTTTACCATCTTCTCCTCAACCATAATAAAGCCACTTAAATTATTGCTAAAAAGTTAGAACTTTAAAGCAGCTCAGAAAAAAGTACTATTCCAAGAGGCAGAGCAAGTATTTTGAGCAGCCAGACTGTCACAGGTAGTACTGGGCACATGATATGGATATTTATTGATCTAAACCACGCCTA
Organism: Saguinus oedipus; assembly: GCA_031835075.1. Classification (NCBI taxonomy): domain Eukaryota; kingdom Metazoa; phylum Chordata; class Mammalia; order Primates; family Cebidae; genus Saguinus; species Saguinus oedipus. The sequence continues at coordinate 94,539,926 of CM063183.1, read as the reverse complement.
AGGACCAAAGAATAAATTAGTTAATTGTTTTCATTGAATTCCCTTTGAAAACTTTTTATTTCAGAAGAAAATACTCTCACAGAAGAAAAATAAGGATTATTCTCATTTCAAAAAGAAAATGGAGTAGCAAAAATCTGTGTCACTTGGAAACTTCTTCCTTGGCTTCATGGTACTACTTTCTCTAGCGTCTGCTACTTCTTAATTATTTTCCTGGACTCTTTCACTGCCTTATGCTTTCTCTGACCATGACCATCCCTCAAATGTGGGTCCACCTTGGGACTCTGACCCCTGCACTTGCCCTTGTTGTGCTCACTAAGAGGGCTGTCAGCTGGGTAAAATGACTCACACTTGTAATCCCAGCATTTTGAGAGGCCAAGTCAGGATGATTGCTTGAGCCCCCAGGAGTTCAAGACCAGCCTGGGAAACAGAGAGATTCTGTCTCTACCAAAAATTAAAAAAAAAAAATTAGCTAGGCATGGTGTGTACACACTTGTGGTCCCAGCTACTCAGGAAGTTGAAGTAGGAGGATTGCTTGAGCCAGGGAGGTTGAGGCTGCAGTGAGCTATGATCAAAAAACTGCACTCCAACCAGGGTGACAGAGTGAGGCCCTGTCTCAAAAAAAAAATTAAAAGTGAAAAAAGAGGCCAGGCATGGTGGCTCACACCTCTAATCCCAGGGCTGTGAGAGGCTGAGGCGGGTGGATCATGAGGTCAGGAGTTCAAGACCAGCCTGGCCAAAATGGTGGAACCCCATTTCTATTAAAAACATAAAAATTAGCCAGGCATGGTGGTGCACACCTGTAATCCCAGCTACTCAGGAGGCTGAGGCAGCAGAATCACTTGAACCCAGGAGGCGGAGGTTGCAGTGAGTTGAGATAGTGCCACTGCACTCCAGCCTGGGTGACAGAGTAAGACTCCATCTCAAAACAAAAACAAGAGACCTCCTGTACTCCAGAACCCCTCATCTTGGGTCCGAGCCCCCAACACGTACACACACACACACACACACACACACACACACGTGTGTGCACGCACGCACATGTGCACTTCAGCCAAACCCAACTACTTACTACTACTTACTAAGACATCAAACTCCTCCATGTCTCTGTTTCATGCAAGGAAACAAAAAGGGATTTATTTTCTTCTTTCTCTTTAATTCTTATGTATGAGCCCCAAGGTTTACATATGATTTTAGAGGAAAAGTTCATTTCAAGAGCAAAGAAGTTTTTTCATCTCATACAGTAGCCCTGCACCTGCATGCTCAAAGCCAGTCGGTCCTCAGCTGCTCTGCAGTTCAGCACCAACCACAGGGAAGGCTTCGTCAGATGCTGGGCCTAGAAACGTCTCCCATCCCTTCTGCTCACATTCCATTGGAAGGAACTCAGACACTCGCCAGCAAGGGACTCTTGAAATATAGTCTCCAACTGAGAGGTCACATACTGGGCTAGACCATTAGGTTGAAAGATTGGGAAGATAGATTTGGTAGGCAGCCAGCTGCCTGCCCACTGGGATGTGTTCACAGTTCTTGGGTTCATGGTGTAGCAGAAGCTATAGTCCAGTTTCCATAAGAGAAATAAGGAATAAATGGGAAAAGAAGACCTGATTAATTCAAATAAATGATAAACAAAAAACTATTTTACCTATGTACAAGATTGTAAGTCTGAATGTTCCACATATTTTCTTCGGATCTCTGTTTTACTTAGAACAACTTTTTAAGAATGAAAGGCACAACACCTCTCTGAGCATATGGCCATGGGGCTCATCTAAGAAGAGTAATAACGACTAATGAAAATGTTTCTGCATGACACGGAGGGTCAAGGACATACCCAGGATGCCTCCAAATCTGAAAACGATGCCAAGTTGGAAATCAAAACAAAATCTAAGACTCTCCAAGGCAAAACATAAGGGCCTTAGACACACATATGGTTTCCATCTCTAGCTGAAAGAGCTGGGTCTAAACTGAGTTTCAAAGCACATATGCAGTTTCATAAATAGAATTAGGTATACCAGGATACCTTCCAGCCCAGAAATTTAGCAATGTCCTTTGTACAACTAAAGATCTGCTGTTCTGAAATCTAGTCTTTGCTAAAGTTTCCTGGCTGGTCTTGAATTCTCATAAAATTTGGTTTCAGATTATATTACAGAGCTATAATAACTAAAATAGTATGATACTGGCCTAAAAATAGATATATAGACCAGGGGAAAAGACTAAAGAATGCAGAAACAAATCCACACACCTACAGTGAACTCATTTTCAACAAACATGCCAAGAACACATATGGGGAAAAGACAGCCTCTTTAATAAATGATGCCGGGAAAACTGGATACCCATATGTAAAATAATAAAACTTGACCCTTGTTTTTTGCCTTATATAAAAATCAAATCAAATGAATAAAAGAGTTAAATCTAAAAAAAAAAAAAAAAAAAAAAAATTTGGTTTTCACATGTGTTGGGGAAGCTTTAAAGAGTTGCTTTGTGAGAAGGCTAATGAGAATGCCAGAATTTTCATTTTAGGGTAAAGGGTATAAACTAAGCCATCCATAATTTGAACATTTGAAAAAGATCTTCAAAACATGACTTTTGGAACTGACCTCTCAATAAAATGTACTTTCTGTCCAAACGGTGTGACCAATGAGACAGTAATCATAGTTTAAACTAAGCCATTGCTACTGTCAGGAAGAATTTACAAAATCTAGAATTGTAGCTGTTTCAGATTTCATTGTCAAAATGCAATACCTAGCCTGCACTAAGACCATAAATCTGAAAATATAAAAGAAAATTTAAAAATTATGAATCTGAAGTGAGAACCTAATTGTTTCTATTTTCTCCAAATTTATTGAGCCTCAATTTTATCAGGGTAATGACACACACATGGAGAAGGTCCTCATTGAGGGGTTTTGTTTCCAGAAAGTTTATATCCTGCCTATTTCATTTTATAAGATGTGGTATGTACACATACCGCTTCCCAATAACCCTCTGTTTGAGGTAAGAGTGTTGTGATGATTTGCCTTTCAATTAGTTTCAGATTGGGATTGGGTAACTTATTTGCTCAAACTCATGATGTAATTCTTATAATTGCTATGGTCCTAGGGAAAAAGAAAGTCAAAGAAAGCTAGAATCATGTTTACCCTTCAAATTGGTCAGTTGACCCAACTTCCATATTTTTTGTAAATTTTACCCAACCAGCACTAGATAAATAGAATACTCAAATTATTCATGAAAACAATCCATTTGAGGTCTCTCAAATTAACTATATAAGCTATACAAAAAAAATCCTCTAAGAATTCCCAACCTGTTTATTTGCTTGAGAGTAATTGTCTGGATTAGTTAATCTACTCTGTAAGGTGAAGGCTGGAAGCCAGCCAGTGTGCAAGCCTTGTGGTTAACTTCTTGAAAATTTGTTTTCCATATGAAATCAAGATAGTGCAATTGCTAGGTGAATTCAAAATTCTGTGAGACTCATCTACAAAGGTATGGTGAAGGATGTATAAATACCTTTTTGCCAATATACATGTTCTCCTCTGGAGCACAGGTTCTCTTGACTTACAGCATTTGACAGTTGGAAGCTTCCTTCATTCACTCTCTCACTTACAGTTAATGACAGTGAGGTTGAGAGAGGTGATGTCACTTGTCCTATAGGATTCACAACACTTTCTGACTCCCATGCCAGTGCTCCTTATCACACAGTCTGCTGCCAAACTCATCCCAATATTCATCTTGAGGAACGCTAGTTGTGGAAATCCCGAGATCACATTGTCAATGCCAGAATAACTTTAGTTTGTAGCAGAGCATTTGAAAAGCTGACAGGAAGTCACAGAAATGGAAAATGTGGCCATTTCAAGACACTGCCGAAGGAAGAGGAAATTCTCAAGGGGAACAGGCTCATGCACAGGCTGCTGTTCTTCTGAGATAAGCTAGCAGAAATCTTCCTGAAGAGCATCCTGGAAAGAAAAGGAAAGATTTCTTTTCTTATTCTCTCCTTTACCAATAAGAGAGGTAAACATTGGCAAACCAGCAACATGGAGAATTGGCATATTAGTTCTGGGAGCTCTCACTTATTCACCTGTCAGAGATGGGTTACTGAACACAGTTGGCAGTGCCTGAAGCTCCTTGTTGGGGGAACGAGTCATGACCAACCTTTCCCTTTCCGAGAGGTGTCCAATGAAGGAGGATCCTCTCAGTCTTTGAAGACAAAGCCCCAAGAATCAGAGAAAGGTGGCATTTAGTCAGACAGCACCTCTGGCTCTTTGGTTAGGAGCATTAGAAAGAGGTTTTCTTTTAACAAAGGACATCCCCGTATATCCCAACGCTGGTTTCATGCTGCATTCTAATAAAGGGGTTTTCTAGAAGCAGCACCAGTAATACACCAGAGCAGGGCTTTTCACTTGCATTTTCATGGGTAGTTTGGGGTCTTCAGGAGCCTCGGAGATGTAGAGCTGCTGTTCTGTGACTGGAATGTCCATGCCCACAGGAACTGGATCAGAGAATATGGAACAGGGGATTAAACTACACACAACATATGCAGGCTTAGCTGCCCCAGATCTCGCCATGTGTGTGCCAGGTGGTGAGCTGCATTAGATGATACTAACCATCTCTCTTCATGGCCAGAATCTCCAATGATAACTGATATGTTCATTCTCTTAACTCATGGCCACCATTAGATCAATAAATATTCACTTTATGCTTTATTAGGCACTCCGTTGGCACTCTTTAAGCTTCCAAGAGTAGAATATGCTAATTCTCTGCTATCCGAATCTTATTGGGGGTTTCATTCTCTTCCCTTCTCCTCCTTCTCCAACCCCTAGTCCCATTTTGCCAAGATTAAGAACAGATTCACAGTAGAACAGAATGGACACCGAGTATCTTCCAGGGATTTTTGAGCCTGGTGTGATATGTGTTTAATTGTTATGTCTGGTGATTACTAATGGAGACAGAGCCTCGGATTCTCCACTGCTTTGAAAGGCAGAATGGTAGCATACGGATTCTGCACTGTGCTCTCCTTTTAACTAACCTGTGGGAGCACCTGTGTCAGGCTGAATTGTTCCAGAACAGCATATCAATTAGGCAAGCAGAGGCTTGAGGGTTTTTTTGCAAACCTTCCTACCAAACACTTCTCTCCAATTTAGTCTGTGGGTCTTTCTATTTCAGTACCTGTCACCTTATTACCTAGTCTCTTTGAAATGATGACCACTTAAGAAAAAAGCAAAAGAAATAAGTGAAGAATACAAAAGAAAAAATCATCTTTCTTCTTCCAAAACATCCTCTGACCAGCAAAACTTTGGAAGCTACAAAATATCCAGAAATACTCCAGTGGCAGAGCTGAGTAAAACCATATAAATTTCCATATGATCTGTGTTTGCTGGGACACACTATGCTATGCTATAGTAACAAACAAAGGCCAAAGTAGCAGGGGTTCAGCCTTATAGAACCTTGTATCTTGCTCATGCAAAGTCTGGTGCAGGTCAGCAGGGCTCTCTTCCATCTGGTGTCTTAGAGATCAAAGGTCTTTCCATTCTGCACTGCTATCACTTCAACATCAGACTCCCAGGAGAACAGAGAGCATGGGAGACTCTTACGTGCCTCAGAACACAAATAATATGCCTCTTTACTCAAAGTCCACTGGGCAATGCTGGTTAGATGATCTTGAACTATTTTCAGGGCAACTTGAGTCTCCCCATGTGCTCAGGAATGAATACCCAGATGTGGTAAGCACCAGGTATCTCTACGGCTTCCATCAAGGGCCCAACTCATATTCTGTGGGGCAGATGTTTTCATTACAACCATCTTCACAATTGCTAGCAACTGCCACATCTGACAAGTAGCCAGTCCCATTGCTTTAGGACCTCCCAGTGACCTCACCATAATCCCAAGGCCCTGCCTTCCAGGCCCACATGAGGGACCAGGATTTCTCATCAGCACTTTCAACAGATCATGGCACTGGTTTTTGACCTGGAGATTTAGATTAACTTCTGCTGCACCAATACAGTCACCAAAACCTCAAGAGTCACAAGAGAAAAAGATTTAATTCTCCAGGATCTCTTACAGCATGAGAAATCAGATTTTGGGGAGGAAAATACTTTCATAAATTGGTTGCATATAAAAATCACAAATGTTGAGGAATCATGTGTTAGACATAAAGCTGAAGTTATCCCAGAGGAGGGAGACAAAAAGCAAAAAGGGTGGGCCTTTTCTAATCAAAGACTAGGGGGATTCCTAGGAGGGGGTCCTATCTTGGAGAATGATTCTCCAAGAAAGCTGCTGAACTGAGAGCAGGCTTGAGACTGACCTTCCATGAAAATAATGGCGTGGACTAGGAAGGTGACATTCAGGCACTGAGGCGAAGGGAGGCTGAAGGAAGAATGCATCAGCAGGAAGGACTCTGAGTTCTGCCAAGGCCATGGAATGAGATTCGAGTCAAATGTGACCAGATCCTCTAGGGCAGGGGCCCAGCTGACCCCTGGCTCACACAGTAAAGAACTTAATTCGACTGGGTATGGACTGCTGAAGCTCTCCAGCCAAGCCACAGGAAAGGAGGAGTAGCTGGGGCAGAGTAGTTGACTCGTTTCACGTTGCCCTTCAGATGTCTCAACCTTACATCTCCTGAAAACCTGCAGTGAAAGTAACCTACTTTCACCTTTTAGGGGACATCCCAGTTGGCCTTATATCATATGGGAAATGCATTTTGCTTCCTCCAGCTCCCCTCTCCTCTGCTCTACACACACCTTGAGAACTAGGACCTAGAGAAATGTGCCTTCTCCACAGGACTCTGCACTGCATCTGGCCTATCATGGATACTTACTCACCTTCTTCCCTAACCTATCAGGTGGGGGTGGTGAATGTATCCTGTATCTCCTGTATCCTGTATGATCATACAGGATACAGGAGAGGCAGTGCAGCACAATGACTGGCAGCAGGGATAGGGCACGTGGTCACACTGGTGTGGACCTCAACTTTGATTGTAATTTCTAGGAAGAGCAATCATCTCTTAGGGCTGTGCTGGAGGCTAAGTGAGAAAAAGAATATAAAACTAAGAGTCAGAGCCAGCATACAGCGAGCCTTGGAGAATGTTGTCTGCTTGACTAGCTGAATGCCCTCTGAGAGTGTGGACGATAGAAAAAAAAAAAGCTATTTTGGAGGTGAATCACCCAGAAACCAGCCCAGCTGGGCTGGGGAAATATTAGGAAATGAACAAATCAGCACCGGGAACCCTCCAAGTGACCTGGAGTAAGACGGTTTCTCAACATGAGAAAGTCCACTTTGTCTTAATGAGAGACTTAACAACGATTGAGAAATGCAGGCATCAGCCAAGTGAACTAGGAGATGTGAAAAGGCAGGGGAAGGCAGAGGCACTTCCCAGAGATCTGGAAAATACACAGATGGCAGAGATCATCAGTGGTGGCCAGTGTGTTCCCAATTTCTTCTATAGTACTTGTTTTTTGCAGTCACTGGCTGACAGCATAGGGACAGCTAGGTATGGCCCTTGACCGAGGGCCAGCCCATGGGACGTAAGTGAAAGTGTGTGCTGTAGCTTCTGGGAACCTTCTTTAAGAGACAGAAGGTGTCTGCCCCTTGCCACATCTTCCTCATTCCTCTTTCTTGCTAGCAGGAATGCAGGCATGATGGGCAGCACTACAGCAGTCATCTTGGACCTAGATGTATCCTGGGGAGTGGAAGCACATGTGGAACCAGAAGAAAGAAGAAGCAATGAGCAATGGAGGCCAGACACCCCAGTGTCCAGTGTGTCAGATAAGCAAAGTTGACCTCACTCCAGAGGAGACAGAGAAAGAGGGGAGGAGGGTGTCCAGATTTTTATGTAAGAAAGAAATAAACCTCTATCTTGCCAAAGCCAAGTTATTCTGGATCTCTCATTTTATGCACAGTCCAACTCAATCCTCAAAGGTAGTAACTTACTTTACCTATGTGGCCGTTGATGACATTTCCACTTACCAGCCTTGGCTGTTCATTATATTTCTATTCAATTGTTCTGGGATGCTAGCATTTATTATAACATTAATCTTATTTTAACAGTGTTATAATCTCACTCCCATTTAACTGCTCTTCAAAATGAAGATTGAATGTCAGTTCTACTATTGTCCATCTTGCCTGGGTATTGTAACAGTTTTCACAGATCTGTTTTTCAAAAAGCGAGGATGGAGGGAGCAGAAACAGAGCTTCTCAATTTTGCCTAGAGCTGGCCTAAGGAACACCTTATTCTGCAGTGGGAACACATACAAAGAAAATATTATTTGAAAAGGATTCTGGCCTCCCTTCATCCAAAAGAATCATCTCCTAACACAAAGTTGGCATTCTCTGTTACTCACCCAATGTAAATTGGTTTTCCTTCTGGGTGAGCAGTGATTTGCAGAGATCACCGGGTGAGGCGCAGCTCTTGATACTGGGCCAGGTTGGCAGGGGTGGCTCTGCACGTTCAGACAGCTTCTCTGCCTCCGTGGACCAGGAGAGACCACCTGCTGGCTCTCTGGATTGTGCTACCGACCCAGGCTGGAGAATGAGAAAGGAAGGGATGAGAAGTTTTCCTAGCCAGGTGGTGCTCAGCACTGCCACATGTCATCATCTTCCTGACTGATGGGAGGTCACCTGGTAAGGGCTGGGGGCCCCCACCTCTCCACTGTGACTGCCTCTGTCGGGCAGGCCTGGGATTTGAACTGATCTGTTATTTATTGGAAGGGATATTTTTAAGACCTTGTGTGTTTAGGTTGCTTTATTCTTTCACCAGCCTTCACAGGTATGAGTCTAGGTAATCTTCATAACAGCTTTTGGAAAGTAGGCCTGGAGGATACTGTTCTCAGTATTTCCAATGGAGAAAATCAAGGCTCTGAGAGTCGCCTCCTATAACTTCTGTAGCTGGAGCCCTGATCCCTCTTGTCTGGCCTCAGGACAGCCAGGAAGCTGGGACAAGTGCATCGACAGCAGCTGGGAGAGGAGGCTGGCAAGAGGCTCTGGGTTTCTCCCTGCACGCTGCCTTCCCTGGCACAAACTCTGCTTGAAGTCCCCAGCAGGCAATGCCAGCCCCAAAGACAGAGACCTGGGGCCTCACACTTCACCTTGCCTGCCCCTCTGAGGGCCCAGCAATTACTCGAGAATCTGACTTTGGTGATTTAATTGCTTTTTCCTTAAAGATGGAGAATCTATGTAATTTCTCCTTTTTATCCTTTGCTACAGCTGGAGTGGTAAATGCTACCTACTGCCAACAAACATGAGCATCCACTCTTTCTTTGATGCCTCTTCCATGAGACATTTGAACTGAAATAAGAGGTGTATCATCTAGAATGAGTAACCAAGGGGGCCAAGAAAGACCTAGACTGAAGAAACAAGTTAACATGTGAGTGTTCTCCAGCACAGGTCCCACCATGGAGATGCAGTCAGCCATGCAGCCAGGGGACACAGATCCACAGCTCTCATGCTGATTCAGGACTGCACAAGCACTGCGGAAGCCAGGGAGCCAGTGTCCTGAGCATCCTGGTGGTTCTTTCCACGTGTGAACAAATGAGCAATGCGCACCAAGCTGCACCGTCTCCTCTGCTGCGATTTCACTGCCGAAGAGCCGAGGAAGATTAGGATGCAATTAACAGAGTAGAGTGACCTGTGACAGGGTTAACCTGTGGAGCAGAAGCAGCCATAAATCAGCATCCTGGCCTCACGCACGCACCAGCAGAAGGAATCACACTAGGGGCTTTAAGTCAGCCAAATCAAAAGCGCTACCAGATCTAGAGGGTGTTTTCTTTTCTAGAACCTAGAATAGGTCTCTAGAGACAGATGGATGCTTGGTTTCTGAAAACTGTAAAACAGGGAGGCAAGATGCAATATGCACAGAGAATTAGTGTCAGTTGTGTTTATGGCTTTTTTTTTTTTTTTTTTTGCTTGCCAAAAAAGAGTAGATTCCTTATTCTCATGTGGTAAAAGATGTGCTCTGTTTTCTTTAAAATCTAATAGTATTTTTGGTAACAAAATGGAAAAATATGAACCTTCCTTTGTTGCTTTCATCGAGAATTGATATAAGCTTATCTATGAAGAGACGTTAAATAACCATGATGTCAAAAGAGCAAGACCGTTTGTTGAATACTTATTATGTGCTGGGTGTTAAACTATCTTAGCTCTTTGATTTTTTTCACACTTTTCAGAGGTAGGTTTAGTGGGGACCATTTTGCAGATGATGAAACTGAGGCCCAGAAAAATGAAATACATTTTCTAAAGTCACACAACTAATTAGTGTAAGAAATAGAATTCCAAGATTCAAAAGATACAAACTGGAAAGTTATCATTTACCATTGAATTTTCATACCTTGTCACGTCAGAATTGGTAAGAATCTTACATAGAATAAAGGTGTCATAGTATAAACTACTTGTTCTTTTTCTTTTTTTTTTTTGAGACAGACCCTTACTCTATCACCCAGGCTGGAGAGCAGTGGCACAATCTCAGCTCACTGCAATCTGCTTCCTGAGTTCAAGCTATTCTCCTGCCTCAGCTTCCTGAGTTGGTGGGAATACAGGTGCCTACCACCATGCCCATTTTGGCCAGGCTGGTCTCTTTTATGGCCATTTTGGCCAGGCTGGTCTCTTAACTCCTGGCCTCAAGTGATCCACCCACCTCAGCCTCCCAAAGTGCTCGCTCGGATAGCAGGCATAAGCCACCATGCCTGGCCATTCTAACTTCTTGACGACTGATCCTGTGCAGGCTATCTGACTTGCACTGTTTGAGAGTCATTAAATTCTCATGGTCAGAACTCAGTATGTATTGTTCTTGCTAGTACTTCATCAATCCCTCTTAGCACCTCTATATTTCCATGCCCATTATAGAGATAAAGAAAGTAAGGCTCAAAGTACGCAATTTACCTGGTATCTCACACAGCAAAGAAGTGCCAGGGTCAGGGAGAAACTGAAATGCTCTTGAATTCTAAAGCCCATATCTCTCCCACTCCTTCACACAGATTCTATCAATAAGGAAAGATAGAAGAGAGCCTGTGGCTGTACCTTCCAGATTGCTTTATTTGCTTATTTTAAAATAGAATTAAGTCAGGTGCAGTAGCATGTACCTGTAGTCCCAGCTACTCAGGAGGCTGAGATAGGAGGCTCCTGTGAACCTCGGAGTTCAAGGTTGTAGTGAGCGATGATTATGTCACTGCACTCTAGCCTGGGCAACAGAGTGAGATGCTGTCTTAAAATAATAATAATAATGATAGATTGACCAAAGTCAGAAGTAGACAGGGAAGGAGCCAGACAGGTAGACTCTGGTCTCATGAATGCCTGGTGGCTGAATGTCACAAAGAAGAGAGGCCAGTACCTTGGGTGTTGAGGCTGCAAAAGGAATACCATAGCATTTCATGTAGAAAACTACACATTGATGCAGGGAAAGATTTGGATAAAAAGGATTGGATCTTTGACGTGAAATATGAGCTCCGAAAGGCTCACAAGTGGCCATGGTTACTAAATAATTAATCAAGAGAAGGCGGGTGGCAGTTTGAAATGTAAATGGGATGGAGAAAGGTGTGACGCTGTCATCCAGGAGAGGCTGATGTGGCTGGAGTGCTGAACCACTGTGCCAGCTCCTGGGAAGGCGTGGGCACAAAAGAGCAGTGAGGCCATCCGACAAAGAGCCCCAGAATCCATAATTCCTGCCTTTGACCTGCGGTTCACTTTCATGTCCCTGTCCCCAAAGAGATGTTAAAAAATGATGAAGAACTGGCTAGGCATGAGGGAGGGGAAGCAAAGCCATCTAAAGAAATACCTGTGTCAGGCAGCTGCCGACACACTTGAGAACATCTTTAATTTTCCTTATGTTTTCTTGCTTCTTAAAAAAAGGCACATTTTGTCTGCCCTCTCTCCCCTTTCTTCCCAAATTCTCTGGAGTTCTTCCTGCAAGTGGTTCTGTGTGACTCAAAGGCAGAGAACAGCTGCAAGCAAAGGAACAAAAACAAAGATTGACAATAGGAGAAGGGGCAGGTGAGAGAGACTCCCTTTACCTTATCAGACTAGAAAATGCCGTGGCTTAAATAACAAAAAAAGTAAAGTCTGTGGAAGATGAAATGTCTCTCTTCTCACTAAACAGTGATAAAAAAAAATCTCTGTTTCAGAAAAATATGACAGCTTGGCATTCAAATCACAGCATCTTAGATCCGAAAGGAATGCTCATGCCTAGCATAGCCTGTTACTTAGTAGGTGCTAGATGTATATTCATTCTTTCTGTGTGTTCCTTTCCTTGTTTATTACACCTTCCTGCACAGGTCAGCCAACCTCCCCTTAAATTGGCTAGTCTCTCCAAGCTTCGGTGTAAGCTTGGTCAGCAAAAGCACGGGGTTCCACGGAGAGGTGGCAGGAGATGCAGCTGGTGAGGAGGAGTGGGCCAGGGTGTCTGCTGTGGGAGAAGGGACTTGCTGAGGCCTGTGGAGGTTGGAGGAGGAGGCAAGGGGAGTACTGCCCCACTGGAGAGCAGGCTCAGGAGGTACTCACTAGGTGCCCTGAGGATGGGCATGGAGGGAGGGAGTGGATAGTGTAAAGAACTCTGAGGAGTGGGGCTATCTGTGCTCCCCATCACCACCTCAGTGCCTTGGCAGGGGGAGAGGGAACTAAGAGGGGTGGGGGACCACACTGCCAGCTCCTTCAGGGGCTAAATCTATGGAGGAGGTTTTAACAGCCTGGAGGCGGAACCGGTGTTTTCTGCTTCTTCTCCCTCCTGACAGCTGCTCCCCACCTCCTGCCCCTTTCCCTCCACTCCATTCCTCTCATCTCCCTTTCTCCTCTCCCTTGCTTAAGTTTCTTTTTTATTGCATTTTAGGTTTTGGGGTACATGTGAAGAACATGCAAGATTGTTGCATAGGTACATACGTGGCAGTGTGATTTGCTGCCTTCCTCCCCTTCACCTATATCTGGCATTTCTCCCCTTGCTATCTCTTCCCAACTCCCCACCCCCTGCTGTCCCTCCCCTATTCCTCCCAACAGGCCCCAGTGTGTAGTGCTCCCCTCCCTGTGTCCATGTGTTCTCATTGTTCAACACCCACCTATGAGTGAGAACATGCGGTGTTTCATTTTCTGTTCTTGTGTCAGTTTGCTGAGAATGATGTTCTCCAGGTTCATCCATGTCCCTTGCTCAACTTTCTTACCTTCTCTAGCAGAAAAAAATCCGAAGTGAGTCTCTCCTCTAGAAGTCTTATTTTGCAGGAAGTCATGACCCGGCAGGCCAGAGCTGAGGGCAGGAGCAAGGGCAGCTGAAAGGATGCAGGGGAAGCTCTGTGTGGTTCTAGGGGGTTCTGCTCCCATCCCTCCTCCCTCTCTTCACCTTGCTGCTCCCATGCCCATTACTTCAGATTTTGGCCAACTGGAAATCAACTGTTGACTTGCACAGCTCTGGCTACTTTCTGAATAGGATCTCATTAAAACACACAAAAGTAATCCACAATGGAAGTAAAAGTAGAACAGAGCCCAGCACTGCAGCTTTTCCTCTTGTGTAGAACAAATTGCTATGAGGCACACATTGTTCCAGACTCAAAATCCTGGTTCTTAACGCCTTACAATTCAGGGAGACAATACACCTAACTCTTAAGCTCATAGACACTTTTTTTCCCCAAGAATTTATTACATGTGGTGTGTATTTCTTTAGGAAGTTTATCTAGTTCATAATTTTAAGAGTATATAGGCCAGGGCTTTTAAAACTCTGTAATTTTACTATTTCTGCTATAAAATATACATATAGAAATGGCATCAGCTAGAAAAATATTAATTTTGAGAAATTGAAAGCTAAGTTAGATTTGATTTTGGGAATGTTTTCCAAACAAAACAACATAATCCTAAAGTCAGAACTCAGAGCTTTTTACTATATTACAAGGAAGGCATGTAGAATTGGTGTGTGTGTGTGTGTGTGTGTGTGTGTGTGTGTGTGTGTGTGTGTGACTTCTCAAAGAACTGTAGATTTACACATAGAGCATTGTAACCAACTTCATCCTTACCTAGTAGGCAGTGAGAAGCTTATGGCTTAAATCCGTTGTGTGAGACGGATTTAAGTTCAACAGCAAAAAAAAAGAGTTCCTGGCAATGAGGGTTGTGAGGACATTTGTAAAGGTTGCCTAGGTGGACAGGCCCATCCTTCCCTGGAGAGCTGCACCACTTCCCTAGATTCAGCTTAAGATGAACACCAGGAGAAAATTTCCCAGGTTAGCTCATCCCACAAATCCTCCCCAAGACCACCTGGATTTCCACATGGGTTAAAGGGTAGATTGAGTGCACAAAGGCCAAAGGCCAGCCCAGATGCTTGCCAGCATGGGATCTTGAGCAAGTCATATGCTCAGAATCCATTTTTCAGTTACAGGACAAGCATAGTAAGAACCATACATCCCTCCTAGGTTTGTGGTGATGTTAAAGAGGGTGGAAAAGTGCCTGTTAAGGTGAAGACTCCTACAAGTGTTGGTCACTAGTAGATGCTGCATGAAAGTCACAGATAGAAGGGTGTGATCCCTGTCCCCAAAGGGATTAAAAACCTGCAGAGGTACTAATAATAAAGTTTACAAGTCCTTGGTCTAAGTTGCAATTTTTTCCCCACATATGAGAAATCTGTTAAGTTGTAGAAATAAGTCATTCAAAGGCCAAAGTACTCCATATCTCATCTTAGGTGACCAAAAAGTTCACCCTGAGCCCCAACAGCCCATGTGCTAAGGAAGGCCACAGTGTCCATCTGAGCAGTGACCCCAGCTAAACTTAGACTTGGTGTTTGCCCATACAGAGGAGCAAACACTGGTTCCACCTCGAGGAACTTTCTTGACTGACCCCATGAGTGGGACACCTCAGTAACATTTCTGCTGTGGGAAAGCCTGTCAGATCCATCAGGGTCTTCATGCCAGAAAGGATGCATCTCCAGAAACTCCTAGCTCTCGTGACCAACTCTGAGGTGGCAACCCCTCAAAATCTGACCGGAGAAAAGGCCAGTGCAGCAGTGTGGGCCTCACGAGCAAGCATTGCCACCAATTTGCCTTTCGAATGTACTTCCTGTTTCCCCTCAATATCTCTGTTGTTACCTGACTGAAAGCCACAATGAGAACAATATCTGCGTGTCTCTGGTCATCATTTTGCTTTCCTCTGAAGCTGGAATAATTATCCTACAGGTGTCAGCTGTGGCAGAAGGTGGCAATAGTTTGTACTATAAGAATATTTCCAAAGGTTTCACTAAGCCTAGATAGCATCACCACACTCCAGTTTGAGAGACAGAGCAAGACTCCATCTAAGAAAAATATTTAAAAGAAAGAAAGACAAATATCACATGTTCTCATTCATATGTGGGAGCTATAAAGGTGACCTCATGGAGGTAGAGAGTAGATGACAGTTAGCAGACACTGAGGCTGGGAAGGGCAGAGGGGAAGGAGGAATTAAAAATGGTTGGTTAAGAGGTACAAAAAGATAGAAGAAATTAGATCCGGTGTTCCGTAGCACAATAGGGTGATTACAGGTAACAATAATTTATTGCATATTTCAAAATAACTAGAAGAGTAGAATTGAAATCTTCCTAAGACAAGGAAATGATAAATGTTGAAGGTGATGGATATCACAATTACTATGATTTGATCATTACACATTGTATGCTTGTATACCCCAAAATATCACACATACCCCAAAATATCACATGTACCCCGTAAATATGTATAATTATGATGTATTCATAAAAATTAAATTAAAAAAGAATATTTCGAGGGATATAAACTCAGAGGTAAGATAGTATCTGAAACAGAACTTACTGGGCACAATAAGTGCTCTGCCCATCTTGAGGACAGAACTGTAGACAAATCAGTCTAGCTTGACTCCACTGAGCATCCCTTCCCTGTTGCTAGTGTCTTTCCACCACATAAGGCTCAAGACCTTGAGATGGCAAGAAACCTCCAATTCGCAGGAGCCAGAGGATATACCTCCAACACCCAGTGGATTGAGTGCCCAATTCCTAGCCCATAGACACAGGGAGGCCTGAACTTCTGGAAGCCAAGTACAGTACAACCTACATCTTCCACCAGAACCATCTTAGGTGTCTCACTGTCATCACCAAGAATTTAAAATATGATGTCTTTTTGTTTGTTTTTGAGACAGTCTCATTCTGTTGCCCAGGCTGGAGTGCAGTGGCACAATCTCAGCTCATTGCAACCTCCGCCTCCTGGGTCCAAGCGACTCTCCTGCCTTCAAGCGACTCTCCTGCATCAGCCTCTTGAACAGCTGGGATTACAGGTGCCCATCACTGCACCCAGCTAATTTTTGTATTTTTAGTAGAGATGGGGTTTCATCATGTTAGCCAGGCTGGTCTCAAACTCCTGACCTCGTGATCTACCCGCCTTGGCCTCCTAAAGTGCTGGGATTATAGGCATAAGCCGCCACGCTTGGCAAAAGTGTGATGTCTTTTTTGCATAAAGTAAAATTGAGGAAAAATAAAAATGTTTATGGTCTACGTATTTTTAAGAGTTATATGTAAAATGCACATATGCAGAATGTTTTTAGTACACAGTAAGGAAGGGTAGCAAAATGCTTTCTTGGTGGCATTGCCTCCTCCACTAACTACTCACAAAATAGTGAAAAATGAATGTCCTGCTAGATTCTTTCCTGAGTATATGAGTGGAAAGGATAGAGAACTACATGTCTCTCTCAACCCCAATCTGGGGCATTAGCTGCATGCGCATGGTCTCAGATGCCATCTCTCTGGGTCAGCTTCTGTCCATCCTGGGCTGGTAGATGGTTCCTCAGCCCCACCTGAACTGGGGTTCTTGCTCCTGAACTTACTAGATCAATGTTTGCATTCCTACAGCTTGATGATTGCATGTTGCTCATCACTGTTGTAGAGAAAGATAATCCTGACACATGCCATAACCCACCTGAATGTAAGATGAGGTTCATTCAATTTAGAGAGAGTCCATGAACTCAGCCCTGTTCCTTTCTCTACCTGGTATCTCTTCCTTGAGTATTCCCAAAACTCACACTCCTTTGCCAAAGCACCTAAAAAGAGTGGAAAATGAAATCATTAAAACTCAAGAATTCAGGAAGAGAGCATGGGCCAGAATATAACATGTTATGTACTCAGAATCCAAATACCAGGGTCCAAAACCCACCTCCTCCCATGATCAGCTGTGCAACCAGAAACCACCCTTTTTACCTGAGTCCCAATTTTCCATGCTTATAGCACAAATGTTCCAAATTCTCTCTGCCTTTCCAGGATCTGGGGGTAAGGTAAAGCACTTGACAGCCCCCAGAGCAGGCCCCACTCCCGCACAAAGTGCTCAGTGCAGGTTGATTGTAAAGTACTGAGGGAGCATCTGCTGAAATCACACCACTGGTGACAGCAATCAGGGGTTTAACACTGCTAAAAAGTCTGCACCAACCTGTAAAAGACATGGCGAGATCCTTGCTCTTCTCTGAAGCCATACCCTTTGCCTGTCCCTGGAGCCTGCTCTCTGTGGGGGAACCTGGAGCTGGTCTCCAGAACACAGCTGCTCTCAGCCTTTTAAGCCAGGGCCCAGAGAGGCACTACCAGAATACCAGATTACCAGGAGGCAGGGCAGCCGAGGCTCCGAAATGGAGGAGGAGCCCCTTGTTTACAAACCAGGACCTGCTGCCTGCCTGGAAGGGTTTTGGCAAGAAATGAAACCCCTTAAGCCAAAGCTGGGGGAAAGGAACAGGTAGTGAGCTCTTCTCCGGCCCAAATCACAGTGAAGGCAGGGCCCACACCCGTGTGGATATGAGTGCTCTCCTGTGACCAGTATGGAGCTTGGTACTAGGAGGTGCTCACCAAGTACTGATGAATGCCTGACTGTCCTAGACGGAGAACAAGGACGGGTCGCATATGCTCGCTTCAGGGCACTGATAGGGAGCCACAGAGAGCCCCAGGAAGCAACTGTCCCATAGCAGAGGAGCTGGAAGCAGAGGGAGGAGGGCCTCCAGGGAAGAGAATTGGCCAGAGAGCTTCTGCTTGCCCCCTGCCACTGCCTGCAGTCAGCCCTGTAGTGGCGTTTCTGGCTGCCTTCCTCAGCCTCCTTGCGGAACAGGCAGGCCCGGCGGTGGCACAGTCTGAAATGCCCAGGCACGGCACAGCAAGACTGCTAAACTCTCGCACTCCCTGGACTCAGCTCAGCCCCACAGCGCGCATTCTTACTCTCCTGTTCTGGGGACAGATTTTGCAGGCCGTTCGCATCTTCCCAAGCCTCGCTCAGATCTGGGCACATGGCACAGGAAAAGCGCTGCAGAGGGGATCTACACAACAGCGGGTGTCGGGAGTCGGGAGGCAGGAATCATCTCAGCAGTCCCTCTCTGGATTGGGAGGAAGAACGTTCCTAAGCCATTTGCTTACTGCTGGGGAGGCGGCTCCTCTTCTGAAAGAAGCCACTCCCTCTTACCACAGTCGGCTCCTGGCTTTATTGCTCTTCTCAGGCACTGCCATTGCCGTCACCTCCTCATCAAAATCTGGCCACTTCTCTCTCTCTTATTCTCTCCCCTCACCCCTGCCTGTCCTATTAATACTTTCCAAACATGTCTCCAATCCACTCCTCTCCTTCTCCCCAGCTCCAGGCCACCCTGGCAACTGCGTCTGTGCACTGCCTCAGTATCCCCCCTGCTGAACGTGTGGCTCACAGCTCACTAGTTTCTGATCTCTCTTCTAATCCATACACCAAGATGTCCCAAAGTGTTCTTTGTAAAGAGTAAATCTAGCAGGGCCTTCCCACCACTGAAGACCATTTGTGACTCTCCATGGCCCCTGTTCTCAGCCCAGGCTTCCGTTCCGCCTAGAAGGGTGAGCCCTGGCTTCACCAAACTGTCACCTTCTGAGCACTCACCAAAAACCCTGGGCCGGGCGCGGTGGCTCACGCCTGTAATCCCAGCACATTGGGAGGCCGAGGCGGGTGAATCACGAGGTGAGGAGATCGAGACCATCCTGGTTGACATGGTGAAACCCCGTCTCTACTAAGGATGCAAAAAATTAGCTGGGCATGGTGGCGCGTGCCTGTCATCCCAGCTACTCAGGAGGCTGAGGCTGGAGAATTGCCTGAACCCAGGAGGCGAAGGTTGCGGTGAGCGGAGATCGCGCCATTGCACTCCAGCCTGGGTAACAAGAGTGAAACTCCGTCTCAAAAAAAAAATTAAATAAATAAACAAAAACCCTGATAAGCACTTTCATAAAAATTCCCATTGAATCCTCATGATGTCACTGGAAGGAGGCATTGCTGTCCGCATTTTACTTGTGAGGAAGCTGAAATTGGAAGGGCTCCATCATTTGTAGACAGTAAGGGTAGCCCAGCCCTGATCCTCAGGCAGGCAGGCAGGCAGGCAGGCAGGCCCGGGCCTAATGGCACTGGCCCCTCCCACCTCCAGTGGCTCCCAGGGCCACTTACAAATTTCAAGGCCAACTGCAAGAAGTTTCTCATTCCCCTTCAGGGGTCCCTATAACTAAAGCATGTGTCCCTCTGCAGCCTAGTTGTACATCTTTTTTTCTCCCCAGAGTGGATGACTTGAAGATAAGAATCATCTTGAGTCCTCAGTGTTTAACACAGAGCTGTACTCAGGAGAGTTAATCTAACTAATAAATGGTCAGCAAAATAAATGAGTGGATGAATGAATATCACACATTCAAGTGATCACATTCCCCATCTCTTCCACAAGAAGTCTCAATTTATTGGTTAGTTATGTTGGAAACAGGTTTGCCGGTTACAGAATAGTATCAGGGCAAGGTTACATTTTCAACATCTAAGGGTGGAATGGCCCTTACAATAAATGCGTTGTTGTGTTTTTGTCAGCACTGTCGCTGTAGTTGTTTACTACAGAATGTCACCATGCCTGAATCTTAAGCAGATGGGCTTGGGCTCCATTCATAATTTTCCTGCTTTAGAAAAAGTTATGATCACAGAAGGGGACCTTGGCACTTGCCAACAGCCAGAGCCGCGCAGCAGCTTTGGTCTCAGCACAGGTGGATGTGATTTTCTTTACCGGTGATCTGTCCCCAAGATGCCTGTGCAGTTCATCCCGCTGACGATGTGGGTGAAGAATGAAGCCAGGGCTCACCCTTCTAAGGGGGACATTGAGATTCCTGGGCATTGTACCAATTCAGCCATATGTCACCCCAGAAAGTAACTGCTTTTTCCATATATGATCATAACTAATGTTGCAAAGCCTGTTTTGCCTGGATCCTTTTACAGAACCTATGCAAAATATGCTGTGCGCTTTCACTCCAGATTTCTTTCTTAGGATGAATGGCTCTGTGAATACACAGGAACAAGCTCTTATTATGTTCATCAGGAATTATCATTATTCCATAGGCTAATTCCCTGTGCATTAGTTAGATGGGGTAAAGTTCTGGCTCATGCACAGGAGCTGATGGAAACAGAGATCCTAGTGGCCAAATACATCCTAAAGTTCTCCTTTCAATTCTTTCATTTTTTTCTGTCTTTACCTTTTAGACAATGTTATTCTTTCATTTTTTCTGTCTTTACCTTTTAGACAATGTTAATGTATTCCTGATGAATTCAGTGTGAAAAAAATATGTTTATCAGCTTGGGTTTAAAATTTTTATTCATAATAAGAATATAGTAGCACTGCCAGGACCCTCCAAAGCCAATCCTCGGATCTTCACCAGCTCCTCCGGGCATCATAAACAAGCTGACCACACAGAAGCGTTACAAGAAAGAGATTCCCATGCCAAAACAATAAGCAAGTGTATTTTCATTAGGTAGTGATGCTTTGTTCTTTCCATGAGTAGGGATGAAGCAAATGTGCTCTCATAGCAATAACCCTGCAAGTTGTCATTTGGTAACTGCATAAGTTGTGCCTTTAGCCAGGACCAAATGGATGATAAACTTGTCACTGCTAACAGGTGCTAGTTATTTGGAGCAATCCACAATTTTTCTTGCAAAATTACACTACTCAATTTTTTGACTACATTTCCTCATCTATAAAATGGGAGAGAGGGAAGATAAGCTCTGCGGCCCTTTTCCACTCTGCGATCACTAAGTGCCTTTGCATTTCCATCCAGCCCAACTAGGGGGTGGATGCCCACAGCCCCCCACCCTGGCCCTGCCAGCATTGCAAAGCCTGCTGAGGATTTGCGCAAGTAAACCCACTTCAGCAGCTTCACTGTTCCCCTTGGTAAATAACTGCATACAGAAAGCCAGCAGGTTCTCAGGCTGCATCCAGTGCCACAGCTTGGTTCTTTAGTTTGTTGTGAAAAGAATTCCAGCATGACACAGCTCCTCTCAGCCCAAAGACATGCTGAAGCACTAGGAAAAAAAAATGTTTAAAGAATGCTTCTGAAGGCCAGACATCCAGGAGAGAGATGTAGGCTCAGGCCAGCCTCCTCCCTGCCGGGGCCTGGACCTGTTGCCTGGGCTCTGCTCCTCTCAATGGTAAACAGAGCCGTTCATGAATCACCAAGGCTCAGAACCACGGGTCTGGCCACAGGGGTGCCTTGGACGCCTCCTGGGCATCTGCAGCAAACAGTGGCACCTGCACTGTGGTCAGAGCTGGGACAGCCAGTCCCGCCCGTTGTTTGATTTCTAAACCTGCTTCCACCTCCCCAAGGTGTCTGAGAGCTCAGGGCTTGCAAATCAACACAACATTTAATTAACTGCATACTAAAGTTTCCATCTTTCAAAGAAGGGAATTAGGGACAGTGCACTTTCTGAAGCATTCATTAATGAAAAAATAAATTCTAAAGCCTCCCGAGTTCAGGGTGGTCCTTACCATTCTAGGTGGCTTCCTGCCTTAATGCTCAGGGCTGGGCAAGTTCCGTGAGATGAGCTGCGATCTTCAGGTTCCCCTTCCAGACAGGTGTTCTTAACCCTCTGAGAGGCAGCCTTAGTTTTTCCCCACACCATACAGCCTGAATAATCCTTAAGAGTTTTCAGGAAATATTCAGAAATGTTTCAATTATATTGAATTATGAATTCTTTTTTATTAAAATAAAAGGTATACAGATGTTACTTTTAAGAGAGGCATGAATAATATAATTAAACAACTGTCTATGCTAACTATGAGATGGGTGTAAGCTGCTATTACCCTTGAGAATAACGGAGGCACACGCACTGCTGGCATGGAGGGACACGGCCATCAGCTTGACAGTGGGGAGTGATAGAAATCCAAAGAAGACCAAGGTAAAGACAGTCTCCACCAGACATGGTGGCTCATGCCTGCAATCCCAGCATTTTGGGAGGCTGAGGCAGGTGGATCACTTGAAGCCAGGAGTTCAAGACCAGCCTGGCCAAAATGGTCAAATTAAAACCCTGTCTCTACTAAAAACACAAAAATTAGCTGGGTGTGGTGGCACATACCTGTAATCCCAGCTACTAGGGAAGCTGAGTCAGATGAATGGCTTGAACTAGGGAGGTGGAGGTTGCAGCGAACTGAGATCGCTCAGTTGCACTCCAGCCTGGGTGGAAAAGCAAGACTGCCTCAAAACAAAAGTGAAAACAAAGGCCTGAAGAAATCCAGTGTGACATATCTCAAGCAGAGTAGCCCTCCATGTGCCAATTCAGGCTGTGGCTAGACACACACACACACACACACACACACACACACACACACACAGACGCACACCACTCATCACTCACTCACATATCCTGCCTGGAGGCCAGAGAACAGCGAATGGGAAGAACATTGTTCATGAGGCTGTGCTCCTACTTCTACCACAGACCTATTCTCTGCCTTTTCTACTCATCTGAAAAACCATGGTACCCACCTGTACATGCACCAAGATCACCTGCAGCTCTTTCTATGAGTTGCATCATTTTTAAAAGGAATTATGTTGCCAAGCTTTGTTTTGTTACTTACCTGTGTACATGACTCTTCCCAATATTGTCAAGTTTTAAGAAAAAGGAAGGGATCTGATTAAATTTCATATTATGCTTTGTGTGTATCTAGTCATCCTACACATTTTACTTCACTTACATGCCAGACACTGCACCAAGCATCAAGGATATTGATGCTGGTCCTGCCCTTCTAGAGATGGCAAACAAATGCAGATAAATGAATGGATTGTCAATTATAATTATGGTCAGGTAGGGACAAGGGCCTAGGATAAGAAATGGTAGAGAAGAAGAGACCGACTTCCAATGAGATGCTTCAGGACTGCCTCTGGAGGGGATGTTGTAGGTCATCCTGGAGAAGGAAGAGAAAGTGCTAGCCATGCATCCAGTGGGGAGAGTGGCATCCCTGGTCGAGGTAACTTTCACATGACAGAAACACAGTCAGTGATTCTTGATTTGCTGATTAAAGTTAATATAATACATCTAATACATTCGAATTACTAATACAATCTAACCACAGTAGGCTTATGTATAGAGAAAACATCCAGTAAATGAATTATTTGCTATCCTGGAGGTGACAGAGCCTTCTGCAAGCAATAGGCTCCTTCTCCTTGATGGGTTCACTTAAGACACTAAAACTCACCAAGCTCAGAGCTCTTGTAACCCTCAGCCTTTTCCATTTCCTCTCTTCTCAACTCTCCAGTCATTGCCCAGCATGTATGTATGCAGTAATCGGAATACCAGAGGATTCTAGGTGTTCATCCAGAATTCCTTTCAATCCACCATTTCTATCCAGTCTGGATTTTTCTCTCCAGTGTGACATCATGGAAGAGTCAGCATCTCAATTTCTTACACGTATTCCTGAAGTAACCTGCAATGTCATCACATATTGCAAGAACGCAGAGTGAGGGTGTGTAATCATCAGATACCATAGCTTGTGCAGCTGGCTGTGGGTCATTGAAATGTGTATCCCATCTTGTGATGAGAGAGGGAACTGAAGGAGTCCAAACTGCTCGGCCACTTGACTGTCATGGCACAGGTGCCCCATTCCCCTGGCCTCCCATTCAGCTTTGACAAAAGGGGAATGTAGGTGGAGGCGAGGTAGGAAATATCTAGTGAGGTGAGTTTCCCTGCCTGGACCCTGACTGATACAGCCACCCAGGAGATGAGTGATCTTCTTATCTTTTCTCATTACTTAATAATTGTTGCCTTTGTGCCCAGGTTGTCATGTAGCCCTTGGGGAAGAAGAAGAACGGCTTATAAAGACTAAAAAAATCTGTATCTACAGTCACCTGATGTACAAAAGCAGCATCTGGCTGGAAGCTGGGCCCACCTACCCCTTGAAAAAGTCAGATGCTAGTGTTCTCCTGCCCCCCTTCCTTCCTGTCTGTCACCAACCCTTCCGGGAGCCTTCTTTGTGTCAAGCCCTATATTATACTGTTAGAAACACACATATGATGATGGACACAGTCCTTACTCTCAAAATTCCAGTCTAGTGGGGATGTGTGAGCAGATGATGGGGACAGAGTGAGAAATAGTGTGATCGAGGTGGGCAAAGGGTATGAAGAGGGTGCAGGCAGTGGTGCCATTACACAGCCCAGAGGGAGCTGATGGAGAGCTTCTCAGAGAAGTAGAGGCCAGGGTCAACTTGCAACTGAACAAGAGATAAAACTGACACTGAGTAAGCAACAGAAAAATTTAAGAGGTGCTACATCAACAGGTACATTACTGAAATGTCTAGTCCTTATTGGTTCCCATACAGGTCTGGGGGTTGCTGAAATGGATTCTGATGACTACATCAGAATCAGGAAAGGCCCCACTCCCACCAAGAAAGAGGGTCCATGTTGAAGCTTAAGAATCTATCTGCTTGTTTTAATTCTCTAATAGGGGATGTAGTAGGTGCCTGGTTATCTCATTCTCGTAACGTTCCTCTGAAAGTCAGGGAACTACTCCTTCCTATTGAAACTGTGAGCAGGGATCAGCCTGGACAATGAATACGAGTCATTCAGACCCAGAAATAGTATGATTGAACCCCACAAATGGTGGGCCAAATGCTTTCTGCTGCAAAATTTTGATGGATGATGCTTCTTTAGCCTGGGCAGAGGTTTAACTTGTGTTGCTATGGAATACTTTCAGTTGCCAAAGACAAAAGGTGATATTTCCAATACTCCTTGAGAATAGGCTTCAACGGCATCTGCTCTTTTTTTAAAAAGCATTTCAGCTTTATTTTGATGTGGCAGTAAAGTTTTGCATGCATTCTTGCATCCACTGTTGTGACAGCTGCATTTAATGAGTGCAAAATGATCAGAAAAACATCCTCTGCTGCGGGTTGCCAGCTGGTGACAGGGGAGCAGTAAAGTCAGGTACACATCTGCGGTGGCAGAATTCTGCTCTCTGGTCTGTACTGGATGGCTCAATGCATGGCCTAAAACCCAAGTAAGACCTGTAGACCCATGTCCCACAGTACCCTTCCTCAAGCATCAGGGCAAAGACTCAACTGGACCACCTCTGGCTGTTCCTGCTTGAAGTTCATCCAAAGTCAAGGTTCCTAAATCTTCCACATATCTGTCTTAAGGGGAGAAGATCTTTCTGGCTACTCTAACATAACAAACTCAGGAGAAAACCAAAAAAAGGCAGGGAAGGGGGCCAATTTTAAATATTTATGTATAAAGGCCTAAATCAGAAAATAAAGGACTTCCTTTAAATATAGTCATGATAGATCAAATTATTGTTTAACAAATATTCAGTACCCCTCCTGCATGCCAACATGGAAATATACTAGACTCCGATGGGAAGAGTTTACTTTTTCACTCTACTGATGTTGAGCTTGACTGTGGGATCCCTTTGGCCAATGAAATGCAGGCAGAAATGACCATATCTCAATTTGGAGCCTAGGTCTTAAGACATGGCATGTTTATACATACCACTTTCAGAGCTGCTACTTGCACCTTAAAAAGATTATAAACCGGATAGCTCTATGTCCTCTGATGATTCTTGCAGAACGAGACAGGTGAAACAGACCTGAACACAAACTGTGGCTTGAAGCAGAGTTTTTCCAACTGACCCATGCACCTGCAAAGCATACCTGGAGGAGAGGCGCCTACCTGTGCTCACTTAGATCACCCACGGCACAGCTGACCTGCAGCCCAGGAAGCATGAGCATAGACGATGGTTAATTTAAATCACTGAGATATAGAATTGTTTGTTATTCAGCATCATTGTGTTGCTTCATAAGCTTTTGATAGAGATTACCAACAATGAATGCCTGATTATGTGCCAGAGAAATTTTTCCAGCTGTGCTAAATACCTCCTACAGCTCTGTCGACATGGTGGGAGGGTGCTTTGGATTAAATGCTTGTGTCCCCCCAAATTGTATATGTTGAAGCTTTAACCCTCAATATGATAGAATCAGGAGGTGGAGACTTTGGGAGGTGATTGGTGTTAGATGAGGTCATGAAGGTGTCACTGTCACTATGAGATTAATGACCTTATAAAAAGGGGAAGAAACCCAATCTCCCTCTCTTTCTCTCTCTCTCTCTCTCTGCCATGTGAGGACACAGAGAGAAGACAATCATCTACAAATCAGGAAGAAAGCCCTCTCCAGGAACTTTGATCAGCTGGCATCTTGATCTTGGACTTCTCAGCCTGCAGAACTGTGAGAAATAAATCATTATTTAAGCCCCCCAGTCTACAGTGTTTGTTACAGCAGCTGAAATTAAGACAGAGGGAAAGTAGATGGAGCAAATACTCAGGTCAATCAATCAGATTTACACAAAGCAAGACAGGTAACAACTCCATGCTGAACTACATTTTTCAGCTTTTGGTTCCATTTGGGGGTCATGGAGTCAGTCACACTTACAAATAATGGAAGGGCAGCTTCAGTATCGTTGCCAAGGCAGCTCCTTGTTACCAACATTCCTTATTGATTATTACTTTCTTGCATTTTTTTAATATTTTATTTAGAGACGAGCTCTCCCTCACTCTCATCCAATCTGGAGTGCAATGATGCAATGCTGGATCACTGCAGTCTGGACCTCCTGGGCTCAAGAGATTCTCTCACTTCAGCCTCATGAGTGCTGGAACTTCAGGTGCATGCCACTACAATCAGCTAATTTTCTTTTTTTTTTTTTTTTTGACTGAATCTAGCTCTGACGCCCAGGCTGGAGTGCAGTGGCACAATTTCCACTCACTGCAACCTCCGCCTCCCAGGTTCAAGGGATTCTTCTGCCTGCACCACCACACAAGGCTAATTTTTTGTATTTTTACTAGAGATGGGTTTTTACCATGTCGGCCAGGCTGATCTTGAACTGCAGCCCTCGTGATCTGCCCACCTTGGGCTCCCAGAGTGCTGGGATTACAGGCGTGAGTCACCATGCCCAGCCCTCCTTCTTACATCTTACAGGTGAAAATTAAAAGTAACTCTTTCTGTTGAGCTGGTTTCATTTCTGTATGGCTCCATTTTCAGTCTTCTCTCTCCTCAGTCATGGAAAGACAACAAAAATAAATTGTCACAGAGAACCATTACAACAATTTACTCTTGCGGGGAGAATCCTGTGGGTGTCTGAAAGCTTAGTCTAAGTTATATTTGCTTCATTTATGCTTCTATTAACAAATAATTAGGGCAGCAATTAATTTAAAAATGCAAATGAGCAATGGGTCTCACTGTTTTGTTTTGTTTTAAATATTTTTTGTCTTCAGTTCTACTGGTGTCTTAATGGATTTAGTTTAGCAAAGGAATGAAATTATTTTTTCTAATGCTTTATTTACTTGATTGATTTAATCAGACTTTTTATCAAATATTGACTATAAATGTTTGTTCAAGATCACATGCCACAGAAATTAATAAAAATAAAAACCTGGAGTAGAAAACCACCAATTTTTTTTTGAGGTGGAGTTTTGCTCTTGTTGCCCAGGTTGGAGTGCAATGGAGTGGTCTCAGCTCACTGCAACCCCTGCCTCCTGAGTTCAAGTGATTCTCCTGCCTCAGCCTCCCAAATAGCTGGGATTAAAGGCACCCACCATCTCACCCAGCTAATTTTTTGTACTTTTAGTAGAGATGGGGTTTCACCATATTGGCCAGGCTGGTCTCAAACTCCTGACCTCAAATGAGAACCACCATTTTTTATGTGTCTTGTGGGTAATCTGTCTGAATGATGATCAGTGACAGAAGAGGTGATGGCCTTGTGCCTGGCTATCTGAACTAATTGTTGTTTTGTAGTCAAAGGGAAAGTTCTTTATCTTTGAAAATATCTCATAGATATTCTTTGAGAAAACTTTTTGACTATAATGATAAGTAAAAGTATTATTTATTTCTTTTATATCCTCCAGTACTGGAAGGATTGGAAACATCACAAGAAGTTCACCAAATATGCCTTTCATTTGCCCATTCATTCAGCATTGACTCATGTGGAGTGAATGCTAACACTCCACTCTATGCTAGATTTACCAGTCTCTGCTTTCAAAGAGTTCACAGTCTACAGGAAAGTCCAACAAGGAAAACCTCTGTTGTTTCTTTGTCATGGCACTACCTGGCATCATTTCCCATGCATGTTTATCCTTTCTCCTCACCTGGAATGTGACCCTGAGTGGGGCAGGAACTGTGCCTGTATTCTCACCATGTGAGTTGTATTCTCACCATGTGAGCAGGACCTACCATGGAAGAGGCACTCAGACAGTATCTGTGGCTGTTGGAAAAGAAAATAAGTGATATTTTAGAGATGTATATAGGATGAAATGGAAGCTCAAAGGGCACATACATTTCTCAGCATAGAGTGTGGTGGAAGATGGGTTGATTGGAAAGGTATGGAGGGGTTGATGAGGATGGGAGCAGGGAGCCCCATGAGGGGATATAAAGGAGGTTCCCCAAAAAACAAAGTCCGGAAGCACACAGCAGGTGTGAAGTCACAGAGGAGTGGGCCATCTGGATGAGACTGGGAATGCCAAGGAGGTTTCACTGGAGTATGGGATGCTGCGGGGAATGGCCAGAGCTGGGGCTAGATGGGCAGCAAGGCCTGAAGCAGCAGTCATCTTATACCCAGGTGGAGAAGCTGTTTTAATTACAGAGAAGCTGTTCTCTGTAATCGGTGTTGATTAGCAACTGACTGAAACATTTAAATGCCAATTTATTAACTAGTATGAGCATTTAAGAAAAAGAAGCTGGGTGCAGTGGCTCATGTCTGTAATCCCAACACTTTGGGAGGCCAAGGTGGGAGGATTGCTCAAGCCCAGGAGTTCGAGACCAGTCTGAACAACCTAGTGAGACCACCCCAATCTCTACCCCCCCAAAAAAAAGAAAGAAAAAGAAAGTTAGCCAGTCATGGTGGCACAGGGCACACACCTGTAGTCCCAGCTACTCGGGAGGCTGAGACAGGAGGATCAATTGAGACCAGGAGGTCGAGGCTGCAGTGAGTTGTGATCATCCCATTGCATTCTAGCCTGAGTGATAGAGCAAGACCCTGCCTCAAAAATAACAAGAAAAGTTATCCACCTTTGATAGATATCTGAATCCCTCTTTTATAATAAACCTGAAATGCTTTCCACTGACATGGAACTTAGTTCGAAGGTACAGCCAAGACATCACCCACTGTCCCAAAGAAAGCACTCGGTCACTAATCACACACGTCAGCTGTAGCTGTTTTTATTCCATTATCTAAATATTTAAAGAGAAGCCAGCATTTTGGTCTGAATTATCTGAATAATTCCACAACTCACCATTTGTTTTTGGTACAGATTCAAGGTTAAAATAATAATAATAATAGGTATCTTTAAGACTAAATGTTATGCATATCAAAGTTTATTTTTAAACATCTAAATTATTTGCCTCTGCTTTTCACCCATGTAAGAAAATATTTTATACCTCAAGAATGAATGAAAGACCATCACATGAGCTGGGTTTTTTAAAAATTGCTTTGTTGTTGTTTCATAGATTTTTCTGTTTTATTAGAAAAAAACAATTAAATGGAGCACATATGCAGATCCAATCACTGCCTCCCGCCTGCTGCAGGTGGAGGTCGTGAGTAAGTGGTGGCAGCCTACTTCTGATCTCATTATGAATTCCTCTCATGTGGACACAGACTTCAGCCGGGATGACAAGGACTTTTGAACTTCAAAAAAAATAAAGGAGGATTCATAATAAATATTTAACTGTCTAGTCAACCCAATTTATGAAGCCTGATTATCTCTCTCAGGCTCCGGAGATTGCTACCGGAAATCTACCCAGATGTTCCCCCTTCTAACCCAACTCTCCACTGTGAAGGCAGCAGGGTATCTGCATTCCGGAAGAGCCAAGCTGCCTGGGAAGAGAGAGAGAGCGGCCTGCTCGACAGCCCTGCCTGCTAACCAGTCCTCATTTGGGTTCACGGACCAGGGAGTGACCCAATTTTCTTCTGCTCAGGTTGATACTGTGCTCCAAGCTGAGGTACCCCGGGACTATGTGGAGGGAGAGTCCCTGAGGCAGCAGGGAACTAATCACCCTCACTTCCCAAGTCAACAAATATCCTGAAATGGTGCTGTTTGAACGATATTGAGCAAGAACATGCCGAGTGCTTCTGGGGTTCTTTGTATGGGCCCAGACACTTTCATTTCTGTTTCTAAGCTACACAGCCCCAAGGATTTTCATAATGATTGGACTCTATATACTTGTGTTATTTGTTGTTAATGTAACTCTGAAAATTCAGCTTATCATATAAATGTCATTATATTATATATAATATATAGCATAATTCTTTTGATATAGGTACATGTTCTTCCCCTTTGGAACATACCTATATATGTTAGTTTGCCCTTCCATCATCTAGTCCTTGGCTGTGATTCCAGTGGCTACACTACAGTACACACTAGTGCCATGAATAACTTGGACCTAATGTGAAATTCAACAGAAACTAACACCCTTAGGAGAGATCATCTCACCACAAATGGCCCTTGGGCGTCAGACCAGCCAAACTAGAATTCTTGAAAGAGCTGTTCCAGAAAAATTCTTGCTTGGGTTTTTTTCAAGCCACAAAGCCAAAAGTTTGAAGGTGAATTTGATATTCCTATTGCCTGGCTGCATGAAATAAGCGCACAGTGAGCTTGTGACAACGTCATCCTTGCAGTGCCTCCGCAGAGCCTCTGAGGGCCATAACTAGAATCTGAAGGGCAGGTAACCTGAGTTCACACTGGAGATCAGAGTCTCTGCAAACTCAGAGGGTTCACATTGACTTGGCAATCTCTGAAAAGATAGGAATTGGGTTGTCTTGCATATTTCTTTTTTTTAACCCAGTTTTCAAAAGATGAGATTCTAGTGCACTAGGTGATGATATATCACCTACTGACCAAGGCTTCAAGGTACCATTTGTGTCTGCTAACGATCAAGCTTCACCAAAAGTAGAATTGAAACATGTATGAAATATAAATCATTTTGTAAAACACTGGGTTTCTGTGTGTGTTTCTCATAAGAAAGTCTGCATAGATCCCATAACTTTGAGTTATTAAAACCAGAATTTTATAATACTAGTACAAAGACTGAGCTATTTTACCCACAAAAATAAAAGTTTTAGGTAGACATTTATGTACTTGAACATTAATGAAGGGGGAAAAGCTTTGATCAACAACAACCAAAAAAAAAAAATCCTTCTCAAAAGAAAACTGTAGAAAAAGAATCAATTGCGATTTATTTAATTAAAAAATGTCCAGGCCAGGCATGGTGGCTCACACCTGTAATCCCAGCACTTTGGGAGGCTGAGGTGGGTGGATTACCTAGGTCAGGAATTCAAGACCAGCCTGGCCAACATGGTGAAACTCTGTCTCTACTAAAAATGCAAAAGCTAACTGGGTGTGGTAGCAGGCACCTCTAATCCCAGCTACTCCAGAGGCTGAGACAGGAGAATCCCTTGAACCTGGGAGGCAGAGGTTGCAGTGAGCCAAGATCATGCCACTGCACTCTAGCCTGGGCAATAGAGCAAGACCCTATCTCAAAAAAAAAAAAAGTCTAAACTAGAGTTTTAAATTTTTTCAATGAGCATTCACGACCCTTCAATAGAAAACTTTATGTAATTATTTTCTTTTAGATATGTCATTTTCATTAACACCACTGTGATATGGACCTAATAACAGTGAAAATGATGATGACAGTATTTAGAAAATAATTGTGGTGAGATAGCATTTTGTGGTTGACTTCATGCTACTCCTTTTGCGTTGCACTCTTTATCTCTGCCCACTCACGACCTCTCCAGAAAGCAGAACTTAGGAATCACAAGTATTAGAAAGGGCAAGACATTTCTCATACTTTGCGTTCTTTCCATTTTGTTCCATGCTGTTTTTCCTTTATTTATGATCTAATTCTTTAGACATTTCTCTCTGAATGGAACGGATTACACCTATAAATAAAGCATTGATAAAATGGCCTGAAGTTTTAAAAATATGATTTGACTTTTAAAAGAAAACTGCTACCCTGTCAAGGGTCTCCCAGATCCAATTATCATTTTGTTGTGTTTTGTTGCTTGATTTTTTTTTGCACCAGTTACCGAGGATATTCTGAAGGCCTGCATCTAAGTTGCATAGGCTCAGAAAATACTCAAGATGAAGAGATTATATTGGCATGCATGGGAATGTTGAGTTTTGGTTACTATTGTTTTAATACTGGCTCACTGTGAGTCATCATACTAAGCAGTTTCACAGAAAAGAAAAAGGTTTCTGAATAAATTTTATGGGGGACATACAGGAAGTTACCTAGAAATTTAAGAAGAGACTAAAAATAGGAAAGAGGTGAAAGAGAACTCAGAGAAAAGTTTTGTCAAATAAGGGCTGGGTGCTCATGTTTCTCTGAAATGAGGGTTAGAATGATGGGTGCTAGAAAAATCAAATGTGTTCCAAAAATAAATATATCACAACATATAAAATATTGACAAAAATTCTTACTGGATAATGAGAGTATTGCTAAGGAGCTAAAGGCTAGAAGGGAAGATTTAACAGGATTTAGAAACCATACAAAGAATGGCAGAATTATACCACATTAACAGAACAAAGAGCCAAAAAAAATTTTGATTTTTCTCTCATGATACAGAAAAAGTATTTTACAGATTCTATACCTTTTCAGGATTAAAAAACTAGTCAACAAACTAGGAGTAGAAGGAAACTACCTCAATATAATAAAGGCCATATATGAAAAGCCCACAGCTAAAGTCATACACAATGGTGAAAAACTGAAGCATTTTTTCCCAAGATCAGGAACAAGACAAGGATGCCTACTTTTGCTGCTTGTCTTCAATAGTACTGGGTGTCCTAGACAGAGCAACTGGGCAAGAAAAAGAAACCAAAAACACCCAAATTTAAAAGGGAGAATTAAAATTATCTCTATTCACAGATGACATCATCTTATACATAGAAAACCCGAAAGATAATACCAAAAAATATAACTTTCAGGATAAACAAATTCAGCAAAGTTGCAGAAGGTAAAATCAACATACAAAAATCAGTTGATTCCTATATACTAACAATGAACAATCTGAAAATGAAATTAAGAAAACAATTCCATTTACAATAGCATCAAAAAGAACAAAATACTTAGGAATAAATCTAAACTAAAAGGTGAGAGATTTATACACCAGAAACTACAAAACATTGATAAAAGCAATCAAAGAAGACTTTTAAATAAATGAAAAGACACCTCATGTTCATGGATTGGAAAATTTAATACTGTTAAGATGTCCCTACTACCCAAAGCAATCTACATATTTGATGGAATTTCCATCAAAATGCAAATGGCAGTTTTGGAAGAAATAGAAAAAAAGTTCTAAAACGAAATAACAAGAAACCTCAAACAGCCAAAATAATTTTTAAAATGAAGAAAAAAGTTGTTGTGTTCACACTTCCTGATTTCAAAACATATTACAAAGCTACTATAACTGAAACAGTGTAGTAATGGCATAATGAGAGACATAGAAACCACCTCTTTCCCCCAAAAATAGAATAAGGAGCCCAGAAATAAGCACTTGCCTATATGGTTAAATGATCTTCTGCAAGAATGATAAGACCATTCAATGGAAAAAGGTCAATCTCTTAAATTGTACTGGGACAACTGGATATCTGTATACAAAACAAGTAAGTTGGATCCTTATCTTACATGTTATACAAAATTAACTCAAAATGGATGAAAGACATAAACATAAGACCCAAAACTAATAAAACTCCTAGAAGAGAACATCGGGGAAATTCTTCATGACATCAGATTTGGCAATGATTTCTTGGATATGATGCCAACATCACAGACAACAAAAGCAAAAATAAATAGTATTATATCCAAACTTAAGCAAACTTTTATGCATCCAAGCACACAATCAACAGAGCAAAAAGGTAACATACAGAATGGGAGAAAACATCTGCAAGTCATATATCTGATAAGGGGTTAAAACCCAGAATACATAAAGAACTCCTATAATTCAACAATAAAAAAATGTAAATAACCTATTTAAAAATAGGCAAAGGATTTAAATAGACATTTCTGCAAACACGATCTACAAATGGCCAAAAAGCACACAAAAAGATGTCCAGAATTGCTAATCATCAGAGAGATGTTTATCAAAATCACAATGAGATGTCACTTCACACCCATTAGGATGGCCACTACCAAAAAAAGGGAGGAGGAGAATAACAAGTGTTGGTGAGGATGGAGAAATTAAAAACTGTGTACACTGTGTACACTGTGGAAATGTCAAAAGGTACAGCTACTATGAAAAATATTATGGAGCTTCCTCAAAAAGTTAAAAATACAATGAAATATCACTTCACACACATTAGTATAGTTACTACCAAACAAACAAGCAAAGGAAAATAATACATGTTAAGGAAGAATCCTTGTGCACTATTGGTGAGATTTTGAAATGGTGCAACCGCTATTAAAAAAAGTATAGCAGTTCCGCAAAAAATTAAAAATAAAATCACCATATGACGCAGCAATTTCACTTCTGGGTGTATATCCAAAAGACTGAATTAAAAGCAAGATTTTAGGAGGGAATTGCACACTCATGTTCATTGCACCATTATTCACAGTAGCCCAATGGAAGTATCCCAAATGTTCATCAAATGAATAACTAAAGAAAATATTGCATATACTTACAATGAAATATTATCCAGCCTTAAAAAGAAGGAAATCCTGGCACATGCTACAACATGGGTGAACCTTGAAGACACTACGCTACGTAAAATAATCCAGTCACCAAAGGGCAAATATTGTATGATTCTACTTTTCTGAGATGCCTACAGTAGTCAAATTCACAGAGACAGAAGGTAGTATGGGGTTCCTTATGGAAGACCTAAACATAAGACCCAAAACTAATAAAACTCCTTGAAGAGAACATAGGGGAAAATCACACATTAGTATAGCTACTACACAGTTACTCTCCCAGGGAGAGCGAGAGTGTTTGTTCAATGGGTACAGAATTTCAGGTTTGCAAGATGACAAAGTTTTGGAAATCTGTCTCACAACAATGTGAATGTAATTAAGGCTATGAAACTGTGCACTTAAAAATGGTTAAGATGGTAAATTCTATGTCATGTACTTTTTACTAAAATAATTTTTTTAATTTTTGAATTTCCTTTTTATAAAAGATGAGTGGCAGTGGGGAGAAGCCCAGAGCATGTGAAAGTTCATCTGTGGTAAGGGGGAGCAGGTCAGAGGAACTAAGAGATTTTGAGGCAGGAAGAAAAAAGGAAAAATTGTGTCCAGCAATGAAGAAGCACCACGATGAAACAAAGTTCCAAGAAGACTGGACCTCCTGCTGGGAACTAGCAAGGCTTCAAGTGCACTGGATGGAGGAATTGCTAAAAATGGCATGAGAATGTTTTTGCCCAAAAGCTGCAGTTATCAATTTGAATGAATCAGTGAGACCATACACAAAAGCTGAGCCTTGGCTTCCCTCCATTCCTTCTCCCAATTTGGAGGAAAAACAACCTGAGGGTGCACTAAAGTGCAACTTCAGACCCCAAAGCAAGGGAAGAGGTCTTCGGATTGGCACCAATCCTTGATGAAATTTGTGTCATTCATTCATTCAACAAACCTTTCATCTGTGCCACGCACTTCCCTAGGTGCTGGTATAGGTGGTTAAAAGACTCTCTTCCCCCATGGGACTTGCATCTTAGAGGCACCCATCAGGTAGGCTCTGTTCTGTCACACATTTCTGCTGTGTAGGTATGCACCAGTTGAGTATTTCTGTTTCCTTGTTTTTCTGTACCTTTAAAGAACTGGAAAACTTCTTGAGACCTTGGGCCCATCCTTTCATGACCATCACTCTTGGCTATAAAAAGCCAGTGTTTGTACAGCTGTGGGCAAAGAAGTCCAAGTCCCAAATGACTAGGATACTGTGAGCTTTTAAGCAGCTTAGCCCACAAGGGAGAGGAGAAGGGCTGGAACTTCAGGCATCACTTAGGACTTGGTCAGCCAAGTATGAGTCCTAATCAAGAAACAGAGAGCACATGAGGGCAAACAGAAGAGCCTGCCAATGAAGGAATACATAAAAGAAACTGCAAGAGAAGAATAATCTTTCATATTATTGGCAGCATCACAGTGATGTCCTGTGAACTTGGTGGGCAGCTAGCTGGTACTGGACAGATCTCTGTAGCAGGAAGCCTTGCCCTTGAGGGGAGCCAAAGAGTTTGTAGTGCTCTTGAGACCTTTAAAGTTAAACTTACAAAGCCTTCTCCATTTCTTTTCTTTTCTTTCTTTTTTGAGACAGTCTTGCTCTGTCGCCAGGCACCAGGCTGGAGTGCAATGGCACAATCTCAGCTCACTGCAACCTCTGCCTCCTGGGTTCAAGCAATTCTCCTGCCTTAGCCTCCTGAGTAGCTGGGACTACAGGCACACTCCACCATGCCCAGCTAATTTTTGTATTTTTTAGTAGAGACGGGGTTTCACACATTGGCCAGGATGGTCTCAATCTCTCGATCTCGTGATCCGCCTGCCTCAGCCTCCCAAAGTGATGGGATTACAAGGGTGAGCCACTGCGTCTGGCCAGCCTTTTCCATTTCTGATCTACTAGTCATCAAATAACCTCCATGAAATGCAGGAAGAAAATATTAGAACTTCTAGATATACTTTTAAAATCTTATCTTTTTGTGTTTTTACCTTTTGTATATTTTATAATGTATATAATCTACTAATACAATAGGAAGAGTGCACAACTTATAAATATATAAATACATAAAACATAAAATACATAGGCACCTAGTTATCAGCATAGTGAAAATGATGGACATTACATACCTTTAAAAATTTTACTAATTTAGTTTTACTAGTTAGATATTTAACACTACAGCAACAAAGATTTCAAACAAATCCATATTTCAGAGCTGTGGACTTAAGTATGCATATGTTGGGACTTCATGATCAAAATGTTTTAGTGATAAGGATGAACAATCAGAAAAGTATGGCAGTCACAGCTCTAGGCAATTTATTCCATCTTTAATCAACTTCTGTATCTGTAAGACCAAGAGCATCCAGCATTTTGGGATATGCATTGCCTTTTTTACCAGACCACCGGGATGGAAGGAGAGGGTGGTAAAACAGAGAGGGAGCAGGCAGGCAGAGGCATGGTTCGCAGGTGGCATTGGTTCTGAAGGAACAGAAGCAGTGGACAAAGCCCCAGGAAGAACAGAGAAGGAAGTGTGATAATTTGCAAAATGTTTAGTAGTAATCGTGGGGTTTGTTGCCAAATAGCAAATTTTATCAGACTTATCTGGTTTCCCTTGGCATCTGTGTCCCATGCTGTTTCATTCAGAAGATAAAAGAGTCCTACATGTGGAAAGGTTTTATCTTTAGGGAGACAGAGATTATATCCTTACTTGTTTTATTAATTCCCTGAGTCTATCTTAAAAGGGAGCAATAATTTCTCTAATAGCTGGGGTGTGGCTGCATCTTCAGCTGGATGTTAGGCTCTCCTAGAAACTTATGTTCACACACAGGCATACACGCATGTGTACATACATGCAAACATACACTGCATGTATGCATATATTCACACACATATATGCAGGCATACGCAGGTGCACATGCACACATGCTCATATGTGTGTGCACAAACAAATTTAAGTCTATGGCTCTGAAACATGGATTTGTTCCAAATCTCCATTGCTATAATGTAAAATGTAATACCACTAACTAGTAAAAACTAAATAAGTCAAATGTTGAAAGTATGTAATGCTTGCCAGGGATAGTGGCTCACACCCATAATCCTAGGACTTTGGGAGGCTGAGGTGGGCAAATCACCTGAGGTCAGGAGTTCGAGACCAGCCTGGCCAACATGGTGAAACCACATCTCTACTAAAAATACAAAAACTAGCTTGGTGTGGTGGCACACACTTGTAGTCCCAGCTGCTCATGAGGCTGAGGCAGGAGAATCACTGGAACCCAGAAGGTGGAGGTTGCATGGAGGAGATTACATTGAGCCAAGATTGCACCACTGCACTCCAGCCTGGGCAACAGAACAGCTTCCATTTAAAAAAAAAGAAAAAAAAGTATGTAATGCCCATCATTATTTTCACTAGGTTGACAACTATGACAACTAGGTGTATTATTTTGCATCTGAATGAATCCACAAAAAGTGTTTCTTAATAAAAGAAGAAGGCAAACATTTTCACCAGCCTAATTAAGAACAAGAGTACTTATAATCTATATTAATGTTGAAAGTTCTACCTCCTTTGCAATGACTTCTTTGAGATCAATTGTATGGATATACCACTACTTGTTTTATCAAACCTACCGATGAACATTGAGATGGTTTCCAGGTTCTCATTGCAGCAAAAAAAAAAAAAACAAAACAAAACAAAACAAAACAAAACAAAACAAAAAAAACACCTTTACATTAGTTTTCTATAGGTTAAATGTCCAGAATGTGACACTGTGTAGTCAAAAGTCACGTACATTTCAAAATGTTATCTCTACTGCCAGATTTCCCTCCAAAAATACTGAATCCAACAATGTTAGAAAGCCCCTTGCCCTCACTGGGGATTCTCAAATCTTTTTATCATGTCAGTCAAGTCAACAACAATAAAAATAACATCATGTTTTAATTTACCATACATTTGCATCAGTTATTTACTAGATTAAACATTTATAGTATCATGCTTACTGCTCATTTGCAATCACTGCATTATTGCCAGTTTCCACATTTCCCCCTTGGTTTGCACTCTTCAGAGTCTCATTCACTTAAAAGAGGTTTCTACTGTTACATGAACTCTTTGGCTATAGCAACAACAACAACAAAATACTCTTCCCAGGCTCATTTTGTTCTCGTTTAAGTTTTAATTATACTGCTTTCACCATACAAAAGTTTTACATTTCAGGAAATTGTATCAAATTATAGCCATGTTAATAAAATATTTACTTTCTATTGTCTTTTTTTGGTCAAACTTAAAACCATCTCTTTATACAAGATTATTGAGATAGTCATCAGTATTTTCTTCTGGTATATTCAGTTTCTTTTTTAAACATTTAAATTTATCTCAAATTTATTTTGAAGGAGTCGGGGGACATCCAGCTTCCTTTTCAATATGGCTAATCTCAGTAACACTCTCTGCTGAGTAATCCATATCTTCCCAACTGGTCAGAAATACCACCTCCGTCCTAGGTTTCTGTGCCTTTCCCAGCCTTCTAGTTGTTTCTACGACCTGCCTGCCTCAGCACTGGCACCATTTTCCCTCACTTTTACTGCGCCATGACTACTGTACTGTCTGGCAAGGGAAATCTCCCCAACCACTCTTCTCTTTCAAAATTTGTGTCACATTTCTATGGTATCTATTCATCCAGTTGAACCTTAAAATTATATCATGATACAAAATAACCTGTTGAAACATTAGAACTTCCACACTCTCATAATAAAGTTAGCTATAAGATTTAATAGATCATCATAGTGAAATGGAACCTCTCCCTCCCTTAAACTCTGTGGCACTTGGTTTGAGGAACTGTTGCAGAAATTTTGACTTGTGGTTTACTTATTCGTGTGTATGCCATATTTACTCTATAGACGCAAATCAATTTGATTACAGAAACAAACAAACTAATTTTTTTTTTATCTATGTCAGGTGTATCTTGCGGAGATCCTAGTACATTACTTTGCATCGGTGGGTACTTTGCATAAAATTTTTGTAGAAATGAGTGAATGATTCAGTCCATGATTATTAATATCTCTAAGCGTTTGCTCATGTTATCCTCTCCCTTCCTGGAAAACCCTCCCCACCTCAAGGGTTGCTTCCTCCAAGAAGCATTCCTGGATCTCCCAGCTGCTGGCTCCTACAGCACTCCGGGCAAACCTCTATCTTACTACCACCGCCATCACACATCAAAATTATGACCCATTTCACCCACTTATTAATAAACTTCATTCAGAAGCCAAAGATTTTCTTTCTAACCCTTATCTTACTGCCATCTAGCCCAATGTTTGGTAATTGCGTGCAGTTCATAAATGTTTGTCAGATAGAATGATCTATTCAGAAGTTTCTGGAAGTGTTATCCTTTCCACAGAGGGCTGGTTTATTTAGTGTTCCTAGTAGGAACTGCCAAAACTGTCCCGAGGTCTCATTCCCAGAGAAAACCAGCATGAACAAGCTTCCCACTCCAACGTTCCTCATGGCTGAAGGAAGGAGCAGGACCAGATGTTCTCTAGGGTCCCTTAGCGCTCCAGGATCTTTAGGTTCCAGAGAATTCCCCAGCAGAATGGATTTTTGGGAGCAAAAGGGGCTAGTGTGGCCTCTCCTCAGCAGGTCTCTAGATGGACCCTGGCCTCTGGAAGGGCTGGGCCAAGGAAAAGAATTCGCCACTTCAGGGTCTCACACCTTCCTCTCCTCTAGCACATTTCTCTCTCCCTTTGCCTCACCTTCGCTTTTTCTGCTTCCTCTCTGCCAGCCTCTCCCCTTCTTTCTTTCTTATCTGCTTCTCTTCTCCTACCGCCCTGATCGCACCTTTCCAGTATCGATGCTTCCTGTTCACTCCCTCCCTCCCTCCATCCCTCCCTCACTCACGCACTTTTGCGTCTCCACAGTCAGATTCACCGTCCTTCTACGGTCCCCTGCATTTATACTGCTTCGCTCCCACACCCGAACGTCTTGCTCGCTTTCTCTCTTTTCTTTCTTTTTCTTTTTTTTTTTTTTTTTTTTTTTTTTTTTTTTTTGAGATGGAGTTTTGCTCTTGTTACCCATGCTGGAGTGCAATGGCGCGATCTCGGCTCACCGCAACCTCCGCCTCCTGGGTTCAGGCAATTCTCTTGCCTCAGCCTCCTGAGTAGCTGGGATTACAGGCACGCGCCACCGTGCCCAGCTAATTTTTTGTATTTTTAGTAGAGACGGGGTTTCACCATGTTGACCAGGATGGTCTCGATCTTCTCTCTCTTTTCTATACCCGGCGAGTAAGAGCCTCCTCTGGACGCCGAGAGACAGGAGGGGCTGCCCTGGGTCATGACACCGCCTTGCAGTGGGTGAGTGAAGGTCAGAGTGACGGTGACGCTGCGCTAGCGGCGGGAGGAAAGATACGTCCGGGGGAGAAGGAAACAAGCCGAACGCTGGGCTGCTAGGATCCCACGCCCTCACGCTCCCCGCCACCCGCCCAGGCGCAGGCAGGGCACAGGCGGCCGGTAGGCGGCTTGGAGAGGCTGCCGGAGAATCTGGTGCGCTGGGCTCTACCTCAAGGAGCCCAGGGCCATCATGCAGAACCAGCAGAGCCTCGCCGGGCGCGGTGACTCAAGCCTGTAATCCCAACACTTTGGGAGATCTAGTAGGGAGAATCACGAGGTCAAGAGATAGAGACCATCCTGGCCAACACGGTGAAACCCCGTCTCTACTAAAAATACGAAAATTAGCTGGTAGTGGTGGCACGCGCCTGTAGTCTCAGCTACTTGGGAGGCTGAGGCAGAAGGATCGCTTGAACCTTGGACGCAGAGGTTACAGTGAGCTGAGGTCGTGCCACTGCACTCCAGCCTGGCAACAGAACGAGACTCTGCCAAAAAGAAAAAAGAAAAAGAACCAAAAAGAACCAGCAGAGCCTTGTCTACACCCAGTGCCAGAGCATCGACGAGCTGGAGCGGCGGCCGGACGAGCTGAGCGCAGAGAATCGCTGCTTGTGGGAGCATCAGCAGCTGCTGCAAGCATAGCCTCCGCCAGGATTCCTTACCTGGTGGTCTTCTGGCTGCCGGCCTCCTAGGCACCGCTGCCGCCACTGCCGGGGCCCAGGAACCTCTTCAGTCCAGTTTCTGCTTTCTGCACATGGCTAGCAAGGCACAGAGGCTCAGGCCTGTAGTTCCAGCACTTTGGGAGACCAAGGCGAGCAGATAACAAGGTCAGCAGATCGAGACCATCCTGGCTAACGTGATGGAACCCCGTCACTACTAAAAAATACAAAAAATCAGCTGGGCATGGTAACACACACCTGCAGTACCAGCTACTCCGGAGGCTGAGGCAGGAGAATCTCTTGAACCTGGGAGGCAGAGGTTGCAGTGAGCAGAGATTGCACCAATGCATTCCAGCGTGGGTGACACAGTGAGACTACGTCTCAAAAAAAAAAAAGAAAAAGAAAAGAAAAAAAGAAAAAGAAAGAAGAAAAAATGTTTTTCCTAGAGCTACGGTGTCTACTGGAGTGCCATTAGATCATGTACACATCAGTTACAAAAGTCTCCTCCACTCTAGATGTTTAAAAATCCTTCCCTTTGGTTGATCTTTATGTTTTTATTTTTTGAGATGGGCTTTCACTCTTTTGCCCAGGCTGAAGTGCAGTGGTGAGATCACAGCTCACTGCAGCCTCCACCTCCCCAGGCTCAGATGATCCTCCCACCTCAGCCTCCTGAATAGCAGGGACTGCAGGCATGTACCATCATGCTGGCTAATTTTTTGTAGAGACAGGGTTTCACCATGATGCCCAGGTTGGTCTTGAACTCTTGAGCTTAAGAAATGTCTGCCTCAGCCCCAAAGTGCAAGGATTACAGGTATGAGCCATTGCAGCAGGCCCGGTTGATCTTTCTTAAACAAATGAAAGTCTGAATAACAATGGCGTAGCTTCTTACCCACCTACTATTCTACTTGCAGAACAAAAGAAATAAACATTAATTGAAACATAATTGCCAAGAGAGCCTCCGAACATCGATTCTTCCTTCCTTCCATTCCTCCCTTTTTTCTGTGCCCCTTTCTTTCTTTCTTTCTTTCTTTCTTTCTTTCTTTCTTTCTTTCTTTCTTTCTTTTTTCTTTCTTTCTTTCTTCTTTCTTTTTTTTTCTTTCAATTATGAGCTTACCAGTTTAGGGTGAGAACTATGAGAAGTCACAGACAGCAGAACACTGGGAAAGTACTGGGAGGAAATTGCATCTCTATTTAATTGTAGCCACAGCTTTACAAATCACCTCAAACCCATCCTGCATGACTCAGAATTCATTGTGAAGCAATTCCCTCCCACCCCATGCATTGCTTGCCAATTGAACACAAAAACATATCCACTAACAAAGAACCAATTAGCAAAGTTAATTCTCCCAAAACCTCTCACTGTCCAGATTAAGTTAGGCACAATATAAGCCACCGGATCTGCTAAGGCAAGTTAGGGAAGGTGAAGCAAGGAGCATGAGAGGGAGTTCTCCAGTCCAGAGAACTTCCAATTTAATTCATGGCCTGCACCTGTCTGGTTCTGTTTTTCTCATACTCACTCTAACACAATGAAAAGTGGAAAATGTGTCTTGAACTCCAGTGGCATTCATCTACTCTCTTTGAATGTGGTCACATGCCTCTGGGCTGGATATTATTCTAAAAATATCACCTCCTGGAATCCCTGAAGGTGCTCTGACTTAACTTAGAAGGTGGCTCC
Source organism: Saguinus oedipus (assembly GCA_031835075.1). Lineage (NCBI taxonomy): Eukaryota > Metazoa > Chordata > Mammalia > Primates > Cebidae > Saguinus > Saguinus oedipus. The sequence goes on along the minus strand of CM063183.1, from coordinate 94,496,359 downwards.
ATTACATGAGCTTATGAATACTCTGAGATAACCCAGTTGACTGTGATGAAGTAAAGTTGTACATTTTAAAAAGTCAAAGAATTTAGAATTTAATGGAGGAGGAGGAGAGTTGCCTTGGAAGGTGATAAATGTCCCACCGTGACAACACAAAGCCCTCCTCTGCATTATACTGCAAGACCCACCTCTAGCTAAGATACCAAGAAGGGAGAGGATGATCTACAGGCAGAGTTTGGTATTTTTTAACATCTTTAAAAAATGTGAAGTACTATTAGAAAAAATAGATTATATAAAGAGGATGGTGTAAGTTTGGAAACATAAAAGAGAAGAAAACGATATGAAATTCTCTAAATAAGAGCATTAAAAGATGTCATCTAAGAGTCTCCCCAAATTGTACTAAAAACCCACCTTAAGCGTTATGAGTCATGCAAGGCCCAGCTTGTATCTGCAAGTACTAGATCAAGCAATTAATCTCAAATTAGGAAATCACTCATGATGTCAAAGCTTCAGTGCTTTCAAAAACTAAGATGCTGCGTTGATGACAGTGATGATGATGATGGTCACTATTATTACTAGAGCAACGACAATAAAACTCCGTTCTAAGTAAACAAAACCTCAGCCAAGTACTTAGAAATCTTGGCTCATTTAATCCCCACACAACTACAGGGGTTGGATCCTTTTCACAGATGAGAAAATTGAGGCATAAGGAGGTTAAACACACTCACTTGGCACCATGAGAGGCCTCCAAACTCCACTGAAGGTGATGATAAAGACAAAGATGAAGCCATCTGCTCCAGGAAGGTGGGTGGGTCCTTTCCAGGTAATTTGGAGTCACCCAGGTTTCAAGGTCTAGTCCTCAGCCTGACATATTTAACAAGCTCCTTTGTTAATTCAGAGGTAATTCAGTCTCAGGAATTGTACCAATTAACATAGGTTCAGATTTAATTATAAATCAGAATACCACATTTTTTTTTGAGACAGAGTCTCACTCTGTTGCCCAGTCTGGAGTGCAGTGGTGCAATCTTGGCTGACTACAACTTACACCTCCCAGGTTCAAGCAATTCTCCTGCCTCAGCCTCCTGAGTAGCTGAGATTACAGGTGAGCACCACCATACCCAGCTAATTTTTGTATTTTATTAGTAGACACAGGGTTTCACCATGTTGGTCAGGCTGGTCTTGAACTCCTGACCTCATGATCCACCCACCTTGGCCTCCCACATTTTTAAATCAGAGATTCCTAAATTTTCATTGGTTCATGGCTCAGTAGTTTTTTCATTGTGCCCCTAAGTCAGAAGAAATGCAGTTGACCCTTGAACAACATGGGTTTGAACTGCCTGGGTCCACTTACATGTAACTTTTTTTCAACCAAATGCCGATTGAAAATATAGTATTCAGGCCAGGCGTGGTGGCTAACACCTGTAATCCTAGCACTTTGGGAGGCCAAGTCAGGTGGATTGCCTGAGCTCAGGAGTTCTAGACCAGCCTAGGGAACATGGGTAAAACCCTATCTCCACTAAAAACACAAAAAATTAGCCGGGTGTGGTAGAATGTGCCTGTAATCCCAGCTACTCGGGAGGCTGAGACAGGAGAATCACTTGAATGTGGGAGGCATAGGTTGCAATGAGACAAGATGAGACCTTTGCACTCCAGCCTGGGTGACAGAATGAGACTCCATCTCAAAAAGAATAAAAGAAGAAAAGGAAAAAAAGAAGAAGAAGAGGAAGAAAAAGAAGAAGAAGAAGAAGAAGAAGAAGAAGAAGAAGAAGAAGAAGAAGAACAAGAAGAAGAAGAAGAAAAAGAAGAAGAAGAAAAGGAAAAAAAGAAGAAGAAGAAGGAAAGGAAAAAAAGAAGAAGAAGAAGAAAGGAAAAAAAGAAAGAAAAAAAAATATTCTCCGGATGTAAAACCTGCATATAAGACCTTTTAGGGCCAGGTGCAGTGGCTCACACTTATAATCTCAGCATTTTGAGAGGCTGAAGTGTGTGGATAACCTGAGATCAGAAGTTTGAGACCAGCTTGGCCAACTTTTAATAGAGATAGTGAAATCCCATCTCTATTAAAAATATAAAAATTAGCCTGTGTGGTGGTGCACACCTGTAATCCCAGCTGTCTGCAAGACTGAAGCAGGAGAATGGCTTGAACCCGGGAGAGGGAAGTTGCAGTGAGCTGAGATGTGCCACTGCATTCCATCCTGGCAAGAGAGCAAGACTCTATCTCAAAAAAAATTCTCTTATTATTATTATTTGAGATGGGTCTCATTCTGTTGTTCAGACTGGAGTGCAGTGGTGCAACCTCAGCTAACTGCAACCTCAGCTCACTGCAACCTCAGCTCACTGCAACCTCCACCTTCCGGGTTCAACCAATTTTGCTACCTCAGCCTCCAGAGGAACTGGGACTACAGGCACACACCACCACTCCAGGCTAATATTTGTATTTTTAGCAGAGATGGAGTTTCACCATGTTGGCCAAGCTGATCTTGAACTCCTGACCTCAAGTAATCTGCCCACCTTGGCCTCGCACAATGCTGGGATTATAGACGTGAGCTACTGCACCCGGACTAAGACATTTTAGCATAGGCAGGTTCTGCAGGGCCGACTGCAGGATTGGGTATGCAGAGCTGGTTATTCACTGGTGGCCCTGACACCAATTCCCCACATACACTGAGACTTTAATGACTTTCATTAAGCAGTTAGGGCCAAACAAATTTATTTTTATTTTTTTTCAAACAATTTAGTAAGATTTTATGTCTTTAACTTTCAGCTGCTTGACCAAATAGATATGAAAATTGAAAGGAAAATTACCTATTAATATGAGTGCGTACCTGTTGGATGCTGCATAAGTCCTCCCACCTTGGAACTGGAGATACCAACCCCTCATATCCTGCTCCACATTGGTTTGAGCTATACCTGCTTTTATCACAGCACTCGCTAAAAACACAACTTCCAAAAGATCAAAGGAATGTAGCACAAGCTAATGTGGGAACTGCACACCGTTTGGAGCTAATGGTTCCTGGAGTATTCAATAAATGTACAATATTGCAGTGCTTCCCTTGAGAACTTATCTTATACTCATGAACTTGCTGTTGGGGTCTGGGGCACATCAGCAAACAGTTTAGGAACTGCAGCATTAATTTATACTAAGAAATAGAACTGCTGCTTAAGAAAGGTAACTGCCAAGGGTACTGGACTTCTCACTTTTTTTGTTCACAATAGGATTGAGAAACCAAATCAGAGTCAGAAAGCCTTTGGGGCCCAGAGAGACAACGTGGGGCTGACAGATCTATCCTGACATGGATCTAGTTACTGCAGTTACCCAGTGAGCGTGTGTGTGTGTGTGTGTGTGTGTGTGTGCATGCGTGTGTGTGTCTGGGTGTGAGCATGTAATACCTTGTTTCATTTAGGTATCTCAAATCTCAGAACAAAAAGTTGCAAGTTTGTGATGCCTTTCTGTAACATTTGCTAAAAGACAAAGTAGTGGTTTGTGTTGGAAATAGATGCTCGGTGCTGCAAAGAAAAATTAGCACTGAGACAAAGGATCTTTCAGCAATGCAATTTCTACTTCCTGGGCTGCAGGAAGGGTACCCTTGCTAGCCATCTTGCCACAAGAGTACAATGAACAAAGGAAAACACGCAAATTTATCCCTTACACATTTGGGGCTGTCCTTACTGCTCTGTCTCTTCTCTGTTGGCTGGAGCCAGACCTCACAATTTAAACTAAACCTCTATTGGCTAATAACTTAAAACTTTTCTAAACAGGTAAAAGCAATGGAGAGCTGGGACATGCCTGTGAGCACGTCCAGCACAGATATTTTGGTTAACGTATAAGAACATAGAATGTACTATGTGCCTGTCAGCATGGTATGTTTAATAGCTTCATAGGATAGGGCTTAACAAAGTTATTGGCACTCTTACACTTTAAAAAGAAAGGAAACTTTAAAAAGGAATTTTTCTACTTCCCACAATTTGTTAATTATGCAACTTTTTGCTAACTATAATTTTAATGTAAAACATGTAGATGTATTTTGCAATGTTTCTTTATTTGTTTTATTTATTTATTTGAGATGGAGTTTCGCTCTCGTTACCCAGGCTGGAGTGCAATGGTGCAATCTCAGCTCACTGCAACCTCCGCCTCCTGGGTTCAGGCAATTCTCCTGTCTCAGCCTCCTGAGTAGCTGGGACTACAGGCACGTGCCACCATGCCCAGCTAATTTTTTGTATCTTTAGTAGAGACAGGGTTTCACCATTTTGACCCGGATGGTCTCAATCTCTTGACCTCATGATCCACCCGCCTTGGCCTCCCAAAGTGCTGGGATTACAGGCTTGAGCCACCGCACCCGGCCTGCAATGTTTCTTTAAAATTTTTGAATTGCCATCTCAGAGAGAGTTACTTACCAAAAAAAAAAAAAAAAAAAAAAAAGGATTGGTTTCTACTTTATCTTTAAAAAGCTGTAATATATATATATATATGGAATATTAACCACATTTTTCTTATGAGGAAGTTAGTATGTTCAGTATTTTAAATGTCAATAAACAGATGCAGAGAGTTAAAGATCTGTCTTCAAAATTATAAGCCAGAGCTGGGCACAGTGGCTCACGCCTGTAATTCCAGCACTTTTGGAAGCTGAAGCAGGTGGATCTTCTGAGGTCAGGAGTTCGAGACCAGCCTGGCCAACATAGTGAAACCTCATCTCTACTAAAAATACAAAAAATTAGCTGGGCATGGTGGTGCATGCCTTTAATCCCAGCTGCTAGGGAGGCTGAGGCAGGAGAATTGCTTGAACCTGGGAGGCAAAGGTAGCAGTGAGCCAATATCTCGCCATTGCACTCCAGCCTGGGAAATAAGAGCAAAACTCCATCTAAAAAAAATACAAAATTAAAAGCTAGAATGGTTGAGTTAAAATAACCTAACATAATCTTCTGGGATAAAACTACAACATTTCATGGGTTCTAAGCATCCTCCCCTCATTGTTAATATCTCTGAGGTCAGGGTGCATCTTATGTTACTGTAACAGGTGGCAGCTGTAATCAAGTTGTCACTTAATGCCGCCTTCTGATGGGATCAAGAAAGCACCAGCATCAAAACTAGCAGAAAAGACACTAGAGCTGGACTCTTGATGGAAGAACATGTTTAGGAATATCTTCATCAGCTTACAGGAAGATATCATGTTATTGCACTTGCATATATTGTTTTTTACAAATTGAAGGGTTGCGACAACCCTGCATCATGCAAGTCTCTTGATGCCATTTCCCCAACGCCATGTGCTCACTTCGTGTCTCTGTCATGTTTTGTCAACTTTTGCAATATTTCCAACTTTTTCCTTGTTATTATATCTGTTAGGATCATCTGATCAGTGATCTTTGATGTTACTGTTGCAATTGTTTTTGGGTGCCACAAACCACACCTATGGAAGACAAACTGACTTCTTCCATACATGTTGTGTGTCTGACTGCACCACAGATGGGCCGTTTCCCTATCTCTCCCTGTCTCCCTATTCCCTGAGACACAACAGTATTGAAATTAGGCTAACTGGTAACTCTACAGTGGCCTCTAAGTGTTTAAGTGAAAGGAGGTATTGCACATCTCTCACTTTAAATCAGAAATGATTAAGCTTTATAAGAAAGGCATGTCAAAAGCTGAGATAGGCTCAAAGCTAGGCCTCTTTAAGCAGTTAGCCAAGTTGTAAATGCAAAGGATAAGTTATTAAAGGAGATTAAAAGTGCCACTCCAGTGATCACATGATTGATAAGAAAGCAAAACAGTCTTATTGCCGATTTGAAGAAAGTGTTAGTGGTCTGGATGGAAGATCAAACCAGCCACAACATTCCTTTAAATGAAAGCCTAATCCACAGTAAGGCTCTAACTCTCTTTAATTCTATGAAGGCTGAGAGAGGTGAGAAGGCTGCAAAAGAAATGTTCAAAGCTAGCAGAGGTTGATTCATGAGGTTCAAGGAAAGAAGCTATCTCACCTGGGCGCGGTGGCTCACATCTGTAATCCCAGCACTTTGGGAGGCCAAGGTAGGTGGATCACTTGAGGTCAGGAGTTTGAGATCAGCCTGACCAACATGGTGAAACCCTGTCTGTACTAAAAATACAAAATTAGCCGGATGTGGTGGTGGGCGCCTGTAATCCAGCTACTTTGGAGGCTGAGGCAGGAGAATTTCTTGAACCCATGAAGCAGAGATTGCAGTGAGCCGAGATTGTACCACTGCACTCCAGCCTAGGGGACAGAGAGAAACTCTATCTCAAATAAATAAATAAACAAGTCATCTCCATAACATAAACATGCAAGGTAAAGGAGCAAGTGCTGATGTGGAAGCTACAGCAAGTTATCCAGATGATCTAGCTAAGGTCATTGATGAAGGTGGTTACATTAAATGACAGATTTTTGGTGTAGATGAAACAGCCTTCTGTAGGAAGAAGACACACTCTAGGACTTGCATAGCTAAAGAGAGAAAGTCATTGCCTTGCTTCAAACTTCAAAGGACACACTCTTTTATTTGGAGACAGATTCTCTTGTTAGGAGCTAATGCAGCTACTGACTTTAACTTGAAGCCATGCTCATTGACCATTCCAAAAATGTACGGCCCTTAAGAATGAGGTTAAAACTCCTCTGCTTGTGCTCTATAAATAGTAAACCAAAGCCCAGATAGTAGCATATCTGTTTACAGCATAGTTTACTAAATATTTGAAGCCCTACTGCTGGGACCTACTGCTCAGGAAAAAAAGATTCCTTTCAAAGTATTACTGCTTGTTGACAGTGCACTGGTTACCAAAGAGCTCTGGAGGAGATGTACAAAGAGATGACTGTTGTATTCACATCTGCTAACACAGCATTGGTTCTGTAGCACAGGGGTCAAGGCCAATTCTGATTTTCAAGTCTTATTATTTAAGACATTTATTTCCTAAGGCTACAGTTGCCACAGATAGTGTTTCCTCTGATGGGTCTGGGCAAAGTAAATTGAAAACTTTCTGGAAACGGGTCATCATTCTACTTTTGTTTTGTTTTGTATTGTATTGTTGAGACAGAGTCTCTCTTTGTCACCCAGGCTAGAATGCAATTGTGTGATCTCTGCTCACTACAACCTCTACCTCTGAGGTTCAAGCAATTCTCCTGCCTCAGCCTCCTGAGTAGCTGAAACTACCGGTGCCCACCACCATGCCAGGCTGATTTTTGTATTTGTAGTGAAAACAGGGTTTCACCATGTTAACCAAGCTGGTCTTGAACTTCTGATCTCAAGTACTCTGCCTGCCTTGGCCTCCCAAAGTGCTGGAATTACAGGCATGCCACTGTGTCCTGCTGGACTCATTATTCTATACACCATGAGGACATTTGTGATTCCTGGGAGGACATCAAACATCAACATTAACTGGAGTTTGAAAAAAGTTGGTACCAATCCTCCTGGATGACTTTGAGGGGTTCAAGACTTCAGCAGAGGGAGTCACCATAGATGTGGTGGAAATAGCAAGAGAACTAGAGTTAGAAGTGGAGCCTGAGGATGGGACTGAATTGCTGCAATTTCATAAGAAAACTTTAACAAACAGGAAGTTGCTTTTTATGGATGAGCCAAGAAAGTGGTTTTCTGAGAGATGAAATGTACTCCTGGTGAAGATGCTGTGAACGCTGTGGAAATGACACATTCCGCTGTTGAATATTCCATAAATGTACCTGATTAAAGCAGCAGCAGGGTTTGAGAGGATTGACTCCAATTCTGAAAAAAGTTCTACTGAGGATAAAATTCTATCAAACAGCATTTCATGCTACAGAGAAATCTGTCAAGAAATGAATCAACGAGGAAAGCTTTGTTGTTGTCTATTTTAAGAAATTGCCCCAGCCACCCCACTTTCAGCAACCACCACCCTGATCAGTCAGCAGCCATCAGCACTGAGGGAAGGGCTAGATGCAGGGGCTCATGCCTGTAATTGCAGCACTTTGGGCAAATCACATGAGACCAGGAGTTCGAGACCAGCTCTGCCAAAATGGCAAAACCCCATGTCTATAAAAAATACAAAAAAAAAATGTTAGCCAGGCATGATAGTGAGCAATGTAGTCCCAGCTACTTGGGAGGATGAAGTGGCAGAATGGCTTCAGCCGAAGAAGCTGAGGTTGCAGTGAGTTGAGATTGTACCGCTGCACTACAGCCTAGGTGACAGAGCAAGATCCCATCCCCTACTGCCCCCCACCAAACACACACAAATTGAATTAAGACCCTCTACCAGCAAAATATTACAACTTGCTGAAGGTAAGATGATTGTTAGCATTTTTTTCTATAATATATTTTTTAATTAGGGCATGTACCTTTTTATACACACTTAACAGTCTACAGTAATCATATAATGTAAACATAATTTTTATACATACTGAGAAACCTAAAACTTTGCAACTTTGCATGACTTGCTTTATTGCAATATTGAGTCTGGAACTGACCCTGCAATATCTCTGTCATGTCTGCATTTTACCTTTTTTATGAAGGTATGCATGAGAGGGATATGTAACAAAAATCTACATTCCATTGTGTCCAAGCAAGATCTTTTAAACATGTAGAATAGAACCAAGCTCCATGCAAGTTCAGACTCATGCTACACCACCAGCATCCAGACGGTGTCATCCATGCAGTTCTTCTCCAAGGCACAGACACTTGCTCAGCCTTCATGTAAGCACAGTCCAGAAACGCAGGGCAGTCTCAAGCGGTGGATGCCAGCATTGCGTAGTAATTAAGCAAGATCCTGTCTGTGGGTGGACGACTCTGGGAGGTCATCTACATGCTTCTTAGAGGTCTCAAAGGGATTGAGTTTCCACTGCCACCAACCCTGACCTCAGAGTCTCATGCTCTATTAGCTTTTCCCTTTCCCCATGCCTGAATCTTTGGGGGTTTTTGATGGTTTGTTTTTGTTTTTTATTGAAAGACAGGGTCTTGGTCTATTGCCCTGGCTGGATTGCAGTGGCACAATCTTGGCTCACTGCAACCTCCACCTCTGGGTCCAAGGGATTCTCTTGCCTCAACTTCCAAAGTAGCTATGACTACAGACATGCACCACCACATTCAGCTAATTTTTTTTTTTTTTTGAGATAGAGTTTTTCTCTGTCACTCAGGCTGAAGTGCAGTGACTCGATCTGGGCTCACTGCAACCTCCACCTCCCAGGTTCAAGTGATTCTCCTGCCTCAGCCTCCCAGGTAATTGGGACTACAGGTGTGTGCCACCATGTCTGGCTAATTTTTTGTATTTTTAGTAGGGACAGGGTTTCACCATGTTAGCCAGGATGGTCTTGATCTCCTGACCTTGTGGTCTACCCACCTTGGCTCCCAAAATGCTGGGATTACAGGTGTGAGATGCCACACCTGGCCTAATTTTTGTGTTTTTAGTAGAGGCAGAGTTTCTATATGTTGGCCAGGCTAGTCTTGAACTCAGGTGATCCACCCACCTCAGCCTCCCAAAGTACTGGGATTACAGGCATGAACCATCACACCCAGCCACATGCCTGCATCTGTGGATCTCTTGAACAAAGTGCACCCAAGTCCCCGCTCAGGATCTGCATCTGGGCAGACTCCTGTGTGGCCCTTTAGTTCTGGCACTTTGCTATGGACATGTGACAATCAAGAACCGAGTACCACCTTTCTTACAGGAGTTACAATTTCCTTTTTTTTTTTTTTGAGACAGAGTCTCTCTTTGCACCCACACTGGAGTGCAGAGGTGCAACCTCACCGCAACCTCCGCCTCCTGGGTTCAAGCAATTATCCTGCCTTAGTATTTCAAGTAGCTGGGATTACAGGTGTGTGCCACCACACCTGGCTACTTTTTGTAATTTTAGTAGAGACAGAGTTTCACCATGTTGACCAGGCTGGTCTCAAACTCCTGACCTCAAGTGATCCACCTGCCTCAGCCTCCCAAAGTGCTGGGATTACAGGGGTATGCCACTGCACCTGGCACAATTTCCATTTTGATGTGACTTATGAACCATCAGATTTTAAGATAAACTTTATTTTTTTTAGTATTGTCTTAGATTTGCAGAAAAATTCAGAAGCTAGCGCAGTGAGTGATCGTATATCTGGCACCAGTTTTCTCTCCTGTTAACATCTTACAAGAGCATGGTACACCCGTTTCAATGAGTGAATCAGTACTGACACATAATTAGTAACTACAGTCTATCTGGTTTTCTGGCTGATGCTCTCTTTCTGTTCTAGGACCTTATCCAGGACACCACATTCCATCTACTAGTCAGGTCTTCTTAGGTACCTCTTGGCTATAAAAGTTTCTCAGATTTTCCTTGTTTTTGATGACCTTGACAGTTTTTCTGGTCAGCTATTCTGTAGAATGTTCTTCAGTTTGGACTTGTCAGATATTTTTGTCTTAATTATTATGTTTTGGTTTTTTTAGAGGAAGACCAAAGAAGTGAAGTGTCATTCTCATCACATCACACCCAGGGTCCGTACTACCAATACGACTCATCACTGTTGATTTTGACCTTGATCACACAACTGAGATGTCATCAGGATTCTACACTATAAAGATCCTCTTCCCGGCTGGGCACAGTGGCTCATGGCTATAATCCCAGCACCTTGGAAGGCTGAGGCAGGTGGATCATTTGAGGTCAGGAGTTCAAGACCGGCCTGGCCAACATGGTGAAATGCCATCTCTACTAAAAATTAAAAAAGAAATTAGCTGGGCATGGTTTTGGGGACCTATAATCCCAGCTATTGAGGAAGTTGAGGCAGGAGGATTGCTTGAACCTGGGAGGTGGAGGTTACAGTGAGCCAAGAATGAGCCACTGCACTCCAACCTGAGCAACAGAGGGAGACTTCAATTCAAATAAAAAACAAAGATACTCTTATCACCTCCTTTTTCATATTGTACTTCGGAAGGAAGTTACTATGTACAACCCAGCCTTAAAGAGTGGAGTATTTGAAGTACAGAGTATCTATCTATACATTATTTGGAATTCTGCCTGGTTGATGGTCTCTTCTCCTCTGTGTATATATATATATATATATATATATATATATATATATATATATATATGTATATATATATATATATATATGTATATATATATATATGTATACATATATATATATATACATATATATATATGTGTGTGTGTACATATATATATATACATATATATATATATATATATATATATATATATATATATAAATGGAGAGAGAGAGAGAGAGAGAGAGAGAGAGAGAGAGATGAAGTTTCACTCTTGTTGCCCAGGCTGATCTTGGCTCACTGCAACCTCCATTTCCCAGGTTCAAGTGATTTTCCTGCCTCAGCCTCCTGAGTAGCTGGGATTACAGGCACATGCCACCACACTCAGCTAATTTTGTAGTAGAGACAGGATATCACCATGATGGTCAGGCTGGTCTCCAACTCCTGACCTCAGGTGGTCTGCCTGACTTGGCTTCCCAAGTGCTGGGATTACAAGCATGAGCCACCATGCCTGACCAGCAATCTCTTTGTTAATCTGCTACAACCGAATCTCTATGATTCAGGACGTTTTCTCCACAGGCCATGAGTGCCAGCAGATACATAGATGCTTCTCTGTTCAGTCATTTCTATCATAACCTTGAAAAGAGAGAATCTTTTTTTCCAAGACAGTCTTGCTCTGTTGCTCTGTTGCCCCAGGTGGAGTGCATTGGTGCGATCGTGGCTCACTGAAACCTCCACCTCCCGGGTTCAAGCAATTTTCCTGCCTCAGCCTCCTGAATACCTAGGATTACAGGTGCATGCCACCATTCCCAGCTAATTTTTGTATTTTTAGTGGAGACAGGGTTTCACCATGTTGGCCAGACTAGTCTCAAACTCCTGACCTTGTGATCCACACTCCTCAGCCTCACAAAGTGCTGGGATAACAGGCATGAGCCACCATGCCCAGCCACAAGAGAATTTAAAGTCTGTTGTGTAACTATAGCTTTTACAGTGGATTCTGCTATAGAACCTATCTTGAGGAATATATTTCTCTTTTTTTTGAGATGGAGTCTTGCTCTGTGACCAGGCTGGAGTGCAGCAGTATGATCTCACTTCACTGCAACCTCCGCCTCCTGGGTTCAAGAGATTTTCCTGCCTCAGCCTCCCAAGTAGCTGGGACTACAGGCGTGAGACACCACACCCAGCTAATTTTCATATTTTTAGGAGAGACAGGGTTTCGCCATCTTGGCCAGGAGTGTCTCAATCTCTTGACCTCATGATCTGCCCACCTTGGCCTCCCAAAGTTCTGGGATTAGAGGCATGAGCCGCTGTCACATTTCTATTTTTATTATTTGTTTGTGTATGATGAAGTTTTGCTTTTGTTGCCCAGGCTGGAGTGCAATGGCATGATCTCAGCTCAATGCAACCTCCATCTCCTGGGTTCAAGTGATTCTCCTGCCTCAGCCTCCTGAGTAGCTGGGATTACAAGCATGTGCCACCATGCCAGGCTAATTTTTTGCATTTTTAGTAGAGATGGGGTTTCTCCATGTTGGTCAGAAATTTCTGACCTCAGGTGATCTGCCTGCCTCGGCCTCCCAAAGTTCTGAGATTACAGGTGTGAGCCACCATGTCTAGCCTGATAGATATATTTCTAATTATTGGGTTTTTTTTCTCCAAACCATGGAAAAAGGATCTAACAGGCTGAGCGTGGTGGCTAACACCTGTAATCCCAGCACTTTGGGAGGCCGAGGTGGGTAGATCATGAGGTCAGGAGATCAAGACCATCCTGGCCAACATGGTGAAACCCTGTTTCTACTAAAAATACAAAAATTAGCTGGGCATAGTGGTATGTGCCTACAGTCCCAGCTACTCGGGAGGCTGGGGCAGGAGGACCCAGGAGTTGGAGGTTACAGTGAGCGGAGATCATGCCACTGCACTCCAGCCTGGTGACAGAGTGAGACTGTCTCAAACAGAGAAAAGGATCTAACAAATGATGCCCTTCTAGAAGAGTGAAGGCCTCCTGGCAATATTCTCTTTAACCCATGATGTGGGTTAAGCAGAGTGAACCAATGTGCTGTTTCTGACTGATTATGAGGCAATGTATGTACATTAAAGTTTCTCACCTACGTTCAGCCTTCATCTTTTTTTTTTTTTGACTCAGAGTCTCACTCTGTCACACAGGCTGGGGCACAATGCCACTATCTTGGCTCACTGCAACCTCCGCCTCCCGAGTTCAAGCAATTTTCCTGCCTCAGCCTCCTGAGTAGTTGGGATTACAGGCACCCACCACCATGCCCAACTAATTTTTGTATTTTTAATAGAGATAGGGTTTCACCATGTTGGCCAGGATGGTATCAAACTCCTGACCTTGTGATCCACTTGCCTTGGCCTCCCAAAGTGCTGGGATTACAAGTGTGAGCCACCGAACCCCACCATCCTTCATCTTTTATTTATCAAAGTTTATAGTTATCCATGTACAAGGCTGGCTGGAAACTCCTTCACAAGTAAAAGTATGCCCCATAAGTGCACATAACAGACCCCTTTTCACTTCTATTGTTCACAGAGGCATAAGCAAGGGAAACATATTCAAAGATGAGTCTCATGATAGTAGAGAAGTCCCAAGGCCAGGCGCAGCAGCTCACGCCTGTAATCCCTGCACTTTGGGAGGCTGAGGCAGATGGATCACCTGAGGTCAAAAGCTCAAGACCAGCGTGGCCAACATGAGAAAACCCCATCTCTACCAAAAAGACAAAAATTAGTGGCTGGGCCTGGTAGCTTACATCTGTAATCCCTGCACTTTGGGAGGCTGAGGAGGGTAGATCACCTGAGGTTAGGAGTTCGAGACCAAGCCGGCCAACATGATGAAACTCCGCCTCTAATAAAAATACAAAAATTAGCTGGGTGTGGTGGCAGGTGCCTATAATCTGAGCTACTCGGGAGGCTGAGGCAGAAGAATTGCTGGAACCCAGGAGATGGAGGTTTCAGTGAGCAGAGATCATGCCAGTGCACTCCAGCCTGGGGGACAGAGTGAAATTCTGTCTAAAAAATAAAAAAAGAAAAACAAAGGGTAAGCCAGTTACAGTGGCTTACACGGGTAATCCAGAACTTTGGGAGGCCAAGGTAGGAGGATCACTTGAGGCTAGGAGTTTGAGATAAGCCTGGGCAACATAACAAGACCCCATCTCTACAAAACGTTTTTTAAAAATTAGCCAGGTACAGTGGTATGTGCCTGTAGTCTCAGCTACTCAGGAGGCTGAAGAAAGAGGATTGAGCCCAGGAGGCTGAGGCTGCAGTGGGCCATGCTTGTGCCACCACACTCCAGCCTGGGTGACAAAGTGAGACCCTGTCTCTCAAAAAAAGAATTCAGAGTAGAGAAAGGCATGAATTGTAAGTTAAAGCATGCTGCGCCCCAAATTTCCTGCAGAAGTGTTGATGCATGTCCCAAGAAGTCTGTATTCATTTCCCAGTGCTGCCAAAACAAAGTACCCTAAACTGTGTGGCTTCAAGCACAGAGGTTTATTCTCACAGTTCTGGCGGTCAGGAGTCTGAAGTCAAGGGGATTTTGTTTGTTCGTTTTTCCTGTGCAGGCTGTGAGGGAGGATCTGTCCCAGGTCTCACTCCTGGATTCTCGTAGCCTCCAGAGTTCCTTGGCTTGTAGGTGGCCTTGTGTCTCTGTCTTGACATCATCTTCCCTTTGTAGGTCTGTGTCCACATGTCCCCTTTTTATAAAGACACCAGGCATATGGGATTAGGGTTCACTCTCATCACCTCAGCTTAGCTTGATCATATGTGAAGACCCTACTCCCAAATAAGGTCACATCCACAGACCCTGTGGCATAGGGCTTCAACATCTTTCAGGGAGACACAGTACAACCCATAATGCTATAGATTTGCAAATAGTTTTAATTTGCGTTTCTGAGTTTTCTTTTTTCTTTTTCGCATCAGATGGGTGATGTGATGATGTAACAAGTTTTGAGGGAAGCATGTATCATACAACAGAATGAAAATCCATTTATCATGCTTAGGCTTTGGTGTTTTCATTTTTCTTTTCTTTTTGTTTTGAGACAGGCTCTTTCTCTGTTGCTCAGGCTGGAGGGCAGTGGTGCAAACATGGCTCATGCAGCCTCAGCCTCCTAGGCTCCAGTGATCTTCCCACCTCAACCTCCCAAGTAGCTGGGACTACAGGCAGGCGCCACCATACTTGACTAATTTTTTTGTTTATATTTTTGTAGAAATGGGGTCTCACTATGTTGCCCATGTTGGTCTCAAACTCTTGGGCTCACACAATCTGCCCACCTTGCCCTCCCAAAGTGCTAGGATTACAGGCATGAGTCACCATGCCCAGCCATCCTTTTTTTCTTTCAACATAAGGATCACACCCTAATTTTTGTTTGTACCCTGCTCTTTTTACTCAAAAATAAACTTTGGCAGCTGGGTGTGGTGGCTCATGTCTGTAATCCCAGCAGTTTGGGAGGCCGAGGTGGGTGGATCACTTGAGGTCAGGAGTTCGAGACCAGCCTGGCAAACATGGTGAAACCCGATCTACTAAAAATACAAAAGTTAACTGGACATGGTGGTGCGCGCTGTAATCCCAGTGAGTTGGGATGATGAGGCAGGAGAATCACTTGAACCCAGGAGGTTGAGGTTGCAGTGAGCTGAGTTCACACTACTGCACTCCAGCCTGGGCAGCAGAGCAAGACTCCAACTAAACTACACACACACACACACACACACACACACACACACACACACACACACAGCTTGGCAATCTTTTTTTTTTAAAGCACAATCAGAAGAATTGGCAATCTTTTTATACCAGCATGTGTTGGTACAATTTAAATTCTATTTTAGATTTCATTTAGATTAATTCAATCTAAATACTATTCTATTAAACTCTACAATAAAAAAATAGGCAATGCATTTAAATGATTCAAAATTCAAAAGCTATGAAAGGGTATAGAACTGAGCCTCCCATATGGTAGCCAGTGGCATATGCGTGTATTGAAATCTAAGTGAAGCCATTTGCAGTGATTTATGCTTATAATGCCAGCACTTTGGGAGGCCGAGGTAGGTGGATCACCTCAGGTTGGGAGTCTGAGACCAGCCTGGACAACATGGTGAAACCCTGTCTCTTAAAAATACAAAAGGTAGCTGGGTGTGGTGGCACATGCCTGTAATCCCAGCTACTTGGGAAGCTGAAGCAGAAGAATTGCTTGAACCCAAGGTTGCAGTGAGCCAAGATCACGCCACTTCACTCCAGCCTGGGCAACACAGTGAGACTCCATCTCAAAGAAAAAGCCAATCTAAATGAATTAACATTAAAGAAAATGAAGATTTGGTTTTTTGGCTGCGTGGGCCACATTTTAGGTGCTCCATGACTGCAGGTGGCCCTGAAACATTGTCCTCATTGCAGAAAGCTCTATTGGTTGGTGCTGGTGCAGCCTTAAAACCTCTCTCCCACTCCCTCCTGAAAGCCAACCACTGTTAGGTTTTTTTGGTGATTCCTTTCTGAGATGATCTATGCATACAGTGAGCACGTGGAGTTAATGCATCCACTTAAAAACAATAAGCATTGGCCAGGCGCGGTGGCTCAAGCCTGTAATCCCAGCATTTTCGGAGGCCGAGGCGGGTGGATCACAAGGTCAAGAGATCGAGACCATCCTGATCAACATTTGAAACCCCGTCTCTACTAAAAATACAAAAAATTAGCTGGGCATGGTGGCACGTGCCTGTAATCCCAGCTACTCAGGAGGCTGAGGCAGGAGAATTGCCTGAACCCAGGATGTGGAGGTTGTGGTGAGCCAAGATCATGCCATTGCACTCCAGCCTGGGTAACAAGAGCGAAATGCCATCTCAAAAAACAAACAAACAAAAAAAAAAAACAATAAGCATCTCCCACGTAGTGCAAATGACTGTGTCATAGTCCATGGATTGGAATTTATTCAGCTAGTTTCATAAAGAAGGGCTCCGGAGTTTTTCCCAGGTTTTCACTCTTACAAATATTCTACTGTGAACACCATTCTCTCTTGCAGAGTGAATTCTTAACAGTGGAATTCTCTCGCCACAAGGTTTATATGGCTTTTTCTTTTCTTTTATATATTCTTCCTTCCTTCTTTCTTTCTTTCCTTTCTCTCCCTCTCTTTCCCTCCTTCTATTCCTGCTTTTCCATTTCCTATCTCTTTTTCCACCTTTTCTGCCATGTCTTCTCCCCCTCTCTTCCCCCTCTCTCTTTTCTGTCTCCCCGACTTCTACTATTCTGTGCAGTGGCATGATCCTAGATCACTGCAGCCTCAAACCCCTGGGCTTAAGCGATCCTCCTGCCTCACCTTCCCAAGTAGCTGGGATTACAGCCTGCACCACCATGCCTGCCTGCCTTCCTTCCTTCCTATTTCCTTTTCTTTCTTTCTTTCTTTCTTTCTTTCTTTCTTTCTTTCTTTCTTTCTTTCTTTCTTTCTTTCTTTCTTTCTTTCTTTCTTTCTTTCTGTTTTTGTGGAGATGGGGGTCTTACTATGTTGTCCAGGCTCATTTTCATCTTAGTAGGTGCTTTTCAAAGGTTCTTATCCAAGGGTTCCTGAATGGAACTTAGTGAGTCACTTGAAGCCCCTGTCATTGTGTTGAAATTTTGTGTCTGTCTCCTCCATTCCCTTTTCAAGTGGATCTGTGACTTCAAAACTGTACAAATGTTGGGAGGCTGAGGAGGGAGGATCACTTGAAGTGAAGAATTTGAGACCAGACTGGGCAAGATGGTGAAACCCTGTCTCTACTAAAAATACAAAAATTAGCTGGGTATGGTGGTGTGTGCCTGTAGGCCCAGCTTCTTGGGAGGCTGAGTCAGGAGAATTGCTTGAATCTGGGAGGTGGAGGTTTCAGTGAGTTGAGATAGCACCACTGCACTCCAGCCAGGGTACACATAGCAGTTTAGACTTGATCCTGCCAGGCATGACCACTGGGCACATTCAGCAGTGGATCTCCTGATTCTGCCTCAGTTTCCAGTGTCTTCTCAGAGAGGCCTGGAGTGGAGTGTCTGAAGCCAGGGCTGGAAGTCTTGCTGCATGAATACACTCTTCACTTCTAGTTCTGCCATCAGCCTGGGTGGGGAGAAGACCCATGTCTGGGGAGAGCCATCTTCCTCCTAAAGCCCCCATCTGCCTGATGGCTGAGACTTATGCCTTCTTTCAGAACTTCCAGGAGCCCTTGAACTTCTCATTATTTGCTGAATGTACAAGCACGGGAGTGCCTCTACCTCCCCACGCACCTTCCTACTACTCCCTATAGAGCTGTCTGCAGCCTGGAAATGTTTATTTGCCTTTGAAGAAATTCTACTTCCACCCACTCCGGACTCATCACAATTATAGTAACAGGTGGAGCTCCAGAACTTTCTGGAGCCTGTTCCAGCAGACATGAGGTCTCTGGTTCAGGTCCTGTCTGTAACCCTATGAGATGAGGAAACTGAGGCAGATGAGCTCATGAATACAAAGTGCCAGAGCTTGGGTTCAACTTGTCTCCAAGTTTATGGGATTTAAGGTTGGTACAGGGAGAGTGTTCTGTTCAGTGCCCCTCCCCCTGGTGTGTGGGGGTTGGGTCCTGGGTTGCCTGGAGAGCCCCAGTTTACGCCTGCTGACCTGATGCATTTATAACTGGTGTTCTCTTAAACTGCAAAGTGTTGTGGTTTGGGTGAGAAATTCTGTGCTCTCCCTGTTCACATGCACCCTGAGGAAGCTCTGACACCACCATGCAGTCTCTGATGCAGACTGGAGAAAGCCATCGCCAGGATGTGCCTGTCAGCAGGAAAAGCTGTGAGCAGAGTGGGAGTGGGCCTCTGTTTCTGTAAAAAGGGAGGGAGGGGGTGCATCTGTATAGTTGTGCGTGCACACACACACATCCATACACATATGACATGCCCATACACACGTCCATACACACACATGAACATCCACATGTAGACAAATCTGTACATACATTCATATAGACACACATCTGTATACATATCTTTATACACATCTGTACACACAGTGTGTCATACACACATATCCATGTTCACACACATACAAATGTAGACATATCTGTATATACATTCATATACACACCTCCATATATACATATCTGTTCACATATCTGCACACACATCCATATATATACAGAGACATCCACATGTAGACACATGTATATACATTCATACATACACATTCTGTGTACTCACACATCCATATATACACATCTGTATGCATATCTGTACACACACAGTCCACACACACATCCATGTTCACACACATCCACATGTAGACATATCTGTACACATACATTCATATACACACATCTGTACACACATGTCCATATACACATCCATATACACAGTCTACACGTAGACACATCCATGTACACACGTCTCTGTACACACACATCCATATCCACACACATTCAGACACACATCTGTGTACACCCACATGTCTGTATACATGCACATCTGTACAGATACACACCTCTGTCTACACACACATCCATGTACCGATACATCTGTACACACATACACACACATATGTACACAAACATCTGTGGGATCAGGGAAAGACAACATTGAGTAGTGAAGCTCTGGTAATAGCTAGTGTTGCTTTGACATCTTTTGGGTAAACTGACCAGCTGGTGGCCCTCAGAGTGGGGTGTGAGGTGGGTCTGCAGGTTGGCAAGGCCATCAAACATGATATTTGCAGTTGCTCATGGCTTTTCCCGAGAATCTCCTGTGTGGGCCTTGGAGTGTGTAGTGAGTTGTCCCCGTGGCCTACCTGCCAGTGTCCTCATCACCCCAGCCTCTCAATATCAACATCCCATCTAAGGACAGACCTAGGCTCAGTGTGAGCCACCAGAAACCCCCCCAACCTCCAACTGCCCCTGCAAGTCTTAAAATCGTAGCTTTTGGGCTGTTTTTATTCTGATCCATGATAAGAAATACACATAGCATTTTGACCTAAAATACACTGGGCATTTAAAACACACACAGGCTGAGCAGGTGCTGGCTCTGGTGCCAGAGCTGCAGTGGTGATGCCTGGATGTGCCTCTCATGGGTGTTCCAGAAGATTCCAAGGTAAAGATAGGAGCTGGGGCTGGGGGCTCTTGGAGTAGTGGCTGTTGACCGCCTGATGTGGGTGTTTGGGAGTCATAACAGCTGGCCCAGTTCCACCTGTGTGTTCTGGCTGACCTTCAGTGTCACAGAAGCAGAAGCTTTAGAAGGTGAAATTTACCCAACAACCCATGATGCACTGTTAATTCTTTTCTCTTCTGTCCTATTAAATTTTGTTTCATTCTACTTAATTTTGGGCCAGGCACAGTGTCTCATGCCTGTAACCCCAGCACTTTGGGAAGACACAGTGGGAGGATTGCTTGAGCCAGGAGTTCAAGACCAGCCTGGGAAACATAGTGAGACCCCCTGCTTCTACAAAAAAAATACAAAAATTAGCCAAGTGTGGTGGTACATATCTGTAGTTCCAGCTACTTGGGAGGCTGAGGTGGGAGGAGTGATTGAGCCTGGGAAGTCAAGGCTGCAGTAAGCTGTGATCAGGCCTGTCTGTGGCCTGTTGTGCAGGCAGGTGTTGGCTCTTCAAGGAGCCCCCAGCTCTGAGTCTCCTCTTTGCCTGGGGCTGGAGGTGTTGGTCCCTGGGGCCTGACCCATTCATCTGCCTGCTCTCTGTCCCTGCAGCACTGCTGGAGAGGAAGGAGGATGGATGGTGGGTGGCTGCCCTGGGTGCCGAGCTCTTCATACCAGGGCTGGTGGGGCTGTGTGCCCTTGGCCTGCTGTAGCAGTGGGGTGGGCTCTGGACCAACTCCCTGAGGATGCAGTATAGCCACCTAAGTAAGGTACTGTGTGCGGCTGTGGGGCAGGTGGAGGTGGCAGGGCCTGCCCTGTTCTTTGGGGCTGTGGCTCTGCGAGCTAAGATATGCTGTCACCATGGGGTTTTCTATTAGTCATTCTGCTGGCTCTGAGTAGGACTAAGTACCTGCCTGTTAAAAATAAAGATGTGTCTGTTGAGGGGACATTCACCCATCTCTTAAGACCTCTCCATTGACAGGTTCTAATGGAGTGGTAAGTGGAGCAGAGCATAGGGTGGGGGTTGGGGGGTCCTGTGGTTGAGGCCAGGCTGGGCTGGGCCCTCTTCCTCTTGGAGCCCTGGTGGAGAGCTGCATGGCAGAGGAGGGCAAGGGTCTCTGGGTTGATCTGCACAGGTCTAATGAAGCAGTCAGCGCACAAGTGCAGCACCAGCCAGAGGCTATGGATAGAGAGCGGCTCAGACGGTGCCTACAGGCTGGAGCTGGGCCATGAGCTCCACTGCACACAGATCCCAGCATTCAGCCACAAGGTGGGTGACCAGGTCAGGTGGGACGTCCAGAGAGAGCACCAGAGTCAGGCAGTGGTGATCTGAATACCCTGAGCTCATCTCCAAAGAGATGGACTCACTCACAATCACAGAGCCATATGGGAATGGATCTGGGGCTGGCACTTCAGCCTCAGTCTTATGTCTATTCATCCAGGGTTGCTTGAGCCCAGGAGGCAGAGGTTGCAGTGAGCCAGGATGGTGCCACTGCACTCCAACTTGGGCGACAGAGTGAGATCTTGTCTCTAAAATAAATAATAAATTAGAAAATCAAAAAACAAGGCTGGGCATAGTGGCTCACACCTGTAATCCCCGCACTTTAGGAGGCTGAGGAGGATGGATCACAAGGTCAGGAGTTCAAGACCAGCTGGTGAAACCCCATCTCTACTAAAAAATATAAAAATTAGCCAGATGTGGTGGCATTCACCTATAATCCCACCTACTCAGGAGGCTGAGTTAGGAGAATTGCTTGAACCTGAGAGGCAGAGGTTGCAATGAGCTGAGATCGTGCCACTGCACTCCAGCCTGATTGACAGAGCGAGACTATGTCTCAAAAAAAAAAACAAAACCAAAAAAAGCAAGATAGTGCTTTCTACGTAACCGTCTCCTCAGAAAACCAAGCTGATGTCCCTGGAATGGGTGGCTGTGGGAATGCCCAGGGACTGGGTGGGCAGGGCCTCCAGTGACAGTTTAGTGCCTGTGTGTGTCCCAGGTCCAGCTCTGGCATGAGGGTGTCTCAGGCCACTTGCATTTGCAGCTGGAGACGAGCTACGGGAAGCATTGGGATGAGATCAGCAACAAGAGGCATATCCATGTCAGTCAGACCTTCAAGAATGACTCAGCCCACCCTGAGCAATCACTTTATGGAAGTGATACTGGCCACTGCAGCAGAGCCCTGCCCCATGAGTCCAGCATGGACAGTGGGAGCTGGGGAACCCCACATAGTCCTCTTGCCCTGGCTGCAACAATGAAGGCAGCTGAAACTCAGCTTTGGTGACTTTCCCTTTTGCATCTCCAGTCCCATGTCCCCATGGGTGATAAATGCATGTCAGAGTGCCAAGGACTGGCAGGATGGCTTGGGAAACATTGATTTCCAACCGTAAAAATGCATTTTGGAAACAGCGGTTCTTTTTCCATTTTTCCTGGAGGATGGGTTCATTTGCTGAGTTCAGAATGATGGTGTGCTCAGCAGCTGAACAGGTGGTGGATCTTCTACAGCACATATTTAACCTCATATGTTTATTTAAAAATTGGCTTAGAATTTTTTTTCCCTTTTCACATCCAGTCCTGTAAATGGCCTTATAAATAGTAACTTTTAATTTTAATTGTGGTTAAATATATGCGTCATGTAGAATGTATGATTTTAACCATTTTTAAGTTTAGTGGCATTACATATTTTACATTCTTCTGTGACCATCACCACTATTCATTTCCAGAACCTGCAAAACTGCAAGTCTATATCTGTTAAATCCTGACTCCTCATTTGCTCCTGCCCCCAGCCCCTGGCAACCACCATTCTGCTGTTTTGGGCTTTTGACTACTCTAGGTATCACATACAAGTGAAATCATACAGTATTTGTCCTTTTTTTTTGAGACAAAGTTTCACTCTTCTTGCCCACACTGCAGTGCAGTGGCATGATCTTGGCTCACTGTAACCTCTGCCTCCTGGGTTTAAGCAATTCTCTGGCCTCAGCCTCCCTAGTAGCTAAAATTACAGGTGTGTGCCACCACACCAAGCTAATTTTTTTTGTATTTTTAGTAGAGACAGGGTTTTGCCATGTTGGCCAGCCTGGTCTCGAACTCCTGACCTCAGGTAATCCACCTGCCTCAGTCTCCAGAGTGCTGGGATTACAGGTGTGAGCTATGGTGCCTGGCCTCAGGAGCTCTCTTTTTGGTTCCTTTCTTACAGCGTCCTGTTCCATGAATGCAGTTGTCTTCTCTTAGAGTGTAAGTTACAGAATTTGGGGGAGTTTTATCTATTTCCTCTGGGTTTCTCTTTTCTTTTTATTTCTGTACTTCCTGTTAGAGGCTTTCCCCCAGATGCTAAGCCAGCCTTGGATATGTACTTGTGTTTGAGTTGGCTGCTCAAAATATTGGTTACCCTATTTTCAAACAGGGTAAATCTGTTTTGAGTGTACTCAGAAGCTGCCTGAGGATTTAATTCAAACCAGCAGTTTAGCAAAGCTAGGGATCTCATATTCTGGAGCAGAGATTTAAAAGTTTGTTTAAAAAAATCTGTTTTCCTTAAAATCCTTTTATAAAATTTAGAGTAAGAGACCTGCCAAAACAGAGAAGAGAGAACACATTTCTACACTTGGGCACTTCTCGACTCTTCTAGATCCCGTCAGGGCAGAGTGAGTGCTGGTTCTCTGCCAACCCAGGATTAGGCCCTAAGGCTGCTGTAAAAAGGATCCCAGGAGAAAGCTCAGGAATAAAAGCAAAGAAAGTGAGACACCCGACTAAAATGACTAGAAGCCCTTAGGAAGTAAAGAGGGAAAAAGAAACTGAGAAAACAGAAAAATCCTCAGACCAGTTAATTCACCTTTGGAGTAACTGGAGAGCCAGAGCTTCCTAAAAGATTAGAAAGCTCCTGAATTTGAACAGTTGAGGATGAAGAGTCATGAATGGCCTAAGGCAGTTGCCCAGCATCTCACGGAGAAGGACTGACAGGAATGTCCCCAGATGGTGGCAAGTTTGCAGGACTTTTATGGGATGACTCATGAGGCCACCCAGAGGCCCAGGAGCCAGCCCTGGTCCTGTCCTCATGGAAAGGCTCTACATGGGATTCTGGGATACAGATGGAAGGACAGCATGTTTTCAGGTTCTGCCTGTGCAGACGCAGTTGGCCTTCCAGCTCCAGAGTTCGAAACCCAGGCCTGTGCCATCCCCATTCACTTTGAGGGGCCACTGTAGGCTCTTCCACCCATGAGCTGCATGCAAGATCTTCAGGTACCCCCAGGGGAGCCCTGGATCATGAACCCTGTGTGGTCAGCTCCAGGCCTGTTTCCTGCCTTTCCCCCAGCAGCCCCCAGCCTCCTGCAGCAGTGGTCACTCTCTTCTGCTTCTGATCCAGATCTTGAACTTGGGAGACAATTAGAACCTGGATCCCAATTCTGTCTGAAAGCAACAGAATAACATAATCTATACACTGGTTCATGGACTCTTGGCCCAGCCCAATGTAATGAGAAATAAATGAATGACCACGACCTCAAAAGCAAATAAATAAATACTTGAGCCACCAGACAGATGTTCTGGAGGTCCCGAGTTTGCCAGGTCCCAACTGTGATCTATAAAGTGAAATAAGATTTTTATCACCATGCAAGAAACATGAATGAAATAGAAAACTAATTGGAGACTCCACGTGTTTGGAAAGAGGCGCTATGTGTATGTGGCAGCATGTGCTGACTGATGGGCTTTCCTGTCAATCAAGCAATTGCAAGGGGACCCGGATCTCCAGGGATCCGTGCCTTCCTTCTGTTCTTCTGTGGTGCTATCTTCTCATTTCCTGTGAGAAGAAAGCAGCTGGGAAGGGACCAGTGCCTGCGTGGGAAATGGCAGAGAACAAGAAGGGCAGAAACCCTTGCACTTGGGGAGCTTACATTCATTTTATATTTGTTACCTCTAATCCCAGTCACTGTGTCCAATGAGTATATTTTTAGCCCCAGTTTTATAGATGGGGAAACTGAGGCACAGAGAGGTCAAGTCCTTTGCCTAAGGTTACACAGCTAGTGAAAGACCGTGCCTGGATTCCAGTCCCAGTCTGTGTGACACCAGATGCTGTGTGCCATCTGTTCCCTTGGGTCTTTGCTGTCAAATGGTGATGGAGACCCCAGCCATGTCCACCTCACTGACACAGCGAGATGGTGAAGAATTCCGGATGGCAAATTGTAAAAGCACAGGGCTGCCATGTGCCCTGATGTTCTCTTAACTCTGCAAGCTCATGATAGGCCCAGTCTGAGACTGTGGGGCACAGTTGTCCCTGACACTGCCAGCTGTGTTAGAGGCTTTGGCCTGTTTTTCCCTCTGTAGACTGGGCACCCCTTGTTCCTGCACATCCTGCAGAATCTCGTCCTGCAGGAGACCTTCATGGCTGATAGGCGACACCAGCGCTCTTCCCCGGAGACAAGGGTTGTCCTGAATGGCCAAGAGGAAACCCTGCAGACCGTAGTCCTGGGTTACCAGGCCAGACATCCCCATGTGAGTGGGTCTAGAGTACAGCTGGGAAGGGGCCTGTGAGCTGGAGGGAGGCCCCAGCTGCCTCCAGGCTTCCCTATGTGTGTGTGTGTGTGTGTGTATGTGGTTGTCCTTCCCAGGTCTGTGCAGGTCTGACACATCCATACAATGGCAAAGCTATCCCCAGGAACACAGAGGGGTGCCTGGTTACTTGGAATCAGCACACAGTAAGAGTAGAGGCCCCAGAGACCTTTGCACCCCAGCCAGCCATGGTTCACATTGCTGTCATCTCTCCATAGGATTCAAAACATGTTTTCTTGGCCAAGTGCAGTGCCTCACACCTGTAATATTAGCTACTCAGGAGGCTGAGGTGAGAGGATCACTTAAGACCAGGAGTCTGAGATCCATCTGGGCCACGTTTCCATATGGAAACGCTGCTTCTAAAAAAAAAAGAAAAAAAAATTGTTTAATTAGTCAGGCACAGTGGCATGTGCTTGTAGTTCCATCTACTTGGGTGGCTGAGGCAGGAGGATCGATTAAGCCCAGGAGGATGAGGCTTCAGTGAGCCATGATCACACCACTGCATTCCAGCCTGGGCAACAGAGTAAGACTCAGACACCCCCTCTCACCACAAAAAAGTTCTCCTGGCTGGATGCAATGGCTCATGCCTGTAATTCTAGCATTTTGGGAGGCCAAGGCAGGCAGATCACCTGAGGTCAGGAGTTTGAGACAAGCCTGGCCAACATGGTGAAACCCTGTCTCTACTAAAAATACAGAAACTAGCTGGGGGTGGTGGCGGGCATCCGTAGTCCCATCTACTTCGGGGGCTGAGGCAGAAGAATCGCTTTAACCCAGGAGGTGGAGGTTGCAGTGAGCCGAGATTGCACCTTTGCATTCCAGCCTGGGCCACAGAGTGAGACTCTGTCTCCAAAAAGAAAAGGTTCTCTTGCCTGGGTTCTCCATTTCATTCGGTCCTCCCTATTACAGTCTATGTGACAGCCAGAGGGATATTTTCTAAAGGCCAGCACAATCCTGCCACTTCCTTGCTCTCAAACTCTGACAGCCTCTCTTGGCGTAAAGCCCCAATCCTGTCCCCTCAGCCCCACCTTGTGGCCTGCATTCCCCTCATCCAGCCTCTTCACATTTCCTTACCTGGCTCATTCCTGCCTCAGGACCTCTGCATGTCCTGTGCCTGGAGCTGTCACCCTCTCCTTCAGCTTTGCCTCCTCCCTTCTCATTTTTCAGCATTGAGCTCAAGCATCCTCCCACCTGACTCCCAGACCACCTCACACACACCCCTGGTTACCCAAGCGATCCCCCCCCTTTTTTTTTTTGGTGACAGTCTCACTCTGTTGCCTAAGCCGGAGTACAACGATGCAATCTCAGCTCATTGCAACCTCTGCCTCTCAGGTTCAAGCGATTACCCTGCCTCAGCCTCCTGAGTAGCTGGGATTACAGATGTGCATTCCCACACCCAGCTAGTTTTTGTATTTCTAGTAGAGACAGGGTTTCTCCATGTTGGTCAGGTTGTCTCTAACTGCTGACCTCAAGTGATCTGCTCATCTCAGCCTCCCAAAGAGCTGGAATTACCACCATGCTCAGCTTGCCCTATATCTTTTGCTTCCAGTACCTATCACAAATCCCAGTTCTTTTTTTTTTTTAAAGACGAAGTCTCACTCTATCACCCAGGCTGGACAGCAGTGGCACAATCTCAGCTCACTGTAGCCTTGACCTCCTATGCTCAAGTGATCCTCCCACCTCAGGCTCCCAAGTAGCTGGGACCACAGACACACACCACCACCACACCTGGTTATTATTATTATTATTTTTAGTAGAGATAGAGTCTTGCTATGTTTCCCGGGCTGGTCTTGAATTCCTGAACTCTAAGCCATCTTCCCGTCATGGCCTCCAAAGGGCTGAGATTATAGGTGTGAGCCACAGTACCTGGCCCCAGTTCTATTTTTGTGTGATTCGTCAGTCACTGGCTTCTCTGCTACTCTGGAAAACTCATGATCTCCATGAGTACTTTATTTACCACTGTTGCCACAGGACTTGGTACACAGTAGCTGCTTAATGAATAGTTGCTGCCATGATGCTACTTAACACCCACTGGATGCCAGGACCCAGGTCAATGAACTTTTCTGGAAAGAAACACATAGTAACAAGTTCAGGCTTCATGGGCCATATGGTTCAGGCTTCGTTGACTCAACTCCGCCACTGCAGTTCGAGAGAACTACAGATAATACATAATGAATGGGTGTGGTTGTGTCCCAACAGGACTTTACTTACAAACACAGGCCACATTTGGACCAGGGACTGTAGTTGCTAATCCCTGATGTAGAGGGTCTTTTTTGAGACAGGATATTGCTCTGTCACCCAGGCTGGAGTGCAGGCATGTAATTATGGCTTGCTCACTGCAGCCTTGACCTCCCAGGCTCAAGTGATTCTCCCGCCTCAGCCTCCTGAGTAGCTGAAACCACAGGTGTGCACCATCACACCCAGTTCATTTAAAAATTTTTTTTAGTAGAGATGGAGGTCTCACTGCTTTTCAGGCTGGTCTTGAACTCTTGGATTCAAGGAATCCTCCCACATCAGCTTCCAAAATGCTGGGATTAGGCCAAACATGATGGCTCATGCCTCTAATCCCAGCATTTTGGGAGGCCAAGGTGGGCAGATCCCTTGAGGTTAGGAGTTCGAGATCAGCCTGGCCAACATGATGAAACCCCATCTCTACTAAAAAACTACAAAAATTGGCTGGCTGTGGGGGCAGGTGCCTATAATCCCAGCTACTCGGGAGGCTGAGGCACCAGAATCACTTGAACCCAGGAGGTGGAGGTTGCAGTGAGCCAAGATCATGCCACTGCACTCCAGCCTGGGTGACAGAGTGAGACTTGGCCTCAAAAAAAATTTTTTTTAAAGTGCTGGGATTACAGGTAACAGTCACTGCACCTGGCTGAGGGTATTGACATTTGGCTCTCTAGGGGCAAAACTTCTTTTTGCCTGTGTGTCCTTGGGGAATTATTTTGTCTCTGAACCTCAGTTTCCTTGTCTGCAGAATGGGAGCAGCAGTGCTCATCTCTTACGAAAAGGCTGTGAAGATTACAATGGAGTATTGTAAAATGCCTCCTAGACCCCCCTCCAAGTCCTCTTCCTGACACCTCTGGGAGGAATTGATACTCTGGAAGAACCCCATATTTTTCAGCAAGCATTTGTGGAGCATCTACTGTGTGCTAAGTCCCCAAGGAAGATAATCATTGCTTCTCTCTCTCTCTTTTTTTTTCTTGAGATGGAGTCTTACTCTGTCACCCAGGCTGGAGTCTAGAGTGCAGTGACTCAATCTCAGCTCACTGCAGCTTCCACCTCCCAGGTTCATGCACAGAACACTCTCATTATTTTTTTTTCTTTAGACACCAAGTCTTGTTCTGCCACCCATGCTGGAGTGCTGCCGCACAATCTCAGCTCACTGTAACTTCTGCCTCCTGGGTTCAAATGATTCTCCTGCCTCAGCCTCCCAAGTAGCTGGGATTACAGGCACTCACCACCACTTCAGACTAATTTTTGGAATTTTAGTAGAGATGGGGTTTCTTCATGTTGGCCACGCTGGTCTCAAACTCCTGACCTCTGGAGACCTGCTCTCCTCAGCCTCCCAAAGTGTGGGGATGACAGGCATGAGCCACCATGCCTGGCCATTTCTCTCTCACAAGATACACAACAGCCCCTAGGAAGGGGGATGAACCAGTCAGGTGTTGGACATTGGGACCCACCCTTCTAGGGGCTCCCTTCACCATTAATTAAATGAGGATATGTTGGCTCCCCAGGGATAAGATAGTACAGTTTCTGGAGCTTCTAGGGGGAAACAAACAGCAGGATGACAGCCTCAGACACCTGCAGAAGGGGCTCCTGATGGTGTTTGCTGTTTCTTACACTGGAGATTGCAGAGCTAGCTCCATGGGCTAAATTCGACCTGAAGATAGGTTTCGTTTGGTCTGCTTAGCATTTAAATTTTAAAGGAAATTAATTTCTACCATTGAAAATTAGAAGATTTTGAGTAAAACCCAGATTTCTGCTGTTTATAAGAAAAAAAATCAGAAGATGTGACCACATGGGGCCTCAAATCCCAGCTGACAACAACAGGCTCAGACTGAGTAAATGACAGTCCTTTCATTGCATATAATTTTGCTGTCTGCTTTTTTAAATACTGTGTCTAGGTTGGGCGTGGTGGCTCATGCCTGTAATCCCAGCACTTTGGGAGGCTGAGGCAAGTGGATCACCTGAGGTTGGGAGTTCAAGAGCAGCCTGACCAACATGGAGAAACCCTGACTCCACTAAAAATAAAAAAAAAAATTAGCCATGTATGGTGGTGCATGCCTGTAATCCCAGCTACCTGGGAGGCTGAGGCAAGAGAATTGCTTCAACCTGGGAGGCAGTGAGCCACAATCACACCGTTGCACTCCAACCTGGGCAACAAGAGTGAAACTCCATCTCAAAAAAAAGAAAAAAAGCTGGGCACAGTGGCTCACGCTTGTAATCCCAGCACTTTTGAAGGCTGGGGCAGGTGGATCACAAAGTCAGGAGATCGAGACCATCTTAGCCAACATGGTGAAACCATGTCTCTACTAAAAATACAAAAATTAGCCAGGCATGGCGGTATGTGCCTGTAGTCCCAGCTACTCGGGAGGTTCTGAGGCAGAAGAACTGCTGGAATCTGGGAGGCAGAGGCTGCAGTGAGTTGAGATTTCCCCCCTCACTCCAGGATGGGCAACAGAGCGAGACTCTGTCTCAAACAAAAACAAAAGCAGAACCAAAAACCTTGAAGCATCCAATGAGGAAGGGTGTATGCAAACAAACACACTGACATGAATTAAGAATAGTCACACCTGTAATCCCAGCACTTTGGGAGACTGAGGCAAATGAATCACCTGAGGTCAGGAGTTCCAAACTAACCTGACCAATATGGTGAAACCCCATCACTATTATATACAAAAATTTAGCCAGGCATGGTGGTGCATGCCTGTAATCCTAGCTATTTGGGAAGCTGAGGCAGGAGAATTGCTTGAACCCAGAAGGTGGAGGTTGCAGTGAGCTGAAATTGCACCACTGCACTCCAACATGGGCAACAAGAGCAAAACTCTGTCTGAAAAAAGAAAAACCCCAGAAAATTAATTGGGTGTAGTGGCGCAGGCCTGTAATCCCAGCTACTTCAGAGGCTGAGGCAAGAGAATCACTTGAACCTCTGAGGTGGAGGTTGCAGTGAGCTGAGATCATGCCATTGCATTCCAGCCTGGGTGACAGAGAAAGACTCTGCCTCAAATAAATAAATAAATAAAAATAAAAAATAAAAATCTGGTGTGCTCCATTAATTCCTGCAGGCCCAACAAAGATAGCTTAGGAATTCTAGATAAATGGAACAAATGATGACTTGCTAGAAACACATAGGAAACAAAATAACTATTCACAGAACCAAATAAAAGCCTGAAAAAAAAAAGACAAATTTAAAAAACATGGTTTTATATGTATACACACACAAGCAAAGCCAGAGGAGAATGAATAGCAAATGAACAAAAATTAGAATACACAAATAAATAGAAAACCAACCCTAAATTTTTCCTACTCAGTCTACCCTGAATGCTACTGTGTTAGCCAGGGCCACAGAAAACCCACCTAATGAGCATTTTATTCCTAATACACAATTTGATGTCCTTAAGTCCACCAATATCACCAAACATTCTGTGCAATCAATAAATTTACTTGGCTGGGGTTGGGGTGGGTTCACTCATGTAATCCCAGCACTTTGGGAGGCCAATGTGGGTGGATCACCTGGTCAGGAGTCTGAGACTAGCCTGGTCAACATGGTGAAACCCCATTTCTACCAAAAATGCAAAACTTAGCCTGGTGTGGTGGCACGTTCCTGTAATCCCAGCTACTCAGGAGGCTGAGGCCAGAGAATTGCTTGAACCTTGGAGAGACAGGTTGAAGTGAGCTGAGATTGTGCCATTGCACTCCAGCCTGGGAGACAGAGTGAGACTCCCTCTCAAAAAAAAAAAAAAAAAAGGAGGGGGGCCGGGTGTGGTGACTCATGCCTGTAATCCTAGTACTTTGGGAGGCCTAAGTGGGTGGATCACCTGAGGTCATTAGTTCAAGATCAGCCTGGCCAACTTGGGGAATCCTAGTTTCTACTAGAAATGCAAAAATGTAGGCTGGGCACGGTGGCTCACACCAACCTGGCCAATATGGTGAAACCCCGACTCTACTAAAAATACAAAAATTAGCTGGGCATGGTGGCACCTGCCTGTAGTCCCAACTACTTGGGAGGCTGAGGCAGAAAAGAATCACTTGAACCCAGGAAGCAGAGATTGCAGTGAGCTGAGATTGTGCCACTGCACTCCAGCCTGGGTGACAGAGGAAGATGCTGTCTACAAAAAAAAAAAAAAAAAAAAAAAAAATTAGCTGGGTGTCATGGTGTGC
Organism: Saguinus oedipus; assembly: GCA_031835075.1. Lineage (NCBI taxonomy): Eukaryota > Metazoa > Chordata > Mammalia > Primates > Cebidae > Saguinus > Saguinus oedipus. The sequence goes on along the minus strand of CM063183.1, from coordinate 94,464,451 downwards.
ACCTGTAGTCTCAGCTACTTGGGAGTCTGAGGCAGGAGAATCACTTGAACCCAGGAGGTGGAGGTTGCAGTGAGCTGAGATCACCTCATTGCACTTCAGCTTGGGCAACAAGAGTAAAACTCCATCTCAATTAAAAGAAAATTCTGACAGCACAGATATCCACCCCTTGAAGTTCCCATTAAATCTTTTAATCAAATTCATTTCCTCTCACCTAGAGACTATCAAGCTTCAGATGATCATGTGACAAGAAATCCAGCCAGTTCCAGGTGAAGACACCACCTCACCTCTGGCCATCAAGATCAAGCAGCCACCCTGCCTACACTAGACAGAGCAAGGTCCATGATCCCCAATAGGTAGCATGAAGCAGCTACAGAAGAAAAATCATCAGTCCCTACATGTCCCATAAAGATTTATGGCAGGCTGGTGAGGTGGCTAACACCTGTAATTCCAGCACTTTGGGAGGCTGTGGTGGGTGGATCACTTGAGGCCAGGAGTTTGATACCAGCCTGGCCCACATGATGAATCCTCATCTCTACTAAAAATATAAAAAGTAGCCGGGCATGGTGGCGGGTGCCTGTAGTTCCAGCTACAGGTTGGGCAGGAAAATCGCTTGAACCCAGAAGGTGGAGGTTGCAGTGAGCCAAGATCGTGCCACTGAACTCCAGCCTGGGCAACAGAGGGAGACTTTATCTTAAAAAAAAAAAAAGATTGATGGGGGATCATGTCTTTCAGGGGGAAAATGAAGCAGGAGAATAGGATCTGGAGGCAGGGAGGCTAAAGACTTTCTAGAACTAAATCAAATGGAAACACTTCAGCTGGACCAGAAAACATCCTCTCCATTTATTGTGGGTAACCCCCGACATGGACACCAAGGAAGGAGAGCTGTGCAAACTCCAGGCACAATTAGTGCCCGAAGAATATCTTAGCTTATAGTGTTATTACTCAGTTATTTTCTTTATATAATCTTTTATATATAATCATATATTAGTTTATAGAATTAGTGCCTGAAGTATAACTTACTGCTTACATATATCTAGCTTATATAATCATATTTAGTACTTATGTCTAGCATACTTAGTTTCATATAATCTTTCTATATAATCATATAGGTATTATAGTCAAAGCTGTACTGACACATTTAGTGCTGATTTATATAATCCTTCCATATAACCGTATAGTAGTTTGTAGTAGGAGGAATGCCTAGAGCAGTCAGAACAGAAGCAGTACATGGAAAAACAGCCCGACCAGGACAAGAACCAAAGACCCAGGCGGTGGTGTCCGTGCCTGAAAAGCTATATGCTGTATGGCAGGCTTGGAGCAAGTGCCTCTCCTACTGATAAAGGAGTTGTAGTACCTTGTATCCAGTTCCTGTGCAAAGTAGGCCTCAGACCTGAGATCCTGCAAATAACCAAGGGAGAAGAACCCCTCTGGCATGACCCCTCTGACACCCTGTCAGTCTTTTCTTGCTTCTGTGCTAGCTCAAATTATCCTCCCACAAATATCATAAGAGAAGAACACAAGGCTGTTAGCTCCCACGACATTGGCTTGTAGTATCCTTCTACTAGAAACCCTCTGAAGTCTCCAGTCCCCAGGTAAGAAATGTTGAGCACAACACCTGTTGCACACAGCCCACCTCCTTGCCTTGATGACCTAATGGGGGTGGACCCCTTTCCTGTACATGACCCTCTACTATTGCACATGGCATGCCCCCCTACTGCACATGGCCCACCTCTCTGCCCAGGTGACATAATTGGGTGGCCCCCTTGCTTGTGACTCACATGATTATGTATGCCCTATTACTAAGCTTATAGATGATGACCTCACTTATGACCCTTCCCCCTGCTTGTACCTAAATCCAGATGCTTCTGAGCATTCAGGGCCTCACCTATCTCCACTCACAGGTGGTGTGACCCCTCGAGTCCAGCTGCTCTTCATCAGTTCTTCAGTGTTTTGTCTACTTCTCGGATCCTGCACCTCAGCACAGCATAAGGGACACCCCATGACCCTGTGGGGCCAACAGCCCTACAATTTATATAAATGTACATCAAGTAACCAATGGAAACCTCTAGAGGACATTTGAACCCCAGAGGATTCTGTAACTGGGCCCTTGAGCCACTTCCTGGGGCCCACTCCCTCCCTGTGGAGTGTGCTTTCATTTTTAATAAATCTCTGCTGCATCCTTTCCATGCTTTGTTCGTGTGTTTAGTCCAATTCTTAGTCCAAAACGCCAAGAACCTGGACAGCCTCAACTGGTAAAACTTTTGGGCACATCTGGGGAAACAAGAGTGGCTGAAGGAGTTTTCAGAAGGTGTTTTATTTTGTTTTTTTTTTTTTTAGAAAGTGATTTATTTAGAGAGAGAGAAAAAAAAAAAAAAACAGAAAAAGGAGAGAGAAAGAAACAGAATCCAGGAGAGAAAAGCAGCTTCCACACTGAGTGGAAGGGAATAGAGAGAGATGGAGTTTAGGAGGGGAAGACAGGCTTCCACAAAGGGAGTGTTCATGGAAGGACTCCAGAGGGAGAATCCAGGATAGAGAAAAACAGCTGCCATGAGCATGAGAGTGTTCGTGGAAGGGGATCCAAACATGGAGTCCCCAGGAGGTTTTGTATTTGTATATTTTCTTTTTCTTAGCCTGGCTGTGCCACTGCTACCCAATTCATCACCAGTTTTTGTTGATGTCTCCTCCTATTTTATTTTTTCCTTTGGAGATGGGGTCTCACTCTGTGGAGACTCCAAAGCTAGAGTGCAGTTGCACAATCTCGGCTCAGCGCAACCTCCACCTCCTGGTCTAAGCGATTCTTCTGCCTCAACCTTCCGAGTAGCTGGGACTACCCATGCCTGGGTAATTTTTGTATTTTTGGTAGAGACAGGGTTTCACCATGTTGGCCAGGCTGGTCTTGAACTCCTGACCTCTGGTGATCCACCCACCTTAGCCTCCCAAAGTGCTGAGATTACAGGTATGAGCCACTACACCAGGCTTTTTTTTGAGATGGGTTCTCCCTATGTTGCCTGGGTTGGCCCTCAAGCAATCCTCCCACCTCAGCCTCCTGAATTGCTGAGATTACAGGTATGTGTCACCTTGCCCAGCACCAGAAGCATGATTTTGTCACCACCACAGACGACACTCATTCCCATTCATTGGAAAGTCCCTGAGCACTGGAGAAGCTTGAGCCAAGAACTAGGGAAAAGAATATTTGAACTCACTTCTTTTGGGTGCCAAACCTCTCTCTGCCCCGTCTATGAAAATTGGAAGTGGCCAGGTGCAGTGGCTCATGCCTGTAATCCCAGCACTTTGGGAGTCCTAGGTGGATCACCTGAGGTCAGGAGTTCGAGACCAGCCTGGCCAACTTGGTGAAATCCCATCTCTATTAAAAATACAAAAAATTAGCTGGGTGTGGTGGTGGGTGCCTATAATCCCAGCTACATGGGAGGCTGAGGCTGAAGAATTGCTTAAACCCAGGAGGCAGAGGTTGCAGTGAGCCTAGATCATGCCATTGCACTCCAGCCTGGGCAACAAGACCAAAACTGTCAAAAAGAAAAATCAGAGGCTTTGGTCCCTTTGTCTGCCACACTCTGGAGTAACTCTGTCCCTCCTTGAGTGTGATCTCCTCAAGGAAAAGTCTGGGTCTCCTTACTCTTGTGTGCTGGCCCTAAGCTATCTGTCCCACACTAGCCACTCGATGAAGGCTTGCCCAGGTAGAGTATGGGTTTCAGGCATCCAAGACCTGGAGCTGCAGAAGGTGTGAGTGAGAAGCCTTGGAATGCTCTGCCCATAGGGACATGGGTCTATCCCAGAGTTGGGCCAAAAAGCTGGGCTTCCTCCGGAGGAAGGAAGGGAGCTCATAGCTCCCCTACCCAGGGTGGAACCTTGCAGATGGCCAAGTACATTGGCTCAATATTTGCCTCGAGTAGCTGGGTACAGTGGCTCCAGCCACCACTAGATCTGTAATCCCAGCACTTTGAGAGGCTGAGGCAGGAGAATAGTTTGAGGCCAGGAGTTCAAGACCAGCTGGGGCAACATAGTGAGACCTCATGTCTGCAAAAAAATATATATAAATTAGCCAGAAGCTGAGGTGGGAAGATTGCTTGAGTCCAGGGTTTGAGGCTGCATTAGCTGGTATCATGCCACTGCACTCCAGCCCGGGTGGCAGGGCAAGACCCTATCTCAAAAAACAAAACAAAACAGAAACATATTTTTCTAGAAACTGAAGCCCAAGGAGGAGAATGAGGTGCCCATTTTGACAAATGAGAAAACTGAGCTCAGGATAGAAACAGAGCAAGACATTGACTCATGTGAAAAAGGCAAAGCTATTCGTGCAGTGTTTATTTACTCCTTCATTCATTCATCACTTCGTCCCCAGCATGGACTGACTATGCCCTCAGGCCCAGCTCCTGCCTCAGGGAGCTCATGATGGGCTGGAGGGACAGGCATGAAAGCACTGAGGGACATGAGGTTGTGCTCAGGGCAGTGGCACTGGGGTGTGGGCATCCAGAGTGAGTCCTCATGGCCTGAGCCTGGGTACCCCCTGCAACCCTAAAAAGCAGGACTGGGGTCAGGACTTTTGAGCAGGGGAATTCATTGGGGAAGTGGATCCAGTAGGCCAACTGAGGGACTGCGAGGGTAAAGGAGGAGAGAGAAAAGCAAGAATGGGGGTGCCATAGAGATGGCCACACTGAGGACAACCAAGGCATAACTCAAAGGGACTGTGACTGCCCAATGGGTTCACTTTGCCTGCTGCCTAGACAGAGCCAATTTATCAGGACACGGGAATTGCAGTGGAGGAGTAGCTCATGCAGAGCCGGTTATGCAGGAGACTGGAGTTGGTTTGTTTGCTTGTTTTTTTTTATTATTATTTATTATTTATTTTTTTATTTTTATTGCATTTTAGGTTTTGGGGTACATGTGCAGAACGTGCAAGATAGTTGCATAGGTACACACATGGCAGTGTGTTTTGCTGCCTTCCTCCCCTTCACCCACATTTGGCTTTTCTCCCCAGGCTATCCCTCCCCAGCTCCCCACCCCTGCTGTCCCTCCCCTATTCCTTCCAATAGACCCCAGTGTGTAGTACCCTCCTCCCTGTGTCCATGTGTTCTCATTTTTCTTGTTTGTTTGTTTTGAGTATAAGTTGTACTTTGTCACCCAGGCTAGAGTGCAGTGGTGGGATCTCCGCTCACTGTAACCTCTGCCTTCCTCTGGGTTCAAGAGATTCTCCTGCCTCAGCCTTCTGAGTAGCTGAGATTACAGATGTGCACCACCATGCCTAGTTAATTTGTAGTTTTTTGTTTTTTTTTTGAGACAGTCTTACTCTTGTTGCCCAGGCTGGAGTGCAATGGCACAATCTCTACTCACTGCAACCTCTGCCTCCCAGGTTCAAGTGATTATACTGCCTCAGTCTCCTGAGTACCTGGGATTACAGGCATGTGCCACCATACCTGGCTAATTTTGTACTTTTAGTAGAGACAGGGTTTCTCCATGTTGGTGAAGGTAGTTTTGAACTCCTCATATCAGGTGATTGACCCTCTTCAGCCTCCCTAAGTGCTGGGATTACAGGCGTGAGCCACAGGGCCAGCCTAGAATTTTATGATTAGTCAAGTCAGTCTCCTAGAGCAGAAGATTCAGGGATCAGAGTTTTAAAGGATGGTTTCGATGACTGGAGGGTCCAGGGAGTCGGGAGTGCTGATTGTTAGGAGGGAGATGAAGTCTTAGGGAATGGAAGCTGTCCTGCGCTGAGTCAGTTCCTGGGTGGGGCCCACAAAATCAGATGCATCAGTTTATCAGTCTAGGTGGTGCCAGCTGATTCATCCAGTGCAGGGTCTGCAAATAGGCACTGATCTTATGTTTTACAATAGTGATGTTATCCGCAGGAACAGTATGGGAAGAGTCAGAATCTTGTAGCCTCCAGCTGTATGACCCCATTAGAAACCACAATTTCTAATCTTTTGGCTAATTTATTAGTCCTACAAAGGCAGTCTAGTCCCCAGGCAAGAAGGGGGTTTGTTTTGGGAAAGGGTTATTACCATCTTTGTTGCAAATTATAAACTACTAACTAAGTTCTTCCCAACGTTAGTTTGGCCTACCCCCAGAAATGAACAAGGACAGCTTGGAGGTTAGTAGACAGATGGGGTCAGTTAGGTCAGATCTCTTTCATGGTCTTAGTTATAATTTTGCAGTGGTGATTTCAGGACTCCCAGGGATTCATCTAGAAATGTGTTATAGGCCAGGTGTGGTGGCTCAAACCTGTAATCCCAGAACTTTGAGAGGCTGTCAGGAGGATCACTTGAGGCCAGAAGTTGGAGACCAGCCTGTGCAACATAGAGACCCCAGCCCTATATTAAAAAAAGAAAGAAAGAAAGAAAGAAAGAAAGAAAGAAAGAAAGAAAGAAAGAAAGAGAAAGAAAGAAAGAAAGAAAGAAAGAAAGAAAGAAAGAAAGAAAGAAAGAAAGAAAGAAATTGTATCATAATTGTCTACCTGAGCAATGAACGGGAGAATCACTTAGACCCAGCTTCCTGTCTCCTATTCATTGAGGGTTTCTCCTGGAGCAGGGCAGGAAGGGAGGGAAGCAAGAATCAGGTCAAAGCCTGCCTGGATTGTTTGCCAGGCTGCGAACATGTGAGGCAGAAGACAGAAACTGGCCAGTCTCTTCCCCAGCCAGGTCAGTGGTGGCAGTGGGGTCAAGGAAAATGCTCCAGACCAGATGTCTCAGCTGAACCTTCTGAAATGGATGGGTGGGGTGTGGTGGCTCAGGCCTGTAATCCCAGCACTTTGGGATGCTGAGGTTGGTGCATCCCTTGAGGTCAGGAGTTTCAGACCAGCCTGGCCAACATGGTAAAACTCTATCTCTACTAAAAATAGATAAATTAGCTGGCCATGGTGCACACCTGTAATCCCAGCTACTTGGGAAGCTGAGGCAGGAGAATTGCTTGAATTGGGGAGGCAAAGACTGCAGTGAACCCAAGACTGCACCACTGCCCTCCAGCCCGGAGGACAGGGGGAGACTCTGTCTCAAAAATAAATAAATGAATAAAATAAAGTAGCCTGGGCAATGTGGCTCATGCTTGTAATCCCAGCACTTTGGGAGGTGGAGGTGGGTGGATCACGAGGTCAGGAGTTCATGACCAGCCTGGTCAAGATGGTGAAACTCCATATCTAACAAAAATACAAAAACATTAGCCAGGCATGGTGGTGGGCGCCTGTAAATCCCAGCTACTCTGGAGGCTGAGGGAGAGAATTGCTTGAATCCAGGAGATGGAGGTTGCAGTGAGCTGATATTGTGCCACTGCACTCCAGCCTGGGCAATAGAGTGAGACTCTGTCTCAAAATACAATACGATACGATACAATACAATATGATACAATACAATACGATACGATACGATACGATACGATACGATACGATACGATACGATACAATACAATACAATACAATACAATACAATACAATACAGTAGATGGAGAGGCTGGGTGCGTATGGCTCATACCTGTAATCCCAGCACTTGGGGAGGCTTAGATTCAAGGATTGCTGGAGCCCAGGAGTTTGAGACCAGCCTGGGCAACATAGGGAGACACTGTCTCTAACACACACACACACACACACACACACACACACACACACACAAATGAAAAAAGTAGCCAGGTGTGGTGATGCCTAGGTACCTGGGAGGCTGAGATGGGAGGATTGCTTAAGCCCAGGAATTTGAGACTCACTCAAATTGACCATGTCACTGCACTCCAGCCTTGGTGGCAAAGGCAGACACTTTCTCAAACAACAAAACAAATAAATAAATAAAGCCGGAGGATAACGGTGAGGCATGGAGAGAAGGCAGGTTAGGCAGAGAGACCTCCATAGGCAAAGTCCAAGAGACATGAAGGAGCCAGTGTGCAAGAGGAAATTCCTAGAATACCAGGAGATGTCAGAGAGAGCTGGTACAGGGCTTTACCTGGTGGACAGTATTGGGATGAATCTTTTACCAAGAAAATAAATGACATTTTCTTTTTCGGGCTGTCAGATGGAAGAAAGCATTTACTTCTCCTCTCCTCCCCTCCCCTCCCTTCCTCTCCCTTTCCCCTCCCCTCCCTCCCCTCCCCTCCCCTCCCTTTTCTTTATTTCTTTTTTTTTTTGAGAAGCAATTTTGCTCTTGTTCCCTAGTTTGGAATGCAATGGTGAGATCTCAGCTCACTGCAGCCTCCACCTCCTGGGTTCAAGCAATTCTCCTGCCTAAGCCTCCCCAGTAGCTGGGATTACAGGCATGTACCACCATGCCCAGCTGATTCTGTATTTTTAATAGAATAGGGTTTCTCCTCATTGGTCCGGCTGGTCTCCAACTCCTGACCTCAGGTGATCCACCCACCTTAGCCTCCCAAAGTGCTGGGATTATGGCGTGAGCCACCATGCCTGGCTCTTTTCTTCCTCCTCCTCCTCCTCTTTCTTCTTCTACTTCTTCTTCTTCTTCTTCTTCTTCTTCTTCTTCTTCTTCTTCTTCTTTCTTCTTCTTCAGATGGAGTTTCACTCTTGTTGTCCAGGCTGGAGTGCAATGGCCAGATCTTGTCTCACTGCAACCTCTGCCTCCTTGGTTCAAGCAATTCTCCTGCCTCAGCCTCCCAATTATGTGGGATTACAGCATGTGCCACCTCACCTGGCTAATTTTGTATTTGTATTTTTTTACTAGACATGGGGTTTCATCACTTTGGTCAGGCTGGTCTTGAACTCCTGACCGGCAGTGATCCACCTGCTTCAACTTGAGTCACCATGCCTGACCAGCATTTTCTTATAGTAAAGGAAGTGAAACCATGGACTGGTTATTGAAAGAGAGAAGAAAGGTGGAGAGTGAATCTTAGTGGGAAAAAGAAGAAAAGCAAACGGAAAGAAAAACTTTCAGCTGTCTGGCTTGTATTGGCATTGACAATATTTGCTGGTGTCTTGCTTAGATCAGTGAAATGTGGCTGGGAGAAATCTGTGTCACTTTTTTTTGTTGTTGTTGCTTGAGACAAGGTCTCACTCTGTTGCCCAGCCTGGAGTGCAATGGCATGATCTCAGCTCACCGCAACCTCTGCCTCCCGGATTTCAGTGATTCTCCTGCCTCAGCCTCCTGAGTAGCTGGGATTACAGGCATGTGCCACCACACCCAGCTAATTTTTGTATTTTTAGTAGAGATGGTGGTTTCACCATGTTAGCCAGTCTTGAACTACTGACTTCACGTGATCCACTGTGCCCAGCCCTGTAACTGGTTCTTCTAAAGGAAAGTCCATGCTCCTCATTTTCCTCATTGGCAATGGCCCTGAGATTTCTGTTATAACCACCTGTTGTTATGAAATAGGCAGGATGATCCAATCAGGGTATGATTTTACTTTAAGAAGGAACAATTACATGGACAAGGATTGTAGAGGTATATGTGATATTAAATAACTCATAGATAAGAGTCTTATTGTACATTGCTATACAGGATTTGTAAATAGATGACCCCAAGAATCATACATTTGGGTAACATATTAAATCCTAACCCTTTCCTGATGGCCATTGTTCATAGAATTACAGATGAAAATTAGCAGCATTTGGAATAAAATATGAGGGGAAAGCTGCTGGAATCAGTAATGTGTGCAGAGGTGTGGCTAAAATATTATATACAATATTAACTTAGAGTAGTGTGATCATAAGATGATTTATATGCCAGAAAATAATGTATTTTACTTTAAAGACATAATCCACTGCAAAAAAATCAATTTTAGTGTGAAGATCATTCACTGATGAAGACAGACCCAGTTGGATCCCCTTTGTCTGAATTCAGGAGATGTCCATTTTGGGAGCAAGAACTGGCAAAGAAATACTCCCATAAAATGGTAGGTTTACACTCGTGGGGAGCTTAGCCTTTCATGCTGTGTGATGCATAGGGCAGTAAATTGCTTCCTTTTGTGCCTGTGACCATGGTTGTGTCACATGGAATTTTATTTGCCTTTATGGGACAGTGAGGGCCAGCAATCTTCCCTGGCTTGATGGTGCTCAGGAAGTTCAGGGCTCCCTATCACATTCAATGGCAAGGTTCCTCCTGGGACTGCTTCTTCCCCATGACAAGAAAAGTAACAGATACATGGATTTTCTAGAAATTAGGGCTGAGGATTACTGGGGGTGGGGGTGGGGAAATTGAAGTTTAGAGAAAAAGGTGTCAAAGTTTGGTGGTCTTTGTAGTGGTAGAACAAATCTGCAAATATGAGTTACAACATTGAAATGAAAGGCATACATGAACTATCACCCTAGAAGGTCTGCATTACTTTATAGAAACAAACAAACAAAATGCTGTGGTCCAAGTGAGGAGCCCAGCTATTGTCATATGAGAATTGCAACAAGAGCAGCCAGAATCTTTTGTTCACTTTTGAAGGGTGAACACAGAAAAAAATTAGAAAGAAAACAAGAGGTGGAAGCGATATGGGGAGAGAGGGTGGGCTCACGTTCTCTACTGCAGTAACTCCGGTGAGGAATTAGACATTTCCTGCCATCCCAAGTCTGCGCTGTGAACTTCCTTGTTTGTTTCTTTCAGGAAGTGAATAAGAAGATATCCGTTATTCAAATAATTCAATTGCATCAAATGCCATGACATTCGAACAACATCATCATAACTTTACCTTTAATATGCCAATAAAATAATCAGCTTGCAATTTTTTATTGTGGTCTCTTTCTCAGTGTTTGTGAATGTGGAATGTGAGGATCAAGAACACATTATAAAAACATCTAGGATTGCTTCTCCTTAATTGTAATTAGTTTAACTTTCCTCCTCCTTAATCCTAATTTAGCCAGCTTCCATGAAAAATGTTGTGCTGTTTCTCTACTTCCAATTTCTATTCCCCGCACCAACCAAGATAGAGTCTCACTCTATCGCCTGGGTTGGAGTGCAGGGGTGCAGTCTCAGCTCATTGTGACTTGCATTTCCTGGGTTCAAGCTATTCTCCTGTCTCAGCCTTCAGAGTAGCTGGGATTACAGGTGCCCACCATCACAGCCAGCTATTTTTTTTTTTTTTTTTTTGTATATTTAGTTGAAATGGGATTTCACCCTGTTGGCCAGACTAGGCTCGAACTTCTGACTTCAAGTGATCTGCTTGCCTCGGCCTCCCAATGTGTTGGACTTATGGGTGTGAGCCACCACACCTGGGCCATCCCTGACTTCCATTGCACAAATTGAAATTTTAACATTGTTTTTAGATTATCTAGTGATATTCCAGTAATCTAAAGGATAAAAAGCAGAACAAATGCAAAAAAGTCCCAGAAGCTGAATGAAAGAAATCCTTATAATTTTGAAGAAACCGAGTTTGGTTTTCAAGTGAATGAATATGGTTGTATGCTTCTTATCCCCAGAACCCGCTCTATCCCATTTACCCAATTTTAACAGTGATCCCTTCTCTCCCTCCTGATGTTCTTCACCATTCTTCAATGAAAACTGAGTGGATTTCATCAAGAAGGCAGCATGGTTTTAAGGAGCAAAGAATTTGGACACTCTCAGATTTTAGTTAAGACATAATTCTTTTCCTTGCTAGCTTTGGACTCTTAAAAATCTAGTTGGTCTCTCGGAGCTTAAATTTCCTCATCTATAATGAGAATAATCATAGCAATTACCTTAGAGGATGAAGACTGATGAGATAACATACATACCAAACACCTTGCAGAGATTGGCATATCTGCTTCTCAAGCAAGGAGGGTTCAATATTAGAAAACTGCCCGTGTGCCCACTGATAGCCTCAGAGAATTCACGAAGTCAGAAAAATCAGAACAGAAGGATCTCACCATAACCACGGCCAAGTTGACCAACCCACATTCAGTTCGATTCCAGGTCTCTGGCTTCTCTCCTACTATCATAGGTGAAGTCTCCCTACCCCCATCTCTCACCTTCCCTCTTGATTCTGCCACATTACCCAATTGAGAATTTTGCTTCTGCATGTGATCCTTTTGTCTCCTGATTCTTACATCTATACACTATGAAATTATTTCCATCAGCAAAGACCTGCTGAAACATCACCCATTTCTACAGAGGGCTTCCTAAGACTCTTAGTGCTTCTTTCCTACCATATTATTTGTCTGTCATTTTTATTGTAAAAGTTCTTAACACGTATGTATATAATTATTTGCCCATCCCCTCATCTCCTATTTTTTTTACACACACGTTAAAGAAGCTTTTGTTCTTTCCACTCCACGTATGTCTTCTAGTGCCTCCATTCCACTTATTTTAGGAATCAGTTCTCACTCCTGCATCTCTTGTGACCCCTCAGCAGTTTAACACCATTGATCCTACCCTTGTTTTGGGAACACTCTATCAATCTTTCCAGGAACCTCCCACTCTCTCCTGGGGTTTCTCCCACCTCTGCCTCTTCCCTCCTTCAACTACAAAGTTCTTCCTCTTCCAACTCTATTTGGTTTTGGTAAATGATTCACCTAATTAACTAAGCAAACTAAGATTTATTCTTGCCTCTTCTCTTTTCCTATTACATCACATTACATCTAGTCAAATTAGCTATGTGATCATCGTGAGGTTCAAGCTTCAGAGTCATTTCCTACTGCAGCCAGTTTCATCACTTCCATTTCTATCAGCCCATCTCAGCATGCCTCATCTGAAGTTACATCAAATAGCAGCTCTATTTATTTCCCAAAATTGAATTCCCCAAAGCAACCATTTAAAAGTTGTATTACTTTTCTATGTTTTCCAGTTGATTGCCACAACTTTTACTCTCTAAAATCAAGATGCTAATTTTTTGCTATGCTAAGGTCCTATGTATTGAGCTGCAATTATCTCTGGAATTGGGGGCTGCTCTATACTTAATTTATCTTGCTGTGGCCACACTGGTCATAGACTTCTTTCTATGGTGGGGATGGGGGAGCAGTATGTCTAGATTTTCTGTCAATTTTTGAAAACTTTTATTTGCACAAATGTATGTATTACAAGTTTGGTTTTGTTACATACATTATATAGTGCTTAAGATGTGACATTAGGGTATTCATTATTCAAATAGAAAGCACTGTATTTATTAATTAATATCACACTATTCAACCCCTCTGCTCCCACACATCCAAGTCATCATTGTCTATCATATCACTCTCTTCATCCATGTAAACACATTCTTTAGTAACCGCTTATGAATGAGAACCTGTTATATATGATTTTCTATATCTAGCTTGTTTTTCTTAAGAAAATGACCCCTAGTTCTATCCATATTGCCATAAAATATGTGATTTCATTCTCTCTTTATGACTAAGTAGTATGTCATTGTGTATATATAATTACATTTTTAATCCAGTCATTTATTCATGGATACTTTGGTTGATTCAAAGTCTTGGTTACTGTGAATGTTGCTACAATAAACATACAGATCAAGGTATGTATTTGATACACTGACTACTTTTCCTTTGGGAAGATAACCCAGTAGTAGGACTGCTCCATGGAAATGTAGTTCTAGTTTTAGTTCTTTGAGGAACCATACTGCTTTCCATAGAAGCTGTACTAATTTACATTCCCACCAAGGGCATGTAAGAGTTCTCCTTTCTCTATATCCTTGCCAACAGCTCTTTATCTTTCACTCCTTAATCATAGTCATTGTGACTGAGGTAAGACGATATCTCATTGTGGTTTTGTTATATATATACTTTAACTTCTGGGATACATGTGCAGAACGTGCAGGTTTGTTCTATAGATATACATGAACCATGGTGGTTTGCTGCACTCATCAACCCATCATCTAGGTTTTAAGCCCTGCATGCATTAGGTGTTTCTCCTAATGCTATCCCTCACCTTGCCCTCCACCCCCTGAGATGCCCACATATGTGATGTTCCCCTACCTGTGTCCATGTGTTTTCATTGTTGAACTCACACTTATGAGTGAGAATATGTGGTGTGTGGTTTTCTGTTCCTGTGCTAGTTTGCTGAGAACGATGGTTTCCAGCTTCACCCATGTCCTTGCAAAAGACATGAACTCATTCTTTTATTTGACTGCAGATTATTCCACGGTGTATATGTGCCACATTTTCTTTATCCAGTGTATCATTGATGGGCATTAGGATTGGTTCCAAGTCTTTGCTATTATAAATAGTGCTGCAATGAACATAGGTGTGCATATGTCTTTGCAGTAGAATGATTTATACTCCTTTGGGTATATACCTAGAAATGGGATTCCTGGGTCAAAGGGTATTTCTGGTTCTAGATCCTTGAGGAATTCCCACATTGTCTTCCACAATGGCTGAACTAATTTTCACTCCCACCAACAGTGTAAAAGCATTTCTATTTCTCCACAACCTCTCCAGCATCTGCTGTTTCCGGATCTGTTTTTTTTTTTTAATAGAATCTTGCTCTGTTGCCCAGGCTGGAGTGCCATGGCCTGATCTTGGCTCACTGCAACCCCCACCTCCCAGGTTCCAGGGATTCCTGTACCTCAGCCTCCCGACTAACTGGGACTACAGACACCTGCCACTGTGCCAGGCTAATTTTTGTAGTTTTAAATCTTATTTTAGATGGAGTCTCACTCTTTGTTGCCCAGTCTGGACTACAATGGTGTGATCTTTGCTCACTGCAACCTCTGCCTCCCAGATTCAAGCGATTCTCCTACCTAAGCCTCCTTAATAGCTGGGATTACAGGCATGTGCCACCATGTCTGGCTAGTCTTGCATTTTTAGTAGAGATGGGGTTTCACCTTGTTGATCAGGCTGGTCTCGAACTCCTGTCCTCAGGTGATCTGCCTGTCTCAGTTTCCCAAAGCGCTTGAATTACAGACGTGAGCCACAATGCTTGCCCTGTTTCCTGACTTTTTAATGATCACCATTCTAACTGGTGTGAGATGATATCTCATTGTAGTTTTGATTTGCATTTCTCTAATTATCAGTGATGAGGAGCTTTTTTTTTTTGAATTTGTTCCGTGTCTGTTCTTATCCTTCATGCACTTTTTGATGGGATCTTTTTTTTTTTTCTTGAGACGGAGTTTTGCTTTTGTTACCCAGGCTGGAGTGCAATGGCGCGATCTCGGCTCACTGCAACCTCCGCCTCCTGGGTTCAAGCAATTCTCCTGCCTTAGCCTCCCGGGTAGTTGGGACTACAGGCGCATTCCACCACGCCCAGCTAATTTTTGTATTCTTAGTAGAGACGGGGTTTCACCATGTTGACCAGGATGGTCTCAATCGCTTGACCTCATGACCCACCCGCCTCGGCCTCCCAAAGTGCTGGGATTATAGGCATGAGCCCGGCCGGGATGTTTTTTTAAGTAGATTTCCTTAAGTTCCTTGTAAATTCTGGATATTAGCCTTTGTCAGATGGGTAGACAGCAAAAATTTTCTCCCATTCTGTAGGTTGCCTGTTCACTCTAATGAGAGTTTCCTTTGCTGTGCAGAAGCTCTTTAGTTTAAGTAGATCCCATTTGTCAATTTTGGCTTTTGTTGCAATTGCTTTTGGTGTTGTAGTCATGAAGTCTTTGCCCATGCCTATGTCCTGAACAGTACTGCCTAGGTTTCCTTCTAGGGTTTTTATGGTTTTAAATCTTATGTTTAAGTCTTTAATCCATCTTCAGTAAATTTTTGTATAATGTGAAAGAAAGGGGTCCAGTTTCAGTTTTCTGCATATGACTAGTCAGTGTTCCCAACACAATTTATTATAAATAGAAAATCCTTTCCCCATTACTTCCTGTTGCCAGGAAATGCATCATTCAAATCTGAGCGAGTGGGGCCCGTGCAAAGACTCCAGGTGGGACTCCAGGTGCATGTCCCCAGATCAGGGTAATTTTTATTTTGATTTTGTTGTAGAAATCTATGTTCCTTAGGTTGTTCTTGAACTGCTGATGTCAAGTGATCCTCCCAGCTCAGCTTCCCAAAAGCACTAAGTTTACAGCATGAGGCAGCGCCTGGCCCAGAGTCACATGTTAACATCACCTCCTCACTGCCGAGCTCTGATTTTGGCAGTGACTGAAAACATTAAGGGAGAGTTTCTGGTCAGGCCCTGCCCAGTCTGTGAAGAGGGAAAAAATGGAAAGATGGCATGTGGATGGTTGTTTTGGAGAACTGGTCAGACAAGTGCTAGATGCTGTTTCCTGGAATATAGGACCATGAGATGTCCAGTCCAGCTGCCTGGTCCAGGGCCCCTGACACCATCTAGTTTGGAAGCTCATCCAGAAGGTACCTTGGTTGCCCAAAGCAGCTGATCTTCCTACCAATCTGATCCCATTTGAGAGATGTAACTGGGCCCTGTCCTCCAGGAAACCATTCCTGTGCATGCCTGTCTTTGTCCTCACCTTGGTTGGCCTCTCTGTACCATGAGAACTTGGATTTCCAAGGCTCTGCCTGTCAGCTGAGCATCACAGAGCAGCTTTCTTCTGCTCCAGTAAGGATGCCCAGGCTCCTACACCCCTGCCCAGATTTGACCATTCTCCCCTTCACCCACAGGTAACCTCCAACCTGATCCTGCTCGCTGTCTTCTGGCAGCTGCTCTGAAAAAGGGCATTTTGGCCTCAAGGGCTGAGCATGTCACTCCCTGTTTTCTATTGATCTTTCCAGTGCTGTTTGGGACAGCCCATGCATTTGTCCATGTACTGCTTCTTTGGAAGGCAATCAGGGCTTTCCTTCAGGGTGGGTATAAAAGTTCTTGTGAGATTTGTGTATGAAGTCTGCCTTCACTACCTGGATAGGACTAGCATGCTTCTGCTACACAACTGCAATCTTACTACACATATTTTTAATTTTTAATTTTATTTATTTATTTATTTTGAGGCGGAGTCTGGCTCTGTCACCCAGGCTGAAGTGCAGTGGCGTGATCTTGGCTTACTGCAACCTCCACCTCCTGGTTTCAAGTAATTCTGTCTCAGCTTCCTGAGCAGCTGAGACTACAGGTGCATGCCACAACACCCAGCTAGTATTTATATTTTTGGTAGAGACGGGGTTTATCCATATTGGCCAGGCTGATCTCGAACTCCTGACTTCAGGTGAAGTACCTACCAGAGCCTCGCAAAGTGATAGGATTACAGGCTTACATTTATTTATTTCTTATTTATCTGAGCTGGAGTGTTGAGCAGTCATTCTGGCTAGAGTGCAGTGGCCCTAACTTGGCTCACTGCACTTCTGCCTCCCAGGTTCAAGCAATTCTCCTGCCTCAGTGTCAACAGTACCTGGGTATACAGGCAAGTGCCACCTCATCCTACTAATTTTTGTATGTTCTGCTCCCTGCCTCATTAGGTCCAGAAGCAGAGAGGAGTGCAAGGCAAGGCAATTCTAGGTAAGGTAACTCCAGTCAAGGCAAGGCAATTCCAGGCAAGGCAAGGCAAAAAAATTCCAGGCAAGGCAATTCCAGGCAAGGCAAAGAAAGGCAACTCAAGACAATTCTATGCAAGGAAAGGCAAGGCAAGAAAATTCCAGGCAAAGCAAGCCAAGTCAAGGCAAGGCAATTCAAGGCAATTCCAGGCAAGACAAGACAAGGCATGGCAAGGCAAGGCAATTCAAGGCAAGAAAATTCCAGTCAAGCAAAACAAGACAAGGTAATTCCAGGCAAGGCAATTCCAGGAAGGGTAAGGCAAGGCAATTCCAGTAAAGACCATTCCAGACAAGACAAGGCAATTCCAGGCAAGGAAAGGCAATTCCATGCAAGGCAATCCAAGAAAAGGCAAGTCAAGGAAAGGCAATTACAACCAAGGCAAGCCAAGGCAAAGCAAAGCAATTCCAGGCAAGATAATTCAAGGCAAGACAAGGCAAGTCAAGGGAAGGCAAGGAAAGGCAAGGCAAGAAAATTTCCGGCAAGGCAAGTCAATGCAAGGCAATTCCAGGCAAGTAAATTTCAGGCAGAGGCAGGCAAGGCAATTGCAAGTAAGGCAAATTTAGGCACGGCAGGCAAGGCAAGGCAATTCCAGGCATGGCAATTTCAGGCAAGGCAAGGCAAGCCAAGGCAAGGCAATTCCAGACAGGGCAATTTCAGGCTAGGCAAGAAAAGGCAATGCAAGAAAATTCCCGGCAGGGCAAGAAAATTTCAGGCAAGGCAATTTCAGGCAAGGTAAGGCATGGCAATTCCAGGTAAAGCAAAACAAGGCAAGGCAGGCCAATTCCAGGCAGGGTAATTTGAGGTAAGGAAAGGCAAAATAAAGCAGGGTAATTCCAGGCAAGGCAATTCAAGGCAAGGTGAGGCAGGGAAATTCCAAGCAAGGCAATTTGATGCAAGGTGGGGCAAGGCAAAAAAGGGCAATTCTAGCTAAGGTGTTTTCAAGGAAGGCAAGGCAAGGCAAGGCAAGGCAAGGCAAGACAAGGCAATTCCAGACAAGGCAATCCCAGGAAAGGCAAGTAAAAACAATTCCAGGCAAGGCAAAGTAACGCAAGGCAATGCAATTCTAGGCCAGACAATTGCAGGCAAGGCAAGGCAATTCCAGGCAAGGCAATTCCAGGCAAGGCAAGGCAATGCAAGGCAAGGCAATTCCAGGCAATGCAAGGAAAGACAAGACAGGAAAAGGCAATATCAGGCAAGGCATTTCCAGGTAAGGCAAGGCAAGGCAAGGCAAGGCAAGGTAATTCCAGGGAAGGCAACCCCAAGCAAGGCAAGGCAAGGCAATAACAAGCAAGACAATTTCAGGCAAAGCAAGGCAATGCAGGGTAAGGCAATTCCAGGCAAGGGAAGGAAAGGCTATTCCAGTCAAGGCAATTCCAGGCAATGAAAGGCAAGGCAAGGCAAACAAATTCCAGCAAGGAAATTCCAGGAAAGGCAAGGAGAGGCAAGGTCATTCCAGGCAAGGCAATTTCAGGCAAGGCAATGCAATTCAATGCAATGCAATTCCAAGCAAGGAAATTCCAGGCAAGACAAGGCAAGGCAATTCCAGAAAAGGTAATTTCAGACAAGGAAAGTAAAGGAAATTCCAAGCAAGGCAAGGCAAGGCAAGACAAGGCAAAACAATTCCAGACAAGTTAATTTGAGGAAAGAAAAAATAGGCAATTCCAGGCAAGGCAAGGCAATTCCAGGCAAGGCAAGGCAAGGCAAGGCAATTCCAGGCAAGGCAAGGCAAGGCAAGGCAATTCCAGGCAAGGCAAGGCAAGGTAAGGCAATTCCAGGCAAAACAAGGCAAGGCAAGGCAAGGCAATTCCAGGCAAGGCAAGGCAATTTCAGGCAAGGCAAGGCATTCCTCCCTGTACTGAGGCCTGGAATCTGCCCTTAGGCACTAAGCAGGTATAACTGTAGAAGTTGCTGTTTCAGTTTCTCTTCTTAGGGATTAAAGTCCTGTGTTGCCTGTTATGTGATGTCTGAAAAACCGTTGTCTCAGATGTCTTGTCCAGTTTTCTAGGTAAGGCATGGGGTTAAACCTATTACTCGATCTTGGCTAAAAGCTGGTCTTCAATCTCCCAGATTGGAACCATTTCCAAAGGAAGTGGAGAACTCTGTATTAGTAGCCAGTTGGTAACCAGGTCAAATTTCTTAGTTTCTCTAGCTCATTTTTGTTGAAATTTGGCTAAAATGGTTGATGTTTGACTGTGGAAACATTTGAGAACACTTAGATAAAGGGAAGTCTGGGTGGAATGGATCCACGACATTAACCCTTGCAGATGAACACATTCGCATCCCAGAATCTCAGACAATTCTGGTTCCATTTGCTTACACCCAAAATTAAGGGTTTTCTGCACTCAGGCCTATTTGTTTGGGTGATGTCAAGGGTGTTGTACACTTCTGGAGTTTCAGGCCAGGTGGACTGCTAACTTTCTCATTGAAATACTGGGATTAAGCTTGGTGTGTAGCTTTTTAAAATCCATTTTGAATAAAATTGGAACAATTTAGCAAGCAATCAAGAACTAATTAAATCTTTGCATTGTTTTCATGGGAAGCATAATACATTATAGTTGTGATTTTTTTTTTTTTGAGATGGAGTTTTGCTCTTGTTTCCCAGGCTGGAATTCAATGGCACGATCTTGGCTCACTGCAACCTCCACCTCCTGGGGGTCAAGCGATTCTCCTGCCTCAGTCTCCCTAAGAGCTGGGACTACAGGTGCTTTTCCACCACATCCAGCTAACTTGTATTTTTAGTAGAGACGGGGTTTCACCACGTTGGTCAGGCTGGTCTCAAACTCCTAACCTTAGGTGATCTGCCCACCTCAGCCTTCCAAAGTGCTGGGATGACAAGCATGAGCCACTGTCCCCAGCCTATGATTTTTTTAAAGAGACAGGGCCTCACTCTTGTCACCCAGATTGCAATGCAATCATAGCTCAATACAACTTCTAACTCCTGAGTTCAAGCAATCCTCCTGTTTCAACCTTTTGAGTAGCTGGAACCACAGATGTATGCCACCATGCCTTCCTAATTTTTAAATTTTTTTAGAGATAAGGTCTTGCTGTTTTGCCCTGGCTGGTCTCAAACTCCTAGCCCCAAGTGATCTTCCCACTTCAGCCTCCCAAAGTGCTAGAATTACAGGAAAGAGCCACCAAACCCAGCCTAAAATGAGTTTTTAAGAAGCAGCATACTAATTCCATTAACACATGGAAAATAAGCATTGGAAATATGGCTGCCCAGAAATCTGCAAAGGTGATAGCCAAAGGCTATTTTGTCCAGCAAATTTATGGCTAAGAAATTTTGTGGGATTTCAACTACTGTGATAATGCATGAGAGGATCATTTGCCTCATAAGAGATGTTTAAAATTAAGAAGTTCATAATCAATAGCTTAAAAACAAACTCTGATTTCTTGTACCCATGCAATTCTGGACAATAACTGGTTCTGGAGCAGGGGCAATGGGGTGGGATAAAGTAAAACAACTCTTCTTTCTGCTTCTTTGGAAGTCCCACCATCTATAGCACTTAACACAGGATCAGACAAAAGTTCCCACAAATACTTAGATTCACTAGTTCATGGCAAATATCTAAATGGCTGCTCTTGTCCACATCAAGGAATTTGAGTATCCATCAACATATTTACTGGTGACTAGTACAAATAATAAACCTTGTAACAAAGAAATTTAAAATATCAGTGTTTTTAACCTTCATCAGGTGAAAAGGCAGAAAACTTTACAAGTATACTCCCTAAAGCAGAATTTTTATAACAGCCGAAAGACGGAAACAACCCGAATATCCATCAATGGATGAACAGAGGAATAAATAAGCTGTAGTATGTACACACAGTGGAAGAGCACTAGGCCATAAAGGAAATCAAGTACTGATGCCTGGCTATAGAAGCAATGTAGGTTGCTATAACTTGGAAGAACCTCAAATATATTACACTAAGGAAAAGAAGCCAGACACAAAGGGGCACATATTGCATGATTCCATTTTTATGCTATATCAAGAATAGGCAAATCCATAGAGACAGAAAGCAGATTAGGTCCCTATTCACTTCTTGGTCTCCTCTGTTCCAACAGGCCTCCACAGGCTCCTCTGGGGCTTCCATTGTCCTGTGACATGCAGGTACTAGGAGATCTGTTGGGAGACCATCCAGATACGGCAGAAACTGGGAAATTGAATAGTGATCTTTGAGGATGTAACTGTAACTTCACCCTGGAGGAGTGAGCTTTGCTGGATCCTTTCCAAAAGGATCCCTATGGTAATGTGATATGGGAAACTTTTAGAAACATAGCACCTACAGAAAACAAATGAGAAACCCAGAACACTAAAGATCAGTACAAAAATTTTTCGAGAAGGCTGGGCATGGTGGCTCACACCTGTAATCCCAGCACTTTGGGAGGCCGAGGCAGTAGGATCACAAGTTCAGGAGTTCGAGATCAGTCTGGCCAATATGGTGAAACCCTGTCTCTACTAAATATATGAAAATGAGCTAGGCATGGTGGCTGGTGCCTGTAATTGCAGCTACTCAGGAGGCTGAGGCAGGAGAATCACTTAAACCCAGGAGGCAGAGGTTGCAGTGAGCCAAGATCATGCAACTGCACTCCAGCCTGGGTGACAGATCAAGACTCTGTCCCCCCCTACCAAAAAAAAAATTGGAAAAATCAAAAAAAGTCATATGGTAGCAAGACTATGTGAAAGTAAAGAAGGCAGTTGGCATGGAGAAATGTTCAGCCAGATTCCAAATCTTAATTTGAACAAGAAAATTCCTACTGGAATAAAGCCGTGTAAAAACAGTGTGTGTAGAAACATCTCCACCTGCCATTCTTCCCTTTGTAGGCACATTGTACCTAATTCTGGACACAAATCATGACTATGAGGAAGGCAGAGAGAAGACATATACATGTTAACAATGTGGAAAAGCCTTCATTTCTCACCAGTGTTCAAGGACACATGATAACACACACTGGAAGTTCATATTATAAATGTTCAGTATGTGGAAAGCCTTTGATTTTCCCAATTTGTTGCAAATCCATCAGAGAACTCACACAGGAGAAGAGAACTCCTGTAAATGCAATCAATGTGGGAAGCCTTCAGTTTTTCCAGGTCCTGTCAAATATGTGAAAGAATTCACACTGGCAAAAGATCCTATAAATATAGGGAATGTAGGAAAAGATCCATTTTTCCTTTCTCTCTTAAATACATGAAAGTATTCACACTGGAGAAAAATTCTATAAGTGTAAGAAATGTGGCAAAGCCTTCAGATATTTCCGTTCCCTACATAACCATGAAAGATCTCACACTGTAGCAAAACCCTATCAATATAAGGAACGTGTTAAGGCTTTGCTTATTCCAGCCACCCTCATAATCATAATTAAACTCATACTAGGGAGAAACTCTACGAATGTAATCAATGTGGTAAAACCTTCAGATATTCCAATTCCCTCCATAACCATAAAATAATTCACACTGGTGTGAAACCCATACAAATATAAGAAATGTGGTAAAGGCCTCACTCATTCCAGTCACCTGCATAATCATGAAACAACTCATACTAGAGAGAAACTCTATGAATGTAGGTAATATAGGAAAGATTTGCCTTTCCATGTTCTCCTAGAAGACATTAAAGTATTCACACTGGAGGAAAACCCAGTGTGCATAATAAATGTGGTAAAAGTATTCACTCTTCCTTGTTCCCTTTAACTACATGAAAGAACTCATACTGGCTGGTCATGGTGGCTCACACCTGAAATCCCAGCACTTTGGGAGGTCAAGGTTGGTGGATCACCTGAGGTCAGGAGTTCAAGACCAGCCTGGCCAACATGGCAAAACCCCATCTCTACTGAAAAATACAAAGAGTAGCCAGGTGTGGTGGCATGCACTTGTAGTCTCAGCCACTCAGGAGGCTGAAGCAGGAGGATTGCTTGAACCTAGGAGGCAGCGGTTGCAGTGAGCCAAGATCACACCATTGCATTCTAGCCCAGGTGACAGAGCGAGACTCTGTCTCAAGGAGGGCGGGGAGAAAGAACTCATACTGTTAAGAAACCTTATAAAAGAAATGTAATCAAGCTCTCATCCTTAGATGTTTAGTTCCAGGAATCAACACACATTCATAAAGCCTTTCTCAGTTGAGTTTCTATCACTTATAACCGAAAGAATTCTGGCAGTGGAGAATAACACAACTATCAAAAGAATGAGGTAGATTTGTATGTACAGACATAATTTTCTTTAATATATTAAAGGAAAATAGCAATAGCAACTTTCAGAGCATTACTATATTATGCCTTTTTTGTTGTTTTTGAAAGATATACATTTTTCTATTAATAGTGAGAACTGGAAAAAGAGAATGTTCACTTCAACATATGACTTTAAAACATATACATAGATATTTTTATCACATAATAAAACAAAATTAAATGCTATGCATAAAATTTGCATCAAAGCCCAATTATCAAAATTTATTTTAACTTAATTTCCTTAGAAGCCTGTGGAATGGATTTCATAGAAATGAATAAGAATAACAACAGCAAACTGAATTACAAAGAAACCTGAGTGATATAGTTCTTATGAGCTCATCAGTGTTTTATATATAACTTTCTTCAATCTGCCTCTGGAAAGCAAAATCCGGAAAATGGTTATTTCACCATCCTTCTATTAATTCCAGAAAAGCGGAGTATACACACTTGAGACCAAATGATCTCTGGGCAGTTTTTAAGAAACTGAGGAAGGGAGATACTTGTAAAGAAGCTAAAATAAAAAATTCAAATCAAGGTATAGAATTTTGCCACCTGCCATAAATTCAAGTTCACAATAAGAGTGGACCATAAAGACAGGATACACAGTTAATCAACACAGAAGACTATCCTTTTTCCACATCAGTATTTTCATCTCAAATAACAAATCCATATCCCTCCAGGGCACTCCCTAGATTCCCTATACTATATCATTTGAAATGTTTAATGCTCCATGATTAAGGCAAAATGTACTGCATAAAACTTAAAGCAGAACAAAGTAGGCCAACTTATTATAATGAATCATGAATAAAAATTAATATAAGCTTAGATTTAAACTAAAATAGAAATGAAATCTGAAAAACTTCATGTTATAAAAAGGAAAAAGGAAGGTAATAACATTACTGATCTATCTATAAAATCTAAACCAAGATAAAGTAGAAATTCAACTGAAAAACCAATGTGATTTGGGAGGCTGAGGTGGGTGGATCACTTGAGGCCAGGAGTTCGAAACCAATCTAGCCAACATGATGAAACCGCATCTCTACTAAAAAACACAACAACAACAAAAAAAGGCTGGTTCAATGGCTCATGCCTGTAATCCCAACACTTTGGGAGGCCAAGATAGGTGGATCACCTGAGGTCAGGAGTTCAAGAGCAGCCTGAGTACATGGTGAAACCCTGTCTCTACTAAAAATACAAAAATTAACCTAGCATGGTGGTGAGTGCCTGTAATCCCCGCTACTTGGGAGGCTGAGGCATGAGAATTGCTTGAACCCAGGAGGCAGAGGTTGCAATGAGCTGAGATCATGCCACTGCACTCCAGCCTGGGTGACAAAGCAAGACTCCATCTCAAAAACAAAATAGGCCAGGCATGGTGGTTCATGACTGTAATTCTAGCACTTTGGGAGGCTGAGGTCAGGAGTTCAAGACCAGCCTGGCCAATATGGTGAAACCGCATTTCTACTAAAAGTACAAAAATTAGCCGGGCGTGGTGGCAGGCACCTGTAATCCCAGCTACTCAGGAGGCTGAGGCAGGAGAAAGACTTGAACCTCAGGAGGTAGGGGTTGCAGTGAGCCGAGACCATGCCATTGCACTCCAGCCTGGGTGAAGAGAGTGAAACCCTATCTAAGAGAATAATAATAAAATAAAATTAGCTGAGCATGGTGGCAGGCACCTGTAATCCCAGCTGCTGAGGAGGCTGAGGCAGGAGAATTGCTTGAACTCAGGAGATGGAGGTTGCAATGAGCCAAGACAGTGCCACTGCAATCCACCCTAGGTGACAGAGCAAGTCTCCATCTCAAAAAAAAAAAAGGTAATTTTTTGTTTAAGTTGAATAAATGGCTTTTATCTTAAGGCATCACATCTTGAGGCAAAAAAATTTTAAAAAGAATACAAGACTTTAATATCAACATTTGGCTGAAACTGATGCAGAAATGAACATTACTTTTTAAACCTCTTTGCAACAAGATTTTTAAAAAGTAAAAATACCAGAGATGCAAATCAAAACCACATTGAGATATCATCTCATGCCAGTTAGAATGGCGATCATTAAAAAATCTGGAGACAGCAGATGCTGGAGAGGATGTGGAGAAATAGGAACACTCTTACACTGTTGGTGGGAGTGTAAATTGGTTCAACCATTGTGGAAGACAGTGTGGCAATTCTTCAGGGACCTAGAAATAGAAATTCCATTTGACCCAGCAATCCCATTACTGGGTATCTATCCAAAAGACTATAAATCATTCTACTATAAGGACACATGCACATGAATGTTCATTGCAGCACTGTTTACAATAGCAAAGACCTGGAACCAACCCAAATGCCCATCGATGATAGATTGGATTGGGAAAATGTGGCACATATACACCATGGAATATTATGCAGCAATCAAAAATGATGAGTTTGTGTCCTTTGTAAGGACATGGATGAATCTGGAGAACATCATTCTCAGCAAACTGACACAAGAACAGAAAAAGAAATACTGCATATACTCACTCATAGGTGGGTGAGAAAAATGAGAACACATGGACACAGAGAGGCGGTCTACTATACACTGGGGACTGTTGGGGGAAATGGGGGAGGGACAGTGGGGGGGCTGGGGGGGATAGCCTGGGGATGAATACCAAGTGTGGGTGAAGGGGAGGAAGGCAGCAAAACACACTGCCATGTGTGTACCTATGCAACTATCTTGCACGTTCTGCACATGTACCCCAAAACCTATAACGCAATAAAAATTTAAAAAAAAAAAAAGTAAAAATACCTTTCAATGATGAAACAATAAGTCTAACATAAAGCCTATATTTAGTAACATCAAAGAAATAATAATTATTTTTTACTCAAATTTAAGAAACGAACATAACCACACTTAATGGGGAAAATGTAATACTCTTTCTAGCATGAAAACAGATACCAACATACTGTGTGTTCTTCAATGGATCACATGTGCTACACCAACATTAAGGCCCATAGTGGGTTTGAAAAGATATAACAAGATTCAATTGTGTCATTTCATCACTATAATTTTAATCATTAGGCATATTAATGTCACATACGGTTTTTAAAACATAAATATTTTTAGAAGCTGTGTTTTACAACATGATACCAAGAACACACATCTGATACAGGTTTGTTTTTAAGCTATTGATTATGAACCTCTTGATTTTAAACATCTCTTATGTGTCAGAAATATAATCAGAATACTGTAACAGTAAGAGAAAAATACTTTTTTTGAGACAGGGTCTCGCTCTGACACCCAGACTGGAATGGGTGGTACAATCACAGCTCACTGCAGCCTCAACCACCTGAGTAGCTGGAACTACATGCATGCACCACCACACCTGGCTAATTTTTTTTTAATTTATTTTTAGTAGAGATGGGGTCTCACTATGTTGCCCAGGCTGGTCTCGAATTCCAGGGCTCAAGTGATCCTCCTGTCTCACCCTCCCAAAGTGCTGGGGTTACAAGTATAAGCCACCACCCAGCCTGAAAGATACCTTATTTTAATCATTCACAATCAGCAATAGTGAAAAATGCTCTATGTACAACATCAGCTCTGAATAACATTTCATTTCTGTTTCAAATCACCTGACTATTGCTGTTTTGATGACTGCATAGCTCAACAGAAAAATGCATCCCATTGAGTCTCAATAATAAGTATGATTAGGCAGATAACTTCCCAATCATAAAAGCTTTTATTTTAAGACAAACATAGTATGGAAATCAAACACTATAACTGGGATGAAAAGACAGCTCTAAGAAGGCTGTGCATGTGATACCTATTGCATGTTTATGCACTAGTCTTGCATTCCCTTCCTTTCTTCTGCCTCTTCAAAATGCTAAAGGGTAATTACACTAAAAAAGGGTAATTACCCTTTATATGAGAGAACTATGTGTTTAAGAATGCAAGACTATCAGATAAGAAATCTCCAAATATTTTCTATTTCATATGTTTATGATCTTTCTTATAAAGAGGGAGTATTTTATGTGCAACACCTGCAAATGGAAAAAATCTACCTCACTCAAGCCCAAATCATCAAATATAAAATACAGACATAAAGCAAACTACAATGGCAGCAGTGATTCTTAGGGCAGCATGTGCAAAATTGAGTATTTTGCTATCTACTTACATTATGGTGGTCAGAAAAGAAATGTTCCAAAACTACCTTTCCCATTCCACTTGAACTGGTTCCTCACAATCCCAACAAACATCTCCTGTGACATTAAGTCGTCATCAGCCTGTGCGATCCCCAGTTCACTCGACCTTTTCTTCTTCATCTGGCCTTTTTGTGTGGAGGCAGCAATTACTTCATTTACAATTTCACAATTTCCCTCAACTTGCTCACAAGGGTCAGTTCTTGCATAAAGCTCAATTTTACCAGTTGCACACTGAATCAACTCTTCTAGATCCACTCTTTGAGCCACATCTGGCTCTCCACTTGTCTGAATTTTAAGTGCTTTATCTTCTGGAGAAAGAAACAAATAATAACAAAGTTAAATATATAAGCTAACCCAGAGCTTTCAAGTTTTTTTGGGAAAAAAATTTCTGCTGTACTCTAACTGGATTTTACAAATTCTTTGCCATAAGAATCTCAATGAACAGCTGCCTTGCTTTCTATGTCAAGGTTCCCTGACCCTCATGCAGGATCATCAATTTTGAACTCTGTTTACCCTTTTCATCCCAGAATCACTTTTACTCAACAGACATTTCCTGGATATTTACTATCTGCTAAGCACTGTGTTAGGAGCTGGGATGCACAGACTGATAAGACAGTGCAACTTTTCTAAATGAAGTCCCAATCTAGTAGCTAATTCTAGATAGGCCCCATGATCACCATCCCCTGGTATTAACTTTATTGGCTATTAAATGGCAGAAGAAATTTGCACTGTAATTTTACAATGTAATTAAGGTTGCTAATTCGTTTTCTCCAGCTGGTTGCAAAAGAGGAAGTCAGAGAAATTCAAAGCATGAGAGATTTGCCTTGAGGGAGGATCTCTGTTGCTGAGATGGGGGGCTATGAGGCAAGAACCTGAGAGCAGCCTCTAGGAGCTGAATGCCAGCCCCAGCCAACAGCCAGCAACTAGCAGCCAGCAAGGAAGGAGACCTCAGACCCAGGAGCTAAAGGAATGAATTCTGCCAATGAATGACATGAATGCATTTGGAGGCAGATTCTGCCCCCAGAGCTTTCAGATGAGACCTGCCCAGCTGACACCTTGATTTCACTTTTGTGAGACCTGTGAAGAAACAGAGAACTTACAGAGATATAACTGGAGCGAATCCTGAAGGATGACAAGGACTAACTTTTAAACTCCTCTTTCAACCTGAAAAAGTCAATTAAATAAATAAACTGCTTTAAACTTTCCTCACCTACGTCAATGCTTAATCCTCCTCTGTGACTGAGTCTTAATAGTGATCCACCTCATAGCTTGAAGTTCACACATTTCCACTGAGTTAGCTCCCGTTTGCTGCCAAGAAAGGCAGGTGACAGGAAGACATCCAAGAAAGGCAGGTGACAGAAAGACATTTACTTCTACCAATAAAAACAGAAGTAAACTCCACCATCCCCTCCAGAGAATGCAGCTTTCAACCTGGCACGTTCATTTCATTGCCTCCAGTCTTAACAAATGCCAGCAGGAGCCACTATTGCTATCACACACGCACTGTTGCTGTCACACACCCACTGTTGCTGTCACACACCCAGCATAGCATCATACACCCATGGTTGCTATCACACACCCACAGTTCCTGTCACACATCCACCCTCATTGAAAGCTAAGCATGATAAGAAGGAAACTGCACAGAAGATACAACATTAAGATTTTGAATGACAATTGAACTAGTTGACCTTGAAAATTTCTTTCACATTCTATCATGTTATGGCTTTATTAAGCGTCTCTCTCCACTCTGAAGCGTATCCCAATAATCTTTTTTAAGAAAGAGAGGAAGACTGAGAGACTTATCAGCATTTAATGCTGAAATAAAGTAAATTATGTTTTTATATTAAAAATTGCTATCAGTGCAGTGGTAAAGGAGTAAAAAAAAAAAGAAATAAAGAAAGAAATAAAAATTACTAAATGTAGCATACCTTCTGTTCCATCGTCAGCATTTTCTTGCAGGTCAGAGAAGATTGTAGGTTTCACCAAGACAACACCATAACCTTCATTATTATGTATTATATTATTCACTGTGGATATTTTGGGAATGTCATAATGATCATCTAAGAAGTCCTGTGACATTGAAAACAAATGTTTTAAGAAACTGTCATATTCAACATTTCCTGCTTTAAAAATCTTTATTCACACGACTCTAAAAATAAAGCTATGCTTAGTCCCATGTTGCAGCAGTCTGAGTCCTTAGTGACCGAGCTTTCCTCTGTCATTTCTGCAGATCTATAGGTAACAAAACATTCTCACAAGAGATTCTAATCACTGACATATTATTGAAATGTATATACTGTTTATGCTTTTCAAAACCAGAAAATAGAACCCAACAATCTAATAAAGTATAATTTGTAGGTGAAGCCATTCTATCCTTTGAAAAGCGGGTGTTTTGGCTGATGCTCACCTTAATGAGGGTCCCTTCCTTGCAGTGATGGATCCCATTTTCACTCAGGGTGCACCGACTTCCAGGGGAGATTTCTATACCAGCACCCTGTGAGTTACAGTTTGAGATAATGCCAATCAGTTTTTAAAAGGCAAGACTAAAAACGTTTATTAAAATTACTTCTTAGCTTTCAGCACAGTACAAATGTACAGCAAAAAGATAAAGTATTTTACAGATAAGTTTTATCAGGCATTTTTAATCAACATTTCCATTTGTACCATCTCTAGCAAGTTGTTAACAATTTATCACTTTCAAAACCACACACATGCACGTGCACACACACACACACACACACACACACACACAGGCTAAGACTGTCAACACCTGATTCTTGTTCTACTCTCTTTTATTCTACATGTTTTCTAATTTTGCAAAAAAAAAAAATCATTTAACAATTCTGTTGAAAGATGCACTTATTCAAAATGACCATCTCTCAGATACTCAATTAGTTGGAGAAAAGTACTTGAATTTAGTAAAATGTTGTAATTTGTGGATAGAAACAAGACCCTACATTTTCCAAATGTGCCAGTTTTAAAATACCCCAACCCAACTTAAAAATCACTTCTATGAGTTAAACAATGGCCTCCCCTACCACACACGTTAACATAAGCAGCCAGTTCACATGTCATTTAGACAGCATAACCAGAAAGATCAAACATGACCCTATTGTCTCACACCTCATAGCACCAAAAAACATAACAGTAATAAGAATTTATTTCCTAATGCTTATGCAAGGAACTTTGGAAAACAAAAGTGATTCACTCAAACCTCTGTAGTTATTTCAGCAACCATTTGGGAATAATTTAACACACAACAGCATCAATGAAGAAGAGCTTCTATAACCACTGATGACACATCTACTGCATGTATATTCAGTTACTTTTCTAGTACTAGTATTCCATGAGAAAACATTTATTATTACTTAACCCTATACCTATGCCTGAACCATATGTACACACCAATCTAACTCTTCTGTAGAGGTTTTTTGTTTTTGTTTTTTAATGAAATGAGAAAAATTAAGTGTAACATATTTGGGACTGTTCATGGTCTATGCTTGTCAGAGTTAATTTTTACAAATTTTATTGTAAGCAAAAAATCTTGTTTTTAAAATTGTATTTGGGCTCTGGGGTACATGTGCACATCCTGCATCCTGCAGGATTTTTGCATAGGTACATAAATGCCATGGTGGTTTGCTGTCTCCATCCCACCCCCACCGTTGCCTACATCAGGCATTTCTCCAGGTGTTATCCCTCCCCCTCCTCCCTGCCCCCGCCTCGACATTTTTCAAAATGTGCTAATTGGGCCCTCTTCTGAGAGATTTTCAGTTGCAGTTGTGTGCAAAAAAGATTTGGGGGTGATTGCGTTAAAAAATATCTACAGCAAGATAGTTAAAATTAAATATCAAACTGTCAGGAAACATACAAAATTTGCAAAGGTGAACAATTTAAACCAGCAGTCAGGTAGCATATAAAAGTCATATTCGGCCAGGCACGGTGGCTCATGCCTGTAATACCAACACTTTGGGAGGCCGAGGCAGGAGGATCATTTTAGGTTAGGAGTTCGAGACCAGCCTGGCAAACATGGTGAAACCCCATCTCTATAAAAAATATAAAACTTGGCCAAGCATAGTGGCATGCACCTGTTGTCCTTGCTACTCGGGAGGCTGAGGCAGGAGAATTGCTTGAACCCAGGAGGCAGAGGCTGCAGCGAGCTGAGATCGCACCGCTGCACTCCAGTCTGGGTGAAAAAATGAGACTCAGTCTCAAAAAAAGAAAGCCATATTCAAAATATATTATGAAAATGAACAACAATTTGGCAATTAAAAAGTAACTGAGGAGCCTGCCACTTCTGGGATGATAGAGTAGATGTCCCTGTTTTGTCTATTAGGTATGACCAAAAACCATGGGCATTATATATAAAACAAACATAAGACTGAAAAGTGGAGAGAAGACGTCAGACCAGCTAGGGACCTCAGGACCCAAAAAACACCAACACAGTGGTACATTCCTTTCTTTTTGCTTCATAATCCCTAGACTTGGAACTGAAGAAGCCAGCAGTCTAGTTCAGCAATAGACCCACACCAAAAAAAGCTGCTCTTACAAAAGGACTAGGCAACCTAGAAAGAGAGAAAACTTTTAGGCAATAATAGCTCTATTCCAGGTAAACACCACAGAATAAAACAGCAGCCCCAATCTCACTCATGCCAGCAAAGGTCAAGAGAAGAACCTAGACTTCTTCCCCCTCAAGGATGTAACCAGAGAGCCCAGCACCTTGACTGGAGCAGTACCAGAGAAGACCAAGCAAGGAGCCAGGATTTTCATCCCCACCCACCAGTTGCAAGGCCCTCCCTGAAGCAGTGTCAGT
The DNA here is from genome assembly GCA_031835075.1 of Saguinus oedipus. Lineage (NCBI taxonomy): Eukaryota > Metazoa > Chordata > Mammalia > Primates > Cebidae > Saguinus > Saguinus oedipus. The sequence goes on along the minus strand of CM063183.1, from coordinate 94,432,013 downwards.
GAAGACTATATGAGGAGCCTGGATTTGTACCCCCAGCTGGCAGTATCAAGACAACCACTCCCTCCCTACTGGGGCAGTGTCAGAGCAGGCCTAGTGGAGATTCTACACTTTCACCATTGCCCAGTGGTAACAAGACCACTCCCATACATCACACTGTCAGTGGAGACCATGTAGGAAGCTAGGCCTCCCACCCCTACATAGCAGTAACAAGCAGCTCCCCCACCTAACTTGGGTATCAATGGAAGCCAAGTGACAACCATCATTTCTACCTCCCCCAGTAACAAGATGATGCCCATCTACCACCAACCCTGTCCCTTCTTGTAGAAGTATCAGAGAAGCCAAATTAAAACAGAAGATTCAGATTCTCGTAATACAAAAATATCTAACTTTCATCTGAAAATCCCTTGTCATACCAAGAATCAGGAAGATGTCAAATTAAATAAGATTATCAACAGATGCCAAAACCAAGATGTCAGAAATGATAGAATTAACGGACAGTGATTTTAAAGCAGCCATGATAAACATGCTTCAATAAGCAATTATGAATGTACTTAAATAAAAAATGAAAGCCTCACCAAAGAAGTAGATGATATAAAAAACCAAGTAGAAACATTAGAACTGAAAAATACAATAACTAAAATAGAAAGCTCAGTGGACGGGCTCAATGGCAGAATGAAAACAACAGAGGAAAGAATCAGGGAACTAACTGGAAGATAGAACAATAAAATTTTCCCAATAGCAGAGAAAACATACTGAAAAAGAAAAGAGAACAGAGCTCCAGGGATCTGCTGGACTATAACAGAAGATCCAATATTCATGTCATCAGAGTCCTGAAAGAGAAGAGAGAGAGGGTGTGGCTAAAAACATACTTGAAGAAATAATGACTAAAAGCTCCCAAATTTGGCAGGATTTGGATAACAAGCCTACAGGTTCAAGTAGCTGAGCAAACCCCAAACAAAATAAACTCAAAGAAATCCATGCCAAAATATATCATAATCAAACTAGTATAAGTTAAAAACAAAAATATTGAAGGCATCAATGAAAATTTCATGCCTTACCTATAGGAGAGAAAATGTGAGTGGTAGCATCAGAAATCATGGATGCCAGACACAGTATCGTTCAAGGGCTAAAAGAAGAAAACTGTCAATCCAGAATCCTAAACCCAGTGAAAATAGTCTTCAGGAATGTAGAGGAAATCAAGATATTCTAAGATGATGGGAAACTAAGAAAATTGTCACCAGCAGACCTACCTCATAGAGTGACTAAAGGAAGTTATCTAAATAAAAACAAAACGATAAAAGAGAGGATCTTGGAATAGCAGAAAGGAAAAAAAAACACAGTAGCAAAGATATGGGTAAATAAGCTTTCCTTCTCAAGTTTGCTAAATTATGTTTGACATTTGAAACAAATATAATATTGTCTAATATGGTTCTAGATGTATACAGGTAAATAAAATATTTAAGACAATTATCAAAAGGAGATGGTGGGCCGAGCACGGTGGCTCACACCTGTAATTCCAGCACTTTGGTAGGCTGAGGCAGATGGATCACAAGGTCAGGAGTTCAAGACTAGCCTGGCCAAGATGGTGAAACCTCATCTCTACTAAAAATATAAAACTTAGCTGGGCATGGTGGTGGGCGCCTGTAATCCCAGCTACTTGGGAGGCTGAGAAAGAGAAATATAATTCAGCAATATATAAAAAGAATTCTATACCGTGACCAAGTGGGGTTTATGCCACAGAGGAAAGGCTGGATCAAAATTTGAAAATCAGCCAATGTAACTCACCATTTTCTTTTCTCCAGTAAGAAAAATCATGTGATCATATCAATCTATCCAGGAAAAAACATTAAAAGTCAGTATATTCCTGAGAAAGGAACTCAGAAAAAAAAAGAAGTCAACATCCACTTATAAAAATTCTCAAAAAAAGAAGAAAGAAAGAAAGAAATAGAGCGGAAATTCTTCAACTTGACAAAGAATATCTAAAAACCTGGTCAACCTTATTCTTTTTGATGGAATACATATTTAGAGAATACATATTCTCTCTAATAACAAAAGTAAGGTAAGAAAGTCCACTTTCATAATGCTGGAAATTCTAGCCAGTGCAATAAGGCAAAGAGGGAAAAAAAGGCATAAAGATGAGGAAAGAAAACAACCTTCTCTTATTTGCAGGTAACATTACTCTCTCTATATAGAAAATCCCAAGGAAGCTACAAAAACATTCCTATAAGTACAGTTCAACAAAGTCATAGGATATAGGATAAACATATAAAAATCAATTATATTTCTATATACTAGGGACACTGAAATTAAAAATATTACTTATGGCCAGGTGTGGTGGCTTAGGCCTGTAATCTCAGCATTTTGGGAGGCCAAGGCGGTCAGACCAAAAGGTCAGGAGTTTAAGGTTAGCCTGGCCAACATGGTAAAACCCTGTCTCTACTGAAAATACAAAAATTAGCTGGGCGTGGTGGTGCATGCCTATAATCGCAGCTACCCAGGAGGCTGAGGCAGGAGAATCCCTTGAACCCAGGAGGCAGAGGTTGCAGTGAGCAGAGACCACACCATTGCACTCCAGCCTGAGCAACAGAGCAAGACACCATCTCAAAAAAAAAATATATCACTTACAATCACTCAAAAAAGTGAAATAATTAGGTACAAATCTAACAAACACATACAGCATTTGTATGCTGAAGACTACACAATGCTGATGAAAGAAAACAAAGATGTGGCTGGGTACGGTGCCTCATGCTTACAATGCCAGCACTCTGGCAGTCTGAAGCAGGAGGATTTCGAGTTGGAGAACAGCCTGGGCAACATGGCAAGACACCATCTCTACAAAAAAATAAAGTTAAAAAAAATTAGCTTGGTGTAGTGGCATGTATCTGTGGTCCAAGCTACTTGAGAGGCTGAGGTGAGAAGATGGCTTGAGTCCAGGAGACTGAAGCTATGCCATGAGCCACGTTCATGCCATTGCACTCCAGCCTGGGTGACAGAACAAGATTCTATCTCAAAAAAAAAAAAAAAAAAAAAAAAGACACCAAAGATTTTAAATAAATGGAGAAATACATTGTGTTAAAAGACTGGAAGGTGTTAATTCTTCTCAAATTGACATATGGGTTTATTAAAATTCCTATCAAAATCTCAGCACGATCTTTTGTGGAGATAGACAAAATTATTCTAACATTTGAACTGAAAAGCAAAAGAACTAGAGTGGCCAAAACAATTCTGAAAAAAAACAAAGTAGGGCAAATCACTTGACCTGATTTTAAGACTTAATGTACAGCTACAGGTATTGGTGGAGGGATAGCTACACAGATGAGTGAAACAAAATAGGAAAAGAAATGAACTATGAACTAAAACTCACACCTTATACCGAAATTAACTAGAAAATGGATCACAATCTTACGTAAAATATAAAGCTATAAAAAATTTTAGGAAAAAAACAGGATAAAATCAGGATCTCTGGCTAGGCAATGAGATCTTATCAGTAAAAGCTCAATTCATAAAAGGAAAAACTGATATACTGGACTTCATCAAAATACAATACTCTGCTCCATAAAAGCCCATGTGAAGAAGATGAAAAGACAAGCCACAGAGTGGCAAAAAATATCTGCAAACCACATACCTGACAACGGACTAGTATTTAGAATATATAGAGGACTCTCAAACCTCTACAGTAAAGAACAAACAATCCAACCAGAAAATGGGGCAAAAGTCATTGATATTTCACTAAAGAGGATATAAGAGTGAGAAGTAAGCATATGAGAAAATCCTTGACATTATTAACAACTGAGGAAATGACAATTAAAACAACAATGAGATATTACTAGGCACTTATCAGAATGGCTAAAACAAAAAATAGTCAAAACATCAAATGCTCTTGAAGATTAGAGAAACTGAACCACTCAAACATTGCTAGTGGGAATGTAAATGGTACAACTACCCTGGAAAACATTTTAGCAGTTTCTTTAAAAAAAAAAAACGAAACAGTCGGCTGGGCGCGGTGGCTCACGCCTGTAATCCCAGCACTCAGGAGGCCGAGGCGGGTGGATCACGAGGTCAAGAGATCCAGACCATCCTGGTCAACATGGTGAAACCCCGTCTCTACTAAAAATACAAAAAATTAGCTGGGCATGGTAGCGCGTGCCTGTAATCCCAGCTACTCAGGAGGCTGAGGCAGGAGAATTACCTGAATCCAGGAGGTGGAGGTTGTGGTGAGCCGAGATCGCGCCATTGCACTCCAGCCTGGGGAACAAGAGCGAAATTCCGTCTCAAAAAAAAACAAAAACAACGAAACATGCAACTACCATATGACCTACAGCATTTAGGCATTTACTCCTTAAAAAATAAAAACGGACGTATCCAAGACTGAGTAATCTATAAAGAAAAAATAAATAAATTAATTAATTAAAAAAAAAATTAAAACTGTCAGCTGGGTGCAGTGACTTGTGCCTGTAATCCCAGCCCGTTGGGAGGCAGAGGCAGGCGGATTGTCTGAGCTTGGGAGTTCGAGACCAGCCTGGGCAACACAGTGAAACCCCATCTCTATTAAGATAAAAAAAAAAAATTAGCCAGGTGTGGCAGCGTGTGCCTGTAGTCCCAGCTACTTGGGAGGCTGAGGTAGGAAAATTGCAAGAACCCGAGAGGTGGAGGTTGCAGTGAGCCCAGATCGCACCACTGCAATCCAGCCTGGGCAACAGAGAGAGACTCCATTTCAAAAACATAAATAAATGTTAAAAATATTTCTTTTTTTTGAGACGGGAGTTTCGCTCTTGTTACCCAGGCTGGAGCGCAATGGCGCGATCTCGGCTCACCACAACCTCTGACTCCTGGGTTCAGGCAATTCTCCTGCCTCAGCCTCCTGAGTAGTCGGGATTACAGGCACGCGCCACCATGCCCAGCTAATTTTTTCTATTTTTAGTAGAGACGGGGTTTCACCATGTTGACCAGGATGGTCTCGATCTCTTGACATTGTGATCCACCCGCCTCAGCCTCCTAAAGTGCTGGGATTACAGGCTTGAGCCACTGCGCCGACCCTAAAAAATTTTTTTTGAATAAAAACTGTGTTCACACAAAAACCTATACCCAAATGTTTATAGCAGCTTTACTGACAATAAGCAAAAACTGGAAACAATCTAGACATCCTTCTACAAGTAAGTAAACAAACTGAGGAACAGTCCACACATTGGACTATTCCTCAACAGTAAAAAGGAGTAAGCTACTGGTACCTACAACGACCTAAGCTCCAGAGAACCACACTAAGTGAGAAAAGCCCAAAGAGTCACATACTGTGTGATGCCATTTTTACACTTTTGAAAGATAAAATAAATAGAAAAGAAAAACAGTGCCGGGCACGGTGGCTCACGCCTGTAATCCCAGCATTTTGGGAGGCCGAGGCAGGCAGATCATGAGGTCAGGAGATCGAGACCATCCTGGCCATGGTAAAACCCCATCTCTACTAAATACAAAAAATTAGCCAGGCATGGTGGCATGCGCCTGTAGTCCCAGCTACTCAGGAGGCTGAGGCAGAGGAATCGCTCCAATCCAGGAGACAGAGGTTGCAGTGAGCCAAGATCATGCCACTGCACTCCAGCCTGGCAAAAAAGCAAGACTTCATCTCAAAAAAAAAAAAAGAACAAAAAGAAAAAGAAAATGAAAAACAGCTTAAGGTGTGCCTGCAGTTAAGGAAGAGGTTGGTGGGAGAGAGGCAGGTGAGTGTGGCAGCATGAAGGGTTCCTTTGGTGATGGGAATATTCTTCCACTTGACTGGACTGATGTCAGTATTCTGGTTGTGATGTTGCAGGACTTCTCCCTGCTATTTCTTACCATAATGTGTGAATCTACAATTAGAAAGTTATAATTTTAATGGTCTAACACTCTCTTAAAGCTAAATAAAGCAATTGTGATATTTATTACTTTTTTTCCTATGATTTGAAAATGCTACATGAGAAGACCCTTGCACAGCTGAGTTTGACTAACTTGGTAGAGATGACTGGAGTAGGAATACACACATATATCTTGGTCCCATATTTTATATATTCATTTACAACTTAAACCCAAACTACTTCCCCAAGAGGACAAGTGTTTCTACCTTGGCACCATAGAAATCTGAGTTCTTCATCAGAGCTCATCATGTCCGCACTGTGACTCCCGTTGTCTCATACTGCAGCACACGGTTTTCCAGCATAGTCTTACAATGGGGAATGACTGTGATGAAAACACACACTGACTGCTTTAAGAAGTAATGTACATTTTCCAGTACTAGAGATAGCCTGGTGCTGACATTAAATGTGGACTAAATATTTCTCAAAATCTACCATTTAAATTATCTTACCTAAATTACAAATTCATAAAATAAAAAACGATGACTATTTTGAATTATTTTCTACAATCTAAAAGCAACATTCTTTAAAAAGAATGACTTGACCTCAGATACAAAAGCACTTTTCATTACTAGAAAAAAAAATTATCAGAGAGCAATTTTGCTGAGTATCTCAGAAGAAAAAGACCTTGAATCAAGAAAGGGGATACAAAGATTCCAGTAAACAAACACTACTGCCATGTGGAGATAACTTCAATCTAGTGCTGAATACAGAGAACACAGACCACAACACTGGAAAGTTTTCAAAGAAAAAAATCACTGCACAGAAAAGAAACTAACATTAACAAATTATCATGAATAGGTTATTTTTCACTTCAGGGTTAAGTTTGCTAAGTCGTCACACTATGTACATAAAAAAATAATTTTTTAGGCCATGCATGGTGGCTCACACCTGTAATCCCAGCACTTTGGGAGGCCTAGGCAGGCAGATCACCCAAGATCAGAAGTTCGAGACCAACCTTGCCAATGTGGTAAAACCCTGTCTCTACTAAAAATACAAAAATTAGCCACATGTGATGGCAAGAGCCTGTGATCCCAGCTAGTAGGGAGGCTGAGGCAGGAGAATCGCTTGAACCAGGGAGGCAGAGGTTGCAGTGAGCTGAGATAGCACCATTGTACTCCAACCTGGGCAACAGACCAAGACTGTCTCAAAAAATTAATAATTTGTGTTTACACTGATGAGCATGTGCATTTATACTAATGAGTAGTATGTTTCTAATGTGTCTATTAAGTGTACAAAAAGTATTATGTCTTTTTAAAATGTGCACATCTTAATTTAAAATACTTTATTTTGCTAAAACATGCTAACACTCCTCTAAGCCTTCAGCAAGACATCATCTTTTTGCTGGTGGAGGGTCTTGTCACAATGTTGATGGCTGCTGACTGATCAGAATGGTGTTTGCTGAAGGTTAAGGTGACTGTGACAAGTTTTAAAAGACAACAATGAAGTTTGCCACATTGACTCTTCCTTTCATGAAAAGACTTCTTTGTAGCATGTGATCTTGTTTGATAGCACTTTACCCACAGTAGAAAGTTGTTCAAAATTGTAGTCAATCCGTCAGTCTGTCTCTGCTTTACCAAGTTTACATAATATTCTAAATCCTTTGTTGTCATTCCACCATGTTCACAGCATCCTCCTCAGGAGATTCCATCTCAAGAAACCACCTTCTTCGCTCATCCATAAGAAGCAACGCCTCATCTGTTCCAATTTTTGTAAGATCGTAGCAATTCAGTCACGTCTCAAGGTTCTACTTGCTATCATCAGGCTCTTGCTATTTCCACCACATCTGCTGTTACTTCCTCCATTCAAGTCTTGAAACCCTCGATCATCCATGAGGGCTGGAATCAACTTCTCCAGAACTCCTGTTAATGTTGATATTTTGACCTCCTCCCATGAATCATAAATGTTCTTAATGACATCTAGAATGATGAATCTCTCCCAAAAAGTTTTCAATTGACTTTGCCCAGACCCATCAGAGGAATCACTATCAATAGCTGCTATAACCTTATGAAGTATATTTCTTATGTAGTAAGGTTTGAAAGTTGAAATTACTCCTTGATCTATGGGCTGCAGAATAGATGTTATTAGCAGGCATGAAAACAACATTAACCTCCTGATACTCCTCCATCATAGCTCTCAGATGGCCAGGTACATTGTCAATAAGCAATCATATTTTTAAAGGATCTTTCTGTTTTCAGTAGTTAAGTCTCAATGATGGGCCTAAAATATTCAGTAAACCATGTTATAAACAGATGTGCTACCATTCAGGCTTTGTTGTTCCATTTCTAAGGCACAGGCAAAGTAGATCTGGCATAATTCTTAAGGACTCCAGGATTTTCCGATGGTAAATGAGCGGGGGCTTCAATTTAAAGTCACCAGTTACATGCGCTCTTAACAAGAGAGTTAGTCTGTCCTTTGAAGTTGTGAAGCCAAGCACTGACTTCTCTCTAGCTATGAAAAGTACTAGATGGCATCTTCTTCCAATAGAAGGTTATTTCATCTACATTGAAAATGTGTTGTTTAGTGTATCCACCTTCATCAATTACCTTAGCTAGGTCTTCTGTAACTTGCTGTAGCTTCTTCATCAGCACTTGCTGCTTCACCTGTGCTTTTATGTTATAGAGATGGATTCTTTCCTCAAACCTCATGAACCAACCTCTACTAGCTTCAAACTCTTCCTCTACAGCTTCCTCACCTCTCTCAGCCTTCATAGAATTGAAGAAGTTAGGGTTCTGCTCTGGAATAGGCTTTGATGTAAGGAATGTAGTAACTGATTTGATCTTCTATCCAGACTACAGAAACTTTCTACATATCAGCAATAAGGCTGTTTCACTTTCTTATCATTCATATGTTCACTAGAGTAGTGCTTTTAATTTCCTCTATGAACTTTTCATTCACATTCTTAACTTGGCCAACTGACACAAGAGACCTAGGTTTCAGCCTATCTCAGTTTTCAATGTGCCTTCCTCACTAAGTTAAACATTTCTAGTTTTTTAATTTAATGTGAGAGACAGGTAACTCTTCCTTTCATGTGAACACATAGATGTCATTGTAGGCTTATTAGCTGGTCTAATTTCAACATTGCTGGGTCTCAAGGAATAGAGTGGTCCAAACAGAAGGAGAGAGACAGGGGAATGGCTGATTAGTGGAACAGTCAGAACCCACACAATTATCAATTAAATTCACCATCTTATATGGATGTAGTTCATGGCACCCCAAAACAATTACAGTAGTAACATCAAAGATCATCAGGCACAGATTAGCATACCATCTATAATTTTTCAAAAAGGCTTACAATACTGTGAGAGTTACCAAAATGTGACACAGAGACACAAGGTGAGCACATGCTATTGGGAAAATGGTCCCAACAGACTGGCTGGAAATGGGGCTGTCACAATCTTCAATTTGTATAATACTCAGTATCTGTGAAGTGCAACAAAACAAGGTATGTCTGCACTCGAGTGGCATTTCATCAAACTGTATCTTCCATAGAGAGTACAGTTTTCCTTCAAAGCTTAGAAGAAACAATATATCAAACGTTCAGATACTTACTTAGGATTCCCTCTACAGCATTGTGCTGAACAAATTTTATGCCTGAGATTTTAATATCAGCACCTGTGCAGTCCACAAAAGTGTCACCTTTGCCCCTCTGTTCCATCACAATGTCATCTGGTAGACCATATCCTAAGAAAGAGAGAACAAGAACACTCAAGATGGGTGGGGGAAAACATCTAAATAAGAACACTCTAGAACAGGTTTCTCTAGTTCAAATGACTGCAGATGATGAGCCCAGTCAACCATGTTGTATTTAAATAAAATCTCTCTCTACATATTGTTTGATTTAAACCATGGTATCCAATTTTTAACAACCACCACTCTCTGACTAGTCCCCATATCAAGATGACTACCCTATCAACTATCTCACATCAGCTCAGCACTAAATTTACTTACAAAACTGCAATAAAAAATAAATAATGTTCAAGACCGGCCTAGGCAACACTGTGAGACTCCATCTCTACAAAAACTAAAAAAAAATTAGTCAGGCATGGTTGCCTGCACCAATTACTCACTACTCAAGGAGGCTAAAGTGGGAGGGTCACTTGATCCCAAAATGTTAAGGTTGCTGTAAGCTATGATCACGCCATTGCACTCCAGTCTTTACTCTGGGTGACAGAATGAGACCTGGTCTCGAATGAATGAATGAATGAATGAATGAATGAATGGACTTACAGCTGAGTCAAAGAACTTTAAAGCATTCACCCTTAGAAGTTTGCTTCTAACATTCTATGATTCTAATATAAATTACATTTGAATAAACTGAAGCAGTTCTCAAGATGATCTAATTTTAATATTCCCTTAAACAGTTGGCTTAAAATCTGACAAACTGACTACTTACTAGAAAAAAACAGTCTACCTCATTAACAAATAAAAAGCATCAGATACAGGCTGGGCATGATGGCTGTAATCCCAGCACTTTGGGAAGCTGATGCAAGTGGATCACTTGAGGTCAGGAGTTTGAGAGCACCCCAGCCAACATGGTGAAACCCCGCCTCTACTAAAAATACAAAAATTAGCTGTGTGTGGTGCATGCCTGTAATCGCAGCTTCTCAGGAGGCTGAGGCAGGAGAATTGCTAGAACCTAGGAGGCAGAGATTGCAGTGAGCTGAGATTGTGCCAATGCACTCCAGTCTGAGTGACAGAGTGAGACTCCATCTCAGAGGAAAAAAAAAAGCATCAGATCTCAGTCAGGCACAATGACTCACACCTATAATCCCAGAACTTTAGGAGGCCAAGATGGGTGGATCATTTGAGGTCAGGAGTTCAAGACCAGCCTGGCCAACATGGAGAAACCCTGTCTCTACTAAAACTACAAAAATCGGTCAGGCATGGTGGCAGGCAGCAGTAATCCCAGCAACTCAGGAGGCTGAGGGAGGAGAATCACTTGAACTTGGGAGACAGAGGCTGCAGTGAGCTGAAATCACACCACTGCACTCCAGCCTGGGGAACAGAGTGAGACACCATCTCAAAAAAAAAAAAAAAGCATCAGATCTCTATAAATCTTACTCAAACCAATAATGCAGGCTAAACAGCTTAGTGGGCTTACAAAAAACTGGAGTATCAGAAAACTAAAGAAATCGGTTGATTTCCATTGTAAAACAGAACCACAGAGACAAAGTTGTAAGAAATAACTCTCACTGTCTACAGATGAGTCTTTGAGTAAATGAAAGCATTAACTGCATTTAACAAGCAAAGCCACTGAATTTATCTACACTTGAAGAGAACAAACAAGGCTTTGGGGGTCCTAGAGAATGCAAGAGGACTCCACACGCCAGAATGCTACTGGGGTGGACTCTGGATGCCTGAATTATGAATGATTTTGTTTCTGATTTTTGTATGTATCTGCCTGTACTTTCCATATTTTCTACAATAACCATTGTTTTTTTATCATCAGAAAAATTAAAAAGTACAAAAAGAATTGCATATTGAGAAAAATATTTTTACACCAATTTTTTATAATTACATATTCCTTTCCACTTCAAACATAAAACCATCACCTAAATGAATGGATTTTTGAAACAAGAAAGAAAACGTCTATTGTAAGTACTATTAACACTCTGCACATAGTAGGTACTCCACATATATCTCTTGTTATACATGTTAGCTATAGATCGCTATCAGATGAGCTTGAATCTTACTCATAAATGAGTACCCCACCTATGCACACTAGAGATAACATCTGATTCCTCAATTATCAGACACATACTGTTAGTCAATATACAGTCATTTTTATACTTAACTATCAGCATTCTATATGTCTATTTATGACACTCTGGCAATCACGTTAAAATTTCTTCACCAATCTAGGAAGAACTCTTATCTACCATACAAACTATAATATCAATGCTATTTCTACTATGCCAAAAAATAAACTGTATTTATTACAGTGATTTATCTTGCAGATGTGTTATTTATATACACACATCTATTATACATCAAAAATTGGAGAGTAGATGAATCTTCTGCCTGTGAGAAAGAAAACAAACAAAATGAAAAATTGGAGAGTAGAAAGAACAGAAATTACACACATAAAACAAAAAAGGGGGTGAGATGATGTACCATGAGCAGGAGAAAACTAAATTCCCAGCCTCACTTCCAGCTAGAAGTTTTGACAAGATAAAGAGCATAGCTTAAGCAGTTTCTGAACAGCTGCACAAGTCCCAAAATGATACATAATTTTTTGCATGGCAAGCTGCACAGCTAACTTGAAACTATTTTGTTAAATAGTTGAACAGGTGTAACTAATTATGAAAATATTCAGGACCAAGATGAACAACTGCAAAGTAACCTAAATTTAGAAATCACTTTAAATGAACAATAAGGTTATAACTGTCAAAAAGTTATTATTTTTATTTTTTTAGACAGATTCTTGCCCTCTCACCCAGGCTAGAGCATAGTGGTATGACCTCGGCTCATTGCAACCTCCACCTCCCAGGTTCAAGTGATTCTTCTGCCGCAGCTTCCCGAGTAGCTGGGATTACAGGGATGCACCACCACGCCCAGCTAATTTTTGTATTTTTAGTAGCAACAGGGTTTCACCATGTTAGCCAGACTGTTAAACTCCTGGCCTCAAGTGATCGGCTCACCTCGGCCTCCTAATGTGCTAGGATTACAGGCATGAGCCACCATACATAGCCCAAAAAGTCATTTTTAATAGAATTTTTCAACATTAATTTTTTTATGTTGAAAAATTCTAAAGTATACTTTGGTCAAGACACAAAGTGTAGCACTTGTGGCATTCAGCAAGCATTTAGAGAATTAAGATAATTGTTTGGTACCAATTTCAAAGTTAAATGCCCTTTATTAAACCTCTTATGAAAATAAGCTAAATTATAAAAAAAAAAACCATGAACTACATTATCTGTAACGTATCTATAAAAGCAAGCAACAAATTTTTTAAATACTAAAATTTTAAAAAATATTCCTGGAAATTTTCTTAATTCTAGAAATTAGATTTCCTTTCCATAAACCATCTACAACTTAGAAAGTATGCTTCTTCCTAATGGTCTTTTTTCTATATGAGCCTGTGAACATCTCCCCAACATATACACTGCTACAAAGAACCACAGCTCAAAGTGCTGAAACATCGGGTCAACCTCCTTTAAGCTTTCCAAGTCCTTAATGTTTCAAGGCAGCTCACTGGAAATCAAATGGGTTCAATCACATTCTTGGAGTTTCAACAAGATCAGTGATTATTGTTTACTTAAAATATCATGTATGAGAGTTTGGCTATGTGTCTTCCATACTCACCTTCCAACTCAATGGAGTCAGCAATGGAGAAAGTGCCATGTACCACATGGCAGGACAAACAATAAGTGTCACCTTCAAAGCAGGCATTTATAGCAGACAATGGATCACTATGGAACTAGAAAACAATAACAACACATTTGTAAATATACACTCCCAAAACAGTAATCTGAGTATTACTCTAGGTGCCTTCATGTCTTACTTTAAAAATAGAAGCTTCTCCTTTGATAATGCACTGACCTACCACATGCCTGGGAAGTGACTGTTGCTGATGAAAGGCAGGGCTCTCACTACTTCCCACTGCACAGAAAACCATCTTGGGGAAGCTCCTGTAAACATTCTGTGGGATTTGTAAAAATCTGGGGTGAATCAGAAGAAAAAAAACCACCTGGAGTGAGAAACTCTCCATTTACCTGAATTTCTCTTTCTTCCTCACCAGGCTCCTGGCAAAGCCTGTCCGTGAGCAGGGACCGCAGGAGACCAGCTATTATGGTGGAGGAGACCACGTGAGTGATCTTCTGACCACTAGGATGGGCACCCTTTGCTTGGATATTAGAATTCTTCTACTATCCAAAACAAAAGAAACAAAACAGACCTATCAGTATGACAGCCAGTAAGAAAGGATGTTGACTAGGAATCACGAAGACACACATGCCTCAACAAAGGATTCTCAGTGAGTTTCAGCTTTTGTTTCAACTGTTCCATCTCCAAATGCAATTTTAACTCCTCCACCATGGAGATATTTTCCTGCTCAGAATCAGAGTTACAATTTGACAAAGTGCTTCTTAGATTTAAAAATTTCCTGTAACTCTCCTCACACTGAGACAACAGATTTCAGTAGTAAGTCCTGATGGAACTCAGTCTTCAAGAATGTCATAACACCTAAAAGTTTAAAAGCAAACTTAAATCCATTGCCTTTCAGGCACATTTTTCTGTCATTAAAACAGCCCACTTAGCACTTCCAGACCCAGTAAGAAAAGTGTTTTATACTATATAACTCAGGTGCATATTAAGTCTTTCTGAATAGCACTGTAGTACTAATCATAAGGGGAAGCTATGGAAAGTTTAAAGCACCACTTCCCTAGGGTCATTAATTGTTCTTCTCTTTGAGGAGTTATTTTTTTTCTTGGATCCAAGCATTTGTGCTTTAGAAACACTGAAAGTTCATGTTGTACCATTTGTAATTATTATTTAATAAAAAATTGTTTTCTTCCTATATATTAGATTCAATACCTTAATAAGAAGGTGACAGGGGCAACTTGGGAGTGGAGATAGGGAAAGCAGTATCTCAAATTGTTTCACAACAATGTTTAAGATTACTGTATTTTTTGTGGATCTGATATGACTTTTAAAATTTTTTAAAGGTTACCATATTTATAGAATCAAAAAGTAGAAATGACTCAAATAATCTAGTCCTTCCCTACATCTAAAACACTATGCCACAAAATTATGCTGAATATTCCCTAAGGAAGATTATTAAAGAATATCAAAAACTAAGCTCTTGAGATTCTGAGGGAAAGAAAAAGGTGCCATTACTAAACTAGAGAGTGATTGAAACAAAATAACCTTGTGCTGGACAACCATACAGGCACTTCAAATGTACTAATTTATAAATCTTCTCAAATATAAAAACAGAACACAGAGTATTTCTAGATGCAACAAAATAATCCGTAAATGTACAACCAAGTCAACTGATATAAAATTAATGGGCTTAAAAATAAAGTAAAATAGGCTGGGCACAGTGGCTCACACCTGCAATCCCAGCACTTCGGGAGGCCAAGGCAAGTGGATTGCTTGAGCCCAGGAGTTTGAGGCCAGCCTGGGCAACATGGCAAAACTCTGTCACTACAAAAATGCAAAAATAAGCCTGGTGTGGTGGCATGCACCTGTAGTCTTAGCTACTTGGGAGGGTGAGGTGTGAGGATCGCTTGAGCCCCAGGGGTCAAGGCTGCTGTGAGATCTAATTATACCACTGTACTCCATACGCCAGCCTCTGCAACAGAGCAAGAGCCTGTTTCAAAAAACAAACAACAGGTGCTCAGGGCCCCATCCAGACTGATTTAAGTGGGTCTCTGGAAGTAGAGGGGTATTTTTTTAAGTTCCCTGGGGATGCTAATGTGTAGCCTAGAGTGAGACCTATTGCCTTAAATGATTTTTTTTTTTTAATTTACTCATGCTCTAAATAAGGTAAGGAAAAACAAAAACAAAATAGAACCACATCTTTAGCAAATTTACATCAAATTATGATGAACACTTCAACATTTTAAATGAATAAAAAAGAAACTTTTCCCACTTTTCAAGTAAGTGAATCAGGTGAAACTTGAAAAGCAAGGATTTTGTCTACTTTGGTTAATCCAAAAGAAACTGAGTGAACAGCTGTGAAAAAAAAGGGTAAAACAAAATGTTTTAAATGTTAAAAATAAAATAAAATAAATTGAAGATGAAACCACAGTCTAATAAGTTGTGAAGATTAAGACTCAAATTTTAAAATATGTTTCTTAGCATTTCCAGTATCCATGCCCATTAGCTTATTTCTTTTCATTATATCGATACTTCATAGTCCAGAAGTAATGAACTAACATTTGTGTCTCAGAGCCTGAAGTTCTGTTTTTTTTCAGAACTCCTTTAGTCAGATATAAGCAGTGTGTTTTGAAGTAGAATGGAAAACTATTTACTGCACGGTACTAAATCCAGACAGTCTTGTTTGATCTTGCCTGTTGATAGCCCTACTCCTATCTTAGCCCAGAGACCTTTTTTAAGTCTGCCTACGTTTGATAATATTCCAGACTCTCCATTGAGTACCACGTCTTCTGCATAACTACACACAATTCCTCCCTCATGCCTTCCCATATGCCAGTGATGTGCAAGCTATGCATGTAAGTCATTTCTTGTTAGCACATTCAAGGCTATCAAATCAGAATGCAGTTATTTTCCAAGTAAAGATTGATTTGCCAGATATACATTATGTTCCCTTATAATATTTCACATCAATCAAAAACAGTCATTTCTTTTTAACAACAAGGGTATCACACCTAGAAAATACTCAAGCTTATTGAAATTTTGGGATTTTATTGAATATGCTATGGAAAAATAGGAAATACGTAATGGAAAAAGTGCAAAGCCTAAATAGAATCATAGCCCATTTATGAACAGCTGAAATCAGACATACATAATTCTAAACCAGGTAGAACTATTAATCAGACTTTCACATTTTTCTTTTTTTGAGGCAGGGTCCTGCTCTGTCACCTGGGCCAAAGGGCAGTGGTTCAATCACAGCTCACTGCAGCCTAAAACTCCTGGACTCAGGTGATCCTCCTGCCTCAGCATCCCCAGCAGCTGGGACTACAGGCATGCCCCACCACACCCAGCTAATTTTTCTTTTTTTAGGTTTTGTAGGTGGGATCTCACTATGTTACACAGGCTGGTCTCAAACTCCTGGGGTCAAGAGGTCTTTCTGGGCTGGGCACAATGGCACAGGCCTGTAATCCCAGCACTTTGGGAGGTCGAGGCAGGAAGATCACTTGAGGTCATGAGTTGGAGACCAGCCTGGCCAACATGGTGAAAACCTGTCTCTACTAAAAATACAAAAATTAGCTTGGTGTGGTGGCATGCACCTTATTCCCAGCTAGTCAGGAGGCTGAGATAGGAGAAACACTTGAACCCAGGAGGTTGAGGCTGCAGTGAGCGAGATCACATCACTGCACTCCAGCCTGGGCAACAGGGTGAGAGCTTGTCTCTAAAAAGTCACCTTCCTGCTTCAGCCTCCCAAATTGCTGGGATTACAGGTATGAGCCACCATGCTGGGCCTCATACACTTTTTATTTTATTATTATTTACTATTAAAACCAAGAGAAACTTATCAAATCCACTTGCATTACACCATAATGTAGAGGCTTAGTGCCTTATCTTCTCATCTCATCTTTCACATGGGGAAAAGAAATCATCTTTCAAACAGGGAGAAGAATAATCTTTCACTCAGGGGAAAAAATTACCTCCTATGATTATTTTTTGGAGTGTAAGTTATAATTTTATTCTTATTGCAGCACTGCCTATGAAGTTACTGCTCATGAATGCATGAAAAAAATGTCTTAAAGCACCATCTAGTGGGAAGATAAATGCCACAGTTAATAAGGTCATTATTGAACAACTACTTGTATTTGGGTTTCATGGTTAATTTTGGTATTTTTTGAGGGTTTTTTCTGCCAAAATATGATTAATTTGAAGAACATGCTTAGGTTTTTGTGAAAATTTTAATTTACCACCAATATTAACTATTTAGTTTCTGCATATATTTCTCAAATAAGGTTTAAGGCAGGAGGCTGACAAAATATCCTAAGGTAGATCTGTTAGTTCAGCCTGCTGTGTTGCTCTATAGGAACTCAGAGTAAAGCCATATACCTTTAAAGTATTCTTTACAAAATTAAAGGAAAAAAGTCTTCTAGAATTCAAATAATGTCACTGTTTTTCAAACAATCGAATTTAACAAAGCACTTTTTTAATCCACTAGTTCAATTGAATTTTATTCAAATTAACAAAGCAGTGAGCTATTAATTTAGATGTTCTTGAACTCCCTGCTTTTGCACTCAGTTTATAAACACTAAAAGCAGGTTTCTCTGCACTTGTACAAGTTTCATTTAATAACATGTAAAGGAGTGGTATAATTTGTACATCAGTCTATTTCTGTCTATGAGCCCCTGGAGAGAAAGACAGTGAGAAAGTGTGTGCGTGTGTATGTGTGTGTGTGTGTGCACACACATGACTCACAGCCAAAACTAACACATGGATAACTATTTTTCCAACATGTACAACAAGGTCAGTAATAAATACTTACAATCTTAATTGAGGTTTAACACATCTGACAAAATAATCTTATTCATCCTCCTTCATCCCAACTCCTCCAAATGTTTTGGTAGAAAAATCTGAAATGAAACTTAGTATCATTCAAATTTTATAACTGGCTCAAAACATTAGGATTTTGGAGGGGTGAGACCTAAAAAGTAAATCAAAACTATTCTCCTATCTTAGAGAAGGTTGCATATTTGCTATGGTTGATAGTCATGAGTCACACAACATAGAGATCTTTTGTGGATCAGCTAAGGAAGTTTCTCCAAATCCTTGGTTTTGTTAGGAATTTTTTTTTTTTTCTGAGATCGAGTCTCACTCTGCCACCCAGGCTGGAGTGCAGTGGCACAATCTCAGCTCACTGCAACCTCCACCTCCTGGGTTCAAGTGATTCTCCTGCCTCAGCCTCCCAAGTAGCTGAGATTACAGGTGTCCACCATGAGGCCCAGCTAATTTTTCTTGTATTTTTAGTAGAGATAGGGTTTCACCATGTTGGCCAGGCTGGTCTCAAACTCCTGACCTCATGATTTGCCCACCTTGGCCTCCCAAAGTGCTGGGATTATAGGCATGAGCCACTGCATGGAAATTGGGTCAATAATTATCTTGCTTGCATTAATATGTCTTAATGTATGTATAGTTCACATTTATTTCAATGTTTAAGATTATAATTGCTTGGAATCTTTATTTAGGAGTTTGATGATGTTTTCATGACCAGATATATGATACAGAAACTTTAATTTTGTTTATATCAGTCAGCTGATGGTGAAACTGGTTTCATTAATGTTGCAGTTTCTAAGAACCTGCTAATAACAGTAACTGAGGACTTTACTACAATGCCTGGCTATGTCTTTTTGTGGGGTTAAGAATGATCAACAGATTCAGGTTGTCAGCCTGATGCACCCACTACAAAGTTCTCTTTCTCTAATGGTCGCAGTAGTCATTGATGTTCACAGTCTAGAATCTATTTCATTAATGGTTACAAAACACTGATAGTCTATGACTTTCTTCATGTATTGGTTAGAATACTTTTATAAAGAAATTCCTAAGGTGATTCCAAAGTGCTTCCAAGGTTGATTAGAGAAAAAACAGTAGATGGCCTAGGACTGATCCCTGGATAACTCCGACATTCTAAAGTTTAATCATGAGAGGAAAAGCTGGCCGAGATGACTAAACAAGCAAGGCAGTAAGGCACCAGCTGAACAGTTGTGTCCCAGAAGCTGAGAGGAGAGGGTGTTATGAAGGTGGGAATGATCAAACACCTAGTATGTCAAGAGGTCAAGCAAGGTAAGATCAGAGGCAAGACGAGACAGTGAAATGTCGACTGAATACAAGAACATGAATACAAGGACTGAATACAAGAACATGGAAATCTTTGAGCACAATTTCAGAGACGAGGTCAGGGTAGAAGTGTTACCAGGACACCAGGAAATATAGATTGTGACTATATATAGCTCTTTCAAGAAGTTCTGTTGTGAAAAGGAAGCACTGAAAATGAAACCGGCCATCTCTTAATTACTGTAAATTGGGCTGTTAGTCCCTTCACCATCCACCCAGAAAAAGTAGAGTCTTTTTATTTTTTGTTTTTGTAATGAACTTAAGCCTAGCTCTACTCAATTAAAAAAAAAAAAAAACACCTCTCCTGGTTCCCTTTTAGCCCTCAGAAAGGAGTCCTGAACATGCTACTATAAATAGATTCATAATCTGGCCCTATTGCACCTCTTTTGCCTCAGAGCTGTTGCACATAAACTCTCAATATCACAAGCTCTTTCAAACCTCCATGCAACATGTTAGTCAAGCTGCCAGAAGTGCCTTCCACCTTTTACACCTGGCAAGTTTATAGTTACATTCCATGACTCGGCTTCAATGTCATCCTCACCAGTACCATGCCAAGCATTTATACATCATTCCCATCTGTACCTCCCCTAGTGTTGATTCTTTCAAGCCAGAAATGTGGAAGTCAGCCTTGACTTCTCTCATATCACTCACATCCTCTCATCTCCTATATCCACTGGACCACAAAGTCCCAGCCATTTTGCTTTCTCAGTAAGCCTCCATCTAGTCCTCTCCATATCCCCACTCTAGTCCTCTCTCTTGCCTCTTAACTGGTCTCCCTATTCCATCTCCCACCATTTGTTTTCCACACAGAAGCCACGATGAACCCTTGAAAACACAAAGCTGTACTTTAGGGGGCAGAGGTGGGAGGACTGCTTGAGCCCAGGAATTCAAGACCAGCTTGGACAACAGAGCAAGACCCCCATCTCTACAAAAAAAAAAAAAAATTAGCTGGGCAGTGGTGGCACATGCTTGTAATCCCAGCTGATCCAGAGGCTGGGGCAGGAGGATGACTTGAGCCCAGGAGTTCAAGCCTGCATTAAGCCATAATTGCACCACTGCACTCCAGCCTGAGCAACAGAATAAGACGCTCTTTCAAAAAAAAAAAAAAAAAACACAAAACTAGTGATATTCACCCAAAAATAAAAACCCTTCAGTGGCTTCCCACTGCTCTTAAAGACAGAAATGACTAGCTAACAAAGCCCTGCATCGTCTGACCTCTGCCAACCTCTCTAATCTGGTTTCCTAGGTCTCTCCCAGCACTGTCTGTCTTCCAGCTATGCTGACTTTTCAGTTCCTTAAACACACACAGTTCCTAAATCTTTTTCCTTGCCTACCCCACCACCTGCTTCCCCAAGCTAACCCAAGTTCAAATGTCACTATTCCAAAAAATAACTCTAGAACAGCAACTTGACCTAATCTGAGGACACCCTGTAATTCTTCCCAGCACTCACTGCTACTTATAATCAAGTAGACATCTGTGCATGATTATTTCATCAAGGTTCATCTCCTAGCTTTAAACAGACAGCTCCCTGATGATGGTGCCTGTCTCATGCACCAGACATACCCATCCTTGACAAGGAACCTGGCACTCAAATATTTATTGAATCAACAAACAAATGAAAACTCTCATAATTTGACCTTCTCTGGGCACTGACCCAAATCTCAGCCCTCAAAATGAAGAGTAAATTTAACCAGGTTCCTCTTCAAATAATATTACCAAATAACATTCCAGATACTTATTTTTCTACCAACTTCTATGCCCAGAGAGATTAGCTCCCTGATTCCTAATTTCCTAGACTTACCAGTTTCCCCTTTATCTTCAAATGCTTCAATTGGCAGACTTTTTTAAAATGAGAGAGAAGGAAGGGAGTTCTTTTGGTTCTGGACAGAAACTGGTTTAGATTTATTCTGCTTGGCCCAATACTGAACATCTAGAGTTACATGTTCTTGCATACAATTAGAAACTGTTTGTAAGATGTTGGCAGCAGGGCCTGAGACACTCTGCTTCTTTGCAGAGCATTCAAATTAAGCTCAGCAAAACCAGGTTAACTCACTAATGTTATAGAAAATGGAAAGTACTTTTTATACTACAAAACACCAAGCAATATTATTTACATTATGTTTTTAATTATTACTCAGTCTTCTAGTTCCTGGAGGAATATAAGTCTATTTTTAAATAGCTAAAGTAAGCCTTCTTTGGTGAATATACTTACATATAGAAGATCCAAAACAACTATCTGTATCAGGAGCCATCTAATAAAAGATTGATCTGAAAAACTGTTTAAATCATACCCACTGATCCAGGTATGGGCTTTCTTTTCCACGTAAGGGACAAGGGGTCTGCTTGTACAGTGGAAATAACTATGGCAAAAAAAAGGCTGACAGGTAGGAATACAACCCCTAATGATCCTAAAAGCAGCCTAAGAAAACACTTGCTTTGACCAGACCTGTGCTTGAAAAAATGTGTATTCATGTTTTAGCAGTGCATATAGCATGGTATATAACCTTCTTCACTGTCTTTCTCTTCTTCTACTTTCTGTACTCTTATATGGAAATATACCAACCATAAGCCTTAACATCCACAACTTTTAAGCCAGTTTATATACAAACCAAATTAAGAATCCCTTACTTTTGTTAACATTTGGGAAAATCAAGTAAAAGACAAATAGGAATTCTTCATATGCTAGACCCTTGCATATAAAATGCAAGGGTTTAAATTCAAACACAGACCTAAATTCAAACACAGGTCTGAATTTCGTGGGGTCCACTGATAAGTTACACTGAGTGTGCCAGCCTCTCCTGCCTCCCTTTCCACTTCTCCTCTACCTCTTTTGCCTCTGCCATCCTGAGGCAGAAAGACCAATCCCTCTTCTTCCTCTTCCTCCACAGGTGAAGATGATGAGGATGAAGACCTTTATGATCATCCACTGCCACTTAATTAGTAAATACATTTTCTCTTCCTTATGAATTTTCTTTTCTTAGCACTTTATTATAAGATAATACACATACAAAATATGTGTTAATCAACTATTGATGTTAATGGTAAGGCTTCTTTTCTGGTCAAAAGTAAGCTATTAGTAGTTTCGTGTTGGGGGAGTCAAATGTTGTACTCAGAGTTTTGACTAGGGGTGGGGGGATATAGGCACACCTAACCCCCACATCATTCAAGAGTCAACTATACTAGTTTTTTCAGCTTTTCTCTAAGTTTGAAATTATCATAAAATGTTTTAAAACATTTTTAATTTTTTTTTTTAATTTAAAAAAGATTATCCTGTCTTTGGATATTTTAAATATTGCAATGACCAAGTTTATAGATGAGTTTTAAATCTAGGTCTAACACAAACCAGAATTACTTCATTTCATCCAAAGTTTCTGGCCACAAGGTTATTTTTTGCAACTTCTTTTCCTACCTGACATGCTCAATTGCAAGGGCTGTCTGGTCAAACACTTCCAAACTATCAAATACCACCCACAGCTCCTGCAGAAGCAACTTGTGTTCCTTCAGATCCAGGAGTTCCTTCATACACTCCATGGTAAAAGTGTTCACTTGAGAGTCACAGAGGTATGGTTCAGCAAGCCTCACCACTGCCTTCAAGGCTGCAAAGTCCACGTCTGTGATCTGAACTTCAAAATAATGTGATTTAACATAAGGAAATCAAAATTAAGACACACCTATAAGGCAGTAATGACAGCCTGGTTTTTTTAAAAGCATACAACAGGAGTGGGGAACCTTCACCCATAATATAAAGGTTAAACAAGACAGGCTGGCTTTTACCCTCATGGAGCTTACACTGTAATCAGGGAGATCAATAAGCACGATGGTAACAAGTGGGTGACAGAGAGGAACTAGCAGGGGTGAGGATCTGGTTCTGCTGAGATGGCCAGGGAAGTCAGCTCTGAGCCAGACTGAGGAGGATGAGAAGGAAGCGGCCATCTAAAGAGCAGTAAAGGAGCAGAAGGCCTGTGGCAGAGACAGGGTTGGCAGTGGGAGGAGCAGAAAGACAGTCCTTCTTGCTGGAGCCAAAGGGAGGAAATGGAGGAGCAGGGTGCAGTGGAGCAACAAGAGATGAGGTGAAAGAGAGAGGCAAGGAGACTAGGACATGAAGGACATCCAAAGGAGCATGGATTTTACGTGTTTTATATACAATGAGAAGCCGAAAAGCCAATACTAAGACCTTGGTAAAGGCAATGCATTAAAAGTTTTAAGCATAGAAATGTCATGCTTCTGTTTTAAAACAATGACTTTGATTGTGTTTTCAGAGAACTGATTGGTGGCAGGGGCGGTGGGGGTTGGGGGTGGGTAACTATCATAAACAAATGAATAGGCCTAAACTTCAACCAAAAAATAGCATCTATTTTTAAATAGATTATGCTATTTTTTGGTTGAAGTTTACAAAATTTTAAAACTCACAAGCAACGGCTGGGCAATCCACTACCTCGTACATAATCACTGCAGTATGTGATGCCATTTTCTAAGGTAGTTGCAGCAACAACTTGGATTCACACCTCCTGGTTTGACATTTTAGTTTACTAGGGTTTCTTGTGGTCAGTTAACAAACACTGAGAAAAATTCAAAGCCGTAATTAGAATGCAAATGTAATGTAAAAGGCCCAGTCAGGTGAAAAATAAGATTGTTTTTACATTCTGCAGTGGGACACACTGTCAAGAGATTAACCACATAACTACAAATTTGCTAGGCAAAAAATGGGCCAGTTTAAAAATGCCTCTTAGCAGAGGTTGCAGTAAGCAAAGATCGTGCCACTGCACTCACCTGAGCAACAGAGCCAGACTTAACTAAAAAAAAAAGTAAATAAAAATAAATAAATAAAAATGTCTCTTAGGTTTGAGCTGCTTAATGAACTACAATTAAGTTAAAAACTTTTTTGAAACCAGTAACTTCATAATTAGGCCTCATTTTTAAAGTGATCTCAAATACCTTCTTTTAATTAAACCAGTTTAATTTTCTGGTAGAAACTCCTCAGTTGCCTTTAAAATTTGTGGAACACTCACTACAACATGACAATTAGATGTGAATTTGAATTACATGCTATTTGAATCAGCTCATAAACTTTAAAAATAAGCACTTTGGCTCTAACAGTCTGAAGTTAAGTGCTTATAGCTAAAGACAAAGGTCTTAACAACAAAATTAACCTTACCTCAACCAGCACCTTGAACACATTAGTATGCCAGACTGCCCGCCATCCACATGTCTCAAGGAGCTTCTCCAAGAAATCAGCTGTGTGAGTTCTTTGTCAATTCTGGATATCAGCCCTTTGTCAGATGTGTAAACTGCAAAGATTTTTTCCCATTCTGATGGTTGCCGATTCACTCTAGTGACTGTTTCTTTTGCCGTGCAGAAGCTGTGGAGTTTGATTAGGTCCCATTTGTCTATTTTGGCTTTTGTTGCCAATGCTTTTGGTGTTTTGTTCATGAAGTCCTTGCCTACTCCTATGTCCTGAATGGTTTTGCCTAGATTTACAGGAAAAAAACAAACAAGCCCATTCAAAAATGGGCAAAGGATATGAACAGACACTTTACAAAAGAAGACATACATGAGGCCAAGAAACATATGAAACAATGCTCATCATCACTGGTCATTAGAGAGATGCAAATCAAAACCACATTGAGATACCATCTCACGCCAGTTAGAATGGCGATCATTAAAAAATCTGGAGACAGCAGATGCTGGAGAGGATGTGGAGAAATAGGAACACTCTTACACTGTTGGTGGGAGTGTAAATTAGTTCAACCATGGTGGAAGACAGTGTGGCGATTCCTCAGGGACATAGAAATAGAAATTCCATTTGACCCAGCAATCCCATTACTGGGTATATATCCAAAGGACTATAAATCATTCTACTATAAGGACACATGCACACGAATGTTCATTGCAGCACTGTTTACAATAGCAAAGAACTGGAACCAACCCAAATGCCCAACGATGATAGACTGGACTGGGAAAATGTGGCACATATACACCATGGAATATTATGCAGCAATCAAAAATGATGAGTTTGTGTCCTTTGTAAGGACATGGATGAATCTGGAGAACATCATTCTCAGCAAACTGACACAAGAACAGAAAAAGAAATACCGCGTATACTCACTCATAGGGGGGTGAGAAAAATGAGAACACATGGACACAGAGAGGGGGTCTACTACACACTGGGGTATGTTGGGAGGAATGGGGGAGGGACAGCGGGGGGGAGGCTGGGGAGGGATAGCCTGGGAATGAATGCCAAGTGTGGGTGAAGGGGAGGAGGGCAGCAGAACACACTGCCATGTGTGTACCTATGCAACTATCTTGCACGTTCTGCACATGTACCCCAAAACCTATAATGCCATAAAAGTTTAAAAAATTTAAATAAATAAATAAATAAATAAAAAGAAATCAGCTGTGAATTTCTTTACCTCAGAGGCCTTGCAGTCAGCTACAAAGAAATTAAACACAGGAAGAAATGAGAATGCATAAAGCAGAGGGAAGTTAATAAATCCACTTAAATCAATCCACTTTCTCAGAAACAACTGGCAATCTCAGAAATTGAAACAGACAATTTACTTGTAAACTAAAAAAATAAAAGATGCAAAAAACCTACTCATCTAAAATGTAATCTTGATAGGCTCTGAATTGCTCATAGAACAAAAGTTGATTTGTTTGGAAAATTTCTGGGAAAAGTGTTTTTCCTTCTGGCATAAAACTTTGTAAACTAGAACCTGGTTTATCATGATAGCTATAATCACGGCATGAATCTTCATCTTGGAACAAACCTTAAAAAAAAAAATAGCCAAGTTCCAGCACCTTACTGAATGCTTCTATCTTCATATCCTTGCATAGAAATCCCAAACAAAATACAAACAAGAATTTGAATATGAATGTTCTACTTACCTCTACCATTATCAGAAGAAACTAGTTTTCCAAACTTAAAAATATTTCAAAATCCAAATTTTACTTCAAAACAATAAGTGTTTTAGATCTTTAATAGCTAGATTTTTGTTGTTGTTTTGGGGGCCAGCAAAAAGCTGTTTTGTTTTTGTTTTAGAAACAGTCTCACTCTGCACCTGGGCTGAGTGAGTGGTGCAATCATAGCTCACCCCAACCTCAAACTCATGGGCTCAAGCAACCCTCCTGCCTCAGCCTCCTCAGTAGCTAGGACTGCAGACATGTACCACCATATCCAGCTGGAAGACAGTTGATTTTTAATTCAGTGGAAATCACTCAAGTTCTCCTTCAAAGCATACAGTTGTGATTTATACTATAATTAGTAAGTTACAATTATCAAGTATCTTATTTATTTTCCAAAACAATTCCATACAGCTCCTTTAAGAAAGGGAGCTGACCTCACCTCAGATGAGTTAAACTCTCCCTTTATTTCCTATAATATCAGTCTGTCAATGCCCTTCAATAAACAGGGATGAGCGAGTCTTAATAATCCATAACATTTACTTCGGTAAGGGTATTAGGTTCCTCAGTAATTTCAATGACTGTGTCTAAGGAAAGGATCAGAAAATGCAAATCACATTAGGTTTGGGCTACACATAATGTTACATAAGTTATGATTCAGCCAGTGGCATATCTAATTCTGTGTAATAAGATGTTTTTAAAATAAAAAATAAAAAATATGTTTTTAATAAATGAAACATCTACCAAATAAGCAACGCTAAGAAGGGTACCTTTTAGAATATAGAGTAGTTTCAGGGAAGGTATCTGATCTGTTAGCAGAAGCCTTTTCTCCTTCTCCCCTGGATTTTCTCCTTCCTCTTCCTCCTTCATTTATTTGTCCCTGTTCATGCCACCAGAAGTACTTGATCTACAGATGACCAAAGTATACTCAAGGGTCTACTGCTCACAAACACTGATGCACATGCCTTAGAAGGCATCAGTACCTTACTGGCTGTGTGACAATCACTCTGTGCCTCAGCTTCTCCTATAAAGGGAAGATAAAATAGTACATCTACTTCAATTAAGAAGATTAATTAAATTTTTGTTAGTAATTTACAACAGTGCCTATTAAATAATGTATATGTTTAGTAAAGAAATAGTAGTACTTCAGCACCATTTTTTTTTTCAGCACCATTCTTTATAGCTACTTTGTTTTTGTTTTTCCAGCTTTATGGAGGTACAATTAACAAATAGAAGTTATATACATTTAAAGTTTTTAACATGATGGCCAGGCATGGTGGTTCACATCTGTAATCTCAGCACTTTGGGATGCCAAGGACGGTGGATCACCTGAGTCAGGAGTTCAGGACCAGCATGGTCAACATGGTGAAACCCCATCTCGCAGTGCAGGCATCTGTAATCCTAGCTACTTGGGAGGCTGAGGCAGGAGAATCACTTGAACCCAGGAGGCAGCGGTTGCAGAGAACTGAGATCGTGCCACTGCACTCCAGCCTGGGCAAGAGTGAGACTGTCTCAAGAATAATAAAATAAAATAAAAAATAAAGTGTATTACATGATGTTTTGATATACCTATACATTATGAAATGATTACCACAGTAAAGTGAATTAATATTTCCATTACCTCATATACTTAACTTCTGTGTGTATGTGAACACTAATGATCTACTCTATTAGCAAATTTCAAGTACAAAATTTGCATTATCACGTCATTGCCTATTAATACTGTAATAATAATACAGTATTATTAACTATAGTCACCATGCTGTATGTACCTCAGATCCCCAGAACTATTCATCCTGTGTAACTGAAACTTTGGACCCTTTGACCAACATCTCCCCCTGGCAACCACCACGCTACTCTCTTTCTGTTACTTCCTCTTTTTTAGATTTCCCCATGTAAGCGATCTCATGCAGTATTGCTCTATGTTTGCAGCCACCTTAAAAACATTATTTCACTTCATCTTCACCACAAGTACAACCATTTGCTTAGTCTTGCAGTTGGGAAAACTGAAGCCAAGCAACTTTTGCCAGTTGGAAATGTGGGTTAGTAGTGGACATTTTCTCACTTCTCTGGGACTCTCTGCTGCACAATACAACCGAAAGTGTTAACTTAAAAAGGTGAACCAGCTTAAAATGTCAGAAAAAAAAAACAAACAAACAGTAACGAAACTCTATGAGGAGGAAGAAAGGGCAGAGAACTGGGAGACGCCAGTTCTATTTCTGGACTCTGGCTCAAGTTGGGGCTTCTGACTTTGGACACGTCATTACCCTCTGTGCACAGGACAGCCATCTAGGCAAAGGGTTCAAGCTTTCCTCTTCTTTGGGAAAGGGAAGTGTAGTTCGCGATCTCCTTTGCCGGGCGCGGTGGCTCAAGCCTGTAATCCCAGCACTTTGGGAGGCCGAGGCGGGTGAATCACGAGGTCAAAAGATCGAGACCATCCTGGTCAACATGGTGAAACCCCGTCTCTACTAAAAATACAAAAAATTAGCTGGGCATGGTAGCGCGTGTCTGTAATCCCAGCTACTCAGGAGGCTGAGGCAGGAGAATTGCCTGAACCCAGGAGGCGGAGGTTGCGGTGAGCCGAGATTGCGCCATCGCACTCCAGCCTGGGTAACAAGAGAGAAACTCTGTCTCAAAAAAAAAAAAAAAAAAAGAGATGCAGATGAAAAAGATGACCCCTTGCGCAACAGTAAATGCACAGTTCCCACAAAGCGCATCCAGATTGAGAATTCCTGGCCCAACCCAGTCCCCTCCAATCTCCGGGAAGCTGAAGCCAGAGAGTGGGGGGAGAGGGGAAAATGGGGAGAGGGAAGAGAGGGAGTCCCCTACACCGACCCCCAGGTACGGCCTGATTTTGATGTCCCGATCAAAGGGTCCCAGCCGCTCACCGCGGTCCCCTCCGCCCTGGACAGCCGGGTCCGGAAGGCCTGCGACCCAGGCGCCCACCTAGGGTCCCGACGCCCCAGGCCTCCACTGAGAGGCGGTTCCTCGGGCCCAGCACGGTGGAGCTCACCTTTCTCCAGAGACGCCGGCTGCTGCTCGACCGCCCAGCTTGTGCGCTCTGGAGCCATGGCCGCCGCCTCCAGACCTCAGCCCTTCAGCGACCAGTCAGCCATTTCAAATTTCCGCGGGCAGCAGCCCCGGCAATGACGGGATGACGCAGGCGCTGCTGATTGGATAGTCGGGCCGAGGCTGTGGGCCAATTAGAGTCTGGCTCCGCTTCAGCCCCCACCAACCCGGTTGCCGCGCCCCGGGCGGACAGCTGTTCTTGTTCAAGTGCTTTTCTCGGATGAACTTGAAGAAACAAAGAGCTAAAACAGAAAAAAAAAAACAAAGAAGCCCACTCAAAAGTGGGCAAAGGATATGAACAGACACTTTAGGAAAGAAGACATACATGAGGCCAACAAAAATATGAAAAAAATGCTCATCATCACTGGTCATTAGAGAGATGCAAATCAAAACTACATTGAGATACCATCTGACGCCAGTTAGAATGGCGATCATTAAAAATCTGGAGACACCAGATGCTGGAGAGGATGTGGAGAAATAGGAACACTTTTACACTGCTAGTGTGAGTGTAAATCAGTTCAACAATAGTGGAAGACAATGTGGCGATTCCTCAAGGACCTAGAAATAGAAATTCCATTTGACTCAGAAATCCCATTACTGGGTATATATCCAAAGGATTATAAATCGTTCTACTATAAGGACACATGCACACAAATGTTCATTGCAGCACAGTTTACAATAGCAAAGACCTGGAACCAACCCAAATGCCCATCGATGATAGACTGGACAGAGAAAATGTGGCACATATACACCATGGAATATTATGCAGCCATCAAAAACGATGAGTTCGTGTTCTTTGTAGGGACATGGATGAACCTGGAAACCCATCATTCTCAGCAAATTGACAAAAGAGCAGAAAATCAAACACCACACGTTCTCACTCATAGGTGGGTGTTGAACAATCAGAACACATGGACACAGGGAGGGGAGCACTGCACACTGGGGTCTGTTGGGGGGAAAGGGGAGGGGCAGCAGGGGGTGGGGAGTTGGGGAGAGATAGCATGGGGAGAAATGCCAGATATAGGTGATGGGGAGGAAGGCAGTAAATCACACTGCCACGTGTGTACCTATGCAACAATCTTGCATGTTCTTCACATGTACCCCAAAACCTAAAATGCAATTAAAAAAAGAAAAAAAAAAGAAAGTCAAATTAGGACATAATTTGGAATGATTTTTGAAAACAACAAATAAACAATGCCTAGAAATGAGATATAGTGGAAAAGTAACTGTGTTGAGAGTCAAAAAACATAGTATTTAAACTTATCTGGGCCATTCCTAGAGGTATTGCCTTGGGCAAGTCATTTCACCTCCCACAAGCACTACTTCAGCTGGAAAGGATGCTGGCCTTGGTGGGCCCAAAACTTTCACCACCAAAAACCTGTCTCTCTCTGCCTTTCAATATGCACATATGCAGCATATTTTCAAAGAATGTCAAATTAAATTTAGTAAGTAAATTTGTTAATTTGGATTAATCAAAGGCAACTATAATTTTCAATATAATGGCAAACATTTATGTATATTGTGTGCAAGATGCCTTCCTGTAT
The DNA here is from genome assembly GCA_031835075.1 of Saguinus oedipus. Lineage (NCBI taxonomy): Eukaryota > Metazoa > Chordata > Mammalia > Primates > Cebidae > Saguinus > Saguinus oedipus. The sequence continues at coordinate 94,401,135 of CM063183.1, read as the reverse complement.
GCATTACCTGCATTGTCCTGTTTAATCTTCACACCAATCCTATAAGACAGGAGGAGCTATTACTATACCCATTTTACAAATGAGCCAATGGAGTCACTAAGAAGTTAACTCATTTCTCCAATCTAACCCTGCAAAGCCAGGATGTGAAAGCAGCCAGACTCCATGAAGAAGCCCTTTAATGTCTCTGCCAGGCCATCACTGCTAGAATGATGAGGTCAGCCTGAGATAGTCCAGGTTACCAGGACACCAGGTGGGATGAGTCCACAGGAGGCCAAGAGCCTGGTCATGACAGTTCTCCTGTGCAGTCTTAGCACAGGGAAACATTTCCACTTACTGCTTTGAAGAAGCACCTTGGGCTAAAGTCTCTCTGATCCCTTACAGCTGGAATAAAATGGAGCCAGGAGACCTGACTGTGGAAACCTGCAATTAATTGGGCTAGCTTTTCCAGGAAACAAGATTTCTTTGTTGTGTGCAGAATCTGACCTTACATTTATTTGCTCACTGAACAAATACTTATTGAGCACTACGAGGTGAAACACAGAAAACAATAATCAAGACTAACGACTGACCTTGAGGACTAAGCTAGCTTTCTCATTATCCTCCCTTCAACCTTCCCACCCACAAACCTTGCAAGTGGCAGCATTAATCCTCACCCATTTGCATCATCACTGGATGCAACACAGTTCTCTTCTCATCCAATTACCAAATATTTCATCAACCATCACGATATTGCTAAAACCAGGCTGGGCATAGTGGCTCATGCCCATAATCCTACCACGTTAGGAGATGGAGACAGGCAGATCACTTGACTTCAGGAGTTTGAGACTAGCCTGGGCAATGTGGTGAAACCCCACCTCTACAAAAAATACCAAAAAAAATTATCTGGGTGTGGTGACATGCAGCTGTGGTCCTAGCTACTCAGGAGACTGAGATGGGAGGATCTCTTGAGCCCAGGAGGATCTCTTGAGCCCAGGTTGCAGTGAGCCAAAAATCACACCACTGCACTGCAGCCTGGGCAACAGAGTTAAACCCTGTTCTCAAAAAAAAAAAAAAAAAAAAAAAGATATTACCCAAACCAGTGCTTCTGGAAAATCTTAGAAAGGAACTGGAGACAACAAGGTCAAAGACAAAATACCTATGCTTTTGCAAACTCCACTAAGGACAAACTATTTATTAAACTAGATACGTTTCCCAGTGCGGTGGCTCACACTTGTAATCCCAGCACTATGGGAGGCTGTGGTGGGCGGATCCCTTTAGGTCAGGAGTTATACTCGTTCTGGCTCCGTCCGGCCACCGCTCCAGCTCGTCGATGCTCTGGCGCTGGGTGTGGACAAGGCTCTGCTGGTTCTTTTTGGTTCTTTTTCTTTTTTCTTTTGACAGAGTCTCATTCTGTTGCCAGGCTGGAGTGCAGTGGCACGACCTCAGCTCACTGTAACCTCTGCGTCCCAGGTTCAAGCGATTTTTCTGCCTCAGCCTCCCGAGTAGCTGAGACTACAGGCGCGTGCCACAACTACCAGCTAATTTTCGTATTTTTAGTAGAGATGGGGTTTCACCGTGTTGGCCAGGATGGTCTCGATCTCTCGACCTCGTGATCCACCCACCTAGGTCTCCCAAAGTGTTGGGATTACAGGGGTGAGTCTCCACGCCCTGTGAGGCCCTGCTGGTTCTGCATGATGGCCCTGAGCTCCTTGAGGTAGAGCCCGGCGCACCAGATTTTCCGGCAGCCTCTCCAAGCGGCCCACCCGACGCCTGTGCCCTGCCCGCGCCTGGGCGGGTGGCAGGGGGCGTGAGGGAGCAGGATCCTAGCAGCCCAGCCTTGAGCTTGCGTCCTTCTCCCCCGGACCTTACTTCCCTTCCGCCGCTGGCGCCGCGTCACCGCCACCCTGGCCTTCACACACCCACCGCGGGGCGGTGCCAAGCCCCAGGGCAGCCTCTCCTGTCTTGGCGTCCAGAGGAGGCTCTTACTCGCCGGATAGAGAGAAGAGGGAGAAAGTGAGCAAGACGTTCGGATGTGGGAGGGAAGCAGTATAAATGCAAGGGTCTGTAGAAGGATGGTGAATCTGACCGGCGAGACGCAAAAGTGAGTGAGTGAGTGAGTGAGTGAGTGAAAAGAAAGCAGCGATACTGGGAAGGTTACTCCTTTTTGCTCCAACATTTCCCCAAACCTTCTCAAACACTGATATTTTCCCCTCTTTCCCCACAAATCTGTCAGGCTTCTGCCCCCAAACATCTTCTCACCCCTTCACACCACATCACCCAGGTCCTTTAGATTCCTACGCACCCGATTTCTCTGTCCGCTGACACCCGCTTGCTTCCCTTGCTCCCACCATGGCAGTGCCCATCTACTCCTCCCCACTCACTCAGTTCTGCTGCTCGGGACGTCTTTGGCGACGGCGAGGGAGATTCTTACTGAAGAGGGGCTCCGGGGCAGCATGGCAATCCGGGGTACCTTTCTTCTCATTGCTGGCCTTGGCCCCAAGTGTGCCCAGGTGCTGATGGAGAGCCTGGGGTGTGTGAGCCCAGCCGCCAGGGTCCGGCTGGGGTTGCTCCAGGAGCTGTCCGTGGTCCTGAAACGATGCCGGCTGAGGCACCGGCTGCGAGTGGGCTAATGAGCGCTGTCCGTAGTGCTGAAGATGTTCCTGGGCCCCGACAGTGAGGCAGCGGTGCCTAGGAGGCCGGCAGTCCGAACACCACCAGGAATGCTTCTTGGAGGAAGTAACCCTTGAGGTGGGGAGGGTTTTTCAGGAAGGGAGAGGATAGCATGAGCAAAAGCTTAGAGACATTAATAATCGTGGACTGATAATCATGGCCTTGTGCGCGTGCCTTTTCACGCCAATCCGTTAAGATTCCGAGCCCTTTGTGCTCGCCTCTCCCTCCAGTACCTAGTGCGCGCGCCGCTCCCTAACCCGCCCCCAATCCCACAGTTGCCAGTAGCTGCCTTGTGGCCGTACCTTGCCGCGCCAATCCGTTAAGGTCCCAGGTCCTTAGTGCGCGCGCCTCTCCCTACAGTACCCTTTGCGCGCGCCGCCCCTTCCATTGCCATCAGGTGCCTTGTGCGCGAACCTTGCCGGCCAAACCGTTAACGTCTGGCGTCCTTTGTGCGCGCGCCTCTCCTTCCAGTAGCTATCAGGCTCCACTTCTACCCCGCGCCCTCCCCCGCCGCCATTGCTCGCAGGTGCCTCGCGCGCATATTTTGACCCCCCCCGTCCCCGCCCCCGACTCCGCAGGGTCAGCGGGTGCCTGGCGCGCATACCTTGTCGCGAGAATCCCTTAAGGTCGCTGGTACTCGCGCTCGTCTTTGCACGCGCCCCACTCGCTCAGGTTTGAATGATGCGTTTCCTGGCAACAGGAGAGTGCTCCCTTCGCCAGTTGGCAGCGGACAAGAGGACGGTCAGAGCTGAGCTCTGGAGAGTTCAAGAATCCGAAAATAGCCCACTGCTCCCAGGAGCGGTTACCTGGGCACTCTGTGCCCTTTATCCTTGTCCCGGTCCCTTCCCGGGGCCGAGGACAGGGCAGTAGGACTCAGTTGCCTTGAGCCTGCTGCCCGCATCCCTCACTTGACTTTTCTTGTGGGATCTCTCCGTTGCTCCTGCCCCTGGACGGAGTGACAAGCTTTCCTACAAGTACCCAGACACTTGAAATCAGCCTGGTGTCGAAACAACTCCAAGGGCTTCTATCCTACAAGCCCTGTGTTCCATCCGGCGATCCTGCCTTCAGTTTGAGGCACAGGTACCGCAGCAAGCCAGTGCCCTAAGGACTGTCAGAGAGGCCCTGGAGAAGGTAATCGCCTTTTTGTGGCCCAGAACACCCAGCTCTACCCCACACTCCCATCCAGAGATCATGTAGAGGGCCCTCATGGAGAGTGGGGCAAAGATGCCTGAGCGGGACAAGGACCCCAGAGTCCAAGAGAAGCCCGATGATCAGAAAGGGGGCCCTGAGGGCAGCAGGGATGCAGGGTCTGCATTTAGACCCCTGCGGGACAGTGGAGGCCTCTCTCCCTCCGTAGCCAGGCCCGGGCCCCTGCAGAGAGACCTCCATACCCAGAGGTCAGAAATCCCATCTGACCAGACAGCCCAGCCCTCTGGGATCTCCAACCGCAATGCCATCGCCAGCTCCTACAGCTCCACGGGAGGCTTCCCGTGGGTAAAGAGGAGGAAGGGGCCAGCCTCATCCCACTGCCAGCTGCCCCTCACTTCTTCAAAGACAGTGAGTGAGGTGAGCCCTCAGGCTGTCTCTCAGGGTCAGGCCCAGTGTGAAAAGGCAGCAGATTCAGCACCTGGGGAGAAACCGGCCCCCAGGAGTGGCTCCCCGACATCTCAGGCCTCTAGGCCTCATAGACGAAAGTTCCCTCTGCTGCCACGCAGGCGAGGGGAGCCTCTGAGGCTGCCATCTCCCTTACAGCTGGGGTTCCGGGTCACCGCTGAAGACCTGGAGCTGGAGAAAAAGGCCGAAATAATGTGGCTTAATAGTTTCCTGCAGGGTGAGGAAAAGTCCCTCTGGGAGTGCAGAGCCTCACTGCTGTCCCATGCTTTGTCCTCACTGGCAACAGGGACGTCTTCTCTGCCTGCTGTCCCTAAAGCATCCAGCACAGATGCACAGCAGGAGAGACATGAGTCCCAAGATGGCCTGGACCCCATAGCCCTCCAAGCATCTGCTGCAGGGTCCCCCTCTAGACCTCCTGTGTCTGGGAGGAAGTGCAGGTCAGCAGGCCCCCTGGTCTCCTCCTCGGACACCCTTCCTTCCACCTCTGCACATTCCCAGGACTCAGCCCAGGCCTCATCGTTTGCTCCAACACGGCCAGACCAGGGCACCCCAGCACACTCAGCCGCAGGGGCTTCCTTACTCACCACTTCCACCTCGAGCCCCTGCACCAAAAGAAAGTCAATCTGGGCTGCAGACAAAGCTGGAATCCTTCCTGACCCATCTTCTGCCTCTCTCATCACTGCCCTGGCCAGACAAAGGGTCAGTGATTTTGCCTTACTACAGAAACTTGACGCTATCGCTACAGCCATCACCCAGCCCAAACCTGTGGTCCTTCATGGACGGCAGCAGGGAACCCACACCTTGAAGCGGGTTCATCCATATTCCCGTCCAGCTGCTTCAGCTGCAGCCCAGGCCTCATCTTCTGCTCCAACACGAACAGCCCAGGGCAAAGCAGCACACTCAGTTGCAGGGGCTTCCTTACCCACCACTTCCACCTCGAGCCTGGCTGGGACACTTTCTAACCCATCTTCTGCCTCTCTCATCACCACCCTGGCCAGAGTGACAATCAGTGGTCCCACCTCAGTACTGAAACTTACCGTGACCGCTGCATCCACCACCCAGCCCAAACCTGTGGTCCTTCATGGACAGCAGCAGGGAACCTGTGGCTTGAAGCAGCCTCATCCATCTTCCCATCCAGCTGCTTCAGCTGCAGCCCAGGCCTCATCTTCTGCTCCAACACAGTCAGCCCAGGGCACCACAGTACAGTCAGCTGCAGGGGTTTCCTTACCGACCACTTCCACCTCGAGCCTGGCTGTGACACTTTCTAACCCATCTTCTGCCTCTCACACCACCACCCTGGCCAGACAGAGGGTCAGTGATTTCACCTTACTACAGAAACTTGACACTATTGCTACAGCCATCACCCAGCCCAAACCTGTGGTCCTTCATGGACAACAGCGGGGAACCCGCACCTTGAAGCGGGTTCATCCGTATTCCCGTCCAGCTGCTTCAGCTGCAGCCCAGGCCTCATCTTCTGCTCCAACATGGCCAGCCCAGGGCACCGCAGCACAGTCAGCTGCAGGGGTTTCCTTACCCACCACTTCCACCTCAAGCCTGGCTGTGACACTTTCTAACCCATCTTCTGCCTCTCTCATCACCGCCCTGGCCAGACTGACGATCAGTGGTCCCAGCTCAGTACTGAAACTTCCTGTGACCACAGCAGCCACCACCCAGGCCAAACCTGTGGTCCTTCATGGACAGCAGCAGGGAACCCACAGCTTGAAGCAGCCTCATCCATCTTCCCATCCAGCTGCTTCAGCTGCAGCCCAGGCCTCATCTTCTGTTCCAACACAGCCAGCCCAGGGCACCACAGCACAGTCAGCTGCAGGGGTTTCCTTACCCACCACTTCCACCTCGAGCCTGGTTGGGACCCTTTCTAACCCATCTTCTGCCTCTCTCATCACCGCCCTGGCCAGACTGACAATCAGTGGTCCCACCTCAGTATTGAAACTTGCCGTGACCACTGCAGCCACCACACAGCCCAAACCTGTGGTCCTTCATGGACAGCAGCAGGGAACCCATGGCTTGAAGCAGCCTCATCCATCTTCCCATCCAGCTGCTTCAGCTGCAGCCCAGGCCTCATCTTCTGTTCCAACACAGCCAGCCCAGGGCACCACAGCACAGTCAGCTGCAGGGGTTTCCTTACCCACCACTTCCACCTCGAGCCTGGTTGGGACCCTTTCTAACCCATCTTCTGCCTCTCTCATCACCGCCCTGGCCAGACTGACAATCAGTGGTCCCACCTCAGTATTGAAACTTGCCGTGACCACTGCAGCCACCACACAGCCCAAACCTGTGGTCCTTCATGGACAGCAGCAGGGAACCCATGGCTTGAAGCAGCCTCATCCATCTTCCCATCCAGCTGCTTCAGCGGCAGCCCAGGCCTCATCTTCTGTTCCAACACAGCCAGCCCAGGGCACCACAGCACAGTCAGCTGCAGGGGTTTCCTTACCCACCACTTCCACCTCGAGCCTGGCTGTGACACTTTCTAACCCATCTTCTGCCTCTCTCATCACCGCCCTGGCCAGACTGACGATCAGTGGTCCCAGCTCAGTACTGAAACTTCCTGTGACCACTGCAGCCACCACCCAGCCCAAACCTGTGGTCCTTCATGGACAGCAGCAGGGAACCCTCGGCATGAAGCGGGCTCGTCCATATTCAGATCCAGCTGCTTTAGCCTTGAGCCCCCCCACCAAAAGAAAGTCGACCTGGGCTGCAGCCCTGGCTGGGACCCTTTCTAACCCATCTTCTGCCTCTCTCATCACCTCCCTGGCCAGACCGAGGGTCAGTCATCGCACCTCAGTACTGAAACTTCCCGTGACTGCTGCAGCCACCACCCAGCCCAAAACTGTGGTCCTTCATGGACAGCAGCAGGGAACCCGCGGCGTGAAGCGGGCTCGTCCGTATTCAGATCCAGCTGCTTTAGCCTTGAGCCCCCCCACCAAAAAAAAGTTGAACTGGGCTGCAGCCCTGGCTGGGACCCTTTCTAACCCATCTTCTGCCTCTCTCATCACCTCCCTGGCCAGACCGAGGGTCAGTCGTCGCACCTCACTACGGAAACTTCCCGTGACTGCTGCAGCCACCACCCAGCCCAAACCTGTGGTCCTTCATGGACAGCAGCAGGGAACCCGTGGCTTGAAGTGGGCTCGTCTGTATTCAGATCCAGCTGCTTTAGCCTTGAGCACCCCCACCAAAAGAAAGTTCAACTGGGCTGCAGCCCTGGCTGGGACCCTTTCTAACACATCTTCTGCCTGTCTCATCACCTCCCTGGCCAGAACGAGCGTCAGTCGTCGCACCTCACTACGGAAACTTGCCGTTATGGCTGCAGCCATCACTCAGCCCAAACCTGTGGTCCTTCATGGACAGCAACAGGGAACCCGCACCTTGAGGCGGGTTCGTCGATATTCCCATCCAGCTGCTTCAGCTGCAGCCCAGGCCTCATCTTCTGCTCCAAGACAGCCAGCCCAGGGCACAACAGCACACTCACCCGCAGGGGTTTCCTTACCCACCACTTCCACCTCCAGCCTGGCTGGGACCCTTTCTAACCCATCTTCTTCCTCTCCCCATGATGCACATGCTGCCTCCTCAGACTCTACAGCTGCCAAAGTTAAGCGGCTCCGCTAAACAAAATCCAGAAGAGTTTTCTTGAGGTTTCCTTCTAATATTTTTCTAGTTTCGTATCTTGCGTTCAAGTCTCACATCTATCTGAAGGTCATGTTTGTATACAGTGAGATAAAAAGTGTCCAGTGTCATCCTTCTACAAGTGGCTATCCAGCTCTCCCAGTACCATTCACTGAAGAGGGTGTCCTTTACCCAGTGTGTGTTTCTGGCAGCTGTGTCAAACATCAGTTGGCTGTGAATATGTGGCTGTCTTTCTGGGCTCTGTCATGTGTTCCATTGATCTATGTGTCTATTTTCTTGCTAGCACCATGCTGTTTTAATTACCACACACTTGTCAAAAATTTTGTCATTCTAATTTGTAGTAAAATGGGATGCCTCTAGTTTTTTTTTTTCTATTTGCTGAGGAAGGCTTTAACTCTTTGAGCTCTTTTTGGGTTCCATATGAATGGTATGATTTTCCAATTCTGTGAGTGATGACACTGGTATTTTGGCAGGGTTGTATTGAATCTCTAGGCTGCTTTGGGCAGTATGGTCATTTTAATGCTATGAGTTTCTTCCATCCATTAGCATGGGATGCTTGTCCATTTCTTTCTGTCTTATGAAAGTTTTTCATCAGTGTTTTGTAGTTTTTCTTGTAGAAATCTTCAAACTCCTTGTCAAATTTATTCTGTGGCATATCTTTTTTCATTTTGTTGCTACCGTAAATGGGATTGCCTTCTTAATTTCCTTCCCAACTAGACCATTATTGGTGTATAGAAATGCTGCTGATTTTGGTACATTGATTCTGTATCCTGCAATAACTGTATTTATTTATTGATCAACTCTAGGGGTTTTCTGGTGGAACCTTTACATGTTTCTAAATCCAAGATTATATCTTCATCAGATAAGGATAATTTGATGTCCTCTTTTCCAATGTGGATGCCTTTTATTTTTCCCTCTTGTCTGATTGTGTGATGTTGAATAGCAGTGGTGAGAATGGGCATCCTTGTGTTGTTCCTGTCTACAGAGGAAATACTTTCAATGTTTCCTCATTATGTAGTAGGTTAGGCATGGCTTTGTCATAAACAGTTTTCATGATTTTCAGGTATGTTGGTTGTTTTTCTCTTTTTTAGATGAAGTCTTGCTCTTTTTACCCAGGCTGCAGTGCAATGGCGGGATCTCAGCTCACTGCAACCTCCGTCTCCCAGGTTCCAGCAATTCTCCTGCCTCAGAGTCCTGAGTAGCTGGGATTACAGGTGACTGCCACCATGCCCGGATAATTTTTGTACCTTTAGTAGAGATGGGGTTTCACCATGTTGGCCAGGCTGCTCTTGAATTCCTGACATCAGGTGATCCACTCACCCCAGCCTCTCAAAATTCTGGGATTACAGGTGTGAGCCACATGCCTGGCAATTTTGAGTTATGTTTCTTTTATGCCTAGCGTGTTTATTACTTTTTCAGGACATGGCCTCACTCTGTCTTTCATGTTGGAGTACAGTGGCAACATCAGAGCTACAGGTTTGAACTCCTGAGCTCCAGCCACCTCAGCCTCCTGAGTAGCTGGGACTCCAGGTGCATGTCACCAGAGCTGGGTAATTTTTATTTTTATTTTGTTGTAGAGATCTATGTTCCTTAGGTTGGTCTTGAACTGCTGATGTCAAGTGATCCTCCCAGCTCAGATTCTCAAAAGCACTGAGTTTACAGCATGAGGCAGTACCTGGCCCAGAGTCACATGTTAACATCACGTCCTCACTGCCAGGCTCTGATTTTGGCAGTGAGTGAAAACATTAAGGGAGAGTTTCTGGTCAGGCCCTGCCCAGTCTGTGAAGAGGGAAAAAATGGAAAGATGGCATGTGGATGGTTGTTTTGGAGAACTGGCCAGACAAGTGCTAGATGCTGTTTCCTGGAATACAGGACCATGAGATGTCCAGTCCAGCTGCCTGGTCCAGGGCTCCTGGCACCATCTAGTTTGGAAGCTCATCCAGAAGGTACCTTGGTTGCCCAAAGCAGCTGATCTTCCTACCAATCTGGTCCCATTTGAGAGATGTAACTGGGCCCTGTCCTCCAGAAAACCATTCCTGTGCATGCCTGTCTTTGTCCTCGCCTTGGTTGGCCTCTCTGTACCATGAGAACTTGGATTTCCAAGACTCTGCCTGTCAGCTGAGCATCATGGAGCAGCTTTCTTCTGTGCCAGTGAGGCTGCCCAGGCTCCTACACCCCTGCCCAGATTTGACCATTCTCCCCTTCACCCACAGGTGACCTCCAACCTGATCCTGCTCGCTGTCTTCTGGCAGCTGCTCTGAAAAAGGGCATTTTGGCCTCAAGGGCTGAGCCTGTTATTCCCTGTTTTCTGTTGATCTTTCCAGTGCTGTTTGGGACAGCCCATGCATTTGTCCATGTACTGCTTCTTTGGAAGACAATCAGGGCTTTCCTTCAGGGGTGGGTATAAAAGTTCTTGTGAGATTTGTGTATGAAGTCTGCCTTCACTACCTGGATAGGACTAGCATGCTTCTGCTACACAACTACAATCTTACTACACATATTTTTTATTTTTAATTTTATTTATTTATGTATTTTGAGGTGGAGTCTGGCTCCGTCACCCAGGCTGAAGTGCAGTGGCGTGATCTTGGCTTACTGCAACCTCCACCTCCTGGTTTCAAGTAATTCTGTCTCAGCTTCCTGAGCAGCTGAGACTACAGGTGCATGCCACAACACCCAGCTAGTATTTATATTTTTGGTAGAGACAGGGTTTCTCCATATTGGCTAGGCTGATCTCGAACTCCTGACTTCAGGTGAACTACCTACCAGAGCCCCGCAAAGTGATAGGATTACAGGCTTACATTTATTTATTTCTTATTTATTTGAGCTGGAGTGTTGAGCAGTCATTCTGGCTAGAGTGCAGTAGCCCAAACTTGGCTCATGGCACCTCTGCCTCCCGAGTTCAAGTGATTCTCCTGCCTCAATGTCAACAGTACCTGGGTATACAGGCAAGTGCCACCTCATCCTGCTAATTTTTGTGTTTTCTGCTCCCTGCCTCATTAGGTTCAGAAGCAGAGAGGAGTGCAAGGCAAGGCAATTCTAGGAAAGGTAACTCCAGGCAAGGCAAGGCAATTCCAGGCAAGGCAAGGCAAAATAATTCCAGGCAAGGAAATTCCAGGCAAGGCAAAGAAAGGCAACTCAAGACAATTCTATGCAAGGAAAGGCAAGGCAAGAAAATTCCAGGCAAAGCAAGCCAAGGCAAGGCAAGGCAATTCAAGGCCATTCCAGGCAAGACAAGACAAGGTATGGCAAGGCAAGGCAATTCAAGGCAAGAAAATTCCAGTCAAGCAAAACAAGACAAGGTAATCCCAGGCAAGGCAATTCCAGGAAGGGTAAGGCAGGGCAATTCCAGTAAAGACCATACCAGGCAAGACAAGACTATTCCAGGCAAGGCAATCCAAGGAAAGGGAAGTCAAGGAAAGGCAATTCCAACCAAGTCAAGGGAAGGCAAAGCAAGGAAATTCCAGGCAAGGCAGGACAAGGCAAGTTAAGGGAAGGCAAGGAAAGGCAAGGCAAGAAAATTTCTGGCAAGGCAAGTCAATGCAAGGCAATTCCAGTCAAGTAAATTTCAGGCAAAGGTAGGCAAGGCAATTGCAAGTAAGGCAAATCTAGGCATGGCAGGCAAGGCAAGACAATTCTAGGCATGGCAATTGCAGGCAAGGCAAGGCAGTTCCAGACAGGGCAATTTCAGGCTAGGCAAGGAAAGGCAATGCAAGAAAATTCCCAGCAGGGCAAGAAAATTTCAGGCAAGGCAAAAGAAGGCAAGGCAGGCCAATTCCAGGCAAGGTAATTTGAGGCAAGAAAAGGCAAAACAAAGCAGGGTAATTCCAGGCAAGGCAATTCGAGGCAAGGTGAGGTAGGGAAATTCTAAGCAAGGCAATTCGACGCAAGGTGAGGCAAGGCAAAAAAGGGCAATTCCAGCTAAGGCATTTTCAAGCAAGGAAAGGTAAGACAAGACAAGACAAGGCAAGGCAAGGCAAGGCAAGGCAAGACAAGGCAATTCCAGACAAGGCAATCCCAGGAAAGGCAAGTAAAAACAATTCCAGGCAAGGCAATTCCAGGCAAGGCAAAGTAAGGCAAGGCAATGCAATTCTTGGCCAGGCAATTGCAGGCAAGGCAAGGCAAGGCAAGGCAAGGCAATTCCAGGCAATGCAAGGCAAGACAAGACAGGGAAAGGCAATATCATGCAAGGCAATTCCAGGTAAGGCAAGGCAAGGCAAGGTAATTCCAGGGAAGGCAACTCCAAGCAAGGCAAGGCAAGGCAATATCAGGCAAGACAATTTCAGGCAAGGCAAGGCAATGCAGGGCAAGGCAATTCCAGGCAAGGGAAGGAAAGGCTATTCCAGTCAATGCAATTCCAGGCAATGCAAGGCAAGGCAAGGCAAACAAATTCCAGCAAGGAAATTCCAGGAAAGGCAAGGAGAGGCAAGGTCATTCCAGGCAAGGCAATTTCAGGCAAGGCAAGGCAAGGCAATGCAATGCAATGCAATTCCAAGCAAGGCAAGGCAAGGCAAGGCAAGGCAAGACAAAACAATTCCAGACAAGTTAATTTGAGGAAAGCCAAAAATAGGCAATTCCAGGCAAGGCAAGGCAAGGCAATTCCAGGCAATTCCAGGCAAGGCAAGGCAATTCCAGGCAAGGCAAGGCAATTCCAGGCAAGTCAAGACAATCCAGGCAAGGCAAGGCAATTTCAGGCAAGGCAAGACAAGGCAAAACAATTCCAGACAAGTTAATTTGAGGAAAGCCAAAAATAGGCAATTCCAGGCAAGGCAAGGCAATTCCAGGCAAGGCAAGGCAAGGCAATTCCAGGCAAGGCAAGGCAATTCCAGGCAAGTCAAGGCAATTCCAGGCAAGGCAAGGCAATTCCAGGCAAGGCAAGGCAAGGCAAGGCAAGGCAATTCCAGGCAGGGCAAGGCAAGGCAAGATAATTCCAGGCAAGGCAATTCCAGGCAAGGCAAGGCAAGGCAATTCCAGGCAAGGCAAGGCAAGGCAAGGGAAGGCAATTCCAGGCAAGGCAAGGCAAGGCAAGGCAATTCCAGGCAAGGCAAGGCAGGGCAATTCCAGGCAAGGCAAGGCAAGGCAAGGCAAGGCAATTGCAGGCAAGGCAAGGCAATTCCAGGCAAGGCAAGGCAATTCCAGGCAAGGCAAGGCAAAGCAATTCCAGGCAAGGCAATTCCAGGCAAGGCAAGGCAAGGCAATTCCAGGCAAGGCAATTCCAGGCAAGGCAAGGCAAGGCAATTTTAGGCAAGGCAAGGCAAGGCAATTCCAGGCAAGGCAAAGCAAGGCAAGGCAATTCCAGCCAAGGCAAGGCAATTCCAGCCAAGGCAAGGCAAGGCAATTCCAGACAGGGCAATTTCAGGCTAGGCAAGGAAAGGCAATGCAAGAAAATTCCTGGCAGGGCAAGAAAATTTCAGGCAAGGCAATTTCAGGCAAGGTAAGGCATGGCAATTCCAGGCAAGGTGAGGCAGGGAAATTCCAAGCAAGGCAATTTGATGCAAGGTGAGGCAAGGCAAAAATGGGCAATTCCAGCTAAGGCATTTTCAAGCAAGGCAAGGAAAGACAAGACAAGGCAAGGCAAGGCAAGACAAGACAAGGCAATTCCAAACAAGGCAATCCCAGAAAAGGCAAGTAAAAACAATTCCAGGCAAGGCAAAGTAAGGCAAGGCAATGCAATTCTAGGCCAGGCAATTGCCGGCAAGGCAAGGCAATTCCAGGCAAGGCAATTCCAGGCAAGGCAAGGCAATTCCAGGCAAGGCAAGGAAAGACAAGACAGGGAAAGGCAATATCAGGCAAGGCAATTCCAGGTAAGGCAAGGCAAGGCAAGGTAATTCCAGGGAAGGCAACTCTGAGCAAGGCAAGGCAAGGCAATATCAGGCAAGACAATTTCAGACAAGGCAAGGCAATGCAGGGAAAGGCAATTCCAGACAAGGGAAGGAAAGGCTATTCCAGTCAAGGCAATTCCAGGCAATGAAAGGCAAGGCAAGGCAAACAAATTCCAGCAAGAAAATTTCAGGAAAGGCAAGGAGAGGCAAGGTCATTCCAGGCAAGGCAATTTCAGGCAAGGCAAGGCAAGGCAAGGCAATGCAATGCAATGCAATTCCAAGCAAGGAAATTCCAGGGAAGACAAGGCAAGGCAATTCCAAACAAGGTAATTTCAGACAAGGAAAGGAAAGGCAATTCCAAGCAAGGCAAGGCAAGGCAAGACAAGGCAAAACAATTCCAGACAAGTTAATTCAAGGAAAGGCAAAAATAGGCACTTCCAGGCAAGGCAAGGCAATTTCAGGCAAGGTAATTTCAGGAAAGGCAAGGCAAGGCAAGACAAGGCAAAACAATTCCAGACAAGTTAATTTGAGGAAAGGCAGAAATAGGCAATTCCAGGCAAGGCAAGGCAATTCCAGGCAAGGCAAGGCAATTCCAGGCAAGGCAATTCCAGGCAAGGCAAGGCAATTCCAGGCAAGGCAAGGCAAGGCAATTCCAGGCAAGGCAAGGCAAGACAAGGCAAGGCAAGACAATTCCAGGCAAGGCAAGGCAAGGCAGGGCAGGGCAGGGCAGGGCAGGGTAGGGCAAGACAAGGCACGGCAATTGCCAGAAAGGCAAGGCAAAGCAAGAAAAGGAAGGGAAAGGCAATTCCAGTCAAGGCAAAGCAATGCAAGGCAAGGCAAGGAAATTCTAGGCAAGGCAATTCCAGGTGAGGAAAGGCAAGCCAAGGCAACTGGAAACAAGGCAATTCCAGTCAAGGCAAGGCAAGAGAAGGCAATTCCAGGCAAGGCTATTCCAGGGAAGGCAAGTCAGGGAAATTCCACACAAGGAGAAGCAAGGTAATGCAATGCAATTCCAGGCAAGGCAAGGCAATTCCAAGCATTTCAATTCCAGGCATGGCAATGCAAGTCAAAGCAATTCCAGGCAAGGCAAAACAAGGCAAGGCAAGTCAATGCAGTTCTAGGCTAGGCAATTGCAAGAAAGGCAATTTCAGGTTAGGCAAGGCAAGACAAGGCAGGGAAAGGCAATATCAGGCAAGGCAATTCCAAGAACGGTGAGGCAACTCAGCATAAGGCAATTCCAGGCAAGGGAAGGCAAATCTATTCCAGGCAAGGCAATTCTAGGCAATGCAAGGCAAGGCAAGACAAAACAATTCCAGCAAGGAAATTCCAGGCAAGGCAAGGAAAGGCAAGGAGAGGCAAGGTCATTCCAGGCAAGGCAATTTCAGGCAAGGCAATGCAATGCAATGCAACACAATTCCAAGCAAGGAAATTCCAGGCAAGAAAAGGCAATTCCAGACAAGGTAATTTCAGACAAGGAAAGGAAAGGCAAAAAGAGGCAAGGTCATTCCAGGCAAGGCAATTTCAGGCAAGGCAAGGCAAGGCAATGCAATGCAATGCAATTCCAAGCAAAGGAATACCAGGCAAGACAAGGCAATTCCAGACAAGGTAATTTCAGACAAGGTAATTCCAGGAAAGGCAATTCCAGGCAAGGCAAGATAAGGCAAGACAATGCAATTCTAGGCCAGGCAATTCCAGGCAAATCAAGGCAAGGCAAAGCGAGGCAATGCAATTCCAGGCAATGAAAAGCAATGCAATTCCAGGCAAGGCAATTGCCGGAATGGGATTCCAGGCCAGGCAAGGCAAGAAAAGGCAGGGAAAGGCAATTCCAGGCACAGCAATTTTCACTAAGGCAGGTCAAGGCAATTTCAGGCAACCCAATTCCAGTCAAGGCAAAGCAAGGCAATGCAAGGCAAGGCAATTCTAGGCAAGGCAATTCCAGGAGAATTCCCTGCCTTTCCTGGAATTACCTTGTCTGGAATTGCCTTGCCTTGCCTGGAATTGCATTGTGTTGCCTTGCCTTGCCTGAAATCGCCTTGCCTGGAATGGCCCTTTTTTGCCTTGTTTTGCCTTGCCTAGAATTGCCTTTCCTTTCATTGTCTGAAATTACCTTGTCTGGAATTGCCTTGTCTTGCCTTGCCTGGAATTTTCTTGCTTGAAATTGCATTGCATTGCATTGCATTGCCTTGCCTGGAATGACCTTGCCTCTTTTTGCCTTTCCTTGCCTTGCCTGGAATTTCCTTGCTGGAATTTGTTTGCCTTGCCTGGCCTTGCCTGGATTTGTCTTCCCTGGAATTGCCTTGCCTCACCTTACCTGGAATTGCCTTACCTGGAATTTCCTTTCCCTTCCTTGTCTTGCCTTGCCTGGAATTGTCTTTCCCAGAATTGCCTTGCTTCCCTTCCCTTGTCTTGCCTTGCCTGGAATTGCCTTGCCTTGCCTTGCCTTGCATTGCCTGGAATTTCATTGCCTGGAATTTCCTAGCCTGAAATTTTGCCTTGCCTTGCCTTGCCTTGCCTTGCCTTGCCTTGCCTTGCCTTGCCCTGCCCTGCCCTGCCCTGCCCTGCCCTGCCCTGCCTTGCCTTGCCTTGCCTTGCCTTGCCTTGCCTTGCCTTGCCTGGAATTGTCTTTACTGGAATTGCCCTGCCTTGCCTTGCCTAGAATTGCCTTGCCTGGAATTACATTGCCTTGCCTTGCTTGACTGGAATTTTCTTGCCCAAAATTGCCTTTTCTTGCCTTCCCTGGTATTACTAGCCCTTGCCTTGCCTTGGCTTGCCTTGCCTGGAATTGCCTTCCCTTGCCTTGCCTTGCCTTGCATGGAATTTCCTTGAGTTGCCTTTCCTTGCCTTGTTTGAATTGCCTTGCTTTGCCTTCCCTTGCCTGGAATTGCCTTGTCTTGCCTTGCCTGGAGTTGCCTTGACTGGAATTGCATTCCCTTGCCTTGCCTTGAATTGGCTTCCCCAGAATTGCCTTGCCTTAAATGAAATTGACTTCCCTTGCCTTGCCTTACCTTGCCTTGCCCTTCCCTGCCTTGCCCTGCCTTGCCCTTCCCTACCCTGCTCTGCCATGCCCTGCCCTGCCCTGCCTTGCCTTGCCTGGAATTTTTTGCCTTGCCTTACCTTGCATTGCCTGAAGTTGCCTTGCCTTGCCTTACCTGGAATTGCCTTGCCCTCTGTTGCCTTGCCTTGCCTGGAATTCTCTTGCCTTGCCTTATCTGCAATTGCCTTGCCTCAAATTTTCTTTCCCTGCCTTGTCTTGTCTTGCCTTGCCTCAAATTATCTTGCCTGGAATTCAATGCCTTGCCTTGCCTTGCCTGGCATTGCCTTCTTTTGCCTTGCCTTGCCTTGCCTTGCCTTGCCTTGCCTTGCCTTGCCTTGCCTTGCCTTGTCTGGGATTGCCTTGCCTGGAATTGTTTTGTCTTTCCTTGCCTTGCCTGGAATTGCCTGGAGTGGAGAATGGCTCCAGTGTCAGACTTTCCAACATGCTGTGTGCTCAGCAGGATCTGCCCATGGACATCCAGGGAACACTCACCTTCCCCACCTTGGGAGATGTTGCCAGACAGAACTGCACTGGGTGCTGGTGTCATCCAGGACCCCACACTTTCCTGAGTGTGATCCTGCTTCACTCCTCTGTGCAGCTGCATCCTTTTCTCCTGCAGGATTTTCTGGATACTCAGCTCTGGGTTTTGTCTCCCTTCTCCCCTCTCCTTGCCCCAACCTCCTTTTTTTGAAAAAGTGAGGGAATTGTTTATGGGTTAATTTGTTGAAAATAAGTGGTGGCCTCCACGCTTCTGTTTTCTTTCAGCCTGCAGGTAATGCAGGGTTACAAAGGATGCCTGGGCTCCCACACAGGTGCTGGCAGAGGGGGTGGCAGGTGGTGCTGTGCCTCTGCCTGCTTGAGGAAGGAGGCCATCCCCCTGCCCCTCATCCCTAGGCCAGGCTTCTTCCTGACCTTCTGAATATTCTGTAGTCCAGAGACCTCAGAACCCACTCCTGAGAGAGCAGAGCCAGGCACTTAGAGAAAGACAAAATGGTGCCATTCTAGAATCTTATTAGGTATCTAAATCTGTTAGAAAAAAAATTAGAAACTATGTATAAAACTTAAAATATTCAAGTATTAAAAGGTTATTTGAATCAAAGTTTTAAAACACGCCATCAGCAAGCTTCTAGCACTAAGTGGGGACTTTTACAGAAGTTGAGCAAGTTCCCTGAGTTGAGAGAAAAATGAATCCACCAGTGCTGGGGACACTTGAGGCAGAGAGTGTAGGCAGAGGGAAGCCAGAGAAGTCCTGGCCTGTGGAATTCAAACAGGAGAATGTGAGCCAGGAGGGCAGTCAGGATCAGGGATGAGGTTGCTCTCCCTGGAGGAGGAATTCTAAATTGCACAGCCTGGGACTCCCTCCCCTGGGGTCCAGTCCCCCAACATTTCACAGGCCTCCTGGAGCTGCCTTCCAATAAAAACAAACACATCAAGAAAAGATCCATTTCTGCACAAAAGTCCTTCTGGAAAGAAGAACAAAGAAAGCCATGAATGGAGTCAAAATGTTACCCAGTGCTGACTTAGCCTCTCAGTTGTTTTCTAAATGGAGTATGGTTTCCTAGTCAGAAAATGGAAGAGGCCCCTCCCACACAGGGACAGAGCCATGACCCCAGAGGATGAAGCAGCAGCATGTATTCAAGATACAACAGTGAGGGGATCCCATCACATTCCTGTCTCCCTGGAGAGGGCACATCTCGACAAGTGATCCAGGAGACATGTAAGTGCCTAAAACCACTCCCTTCACTCTGTCCCCCAGGACCTGGCCCAGACTCTGAGATACACTGGCTTGGGGTGCCCTCAGGTGGCCATGTGAAAAACCACAGTTTAGGGCCAGTCTGGGGCTTTCAGACCTGGCCAGGATGTCCCCAGGCCACCTGTCCTTCTGCTTTGTCTCACTGTCCCTTGGCAGATGGCCTGATGCTTGGGGCTGGCCCAAGGACACCTCAGGAAGGTTTGGTTCCCACTCTACAATGGTCCAATTATCCAGAGGTTTTAGGGATGTCTATCTGCCTTCTGGAGATGGACAGGGGCCTTAAGACTTTGGTTGAGAACAGGCTGCTCTGTCTCTTACTGTCTGGGGCAGAGATGGCCTCTAGCTGCAGGAAGTACAGCAGCACCTGGACCTGCCAGAAAGAGTGGGAAAGAGGAGAGAGGCTCAGAGGGTCCTCACAGCTGGTGATCTTTAGCCCCCAAGTCCAGCTCAGGTGCTGGGTCCTCTGCTGCTGCCATGAAGCCTTTCCAGTGAGATGGGAGGTGGGGGTGTGGATGTGGACAAGGCATGACTTGGGGGGTTATTTTAGAGGTGCACTGGGCCATCTTGCTCTGTCACCCAGGCTGGAGTACAGTGGCTTCATCATGGATCACTGCAGCCTCTAACTGCTAGGCTCAAGCCATCCTCCCGTGTCAGCCTCCCCAGTAGCTAGGACTGCAGGTGTGTGCCACAATGCCTGACTAATTTTTCCTTTTCTCTTTTCTAGAGATGGGGTTTGCTGCATTATCCAGACTGGTGTCAAACACCTGGGTTCAGTCATCCTGCCGCGGTCTCTCAAAGTGCTGGGATTACAGGCATGAGCCTCCACACCCAAACACTTGGGGTGGTTTTAAGCCCCCAGTAAGGTGCACCAGCAGGACCAAGAGGTGGCCTGGGCCTCCCCAACACTCTCATCCATAAAGACCTAGGCAAGTTTCTCTCTCTGAATCTCAGACACCACCACACACAATGCAAGTAGGAAGCTGGGCAGGGCAGGACTGGGGGTGTGGCAGGCAGAGGCCACCTCTGTCAGGTCGGGGTGGCATGGGCTGGCTGGAGTCTGTCTTCCCACATGTAGGTTATGACTTCCAAGAACCAGCTGTTGGTCATGGTGATGGGTCACTGGGATTGGCAGAAAGCTTGCTGTCCTTTGAGGCTGGAGCAGTGTGGGGCCAAAGACTATGGCGAGGTTGTGCAGGGACTTATACTGACTGCCTTTTTCTTACCACCCTGTGCAGAATGGAAGCAGAGGGTGCTGTTTCTATGCCACCACCATGAAAGAGGCAGAGGAGCTGGGCCATGCTGGAGTCCTCTGGGAGGGAGTGACCTCAACCCTGGCTGTGCTGCAAGCTGATTCCAGCCCTGGTACTTGTGGGACTCAGTGGCCCAGGACAAGGGGTTAGCTCTGGGCTGGTGGGGAAGTCTCCTCCATGGTCAGGGAGTAAGGGAGTTGAGGAACTCAAGGGCACTGCTGGCCATGGCCAAAGCTCTGAGCTCTTTATGAAGCCACAGTGTGGAAGGGAGAGCAGGGCAAAGAGGAGAGGCTGGGGTGGGGGTGGCAGTGGTGCTGGTCCCCAGAGGCAGTGAGGAAGTATAGATGGGTTGGGGGCAAAGGTCCTCAGTTCTGGGGGTCTGATGTGAGCAGAGGGGCACCCTGGGGCCTGGGTTTTTGTAGCCCTCCCTGGGCAGCCATGAGAGAGCTGGGCTACCTTTTCAGGTGGTCCAGAAGGAAAAGGAAGGTGAGCAGGTTGGCCTCCAGCTGGGACAAGGGCAGGTTAAGCATGGAGTTCTCCTTTGCAGCAGGGTCTGAAATTACTGCAGGAGGCAGTGGGTTACTTCTCATGGTCACAGCGAGCTGGAGACCTCTCCCGAGTTGGTGACATGGAGCACCCGGGACACATGTTCCTGCACAGCCCAGGCTCATCATTATCCTCACTCCCACAGCACTGGCCCCAATAAGGATGCTGTGAAGGGTGCCAGTGTGCAGTATGAGCCACCCAAATCCCTTTTCTCTGCCCCACAGGGGTCAGCAGCACCTGGACAACAGCAGCAGGAGGTGGCGTGAGAGCAGTGGCTCATGGGCAGAGCTGCCCATGGGAAAC
Organism: Saguinus oedipus; assembly: GCA_031835075.1. NCBI lineage: Eukaryota > Metazoa > Chordata > Mammalia > Primates > Cebidae > Saguinus > Saguinus oedipus. The sequence continues at coordinate 94,380,525 of CM063183.1, read as the reverse complement.
TGCGGCTGCCACCCCCTCTGGAGGACAGCCCAGAGTAGTGGAGGCTCAGCATAAAATGAAAAAGGGAAGTGAGGGACACAAGAAGGTAAGAGGTGGGTGGCCCCAGCCCCACAAACTAAGCAGAGACCCTCTATTCACCCTATAGACTCCACAGGGGCACCTCAGGCTGGTAGACCAGGTCCTCTGGGTGTGGGCTCAGGAGGCAGGCCTACCCTAAGGGTCATGCAGAAGATACAGGGCCACACATGCCAGTGCCCTGCTTAGACATCAGCCTCCAGGTTGACTTGGGGTCAGGCCAGGTTTAATCCTGTGGTTGACTGGGCCAGAACAGGTGGCTAGAGCACCTGGGGACCCTCATTCAGCCCTGGTCTGCTGCAAGGGGGACAACAGACTTTAGGACCCCACAGCACAGCACTGCTGAGCATTTTACTCTCTTGGTCTCCTTGAGGAATAAGACAAGGAGTCCTCTGGGGACAGACAAGGACTTACACAATGGCCTCGGTTGTGGCCCCTACTTTCTGAGCTTGGTTAAAGCACTGACCATGACAGAAAGGACACAGCTTGGGTTCCCACACCTCACTTTCCACAGCCCCTAATGGCAGCAGTGTATATGGAGGAGATGCCTCCTATGATGCCAAGACATCCAGTGCTCACCGATGCCCTCACTGAAGTTGGGTAGAACTTGTCATTGAGGAAGGGCTCAGGCAACTCACACAAGTAGAGCTTCAGCCTGTCTGTGATGGCGTGTATGTCCATCTCACTCATCATCATCAACACATCTCTGTCATCTGGAAAAAACATGGAAATGCTGTGGCCTCCTTGAGGATCCCAAGTGGGCCTTCCGCCATCCCTGCCTTGGCTAAAACACCATCCCTGCCATGCTGGCCACTATTCAGGTCCCTCCCTGGATTTGAGCAGCTCATCTTCCTCCTCCCAAGAACTGTGCATGGTTCTGTGCCTGTGTAGAGATGATGGAGGGGTGTGTGCATCCCCATATTTCTCCCCTGCTTGGCCCAATGTGATGTCCAGGAGGAGGCCATTGTGGCAGGACTCAGCCTGCATGGGAATCAGGTGGCTCTGCCTTGTTCATAGCAACACCCCTGTACCAGGCTTCTGACAGCAGGAAGGCTGTGGGAGAATCCAATGGGTTTCAGTGTTTGAACCAGTGTCTTCCTTTGGATCCAGTTGTCCACTGGAGCTGACCTCCCCACCACAGGCCAGGTCCATCCTGGGCCTCCAGAGGGAACTGAAACTACCACACGGCCCACCCAGGGGTGCTGGGCATTCTAGGGGTCCTGGTCTGGGTGGGTAATGTGTGCCCCAAAGAAAGGTCACAGGCACAAAGTCCTGTTGCTATGAAGTTGCTGGACAAGGACACTCTGGGTTCTCAGTGCCCTCCCCTGGCATTTGGGGCAGGTCCAAGTCCTTAATACTCCATGAGGGGTGGTGAGATGGAGGTGGAGGTGGTGCAGCCTTAGCCTGAGCTGGGTCCCATCAGTGTCCTCTGCCCACCACATCATCAAACAGGGCAGTGGACAGAACATACTGAGTCCCAGGCTTCTGCACCTCATGTCCACCCTCAAGGCTGAAAGTCCGAGGCCCCTCAGCAGCCTCAGGTCCACCCAGCAAGTGGCATGGGTGGGTAGGATGGTTCAAGAACTGGTTTCTACAGAAGCTCCTTCTACAACTCTTGTCTTCTCTTTTTAAAAAATAATAAAACAGTAAATGAAGAAAAGACACAGTGAAGAATGTGACATGACCCGGCCATGGAGTGCTGTGAGATCTCATTGTGGACATTGACACCCACACCTCCATCATGACACGATATGGCTGATGACAAAGGCTGCCTTCAGTGCCTGGATGTCCGTGGCCACTCCAGACCCACAGTAGATACCCACCTCCTCCATGCCATGATGCTTGATCCACTCTACACATTGGTGCAAGATAAAGAGCTCCTTGGACCTCTGTCTTCTGTGAGAAAAGGAAATGTTCTCAGTGTCCTGACAGCCCTGCTTGGGCTACAGCACAAGAGACCTGCCCCTTATCTGCACACCCAGAGCAGGGCTGAAGAGGGTGATGAAGGTGCCCAGGTCTGGGGCTGCGTGCAGAGCCTTGTGCATGCCTGTCCTCCCTCTGCAAGCTCAGTCCTCATTGCATGTACTTTCTCAGGACTTTTCTAAAAGGCTGAAGCATCCAGACCCCTGCAAGTCACACATGATTATTGGGGGAGGCTCAGGAGGCCTGTGTAAGTCAAGTCAGCACAGGAAGGGCATCTGAAAGCCAGGGGCACTGATCCAGCACTCAGTACAAAAAGGATAAACTGGGATTTTTTCACTGATGCCCTCAGGGGTCTGAGAATAGAGATGGCAGGGCATGCAGGGTCTATAGGAAGTAAGACAGGGAGGTACTGAGCTGAGCACAGATGGGGAAAGAAGAGCACCTGGCTCAGAGCTAAAGAAGACATGGCCCCATGACCAGAAGACTCTGTCCCAACAGAAAAGGCACATCTCAGTGTGGAAGGGTCTGGAGCTCAGGAGGGATTCAGACTCAACAAGGACTCAGGCTCACTAACCTCTGCTCAGGAGAGCAAAACTCTCTAGGTGAGGTTTCCCCTCTGTGTCTTCACTCCAGGAAGCAGGTGTCAGAATCAAGGGTGCTCTCATCTGTGCTTTATTTGTGACTCACAACAGGCAGAGGGTCCTGCTCATTCAAACAATGCATCTGGGATGTCCAAAGCTGTTGGGACAGTTGGGACCCTCTGTCAGATGGTTCTTAGGAGCCATCAACCTTGTTAGGGGTGTTTGAAAGAACTGTGTCATTCCAAAGGAAGATAAGAACCACGCAGCTCACCTTGAATCTCAGAATGTAGCTTTCCTGTTGTTCTCATGAGAAACATTATACAGTTTCTGTATCTTTCACCTCAATAGTCAAATGTAGTAGCTGAGTTGGACATATCTGAAAGGCAGGGCTAATTTTTTTTAAGTGAAAACAGTTGTGTTTTTCTAATTTTAAAGCAACACATTCTTGCCATATAAAATTTTTTAAATGTACGAAGAAAGTAAATGTTAGTCTAAATGCAGCCACCCATAGATAAAGCACTACTCACATTTGGGTGAGCCTCCTTTCAAACTACAATCTCTATGCGGATTTATAGATGGTGTCTTTTTGTTGCTGTTGTCAAAGCTCAGCAATATATTCTGAACCAGTTTTTTATTGTAATAAATGTGATGTTACGTTACTATGTCTAATGACTATCTGGTATTCCATAGGATCAGCCTACCAGAATTTATTAGTCATAACATGATTAATCAAGCATAATTTTGGCTCATATTAAAAATTACTATTTTACTCTAATGAATGACAAATTATTTAAAGTGTGTATATATAAATATGTTCAGATATGTGTATATATGTATGCATATGTATATAGACACACACACACACACAGCTTTGATGAACTTATATCTGAATGCACTTGGCAATTTATTTTCTTAGACTATATTTCTAGACTTTATTTCTAGAAATGGAATTGCTGGGTAAAAGACTATGCATTTACCTTTTCTTTTTTTTTTTTTTTGAGACAGAGTCTCATTCTGTCACCAGGCTGGAGTGCGGTGGTACAATCTTGGCTCACTGCAACCTCTGGCTCCCTGGTTCAAGCTATTCTCCTGCCCCTCAGCCTCCCAAGTAGCTGAGACTATAGGCGTGCACCACCACACCCAGCTAATTTTTGAATTTTTAAAGTAGAGACAAAGTTTCACCATGTTGGCCAGAATGGTCTCGATCTCTTGACTTTGTGATTTGCCCACCTTTGCCTTCCAAAGTGCTGGGATTACAGGCATAAGCCACTGCACCCAGCTTTTTTTTTTTTTTTTGAGATGGAGTCTCACTCTGTCACCCAGCATGGAGTGTAGTAGCATGATCTTGGCTCATGCCAATCTCTGCCCGCTGGGTTCAAGTGATTCTCCTGTCTCAGCCTGCTGAGTAGCTAAGATTACAGGTGCCTATCACCATGCCTGGCTAATTTTTGTATTTTTAGAAATGACAGGGTTTCACCATGTTGGTAAGGCTCATCTTGAACTCCTGAACTCAGGTGATCCTCTCTCTGTGGCCTCCCAAAGTGCCAGGATTGCAGGTGTGAGCCTCTGCACACAGCCTGAATTGGCTATTTGGATATGTATTACCAAACTTCCCTCTGGAGATGTGCCACTTTACACTCCTACAAATGCTTTTGTCAGCATTAGTTATTACATGTTTTCAAATCCTTATTAATCAAGCAAACAATTTTATTTTAATTTTCATATAACTATGCAAATGACTCTTGTTACCTGTTCTTTATCCATTTTTATTGTGATACTTATTTTGTATTGACTTGTAACTATTCACTGCATCTTAGAAATAGCAGCACTTTGTTGCATGTTTACTGCTGTTTTTCCTCATCTTGTCTTGGTTTGGAACTAGTTTATTTTTGTTTTGTTTTTCCATATAGAAGGGTTACAAAGTTAAACGTTTCCATGTTTTCCTTTATAGCTTCTGGTAGTAACTAGAATTTACCTAAGCCCAGAAGAAAATAAAATCGCCTGTGTCTTATTCTGGCTTTAAACTGTTTTCATTTGCTCTGTTATAATTTTAGTATATGAAATCCAGGAATCTATTTTGCTTCCCAAATAGCTGGCCAGATAGAATTTATTTTATTTATTTATTTATTTTTGAGATGGAGTTGCCCAGCCTGGAGTGCAGTGGCACAATCTTGGCTCACCGTAATCTCCTCCTCCCGGGTTCAAGTGATTCTCCTGCTTCAGCCTCCCAAGTAGCTGGGATTACAGGCATGCACCACCATGCCCAGCTAATTTTGTATTTTTAGTAGAGATCGTGTTTCTCCATGTTGGTCAGGCTGCTCTCTACTCCTAACCTCAGGTGATCCACCTGCCTGGGCCTCCCAAAGTGCTGGGATTACAGGTGTGAGCTATCGCTCCTGGCAGGATTTACTCTTTAACATTTGGTTGAAGTGATAGAGAAGAAGACTAGAAGAAATCGAAGCTGAAGACAGGGCTGGGTTTCCTGGATGCATCTCCCTCCCCAGCCTCCTTTCTCTGAAGAGGTGGAGGAGTCAGGGAAGCCATCATGGCTTTAGGTGTTGACTTTTGTCAATGTTTGTTGAAGCCAGGAATGAAATTGAGACAATATTCAGGTTCCTGGAACCCGAGTTAGCGTGAAAGGGGATGACAAACAGGCTGTTGTTAGGAGGTAGTTCCATGGAGAAGGAAGAGCTTCCACCTCCCTCAGAGGCTGCCTTTCTCTTTTCTCTAGTGATTTCATGATTGGCCTAAGTTTCCTTTACTTCTCCCTATGATGGTGTAACATTAACTCAAATGTGATGCTATGTGGTGGTGTGTGGCAGTGGGTGAATCTTGGCCCATAAACCCCTGGAGGACAGGGATTGACCACCTCACCCAAGGGTCCTCTGCATGCACATGGTCCCTGCACATGGCAAGTAGTTGGTGCTCAGAAGGCCTTTGCTGGAACAAAGAGAAACACAAGCACCCACAGCAGTGATGATTTTGTCAGGTCTGCAATGGAGACCAGTCACCACTAGGTGTCAGGATGAGTCAAGTTAAATTTTGGCTTGTGGTTTCAAACTGCGCTTTTACTGTACTCATCTTCATGCATGCACACATGCAATGTTTTAACAAGCATCTGTTGAGTGTCTCCTGCATGACACACACGTGCTGGTGCTGGGAATACTGTCCTGGCTGAGCTTCTGGATCTGGTGGGGAGAAGTCCACAATGGGTACTGAGACAAGGGGCAAAAGCCTGGTTTAGGAAGAGTGCCTGCTTATGCTGGAGGAGTTCAGAGCAGCTTCCTGAGTGAGGGAACTTCTAAGGTGAGTTTTGAAAAGTAATGATAGGTAAAAGCAAACAAACCCAGGTTATACTTTCTCCTAGGAAATTCAGCCCCCTGCAGGCCCAGGGGACCAGGACAATCTTCCCTCCTGCAGGGGTTGAGGACAGAGGCTCAGAAAGGTGCAGTGGCTTATCCAATGTTGCACATGGCCACCAGTGATGGAAACCAAGTGTCCTCACCACCTTCCCAGCCACTCCCCTTTCTACCCCAGCTCTGCACCCACTGCTCCAACCCTGCCCCCTTTCCCACCCTCCTCATGCCTTGTGACCCCTGTGGGTACTGAGCTGAAAGCCCAGCACTTTCTAGCCTGGGGTCTGATGGCTGCAGGGCAGCCTCTGGGTGCTGGGCAACAAGAGTTCAAGTGATTCTCCTGCCTCAGCCTCTTGAGTAGCTGGGACTACAGACATAAGCCATCACATCTGGCTAATTTTTGTATTTTTAGTAGAGATGGGGTTTCACCGTGTTGGCCATGATGGTCTCAATCTCTTGACCTCATGATTGGCTCACCTCGGCCTCCCGATGTGCTGGGATTACAGGTGTCAGCCACTGTGCCTGGCCTACTGCTGGTTTTCTAATTGCCTTCCTGCCTCCAGTTTTGTCATCTTGCAATAGATTCTCGGGAGGCCACACAGTGATGGCTCTAGAGTGCAAACCCAACTGCATCACTCTCATGCTCCCACACTTCTGCACCTTTTCACCCTGGGCCCCAGGGGCTGTTCTCTGGAAAGTTCCTGCCTCTGCAGTTAGTGCTCCTGGCCTGCACAGGTTTTGTGCATCACAGGGCTTGGTCCTGGCCTTCATGCTGCTCTTTCCGACCCAGCAGGGAGGCCCTGGAGGACAGGGGTCCTTCTCATCGAATGCAGAGTCAGTGCTCAATGATGTTATTCAGAGGAGGGCAGGGCAAGCCTGAGGACTTGGGATGAGTTCATCCGTGCAGTCCCAGCCTGGTCCGGGTGCCCCGGCTTCTGTGAGGCTGGAGGCTCCCATGGTGTTCCATAGGCTTCTCTGACCATTTAATGTGGGGTCCATGCCTCTTCTCCCCAATGGGCCCTCAGTGGAGCAGGCTGACCTGCCACTGTCTCAAGTACACATTGTGTCCTTGGGCATATGAGAGGGAGTGAGGAGGGGACAAAGTACTTCCACGCTCTGGCTTTCCAGTCCCTGAGGATTTCCTATTGGAAATTTTCAATAAATTCATTTTTAATAAATCTCTGCTGCATCCTTTCCACTCTTTGTTTGTGTGTTTAGTCCAATTTTTTCTTCAAACGCCAAGGACACCCTCAACTGGTAACAACTTTAGGGCACATCTGGGGAAACAAGAGTGGTGAAAGGAGTTTTCAGAAGGCTTTTTTTTTTTTTTTAAAGAAAGTGATTTATTTAGAAAGACAGAGAGAAACATGAGGAGAGAAAAAGAAAGAGAATCCAGGAGAGAAAAGCAGCTTCCACACTGAGTAGAAGGAAATAGAGAGAGATGGAGTTTTTTTGTTTTTTTGTTTTTTTTTTTTTTGCATGAGATCAACTGTTTATTGATTTTGTTCCTAAAATACTATACATTTAAAGGAATTCCTCAACTGAAAAGACTTGACAATTTTTGGTAAATCTGTAGCACACAAATGAGGATTTCTGCTGGTAAGTTCTCATGACAGACACAGACACACATCCACTTTCCAAGCAAGACATGTGCTCACTGGAAACAGAGTCAATGCATAGCTCGTGATGGTGGCAAGGTTCTCCCCCAGCCCTGCCCACCCCATGTGACTACAGTGTAGCTCTGGCCGCAGCATCTGATCCCTGGCGACTCTGGGCAGCTGGCGGAGAGACCTGTGCTGTGGGTAAGACCCAGCTTTTGTTTGCGCGCAAGTAATACAATGACTGAAATGGGCAACTGCTGCAGACACGGGCATTTTACAGTGTTCCGCTATGGAACCGTGAATGGAGGCCAGTCAGCAGCCAGCCCTGCAATCAGCCGCTGATGACTAGCCTCCCTCCAGCAGGCACCATGGCAGAGAGGCCCCAGGCCCACTGAGCCTTGGAGGAGACCAGCCGGTCAGCCAGGCCTGTGCCTGAATGCCAGACTTCAAGCAGTTGACAAATGAAACTCACTGTTAAAAGCTGTTAAACCTCATTAAAACAGTAGATGAGTGCTTTAGATTCTCTGAATATCAAATAATATATACAGATATACACAGAGACATAACAGTCTAATACAAAGCATCTTTTTTTTTTTTTTTTTTTTTTTGCCAATCATTGAGAGCTTGTAAGGTTGCTGAGGTTGGTTGGCCTTGAACTCTTGGCCTCGCCTTCGCAAGCGCCACGACATCCGGCCGGAGCCACTTTGGGCCCCTAAACTCCAGAGCGCCAGGCCCCCGGGGGGAGGGGGGGAGGGAGGGAGGGCGGGAGGGCGCCGGGCCGGTGGGCGTCAGCGGCTAGCGGCGGGACTCACGGAGCCCCGCGATCCGCCGAGCCTGGAGCCGGGCCGGGGCGGGGAAGCCGGCTGCAGCCCGGATCGAACTTCGCCGCCGGTAGGGGGGCAGCGGGGAGGGGGCCCGGAGCCGGAGGAGGGGGCGGCCGCGGGCAGCCCGGCCCGTGCCCCCGCGCCCCCGGGCACCATGCTGTCCAACTCCCAGGGCCAGAGCCCGCCGGTGCCGTTCCCCGCCCCAGCCCCGCCGCCGCAGCCCCCCGCCCCTGCTCCGCCGCAGCGCCCCGCCCCTGCTCCGCCGCACCCCCCGGCGCAGCCGCCGCCGCCGCCGCCCCCTCAGCAGTTCCCGCAGTTCCACGTCAAGTCCAGCCTGCAGATCAAGAAGAACGCCATCATCGACGACTACAAGGTCACCAGCCAGGTCCTGGGGCTGGGCATCAACGGGAAAGTTTTGCAGATCTTCAACAAGAGGACCCAGGAGAAATTCGCCCTCAAAATGCTTCAGGACTGCCCCAAGGCCCGCAGGGAGGTGGAGCTGCACTGGCGGGCCTCCCAGTGCCCACACATCGTGCGGATTGTGGATGTCTTTGAGAATCTCTACGCAGGGAGGAAGTGCCTGCTGATTGTCATGGAATGTTTGGACGGCGGAGAACTCTTCAGCCGAATCCAGGACCGAGGAGACCAGGCGTTCACAGAAAGAGAAGCATCCGAAATCATGAAGAGCATTGGTGAGGCCATCCAGTATCTGCACTCAATCAACATTGCCCATCGGGATGTCAAGCCTGAGAATCTCTTATACACCTCCAAAAGGCCCAACGCCATCCTGAAACTCACAGACTTTGGCTTTGCCAAGGAAACCACCAACCACAACTCTTTGACTACTCCTTGTTATACGCCATACTATGTGGCTCCAGAAGTGCTGGGCCCAGAGAAGTATGACAAGTCCTGTGACATGTGGTCCCTGGGTGTCATCATGTACATCCTGCTGTGTGGGTATCCCCCCTTCTACTCCAACCATGGCCTTGCCATCTCTCCGGGCATGAAGACTCACATCCGAATGGGCCAGTATGAATTTCCCAACCCAGAATGGTCAGAAGTATCAGAGGAAGTGAAGATGCTCATTCGGAACCTGCTAAAAACAGAGCCTACCCAGAGAATGACCATCACCGAGTTTATGAACCATCCCTGGATCATGCAATCAACGAAGGTCCCTCAAACCCCACTGCACACCAGCCGGGTCCTGAAGGAGGACAAGGAGCGGTGGGAGGATGTCAAGGAGGAGATGACCAGTGCCTTGGCCACAATGCGAGTTGACTATGAGCAGATCAAGATAAAAAAGATTGAAGATGCATCCAACCCTCTGCTGCTGAAGAGGCGGAAGAAAGCTCGGGCCCTGGAGGCCGCGGCCCTGGCCCACTGAGCCACCGTGCCCCTCCTGCCCGCGGGAGGACAAGCAATAACTCTCTACAGGAATATATTTTTTAAACGAAGAGACACAGAACTGTCCACATTCGCCTTCTCTCCTCCTCAGCTGCATGGAGCCTGGAACTGCATCAGTGGCTGAATTCTGCCTGGTTCTGGCTACCCCAGAGTGGGAGAGGCTGGGAGGTTGGGAGGCTATGGAGAGAAGTGAGCAAGGTACTCTTGAACCTGTGCTCGTTTTGCAATTTTATCAGTAATCTGACTTATATGAAACCTCTTTTGTTGTCCTGCCCCCACTCCTCCTCTCCACCAGACGCCTTCCTCTCTGGATACTGCAAACGCTTTTGGTTTGTTAGAGGGTATTTGTGGAAACTGTCATAGGGATTGTCCCTGTGTTGTCCCATCTGCCCTCCATACTTCCCCACAACAGCTGGGGTCATCCCCGCTGTCTCAGGCGTTCTGGGAGCTAACGGCCATCTTGGAGGAGGATGCCATGCATCTCCTCTCTTGGAGCCCTCAGACATCTCCAGTGTGCCAGACAAATAGGGGTGAGTGTATGTGTGTGTGTGTGTGTGTGTGTGTGCACGTGTGTACGAGTGCGCAGATCTGTGCCTGGGATCGTGCATTTGAGGGGCCAGGGGCAGGCAGGGCTGCAGAGGGAGACGGCCCTGCTGGGGCTTAGGAACCTTCTCCCTTCTTGCATCTGCCCTGCCCATACTGAGCCTGCCACAGTGCCTGGGAAGCCCATCCAGATTCTGAAGCAGGCCTTCAGTGGCCTGTCTCTGTTAGCTGGGTTCTGGGAGGCAGAGAGGAGTGACCAGGCACTGGCACAGTGATCAGGAAGACTGGACCCCCAGCCCCCAGGGCCCCCTTCCCCCACTTAGTGCTGGTCCTAGGTCTTCTGTGGCACTCATCTACTGAATGACCTCTCTACTTCCCCTCTTGCCATTATTAACCCGTTTTTGTTTATTTTCCTTAAAGTTCTAGCCATTTCTCCATGGGCTGCCTCTCAGCTCATGTGGGTGAGCCTGGGCAGCTTCTGTTGACAAAGCTTTTGCGTTTCCTGTGTCTTCCCTTGTTCTGGGGCATCAGCCAGCTACCCCTTGTGGGCAAAGGCTGGGCCACTTTTGAGGTCTTTCCTCAAGTTTCCATTGTGTGGCCTGGTGGGTGGGAGGGAGTCTTTGCACCAAAGATGTCCCGACTTTGCTCCCTTGCCCGTCAGCCATTTGCCATCACCCAAACAACTCAGCTTCGGGGCCAGTGAGGGGAGGGGCCTCCCCCAGCACAGATGAGGAGCACCTGGGGATAGGCTCCCTGTGCCGTAGCCCCCCACTCCCCTTCCCTTGGAGGGAGAGGTGGCAGGAAGACTTCACCTTTCCTCTCCCTCAGGGGCAGGTGGTGGAGGGGCGTCCAGGGTTGTCTTTGTGCATGGGGAAGGTGCTGGGTACATGCAGCGCCTCCCTTGTCTCAGATGGTGTGTCCAGCACTCGATTGTTATAAACTGTTGTTTTGTATGAGCAAAATTGTCTTTACTAAACAGATTTAATAGTTGAAAAAAAAAAAAAAAAAAGGAGGGGAAGACAGGCTTCCACAAAGTGGGTGTTTGTAGAAAGGGACTCCAGAGGGAGAATCCAGGATAGAGAAAAACAGCTTCCATGAGCATGGGAGTGTTCATAGAAGGGGATCCAAACATGGCATCCCCAGGAGGTTTTGTATTTGTATATATATTTTTGCTAGTTGGGCAGTGCCACTGCTACCCCATTCATCACCAGTTTTTGTTGACGTCTCTTCCTATCTTTTTTCTTTGGAGATGGAGTCTCGCTCGGTCGAGAAGCCCAGGCTGAGTGCAGTGGCACCATCTCATCTCACTGCAACCTCCGCCTCCTGGGTGTAAGCGATTCTTCTGCATCAACATCCTGAATAGCTGGGACTACAGATGAGCACCACCATGTCTGGGAAATTTTTGTATTTTTGTATTTTTAGTAGAGACAGGGTTTCACCATGTTGGCCAGGCTGGTCTCGAACTTTTGACCTCTGGTGATCCATCCACCTTAGCCTCCCAAAGTGCTGAGATTACAGGCATGAACCACCATGCCTGGTCTTCGTTTTTTTTTTTTTTGAGATAGGATCTCCCTATATTGCCCAGGTTGGCCCTCAAGCAATCCTTGCACCTTAGCCTCCTGAGTTGCTGAGATTACAGGTGCACCTCACCTTGCCCAGCACTAGAAGCATGATTTTGTCACCACCCCAGACCCCTCTCATTCCCTTTCATAGGAAGTCACTGAGCACCAGTGAAACTTGAGCCAAGAACTAGAAAAAACAATATTTAAACTCATTTCTTTTGGGTGCCAAACCTCTCTCTGCCCCCTTCTATGAAAATTGGAGGCAGCCAGGTGCAGTGACTCATGCCTGTAATCCCAGCACTTTGGGAGGCCTAGGCAGGTGGATCACCTGAGGTCAGGAGTTAGAGACCAGACTGGCCAACACGGTGAATCCCCATCTCTATTGAAAATACAAAAAATTAGCTGGGTGTGGTGGTTGGTGCCTGTAATCTCTGCTGCATGAAAGGCTGAGGCTGGAGAATTGCTTGAACCTGGGAGGCAGAGGTTGCAGTGAGCCAAGATCATGCCATTGCACTCCAGCCTGGACAAAGCCAAATATCTGTCAATTAAAAAAAAAAAAAGAAGAGAGAAAGAAAATCAGAGGCTTTGGTCCCTTTGTCTGCCACACTCTAGAGTAACTCTGTTACTGCTTGCGTGTGATCTCCTCAAGGCAAAGTCTGGGTCTCCTTCCTCTTGTGTGCTGGTCCTGGCCTGTCTGTCCCACACTAGCTGCTCAATGAAGGCTTGCCCATGTAGAGTATGAGTTTCAAGCATCCCAAGACTTGCAGCTGCAGAGGATGTGAGTGAGAAGCCTTGGAAAACTATGCCCATCAGGAAATGCGTCTATCCCAGAGTTGGGCCAAGAAGCTGGGCTCCCTCTGATGCCAGTGCTCAGAGCTCCCCTGCCCAGGGTGGAACCTTGCAGATGACCAAGTACATTGGCTCAATATTTGACTTGAGTAGCTGGGTGCAGTGGCTCTAGCCACTGCTGGATCTGTAATCCCAGCACTTTGAGAGGCTGAGGCAGGAGAATAGTTGCAGGCCAGGAGTTCAAGACCAGCTGGGGCAATGTAGTAAGACTCCATCTCTACCAAAAATATATAAAAAGTAGCCAGAAGCTGGGGTGGGAGGATTGCTTGAGTCCAGGAGTTCAAGGCTGCATTAGCTGGTATCATGCCACTGCACTCCAGCCTGGGTAGCAGAACAGGACCCTATCTGGAAAAACATCTATATATATTTGCCTAGAAACTGAAGCCTAAGGAGGAGAATGGGGTGCCCAAGGAGGAGAATGGGGTGCCCATTTTGACAAATGAGAAAACTGAGCTCAGGATAGAAACAGACCATGACATTGACTCATGCAAAAAAGGCAAAGCTATTCATGCAGTGTTTATTCACTCCTTCATTTATTCATCACTTAGTCCCCAGCATGGACTGAGTATGTCCTCAGGCCCAGCCCTGTGCTGGGGAAACAGCAGAGAATTAGGCCCAGCTTCTGCTTCAGGGAGCTCACGGTGGGCTGGAGAGACAGGCTTGAAAGCACTGAGGGACATGAGGTCATGATTGGGGCAGTGGCACTGGGGTGTGGGCATCCAGAGTGAGTCCTCATGGTCTGAGCCTGGGTACCCCCTGCAACCCTAAAAAGCAGGACTGGGGTCAGGACTTTTGAGCAGGGGAATTCATTGGGGAAGTGGATCCAGGAGGCCAACTGAGGGACTGGGAGGGTAAAGAAAGAGAGAGAAAAGCAAGAACAGGGGTGTGCCATAGAGATGGCCACACTGCGGACAACCAAGGCATAACCCAAAGGGTCTGTAACTGCCCAATGGGTTCACCTTGCCTGCTGCCTAGACAGAGGCAATTTATCAGGACACGGGAATTGCAATGCAGGAGTAATTCATGCAGAGTCAGTTATGCAGGAGACTGGAGTTGGTTTGTTTTCTTGTTTGTTTGTTTTGAGTATAAGTTGTACTTTATCACCTAGGCTAGAGTGCAGTGGTGGGATCTTCCCTCACTGCAACCTCTACCTTCCTCTGGGTTCAAGAGATTCTCCTGCCTCAGCCTCCTAAGTAGCTGAGATTACAGATGTGCGCCACGATGCCTAGTTAATTTGTTTCTGGTTTTTTTTTTTTTTTTTTTTTTGAGACAGAGTTTCACTCTTGTTGCCCAAGCTGGAGTGCAATGGCACAATCTCTACTCACTGCAACCTCTGCCTCCCAGGTTCAAGCGATTATCCTGCCTCAGTCTCCTGAGTACCTGGGATTATAGGCATGTGCCACCATACCTGGCTAATTTTGTACTTTTAGTAGAGACAGGGTTTCTTCATGTTGGTCAGGGTAGTTTCAAACTCTTCATATCAGGTGATCCACCCTCTTCAGCCTCCCTAAGTGCTGGGATTACAGGCATTAGCCACAGGGCCAGCCTGGAATTTTATGATTAGTCAAGTCAGTCTCCTAGAGCAGAAGATTCAGGGATCAGAGTTTTAAAGGATGGTTCGGTGACTGGAGGGGCCAGGGAGTCAGGAGTGCTGATTGTTAGGAGGGAGATGACGTCTTAGGGAATGGAAGCTGTCCTGCGCTGAGTCAGTTCCTGGGTGGGGCCCACAAAATCAGATGCATCAGTTTATCAATCTAGGTGGTGCCAGCTGATCCATCCAGTGAAGGGTCTGCAAATAAGCACTGATTTTATGTTTTACAATAGTGATGTTATCTGCAGGAACAGTATGGGAAGAGTCAGAATCTTGTAGCCCCCAGCTGTATGACCCCATTAGAAACCACAATTTCTAATCTTTTGGCTAATTGTTGTTTTTTTTTTTTTTTTAATTTTTATTGCATTATAGGTTTGGGGGTACATGTGCAGAACGAGCAAGATAGTTGCATAGGTACACACATGGCAGTGTGCTTTGCTGCTTTCCTCCCCTTCACCCACACTTGGTATTCATCCCCAGGCTATCCCCCCCAGCCCCCCCCTGCTGTCCCTCCCCCATTCCCCCCAACAGTCCCCAGTGTATAGTAGACCACCTCTCTGTGTCCATGTGTTCTCATTTTTCTCACCCACCTATGAGTGAGTATATGCGGTATTTCTTTTTCTGTTCTTGTGTCAGTTTGCTGAGAATGATGTTCTCCAGATTCATCCATGTCCCTACAAAGGACACAAACTCATCATTTTTGATTGCTGCATAATATTCCATGGTGTATATGTGCCACATTTTCCCAGTCCAGTCTATCATCGTTGGGCATTTGGGTTGGTTCCAGGTCTTTGCTATTGTAAACAGTGCTGCAATGAACATTCGTGTGATAAACAATGAAATGAAGGCAGAAATAAAGAAGTTCTTTGAAACCAACGAGAATGAAGACACAACATACCAGAATCTCTGGGACACATTTAAAGCAGTCTCTAGAGGAAAATATATAGCAATAAGTGCCCACATGAGAAGAGTGGAGAGATCCAAAATTGACACCCTATCGTCAAAATTGAAAGAGCTAGAGGAGCAAGATCAAAAAAGCTCAAAACCTAGCCGAAGACAAGAAATAACTAAGATCAGAGCAGAACTGAAGGAGATAGAGACAAGAAAAACCCTTCAAAAAATCAATAAATCTAAGAGCTGGTTTTTCGAAAAGATCAACAAAATAGACAGACCACTAGCCAGACTGATAAAAAAGAAGAGAGAGAACAACCAAATAGATGCAATAAAAAACGATAAAGGGGAAATCAGCACAGATTCCACAGAAATTCAAACCATCATCAGAGAATACTACAAACAACTCTATGCACATAAACCAGCAAATCAGGAAGAAATGGATAAATTCCTGGACGCCTGTGTCCTCCCAAGCCTAAACCAGGAGGAAGCCGAAACTATGAATAGACCAATAACAAGGTCTGAAGTTGAGGCAGCAATTAAGAGCCTACCACACAAAAAAAGCCCAGGTCCAGATGGGTTCACAGCCAAATTCTACCAGACACACAAAGA
Organism: Saguinus oedipus; assembly: GCA_031835075.1. Classification (NCBI taxonomy): domain Eukaryota; kingdom Metazoa; phylum Chordata; class Mammalia; order Primates; family Cebidae; genus Saguinus; species Saguinus oedipus. The sequence goes on along the minus strand of CM063183.1, from coordinate 94,364,713 downwards.
GGATCTGGTACCATTCCTTCTGAAACTATTCCAAATAATCCAAAAAGAGGGAACCCTTCCCAAATCATTTTATGGCTAATTTATTAGTCCTACAAAGGCAGTCTAGTCCCCAGGCAAGAAGAGGGTTGGGTTTGGGAAGGGGTTGTTACCATCTTTGTTGCAAATTATAAACTATTAACTAAGTTCTTCCCAATGTTAGTTCAGCCTACAGCCAAGAATGAACAAGGACAGCTTGGAGGTTAGTAGACAGATGAGGTCAGTTAGGTCAGATCTCTTTCATGGTCTTAGTTATAATTTTGCAGTGGTGATTTCAGGATTCCCAGGGATTCATCTAGAAATGTATTATAGGCCAGGTGTGGTGGCTCACACCTGTAATCCCAGAACTTTGAGAGGCTGTCAGGAGGATCACTTGAGGCCAGAATTTGGAGACCAGCCTGTGCAACATAGAGACCCCAGCCCTATATTAAAAAAAAAAAAAGAAAGAAAGAAATTGTATCATAATTGTCTGCCTGAGCAATGAATGGGAGAATCACTTAGACCCAGTTACCTGTCTCCTATTCATTGAGGGTTTTTCCTGGAGCAGGGCAGGAAGGGAGGGAAGCATGAATCAGGTCAAAGCCTGCCTGGACTGTTTACCAGGCTGAGAACATGTGAGGCAGAAGACAGAAACTGGCCAGCCTCTTCCCCAGCCAGGTCAGTGGTGGCAGTGGGGTCAAGGAAAATGCTCCAGACCAGATGTCTCAGCTGAACCTTCTGAAATGGATGGATGGGGTGTGGTGGCTCAGGCCTGTAATCCCAGCACTTTGGAATACTGAGATTGGTGCATCCCTTGAGGTCAGGAGTTTCAGACCAGCCTGGCCAACATGGCAAAACTCTATCTCTACTAAAAATAGATAAATTAGCTGGCCGTGGTCCATGCCTGTAATCCCAGCTCCTTGGGAAGCTGAAGCAGGAGAATTGCTTAAATTGGGGAGGCAAAGACTGCAGTGAACCCAAGATTGCACCACTGCCCTCCAGCCCGGGGGACAGGGGGAGACTCTGTCTCAAAAATAAATGAATGAATAAAATAAAGTAGCCTGGGCAATGTGGCTCATGCTTGTAATCCCTGCACTTTGGGAGGTGGAGGTCGGTGGATCATGAGGTCAGGAGTTCATGACCAGCCTGGTCAAGATGGTGAAACTCCATATCTAAGAAAAACACAAAAACATTAGTCAGGCATGGTGGTGGGTGCCTGTAAATCCCAGCTACTCTGGAGGCTGAGGGAGAGAATTGCTTGAACCTGGGAGATGGAGGTTGCAGTGAGCTGATATTGTGCCACTGCACTCCAGCCTGGGCAATAGAGTGAGACTCTGTCTCAAAATACAATATGATATGATATGATACGATATGATACAATACAGTAGATGGAGAGGCTGGGTGTGTATGGTGGCTCATACCTGTAATCCCAGCACTTGGGGAGGCTCAGATTCAAGGATTGCTTGAGCCCAGGAGTTTGAGACCAGCCTGGGCAACATAGGGAGAAACTGTCTCTAACAAACACACACACACACACAAATGAAAAATGTGGCTGGGTTTGGTGATGCCTAAGTACTGGGAGGCTGAGATGGGAGGATTGCTTGAGCCCAGGAATTGGAGACTCACTCAAATTGACAACATCACTGCACTCCAGCCTGGGTGACAAAGGCAGACACTTTCTCAAACAATGAAACAAATAAATAAATAAAGCCGGAGGATAACGGTGAGGCATGGAGAGCAGGCAGGTTAGGCAGAGAGACCTCCATAGGCAAAGTCCAAGAGACATGAAGGAGCCAGTGTGCAAGAGGAAATTCCTAGAACACCAGGAGATGTCAGAGAGAGCTGGTACAGGGCTCCACCTGGTGGACAATATTGGGATGAATCTCCTACCAAGAAAATAAATGTATTTTCTTTTTCAGGCTGTCAGATGGAAGAAAGCATTTACTTCTTTTCTTTTCCTTTCCTTTCCTTGTTCTTTCTTTCTTTTTTTTTTGAGAAGCAATTTTGCTCTTGTTGCCTAGTCTGGAGTGCAATGGCGAGATCTCAGCTCACTGCAGCCTCCACCTCCCAGGTTCCAGCAATTCTCCTGCCTCAGCCTCCCAATTATGTGGGATTACAGGCATGTGTCACCTTACCTGGCTAATTTTGTATTTTTATTTTTTTACTAGACATGGGGTTTCATCACGTTGGTCAGGCTGGTCTTGAACTCCTGACTGGCAGTGATCCACCTGCTTCAACTTGAGTCACCACACCTGACCAGCATTTTCTTATAGTAAAGAAAGTGAAACCATGGACTGGTTATTGAAAGAGAGAAGAAAGGTGGAGAGTGAATCTTAGTGGGAAAAAGAAGAAAAGCAAAAGGAAAGAAAAACTTTCAGCTGTCTGGCTTGTATTGGCATTGACAATATTTGCTTGTGTCTTGCTTAGATCAGTGAAATGTGGCTGGGAGAAATCTGTGTCACTTTTTTTTGTTGTTGTTGCTTGAGACAAGGTCTCACTCTGTTGCCCAGCCTGGAGTGCAATGGCATGATCTCAGCTCACCGCAACCTCTGCCTCCCAGATTTCAGTGATTCTCCTGCCTCAGCCTCCTGAGTAGCTGGGATTACAGGTGTGTGCCACCACGCCCAGCTAATTTTTGTATTTTTAGTAGAGATGGGGTTTCACCATGTTCACCAGGGTTGAACTCCTGACCTCAGGTGATCTGCAGGCATCAGCCTCCAAAAGTGCTGGGATTACAGGTGTGAGCCACTGTGCCCAGCCACCTGTGTCACGTTTTAGCAGAAACTTTCAGTCAGCAAGTGGCAGGGTGTGTCTCTTTTCTTTTTGCCATAGGACTTTTGATGTTACAATGCAGATGAATCCATTAGGCTGCTGTGGATGTGTCCTGTGGGACAGAAATCAACCTTTGTTGTTTTAAGCTATTGAGAACGGGGGTTGCACCAGGTGCAGTGGTGCATGCCTGTAATCCCAGCACTTTGGAAGGCCAAGGCTGGTGGATCACTTGAGGCTGGGAGTTCAAGATCAGCCTGGCTAAAACGGTGAAACCCTGTCTCTACTAAAAATACAAAAATTAGCTGGATGTGGTGGGGTGTGCCTATAATCCCAGCTACTCAGGAGGCTGAGGCAGGAAAATTGCTTGAACCAGGAGGTGGAGGTTGCAGTGAGTCAATGTTGGACCACTGCACTCCACCCTGGATGATAGAAACAAAAAAAAAGAGAGAGAGAGAGAGAGAATGGAGGTCACATGTTACTGCACTATAATCTTGTTTATCCTGACTGATGCATTAGAGGAACAATTTCCGGAGACACATTTTACTGACCATGAATTTCCTCAAAACCCGAGAGCAGGCTTCTCAGGAGGAGGCTCAGTGTGGAATCTCTTTCCAAGGTAGACCCTGGTTCAATTTCTAGCTACAAACACCACCTGTGAGACCTTGGGCAGTTCACATGCCCTCTCTGTGGCTTAGTCTGCTTAATTATAAAATAGGTTAAATCCTGGCCAGGTGAGATGGTTCATGCCTATAATCCCAGCACTTTGGGAGGCCTAGTTGGGTGGGTTATGAGGTCAGGAGTTCAAGACCAGCCTGGCCAAGTTAGTGAATTCCTGTCTCTACTAAATATACAAAAATTAGCTGGGCATGGCTCTTATAATCCCAGCTACTGGGCAGGCTGAGGCAGGAGAATTGCTTGAACCTGGGAGGCAGAGGTTGCTGTGAGCCGAGATTGCACCACTGCACTCCAGCTTGGGTGATAAGAGCAAGACTCCGTCTCAAAAAAAAAAAGATTAAATCCAGAAAGATCAAAATCTCTCACATCTAAAATTTCAAAACTCACAATTCCCCCCAAAAAACTAAATCTGAAGTGTTGAAATCCCGAGGGATGAATTCTGGGGAAGGGATGAGTGTGTTTTCGGTTGTACACTGCACAGTTGCATCAAGTTAGTTGAATCATGACAGGTGAATGATCACCTTGTTATTGTCTTTATATATTAAGTATGGTTTAGGGAGATAGAAATGGTTCCCTTGTTGACAACAGATGGGCTTGGGGACTTAATTTTAGGTGTCAATCAGGCAAGGTGGCTCACACCTGAAATCCTGAAATCACAGAAATTTCAGAAGCCCAGGTAGGCAGATTGCTTGAGCCCAAAAGTTCAAGACCCACCTGGCCAACATGGTGAAACCCATCTCTACAAAAATTAGCTGGGTGTGGTGGTGCATGCCTGTAGTCCCAGCCACTCAGGAGATTGAGGCAGGAAGATTGCTTGACCCTGGGTGGTTGAGGCTGCAGTGAGCAGTGTTCAAGTCACTGCACTCCAGCCTGGGTAACAAAGTGAGACTCTGTCTCAAAAAACAAAATGGTAGGTGTCATTTTGACTGAATGAAAGAACACATGGAAACCTGGTAAAAGATTATTTTGGGGTGTGTCTGGGAGGATGTTTCCTAAGGAGGTTACTGAGTGAATTTGAGTAGACTAGGGAGGGAAGATGTACCCTCAAGTTGGCAGGCACTGTCCATCAGCCAGGGACACAGACAGAACAAATGCAGAAGGCAGACCGGTCTCTCTTAGAGCTAGGGCATGCATTCCCTCCGCTGCCTTGAACCTCAGAAATGTGACTCGACAAAGTGCATTATCACAATGTTTACTTTGTTTTTTTGAGATGCAGTCTCACTCTTTCACACAGGCTGGAGTATAGTGGCAGGATCTCGGCTCACTGCAACCTCCACCTGCTAGGCTCAAGTGATTCTCCTGCCTTAGCCTCTGGAGTAGCTGGGATTACAGGCACCTGCCACCATGCCCAGCTAATTTTTGTATATTTAGTAGAGATGGGGTTTGACCATGTTGGCCAGGCTGGTCTCCAACTTCTGAACTTAAGTGATCAGCCTGCCTTGGCCTCCCACGGTGCTGGGATTACAGGAATGAGCCACCAGGCCCAGCCTTGCCATGTTGACTTTGTATGTAAGCTTTGTGTGTGTACGTAAAAAACATTGAAACTTCCTCAATAAATGAAGAGATGTCCTTTTTGTACATCTGCATTTGTGAAAGATAACATTTGTCTAGATCTTGGCTACTTGGGTGACTGCATATGCAGTGGAGACCCATTGAGGTTTTTGTTTGTTTTGACACAGGGTCTTACTCTGTCACTCGGGGTGGAGTGCAGTGGCATAAACATGGCTCACTGCAGCCTCGACCTCCTGGACTCAAGTGATCCTCCTGCCTATGATTCTGAAGTATCTGGGACTACAGTTGTGTACCAGCTGTAAATTACATTTAAAAAACATTTTCTGTGGCTCACCCTTGTAATCCCAGCACTTTGGGAGGCTGAGACTGGGTGGATCATTGGAGGTCAGCAGTTTGAGACCAGCCTGGTCAACATGGTGAAATCTGAGCCGGGCTCAGTGTCTATGCCTGTAATCCCAACACGTTAGGAGACTGAGGCAGGCAGATCGCCTGAAGTCAAGAGTTTAAGACCAGTCTGGCCAACATGGTGAAATCCTGTCTCTACTAAAAATATAAAATTAGCCCGGCGTGGTGGTGTGTGCTTGTAATCTCAGCTACTTGGGAGGCTGAGGCAGGAGAATCACTTGAACCCAGGAAGTGGAGGTTGCGGTGAGCCGAGATCATGCCATTGCACTCCAGCTAGGGTGACAGAGTAAGACTCTGTCTCAAAAGAAAAAAAAATAATGGGGCCTAGATAGAGCAACAACAACAAACAACAAAACCCCCAAAACTGTAAGAATAAAGATTTCCAAGACATGTCCTCATTCATGCACTAATAATTTTTTTGAGGCCGAGTTTCTCTCTTGCTGTCCAGGCTGGAGTGCATTGGTGCAATCTTGGCTCATTGCAACCTCTGCCGCCTGGGTTCAAGCGATTCTCCTGCTTCAGCCTCCCGAGTGATTAGGATTAGTGGCATACACCACAATGCCTGGTTGAATTTTGTATTTTTAGTAGAGACAGGTATTCTCCATGTTGGCTAGGGTGATCTCCAACTCCTGACGTCAGGTGATCTGCCCACTTCGGCCTCCCAAAGTGTTGGGATTACAAGTGTGAGCCCAGAGCCCGGCCACCTTCCTAAGAATAGTTTCTTTCTGAGCCCCTGCGCACGCACCTTCTTAAGAACAGTTTCTTTCTGGATCCTTCCTAAGGTTCTGATTTCTAATCCTTCCTAACCCAGCTCACTGTCCTCCCCCCACCCACCTCCCCCTATTCTGCATCACTTTCTCCCTTCCTGATTCCACCATTTCCCGCAATCAGTCTTGGCCTCAGATTCCTGTTCATGCTGTAACCCTGCCAGCAGATGCTGACCCCGCCGGTGGAGCGCCGCTCCTTTCCCCCTGCTGATTCTTCACCTCCATCTCTCCATCTTCTGCTCCTGGCCTTTCCTGGCATGGGGCTGAGACCTGAGCTCTTGCCCTTTTCCAGGGCGTCATCCTGCTCCTCCTTGTCACCGCGAGGCAGTGGCTGTGGGCTCCTCCTCCGGTTGCTGCGGGCCTGGGCCTTCCGGGTCAGTGTGGTTGGGCAGACGGCACAGTTCCGGTGCACCTTCCGCAGTGGTGGCAGGCGCGGTGCGTGAGGCGCCCCCCTGTAGGCTAGTGTGGGTGCTGCCTGGAGGTTGGTGCGGCGCCCCCTGGAGGTTGGTGTGAGCATCGCCTGGAGGCTGCTGCAGTGTCTCCTGGAGGATGGTGTGGACGTCGCCTGGAGGCTGGTGCAGTGCCGCCTGGAGGTTGCTGTGGCGCCGCCTGGAGGTTGCTGTGGCGCTGGATGGTGCCCAGCGCCCTCCCGGGCTATTCCCGGCTGTGTCGCTGCTGCCTCCTCACGGGGCGGGGGCCGGGATTCCACTGAGCTGCATCTTCTAGTGAGGTGCCTTTGCTCCTCCGTGAAGTCAGCGGCGCCGCTCCTGAGGCCGCTGCTGCCTGGGTCACCATATTCCCCGCATGGCCGGACTGGGTCTCACTTCAGGCTGCCCACCCGGCTCTGGCCGCCGCCTCTCCCTTCCCGTGGCAGGAGGAGGCCATGGAGCGACCTGCAGGCATATGGCGGGGGGGTGCCACCGCTCCCCCAGCAGCCGTCAGGGCAGCGGAGAAAGACGCCAGGAAGTAGAAGGTCCCCGCGGGCCCCAGGATCACCCCAGGCTGCGCCACCTGCTTCCTGCCCGCCAGCAGCTGCCGGGACCCTCCCTGCCAAGTTACTCCCTGAAAAGCTTTGAGGTTCTCAGGCCTGCAAGGGGGACTACACCTTTCTCTTCACTGTGAGTCTGCAAGCTCGGAGCCAGGCATTTTCTGCACATTCTTAAACAGGATGCTTCAGTCAAAGGTAATAGAACGACTCTTTCTGATTATCGCCTGCTGATAAAGAGAACATATGAACAGAAAATAAGAATATTTATGAATAGTTTCCAAAGTTTGGAGGGATCAAGTAGGGAGGAAAAACAAACGCTTCCACCCACCTTTGTTCACAGAAGTGTGCTTTACCAAATCGGTGTAAATTATAGATAACTTGTGAAAGAAACATTTCTTAAATCTAGAAAACAAAATAAGTAAAGGGCGGGGCACAGTGGCTCACGCCTGTAATCCTAGCACTATGGGAGTCCCAGGCGTGGGGATGGAGGGTTGGGTGTGGAGGGAGGGGCGGGGATCACCTGAAATCAGGAGCTTGGGATCACCCTGGCCAACATGGTGAAACCCCGTCTCTACTAGAAATACAAAAATTAGCTGAGGGTGGTGGGTGGCGAGTGCCTACAGACCCAGCTACTTGGGAGGTTGAGGCAGGAGAATCTCTTGAACTCAGGAGGTGTAGGTTGTAGTGAGCCGAGATCGCACCCCTGCACTCCAGCCTGGACTACAGAGTAAGACTCAGTCTAAAAAAAAGTAATAAATCAACAATGTTTCAACTACAAGTTATAGTTATATAAAAACATTATCTTAATTTTATGGATTTTTTTGTTTTGCTTGATCTTGCTTAGCAGTTTTTTGAACACTTGCTTTTCCTTATTGGAGTTCTAGAGCTTGGTTTTTTTAGCTCGTTTATTTTTATTTTTATTTTTGAGATAGTGTCTCACTCTGTTGCCCAGGCTGGAGTGCAGTGACACAATTTTGGCTCACTGCAACTTCTGCCTCCCAGGTTCACACAATTCTCATGCCTCAGCCTTCCTGGTAGCTAGGATTACAGACATGCACCACCACGCCTGGCTAATTTTTGTATTTTTAGTAGAGATGGGGTTTCACCATGTCTGCCAGGCTTGTCTCAAATTCCTGACCACAAATGATCCACCTGCCTTAGCCTCCGAAAGTGCTGGGATTACAGGCATGAGCCACTGCACCCAGGCCTTTGATTTTTTAAAAAAATAATTTATTTTTAATGTATTGAGGAGGTGTACGTGTGAGTTTCTGACATGCCTATATCACATAGTGCGAAGCCTGGGTAGTTCATTGTTGTGAGTTATCAGAAACCTGTGTTCAAGAGGACTTCTTAGAGTTTTTTCCATGAAAAGCAAATTTGAGGCCCAGGCACAGTGACTCACAGTTGTAATCCCAGCGCTGTCTGTCCTGAGGTAACTCAACCACCTCATCCTGCTGTCTGTCCTGGAGGACCCCATCCACCTCATTCAGGTTTCTGTCCTGTGGAACCCCATTCATCACCTCATCCATCTGTCCTGGGGGACTTCATCTACCTAATCCAGGTTTCTGTCCTAGGGGACCTTATCCACTGCATCCAGCTGTCTGTCCTGAGGGACCCTATATACTCGTTCTGGTGTCTGTCCTTTGGGACCCCATCCACCTCATCCAGTTGTCTGTCCTGGGGGACCTTATCTACCTCATCCAGGTGTCTTTCCTGGGGGACCCATCCACCTCATCCAGCTGTCTGTCTGGGGGGACCTCATCCTCTTCCTCTGTCTATGTGGCCTCTGGGACCTCAGCCTACTTCTCTACTTTGTGGCCTCTGGAACCTTAGTCACCCTCTCTACCTTGGTGGCCTCTGGTGCCTTAGTGGCCATCTTCACATGAGTGGACTCTGGAACCTCAGCCACCTTCTCTACTTTGGTGGCCTCTGGTCCCTTAGCTGCCACCTTCACTTGAGTCTCCTCTGGTACTTCAGTAACCTCTGCTCATGACCTCTCACCCTCAGCCATGTCCTCAGCCTAGTTCTCCTCTAGTACTTCCACCAATTGCTTTACATGGCTGATCTGCTGTGTCAACTGACACCTTCCCCTGAGTGTCCTCTGGGACTTCTGCCCCCTCCTGTACTCATGTGGCCTCTGGGACCTTGACCAGCTCCTCCAAATGCACTATGTGATATGTTGATTTTAACAGTAGAAAGTGATTTTTTTTAAGGAATTCATCTCTTCATTTTTTGCATGAATAGAAAGAAATGTCACAGGTGGTACTGCAGGGCTTTGCAGTAGAAGGTAACACTGGCTGAGATCCTGGTCACTTTTCTCAAGTTTCTGAGAGCACACAGTCAGTTGCATTATTTTCTATCATAAGTTTGGCAGCAGGTATCTCTTGCAGATGAAGAAAGATTTTTTTATTTTCTGTGGGGACAGAGTCTCACTCTGTCACACAAGCTGGAGTACAGTCATGCAATCCTGGCTCAGTTCAACCTCCACCTCCAGCATTCAGATGATCCTCCCACCCCAGCCTCCAGAGGAGCAGCTGGGACTACAGTCATACAACACCACGTTTGGCTTTTTTTTTTTTCCAGAGGGAGTCTTGTGATGTTGCCAGACTGGAGTGTAGTGGCGTGATCTCAGCTCACTACAACCTCTGCCTTTTGGTTTCAAATGATTCTCCTGCCTCAGCCTCCCAAGTAGCTGGAACTACAGTCTTTTTAACTTTTTGTAGAGACTGTGTTTCACCATGTTGCCCAATTAAAAAGGCCAGGTGCGATGGCTCGTGCCTGTAATCCCAGCACTGTGGGAGACCGAGTTGGGTGGATCACCTGAGTTCAGGAGTCTGAGACCAGCCTGGCCAACATGGTGAAACCTCATCTCTACTAAAAATACAAAAATTAGCTGGCATTGAAGTGGGTGCCTTTAGTCTTGGCTACTTGGGAGGCTGAGGCAGGAAAATTTTATTAACCCAGGAGGTGGAGGTTGCAATGCACTGAGATTTCACCACTGCACTCCAGCCTGGGCAGCAGAGTAAGACTCTGTCTAAAAAAGTCTGGGTGTGGTGGCTCACACCTGTAATCCCAGCACTTTTAGAGGCCGAGGGGGGTGAATCACGAGGTCAAGAGATTGAGACCATCCTAGCCAATATGGTGAAACCCCATCTCTACTAAAAATTTTAAAAAGTAGCTGGGCGTGGTGGTGCGTATCTGTAGTCCCAGCTACTTGGGAGGCTGAGGCAGAAGAATTGCTTGAACCTGGGAGGCGGAGGTTGCACTGAGCCGAGATCGTGCCACTGCACTCAAGCCTGGTGCCTGGTGACAGATCGAGACTCCATTTCAAAATAAATAAGTATATAAATAATTTTTTAAAATAAAAAAGAAAAAGAATTAAAAAGCCAAAGCCAGTTAAAATTTGAAAACAAGAATGACAGTGACATCCTGACATCCACAACAGACCGAGACCCTGCCATGATTTTAGAACCCTATGAACCCTCCCAGCAAACCTAGCAGGTGAGAGGACTCTCATCTCACAGAAGAAACTGAGGCCCAGGGGCAACAGTGTCTTGTCCAAGGTTACTGGGGTCTGCAGTGGAGCCCATGCCTCTTGATCCCAGCCCAGTGCATCTGTCAAGGGAGGCAGCTCCAGGCATAAACCTGCCAGGGCCTGCCTAGTGCAGTTCCAGGAGGCCCATGGCTCACCACACTCTCCACACGTCCTGAGGGGTCCCTGTCCAGATGGTGTCAGGGGCCAGTGAGCAGGGGACCCAAAAGCTGCATGGTGGGCACAGAGGTGAAGACACAGAGACCCAGAGAGGGAAGGGGTTTTGCCCAGGGTCACCCAGCCTGTCAGTTTCCTGAGGCTGCAAGTAACAAGTTACAGACTCAGTGGCTTCAAACAGCAGAAATTGATTCCTTCAAAGTTCTGGAGGCCAGAAGTCTAAAATCAAGGTGTCAGCAGGACCCTGCTTCCTCTAGTGGATCAAAGGGAGCCTAAATCTCCCCCAGGGAGCCCCTCAGGGCAGGGCGTGCACTAACTCTCAGTCACCTCTGCTCAGTAGTCTTAGCACTCACACAGTTTATTTGTATTTTTGTATTTTTGAGACAAAGTCTGGCACAGCCACCCAGGCTGGAGTGCAGTGGTGCCATCTTGGCTCACTGCAATCTCCACCTCCCAGGTTCAAGTGATTCTCCTGCCACAGCCTCCCTAGTAGCTAGGACTACAGGTGTGTGCCACCACACTCAGCTAATCTTTTGTATTTTTAGTAGAGATGGAGTTTCAGTGTGTTAGCCAGGATGGTCTCCATCTCCTGACCTTGTGATTTGCTTACCTGAGCCTCCCAAAGTGCTGGGATTACAGGCATGAGCCACTGCACCTGGCCTATTTATTATTTATTTATTGAGACAGAGTCTTGCTCTATCACCCAAGCTGGAATGCAGTAACAGGATCTTGACTCACTGCAACCTCCACCTCCCAAGTTCAAGTGAGTCTCCTGCCTCGGCCTTCTAAGTAGCTGGGACTACAGGCATGTGACACCACGCTGACTAATTTTTGTGTTTTTGATAGAGACAAGGTTTCACCATGGTCAACATGCTGCTCTCAAACTCCTGCCCTCAATTGATCTGCCTGCCTTGGCCTCCCAAAATGCTGGGATTACAGGCATGAGCTGTTGTGCCCAGCCAGGACTTAGACAGTTTAGAGGTTGTATTTGGGCTGGAGTAGAAACAGAACACAGGTAAAACTACCTCCTTAGAAGAGAAAGAGAGGAAGAAGTCCAAATGGCCAGGCACAGACAGCAAGACCCCGTAACAGAGATTAGTCCATACTGGGCCATGAGGTGGGACAATCAGTGTTGGGACAGGAGGTCACACACAAAAGGACTTAGTTTAGAGGTTTTGTCTGGGCTCAGAGCAAAGTTATGACAGCAACTGGCTCCTTGGAGGGTGGTGGAAAGGCTGGCTGTGACAGAGATAGCGGTCTCAGCAAGACATCTCTCATCCATGTTTCCTTTGCTTTGCTCTCATCCTCTGGACCTGAAAGATCTGATCCAGACAATTCCTTGAACCAGAAATGAAAGTGTCAGCCCTTGAAGCAGCTGTCCCAAAATGTGAAGTTTTGCTGATGGCTGAAAAATGGAAAGACAGGGGGCCAGCAGCCCCAGTTGGAGGCCTCCATATGTCCCCAAGGCAGCAGCAGTGAGGAGAAATTGATCTTAACACATCAGTGAATTCAACAGTGTGGGATTTGAGGAGAATTCAGTGGGAGAGGAACAAGTTCATAGCTGTCTCTACTCATAGATCTAAGAGGCTAAGCCCATTGCTGCTCCACGGCTAAGGCAGACACAGCAGAAGTGGAAACACTGAAAACCCCACTGATCACCTGAGTTCCTTCCCTCCCTCCCCCCTCCCCCTCCCTTCCTTCCTTTATTCTTTTTCTTCTTTCTTTCTTTCAAGACAGGGTCTCAATCTGTCACCAAAGCTGGAGTGCATTGACACTATCTCCGCTCACTGCAGCCTCCACCTCCCGTGTTCAAAGGATTCTCCTGCCTCAGCCTCCTGAGTAGCTGGGATTAGAGGCACCTGCCACCATGTCCAGCTAATTTTTGTATTTTTAGTAGAGTTGTAGTTTCACTGTGTTGGCCGGTCTGGTCTCGAACTCCTGGTCTCAAGTGATTCACCTGCCCTGGTCTCCCAAAGTGCAAGGATTACAGGTGTGAGCCACTGCCTCCAGCCTCACCTGAGTTTCTGGGAAGCAGAGGCTGGCTGCTGTGGGCTCAGGGCTCCTTCTCTTTCTCAGGGCCTCAGGTTCTCTTTGCCTCTGATGGGCCTAGCAGTTCTTTCTCAGACAGCTTAACAGGTGCCAAGACTGCAGGGAATGGTACAGAGAGTGAAGTGAGGTGGTTAGGTTCTGTGCTGATGCTTGGTGGCTTGAACAAAATTCCTAATTTCCAGATCCAGCCTTCCCAGTCCTGCCTCCTAGCCTCACTGTGAAGCTGCAGCCTCTCATTGGTGAAAGGCTGGTTGATCACCTCCTTGGACCTGGCAGCAAAGTTGAGCTCAGAGACCATGTCTGGGTAGAAGCATCTCTTGGGGAATGTTGGCCATGGAGATGCTGTGGGCCGAGCAACACAGAGTCCTGAGGTGGGACCAGACAGTGGGTGAGTCAGAAGCACTGCCTGGCTGAACATGGTGGCTCACTCTTGTAATCCCAGCAGTTTAGGAGGCCGAAGCAGGTGAATCACTTAAGCCTAGGAGTTCAAGTCCAGCCTGGCAACATGGTGAAACCCATCTCTACAAAAAATGCAGTAGTAACCTGGAAGCGGTGTGTACACCTGTAATCCCAGTTACTTGGGATGATCACTTGTCCCAGGGAGGTTGAGACTGTGGTGATCCATGATTTGCACCACTGTACTCCAACCTGGGCAGCAGAGCAACACCCTGTCTCAAAGAGAAAAAGAAAAGAAAAGAAAAAAGGCTGGGCAATGTGTCTCACACCTGTATCCCAGCACTCTGGGAGGCTGAAGCAGATGGATACTTGAGGTCAGGAATTCGAGATCAGTTTAGCCAATATTATGAAACCCCATCTCTCCTAAAAATCCAAAAAAATTAGCCAGTTGTGGTGGCAGGTGCCTGTAATGCCAGCTACTCAGGAGGCTGAGACAGGAGAATCCCTTGAATTCCACAGGGGGAGGTGGCAGTGAGCCGAGACTGTGTCACAGCACTCCAGGCTAAGTGACAGAGCAAGATTCATTCTCAAAATTTATTCTGAAAGATAAATTATGACATAGCAAATTTTTATAATCCATCTCAAAAAAAAAAAGTCAGCTGGGTGTGGTGGCTCACACCTGTTATTTCACCACTTTGGGAGACCTAGGAGGGCAGATCATGAGGTCAGGAGATCAAGATCATCCTAGCTAACACAGTGAAACCCTGTCTCTACTAAAAATACAAAAAAAATAGCCTGGCATGGCACACACCTGTAGTTCCAGCTACTCAGGAGGCTGAGGCAGGAGAATCACTTGAACTTGGGAGATGGAGGTTGCAGTGAGCCGAGATCTCACTATTGCCTCTAGCCTGGGTGACAGAGTAAGACTCCAGCTCAAAAAAACAAAAGGTCAAGCCTGCCTGTGCCTCAACTGCTCTTCCCCATACCCCACCCCTCTAGCAGGCCCCAGAACCTCCTTCTCCAGCCGATTTGCCCTGACACAGGTGGGCTGACCTACAACAGGTGGTGAGCTTATTGTCCCAAGGAGGCACACAGGGGAGGCCCTGCTTCAGTGCATCCACTGCCTTGCCCAGCACAAATCGGGAGGTGGAAGTGGCTCCACTGACGTTAGCCCAAGGCTCTTGGTGCCTGTGCGCTGGCTTCTTCTGCATCAGACTAGTCAATCAGGTTGTGTTTTCCCTCCCACAGGCAAGATGGGGCCAATAATTCCTGCTGGTCTACCTGGAAGTAGGAGCAGAGGTTTAGTGCTTGGCTCAGGCCCCAGGGCTCTCCCAGGTCCTCAAACCTGTCCACGGCCTCACCTTGACCTTGAGCACACCATGACTGCGGGAGGAGCACTGGTTGAGCTGGGTGGCTCCTCCAGTCCAATTTCGATTGACCGACAGGAAGGGCTGCTCAAAATCAGCAAAGCTCACTGTGCTTGCTTTGGCACCATATGTTAAAACTGGAACAATACAGAGATTAGCACGCCCCTGTGCAAGGATGGCACACGAATTTGTGAAGCATCCTATATAAAAATAATAATAATAGGCTGGCACACAGTGGCTCATGCCTGTAATCCCAGCACTTTGGGTGACCAAGGTGGGCAGATCACTTGAAGTCGGGAGTTTGAGGCCAGCCTGGGCAACATGGCAAAACTCTGTCTCTACTAAAAATACAAAATTAGCCAACTGTCATGGTAGATGCCTGTAATCCTAGCAACTCGGGGGGCTGAGATGGAGGATCACTTGAACCCAGGAGGCAGAGGTTGCAATGAGCAGAGATTGCTGCCACTGCACTCCAGCCTGGGAGAAAGAGAGAGAGACTTGTCTCAAAAAAAAAAAATCATCATCCTCATATAAAATCAGCAAAGCTAGCAATAGGCTTCTGCAGGAGGCCAGGAATTGGGGTGCTTTCCCAGAATTGGGGTGCTTTCCCATACTCTTCTGGATCACCAGGTCTCCCTATGCAGGGTCCAGGAGGCCGAACCCTGTGTAAGCAGTGAGGGGAAGGGCAGTTCTCCATACAGAGGCCACTTGCTTCCTGGCGATCAGTTTCCTTTCTCTGCTTTGTTCTCAGAGTTGTACCACCTGCCACCCCTGCCTCTGTCTTTCCAGGTCTCACCTCCCTCCTGCCCCAGCAGAGCTCTGTTCTAGAACTGGCCTTACTTTGAGCCTTTGTTGCTCCTCTTCCCACCAGCACGAGGCCTCATCCTTTCCTGGTGGAGCTCTAAGTAGGACATAGTGACAGGGAGGACCCAAGGCTGGCCCTAGGTGCCCTCTTCTCTTGTGAGCTCTGGGAGGTCCAGGAGAGCCTGGGAGTCACCCCAGGTTGCTCTGGGCTCCCAGCATTGTGTGCATCATCCCTGGGGAGGGAGGGAGAAAGATGTGAGGTTTTCTTGTCTGCTTCTGCAGCCCTTTCTGATGCAGAGCTGATTTCTCTCTGGCTCCCTCACCTGCCCCTGTGGACCTGTGTGCAGGCACATTGGCAACCACCTTCCAGCAAGTGCCTTAGGATGACCCCGCTGAACCTGCAGAGAGATCGAACTCCTGACCTCAGGTGATCCACATGCCTTGGCCTCCCAAAGTGCTGGGATTACAGGCATGAGCCACTGCACCCAGCAAATTTTTGTTTCTTAGAATAAATGATTAATAAACTATGACATGAGGCCAGGTGCAGTGGCTCATGCCAGTAATCCCAGCACTTTGGGAGACTGAGGCAGGTGAATCACTTGAGCAGAGGAGTTTGAGACCAGCCTGGCCAACATGGCAAAACCCCGACGCTACTAAAAATAGAAAAATTACACTGTTATGGTGGTATATGCCTGTAATCCCAGTTACCTGAAAGGCTGAGGCATGAGAATCACTTGAACCTGAGAGGTAGAGGTTGTTGTGAGCCAACATCATGCTACTGCACTCCAGCCTGGGTGACAGAGCAAGATTCTGTCTCTAAATAAATAGACAGTAAAACAAAACAAAATAAAATAAACTATGACTTGGCACATTCCTATAATCACATCTTATAAAGCAATTTAAACGGACAAAAACGCCATAGTGTACCATGCTTAAGAATGGTTCTACCAACCAGACTAAGCTTGAATTCAAACTCTGCCTCTCAGTGTGCATAACTGTGAATTATTTAATTTTCCTCCCTGTGCACCTCAGTTTTCTCATCTATAAAAAGGAGACACTAATGGTACCCATTCATAGGGTTACTGATGATTACAGGAATTAATGCATGTAAAGCACTTAAGACAATGCTTTTTAGAATAGTAGGTGTTCAATAAATGTTATTCTGTAATGAGATAGGAAAAATCTGTCTTCTTCAAAAGAGTCCAAGTGCAGGAGCAGTTCTCTTAACTGAACCTGACCTAACCAACATTTACCTTCTATTTCCCTGTAAAACATATGAGTGATGCTAACAGCCCATTGACTACTATGTCCGGCAGGTTACTATCGGGAAACCATTTGAATTAACTAACCAACTTCCGATTCTATTAATACAAGATTTTTAAAAAGGGACTCTGCTGTAGCAAGTCCCTTTTCTTTTTTCATTATAAATGTATACACATGGAATTAAAAAATTCTGGGCTGAGCTTGGTGTTTTATGCCTATAATCCTAGCATTTTGGGAGGCTGAGGTGGGTGAATCACCTGAGGTCAAAAGTTTAAGACCAGCCTGGCCGCCAGGTGTGGTAGCTTACACCTATGATACCAGCACTCTGGGAGGCCAAGGCAGCAGATCATGAGTTCAGGAGTTTGAGACCACCCTGGCCAACATGGTGAAACCCCATCTCCACTAAAAATACAAAAATTAGCTGGGCATGGGGCAGGTGCCTGTAATCCCAGATACTCATGAGGCTGAGGTAGGAGAATCACTTGAACCCAGGAGGCGGAGGTTACAGTGAGCCAAGACTGCCCCATTGTGCTCCAAACTGGGCTACAGAACAAGACTCCTCCTGACAAAAAAAAAAAAGACCATTCTGGCCAACATGTTGAAACCCTGCCTCTACTAAAATGTAAAAATTGGTTAGGCATAATGGCAGGTGCCTGTAATCCCAGCTACTAGGGAGGCTGAGACTAGAGAATCACTTGAATCCAGGAAACGGTGTTTGTAGTGAGCTGAGATTATGTCACTGCACTCCAGCCTAGGTGGCTGAGTGAGACTACCTCAAAAAAAAAAAAAAAAGAAAAAACTTCTGGAAGGATACTTATACCCAATTATATCACCTTTTCAAAACTCTTAAATTAAATATATAAAATTAAAGAGTCTTAAATTGGGCAGGACTGTTGGCCCATGCTTATAATCCCAGCATTCTGGGAGGCTGATGCAGGAAGATCACTTGAGACCAGGAGTTCCAGACCAGCCTGGTTAACAAAAAGAGACCCTCATCTCTACAATTTTTTTCTTTTAATCATCCAGGCATGCTTGTGTATGTTTATACTCCTAGCTATTCAGGAGGCTGAGGCAGGAGGATTGCTTCAGCCTTGGAGTTTGAGGCTGCAGTGAGACATCATTGCACCACTGCACTACAGCCTAGGCAACAGAACAAGATCCTATCTCTAAAAAAAAAAAAAAAAAAAAAAAAAAAAAAAAACTCAGGACAGGCACAGTGGCTCACGTCTGTAATCCCAGCACTTTGGGAGGCTCAGGCAGGTGGATCACTTGACATCAGGAGTTCGAGACCAGCCTGGCCAGCATGGTGAAACCCCATCTCTACTAAAAATACAAAAAAAAAATTAGCCAGCATGGTGGTGCATGCCGGTAGTCCCAGTTGCCTGGGAGGCTCAGGTGGTAGAATGGCTGGAACCTGGGAGGTAGAGGTTGCAGTGAGCTGAGATTGTACCACTGCACTCCAGCCTGGGTGACAGAGTAAGATTCTTTCTGACACACACACACACACACACACACACACACACAAATTTTTAAAAGCACCTGAGACCGAAATGTTCATCAACTGATGAAAAGATTTTTATTTTATGAGACGAGGTCTCACTTGGTCACCCAGGCTAGAATACAGTGGTGTGATCTTGGCTCACTGCAGCTTCTTCATCCTGGGCTAAAGGGATCCTCCCACCATGGCCTTCCAAAATACCAGAATTACAAGCGTGAGCCACTACACCAGGCCCCAGAGTTTTAAAATGTGGCATATCCACACAGTGAAATATTATTCACAATAAAAACAAAGTACTGTTATATGCTATAGCATGCACCAACCTGAAAAAATATTACACTAAGTGCAGTCACAAAAGACCTCATATTATACAATTCTATTTAAGTGAAATGACTTGAATATGCAAATCTGTAGATTAATGATTGCCTCAGCCTGGGGAGGATGGAGGGATTGAGTAGTGATAACTAACAGGTATGAATTTCTTTTTGGGGTGGTAAAAATGATCTAAAATTGATTATGGTGATGGTTACACAACTCTGTGAATATCCCAAAACCACTGGATTGCACACTTTAAATAGAAAGATCGTAAGGTATATGAATTATATCTCCATTTCTCAGAAGCCATGAGAGCTGTTTACATGCTGCTATACCAGCAACTAGAATTTGAGATTAATACTGTTACCAAACTAGCAGCAGGTGAAGGCCTCAGAGCTCCTATTTGAAAAGCAATGTTATTATAATATGGATTTACTTATGCCTAATACAATATGCCCAGAAAGTTGCCTACTCTAGCATGGATTCTCAAAAGCATCTGCATTTTGGTGAGTGTTTTGTTTTTTGTCCTTTGGAGTGCAATGGTGAGATCTTGGCTCACTGCAACCTCTGCCTCCTGGGCTCATGTGATCCTCCCACCACAGCCTCCTCAATAGCTGGGACCACAGGTGCATCCCACCCAATACAAACACCGCCTCGCTAAAGTTTGTATTTTTTTGTAGAGACAGAGTTTCACCATGTTGCCCAGGCTGGTCTTGAACTCCTGGCCTCAAGCGATCCTCCTCCTACTTTGGCCTCCCAAAGTGCTAGAATTACAGGTGTGAGCCACCGTGCCCAGCCAGAGAGTTTTAAAAATTACCAAGGATGGGTTTCACTCCCAGTCATTCTCAATGAGTTGGTCTCGGATGGGGCCGGGCATCAATAGGTCTTCAAATGCCACAGGTGATTCTACTTTTAGTTTTTTTTTTTTAAGCCAGTCAAATATAGCTGTGCAGATGATTCTAGTAGGCACCCAAAGTTTACCTCTATTGTTGCAGATTCACACAACTTGGAGCCCTGTTGGTTATATATTTTTTTGTTGTTGTTTTTCTGTTTTTGAGACAGGGTGTCAATCTGCAGCCCAGCCTATAGTGCAATGGTGCAATCTCAGCTCACTGCAATCTCTGCCTCCCAGGTACAAGCAATTCTCCTGCCTCAGCTCCCCAAGTAGCTGGTAATACAAGCTTGCACCACCACACCTGGCTAATTTTGTATTTTTAGTAGAGATGGGATTTCACCATGTTGTCCAGGCTGGTCGAGAATTCCTGACCTCAGGTGATCCACGTACCTTGGCCTCCAATGGGCTGGGATTACAGGCGTGAGCCTCATGCCCAGCCTATTGACTGAATTAAGAAAAACCCAAATTTGTGGTGTAAAAATGGTATCCTCCAGAATCCAGGCTACTCTCATTATCTAATAAAGACAGTATCTATTCCTTTTAAGGGCTCCTCAGATAAGTGTGATACTTTCCTTATAGGTATGTAGCTGATTTCTTGAAGTTGGTTCTGTACTAAGATAATACCATGTAAGTGAAAATGGAATTAAAAACTAAATGTAGCCAGGCATGGTGGCTCATGCCTGTAATCCTAGCACTTTGGGAGGCCGAGGTGAGGGGATCATGAAGTCAGGAGATCGAGACCATCCTATCACGGTGCAACCCCATCTCTACAAAAAATTAGCTGGGTGTGGTGGCATGTACCTGTAATCTCAGCTACTTGGGAGTCTGAGGCAGGAGAATCTTTTGAACCTAGGAGGCAGAGGTTGCAATCAGCAGAGATCGCTCCACTGCACTCCAGCCTGGGTGACAGAAAAAAAAAAAAATAGGGCTGGGCATGGTGGCTCATGCCTGTAATCTCAGCACTTTGGGAGCTGAGGCAGGTGCATCACCCAAGGTCAGGGGTTTGAGACCAGCCTGATGAACATGGAGAAATCCCATCTCTACTAAAGATAGGCAGGCATGGTGGTGCATGTCTGTAATCCCAGCTACTCGGGAGGTTGAGGCAAGAGAATCACTTGAATCCAGGAGGTGGAGGTTGCACTCCAGCCTGGGAAGCAAGAGCAACAAGAGCAAAAACTCCATCTCAAAAAAAAAAAAATTAAAAATTAAATATGAAATAAAATGAATTAATTGAGACAGGGTCTTACTATGTTACTCAGGCTGGTCTCAAACTCCTGGACTCAAGTGATCCTCTTATCTTGGCCACTGAAAAGTGGGGAGGCATGAGCCACTGCACCCAGCCCAAACCCAAATATGGTGGAGTTTTTATTGTTGTTGTTTTTAAGATGGAGTCTCATTCTTTCCACCCAGGCTGGAGTGTGATGGCGGGATGTTGGCTCACTGCAACCTCCTCCTCCTGGGTTCAGGTGATTCTCCTGCCCCAGCCTCCTGAGTAGCTGGAATTACAGGTGGCCATCACTATGCCCAGCTAATTTTTGTATTTTTAGTAGAGACAGGTTTTCACCCTGTTGGCCAGGCTAATCTCGAACTCCTGACCTTAGGTGATCCACCCGCCTTGGTCTTCCAAAGTGCTGGGATTACAGGCATGAGCCACTGCACCTGGTACAAATATTTCTTTTAACCTCCTTTACTGACTATGATTCTCAATTTTTGTAGCCTAAGCACTTAAGTTATTGGACTAATTTGAGAAGAGAAACCTTAATATGACATGTAAAAGCAAATTCCTTCTAAGGAGCCATGTTATTATCCAATCAATTTATTTAAAAGAAAGAGAGGCTAGGTGTGGTGGCTCATGCCAGTAATCCCAGCACTTGAGGTCAGGAGTTGGAGACCAGTCTGGCCAACATGATGAAACCTCCTCTCTACTAAAATTACTAAAATTAGCCGAGGCTGGTGGTGTATACCTGTAATCCCAGCTACTCAGGAGGCTGAGGCTAGAGAATGGCTTGAACCTGGGAGGCAGAGGCTGCAGTGAGCCAAGATTGCACCACTACAATCCAGCCTGGGTAACAGAGTGAGACCTTGTCTCAAAAAACAAAAAAGAAAAACCTTCCTTTTTAGTTTTAAGTATCCTTGCTTACAAAAGTATGGTCTAAAGACGAGTAGCACTAGCATCACTAGGGAGCTTGTTAGAATTACTGAATCAGGCCGGGCATGGTGGCTCGTGCCTGTAATCCCAGCACTTTGGGAGGCTGAGGTGGGCAGATCACCTGAGGTCAGGAGTTTGAGACCAGCCTGGCCAACATGGTGAAACCCTGTCTCTACTAAAAATAGAAAAATTAGCTGGGCATGATGGTGGGTACCTGTAATCCCAGCTACTTGGGAGGCTGAGGCAGGAGAATCGCTTGAACCTGGGATGGGGTGGTTGCAGTGAGCAGAGATCGAGAGAAACTCCATCTAAAAAGAAGAAACACTGAATCACAGACTGAATCAGAACCCACCGCATCTTAACAAGAATTCCCCAGGTGATTTCTGTGAATGTTAAAGTTTGAAAACACTTCTGGTCTAGTTGGCCTTTGCAACCTTGCTGTTTTATTCTTTTTGTTTTTGTTTGTTTGTTTCATGAGATAGAACCTCACTCTGTTGCCCATGCTAAAGTGCAGTGGTACAAATGAATGCTGGTATCTGGAGGGTAGGTGGGATTACCCAGCGAGTGGGCTTCTGATAAAAGGGTAAGTTCAGCTTCCATCCACTCTCTATGTCCTGTGCATGCTTGCCTCTCTGCTATGGTATGAGACTGCAAGGAGGCCCTCACAAGTTGTGGCCCCTTGATCTTAGATTCCTCAGCCTCCAGAATTGTGAGCCAAATACATTTGTTTGTTTCTTTCTTTCTTTCTTTCTTTCTTTCTTTCTTTCTTTCTTTCTTTCTTTCTTTTTTTTGAGACAGGCTCTTGCTCTGTCACCCATGCTCGAGTGCAGTGGCTCAATCTCAGCTTACTGCAACCTCCACTTCTCAGGTTCAAGCGATTCTCTTGCCTCAGCCTCCTGAGTAGCAGGGATTACAGGCATGCAACCCCATGCCTGGCTAATTGTTATATTTTTAATAGAGACGAGGTTTCACCATTATGGTCAGGTTGATCTCAAACTTCTAATCTTGTGATCCACCCACTTCGGCCTCTTAAAGGCTGGGATTACAGGCCTTAAGCTTCTTTATAAATCACTCAGTGTATGGTATTCTGTTATAGCAGCAGAAAACATAAAGAGTTTAGATATTTTAATCTTATTTAATTAGAGCCACCTCACCCGGCCTTAAACTTCTATTCTTTATAAATCACTCAGTGTATGGTATTCTGTTATAGCAGCAGAAAACAATAAAGCGTTTAGATATTTTAATCTTATTTAATAAAGATGTACTGAGTCACATGTAGAAGACATTCTTACTTCTCAGGATCTTACAACTGCCCTATAATCAATAGAAAAGGAGATGCCCAAGATTTTTGTTTCCACCTTTATTCAGGCTCAACTGAAGGATCTTCAGAGGTGCTGGGGTCAAATAGAAACACTCTCTGGCTCCTCCTATGCTCTGTTGGGCCTAGCAAGTGGGTTAGGAAAGACTGTTCCAAGAGTGAGTATGTCAAGCAACAAAAGTATGTCCTGGCTGGGCATGGTGGCTCAAGCCTGTAATCCCAGCACTCTGGAAGGCCGAGGTGGGTGGATCACCTGAGGTCAGGAGTTCGAGACCAGCCTGGCCTACATGGTGAAACTCCATTTCTACTAAAATACAAAAATTAGCCGGGCATGGTAGCATGCACCTGTAATCCCAGCTACCCTGGAATATGACACAGAAGATTGGCTTGAACCCAGGAGACAGAGGTGGCAGTCAGCTGAGATTGTATCACTGTATACCACTCCAGCCTGGGCAACAGAGTGAGACTCCATATCAAAAAAGAAAAAAAAAAAAGAATGCCCAGCTAATTTTTGTATTTTTGGTAGAGACAGGGATTCATCATGTTGATCAGGCTGGTCTCAAATTCCTGATCTCAAGCAATCCACCTGTCCGGCCCCCCAAAGTGCTGAGATTACAGACATGAGCCACTGCACCCAGCTCATACTGCTTTTTCAGTGAATAGTATTCCTTTTTCAAAAAATTTAAATCAACTTAGTTATCTTTTTCAGATTTTCTTTGTGAAATGACTTGTATAAAGAAACATGCAGGCAAGGCACAGTGGCTCACGCCTGTAATCCTAGTACTTTGGGAGGCAGAAAGGGATGGATCATTAAAGGTCAGGAGTTTGAGACTAGCCTGGCTAACATGGTGAAACCCTGTCTCTACTAAAAATACAAAAAAATTAGCCAGCCATGGTGGTGCATGCCTGTAATCTCAGCTACTGCAGAGGCTGAGGCAGGAGAATCGCTTGAACCCAGGAGGCAGAGGTTGCAGTGAGCTGAGATTGCACTACTGCACTCCAGTCTGGGCAACAGAAAATCTATCTCAAAAAAAAAAAACAAAAAAACCAACAACTTATCATTATGGGAGTTTCTGATCAATCTCCCTCACTCTCTTTCTTTCCTCCTGCCTTGGGTAAATCAAGAGTTGACAAGCAACACATTTTGCAAAGGAAATGACAATAATCATTCACCTCCTGGTCATATGTGATTACCCCATTAAAAGCATTCTACAGAATATAGCCATTTATTTTGGTACTTGATGGACTTTTGAGGATTCCCATCAAACTGGATGAACAGGGAATCTCTAGGGCAGCCTCCAAGAGCAGAAGAAAAGGGATGACTCAGATGTTGCTAAACATCAACAAACTGAAATGACAGAGTGCAAAGGACATTTCAGTTTTTAATAGACTAGTGCTAAAACCAATGATTAAGCACCAATGTTCTCGGGGCTGTCAAATTTTCACAAATATACATAATGTATTTATCGAGTAATGAGCTTCACATTCGTTGAACTGCAAACTTGCAGAACTTAAAACAAGATCTTGCAGAAGGCTTCCAAGAATGCCTATGACTCTTGTTAAGTAAGAGTTCCTTCAG
This sequence comes from Saguinus oedipus, assembly GCA_031835075.1. NCBI lineage: Eukaryota > Metazoa > Chordata > Mammalia > Primates > Cebidae > Saguinus > Saguinus oedipus. Next base: position 94,340,237 of record CM063183.1, on the reverse strand, counting down.
CTAGGTGTGGTGGCTCATGCCTGTAATTCCAGTACTTTGGAAGGCCGAGGCAGGCAGATCGAGAGGTCAGAAGCTCGAGACTTTCCTGGCTAACATGGTGAATCCCCTTCTCTACTAAAAATACAAAAATTAGCAGGGAATGGTGGCACAAACCTGTAGTTCCAGCTACTCGGGAGGCTGAGACAGGAGAATCGCTTGAACCCAGGAGGCTGAGGTGCAGTGAGCCAAGATCATGCCACTGCACACCAGCATGGGTGACAGCAAGACTCTGTCTGGGAGGAGAAAAAAAAAAAATAACAGAAGAAACTTTTTTTTTTTTTTTGAGATAGTGTGTCACTCTGCCACCCAGCTTGGACATAAGGAACTCTTTTTTTTGTTTTTAATTGTTGTATTTTTAGTAGAGATGGAGTTTCACCTTGTTAGCCAGGATGGTCTCTATCTCCTGACCTCGTGATCTGCCTGTCTCAGCCTCCCAAAGTGCTGGGATTACAGGTGTGTGCCATCATGCCCTGCCCCCTATGTTTTCAAAAACTGTATTGAAATAGAGTTCACATAGCATACAACTTCTCCATTTAAGGCATCAATTCAATGGCATTTAGTATATTCACAAATCCTTTCTTTTTGTGTATATGTACCACACTTTCTTTTTTTTTTTTTTTTTTTTTTTGAGATGGAGTTTCACTCTTGTTACTCAGGCTGGAGTGCAATGGCACGATCTCGGCTCACCGTCCGCCTCCTGGGTTCAAGCAATTCTCCTGCCTCAGCTTCCCGAGTAGCTGGGACTACAGGCGTGCGCCACCATGCCCAGCTAATTTTTGTAATTTTAGGAGAGACGGGATTTCACCATGTTGACCAGGATGGTCTCGATCTCTTGACCTTGTGATCCACCCGCCTCTGCCTCCCAGAGTGCTGGGATTATAGGCGTTAGCCACCGCGCCCGGCCAATACCACACTTTCTTTGTCCATTTATCTGTTGTTGGATGCTTAGGTTGATTTTGTATTTCAGCTGTTGTGAATAGTGCTGCAATAAACATGGGAGTGCAGATGTGTGTTTGATATACTGAGTTTCTTTCTTGTGGGCATGTACACGGCAGTGTGACTGCTGAATATATGGTAGTCCTATTTTCAGTTTATTGAGGAATCTCCATGCAGTTTTACATAGTGAATAAACTATTTTGCATTTCCGCCAAGAGTGTCTGAGTGCTCCTGTTTCTCTGTATCCTTGTCAGCATTTGTTGTTTTCTGACTTTTTGATAATCGGCATGTTAATGGAGGTTAGATGATATTTTGTTGTGGTTTTGATGTGGATTTCTATGATGATTAGTGATGTTAAACATGTTTGCATATACCTGTTGGCCATTTGTATGTCTTGTCTTGGAAAATATCATTTGAGATCTTTTGCCTTTTTAAATTTTTTGCCCATGCTGTCGTTTATTGCGTGGAATGGGGCTGTAGGGGTCAGTGGGGCATGGGGGCCACAGTGGGGGCACTGCTGCCTCCGCTGGTCAGTTCATTCATTGGCAGGGGGATCCCAGCCTCGCCTTGGTGCCCTGCCCAGCCAGGACAGCTGGCCCCTCAGTGCGGGTGCTGCAAGGAGCCAGGGTGCTGCTCCCGGAGGTCACCGCGGGACCTGCGTGGATGGGGGCTGGGCCGATTATTGCGTGAGCGCGATGGGGACTGTGGGGGACAAGTATTGCACTTAGAAAACCATCCTCAGACCGGGCGAGGTGGCTCACGCCTGTAATCCCAGCAGTTTGGGAGGCCGAGGAGGGCGGATCACGAGGTCAAGAGATGGAGACCATCCTGGCCATGGTGAAACCCCGTCTCAAAAAATAAACGAATGAATGAATGAATGAATAAATAAATAAAATAAAATAAAGAAAACCATCCTCATCAGACCTCCGGCCACCTAGAGGGCCAGGGGCGGGAGGGAATAGGGGGATGGGGGGCGAGCAGGGGGCGGGTGGGGCTCCACAGGTGGCTCCTCTTGGCCACTGGGCTGTTCTGTCCGTTTTATAGCTAGGGAAACTGAGGCACCGAGGTGAAGGCAGCCCCCTCGCACATGAGGCCGCCGCTGGGGGCAGGGGCGATGGGGGTGGGCGCAGGGCGATGAGGGGGAACCGCCCGGGACTTGGAGAGGCAGTCCCACACGCCTGGCCGGTCGGTCCATCCGTCCGACTATGGTTGCCTACCTCAAGTCTGTGGCTTCTGAGGGGGCTGGCGACTAGGGCAGCACGATGTCATGGCTTTGGTCTGGATGACGGCCCGGTCCCCGGCCCGCCTGGGCCCGCAGGGTATTTGATGAGGGTCACAAGTTGGACGAGAGGCACCAGCTTGAGGAGTCCCAGGGGTCCAGGTCGCCGGTGGCACCGGGAGAGGCCGAGTCCCGGCAGGCTGGGCTGGGCGCAGGGTGGAGCTGCTGGCAGGGGGCGGAGACCGCAGGGCCAGGCATGTCATGGCTTTTGCCTACTTTTTAATAGGATTATTTAGGAGTTTTGATTTTGAGTTATTAGATATTCTGGCTATTAATCCTTTGTTGGATGAATAGTGTGCAAAAATTTTCTCCCATTCTGTGGGTTATCGCTTCACTTTGTTTGTTTCTTTGTTTTTGACGGAGTCATCTCACTCTGTTGCCCAAGCTGGAGTGCAGTGGCACGATCTTGACTCACTGCAACCTCCGCCTCCCAGGTTCAAGGGATTCTCCTGCCTCAACCTCCCTAGTAGCTGGAGATTACAGGCACCCACCACCATCCTTGACTTATTATTTGTATTTTAGTAGAGACAGGGTTTCACTATATTGGCCAGGCTGGTCTAGAACTCCTGACCTCAGGAAATCTGCCTGCCTCGGCCCTCCCAAAGTGCTGGGATTACAGGCATTAACTACAGCGCCTGGTCCACTTTATTTTTCATTTAAATAAAACAAAGTTTTGTTCTGTGCAGAAGCTTTTTAGCTTGATGTGACCCTATGTATCAATTTTAGCTTTGGTTGCCTGTGCTTTTGATGTCTTACTCAAAAAATCTTTGAGTAGACCAGTATTCTAAAGCATTTCTTCGGTGTTTTCTTTTTCTTCTTCTTCTTTCTTTTTTTTTTTTTAGATGGAGTCTTGGTCTGTTGCCTAGGCTGGAGTGCAGTGGCCTGATATCAGCTCACTACAACCTCCATCCCCTGGGTTCAAGCAATTCTCCTGCCTCACTCATCCTCCCTAGTAGCTGGAATTATAGGTGTGCACTACAATACCTGGATAATTTTTGCATTTTTAGCAGAGACGGGGTTTTGCTATGTTGGCCGGGATAGTCTGGAATGCCTGAGCTCAGGCAATCTGTCCACCTAGGCCTGGGCTGGGAGTATAGGCCTGAGCCACTTTGCCTGGCCTGTAGTTTCTTACATGTGAGTTTTTAATTAATTTTAATTTGCTCTTAGATACAGTGAGGCATAGGGGTCTAGTTTTATTCTTCACACATAGATAGCTCTCATTTTCTGAGCACCACTTATCAAAGACACCATACCATCTGTTCCCAAAGCTATGTTCTTGGTGCCTTGGTGAAAAAATATCCATGGCTATAAGTGCATGGATTATTTGTGGGTTCTCTATTGTGTTCCATTGGCCCATGACATCCTTCCTTTTTGATATTATAAAGTCACTATTTCCATCCTGTCAACCTTGCTGTGCTTCAACCAAGCAGGGCCTGTAGGACCCAGATTTTAGTGTGGACTGGTGAGGCCAGAGCTTCTCTAGGCTGCTCAAGAAATCTGTACTCGGGAGGGAAAAAAAAAAAGAAAAGAAATCTGTGCTCAAGTCCTTGGTCTGCAGGGAGGACCAAATCCCCAGGCACGACCCCACAAAAACACTGTTAGGTAAACCACAGTGTGAAACAGCTTGAGAAATAGAATCTGTGTCATATCCAACATTTCCTCACACTCATGATTGTGTGATTGGGACACCTGAGCAGGAGGAACCAGAAGAGTACCCTCTCCACCTGCATGTCCAGGTCCCCTTTGGGTCACCGAGGGCATGAGATGGAAGCAGGGGCATCTGGGATGGGGCAGGTTATGGTCAGGGGCAGTGGGGCTGGTGGGCGCTGGGCAATGGGGGTGGTGGTGTTAGGGAAAGGTCTGGGGCAGGGCAGAGATCAGGAGAAAGAGCATTCCGGCAGGGTTCAGAGACAGGTCAGTAGGTCGGCAGACACAGGAGCAGGTGACGTTGCAGGAGAAGGGCTCTGTTTTCCTCTCGTCTTCTTTTTGGTGCTGCACGAGCATCCCACTGCTCCCCCAACCCTGTCGATCCCCTGCCCTCACTCCCGGGGTCTTCGAACCCCTTCCTTCACCCCTGGCACGCACCTTCTTTTTGTTTTTCTTTTTTTTTTCTGTTTTTCATTTTGGTTTTTGAGATAGAGTCTTGCTTTGTCACCAGGTTGGAGTGCAGTGGCACGATCTCAGCTCACTGCAACCTCCACCTCCCAGGTTCAAGCGATTCTCCTGCCTCAGTCTCCCGAGTGGCTGGGATTAGTAGTGCACACCACCACACCTGGCTAATTTTTGTATCTTAGTAGAGACAGGGTTTCACCATATTTGCCAGGCTATCTTGAACTCTTGACCTCAGGTGATCCACCTGCCTCTGCTTCCCAAAGTGCTGGGATTACAAGTGTGAGCCACCACACCTGACTGTAGCACACACCTTATTAAGGACAGTTGCTTTCTGGATTCTTCCTTAGATTCTGATTTCTAATCCTTCCTAACCCAGCTCACTGCCCCACCTCCCACCCCTATCCTCCCATTCTGCCTCACTTTCTCCTTTCCAGATTCCCACCTTTTCCCACAATCCATCTTAGCCTCAGATTCCCGCCCTTCAGGTTCCAGTGTTCTCAGGAGTTTGCTACCAGACTGGCCAACATGGTGAAACCCTGTCTCTACTAAAAATACAAAAATTAACTGGGCATGATGTCGGGTGCCTGCAGTCCCAGCTACTTGGGAGGCTGAGGCAGGAGAATAGCTTGAACTCAGGAGGTGGAGGTTGCAGTGAGCCGAAATCACACCACTGCACTCCAGCCTGGGTGAACGGTGAGACTCCATCTCAAAAAAAAAAAAAATTAATAAATCAACAATGTTTTAACTACAAGTTATAATTATAAAAACATTATCTTAATTTTATAGGTTTTTTGTTTTGCAGTTTTTTGAACACTTTCATTTCCTTATTAAAGTTCTAGAACTTGTTTTTTAGTTCATTGCTTTTATTTTAATTTTTGAGATAGTGTCTCACTGTCACCCAGGATGGAGTGCAGTGGCAGAATTTTGGTTCACTGCAACCTCTGCCTCCCAGGTTGAAGCAATTCTCCTGCCTCAGCCTCCTGGGTAGCTGGGATTACAGGCATGTGCCACCACTCCTGGCTAATTTTTGTATTTTAAGTAGAGATGGGAGTTTCACCATGTTGGCCAGGCTGGTCTTGAATTCCTGACCAGGAATAAGTGATCCACCCACCTTGGCCTCCTAAAGTGTTGGGATTATAGGCGTGAGCCACCACACCTGGCAATTTAGTCATTCAATTATTTCTTTATCAGTATGAAATCATAGATATGTAGTTTATATTTTGGGTTATAATCCAGTATTTATTTTGTTGCTCAAATTATTCCAGCTCTAGCCACTGGGAGATCTGTCAGTTGGCTCCTGGACCTCTGACATATTCTCATCATTGTGGGTTTGTGTTTGTTCAGCAGTTTTCTGCTTTCTGGAATGACAAGATGCTCCAGGCTTATCCTCTATGTATTTCCTGCTCCAGTTTTAGAATCAGCCATCTCTTCAAAGTGCATTGGTTCCTTTTATGGAGAATGAGATTAGAAATCAATATCTGAGTGGCAAGTGTGTTCTTTGCTACTGGGTGTCATTCCGTTTTAAGCCTCCATCAACTGACAGAGCAAGGAAGTATGTATGTATATACGACTTTATGCATATGCATTACCTAAATATTTCTATTCATAAGCATCTGTATCTAAATTAAGTTAAACAGAATGGCCAGGCACAGTGGCTTGTACTTGTAATCCCAGCACTTTGGGAGGCAGAGGCAGATGGATCACCTGAGGTCAGGAGTTCAAGACCAGCCTGGCCAACATGGTAAAACCCCATCTCTACTGAAAATAAAAACATTAGCTGGCATCATGGCACATGCCTGTAATCCCAGCTACTTGGGAGGCTGAGGCAGGAGAATTGCTTGAACTCGGGAGTCAAAAGTTGCATTGAGTAGAGATTGTGCCAGTGTACTCCAGCCTGGGCAACAGAGCGAGGCTCCATCTCAAAACAAACAAATGAACAAACAAAAAACAAACTAAACTAAAGATGAGTTCATAGTTATGACTCCAACTCTAATCCATTACCTCATGGATTATTCTTGAATGCACTCGCCCTTGCCCCCACTGATCTGTAACCTCCCATGCTGATGGTGAGAAACATTCTCCTACCATCTGCCATCTGTGTATTTAACTGTTCAGTTCTCTGTATATGTATAGCAGTGCTTCAACTGTTAATTAATACCCATGTGATAAATGACTTTATCAACTGGAGACAGTGCTACTGTATAGCTCCTTTTGCCCTTCACATCATGGACTCCACTCACTTTCAGTGCTACTTAGGTTAGCACATTTCCCCCAAACTCCCTCTGTGAGGTTGTTTCATACATTTGTAATTTAGTTAGATTGCCTTGTCCCATTCTGCATTTCATCCAGGGATTCCCCCAACCCTCTAAAGATTTTTTCAAATTTGCATATATTAAGATTCACTCTTGGCTGGGCGTAGTGGCTGATACCTGTAATCCCAGCACTCTGGGAGACCAAGGTGGGTGGATCACAAGGTCAGGAGTTCAAGACCAGCCTGACCAATATGGTGAAATCTTCTCTCTACTAAAAATACAAAAAATTATTCAGGCATGGTGGCTAATGCCTGTAATCCCAGCTACCCAGGATGCTGAGGCAGGAGAATTGCTTGAACCCAGGAGGCAGAAGTTGCAGTGAGCTGAGATTGTACCACTGCACTCCAGCCTGGGTGATGGAGCAAGACTCCAACTCAAAAAAAAAACAGATTCACTCTCTGTGCCATTAAATTCTATGAATTTTGCTGAAACCCTGTTATCATCTCTCCACCATTATTGTATCATTCAGAATAGTTTCATTCCCTAAAAGTCCCATGTGGTTTTTTTTTGTTTGTTTGTTTTGAGAAGGAGTTTCGCCCTTGTTACCCAGGCTGGAGTGCAATGGCGCGATCTCGGCTCACTGCAACCTCCGCCTCCTGGGTTCAGGCAATTCTCCTGCCTCAGTCACCTGAGTAGCTGGGATTACAGGCACACGCCACCATGCCCAGCTAATTTTTTATATTTTTAGTAGAGACGGGGTTTCACCGTGTTGACCAGGATGGTCTCGATCTCTTGACCTCATGATCCACCCGCCTTGGCCTCCCAAAGTGCTGGGATTGATTACAGGCTTGAGCCACCGTGCCCGGCCCGCAAGTCCCATGTGTTTTATCTATTCAACCCTTCCACTCTCCCCTGAACCCCTGGCAACCAGTGATCTTTTTAATGTCTCTATAGTTTTGCCTTTTCCAGAACATTATGTTAATCCTTTTAGTGTTGCTAGAAAGAAATATCTGAGGCTGGGTAATTTATAAAGAGGTTTATTTGGCCCACAGATCTGCAGGCTATACAAGAAGCATGGCACCAGCATCTACTTCTGGTGATATCCTCAGCCTGCTTCCACTCATGGTGAAAGGCGAAAGGAACCGATGTGCAAATATCACATAGTGAGAGACAGGGGAGGAAGGTACTTTTTAAACCAGGCTCTTTTTAACCACCAACTGTCATGTAAACTAATAGAGTGAGTACTCATCCCATTGCATGTACCCCTTTCCCTTCCAGGGAGGGTGTGTTAGTCTATTCTCATGTTGCTATAGAGAAGTACCTGAGATTAGGTAATTTATAAAGAAAAGAGGTTTAATTGGCTCATGGTTAGCTTTTGCAGGCTGTACAGGAAGCACCATGCTGGTGTCTGCTTCTGGGGAGGCCTTAGGAAGCTTCTCATCATGGCAGAAGGCAAAGGGGGAGTGGGGTGCCTCATACGGTGGGAGCAGGAGCAAGAGAGTGAAGGAGGAGGTGCTATGCACTTTTAAACAGTTAGATCTTATAAGAATCATTCACAATTGTGAGGACAGTACCAAAGGGGATAGTGCTAAACCATTCATGAGAAATCCACTTTCATGATACAATCACCTCCTCCCGGTCCCCACCTCCAGCACTGAGGATTACAACTGAACATCATGGGATCTGGGTGGGGACACAGATCAGACCATATCAGAGGATTTTAATCTATCCATGTGGGATCTACTCCCATGACCCAGATTCCTCCTATCAGGCTCCACCTCCAACATTGGGGTCAAGTTTCATCATGAGGATGGGGGATAAATAGCTACATCCCCTTTCAGACTGGCTCATTTCACTTAGCATCCATGGTTTTTTTTGTGTGTGGCTTGATAGCGAGTTTCCTTTTGTTGCTGAAAAACATACCATTGTGTTGATATACCACAGCTTGTTTATACATTCATCTATTGATGAGCATTTTGGTTGTTTCCAGTTTCGAGTGATAATGAATAAAGATGCTTAAACATTTGTGTGCAGGTTTTGTGTGAACATAAGTTTTCAAGTCAGTTGGGTAAATACCTAGGAGCATGACTGCTGGATCATATGGTAAGACTATTAAGAGTGTTATCTATTTATGTTTATTGTGATTACTGTTTTAGATTTTATTCTAAAATCTTATTTTGGACTTTCTAAGACCTGCTTTTCTATTTCTTTTTATTCTTCCATCTGATCTTCTTTTGAATTAACTGAGGTTTTTCTCCCATTACTTTAAAAGTTATACACTCAATTTTTTTTTCTTTTACTGTTACCTTGACTAAAATATTTTTGAAATGTATAAGTTTGCCAACCTCTTGAATACTTTGTAAAGGTCTAAGAATGCTTGAACTCCAATTAATCCCCCTTCAGCTTGTGTGCTCTTTTGTCCTGATTTTTAGTTGTATTTTGTTTTTATGTCTCAAACAAGACATTCTTTGCATGACTATGTGAAGTCAATGTTCATTCAGATTTTCACTCCCCTTTTTTGGCCACCATGCTTTCTTGAAACTTAGAGCTTTCATCAGTTCATCACCCTTCTGCACAAAGCAAATTCCCCCTTTTTTTTAGATGAAGTTTCACTCTTGTTGCCCAGGCTGGAGTGCAATGGCATGGTCTTGACTCACTGCAACCTCTGCCTCCTGGGTTCAAGTGACTCTTCTGCCTCAACCTCCCAGCCTCCCAAGTAGATGGGATCAAGGTTCCTGCCACCACGCTGGCTAATTTTTGTAGTTGTAGTAGAGACAGGGTTTCACCATGTTGGCCAGGCTGGTCTTGAACTCCCGACCTCAGGTGAGCCCCCTGCCTTGGCCTCCAAAGTGCTTGGATTACAGATGTGAGCCACCATGCCCAGCCCCCCTTAAGAAAATTAACAGGACCCCTTTTTTTTTTTAATTGAAATTGAGTCTCATTCTGTCGCCCAAGCTGTAGTACGGTGGTTCGATCTCAGCTCACTGAAACTTCTGCCTCCCACGTTCAAGCAATTCTCCTGCCTCAGCCTGCAGAGTAGCTGGGATAACAGTTGTGCATCACCACACCTGGCTAATTTTTGTATTTTTAGTAGAGACAGGCTTTTGCCATGTTGGCCAGGCTGGTCTCAAACTCCTGACCTCAAGTGATCTGCCCGCCTCAGCCTCTCAAAAATGTTGGGATTAAAGGCATGAGTCACCGTGGCCAGCCAGGATCACATATTTTAATGTAACATTTGTATTTCCACACATTTGTCCCTGTGCTTCAGGGGAATTGGCTCTGCTTTCCAGTTCATTAATTCACTCTCCTGTTCGTTATTTTTTAAGGAATTCATGTTTATATAAGGTACCCTGGTTTTTTGGAACTTTTAAAATAACACGAAAAACATTCATCATTTATTTTTTTCTTTTTTTCCATCAAGTTACCTGTTTTCTTCTCTAACATATATTTTATATCTAAAAATTCTCTTCTGTCTTTGCAGGTCCAGCTGCGCTGTTTTCTGCTGGCTTTCCTTCAGGACACCTTCTCTGTGGCATCCTGTGATTTGTGCGTTTGTGATATTTTTACTAGAAGCTCATGGTTTTTGGAGCTTTATCTGTGGAGTGCATTTGAGGTGAAATCAAAGGTGTGTCCTAGCATAGATATGAAGTTTCTTTGGCTGTGAGCTAAGAGGTACTACCAGCTTAGGGTGTCTTTTTTTTTTTTTTTTTTTTTTTTGAGACAGTTTCATTCTTGTTGCTCAGGCTGGAGTACAATGGTGAGATCTCAGTTCACTGCAACCTGTGCCTCCCAGGTTCAAGCAATTCTTCTGCCTCAACCTCCCCAGTAGCTGGGATTACAGGCACCTGCCACCACACCTGGCTAATTTTGTATATTTAGTAGAGACAGGGTTTTGCCATGTTGGCCAGGCTGGTCTGAAACTCCTGACCTCCGATGATCCACCCACTTTGGTTTCCCAAAGTGCTGGAATTAGAGGCATAAGCCACCACACCCAGCCTAGGGCCTCTTTGAGAACCTGGTTTGAGAGGTTTTTAGACCTTTAGACCTTATGAGAATTTGAACTACAAACCTGCATGAGGGAAGGCTTGTAGTTGGCACCTCAGGAACCACTGTGTTCTCTTCCAGCTAATGCCAGTTTGCCCTAACACTGAATGCAGTCTGTTGGGATTCCAGCTGTTTCCAGAGAGACCTCCTATTCAGAACTCCCAACTCAGGCAGGCACTCTCCAGGCTAATCCCCTGTCACCTGGGCCCCACAAGTCCATCCTAATAGACACTCAGCACCACTAAGATTTGGTTTGTGTCCCTAGGGAGAAAAGTTGAATGCCCCCTTATCTTTCTGGAGTTCTGCTTTCACTTTGTTTTTGGCCTCTCAGAGTGTTTACCAACTCAGTGAGACCGTTAAGAACATACAATTTAAAATGAGTTTTCTTCAACAGCTTGAGTTGTCATCAGGTGGGTTGTTCAGAGTTCTTCACATGTTGGACATGGAAGTCCAAAAGGCTGGCTCATGAAATTACTGAAAGGCAATGGTGACAGCTAGAAGCAGGGAATACGGAGTATTCTCATGTTATGTCAAGTAATCCAACATTGGGCAGTAGAAAGCTAGAATGGATGTTTTGTTTGCGGTTTTCTTTGACAGGCGGTTTTTATCAGGAAATGCATCAGCTGCTACTAACAGAGACCAAGATGCAAATTATTTCTTTCCTAATAACAGAATTCCAGAGAGGACAGTCAAGGACAAGGATATGGTGGCTCCACGACATCTTTGGGAATATTGTCCTTACTGCTTTGCCTCTACAGATACCTCATGGCCCAAGTAGGCTGCAATTGCATCCACACTTTGTTAGAAAGTAGAAGGAAGGGGGTTAAGCCCACAAAGGGCAAATGACAGTTGTCTGTCCCTCATAGCAGCTTGCCCAGAACTGAACTCCCAGCCAACCACCCACAGCTCAAGAGAGGCTGGGATTTACTCTTTCAACTGGTCCCAGTGCTGCTGGAGTAGGAGGGGAGAGTCCTAGATACTGGTGGGCGACCAGCAGTCTCTGCCTCAGGACCCTGATGCTGTTACTAACTAAAGGCTCCATGTCCAGGGATAAGCAGAAATCAAGGTGGATGATTACTGGAGCAAAGAATGGGGGAGAGAATGTGGTCAAAAGCAGAGAGGAGGGGAGGGGACTTGGAGAGAAGCACGTCTTCACTTGAGACCGAGAGCCACCTCTCTCCAAGGTTCTCTCTGTGTGAGCAATAGCTGGTTTCTATAAGGACAAAAGTGCTTTCTTTTTTTCTTTTGGAGATGAAGTTTGGCTCTTGTTGCCCAGGCTGGAATGCAATGGTGCAATCCTGGCTCACTGCAGCTTCCACCTCCCAGGTTCAAGCAATTCTCCTGCCTGAGCCTCCCAAGTAGCAGGGATTATAGCACACCACCACACCTGGCTAATTTTTGTATTTAGTAGAGATTGGATTTCACCATGTTGGTCAGGCTGGTCTGGAACTCCTGACCTCAGATGATCCACCCGCCTTGGACTCCCAAAGTGCGGGGATTACAGGCATGAGCCACTGTACTCAGCCCCTTTCACAGGAGCATGTGTCTCAAGCAGAAGCTGCAGCCACAACACTTGTTGCCTGCCATACCTGAAAAGTAGTTGGTCAAGATTTGGGATTACATAAGAAGGTTAAGGCAGGACACAATGGCTCACGCCTGTAATCCCAGCATTTTGGGAAGCCCATGCAGGTGGATCACTTGATGTCAGGAATTTGAGACTATCCTGGCCAACATGGTGAAACCCCATCTCTACTAATAATACAAAAATAAGACAGGCGTGGTGGCAGATGCCTATAATCCAAGCTACTTGGGAGGCTAAGGCAGGAGAATCACTTAAACTCAGGAGGTGGAAGTTGCAGTGAGCTGAGATCACTGCACTCTAGCCTGGGCAACAGAGCAAGACTCCGTCTCAAAAAAAAAAAAAAAAAGGTTGAGTTTAAAGCTGGAGGTAGTAAATGCCAAAAAATAAAAATTAAAAATTTTGGCCCTCCTGATGACAGAGGGACACCCTTCTAAATTGCCTTCCATCTCTCTCATAGGTGCCTTTCCTAGCCAGCACAACCTTTTTTCTTTTTTTTTTTTTTAGACAGAGTCTCACTCTATCACCTAGGCTGAAGTGTTCAGTGGTGTGCTTGCCTCACTGCAACCTCCACCTCCTGGGTTCAAACGATTCTCCTGCCTCAGCCTCCCGAGTAGCTGGGATTACAGGCATTGCACCGCTATGCCTAGCTAAGTTTTTGTATTTTTAATAGAGATAGGGTTTCACCATGTTGGCCAGGCTGGCCTTGAACTCCTATCCTCAGGTGATCGCCCCACCTTGGCCCCCCAAAGTTCTGGGATCACAGATGTGAGCCACTGAGTCCAGGCCAGTGCAACTTTCTGAAGTCCTTCTGAACCACCAGGGAGCAGCTCTGCTGCAGGTCTCTGCAGAAGCAGTGACTGCCCCTTCAGGGTGTGAGAAGGTGAAGTTAGGTGTGCAATGCAGAAGGCTTATGTAATCTATCCACATCCTTTCTCTCCTCCACAAAAGAAGGACGTATTTGATTATATAATCTTATCAATTTCACTATTCCCACTCATTTACTATCCCAATTTTCTGGAAGACTTTCCACCAACCACTTCAGAAAGGGCTACTTAGGGCGGGTGAGGTGGCTCACAACTGTAATCCCAGCACTTGGGAGGCCGAGGCGGGTGGATCGCTTAACCCCAGGAGTTCGAGACCAGCTGGCCAATGTGACAAAACTCTGTCTCAACATAAAATACAAAAAATAGCCTGGTAAGGTGGTGCTCCCCCATAGTCCCAGCTACTCAGGAGGATGAGGAAAGAGAATCGCTTGAGCCCAGGAAGTTGAGGCTGCAACGAACTGAGATCGTGCCACTGCACTCCAGCCTGGGCAACCAGAGTGAGAGCCTGTCCGGAAAAAAAAGAAGGTGGGGAGCTACCTAGCACCTTCCCCACAGCCCTTACCTCCAAGCACAGAAGACAGCTTCCAGGTGTCCTTGTGTACCGCTTGGTGACTGCTGTGTTCCTGCTGTGGAACTGGGGGAGCTCAATGCTTAAGCACTAAGTCATATCACCTCTGTCACATCACTAATGTGCCAAAGGAATTAGAAAGAAGATCATAGTATTCCAGGAAAATCTCAGAGAATTGATCAACCCGGAGAAACTTGCAGGTCAGTTTCCAAACCACTGAATCAAGTTGTCAGCTCAATAGCTGCCTGGGTCACGGGTGCCATGAGGGCCAGACAGGGCTCATTTGCTAATGCCACAGGCACCTGAGCTTTTTCTGTACTTGCCTGGTACAAGCAAAATTATGAGGTGCAGTTTTCACACTTCCATTGAAGTGGCACAGCAAATATTTAGAATTAGATCCTGTGTGGACTTCATAATGGACTCAAGCTGCTCTCCATCACTGTGGATGCTGCCCTCTGTTCAAGTACCGCCTTTTTCCTTGTAAATGTGTATTAAGCTTTCAGGCAAATACAGCATTGAACTTCCCACCTTTGTTCTTCCCCCAAGATCTCATTGTAATGTCAGCTACCAAGAGAAAAATCTGAGAAGGCAGCTCTCCTACAAACCCCACGGAACCAGCATGCAAGTAAGAGGATTGACCAAATTTGTTCCACCCTGCAATTAAAATTCCATGAAACACTTTCAAGGTAGACCACTAGGAAATGTTTTTATTGGCAGTGCTGGCTCTTGTGTATGTGGGCCAGGTGCAGTGGCTCACACCTGTAATCTCAACATTTTAGGAGGCAGAGCAGGGAGGATCACTTGAGCCCAGGAGCTCAAGATCAGCCTGAGCAACACAGGGAGTCCCCAACTCTACATTAAAAACAAAAAATAACTTGAGTGGGAACCCAAATAGCTCAGACACTTCTGACAGACAAAATGGGTCAGAGTTGCTTGCCATTCTTTGAATTAGAGCAAAAATAAATTTCACAATATAATCTAAAAGAGCTCTGTGCCGATGCTTAAGATTTATGCCAGGTGTGGTGCCTCATGCCCTGTAATCACAGCATTATGGGATCACTTGAGGTCAGGAGTTCGAGACCAGCCCAGCCAACATGGTGAAAACCTGTATCTACTCAAAGTACAAAAATTAGCTGGGCTTGGTGGCACATGCCTGTAATCCCAGCTACTCAGGAGCCTGAGGCAGAATTGCTTGAACCCAGGAGGCAGAGGTTGCAGTGAGCCAAGATCAAGCCACTGCACTCCAGACAAAACTCCATCAAACAAACAAACAAAGAGCAAAATTCCTAAAGAAAAAAAAAATGATTCAAACCAGCACTAAGTACTACATCATTCAACACAAATATCAGAAAATATTTCCTCTAATTGTTTAGTATCAATGTTCATTTATTTAAAAATGAGAAATGCTAACAGGATCTGGTACATAAAACATCTTGATTTTTTTTTACGTCATATGGGTAATGTGCCAACAGCCTAACAACATTTGAGGGGGACACATCTCACACATGCACGTGATCACACTTATGAAACACAAAATGAGTTTGAGATAGTTTATATATTTCCAAAAAATAAAATCATGTCCTTTTATAGTAATCAGAATTAGTCAACAGGCCAGGCAAGGTAGCTCACACCTGTAATCCCAACACTTTGGGAAGCTGAGGCAAGTGGATCAGGAGTTTGAGATCAGGAGTTCGAGACCAGTCCAGCCAATATGGTGAAACCCTGCCTCTACTAAAAGTACAAAAATTAGCTGAGTGTGATTGTGATGGTGCATGCCTGTAATCCCAGCTACTCGGGAGGCAGAGGCAGAAGAATCACTTGAACCTGAAAAATGGAGGTTGCAGTGAGCTGAGATTGTGCCACTGCACTCCAGCCTGGACAACAGAGCAAAACTCCATCCCCCCTAAAAAAATTAGTTAACAGTCTGAGATAAACTATTTTAGAGAAAACACATTTAACCAAATATGCCAGTAAATTGAAACCTTTCAGTTATTTTGATGAGAATGTTTCACAAAAATTTTCTGTTTCTTCTAAATAGGATAAATACTAAGATTCTTTTGTCCTAGAGACCATTCCTCTGCAGTTGATAATCACAATGTGTCTATAAGGCTTAGTTTGCAATTTTCCAATGTATAATTTATTCACATTTACTTAAAACTAAATATTTCTTTTTATACTTACGCCAAAAAATAATGATGAGGTTTTATGGCTTAAAATATAAATGAGAAAACAGACATTTACCATATCAAGAGCTGGTTTTAATTTTTTTAGAGAAAATACTATAATTTAAAAAGTTGTAAAATATTGAACAGAATTTCCAGTAATGATTATTTCCAAAATGTAAAGATTTAAAACAATTTATACAAAACTGAAAATCAGAAGGATTCATTCTTGTTTTTTCCTTTTTTAAAAATTTCAGACAATTTGTCACAGAAAGTTTGGCATGTGATAACGGCTGCAGCCTCAGTCCCCGTCGGAATCGCTGTCCCTCCACGTGGGGACAGAACGCCGCACTGAGGACAGCAACACGTCTTCAATCTGCTTCTTAGGGTTTTCCTCCAAGTCCGTCTTAACTGCTCCAGATTCAGACAGTTTCCACTCCAACTCTACAAGATAAAGAATAAGCAAATTACCTAAGGCGCTATGCTGCAAAGGTGCCCTCACCCTAAGTCCATCAAGCTAGTTTTTCCTAAGTAGAAAATACAGTTATCAAAATATGGCCTGGCACAATGGCTCACACTTGTAATCTCAACACTTTTTGGGAGGCTGAAGCAGGAGGATCACTTGAGGCTACGAGTTGAAGACCACTCTGGGCAACATAGTGAGATTCTCATCTCAAAAAAATTTTAAAAATCAACTGGGTAGGTCAAGTGCCTTGGCTCATGCTTGTAATCCCAGCACTTTGGGAAGTCAAGGCAGGTGGATTGCTTAAGCCCAGAAGTTCTAAGACCAGCCTGGGCAACATGGTGAAAACTTAGACAGGCATGGTGGCATCTGACTGTGGTCCTAGCTACGCCGGAGGCTGAGATGGGAGGATCACCTGAGCCTGGGAGGCAGAGGTTGCAGAGGTTGCAGAGCTGAGATCACACCACTGCACTCCAGCCTGAGAGACAGTGAGACTGTCTCAACAATAAAAATAAATAAAAAATAAAAATTGGCTGGGTACTGTGGTGGTGTGTGCCTGCAGAGCTACCTAGGAGGCTAAGTGGCAGGATCGCTTGAGCCCAGGACTTCAAGGCTGCAGTGAGCTATGATTATGCCACTGCACTCCAGCTTACATGGCAGAATAAGACCTTGTCTCAAAAATACAAAGAATAAACCTATTCTCTGATGACTACAATTTCCCAATTTGGACAATTTCCCAGGAAGGAAATCAGCATGAAAAATCTGAAGGAATTTCCACAGGCCTGCTGGCAATCTAATCATTAAATCTAATTTTAATAAACTCTTCGGCCTCATGTCCACTATCTTACTCTATTGGGGTCAAAGAATAAATGTATGGTGATACCCTAGAACTTACACATTTGTTCCAACCAATAAAAAAAGTAAAATGCTAGATAATAAAGAACCACTAACTGAAGACAGCTCCAATACTTCACTCTTATAATCAGCGAAACTCCCACGGTCTGAGACCAAGTGAAGCAAAATCAAGTGATATATTTGCCCATTGCAGAGGTGAACCCAGGCAGAACCAAAGGACTACCCAAGAGATTCTACAACAAATGGCTTTGCTTAAAGGAAGATCAAGGCAGAGATGTTCTGCTAATTGGACACACAGATTAAAATCCAAAAACCAATCTTACTTAAGTCTTTTTATTTTAATCTACTTTTTTTGGAAACAGGGTCTCACTCCGTCACCCAGGCTGGAGTGCTGTGGCACAATCATATCTCACTATAACCTTAAACTCCTGGGTTCAAATGATCCTCCCTCCCACCCCAGTCTTCCTAGAGGTGAAACTACAGGTGTCCACACCACACCTAGAGATGGTATCTCAGTATGTTGCCCAGGCTGATCTCAAACTCCTAGCCTCATGCAATCCTCCAGCCTTAGCCTCCTCACATGCTAGGATTACAAGCTTCAGCCATTGTGCTCAGCCTAATTTTACTTGTCTTATTAAAGTATTCCATGAAACAGAGAATAGAATGGTGGTTATTAGGGGCTGAGGGTGGAAATGGGAGATGATGGTCAAGGGTACAAACTTTCAGTTATAAGATGGGTAAGTTCTGAAGACCTCATGTACAGTATGGTAACTATAGCGAATAATAATATATTGTATACCTGAAGTTTGCTAGGAAACAGTTCTTCAGGATTCTGACCACGATAAGGCTATGTGAAATGATGGATGGTTAACTAGATTGTGGAAATCATTTCACATTGTACCTCTATTAAATATCCATGTTGCATATCTTAATATATTAAATTGTTTTGGTCAATCATACCTCAGTCATGCTGGGGAAAAAAAAGTGCTCCATGAAGATGAGTAACACCAGTACTTTCAACTCTAGCTACTCTGGTTGAGTGTTATGCAAATTCAACTCATTTCTTAAAAAAAAAAAGAATATCTATCTTTACATATTCACACATACATAAATGTATTTAATGTTACTGTTTGCTTACACAAAGCAATCGTTAAGTTCACTAGACATTTTTTAAGAAATAAAAACTAACTACAATTGCATACTTCTCTCTCCTCTCATGGCACATTCAAAAAAAGTCAAAACACGATGTAAACATAGAGTTTCACTTGGCAAGAATGCCTGTGGGCTGCAGTTCTTTCATGTTCTATGGATATGGATTTTGATGCCTCCATGTGTAATAGGTTGAAAGGAATTAAAAAAGACATCCTTCCAAGCTACGGGCAGAATAAAACTAATTTAATTTAAAAGCTACTGGCCGGGCCCAGTGGCTCACATGTGTAATCCAAGCACTTTGGGAGGCCAAGGCAAGGAGATCACTTGAGGCCAGGAGTTTGAGACCAGCCTGGTCTACATGTTGAAACCCAGTCTCTACTAACAATACAAAAATTAGCTGGGCATGGTGGTGCGCATCTATAATCCCAGCTACTTGGGAGGCTGAGGCAGGAGAATCACTTGAACCCGGGAGGCGCGGGTTGCAGTGAGGCGAGATTGCTCCCTTGCACTCCAGCCTGGGCAATAGAGCAAGACTTCATCTCAAAAACTAAATAAATAAATAAATTTAAAAGCTACTAAGATACTCAAGTGAGAATATTTCTATAGAAAAATACAAACATATATACACTAACATCTCCCTGGGTTGATGTGAATTAAAGCAAAAGTGAATATTGCAATCTCAAGCTACAATTTAAAATATTCTACCATAGAGACAAAATATATTCCACGCCAATATAAAAAATGTTTATATAAGTCTATCTTGCCTTCCTTGAACTAATAATCCGTACAGCCAGTTGTGATTACACAACTAAGATGAGATTAAATGTGCTCTGTCTTCTTAACAGTCACTCACACACAGACAGGCAGAAGTGAATTTGACCCACCATCATAAAGGAGTCCAGGAAATAGGCAATCCCTCCAACAAAAATGTACCTCCCATCTCTCACGGCCCCACCTGTCACCTTGAGGTGGGTTCATCGATATTCCCATCCAGCTGCTTCAGCTGCAGCCCAGGCCTCATCTTCTGCTCCAAGACAGCCAGCCCAGGGCACAACAGCACACTCAGCCGCAGGGGTTTCCTTACCCAACACTTCCACCTGGAGCCTGGCTGGGACCCTTTCTAACCCATCTTCTTCCTCTTCCCGTGATGCACATGCTGCCTCCTCAGCCTGTATACCTGCCAAAGTTAGGCAGCTCCACTAAACAAGATTCAGAAGAGTTTTATTGAGGTTTCCTTCTAATATTTTTCTAGTTTCATATCTTGTGTTCAAGTCTCGAATCTATCTGGAGATCATGGTTGTATACAGTGAGATAAAAAGTTAAGTTTCATATTTTTGCATGTGGCTATCCAGCCCTCCCAGTACCATTCACTGAAGAGGGTGTCCTTTACTCAGTGTGTGTTTCTGTCAGCTGTGTCGAAGATCAATTGGCTGTGAATATGTGGCTGTCTTTCTGGGCTCCGTCATGTGTCCCATTGATCTATGTGTCTATTTTCCTGCTAGCACCATGCTGTCTTAGTTACCACACACTTGTCAAAAATTTTGTCCTTCTAATTTGTAGTGAAATGGGATGCCTCTAGTTTTTTTCTATTTGCTGAGGAAGGCTTTGACTCTTTGAGCTCTTTTTTGGTTCCATATGAATGGTATGATTTTCCAATTCCGTGAGTGATGACACTGGTATTTTGGCAGGGGTTGTATTGAATCTCTAGGCTGCTTTGGGCAGTTCGGACATTTTAATGCTACCAGTTTCTTCCATCCATTAGCATGGGATGATTGTCCATTTCTTTCTGTCTTATTAAAGTTTTTCATTAGTGTTTTGTAGTTTTCCTTGTAGAAATCTTCAAACTCCTTGTCAAATTTATTCTGTGGCATATCTTTTTTCATTTTGTTGCTACTGTAAATGGGATTGCCTTCCTAATTTCCTTCCCAACTAGACCATTATTGGTGTATGGAAACACTGCTGATTTGGGTACATTGATTCTGTATCCTGCAATAACTATTTATTTATTGATCAACTCTAGGTGTTTTCTGGTGGAACCTTTACATGTTTCTAAATCCAAGATGATATCTTCATCAGATAAGGATAATTTGATGTCCTCTTTTCCAATGTGGATGCCTTTCATTTTTTTCCTCTTGCCTGATGGTGTGATGTTGAATAGCAGTGGTGAGAATGGGCATCCTTGTGTTGTTCCTGTTTACAGAGGAGATGCTTTTAATGTTTTCTCATTATGTAGTAGGTTAGGCATGGCTTTGTCATAAACAGCTTTCATTATTTTCAGGTATGTTGGTATTTTTTTTTTTTTTTTTAGATGAAGTCTTGCTCTTTTCACCCAGGCTGTAGTGCAATGGCAAGATCTCAGCTCACTGCAATGTCTGTCTCCCAGATTCCTGCCATTCTCCTGCCTCAGAGTCCTGAGTAACTAGGATGACAGGTGCCTGCCACCATGCCCGGCTAATTTTTTTACTTTTAGTAGAGATGGGGTTTCACCATGTTGGCCAGGCTGCTCTTGAATTCCTGATGTCAGGTGATCCACTCACCTCAGACTCTCAAAATTGTGGGATTACAGGCGTGAGCCACAGGCCCGGCCATTTTCAGGTATGTTTCTTTTATGCCTAGCATGTTTGTTCCTTTTTCAGGACATGGCCTCACTGTCTTTCATGTTGGAGTGCAGTGGCAACATCAGAGCCACAGCTTTGAACTCCTGAGCTCCAGCCACCTCAGCCTCCTGAGTAGCTGGGACTCCAGGTATATGTCACCAAAGCTGGGTAATTTTTATTTTTATTTTTATTTTTTGGTAGAGATCTATGTTCCTCAGGTTGGTCTTGAACTGCTGATGTCAAGTAATCCTCCCAGCTCAGATTCTCAAAAGCACTGAGTTTACAGCATGAGGCAGCACCTGGCCCAGAGTCACATGTTAACATCACTTCCTCACTGCCAAGCTCTGATTTTCACAGTGACCAAAACCCCTAAGGGAGAGTTTCTGGTCAGGCCCTGCCCAGTCTGTGAATGGGGGGAAATGGAAAGATGTCATGTGGCTGGTTCTTTTGGAGAACTGGCCAGACAAGTTCTGAGATGCTGTTTCCTGGAATACAGGACCATGAGATGTCCAGTCCAGCTGCCTGGTCCAGGGACCCTGGCACCATCTAGTTTTGGAGCTCACCCAGAAGCAACCTCAGTTGCCCAAAGCAGATGCTCTTCCTACCAATCTGGTCCCATTTGAGAGATGTAACTGGGCCTGTCCTCCAGGAAACCATTCCTGTGCATGCCTGTCTTTCTCCTTGCCTTGGCTGGCCTCTTTGTACCATGAGAACTTGGATTTGCAAGGCTCTGCCTGTCAGCTGAGCATCATGGAGCAGCTCTCTTCTGTTCCAGTGAGGATGCCCAGGCTCCTACACCCCTACCCAGATCTGAGCATTCTCCCATTCACCCACAGGTGATCTCCAACCCGATCCTGCATGCTGTCTTCTGGCAGCTGCTCTGAAAAAGGGCATTTTGGCCTCAAGGGCTGAGCATGTCACTCCCTGTTTTCTATCAATCTTTCCAGCGCTGTTTGGGACAGCCCATGCATTTGTCCATGTACTGCTTCTTTGGAAGGCAATCAGGGCTTTCCTTCAGGGGTGGGTATAAAAGTTCTTGTGAGATTTGTGTATGAAGTCTGCCTTCACTACCTGGATAGGACTAGCATGCTTCTGCTGCATGACTGCAATCTTACTACATTTTTCTTAATTTTTAATTTTATTCATTTATTTATTTTGAGGTGGAGTCTGGCTCTGTTGCCCAGTCTGAAGTGCAGTGGTGTGATCTTGGCTTACTGCAACCTCTGCCTCCTGGGTTCAAATAATTCTCCTGTCTCAGCTTCCTGAGCAGCTGAGACTACAGGCACATGCCACAACACCCAGCTAGTATTTATATAATTGGTAGAGATGGGGTTTCCCCATATTGGCCAGGCTGATCTTGAACTCCTGACTTCAGGTGAACTACCTACCAGAGCCTCCCAAAGTAATAGAATTACAGGCTTACATTTATTTATTTCTCATGTATTTGAGCTGGAGTGTTGAGCAGTCATTCTGGCTAGAGTGCAGTGGCCCGAACTTGGCTCACTGCACCTCTGCCTTCCGGGTTCAAGTGATTCTCCTGCCTTGGTGTCAACAGTACCTGGGTATACAGGCAAGTGCCACCTCATCCTAATTTTTGTATTTTCTGCTCCCTGCCTCACCAGGTCCAAAAGCAGAGAGGAGTGAAAGGCAAGGCAATTCTAGGAAAGGTAACTCCAGGCAAGGCAAGGCAAGGCAGTTCCAGGCAAGGCAAGGCAAGGCAATTCCAGGCAAGGCAATTCCATGTAATGCAAGGCAAGGCAAGGCAAAAAAAATTCCAGACAAAGAAATTCCAGACAAGGCAAGGAAAGGCAACTAAAGACAATTCCATGCAAGGAAAGGCAAGAAAATTCCAGGCAAAGCAAGCCAAGGCAAGGCAAGGCAAGGCAATTCCAGGAAAGGCAAGACAAGGCATGGCAAGGCAAGGCAATTCAAGGCAAGAAAATTCCTGTCAAGCAAGACAAGAGAAGGTAATTCCAGGCAAGGCAATTCCAGGCCGGGCAAGGCAGGGCAATTCCAGTAAAGACCATTCCAGGCAAGGCAATTCCAGGCAATGCAATCCAAGGAAAGGCAAGGCAAGGCAATTCCGGGAAAGGCAATTCCAAGCAAGGGAAGGCAAGGCAAAGCAAGGCAATTACAGGGAAGGCAAGACAAGACAAGGCAAGAGAAGGCAAGTAAAGGCAGGGCAAGAAAATTTCTGGCAAGACAAGTCAATGCAAGGCAATTCCAGTCAAGTAAATTTCAGGCAAAGCTAGGCAAGGCAATTGCAAGCAAGGTAAATCCAGGCACAGCAGGCAAGGCAAGGCAAGGCAATTTTAGGCACAGCAATTCCAGGCAAGGCAATTCTAGGCACAGCAATTCCAGGCAAGGCAAGGCAAGCCAAGGCAAGACAATTCTGGACAGGGCAATTTCTGGCTAGGTAAGGCAAGGCAATGCAAGAAAATTCCAGGCAAGGCAAGAAAATTTTAGGCAAGGCAATTTTAGGCAAGGCAAGGCATGGCAATTCCAGGCAAGGCAAAACAAGGCAAGGCAGGCCAATTTCAGGCAAGGTAATTTGAGGTAAGAAAAGGCAAGGCAAAGCAGGGTAATTCCAGGCAAGGCAATTCAAGGCAAGGTGAGACAAGGCAAAAAAAGGGGAATTCCAGCCAAGGCATTTTCAGGCAAGGCAAGGCAATTCCAGGCAAGGCAAAGCAAGACAAGGCAAGGCAATTCCAGACAAGGCAATTCCAGGAAAGGCAAGGAAAAACAATTCCAGGCAAGGCAAAGTAAGGCAAGGCAATGCAATTCTAGGCCAGGCAATTCTAGGCAAGGCAAGGCAATTCCAGGCAAGGCAAGGCAAGGCAATTGCCCAAAAGGCAATTCCAGGCCAGGCAAGGCAAGACAAGGCAGGGAAAGGCAATTCCAGGCAAGGCAATTCTAGCTAAACCAAGGCAAGGCAATTCTGGCCAAGGCAAGGCAAGGCAGTGCAAGGCAAGGAAATTCTAGGCAAAGCAATTTTAGGTGAGGAAAGGAAAGGAAAGGCAATATGAAACGAGGCAATTCCAGTCAAGGAAAGGCAAGACAAGGCAATTCCAGGCAAGGCCATTCCAGGGAAGGCAAGTCAGGGTAATTCCAGGCAAAAAGAAGCAAGGTAATGAAGTGCAATTCCAAGCAAGGCAATTTTAGGTAAGACATGGCAAGGCAATTCTAGGCATGTCAATTCCAGGCAATACTAGGCAAGGCAATGCAGGTCAAAGCAATTCCAGGCAAGTCAACAGAAGGCAAGGCAAAGCAATGCAATTCCAGGCTAGGCAATTGCAGGGAAGGCAATTCCAGGCTAGGCAAGGCAAGAAAGGCAGGGAAAGGCAACTCCAGGCAAGGCAATTCCAGGTAAGGCAAGGCAAGTCAATTCCAGGGAAGGCAAATCCAAACAAGTCAAGGCAAGGCAATATTAGGCAAGGCAAGGCAATGCAGGGTAAGGCAATTCAAGGCAAGGGAAGGCAAGGCTATTCCAGGCAAGGCAATTTCAGGCAAGGCAAGGCAAGGCAATGCAAACAAATTCCAGCAAGAAAATTCCAGGCAAGGCAATTTCAGGCAAGGCAAGGCAATGCAATGCAATGCAATTCCAAGCAAGGAAATTCCAGGCAAGAAAAGGCAAGGCAATTCCAGACAAGGTAATTTCAGACAAGGAAAGGAAAGGCAATTTCAAGCAAGGCAAGGCAAGGCAAAAGAGCGCAATTTCAGCCAAGGCAATTTCAGGCAAGGCAATGCAATGCAATTCCAGGCTAAGCAATTGCAGGGAAGGCAATTCCAGGCTAGGCAAGGCAAGACAAGGCAGGGAAAGGCAACTCCAGGCAAGGCAATTCCAGGTAAGGCAAGGCAAGGCAATTCCAGGTAAGGCAAGGCAAGGCAATTCCAGGGAAGGCAAATCCAGGCAAGGCAAGCCAAGGCAATGCAGGGTAAGGCAATTCCAGGCAAGGGAAGGCAAGGCAATTCCAGGCAAGTTAATGTGAGGAAAAACAAAAATAGGCAATTCCAGGCAAGATGATTCCAGGCAAGGCAATGTAAGGCAAGGCAATGCAATTCTAGGCCAGGAAATTCCAGGCAAGGCAAGGCAAGGCTATTCCAGACAAGGCAATTCCAGGCAATGCAAGGCAAGGAAAGGCAAAAAATTCCAGACAAGAGAATTAAAGGCAAGGCAAGGCAAGGCAAGGACAATCCAGGCAAGACAATTTCAGGCAAGGCAAGGCAATTCCAGAGAAGGCAATTCAAGGCAAGGCAAGGCAATTCCAGGTGAGGAAAATCAAGGCAAGTTAATTCAAAATGAGGCAATTTCAGTCATGGCAAGGTAAGACAAGGCAATTCCAGGCAAGGCTATTCCAGGAAAGTCAAGGCAGGGCAATTCCAGGCAAGGTAAAGCAAGGCAATGCAAGGCAATTCCAGGCAAGCCAATTCCAGGTAAGGCAAGGCAAGGCAAGGCAAGGCAATTCCAGCCAAGTCAATTCCAGGCAAGGGAATTCTAGGCAATGCAAGCCAAGGCAAGGCAAGAGAAGGCAATGCCAGGCAAGGCAGGGCAAGGCAAGGCAATGCAATCCCAGGCAAGGCAATTTCAGGCAAGGCAAGACAAGACAAGGCAGGGAAAGGAAATTCAAGGCAAGGCAATTGCAGGTAAGGCAAGGCAAGGTAATTCCAGGGAAGGTAACTCCAGGCAAGGCAAGGCAAGGCAATTCCAGGCAAGGCAAGGCTATTCCAGGCAAGGCAATTCCAGGCAATGCAAAATAAGGAATGGCAAAAAAATTCCAGGCAAGGAAATTAAAGGCAAGGCAAGGCCAATCCAGGCAAGGCAATTTCAGGCAAGGTAAGGCAATTCCAGGGAAGGCATTTCAAGGCAAGGCAAGGCAAGGCAATTTTAGCCAAGCCAATTCCAGGCAAAGCAATTCTAGGCAATGCAAGGCAAGGCAAGAGAAGGCAATGCCAGGCAAGGCAAGGCAAGACAATGCAATCCCAGGCAAGGCAATTACAGGAAAGGCAATTTCAGGCAAGGCAAGGCAAGACAAGGCAGGGAAAGGAAATTCAAGGCAATGCAATTGCAGGTAAGGCAAGGCAAGGTAATTCCAGGAATGGTAACTCCAGGCAAGGCAAGGCAAGGCAATTCCAGACAAGGCATTTCCAGGCAAGGCAAAGCAATGAAGGGCAAGGCAAGGCAAGGATATTCAGGCAAGGCAATTCCAGGCAATGCAAGGCAAGGAAAGGCAAAAAAATCCAGGTGAGGCAAGGCAAGGCAAGTCCAATCCAGACAACTCAATTTCAGGCAAGGCAAGACAATTCCAGGGAAGGCAATTCAAGGCAAGGCAAGGGAGTGCAATTCCAGGCAAGGCAACTCCAAGCAAGACAAGAAAAGGCAATTTTAGGCTAGTCAATTCCAGGAAAGGAAAGGCAATTACAGGAAAGGCAAGACAAGGCAAGGCAAGGGAATGCAAGGAAAGGCAAGGCAAGAAAATTTCTGGCAAGGCAAGTCAATGCAAGACAATTCCAGGCAAGTAAAATTCAGGCAAAGCTAGGCAAGGCAATTGCAAGCAAGGGAAATCCAGGCACAGTAGGCAAGGCAAGGCAAGGCAATTCTAGACACGGCAAATCCAGGCAAGGCAAAGCAAGCCAAGGCAACTTGAAACAAGGCAATTCCAATCAAGGCAAGGGAAGACAAGGCAATTCCAGGCAAGGCTATTCCAGAGAAGGCAAGGCAGGGCAATTCCAGGCAAGGAGAAGCAAGGTAATGCAATGCAATTCCAAGCAAGGCAATTCCAGGCATTTCAATTCCAGGCATGGCAATGCAAGTCAAAGCAATTCCAAGCAAGGAAAAATGAGGCAAGGCAAGACAATGCAATTCCAGGCTAGGCAATTGCAGGAAAGGCAAGTCCAGGCTAGGCAAGACAAGACAAGGCAGGGAAAGGCAATATCAGGCAAGGCAATTCCAAGAAAGGCAAGGCAATGCAGGGTAAGGCAATTCCAGGCAAGGGAAGGCAAATCTATTCCAGGCAAGTCAATTCTAGGCAATGCAAGGCAAGGGAAGGCAAACAAATTCCAGCAAGGAAATTCCAGGCAAGGAAAGGAAAGGCAAGGAGAGGCAAGGTCATTCCAGGCAAGGCAATTTCAGGCAAGGCAAGGCAATGCAATGCAATGCAATTCCAAGCAAGAGAATACCAGGCAAGACAAGGCAAGGCAATTCCAGACAAGGTAATTTCAGACAAGGTAATTCCAGGAAAGGCAATTCCAGGCAAGGCAAGGTAAGGCAAGACAATGCAATTCTAGGCCAGGCAATTCCAGGCAAAACAAGGCAAGGCAAAGCAAGACAATGCGATTCCAGGCAAGGCAATTACAGGCAATTACAGGCAAGGCAATTACAGGCAAGACAATTGCCTGAATGGCATTCCAGGCAAGGCAAGGCAGGAAAAGGCAGGTCAAGGCAATTCCAGGCAACCCAATTCCAGTCAAGGCAAGGCAATGCAATTCTAGGCAAGGCAATTCCAGGCAAAGTGCCTTGCCTTTCCTGGAATTACCTTGTCTGGAATTGCCTTGCCTTGTCTTGCCTTGCCTGGCATTTTCTTGCCTTGTCTTCCCTGAAATTGTCTTGCCTGAAATGGCCCTTTTTTGCCTTGTTTTGCCTTGCCTGGAATTGCCTTACCTTTCCTTGTCTGAAATTACCTTGTCTGGAATTGCCTTGCCCTGTCTTGCCTGGAATTTCCTTGCTTGGAATTGCATTGCATTGCATTGCCTTGCCTAGAATGACCTTGCCTCGTTTTGCCTTTCCTTGCCTTGCCTGAAATTTCCTTGCTGGAATTTGTTTGCATTGCCTAGAATTGCCCTGCCTGGAATAGATTTGCCTTCCCTTGCCTGAAATTGCCTTACCCTGTGTTGCCTTGCTGAAATTGCCTTGCCTGGCCTTGCCCAGATTTGCCTTCACTGGAATTGCCCTGCCTCACCTTACCTGGAATTGCCTTGCCTGGAATTCCCTTTCCCTGCCTTGTCTTGCCTTGCCTTGCCTTGCCTTGCCTTGCCTTGCCTGGAATTGCATTGCTTGCCTTCCCTTGCCTTGCCTTGCCTTGCATTGCATTGCCTGGAATTTCATTACCTGGAATTTTCTAGCCTAAACTGGACTGGACTGGACTGGACTGGACTTGACTTGACTTGACTTCGCTTCACTTCACTTGACTGGACTTCACTTGACTTCACTTGACTTGACTTCACTTGACTTCACTTGACTTCACTTCACTTCACTTCACTTGACTTCACTTCACTTCACTTGATGTGACTTCACTTGACTTCACTTGACTTGACTTGACTTGACGACTTCACTTGACTTGACTTCACTTGACTTCACTTGACTTGACTTCACTTGACTTGACTTCATTTGACTTGACGTCACTTGACTTGACTTCACTTCACTTCACTTCACTTGACTTCACTTCACTTGACTTCACTTCACTTGACTTCACTTCACTTGACTTCATTTGACTTGACTTCACTTGACTTGACTTCACTTGACTTCACTTCACTTCACTTGACTTCACTTCACTTGCCTTGACTTAACTTGACTTGACTTCACTTGACTTCACTTGACTTGACTTCACTTGACTTCACTTCACTTCACTTGACTTCATTTGACTTGACTTCACTTGACTTGACTTCACTTGACTTCACTTCACTTCACTTGACTTCATTTGACTTGACTTCACTTGACTTGACTTCACTTGACTTGACTTGACTTCACTTCACTTGACTTCACTTCACTTGCCTTGACTTAACTTGACTTGACTTCACTTGACTTGACTTGACTTCACTTGACTTCACTTGATGTGACGTGACTTCTCTTGACTTCACTTGACTTGACTTCACTTGACCTGACTTAATTTGACTTGACTTGAGTTCACTTCACTTCACTTCACTTCACTTCACTTCACTTGACTTCACTTCACTTGTCTTGACTTAACTTGACTTGACTTCACTTGACTTGACTTCACTTCACTTCACTTGACTTCACTTAACTTAACTTCACTTCACTTGACTTCATTTCACTTCACTTCACTTCACTTGACTTCACGTCACTTGACTTGACTTGACTTGACTTCACTTCACTTCACTTCACTTGACTTCACTTGACTTCACTTGATTTAACTTGACTTTTCACTTGACTTGACTTCACTTGACTCGACTTCACTTGACTTCACTTGACTTGACTTCACTTGACTGGACTTGACTTCACTTGACTTCACTTCACTTCACTTCACTTCACTTGACTTCACTTGACTTCACTTGACCTGACTTGATTTGACTTGACTTGAGTTCACTTCACTTCACTTCACTTGACTTCACTTGACTTGACTTGACTTCACTTCACTTCACTTCACTTGACTTCACTTCACTTCACTTGACTTCACTTCACTTGCCTTGACTTAACTTGACTTGACTTCACTTGACTTCACTTGACTTCACTTGACTTGACTTGACTTGACTTGACTTGATTTGACTTGACTTCACTTGACTTGACTTGACTTCACTTCACTTCACTTCACTTGACTTCACTTGACTTGACTTCACTTGACTTGACTTGCCTGGAATTGCCTTACCTGGAATTGCCTTGCATCGCCTTGCCTGGAATTGCCTGGAATTGCCTTGCCTTGCCTTGCCTGGAATTGCCTTGCCTCACCTGGAATCATCTTTACTGGAATTGTCCTACCTTGCCTTGCCTGGAATTATGTTGTCTTGCCTTGTTTGACTGGAATTTTCCTGCCTGGAATTGCCTTGCCTTGCCTTTTCTTTTCTTGCCTTGCCTGGAATTGCTAGGCCTTGCCTTGCCTTGGCTTGCCTTGCTTGGAATTGCCTTGCCTTGCCTTGCCTTGCATGGAATTGCCTTGAGTTGCCTTTCCTTGCCTTGCCTCAAATTGCCTTGCTTTGCCTTCCCTTGCCTGGAATTTCCTTGTCTTGCCTTGCCAGGAGTTACCTTGCCTGGAATTGGGTTCCCTTGCCTTGCCTTGCCTTGAATTGCCTTCCCTGGAATTGCCTTGACTGGATTGGCCTTGCCTCACCTTGCCTTGCCTTGCCTGGAATTTTTTGCCTTGCCTTACCTTGCATTGCCTGGAATCACCTAGCCTGGAATACCCTTGCCTTGCTTTCCCTGGAATTGCCCTGCCCTTCATTGCCTTGCCTTGCCTGGAATTTCCTTGGCTTGCCTTGCCTGGAGTTACCTTCCCTGGAATTACCTTGCCTTGCCTTACCTGCAATTGTCTTGCCTCAAATTTCCTTTCCCTGCCTTGTCTTGCCTTGCCTTGCCTGAAATTGCCTTTCCTGCAATTGCCTTGCCTTGCCTGGAATTGCCTTCTCTTGCCCTGCCTTGCCTTGCCTTGTCTGGGATTGCCTTGCCTGAAATTGTTTTGTCTTGCCTTGCCTTGCCTTGCCTTGCCTGGAATTGCCTGGAATTGCCTGGAGTGGAGGAGAATGGCTCCAGTGTCAGACTCCCCAACATGCTGTGTGCTCAGCAGGATCTGCCCATGGACATCCAGGGAACAATCACTTTCCCCACCTTGGGAGAGGTCACCGGACAGAACTGCACTGGGTGTTGATGTCATCCAGGACCCCACACACTTTCCTGAGTGTGATCCTGCTTCCCTCCACTGGGCAACTGCATCCTTTTCTCCTGAGGATTTTCTGGAAACTCGGCTCTGGGTTTCATCTCCCTTCTCCCCTCTCCTTGCCCCAACCTCCTTTTTTTGAAAAAGTGAGGGAATTGCTTACAGGTTAATTTGTTGAAAATAAGTGGTGGCCTCCATGCTTCTGTTTTCTTTCAGCCTGCTGGTAATGCAGGGTTACAACGGATGCCTGGGTTCCCACACAAAGGTGCTGGCAGAGGGGGTGGCAGGTGGTGCTGTGCCTCTGCCTGCTTGAGGAAGGAGGCCATCCCCCTGCCCCTCATCCTTAGGCTGGGCTTCTTCCTGACCTTCTGAATATCCTGTAGTCCAGAGACCTCAGAACCCACTCCTGAGAGAGCAGAGCCAGGCACTTAGTGAAAGACAAAATGGTGCCATTCTAGGATCTTATTAGGTATCTGAATCTGTTAGGAAAAAAATTAGAAACTATGTATAAAACATAAAATATTCAAGTTTTAAAAGGTTATTTGAATCAAAGTTTTAAAACATGCCATCAGCAAGCTTCTATCACTAAGTGGGGACTTTTAGAAGTTGAGCAAGTTCCCTGAGTTGAGAGAAAAATGAAGCCACCTGTGCTGGGGAGTCAGGGAGAGTGTGGGCAGAGGGAAACCAGAGAAGTCCCAGCCTGTGGAAGCCAAACAGGAGAGCATGAGCCAGGAGGGCGGTCAGGATCGGGGATGAGGTTGCTCTCCCTGGAGGAGGAATCCTAAAGCACACAGCCTGAGACTCCCTCTTCTGAAGTCCAGTCCCACAACATTTCACAGGCTTCCTGGAGCTGCCTTCCAATTAGGACAAACACAGCAAGAAAAGATCCATTTCTGCACAAAAGTCCTTCTGGAAAGAAGAAAATAAAAGCCATGAATGGAGTCAAAACATTACCCAGTGCTGACTTAGCCTCTCAATTCTTTTCTAAACGGAGTGTGGTTTCCTAGTCAGGGAATGGAAGAGGCCCCTCCCACACAGGGACAGGGCCATGACCCCAGAGGATGAAGCAGCAGCATTTATTCAACATACAACAGTGAGGGGATACTATCACATTCCTGTCTCCCCAGAGAGGACACATCTCGAGAAGTGATCCATGAGACATGTAAGTTCCTAAAACCACTCCCTTCACTCTGTCCCCCAGGACCTGGCCCAGACTCTGAGATACACTGGCTTGGGGTGCCCTCGGGTGGCTGTGTGGAAAACCACAGTTTAGGGCAGGTCTGGGGCTTCCAGACCTGGCCAGGATGTCCCCAGGCCACCTGTCCTTCTGCTTTGTCTCACTGTCCCTTGGCAGATGGCCTGATGCTTGGGGCTGGCCCAAGGACACCTCAGGAAGGTTTGGTTCCCACTCTACAATGGTCCAATTATCCAGAGGTTTTAGGGATGTCTATCTGCCTTCTGGAGATGGATAGGGGCCTTAAGACTTCAGTTGAGAACAGGATGCTCTCTTACTGTCTGGGGCAGGGATGGCCTCCAGCTGCAGGAAGTACAGCAGCACCTTGACCTGCCAGAAAGAGTGGGAAAGAGGAGAGAGGCTCAGAGGGTGCTCACAACTGGTGATCTTTAGCCCCCAAGTCCAGCTCAGATGCTGAGTCCTCTGCTGCTACCATGAAACCTTTACAGTGAGATGGGAGGTGATGGTGTGGATGCAGACAAGGCATGACTTGGGGGGGTTATTTTAGAGATGCACAGAGCCTTGCTCTGTCACCCAGGCTGGAGTACAGTGACTCCCTCATGGATAACTGCAGCCTCTAACTGCTAGGCTCAAGCCATCCTCCTGTGTCAGCCTCCACAATAGCTAGGACTACAGGTGTGTGCCACAATGCCTGACTAAATTCAGGCAAAGCAAGGCAATGCAATGCAATGCAATTCCAAGCAAGGAAATTCCAGGCAAGAAAAGGCAAGGCAATTCCAGACAAGGTAATTTCAGACAAGAAAAGAAAAGGCAATTTCAAGCAAGGCACGGCAAGGCAAAAAAGCACAATTTCAGCCAAGGCAATTCCAGGCAAGGCAAGGCAAGACAAGGCAAGGCAATTTCAGACAAGTTAATTTGAGGAAAGGCAAAAATAGGCAATTCCAGGCAAGACAATTCCAGTCAAGGCAAGGTAAGGCAGGGCAATGCAATTCTAGGCCAGGGAATTCCAGGCAAGGCAAGGCAATGGAGGGCAAGGCAATTCCAAGCAAGGCAAGGCAAGGCAATTCCAGGCAATGCATGGCAAGGAAAGGCAAAAAAAATTTCAGGCAAGGAAATTAAAGGCAAGGCAAGACCAATCCAGGCAAGGCAATTTCAGGCAAGGCAAGGCAAGGCAACGCAAGGTAAGGCAATTCCAGGTGAGGAAAGTCAAGGCAAGGCAATTTGAAATGAGGCAAATTTCACTCATGGCAAGGCAAGACAAGGCAATTCCAGGCAAGGCTATTCCAGGAAAGTCAAGGCAGAGAAATTCCAGGCAAGAAAAAGCAAGGCAATGCAAGGCAATTCCAGGCAAGCCAATTCCAGGTAAGGAAAGGCAAGTCAATTCCAGGCAAGTCAATTCCAGGCAATGCAAGGCAAGGCAAGGCAAGAGAAGGCAATGCCAGGCAAGGCAAGGCAAGAGAAGGCAATGCCAGGCAAGGCAAGGCAAGACAATCCCACGCAAGGCAATTATAGGAAAGGCAAGGCAAGGCAAGAGAAGGTAATGCCAGGCAACACAAGGCAAGGCAAGGCAAGGCAGGGAAAGGAAATTTGAGGCAATGCAATTGCAGGTAAGGCAAGGCAAGGTAATTCCAGGGAAGGTAACTCCAGGCAAGGCAATGCAAGGCAATTTCAGGCAAGAAAATTCCAGGCAAGGCAATGCAATGGAGGGCAAGGAAATTCCAGGCAAGGCAAGACCAATCCAGGCAAGGCAAGACAATGCAATTCCAGAAAAGGCAATTCAAGGCAAGGCAAGGCAATGCAAGGCAAGGCAATTCCAGGTGAGGAAAGTCAAGGCAAGGCAATTCAAAATGAGGCAATTTCAGTCATGGCAAGGTAAGACAAGGCAATTCCAGGCAAGGCTATTCCAGGAAATTCAAGGCAGGGCAATTCCAGGCAAGGAAAATCAAGGCAATGCAAGGAAATTCCAGGCAAGCCAATTCCAGGTAAGGTAAGGCAAGGCAATTCCAGGCAAGGCAATTCTAGGCAATGCAATGCAAGGCAAGGCAAGGCAATCCCAAGCAAGGCAATTACAGGAAAGGCAATTCCAGGCAAGGCAAGACAAGGCAGAGAAAGGAAATTTAAGGCAAGGCAATTGCAGGTAAGGCAAGGCAAGGTAATTCCAGAGAAGGTAACTCCAGGCAAAACAAGGCAAGGAAACTCCAGGCAAGGCAAGGCAATGGAGGGCAAGGCAATTCCAGGCAAGGCAAGGCAAGGCTATTCCAGGCAAGGCAATTCCAGGCAATGCAAGGCAAAGAAAGGCAAAAAATTCCAGAGAAGGCAAGGCAAGGCAAGTCCAATCCAGGCAACTCAATTTCAGGCAAGGCAAGACAACTCCAGGGAAGGCAATTCAAGGCAAGGCAAGAGAACACAACTCCAGGCAAGACAAGAAAAGGCAATTCCAGGCTAGGCAATTCCAGGCAAGGCAAGGCAAGGCAATTCCAGGCAAGGCAAGACAAGGGAATCTAAGGCAAGGCAATTCCTGGAAAGGCAATTCCAGGCAAGGCAAGGCAACTACAGGAAAGGCAAGACAAGACAAGGCAAGGAAATGCAAGGCAAGGCAAGGCAAGAAAATTTCTGGCAAGGCAAGTCAATGCAAGACAATTCCAGGCAAGTAAATTTCAGGCAAAGCTAGGCAAGGCAAGTGCAAGCAAGGGAAATCCAGGCACAGCAGGCAAGGCAAGGCAATTCTAGGCATGGCAATTCCAGACAAGGCAAGGCAAGCTAAGGCAAAGCATTTCCAGACAGGGCAATTCAAGGCTAGGCAAAGCAAGGCAATGCAAGAAAATTCCCAGCAAGGTAAGAAAATTTCAGGCAAGGCAATTTCAGGCAAGGCAAGGCAGTGCAATTCCAGGCAAGGCAATTTCAGGCAAGGCAAAACTAGGCAAGGCAGGCCAATTCCAGACAAGGTAATTCGAGGTAAGAAAAGGCAAGGCAAAGCAGGGTAATTCCAGGCAAGGCAACTTGAGGCAAGGTGAGGCAAGGCAAAAAAAAAAGGTGGGGCAATTCCAGCCAAGGAGTTTTTAGGCAAGGCAAGGCAAGACAATTCCAGGCAAGGCAAGGCAAGACAAGGCAAGGCAAGGCAATTCCAGACAAGGCAATTCCAGGAAAGGCAAGGAAAAACAATTCCAGGCAAGGCAAAGTAAGGCAAGGCAATGCAATTCTAAGCCAGGCAATTCCAGGCAAGGCAAGGCAAGGCAATTCCCGCTAATGCAAGGCAAGGCAATTCCAGGCAAGGCAAAGAAATGCAATGCAAGGCAAGAAAATTCTAGGCAAGGCAATTCCAGGTGAGGAAAGGCAAGCTAAGGCAACTTGAAACAAGGCAATTCCAGGCAAGACAAGGCAATTCCAGGCAAGGCTATTCCAGGGAAGGCAAGGCAGGGCAATTCCAGGCAAGGAGAAGTAAGGTAATGCAATGCAATTCCAGGCAAGGCAACTCCAGGTAAGGCAAGGCAAGGCAACTCCAGGCATCTCAATTCCAGGCATGGCAATGCAAGTCAAAGCAATTCCAGGAAAGGCAAAACAAGGCAAGGCAAGACAATGCAATTCCAGGCTAGGCAATTGCAGGAAAGGCAAGTCCAGGCTAGGCAAGACAAGACAAGGCAGGGAAAGGCAATATCAGGCAAGGCAATTCCAAGAAAGGCAAGGCAATGCAGGGTAAGGCAATTCCAGGCAAGGGAAGGCAAATCTATTCCAGGCAAGTCAATTCTAGGCAATGCAAGGCAAGGGAAGGCAAACAAATTCCAGCAAGGAAATTCCAGGCAAGGAAAGGAAAGGCAAGGAGAGGCAAGGTCATTCCAGGCAAGGCAATTTCAGGCAAGGCAAGGCAATGCAATGCAATGCAATTCCAAGCAAGAGAATACCAGGCAAGACAAGGCAAGGCAATTCCAGACAAGGTAATTTCAGACAAGGTAATTCCAGGAAAGGCAAGGAAAGGCCATTCCAGGCAAGGAAATTCCAGGCAAGGCAAGGTAAGGCAAGACAATGCAATTCTAGGCCAGGCAATTCCAGGCAAAACAAGGCAAGGCAAAGCAAGGCAATGCGATTCCAGGCAAGGCAATTACAGGCAATTGCAGGCGAGGCAATTGCCAGAATGGCATTCCAGGCCAGGCAAGGCAAGAAAAGGCAGGGAAAGGCAATTCCAGCAAGGCAATACCCACTAAGGCAGGTCAAGGCAATTCCAGGCAACCCAATTCCAGTCAAGGCAATGCAAGGCAATTCCAGGCAAATTGCCTTGCCTTTCCTGGAATTACCTTGTCTGGAATTGCATTGCCTTGCCTTGCCTGGAGTTGTGTTGCCTTGCCTTGCCTGAAATTGCCTTGCCTGGAATGGCCCTTTTTTGCCTTGTTTTGCCTTGCCTGGCATTGCCTTTTCTTTCCTTGTCTGAGATACCTTGTCTGGAATTTCCTTGCCTTGTCTTGCCTGGAATTTTCTTGCTTGGAATTGCATTGCATTGCATTGCCTTGCCTTGCCTGAAATTGCCTTGCCTGGAATGACCTTGCCTCTCCTTGCCTTGCCTACAATTTCCTTGCTGGAATTTGTTTGCCTTGCCTTGCCTGGAATTGCCTGAAATTGCCTTGCCTGGAATAGCCTTGCCTTCCCTTGCCTGGAATTGCCTTACCCTGCATTGCTTTGCCTTGCCTGGAATTTCCTTGCCTGATATTGCCTTGCCTTGCCTGGATTTGCCTTCACTGAAATTGCCTTGCCTCACCTTACCTTGAATTGCTTTGTCTGGAATTCCCTTTCACTGCCTTGTCTTGGCTTGCCTTGCCTGGAATTGCCTTTCCTGGAATTGCGTTGCTTGCCTTCCCTTGCCTTGCCTTGCCTGGGATTGCCTTGCCTTGCCTTGCCTTGCCTTGCCTGGAATTTTGCCTTGCCTTACCTTGTGTTGCCTGGAATTGCCTTGGCTGAAATAGCCTTACCTTGCCTGGAATTGCCTTGCCCTCTGTTGCCTTGCCTTGCCTGGAATTGCCATGCCTTGCCTTGCCTGGAGTTACTTTCTCTGGAATTACCTTGCCTTGCCTTACCTGGAATTGCCTTGCCTCAAATTGCCTTTCCTGGAATTGCCCTTCCTGGAATTGCCTTGCTTGTCTTCCCTTGCCTTGCCTTGCCTGGAATTGCCTTGCCTTGCGTTGCCTGGAATTGCATTGCCTAGAATTTCCTAGCCTGAAATTGCCTTGCCTTGCCTTGCCTGGAATAGTCTTTAGTGGAATTGCCCTGCCTTGCCTTGCCTGGAATTGCCTTCACTGGAATTATGTTGTCTTCCCTTGCTTGACTGAAATTTTCTTGCCTGGAATTGCCTTGCCTTGCCTTGGCTTGCCTTGCCTGGAATTGCTAGGCCTTGCCGTGCCTGGAATTGCCATGCCTTGCCTTGCATGGAATTGCCTTGAGTTGCCTTTCCTTGTCTCACATTGCCTTGCTTTGCCTTCCCTTGCCTGGAATTGCCTTGTCTTGCCTTGTCTGGAGTTGCCGTGCCTGGAATTGCATTCCCTTGCCTTGCCTTGAATTGCCTTCCCTGGAATTGCCTTGCCTTGCCTGAAATTGAATTGCCTGAATTGGACTTGCCTTGCCTTGCCTTACCTTCCTTGCCTTGCCTTGCCCTGCCCTGCCCTGCCCTGACCTGTGCTGCCCTGCCCTGCCCTGCCCTGCCTTGTGTTGCCTTGCCTTGCCTGGAATATTTTGCCTTGCCTTACCTTGCATTGCCTGTAATTGCCTTGCCTGGAATAGCCTTGCCTTGCCTTGCCTGGAATTTCCTTGCCTTGCCTTGCCTGGAGTTACCTTCCCTGGAATTACCTTGCCTTACCTTACCTACAATTGCCTTGCCTCGCCTCAAATTTCCTTTCCCTGCCTTGCCTTGCCTTGCCTTTCCTGCACTTGATTGCCTTGCCCTGCCTTGCCCTGCCTTGCATTGCCTTGCCTTGCCTGGCATTTCCTTCTCTTGCCTTGCCTTGCCTTGCCTTGTTTGGGATTGCCTTGCCTGAAACTGTTTTGTCTTGCCTTGCCTTGCCTTGCCTGGAATTGCCTGGAGTGGAGGAGAATGGCTCCAGTGTCAGACTCCCCAACATGCTGTGTGCTCAGCAGGATCCGCCCATGGACATCCAGGGAACACTCACCTTCCCCACCTTGGGTGAGGTTGCTGGACAGAACTGCACTGGGTGTTGGTGTCATCCAGGACCCCACACACTTTCCTGAGTGTGATCCTGCTTCCCTCCACTGGGCAGCTGCATCCTTTTCTCCTGAGGATTTTCTGGAAACTCGGCTCCGGGTTTCATCTCCCTTCTCCCCTCTCCTTGCCCCAACCTCCTTTTTCTGAAAAAGTGAGGGAATTGTTTACAAGTTAATTTGTTGAAAATAAGTGGCGGCCTCTACGCTTCTGTTTTCTTTCAGCCTACAGGTAATGCAGGGTTACAAAGGATGCCTGGGCTCCCACACAAAGGTGCTGGCAGAGGGGGTGGCAGGTGGTTCTGTGCCTCTGCCTGCTTGAGGAAGGAGGCCATCCCCCTGCCCCTCATCCTTAGGCTGGGCTTCTTCCTGACCTTCTGAATATCCTGTAGTCCAGAGACCTCAGAACCCACTCCTGAGAGAGCAGAGCCAGGCACTTAGTGAAAGACAAAATGGTGCCATTCTAGGATCTTATTAGGTATCTGAATCTGTTAAGAAAAAAAAATTAGAAACTATGTATAAAACATAAAATATTCAAGTTTTAAAAGGTTATTTGAATCAAAGTTTTAAAACATGCCATCAGCAAGCTTCTATCACTAAGTGGGGACTTTTAGAAGTTGAGCAAGTTCCCTGAGTTGAGAGAAAAATGAAGCCACCTGTGCTGGGGAGTCAGGGAGAGTGTGGGCAGAGGGAAACCAGAGAAGTCCCAGCCTGTGGAAGCCAAACAGGAGAGCATGAGCCAGGAGGGCGGTCAGGATCGGGGATGAGGTTGCTCTCCCTGGAGGAGGAATCCTAAAGCACACAGCCTGAGACTCCCTCTTCTGAAGTCCAGTCCCACAACATTTCACAGGCTTCCTGGAGCTGCCTTCCAATTAGGACAAACACAGCAAGAAAAGATCCATTTCTGCACAAAAGTCCTTCTGGAAAGAAGAAAATAAAAGCCATGAATGGAGTCAAAATGTTACCCAGTGCTGACTTAGCCTCTCAATTCTTTTCTAAATGGAGTGTGGTTTCCTAGCCAGGGAATGGAAGAGGCCCCTCCCACACAGGGA
This sequence comes from Saguinus oedipus, assembly GCA_031835075.1. Lineage (NCBI taxonomy): Eukaryota > Metazoa > Chordata > Mammalia > Primates > Cebidae > Saguinus > Saguinus oedipus. Next base: position 94,301,325 of record CM063183.1, on the reverse strand, counting down.
CAGGGCCATGACCCCAGAGGATGAAGCAGCAGCATTTATTCAACATACAGCAGTGAGGGGATCCTATCACATTCCTGTCTCCCCAGAGAGGGCACATCTCGAGAAGTGATCCATGAGACATGTAAGTTCCTAAAACCACTCCCTTCACTCTGTCCCCCAGGACCTGGCCCAGACTCTGAGATACACTGGCTTGGGGTGCTCTCGGGTGGCCGTGTGAAAAACCACAGTTTAGGGCAGGTCTGGGGCTTCCAGACCTGGCCAGGATGTCCCCAGGCTACCTGTCCTTCTGCTTTGTCTCACTGTCCCTTGGCAGATGGCCTGATGCTTGGGGCTGGCCCAAGGACACCTCAGGAAGGTTTGGTTCCCACTCTACAATGGTCCAATTATCCAGAGGTTTTAGGGATGTCTATCTGCCTTCTGGAGATGGATAGGGGCCTTAAGACTTCAGTTGAGAACAGGATGCTCTGTCTCTTACTGTCTGGGGCAGGGATGGCCTCTAGCTGCAGGAAGTACAGCAGCACCTGGACCTGCCAGAAAGAGTGGGAAAGAGGAGAGAGGCTCAGAGGGTGCTCACAACTGGTGATCTTCAGCCCCCAAGTCCAGCTCAGGTGCTGGGTCCTCTGCTGCTGCCATGAAGCCTTTACAGTGAGATGGGAGGTGAGGGTGTGGATGCAGACAAGGCATGACTTGGGGGGGTTATTTTAGAGGTGCACAGGGCCTTGCTCTGTCACCCAGGCTGGAGTACAGTGGCTCCATCACAGATAACTGCAGCCTCTAACATCTGGGCTTAAGCCATCCTCCTGTGTCAGCCTCCCCAGTAGCTAGGACTACAGGTGTGTGCCACAATGCCTGACTAAATTTTCCTTTTCTCTTTTTCTAGAGATGGGGTTTGCTGCATTATCCAGACTGGTGTCAAACACCTGGGTTCAGTCATCCTGCCGCGGTCTCTCAAAGTGCGGGGATTACAGGCATGAGCCTCCACACCCAAACACTTGGGGTGGTTTTAAGCCCCCAGTAAGGTGCACCAGCAGGACCAAGAGGTGGCCTGGGCCTCCCCAACACTCTCATCCATGCAGACCTAGGCAAGTTTCTCTCTCTGAATCTCAGGCACCACCACAGACAATGCAAGTAGGAAGCTGGGCAGGGCAGGACTGGGGGTGTAGCAGGCAGAGGCCAACTCTGTCAGGTCAGGGTGGCATGGGCTGTCTGGAGTCTGTCTTCCCACATGTAAGTCATGACCTCCAAGGACCAGCAGTCGGTCATGGTGATGGGCCACTGGGATTGGCAGAAAGCTTGCTCTCCTTCTCTGAGGCTGGAGCAGTGTGGGACCAATGACTATGCCGAGGTTGTGCAGGGACTTTTATTGACTGCCTTTTTCTTACCACCCTGTGCAGGACCAAAGCAGAGGGTGCTATTTCTATGCCACCACTAGGAAAGAGGCAGAGGGGCTGGGCCATGCTGGATTCCTCTGGGAGGGAGCGACCTCGACCCTGGCTGTGCTGCAAGCTGATTCCAGCCCTGGTACTTGTGGGTCTCAGTGGCCCAAGATGAGGAGTTAGCTCTGGGCTGGTGGGGAGGTCTCCTCCACAGTCGGAGAGTGAGGGAGTTGGGGGATTCAAGTGCACTGCCGGCCATGGCCAAAGCTCTGAGCTCTTTGTGAAGCCACAGTGCAGAGGGGGGAGCAGGGCAAAGAAGAGAGGCTGGGGTGGGGGTGGCAGTGGCGCTGGTTCCCAGAGGCAGTGAGGGACTGTAGATGGGTTGGGGGAAAAGGTCCTCGGTGCTGGGGGTCTGATATGAGCAGAGGGGCACCCTGTGGCCTGGGTTTTTGTAGCCCTCCCTGGGCAGGCATGAGAGAGCTGGGCTACCTTTTCAGGTGGTCCAGAAGGAAAAGGAAGGTGAGCAGGTTGGCCTCCAGCCGGGACAAGGGCAGGTTAAGCATGGAGTTCTCCTTTGCAGTGGGGTCTGAAATTACTGCAGGAGGCAGTGGGTTACTTCTCATGGTCACAGCGAGCTGGAGACCTCTCCCGAGTTGGTGACATGGAGCACCCGGGACACATGTTCCTGAACAGCCCAGGCTCATCATCATCCTCACTCCCACAACACTGGGCCCCAATGAGGACCCTGTGAAGGGTGCCAATGTGGGGTATGAGCCACCTGAATCCCTTTTCTCTGCCCCACAGGGGTCAGCAGCACCTGAAGAACAGCAGCAGGAGGTGGCGTGAGAGCAGTGGCTCATGGGCAGAGCTGCCCGTGTGAAACTGTGGCTGCCACTCCCTCCTGAGGGCAGCCCAGAGTAGTGGAGGCTCAGCATAAAATGAAAAAGGGGAGTGAGGGACACAAGAAGGTAAGAGGTGGGTGGCCCTAGCCCCACAAACTAAGCAGAGACCCTCTATTCACCCTATAGACTCCGCAGGGGCACCTCAGGCTGGTAGACCAGGTCCTCTGGGTGTGGGCTCAGGAGGCAGGCCTACCCTAAGGGTCATGCAGAGGATACAGGGCCACACATGCCAGTGCCCTGCTTAGACGTCAGCCTCCAGGTTGACTCGGGGTCAGGCCAGGTTTGATCCTGTGCTTGACTGGGCCAGGACCTGTGGATAGAGCACCTGGGGACCCTCGTTCAGCCCTGGTCTGCTGGAAGGGGACAGCAGACTTTAGGACCCCACAGCACAGCACTGCTGAGCATTTTACTCTCTTGGTCTCCTTGAGGAATAGGACAGGGAGTCCTCTGGGGACAGACAAGGACTTACACAACGGCCTCAATTGTGGCCCCTGCTTTCTGAGCTTGGTTAAAGCACTGACCATGGCAGAAAGGACACAGCTTGGGTTCTCACACCTCACTTTCCACAGCCCTAATGGCAGCAGTGTACATGGAGGAGATGCCTCCAATGACACCAAGGCCTCCAGTGCTCACCGATGCCCTCATCGAAGTTGGGTAGAACTCGTCAGTGAAGAGGGGCTCAAGCAACTCACAGAAGTAGAGCTTCAGCCTGTCTGTGATGGCGTGTATGTCCATCTCACTCATCATCATCGACACGTCGCTGTCATCCGGAAAGAACATGGAAGTGCTGCAGCCTCCTTGAGGATCCCTAGTAGGTCTCCCGCCATCCCTGCCTCAGCTAAAGCACCGACCATGCCACCCTGGCCACTGTGTGATCCCTCCCTGGCTTTGAGCAGCTCATCTTCCTCCTCCCAAGAGCTGTGTGTGGTTCTGTGTCTGTAGAGATGATGGAGGGGTGTGTGCATCCCCATATTTCTCCCCTGTTTGTCTCTATAATGGATCACTGCAGCCTCTAACTGCTAGGCTCAAGCCATCCTCCCGTGTCAGCCTCCCCAGTAGCTAGGACTACAGGTGTGTGCCACAATGCCTGACTAATTTTTCCTTTTCTCTTTTCTAGAGATGGGGTTTGCTGCATTGTCCAGACTGGTGTCAAACACCTGGGTTCAGTCATCCTGCCGCGGTCTCTCAAAGTGCTGGGATTACAGGCATGAGCCTCCACACCCAAACACTTGGGGTGGTTTTAAGCCCCCAGTAAGGTGCACCAGCAGGACCAAGAGGTGGCCTGGGCCTCCCCAACACTCATCCATGCAGACCTAATTTATTATTATCTGAAATTCAAATTTATTTATGCATCCTGTGTTGATCTGGCAACACTATACTATCTGTAACCCTGTAATAGGCCCTCTCGGAGCACACAGATAGGAGATATGTGTATTAACCCACGTATATACACATATCTATTAAATTTCTATGTATGTGTGGTTAAATATGAGTTCACACTTACTTCTCTAACTCAAATCCAGTATCACAGGGTTCCTTCCAGCCTTCTCCCTTTGCTTATCTATAACTTCTCTCACCAGCAGTGAAAAACCTGACCCCCACTATCCACTCTTCATTTACTTATTTGCCCCTTCTTACTCATGGTGCATGTAAAGCTATTTCAGAATTGGTCACGGCCTCCCCACCCCCATCCCCACCCCTAGCCCGATGAGAAACAAACTTACAAGTTGCAACACAGCGCTGAAGTCCAGTTCCTTTGGCCTTTAGCCTTGCAGTTGTAAGTCAAAGCAGCACCTGCAAGGTTGCTTTGGTTTGCTCCTTTTCCCAACCCCTCAGGGACGTTATGTGTGCAGTGACATTCATTCCTGAAAGTCTACATTCCCCTCCATCCTGGTTGATGTTTTTTTCATCTACAAAACGTGAGAATGTCAATGTTTTATTTGGTACAAGGATAAGGAGGAAAACAGCAAAATAAATTTGATCATAAGATTTACACTTTATTCCAAGTGATTTTCCTAAAACACAACTTTCACATTTGGCTGTGTGAAACAGAGAGAGAAAAAAGGGAACTTTCACTAGTTTTAAGTAGGCCAGATCACATGATCCCTCCAAATGAGTTTAAATGAGAATTAGTACATTTTTTCTAGCTGGGAAAATATTTTCCCTAATTGAGTTTAAATAATTTACCCATAGTGATGAATAAGCCCTTGGGCTAGGCTCAGAAACCTCCTCTACCAGCCTGTTTCCTAAGAATTAAAAAAATATGGGGAGGGAGAGCATGGGGAGAAATGCCAAATGTGGGTGAAGGGGCAGAAGGCAGCAAAACACACTGCCATGTGTGTACCTATGCAACTATCTTGCATGTTCTGCACATGTACCCCCAAACCTAAAACGCAATAAAAAATAAAAATATATATATTTATGGGACATACATGAAACATATATATATTTGGTTGTAATAGTAGAGACAAGAATTTTTTTTTTACTTTGATAAATCTTGTTTATTGATACAATATTACATTATTTACATTATTTATTTGGTTAGTTTTTAAGTTATTTAAAGATAGTTTTAAGCTTATGTTTAAAAATTAAGAAAAATATAAACAAGAATTTTTTAAAATCCATACTATTTCTCTTTCCGGTCTCTTTCTCCTAAATGCACCTTCTGAGTTTCTTAGGTATGCTTTACAAAGACTAATTTACTTGATGGATTAATGTGTTCATCAACTTCAGCACCCTGTGTGTGTGTTAAGAGTAATGAGAACGAGGCTATTTAAACTGCTTCCTCATAGCCTTCCCCTTCATTACCAGTAGTAAAGTTGACTTAGTAAACAATGAGGAAGAAGTACCATAGCCCACAGGCACCTAGGAATGGGGCATTAATTCACACTGAGAAAATATGGCTCTGGGGAGATACTAAAGTCCTATTGTAAATTTATGAAGTCTAAATGAACCCTTTCTCCCCAGCTTCAGACTTAGATAAGGTGTGAGATGTCAGGGATGGGCATAGACCCTTCAAAAAATGATATTTTCATCCGTGTTCTTCCCCCTTCCCTCCCCTGCGAGACAAAATATATGGAAATACAAGTGCTTGGTACTACATGGGCTTTTGAGGCTTAAAAGCCCAGTAATAAGCACGTTGTATCCGTTGTTGAAGGGGATCACTTTTTAAATAAACATCACCAGAAGAATCTCTTCAAACGGAGAATGAAGTCACTCTCTCTCCCCAGAGGCTATGAGGGAAAAGGGAGACGGATATTTCCCCTACTTGCACGTGGGATCTCCCTTTCTCTGCCTTGGGAGGTAGCTGAGAGAAAAGGCAACGCTCAGTCCTCCATGGCAAAGTCTTTGGTCTTCTCCTCCTGGTCTCCCACTTTGTAGCACAGCAGCACACGTAGGCGACGGGGGTTGTCCCGGGAGGGCAGTAGCGTGATCTCTCCTGATACGTCTGTGTCTTGCTCCACTTGCACCGGCTCGTTCAGGTAGAGGAGGGCCTGTTTCCAGTGCGTGGCCGGGTGAAAAGGCGAGGTGGACAGCACCAGGGGTTTCTCCGACTCCCCTCCAGGGAACGTCACCTGGAACCAGATGGCAAAGCCGTGCACGGGCGCCCAGCCATAGCAGCTGCAGCGGAAGCGCCCGACCACTCAGGCCTCCAGCTCCTGCTCCAGGCCAGCGCGGGAGAGCTCTAGCTGAGCAAAGCGCTGCGGCCGGGCCAGCACATCCTCGCCGGACACTCCCTGCACCACGATCTCCGAGTGGCCCACGAGGCAGCGCGGGGCGAAGCCCTCCCGGCAGCTCATGTCCACACCATAGTGCTGCTTCACCTGGCTCCAGAAGCCCAGGTGCCATTCCAGCATCTGGTCGCTGATGGGGGCTATGAAGAGCTCGGCGGAGGCTGGCAGGAGAAGACCGCCTTCCTTCAGTCACTTGGTTCGCGCGTGGAGGACGGAGCTCAGCATGGACTCGTGCAGGAGTCCGTATCCCATCCACTCGCTCACGATGGCATCCACCTGCTCTGGCAACTCCACAGTCTCCACCGGTCCCAGCAGGACGTGCACCTGGTCCTCCAGCCCATTGAACCCCACCAGCTCCCGAGCCTGTTGCCAGATGGCGCTGGCCTCTACAGCGTGCATGCATACCAGTTATTTGGGCTAATCTTTTCTGGTTCCTGGAAGCCAAAATCAATATTTCTTAAATCAGACATATATGTTGAAATATTAATAGTTGGTTTTTCTCTGCTCCATATTCTATCTTGCCTTCCTTTTCAGGCATCAAAGATAACATTATTTTCAAATGACACCCAGAAGAAGCCAACACATAGACAACTAAGAGTTATTTTCTTGACTTTGGGGTTCTTAAACAGACTTGTAAATCTTTGTTTGAGGGCACAGTCTTTAAGGGCCAGTACACTACTGATTCACAAGAGCTGAATCCATCGGAGATAAATAATTTTGATTTTGAATTCTAAAATAGTGGCTTGGCTCAGAAGGAACAAGGATAAACCCTGGAGAACCAATGGTATAGAGATTATCCCGTCAAATAGTTTGAAAAGAAAAGTATGATGTCATAAAGTTTTTCTCATTTAAATGAAGTAAGAGTCCAAAATACGTCAGCAGGAAGTGAAACTAGAGGGGAATTAATGAGAACTTGGTTACCTCCTAGATCCCCAAGAAAGTTATCAGTGTTCCTGCTCCAAGTTTCAGGAGCTGCACACATGATGGGAACCCAAGGCATATTTTGAGAACCATCATGAGAACAGACGATGTGTCTTTTGGTCCGTTTGTCAGAGCATAACTCAGGAGATTCGAACCTCACCCAACATTGCTCCTGAATGGCAGAGTGGCAATGTTATTGGATGTTGCGGTAGATGTGCTTGGGAGCAGTTTCACACAATCAGCACTGCTCAGCAGAGGGAATGTTCTTCTGAATGAAAGCTAATGAGGCTGATGTTCAGTGCCTCTCACAAAACCTGGGGACAGACCCAACAATGCATTCAAAAAGAGCAAATATCAGGTGCAATTTGTGAAGACAACTGTTTCTTTCTTTTACACCTGCCCCTCTATCCATCTTCCCTTCATGTGGGGTGGCATTAGAGTGGCCATAAAGTGTTTGGGATCGGCGTTAAAAAAAAAAAAACCCTGCGTTGAGAATACATTCCAGTTGGATGTGTTGAGATACATGTATGTGCCTTGCAGATGCTTCTTGTATCACCAATCCTGCATAGAAAGAGCCTCCAGGAATAATACTACTCCTTTAAACTGTGCCAAATTGTCTGGGGTCATGAGAGGAGGATGAAGAGTCAAAGGTCACATGGTAATATAAATATGTCCCGTGGTGCTCAGAGCTACTGGAAATACACAGGTGGAGGAGGAGAAACAATATCTTTGTTGGTAAGGCACAAGCCTGTGCTGATACTACCAACAGAGAGTATATCTCTGTGCAAAGACATATGTTTTATCAGTTGTGCTAAAGCAAAGACATTATCTTTCTAGTCTTTTAAAAATATATATTTCTAAAATGTTTTCATGTAAAAATATTTCATTGAAATATTTCATTTTTGCATATTTCATTGAAAAATATGAAAAATATTAGACAAAAGAATAACCAAGCTACCTAAGACAGTTAATTAATCAAATTATTTTTTTAGATTCTAATGTTTTTTTAGATTCTAATGTTTGTTTTGCTTTTGATGTGTTAAGCCAAGAACAATACCCAAACAAATCAGCAAGGCAGGACACATTGTGTATCAATTCTGTACTCATAAACTTTAACATCTTGATGAGCTGGGATGTTTGAAATATAAAGATAATAACTGTCTAAGAAATAGTAGAACTTGAGTTGCATTGAGTAGTAATGACAGAAAAAAAAGTTATGATTTCCTCATTCTAAGTAAAAATTCATGTTTGTTCCTCACTTCGTACTTTTGTTTTCTTGAAAGAAGTCCCCCAAATTGCATAAAGTACCGGGCTCATAAAAACCAGATGTAACTCTAATTCCAACCTGAAGTTCCTGAGCTTCTCAAAGATGCTACAGAGGTTCTGAGAGGGCTGTGTTCCAAAGAGGTCCCGCTCAGGATAAAGAAGATACAATGTATGTGACACTTGTGGCTGGGGGTCAAACCAGGAAGACAGACACCAATAAAAGAGGCCATATGGAAAAATGGACACAGGCCAATAAGAAGAAGGGAGGGTTTGCAGAGCAGAAATTGTCCCTCCTTGGCAGCATGATAGCTGAGCCTCCCGCCCCAACCTTGCCCCAAAGAGAAGGACAACAATAAAGGGGGTAAAAACTTGAATTGCTTTAATTAGAAGTATCTGAGCTACTTTGAATTGTCAAGTTAAAGTTTTCAACCATTGGGGAAACACAAACACAGTCCTGACAACCAGATTAAATTCAGTTACAGGGAAATAAAGAAAAATGCCCTTTGATTCCTGGAATGAGTGACTTCCAAGATTCATGCTACTCTAAGTATTTTGGCTTCCCCTCATGATCAACAGAGCAAGCTGCAGAGGGCACTACAGAGCAGGCATCCATTCAGTAGGACATCCCCAAGAACTGGTGGGTGAGGGTGGGTATGTATAAAGGCAGAGAGGCTGGGTGCAGTGGCTCACACCTGTAATCCCAGCACTTTGGAAGCCTGAGGTGGATGGATCACCTGAGGTCAGGAATTTGAGACAAGACTGGCCAACTCCGTCTCTATTAAAAATACAAAAAATTAGCCAGGCCTGGTGGTGGATGCCTGTAATCCCAGCTACTTGGGAGGTTGAGGCAGGAGACTTGCTTGAACAGGGGAGGCAGAGGTTGCAGTGAGCTGAGATCGTGCGATTGCACTCCAGCCTGGGTGACAGAGCAAGACTCTGTCTCAAAAACAAATAAATAAATAAAAATAAAGGAATAGTTTACCAAGTTTTGTGCGTAACTTAACCACTTTCTGATGCTTAGCACCATGAATGTGGGCAGCATAGGCATCTGCTCCTGTACAAAACACATAGCAGAGCTCACAACATAGCTGATTTGACCCATTCCATCAACAGAACCAAACGTTGTTAGCCAAGCCACTTCTTCAACAGCTGTGTCTGCTTCAAAACCGACTGCCTGTCCTTCAAGCATTGCAGCAAACAATTGTGCTGTGAATACTTCATCAATTGCAACGTCTTCAATGAAGGGTCTTACGACTGCAGGAAACTCATCTCTTAATAGCACATCTAACACTAAAGTATCAGCAGTGCCTACAAATATGGCTGCCAAGAAAACATCTACCCCCAAAATAAATTTTGTTGGTGGTAATAAGCTGCAGTCAACAGGAAATAAAATGGAAGACATAAAAGGAACTGAGTGTGTTAAAAAGTACTCCTGTCACTTCTGCTGTGCAGATTCCTGAAGTAAAGTAAGACGCAGTGTCAGAACCAGTCACACCCGCATCTCTTGCTGATTTACAGAGTGATGTGCAGCCAGTAGGCCATGATTATGTGGAGGAGGTACGAAACGATGAAGGAAAAGTAATTCGCTTCCATTGTAAATTATGCGAGTGCAGCTTTAATGATCCCAATACTAAGGAGATGCACTTAAACGGCGAAGACACAGACTTCAATGTAAAAAAAAAGTAAATCCAGATTTGCAAGTAGAAGTAAAGCCTAGTATTCAAGCAAGAAAGATTCAAGAAGAGAAAATGAGAAAGCAAATGCAGAAGGAGGAGTACTGGCGAAGACAAGAAGAAGAGGAACGTTGGAGAATGGAAATTAGACGTTATGAAGAAGAGGACATGTACTGGAGAAGAATGAAGGAAGAACAGCATCATTGGGATGATCACTGCTGAAAGCCAGATGGAGGTTATCTTCATGGTCCTCCGGGCCCTTTAGACCTTCTGGGAATTCAACCAGGCATGCATCCTCAGCCTCAGGGGCCTGCACCCTTATGCCATCCTGATTCATCTGATGACCGTTATGGAATGACAAAACATGCCACCATTTATCCAACTGAAGAGGAGTTACAGGCAGTTCAGAAAATTGTTTCTATTACTGAACGTGCTTTAAAACTTGTTTCAGACAGTTTGTCTGAACATGAGAAGAACAAGAACAAAGAGGGAGATGATAAGAAAGAGGGAGGTAAAGACAGAGCTTTGAAAGGAGTTTTGCAAGTGGGAAAAGGATTACTTCTCCAAGGAGATAGAAATGTTAACCTTGTTTTGCTGTGCTCAGAGAAACCTTCAAAGACATTATTAAGCCATATTGCAGAAAACCTACCCAAAGAGCTTGTTGTTATAAGCCCTGAGAAGTATGACATAAAATGTACCGTATCTGAAGCGGCGATAATTTTGAATTCATGTGTGAAACACAAAATGCAAGTCACTATCACCCTGACATCTCCAATTATTCGAGAAGAGAATATGAGGGAAGGAGATGTAACCTCGGGTATGGTGAAAGACCCACCAGACGTCTTGGACAGGCAAAAATGCCTTGACGCTCTGGCTGCTCTATGCCATGCTAAGTGGTTCCAGGCTAGGGCTAATGGTCTGCAGTCCTATGTGATTATCATACATATTCTTCGAGACCTCTGTCAGCGTGTTCCAACTTGGTCTGATTTTCCAAGCTGGGCTATGGAGTTAGTAGAGAAAGCACTCAGCAGTGCTTCTAGCCCTCAGAGCCCTGGGGATGCACTGAGAAGAGTTTTTGAGTGCATTTCTTCAGGGATTATTCTTAAAGGTAGTCCTGGACTTTTGGATCCTTGTGAAAAGGATCCCTTTGATACCTTGGCAACAATGACTGACCAGCAGCGTGAAGACATTACATCCAGTGCACAGTTTGCATTGAGAATCCTTGCATTCCGCCAGATACACAAAGTTCTAGGCATGGATCCATTACCACAAATGAGCCAACGTTTTAACATCCACAACAACAGGAAACAAAGAAGGGATAGTGATGGAGTTGATGGATTTGAAGCTGAGGGGAAAAAAGATAAGAAAGAGTATAACTTTTAAAGTGTCTGTGAATCTTCAGTGTTAAAAAAACAACAGGTGCCCATTTGTTGGCTGTTTTTCATTCATAATAATGTCTACATAAAACAATATATCAAGAATGTAATGGATTTCGTGGAAGAACCAAGTTTTTCTGTGACATTAAAAAATGTATAGTGTTAGGTGTTATTTGAATGGGAAGACACCAAAAAAAAAAAAAGTGCTCTGACTAGGGGGGAAACAGTGGTTCTGATTTTTTCCCATTATTTTGATTTTATTTTCTGGTTGCCCTAGCTTCCCCCCACCCCCCATTTTTGTGTCTTTTATTAACTAGTGCATTGTCTTATTAAATCTTTACTGTATTTAATGCAGGATTTGTGCTTCAGTGCTCTGTGTACTTTGATATTTTTATTTAGAGGTTTTGTTTGCTTTTTGACACTAGTTGTATATTACTTTGTGTTATAGATGATATCCTTTACCCCTTCCTAATATTTTACAGCAGTACGAGTTCTCAGAACTGAATGTTTCTGCAGATCTTGTGGCATTTGTCTCTAGTGTGATATATAAAGGTGTAATTAAGACAGATTTCTGTTAATCTAATCAAGTTTGCTGTTAGTTGTGCATTAGCAGTATAAAAGCTAATATATACTATATGGTCTTGCAACAGTTTTAAAGCCTCTGCATAATCGATAATTAAAATGTGTGACATTTTTGTTTTTAATAGACTTTTAAAATTATAATTTTAGGTTTAAAATGTAGATCTTTGTACAGTTGACTTTTTGACATAGCAAGGCCAAAAATAACTTTCTGAATATTTTTTTCTTGTGTATAAGTGGAAAGGGCATTTTTCACATATAAGTGGGCTAACCAATATTTTCAAAAGAACATTATCATTGTGCAACTAACAACAGTAACTAGCCCTTAATTATGGTGACAGTTCCTTATTGGTGTGTGTGAGATTACTCCAGCAACTATTACAGTGTAACACAGTTGATCTTCTCCACACACCTCATCACCCAGATAATTTACAGTTCTGTTAACAGTGAGGTTGATAAAGTATTACTGATAAAAAAATTAAAATTATCTAAGAAAAAAACAAAATTACTTGGTGTGGCCATCTTACATGCTTATGTCTCCTACATAAAGCTAAATATTCTAGCAGTGATGTAATGAAAAAATTACATCTTAACTGTTGATGTATGTATGCTCTGGTACACAGATGTCATTTTGTTGTCACAGCACTACAGTGAAATACACAAATAAAAAATTAAATTAAAAATAAATAAATAAAATAAAGGAAGAGTTAGAGAGAATGTATGTGGGGCCAACTGTCCCAGGCCACGAATACAGGCTCAGGAACCTGCCCTCCTAATTACAGGAGTGGGTCCAGACCACAGGGCTGGTTGTGGATCCCCACTTTTTGTTCAACAACCATTTTCTGGAAGCCTCTCATGAGGTTGTTGCTGATAATGGAGCAGTGAACAATGAAGTCCTCACTCTTGTGAAGCTACCATTCTAGCAGAAGGGAGATAATATGTAAATTAGTGAAAACCTTACATTAGGTTGTAATCAATGCTATTCAGAAAAGGAGATTCCAGGAAAAGGGTGCTATTCCACAATGGGGAGTCAGGGAAGCCCTCCATGAGAAGGGGACAATATGGCGTTATCTGAGGGAATAAAAAAGCCAGCCACGTGGGATCTGGTAGAAGAACTTTCCAAATGGGTGAAAAAGCAAGTGCAAGGCCTGAGAGAGGAGCCTGGTTGGGTGTCCAGGAATGCAGGGGGACCAGTGAAGCTACAGTGGAGGGAGGGAAGGAACTCACAGGCATAGCCAGCCGCTGGACCCTGGGGCTTAGCAAGGACCTTGGATTTTACTCTAGGTGAGATGAGAAGCCACTGTTGAAACCACTTTTGCAGAAATTATAACTGAGACAATACTTACAGTGAAAGAAATCTGACCTAACTGACTCCATCTTGCTTCTAATCTCCAGGCTGTTCTTGTTCATTCCTGGGTATAGGCCAAACTAACTCTGGGATGAACTTAGTTTGTAATTTAGCTTTGAAACAAAGATGGTAACGGTCCTTTTTAAAACAAATACCCTTCCTGCCTGGGGACTAGATTGTCTATGTAGGACTAACAAATTAGCCACAAAATTAAAAATTATGGTTTAGGAGTTATGCAGCTGGAGGCTTTAAGATTCTAAACCTCCCCAAATTGCTTCCGGGGATAACATCACTATCGTAAAACCTAAAATCAGTCCTTGAGATATTTTGCAGACCCTGCACTCAATGGATTGGCTGGCACTACCCAGATCAATTAATTGGCTCATCTGGTCCTGTGGCCCCCACCCAGAAACTGATTCAGGGCAAGATGACAGCTTCAATTCCCTTTGATTTCATCTCTGACCCGACAATCAGAACTCCTGACTCACTGGCCCCCTACACACCAAATTATCTGTAAAAACTCTGATTCCCAAATTGTTGGGGAGACTGCTTTGAGTAATAACAAAACTTTGGTCTCCCCACAGCCAGCTCTGTGTGAATTATTCTTTCTCTTTTGCAATTCCCCTGTCTTGATAAGTCAGCTCTGTCTAGGCAGCAGGCAAGGTGAACCTGTTGGGTGGTTACACTGGCTGGCTTAGGGCAGATGAATTACTTGGTCAGATTTTTTTCTAAATTAATCCCTCCAGCTGGTATGTGATAAATCTACTGGGAGAGAGGTAAGGGTAGAAGCAGGAATACCAGCTGGAAGATTCCTGCAACAATCTAGGAGAGAGATAATGATGGTTTGGGCCATCACATGGAGGTGTTAAGAAGTGATCTTATCCTGGATAAATTTGAAGGAAGAGCCAACTGGATTTACCAATGGATTGGCTATATGAGTAAGAGAAAGAGCAGAGTAAAGGATAACTGCAAGGCTTTTTGTGCTAAGCAGTTCTTAAAAGACTTGTCATCTACTGACAAGACTGGAAGAAGATCACATTTTGGGCAGGAAAATGAAGTTTAATTTTGCACGTATTAATTTTGAGATAAATATTAGATATCAAAGTAAAGATTTCAACTTAAGAAGTTGGGTATAAAAGAGCTGAGTTCAGAGGGGAGGATGGGGAGGGAGAAAAATTGGGGAATCATTGATGTATAAATGTCTTTGAAACTCTGGTCCTGGGTGAGCTCACCTAGTGAGTGAGGATATATAGAAAAAAGAGATAAGAGGACAGGTTTACCAAAATATTTAGAAGCTGGGAGATGTGAAAGAAGCAACAAAGGAGTTGAGGAGTGGCTGGAGCTGAAGAGTGGTACCACATAAATGGAGAGAGTTCTTCTATGAATGGAGAGTTCTGCTTTGCCCAACCTGCTCCTTTATCTTCCTATCTAGGTTGGACACCTGACTGTTAGCTGTTTCCCATTTGTAACCCCTGTGTAGACCCACAGGCTTTATAGGTTGGCTCTAACTCCTCCACAAGAGATGCAGCAGTTTTTGCTCCCTCCAATGGCCAACAGCATTCCACATGGTGTTCTCAGCCCCCACAAAGCAGAGGACCCTGGTGTACAGCAGGAAGAGGAGGCAAGCAGATAACCAGGTGAGAGTTTGCATCATCAGAGGGCATGGCCTCTACCACCTTTCCACTGGTTCCCTCAGAACTTACATTTGACTTTCACAAGGCCTCTGAATTGTAAAATGAGAGGTCACTTCACATGTTAATGTCCAGACAAGGCGGTGTCAGAAAAACCAATACCCAGGAATGAAGAAGAAACGGGAAACCATAGAAATTGATTTTCAATAAAAAGAAAAGAATTTTGTGGCTGCCTGCTGAACTGAAAGTGACAGAAACCTGCTTTTGGATTTATGCCCAATGGATTTCAAGACATCATATATTTTTAAGGATAAGGTCTTGATCCAGAGGATTCTATACAACAACTTAGACCAAGTGGATATTTATTGGAGGTGTGTGTCCACTGCTGAGAACCATGTTAATCCAAGAACCATTCCCAAACAATTCAGCAAGGCAGGAAATTCTGTGTATCAATTCTATACTTATAAACTTTAAAATCCTGATGAGCCAGGATGTTTAAAATATAGATGATAATAACTGGTCAATAAATAGTGGAATTTAAGTTGCACTGAGTTGTGATGATAGAAAAAATGTTTAGTTTGATAATTATATCCAAAAAATGCTCTGAGCCAAATAACTATAATTTTTAAAATCCATTCAATCCTTTAAGGAACAGGAAATTCCCATACCATATATAAAATGTTCTGAATAGTTACTAAAATTAAAAGCTACTTACTTCATTATATTAAGATAGGATAATTTCTGCTTACTAAAACCTGAAAAATATAATACATGCACAAAAGAAAATACACAAGTCACATCCCCTACACTAATACATTTAAAAATTTCAATAAAAGGTAATCTGATATCATTGTAGCAGTCCTTTCTAGACTAAAGTGGTGTCTTCTTCAAGCCATACTCCCTAGGTTCCTGGCCCTAGTCCCATGGGGCTACATCAAGAACACAGACGAGCCAGAGTGTTACAGATTCTTGACAAAAGGGCCGTATGTCTCAGAATTATCTGAGCCGGCCCAGCCCCACCTCCTATTTCTGTTTATATTCTAGGAGTTGCAGACTATGAAAGTTTAGTATGATGGAAAAATAAAGGGTGGAAGGGACAAGAGGGCAAAAGTGCTCAGGCTACCTCAAAATCCATACCCATGAGTTACAGAGACTGGGGACAGAGGGCAACACAGGACAAAGAGTCTGCTTTCCTATTGTCAGGATATGTCTGTAAAATTAAGTAAAGTGTTTCTTGTTTCTGCTTTGTTTTCAACATGAATTTAGTGGCACTTGCCTTGTAATTTGTAAAACTTCCACCAAGATTCTGGCATTAGTCTGCCTGTTACTTTAAGTTTCATTGGTGTTGTGTCTTTCTTTACATTTCCTTACTGCATTTTTTACTGCAAAGTTTGAAACAGCCATAGAGGAACTGCTGCCCAAATGCCATTTTGAACTGGAAGTTGAGGCCACTGGACTTTTTTAACCAAATGTGTTTACCCATACTCATCAAAGCCACTGGCTTTTTTTTAGGATGCAACCTTGATACTCAGGATACTAAGAGACATGAGGTGGCCAGTCCAGCCTGAAAAAGTGCAATTTCCCTCTAGCTCACTTGTTGCTCTCCCTAACCCTGTCAGGAACCTGACACTTCATGTTCCTTCCTATTTCTGACTTAGTCGTGTTTTATGAGCTCAACGTATTGAATTAGTGTTTTTACTCCCTTCCCAGTTATGTGTCACACATTCTCCAAAGGGTATGGCTAATAACAAGGTTGGAACTAGAAGTGTGTCCTCAAGCAAGAGGTCACAAAGAATCCTTTTGTGTCAACCTTAAAATAAACATGGCTCCAGCCTCTGAAAATAAAAAAATGTCAAGATTTTCCTTCATTTCCTTGAAAGACCAGAACTCCTCAGGGAAATCAGCCTAGTTCAAGCAGACACCTTTCATTAGGTAAAAATAATTAAGGCCGGGTGCGGTGGCTCAAGCCTGTAATCCCAGCACTTTGGGAGGCCGAGGCGGGTGGATCACAAGGTCAAGAGATTGAGACCATTCTGGTCAAATGGTGAAACCCCATCTCTACTAAAGATAGAAAAAATTAGCTGGGCATGGTGGCACGTGCCTGTAATCCCAGCTACTCAGGAGGCTGAGGCAGGAGAATTGCCTAAACCCAGGAGGCAGAGGTCGCGGTGAGCTGAGATCGGCCACTGCACTCCAGCCTGGGTAACAAGAGTGAAACTCCCTCTCAAAAAAAAAAATAAAATAAAAAATAATTAGCCCAAGTGCGGCTTGTTCTTGTTCAGAAAAGTAAGATTTAGCAGAGATGCCAAAAGCCTTAATAACACTCTGGATGCAATCCAGAAGAAAGGGGGAGGACTCCTTATGTTGAGGACCCTGGTTTCTCAGATCTTGGGGTGGGATCAGGTGGTAAATACATGAATATATTACTTCCCAGATTCTCTTGGAGCAGGAACAGGGAGCAGAGCCAGGGTACTCACCAAAAACAGCAAAGAAAAAATTGCAGCTTGCATTTCTGGTTGTCAGGGGCTGCCGTGCCTGCTGTGAGTGAAAGGGGATGCTTCCCTCCCTCAGCCTCCCTGCAGTCTTTCCTTGCTCTGCGACCCAGGACGTCACCAGAATACAATCAACAGCATCCCACAGGCCACACGAGTGGTTCTCCAGGCCCCTGAGCATTTAGTGGCACTAATTAATGCAGTGTTCCCACTAATGACAAGAGACATCTGCCCTTGATTTCCCCAGGTCACAATGGCTGTGCTATCCTGTCCTGCCACTTGGGCCCGAGAAACTACCACTTCAAAGATTGCATAATACCATGCTTGCTGTGTTTAGTCTTTAGGTTTACTTTTCCTTAACTCTAGAGTGAATCCTCTTTGCTGTTTGCCATCTCTTCTCAGATGCCTTGGTGCTGAGACAACACAGAAGGACCTGGTAAACTGAAAGCCTGCACCACTGTACAGCTGATGTTATCCTGGACAACATGAAATCCTTCCTACTGCCCTGCATTCTATCTCAGTCCCTTTTCCACATCTTTCCACATCTCCCTGCTTCTCTAAAATTCTGGGTCCAATACATCAGCTAATTGCCTTTGCTTCTTATTTGTAAAATGAGATTCCAATATTTAAAAAAATGGTGTGGTCAAAGGTAAAGCACACACATTTAGGAAACACCAAACACAGAATACAGACATGGCCCTGCCATCCAGGAACTGAAGACTTGGTAAAGTTATTGAATCTCTCTGAACCTCTGTTCCCTTATTTGTAAACTGGGAAACAAATCATTACAATGCCGTGTCATCTTTCAGTGACAATGCATGCGTGGTGCTTAATATCATTGCTATTATCACCAGCTGATGTGTATTATATTCCTTTTTTGGTGAAAATTAAATGAGATGTGAAAGTGCTTTGAATACATTGCTAAATAAATTTTAAAATATTTGCGTAGTTTTAGCCAGGTGCAGTGACTCATGCCTGTAAACCCAGCACTTTGGGATGCCAAGGTGGGCAAATGACTTGAGGTCAGGAATTCGAGACCAGCCTGGCCAATGTGGTGAAATCTCATCTCTACAAAAAATTCAAAAGTTAATTGGGTGTGGTGCTATGTACCTGTAATCCCAGCTACTTGGGAGGCTGAGGCAGGAGAACCACTTGAATCTGGGAGTTGAAGATACAGTGAGCCAAGATCATGCCATTGCACTCCAGCCTGGGTAATGGAGTGAGACTCTGTCTCAATAAACAATTGCCTATATTTTCCATATAGTAATGTTACATGCATTATAACAGCTTTTAATCTCTCATGACATCCTGTGTAAACCTTTTTAAATGCAGTGGTATATTTATTTAAATAATACAGGTTACAGGGGAAATGTACATGTTTATGAATCATTTTGAATCATTCTATAACTATAGATTCTAGGTTATATTACATAGTACTTTTTGGTTACAAGTGAAGGAAACTAATTTCCTAAATAGTAGCCCCCCTTATCTGTGGGGAAACAGTTAAGACTCCCATTGATTGCCTGAAATCATGTTTAGTACCAAACTCGATATACACTGTTTTTCCATGTGATAACCAAAACAGATACCAAGTGACTAATGGGCAGGTAGTGTATACAGTGTAGATACTCTGGACAAAGAAGTGATTCATGTCTGGGGCCAAACAAAGCACCATGGCAAGAGGTTTTATTGCGCTGCTCAGAACAATGCACAATTTAAACCTTATGAGTTGTTTATTCCTGGAATTTTACATTTAATATTTTCAAACTTTAGTTGACCATGTGTAACTGAAACCATGAAAAGCAAAACCACAGATAAGGGGGAACCACTGTTATTTCACACACACACACACACACACACACACACACACAGGATTGTATGTATAATATATGTGCATCGTGACCCCTGAACAACATGGGTTTGAACTGTGCAGGTCTACTTACTCATGAATTTTTTTCTACTTCTACCAACCCTCAGACAGCAAGACCAACCCTTCTCCCTCTTTTTCCTCAGCCCACTCAACGTAAAGACAGCAAGGATGAAAAGCTTTATGCTGATGAGCTGCTTTCAGTTAATAAATAGCAAATGTATTTTCTCTTCCTTGTGGTTTTTCTTCTGAATGTTTTATTTTCTCTAGCTGACTTTATTGTAAGTTAGTAAGAATATAGTATGTAATACATATAATATACAATGTATGTGTTAATTGACTACATATTGATAAGGTTGTTAGACAACAGTTGGCTATTACTTAACTTTTGGGGAGTCAAAAGTTATATATAGATTCTTGGCTGGGCAGAAAGTTGGTGCCTTTAACCCCTGTGTTGTTCAAGGGTCAACTGTTCTTATATAATCATATATATATGAATTATGCAAAGAATTAAACATAAAATTCTTTTTTTTTTTTTTTGATGGAGTTCTGCTTTTGTTACCCAGGCTGGAGTGCAATGGCATGATCTCGGCTCACCGCAACCTCCGCCTCCTGGGATCAGGCAATTCTCCTGCCTCAGCCTCCCGAGTAGCTGGGATTACAGGCATGCACCACCATGCCCAGCTAATTTTTTGTATCTTTAGTAGAGACGGGGTTTCACTATTTTGACCAGGATGGTCTCAATCTCTTGACCTCGTGATCCACCCGCCTCAGCCTCCCAAAGTGCTGGGATTACAGGCTTGAGCCACCGCGCCCGGCCTTAAACATAAAATTCTATATAAATATATATGGAGATTGTATGTGTGTGTGTAAAGAATGACGCAGAGGTAGCTTACAAAAATGTTGAAAAATTGTGGAAACTGGGAATTAGAGCCTTGGGATTTGAAACTGGGGATTCAGTACCACTAGTATTGTCCTTGTCCAGTTCTCATCTCTTCTCCACAGGGTGGAAACCATGGTCACTAGTGGCAGTCACCAAGCCACGATCAATACAGGGAAAATGGATTTCTACCAGTGTATGCATGAGTCACGTGCCCATGCCAGAACACATCACTTCACTGGGAAATTGGGGCTCATGATTGGCCAGGGCTGGTAAGAGCCAAAGCTCTTACTAGAAGTGGGAAGTAATGTTTCTAGGCAATACCATAATCTCCTACATTCCACTTCATGGCTGCTGGGACTTACACTCACCATCTTTGTTTCCATACACACAATTCCAGAATTCCTAGTGTAACACAACTGTCCCATGAGAAATCAAATATGTATTCCCCACCACCCCTAAAAGGAAAAATTCTCAAAATCATATCCAGTAGCCTCATGTAGCCTGAGACCTGGATGCTGGCTGATGGGCATGTCCAGATACAGCTTCTTATAGTCTGTCAATTTATGGCTAATTAATAAACATAACCATCCCCAACGGACTGAATAACCAAAAGTGAAGGAAAAACAGGAAAGCCACAACAGGAACTGTCTTCTATAAAGGAGGAAAATGAAATATTTGAGGCCTTCTCTCCCAGTCTACTGCAGACCCTCTGCATCTGCACTTGGTTGGCTGGTCTAGCTGCCCTGACTCGCCTGCTGGGAGATCTTTCCCTACTTGTTGACCTCCAGGACCATGACTGAGAAACATGTAGGGATGTTGCCTCATCAGGGAGCTGCTTTAACAATGCCCTTCCTGTTGATATGATTTTGGAGCCTGGGAATTGTTTAATGAGTGAAGTATTATGGGCTGCTTCTTTCTAAGCTGCGTTTTCTTTGTCAGTTTAACTTCCTTAAAACCCTACTAAACTGCCAGTCTATTCAATTCCTAGGAAAATTTATAGCTAGCAATCAAAGCAATACAATTTTTAAATCATGGTCCTTCATTCCAGATCTCACTCCTTTGCAGTTTTTATCTCTTAGCAACAGGTCTGGGGTCTCTGTCTACTGGACTAGATCTCAGCCTGGCATTGCCATGGCACAGGATGAAGCAGTGGGTCCTGGTGGGTGGCAGAACCAAATTCCCAATCTTACATAGAGTATCAAAAAATAAAGGCACATCAACAGCCTCCTGTGTGGGATGGGGGACGGGGGACTTGGTCAGGCTTTACCCACTTCTGAGGACACTCCCATCCCCCGTCTTACAGATGCCCTGTTCCCATCATCACCTTGGTTTTACTCACACACAGAATTTAACTCCCACCTTCACAGGTCCTGGATTTGCCGGTCATAGGAGAAAGGTCAGCTGCATGCTGTTCTCTTTCTGCTTCTACTAAATGGGTCAAGTTGGACAAGGGCTTGTTTCTTTCTTGTAAGGTCTTCCTGCAGGCCAGAAGTAGTATTTAACCAGTACACTTGTAGGCCCAAAACTGTTTATAAATATTAAAAGAACTACAGCCTTAAGCCTTTTTCCAGTCTCTGAACTACCCTCTACCCTTCCCCACTGCCCTGGCCCTTCCCCAGGACCTCCTGAGGACATCACAATTGGCAATTAAGGGGCTGAGGTGAGCCCATCAGGCAGGGCCTGAGGGCCCAGCTGCACAGCCTTCATCTGTTCTGATTGGCAGACTGAGAGCTGTATGAGTTGTTGAAGGTATCAGTAGCCAATATCCTTTAATAATCAAAAATTTTCTGCCAAGTCCCCTGAACGAACTTCCATGCAGGCATATAATCTGAATGCCAGTAAACCGTTAACAGTTTAGCTATTTTTTTGCTGTAGTGCATAAATGTATCTGAGCCAGAATAGACCACAGTCTATGCCTCCATATATTGAGCCAGTCAAGTTTTGGATTTAATGTCATCTTTTAAAATCTGTTATTTGAATACTTCAGGCTCGATTTTTTAAAATTAATCAGTACTTTCAACTTCTGTCTAATTTAGGCATAAAACAATATTTATTGGAAACATACTGATAGTTTCCAGGCAATGAAACAATAAGAAAATTACACTAATTTTTTAACAACCATACCAGAATTTTTGTATTCAAAAGAATGTTGTATTTGAAAGTGGTCACTTTGAATGATTTTGCATTTATTCCAGCCTCACCATCATTGCCCAGACTTGGTTTTGGACTGTCTAACTTTGAATTGCTTCCAGAACCCACATTGCATTCTTTTCAATATCTAAATTATGTCAGACTTTTGCCCTTTGAAGGTGAATTTGATTTGCTTAGAAAATCATTTGAAATCATATCTGGTGGCTGAGGTGACTTATCAAGGTGACTAACAGTGGTCTGGGTAATAATTTTTTTTAAGTCTATTTTTGTAGCAGACTGAAAAGTAGGGGTGAAATGTTTTTCATTACTATATTATCTAAGGTTTTTCCTCTCTTTGCCTGATTGATAACAGGTTGTCTCTCTTTTTACTGACAGGTTGATGATGATAATTGGTTAGTAATTGGCTGACAATCTTTAGCCAACAGAATGTGTGACCAAAAGAGTGACTTTCAGAGTCCAGACTCAACTTGATACTGAAAACTGACCCAAGGGAATAAGGGAAAGAAGCTATTAGGGGAAATAACTAAAGACTGCAATACCTATGAGACAAATTTAACCATAAGATAGGGAAGTTGTGGAGAAAAGTAGTGACCTCTGTGAGTATGCTGTTTTGAGAGTATGGCTATGGCAGACAGGGCTTTAGAGTAAAGTGGACCTCAGTTCAAATCCTGCCTTCTCCATGTGGCCTTGAGCAAGTTACATTACCCTCCTGGGAGCGAGCTGCCCAATCCACAAAGTAGGGATTATCACACCCATCTTCTGGGTTGTTGCAAGAATTACATGTATGTCTTAATGTTAAAAGCCTAGGACAATGCTTAACACATAATAAATAAATGGTAACACTATTATCTCACCCACAACACTAGAAATGAGTTTGTGTGTTTATTTGCTCTTAAATCCATGCTAGAGCAAAAGATGAGCAGGTTTCAGGAAATGCCACACTATATTCCAAAGTAGTAACATAAAGAATCTACATGTAGGAAAACCCTATACAAATAAATTCAGGAAGTTTAATATTCTATGGAGTTCAAGGTCAATAAAAATATGTCAAAAGCATGATAAGTACGAGGTGATAAGAAAGGAAATTCCTTCCTGTGTGAACACCCCCACCTCTTTTCTTCACTCTGGCTTCCCACCACTGTCTCTGCTGATTTCCCTGATGGCTCTGTCCACCGCAGTTGCCAGACCTTCATGTCACTGCATCAGCCTCCCAGGTAGACAGATCTGACTCACTGGAGCCCAGCAGGAGCCTCTGGGTTCCCACAGTGTTCAAGTTGATATGGTGTAAAGAGGTGTAATTTAGCATTCAATCTATCATCCCTGGGAATTTCCGTTTTGTCAATGAAAAGTCAAACAGATGCATCTTAATTAAAAATTCTGTTTTCGAGAGCAAGTAATTTTCAAAGATGTACTCTTTCTGAGTCTTCAAATCGTTCTCTTACCTGATTATTTTTCCTTAGAGCCCATGTTTGCTTATTTTATATTATTTTTTAGTTAACTAATGCTTTAAGGAAGAGCTATCCTGAGATCTATCATTTACAGAATTGTAGGGGATATGTTTCCCCTGTTTCCAGCCATGGGGTGCTGCAGCTTCTTCCCTCTTCTGACCTGGACTGAGAGGCAATTTTGATGGGTACTGATCCTGGCCCAGATACTGGGGCCTGACCTGACTTCCCCCAGAGGAACTTTGCTGAACTCAGATGGACCTTCCCTGCTTTCTCTCTCACAAGTTCTCTGATGATAGAGGAGTATCAGTTCACTGTTTTATGTATGTGGTGCGTGAACCTTCATGGAACATATCCCAGAACACAGTGGACCACAGTCAGATTTATTATCTGAGTCCTTTTTTTAAAGTTGGGCCTGAATGGAAATAGAGATGCTGCTGTGTGGTAGGTGGGGGGAGTGGCAGGGCACTGCTCAGAAGAAAGACTTCTTTGTGTGGCAGGTGATGCACTCTCAGGGTGCGTCCACTGGAGCAGGTGGTGGGGATGAGGTAAGGCAGGATGTCTGCAGTTCAGTGTGTTTCTCGACAAGGCAGTCATTAGAAATTCTCCAGACTGTGTCATGCAGGTTTTTTCTATCTCTGAATTCAGTAATTTTGCTAGTTTTTCTTTCTTGTTCTATGTCTTCTTAGGTATGAAAATACAGTGGTGAGATAAGATAAAGGAAGCAATATTAGTCTACTACTATCTTATGGTGCAATACTTTACTATAATTTTTTTTTACTTTGGTTGGTCTGGAGTTCTGTATCACTCACCATCTGCTAAACATTGATATAAGGTAATCTGCTACTTAGTTTATTTTTGGAACTATCTGTTCGGAAAAGCTTTGAACACACATCAAGTTTGTTGTTAAAATGTACCTGGTATATTTTTTACAAATATATATATATATATATATATATATATATACACACACACAATATATATATATAAATGACTCATGTCCAGTGATTCTTGACCACTAGATCAGCCTCTAGATATCAATATTCGAGAGAGATCTTGTTTCTCAGAAACCAGACATGCACCGGTTTGTGGATGATAAAGATTTTTTTTTTCCACGTGGACATTCTGCTGCCTTCTTCCTGCTAATCTCCCAACCTCTGCCTGAGAATTAGGCAGCACATCACAATAATTACAAACAGCCTCTGGCTTATCCTGACCTCTTCTAACATGGCTCAGCCTTCAGATGTCTGAATGTTTCTTAGCGATACTTTTATTTATACGTTATTTCAATGTGGTTGAAAACAAAGGTGGCTCAGGTGGCTCAGGTGGCTCAGGTCTGCAATCCTAGCACTTTGGGAGGCTGAGGCAGGCAGATTATCTGAGCTCAGGAATTTGAGACCAGCCTAGGCAACATGGTGTAACCCTGTTCTACTAAAATGCATAAAGGAAAGAAAAAAAAAATTAGCCGTGTGTGGTGGCACGCATCTGTAGTCCCAGCTACTTGGGAGGCTGAGGCATGAGAATCGCTTGAACCAGGGAGACAGAGGTTGTAGTGAGCAGAGATTGTGCCACTGTACTCTAGCCTGGATGACAGAGTAAAACTCTGTCTCAAAGAAAAATAAAATAAAATAAAAAAAGAAAACAAAGGTAATTCATTAAACAGAGGATGTTTTGCTCTAGATAATTACAGAGCACAGGCAGATTGGGGTGTTTATCAGCTATGAGACCTTTGCAATTGATCTATTATGATGTAACACATTTTGGGTAGATGATTTTTAAACATTTGTGTCCCTGGACTCAGGCCTATTATCACAAATTTTCTCCTTTCTGGTATCATACATGCTCAATTGAAAGCTACATAATCCTTGGGTGTGAGGTAGTTTTATTCTGGAAAAGCTCTCTTAGATTGTATTATATACCAGCTTATTTATCCTCTAAGTAAAAATGAGCCAAGCATCCAAAGATCTATTAAGCACCTTCACATTGGTCCATTCAAATCCACAGGCTTTCAGGCATTAACCCATCCCCAAAACAAGCTTTATGAAATGGTTCATCAAATGCCTGGCAACAGAGGAAGCCATCTGGTGAAGGGTAAACTGTGATTATAACCCATTCAGATTTGCCTTCTCATCAGCAACAATACTGTCATCTCCCTTGCCCCTATAATCGGTCATGAAAGCCTAGGGATAAAAATTAAACATAAACAGAACTGACCACCAGGTTTTATTGTGCACCTTTTTTTCTTTTTTCCTTTCTTAAGTTGGGAACATTCAATTACACTCATCTCTGAGGTTAGAATGGTCTACCTTGTGGAAATCCCCTTCATCATTGAAGACAAATCTTGCTCAGCTAACTATTTCCCAGCTGCTGGGCAGGTGAAATATTCAGGGCCACCATTACACCTACCCCTCAGCAAAAAGTTCCCCATGGCTGAAGACAAGGCAGTTCAACAGGAATCCTATGGAACAAATCCTGCAAAGCTCATTTAGTGGACTTCCAGGCATTTCCATGCCCACAGGAAATTGCAAGAACCACAAAGCCATGCTGAGGAGTATATGACGTCAGGCACATGTCATGCTGATTTCACCAGAGCTCTGTTCAGATCGCTTGTGCTGCCATTCTTGTGAAAACACTGTTCCAGTCACATGGCTGAGTAGTGTGCAGAAGAACTAGTCTTCCCAATCTTGGCTGCACACTGGGTCTCACAGTTGAAGCTGTTTTCTCATGTGGTTCAGCCAATGTTAACTACTCCAAGCCTAGTTAGCAGACCAGCAGCAGAAGTGTCATCTTGTTAGAAATGTAGAATCTCAGCCTGACCTAGACTTTCTGAATCAAAATCTGCCTTCTTATAAGATTCCCAGGGGATATGTATGAACATTACCATTTGAGAATCATGTAAGTAGATTACAGCCTCCCAGTACATGCAACCTATTGAAATCTCTAGGAGAGCCTAGGCTTACAACATTAGAGTAGAACTTAGAAATTTCTATTTAAAACAAATGTTCTAGGTGCTTTATATTGTGACCTGGCACAAGCCTATGGATAGCACCATAGACCAGAGTCTCCCAAATGTCCTTAGTAATAAGAAACACCTGGAGGAGGAGGCTTATTTTCTTTAAAAAAATCCTATGCTGGGCTTAATAACTAGGTGATGGGTTGATCTGTGCAGCAAACCACAGTGGCACACATTTACCTATGTAACAAACCTGTACATCCTGCACATGTACCCCAGAGCTTAAAATAAAAAGTTGAAGAAAAAAAAATTCTAGGCCACTTCCCAGAAATTCTATTTCAATTGGAGATTTAGGTGAGATACGAGAATCTGTACTTACTCTCCACACACATATGCACACATACGTGATTCTTGAAAAATTCAGGAAACACAGGAGTGGTCTATAGCAGTGACTCTTCAATGCTGTGGTGCAACAGCATTACCTGCGGAGGCTGCTAAATGTTCTTGGAACCTTTGAAAATCAGTGAAGACCACCCAAATAGGAACAAGCAATAGCTATTTATTCAGAGCTTTTTACAGCAAGGAAGTCAGCCACTATTCACTTGCATTTGGCAGAAACACAAAGGCAGGCAGGGAACTATAAAAGCTTTATAGTGAGCAAAAGAGAGGGTTCAAGTGTGCCCTGATTGGAGGGTGTTGGCAGGGGCATACCGTAGATGGTCGAACTAAAAGCAGAGCATCCTATGGGATTGGTTAGGGGTTTCTCCAGTTGGTCCTAAGTTGGAAGGAAGACATACATTAGGGAAGCTAACCAAATCCTGGCCATTTTGGGCTGATTGCAATAGAGACTGTGGTTTGGTTTCCTGGATTGGTTGCCACAGAGGTTGTGGGTCAGAGTTCTATTTTTATGTAGGTGTGGCCATTGTCCATTTGTATATTCACTCTCTCAACATCTACCCCAGAATTATTAATTAAAAACAATGTGATGACCGGGCACGGTGGCTCACGCCTGTAATCCCAGCACTTTGGGAGCCAAGGCGGGCGGATCACGAGGTCAAGAGATCGAGACCATCCTGGCCAAAATGGTGAAACCCTGTCTCTACTAAAAGTACAAAAAATTAGCTAGGCATGGTGGTGCGTGCCTGTAGTCCCACTCGGGAGGCTGAGGCAGGAGAATTGCTTGAAACCAGAAAACGGAAGTTGCAGTGAGCCGGGATGGCGCCACTGCACTCCAGCCTGGTGATAGAGCGAGACTGTCTCAAAAACAAAACAAAACAACAACAACAACAAAAACAATGTGGTAAGGCTTGAACACCAATATTTTAATAAGCTCCCCAGGTTCTCGAATTTGTGAGCTACCCATCTAAAGATATCCGAGTTTTTGCTAACCGTCCTACTACAGTTTCAAAAGTGTCAGGCAGTTTTTACCCCAACTCTGACTACCACACACAATTTGAAACAAGAACTTCACAGCCAGAGGGGACTTCTTGGCAGCTTCCCACCATTTATACACATACCCTATGGGTGGTCAGTATGATACCTGAATGCTAGGGTTGTCAGGGGTCTTACTTTGGGATGAAACAGGGTAGAAGAATTGAAATACAGACATCAAGATGCCTTTCAATAAATCTCATCTAAAGACCAGAATAAAAATGAGGAGTTGAATATGAACAAAGAGTTCTCAACTAGATAATTACATCAGAATTTCATAGACAATAATTGTAATCAGATAGAATTATCCATGTGGAAGGATGTGTAGTTTTTTTTTTTTCTTTTTCTTTTTTTTTTTTTAATTTTTATTGCATTATAGGCTTTGGGGTACATGTGCAGAACGTGCAAGATAGTTGCATAGGTACACACATGGCAGTGTGTTTTGCTGCTTGACTGATATTTCTCTGTACCCCTTTGTTGAGAACCACTGATGTAGAGAATGTAATCATTCAGGGGTTGTAAATTCCAACATCCACATGAGCTGTGAGGGTAACATAAATTGGTAGCATAGCTGGGAACCTTAAGCTGTCTTCTTTTGACACAGACCTAACATGTTTGTTTATTAAGCAAATGGATATATTTTTTACTTCCACAAGTATACATGTTTTCTCATTTATCTTGGGAGAAAAAGTTCTCAATCTGCCTTTCATTCTCTGACTTTTGAGATATAATTTTTAAAGATTACTGAGAAAAACAGCAACAACCTTGGCATTATATCATTGCTTACAAATGAGGTGTTAGTACAGGACCCAGTTCATGCTAAGGGCACCACAGTGTTCTCCAACCAAGCACACACCAAGAGCAGGACCATACAAACCCTTCCTAACCTCCATCTCTATCCACAGTTCATCATTTCCATAGTGGAACTTAACCTTGCTACACATGTCGTTAGAAAGTAAAGATACCAAAGAGATCTGCGCATGGCTTCCTTTCCAATGATAAGCTCAATCTCTCTTCTTTCTTTTCCTCTTTAATTCATAAAACATAGTGGTTAGGCAGCCTAAGCAGGGAAAGTATGGGAGTGGGAAGTAACTGGTCCCCTGTCAACAATCACTGGGGTAGCTAAGTTATCTCTTAAATTTAGTTGAAAATGGATGTAGTCAGCCATTTCTAATTCCTCTCTGCGTTAAAGACAAAAAGGTGTTTGGATTTTTACTTTTCCAAGAGTTTTCAGCTTTATTTGTAATCAACTGACACATATTTGGGTCAAAATCAAAGGGTTATTGATTTGGAAGTCAGAAAGGAAAAGTAGATAAATTCTAAAATACTTTCATAAAATCTTTCTATTAAAGATGTTGGAATTGCTGAAGATTTTTAGTCTTTTCAGAATCAATCAGAGTCAAGCAAAAGTGAGCTGGGAAAGGTAGAGGTAGGTGGCTTGAGATTAATGATTTTTAGTGGGATATGTGATTAAAATTGATATTTTAGGTGAATGGGTTGCTTCACTTAAGCGATACTTTGGCAAGTAATACCTTTTAAAAAATATCACTGATGCAGATCTGAATAATGGTGTTAATTAATTCAGTTTTCTCAGCAGCAAAATATAAGTTAGAACCTCTCTCCACCAACCTTTGTGGAAGTCAGAAAGGAAGTTTTTGGAAGCATGCTCCTCACCAGCACCATCTCCTTTTGTTGACCATTTCTGTAATGCAGTTGTGTAAGTTGCGTGGTGCAACCCAAGGACGGATACTACCTCCAAGACCAATGAAACCAGAGGTCAGGGGAACTACAATTCTGAAACTAACTGATGCATAACAAAAAACTGATTGCCTGAAAAAGGCAAAATTAGGAAAAACGAAAAAGTTAAAATGCTTTACCCAGGAATTGTCTGCTCTAAAAAATGACATGTAATAAATTCCTTAATTATAAAATAAAACATGGAGTATAACATTTTTATGAGTAGTAAGTTAGGTTGTTTTCTTCTTCATAAAATCTTCAAGAATTGAATAAATATCTATATGTAAAAAGTACTTTGGGATGCTTCCACAAAGTTTGAGTGTGGTTTCACGTGATCACTCCAGCCAATAATCATTCAAGGCTTCAGCAATCATGGGCAAACCCATGCCCATTCATTACCAAGCACTGAAAAGGGTGAGACAGTGAAGAATACAATAAGGCAATCTTTAGATTCATTTATGGTTATGAGCATTGATTTAACAAATAAAAGCTTAAAATTCAATGGGCCTGAAAAATGAAAAGACTGCGTGTAAGAACTTTCAGAAACTGTGAGAAAAGAAACTGTAAAGGGGAGACCAAATTGATTAGAATAAAATAACACGGAGTTGGGCTGAAGACACTAAGGAACAATTGGAATGAGAAGAATCACCAAATGTGGAGCGCCCAATCAAAAAGAGAACCAGAAACGAATATCAACGAGGAGCTGTAATCAACATGGGAGAGCAAACAAGAAAAGGTGGGCTGGGAGAGCAAGCCTTGAGGGGAAGCTGGAGAATGTTCTATCACGTGTATTTTGCCATTTCAAAATCTCATAGAAATATGCTTTTCTTATCCGAAAGAAGAGTTTCCTATTTGCTTCACTTTTTCAAGGGTCATCTCATCACAAAGACAGACTTTTGAAGAGATGTGCTGAAACCTGTAATTAACTGTCCACTCTGTGGTGTTTTGATAAGCACTGGCATTGGTTTCCTTAACAGTCATAACTGAGAAGAAAAGGTTATTTGATTGCACAATGAAATTAGACCTATGTATATATAAACTTAAATATAATTTGCCAATATGTTGTCAATGGCTACCAAGTTCAGTTAGAGTGGGTTATTGACACCAGGGAAAGCTAATGTAAATGTATCTGAAGGGGTGGCAAATTATTACCACCCTGTGGCATCTCATGAAGAGTCTCACTGTGGTCTGGGTTAACTTTTTTCATAATTCTTCCCTCTTGTTATTCACTGCTTGCCACCCAGATTCCACTGGGCTTCCAAGTTTTGAACCTCATTCTCTGTGCCTTCTTCTCACCTTGTGTCATGATTTTGCCTGAATTCTCCTCTCTTCTAGCAGCCACTTAAGACTCATGACCTATGGAGGCTCACAGCCTTGTCCATCGACTAATTTTCCAACCTTAAGTAGAGCCATTAATGGTAATAAAACTTCATACTTAAGTAAACCTTTTTCAGAATTTTGAAAATAAAATTCCAAATTCGTGCTTTGATTCTCTTGGTTATACAGTTAAGACTGATTATTCCCTATAGCTATGGAGAGCTGCAAATCATCCTTTACTCCCCCAAACACTTCTCATTCAAGTTAGATCAAAAATTCCAGATTCTGCCCTCCTCTGCTGTAACTTCCAGGTCACTTTTCCATTGACACAGGGAAACACAGAAAGTAGGAATAATGCAAAAAGCAACCTACTTTCCTGTGTCTGTGCATAAAGCATAAAGGATTAGCTCAAAACAAAATGGTGAAATTATTGTGCTTGTATTGGGGGTTCTGCTCACTTGCTGGCTTCTACTCTTTTCCCTAGAAACCTACTTCCAGGTGATGTTCTTAGGCCACTTCTGGTTGTGCTGAGGATCCTGACCAGACCTGCTTCCTCCTGCAGAATCCCATGTGTCAGTCCTAGTCCTCCTTCCACCATTTAAGGGAAAAAAGTGCTCCAGAAGTGATATCATCTGATACAGTGATTATTTATAAGCTATTAATGCTTGAAGTCTCTCAAATGTGTTTCAGATTCAAAGCTGTCTTACTCCAGAAAAGTTTAGGGCCAATTAATGAAATACTCTTTTGAGGAAGACAAAGAGACCTTTTCTAATCCCCTCTAATAAGCTGATGCAACTGAAAGTGTCCTGTGTTTATATCAATCCTTTAGTCAGTGTGCTTGCATCTAGAGTAGGTATAAAATCTTTCTTTATGCATCTCAGGCCACCCTTGGAGGCTTCCTTTACTGACTCCCTCTACCAACAAGGATTAGGATCTTTCCTTCAGCATAGAGGTGACCTTGTATGATGTTCATTAATTCACCTGGTCACTCCCATTTTCTGAACCCCTGTCCCATGTCAGGACAATGTAAGGCATAAGAATGGAATGATAATAAGAGTAGTTTCTGTTCCCAAGGACCTTATTTTATAAGTGAATGAGGCAAATGTGAAAACAAATAATTATTGCAATGCACTAAGTATAGTAATGGGGCTTGGATAAGGGCTTGATTCTGCCTGGAGAGATCAGGGAAGTCTTTCCTGAAGAGCTCTCCATTGCCTACTCCATCCTTATCTGTTTTGTTCATGTCATGTTGTTTTCCCAAGTAGATTATGAACTGTCATTTTTTACTACTCACATGATAAACGCTTATCTACTTATTGAATAACCATAACTAAACACAACTTTTCACTAATCACCTCTTGAGGATAAAAAGAACAGCCATGGAGGGCATAACCCCAAGGCCTATGACTTCCAATCCAGTTCTTGCACATTTAGTGATTAATTTTGATGACTCCCCAGGCTGCCAATACATACTCCACCCACACTATCCACCACACACACACACCATGCACGTGCACATACGTTATGCTGACATGCTGGAATGTTTAACAATCTGAAAATGAGGAAATTGTGTCTCAGGACTAAATAAGTAAAGCCAGCCCTCATCAAGTCATCAGCATTTGCCCCACACAATTCCCCCAGGGGGTGGCTCTCCAGCAATTGTCATAAACAGAATGGAGGTCATTAAAGCTTGGCAAAACCTAATAACATATCTAATTATAGGTTTGAAATCGCAGAACCAAGCAGTAACTACAGGGCATGCTAAGTTTAGTTACTTCTGAACACACTTTATTGCTTTGCTTGGATAAATCATTCCCCATACTTAAAAAGAAGTGGAGATTTTTTTTGCATCATCTCCAGAGGGGCAGTCGGTAGGACAGCATCCTCGGGCAGAAATAGAGTTTGGAAGTTTTCTAAATGGACTCTTTAATGCAGTTGAACAAAAAGTGCAGCCCTTACCAGCAGGCAAAACTAACCTTGAGGTCATCTGGAAAGAGTATCTGACAATTTACATTTATCTCTTCAAGTTCTTACCAGCCAAGAGAGAGCTGCCAATACTTCCTTAAATTACTGGGGCAAATTGGGTAATTTGGTGACTCGGAAAGAAAATAAACAAATCATGCTATGGTTTCAGTTTGTACTTTGTTTCTAGGAAAAAAAAAATACGTATTTTATATGTACGTGTGTTTTGTTCCATGGTTTAAAAATTAGATCGGAACAAAAAATCTTATACCAATGACTGTGTAGCTGTTATACAACATAAGATGTGAAAAGTTAAACACATTTTCAAGACTTATTCATTGGCCTTGTTTTTTTATCTTTTTATTAATAAATCAAGGAACATACCACTTAGAGCAACCATATTGGTATAAATATAAAAATGCATAATTTGTTATTCTTTTCTATCAAAATAAGATTGGGTGATCTTCCCTATAGTGACTGCACATAGATTATTGGTAAATTAAATGTTTTTTTAAATACATAAAAATAATTTTTTTGAGGGAAAAAAATTCAAAATTTATTTTCCAACAGACAGACAGCATCAGCAGGTACAACTGCAGGGGTTTCTCTATACATACATTCACAAGGCATTATTAGCTCAACAGTCAGAAAGCCACTGGTGTGTTTTCTGTAACAATATCCACTTCATAGTGTAAACAGGTACTAGTATTGTGTTCACTTACAATTCCAGAAGGAAAGGCACAACTTGGCAAAAAAAAAAAAGAAAAAGTGTGTGTGGGGGATCCTAAAGTCAGGTGCAACAATGAGGGGACAACGCTTTGACTAAGAGTCTTGGATCCACATTTCCGTCAGGACCTTCCACATAGAGGGGAAAGACTTTTTCTCCCAGAAGTTAAGAGTTTTCTTCTGTCTTTCTCCTTTCTTTTTAAACCAAGAGCAATGTTTCATTTGCTCAATAGCACAAAAGGAGACTACAAAGAAAAGCATCACAAAATCATCTTGAACATTCAGCTCTTCCCACCAATACATCAACTCTTCAGTTTTAGATAGGGCCTGGGAATACTTACGTGGTCTTAAAATAGGAAAATATACACTATGGCTACAAAACATAAAAAATAAATGAGGTAGATAAATTAAAGCTTTCACACCCAGGACTTGCCTGTGCTAATTTCGTCGCCTTCATGAAATATTCAGCAAGAAAACAAACAAACAAAAAATCTTCATAATTACTTGGCAGAAGTCACACCAAGGAAATTCACCAACAAAAAATCAGCATGTGAACCTGTGATAGGAAACACGCCCTTCCACGAGCTTCTTCTCGAGAATGAAAACCCAGTTCTTCAATAGAGTAGGCACTGGCAAAGTAAGTTAAGTCACCTGAGATTCCCCACTCAGGCACCCACCAATTCTGGGGTTCAGGAAGAGGAAGGCATCTTAGAGGTGTGGGGAAAACATTGGCACTCTCGGGGCTCCAAGTGAACTGTATTTAAATAAGCAGAAACACGTACATTGACTCCCTAAGGACTGACATAAGTCCATTTGAGGGGATCCTACTCAAGGTTCTAAGGTTGAAGCAATTTTATAATTCTACAACCTTAGTTTTTTGCTGTTCCTTTTTTAAGTACATTCAAAAAAAAATTAAAAGATAAGATGAAGACAGGATTGGGGCATAGAAAACAGGTCCCTAAAGAGATGACAGACCTTGTCCTTTTACCCGCATGTACACAGTCCCATGGAAGTATAGAGTTAGAGAGAGGAAGAATACAGACCCCTCGCCCCTAATCAGACTGTGTAGTTGTCTTTTCCACGGTTGGAAATTCCAACAGTTCTACCCTGAAATAGTTAAGTCTTTGGAAAAGACATACTAGGTTGTACAGAGGTTCTACATATACGTCTGTTACAAGTAACAAAGCTACTTTGCAAGACACGCTTCTTTCCAACATTAAAAAACAAAAAAGTGCCGGGCACAGTGGCTCATGGTTGTAATCCCAGCACTTTGGGAAGCCAAGGCAGGTGGATCATGAGGTCAGGAGTTCAAGACCAGCCTGGCCAACTTAATGAAACCCCCATCTCTACTCAAAATACAAAAATTAGCTGGGCACAGTACCATGTGTCTCTAATCCCAGCTATTCAAAAGCTGAGGAAGGAGAATGGCTTGAACCCGGGAGGCGGAGGTTGTGGGTAGCTGAGATCACACTACTGCATTCCAGCCTGGGTGATGGAGCAAAACTCCGCCTCAAAAAACAAAAAAGTCTATTTGTATTGGTATGATTTTTTTTTTCCAATATTTTTGCAAAGCAGCGTAGTAACAATCGTGATTGTAGGACTTCCCTGAGGTTGTGGTCACAACCATGGTAAACATCATTTGCATATCAGTAAGAAAAAGAAAACAGGAGGAGAGGAGTTCTCACGAAACAAAGCAGATTCTAGAGACTTCACTGTCTGCCCTTCTCCTTCCACGCAGGTTCTCCTTTATCTTAGCTGACCACAATCTTGTTTTCTTCCAGGAAGTGAGGAAACTGGGTGTTTGGGAACGCTGTCAGTAGCACCTGGTTTTTCCACGTCTGCACTGATGCCTGATTGGGAGCCATCCATCTTGGAGACTGGCATTATTCACCACGGAGCTGGCCCCCAAGGAAACTGGGAGGGTAGGAACGCCCCCGCTCTGGATCACAGAGATCTCATTGGTCTTCACCGCCAGACCGCCGTTGAGCATGCTGGTGTACTGGTTCCACACAACAGGGTCCACGTTCACGGAAGGGGCCAGGATTTCCTTGGGAAACATTTCTGAGACTCTTTTTCCGTCCGTACCTAACAGAGCCATGGTGTTCTCGATGGCCAGCTTCCTTCCACGGCGGGCCGAGTTATTGTTTGCTCCGTGTGTCATGTAGTGAACCTTCAAGTTGCCTTTAGTGGTAAAAGCTCGCCCACAAATGTTGCACACAAAAGGCTTCTCTCCAGTGTGAGTCCGCTCGTGGATCTGAAGAGCGCTGGCGGATGAGAAGTTCTTCCCACACCGTGTGCAGCCATGTTGCGTGGCCTGTCAGAGTGGCTGGGCTGCTAACAAAGGGATCATCCCTGGGGACAAGGCTGAGGGTCCCACAAACGTGCCAGGAACTTCAACCTTGACATAGGTCAGCTGGGCTCGGATAAACGTGGAAGGGAGACTGCTCCGACCTTCCATCTCAGTGCGGCTGTTCTCGGAGCTCTCTGCTTTGCTCCCAGCATCGGGAGACTTTGACTTGATGCTTTCGGCTTGACTATTGGCCGGGGAAAGTGCCTGGAAGGACGTGGTTTCCAGGATGTCTGGGCTCCGGCTCTGATACTCCTGGTCTCCCGGACGACGAGTCATTGGTCAAGCCGTCGCTCTCCACGGAACCGTTTTCTCTGCTGCCCTGGCGCTGCAGGTTAAAAGGGGCAGGACCCACTTTCCCTGGGGCATCTAAGGAAGCCATCATGGCAAACCAAGTGTGGGTGATGTTGAGTGGATGCTGGGAATAGGCGTGGGGACCTTTGAGGAGCTGCCGGGAGCCTCCTGGGAGCCAACTTCGTCTATATCGATGCTTTCGATGACATCGTCATGGCAGATGGTGGCAGTGCTGCCATTCTCACCCACCGTCGTTGGCTCAGGACCTGTAAAGTCACAGGGATTCTCTGGCAGGGGCGTGTTGGGAATCTGACCGCCCATGTGCATGCGAATATGCTGCTGCAGCATCACAGCGTTGGTGAACTTCTTCTGGCAGATGGGGCACGAATGCTACGTCTTAATGGATGTGTTGGTTCGGTGAACCCCGAGGTGTGTCTTCAGGTTTCCTGTGGTAGAAAAGACTCGGCCACAGATCTTACACTGGAACAGTCTCTCCCCAGTGTGGGTGCGGTAATGTATCTTGAGGGAGCTCTGGCAGCTTAGGACACGGTGGCAAATGAGACATTCGTTGGGATCGGTGGTGGCCTTGTCAATGTTCTCCACCAGCTGCTGCAGTTTCAGGGTCTCTGACCCTGGCTCGGGGGTCCCACTCCCTTGGAAGCCACCAGCCATTGGGAATGCTGGTCTGGTCCCACCCCAGGGAGTGTGGGTCCACCCTCAGTGTCTGGAGAAGGCCCAGGCTGCAGGTCACTGGGCAAGGGGCCACCCGAGAGGTCCTTGGGATTAGTCCCCGAAGAGAGATTCTGAGGTAGCCCTACGGAGGGGGTTACAAGGACAGGTTTGCTGTCTAAGGAAAGACTCGATTCATCTATGGGGTCAGGTACAGAAAGCGCATAGGGGGTGCCATTGCCTGCCGCCACTTTGTCCTGGAACTCGGCAAACAGCTGGGGGTTTGCCTTCACCTGGGGATGTTGGTGAAAGTGCACCTTGAGGTTGCCCTTGGTGGTGAAGCGATGACCACAGACAGAGCACACGAACGGTCTCTCTCCAGTGTGGGAGCGGAGGTAGATCTGCAAGGAGCTATCAGTCCCGAAAACCTTGCTACAGTACTTACACTTGTGCTTATAGAGGACCGCCTTGTCCTTGGGTTTGACTTCCACCGCGGAGACGTTTGGGGGCTTCCCCTTTCCCTTCTTGGATGTGTCTAGTGCCATGGTGGAGAAAGGGCTCTGGAAGAGCACCAAGCCCGGGGCCTGAGGAAGCAAAGCGCTCGGGAGGCGGGACATGACGTTCGGGAGCACCCGAGTCCCATCCGGCTTCAGAGCGAAGGGTGCCAGCCCTGGGGACAGGGAGCTGGTAGCAGTAGGGATGTTGGCGTGAGGTAGCTTGGCTTGTTTCAAGGCATCCAGAGACAGACCTTGGCTTCCAGCTTTCTGGCTGAGCAGAGCCACAGCTGCAGACACCTGCTGGGACACGTGGCTGCTCAGGGTCTTCAGCATTTCCGCCCCTGCCCCGCTTGAGTGGAGGGCGTGGGAGGCCCACATGTTCACCTGGATGCGGATCTGCTCGGTAAGCTGGATCTGCTGGAGCTGCTGCTGCTGCAGACACAAGATCTGCTCCAGGACCCACGGGATGCTGTTGGCACCGGGCACAGGGGCAGGGAGGGCATCCGCGCTCCGCTGATTCACCGCCACCTTGGTGCCCCGTAGTGCCTGCAAGGTCACATTAGTGTTAACCACTTTGCCTTTGGATAAATAGCTTATGTCCTGGGGGGTGGGTGGCAGGGCTGTTTCTGTCTTTAGGTACACCACAGACTCCACACCTGGCTTCTCCTTCATGTCCCCTGAGCTGCCACCATTCTCCCTGTGACTGTCCTTACTACTGGGACTGGGGGACTGTTGGCTCAGTACAGCACCAGAGAAGTCTTCTGAAGGCACCGGGCCCTCGCTATCATTCATGATGAGGACAGGTGGGTGTTTAGTGCAATTTTTCTTATGTTCCAGGAACTCAGAGATGCTGAAGAACTCTGCGCAGCATTTCTCGCAGACGTGCGTCTCTTCCCGACGAAGCTGCTTTACTGTAGCTTCGTCCTCACTCGCCTCATCGTCATTCCCTGGGTGGTTCACTGGAGCACCAGATGCCCAACCTGGGTGGTGCGGGGCTCTGAAAGACATGCTTCAAGTAAGAGGGACTAGAAAACTCCCAGAGGGAGCAACAGCGACTGCGGATTCCAGGAGGCTCCAGAGGCCTTCAAAGGCATCCAAAACAGAAGAACAGGAAAAGAAGCTCCCTCCGGATTCCTCAGCTGCAGTCCAGGAGCCCAAGAGTCTGGTGGGCTGACGGGAAATGGCACAGACGGAGCCCGAGTCCCAGTTCCCGCCGTGGGGATGGCCGATTTCCCAGCCGCGGACGCTCAAAGCGAGGACTCCACATTGCTGACTCTCCAGCGTCCCATATTTGGCGGATGCTTGGCCCAACAGCCTGCGGAATCAGCTTCCCAAGGTGAATCTGGACACCATCTGCAAACACCAATACATAAAAATAATTATTCTCAAAAGAATTTTTATTATCTTGTAAGACAAAGTATTTTATTAGTTTTCTTTTCTGAAATGTTATTGGACATTCTTGCCCTTTGATTCCTTCAGAAAAGTCTAAGTAAATACGTCAAATTCCTGAAATCTCCTTTAGAATTTTGACTAAAAATTATAATAGATATAATTCGGTGAATATTGTCAATTTTATAAAATTAAATCTTTTTCATTCAGGTATATGTTGTACTTTTAATTCTAAGTCTTTTTGTTTCTTTGTTTTTGTTTCCAATTTTACTCACATAGGTTCTATATAATTCTAACTATGCTTATTTCTAAGTATTATGATTTTTATATTTAATTGTTCTCTTAGTAATCAGTCTACTGATACTGTACTATCATTGCTAAGGAGAAATGTTAACCATAGTAAATAAATTCTTCTACATGAATAAATCATTTCACATAGAAATGGTCATGTGAGAAGCAGTTTGGAAAGATTCCCCTATGAGTTCTGACTTGGAGTATTTTTGGACATCACCATTGTGTTGTTGGTTTTCGTGTGTGTGTGTGCCCGCGCAGGCGTGTCTTGCTTGTCTCTCCCTGTCATTGTACTCCACAGTGTTTTTCTCCTGACATTCACGTATGCCCCGCTCCATCCATCCTGGCTTTTGTAGAAAATCACTGCCCATGTCTTTGAGATGCATTCTTGAACACCCAGAGCAAATGTTGCTTATACCCTAAAGTCTTTGTTTAAGCCGGGCGCGGTGGCTCACGCCTGTAATCCCAGCACTTTGGGAGGCCGAGGCGGGTGGATCACGAGGTCAAGAGATCGAGACGATCCTGGTCAACATGTTGAAACCCCGTCTCTACTAAAAATACAAAAAATTAGCTGGGCATGGTGGCGCGTGCCTGTAATCCCAGCTACTCAGGAGGCTGAGGCAGGAGAATTGCCTGAACCCAGGAGGCGGAGGTTGCCGTGAGCTAAGATCGCGCCATTGCACTCCAGCCTGGGTAACAAGAGCGAAACTCCGTCTCAAAAAAAAAAAAAAAAAGTCTTTGTTTAAAATAAGACAATTCAAACATAACCTCCAGATTTGTGGAAATCCAATTCTCCACTTTTATGAGATATAATCACAAACAGATAAAAACTTATTCGTATAATTTAATATATACTCATAGGTAAGATTTGTTCGTAATTTTCTTTTTTGCTAGCTATGGTTTTGTTCTTAGATAATGCTGGTTTCATAACATAGATTGTACACATGACTGTCGTTTTGTAAACTCTGAAACAATTTGAATAGTACGGTAGATGTTAAGCCCTTGGAAGTTTGAATTGACTTCTCATGAAAAGTTATCTACAAGTTGTACTTTGATTCCTGTTCCAATGCCTCTCTGTTTATGCATTCAAGTTGTTGAATGCCTGTCCTCTGCCAGAAACCATTATTTGGAATGTTTCAGTTCCTACTTATCCTTGATTCAATTTGGAGTAATTATTTTGTCCCAGAGACTCATCAGTTTCATTGAGATATTCAAATTGAGTGAAGTTATACAAAATCATCTTTTATAAATTTTGAATCTCTTCTAATTTTGATTTTCATGTTTTCACTTTTCTTTTTGATGAGACTTGTCATATTTGTATATTCTATTGCTTATGTGTAGAGAATTTGTCTTGAATATCTCACTGCTGTTTTTCCCTCCATTTTTAAGTATATCAGCTTCTGATCTTATTATTTATATTTTTCTTGTATCTTTATATTAATTTTCTAATTCCTTAATCCATAGTAATGATTTTAATAATGAAAATATTTATAGCAATAAATTTATCTTTGGTAACTGCTCTGGCTGCATTTTCATACATGTTTATATGTAATGTTCTATTTTTATTTTATAAATAGTTTATAATTGTGGTTTTTATATTTTTATTGTAAGCTTAAAATATATTCAGTCATTTTATACGTCACAAAAGAAACAGTCTTTTTGTACAAAGCCTGTGCTATCTTCTGGCTTTGAATAATAACCACAGTCAGTTT
The DNA here is from genome assembly GCA_031835075.1 of Saguinus oedipus. Classification (NCBI taxonomy): domain Eukaryota; kingdom Metazoa; phylum Chordata; class Mammalia; order Primates; family Cebidae; genus Saguinus; species Saguinus oedipus. The sequence continues at coordinate 94,260,356 of CM063183.1, read as the reverse complement.
AAATGCTTTACAATTTATGTGATTAAAATTAAGGCATAGCTATTTATTAATGGAATACATCCAACCTAAATTTTATTTTTAAGAGTCTTTATCCTCTTAGACTGATTTTTTTTGTCTAATTGTGTTCACAAATTAAATTTTATTCTCTAAGACCTGCATAGTTACAGGAACATAATAGGTTTGGATACATTTTATTAAACACATAAAGGTAGTCTATAGAAGATATCATTTTCAGGACAAGAAATAATAATCTACTCTAGGAATCTGAGTAACCACTAGAAATCTCTGTGTTCTGTTAATCTGAACTGTTGCTATTGCAAGCAACAGAAATGAAAATTGGTTTGAGTAAATAGAGGGGAATTAGGGTGAAGTATGGGGGTTAACAGGTCCCAGGCAAACATAACAGGATCACAAACAATGTTGTGAGGATCTGTTGTGCTTGCTCCATCTTTTGAATCTGCTTTCTTGTCTGTTGGAGTTCTTAAGGCCCTCTGCTCATGTCGGGAAAGATGTCAATAGCAGCTACCAGCATGTGGGACTAACCAGCTGGCAATCCCAAGAAATAATATATTTCCCAGGTAAAGCCACTAGGAAGGCTAAATTCAGTCCATTTCTGACTAAATTCCTGAGGCTGGGAGGATGAGCTGCTCCAAGATTCCAGGCCTGGGAATGTTCACACCTCTGTAATGAGGGTGAAGATGGGGGCAGTCCTCCTACACCACCTGGGCTGGTGCCCATCAGGTAGGAAAGGAAGGTTTGTTTCAGAAGATCAGAGGATGAGTACTGAGTCAGGCAACAGGTAAGAGATGTTTGCAAAACCTTTTTTTTCATAATTTTGAATAGCCTATACTTTCAATTATAACATGATTGCTTGACATCAGTTCAAACCCTGAGCTCCCTGGAGACCTCAGTTAGTGTTCTGTTCTCTTTACTTTCTTTAGCCATGAGCTTCAACTAGTTCTGAGCTCAAGCCTTGCAGCTCCTCTTTTCTTTCTTTATGTTGAGGAGTGGGGGAAAGATTACATTCAACTTCAGACAGCTTGGGAAAAGTTAGAAGCAAAAGATGAATCTGAATGCTGTCTGGTAGTCCATTTTTAATCAGAGGAGAGCAATTTTCCCCTCTCAAAGAACGTCTCTTCACATCAGGTATTTGGCTTCTAGGTGCCTGCTGATTAATTACTTACATTTACATAACATTAATCTCTTTTCTAACGACTTAGCGGGCTTCCGGCCATTTTCCCCGCCTCATCAGTCTGGCAGAACATCCTTGATCTTAAAAGAGCCAGAACTACTTTTGAAATGCATAGGTTTTGAAAACATACTTAAACAAAACAGAATTAAAACCTTAAGCAAAGCCATAAATAATTATTTCTTTCATGTATATTAGGTAGCTATCTGAATGAAATGTTTGGTCTACAAACTTGATTTTGAGATTTTGAGTTGTGTATAGGAAAAATGTCTTCCCTTCTGATTTGAACTTCCTTCCCTGAATTCTTTCCCAGAATCTTATTCAATCATTCTAAGCTCAGCTGCAATAACACCTCCTTTTGGAAAACCTCCCAGAGCCTCCTGGTCATTTGACATCTTTCATTATAATTTCACATCACTATTTGGGATTACATTCATGGATTCATTCAACAGAAATTTATTGAGCTCTTCCAATGTTAAGCCCTGTGTAGGAGCTGGGGACAAAAAAATGTGATGAAAAAAAGAAATGGGTCCCTGCTTTCCAGAACCCTCATTCAAAAGGCATGTGTAAGGTATAGTGATGTCACAAAGATAGGAATTTAGCCAGGAGGAAATACTTGTATTAGACCTTGAGGAATAAGCCAAATTCACCACACAAGAAAAGAATAGGGTTGGCAGTACTGCCTCAGATGGGGCAAGAAGGTGCCCCATGCTTTCAAGATCCTGCTGAGGCCTTTCTCTAGCTCTGCACCACCCTATATTTCCGCTTCTAGGCCCAGTTCCAACCACCCAGTGCCCCAGAGTTCCTACTCAAACATCCCCAAGCTCCCTTCTGGGCCTGCACTGGCCTTTTCCCCAAGTCCAGACTCAAAGGCCAGAATGTGCTGATAGTGAATGTGCCCTAGGCACAAGCTATGGGGTGATGTTGGGAGGTGTGGGTGGAGCTTAGACTAAGCAGTCCATGCATCTAAACTCAAAAGCATTTGTTGAATTGGAGAAAGCCAGAGTGCAGAGAAAAGTGGGGTGGGCTAGCATATTCTATACCAGCAAGTTTCAGCATAGAAAAATCCAAGAAGCCTGAAAATTCTAAATCTGAGCTTGACCTTCAGGTCATTATGAAGATATATTTGTCACACAGGAAGATAGAATGCATTTCATATAACAGTTTGTTGGCCTGATTTATAACTTTCAAACGTATGCATGTGTGGTAGGTGTGCCTCCATTTGTGCTCTTGCCTTGGGCTGCAGAAATACTAGGGGAGGCCTGGAAGCAGGGTACAGAGATGGTGCTGAGCTGACAGAAGAGAGACAGAAAGGCCCAGAGGTGTGATTTGGGAATCCAACCACAAGCAGGTTGGTGTGACCACAGAATGACTTGGAAATTAGTTATGCATGCATTCATCTTTCCCTCCAGACTGTATGTTCTTTGAGGTCAAATGCCATGGAACATTCATTCCTGTGTCTGGCAGAGCATTTTATATGAGTAAACACTCAATTTATGGTAGACGAATTCATGTTGAACTAATGAGATGATATATACGACCTAGAGGGAAACCACAAATACCCTAACACTTCCCACTATTTACTTATCATTAAGACAACTGCGGTTAGATCAATAATAAAACCCTAATTTGTATCATTTAATACATGTTATATGTGGAGAGGTTATGCTATTTTGGTTTAGTCACAGATAACTGGTAATAAGTAAAATAAGAAAAACAAAACTGTGGTTAATATGCAAGGGTTGTGTCTCAATTTACTTTTCTAAAAAGTGAGGGCCTATTGTACCAACCCAAGCCACTATAGGCAGGAACGTGGGCAGGCACTGAGCACTCAGAGGGGCAGGCATTGTAGGGGATAGATCTCCAATGGCAGCTTGGCACCCTCTAACCTGTTTATAAGGCCCAGCCATGTTCACTGTTGAAAGCAGAATCTTTCCAACACAGTTTAGGATGAACCGTATATGTAAGATTTCTAAGTTTTTGCATGATCTTTTCTTCTTTCACAGACATAAGGCAGCCAAGGAGGATGAGCTGGTGATCTCTGCAGTCCTCCCATAACTCCACACAAAACTTTACGATTGTCGCAGGAGAGTAGAGGCATAGCATAAAGATCATCACAGATGGACTTACAGCTCCACGGTTAAAGCAACTGACAAGAATCTATTTCTTTCAGTGCCCCAGTGAAGAGGAAAAGAAAGAGAGGGAAGACAATGGATAGGGAAAAGAGTTGGGTGGTGAGCCAATGGTAAATTGGTGGCAGTCCTATGTACGATAAGGATCTCCCTAAACTCCCATCTTGCCATTTCCTTCTCTTCCCACTGGTCATCATCTGTGCATGTGGACACTGACACCACATCTGCTCACCTCTTGAAGTGCCCTGTAGTCTCCACCTATTAGGAAGTCCTTCCATCTCCTTGCACACAACATCATTTCTCTCAGCTCTGCGCTTTGTCACACAGAGTTCCCTTTTCTCCTCTCTTCCTCCCACCTGCCTCTTCAGATGGTGACATCTCACTCATCCCTCCAGTCTGACCACAATGCTCGGGGGAGGCTCCCTTTGGTCTTTCAACCCTGGTAGTTGCCCTTTTGCCTGCTTCCATAGTTTCCTATATTTCCCCTAATAGATTTAGTGTGCGATACTGCAAATTTCTGCTTACTCGTGTGTATCTTGCACTAGACTACAAGCTCTCCACAGATATTTATCTATTCATTTGTTGAAGAAATGATTAAATGAAGGAATGAATGACTAAAGACCAGGTTGGTAGGTAAACTTACGATGGGATGCTGTGGTTTGAATATTTATGTCCCCAGAAAATGCATATGTTGAAATCCTACCTGCCAAGGTGATAGTATTAGAAAGTAGGATCTTTAGGGAGCTGATTACATCATAAGAACTGAGCCTCATGAATGGTATTAGTGCCTTTATAAAACGGCCCAAGAGAGTTGTTCGCCCTTCTGCCACACAAGGAAACGGTGAGAAGGCACTATCTATGAACCAGAGAATGGGCCCTCACCAGATACCAGACCTGCTGGTGTCTTGATCTTGGACTTCCTACCCTCCAGAATGGTTAGAAATAAATTTCTGTTGGTTATGAATTTTGTCTATACTTTCTGGTCCTAGGTATTTTGTTACAGCAGCCCAAATAGACTAAGATGTGGAGCCTAAACTTTATATTCATTTATTCAGGTGAAAGCCAGACCAGGAGCCTACAGCAGGTAGAGACACATCTCAGACAAATGCAAGGGGAAGATGAATCAGACACATGTCTGTTCTTCGAAGTATACAGAATGGTTTTATTGACCCATCTGTACATGCGATGGTTTTCATCCTGTGGGGAAAAGGCATATCCACGGCTACGGAATATCTATTTCCCAGGCAATGCGCCAACTATTCATATGCATGATCTCATTAAATCCTTGCAACAACTCTGTGGAGGCATTTACTGATATCTCCATTTTATCCAGGAGGACACTGAGGTCAAGAGAGATTAAACCATTTGTCTGAGGTCACATGACCAATGCATTTTTGATGCAGGATTTAAATCCAAGTCTGTCTCTTACCATTTTATCATGCTGTTTCCAGAGGTGAGGAGGGATGTCTTAAAAACACCATATGGCTTCCACTACCTGGGAGACCATTGTCAAATTCCAGGAGGGAGGTGATGAGGGTCTCAACTGAATTATTGAGGGGAGATGGTGTGTGAGGAGAGATAGATTTAAGATCTATCTGTGGGGTAGAAATTGGATTGGTGAATTTAAAACAATGTTTCTTTATTCATTTCAATATTCATTGAGTTTTATCATGTGTCAAGACATTGTGTTTAGTTGGTTCATGGAAAATAAATGTAAATAGGACAGCTGAATCTAGAATGAGCAGTAAACTAAAACCATTAATGATACTAAAGCATCATCACATCCTTTCAATTCTACCTTTTAAATATCTCAATCTATTTCTTCTTTTCTACCCTCATTGACATGTGGTTCACAGACCTCATCATTTCTCACCCATTGCTGTAAGTCTCATGCCAGACCTTCCTGTCTTGGATGAGGCGCTAGCTTGAGTAGAAAGCCATTTCACGGTTTTCTGCCAAAAACTGTTTTCTCAGCTCATTGGCAAAACAAACGCAGCTTCAATTCCTAATCTGAAAAGTTTATGCATGAAGAATTTAAAATATTACTTATCATTTATTCAACACACATTTTTTGAACACCTACTATGTGTGAAGACTTGAACAGGCACCAAGTATATCACTGCATGTGCAATAGTCATGGCCTGTCTTTGAGGGGAATACAGACAAGTAAGTAGGCAACCATCATACAGAGCTATAAGTTCAAATGCCTATAAACAGTATATGGGATAAATTATGGTAGAATATAGGATGGGCATTTCTTTCAAATTAAGAGCCAGATGGAGGAAGTGACATTTAAACAAAAAAAAAAAAGAGAGAGAGAGAAATATGTATGTCTTGAGATAATCTCCAACAGAACCTTTTATCCTACTCAAAAGTATTTTGAATGTATCTTTTGAGGGAGCTAGAAACATTAAAGAAAATACTGTGCTATTTTTCTCTGGAACTTGAAAACAGAACAAACTGTGAGATGGGAAATGTTTCCTCACTAATGGCTTTAATAAAAAAACCTCAAAATCTGCTTGTCAGCTTTAATATTCAGAGGCATGTTATGAGGGCACCACCTAAATTGTATCTTTCTAATCCTTTTCTCAGCCATTGTTTATCCTTCCCATCTCCTTTGTTGAAAGAACTGTCAAAGCTACATTTCTCTACCCTGGAGTTTAGGTTGATAAATGAAAAGAGTAGTTCCCCTGGGAATATTGATAAGTTCCATGTCTTGGGGTTTTGAAAGAGGATGCTGCTTTTGTTAACGGAAATTCATGAGTACTTGAAACATAGTAATGCAATAATTCCTAAGTCTGGGATCAACAACCTCTATTGTTGGCAGGAGGCATTGACTCAAATCAAATCAGCGGTAACTTTAAGACCATCAAAATTAAGAGCTCTTAAAGTGGTGCCAGAGAAAAGTTTGATACATAGTTATAAGTGATGTTGCCACTTGAAGTCACAGGATCTGTCTGTGGTGCTTTTGTTAACCTCTACTTTTGTCTGAACTGAGCTGCAGACCACCTAAGTCTGATCATGAGTTTCCTGTTCCATAATGAGACCAACACCAAGGACTCTGTCCACTGATTTGCTGCCACCATATTTGTTCTCTTTTTCAAGTATTTCTCACAATGAAATAAATACTTCTCCACTTCTCCATTCCGTAGGATATACATTCAAAGAGTTGGGATATATATCTCAACTATGTAAGTGTTTGACTTTGGATTTGAATCCCAGATCCAACTAATAGGTGTTTGACACATATCAAAGTGTTTGACACATATCAAAGTGTTTGACTTCATATGCTGCGTACTGACTTGGTTACTCCAAAATAGTGTGGCCAGCAAGCCAGAAAAAAACACCAGCTTCAGTTTCTGGCTCATGAGGTTGACCGACAATATTTAAGATAAAATCAGTGAGGAGGATGGTAGCACACAGGACTTAGCAAACCAGATGTCCTATCAGACTGGTGGTTTATACTGTTTCTGTAATATGGATAAGTCACTGGCTTACTAAATCTCTCAGTTTCTATTCTTTGTTTTCCAACAAGACTGAAGTCACTTATGCTATTGCTCTTTTACTTTCATTCATTTAATAATAATAATGTAGTAATAATAATGAAGTGGCACATTGAAAGTAGGACTATTATTTCATGTCATTGCCTTTCTAATGGCAGGCAGTCTTTAAAAGTGGTCTTTCCCAGGCCTAGAAGGCCAGTTGGTGTGATTACTGCCTTTGAATTTAGGATTTTAGACACACTTACTATAATGAGCAAGGTCAACCAATGTCTGTTTAAGGATGGTATACCAGATGCTGATTGGATGGTGGTCAGTCACAAGGAAGGATGGGTAAGAGAAAGTGGAAAAAGATTCACATTTACAGAGATGTTCAACCTTTGTATGTTTGTGGGATATGTTAGCAGTCTATTTGGGAGGAAAGACAGCCAGGGAGAACCTGCAAATACACACATATTTCCATTCATATGAATTCTCTCTCTCTCTCTCTCTCTCTCTCTCTCTCTCTCTCTCTCTCTCTCTCTCTCTCTCTCTCTCTCTCTCTCTCTCTCTCTCTCTCTCTCTCTCTCTGTCTCTTTCATCTGTCATTTGAGAACCCCATACCTAGACATCTCAGAGTCCAGCAATAACCTGAACTTTAAGATCATTCCCAGTCTTGGGAGATTTCTTTGGGATGCTCTGAAATTGCCATAAGCTTTCCAGGAGCTCCCTAACCAAGAAAATATGACTGGGATCTGACATTGTACACTTTGATCTGATGAACCCCAGGTTCCTAAGTCATTTTGACATAACTCTCTAACATACAGTTTGAGAAAAGAGAAGAGAGAAGTACAACCCAGATATTACCTTAGAAAATCAAATTAGATTCATAACCCCATTTTCTGAAGAACTATAAGGTAAATGGAGAAAAAGAAAGGGACTTCTTCCTTCTACATTGGAATAGCAGTCCAAATCCAAACTAACTAGACTGCTTACTAGCAATCCTGGAATCAAGCTAATTGGTTGTTTTACTTAAGTACCATCAAAATAAGCATCGAAATAAAAAGAAGGAGGACATAGAGAAAAGAGAAGCAAAGAAAAAAGTTGAACAACTGGGATGCAAAACTTGGAAGGACTGTAATAGAAGTTTTCAAAGCTGAAGTGAGCATTTGATAAGAGTACTCATTCTTAGTCTTAGTGAACATAAAAATATCTAAGGATGTTCACACAAAAATCTACATATGAATGTTTATAGAGGTTTTATTTGTAATTGCTAGAAACTGGGAGAAAAGAAAAACAAATATCCCTCAGTTGTGGAATAAACAAACAAACCTTGGTACATCCATGCAATAGACAAAAAAAAACCTCCACCATAAAAAGGAATTGTATTAGTCTCCTTTACATTGCTATAAAGGAGCATCTGAAAATGGGTAATTTATGGAGAAAAGAGATTTATTTGGCTCACAATTCTGGAGGCTCTACAAGATGCATGGCACCAACATTCGCTTGGCTTCTGGTGAGGCCTCAGGAAACTTGTAGTCATGATAGAAAGAGGCATGTCACAATGTGAGACAGGGAGCAAGAGAGAGAGGGGAGGGAGATGTCAGACTTTTTTTAACAATCAGATGTTGTGATAATTAATAGATCAAGAACTCAGTACTGTAGGGAGGGCAATGAGACATTCATGAGGGTTCTGTTCCCATGACCCAAACACCTCCTACTATGCTCTGCCTCTAATATTGGTGATCACATTTCAACATGGATTTGGAAGGAACAAACATTCAAACTATATCAGGAACAAACTACTGATATACACAATAACATAAATGAATCTCAAATGCATTATGCCAGTGGAAAGAAAAAGCCAAAGGTCGCATAGTTCATTTATAAGACATTCTAGAAAAGGTAAAATTCAAGGGACAGATAACAGTTTACAGGTTAACAGAAGCTGAGAATGGTGGGAAGGTCTGACTACAGAATGGCATCAGGGAATTTTTTTGGAGTGATGCAGTAATTTATTATATTTTGATTGCGCTGGTAGTTACATGAATATGTCTTCATTAAAACTCACAGAATTGCACACTAAAAAGTATAAATTTTACTGTACATAAATTTGTATCTTGATGGAAAACAATCACCTGGGACATTTTTATAAATGGCAGTGTCAGGGCCCATGGCAGAACAATTAAATCAGAATCTCAAGGGGCACTGGTAATTTTTTTAAGTTTCTCAATTAAGAATGCCTGAGACAGAGCAGGGAAAGAAGGTGAAACCTGGATGGGCTCAGTTAGATCAACTCTCACAAACACCAGATTCCTCCTCAGGTTGAAGACTTCTTAAGTAGAGTGGGCTCCAGAACCCCGAAGTACTCCAGCTTTCTTGACAGGACATAGTGTAATAGCCCTGTCTTCTCATGAAAGGCACTTTTGGAGACCCATTATTTGAACAAAACTTCTCCTGTGTCTACCACTGACGGCATCCTAGAGGCTCAGATCTTCAGAAGGAATCAAATCAAGTATAACAACATTTAGGTTTTAAGCCTCGGAATTAGTTTATGCTAGAAAAAGATTCAAGTAGGAGGACACAATCCCAGTATGGTAGAAAAAGACGCAGGATAGAAGGCCCAACAATTCAGGGGGAGAAAAAGTCTTCATACGACACTAGAGACACTTTTCTCTACCATAAGCAGCCTTTAAAGATTATGACAAGTCAAAATCATTACAGATGTAAAAAGCTGATTCAGCTTTCTAAAAGCTTTATCCATTACCGAAGTCTCATTAAAGTGTTACTCGTTCTTGAATAAGTCTACCAATGGAATGATTAGAGCAGTTCACTACTCCAAATTTGTGTCCACAAAACTCAATTTTTTGGAAGGACTCTGTGGAGAAGCTACTCAAAAGAGAGAAAGCATGCATGAGTTTGTGCAAAGTGGCCCAGACGTGAGTTACTATCAATGATGTCTCTTTGGGCCAGGTGAGTTTGTGGCATGTTGACACTTGTACCATGCTCAGTTGACAAGTTTACTCAGTGTCTCGATGTATACATCATGGCGTGCACTCAGCTGGAGAGTTGGGCTTTCCAGATAAGACCTGCCAAGTCTCCATTAAACTTCATGCAGAGGGAAGTATTAAATAAGGATAAATCTTGGGCAAGGAGCTAGAATTTAGTCACACACTGACTCAGAAGTGCACAGGATTTCATCCTTATGAAAGCCAATAAATATTCTCATAGTTGCTTGATTATAGGCTGAACTTTGATAGGTGGTACCATTGCTGCATGTGGGATCAACCCATGTTTCACTACATGAGCCAGGTCCAACAACGAGAGGACTAATGAATACAATCTTCAAACTGGAAAACTGGATAACTAGACTAGAAAATTAAAAGTGGGGGACAATATGGAGCACACCATAGCTAGCTGCAGAACAGCTTTTTTTTTTTTTTTTTAAATTTATGGATTGGGATCCTCCTGCTACATCTAGGACAGTCCTAGAGCATCTAGACAATCTTTAGAAACATTCTGGACTTTGGACTACATCTTTGAGATGTTCTTTCTATAATGGTTATTGCCCTGTATCCCTTGTTCCTAGCTTATCCAACTCTGGCACAAACATACCTTGCTGTAAGGATACCGAATTATCACAGTTTTCTTCCTTTATGGGAAAATGGAACAGGTTGCCACAATTCATTCTCAAGAAAAGACTTATAACACAAGTCTGTTAGCACTCTCTCATTTTCATGATCATAAATTATTCTGGAAAGTGATATTTTATCTTAAATGTATCATATCAAAAGTACAGCAGACAGATGTGACCTCTTCATCTTACAGATCTTTCCTCAGTGAATCCTGGAGTCAACATTTCTCACAGTTGTGACTATAAAGATACCATTAAAATACCCACAGGAACAAAAAAATAATAATACTTACAACCCCAAAGCCCACAAGGTATTATTTTAAGATACATTTTGATAAGTTTGTAGATTTTTCTCTGATGCCTAATTATGACAAATTGAAAGTAGCCTATCTCAAAACCAACTACCAAAGCCTCGACCAGACTTGCTCCAGGCTCATGGATTGAATGTGCACAGAATGAGATGCAGTTCCACTGAGGCAGAAGGCAGAGCTGGCTGGGGCTAATTAAATGAACACCACAGGAAGGCCACAGGGGATCCTTCCAATGCAACAGCTACAGCAAAGACAAGCAGAACAAAGGGAGTCAGACTGACTCCTGTTAAAACAAGGATCAGGCAGGATGGCAATGAGGCCGGCTATTACATACTCATTAGTTGTTTTTCTTGATCCTCTCCCTCCTCCCACCATCTACCCTCCAAAAGGCCCCAGTGTGTGTTTCCCTGTGTTCCATCATTTAGCTCCCACTTGTAAGTGAGAACATGTGATATTTGGTTTTCTGTTCTTGTATTTACTAAGGATAATGGCCACCAGCTCCATCCATGTCCCTGGAAAGGACATGATTTCATTCTTTTTTTATGACTGCATAGTATTTGCTGGTGTATATGTACCACATTTTCTTTATCCAGTCTATTATTGAAGGGCATTTAGTTTGATTCCATGTCTTTGCTATTTTGAATAGTGCTGCAATGAACATATGCATGCATGTGTCTTTATAATAGAATAATTTACATTATTTTGGGAATACACTCAGTAATGGGATTGCTAGGTATAATGGCATTTCTGTTTTTAGGTCTTTGAGGAATCACCACACTGTCTTCTACAATGGCTGAATTAATTAATACTCCTACCAACAGTGTTTAAGCATTCCTTTTTCTTAACAACCTTGCCAGCATCTGTTTTATTTTGACTTATTACTAATAGCCATTCTAACTGGTGTGAGATGTTATCTCATTGTCATTTTGATTTGCATTTCTCTAATCATCAGTAATGTGGAGCTTTTTTCATATGATTGTTGGACACATATATGTCTTCTATTAAAAAGTGTCTGTTCATGTCCTTTGCCTGCTTTTTTATGGAGTTGCTTGTTTTTTTTTCTCGTAAATTTGTTTAGGCTCCTTATTGATGCTGGCTATTAGAACTTTGTTGGATGCATGGTATTTTCTTTCATTCTGTAGATTGTCTATTTCCTCTGTTGACCCCGCCAGGGTGCTGCTGCCGCTTGAGCCGCCGCCCCAGCCGCCGCCTGAGTCACCAGGGTGCCGCTGCTGCCTGAGTCGCCGGGGTGCTGCCGCCGGTGGTGCTGCTGCCACCCGAGCCGCCGCCGTAGTGTTGCTGCCGCCTGAGCCGCCGCCGGAGCCGCCGGGATGTTGCTGCCGCCTGAGCCGCCCCCCGAGCCGCCGGGGTGCTGCTGTTGCCGGAGCCGCCGCCCGAGCCGCCGGGGTGCTGCTATCGCCAGAGCCGCCGCCGGAGCCACCGACCGAGCCGCCGCCTGAACCGCCGCCCGAGCCGCCGGGGTGCTGCTGTTGCCTGAGCTGCCGCCTGAACCGCCGAGGTGCTGCTGCCGCCTGAGCCGTTGCCCGAGCCGCCGTGCTGCTGCCGCCTGAGCCGCCGCCCGAGCCGCCGTGCTGCTGCCGCCTAAGCCGCCGCCGGAGCCGCCGCCCGAGCCGCAGGGGTGCTGCCGCCGCCCGAGCCGCCGGGGTGCTGCTGCCGCCTGAGTCGCTGCCCGAGCCGCTGGGGTGCTGCTCTCGCCTGAGCCGCCGCCTGAATCGCTGAGGTGCTGCTGCCCCCTGAGCCGCTGCCCGAGCCGCCGTGCTGCTGCTGCCTGAGCCACCGGGGTGCTGCTGCCGCCTGAGCCGCCGCCCGAGCCATATATGGTAAGCCCACAGCTAACATAATACACATTGGGAAAAACATGTAAAACTGTGTTTCCTGTAGTCTTACATACATGTTACACTGTTAACTCTTAGCAACTTCAACTTTAGGTGAAAAACCTGATTATACATGATGGTGGCTCATGTCTGTAATCCTGTAACTTTGGGAGGCAGAGGCTGGTGGATCACTTGAGGTCAGGAATTTGAGACCAACTTGGTCAACGTGATGAAACCCTGTCTCTACTATAAATACAAAAAGTCATTGAGTGTGGTGGTATGAGCCTGTAATCCCAGCTACTCAGGAGGCTGAGGCATGAGAATAGCTTCAATCCAGGAGGCAGAGGTTGCAGTGAGCCAAGATCACGCCACTGAACTCCAGCCTGGGTTACAGAGCAGAACTTTGTCTCAAAAAAACAATGAGGCAGGTAGGTGGCATGTGCCTGTCCTCCCAACTACTTGGGAGGTGGAGGCAGGAGAATTGCTTGAACCTGGGAGGAGAAGGGAGGGAGGCAGAGGTCGCAGAGAGTCACTGCACCCCAGCCTGTGCAAGAGCAAGACCGTTTCAAAGTAAAAAAAAAAAAAAGAAAAGAAAGAAATCCCAAATGTTTCTAAATGGAAAAAGGAAGAACATAATGGGTGCGGATGCAGAGAACAGGGTGTTCCTCCTGGTCTCAATGGGTGACACAAGGTAGAACTGATGTTTAAGATGAGCGAAGATGAGCTGGGATGAGGAGGAAACTGCTCCTGGAAGAGGGAACAGTATGTGCAAAGGCCCAGAGGTAGAAAGGCAAATTGAACCCCAAACAAATTCAGTGTTTGAAGTGAAGAATGCAATGGAGGCAGGAAAGTAGAAGTCTGCGGGGCCCTGGTAAGAGTCTGGAGTTCATCCGGAGGCAATGGGGAGCCACAGATGGCTATAAGGTGATATGGGGGGTAGAGAGGGATGTGTGAATCCACCTGATTTACCTCTGAGAAAGATCAAGATGGGCTGGAGTATGGGCTAGAAGAAAGGAAGAACAGAAGCAGTGGCCAAGGTAGGCTAGATGCAGTGGCTCACGCCTGTAATCCCAGCACTTTGGTAGGCTGAGGTGGGCGGATTTTTTTCTTTTCTTTTCTTTTCTTTTTTTTTGAGACATAGTCTCTGTCACCAGGTGCCAGGCTGGGGTGCAGTGGCACAATCGTGGCTCACCGTAACCTCCGCCTCCCGGGTTCAAGCAATTCTCCTGCCTCAGCCTCCCAAGTAGCTGGAATTGCAGGCACTCGCCACCATGCCTGGCTAATTTTTGTATTTTTACTAGAGACAGGGTTTCACCACGTTGGTCACGCTGGTCTCGAACTCCTGACCTGATTATCCACCTGCCTTGGCCTCCGTTGCACAGGCTGGAGTGCAGTGACTCTCTGCAACTTCTGCCTCTGTCCCTTCTCCTCCCAGGTTCAAGCCATTCTGCCTCCACCTCCCACGTAGTTGGGACTACAGGCACGTAACACCTACCTGCCTCATTGTTTTTTTGAGACAGAGTTCTGCTCTGTAACCCAGGCTGGAGATCAGTGGAGTGATCTTGGCTCACTGCAACCTCTGCCTCCTGGATTGAAGCTATTCTCATGCCTCAGCCTCCTGAGTAGCTGGGATTACAGGCTCATACCACCACACTCACTTTTTTTTTTTTTTTTTTTTGAGACGGAGTTTCGCTCTGGTTACCCAGGCTGGAGTGCAATGGCGCGATCTCGGCTCACGGCAACCTCCGCCTCCTGGGTTCAGGCAATCCTCCTGCCTTAGCCTCCTGAGTAGCTGGGATTATAGGCACATGCCACCATGCCCAGCTAATTTTTAGTAGAGACAGGGTTTCACATTGTTGACCAGGATGGTCTCGATCTCTTGACCTCGTGATCCACCTGCCTCGGCCTCCCTCAGTGCTGGGATTACAGGTGTGAGCCACCGTGCCCAGCCCTACTATTTGTGTTTATAGTAGAGACAGGGTTTCATCACGTTGACCAGGCTGATCTCAAACTCCTGACCTCAAGTGATCCACCCGCCTCAGCCTCCCAAAGTTATAGGATTACAGACATGAGCCACTGTACCCGGCGCCCGGCCTGGGATTTCTAATTGACCACCTTAACCATACCATCAACCACTTGAATATAAGCTCTATGAGGGTCATCTCTCAGGCACCAACCATATCCCCACCACCTAAAATTGCTTCTGACATACTTAGTACATGATAATATTATTATTATTACAAGAAACTAAGGCCACTGTGGTGACTGATGCCTATAATCCCAGCACTTTGGGAGGTCAAGGCGGGAGGATCACTTGGGGTCAGGAGTTCGAGACCAACCTAGCCAACATGATGAAACCCTGTCTCTACCAAAAATATAAAATGAGCCGGGTATAGTGGTGAGCACCTGTAATCCCAACTTCTTGGGAGGCTGAGGCAGGAGAATTGATTGAACCTGGGAGGCAGAGGTTGCAATGAGCTGACGCCACTGCACTCCAGCCTGGGCATCAGAGCAAGACTCTGTCTCAAAAAAAAAAAAAGAAAAGAAAAAAGAAAGAGAGAAACTAAGTGAAAATGTTTAAAAAGCCATCTGGTTGGTTTCAAGTTCAGGTCATGAAAGCTTCACTTTCTGATAAAAAAAAAAAAAAATTTGGTTGTTGTTGTTGTTTTTTTTTTTTTTTTGTAAGAGCCAGGGTCTTACTCTGTCACCCAAGTTGGAGTACAATGGTATAATCATGACTTACTGCAGCCTTGAACCCCTGGGCTCAAGTGATCCTCCTGCCTCAGACTCCCAAGTAGCTGGGACCACACTTGAGTGCCACCATACCCAGCGAATTTTTTTTTTCTCCAGCTAATATTTTATTATTTTTTGTAGAGAGAAGGTTTTGCCCAGGCTGGTCTCAAACTCTTGGCCTCAAGCGATCCTCCTGCTTTAGCCTACCAAAAAACTGGAATTACACAGGCATGTGCTACTACACTTGGCCCTCTGATGAAATCTTACATTCAGAAAAGACAGGCCATTTTGCCTGAAATTCTGATTACAACAGTATCTCCTTAATTAGCAACAGTTGGCAAAAACAGAGCACCTTTTCTCACTATATTAAACAGTTCTCATTAAATGCTCGTGAGATAACAGATACCATCCCACAAGCCATGTGTTGAAAAAGATAACAATTACTTGTCTGAAAATGTGGTTGTACTTTCTGAGAAAATGCTAAGATTTTTTTTTTCAAGACAGAGTCTCAGTTTGTCACCCAGGCTGGAGTGAAGTGTCATGATCTTGGCTTACTGCAGCCTCCACCTCCCAGATTCAAGTGATTCTCCTGCCTCAGCCTCCCGAGTAGCTGGGACAAACATTCCTGCCACCACAACTGGCTAATTTTTGTGTTTTAGTAGAGACAGGGTTTCACCCTGTTGGCCAGGCTGGTCTTGACTCCTGACCTCAAGTGATCTGCCCACCTTGGCTTCCAGAAGTGCTAGAATTACACACGTGAGCCGCCACGCCCAGCCCCAGAAACATTTTTTAAAACTTGCTTATATCTGGGACCAAGCACAAAGGCTTAAAACCAGCATTTAACATCAACACAGACCTTAAGACTGATAAGAATTATGTACAATCAGCCAGGCGTAGTGGCTCATGCCTGTAATCCCAGCACTTTGGGAGGCGGACAGATTACCTGAGGTCAGGAGTTCAAGACCATCCTGACCAACATGGTCAAACCTTGTCTCTACCAAAAATATAAAAAGTAGCCAGGCGTGGTGGCAGGCACCTGTAATCCTAGCTGTTTGGGAGGCTGAGGCAGGCTGATCGTGCCACTGCACTCCAGCCTGGGTGACAGAGGAAGACTCTATCAAAAAAAAAAAAAAAAAAAATTTACACTTCAGAAGCCTGCTACTTGGAGGCTTTTTTTTTTCTTTTGGTCTCCACAACCCGTTATCAAAACCCAGACACTCCTTTCCATTGACAATATTTATTTTTGCCAATTGTGAATCAGAAAATTTTTAAATCTACCTATAACCTGAAATTCCCCCCTACTTCAAGTTATTCTACCTTTCTGAACAAATGTATTTTTTCTTATTTTATTTTAGTTTATTTTTTTTTCTTTACGAGACAGGGTCTCATTCTGTCACCCAGATTGGAGTACAGTGGTGTGACCATGGCTCACTGCAGCCTCAACTTCCCGGGCTCCAGCGATCCTCCCATCTGAGTAGCTGGGACTACAGATGCAAACCGCCACACCTGGCTAAGTTTTGTATTTTTGGTAGAGACAGGGTTTTGCCATGTTGCCCAGGCTGGCCGAGAACTGAGCTTAAGTGATCCACCGGCCTCAGCTTCCCAAAGTGCTGGGATTACAGACATGGGTCACCACAGTTGGCCCCAATATATATCTTTTTTTTTAATTCGAGACAGAGTCTTGCTCTGTCGTTCTGACTGGACTGCAGTAGCATGATCTCAGCTCACTGCAACCTCCGCTTCCTGAGTTCAAGCAATTCTCCTGCCTCAGCCTCCCAAGTAATTGGGATTACAGGCACCCACCACCACCCCCGGCTAATTTTGTGTTTTTGGTAGAGACAGGGTTTCACCATGTTGGCTAGGTTGGTCTCGAACTCCTGACCTCATGATCCGCCCACCTCGGCCTCCCAAAGTGCTAGAAGTAAAGGCAAGGGCCACCGTGCCCGGCCCCAATATACATCTTAAATGTATTTAATTGCTGTCTCACGTCTCCCTGAAATGCATAAAACCAAAATGTGTCCAACCATCTTGGGCACATGTTCTCCAGGTCTCCTGAGGGCTGGGTCACAGGCCATGGTCACTCATATTTGACTCAGAATCAATCTCCTCAAATGTTTTAAAGTTTGACTCTTTTCATTGATGATATTTATTCTCCTGTCCACTTGTTTTTCTGCCACATGTGCCTCTTCTAGATCGGGAACTTGGGCAGGTACTGGTTGCAGGTAGACTCAAATGAACCAACCTGGAAAACCACGAGTTGTTTTTGTTTGTTGAGGGAGTTGTTTTTGTTTGTTGAGGAAATGGACTGATGTGTTTATTCAGTGGAATGGCTTCATGCCAGTTTCACTCATTGCGCTTCTGCAAAAGAAAGTGTTTCTTTAGGGAACTTGGGGCCAGGCGCAGTGGCTCACACCTGTAATCCCAGTGCTCTGGGAGGCCGAGGCGGGCAGTTCACCTGAGGTCAGAAGTTCAAGACCAGCCTGGCCAACATGATGAAACTCCCGTCTTTACTTAAAATATAAAAATTAACCAGGCACGGTGGTGGTTGCCTGTGATTCCAGCTACTTGGGAGGCTGAGGCAGGAGAATCGCTTGAACCCCAGAAGTGGAGGCTGGCAGTGAGCCAAGATTGTGCCACTGCATTCCAGGCTGCGCAACACAGTGAGACTCCATCTCAAAAAACAAAAATAATAAGGGTTTTTTTTTTTTTTTTGAGATGGAGTTTCATTGTTGTTACCCAGACTGGAATGCAATGGCAAGATCTTGGCTCACTGCAACCTCCGCCTCCTGGGTTCAAGCAATTCTCCTGCTCAGCCTCCCAAGTAGCTCAGACTACAGGTGCGCGCCACGATGCCCAGCTAATTTTTGTGTTTTTAATAGAGACGGGGTTTCACCTCGTTGACCAGGATGGTCTCGATCTCTTAACCTCATGATCCACCTGCCTCGGCCTCCTAAAGTGCTGGGATTATAGGCGTGAGCCACCGCGCCTGGCCATAATAAGGGAATTTTGGACAAAAATGAAGTTCTGTCCTTAGCTGGAGTCCAGAAACTGCTTTTGTGGCCATGCCAGCAACTTGGAACTGCCACTCCAGGGGACCAAGGTGCTGGCTGCTGGCCAAGGAGCTGCCCTGAAACACTGTTCTGACAACCATTAACAGGTCGCCAGGATTCCTCTTGCCAGATATTTCCTATTAAGATTTTCTTTTTTTACTTTTCTCCTTGAGAATTTCAAAGCATTTGAAAATACCGTCTATTTCTCACTTAATCTTCTGCAGTTCTTTGTTGATGCAGATGATTACACGTCCAGAAGGAACCAGGTATGTCAAATCATACTAAAATTCGGGGAAGCCTCATCATGCAGGCTTTAACAATATTAAAGTAGCACTCATTGAGGCCAGGTGCAGTGGCTCGTGCCTGTAATCCCAGTACTTTCGGAGGCCAAGCAGATAGCCTGAGGCCAGGAGTTCAAGACCGGCCTGGCCAACATGGTGAAACCCTATCTCTACTAAAAATACAAAAATTAGCCAGGCGTTTTGGTGCATGCCTGTAATCCCAGCTACTCGGGAGGCTGAGGCAGGAGAATAATTTGAACCCGGGAGGTGGAGGTTGCAGTGAGCCGAGATCATGCCACTGCTCTCCAGCCTGGGCAACAGAGTGAGATTTTGTTTTATAAAGTTTTAAAAAATAAAAATAAAAAAGTTAGTGATCATTCATACCAGAATCTTGACCATCTTTATGAAGAATAGCTTGCTCTGTGTCTTAAACAAGACAGGCTGCAGAATATCTGCCATGCCCTCAGCCCCTCGGACATCCTCAGAGGTTCATCCCCTGACACCCCTCCCACCTTCAGCCAATTCAAAGGCTTCTTAAACCACCTATGAAATGGCCTGGCTCAACCACATGACCTGGACCAATCAGATTCGACTTCTTTAATCAGCACTAGTGCATAAGGAGAAACAGCTGGTTGTGAATGGTAGGCACTAATACACAATGGAGGTGGTGCTCCGAGACGACAGAGGGGCCATGAAAAACCTTGTAGAACTGGCACAGTGGCTCACAACTGTAATCCCAGCTCTTTGGAAGCCAAGGTGAGAGGATTGCTTGAGCTCTGGAGTTGGAGACCATCCTGGGCAACATGGTGAAACCTTATCTCTACACAAAATACAAAAAAATTAGCTGAGCCTAGTGGCGTGGGCCTGTAGTCCCAGCCCCACAAGGCTCTTAATGGTCTCAAACTCCTGAGCTCAAGTGATCTCCTGCCTCGACCTCCCAACGTGCTGGGATTGCAGGCATGAGCCACTGTGCCTAGATAAACTGGCACTGTAGGGTGGTTTCAATTTCAAATAGACTCTCCCTTCATGTTTCCAGATAACCATTCTGGTAGGCAGTTTCTGCCATAATGAGGACGGCCAGGCGTGCTGGCTCACGCATGTAATCCCAGCACTTTGGGAGGCTGAGATGGGCAGATCACCTGAGGTCAGGAGATTGAGACCAGCCTGGCCAACATGGTGAAACCCTGTGTGTACTAAAAATACAAAAATTAGCCAGGTGTAGTGGTGGGCACCTGTAATCCCAGCTACTTGGGAGCCTAAGGCAGGAGAATTACTTGAAACCTGGAGGCGGAGGTTGCAGTGAGCTGGTATCATGACATTGCACTCCTGCCAGAACGACAGAGCAAGACTCTGTCTCAAAAAAAAAAAAAAAGAAAAGTAAGGGCTGGGTGTGGTGGCTCACGCCTGTAATCCCAGCATTTTGGGAGGCCAAGGTGGGTGGATCACAAGGTCAAGAGATCAAGACCATCCTGGTCAACATGGTGAAACCCAATCTCTAACTAAAAATACAAAAAAAATTAGCCGGGCATGGTGGCGCGTGCCTGTAATCCCAGCTACTCGGGAGGCTGAGGCAGGAGAATTGCCTGGACCCAGGAGGTGGAGGTTGTGGTGAGCCGAGATGGCGCCATTGCACTCCAGCCTGGGTAACAAGAGCGAAACTCCATCTCAAAAAAAAAAAAAAAGTAATTTGTTCACATACTGAGATGCTGGTGGGTGGGTGATTGGTTTCAGGAGTGTCTGGATCCAGGAACTTAACTAATACCTTAGGTATCTGTTTCACTTGTGGGGTGGTTTCAATTTCAAGTAGACTCTCCCTTCATGTTTCCAGAGTACGATTCTGGTAGACAGTTTCTAAGATGGACCCAGTGGACCCCACATCCTGGTATTCATGGCCGTGTGTGCTCCGCTCCCCTTGAATAACTTGCTTCTAATCAGTAATATATGACATGGGAATGGGATGTCACTTCCGATTAAGTTATGCAAGACTGGATCAGGTGCAGTGGCTCATACCTATAATCCTAGCACTTTGGGAGGCCGAGACAGGAGAATTGCTTAAGCCAGAAGCTCAAGACCAGCCTGGGCAACATGGTAGGAGCCCATCTCTCCAAAAAATAGGAGGCTGAGGCTGGAGAATAGCTTGAGCCTAAGAGTTGAAGGCTGTAGAGAACCATCATCATGCCACTGCACCCCAGCCTGGGCAACAGAGCAAGACACTATCTCAAAACAAACAACATATGACGTGCAGACAGGATGTCACTTCCGATTCAGTTGTATAAGGCTGTGGCTTCTGTCTTGCTAGCACTCACTCTCTATTGCTTTCTCAGCTTGCAGGCCTCTGTGAAGCAAGCCATCCTGTGGCAGAAGCCCATGTGGCCAGGAACCAAGGGCGGCTTCTGGCCAACAGCCAATGAGGACCTGAAGCCCAAGCCCAACATCCCTCCAGGAACTGAATTTTGCCAGCAACCAGTGAGTGACCTTGGAAGTGGATCCTTCCCCTAGAAGCCCAGCTTTCAGATGTGTAGGGAGTATGGGTCCTGCTTGAAAACCTAGGTGATATTCTTCAGGCCTGCCAGACCATGGGCAATGACAAAGGCTTTTCCTGGCAGGCCTTGGGGAAAGCTGTCCTCCCTACACCAGACTCGGTGCCCAGCCTGTGCACTGCAGTCTCTGAAGGGAGATGGAGTCAGGGACTCCCACGGCCCTGGCCAGCCACGCTCTTGAACATACTCACTTTCCTAGTCAGGTAGCACCTTTGACCCTGGATCTCTTTATCTGGGGCCTTGGGCAGAGGTCTTCTTTGGGGCTTCTGCCAAGGCTTCCTTCTGGTGATGGGAGGGGAAACCTTGAACCCACTGTGTACCACTCTGATTTCATACCTGGTACTTTTCCACTCCTAGTGCTTACACCGTCACAGTCAAGTGATACAGCCTTACCTCTTTCCATTTTGGCATTTTTTTTTTTTTTTTTGAGATGGATTCTCATTTTGTCACCAGGCTGGAGTGCAGTGGCATGATCTCAGCTCACCACAACCTCTGCCTCCCGGGTTCAAGTGATTCTTCTGTCTTAGCCTCCCAAGTACCTGGAACTGCAAGTATGTGCCACCGCACCCAGCTAATTTTGTATTTTTAATAGAGACAAGGTTTCACCATGTTGGCCAGGATGATCTTGATCTCTTGACCTCATGATCTGCCTGCCTTGGCCTCCCAAAGTGCTGGGATTACAGGCGTGAACCACCGCACCCGGCCAACTTAATGCTTTTATTTTCTTTCTTTCTTTCTTTTTGAGACAGGGTCTTACAGTTCACTGCAGCCTCAACCACATGGGCTCAAATATTCCTCCCACCTCAACCTCCTGAGTAGCTAGGACTACAGGTATGCACCACCATGCACAGCTAATTTTTTGATTTTTTTCTTTTTTAGAGACAAGGTCTCACTATGTTGTCGAGGCTGGTCTCAAACTCCTGGGCTCAAGTGATCCTCCTGCCTTGGCCTCTCAAAGCACTTGGATTACAGGTGTGTCAGCCCAGTGCACCTGGCTGATGGCTTATTGCTTAATTGGCAACTTGGACACCTGACACCTCAGTTTGGCCTCCCAGCTTGATTAGATTCTGTGTGTGTGACCTTATTTATGTCTTTAAAAACATGTATATGTGTTACTGTCTCATATATAATGCATACGTACATAAACACATATCTGGAAGAATAAACAACAAATAGTTAACTGTGGTATTTTTTAGAGTGAGATTAAAAAATGTAGAAAGATTCGTTACAGGGAATTTCACTTTGCACAAATGGATTGAACTTTTTAAAATTATACCTCTATAAATTTTCCTTTTAAAATAATTAACATACTAGTTTTTCATTGAATAGGAAAAAAAGTTTTAAAAGCTGCCAGAAAAAAAGCAAGCCAAGTAATTAGTATGATGATAGTGGTTATTTGGTATATAAAATGTAGGGAAAAAATTATAAGGAAGGTGAGTTTATTCTGTACATCCCAAATAGTATTATGATACCTGTTCAGCCCTTTCTCTTTGCCAACTACAGTGCTAAGGATCTTTTTAAATTATTTTTGTTTTTTAAGCCTGGCATGATGGCTCACATCTGTGATCCCAACACTTTGGGAAACTGAAGTGGGCAGATCACCTGAGATCAGCCAACCCAGCCAACATGGGGAAAACCTGCCTCTACTAAAAATAGAAAAAAATTAACTACTTGGTAGTCCCAGCTACTTGGGAGGCTGAGGCTAGAAAATAACCTGAGCCCAGGAGGCGGAGATTGTAGTGAGGGAAGATTGCACCACTGCACTCCAGCCTGGGCAACAGAGACTCCGTCTCAAAAATAAATTTAAAAATTATTTTTATTTACTATTATTTTTACCAGACAGGGTCTTCTCTATGTTGCCCAACCTGGTCTCAAACTCTTGGGCTCAAATGATCCTCCTACCTTAGCCTCCTGAGGCTGAGAGGCTGGGATTACAGGCGGGAACCAGTGCACCCGGCTATGCTAAACATCCCCATGTGCTTTGTCCTATATAATCTTCTCAACCCTGTCCTGTGAACCCTGGTAAGAGCCATAGTTACCATTTGCATTTTATAAATGCGGAAACTGGGGCTCAGAAAGATAAGTTGCCAAGGTCTCGCAGCTTGAAGCAGTGGGCTAGAGATATAAATCCAAGTGTGCTCCCTACTGGAACCCAGGACTTTAGCCTATAATCAGAAAAGATTGGAATGTAGGTTAAGAAACAGAGCGTGAGACAGTAAAGTCACTAAGGTCATACACATTCATGGCAAGAATGGTGCAAGCCTGTCTGCGACATTATATAAACCTTGGTAGCCGTGTGCTGTGGCTCACACCTATAATCCCAGCACTTTGGGAGGCCAAGACGGGCGGATCACTTGAGGTCAGGCTGGGAGTTCGAGACCAGCCTGACCAACATGAAGAAACACCATCTCTACTAAAAATATAAAAAATTAGCCGGGGGTGGTGGTACATGCCTATAATCCCAGCTACTCAGGAGGCTGAGGCAGGAGACTGGCTTGAATCTGGGAGGCGGAGGTTGCAGTGAGCCAAGATCATGCTATGGCACTCCAGCCTGGGCAACAAGAGCGAAACTCTGTCTCAAAAAAAGAAAAAGAAAAACCTATGTAAAGATGGTCCCAAAAGGCCAGACTGCACCCTGGGGCAGGGAAGACAAGTAACTCTTATGGAGACTAGATGTTCCTTGGAAAGGGTACAACTGAGCTGATTACCAAAGAAATCCTTTTAGGTAGACAAGATGCATCTGCAAGGTTCTAAAGGAAGAGTTGCCAAAATAAAACCTTTCCTGAGTGTTCAGTGTTGCCATCAGCTTTTGCTGATGCCAAAACTCTGTTCACTTACCATTCATTGAGCATATGTTATGGGTCAAGTCCTGTGCTTGACCCTGGGGATGCAAAATGAATGAGACATTGTGCCTTGGAAAGAACTCACACTGGAGCAGAAAGATCAACACTTAAAAGAGATGACCAGGCGCGGTGTCTTACACCTGTAATCCCAGCACTTTGGGAGGCCGAGGCCAGCAGATCACCTGAGATCGGGAGTTGAGACCAGCCTGACTAATATGGTGAAACTCCGTCTCTACTAAAAATACAAAATTAGAAGGCATGGTGGTGCATGCCTGTAATCCCAGCTACTCGGGAGGCTGAGACAGGAGAATCACTTGAACCCAGGAGGCAGAGGTTGCAGTGAGCCAAGATCGTGCCATTGCACTCCAGCCTGGGCAACAACATGAAACTCTCTGAAAAAAGATCATAAACGGGGCATAGTGGCTTACACATATAATCCTAGCACTCTGGGAGGCTGAGGCGGCAACATCACTTGAGCCCAGTAGTTTGAGACCAGCCTGGGCAACATAGCAAGATCCAGTTTCTACAAAAAATTAAAAAATTAGCTGGGCATGGTGGCAAGTACCTGTGGTCCCAGTTACTTGGGAGACTGAGGTAGGAGAATCGCTTGAACCCAGGAGATTGAGGCTGCGGTGAGCCATGATTATGACACTGCATTCCAGCCTGGGCAACCGTGGGACCCTGTCTCAAAAAATAATTATAAAAATAAAGCCAGGTGCAGTGGCTCACACCTGTAATCCCAGTACTTTAGGAGGCCGAGACCATATCCACCACAAGGTCAGGATATGGAGACCATCCTGGCTAACATGGTGAAACCTCGTCTCCTAAAAATAAATAAGTAAATAAATAAAAAAGGAGCGGGCGGCGTGCAGCGATGGCCAAGATAAAGGCTCGAGATCTTCGCGGGAAGGAGGAGCTGCTGAAGCAGCTGGACGACCTGAAGGTGGAGCTGTCCCAGCTGCGAGTCGCCAAAGTGATAGGCGGCGCGGCCTGCAAGCTCTCTAAGATCCGAGTCGTCCGCAAATCTATTGCCCATGTTCTCACAGCTATTAACCAGACTCAGAAAGAAAACCCCAGGAAATTCTACAAGGGCAAGAAGTACAAGCCCCTGAACCTGCGGCCGAAGAAGACGCACGCCGGCTCAACAAGCACGAAGAGAGCCTGAAAGACCAAGCAGCAGCAGCGGAAGGAGTGGCCGTAACTGCTGCGGAAGTTCGCAGTCAAGGCCTGAGTGGCGCCCTGTCTATAAAGCACAGATGGCTTGAGAAAAAAAAAAAATTAGCTGGGTATGGTGGCACGTGACTGTAGTCCCAGCTACTTGGGAAGCTGAGGCAAGAGAATCACTTAAACCCAGGAGGCAGAGGTAGAGTGAGACTCGTCTCAAAAATAAATAAAAATAAGAGAGATATTATTACAATTCAGAATGATCAGGGTTGTGATGTGTATTTCTGCAGGTGCAGTCCGTGGGAATGCAGAAGAGGAGCACCTCCCCCTGCTGTGTATAGCAGGGAAGACTTCCTGGAAGAGGTGACAACTTCAGCTGGAAAAATTGCTGAGAATGAGCCAGTTAAGAAGGGGATTAAAGGTATCTTGGGTAGTGGGAAGAACAAAAACTCAGGCAGGCAGTGGGGGGCACAGAGCACGTAGCTTGGCTGAAACAGCCTCTGTCAGATGTGCCTGGCGTGAAGATGACTATGCACTTCACAGAGGCAGAGACCTCACTGAGTTTTGTTCGCCATTGTTACCCCAGTGTCTAGCACAGTGCCTGGCACACAGTGAAGGTCAGAACTCCAGGCAAGACAGCAGGGCCAGGTGGGAGGGGGTGGATGAAGGGAGTACATCTCTGAAAAACCTTAGCAATGAACAAATTTGCTGAAAAGTGAAATTTCATGTTCCTTGCAGTATTGTGTTTTAGAGGTCATATTTATAAAAATACAATTGTGTTGCTATTTGATGTTGGAATGGACAGGAATACATGTTTAAAAGAAAAGCCAGGCTTGGTGGCTCACGCCTGTAATCCCAGCACTTTGGGAGACTGAGGCAGGCAGATTGCTTGAGGCCAGGTGTTCAAGACCAGCCTGGCAAACACAATAAAACCCCATCTTTTCTAAAAATACAAAAGTTAAAGTTATCTGGGTGTGGGGGCGCATGGTGTCATTCCAGCTACTCAGAAGGCTGAGGCACAAGAATTGCTTGAGTCTGGGATCACCCCACCGCACTCCAGCCTGGTTGACAGAGATCTTGTCTCAAAAATAAGTAAAAATACAAAAATTAGCCAAGTGTAGTGGGCACGTGTAATCCCAGTTACTCTCCAGGCTGAGGCACAAGAATCGCTTGAACCCGGGAGACAGAGGTTGCAGTGAGCCAAGATCATGCCACTGCACTCCAGCCTGGGCAACAGAGTGAGAGAGTGAAACCCTGTGTCAAACAAATAAAAGAAAAAAAGAGGCCAGGTGCGATGGCTAACACCTATAATTCCAGTACTTTGGGAGACCAAGGCAGATGGATCACAAGGTCAAGAGATCGAGACCATCCTGGTCAACATGGTGAAACCCCATCTCTACTAAAAATACAAAAGATTAGCTGCGCATGGTGGCACATGCCTGTAGTCCCAGCTGCTTGGGAGGCTGAGGCAGGAGAATTGCTTGAACCCAGGAGGCAGAGGTTGCGGTGAGCTGAGATGGCACCATTGCACTCCAGCCTGGGCAACAAGAGTGAAACTCTTGTCTCAAAAAAAAAAAAGAAAGAAAGAAAGAAAGAGGAGGCTGGCGTGGTGGCTCAAGCCTGTAATCCCACCATTTTGGGAGGCTGAGGCAGGTGGATCACCTGAGGTCAAGAGTTCAGGACCAGCCTGGTCAACATGGTGAAATCCCATCTCTACTGAAAATACAAAAGAAAAAAAATAGCTGGGTGTGGTGGTACACACTTGTAATCCCAGCTACTTGGGCAGCTGAGACAGAAGAATCACTTGAACCCAGGAGGTGGAGGTGGCAGTGAGCTGATCTTGCCACTTCACTCCAGCCTGGGCAAAAGAGCAGAACTCTATCAAAAAATAAGAAAAAAAAGCGAGAAAAGAAAAGGAAAGAAAAGAAGGGAGGGAGGGAGGAAAGAACACAGAACTCTAGGGCTATGGAGTAGAAGAACAAATTTCTTCCCGAAGGCACACCCAGTGGGCACTCTTGCTCATGGGAATCCAGCTGCAAACCAGGGCCACTGAGCCACAAAACATGCCATGAAGCCCACGAAGGAATAGGCGCTTTCCTCATTCAGGGCCTATGTGTTCTTACTTTTCACAGAGTTCTCATACGTTTGGTCATCTTGCTGTAGAACCCCAAAAGCTAGGTTCCAGTACTTTTTTGAGTAAGGTATGCAAAAGAAGAGAGCCCTAGTGATCAAAGCTGCCTGGGTCCCTGGGTCAGTTAAACTTCTGGGTGCCATCCAGAAACTAAGGATCGGCCAGGCACAGGGGGCTTACACCTGTAATCTCAGCACTTTGGGAGGCAGAGGCAGGCGAATCACTTGAGCCCAGGAGTTTGAGACCCACCTGGGCAACACAGTAAGACCACATATCTACAAAAAATACAAAAAATTAGCCGGATCTGAGGGCAAGCTCCTGTGGTCACAGCTACTCGGGAGGTTGAGATGGGAGGATGGCTTAAGCCAGGGAGGTCCAGGCTGCAGAGAGCAGTGATCACACCACTGAATTCCAGCCTGGGTGACAGAGTGAGACCCTGTCTCAAACAAACAAACAATACAAACAAACAAAAAAGAAGCTAGGGATCATTGTTATTTGAAAGAAAAACAAGTTCATCATTCTTGTTGACCAAGTATTAGTGACTCCCTTCTACAAAATGACTATACTTAAGCAATTACCGAAGGAAGAATGAGGAACGAAGAGAAAAGAAGATAAGTAAAACAAACACCTTATGGTTTTTGCAATATAGGTTCAATGACTATCTGTGTCCTAAAGTTGAGCCTGTATAAAGCATGAAAGCAGTCAATTCACAAAAGCAAGAAGCATTATTATTATTTATTTTTTATTTGTTTATTATTTTTTTTTTTTTTGAGACAGAGTCTCGCTCTGTCACCCCGGCTGGAGTGCAGTGGCATAATCTCAGCTCACTGCAACCTCTGCCTCCCAGGTTCAAGTGATTCTCCTGCCTTCACCTCCCAAGTAGCTGGGATTACTGGCACACACCACCACACCCGGCTAATTTTTGTATTTTTAGTGGAGACGGGGTTTCACCATGTTGGCCAGGCTGGTCTTAAAGTCCTGACCTCAGGTGATTCACCCGCCTGGGCCTCCCAAAGTGCTGGGATTATAGATGTGAGCCACCACACCCGGCTATTATTTATTTTAATTATTTCAACTTTTTTCTTTTTTGTTCAAGACGGGGCCTTGCTGTCACCCAGGCTGGAGTGCAGTGGTACGATCTCAGAACCTCCACTTCCTGGGTTCAAGCCATTCTCCTGCCTCAGCCTCCCAAGTAGCTGGGATTACTGGTGCATGCCACTTCGCCTGGCTAATATTTCAACTTTTATTTTTGATTCAAGTGGCACACATGCAGGTTTATTACATAGGCATATTTTGTGACATGGAGATTTGGGATACAAATGACCCCCTCACCCAGGTCATGAGCATAGTACTCAGTAGTTTGCCAATCCTTGCCCCACCACTCTCTCCTTCCTCTAGGAGTCCCCAGTGTTAATTGTTCCCTGCTTTATGAGCACATGTACCCAATGTTTAGCTTTGCTTATAAGTGAGAACATACAGTATTTGGTTTCCTGTTCCTGAGTTAATTCACTTAGAATAATGGCCTCCGGCTGCATCCATGTTGCTACAAGGACGTAGTGTCATTCTTTTTATGGCTGCGTAGTATTCTGTGGTATGTATATATGCCTCATTTTCTTTACTCAGTCCACTGTTGACAGGAGCCTAGATTGATTCCATGTGTTTATTATTGTAAACAACGCTTGGATGAACATAAGGGCTCATGTGTCTTTTTGGCAGAATGATTTATTTTCCATTGGGTAGATACCCGGTAATGCCATCACTGGGTCAAATGAAAGTTCTATTTTTCTTTTTCTTTTTAGTTCTTTAAGAAATCTCCAGGCCAGGCATGGTGGCTCACACCTGTAATCTTAGCACTTTGGAAGGCTGAGGCAGGCAGATCACCTGAGGTCAGGAATTTGAGACCAGTCTGACCAACATGGTGATACCCTGTCTTTACTAAAAATACAAAAAAAAAAAAAAAAAAAGGCTGGTCCGATGGTAGTGGGTTATCAGAACTTATTAACATCAGTGTCACTAAAGTTGGTATACAACCCCCCACTGCTAAATTTGATTGGCTTTAAATAAATAAATAATTAGCCAGACATGGTGGCAAGCACCTGTTGTCCCAGCTACATGGGAGGCTGAGGCAGGAGAATCACTCAAACCTGGGAGATGAAGGTTGCAGTGAGCCAAGATCGTGCCATTGCACTCCAGCCTGGGCAACAAGAGCAAAACTCCTCCGTCTCAAAAAATAATAATAAAATAAAATAAAAAAATAAAGCAATCTCCAAAATGCTTTTTACAGAACTAATATATGTTCCCACCAACAGTGTATAAACATATACCTTTCTCTGCAGCCTCACCAACATCTGTTATTTTTGACTTTTTAAAAATATCCATTCTACCTTGTTTGCTTTCTCTCCCTCCTTTTCAGGGATACCAGACAGTAATGGTTAACCAATGAAAGTCTGGATTGCTTTCCATAGAAACTAGCAAACCACTCCTGCGACTAAATTTCTCCTGCCTTTTAGCTCCCAAAACCCAAAGCTTTGGCAGTGGTGCCATCATAGCTCAATGCAGCTTGAACCTCCCTGGCTCAAGCAGTTCTGCCTTAGCTCCTGAGTCAGTGGACCACAGGCGCACACCGACACATCTAGCTAGTGTTTAAAAATTCTTGGCTGGGCACAGTGGCTTATATCTGTAATCCCAGCACTTTGGGAGGCCGAGCAGGCTGATCACGAGGTCAGGAGTTCGAGACCAGCCTGGCCAATATGGTGAAACGCTGTCTCGACTAAAAATACAAAAATTAGCTGGGCGTGGTGGTGCATGCCTGTAATCCCAGCTACTCAGGAGGCTGAGGGAAGAAAATTGCTTGAACCCGGGAGGTGGAGGTTGCAGTGAGCCGAGATCACCCCATTGCACTACAGGCTGGGCAACAAGAGCAAAACTAACTCTCTCAAAAAAAAAAAAAAAAAAAGACAGAGAAACATAAACAAATCTGACCAATAGGAGGGCCAAAACCTGTGCACAGTGCCTCACCCCTCAGAGGAATTAACAAAAATGTAGGTAGCTGTTCGGACAAAGAAACAGCAGTCCAGGGCCATATTGTGTGTGGGATAAGGGTTCTCTAATCTATCTAGTTCTCATAGATAGCACAGCACAGTCACCAGTGTTTCTGATATGCCTACACAAAAGTTCATTCCTTGAATTATCACAAGAAAATATTGCATTGTGCTGTGCAGACTGTTCTGTTGAATGGGTCAGGGAGCTATGTGATACATTTTAGAAATACCAGGATTAGACAAGCCTTTTTCCTCGAGCTGTGACCTTGAGCAAGCTGTTTAACAACTCTGGAACACTGTTCCTCCTCTGGAAGGTGAAGGCTATTGGTTGAACAAATAATCTCTGAAATTTTTGGAGTTCCATGAAGCTTGAACCAACTGTTATCTCTGAGATGACTTTGGCTGTGGAACCCAGGTTCTGTTCAGGGTGGAGAGCGCCACCTGGTGATTCCAGTTTGTAAGTGAGCTTTTTCCCCCCACTTCTGGGCCAGACCAACCCAGTTTAGAATTGCAGTTTAGACCAGCAGGATTCGCTTTTTTGTTGTTGTTGGGAGCTCAGAAATGGAGGCTTTGATACCCTGAACTGAAGAACGGTCTTCTGATCTTTCCTCCCCTCCAAAAGCACCGAAGTTCCTTTATCTACCTACAATCCTGAACCCTCAATTAGAAACAATTGTTCTTTCTTCCCCTCCCTGTTGCAGAAAGGAAGACCAAGAAGGTAACCACACCTGAGCAGATCCTTTCACAAGATAATGTCAGGCTCATTCACATTTCAAAGACATCTATTTACAAGTTAATTTCTCTTCTAGTTCCTACCCATTCATTTCCCGAGTAATCCTTTATTTCCCCTGAATTCCTTTTTTCCTTCCAATAACCCATTTTGCCTGGATGGAAGCCCCTGTCTTTCTGTAATCTCAAAATGATATTTAGGCTTCCAAATTCCCTTGAGGGGTGGGTAATTCCTCTGTGATTTCCCCTCTTGTTCACATTAATAAATCTGCATGGCTTTTTTCCAATTTATCTGCCTTTTATTGAGTTGATTTTTCTTTCTTGCTCTCTTTTCCTCTTTCTTTTTTTCTCCCTCCTTCCTTCCCTCCCTCTCTCCCTCCTTTCCTTCCTTCCTTCCTCCCTTCCTTCTTTCCTTCTTTCTCTCTTTCTTTCTTTCAAGCTGGTATCTGGTTCCAGGTTTCTTTCCTCAAAAAATTCGTCACTAGAATTTCTTTTCTTTTCTTTTCTTTTTGAGATGAAGTCTCACTCTGTAGCCCAGGCTAGAGTTCAGTAGCACCATCTTGGCTCACTACAATCTCCACCTCCTGGGTTCAAGTGATTCTCCTGCTTCAGCCTCCTGAGTAGCTGGGACTACAAGCAGGCACCACCATGCCCAGCTAATTTTGTATTTTTAGTAGAGACGGGGTTTCTACATGTTAGTCAGGCTGGTCTTGAACTCCAACCTCAGGTGATCTGCCCTCCTAGGCCTCCCAAAGTGCTGGGATTATATGCATGAACCACTGTGCCCGGCCTCTTAACCTCTTATAGGAATTCAGCCATCACCTAGGAAGGCCAGGATGCATGTAGTACCATGCCACCACAATGCCATCTCTACCAGTTTAATGAGACGAAATTCTCAATATGCTTGTTTTAAGAAATGGGATGGAACTTTTGCAGGGGTGGAAGACGATGATCAGGCACTGGTGATACGGGTGGGCTGGGGGAGGTCCCCAAAGGCTGGTGGAACCTCCACCCCACCCCATATCTAGGCTCTTGACACCATCTCAAGAAGGAATTCAAGAGTGAGTCAAAAAATGGTGTAAGTACAAAGATTTATTGCAAAGTGAAAAGTACACACTCAAGAAAGGGGAGTGCAGGCAGACTCAAGACAGAGTCGTGCAATGGGGCTTGGGGTTTCTATCTTTTGGGTTTCATTAACCAAGGAGTGGAATATTCATGAAGATACTGGGGAAGAAGTGGAGATTTCTCAGAATTGTGGTGCTACCCATTTTTACACCAAATACGAGTGTTTCTGGAACTATCATGCACTGGTGGGTGTGGGGTTTATTCATTGTTTATTTATTTATTTTGAGATGAAGTCTCACTCTGTTGCCCAAGCTGGAGTATAGTGGCACAATCTCTGCTCATTGCAACCTCCACCTCCAGGGTTCAAGCAATTCTCCTGCCTCAACCTCCCAAGTACCTGGGACTACAGGCACGTACCACCATGCCTGGCTAATTTTTATATTTTTATTGGAGACGGGGTTTCACTGTGTTGGCCAGGCTGGCCTTGAATTCCTGATCTTGTGATCCGCCCACCTCAGCCTCCCAAAGTGCTGAGATTACAGGCATGAGCCACCATGCCGGGCCTATTTATTTATTTATTTTAAGACAGAGTTCACACTCTGTCACCCAGGCTGGAATGCAGTGGCACAATCTTGGCTCATTGCAACCTCTGCCTCCTAGGTTCAGGTGATTCTCCTGCCCCAGCCTACTGAGTAACTGGGATTATAGACGCCTGCCACCATGCCCTGCTAATTTTTGTGTTTTTAGTAGAGATGGGGTTTCACCATGTTGGCCAGGTTGGTCTCAAACTTCTGACCTCAAGTGATACACCCACCTTGGTCTCTCAGAGTGCTGGGATTACAGGCATGAGGCACCATGCCCAAGGGGTATGGGATTTAGTATATTAATGAGCATATACTGAGGTCCTTGGTGAAACCTATGTCAAATCCAGCACCATGTTGGGTCCAGTTGGTCTGAGCCAGCCTGGTCCCCACCCTGGCTTTTCAGGGTCTTATCAGCCCCTTGCTTCTGAAGAAGTTTCCTTCTGCTAGTCATGTGTAACTGCCACCTGGAATTTTTTATTCTCTTGTGATCACTCTGTTTTATTCCTGAGACCCTAAGAAATTGGGAAATCCACCTACACACCCCAAATACTTTGACTAAAACTATTGAAAAAAGAAAAAATAATGGCATAAAGTATTGCTTGATGAAATTCCAGCCAGGTGCATTGGCATACAGAAAGCCTTTCTAAATCGGGCAAAGTGGCTTATGCCTGTAATCCCAGCACTTTGGGAGGCTGAGATGGGAGGATCACTTGAGGTCAGGAATTTGAGATTAGCCTGGCCGAAATGGTGAAACACTGTCTCTACTAAAAATACAACAATTAGCCAGACCTGGTGGCAGAAGTCTGTGATCCCAGCTACTTAGGAGGCTGAGGCATGAAAATTGCTTGAACCTGAGAGGTGGAAGTTGTAGTAAGCCAAGATCATGCCACTGCACTCCAGCCTGGGCGACAGAGCAAGACTCCATCTAAAAAAACGAAAACAAAAAAAGGAAGGCCCACTCTATCATTTTTATTTTTTATTTTTTTGAGACAGAATCTCGCTCTGTCACCCAGGCTGGAGTGCCACCGTGTGATCTCTACTCAATGCAACCTCCACCTCCCAGGCTCAAGCACTCCTCCCACCTCAGCCTCCAGAGTAGCTGGGACCACAGGCGCACACCACCATGCCAGGCTAGTTTTTTTTTTGGTGTATTTTTAGTAGATATGGAGATTCACCATGTTGCCCAGGCTGGTCTCGAACTCCTGATGTCAAGTGATCTGCCTACCTCAGCCTTCCAAAGTTCTGGGATTACAGGCATGAGCCACTGCCTCTGGCCAGAAAACATGCTCTAAATAAAGAGAGGTAGGCTTTTTAAAAATGTCACTCTATTCACAGTAAGGCAAGAAAGCAAAGCAAAATCAATTTCTTCCTAGAGGTGGAATGATGGGTAGGGAATGGAGGACTTTAGGAAAGAGGTGCCCCAGGTTCTGAGTCACTTCATGTCTTAAATATTCATTGACTATCAATCAACAGATTAACGGATATACGAAAGGTGGTATCTCAGTTGTAGTAGGTAGTTAGTCAGACCTGAGCAGGGAAGGAGAGACCCCTGCCCATCAGGATACGGTCAGGCAGTTGTTAAACTGTCTCTCTAAAATAATAATTGGTCAGGCCAGGCGCAGTCACTCACACCTGTAATCCTAGCTCTTTGGGAGGCCGAGGCAGACTAATCACGAGGTCGGGAGTTCGAGACCAGCCTGGCCAAAAACCCCCGTCTCCACTAAAAATACAAAAAATTAGTTGGGCATAGTGGGAGGCACCTGTAATCCCAGCTACTTGGGAGGCTGAGGCAAGAGAATCACTTGAGCCCGGGAGGTGGAGGTTGCAGTAAGCCGAGATCACACCACTGCACTCGAGCCCAGGTGACAGAGCAAGATTCCCTCTCAAAAAATAAATGATAATAATAATAATTATCATCATCATCATCATTGGTCACAGCCGATGCCAGGGAAAGACAGTCTCCCAACAGACAGAAACGCCAGAAACTGGTGATCAGCAGCTTCCCAATAAGATCTCAAGAGTTGGGTGAGTGGGCTTAAGCATGTGCATGAAGAGGCAAAATGGTGGATGACCTTTAACTGGTGCATGATCTTCCTCTAGGAACACTCAACTGATGAGGGAAGAACGCCTCAAGTGAGCACACATGTAGTTTCAGTAAACATGCTGCACGTGCAGCCCCTCCCAAGTGCTAGCAGGCCATTGTACATGCAGACTGCCAGCGTATAAGACCCCAAGTCAAAGGTCAAACAATGCACTTGAATCTCTCAACTTGCCTACGGGCCCTCTTCCAAGTATACTTTATTTCCTTGCATTTCTTCTCTAAAACTTTTTAATAAACTTTCACTCCTGCTATAATACTTGCCTTGGTTTCTCACTCTGCCTTGTATCCCTTGGTTGAATTCTTTCTTCTGAGGAGGCAAGGAGTCAGGTTGCTGCAGACCTGTATGGATTCACTGCTACTAACATTTCCATACAATGGGATATAATTTGGCCATAAAATGAAATGAAGTACTGATACAAGTTACAATGTAGATAAACCTTGAGAACATTGTGCTAAGTGAAAGAAGCCAGCCACAACATATATTGCTTGCTTCTGTTAATATGAAATGTCTGGAATAGGCAAAACCATAGAGACAGAAAGTAGATTCATGATTGCTGGGATTAGAGGGCGTGGGGAAATTGGGAGTATATCTTAGTCTGTTTTCTGTTGCATATACACCACAGACTGGGTAAGGTAATTTATAAAGAAAAAGTATATTTAGCTCATGATTCTGGAGACTGAGAATGGAATAAGCATCCGGTGAGGACTTTCTTGATGTATCATAACATGGCAGAGGCCATCACATGGCAAGAGGACAAAAACAAGAGAGCCAGAGAGTGCTTGCTTTTATAACTAAGCCATTCCCATAATGGCAACATTAATTCATTCTTGAGGGCAGAGGGACTGAGTTTGCAACACATGAACTTTTGGAGGACACATTCAAACCATAGCAAGGTGATAGATAAAGGGTATGGGGTGTCTTTTCGGAGTGATGAAAATCTAAAATTGATGGTAGTAATAATTCTACAACCTTGTGACTACACTAAAAGCCATTGAATTGTACACAGTTTAACTGAGTGAACTGTCATCAGCTGGGCATAGCAGCTCATGCCCGTAATGCCAGTGTTTTGGGAGGCCAAGGTGGGTGGATCACCTGAGGTCAGGAGATCGAAACCAGCCTGGCCAACATTGTGAAACTGCATCTCTACTAAAAAAAAATACAAAAATTAGCAGAGTGTGGTGTTGGGCACCTGTAATCCCAGCTACTCAGGAGGCTGAGACAGGAGAATTGCTTGAACCTGGGAGGTGGAGGTTGCAGTAAGCCAAGATCGAGCCACTGCACTCCAGCCTGGGCTACGAAGCAAGAGTCTGTCTCAAAAAATAAAAAGTAAAAGAAAAGTAAAGCTGTTATTGGAAAAACTTGTATTGAATGTTACAAATCTGGATAATCACAATGAAGGGATCTTTATTGTTATATAAACTTTAAAAATACAAGTGGCCAGGCCCAGTGGCTCCTGCCTGTAATCCCAACACTTTGGGAGGCTGAGATGGGATTATTGCTTGACCCAGGAGTTTGAGACCAGTTTAGGCAACATAGTGAGATTCCATCTCTACAAATGTTGGCCAGGCCAGTCTTGAACTCTTGATCTCAGGTGATCTGCTGCCTGTATCAGCCTCCCAGAGTGCTGGGATTATAGGCATGAGCCACTACACCCGGCTTTTTTTTTTTTATAGTAGAGTTGGCCACTACACCCAGCGAATTTTTGTATCTTTTTTTAGTAGAGAAAGGGTTTTTTTGTTTTGTTTTGTTTTTTTGAGACGGAGTTTCGCTCTTGTTACCCAGGCTGGAGTGCAATGGTGCAATCTCGGCTCACCGCAACCTCCGCCTCCTGGGTTCAAGCAATTCTCATGCCTCAGCCTCCCGAGTAGCTGGGACGACAGGTGCGCACCACCATGCCCAGCTAATTTTTGTATTTTTAGTAGAGATGGTGTTTCACCTTGTTGACCAGGATGAAGTCTTGATCTCTTGACCTCGTGGTCCACCCACCTTGGCCTCCTGAAGTGCTGGGATTACAGGCGTGAGCCACCGCGCCCGGCCTCTCTCTCTCTTTTTGAGATGGAGTATTGCTCTGTTGCCCAGGCTAGAGTGCAGTGGCACAATCTTAGCTCACTGCAACCTCCGCCTTCCAGGTTCAAGCAATTCTCCCGCCTCAGCCTCCCAAGTAGCTAGGATTATAGGCACCTGCCACAGCACCTGGATAATCTCTGTATTTTTAGTAGAGACAGGGTTTCACCATCTTGGCCAGTCTGGTCTTGAACTCCTGACCTCAAGATCCACCTGCCGTGGCCTCCCAATGTGCTGGAATTACAGGCGTGAGCCACCGCGCCTGGCCTCTCTGTCTTTTGAGACAGAGTCATGCTCTGTCATCCAGGCTGGAGTGCAGTGGTACAATCCTGGCTCACTGCAGCCTCCAACTCCCAGGTTCAGGTGATTCTCCTGCATCAGCCTCCTGAATAGCTGGGATTACAGACACCTGCCAGCTATTTATTGTATCTTTAGTAGAGACAAGATTTAGCCATATTGGCCAGGCTGTCTCCAACTCCTGACCTCAGGTGATCTGCCTGCCTCAGCCTCCCAAAATGCTGGGATTAGAGGCGTGAGCCACCACACCCAGCCCTTTTTCTTTTTTGAGACAGTGCCTTGCTCGGTTGCCTAGGCTAGAGTGCAGTGCCACCATCATAGCTCACTACATCCTCAAATTCCTGCATTCAAATGAGTCTCCCACCTCAGCCTTTTGAGCAGCTGGGACTACAGGTACACACTACTAACTCAGTTAATTTTTTTTTTTTTTTTTTTTAAGTAATTGGAGAGGAGGGGTCTCACTGTGTTACCCAAGCTGGTCTCAAACTCCTGGGCTCAAGCAGTTCTCTTGCCTTGCCTTCCCAAAGTCCTGGGATTATAGGGCTGAGCCTGATTGACTTTTTAATTCACAAAAACCAATGATGTATCTCCATTCTCTGTTTTCTAAATGTGTCGCTTTTTTTCTCATTATTCTTTCACTTTACAGTTTTCTTTGCTTTTTTTTTTTTTTTTTTTGAGACACAGTCTCACTCTTGTTGCCCAAGCTGGAGTGCAATGGCGTGATCTCAGCTCACTGCAACCTCCCCGCCTCCCGGTTTCAAGGGATTTTCCTGCCTCAGCCTCCCAAGTAGCTGGGATTACAGGTGCATGCCATCATGCCCAACTAATTTTGTATTTTAGGTAGAGATGGGGTTTCTCCATGTTGGCCAGGCTGGTCTAGAACTCCTGACCTCAGGTGATCCACCTGCCTCAGTCTCCCAAAGTGCTGGGATTACAGGCGTGAGACACCACAGACCCACTTTACAGTTTTCTTCTGCATTAAAACAATTTTTTAATTGTGGTAACATTAACATAACATGAAACTATCATCTAAATGATTTGGGTTTTTTTTGAAACAGAGTATCACTCTGTTGCCCAGGCTGGAGTGCGATGGCATGATCTTGGCTCACTGCAACCTCCGCAGGGTTCAAGTGATTCTCCTGCCTCAGTCTCCCGAGTAGTGGGGATTACAGGTGCCTCACCCCCACCCCACCACCACCACACCCAGCTAATTTTTGTATTTTTAGCAGAGATGGGGTTTCACCATTTTAGCCAGGCTGGTATTAAACTCCTGACTTTAGGTGATCCGCCCACCTTGGCCTCCCAAAGTGCTGGGATTACAGGCTTGAGCCACTATGCCTGGCCCATATAAATGATTTTTAAGTGTACAGTTCAGTGGCGTTAAGTCCATTCCCACTGTGGCACAGCCATCACCACTGTATGTCTGCAGAACTCTTCATTTTGCAAAACAGAAACTCTGTATCCATTAGACACTAACAAGAGTCTCATATGTCTGCCTGTGAGCAGAGACTGTGCCACTGCAATCCAGCCTGGGCCACAGAGTGAGACTCTGTCTCAAAAAATTAAAAAAAGATATGTCTGCTTAATTATAACAATCAAGGGACAAAAGTTTCCTTCACCCATATTCCTATATTTTGGGATTTATTAAGCATGTTCTTATTGTGTTGGGCACTCATTTAACTTTCATTTAACTGTTCATTTAGCTTTCTCACACTGTAAAGATTATTGAACCCTTTTAATCCATTATATTCAATGAACCAGTAGAGTATGATATTTAATATCTGGTAATTAACTTATTCCTTGCCTTGTTTTGGTTTTGTTGATCTATTCATTCATTCCACAGTTGTTTACTGAGTGTCTATGCTGTACCAGGCACTATTCTAGGTATTAGGTGAGCCAAGATTGTGCCATTGCTCTCCAGCCTGGGTGACAGAATGAGACCCTGTCTCAAAAACAAAAAAAATGAGGCCGGGCGCAGTGGCTCATGCCTATAATCCCAGCACTTGGAGGCCGAGGTGGGTGGATCACAAGGTCGAGAGATCAAGACCGTCCTGGTCAACAAGGTGAAACCCTGTCTCTATTAAAAATACAAAAATTAGCTGGGCATGGTGGTGAGTGCCTGTAGTCCCAGCTACTCGGGAAGCTGAGGCAGGAGAATTGCTTGAACCCAGGAGGCGGAGGCTGCGGTGAGCTGAGATCATGCCATTGCACTCCAGTCTGGGTAACGACAGCAAAACTCCGTCTCAAAAAAAAAAAAAAAGATAGACTGGACAAAGAAAATGTGGCACATATACACTATGGAATATTATGCAGCCATAAAAAAGGATGAGTTCATGTCCTTTGTAGAGACATGGATAAATTTGGAAACTATTATTCTTAGCAAACTGATGCAAGAACAGAAAACCAAACACTACATGTTCTCAGTCATAGGTGGGTGTTGAACAGTGAGAACACATGGGCACAGGGAGGGGAACATCACACACTGGGGTCTGTTGGGGGTTGGGGAGCTAGGGGAGGGACAGTGGGGGGTGGGGAGGTTGGGGAGGGAAAGCATTGGGAGAAATGCCTGATGTAGATGAAGGGGGGATGGAGGCAGCAAACCACAATGGCATGTGTGTACCTATGCAACAATACTGCAAGATCTGTACATGTACCCCAGAACATAAGGTACAGTAAAAAAAAAAATTAGCTGGGTTTGGTGGCATGTGCCTGTAGTCCCAGCTACTCCAGAGGCTGATGAACGAGAATTGCTTGAACCCAGGAGGTGGAGGTTGCGATGAGCCAAGATTGCACCATTGCACTCCAGCCTTGGGGACAGAGCAAGACTCTGTCTCCAAAATAAATAAATACAAATACAAAAAAGTTATCCATGTGTGCTGGCTGTGCCTGTAGTCCCAGCTTCTCTGGGGGCTGAAGTGGGAGGATCATTTGGGCAGTGAGTTCTGTTCATACCACTGCACTCCAGCTTGAGTGACAGAGGGAAAACCCATTAAAAAAAAATGCTACATCTAGCACCCTGGACAGAGAAGTGTTTGAGCCCCATGGTCCAGATAGGATTGTGGGATTTGGGGACCCTGTGACTCAGTGGCATCTCGAATGACAGGTTGCAAAACCATGCATTGGGTCTATAAAGATTTTTATTGACTCTCTCCATACAAGTCAACTCTGTTTATCCTAATTATTTTTGTTACTATTTTCTAAGAGACAGCGTCTTGCTCTGTTGCTCAGGCTGAAGTGCAGTGGCATGATCATAGTTCACTATAGCCTCCACTTCCTGGCCTCAAGTGATCCTCCAACCTCAGCCTCCTCAGTAGCTAGGACTATAGGCATGCTACTATGCCTGGCTAATTAATTTTTTTTTTTTTTTGATAGAGACAAGGTTTTATCAAGTTGCTCATGGTGATCTTGAATTCCTGGGCTCGAGTGATCCTCCAGTCTCAGCCTCCCAAAGTGCCAAGATTATGGGTGTGAGCTACGGCACCTGGCTCTGGCTAATTAAAAAAAATTTTTTTGTTTGTGGATATGAGGGTCTTGCTATGTTGCCCCATGGTGGTCTCAAGCTCTTGGCCTCAAGAAGTCTTACAGCTAGACCTCCAAGCCCAATCCGGTTTATCTTTACAACATCTCATGAGATAAATATTAAGTCTATCAGGCAGAGGTGAACGGATCACATGGTCAGGAGATGAAGACCACCCTGGCCAACATGGTGAAACCCCGTCTCTACTAAAAAATATAAAAATAGTTGGGCATGGCAGTGCTTGCCTATAATTCCAACAACTCAGGAAGCTGAGGCAGGAGAATCGTGAACCCGAGAGGTGGAGGTTGCAGTGAGCTGAGATCATGCCGCTGCACTCCAGCCTGGTGACAGAGCTAGACTCTGCCTCAAAAAAAAAAAAAAAAAAAAAAGGGGCCGGGTGCGGTGGCTCACACCTATAATCCCAGCACTTTGGGAGGCCGAGGCAGGTGTATCATGAGGTCAAGAGATCGAGAGCATCCTGGTCAACAAGGTGAAACCCCGTCTCTACTAAAAATACAAAAATTAGCTGGGCATGGTGGTGCACGCCTATAGTCCCAGCTACTCGGGAGGCTGAGGCAGGAGAATTGCTTGAACCCAGGAGGCGGAGGTTGAGGTGAGCTGAGATAGTGCCATTGCACTCCAGTCTGGGTAACAAGAGTGAAACTCCATCTCAAAAAAAAAAAAGGGAAAAGAAAAAATAGGTCTGTTTTGCAGATAGAGAAACTCAGGCTCTAAAAGGACCCTGTGTTGCTGGGGAACCCATGCAAAACCCCCAACTCACTGGAGGTTGTCCTAGGCAGGGTACTTTCTACTGTCCAGAGTGACCTGAAATGCAAGTGGGCGTCAGGGCGGCTCCTTACACAGTTTCTGACTCAGGGCTGGCCTGAGCCCCTGCACTCAAAATGAAGAGGGGGGTGTTTTCCAAGCCAGCTCTTCTCAAGGAAAGGCTGGTGTCTGATCGTCCACTGACACACAGGAGCATTCAGGTACATGTCCCCTTGGCCCTGGCAGCCTTTGCACATGTGACAAGGTTTAAATTCTGTGGGACTGGAGTTGCAGTTAAGACAGTCAGTCGTGGCTTTACCACCAGCCCGCTGTGTGACTCAGAGGTAACCTTCCAGAGCGGTAGGTTTCTCATTTATAAAACCGGATGGCGATGGGAGTGGTGGCTCACACCTGTAATCCCAGCACTTTGGGAAGCCGAGGTGGGTGGATCACTTGAGGTCAGGAGTTCGAGACCAGCCTGGCCAACATGGTCAAAATCCATCTCTACTAAAAATACAAAAATTAACCAGGCATGGTGGTGTGTGTCTGTAATCCCAGCTACTTGGGAGGCTGAGGCAGGAGAATGGCTTGAACCCAGGAGGCAGAGGTTGTAGTGAGTCCAGATCGTGCCACTGCTCTCCAGCCCGGGTGACAAAGCAAGACTCCGTCTCAAAAATAAATAAAGCCAGATGGCATGTGGCACTGCACCTTAGGTCCATGGGTTGCAGGGAGGGTCCAGTGAGATTAGAACCATACGTCAACTTGGCCAATATGTCAAGAAGGCTGCCCTGTACAATTCACCATGAGGTCATGGAGAATTCCAGGCCCTCTGCTGAAAACTGGCCAGTTACTGATTTTATTTTTTCTTTAATTAAAAAAATATATATATATTTATTTTTTATTTATATTTGAGCAGGGTCTCTGTGTCGCCCAGGCTGGAGTGCAGTGGCACAATCTCGGCTCACTGCAACTTCTGCCTCCCTCTTTCCAGCAATCCTCCTGCCTCAGCCTTTCAAGTAGCTGTGATCATGAGTGTGTGCCACCACATCCAGCTACTTTTTAGTAGAGTGTTTCACTGTTTTGCCCAAGCTGGTCTCAAACTCCTGACCTCAAGGGATCTGCCCACCTCAGCCTTCCTGGGTTCTGGGATTACAGACATGAGCCAGCTTGCCTGGCCCAGTTATTGATTTTATTTATAGCTTGTTTATTTCAAGTGAGGATGTAAGGTGTTTGCCAGAAAATCTGAGGAATTACAATATCAAAATCAATTAACTCTCATTTGTTTACTCAACAAATGTATATTAGAATGGCCATTAGGCAGCAGTTACTGAGGATACAGGAAACAGGTCTGGTTAGTGTAGGATCTGCCACAAGGTCTAACATGAAAAGCAAGAACCAAGCTGAGTGCAGTGGCTCATGCCTGTAATTCCAGCACTCTGGGAGGATCAACTTAAGTCTAGGAAGTCGAGGCTGCAGTGAGCTATGATTGCACTACTGCACTTCAGCCTGGGTGGTATAGGGAGAACCTCTCTCAAAAACAAAACAAAATTCCTGTCAAGAATCTGATGAACAGTTATTTAAAAATCTTTGAGCAAACAATAAAAAAGGGCTGGGTGCGGTGGCTTACACCTGTAATTCCAACATTTTGACAGGCTGAGGCAGGTGGGTCATTTGAGGTCAGGAGTTCGAGACCAGCCTGGGGAACATGCAAAAAATACAAAAATTAGCTGGGTGTGGTGATGCATACCTGTAGTCCCAGCTACTCAGAAGGCTGAGGTGGGAGGATCACTTGAGCCCTGGAGGTGGAGGCTGCAGTGATCTGAGATTGCACCACTGCACTCCAGCCTGGGCAACTGGAGTGAGATCCTATCTCAAAAAAATAAATAAATAAAAATTAAAAAGGCAGAATCGTTCAGCTTCATGACTCAGTTTATCAGGAGAAAGAATTTTTTGTGTGGTTTCAAGAGGATTTCCTCATGGAAGAAGCATTTCAATAAGGGGGCTGTCGGACAGCAGAACCAATGATCTTATTTTTTAATTTTAATTTTTTTTTTGGAGATGGACAGAGTCTCGCTCAGTTGCCTCCAGTTCACGAGACTCTCCTCCCTCAGCCTCCCCAGTAGCTGGGATTACAGGCCCCTGACATCATGCCCGGCTAATTTTTGTATTTTTGTAGAGATGGAGTTTCACCATGTTGGTCAGGAACTCCTTACCTCACGCAATCTGCCCTCCGTGGCCTACCGAAGTGCTGGGATTACAGGCGTGAGCCACCGCGCCTGGCCAGAACAATTATTTTAACAGCATTTTTTTGTTTCTTCTTCCAACATTTTATGAACATTTTCAAACATACAGAACAGTTGGAAAAATGTGAACACACATATTTCCAGAGCCCCTAGAGCCTACAATTAACATTTTGCTATGCTAATTGCAGTTAGTTTTATTATTATTTTTGAGATGGAGTCTTGCTCTGTCACCTAGGCACAGTGGCATGATCAGGGCTCACTGCAACATCCGCCTCCCGGGTTCAAGCGATTCTCCTGCCTCAGCCTTCCAAGTAGCTGGGACTACAGGCGCCTGCCACCAGGCCCGGCTAATTTTTTGTATTTTTACTAGAGATGTGGGTTCACCATGTTGGCCGGGGTGGCCTCGAACTCCTGACCTCGGGTGATCCGCCCGCCTCGGCCTCCCAAAGTGCTGGGATTACAAGCGTGAGCCATCGTGCCCGGTTTATTATAATTATTATTATTTTAAACAGGGAAGTTTATCCTGGGGCTGTTTTATGGATGGCTCTTCCTGAGGATATCAAAGCCGCATTTTCCCCAGGACCGAATGGGACGAAGGCATGGCCGGGAAGAAAGGAACTTAGCCTGGGAATCTGACTGGGTAGCTGGTGGGAGAACTAAAACGGGAAAAGCAAAAACAAAACTCTTGAGAAACAGGTCCCGGGGACTCCTTGGCGCTCGCTCTCTTTGTGTGGTCCCGGCCAGTTCGCCGGAGAACCAGACTCTCGTGGCCGCTTTTGACTGAAGATCACCTTTCTCCGGCTCCCTTCTGCAGAGGGTAGGGAAAGGCAGCGATGGCGGCCTTGGCGCCCGCCCTGCGCCCAGGGACACGGACGGGAATCCCTCGAGACGCTCAGCGGGGACTGCCAGGAGGGTCCTGCGTTCTGCAGCTTGGCAACCACCTACTCCGGATTCGACAGCCCGGGGCCGCGGCGGCGGTGCGTCCTGCGGC
This sequence comes from Saguinus oedipus, assembly GCA_031835075.1. Classification (NCBI taxonomy): domain Eukaryota; kingdom Metazoa; phylum Chordata; class Mammalia; order Primates; family Cebidae; genus Saguinus; species Saguinus oedipus. The sequence continues at coordinate 94,215,636 of CM063183.1, read as the reverse complement.
AGCTGCAGAGCCACATCCCACCCGCTGTCTCCGCGACTCCGGCTGCCGTCCCAGACAGCATGGACTCGGGGAGGGCCCAGCCTCCGCGCTGCGCCCCTGGCCCGGCGGGACCTGGCTCGGCGCGCCCTCGGCAGACAGCCCTCCTCCCCGGTCAAGGTAGAGGAAGTTGGGAGGGAGACGGGAGGGAGCTCGCTCCTGTTGTTTTCCGCCGGCGGGAGTGGGCCAGCGGGTACCAGGGGCGGGGTGAGTCCTCCCTCCCCGGCTAGGGCGCTCGGGAGCGGGGAACCGCGCCTGCAGCCGAGCGCCGCTCCCGGCCGCGGACACCGGCTCCGCCGAGCATCCTTCCTGGGGGCCGACAAAGTGGGGACACTTTGCCGCTCCGAGGACCTGGAAGGAGCCCGCAGTCCTCCGGGCGTCGGGGCCCTGGGGCGCACACATCCAACCCAGCCCGAGCCTGCGTTTCCTGAGCCCGGATCTGGGGCGAGATGGCCGCAGGCGGCCGTGCGCCGGAGCCCCGCGTCCTCGTCTGCCTTGAGGCGCTCCTGGCAGGCTGGGTAGCCGTAGGTAAGGAGCCGCGATCTGGAGGGAAAAGTTGAGTTTTCCCAGTCAGCGGTGGGGAGGGGACAGAGAGGGACCGAATTCCCTCGGACTCCGCCCGGATCCGTGGCGGCCGCAGCCCCGAAGCCGCCCCAGGAGGGTCTTGGTTTCCTGCTCGCAGCTCCGCCGTCTTTGCAGGAAGGAATTTTCACGGGCACCCGGTGCGGGTCAAGATACCTCCAGCCTCCTGGGGCGGGCAGCCGGCGAGGCTGCGGAGGACCCGAGCCGAGGTGCAGGGGAAAATAAAGAGGCACATGTGCCGGGAAATTGATTTTTTTTTAAAGCGTCGGATGTAAATTCGCGTTCTGGTTTTATTAATACCTGATAAGCTGGTGCTCAAACTCGAGACTCCCACTTTATTCTCCCTCTGCTCAAGGTTGAACTCGCCTTACACCTGTAACCGGTGGACTTCCCTACACACCTTTGCAAGCCTTCCTGTGCCGACCACCGCCTTCAAGGCGGGGTCTTCCGCCTTTACTTTTGGAAAAGCTTTTTATTTTGAAATACTTGGCTGACTTACAAAAGACTTCCCCTCACACTTGACATGATTGAGAAAATGTCTGAAATGCTTCGTCTGTAGTCTGCTTTGCTACGAAAAAAGAATTGGGGGGTGCTTACAAGAATATGTAGAATGTAAAAAGACTGAAAAGATATACATATTTGAATTTATTGCACCAGCGAATGCATGCCTACTGTGTGCTGGGAGTGTGACAAGCTGGGAGGAGGCTGGGGTGCAATGAGAGGAGGTGGAGCCAGGAGGCGGTGAAGTGTGCCAGGATGCAGGCTGAGCGCTACGCTACTTTTTGTATTCCCGGGTCGGCTTCACCCAACTGGTCTCTTGCAAATTTCTTCAGATGGGTTGTAAGTTACGCTGGAGCTTCCTAGCAGCGAGTCCCAAAAGTTCCTAATTGTTAGACTCGTACAATTTTATTTTGCTTTTTTTTTTTAACCAACTATTTAAAAACAATAATATTTCTTATAACCTAGATTTCCAGTTTATCTGGAAAAATCCGAATGTCTGGCAACAGGGGGCCTGCTTTCCCAATTGGATCTGGACAGTGGTCATCCTCTTATCTAGGGCATGTGACCCCAAATTTGTTCCACGTTTTCCTATTGTAATATTTGCCCCGCCTTGTTTAGTCATGGGCGTTACCTGCTGACCCTCCAGGCATTTGATTGAGTAATCACTGTGCTGGGAGTGGGTGTGTGCGCGGGGTGGGGGGACGGGGTGCGGGGAGAAGTACAGTTCCCAGTTGGTCATCTCTGGATGTTAAAGGTGATGGTCAAGTATTCCCACCTCCCCAGCTGTCTGCAGTGTTTCCTGCTCGATGAACCCCATTGGGAAGTCAAAAGAACCCTGGGATGAAGTCATGCTGCTGGAATGACCTTGCTTTTGGGCTGACCGCCTCCTGCCCCATGGGGAACCTATCTCCACTGCCATGCCCAGCTATTTTTTTCGAACCAGGCTCTTGCTCTGTTGCCCAGGCTGGAGTGTAGTGGCGCGATCACTGCAGCGATCCTTTCACCTCGGCCTGCAAGTGCTGGGACTACAGGTGTGTGCCAGCATGCCTAGTTAATTTCTAATTTTTTTTTTTTTTTTTCCTGAGAGAGTCTTGCTCTTGTTGCCCAGTCTGGAGTGCAATGGTGCGATCTTGGCTCACCAAAACCTCCGCCTCCTGGGTTCAAGCGATTCTCCTGCCTCAGCCTCCTGAGTAGCTGGGATTACAGGCATGTGCCACCATGCCAGGCTAATTTTGTATTTTTAGTAGAGATGGCGTTTCTCTATGTTGATCTCAAGGCATTTCTCCAGGCTGGTCTCAAGCTCCTGGACTCAAGCGATCCTCCTGTTTTGGCCTGGCAAAGTGTTGGGATTATGGGCGTGAGCCATCGTGCCACACCTTTGCCCAGCTATTTTGATGCCCAGACCGGCTTCACCTTTGTGCCAGGGGCCTTCCTGAGCTTGGTGTATTTTTGTTGTGTGTTTTTTAAGTTGGGCATTGTTTTGGGGGTAAAAAAATTGTCTTTCTCCTGACATTCAATGTCAGACAACTTATATGCATCCACTAGCTACCCTGGATGGTAAACCCTAGGTTATTCTTGGAAAAAGTTGCTAAATAAATAAATAAATGTTTGGATATAACTCTTACTTTGTAAATAATAATACATGGGCAGCATCAGGGAGTTTATATTACTCCTTCCTCTGTTCCCTTTTATACATTTAAGCTTGAGGAGGCAACAGGGACCCTCTGGACACCATATGCTTGACATCTAAAATTGTTACTATATTTTATCATTGCATCTTGTCTGGTGCAGGAGACCAGAGTAAAGTGACCTGAGTGACAATCCCACATCTCCCAGTGACTTTTTTGGGACTTTAAGTGAACTTAATCTTCCTAAATCTCAATTTTCTCAATAGTAAAGTGAGGAAGTATAGGACTGTCAGTCAAACTACCCCTTCTGTGTCTATGTCAGACATCACAAATCGATGACTGTCTTTTCCACTGAGCCAGGACTCAATCTCATCTTCAGCCCAGCCCTCAGGGCAGCCACATTTCTGAACTAGATGCTCTCTAAGGGCACCTTCAGATACAGTGGTTTAAAAAAGAATGAAGTAACAACCGGGCGTGGTGGCTCACGCCTGTAATCCAAGCACTTTGGAGGCCAAGGTGGGTGGATCACCTGAGATCGGGAGTTCGAGACCAGCCTGACCAACATGGTGAAACCCGGTCTTTATAAAAAAAAAAAAAAAAAAGAATGGAGTGAGCCATGCCAGGAGAAGTGAAATGCCTTCAAATGGTTTCTTTTTCTTTCTTACTTTCTTTTTGAGATGGAATTTTGCTCGTTACCCAGGCTGGAGTGCAATGGCGTGATCTCGGCTCACTGCAATCTCTGCCTCCTGGGCTCAGGCAATTCTCCTGCCTCAGCCTCCTGAGTAGCTGGGATTACAGGCACGCGCCACCATGCCCAGCTAATTTTTTGTATTTTTAGTAGAGACGGGGTTTCACCATGTTGACCAGGATGGTCTCAATCTCTTGACCTCGTGATCCACCCACCTCAGCCTCCCAAAGCGCTGGGATTACAGGTGTGAGGCACCGCGCCTGGCTCAAATGGTTTCTTTTGTGATCATGTAATTCTATGCCTTGGAGGAGAAGACAATGTTAACTCAAGTTCCAAGGCTAAATTTTCGCCAGGGCTTTTTTCCAAGCCACTGTTCCTTTATTTCTTTGCCAAGGAGTTAGGCAAGGGGCGGCTCTGCAGGTCGCATGAACACTTGCATCTGTCACTCTAAAGTTCACCTTCTTTCTTTTGTGGGCGTTGCCACTGGAGAATTTGGGTTCCCAGTCCTAATAATTTTTTGGCCAGGCATGGTGGCTCTCGCCTATAATCCCAGCACTTTGGGAGGCCGAGGCGGGTGGATCACCCAAGACCCGCCTGGCTAACATGGTGAAACCCCGTCTCTACAAAAATACAAAAAATTAGCGAGGAATGATGGCGGGTGCCTATAATCCCAGCTACTTGGGAAGCTGAGGTTGGAGAATCGCTTGAACCCAGAAGGCAGAGGTTGCAGTGAGCTGAGATTGCACCATTGCACTCCAGCCTGGGCAACAGAGCAAGGCTCCATCTCAAAAATAATAATAATAATAATAGAATTCTCACCTGCTTTTTTTTTTTTTTTCTTGAGTTGGAGTCTTGTTCTGTTGCCCAGGCTGGAATGCAATGGCATGATCTCAACCCACTGCAACCTCTGCCTCCTGGGTTCAAGCAATTCTCCTGCCTCTACCTCCTGAGTAGCTGGGATTACAGGCGTACACCAGCATGCTCAGCTAATTTTTTATTTTTATTTATTAATTTTTTTTTTGACAGCGTTTCCCGAGTTTCGCTCTTGTTGCCCAAGCTGGAGTGCAATGGCACGATCTCAGGTCACTGCAACCTCTGCCTCCCAGCTTCAAGAGATTCTCCTGCCTCAGCCTCCCAAGTAACTGGGATTACAGGTGCACGCCATCACACCCAGCTAATTTTTTGTATTTTTAGTAGAAACGGGGTTTCACCATGTTAGCCAGGCTTGTCTTGAACTCCTGACTTCAGGTGATTTGCCTGCCTCAGCCTCCCAAAGTGCTGGGATTACAGGCGTGAGCCACCGCGCCTGGCTATTCAGCTAATTTTGTATTTTTAGTAGAGATGAGGTTTCACCATGTTGACCAGGCTGGTCTTGAACTTCTGACCTTAAGTGATCCACCTGCTTGGCCTCCCAAAGTGTTGGGATTACAGGTGTGAACCATTGTGCCCAGCCCTCACCTGCTTTTTAAAGTGATTGTTCAGAAGCATTTCTTGCTATTTTGGAATCTCTATCATTAGATGACATTCTCCACCTTTAAGCAAGCGGCTTAGTTTTTAAATTTTCGGTGGTGGTGGTGGTGTTTTTTATTTTTTCATCCTGACTTGGCTCAAAAGTCTTTTCAGATTTTTCAAAGGGAGCCCCTTCTAAGGAGACAAGAGGCCAAATATACATAATGATTACTCTTTCACTTAAATGGGAGGGATTGCCAGAGGCAGGTGACAGGTTTTTTTTTTTTTTTTTTTTTTTTTTTTGCAGAGGCCCGAGGGCGGGTTTATTGACAAACTCACGGGACAGAAGGGGGACAGGATGGCTCCAGGTGAGGCTCCGTGGGGGCGGCGGTGCTACCTGCGGTACCAGATCTGCAGCCTCCGCTCCCGCTTGATCTTCCTCTGCAGCTGCAGGATGCCGTAAAGGAGGGCCTCGACTGTGGGGGGGCAGCCTGGGACATAGATGTCCACGGGCACGATGCGGTCGCAGCCCCTCACAACCGAGTAGGAGTAGTGGTAGTAGCCGCCTCCGTTGGCACAGCTCCCCATGGACACCACGTAGCGTGGCTCGGGCATCTATCTGGTCGTAGACCTTGCGGAGCACGGGGGCCATCTTGGTGAGTGTGCCGGCCACGATCATCACATCAGACTGGCGTGGGCTGGCGCGGAAGACCACGCCGAAGCGGTCCATGTCATAGCGGCGTGCGGCCATGTGCATCATCTCTACAGCGCAGCAGGCCAGGCCGAGGGTCATGGGCCACAGGGAGCTCCTGTGGATGCAGTTGATGAGGTCATCCAGCTAGGCCACCACATACTCCCCCCGGCTGCTGCGTTTGGGAACCATGGCTCTGGCCTTCCGCAGGGCAGGCTGGGTGCTGCTCGGGCCATTGGTAGCCACGGTCTGATGGACAGCTCGCGCCTGCACAGCTGCACCCACTCTGGAGCGCAGACCAAGAATCCAGAAGCCGCGAAGGCCAGGAGCTGACAGCGCCGCCATCTTGGCCTCGGCCTTCAGACCGACAGTTTTTCTAAAACAGCTTTATTGAGATATAATTTACATGCCACAAAATTCATCCTTTTTTTTTTTGAGACAAAATTCATCTTTTTTTTTTTTTTTTTGAGACAAAATTCATCCTTTTTTTTCTTTCTGTCTCCCAGACGGGAGTGCAGTGGCGCAATCTCAGCTCACTGCAACTTCCACCTCCCAGGCTCAAGTGATTCTCTTATTTCAGCCTCCTGAGTAGCTGCGATTACCGGTGTGCACCACTACTGCCCAGCTAATTTTCGTATTTTTAGTAGAGATGGGGTTTCACCATGTTGGCCAGGCCGATCTTGAACTCCTGATCTCAAATGATCCACCCACCTTGGCCTTCCAAGTGCTGGGATTACAGGTGTAAGCCACTGTGCCCAGCCAAAATTAACCCTTTTAAAGTACACGACTCTGGATTTTAGTGTATTCCAACGTTCTACAACCATCACCACTAATTGATCATTTTCATCACCCCAACAGGTTCTGCCCATCTTCCTATTCCTGCCGTCTCTTTGTGTTTGGGTCTTGATTGTGGAGGGGGACCAGGCAATTGTGAAACTTCTCAGCAAAATGGGCTGCATTTGCTTCTTTTTACCTAGTGACAGTCTAATGCCCGTTAACACCTGTCAGTCTTTTTTTTTGAGACAGGGTCAGCTCGGCGCGTTGGCTCACACCTGTAATCTCAGCACTTTAGGAGCCCAAGGCGGGTCCGAGTGGAATGTGAGTTCAAGAGCAGCCTGCGCAACACAGTGAGACCACCACCCCCATCTCTAAAAGAAAAAATTATTTACATTAAACAAACAAAAAAAGAGACAGGGTATCTCTTGTCCCTGCTGGAATACAGTGTCACAATTGTGGCTCACTGCAGCTTCAATCTCCTGGATTCAAGTGATCCTCCCACCTCAGCCTCCCAAAGCCCTGCAATTACAGGCCTGAGCCATTGTGCTCGGACATCTGTCGGTCTTGAATGGGTGTCAGAATCGCTTGGAGGGCTTGCTAAGACACAGATGCTGGGCCAGGTATAGTGAATCACTCCTGTAATCCCAGCACTTCGGGAGGCTGAGGTCGGAGGAGTTCAAGACTGGCCAGGGCAACAGAGTGAGATCCACCCCCTCTCTCTTAAAAAAAAAAAAGTTAAATAATTGCTTATTTGTTAAAAATAAATAAATAAACAAAACACAGAGGGCTGCTGCTCTCCCACAGTTTCTGATTTAGGTATGTTTTGGGGTGAGGCTTGATAATTTGTATTGCTAACATGCTGTGGCTGCTGATCTGGGCTTTTGAACATGCTGTTCCCTCTGCCTGGGAACCCATCCTCACCTTTACTTGGCTGATTCCTACTTGTCCATCAGATTTCAGTTTGGCTTCCTGGAGGAAGTGTTTCCTGACATTTGCCCTAGTTGGACTTAGGAGCCCTTTCTCAGAGGCCTCATCTTGCTGTTTATCACACTGCGTTGTAATTGCTAGTTTATTGTCTCTTTTCTCCACTAGACTGTGAACTCTTGGAGGTTTCTGTGTGTTGTGTCCACCATGGGATTCCCCATGCCTTGCCCAAAGTGGGCGCACAGTCCCTATTACCAGCCCATTCTTGCATGGAGCTTCTGAGAAAACTTGAACTCAAGGGGCATTTGAACCTGAGCCATTTGGACCCTAGATGGAGAGAGAGAGGGAGACAGAGAGCAGCGGGACAGTGGAAACAAAGCCAAAGCCCTCTTTTTTCCACCCCTTCTTGATTTCTAGGCAAATAAAGCCACTTGGGTTCTGTATCAGTTCTTTATCACCACAGTAATGCTGTGTAACAAACAGCCCCAAAATCACAGTAGTGCTTCTTATCTAGAGGCCTGTGCGGTTGGCTAGGTGGCTCTGCTGATCTGCCTGGGGATTGATGACTAGCTGAAGGCTGATCTAGAATGGGCCAAGCTGGAGCCACTGAGACAACTTGGGTCTGCACCATGTAGTTTGTTTGTTTGTTTATTCTTTGAGATAGAATTTCGCTCTTGTCACCCAGGCTGGAGTGCAGTGGCACAGCCTTCCCTCACTGCAACCTCTGTCTCCTGGGTTCAAGCAATTTTCCTGCCTCAGCCTCCTGAGTAGCTGGGATTACAGGTGCCTGCCACCATGCCCAGCTAATTTTTTGTATTTTTAGTAGAGACGAGGTTTCACCATGTTAGCCAGGCTGGTCTCAAACTCCTGACTTTAACTGATCCACCTGCCTTGGCCTCCCAAAGTGCTGGGATTATAGGCCTGAGCCACCTGGCCCAGCTGCTCTGTATGTGTTACTACATCTTAAGAACACATACCTGACTTTAAAAAAATCCTAATACAGGAAGACTGTCCATAAAGGGAGGTTGTTTGGAAATCAAGAAAGGTAGTAACAGCCTGATTTCCCCTTGTACAGGATTGGAGGCTGTTGTCATTGGAGAAGTTCATGAGAATGTTACTCTGCACTGTGGCAACATCTCAGGATCGAGGGGCCTGGTAACCTGGTACCGGAATGACTCAGAGCCTGTCTTTCTTCTCTCGTCCAACTCTAGCCTCCCGCCAGCTGAGCCTCGCTTCTCTCTAGTGAATGCCAGCTCCCTGCACATCGAAGTGCTGAGCCTACAAGATGAGGGGAACTATACCTGCCGGGAGATCCTGAACATGACTCAGTGGTTCCAAGTGTGGCTGCAGGTGGCCAGTAAGTGAGGCTGGCAGGGAATGGGGCTGGAGAGGTGCTCAGAGCCTTGGGAAGGAGGAAGTCATGGTCAGGAATATGGATTATGGGTTCAGATGGCCTGGAATTCATTCCGGCCCCTGCCACTTACAAGCTGAGGAGCCTCTCACACCACTATTTCCTCGCCTGTTAAATGAGGATAAAAATAATTCCTGTGGCTGGGCGCAGTGGCTCATGCCTGTAATCCTAGCACTTTAGGAGGCCGAGGCAGGCGCATCACTTGAGGTCAGGAGTTCCAGACCAGCCTGGCTAACATGGTGAAACTCATCTCTACTAAAAATAAAAAAATTAGCCAGGTGTGGTGGCACATGCTTGTAATCCCTGCCACTTGGGAGGCTGAGGCAGGAGAATCGCTTGAGCCTGGGAAGCAGAGGTTGCGGTGAGCCAAGATTGCACCACTGCATTCCAGCCTAGGCGACAGAGTGAGACTTCATCTCAAAAAAAAAAAAAAAAATGACTGCTTCTTAGAGTTGCTGTGAAGAATAGATACTAGTTTATAAAGTGCTTTAGGCCAGGTGTGCTGGCTCATGCCTGTAATCCTAACACTTTGGGAGGCCAAGAGACCAGTCTGACCAACGTAGTGAAACCCTGTCTCTGCTAAAAATACAAAAATTAGCCAGGTGTGGTGGTGGGCGACTATAATCCCAGCTACTCAGAGGCTGAGGCAAGAGAATTGCTTAATCCCTGGGTGGTGGAGGTTGCAGTGAGCCGAGATTGTGGCACTGCACTCCAGCCTGGGTGACAGAACTAGACTCGTCTCAGAAAAATGAAAAATAAATAAATAAGTGCTTTAAATGGCTCCTGGCATATTAATGAGCTTTTATTTTTAGCTTGTTAATATCATCCTAGCTATTTATATCATCTTATTATGTAACAAAGTTACAGTATATCATAATCAAAGCCAGGTGCAGTGGTGTGGGACTGTAGTCCCAGCTACTCAGGAGGCAGAGGTGGGAGGACTGCTTGAGTCCAGGAGTTCCAGGCTGCAATGCACCATAATTGCACCTATGAATAGCCACTGCACTCCAGCCTGGGCAACATAGGGAGACCCTGTCTCTAAAAAAAAAAATATGGAGTCAAGTTAGACGCCTGAATTTCAGTCCAAAGGCTGTCACTGAGTTCTGTGTCACTTTGAGTAAGTAGCTTAAGATCTCTGAGCTTAGGCCGGGTGCGGTGGCTCACGCCTGTAATCCCAGCACTTTGGGAGGCCAAGGCGGGTGGATCACGAGGTCAAGAGATTGAGACCATCCTGGTCAACGAGGTGAAACCCCGTCTCTACTAAAAATACAAAAATTAGCTGGGCATGGTGGTGCGTGCCTGTAGTCCCAGCTACTCGGGAGGCTGAGGCAGGAGAATTGCTTGAACCCAGAAGGCGGAGGTTGCGGTGAGCCGAGATCGTGCCATTGCACTCCAGTCTGGGTAACAACAGCGAAACTTCATCTCAAATAAACAAAACAAAACAAAACAAAAGATCTCTGAGCTCCAGTTTTTCTTGTTTGTTTAATATATTATTGCCTGCTTTGTCAGGTGTAGCGAGCACTCTTTTTTTTTTTTGAGATGGAGTCTCACTTTGTCACCTAGGCTGGAATGCAGTGGTGTGATCTCGGTTCATTGCAACCTCTGCCTCCCGGGTTCAAGTGATTCTCTTACCTCAGCCTCCCGAGGAGCTGGGATTACAGGCACCTGACACCAAGCCCAGCTAATTTTTGCATTTTTAGTAGAGACAGGGTTTTACCATGTTGGCCAGGCCAGTCTTGAACTCCTAACTTTGCGAGATCCGCCCACTTCGGCCCCCAAAGTGCTGGGATTACAGGTGTGAGCTACCGCGCTTGGCCGTGGGCACTCTTATACTACGGTGCTAACTACAGGGCTTGGCGTGAGCCACCCTTCCTACTGTACTTTCCTAAAACAGCCTATCGTATCTGCTGATAGACGGCTGCATGCCGTGGCTCATGCCTGTAATCCCAGCACTTTGGGAGGCCAAGGCGGGAGGATCACTTTCCGTCTCTACAAAAAATTATTAAAAAAGAAATGTAGAGGGCCGGGCGCAGTGGCTCACGCCTGTAATCCCAGCACTTTGGGAGGCCGAGACGGGCGGATCACAAGGTCAAGAGATCGAGGCCATCCTGGCCAACATAGTGAAACACCGTCTCTACGAAAAATACAAAAAAATTAGCTGAGCACGGTGGCGCATGCCTGTAGTCCCAGCTACTTGGGAGGCTGAGGCAGGAGAATTGCTTGAACGCGGGAGGCAAAGGTTGCAGTGAGCCGAGACTGCGCCACTGCACTCCAGCCTGGTGCCTGTCAACAGAGCGAGACTCTGTCTCAAAAAAAAAAAAAGGAATTTAGCCTGCTGTATGGCTTGCAGACTATGAATATTTTTTATATCTTTAAATGGTTGAAAAAAAAAACAAAGGATATTTGATTTGTGACATGAAAACCATAGAAAAGCCAGGTGCAATGGGTCATGTCTGTAATCCCAGCACTTTGGGAGGCTGAGGCGGGTAGATGACTTGAGCCCAGGAGTTTGAGACCAGCCCTGGTGACATAGTGAGACCCCGTTTCTACAAAAAGTAAAAAAGTTAGCTGGGTGTGATGATGTGTGCCTGTAGTTCTAGCTACTCAGGAGGCTGAGGTGGGAGGATTGCTTGAGCCCAGGGAGGTCGAGGCTGCAGTGAGCTGTGATTGCACCACTGCATTCCAGCCTGGGTGACAGAGCAAGACCCTGTCTCAAGAAAAAAAAAAAAAAAATCATATGAAATTCAAATGTTGGTGTTTGTTAATAAAGTTTTATTGGAATATAACCACATTCATTAATTTATGTATTATCTCTACCTCTGTTACTAACAATGGCAGAGGTGAGTGGCTGTGACATAGATCATATGGGCTGCAAAGTCAAAGATATTTACTCTCTGGCCCCTTACAGAGTTTGCTGGTCACTGGTTTAGAAGCACATCCATGTTCTATATTCAGGGCATGTAGTTTAGTAGACAGACCCATGGGAGGACAGGTACAGTGGCTCACACTTGTAATCAGAGCATCTGGGGAGACTGAGGTTGGATGATTGCTTGAGCCCAGGAGTCAGAGACTAGCCTGGGCAATGTAGTGAAACCCCATCTCTACAAAAAGTTTAAAAAAAATAATTAGCTGGGCATGGTGGCATGCACCTGTAATCCCAGCTGTTTAGGAGGCTGAGTGGGGAAGATCACCTGAGCCTAGAAGACGGAGGTTGCAGTGAGCCAAGATAGTGCCATTGTAGTCCATCCTGGGCTACAGAGTCAAATACTGCCTCTAAATAAAAATAAAAATAGGCCGGGTGCGATGGCTCACACCTGTAATTCTAGTATTTTGGGAGGCCACGGTGGGTGGATCATGTGATGTCAGGAGTTCGAGACCAACCTGTCTAACATGGTGAAACTCTGTTTCTACTAAAAATACAAAAAATTAGCCGGGTGTGGTGGTGCCCGTCTGTAATTCCAGCTATTTGGGAGCCTGAGGCAGGAGAATAGCTTAAACCTGGGAAGCAGAGGTTGCAGTGAGCCAAGGTCACGCCATTGCACTCCAGCCTGGGCAACAAAAGTGAAACTCTGTCCCAAAAAAAGAAAAGAAATATCCATGTGATCACTTCACTGGATCCAAGATTAACTGTAAAATAAAGAGCTTCCTGGCCAGGCGCGGTGGCTCACGCCTGTAATCCCAGCACTTTGGGAGGCCGAGGCGGGTGGATCATGAGGTCGAGAGATTGAGACTGAGACTGTGAAGGCGACCCGCTGGAGACAACGCATCAGGTGCGAGAAGCCCGCGGGGTTCCTGCTGTCTTGGCGCGGAGCACTTTGATAAGCCTGCCCTTCCCGCAGGACCTGCTGGCCCACAGGCCCCCAAGCTCCGTTCGTACGGAGTCCCAGGGCATTTTCACCATGGCCTTACCAGCCCCGGGAGCACCTTCTCCTCCCGCCACGCTGGCGCACCTTCTTCCCGCCCCGGCAGTGTACAGCCTACTGGAGACTGAACTCAAGAACCCCGTAGGGACACCCGCACAAGTGGCGGGCACCGGTGGCCCCGCAGCCCCAGGAGGTGCAGGCAAGAGCAGTGAGAACGCAGCCGGCGGCGCGAACGCAGGCGGTGGGAGCAGCGGTGGTGCGAGCGGCGGTGGCGGGGGCACAGACCAGGACCGAGTGAAGCAGCCCATGAATGCCTTCATGGTATGGTCCCGCGGGCAGCGCGCAAAATGGCCCTGGAGAACCCCAAGATGCACAACTCTGAGATCAGCAAGCGCTTGGGCGCCGACTGGAAACTGCTGATCGACGCCGAGAAGTGACCATTCATCGACGAGGCCAAGGGACTTCGCGTCGAGCACATGAAGGAGTATCCGGACTGTTTACCGGCCACGCCGCAAGACCAAGACGCTGCTCAAGAAAGATAAGTACTCCCTGCCCAGCCGCCTGCTGCACGCTCCCCCCGCCCCCGCGCTGCCGCTAGCAGTCCAGTGGGCGTGGGCCAGCACCTGGACACGTACACGCACGTGAACGGCTGGGCCAACGGCGCGTACTCACTGGTGCAGGAGCAGCTGGGCTACACGCAGCCCCCGAGCTTGAGCAGCCCGCCGCCGCCGCCGCCCGCGCTGCCCCGGATGCACCGCTACGACATGGCTGGCCCGCAGTACAGCCCCATGATGCCGCCTGGCTCCCAGAGCTATATGAACGTCACTGCGGCGGCCGCCACCGCCTCAGGCTACAGGGGCATGGCGCCCTCAGCCGCGGTTGCCGTCTACCGGCAGCAGCCCGCCACCGCCGCGGTCGCAGCCGCCATGAGCCTGGGCCCCATGGGCTCAGTAGTGAAGTCCGAGCCCAGCTCGCCACCGCCCGCCATCGCATCACACTCTCAGCGCGTGTGCCTGGGCAACCTGCGCGACATGATCAGCATGTACCTGCCACCTGGCGGGGACGCGGCCGACGCCACCTCCGTTGCCCAGCGGTCGCCTGCACGGCGTGCACCAGCACTACCAGGGCGCCAGGACTGCAGTCAACGGAACGGTGCCGCTGACCCAAATGTGAGCACCGGCCTGCGTTGGTCGACCCTCGTTCCCCACCCTCCACCCCCTTGCCCCGCACCCCCAAGTTGGGACGCCTCGTGTAGCTTTGCTTGCCTGGGACTGTTGCCTTGTACCGACGACGGGGAGGACTGAAAGTTTTGCTGTAGCTGTCAAGTTTTGTACAAAAGCAAAAAGAAGTCAGGAGCAGCGGAAATGGGACTTCTAGAGAGATCTTTTACCCCATGCCGCTACCCCTTCTTTCTCCTTTGTAGGCTGGAAATCCCTGTGATATTTGCAAAGAAAAAACAGCCCGCCACCCCCACTCCTCCTCCTGAGTTCCTGGGTTCTTCAGTTACATTGAAAATGCCGTCTTGTTAGTTTGCAGTTAGCCAAGGAGTGAGTGAATGGGAGAAACAAAGTGTCGGGTGAGTCTGGCTGGACAACTGTAACGCCTACGCCCCCAGTGGTGTCGCTTCTGTTTTCCTCGTAGTTTTTTGGGGCGCTGACCGCTCCAAGCGGCGCCGGCAGCTAAAGCCAATGTTAATTTATAACCAGGTATGCATGTGTCTCCCGCCTCGCCGCCCCTAGCCACGGGACAGCTTCTGTCTAGTCATGTTGAGTTGGTGATTTCTGCCGTGATCTGTTTGATATTTTGTCGCGCTAATGTGTTCAGATTTCGTTTGGGTAGTGGGGAAGGGGCTATTTTTTTTCAGGTTTTTCAAGCTTTTACTCTTAATTCCTAAATGAGAGATCAATAAATTTTATAAACAACGACAACAAAAAAGAGAGATCGAGACCATCCTGGTCAATATGGTGAAACCCCGTCTCTACTAAAAATACAAAAAATTAGCTGGGCACGGTGGCGCGTGCTTGTAATCCCAGCTACTCAGGAGGCTGAGGCAGGAGAATTGCCTGAACCCAAGAGATGGAGGTTGCGGTGAGCCGAGATCGAGCCATTGCGCTCCAGCCTGGGTAACAAGAGCGAAAGTGTCTCAAAAAAAAAAAAAAAAACTTTCGAATTCTTTCAGCATAGATTCATTGAGAGCTTGATGCCAGACACTGTTCTAGGCACTGGGGCACAGATGTGAAGAAGACAGACAAAGTCTTTGCCCTTGAGGAGTGAGCAGCCTACTGGGGTAGACAGATGAGAAACAAGTTAATGTGATTTTTCTGAAACATTTTAAATTGGGAGGTCAGACAGAGCTTTTGGAAGTAATGAGTTTTTTATTTGTTTGTTTTTGAGACAGAGTCCTCCTCTGTTGCCCAGGCTAGAGTATAGTGATACCACCTTGGCTCACTGCAACCTCTGCCTCCTGGGTTCAAGCAATTTTCATGCCTCGGCCACCTGAGTAGCTGGGATTACAGATGTTTGCCACCAGCCTGGCTTATTTTTGTAGAGTTTTTCTATGTGGACCAGGCTGGTCTCAAACTCCCAACCTCAAGTGATCCGCCCACCTCGGCCCCCACCAAAATGCTGGGATTACAGACATTAACTACTGCATCTGGTCTGGAAGTGCTGACTCTTTTTTTTATTATTATTCTTTTTTCCTCCTTCCTCCCCTCCCTGTGCTGCAAGTAGTGACTCTTAAACTGATTGGTAAATAGGGCTGGGCACAGGGCTCATGCCTGTAATCCCAGCACTTTGAGGGGCTGAGGTGGGAGATTGCTTGAGCCCAGGAGATCAAAGCTGTAGTAAGCCATCATCATGCCACTGCACTTCATCCTGGGTGACAGAGAAAAACCCTGTCTCTGAAAAACAAAAGTGGGGAGAGAGCTTTCCAGGCAGCACATGACAGGTTGAGCTGAGCATGGTGCATTCACAGACAGGGAGAAGGCTGGCATGGCAGGGGCCTCGTGTGTAACAGGGCAGGCCGTGTGAAATACAGGAGACCAGGGTAGACTACTCCAGGGCCAGGTAGGACCTGTGCTATGGGTTGAATTATGTCCCCTGAAAAGATACACTGAAGTTCTAACCTTTGTTACCTACCAATGTGAGCTTCTTTGGAAATAGGGTGTCTTTGCAGATATAATCAAATTAAGAGGAGGTCATTAGGGTGGGCACTAGCCCAGTTTCACTGGCATTCTTACTAATTTTTTTTGTCTCCTGAGACAGAGGCTTGCTTTGTTGCCTAGGCTGGAGTGCAGTGGTGTGATCTCGGCTCACTGCAACCTGTGCCTCCTGGGTTCAAGTGATTCTGCTGCCTCAGCATCCCGAGTAGCTGGGATTACAGGCACGCACCACCACCTGCTTGGCTAATTTTTTTATTTTTAGTAGAGGTGAGGTTTCACCATGTTAGCCAGGCTGGTCTCGAACTCCTGACCTCAGGTGATCTGCCCACCTCAGCCTCCCAAACTGCTGGGGTTACAGGTGTGAGCCACTGCCCCTGGCCAGGATTTATGATTTTATTTTATTTTATTTTTTTGAGATGGAGTCTCACTCTGTGGCTCAGGCTAGAGTGCAGTGATGCGATCTTGACTCACTGCAACCTCTGTCTCCCAGATTCAAGTGATTCTCATGCCTCAACCTCCTGAGCAGCTGGGATTACAGGCACGAACAACCAACCATGCCTGGCTAATTTTAGTATTTTTAGTAGAGATTGGGTTTCACCGTGTTGATCAGGCTGGTCTCGAACACCTGACCTTGTGATCCACCTGCTTCGGCCTCCCAATGTGCTGGGATTACAGGCATGAGCCACTGTGCCCGCCCTGAGTTATGATTTTATTCTGTGTGCAAGAGAAACTCCTGGAGCTTCCAGCAGTTTGGTTTCCATGTGGCACCATTTCATTTGCACATGGAAAACATATGTGTTTGGTGTCAAGAAGAGCTGATGAAATAAAACAGGAAAGCCAGTTGGAGGTACACAAAGTCAGTGACCAGAACCAGAGTGGTGACAGTGGCCTTGGTGAAAATGCACAGGTCTAGAAAATAGTTAGGAAGGAGACCAGCAGGACTTGCTGGTGGATCAGAATGGAGGATAAATGAGAGAGAGGCCTCAATGACATGTCTTGATTTTTGGATGATGCCTAAAGTTTCTTTCAATTCTCAAAGTTTAGGGCATCATGCATCAGGGCAGTGTTTTCTGTGTCTGGAGATGCCATAGATAAATTCTTCGGTGATGCCAGGAGTGAATAGGGTGCATTAAAAATGTCACCCAGCCGGGCACAGTGGCTCACACCTGTAATCTCAGCACTTTGGGAGGCTGAGGTGGGCATACCACTTGAGGTCAGGAGTTCGAGACCAGCCTGGCCAACATGGAGAAACCCTGTCTCTATTAAAAATAAAAAATAAAAAATTTAGCCAGGCATGGTGGCAGTCACCTGTAATCTCAGCTACTTGGGAGGTTGAGGCAAGAGAATTGCTTAAATCCGGGAGTTGGAGGTTGCAGTCAGCCGAAGTGGCACCGTTGCACTCCAACCTGGGCAACAGAGCAAGACTCCATCTCAAAAAAAAAAAAAAAAGTCACCCATCTTGGCCCCACTGTCACTGTGAGCCCCAGGCAAGTGCTGGCTGGTCTCCCTCAGTCCACCTGCCCAAAGTAACTGATCGTCTCTTCATCTCATCAATGAATAACCTTATCTTCTATCCACAGTGGAGTAAGGTGGCATTGCAACTTTCTGTTTCTTTATCATCACTGTCTCCAGTTTATGATGACTCGATCGACACTGACTAAGTTTATTGGAGGATAGATTAGTTTCATTATTGCCCTGTAGGGAGATAAAGGTGAGGTCTTGTTACAATGAACGTGAACTTACATCTTTAAAAATGTGGGTGGATCACCTGAGATCAGGAGTTCGAGACCAGCCTGACCAACATAGCGAAACCCCATCTCTACTAAAAATACAAAAATTAGCTGGAAGTAGTGGCAGGCACCTGTAATCCCAGCTACTCAGGAGGCTGAGGCAGGAGAATCACTAGAACCCTGGAGGCGGAGGTTGCAGTGAGCCGAGATTGCACCATTGCACTCCAGCCTGGGCAAGAGAGAGACTCCATCTCAAAACAAAACAAAACAAAAATTAGCCAAGTGTGGTGGTGTGCAGCTGTGGTCCCAGATACTTGGGAAACTGAGGCACAAGAATCACTTCAACCCCAGAGGCAGAGGTTGCAGTGAGCTGAGATTGTGCTACTACACTCCAGCCTAGGTGACAGAGACAAGACATCTTTAAAAAAAAAAAGGAATAAAAATGGCACTTTGTGCTCCCTCCAGGGAAGTCCTGTGCATGTCTGAGTGACTGTGCTGTGATTCATAGTATGGACTTTTCTTCTTTACTTGCAAATACATGGGGTCCTTGACTGAGGTAGGGCTTGCTTGTGAAAATCGAACACAGATACCCTTTGGTTCACATATTCCAGAGCCCTCTGGGGTTGTTCTCCTGGTTCTCATCTTAGGAAGTCCTGAGCAAAACACCAGACCCCTCTCTGCCTCAGGGAACCCGGTCTTGCTGCCCAATAGTGGCCAGTAGGGAGGGCATGACATCTCTGATTGGAAGTTGGTCCTCATTTTTGCATAGATTTGGGAAAATGGGTTTGATTCAGCCACTCTTTGTGGGATGGCAGTGGTATTGTGGAGCAGTCCTGGCCTGGGTTCAAATCTAGGTTCTACTAAATGTTGTTTGTGTGACCTTGGGAAAGTCCCTTGAACTCCAACGTTAGTTTTATTGTCTGTGAAATCAAGGGGAATGGTGGAAGTAGTTACGGATTTGTGGTATGCATTAATGAGATAAACTCACAGAGCCCTCAGCACACATGAACTGGATCCACTGGGTAAGCCAGCGGAGGGATTCCCCTGGGATAGTTTATCTCAAGTTCCCAACTATCAGCCAGTTTACAGCAGGGTCTTTAAAACAGGTCTTGCTGTGGGTCGGGAACTCTGCATGCCCAGATCTTTTCACTGATGTGGTTGCTAGCTGGGTCACATTACCTCCTTCTTTCTCTTATTTTTTTTTTTTTTTTTTGCATCTTGGTGGTCATATTTATTGGAAGAGCTTGAGAAAAATGAAAATACAATTTAGCTTATGAAGTTGTGAGTTATCTGCAAATCAACTCATTTCAGGAGTAGAAGAATCCCTGGAATTATTTCTTAATATCAAAATGTATGCAGGTTTCTCTTTTGAATGTCTTGTACATTTAAAGAGGCCCTTGTACAAAGTCTCCTGTTTTCCATACAGGACAAATTCTTTGTTTCAGCCAACTCTCAGCGGAGGGGCTACCAGTACAACGCCATCTCCCCGAACAAAGAGCATTGGAATATTTCGTTTCGTTGATTTATATATCTCTTCATATGTTTCTTCATCAATTTCTATAGTAGTCACAGTTTCTTCTACATCTCCTAAGATCATATTTAAGTGTTGATCATAAGCGTGTAATCTGCCTCGAAGCTCTCGGTCATTTCTCATTTTCACATAAATTCGCTCATCTAGGCTGAGCCTGATAAGATCCAGGGGCTCCTCTACAGTGTTGGTAGTTTGTTGCTGGTCTACGTCGTCCGCCATGTTTCAAACCCTGCGCCCTTTCTCTTATTTTTTTTGAGACAGGATCTTACTGTGTCACCCAGGCCGGAGTGCAGTGGTCAGATCTTGGCTCACTGCAGCCTCTTCCCCCCACGTTCAAACGATTCTTCGACCTCAGCCTCCCAAGTAGTGGGACTACAGGTGTGCGCCACCATGCCTGGCTAATTTTTTTGTATTTTTAGTAAACATGGGGTTTCACCATGTTGGTTAGGCTGGTCTCAAACTCCTGACCTCATCATCCATCCGCCTCAGCCTTCCAAAGTGCTGGGATTACAGGTATGAGCCACTGCACCTTGCCTAGTAAGAGACAGGGTTTCACCATGTTGACCAGCCTGGTCTTGAACTCCTGACCTCAGGTGATCTGCTCGCCTTGGCCTCCCAAAGTGCTGGGTTTAAAGGTTTACATGCTGAGCCACCATGCCCAGCAAACATTATGCTTTTTTGGAGGGTGTGGGGGCATGGAGAGAGGAGGAGGATGTTTATTCAAAGCGTCTTAAGGTTCAGCACTGACAGAGGCAATCCCAACTCACTCTCAGTTTTGTTTCGGTCCCCTGACAATTGAGTTTCCATAATCTGGTGGGCTCAGAGACACCATCATGTGTGGTATATTCACAAATGCAGACAAAGAAAATCCTAGAAAGCAACGGGTGAAAAGAAATCTTTCCTTTCTCAGACACTTCTGTGAAGTCTGTGTGGGCTAAGGGGAGAAAACAGAAGTTTCTCTGGGCCTTTGCATCTTGGGATCCCTTCTCTCATTTTCTAAAAATGGTTTCTCACTCCAGGCTAAGGAGGTGGTGGGGGAGAAGGTCTCACTTCCCCTGCCCACCTCAGACAGTTCTAGGGAGATAGAGGTTTCAGCACTTGGCCACTAGTCTCAAATAACCGGAAGGCTCCTTTTCCTGAGGCCATGCAATGTTCTGGAACCACAGGCCCCCAGCCCCTTATGGGAGCACAGACAGGCAGGCCGTGCTTGGGCTTCTCACCCACAGCCACTTTTTTGGCCAGACTCTTGGGCAAGCCCTCATCACCATCAGGGTCTTAAGGGCAGTGTAGACTTGCCAGCCCAGTCCTTGAACTTGGAGAGGGAGGTGGGGCTTGGAAATGCCTTGTCCCCGGGGCACCCTGTCATTGGAGCTGAGCCCTGTGCCCACAGCTGGGTTCAGTTTGCAGGCACCGCTGTGGCACTCTTTGCTGGTGGGAGTGGAGAGGCCTCACTGGCCGCCTTCGCCTTTTTCTTCTTTTTCTTCTTTTTGGTTCCAAGGGACACCTGGTCCCTGGTGAGCTCACCTGACTTCTGCTTCTAGACTGTGGCTGCGATGGGGGCGGTGGTGGCAACTATCGCCACCTTCTCGGCTTTCTTTTTCGACTTCCTTTTCTTCTTTGCCTCCTTCACCACCGTGCCAGCGCCGTGGATGGCTGACTCCTGCAGGATGTCCAACACCGACACAGCTGCCTGCCGGCACCGCTGCCACTCCTAGTCGCTGTCCTCACTGCTGGAGCTGGAGGGCGGGCGCTTTCGGCGCGGTTGGGGCGACTCTTCCTTCTCATGGCCTCCAGGGACGGACATGAAGAAAAGGCGGAAACCATCATCCTCTGAAGCGACTTTCTGTACCTGAGCTTTTTTTTTTTTTGGCTCCTTTGCTACTTCTGAGATGGTAATGGAACTGTCCAGCAGGGCTCCCAGCTTCTTGGCTACGTGGGCTCGGAATTCGGGGGTGCTCTGAAGCTCATTACCATCTTGTTCATGTTCATCCACCTTAGGCCTGAGGCTCGGTTGGGAGGTTGACAACTGGTTATTTGCAGCACCAGCTCTTGGCTTCACTGCCCCGTGCGGCCGTTGCTCCAAGCCCCAGGCCGTTATTGCCGCCTTGCGGCACCGCGCCTGCTCCTCCGCATCGCTACTGCTGCTACTGCTTTCCGAATTGCTCATAATGCCATTGGGCGCCGCCATCTTGAACTACCGCCTGCTTTATTTTATTTTATTTTTATTTTTATTTTTGAGACGGAGTCTTGCTCTGTCTCCTAGGCTGGAGTGCAGTAGTGCAATCTCGGCTCACTACAACCCCTGCCTTCCAGGTTCAAGCAATTCTCTGCCTCAGCCTCTTGAGTAGCTGGAATTACAGGCACCTGCCACCACGCCCGGCTAATTTTTTATATTTTTAGTAGAGAAGGGGTTTTGCCATCTTGGCCAGGCTGGTCTTGAACTCCTCTCCTCAAGTGATCTGCCCACCTTGGCCTTCCAAAGTGCTGGGATTACAGGCGTGAGCCACCACACCCAGCCAGTTTGTGCTTTCTGAGAAAGATATTGTTGGCCAGGTGTGGTGGCTCACGCCTGTAATCCCAGCACTTTGGGAGGCCAAGGTGGGAGGATCACGAGGTCAGGAGTTTGAGACCAGCCTGGCCAAGATGGTGAAACCCCGCCTCTACTAAAAATACAAAAATTAGCCAGGCTCGGTGGTGGGCATCTGTAATCTCAGCTACTCAGGAGGCTGAGGCAGGAGAATTGCTTGAACCCTGGGGCCAGAGGTTTCAGTCAGCCGAGAGGAGGTTGCACCATTGCACTCCAGCCTGAGCAACATAGTGAGACTCTGTCTCAAAAAAAAAAAAGGAAAGAAAAAAGATATTATCTTTTATTTATGCATTTGAGGAGCTAAGATATCAAAAGATAGATCAGCCCATGAAAGACTCTAGTCAGATTTCATGGTACATAGTGCCAGGCTCTCCCTGTGTCTCTTTTCCTCAGGCCAAGCAAGGGTTTAGCGAACAAGGGAACCAGCTGGCACATGAGCAATGAGGAAGCTGGTCTGTGTGGACCTCCAAGAGGCTTAGGGTTCAGTTGGGTGTGGGGAATGGGGAGCTCCTGTGTAGCTAGTGATGTGGCCTTCACTCCGAACTTCCAAGACAGGGAATGTCAGGAAAGATCCATGTTTCCTGGCTCACAGGCCTGTCTGATATGGACCCACCAGATGAGCCTTGTCTGTGGTGGTGGTGGGATCACTATGTCTTCTCACAGTGTGGGGTCCTAGGGAGAGGGAATGTTGGGTATATACCTAAGAAAACTTGTTTGTGCCTGATCAGAAGATGGGATAATTCTTTGGCTGGGTGCGGTGGCTCACGCCTGTAATCCTAGCACTTTGGGAGGCTGAGGCGGGTGGATTGCCTGAGCTCAGGAGTTGAAGACCAGCCTGGGCAACACAGTGAAACCCCCTCTCTACTAAAATACAAAAAATTAGATGGGCATGGCGGCATGTGCCTGTAGTCCCAGCTACTTGGGAGGCTGAGACAGGAGAATTGTTTGAACCTGGGAGATGCAGGTTGCAGTGAGCCAAGATCACACCACTGCACTCTAGCCTGGGTGACAGAGTGAGACTCCATGTCAAATAAAAAAAAAGAGGAGATGGGGTGATTCTTAAACAATGATTGATTAATTTAGGTCTTGCCAAGCTTATCTGTTTTTGTTTGTTTGTTTGAGATGGAGTCTTACTCTGTTGCCCTGACTGGAGTACAGTGACTTGATCTAGGCTCACTGCAACATCCACCTCCTGGATTCAAGTGATTCTCTTGCTTCAGCCTCCCTGGGATCACAGGCAAGCACCACTATGCCTGGCTAATTTTTGTATTTTTAGTAGAGATGGAGTTTCATCATGTTGGCCGGGCTGGTCTCGAACTCCTGACCTCAAGTGATCTGTCAGCCTCAGCCTCCCAAAGCGCTGGGATTACAGGCATGAACCACTGTGCCTGTAGTTTATCTGTAGCAGGGATTGGTGCTTATAGGAGCCTGCGGACCTCTGGGTTGGACTTTTTTAGTGGCAGTCGCTAGGGAGATCAGGAAGCAGTGGGTTTTCACTCTTACCTATAAAGGTGATATCACAGTTTCTAAGTTTTCCCAAAGACCTTATCCCACTGGAGAAGGACACATTAACTGATTAGCACAGACTATCTGGTGCATTCTTAAATCATTTTCCTTTCTTTTCTTTTTTTTTTTTTTTTTAGATAGTCTTGCTCTGTTGCCTAGTCTGGAGTGCTGTGGTGCGATCTTGATATCGGTTCATTGCAACCTCTGTCTCCTGGGCTCAACGAGGAACTGAAGATACTGAGATGTAAATGAACCTTTTGCAGCTCTTAACTGGCCAACCTGTATTTGTGGTGGGTAAGGAAAGAAGTGAATTCTGATGTCAAGGAGGACAGCAGAGAATTGGAAGGAGGCAGCCATAGATTGTTCTAGAACAGGATTTGACAAAACTTTTCCTTTTCTTTTTTTCTTTTTTTGAGACAGGGAGGGTCTCAGTGTGACATCCAGGCTAGAGCGCAGTGGTGCAATCACAGCTCACTGCAATCTCCACCTCCTGGGCTGAAGCCATCTTCCCACCTCGCCTCCCAAATAAGCTGGGACTACCTGCCTGCACCACCACACCACCTGGCTAATTCTTTTGTGTTTTTGAGATGGGGTTTTGGCATGTTGCCCAGGCTGGTCTCAAACTCCTGTGCTCCTGTGATATTCTGCCTCAGCTTCCCAAAATGCTGGGATTACAGGTGTAAGGTACTGTGCCTGGCCAGCAAAGCTTTAAAAAATTTTTTTTGGCTGGCTGTGGTGGTTCATGCTTGTAATCCCAGCACTTTGGGAGTCCAAGGTGAGTGGATCGTTTGAGCCTAGGAGTTTGAGACCAGCCTGGGCAACAGGGTGAAACCTTGTCTCTACTAAAAATACAAAAATTAGCTGAGTGTAGGGGAATATGCTTGTAGTACCAGCTGCTGGGGGACTGAGATAGGAAGATCACCTGAGTCTTGGGAGGTTGAGGCTGCAGTGAGCTGTGATCAGGTCACTGCACTCTAGCCTGGAGACAGAATGAGATCATGTCTCAAAAAATAAGAATTAAGCTCACTCCTGTAATCCCAGCACTTCGGGAGGCTGAGGCTGGTGGATTACAAGTTCAGGAGATCAAGACCATCCTGGCTAACATGGTGAAATCCTGTTTCTACTAAAAATAACAAAAAAATTAGCTGGCATGGAACCCCATCTCTACTAAAAAATAAAAATAAAAAAATTAGCCAGGTGTGGTGGCATGAGCCTGTAGTCCCAGCTACTTGGGAAGCTGAAGCAGGAGAATCGCTTGAACGTGGGTGGTGGAGGTTGCAGTGAGCAGAGATCGTGCCACTGCACTACAGCGTGGGTGACAAGAGTGAGAGTCCATCTCACAAATAATAATAATAAATAATACGTTTTCATTTTAATTATTTATTTCATTTTAAATTTTTATTCATTTAGTTTTTGAGATAGAGCATACCTTTGTTACCCAGGCTAGAGTGCAGTGGCGTGATCTTGGCTCACTGCAACCTCTGGCTCCCAGGTTCAAGTGATTCTCTTGCCCCAGCCTCCAGAGTAACTGGGACTACAGGCATGTGCCAGCACACCCAGCTAATTTTTGTATTTTTAGTAGAGATGGGGTTTCACCATGTTGGCCAGACTGGTCTCGAACTCCTGGACCTTAATATATATATATACGTATATATATACGTGTATATATACGTGTATATATATACATATATATATATATATATGTAACTGAAAACTTATTTTGCAATACAGATCTACTAATGAGAATAATGGAATTTCCTTTTTGGGGTGGATAGTGTTTCACTTAATTGGGATTCACAGGTAGTGTTCTCTCATAAGATTGATTGAAAGTTGTCATCAGTAAAATCCATCCTTGGCTCATGAGTTACACGAAAACAGATGGTGGGCTAGCATTTGCTAACCCGTGTTGTAGAATCAATCTATAAGTATATACTGATAACAATATCAGATAACACTTACTGAATATTGAGGAGGCTAAGTGCTCTGCTTATATTACTTTATTGGATCCTTCAATAACCCAGTGATACAAGTCATTAGCACCCTTTAATTTTATAGGAAGGGCAGGAAGGTGAGAACAGGTGGGACAGGCACTTGTAGTTTGGCCATCTGTAAGTGGCAGTGGGATTTATGCCAGGTGTGTCTGAATGCAGAGCACAAGCTCATAACTCCAAGGCTAAGGCATCTGTGTGAAAATGAGTCAGAAACTGACCCTGGCAGTGGCCAAGGCCTTAATAAGCTGTTGAACCTTGGTACCTATCCCATATATATATATTTTTTTTTTTTTTTTTGAGACAGATTCTCACTCTGTTGCCCAGGCTGGAGTGCAGTGGCACCATCTCAGCTCACTGCAACATCTGCCTCCCGGGGTCAAGTTATTCTCCTGCCTCAGCCTCCTAAGTAGCTGGTACTATAGACGTGTGCCACCATGCCTGGCTAATTTTTTTGTATTTTTAGTAAGGATGGGTTTCACCCTGTTGGCCAAGCTGGTCACGTACTCCTGGCGTTAAGTGATCTCCCAGCCTCGGCCTCCCAAACTGCTGGGATTATAGGCTCGAGCCCCCATGCTCAGCCCCCACCCCGTATTTTTATTTACTTGTCTTTTAATGTCTGTTTCCTCGCCCATCTGTTTGTTTCTCATAGTGATTGCTACCATCACCCTATAAGCAAAAGAGAATGGTGGTTTCTGTTTAGGAATGTCAGCAGGGTGGAGAGAGAAGTGAGAGGGAAGCAATAGGAATCTCCTCCTTTTGTAGTAAGTTAGGGTAGAGAAAGAACTCTAGGAAATCGAGAAGATGGTGTCAGCTTTACTCAGAAATTGGCCAGGCACAGTGGCTCACGCCTATAATAATCCCAGCCCTTTGGGAGGCTGAGGCGGGCAAATCACCTGAGGTCAGGAGTTTGAGAGCAGCTTGGGCAACATGGTAAAAACCTGTCTCTACTAAAAATAAAAAATGTAGCAGGGTGTGGTAGCATATGCCTGTATTCCCAGCTACTCGGGAGGCTGAGGTGTGAGAATCACTTGAGTCTGGGAGGGGGAGGCTGTAGTGAGCCGAGATCGCACCACTGCACTTTAGACTGGGCAACAACAAAAAAAAGACAACCCCAGGGGCTTACAGATGAGCTATGAATTTTGAACACTGAACAATTCAGGAGGCCCCTTTAGGCTTTCTCATTTGCTGTTTTTTCTTTTTAAATTTTGGAAAAAAAATTTTTTTTTGAGATGGAGTCTTGCTCTGTAGCCCAGGCTGGAGTGCAGTGGCGTGATCTCGGCTCACTGCAACCTCCACCTCCTGGGTCCCAGTTTAAGCAATTCTCCTGCCTCAGCCTCCCCACGTAGCTGGGATTACAGGCATGCACCACCATGCCCAGCTAATTTTTGTATTTTTAGTACAGTTGGGGTTTCACCATGTTGGCCAGGCTGGTCTTGAACTCCTGACCTCGTGATCTGCCTGCATCTGTCTCCCAAAGTGCTGGGATTACAGGCATGAGCCACTGCACTGGGTCTTAAATTTTGAATTCTTCTATCTGCTTCCTTCTCATCCACTCCCTGTAACCAGCTCCATTTCTTGTTGAGAGCTGTGCTTGTCTAAAATCCATGCCAGCTGGTTTCAGGGAGTCCACAGTGTACATGCTAGTGACTGAGACCACTCCCCCCCCCCACTGCCGAGGCCACAGTGTGAAAGACACAGACTTGTCCAAGCTGATACAGTACCCGGGCATTGGCTACCAGTACCTTGGATGTGCCCTGTGCTTTATTGGCTGCATGCCAACTGCAGGTACGCCCAAAGACCTGCTGATCCAAATACCTAACAAACTAGCCAGCAACAGTGAATGGGACATTTGAGCACCTCCCGAACCATGATCTAAGTTTTTCCCTGGATGCTTTGTGGGAGGCAGCATGATTCCAACAGATCCCTGAAGCTGTTAGGAGCCAGCTGCAACTTGATGAGAACATTGTCCTTCCAAACCCATTATTTCTAAAATCCGATGGGTTTGGACACGGGTGAAGTAGGTACCGTGCCTCGAGGGGCTCTATCTGCACCGTTTTTTCCCACAAATAATTTTTTTTTGAGACGGAGTTTCGCTCTGTTACCCAGGCTGGAGTGCAATGGCACGATCTCTGCTCACCGCAACCTCTGCCTCCTGGGTTCAGGCAATTCTCCTGCCTCAGCTTCCTGAGTAGCTGGGACGTGCCACTGTACCTAGCTAATTTTTTGTATTTTTAGTAGAGATGGGGTTTCACCATGTTAACCAGGATGGTCTTGATCTCTTGACCTCGTGATCCACCAGCCTCGGCCTCCCAAAGTGCTGGGATTATAGGCATGAGCCACCGTGCCTGGCCCCCCACAAATAATTTTTGTTGCTGACTGATTTCTGTTCAAATCTGTAGCCATAGATTTATTCTTTTGGCTAAACATTGTGCTTCCTGGATTTATTTTTATTTTAATTTAATTTCATTTTTTAAAATAGGGTCTCACTCTGTCACCCAGGCTGGAGTCCAGTAGTTTGGTCTCAGCTCGCAACATCCACCTCCCGGTTCAAGCTATCCTCCTGCTTCAGCCTCCCGAGTAGCTGGGATTACAGGTGCCTGCCCCCACGCCCAGCTAATTTTCATATTTTTGGTAGAGATGGGTTTTTGCCATGTTGCTCAGACTGGTATTGAACTCCTGACCCCAAGTGATTCACCTGCCTCGGCCTCCCAAAGTGCTGGGATTATAAGCGTGAGCCACCATGCCTGGCCTATTTTTATTTTTTAAAGAGGAAGTCTCTGGGAGAGGTAGCACACTAAATTACTTCAGGATGAACAGCTGTTAGATACAGTCTTTTAAAAAATGTTTTATTGGGCCAGGTGCGGTGGCTCACACCTATAATTCCAGCACTTTGGGAGGCTGAGGCGGGAGGATTGCTTTATCTCAGGGGTTTGAGACCAGCCAAGGAAACATGGTGAGATCCTGTCTCTATAATAATTTTTAAAATTGGCTGGATGTGGCGGCTCACACCTATAATCCCAGCACTTTGGGAGGCTGAGGCGGGTGGATTACCTGAAATTGAGGGTTCAAGACCAGACTGATCAACATGGAGAAATCCCGTCTCTACTAAAAATACAAAATTAGCCGGGCGTGGTGGTGCATGCCTGTAGTCCCAGCTACTCGGGAGGCTAAGGCAGGAGAATCGCTTGAACCTGGAAGGCAGAGGTTGCAGTGAACCAAGATCACACCACTGCACTCCAGCCTGGGCAACGAGTGAAACTGTGTCTCAAAAAAAAATTTTTTTTTAATTAGCTGGTGTGGTTGTGTGCGCTTGTAGTCCCAGCTACTCGAGAGGCTAAGGTGGGAGGATTGCTTGAGCCTAGGAGTTTGGGGCTACAGTGAGCTGTGATTGTGTCACTGCACTCCAGCCTGGGTGATAGAGGGAGACTCTATCTCAAATAAATAAACACATAATTTTTTTTTGAGGCGGAGTTTCGCTTTTGTTACCCAGGCTGGAGTGCAATGGCGCGATCTCAGCTCACTGCAACCTCTGTCTCCTGGGTTCAAGCAATTCTCCTGCCTCAGCCTCCTGAGTAGCTGGGATTACAGGCACGCGCCACCATGCCCAGCTAATTTTTTGTATTTTTAGTAGAGACGGGGTTTCACCATGTTGACCAGGATGGTCTTGATCCCTTAACGTCATGATCCACCCGCCTCAGCCTCCCAAAGTGCTGGGATTACAGGCTTGAGCCACCGCGCCCGGCCATAAATACATAATTTTAAAAAGTAACAAAAACTAAAATAGAAATGTTTGAATTGACAAGTAATAATTTTATATATTTTGGGGGGATACATTCTTTTCTTCAAGGGTATGTGGCACCTTAAATGCACTGGGTACCAACAGTGGAGGGGATTTCAGGGGACAAGAAGGAAGTTCAGAAATGTAAAGAGAAGGCTGGGCACGGTGGCTCAGGCCTGTAATCCCAGCACTTTGGGAGGCCGAGGTAGGTGGATAATTTGAAGTCAGGAGTTCGAGACCATCCTGGCCAACATGGCGAAACTCTGTCTCTACTAAAAATACAAAAATTAGTTGGGCATGGTGACGCACTCCTGGAGTCCCAAGTACTCTACTCAGGAGCCTGAGGCAGGAGAATCGCTTGAACCTGGGAGGCACAGGGTACAATGGTCTGAGATAGCGCCACTGCACTCCAGCCGGCTCCATTTCAAAAAGTAAAATAGAAAGGAAATGTGAAAAGAAATGAGAACTGAGATGAGGCCTACCAATTCATCAGGTATTTCCAGCATGGCCACCGTTCCCAGTGCTTTACTGTAGCAATCCCAGGAAGTGGGAACTGCCATCACCTCCTTTCATAGACTAGGAAATGGAGGCTGAGGAGGGTCATTTGGCCAGAGTCAGACAAGTAGTTCATTTCTTCCTTTTCTTTCTTTCTTTCTTTCTTTTTTTTTTTTTTTTTTTTTTGAGAGTCTCACTCTGTTACCCAGGCTGAAGTGCAGTGGCATGATCTCAGGTAACTGCAGTCTCCACCTCCTGGTTCAAGAGATTCTTTTGCCTCCAACTCCCGTAGCTGGAATTATAGGCATGCATGCCACCACATCTGGCTAATTTTTGTATTTTTAGTAGAGATGGGGTTTCACTGTGTTTGACAGGCTGGTCTTGAACATCATGACCTTAGGTGACCCACCCATCTCGGCCTCCCAAAGCGCTGGGATTACAGGGGTGAGCCACTGCGCCTGGCCCCATTTCTTGCTTTTTAGTATGATATTGTGTTGGGGGTCCCTACAGTTTGACGATTTGCTAAGAGGACTCACAAGACTCAGCATGTAGGATGATTTAATCCAGCAAAAGGATACAAAACAAAACCTGTAAATGGAAAAGGTGCATGGGACAAGGCCCAGGGAAACCAGGTGCAAGCTTCCAAGTCTTCTAGCAGAGTTGCATGGGATGCAACTTCCAGAAATGAGTTGTGGCAACACATATGAAATGTCTGCTAGGGAAACTCATTGGAGACTTTTTTTTGCTCAAGGTTTTTTTGTCAGGGCTCAAAGTGTAGGCGCTTTCTGCTTTGCATTTACCAAATTCCTGCCTCTCAGAAAGCAGAAGTTCCATTTAAACCACATTTTTTTTTTTCTTTTGAGACAGTTTTGCTCTTGTTGCCTGGGCTGGAGTGCAATAGCACAATCTTGGCTCATCGCAACCTCCGCCTCCTCGGTTCAAGCAATTCTCCTGCCTCAGCCTCCCGAGTAGCTGGGATTACAGCCATCCACTACCACACCTGGCTAATTTTTTTTTGTATTTTTAGTAGAGATGGGGTTTCACCATGTTGGGCAGGCTGGTCTCGTACTCCTGACCTCAAACTCCACCTACCTCAGCCTCCCAAAGTGCTGGGATTCTAGGCAGGAGCCACCGAGCCCCAGCCAAGTTTAAACCACATTGTTTGCAAAGTTTAGGCACAGCAAGCCACTCCTCTGAGTTCTAGGAATGATGGGAATCCTCCTGAAATCCAAGTTCCCAGATAGCAGCCAAGGGCCAGCCTTGCAAGCAGGTCTTTCTAAGGAGAGCAGTCTCAGGACTGCTGTGTTAATTCTTCACTGCACAGAAATACTTTCCATTCTATGGTGTTTTATCTTGAGAGAAGGTCTCACTCTGTCATCCAGGCTAGAGTTCAGGGGCAAGATCCTGGCTTGGTGCAGTCTCAACCTTCCAGACTCAAACCAGCCTCCTACCTCAGCCTCCCAATTAGCTGGGACTATAGGCATGTGATACCACAGCCAGTTAATTATTTATTTATTTTGAGATGAAGTCTTACTCTATCGCCCAGGCTGGAGTGCAATGGCACAATCTCAGCTCACTGCAACCTCTGCCTCCCAGGTTCAAGCAATTCTCCTGCCTAAGCGTCCCAAGTAGCTGGGACTACAGACACAGGCCACCATGCCTGGCTAATTTTTGTATTTTTAGTAGAGATGGGGTTTTATCACGTTGGCCAGGCTGCTCTCGACTCCTGACTTCAAGTGATTCACCTGCCTCTACCTACCAAAGTGCTAGGATTACAGGCATCAACCACCATGCCCAGCTATATCTCTTATTTCTCTAGATGCAATGTGGTCTCCCTGTGTGCTTAGGAGGAAAAGGTTTGGTGACACATAGGGTGGTCCCAGCTATACGTGCTTTTGGGCACACCGTGTGGCTGCCTTGTATGGTTTCAGAATAGGTATGCTTGCTGAATGACACCATACAAAGAAGCTCCCAAGAGCATGGTGACCTATTCTGGATGCCTCCTGGTGGGGTTGCTGGAAGCCAGGGAAAATACCACTTATTCTGACCTTGCACCTATCTTGCCATCAGTAATGTGTATTTCTGCAAAACACAAAGAAACATTTAGAAAATGACATGCCAAAATATTTTACATTTTTATTTCATCAGAAACAAAATTGGACAGGAGCAATTGAGTATATGGCTTTAGATCGCACCATTGAAAATCACGCCAGTGGAATACTAATGTGAGAATACAGCTCTGTGTCTCTGCAGACCAGAAAAAAACTCTGAAAAAATGGAAACAGCTGATGCCTTAACAGGACCAGCCTATAATCAGTTATTATCGAGTGTTTGAACATGCAATAAAAATAAAAAGAGGGGAAAAAAAGTAATGCTAGTGGTAAATACTTAATGTTTTCCCAGAAAGAAAAATAGGTCTTGGTGTGGTTGGTACATTAGGAAACACCATGTGAGCTGCATTCTAATGACATACAGAAATAGCTCTGAAAGACACATCAGTATTTTACACCCAAAATCAGTAACTCCCTACTGAGCGCATAGGATTACTATTATGCTTCATTAAAGTGTATTTGAAGCTCTTCGATTTCAAGTGGGGTTTCGAAGGACAATAAGAGCCACTGGGAATGTGACGCTGAAAAAGGAAGTGAGAAATAGGTGACAAAAATGGTTAGAAAGGGTCCTGTGTGTCCATGGATGTGAGGTGCTTGGGAGGGTCGCCTGGTGGGGAACAGGCCAGAGGCAGGCCAGACTCCAGCTTGCCCAGTGTCCTCTCTGACGTTCTCTCCCCAGCATTCTCCTGCCTTCTGGCTTGGGCTGCAACCTATTGAAGGTGACTGACCCACGCAGGTGCCCCAAGGGAGGGCTGCTCTCAACACCCAGACTTGAGGGAAAGCTTGTTTGGCATGCTCAAGAGCACTCACAGAGTCACCTGCTCTGCCGCTCTGTGACTCCGAACAAGTCACTTTCCCTCCCAGCAGGGCCTGCCTCCTCCCCTGGAACCATGGGCTGCCTCTGTGCCCCTCCCAGGCTTATAGCGAGTGCCAGGCACGATGGGGAGGGCTTCCATGCTTAGTGAAGGCAGAAAGGAAAACCTTGGGAAACTCAAGACCTAAGACACAGGGTCTGGCCAGGTGTGGTGGCTCACTCCTATGATCCCATAGTACTTTGGAAGGCTGAGGTGGGAGCATCTCTTGAGCCTGGGGGCCTGAGGCTGCAGTAGGCATTGATCGTGCCACTGCACTCCAGCCTGGGTGACAGAATGAGACCCTGTCTCAAAGAAAATAAATAAATAAGAGACAGAGCTTGCCCTTCAGGAAGCAGGGATGGTCTGCTTTCTTTCAACTGCTCCTGGCATTTTTCATGTACGTAGATTAGAACTGACAAATGCTGGGAAGAGATAAGACTTTCAATATATTTTTTAATTAAAATAGGAGACATGCTACTTGTAAAATTTTCAAACAACACAGAAGCTTATTAAATACAACACCTGTGTTCCCCACAGCACCCCTAGGCTTGCTGAATCCTCTCCCTCCCTCCCTCCCTCCCTCTCTTCCTTCCTTCCTTTTGTTCTCTCATTCTTCTTTCTTTTTTGAGATGGAATCTCACTGCTGCCCAGGCTGGAGTGCAGTGGTGCGATCTTGGCTTACTGCAACCTCTGCCTCCCGGGTTCAAACGACTCTCCTGCCTCCCAAGTAGTTGGGACGACAGGCATAAACACCATCACGCCCAGCTAATTTTTTTGTGTTTTTATTAGACACGGGGTTCCCCCATTTTGGCCAGGGTGGTCTTGAACTCCTGATAAAAATGGTTAGAAAGGGTCCTGTGTGGACCACCTTGGCCTACCTTGGCCTCCCAAACTGCTGGAATTACAGGCGTGAGCCACCGAACCCGGTGGATTGCTGAATATTTCATCAGACCTTTTTCTCCGCACAACAGGGGACCGGGAGAGTGTGTATGTGAAGAAGAAGATTGAGGGCTATAAAGGGAAGATGGAAGCAGGGAAGCAGGTAGGCCCTGCCCAGCTTAGGGGGCCAGTGTGCCTTTGTGGAGATGAAGAACCCAGAATCCCCTAGGTTTCATAGTAACCCAGCCCTAACAGAGAGGCATATTAGGCTAAAAACCACTGACTCGTACATTTTAAATAGGTGAATTCTATGGAATATAATTTTTTCTCAATAAAGCTTTTGTATTTTTTTAAGAAAAAGGATTTTAAGCCAAGTGAGGTTTCAAATGGTAAACAGAGAAGAAACATTATTTCATTTATTTATAATTTATTGTTTAAGATAGCATCTTGCTGTGTTGCCCAGGCTGGAGTGGAATGGCACCATCATAGTTCACTGTAACCTCAAACTCCAGTGCTCAAGATATGTTCCTGCCTCAGCCTCCCAAGCAGCTGGACCCACAGGCTTGCACCACCACACCCGGCTAAGTTTTAGACTTTTTTTTGAGACCCAGTCTCGGTCTGTTGCCAGGCTGGAGTGCAGTGGCACGATCTTGGCTCACTACAGCCTCTGCCTCCCAGGTTCAAGTGATTCTCCTGCCCCAGCCTCCTGAGTAGCTGGTACTATAGGTATGCGCCACCATGCCCAGCTAATTTTTGTATTTTTAGTAGAGACGGGATTTCACCATGTTGGACAGGATGGTCTCGATCTCCTGACCTTGTGATCCGCTCACCTCAGACTCCCAAATTCTTCGGATTATAGGCGTGAGCCACTGTGCCCAGCCAGTTTTAAACTTTTTTAGAGACAGAGTCTTACTATGTTGTCCAGGCTGGTCTCAAATTTCTGGCCTCAAGCAATTTTCCCAGCTTGGTCTCCCAAAGTGATAAGATGATTGGTGTGAGCCACTGCACCAAGTCTAAGACCCCCCCCCGCTAAAACCCACACACAGGTTGACAGTTTTCAAAGCTAATATATTTACTATTTTGAATAGGAGATTATTTTTTTAGTAAAAAATTTAAATAGTACAGAAGAGAATGCAGTGAAAAGAGAGGCTCCCCTGACATCTGCCCCCCAGTGGAGAGGCAATGGCAGTGCAATGGATTTCTGCTATATCTGTGTATTTATAGAGGGATTGTGTATAGGACATACACATACAGTTAGTCTTTTCCGAGTAGGAAATGTGGAACAGGGAGGGAGAGAAATTTGAGAGGAAAAACATACCCAGGGGATGACAAGTGTATTTATATTCTTGATATCTTTTTCTTTTTGAACAGAGTCTCGCTCCGTCACCCAGGCTGTAGTGCATTGGCATGGTCTCAGCTCACTGCAACCTCCACCTCCTGGGTTCAAGCAGTTCTCCTGCCTCAGCCTCCCAAGTAGCTGGGATTACAGGCACACTCCACCACGCCTGGCTAATTTTTGTATTTTTAGTAGAGACGGGGTGTCACCACGTTGGCCAGGCTGGTTTCAAACTCCTGACCTAAGATGATCCGCCCATCTTGGCCTCCCAAAATGCTGGGATTACGGGCATAAGCCACTGCACCTGGCCTATAATTTTGATTTCTTAGCCTGGGGGGCGGGCATGTAGGTGTTTATTGTAGTAATGCTTATGCTTTGTCATATGCCTTAAAATATTATTATTATTATTATTGAGACGGAGTTTCGCTGTTGTTACCCAGACTGGAGTGCAATGGCAAGATCTCGGCTCACAGCAACCTCCGCCTTCTGGGTTCAGGCAATTCTCCTGCCTCAGCCTCCCGAGTAGCTGGGACTACAGGCGCACACCACCATGCCCAGCTAATTTTTTTTTTTTTTTTTTTTTGAGATGGAGTTTCGCTCTTGTTACCCAGGCTGGAGTGCAATGGCGCGATCTCGGCTCACTGCACCCTTCGCCTCCTGGGTTCAGGCAATTCTCCTGCCTCAGCCTCCTGAGTAGCTAGGATTACAGGCACGCGCTACCACGCCCAGCTAATTTTTTTTTTTTAGTAAAGACGGGGTTTCACCTCATTGACCAGGATGGACTCTATCTTTTGACCTCGTGATCCACCCGCCTCGGCCTCCCAAAGTGCTGGGATTATAGGCGTGAGCCACCGCGCCCGGCCTTTAAAAAATATTTTTTAAGAGTGGGAGCCGCCGCCGCCGCGCTCGGAGCTCGCAGGCGCCGCGTCGCCGTCGCCACCTCCTCCCGCCCGTGCGCCCTCTGCGCGTCCTCGCCGCGCTCCCATCTCCGCCGCTGGCCAGGGGCGCTCTCGGCAGTCCCGGGCCGTGTCCCCGCTTCGGCCCTGCGGCGATGGACACCAAGATCGACAAAGAAGCTTCCCGGGCTGCGTACAACCTGGTGTGCGATGACTGCTCGGCCGTCATCTGCGTGACTTTTAAGTATGACGGCTCCACCATCGTCCCCCGCGAGCAGGGAGCGGAGTACCAGCACTTCATCCAGCAGTGCACAGATGACATCCGGTTGTTTGCCTTCGTGCGCTTCACCACCGAGGATGCAATGAACAAGAAGTCCAAGTTCGCCCTCATCACATGGATCGGTGAGGACGTCAGCGGGCTGCAGCGCGCCAAAACCGGGATGGACAAGACCCTGGTCAAGGAGGTCCTACAGAATTTCGCTAAGGAGTGTGTGATCAGTGATCGGAAGGAGCTGGAGGAAGATTTCATCAAGAGTGAGCTGAAGAAGGCGGGCGGAGCCAACTACGACGCCCAGACGGAGTAACCCCAGCCCCCCCCCCCCCGCCCCGCCAAAGTCATCTGCCTGCTCCCCAGGGGAGGGGACCGCCGGCCTCAGCCACCAGCCCACCAGCTCACAAGGGAGAAAAGAAGCCATGAGAGGCAGCGCCCGCCACCCTGTGTCTGCAGCCCCCACCTTCCTGCTTCTCTTACAACCCTGCTGTGTCCCATCTCAAGACGTTCATGGAACCTCTTTCTTTGATCTTTTTCTTTCCTCCCCCTCTTTTTTGTTCTAAAGGAAAATCATTTTGATGCAAGGTCCTGCCTGCCCGAAGGGCCTCCTGCAGTGACCCCTTTTCCTGGAGTTTCTGTTACATGAGACGAGGTCCGCCAAGTGGGATCTGCACGGTCTCACATTGCTTCCAGAGCCGGGGCCTGTTTTGCCATCTTGGTTTTCTTGGGCCCCTGTTCCTGAGCACCACTCGGGCAGCTGGGCCAGGAGCTGCGCCTGGTGCCTGCAGCCTTCATAAACACACACGTCCATTCCCTAGTCAGACCCAGACCTCCTGGAATCTGCCCCAGCCTCCCTCCTCCCACCTCCAACCAGAGTTGCCTAAGTTGCATGTCTGGCAGAGGCAGGATTGCTTGGCGGTGAGGTCAGGGCTGGCTCAGACCGCATAAGGAGAGAAAATTTGCCTTAAAACTTGCCTGGCAGTGGCTTTACTGCATGGTCTGAAATCACCTGTTCCCACCCTCTTGACAGGCATTTCCTTGTGACACAGAGAAGGGCAAAGGTCTGAGCCCAGAGTTGACAGAGTATTTCAGGGTTCACTTCAGGGGCTCCCAAAGCAATGAGGATGCTAGGAAGAGAGGCCCAGGGTGGGAACTGGGAATTTAAGGATTGCTGGGAATGGATCATTTAGGTTCTGGAAGCTTCTGTGCAAGCTATGAGGATGGCTTAGGCCGCAGGGCTGCTTCACTGAGCGAAGCCCTGGTAACGGCGCCCTGAAAGCCTTCGGCTTCAGTCCTAGGCCCGCGCCATGCACTCAAAAGCATCGTTGTGTTTTGTTTTTAAAGAAAGATGAGAATGGCTTGGTTCTTCATGAGCACATCTGATATAGCTCTTTTTCTTTTTTCCTTGCTCATTTTGTTTTGGGGAAGAAATCTGTACTGCGTTGGGGTTGTGAGGAACATCTCTGCACTCAGTTGACAGAAATAAATGTTTTTTTGTTTTTTTAAAAATATATTTTTTAAAGAGAAAAAGATTAGAAATAGCTAAAATTCATTCAAAAAGAACTTCACCATATATTTTCTTCATTAGGTTAGCTCCAAGGAGTTTTATTTTTTATTTTTAGACAGGATCTCACCCTGTTGCCCAGGCTAGAGTGCAGTGGTGCGATCTCAGCTCACTGCAACCTCTGCCTCCTGGGTTCAAGCAATTCTCCTGCCTCAGCCACCCAAGTAGCTGGAATTACGGGCACTTGCCACCACGCCTGGCTAATTTTTGTATTTTTGTATTTTTAGTAGAGACAGAGTTTCACCATGTTGGTCAGGCTGGTCTCGAACTCCTGACCTAATTATCCACCTGCCGAAAGTGCTGGGATTACAGGTGTGAGCCACTATGCCCAGCCCCCAAGGAGTATTTTATATATTGGAAGTGATTACATAACTGTTACTTACAGCTGATACTCTGTTTTTGCTTAATTTTAAAATAAAAGTGAGGGAAATGAGGGGTTCTGGCCTGATGAACTCAGGGCCTGGAGTGTAAGGCTTGGCTGGTGCATCTGGTCAGTTTCTGAGCCACCTAGTGTTAATGACATAAAATCTTTGTGAGCAGCCTCCAGGACTGAGCCTCAGAGATCAGAAACTGATGGGCTGGGCACAGTGACTCATTCCTGTAATCCCAGCACTTTGGGAAGCCAAGTGGGGTGGATCTCCTGAGGTCAGGAGTTCAAGATCAGCCTGGGCAAAATAGCAAAACCCCATCTCCACTAATAATACAAAAATTGGCTGGGTGATGTGGCTCATGCCTGTGATGAGCAAAACCCCATCTCCACTAATAATACAAAAATTGGCTGGGTGATGTGTGGCTCATGCCTCCTAGCACTTTGGGAGGCTCAGACGGGCAGGTTGCCTGAGTTCAGGAGTTTGAGACCAGCCTGGGTGGGCAACATGGTGAAACCCTGTCTCTACTAAAATACAAAAACATTAGCCGGGTGTGGTGGCATGTGCCATGTTATAGAGACTATTGGGGTGGCTATTTTTCTCAGGGCCAGAGATTTCCTGGGAGAAGCTGAGCAGGAAAGAACAACACAGAACCAGCTCTCCTTGCAGAGGAAAAAGCACACACAAAGGCCCTGAGCTGGAGGACCTTTGGCTTGTCTAAGGAACAGTGGAAAGGCCAAGGTGTCCAGAGCATGGGGGAAAGGAACAGGTGATGCCACACAAGGTCAGAGAGTTGGGCAAGGGTAGGGCCATTTGAACTTTGTAAACTACAAAAAGGAGTTAGGATTTTATTCCAGCCACACTAAGAAGCCACTGGGCTTTTAAGTAAGGTAGCAAATGATCTATAAGTCTAAAATAGGAACACTAGCACTCACTAAAGCAAAATACTTTCACACATTTTAACAATGAAGTTTTTAATCAGATTTTTCTAGATGGTATCATATTCAAGACTTTCTCAACAGGTAGATGTTAGGTACATGTTGATTGTTTAGTAAGGGTGAGTACTCTGTCTTTGTTAGATTTTAACTTAAAAAAGCATTGCAGTTCAGGGGTCCCGAGCCACTTGTAGGTTCAATGATTTGCTAGGGGGACTCACAGAATTCAGAAGAATGATTATATTCATGGTTATTTATTTATTTTTGAGATGGAGTCTCACTCTGTCGCCCAGGCTGGAGCGTAGTGGTGTGATCTAAGCTCACTGCAAATGCTGCCTCCCAGGTTCAAGCAATTCTCCTACCTCAGCCTCCTGAGTAGCTGGAATTACAGGCACCCACCACCATGTCCACCTAATTTTTTTGCGTTTTTAGCAGATATGGGGCCTCATCATGTTGGCCAGGCTGGTCTCCAAGTCCTAACCTCAAATGATCTGCCTATCTTGGCCTCCCAAAGTGCTGAGGGTTATAGTTTATTGCAGAGAAAGAATACAGAACAACCTCACTCCTCATGCAGAGGGATGAGGCACAGAGGCCCAAGGGACAGCAGGCACAAGCTTCCTCAGGAGTCTCTCCCACTGGAATCCCATGGACAGTGCTTAATTGTTCCAGCACAATCCCTGACAATTCACATGGAGTACTGCTAAACAGGGAAGCTCATTTGAGCCTTGGTGTCTGGGGTTTTGATTGGGAGTCAGTCATGTGGATGTGGCTGACTAACCATGTGGCTGACCTTAGTCTCTAGGTCCTCCAAAAGTCAAGCTGCTAGTGTGTGGCCCAACGTCCCCCAAGCCACAAATCAATTGGCATATAGGATCTTGGTGGCCCAAGGCCCCCAGATAAACAAAGGCACCTTATTAGGCAGGACATTCCAAGCTTAGAGGTTACCACCCAGGAGCTGAGTGAAGGCCAAACGTTTCTTTGGGCAAGGTTAATCTTTTGTGTGTGTGTGAGTGTGTGTGTGTTGCTTTTTTTTTTTTTGAGACAAAGTCTAACTGTGTCACTCAGGCTACAGTGTAGTGGCATATGGTCAGAGCTCACTGTAACCTCTGCCTCCTAGGTTCAAGAGATTCTCCTGCCTCAGCCTTCCAAGCAGCTGGGAATACAGGCACATGCCACCACACCCAGCTAATTTTTTTATATTTTAAATAGAGACAAGGTTTTGCCATATTGGCCAGGCTGGTCTTGAACTCCTGACCTCAAGTGATCCACCTGCCTTGGCCTCCCAAAGTGCTGGGATTGCAGGCCTGAGCCACCACACCTGGACAGCTAATCCTTTACTGCAGAATTGTGATCATACATTTTCTACTAAAGAAGCTTTATCATTTGTCTCATGTATGTTTCTTCAATGGTCACTCTGGCTACTAGGCAGAAAACAGATTCTAGGATGCAAGAGTGGAATCAGGAACACCAGGGAGGAGGTGCTGCAGTGATGTGGGAGAGGACTGATGATAATACCATCCTTGCAGCTGTCAGACATTGCCAGAGTATTCACTGTGTGCCAGGCATTGTGACAAGGGCTATACATAAAATACCACATTTAAGCACTGCATTGCTTCTTGGAGGATATGACATCGAATTTTCTCACCTTAGAAATAAACAGCAGGCTAGAGAAGACATGCTCAAAGACAGATGGCTAGCCGAAGGCAGAGGCTGCTCCAGAACTCAAGCCCCCTCTCTTGCTACCCTCTCTCCAAAGGTAGCAGTCTCTCCAAAGGGCCCAGATATTGGCACTCCAGAGAAATCTACCTTAAAAAAAAAAAAACTTTAAAAAACTGATAGATGATTGTACACATTTATGAAGTACATGCAGTATTTTGATGCAAGCATACAATAGCTAATGATCAGATGAGGGTAATTAGGACACCCATCTCCTAAAACATTTAATATTTCTTTGTGTTGGGAACATTCCAAATCTTTCCTTCTAGCTATTTCGAAATATACATTAAATGATAGTTAACTAGTCACCTTACTGTGCTATCAAACAATAAAATGAATTCCTTCTATCTAACTGTATGTTTATGTTCATACCCATTAACCAACCTCTCTTCATCCATGCCCTGTTCCTAGCCTCTGGCTACCATTATTGTATTTTCCTTTTTTTCTTTTTTGAGATGAAGTCTCGCTCTTGTCCCCCAGGCTGAAGTGCAGTGGCACAATCTCAGTTTACTGCAACCTTCGCCTCCCAGGTTCAAGCGATTCTCCTGCCTCAGCCTCCCGAGTAGCTGGGATTACAGGCACCTGCCACCACGTCTGGCTAATTTTTGTATTTTTAATAGAGATGGGGGTTTCACCGTGTTGGCCAGGCTGGTCTTGAACTCCTGACCTCTGGTGATCTGCCCGCCTTGGCCTCCCAAAGTGTTGGGATTACAGTGTGTGACTGTGCCCGACCTCATTATTCTTTCTCCCTCCATGAGATCAACTTTAAGTTTCTATCCATAAGTGAGGACATGGAATATTTGTCTTTCTGTGCCTGGCTTATTTCACTTAACATAATGACCCCCAGTTCCATTTATGTTGCTGCAAATGACAGGATCTCCCTGTTTTATGGCTGAATAATATTCCATTGCATGTAAGTACCACATTCTCTCCAACTGCTGACGGACACTATGGTTAATTCCACATCTTACCTATTGTGAATAGTGCTGCAATACACACAGGAGTGCAGCTGTTTCTTCCACATAGGGATTTCCTTTCTTTTGGATATATACACAGCAGCAGGATTGCTGGATCATATGGTAGTT
Organism: Saguinus oedipus; assembly: GCA_031835075.1. Lineage (NCBI taxonomy): Eukaryota > Metazoa > Chordata > Mammalia > Primates > Cebidae > Saguinus > Saguinus oedipus. The sequence goes on along the minus strand of CM063183.1, from coordinate 94,174,292 downwards.
CTATTTTCAGTTTTCTGAGGGATATTCAGACTGTTTGCCATAGTGGTGGAACTAATATACATTCCCCTCAACTCAACGGTGTACCACTGTTATCCTTTTTCCACAGCCTTGCCATTATCTACTCTTTTTTGTCATTTTGATAATAGACATCTTAACTAGGGTAAGACAATATCTCATTGTGGTTTAGACTTGATAATTAGTAACGTTGAGCATTTTTCATATACCTATTGGCCATTTGTATATCTTCTTTTGATAAATGTCTTCAAACTTTTAAATCTAGTTATTTGACATTTTGCCATTGAGTTGAGTTCCTCATATGTTCTGGTATATGACAATGGTTTGCATTACCGTTTATTAGATGCATAGTTTGCAAATATTTTTTCCCTTTCCGTAGGTTGTCTTTTCATGCTGTTGATTCTTTCCTTTGCTGTTCAGAAGCTTTTTAACTTGACATAATCCCATTGATCTATTTTTGCTTTTGTCGCCTGTGCTTTTGAGTTCTTCTCCATAAAATCTTTGCCCAGATTAATGTCCTAAGGTGGTTCCCTTATGTTTTCTTTTAGTAGTTTTATAGTTTCAAGTCTTATATATCAGTCTTTAATTCATTTTGATTTGATTTTTATAGATGGTGTGAGAGAGGGGGTCTACTTTTATTCTACATATGGATATTCTGTTTTTCCACTACCATTTATTGAAGATACTCTCCTTTTGCCAGTATATGTTCTTAGAGACTGTCAAAAATAAGTTGGCTGTAAATGTATAAATTTATTTCTGGGTTCTCTATTCTATTCCATTGGGTTATGAGCCATGGTTTCATACATGCCATGCTGTTTTGGTTATTATAGCATTGTGGTATATTTTGAAGTCAGGGAGTGTGATGCCTTCAGCTTTGTTTGGTTACAGGTTATTGCAGAGAAAGAATATAGAGGGAAGCAGAAGGAAGAGGCACACATGCCCAAGGAACAGCAATCCTTTTTGCTCAGGATTGCTTTGGCTCTTTGGTGTCTTTTGTGGTTCCATATAAATTTTAGGATTTTTTTTATTTCTGTGAAGAATGACATTGGTATGTTGATAGAGAGTATGTTGAATCTGTAGATTGCATTGGGTACCATGGACATTTTAGCAATATTCTTTCAATCCATTAGCATAGAATATCTTTCCATTTCTGTGTGTGTCTAATGTGGTTTGGCTGTGTCCTCACCCAAATCTCATCTTGAATTGCAGCTCCTGTATTTCCCATGTGTTGTGGGAGGGACCCAGTTGGAGATGATTGAATCATGGAGTGCAGTTTCCCCTATACTGTTCTCATAGTAGTGACTAAGTCTCATGAGATCTGATAGTTTTATAGGGGGAAACCTCTTTTGCTTGGTTCTCATTCTCTTGCCTGCTACCATGTAAGACATGCCTTTTGCCTTCCACCATGATTGTGAGACCTCCCCAGCCATTTGGAACTATCAGTCCATTACACTTCTTTTTCTTTATAAATTACCCAGTCTTGGGTAAGTCTTTATCAGCAACATGAAAACTGACAAAAACAATGTCCTCTTTAACTTCTTCCATCAGCGTTTTATACTTGTCATTGTACAGATATATTTTTTTTTCCCTTGAACCATAAAATTTTATTGGCAGGTCAGGGGAAGCGCTGGGGATAAGGGTCCCTTCCTTCCCATCTCCTCACCCAGGAGACACCCTCCGAAGGACAGCAGAAGCCCCGGGCCTGCTGCCTACTCAGAGGACCTCGGAGGCGTACAGGTTGTTGTAGCGATCTTCCTGGCCCTCCAGCAGGCTGCGGTAGGTGGCGATCTCCTAGCCGCGACTTGACGTCCAAGAGCCGATGGTACTCCTGATTCTGCTGCTCACTATCAGCCCGCACATTGCCCAGCTGGGCTTCAATACCGCTGATCCGCGCCTGGATCTCCGCCAGCTGGGCTCCGAAGCGTGCCTCCGTTTCTGCCAGTGTGCCTTCCAAGCCGGCTTTCATGCTCAGCTGTGGCTGCAGCTCAATCTCAAGACCCTGGAGGGTAGCTGCAGGTCACTGACCTCGGTGTTGCTCATCTGGAGCTGCTCCCTGTGGCCAGCGACCTCGCGGTTCAGTTCTTCAGTCCAGCTGGTGAACTAGGCTTCAGCATCCTTCCAGTTCTGCTCAGCCATGACCTCATATTGGCTTCGCATGTCACTCAGGATCTTGGCGAGATCGGTGCCTGGAGCCGAATCCACCTCCACACTGACCTGGCCTCCCACTTGACCCCTCAGCACACTGAGTTCCTCCTCATGGTTCTTCTTCGGGTAGGCCAGCTCTTCCTTCAGCCCTTCAATCTGCATTTCCAGGTCAGTCCTGACCAGGGTCAGCTCATCCAGCACTCTGCGCAGGCCGTTGATGTCGGCCTCCATGCTCATGCGCAAAACCTGCTCCGTCTCAAACTTGGTTCGGAAGTCATCTGCAGCCAGACGGGAATTGTCGATCTGCAGGACAATCCTGGAGCTCTCAATGGTGGCACCAAGAATCTGGTCCTGCAGGTCCTGGATGGTCTTGTAGTAGTGGCTGTAGTCGCGGGAGAGCCCGGGCCCCTGCTTCTGGTACCAGTCGCAGATCTTCACCTCCAGCTTGCCGTTGGCCGCCTCCAGAGCACGCACCTTGTCCAGGTAGGAGGCCAGGCGGTCGTTGAGGTTCTGCATGGTGAGCTTCTCGTTGCCCGCCAGCAGCCCGTCAGAAGCGGCCAGGATGCCGCCACAGCCGCCGCCGTAGCCCCTCAAGGAGGACGAGGACATGAAGCAAGCGGAGGACGTGGACATGAAGCGAGCAGAGGACACGGACACTCCGCGGCCGCCGGAGCCCCCGTGTATGCTGGGCGCGCGAAAGGCTACACCTGGCCCAAAACGCATGGAGCCGCCACCCAGGCCTCCGAAGGACGACGTGGACGACGACTAGCATAGCTGTAGGAAGTCATGGCGAGGCGGAGTACGGACGGAGCGACCCTGGTCCCAGAGGCTGCGATCACGGGAGGCCTGTACAGATATTTTACTTATTTAGTTACATTTATTTTTAGGGTTGTTTTTTTTTTGTAGCTACCTACATGGGATTGCTTTCTTGGTTTATATTTCATATTGTTTGCTGTTGGCGTATAGAAATGCAATGATTTTTGTATGTTGATTTTGTATCCCACAACTTTACTAAATTTATCAGTTCTAACAGACTGTTGGTAAAGTTTTTCTAAATATAAGATCATGTCATCTGCAACGTAGATAATTTGACTTTTTCCTTCCCTATTTGGATACTCTTAATTTCTTTATCTTGCCTAGTTGCTCTGGCTAGGACTTCTAGTATTATGTTGAATAAAAGTGGTGAAAGTGGGCATACTTGACTTGTTCCAGATCTTAGAGGAAAGGCTTTCTGTTTTTCCCCATTCCATATGATATAACCCATACATTTGTCATACATGGTCCTTATTGTTTTGACAATGTTCCTTCTATACCCAGTTTGTTGACAACTTTTATCATGAAGGGAGGTGTAATATTTTTTCAAATGCTTTTCACCATCTATTGAAATGATCATATGGCTTTTTAATTGCATTTTCGGTTTTGGGGTACATGTGAAGAACATGCAGGATTGTTGCATAGGTACACACATGGCAGTGTGATTTGCTGCCTTCCTCCCCATCACCTACATCTGGCATTTCTTCCCAAGCTATCTCTCCCCAACTCCCCACCCCCCACTGTACCTCCCCTATTTCCCCCCATGCTCTCTCTCCCCAACTCCCCACCCCCTGCTATCCCTCCCCTGTTTCCCCCCAACAGACCCCAGTGTGTGATGATCCCCTCCCTGTGTCCATGTGTTCTCATTGTTCAACACCCACCTATGAGTAAGAACATGTGGTGTTTGATTTTCTGTTCTTGTGTCAGTTTGATGAGAATTATGGCTTCCAGGTTCATCCATGTCCCTACAAAAGACACGAACTCATCATTTTTGATGGCTGCATAATATTCCATGGTGTATATGTGCCACATTTTCCCTGTCCACATTTGGGTTGGTTCCAGGTCTTTGCTATTGTAAACAGTGCTGCAATGAACATTCATGTGCATGTGTCCTTATAGTAGAATTATTTATAATCCTTTGGATATATACCCAGTAATGGGATTGCTGGGTCAAATGGAATTTCTATTTCTAGGTCCTTGAGGAATCGCCACACTGTCTTCCACAATGGTTGAACTAATTTACACTCCCACCAACAGTGTAAAAGTGTTCCTATTTCACCATATCCTCTCCAGCATCTGTTGTCTCCAGATTTTTTAATGACTGCCATTCTAACTGGCGTGAGATGGCAACTCAATGTAGTTTTGATTTGCATTTCTCTAATGACCAGTGATGATGAGCATTTTTTCATGTGTTTGTTGGCCTCATGTATGTCTTCTTTTGTAAAGTGTCTGTTCATATCCTTCGCCCACTTTTGAATGGGCTTGTTTGATTTTTACTTGTAAATCTGTTTTAGTTCTTTGTAGATTCTGGATATCACCCCTTTGTCAGATGGGTAGATTCTTTTTCTTTTTTTTGAGAAAGAATCTTGCTCTGTCACATAGGCTGCAGTGCAGTGGCACCATCATAGCTCACTGTAGCCTTGAATTCCTGAGCTCAAGCAGTCCTCCCACCTCAGCAGCCTCCCAATTAGCTGGGACCACCATGCCTTACCATGCCACCATGCCCAGCTAATTTTTTACTTTTTTTTAAAGACAAGGTCTTGCTATGATGCCCAGGCTAATCTTGAACTCCTAGTCTTAAGCAATCCTCCTGCTTGGCCTCCCGAAGTGCTTGAATTTTTGTCTCACATACACCTTATCCACATAGCCTAAAGGTAATTTTATATAATATTTTAAAATAATTTTGTGATGAAACAAAGTTTTGACTGTGACCTGCCATGTGAGGTCAGAAAATAAATTTTCCACTGTGGCATCATGTATGTCAGTGCTCAAAAGTTTTCAGATTTTGGAGCATTTTGGATTTTTGGATTAGGGATGCTCAACCTGTGTAATGTGGGAGCCCATATTCAAAAATCTTTTTACTGATGCGAGTTATAAGCAAAAAAGCTTGGAAAACACTGATTTATTAGATATCATTTAGAAACTATTCCAAAAATCAACCATTGACCTTTGATTTCATACAAATTTATATATTGTTTGTAAATATATGCAGTTTTGTAGTTTTACTTGTGTACGTCTTTACTGCATAAAAACTCTTAACATTCAGATATAAAACAAGTTTATGTTTTCTGTTCGAATATATAACCCTGCACAACTCAATGAGCCAGAAACTTGTCTCCTTTTCTCCCTGAAGCCACTATGTCAGCAGGTCCTGGGAATTCTATATCTTTTGTTTTTTGAATGTGTTTGCCTCTCTCCATCTCCATTGCCTGTACCCTAGTCCAGTGGAGAACAACTCATTTAGTAGAAAAGGGGAAATTGTAGCTCAGGAGCCACAGAGGAAGATATATGTGAAGTAAACAAATTTCTTGAGAAAAAAATCTGGGAGTCTGAACACTTGGAGGCCCCAGGAAGATAGTGAAGGAACTGTTTTAGCAAAATGAGGAGGTAAGTTGAGATTAAAGAGCACATAAGATTAGGAAATGGAATTCAGAACAGGAGAACCAGCAAAAGGAGGTCTCAGGAAAGTAGCTAACTACCAGGTCTAAAGGTCCTAAAATACATATTGGAACTCTGCAGTGGGGCAGGAGCAGTGATGAATACAACTGCCAGCCATTGACATACTTGGGCCACTGGGAAATTAGATCTGAGTATTTGGATAAATATTAGTGATAAATACATATGAAGAAGTACACAAAAATAGATGCAATTATGAACTTCAGGAAAAACACAAGGCTATTGGAGGGGAGAAGAACATAATTTTGGTGTATCATCTGGCTTGGCAGTCAGCAACATCACATTATGTAAATTTTGGTGATTCATTTAACTAAATGTTATGACAGAACCTCACTGGGAAAATAGGGAGGGAAAGTTAAGAGAAAGGGAGCACATAAAAGTACTAAAATCCCAACTGCCAAAAATAATAGATAATGCCTCAAAGTTATAAACCAAGAAAGGGCAGTAAAAACATTATTTGTTTATTTGTTTACTTTGCAGATGAAAGCCAAGAATCTAGGTTTTAATAAGCTTCCAGGTGATTTTGATAAATATTCAATAAATTTTCACCCTTCTGGTGTGTTTCCTGCCAAATCAAGGCATACATTTCTTGTGATTAACAGGAATTCTGTATCAATTACATTTTTTATATACAATGCTGTGTTTATAGGACACTGTGTGCTGTTGAGTGTTGAGAAAAGAAGGAGGGAAAGTAGACAATGGTCTCTTCTGGCAAGTATGGGGGACACCTCAAGATTGGAATGACCAGAACTTTTCATGGGCGAGCAGATGGATCTCTGAGGGTTTAATCAGGTGTGATAAATAGAGCTGAGTGGAGTGAGAAAATCTAAATGAAGGCTATGTAGGGCAGGTTGGGTGTGGTAACGCACACCTGCAGGGAAGCCAAGGCACAAGGATTGCTTGAGGCCAGGAGTATGAGAACAGCCTAGACAACATCACAAAACCCGACTGACCCTGTCTCTAAAAATCAATTCAAAAATTAGTTGGGTCTGGGTGTGGTGTGGCTCATGCCTATAATCCCAGAACTTTGGGAGGCCAAGGAGGGTAGATCACTTGAGATCAGGAATTTGAGACTAGCCTGACCCAACATGGTGAAACCTCATCTCTACTAAAAATACAAAAATTAGCTGGGTGTGGTAGTGCACGCCTGTAGTTCCAGCTCCCCCAGAGGCTGAGGCAGGAGGATTGCTTGAATCTGGGAGGTGAAGGTTGCAGTGAGCTGAGATGGCACCACTGCACTTCAGCCTGGGCTATAGAGCTTGACTCTGTCTCAAAAAAAAGGAAACTACTATTTGTTGGGTTTTGGTGTTATGTCAAAGAATAGCCACAATTTATGTAATTTTTGTATAAAAGGATGTCTCCAAAAAATAATTTTTAAAAATAAAAATTGGCCGGGCACAGTGGCTCAAGCCTGTAATCCCAGCACTTTGGGAGGCCGAGGCAGGTGGATCACGAGGTCAAGAGATCGAGACCATCCTGGTCAACATGGTGAAACCCCATCTCTACTAAAAATATATAAAAAAATTAGCTGGGCATGGTGGCATATGCCTGTAATCCCAGCTACTCAGGAGGCTGAGGCAGGAGAATTGCCTGAACCCAGGAGGCGGAGGTTGCGGTGAGCCGAGATCGCGCCATTGCACTCCAGCCTGGGTAACAAGAGCAAAACTCCATCTCAAAAAAATAATAATAATAAAATAAAAATAAATAAAAATTAGTTGGGCATGTTGGCACATACCTGTAGTCCCAAATAGTTGAGAGGCTGAGGCAGGAGGATCGTCTGAACCCAGGAGTTTGAGGCTGCAGTGAGCCATGATTATGCACTCCACTGCATTCCAGCCTGGGTGACAGAGTGGGGGAAAAAAAGATGACATAGGGGAAAAATCTGGGAGGAAATATTCAAGTAAGAAGAGAATTCAAGCCAATAGAACTTTTTTTTTTTTTTGAGGAGTCTTGCTCTGTTGCCCAGGCTGGAGTGTAGTGGTGCCATCTCAGCTCACCACAACCTCTGCTTCCCGTGTTCAAGTGATTCTCCTGCCTCACCCTCCAGAGTAGCTGATATTATAGGCATGCGCCACCACGCCTGGCTAATTTTGTATTTTTTTTCTTTTTTTTCTTTTTTTGGCCAAGTCAATATTTTATTTTAAAAAACACACAAATACTTGCACAATGGTTACAGAGAGATGGAGAGGAGACGCGAGGTCTCCTTGGGCCCAGGCTGACCACATAGTGTTTCTACAGGCACGCCTCACTTCAGGAAAGTGGGTATCTCTAAGACCAACTGACAAGCCCGATAAATTAGGAGGGGGCTTTGTTTCTTAAGGCTTCACTCCCCTGAGAAGTGAGAAGTAGAAGGGATTTCGGCAGGAGTATTCACAAACCCCTCCAGCTGTGCTAAGTGGGGTGAGTCAGTACCTGAGGTAGTTCTAGAAGCAGAAAGGCCGAAAGCAGAATTCCCTGGAGGCTGCTTTCCTTTCCCAGAAGGGAGGAATTTTCCCCCGGAAGGCAGGAGAAAGAGTTTCCGGCCAGCTCAGGAGCTCAAGAAGCTGGCTTCCTGGGAAAGCAGGAAGAGGGTGCAGACCTTTCCTAGTGCCCAGCAGCCTGGCAGGGCTTTGGTACAGGAACACAGGTCCAGAGGCCTTGCCTGGGGCACACGTCCTGCTCTCTGCAAAGCTCCTGAGGCGCCGAGGGGCTGTGGCTTCGTCAGAGGCTGCATCTGTGGACTGGGTTACACAGGAGACCTCGTAGAACAGCCACATGCTTGCCATGCAGAGGAAGGTGGTTGCGAAACCAAAGATCGCTCTGGCTACCAGTCCACTCTGGTTGTAACTCTTGGAAGCTGCCATGATGGAGGCGATGAGGAGGAGCAGGGTACAGATTAGATAACGCAGAAGTTCTGACAGAGGCCAGCTGATACAGGTGAGCACGCGGTAGAAGCGGAAGAGGTGGGCCAGGTAAAAGACGAGGATCATTATCAAGAGTCGCAAATGGTGACCACTTTCAAAGAGCTGTAGGCACTGTAGTCAGTCCACAGGAAGCTCCGCACGCAGATGAAGACAATCAGCGGGGTGACCATCTGCACCACTTTCAGCAGGGCCTCACGGGTGTGGGGGTAGCCGGGGTCCTGCAGCCCCTCCAGGGGGCTCGCGCCAGGCTGGGCCGCGCCGGCCCCGGGTCCGAGGGCGCCGCCGCTGCTGCAGGTGGTGCGGACGAGCCCCGCTCCGTGCGACATCGCACGGCCCCAGCTCACTGGCCGCCTCCCGGGGCCGCGGCCGAGACCAGATCTAATTTTGTACTTTTAGTAGAGATGAGGTTTCTGTCTTTCTTCTTTCTTTCTTTCCTTTTCTTTTTTTCAATTCTCTTTCTTTCTTTCTTTCTTTTTTCTTTCTTTCTTCTAGCTAGTCTTTCAGGATCAGAGATGGGGTTTCTCTATATTGGTCAGGCTGGTCTTGAACTCCTGACCTCAGGTGATTCACCCACCTCCCAAAGTGGGTGGGATTACAGGTGTGAGCCACCGCGCCTGGCCTACCCTTTATTTTCTTAATTAAAAAAACAAAAACAAAACCCATGTAAACAAAAAAACACCTGTACCCCCCAAACTATGAAATACAATTTTTAAAAAGATGAAAAAAAATTTTTAATATATATTTTCTCCCCAAAAATAAAATAAAAATACATTTTAAAAAAGAATTGAGGTGGCACTTAACTAGATAATTCTTGAGCACTGACATGGTTCAGCGCGGACTGGAATCGATGGTGGTAATCAATGGCGAAATACATGTACATTTCTGTTGGTTTACGGACCGGGCATGTCTGGGAAATGCCACCCGATGGTTCTCAGCCCAGACTGCACATCAGACTCACCTGAAGAGGTGGGGTTTATTAATATCTGAATTATCATCTCTGGGGGTGGGACCAGGAATTTGTAACCACTCCCCGTGGGTTTCTAATGCACAGCTAGTGCCCAGGATAAGGGCCCTAGCTCTTATCTAAGAGCTAAGTAAGACGTGGTACAGAAAACGATTTTGTAAATGAATATTAATTGGAGACATGTCCTCGAAATCGTGTTAAGAGAAAAAAAAACAAGTACAAAAAAGCTCATAGTGCAGTATGATTCAATTTCTGCAAAAAAAAAGAGGGTAAGACTAGAAATTAACCGTAGTTATGAGAAATGTGTGACAATTACTATATTTAAAAAAAAATTGTTTCTGAGACGTAGTCTCGCCTGTCGCCCGAGCTGGAGTGCAGTGGTGATCACAGCTCACTGCAGCCTGGGACTCTCCGGGTCTCAACCAACCCTCCCGCCTCGGACTCTGAAGAGTGCAAGGATTACAGGTACCCGCCACAGCGCCCGACCTGGATTTACAATATTTTTACTACGAATAGTTAACAGATATTATATTAAGAAAATATTAGCATCTTAGGTGCATTTTTCCAAATAATAATGTAGACAGCATTTACTGGAACCGTCTGGCACCAGGTCCTGCCCTGGGGACCGCCAAGGGGCGGCTTTCCCTCGCAGCTGCGCAGAAGCGCGACGGCCTCGGGCAGTCCCTCCGCGGAACCTCAGCCAGGCCATCCCTAAACATTGCCCGCCCGACCTCGCCCCGCCCCTCCGTTCCACTCCCAGGCGCCGCCCCCCTCCCCGCTCCCGCTTCCGGCCAATTCGCCCCGCCTACCCCGCGTCTCCACAAGCTGTCACTGGCTTCACTCCATAAGCCTCGCTTTAGCCGGGCGCTGGCCCTCTCCGCGGCGGTCTGGTTTCCCCGACGTGTTTTGTTTGCGACGCTGTCGTGTAACAGCGCGCTTTACGGCCGCGGGGACGGAGCCAGCCGGCGCCAAGGCCCCTCGGGCCGGGAAGCGGGGAAGGAGAGCAAGGTTGATGCCCGGCGGAGGGGCGAGCACGGCGTCTGGCCCGCTTTTCACCGCCGCGGAGCAGAGAGGGTCCCAGGAGGCGTCAGGGTCGGCGTCCAGGAGCAGCTTCGGGGGCTCCAGCGGCGACAGAGGCGGAGCAGGCGGCCCCGGGTCCGGGAGGGGAAGCCCTGGGGGCTCCGCGGGCAGGATGAGCTTGACCCCGAAGGAGCTCTCGAGCCTGCTAAGCATCATCTCGGAGGAGGCGGGCGGCGGCAGCACCTTCGAGGGCCTGTCCACCGCCTTCCACCACTATTTCAGCAAGGCCGACCACTTCCGTTTGGGCTCGGTGCTCGTCATGCTGCTCCAGCAGCCCGACCTGCTGCCCAGCGCGGCGCAGCGCCTCACGGCGCTCTACCTGCTCTGGGAGATGTACCGCACCGAGCCGCTGGCTGCCAACCCCTTCGCGGCCAGCTTCGCGCACCTTCTCAACCCCGCGCCGCCAGCCCGCGGCGGCCAGGAGCCGGACCGCCCTCCGCTCTCAGGTACCTCCTGAAGCCAGCTGTGCCGTGTGGATAGCGTTAGATTCCGCGGCTTTCCACCTGCGTTGCTGGGAACTCACCTGCAAGGGAAATTAACACTCCCTGTGAAATGAGCATCCCCTTTTTCCTTCTCCTTCTGCCTCCCCACGCTCCTCATTCCCTCCGGCCACACCGGCCTCAACTCTAAAGAATGGAGAGGTGGTAGCCTAATTGCAAGTTCGTGACACCGAAAATGATTTCTTTGTACTCACCATCACATCATACAGCTCATTGTAGGTCATGACATGTTTAGTGTCTCAAATACGGTTCGTTATTGAAAGCCCATCTGTGGTGTGTGAAGTTAAAACCAATGATAAGACTGCATCTGTCCCCGGTTTTCAGTCTCAAAGGAGAACGTAGAAGTCAGTATTAAGAAGGTGAAGAAGTTGTTGGGCGGAAATGTACATGAAACCCCGTGAAAGACTTAGCAGCCGCCGTCCTGTTAGTGATGAGGGGCAGAGGATAGAAAGCCTCAAATTGATGGTCTTGCGGTTAAAAAACACATGATTTACTGGACATTATGTAAAGTGCATACATGGTGTACATTACATAAAATGTATTTACCATCGTGTGGCGTTGGTGAGACCAAACTAGTAGGTTAGCTACAAGGCTGCATTTTTTTTGTTGTTTTTAAGCTCAAGCAGGGGATCCTTTATGTGGATTTGCTTTGGGAGAAGACTTGCAGTCAGAAAACAAGAAAAATGGCTTGGTGACAAGGGGACCTGAAGGATTTAGGGATCAGTGTAGTGGAGGAAGCAGATAGAGATTAGGAAACAGCTTGATCTTACATTCCGTAACCAGTATTAGGTAGGGCCTGCTATTCAGCGAGTCAAGGTTAAGATAGCAGATTTTGAGTTAATACAAGGAGTCTGTTTTTATGGTACAGAAGGCTTCTGCATTTCTAGTTAGTGTTCCTGCCTGGAACCACATCACAGTCTTCTGATTGGTGTCTAGTAGTGCCCATATCTAAGAAGGGCAACGCTTTGTATTGGCCTGAGATGCCCTTAGGGTACAGGTACTTAACCTGCTTTTAAGAAGCTTGTGACTGCCCAGAAAATGAATGTGACATAAGTTTGTGGTCAAAACTCACCACCCAGGCCTGGCGAGGTGGCTCACGCCTGTAATCCCAGCACTTTTGGAGGCTGAGGTGGTGAGGGATGAGGGTGGGAATTGCTTGAAGCCAGGAGTTTGAAACCATCTTGGGCAACATAGCAAGATCGTGTCTTTACAAAAAATTTTTTAAAAATTGCTGGGCATGGTGTAGCTCACACCTGTAGTCTCAGCTGCTCAGGAGGTTGAAGCAGGATGATCACTTGAGCCTAGTAGTTTAAGACTGCAGTGAGTTAGGATCACACCACTGGGTAACAGTGAAACCCTGCCTCGAAACACACACACAGAGACAACCACCACCCTGGGGTGCTTGTATTAGAGGATTGGGACACTGTGGGATTTAGGTCAGAGGGTCCTTTGAAGAACAGGTAAGGCAAACGAACTGTGACTTACATAATGTCATTCTCATAGACAGTGAATCTAAACCCACACCTACTCTATAGACCATTGTAGATACAGATTTGCCATGGATGGGATGGCAGTTGCCAGAGAAGGAATCCATGTGTGGACTATATTTAACTCTTTTGTGCCTCAGATTCCTCATCTGTAAAATGCAAATAGTAACAGTTCTCAGCTGGTAGAGTTATTACAAAGAATACAATTACCTATGAGTGTTACCCACTATTATCATTGCCATTATTAAAGTAGATAGGGATGGCGTGTAGATAACACAGAAGAGAAAATGTCAGTGTCAACACCCCACCCCCAGAGCTGCTGCTGATGAATGTTTAGGGTAAGACATTTAGTGGGTATGTCTTCAGAATGCTTTTCCGATGATTCTGAACAGAGGCAGGGCTGCAATTGTGTAATGCTGGGTAGTACAAAGGAAACAACGACCACCTGTGGAGCCAGATAAATTCTCAAAAGGAGTGATATTTTTGCTGGATATTGATTAGGGATGTGGGTGGGAGGGCAGGAGTGGCTCTGTCACATATTACTAAATAATTGGGTGTAAGACCTGGTGCAGTGGCTCATGCCTCAATCCCAGGACTTGCACTTCGGGAGGCTGAGGTGGGCAGATCACTTGAAGCCAGGAGTTTGAGACCAGCCTGGCCAACATGACGAAACTCCGTCTCTACCAGAAATACAAAAATTAGCCTGGTGTGATGGTGCACTCCTGTAATCCCAGCTACTCAGAAGTCTGAGGCAGGAGAATTGCTTGAACTTGGAAGGCGAAAGCTGCAGTGAGCTGAGATCTCACCACTGCACTTCAGCCTGGGGAACAGAGAGACTCTGCCTCAAAAACAACAACAATAAAAAACTAAATGTAGAAGTTGAGGGATTTTGTGCATCTGGGGTGTAGGGTACGTGGATGGGAGAGAAGGTCAAGAATGAAATTAGGAACGTACATTGGGACCAGATTATGAAGGGTCTTGTAATGATACAGAAATTTGGCTTTAATTCTGTGTGAACAGGTTAAGTAATGTGATCAGATTTGTACTCTAGAGATATAACTAAATGGTGAGAGGTAGTGTGGACTATGGGTGGTGGGTGGGCATGGGTCACAACTGGGAGCTGGGGAAGTCAGTAGAGGGGGCAAAAGTAGTCCGGATAAGAGAGGCGTGGGAACTGGAGCTGAGGGAATGCAGCCTGGTGATACTGCTGCAGTGAGAGAGATGAGGCTTGATGAGCAATTGAATATGGGACTAAAGTGAAGGAACATTCAGCTTTGCTGGAATGTATAGCTGCACTATGTGTTGAATCAGGTATATGAAGTGTATTTGCATTGCTGCTGGTTGCTCTTCTATTTATTCAACTTCTACACAGTGGAAACAGAGAAGAAAGGAAAGCATTTCCAAGCACGGTAGTGTTATCTATTTTTGTTTGCGTATATAAGCTTTAGCCTTTATAGGAATTGAGCCACTTTAGAAAATGAAGTTATTATTGTAAGAATTAAAGAGGTAAGAAGCATGAAACAGAGACAGGTTTTCTTTAATTAAAACATCAGCCAAGAGCCCCTCTCAGGTTTCAACTAAAGAAAACCTATCTTTGTCTGCCAAGCTGCATTTTATGTTTCTTTTCTCTTTCTTTAACTCTTACAATTAACAGGTACAAAAACCTTAAGTTTCGGCCGGATGCAGTGGCTCATGCCTGTAATCCCAGCACTTTGGGAGGCTGAGGTGGGTGGATCATGAGGTCAGGAGATCGAGACTATCCTGGCTAGCATGGTGAAACCCCATCTCTACTAAAAACACAAAAAATGAGCCAGGCGTAGTTCCAGCTACTTGGAAGGCTCAAGCAGGAGAATAGCTTGAACCCGGGTGAGCCAAGATTGTGCCACTGCACTCTAGCCTGGGTGACAGAAGGAGACTCTGTCTCAAAAGAACAACAACAAAAACACACAAAACCAAAACAAAAAACCCTTTAAGTTTCATTGGTAGGGACACAGATAATAGAATTTCAAATGACATTTAATTACATAGTTCATAAATGTATGTATTTGGTTAACTGAAACCTAATTATAATTTAGCCCTTAAAAATATGTGGCTTAAAGTGGCAAGTAGTAAGTACTAATTTTACCAGATTCAAGTTGATTTTTAAAAGTAACCATTGGAGAAATTGTTATACATTTTTGTTTGCAGGATTTTTACCTCCTATAACTCCACCAGAAAAGTTTTTTCTTTCCCAGCTGATGCTGGCACCCCCACGGGAACTCTTCAAAAAGACACCTCGCCAGATTGCGCTGATGGATGTTGGAAACATGGGCCAGTCTGTGGACATTAGTGGGCTTCAGTTAGCCTTGGCCGGTAAGGACAAATCAGTGGTTTGGGCATTCCTGTGTGATAATATTTAGGCCTCTCTTGTTGAGGACTCTACTTAAAATGATGGTTTTTATAACTGCTAAAAGGTTAGTATCGTCCATTTCAAAAAGTAGTTTTAATACTGTATCTTAAATGGAAGTCTTGGCTGGGCACCATGCCTCACACCTGTACTCCCAGCACTTTGGGAGGCCAAAGCAGGGAGATCATTTGAGGTCAGGAGTTCGAGACTAGCCTGGCCAGCATGGTGAAACCCTGTCTTTACTAAAAATACAAAAATTAGCTGGGCATGGGTGGTGCACACCTGTAATCCCAGCTAGTCGGGATGCTGAGGTGGGAGAATCGCTTGAACCTGGGAGGCGAAGGTTGCAGTGAGCCGAGAATATACCACTGTACTCCAGCCTGGGCTACAGTGAGACTCCATTTCAAAAATAAATAATAAGTGGAAGTTTTATTTTTGGGTGCTAATAGCATGTAAATTCATTTGGAGTTTTCACTTGAATTGATTGGTTTTCCTGTTTTAGAAGAAAGCTGGATAAAATTTAGTGTTGTTTTTTTTTTAAAGTTCTCATTGGAAGACTTAGTATTTTTTAATAGGTCAATACTACCCAAAACAATAAACAGATTTGCTGCAGTTCCTGTCAAAATTCCAAGTGTTTTTTGCAGAAATAGAAAAATCCTGCTGGTCACAGTGGCTCACATCTGTAATTGGGAGGCTGAGGCACGAAAATCACTTGAACCGGGAGGTGGAGGTTGCAGTGAGCCGAGATTGCTCCACTGCACTTCAGCCTGGGCGACAGAGCGAGGCACTCTCTTAAAAAAAAGAAAAAAACCATCTTTAAATTGAAGACAGGTTGACATAGTAGCTCATACCTGCAATCTTTGAGAGAGGCCAAAGTGGAATGATTGTTTGAGGGCAGGAGTTCAAGACTAGCCTGGGCAACACAGGGAGACTTTGTCTCCACATATAATTAAAAACTTAGCTGGGCGTGGTGGTGCATGCCTGTGGTCTCAACTACTTGTGAGGCCTAAGTGGGAGGATCACTTATCTTGGGAGATGCAGGCTGCATTGAGCTGTGATTGCGCCACTGCACTCCAGCCTGCCTGATAGCTTGAGAGCTGTCTCAAGGGACCCTGAATAACCAAAACAATGTTCTCTTGGCATCCTTGAAAATCATTTGCCCATATATGCAAGGGTTTATTTCTGGGCTTTCTATTCCATTTCTCTGTCTGTCTTTCTGCTAGTACCACACTGTTTTAATTACTGTAGCTTTGTACCAAGTTTTGAAATCGGGGGATATGAGACTTTCAACTTTCTTCTTGTTCAGGATTGTTCTGGCACATTCTGTGTTAAACATGTAAGCAAATTAATGAGTGCTCTTGAAGTAAACAGTGTGTCCTGACAGAAAGTAATAGAAGGAGAACTGGTGGTCAGGGAGAGGCTCTCTGAGTTCTGAAGGAGTAGAAGAGGCACTTTGGGCTTCCCTGCTGTAAGCATTCATCTTCTCACTTGAGAGCAACTCAGCAAGGAAACTAATATGTAGCTGGGTTTGTGAACCTTTGACTTTGTAATTAAGTAAGCTCAAGTATTAATTTTGACAGTGCCCCATCCTTCTTACATGTCATACACCTGTGACATTTGGCTTTGCTATAAGTTGACATGATGTGATAAACAGCTTTTCCTAAAAAAACAAAAACAAAAACCACAGCTTTTCCTTTGGAACATTGTGAACCTTTAAAGTATTGTGTATTAACAATATAACCATGGGGCTAGGTACCATGGTGCATTCCTGTAATCCCAGCAGTCTGGGAGGCCGAGGCATGAGAATCACTTGAGCCTGGGAGTTTAAAGCCAGCCTGGGCAACATAGGGAGACCCTGTCTCTACAAAAGTAACTTAAAAAAATTAGTTTGGTGTGAGCAGGTGTGGTCCCAGCTACCCAGGAGGCTGACATAAGAGGATCGCTTGATCTTGGGAGGTCAAGGCCACAATGAGCCATGATTGCATCACTGCACTCTAGCCTGGGCAACAGAGTAAGACACTGTCACAAAAGCAGAACAAGAGCAATGTTAACAGTGGTTATTTTCTGAAACTAAAAGAAATATTTTTAAGACTTTTAAGGTCGTATTAATAAGAACAAAAGTACTTATTGCCCAGGAGTGCCAGATATAATTTAATAGAAATAAAATGATTACTTTATTTATTCCTGACAAACACCAAAGATACTTTGAAAACTGGATACAGAAGTGATGTATTCTGATGGTTCTAGCTTAGTATTTATAGTATTTAAATAGTGTTTATATATGATAATGAAGTGAGAATCACATCTGACCTTTCTTTCAACTTGGTATGCCTTGAGTCAGCTGCTAGAAAGTTGTGAAGTATATTAACGTGCAGGAAGGGCCACATGCCTAGAGTAAGGGCTGAGAATCGTGGCCAAATAACTAAGTTTGCTGCTTGCCATCCTCTACCCAGATTGCAGATGTCCGAATCAATTCCTCTTCACTAGTAAGATCTGGAGCTAGCCACCAAGATCTCTCTGGAGGCCTAAAGTTCAAATGTCTTACGGTGGCATCTGTGGACCAAAGGTGTATTTTTGGATGATGCAGTTGGTGTTTTCTTAACTTTCTGTGGACCAAAGGTGTATTTTTGGATGATGCAGTTGGTGTTTTCTTAACTTTAAAAGAACAAGCAGCCAGGCGTGGTGGCTCAAGCCTGTAATCCCAGCACTTTGGGAGGCCAAAGCGGGTGAATCACGAGGTCAAGAGATTGAGACCATCCTGGTCAACATGGTGAAACCCCGTCTCTACTAAAAATACAAAAAATTAGCTGGGCATGGTGGTGCATGCCTGTAATCCCAGCAACTCAGGAGGCTGAGGCAGGAGAATTGCCTTAACCCAGGAGGCGGAGGTTGTGGTGAGCCAAGATCGCGCCATTGCACTCCAGCCTGGGTAACAAGAGCGAAACCCCTTCTCAAAAAAAAAATTAAAAGAACAAGCAGACAAGTTAAACATAGATAGATGACAAGGGGTGGAGTTTTACCTTAACAGTGACAGTATTCATTTCAGAGGTTTTGTTTTCCTGTATGATTTATTCCTGACAAACACCTACCACTTATTAGTTTACCAGGCAACTGGCCAATTTAACTTTTTTTCCGTACATTTTGGTTGACTGTATGTTATCTAACTTTTTGTACTTCAACAATCAGATTTTTTTAAATGGCATTACAGGATAATTTTAGTGAGCATTTCTGTTAAGTGAATGAGAAAAGATGCTGTGTGTCTAAGGCATCTTTTCATGTGTCTGGCCATTTTTCCATTGGATTGATTGTCTTTTATTGACTTGTATATAGTTCTTTAGTCAGGAATTTAGACCCCTGTGTTTTTAAAATTACACAATCTGAAATAAAAAAAGCATTCACTTTTTAAAGGAATTATAATTAAGTAAACCTGGAGCAACTTGCCATCCAAGTTAAAAAGAATATTTTCATGGCCTAGAGGCTACCCATGTGTTTCTTCCAATAGCTGCCTCATCATTAACCTGATTTTTGTGATAATGATCCTAATTGCTTCCTTCTCGTGCCTGCCTATAGTTTCACTTTGCATGCCCTTGAACTTTATGTGGCATTGTGCTGCATTTATTCTTTTGTGCTTTCCTTCTGTTGGGGGTTATTTGAGAGATGAGTCCATGCTGATGGCATGTAACTGCGGTGGCTGCCCTTTATTGCTGCTCTGGTACCTTCACACTGTGGAGTACCAAGTTCTGTATCCATTCTGCCATTGATGGACATAATACTGCTGTGAAGATTCTTGCATATTATTCTGGGGCATGGGTGAAAGTATGTCTCCTAGATGGAAAGAAATGCGCATATAAAACTTGATAAAGAAATGTCAAATTGTTTGCCAAACTTGCTGTGCCATTTCTCATTCCTATAGCAGTGTGCAAGTTACTTTACATCCTCTTTCGCATTTGATAATGTCAGGTTTATACAGTTTTGCCAGTCTAGTGGGTATGTTACAGTATCTTGTGTTTTAACTGGATTTTCCGTAGTCCTTAATGGGATTAGACATCTTTTCAGATTTTTTTGGCCATTCAAGATTTTTAAATAAAATCCTTATTAAAGTTATTAGTCCATTTTTTCATGTTGGGTTGTTTTTTTTTAAATTGATTTAAAAATATATGTACAGTAAGTCCTCACTTAACATCACTGTTAGGTTTTTGGAAACTGCAGATTTAAGTGAAGTGATGTATAGCAAGTCCTCAAATAACACTTTCATTAATATTGTTTCATTATAACATTGATGAAAAAAATTGTTTTCTTATATGTCGTTTGACTTATTGGCAGTTTCCAAGAACCTTTCAACAACATTGAGGACCTGCTGTATGTACAGACACACACACACTTTCCATCTCTGTGAATCTGGCCCTTTATTTTGCTGTGTTACAGATAGCTTATCTCAGTTGGTAGCTTGTCTTTTTACTCTCCTCGTGGTGTCAATAATTTTAAAATGTCTCCTATTTAACCTTTTCCAGAACGCCAGTCTGAATTGCCAACACAAAGCAAAGCGAGCTTCCCCAGCATCCTCAGTGACCCAGACCCAGATTCTTCTAATTCTGGATTTGACAGCTCAGTTGCCTCTCAGATCACAGAAGCTTTAGTCAGCGGACCAAAGCCACCTATTGAAAGTAGGTTAATTTATATTCTTGGTTTTAGTCTGTCAGCATCCTCTAGGACTTTTCAGTTTTTTGAGACATCATCTTATTTTTGTTATGACTTAAATTGTAATTTAGTGCAAACCTTTCTAGTGTAGTGAGTGTCTAGAACATAGTAGGGATGTTCAGTGGCAATTAGTTTCTTCTTTAAGAAAAGTGCACACCAAGTTGTTTGTTGTATGTCTATCCTACGCATACCTTAAGATACAGGCGGGGCGCAGTGGCTCACGCCTGTAATCCCAGCATTTTGGGAGGCCAAGGCAGGTGGATCACTTGAGGTCAGGAGTTTGAGACCAGCCTGGCCAACATGGTGAAACCCTGTCTACTAAAAATACAAAAATTAGCTGGGTGTAGTGGCACACGCCTGTCGTCCCAGCTGCTCGGGAGGCTGAGGCAGGAGAATTGCTGGAACCTGGGAGGCAAAGGTTGCAGTGAGCCGAGATCGCGCCACTGCACTCCAGCCTGGGTAGAGTGAAATTCTGTCTCAAAAAGGAAAATAAAAAAATATACAGATTCTGATTTTACTGAAATGAGTCTGTTTTTGTAGCCCCTCATTATATTTTTGTTTTATGCCTCTTAAGTAATCTTATCGCTATCATTGCCTTTTCCATCTTAAAGTTTTTCATGTAGCTCCTAATTTACTTTATTTCAAAGAAAATACTTGTAGAATTTGAAATAATATTGCTGCATTTCTGGGGGGTTTCTTTAAGGGATGGAGTCTTGCTATGATGCCCAGGCTGGACTCAAACCCCTGAGGCTTAGGGGATCCTTCCACCTCAGACTCCTGCATAGTTGGAATCACAGGCATGTAGCGGTCTGCCTGCCATCTATTTTATAGGCTTCTGTGTGCTTTGAATTATGAAGCGAAGTTTTTTGCTTTGGGATAAGAACATGTTTACCAGATTATAGTATAGTAAGTATCACTATGAATTTGAAATTCACACAGTGACTTTTGTACCATTTGGTTTACAGTAGATCTTTGGCATACATAGGCTTAATATTTGAAGTTTCTGCTAGTCACAGGTGTGACTGAAACGTTCATGCCATGTAATAGCTTCTATTTAATAATTGCTCAGGCACAACTCTAAATTGCATAGGTCACCAGGAAGAGATGTGAAAAGCAGATCACTCATAAGTGGGTTTAGCCAAACACCAGGTGTCCCCACCTCGCTGGAACTCACTCTTTATAAGTAGTATTTCTCATGAAGTGTTAAAAACTTTATTTTTGGGCCTGGCGCAGTGGCTCACATCTGTAATCCAAGCACTTTAGAGGCCAAGGCAGGCAGATCACCTGAGGTCGGGAGTTCAAGACCAGCCTGACCAACATGATGAAACCCTGTCTTTAAAAAAAAAAAATTGGCCAGGCACGGTGGCTCACGCCTATAATCCCAGCACTTTGGGAGGCCAAGGCGGGTGGATCACGAGGTCAAGAGATCGAGACCATCCTGGTCAACAAGGTGAAACCCTGTCTCTACTAAAAATACAAAAATTAGCTGGGCATGGTGGTGCGTGCCTGTAGTCCCAGCTACTCGGGAGGCTGAGGCAGGAGTTGCTTGAACCCAGAAAGCAGAGGTTGCGGTGAGCCGAGATTGTGCCATTGCATTCCAGTCTGGGTAACAAGAGTGAAACTCCGTCTCAAAAAAAAAAAAAAAATTAAGCAAAAAAAAAACAAAAAAACTTTGTGTAAGTGGTTGAAGGGAGATTCAGATGCTAGTCCTGCTGATATGTAAGTGAAGAGACAGTGGAGATGTTTAAGTGATGATTTTTAACCAGAAAATAGACGTTTTCTATAAACTCAATAGTAGACTCTCTAATTTGGCAGGGGCTTGGATCCATGATAGGAATAAGCCGTTCCTGCCCTATGTGGAAACCTTGTGAGATGTAAAATTGGTTCAGCAGAAGTCCTAGCCAGCATTTACTTCAATGGGTTTATACCTAAGGGATGAATCTTGTTTTATAAAATAGTTGAGTTGAGCCACTTCATTTTCCTTTTGTACTTGTATTGTTTTATGAACGTGAATATGGTATTTGTGAATTTAGGGATTCGTGACGGTCTCCAGATTCATGTTGAAATATTAAAAGGCAACCATACTTTTCCTCCTGTTTCATCGCCATGTAATTTGTTACTTCATTTATTAAGATGCAAAGATAAAACTAGTACAAATCACAGTGGCAGCTGAACAAATAGTGGTAACTAATAGGATGTGTGAGCACACAGTATTTCATTTTTTTCATCAAAAGGCTGAGCTCGTTTAGCAGTCATGCCCTTTTGCTGTTGTGCCGCAACAGCATGCTCAAGTGCATTGTGGGGGGATCACGGCTAGGCTTTCCTCACTGCTCCAAAAATGGCATCATGCTGATATAGTGTTCTTTCATTAACTTGTTTGCATTCTGACTGAAACCCTGACTTGCTGTGTCATTCCTCCTTCTGATTTTGAAGTATGAGAGTTTTGTCACATCATCTTTATTAAGAGATTACTTTGCGTACTTTATTAAGTGAAATGTGTGGCAAGTGTAGAAATGTTAGCTTCCTGATAGGAGTCACTATCACTGCTCTCATTACAGGCCATTTTCGACCAGAGTTTATTCGTCCACCACCTCCACTCCACATTTGTGAGGATGAACTGGCTTGGCTAAACCCCACAGAGCCTGACCACGCAATCCAGTGGGATAAATCGATGTGTGTTAAGAATAGCACTGGTGTGGAGATCAAGCGAATAATGGCCAAAGCCTTCAAAAGCCCCTTATCCTCTCCCCAACAAACACAGGTGTGTATTGATTGTAAGCATTTTATCTTTTTTTAAATTTATTTTTAATTTAAAAAAAATTGTTTTTAAGACCAAGTCTCGGTAGGTTGCCCAGGGTGGAGTCTGATGGTGCAATCTCAGCTCATTACAACCTCTGCCTCCTGGGTTCAAGTGATTCTCGTGACTCAGTCTCCCCAGCAGCTGGGACTACAGGCATGTGCCACCATGCCCAGCTAATTTTTGTATTTTTAGTATAGATGGGGTTTTGCCATTTTGGCCAGACTGGTCTGGCCTCAAGTGATCTGCAGGCCTTGGTCTCCCAAAGTGCTGGGATTACAGGCGTGAGCCACCATGCCCGGCCATTGTGAGCATTTTCTTATCTTTAATCCAACAAGAGTTTATTTTTGCTTTTTGGAAAGTGATAAACAAGCAATAAACTAATCCTGTCACCATGAGGCAGCAGTAGGAAGTTGCAGAGGTTTTTAAGTCTCTGAAGCTTTGTTCTGCTCTTTGGTAATTTTACTGTGGTGGGCAAGAAGT
The DNA here is from genome assembly GCA_031835075.1 of Saguinus oedipus. Taxonomy (NCBI): domain Eukaryota; kingdom Metazoa; phylum Chordata; class Mammalia; order Primates; family Cebidae; genus Saguinus; species Saguinus oedipus. Next base: position 94,151,345 of record CM063183.1, on the reverse strand, counting down.
CTGCTGACTCAAAGCGTTCTAACTTTTTGTGGTCAGTTTGTCTCTGGGAGAGGTGTCAGGTTTGTCTCTGGGGAAGGAGCAGTGTCAGTGCTGTGTATACAGTGGGACACTTTACACAATGGTTACGTCTGAGCTGACAGTTACACTTCTGAGGAAAAGTGGAGTTACTGACAGGCTGTAAGGAGGAAACCAAGGCTCAGGGAAGGGGAACCATCCCCCATCACACAGGTGACCTTGGTGGATTTGAGATTAATATAGCCCCACTGCCCAAGTGCAAGACTGGATGCTCCCCTCAGGAAAGGCAAGGCGCCTTCCGCTGGTTGGTGATTATCCAGTTTGCACACTTTTGAGTTAGAACTCTTCAGGAGATAATTGACCTCTCCAATGAAGTTTGCCACCAAAAATATCATTTTCAAAGTGAAATAATGAATAGCAGTGTTTATAGTTCACTTTGCTCATGATACCATCCCACTGTGGAACATACAAGTAGATGGGAAAAAAGCATAGGACATTTAAAAGAGGAAGTGCCTATTTGGTGGAAAAAATGTTTTGAGGATACCTGTTTAAATTACAAAGTGTGGGTGTGATGAACTGTAAAGTTCTGCAGACTTGATGCCTTGCAGCAGGTTAGCTGTCCCCCTTCCCACCCCACCCCCTTCTCAGGTATTTCTGGTCTTCACCTGGGTGGGGTGAGGAAGGACTGTTGCTTGGGAGAACTAGATGGTCATTAAGATTATTTTCTTATTTCAACCAATGACAGGAAAAAAAAATCTGCAAAGGACTTGTCATTGTTACAACCACATAGTATTGTATCTGACCACAATATGGAGTCTGGTTTGATGTCCAGGAAGAGGAATCACTAGCATATTTATAAACTGTCTTGGATGTGTTTGCATTTTAGTATCTTCAAAATTAAAATGTAAATTTAGAAATGTCAAGACCTTGGTTTGAGGTAATTTATGAAAATGGTTCAATGCAGGTAGTTTTGTAGCTTTTTTAAATAAAATGCCTATTTCATATACATAAAAAGAAATGGACTCAAGACCTTCTTTCTCTCTCCCTCTCTCTTTAAAAATCTGGTGTATTTAGCTCCTTGGTGAGTTGGAAAAAGACCCCAAACTTGTCTACCATATTGGCCTCAGTCCAGCCAAACTTCCTGACCTTGTGGAAAACAACCCTTTAGTCGCTATAGAAATGTTGCTGAAATTAATGCAGTCAAGCCAGATCACTGAGTATTTCTCCGTCCTGGTCAATATGGACATGTCTTTACATTCGATGGAAGTTGTAAATCGGTAAGTTTCTAGATTTGATGAAATATGTGGGGATAGATAGAGATTAGATGGCCAGGAAAGAAAACTAACAGATTTTTGTCTTGATATTATTGGCGTAAGATTTACCCATTAAAGAAATAATCTGAGCCTTAGCATTCACTACATGTGAATTTAGCATGTGTTAGTAAGAATTGAGTGTAGGATTTCATATTTAGTGTTAGTAGAAGTGTACTTGAAACTTAATTGCTGAAATTTATTTTTTTGAGAGGGAGTCTTGCGCTGTAGCCCAGGTTAGAGTGCAGTGATGATCTTGGCTCACTGCAACCTCCGACCCCTGGGTTCAAGCAGTTCTCCTGCCTCGGCCTCACTAGTAGCTGGGATTACAGGTGTGTGCTGCAACACTTGGCTAATTTTGCATTTTTAGTAGAGATGAGGTTTCACCATATTGGTCAGGCCGGTCTGTAGCTCCTAATCTCAAGTGATCCGCTGGCATCAGCCTCCCAAAGTGCAGAGATTATAGATGTGAGCCACCGTGCCAGCCAATTGCTGAAATTTATTTCCCTACACAGTCCTATCTTCATTATCCCTATACAAATATTTTTTCTTAGTGACTAACAGCTGTAAGTGTAGAAAAATATGGGCCTAAAGAGTTGAGAATCCTAGGAATGCTGTCCTAGCTTTCTAGTGCTTTCCCCAGTCTTTCTGACCCCTGGTATCCTGAGCCTGCCATTCTTGACTATCAGGAAAGCAGGACATCTTCCCTTCTTGGTGTGTTCTGTACAGTGTTTGCATTTCATAATATTTTCCTTACAAATAACTTTTAGGTAAATTGTGGATTAGGTGGGCTGGAGGGGTTAAGGTGTTTATGTGCAGGGGTGGCCAGAAGTCCAGGTATGCCTGAGAGTCCTAGTGGAGGCTTTGCATTCTGAGCTGCCTTTCACACGGTGTCCTGTTTTGGATGATAAATTACATAGTCGTCTTATATGAGGAAATCCATTCTGAGTGCCAGGTGACTAAACTTCAGTGAGAGCACAGTTTTTGAACACTCATTTGTAAGTTGGAGATTTTTGAAAAATCCATGTGAAATTGAACTACAGGATGTGTCCTTTTTTCATCAACTATTGGCGGGTGGGGGAAAGCCCAGCTCGAAGCCTAAGGAGTGCAAGCATGTGCATAGGAGGAGAGAGGGTTCTATTAGGGTTAGGAGAGGGAGGAAGTGTGAGGTTTCCAAATTGATTTTTAACTCTAACCTTAGTCACTGGCCAAACTGGCTAGCTGCTTGTTGAAAACATGCTGCTGCATTTTTCTCCCTCCTTGTTCCAGTCTTTCCCCTACTGAGTGAAGACTCACTCTTCTTTCAGTAACCCAGTTCTGTGCAAGTCCTTTGGATTGACCACGCTGAGTGTTCACTTCCCCTTCACCATATTCTTGTAGCAGTTCTTGTCTCTACAGACATTTGGCCCTGAATCCAACATGTAGAATAACTACATATTTTTATCAATGTGATTCTGTCTGCTCAGTATCTAGGAATTCAAGGACAAAGTCCTGCGTGTTTTTCCCCAACACCTATCATAGTACATCATCCTCAAGTATGAAACATGTTTGTTGGCAACACACAGATCTCAAGTGACTGCAACAGCTCATGGCGGTGTCCTTGGAACACTCACTCCTCATGCCTTATTGAAAATAGTTTTGGCTGGGCGTGGTGGCTCACGCCTGTAATCCCAGCACTTTGGGAGGCTGAGGCGGGTGGATCACGAGGTCAAGAGATCAAGACCATCCTGGTCAACATGGTGAAACCCCGTCTCTACTAAAAAATACAAAAAAAAAATTAGCTGGGCGTGGTGGTGCGTGCCTGTAATCTCAGCCACTCAGGAGGCTGAGGCAGGAGAATTGCCTGAACCCAGGAGGCGAAGGTTGCGGTGAGCTGAGATCGCGACATTGCACTCCAGCCTGGGTAACAAGAGCGAAACTCCGTCTCAAAAAAAAAAAAATAGTTTTGAGGTCTGTTAAGTTTAGAAAAGGCAGCACATATTAATCTTCTTTTGGAAATTCATACTTTGAGCATGGAATTCCTGTTCCCACCCCACTCATTTATCTTTCCTTAAAACATTCCATGTAATCCTTTGGAAAATACTGGCTTTAGCCTTTACTATGACTTGAAACTCCAATTCTGGGCCACCACTATGCCTTTGGTTCTCTCCCAGCCAGGTCTTTGCCACTGCTCCTGAATATGCCATGCTGATGCCAGATTCCACATCTTTATGCAGATTACTCAGTTATCGGGAATGCTTCTTTTCTCAGGTTTAAGTGACTTGCCCTTTTAAGGCTTTTCCCAGATCATCTCATGTTAGCATTTGGTTATATATTGTACTGTTTACATAGCAAACATACACCTTCCTCTCACACATACTGCCCTCTCATAGCACTTATCTGTAACATCTTGGAGCTTGGCAGATAACACACCCTGACTTATGATTTAAGTAAGAATACTCAGGGGCAGGGTTCAAAAAAATAATTGTGGTATGTAATGGTAAGTAGAGACATTTAAAAAAGTGTTATTTATGAATAAGTAGGTATGGCTCTTAGGTTTACTTGCCCAAGTGTGTTTAAAACTAGGGAATTGGAGATGTCAGATAATTCTACCACTTGACCAGAGCAAATTTTGTATTTTATGGTTAACAGTATTTTTCAAGGTCAGCAAATTAAATTAATGGCCCAAATTTTCTTTTATGAAACAGACTAACTACAGCTGTTGATCTACCTCCTGAGTTTATTCACCTTTATATATCAAATTGCATCTCTACTTGTGAACAAATTAAGGATAAATATATGCAGGTAATAGAAATTTTTGTAAATTTTATAAATACCTGCCAGGTAAATGAGAACACTAATTTTTTTTTTTTTTTTCCTTTTTCAGAATCGGTTGGTGCGTCTTGTGTGTGTGTTTCTCCAATCCTTGATCCGTAACAAAATTATTAATGTACAGGATTTGTTTATAGAAGTGCAGGCATTCTGTATTGAATTCAGTAGGATACGAGAAGCTGCTGGTCTTTTCCGGTTGTTGAAGACACTGGATACCGGGGAAACACCTTCTGAGACCAAAATGTCAAAATAATACCTCATCAGAACCATCCCATTTGTTCACTGTTCAGCTGTACTGTGATTTAGTTTTTACACCATTAAAACCCTGAGTGGATTGCTTGGTCTAATGCATGGAAGCAATACTTTATCTACTTAAAGTTTTGCTTTCTTGGATGACTTTTTCTGGGAAATGAATTTTTGATAAGAACTGGAGAAAACGTGGCTTTTAGGTTCTTGCTGTTAACAATCCATAGGAGGAATGTCTATCCCAAAGTTGCTGCAAAAAAGTAGTTTTTTTTTTTTAAGCACTAAAGAACAAAATGCATTTTTCCTTAATACAGGCTTCTGATGAACCAGAAATCCAGTTTTTGTAAAGTTCCAATGTTGCAAATACTTGAGAGTAAATTCTTAAGCATTTGTGATACTGTCCTTGAGGTGAAAGCAGCTGATTGTTCCTGAGCCATCAAGAGGCAAACAGGAGTTTGGTACTTGAACCTGCTTATGGACACAGCTCTTTAACTCATGAGGCAGTGTATGAACAAAGGATTTACTTACAACTTTCTCCTTGTCGTGGAGGCTTAATACACAACAGAATAAATGCATTTATTGGGCCTTTTATAAACTTAGGAGCTCTTAGAAAGCTGCCTCTGTTAACAGGCTGTAATAGCTGGTATGGTCTTTTTTTTTCTCTCTTAGGATGTTCTTGGTCTGAGATGGCCATTTTTTGTTTGTTTTGTTTTGTTTTAAGGAAAAACATCAGTCAGTGCTGTGTGAGGTAATTTCCTGTGGGGTCTGCACCCTCCTGTCTGGGTGGTAGATGTTGGTTTGAGAAGTAGGGCGGGGAGGTATCGTGTGGGCTCTTACCCTTTACATAATTTTGGACAACAGTGCCTTCCATTAAAGTTCCTTTTTATCAACTCTGTTATCTGATATATTTTACTTTAAGAAATCATGAGAAATTCCTTTTCCTGAGGCACTTCCAAAGCATATTTACAGGGAGATAATCCGTTCGCACTTCCAAAGCATATTTACAGGGAGATAATCTGTTCAACAGGAATTACTAACACTTTGAACAGTTAAAGGAAACCAAACCTAGTGATTTTAAGATGTAAAAGCTCTAATCTTAAAACACTAAAGAAAGAGCAGTACTAAAGACTTGTTAACAAATTCTTAGTTTTTCTTAGAAAACTAAGAATGTTTGCTTAGAGAAAATAATAAGCCCATCTATCAGAAGAATGCCTTCAGACAAAATGATGGCAACAAATGATTTGTTCTATGCTTAAAAGCAAGCATCCGCATTTTATACGTTAGCATTGGGGAAAAATAGCTTATTGAAGTACTTTGAGTTGCAGTTTCAACAACCCAGCCTTAGGTTCCAGGACCTCTTGATTCTCTGGCATTATAAAACATTGAACTAACAGCCAACAGCACCATCACTCATGTCTGAATGAAGCTGATGTAAGAACCAGACACTTAGTCCATGAGGCACATCACAGCCTTTTTGCCCTTAAAACAACAGGCAATACTTTGCTACACCTGGGGGCCATTTTAAATAGTGAAATCGCCAACAAAAGGTGCAAAAATGCAAAGAATTCGGTACTTAAGAGATTAGGAAAGGACACTTGTAGTAGGAGAGGAAACAAGGCAGAGCATCCCCTCTTTCATCCTTGGTAAGGAACATGGGTGTCAGGCAACTTGGCTCATTCACTGCTCTATGCATGTCTGAAAATGACTGCATGTGATTATTTTGTTTGGAGTTACAAATTTTAGTGAGCAGGCAAGTTCTCAAATAAGGACTTCGTAAGTCACGATCAAAATCACAATACTGGTGTTTACTTGAAAAACTAAATAGCTTACAAAGAATAGTGGTTATATTTATAGAACATTTTATAAAACAGTCGAGATTTACACTTCTAACACCAACAAAAGCTTCTTCAAAATAAAAGTTCACCTAAAGGAAAAATAATTGGTGGCTGGGTTTAGTGAATTACACCTGTAATCCCAGCACTTTGGGAGGCCAAGGTGGGAGGATCACTTGAGTTCAAGACCAGCCTGCAGGACATAGTGAGACCTCATTTACATTGAAAACAAAACAAAAAATTAACAGGGTGTGGCATGCACCTGTAATCCCAGCTGCTCTGGAGGCTGAGGTGGGAGGATTTCTTGAGCCTGGGAGATTGAGGCTGAAGTGAGTTAAAATGGCACCAATGCACTAAAAAAAAAAAAAAAAAAAAATTGAGATTCAATAAGTGCAGTAAACTTTTTTTTTTTGAGATGGAGTTTTGTTCTTGTTACCCCGGCTGCAGTGCAATGGTGCGATCTCAGCTCACCGCAACCTCTGCCTCCTGGGTTCAAGCAATTCTCCTGCCTCAGCCTCCCAAGGAGCTGGGACTACAGGTGTGCGCCACCATGCCCAGCTCATTTTTATATTTTTAGTAGAGACGGGGTTTCACCTTGTTGACCAGGATGATCTCGATCTCTTGACCTCGTGATCCACCCGCCTCGGCCTCCCAAAGTGCTGGGATTATAGGCGTGAGCCACCGCACCTGCAATAAACTTAAGTGCAATCAAATGCATTCAACTGTCACATTAAGACACCTTGAATTCTTGGGTTTTTCTAGTTCCAATTTCTACCTTCAAAATCTTCAAATCACCTGTTAAAAAGAAGACCGCAATAAGCAAGAGGTTAGAAAGCAGTTATTTCAAATATAGTTTGGGATTCTAAAATATAACTATTACAAATAATTAACAGTGTTTCTTCATTTAGAAAGCTTTAAAGAAATACCAATTTTTATTCTTCTAATGTACATATACATTTACACCTAAGTTTAAGCAGCACACTAAATGATTGACATTTTCTTGATGGTCACATGTCTCTTTTAAACAGTATTTTGAATAATATTCCTTAAACAGTTTAAGGGTATCTGGAAAATTAATGCATAGGAAGAACTTTTTACACATTTGTTAAAATTCCAGCACCCTCTGTCTACTAAGATATTTTACTGCTTTCACTTTACATCTTGTCTGTTGTTTTTATGCAATCGCTACTGTTCTATCAGGAAAATCCCCAAGACACTTCCAAGAGTACCTGTATAATCCTGGATCTGGTATCTGCAATCAGTCCACACAAAATCCTGGTGTTCCCAGACTTCTCACTAGCCCATAATACAACCCTACAACTCAGCAAAAAAAAAAAAAAAAAAGCATGGGTTGGCTTTTTTACCTAATATTTAAATGACTGTAGTGCAAACACTTTTCTTCACAACTTTGCTGTAGAAAGAGGGCAAGTATCCAGCTGCATGGATGATTATGACACCATAGAAATTTCACTTTTATAACTAGTAATCCAAATGTTAGTATTTTTTAAAATATGGTGACAAGTATTCGTGTTTTTTTTTTTTTTTTTTTTGAGATGCAGTCTCACTCTATTGCCAGGCTGGAGTGCAGTGGTATGATCTCGCCTCACTGCAACTTCCGTTTTCCAGTTTCAAGCTATTCTCCTGCCTCAGCCTCCCGAGTAGCTGGGACTACAGGCGTGTGCCACCATGCCCAGCTAATTTTTGTATTTTTAGTAGAGACGGGGTTTCACCTTGTTGACCAGGATGGTCTCGATCTCTTGACCTTGTGATCCACCCACCTCGGCCTCCCAAAGTGCTGGGATTATAGGAGTGAGCCACCGCGCCTGGCCTTTTTTGTGTGTTTTTTGTAGAGACAGGGTCTCACACCATGCTGGCCAGGATGGTCTCGAGCTCTTGTCCTCTTGATCATCCTGCCTCGGCCTCCCGAAGTGCTGGGATTACAGGCGTGAGCACCGTGCCCGGCCGACAAGTGTTTTTTTAAAAAAACTTTTAAAACTAAATTAGCTGGGAATGTCGTAGGTGGCTTTTCTAATTGACATATTGAGTCACAGAAGCATAACATATTAACTACAAAACTAGTTTTGGTTTGAGTCAACATCCTGTGCTTTAGTAATTCACAAAGTAGGATTTATACCAAGCCCACAAAAACTGCTTTTGACTAAAACATATAATTACCTCAAGTTCTAGTTAGTAATACATATATACTGACTTATAATTTCAGCCTTCATTGAGCAAATAAACTTTAACATGCTCAAAGGAAGAAACTATTGCCAAATTAAGCTATCTTACTGGGGAATTTGGTTACACTGGGTATTTCATCCCCGCTATATGGGGACAATCACCTATTCCTGAAGGTCTATTATGATTTTTAAATCGCTCAGTTAGTTCTCTTTGGGATGCCTTTCTTGACCACTCCCATGGCACAAAGCTTCCAGTCCTGTTACTGAGGTCAGACTATTGGTTCGCTTCAGGATATTTTGTCATTGTGTGCCCATAGAGAGAGCAAACTGCTGATAGAGACACTGCAATTCGGCCTTTTCTTGTCATCATTCCTCAGTAGCTGGAGGCAGCAGTCTTTTGGGAAAGGCTGTGTGTTCAAGATCCCTAAAAAGACAGCAGGTGGGGAGATTATTACCTGCCGAGTGGTGTGTGTTTCTAGACCTCTCTGGCGCTTTGGTTTTCTGCTGGGAAACCCAGAATGCCAGTCCAGACACCGAGGAGTGGAAGAAGCAGGACAGCAGGCAGGGGCTGCGGAGAGTGGCACAGTCACAGACACTGCCTCCTTTGCCACGCCACCCGTGGTTTCCACAGTGAAATACTGGTCTATGGTACATGTAAACACGTGGCTCTTATGACAACTGTTAGGAGGTAAGTGATTTGTGTGGTAAGTAAAATAACTAAATGAAATCTGATTTACTATACTCTACATTCCCCCAATTCTCTGCATCTTAGCAACTTAAAAGTTTTAGTAGAAACTCTCATAATAGTTGGCCCTTCCTTTTTTTTCTTTTTGACAGGGTCTCACTCTTGCCCAGGCTGGAGTACAGCGGTGTGATCACAGCTCACTGCAGCCTCGACCTCTTGGGCTCAAGTGATCCTCCCACCTCAGCTTCCCAAGTAGCTGTGACTATAGGCGGGTGCCACCACGTCCAGCTAAATTTTTAAATTTTTAGTAGCGATGAAGTTTTGCCGTGTTCTTCAGGCTAGTCTTGAATTCCTGGGCTCAAGGAATTCTTCCATCTTGGCCTCCCACTGTTGGTGTTAAAAGCATGTACCACCACATCCGGCCTGTCACTTCTTTATCATGTTAATTTCCATCTAAAATTTCTATCACGAAAACTATTTCCTTCCAAAGTTCTGAAGAGTTTCCTTCTCTTGCTAATTTCTTTTTTGCTACTAAAGACTTGTTTCTAAAGATATGAATGTAATTATTCCAACCGCTTCAATTTATAATTTAGTGTTCAAGCTTTTAAATTAAGGAACACTATGTTTGACAGCTGCTGATTATGAAATCACACTTCTGTAATTATCAAAAACAATTTACCTTGGTCTGTCACAGTATTTTTTTTTCTAGTTTTTTTTTAAGATAAACACAAGTCAAATTAATTATAGTTGTTCACAATCAGCAATGTGATGATCTCGCCGATTGCTGATCTTGCCATTCCTGGACCTAAAGTGCTCCATGGCCTCCACAATATTCATGCTATCTTTCACCTTGCCAAAGACCACATGCTTGCCATCCAACCACTCAGTCTCGGAGTCTTCGCAGTACAGATAAAAAACTGCGAAGTGTTCATGCTGGGTCCAGCATTTGCCATGGACAAGAAGCCAGGACCTGTATGTTTAGGATGAAGTTCCTGTCATCAAATTTCTCCCTGCAGATGGACTCCCCGCCAATGCTGTTATGGCATGTGAAGTCACCACTCTGACATAGAAACCCTGAAATAATTCTGTGAAAGCAGGAAACCCTTATAACCAAATCCTTTTTCCCCAATGCTCAGAGCATGGAAGTTTTCTGCTGTCTTTGGAACCTTGTCTACAAACAGCTCCAATCTGTTAACACAATTTTGTGGATTAGATGAGCAATCACTTCTTGGTTTCCAGGCCCCTTACCTTGAAGGAGACACAGCACAAGTGCTCACCGGCAATGTCGAAGAACATGGTGGGGTTGACCATGGCTGGAAGCAGGGGACTCCAGGCAACAGCAGCAGCAGCATCTGCAAAGCTCACAGCCTTTTTAAAAGTCAGCTTTATTAGCCACTGGGAAGAATAACTAGTTGAAACATTTTCCCCTAGTTTTTCTTAAAAGACAAAGAGCAAACAATTTACTTGCTACAGAATCAGGATATTTTCCTATTTATATTAAACTACAGAAGATAAGATTTCAAAGGTAATGGCTGTTATAGAAACCTACTTGAGGCTGTCTGCTAAAACAAACTTTTTGTGCAAAGAAAAATAAATTTTCTACTTTACTAGCTCCTCATACTGCATCTACCTATAGAGTTTATTTCAGTAAAACTGTTTACTTACTATTTCACAATGGGTAGCAAGAATCAAAGCATTAAGTAGCTTGAGAAAATAATCTATATAAATCCTTATATCCTACATATGGCTATAAAAATAAATTTACAATTTTAAAACTTTTTTCAATAAACATTTTTACCTACAATGTAAAGATACACAGAGCAACAAAAGACAATTCCACATTCTAAAAAGTAACTGCCTCATACGCCTTGACTTCTACCTCCAAGAAGTGAGAAAACAGTAGGGTGTGTGTGTTTAATCACTTTCTAATACTTAGCAGTTTCCAAAAGTTTTGCATTAGCCTTCTCCCTTGACCCAGAAGAACAGCAAACAAGTAAAAAAGAAGAAATGGTTAAGGAAGGTCATGGTATGAAATGTGCTTAAACACCAATCAAGAAAACTGGTTATTTCTTGTCAACACAAAATTACAATTCTACATCTATCGCCCTTTTAATTTTAAAGATTAAATTGTAACTCAAATAAATATAACAGATTTTCAGTCTGCCTACTCATTTTCCTTAACAAGGCAATGAAGAACGTAATGCTCACGTGCAATATAGAATCTTAGCTTTTTATTTGTAGGAAAAAATAAACAGATCTCCCTCCCCATCAAGGTGTCACAAGAAGTGAGACAATAAAGGGAAAAATGCAAATTCTAAAGTCATCTAGTGCTTTTCTCATAATTCTAAATAACAAAGAAAAAGTGCTCTCAGGTTTTGAAATCTTCACATACAATACAGATGGGCAAGAAAGCTGCAGACATCTCTGTTACAAGTTTCAAGTTCTTAAAAAAAAAACTTTCCTCCAGGGAAAGCCCATGTGATCAATTATTGAATTGAATGATACAATTCCACTTCAACTAGTCTAAAATTGATGTGCTTAGCCAAAAAATAGAATTAACCTTTTTATACAGTACCACAGCAGCCAGTCTATTATTTAGAAACATCATCTGTCCTTTACATTAGAGTACCTGCCCCAGTTGGCTTTGTAATAGTCTGAAACAACACACTGTTCATAAACACTATATTTTAGTAGATAAATATATGAAGACTAATCAAAGTCTCCTTAAGAATAAAATATCTTAGCCCTTTGTATATTAAACCAGAACCTAATAGGTAAAATAATGTACATTATTTTCAAATATACAAATTATGTGCTAAAGTAAAAAAAATAAAATGTCCTTTAGTTCAAGCCAAACTTCTGCTGGTGCTACTTCAGTGGGTACGCACGCTAGGAGACGGGTCCTCCATGCCGAGAGTCACTCCTGCCGGCTTCTGCAAGAGAGCAACACAAGCTACTCCATCAGAAGAGGGCAGCATATTCCGAGCTTCAATTACACAAACACAGTTACTCACCTGGAGATAATTCAATATGGTAAACAGAAAATTTTAAATAAAACATATATGCAAAACTGACAATCCATTCCACTGATAGCCAACAAGAAAAATCAGTAAACATCTTCCACATATAAGGGTTTTTCTAGCATTAGCCTAGCCAACATTAATCTCATCAGCAGATTTGTTTTTAAAGACAGAGATGGTGGCACCAGATGTTCCCAAAAGTTGGAACAAGTAGCTAAGGTGATGGTGATACTGCTGCCAATAAAAACAATAGCCAATATTTACCAGGCACTATATATTATCCCTAAGAGGTAGACACTAACGTGTCTCCACCCCCGGTTTATAAATGGCAAGGAAGAGGAGGATCTGGTACTGAAATCCGGATAGTCAGTATTACTAGGTACACAAAAGGCTCTTAGAATATGTCCTTAAAGATAGCAGCAGAACCCACTATTTTTTATTTTGCCAATTTAAAGTTTCTTTTTTTTTTTTTTTCTTTTTTGAGACAGGGTCTCACTCTGTCATCCAGAGTGACAGTGAAAGGCTGGAGTGCAGTAACATGATCATGACTGCATCCTCGATCTCCTGGTTCAAGTGATCCTCCCACCTCAGCTTCCCAGATAGCTGGGACTACAGGCACATGCCACCATGCCCAGCTAATATTTTGTAGAGACAGGGTTTCTGAATGTTCCCCAGGCTGGTCTCATGTGATGCAATCTGCTCACCAATACTCCACCTCCAAAAGTGCTAGAATTACAAGTGTGAGCCACCGTGTCCAGCCTAAAGTTTCTGTTAAATGGTGACATAACAAATAATCTCATAAAACACTTCCTCTTGTTTTACAAATGTAAGTACATATTTATAAATATAAAATTTGTATTTACTGTTTAAATTGATAAATAAAAACTATGCATTTATGGTGTACAACATGATGTTCTGAAACATGTATACATTGTGGAATGGCTAAATCACACTAATTAATAATGTGCATTACCTGACATACTTGTAGTGAGAACACTTAAAATCTACTCGTTTGGCATCTTTCAATATTATACATTATTATGAACTGCAGTCACCATGCTGTGCAAAAGAGCTCTTGAACTTACTCCTAACTGAAACTTTGTACCTTTTGACCAATCTCTCTCCAATCCCCGCCAATACCCATCCAAATATTTTGCACTCTCCTTCAAGGAGGTAAAGTAGGTGGAGAGTGAAGTAACTGGACAGTGGAACAGTGGAAGGTGCACTCCGCAGGGAAACACCTTCTCCAGGGTCTACCATTAGTAATTTTCACACTCATTTCCTAGTTGCTCTAGAGTCTAGTAAGTGTTTTCTCAATTAAAAATGAAACTACAGGGCCGGGCGCGGTGGCTCAAGCCTGTAATCCCAGCACTTTGGGAGGCCGAGGCGGGTGGATCACGAGGTCAAGAGATCGAGACCATCTTGGTCAACGTGGTGAAACCCCGTCTCTACTAAAAATACAAAAAATTAGCTGGGCATGGTGGCGCGTGCCTGTAATCCCAGCTACTCAGGAGGCTGAGGCAGGAGAACTGCCTGAACCCAGGAGGCGGAGGTTGCGGTGAGCCGAGATCGATCCATTGCACTCCAGCCTGGGTAAAAAGAGCAAAACTCCATCTCAAGAAAAAAAAAATGAAACTACATTTTTTTCTGGAAGTATTAATGCCTGATTTTTTCTAATTTAATGTTTTTCAATTTATATTATTACTGAGGCTGAAAGAACATTAACAGACAAAGTTAATGTACTGATGCATATTACTTGGGAATTAAAAAAAAAAGACAAAGAGAAAAATAGAATGTGAGCCCCACATGGGTTGGGGTGGGGACGTGGGGGAATCTGGCTGCTTCAGAATGTATTTGACATTCTGCTGCTTTGTAAACCTAGCTGCTTCTTCTACCTTCATTTCTACCCATGATTTCAAATCAAATTATACTATCTTACTTCTAAGAGGGCATTTCAGGACAGAAAATGGTCAACTGTAATACACTGCAAGTTAATAAGGTAGCAAAAATGCAGAAAAATCTGGAGGCGGCTTTTCAAGGACATTTAGCAGAGTAAGAGTCTTAGTATTTAAAGGGTCCTCCTGTACTAGAGAAGGCAAAGTTAGTTTTCTTTCTGAAGTTGGAAGGCAATGGGAAAAATCAGTGCTATGCACTTTGACTCTACGTAAAGAGATTCTTAAAATAAGAGCCATTTACCAACGGAACATGCTGCTTTGAAAGGTGACCCAGTCTTAGCTGGAGAGCTGGTAAGGAGAATGCCTATACAGATCAATTGCTATAATTTTATAATTCTCTGAAATCTATTCTCTTTTTCTTTTCCACAATGCATTCTTTTACTGGTTAATACTTACATTCTAATATTTCTACCCATTTTTGCCTTACAGATCCTAAATGTGCTACAAAGTAACAGACTTAGTTTGAATCCTACTGCTTTGGAAAAATATGCTTCCTCTTCCAGGATGACAAAATCCAAAATCTGAAGCATCAATTCTTCCCACGTAAAATAACCCTTAAGTGAATCCAATTTCAATAAAAATTCTGACGAGGTTTTCTTTTACTTGGTAAAATGATTTTAAAGTTAATCTTTAAAAAATGTAGAACAAGCCAGGTGTGGTGGCTCACACCTGTAATTCCAGCATGTTGGGAAGCTGAGGAGGGCGGATCACCTGAGGCCAGGAGTTTAAGACCCAGCCTGACCAATATATCCGTGGCTCTACTTAAAATGCAAAAAATTAGCCAGGCATGGTGATGTGTGCCTGTAATCCCAGCTATTTGGGACGCTAAAGCAGGTGAATCACTTGAACCCAGGAGGCGGAGGCTGCAGTGAGCTGAGATCACGACACTACACTCCAGACTGGTGACAGAGCAAGACTCCATTTCTAACAATAATAATAATAATAATAATGTAATAATAATAATAATAATGGTGATGATGTGGAGTAGCCCAGAAATTTTTTTTTTTTTTTTTTTTTTTTTTGAGACGCGAGTTTCACTCTTGTTACCCAGGCTGGAGTGCAATGGCACAATCTCGGCTCACTGCAACCTCCGCCTCCTAGGTTCAGGCAATTCTTCTGCCTCAGCCTCCTGAGTAGCTGGGATTACAGACATGCGCCACCGTGTCTAGCTAATTTTTTGTATTTTTAGTAGAGACAGGGTTTCACCATGTTGACCAGGATGGTCTCGATCTCTTGACCTCGTGATCCACCTGCCTCGGCTTCCCAAAGTGCTGGGATTACAGGCTTGAGCCACCGCGCCTGGCCATGCCCAGAAATTTTTTTTAAATAAGAATAAAAATAAAGGAATTTGCCTTGCAAATATCAAAACATATTATTTGCAATTATTCACTAAACAATATTAGGACAACTGATTAAACACTTAAGTTTAATAAGTGGAATAAAAAGAAAAATACAGATTAGTTAAATCTCCCTCACACCTTAAACTATGTATATTAAGCCTTAAATGTAAAATACAAAACCCACGAATACAAGCAAAGTACAGGTCAGTATCTTTATAATCCTAAGATAAGAAAGACCTTCCTAAGTCAGCATGCAATCAAAGGCAGACTCATGAGAGAATGGGAAACTAAACTACACAATTTCTATCTGGAAAATACAGTGAAAAGTTAAAGGATACAGAAATGGGGGGAGAAATACACAAAATACATGACAGACCTTAGTATTTTCAGTGTATAAAAAACTCTAAGGATCAATATGAAAAATTACTATCTCTATAAAAAAGTAAGCTAGGGATAAAATAAGCAATTAATCAAAGAATAAAGATGACCAACAATGTGAAAAGAGGGTAACCTCATCAGTAATTAAAAAAATGCGATTAGTCTAGACAACATGGTGAGACTTCATTTCTACAAAAAACATTTGAAAAGCTAGCTGGGACCAGGCACAGTGGCTCACGCCTGTAATCCCAGTACTTTGGGAGGCTTAGGTGACAGATCACGAGGTCAAGAGATCGAAACCATCCTGGCCAACATGGTGAAACCCCATCTCTACTAAAAATACAAAAATTAGCTGGGTGTAGTGGCACATACCAATAGTAGCAGCTTCTTGAGAAGCTGAGGTGAAAGAATCACTTGAACCTGAGAGGCAAGGTTGCAGTAAGCCGAGACTGTGCCACTGTCCTCCAGCCTAGTGACAGAGCAAGATTCCATCTCAACAACGTCAATAAAAAAGCTAGCTGGACATGGTGGCACGGGCCTGTGGTCCCAGCTACTTAGGAGGCAGAGGTGGCAGGACTGCTTCAGCCTGGGAGTTTGAGGCTGCAATGAGCTGTGTTCTCACTACTATACTCCAGCCGGGGCAACAGGGCAAGACCCTGTCTCAGAAAAACAAAACACACACACACACACACATACACACACACACACATAAATGCAGTTTACTATATTTTACCTGTTAGAGTGACAGAAAACAATTAGACAAGGGCTAAGTTATATATACATATTGATTTCAAAGTGCTACTGATAACAACCATTAATAGTTTCAAGAAATTACAGAAAATCCAAAATGTATTAATATGTAGCTATAAAAAATTATCTATTTATCAACACAGAAAGAATGCCATACATTAGGTAAAAAGTAGGTTGCCTAACAGCCCATAAGTAATACTCCCCCACCCTTAAACACCCTTGAATTTCCAGCAAAACAATTTATCAAAGTGTTAAAATGGTATCTCTAGGTGTTGGATGATTGTTTTCATTTGTTTCCTTTATGCTTTTCTACATTTTAAAATTTTCTTTCACCGCTACTAATTCCTTTTTTTTTTTTAAAGAGACAGGGTCTTGCTCTGTCACCCAGGTTCAGGTTGTGTACAGTGACAGGATCATAGCTCACTGCAGCCTGGAGCCCTTGGTCTCAACCTACTCTCCTGCTTCAGCCTTCTCAGTAGCTGGGGCTACAGGAGCATGCCACCATACCTGGCTAATTTATAAACTTTTTTGTAGGGATGGGGTCTCAAATTCTTGGTTATTTATTCTTTGATAGCTCAAACTCAAGCAATTGTCTCACCTTAACTTCGCAAAGCACTGGGATTACAGGTATGAGCAAGCCACCACACCTGGCCACGTTCCATTGTTTTATAATCTGCACACTGCTCACCTAGCAACGCCGTACTTTCCCCTGCATCTCCTTTAAAGCTGGTGTCGCATTGTGGCTCGGATTCAGATGGTGAGGCTGATGGTGGACTGCTCTCATCACTTCCATCATCATCAGTTAGACTCAAATTTGTAGCCAGATCCCTTCCAGGAGGAGATTCTGGAGCAGGCATCTCCTGCACATCCCCAGGCTCTCCCTTGAGAATCAGAACAGAAGAAAAAACATGATCAAATCTTATCTAACATCTGGCTCATAATTCACACATGATATTATGTACTTCTATATAATGAATCTGGCAAAAAGCACATCAATGTCTCCCTTATCTAGTATCATGAGAAAATGAATTCCTTCTTGACAATGAACCTCCTAAGGCCTACATGTTTTTTATTCTAAAAAACATTTTCTCTCCTTGATACATGCAATGCCACCTTTTAAACTATTGACAGAAAGTGAAGCTTTCTTCCACTTTCTTGCCTTCTTGAACAGAGGATATGAGGCAATAGCCATGACCTCTGATTACCACCCTGTGCTGGTTTACGGTGAGGCACCAGGATTTCAGAAATAAAAAAGGCTTTTTGAACAACAGAACCCTTCAGACTGTATTATTTTCTTAAAAAAGAAAAAAAAGTCACTCTGACTCCTTCTGTATGGACAGGGTGTTGATCAGCTGTAGTTTGGCTCTACCTTCCCTCCCTCTTCCATATGCTGCTTTAAAGAAAGGAAGACAGTGAAAGTGGGGGACCAGAGACATTAACAGCATCACTACGTTATGGCTCAACATTTAGGGGACAGTTAGAAACCTTATTTGATTAATAAGAGAGTCAAAGCTGCATTGTAAGTAGATGGAACTCCTGGTAAAGTGACTTATTAAGTGAAGGGTTACTGCAGGTTGACTATGACCACCTGGCTCAGCATCTCACCATTGCTTCAGGTAAAAACACCACTCACAGACATTCCACGTCCCTCCACTGGGCTGTGCACCCAATAGCCCTGCTCCACCTGTGTTCTAGAACCTGCCTCTCCTGCCTCACCAGTAACGTAACACCCGCCTATTCCTGCTCCTGACACACCAAGCAACAAATCCTGTGGCTGTGACATCAACACAATACCCAAACTCTGCTCAGCCTAGTCCCAACCTTTTAACCTAAATATCTGCCAACTTAACTACCTGCCAGCCTCCAACCCTGTCTGTTCATTACAGACATAGCATCAACCTCAACACCTTGGTTTGTCTGATGGATAATGCAATACCCAGCTCAGGTGCCCTCTCAATGCACTTGCTCCACCTTCCAACTTCCACCTGGCAGCAGGGCACATGACCCCTCCTCTGTGCTCCCACAGGCAACACTTCAAACAGGCCTCTTTGGCCATGTCATGTCTGTATGCGTGCCCCGAACCCCAAACAGTCCAGAAAGTAAAATCCTCAAGAGCCCATGAAGGGAGGGGCTGTGTCTTACCCATCTTTGTCTCCCCAGAGCCAAGTTCAGATCTAGCATCTTAGGTGGCATTTCTTTGACCCATCCTTGCCAAATCAATGAAAACAAGTGATAAGGACACACTGAAGTGGTTATAACTGTAAACCTTTAAAGCCAGCCTGTGTGGAGACTGACAGTGACTCTCACTACAGTTACGGAGAAATAGAGAACTAGTTACTACAAGAGGGAGCAGCATGGCTAACTAAAGCATCCACTGCAGGAGGGGTCAACAGGTCCACAGAAAGGGTGTACTGTCTAAAGATGCAAAAGTCAAAGGCAAGACAGGTAAGTTTCTAAGGTTTAAAGTTACTACAGGTTCTGTTCTTCAAAAAACAAATTAGGCATTCTGAAGATATATATTCTAGCTTTCTGAAATTAACATTCCTTTTTTTTTTTTTTGAGACGGAGTTTCGCTCTTGTTACCCAGGCTGGAGTGCAATGGCACGATCTCGGCTCACTGCAACCTCTGCCTCCTGGGTTCAGGCAATTCTCCTGCCTCAGCCTCCTGAGTACCTGGGATTACAGGCACGCGCCACCATGCCCAGCTAATTTTTTGTATCTTTAGTAGAGACGGGGTTTCACAATGTTGACCAGGATGGTCTCGATCTCTTGACCTCGTGATCCACCTGCCTCGGCCTCCCAAAGTGCTGGGATTACAGGCTTGAGCCACCACGCCCGGCCTGAAATTAACATTCTAAGAAAGCAACTCAACCTTATATAAGATGAAGAATCTTAATTTTTAATATATGAAATATATATGTAGCTTATTTCCAAAAACAACACTCAAGAGGATTAAAGTCCCTGTGCTACGGTCAGTGAAATTCCTTTCATATAAACATCCAGAAATGAAAAGCATGTTTAAAACTACTGACTAATGAAGAAAACAACTGAGAATACGCTTTAGAGTGTATCTAATAAAGGAAAAGAATTCTAAAATCTTGCCAAGAAAGAAATTCATAGTATTCTATTATTTGAAATGCTGTCTTATAAAGGTTCATCCTTTCATCTAAGCTACAGTTTCTGGAGTAAAGAGAGGATGAGCCAGGTTCACTAAGAAAGCATATTATGGCCAGACACGGTAGTTCATACCTGTAATCCCAGCACTTTGGGAGGCTAAGGCAGGCAGATCATGAGGTCAAGAGATGGAGACCATCCTGGCCAACATGGTAAAACCCTGTCTCTACAAAAAATTAACTGGGTATAGTGGCATCTACCTGTAATTTCAGCTACTCAGGAGGCTGAGGCAGGAGAATCACTTGAACCCAGAAGGGAGAGGTTGCAGTGAGCCGAGATCGCACGACTGCACTCCAGCCTGGGTGACAAAATGAGGCTGTCTCAATAAAAAATAGACCACAATTCATAGAGAATGACAGTAGTTATTAAGGAAGCAGTCTCTTAAGCTAGAAGACGAGGGGGCATTTTTAAGCAGACTGCAGTTTGGGAAATAAGTCTGTTTCATGGGTCAATTCTTTAGTAAGGCCACTACAGAAGCTTAGACGACCATATGGCTTAAAGCGGCATAAAATGATCATCATAAAAAGAAAACCCAAACTGTAGTTTCTAATTCTACAATAAACTCTATCTATGAAAAGCTCTAAAAATATGTTTACAAGACTATATTTGAAATTATTTCCCCCGAAAGATCTTTATTTAAAAACTGTTTTACTGTTTTATTTATTTACTTACTTACGACAGGGTTTCATTCTCATTGCCCAGGCTGGAGTGCAGTGGCACACTCTTGGTTCAGCACATCTGCCTCCTGGGCCCAAGAAATTCTCCTGCCTCCGTCTCCTAAGTAACTCTGACTACAGAAGCGTGCCACCATACTTGGCTATTTTTTTTTTTTTTTTTTTTTTGGTATTTTTAGTAGAGACAGGGTTTCATCAGGTTGGCCAGGCTGGTCTTGAGCTCCTGACCTCAAGTGATTCTTCCGCCTTGGCCTCTCTAAGTGCTGAAATTACAAGGGTGAGCCACTGTGCCCAGCCTAAAACTGTTTATCATTTAAATGAGAATATGTTGAGACATTAATAGATTTTATGAAAATTCTAAAAAGAAAAAAATAAGGTAAACAAATACATATTTTCCCTCTATGTTACCCTCTTTGGGTAGGGTAATAGTTAAATGCTTAGACCCTGGAGTTAAGCAAACTTTATTTGAAACATGACTCCCCATTAACTAACTGTATGACCTCGGGTGAGTTATTTAGCTTCTCTAAGCTCGTTTCTAATTAGATGGGAATAATGACAGTACTTATGTAACAGCTGTGAGGATTAGACATAACAAGGTATGGAAGACATTTGTTCAGCACATGGCTAGCTACTACTATGATTTCCTTTTCATTTTGCCCCCATGTCTTCTGTGGAAGGCCCTATGACCATCAGTGATGAAACAAATTCACTACAGGACAAACTGCCCCCAAACTATTTGATTTTGAAACCTAGGAATAGGGAGAACTGATTTTAAGAAGTGTTGGCTTTGGTTTCTTCACACATAAAATACGCACTTAAAGCCAGCAAACTATGAGGCTCCTTCCTTTTCAAAT
Source organism: Saguinus oedipus (assembly GCA_031835075.1). Classification (NCBI taxonomy): domain Eukaryota; kingdom Metazoa; phylum Chordata; class Mammalia; order Primates; family Cebidae; genus Saguinus; species Saguinus oedipus. The sequence goes on along the minus strand of CM063183.1, from coordinate 94,130,121 downwards.
ATTTTATGATTCTTGTTTATACAAAACTAACTAGCATATATACATTCTGTGGTGCAGCATAACCAAAACATATTGTTCTAAGTAATTACAAACTCTCTGGGAAACATCCAAGCATATTATTCTATCATCATATATTTATTTCACTGATATTTTTGAACTGCCTTAAAAATCCATTTTTAATAACGAGGCAATTTTCTTCAGAGAACCATAAGGATATTAGAAGGAGCATTTTGCCCATTCCTCTTATAGTCAATAATGAAACTGAATCACTCAGGAAGAACTGGGGCAGAGACTGAATATAGACAAAAACGTAACAAACCCAATATCCCAGGGCTTTGATGACATCAAGTTTACACATTGGACATGTTCGGTGATCCAAAAGCCATGGGTCAATGCATATTCTATGAAAAATATGCCTAAAAAAATTAAGTATGTGTTAATGTTTTTAAAAACAAGGTTTATATAACTTATAAAGGATATAAGATATTCTACCAACTTATCTTCTCATTACAAGTTAGCTAACGTCAAATCAACATTCTAGTCTACTTACTTATCATAAATCATTATTTTCTCTTTCATGTGAAATAGATTCTGGCACTTCTAGGGAAGTTTCCCTTCACTCTACAAAAACCATGGCTTATTTATGCCCTCACGCTAGGCAGTACATTTTTATGTGCCTTTGTAAGTTATTAAAGCTTTTTAGGAAAAAAATGTGGCATAAATCGACTAGAGGTAATAAGTAAAATAATACTAAGCTGGCAGTACCTTATATAAGTCCACAAAATGACTCAAATGGAAATACAACAAAAAAATTAACAAATCATCTTGAGTTGGTAGGCTTAAGCAACACTTAGTTTCTCTCTGACACATTTTTGCATATACTCCATTTTTGTATAATGAGCACCTATCACTTTCAGAATAAAAAAGAAAAAAGGCATATATATTTTACTCTTTTGCTGATTTGTCTCAGTTGGCTAACTTTTCCTCCTGTATGATAAATCTATTTTCTGCAAGTAATGAAGAAGAGGAGTTAAGAGTATAGTGTGGGTTTCAGGCCAGACAGGCTGAGCTCAGACATGAGCTGGCTGGAACTCTGAACTAGGTTCCTATGCTCTCTGCCTCACACCAGGGGCTGAGGAGCATATACAATGTGCATACAACTGCGCCAGGCACAGAGCATACTTAGTAATTGTTTAGAATTATTGCTGTTGTTTGAAGACCTTGTTCTACAAACAGAAATCTGCTAGTAGAGTTACAAATAACTACCTGGCTGGGCGTGGTGGCTCACGCCTGTAATCCCAGCACTTTGAGAGGCTGAGGTGGGTGGATCACCTAAGGTCAGGAGTTTGAGACCAGCTGGACCAACATGGAGAAACCCTGTCTCTACTAAAAGTACAAAATTAGCCAGGAGTGGTGGCGGATGCCTGTAATCCCAGCTACTCAGGAGGCTGAAGCAGGAGAATCACTTGAACCTGGGAGACGGAGGTTATGGTGAGCCACTATCATGCCACTGCACTCCAGCCTGGGCAACAAGAGTGAAACTTCATCTCAAAAAAAAAAAAAAAAAGTAACAGTACTTGCAGCCAGGTACGGTGGCTCACACCTGTAATCCCAGCACTCTGGGAGGCCGAGGTGGGTGGATCACCTGAGGTCAGGAGTTCGAGACCAGCATGGCCAACATGGTAAAACCTGGTCTCTACTAAAAATACAAAAATTAGCCAGGCTCGTTGGTGGAAACCTCTAATACCAGCTACTCAGGAGGCTGAGGCAGGAGAATTGCTTGAATCCAGGAGGCAGAGGCTGTAGTAAGCCAAGATCACACCATTGCGCTTCAGCCTGGGCAACAAGAGCAAAATATTGTCTCAAAAAAAAAAAAAAAAAAAATGAACAAACAAAAAAACCAGTACTTAAGAAATACTTTTTACAAAACATAAAAGGAACATGTTGGCTTTATTGGGAAATTTATTACATAAATAAAGCACAGGAGAAAATAGGAGAAAGTCAAAAGCCCAATAAGGAAACCAGGAAATGTGCATATGAACCTGTGGTTTGAGGGTCAGGTCCAAACTCCAGCTCAGCCACCAGCATGACCTAATGCTGCTCATCTGTGCAGCTTGCATCAGTTTCAAGTCAGAAAGACTAAACCAGCCTCAAGTAAAAGTTCTTTTCTCTACTTTAGTAACTTTCTACAGGACATGATCAACTTATACTGATCCAACCCAATTCATTCAGTACCCACTATACCAATCACATATAAATGTTTCTAGGTTTAAGTCAGCCACCTTTATTCAGGAAACTTTCATTTTGTTACCCTGATACTCATGCCTTCATTTCCTGCACAGAATTATCAATATATTATAAAATACCTGAATATACACCAAAGTACTTTAAAAACAAAGCAAAATGTAATTATATACTGATTTGTGACTTGCTTCTAATAGGTGTGAATTAAAATGCATCAGACTTAAAACATGCAATTTCTGTACACAAAATGAAACCTTTAACAAAGCAATTCTTTTAAAAAAGTTATCAATTAAAGTATCCCATTACTTTTTTTAATGGAGACAGTGTCTTGCTGGAGTGCAGTGCAGGTTCAAGCAATTCTCATGCCTCAGCCTCCTAAGTAGCTGGGATTACAACAGGCAGGCACCACCATGCCTGGCTAACTTTTGTATTTTTTGTTTTAATAGAGACAGAGTTTCACCATGTTGGCCAGGCTAGTTTCAAACTCCTGGCCTTAAGTGATCTGCCTGCCTTGTCGTCCCAAAATGCTGGGATTACAGGAGTGAGCCAACACACCCAGCCTTTTTTTTTTTTTTTTTTTAATAAGAGATGGGGTTTCACCATGTTGGTCAGGTCAGGCTGGTCTCGACTCCTGATCTCAGGTGATCCACCTGCCTCGGCCTCCCAAAGTGCTAGGATTACAGGCATGGGCTACCATGTCCAGTCTTTTTTTTTTTTTTTTTTTAATAACTTCCTGCTACTAAAACAAAACCCTCAGTGTAACCCAAATAAAAAAAGAATCTTTTGTTTTAGATGGAGTTTCATTCTGTCACCCAGGCTGGAGTGCAGTGGCATGATCTCAGCTCACTGCAACCTCTGCCTCCCATATTCAAGCAATTCTCCTGCCTCAGCCACCCAAGCAGCTGGGATTACAGGTGTGCACCACCACACCTGGCTAATTTTTGTTATTTTCAGTAGAGACAGGGTTTCACCATATTGACCAGGCTGGTCTTGAACACCTGCGTCAACATCCCAAAGTGCCAAAATTACAGGTGTGAGCCACTATGTATGGTTAGGCATACTGATTTTAAATAACCTTAGAAGGAACAAAAGCCCAGGGTGCAAAGAAGAGCAAACTACTGCCCTCCCCAACCCACTTCCTTTAGGCTGTTTCAGGCCCTTTTCCCTGGTCCCTCATTTTTCTTGCTCCCAACACAGCTTACTTTTTGCACTGTTAAATGTATAATGGAATTCCTAGGATTCTGATAAAGCCTTGCTTAGAAGACTAAAAGCCAATCTACGACAAAGATACTTAACGAATCTTAATGTCACCTAAGAATCTCCTAGCCAAAGCAATCTTAAAGAGCAGTGAAGATACTACATTTAAAGTCCAAGGTGCTTTTCTAAAAAGAGGAGATGATCACAGATAATGAGATATTCGTATCATAAAACACAAATAACTATTCTGTCAGACACCTAAAACTTGTCAAGCAATTTTTAATATTTCGGTAGGTAAAAATAACATACTTGCATGGCAGAATTCTGATAATATCCTTTACTTTAAAATTTTCAATACACACTGCACAATTTTCAGCATCGACATCAATTCCCTGTAAAAAAGAGAAGGAAAGCATTATTATACCCTTGGTACATCGTATATATCCCTTGGTAAACTCACTATATCGTAACTAAAACAATGATGAATTCCCTTGTGGTACAACTGGTGAAACTCAAACACAAATAACTGTACTTGGCATTTACCACTATTAGAGGATTATCTAAATAATATGATTGAAAAGGAAAAAATTTCATTGTCTGCCTAATCAGAAATGAACAGTGTTTAAATACTAATTTATATATTATTTTATGTGATTACTTTATTTAGAAAGATAGTTAGCCACATGTGTATCCCCTGTCAATATAAAAGCAGTGAATTTATTTATTTATATATATATTTTTTTTATTTATTTTTTTTTTAAAAGAGACAGGGTTTCACCATGTTACCCAAGCTGGTCTTGAACTCCTGGACTCAAGCGATCCTCCTGTCTCATCCTCCCAAAGTGCTGGGATTACAGGCGTGAGCCACTGTGTCAGACCACATTAGATTTTATATGTAGATACTGTTATCAAAGACTATATTAAAATGAACATTTAACATTTAAAATTGCATGTTTCAATGAAAGTAAATATTATCATTTATCATATGCAGGGTAAGAATAATGAGATAATTTTGAAAGTCTCTAATAATGGTCTGCAAGTTTATACATTACTGTGAATGAATCTACAAGAAAATAAAAATTAGACAACACTAGTCTCTCTAGAATGGCATACAATATAGACTGAAGAAAACACATTTTTTTGTACAGTTTAAAATGTAAAATTGCAAAAAAAATCTGTGTACAGTTGCTCTTCAACTTACCATAGGTCACATCCTACTGAACTCATTGTAAACTGAAAATATCATTAGGTTTAAAACGCATTTAATGTACCTAACCTACTGAACATCATGGCTTAGCCTGCCTACCATAAACACGCTCAGAACACTTACAGAAGCCTACACTTGGGCAGAATAATCTAACACAAAGCCTGTTTTATAGTAGGGTGGTGACTATCTCATATAACTTACTGCATACCATACTGAAAGTGAAAAACACAACACCTGAAGTATGGTTTCTACTGGATGTATATTGCTTTTACACCGTCAGAAAGTTGAAAAATTGTTAAGTCAAACCACTGGAAGTTGGGGACCATCTGTATATACCTCACAAATCATTTAGGAATCCTCTAAAAAAATATATACCATAAGGCTGTTTTGCAAGGTATCCTCTGCTTTTTAACCATTATGTTGACAACTTTCAAGAAACAGTCCCTGTAAGCATATTTTCAAAACTGTTCTATATGAGAAGAGGATAATATCAATGTACTTGTGTTCTCAAAGATTCAATTCAGTAAATTAAACATATACATCTACGTCTTCTCATACTTAAGAGCTGCGACTTCTTGCTAAGGAGGATAAGAAGGCATGTTCCAAGAGGAACATAAACCACATGCTTGTCAAGTAACTGACTATGCTGAATGCATGCAGAGTTTGCCACAGGCATCAACTGGAAACTCTATCCCCAAGGGCCTTCTGAGTGATCGCAAATCAGTCACTAATCTTAAGCCATGAGATGTAATCTTTTTTTTCTTTTTGTACTTTTTCTGTTTGATAAATTTGTATGAAAAGAAAACAATACCTTGCACAAACTATTAAAATTGAACTGTACTACAAAAGCAATCAGCAAAGGAATGGTAGCCACCAATACAATTCTCAAAGCCCCATTAGTATCAATTCCAAATTAAAAAAAAAAAAATCAAAGGTCTGTAAGTTAATGTGCTATTTTTGCTTTAATCCTTTAAGGTCAAAGAATAGATACCTAAGTGCAAGTACTTTCTTTCTGAAGGGGAGTAGAGATTGGAGGGCGAAACAGATTTTATTTACGGAGATAATATGAAAATCAAAATAGCTGAACCAAGTCATAGCAGCATGTCAACACAATTATCAACATTTCACAGAACTATGAAAAGAATAAACACTACGCATTAGCAACAGTTTTCCTTTTAAGGCGCCTATCCTCCAAGAATCTGAGCTTCTAGATTCAGGATTTGTCCTATTTCAAAAATGTTTTAAAATTCTGGTGTGATTTTGAAACTTTTAAGTCTCAGATTGGCCATGTCAAAATGTTTGTTTTTCCAAAAGTAGTTTTAAAAACATCTTTTCTCTCCTTCTCCACAAATGGCAACATTTTCTCTCTGTAACTAAAGGACCCCAGGGAGTGGACACATAGTCTCAGATTTAACAGAAATGAACTGAAGCTATTAGCTATCTGGCTCTGACCAGTACCACTTTCTTCGCTGCTGGAATGTCCAAGCTGTCCAGTACCGCAGCAACCAACCACTGTGGCTCCTAAAGTGCTTGAAGTGTCACAGGTGAGGAACTCTATTTTAAATTAAATTTAATTCATTTAAATGCAAATTGCCATAGTGACTAGTGGCTACCATATTAGACAGTGCAGGATTAGAAGGCTCTTCTCAATGGCAAAATATTTCTGCCAATTCTTCTTTAAAATAAACATGTACAGCATATTCTCTAAACCATAAAACAAAAGAAAAACCATGAAAATATTACCTTTTCTCCATGCTTTATAGTATGAAGTAGAAGCTGGCCAATAACTTTCTTAGTTTCTTTTCTATGGCTCTTGGGTAGGAAAATATTAATATAGTTGTTATTGAAAAATTTAAATCACTATTCTTCTTAAAAGTCACAAACATAATACACATAAGCATAGAGAAAGAAATTTCATTTAAAAGGCAAAGTCAAATGACTACACTGAAAATAACATTTTAAGGCAAAAACCACAATTACTTTTGCACCAACTTAATAAAAAAGCCTCAAAACAAAAGCCACTTAAGTCTTAATAAGCAGAATAGCCATATGTAACATTAAGAGGTGCTTTGATCAAGAGCACTGATTTTAATTCCATGTCTGAAGAAGAAACCACTTCTTATGTTTAAATATTGGCAAGAAAATAAGGAGCTGAGGATAGGGGTACCATATGCTCATCTATTCAAGTACCTAAAAGGAAAAGGACTCTTTCTTATCCTCAAGACAAAGCAGCCAACTTTCCACAATGACAGAAATACGTGGGACATTCAAAACACCTGCCATGGGAAGCCGCTGGCTCTTCGATGGCCCTTCTCTTCGCTATCACTGAGAGAGATTAATGGCTTTACTGTGGCTCCATCATTAGACAGAGACGCCCCCCGACTTCCTCTCTGCTTCTCACCTCGTCAGAGAATGAGGGCTACCTAAGGACAGTTACACCCTTAACTCAGGCCTTTTCTTTCTTTCTTTTTTTCTTTCTTTCGAGATGGAATCTCGCTCTGTCTCCCAGGCTGGAGTGCAATGGTGTGGTCTCGGCTCACTGTAACCTCTGCCTCCCAGATTCAAGCAATTCTCCTGCCTCAGCCTCCAGAGGAGCTGGGATTACAGGAGACTGCCACCATGCCCGGCTAACTTTTTTTTGTATTTTTAGTAGAGACAGGGTTTCACCATGTTGGTCAGGCTGGTCTCGAACTCCTGACCTTGTGATCCACCCACCTTGGCCTCCCAAAGTGCTGGGATTACAGGTGTTAGCCACCACGCCTGGCCAATTCAGGCCTTTTCATCACTCTGTTATGTCTGAAAAAGGACTAAGAGGGTTCCTGCAGGAACCAAATGTGCAAAAAGTAACCTATATTTAAAACTATCTAATTCCCCCCAAAACAAAAAAATTTAACATCATCCAATTAAAAAGTTATATTTAAAAAGTCATGTGAATACTTAAATAATGTAAGTAAAAATAAAGAATATGGTCAAATGTAACTCCTAACAATATACATGGGACATATTTATGAATTATCTTTTAAAAAGCAAAATTCAGGGTTATCCATCATTACCTGACTTCCAATCTGAGAGCCAGTATATAGGAAACGTTGTATATAGTAAAATATTAGCCAGGCTAATGAGATAATCATCATGGTGATGAAGGCGATGGCCACAAACACCACAGACTGACTGCTGATGAACTCTTGTACATGCCGGGTGCCAACCCCTATGGTCATTGTTACTGGAATTCCTTTTTGCACCAGCTCCAGAAGTTCTCTTCCTTTTGGATAGCTAATCATAATGACCACTATGTTTCCTGTTCCTGTAGGAAAGAACAAAGAAATCAAATGTGAAGAACACAAAATACAATACAAAGAACATTATAATAAATATAAGGGTACTATGTTCATCTACATACGTAAATACATTAGAAAAATTCCATGGAAAATGTTAAGTTACCAAACCTGGTTCCAAAAGAAACTGATTACATTAGAAGCAGTAGAATAAATCAGGAAGAACTATTCCTCCCCACAAAGCTAGAGCACCGTTCAGTTTTACAGGTGAAGTCTACCACCAAATCTTTAAGGAACAAGTTAATACCAATGATATTTAAGTTGTTCCATAGCAGATTTAAAAACAAAGTTTAAAAATTACTTCTAAGATAATAAAACCAAATATGGTAATAAACAACCAACAGAAAAACCATACAAGCCAGATGTGATAGCTCACACCTAAAATCCCAGCACTTTGAGAGGCTGAGATGAGATCAATTGAGGCCAGGAACTGGAGACCAGCCTGTATAAGCGAGACCTTGTCTCTATAAATAATTTAAAGAAAATGAGTCAGGAGGCTGAGGCAGAAGAATTGTTTGATCCCAGGTGGCTGAGGCTGCAGTGAGCTGGGATTATGCTACTGCATTCTAGCCTGGGTGACAGAGTGAGACTGCATCTCAACAAAAAACAAACAAAACACTATACAGACCATTCTACTTAGGATTACTAATATATAATGCCTAAAGCATGTTCACTAAAATCAGGGAGACAACATGAGAATTTCTACTATGATCACTGTTATTTAGCAGTGCTCTGAAGGCATAAGCAGACATAAGACAAAAATTAAGAGACATAGAAAGAAAGGGCGAAAATAAAAAATTTTACATGAATTTGGCTACAAATTAATGCAATAATCATAAAATATTGATAGGATTCAGAAAGAACTAAAAATATTGCTTCTAAAGTTTACTTAGAAGGAAAATAAGATGATCAGAACATTTTAAACAGTGAAAGCTGGACTGGTCTTTAGAGATAAAGTAATGAAAACACTGTGGCTGTAGCATATGGAGACGCCCACAGAATAATAAGACAAAATAAAAGTCCAGAAATAGGCCCAAATACACGAAAGAATTTAGTGCATGATAAAAGCAGTATTCCAAATGCATGAGGCAAAATTAGTTACTTAAAAAATCACGTGGGCAACTGGGTATCATTGGTGGGGCCGGGAGAAAGCTGCATCCATTTCTCATAACTTACGCCAAAATAAATTACAACTAAAATCAAATATTTTAACATATATACATGTATACATATATATATGAAGAGGAAACATACAATGGCCAGAAGAAACATGGGAGTTAAAAAATACACATTGAAGAAAAACTTCTCCAAATATATAAAAGCCACCTCAGAGGTTGTTAAAAAAAATTTTTTTTAACTATATAAAAATGAAAATTTTCTCCATGAGTAAAAGCAAAACAAAGGTCAAAAGAGCAAATGGTTGGCCAGGCGCGGTGGCTCACGCCTGTAATCCAGCACTTTGGGAGGCAGAGGCAGGTGGATCACCTGAGGTCAGGAGTTTGAGACTAGCCTGGCCAACATGGCGAAACCCCGTCTCTACTAAAAGTAAAAAAATTAGCCATGTGTGGTGGCAGGCGCCTGTAATCCCAGCTACTCAGGAGGCTGAGGCAGGAGAATCACTTAAACCTGGGAGGCAGAGGTTGCAGTGACCCGAGATGGCACCACTGCACTCCAGGGACAGAGCAAGACTCCATCTCAACAAAAAAAACAAACAAAAAGAGCAAATGGTAAACTTGGAAAAAATAAATGTAACATAACAAAGATAAAAAACTAATATCCTATAAAAATAACAGAAAAAGAGAAAATAAAATTAATTTGCATAAAAGAAAATTAAAAAGGCTTTTTTTTTTTTTTTTTTGAGACAGAGTTTCGCTCGTTACCCATGTTGGAGTGCAATGGCGTGATCTCGGCTCACCGCAACCTCCGCCTCCTGGGTTCAGGCAATTCTCCTGCCTCAGCCTCCTGAGTAGCTGGGATTACAGGCACGCGCCACCGTGCCCAGCTAATTTTTTGTATTTTTTTTAGTAGAGACGGGGTTTCACCATGTTGACCAGGATGGTCTCGATCTCTTGACCTCGTGATCCACCCACCTCGGCCTCCCAAAGTGCGGGGATTACAGGCTTGAGCCACCTCGCCCGGCCTAAAATAACTTTTTGTTTTTATTTTTAAAGAGATGGGGTCTTGCTCTGTCATCCAGGATGGAGTACAGTGGTGGGATCCTAGCTCACTGAAGCCTCAAACTCCTTGGCTCAAGTGATCCTTCCACCTTAGCCTCCAGAGTAGCTGGGACCACAGGCACACACCACTAAACCTGGCTAATTTTTTTCATTTTTTGTAGAGATGGGGTCTCACTACATTGCCCAAGCTAGCCTTGAACTCCTGGCCTCAAGCAACCCTCCCACTTCAACCTCTCATAGTATTGGCATTCAGGCATGAGCCACTCTATGCCTGGCCAAATGGCTATTTTAAATAGCAGCTTGAGGCTGGGTGTGGTAGCTCACACCTGTAATCCCAGTACTTTCAGAGGCCAAGGCGGAAGGATCCCCTGAGGTCAGTAGTTTGAGACCAACCTGACCAACATGGTGAAACCCTATCTCTACGAAAAATACAAATATTAGCCAGATGTGCTGGTAGGTGCCTGTAATCCCAACTACTCAGGAGGCTGAGGCAAGAGAACTGCTTGAACCCAGGAGGCAGAGGCTGCAGTGAGCTGAGACTGCGCCATTGCACTCCAGCCTGGGTGACAGAGTGAGACTCTGCCTTAAAATAAAATAAAATAGCAGCTTTATTGAGATATAATCGACCTACCACAAAATTCACCCTTTTAAAGTGTACAAATCAGTGATTTTTAGCAGATTCATAAGGCTGTACAACCATCAACACTATCTAATTCCATGTTTTCATTACCCTAAAAAGAAACCCTGTGTCCACAGGCAGTCACTCCCTGCAAAAGGGATTTTAAACACATGAAAATCTTCCTTGGTAACAAATTAAAACACTTCCTGTGAGACTGAGATAAAAAAGTCTGATAAGCTATATTGGCAAAAGCAGGCAGAAATCAGCACTCTCACACACTGCTGGGGGAGTGAATAAATTACTACACTCTTCTATGAAAGTCAATGGCATTGGAAAAATTCTAAATGCCCATGTCTCTCTGACCCAGCAATTCTGTGTCCAGGAACTTAATTGTACAGATGTACCCAATGAGGTATCTATAACGCTTTATTGTTGGCTGGACACAGTGGCTCACGCCTGTAAAGGCTGTGAACTTTGGGAAGCCAAGGCAGCGGATCAGGAGTTCGAGACCAGCATGGCCAACACGGCAAAATCCCATCTCTACTTAAAAGAAACACAAAATTAGTAAGGTGTGGTGGGACATGCCTGTAGTCCCAGCTACTTGGGAGGCTGAGGCAGGAGGATCACCTGAGCCTAGGAGGCAGAGGCTGCAGTGAGCTGAGATTGTGCCACTGCACTCCAGCCTGGGCAACAAAGCAAGACTCTGTCTCAAAAATAATAATAATAAAATTAAATAAACATAAAAAAGATTTATTGCCAATATTTTTTCCTAAGTTTTTGCTATCACAATCTAAATGTCCACCAAAAAAAAAACACAGCTATATGAATTATAGTATGTGTATGAAGGTTGAAGTAGCAGCTCTGTAAGTACTGATAGTACTCAATATAAAAACACATATCATATAAAACTGTGTGAATAGCATGCTGTCCAAAAAAAAAAGAAAACCCAAAGAGCTATATGCTCCTATCAACACATACTACCCTATGGAAGGCTACCCCAGAGACTGGAGACCATGACTATTTCTGGGGAGAGGCGCTAGGGGATGCAGGATGGAGTCAGGGTTGGGGGGGAGCAGGTCTTATTTGCACAGTAAGAATTCTGTACCATGTGCACATATTAGCTATTCAAAAAATAACTTTTAGATGAGATGGCTCACGACTATAATCCTAGCAATTTGGGAGGATGAGGCAGGCGGATCACTTGAGATTAGGAGTGCAAGACCAGCCTAGCAAACATGGTAAAATCCTGTCTCTACTAAAATTACAAACACATCTCTACTAAAATTAGCTGGGCATGGTAGCTCATGCCTGTAATCCCGGCTACTCAGGAAGCTGAGGCAGAAGAATCACTTGAACCCAGGAGGCGGAGGTTGCAGTGACCTGAGATCATGCTGCTGCACTCCAGCCTGGGCGACAGCAAGACTCTGTCTCAAAACAAAACAAAAAATAACTTTAACGGGTATATAAAGAATGTTCCCTGACATTACACTAAAACCACATTTAACACTATTTTCTTGTGAAGAGAAATTTAATCTGCAGCAAATCCACTGTGGATCTCAAGCTCTGGGATTTAGTTACTGAAACACCAGAAGGGCACCCTTCTAAGGTAGTCCCTGTGTAGAAGCTGATCCTATGCTCTGATGAGCTGTCCTGTCTAAAAGGGTCCCTCATCAAGAACTGTAGTTTCTGCATCACCCACATAACCAACCATGTCATCACCAGGGGACACAACGAGGAGGAAGGTATTTTCTGCAGTCAGGAAAATAAACATCTAGTAGTTAAGAAGGACATGTATAGAAACAATTACGATGGTTATACCTGATATAATTATATGGCACTTTGCAAGCTGGAAGTCTTTTCTGTAAACCTGCTTTTATAGAAAATTTCAAGCACATACAAAGTAGAAAGAATAGTACAAAGAAATCTCATGTTCCCATCTCAGTTAAAAGCTTTTATACAGAAAAACTAAACTGTGCTATGATGACAGCTGAATCCATTTCTGGTAGTGATACCACGTTCTTCGTGTGATAACGAGGAAGAACATGTTCACATTTATATTTCACCTGAAGCAGGAAAAGGCCACACAATCATTCTACAGCTGAGTGTTCAGAAATCTTAGGGAGTTGCTCAATGTCACCTACCACCTGAAACAGCCAGTTCTAAAGTCTGAAGACCCAGGTCCAAGGTAGCGTCCCTTCCCCACCCCCATTCATAGGATCATAGGCTTTGCAGCCAGACAGACCTGGGTACAAATGTCCCTGTTATCCACTGCCAGGGGGCTGGACAAATCCATGCTTGCTGAGAATGCTTCTGCAGCTACAAAATGGGGATGAGAATGCCTCTATTTTGGACCAGCACTTTTTCAATAAGCAAGTAGAGTAACAAAGAGCTACAGTATAGAAGTAAGGGGACAATTCTGTTTGGAGTGCAGGGAAATCTCCCCAGGAGGCACACTGGAGCCACATCATAAAGGAGAGAAAACGTTTACAAAGCAAAGGAAAGGAAGGTTTCTAGACTGCAGACCGGAACAAAATATATTTAGGATGGTGACCAGCCCAGTTTGGCTGGTGACTAAGATACATGCAAAGGTATCTTGTTGAATAAGTGAACAGATGAGTGGGAGACAGAAGATTAACTGAGATTAAAAAGGTTCTTCAACACCTACAGTCTCAAGGCTGGGGCTGGGGGAAGGGATACTGCCACAAGTATCAGGATACTCTGCAGAAAACACTTGCAGTATCAATCTGAAATTTCTCACCTAGGAAATTAATTTTAGTTCACTGAGTTAAAAGAAAATATTATTTTTTTAATACTGCCTAGCATTAGCTGGGTGCAATGGCTCATGCCTGTAAACCCAGCACTTTGGGAGGCCAAAGTGGGTGGATCGCTTGACCCTAGGAGTTTGAGACCAGCCTGGGCAACATGGCAAAACACCGTCTCTATTAAAGCAAACAAAAAAATAACCTGCCTAGCATGAAGGCTAAACAGTTTACTACATTATAATCATAGCAGCAAGACTGCTTCTGGGAATTAATTTAAATTACCAAAACCTGGAATGAAGACCCTGGGATTTGCTTTTCCAGAACATTTCTGGGGACAAACTGGAGGCTGGGCAGTTGGGTAAAAACATTAGGTCAGGGGTCAGTATGTGCACAACCCCAATGGGTGCCAGGCACATGCACCTTGTGGGCCCTACTCTTGCCTCTGGCTGCATCACTGCCTCTCTGGCCAATACTAAAGTGCTAAGCTGCTCAAGTTATTGTGCACAACCCTGTTTTAATTGGCACATGAGACCAAATCACAGCTTATTTCCAAAATAAATGGCTGCATTTCTTCACAGAAACTCAAAGACTTGGGATAACAGAGAAAAAGCCCTTAAAGGTTATCATTTCCTTCCTCAAGCCTTAATGTTGTTACCAATATTGCTTGACTAAAAAAAGTCACCTGCACGATCCCTCTTCCCCAAAAGAACTTATACAACTCTGCATTACACAGGAAAATTTCTTGAACGCAATTCCTGTTTTATTTTTGTTTTACATTTAGCACAGTATCTTTGCACATAGTACATAACCATAAATCTACTTGCTGAACAACAATAAATACCAAATATAGTTTTTTGGTTTTTTTTTTTTTTTGAGACAGGGTCTCACTCTGTTGCCCAGGTTGGAGTACAACTGCATGATTACAGCTCACTGCAGCCTTGACCTCCCAGGCTCAAGCAATCCTCCCATCTCAGCCTCTCTAGTAGCTAGGACTGCACCACCACAGCCAGCTAGTTTTTAACTTTTGTATTTTTTGTAGAGATGGGGGTTTCACCATGTTGCCCAGGGTGGTCTCAAACAATCCGTCTGCCTCAGACTCCCAAAGTGCTGAGATTACAGGTATGTACCACAATGTCCCACCTCAACGACAGTATTTTTAACAAACCAAATTACCCGTAACATAATTTAGCATTCTTCTGTGCCAAAAAGTAAAGTTGTGTTACTTCTGTTTCTTTTCAAATTTCTGTGTTCCTCTTATTACTGTCAAAATAATAATAATTTAAAAAAAGGAAAAAAGTTCTGACTTGGTCAACAGCTTTAAAATTCTTCTGGATGACATGAGTCTAGTGTACTATTTCTCCTCCCAAGAAATCTATTTAAAGTAGATTTCAACATTCTCTTGAAGGAGATGGGAGCTACTGAAACATTTAAAGTAATGGATTAGATTTCTGTTCTAGAAAACTAATTCAGGCAGCAAGAAATCACATTTTAAAGTTCCAGAAAGAGAATACCATAAACTTTCAGGTTTTCTTTTTCCCAAGAACTTAACTGCAACACTCTACCTTTTTCCCCTCCTCTCAGAAGATTTTCTGGCCAAATCTTTAAGGTTCAGCATAAGCTCAACTTAAGGCTTTTCAGCACCATCTGCCTCTTAGATACCTCTTTTTGCACACCTTCTATAATTTATTTATAGGTCTCCCTCACTAGACAAGTACTACTTGTTCTTATTTATTAGTTTTTGTAGCCCTAGCATCAAGCAGTAATGGCTCATAAAAAAGGCTTCTATATAAATGAGTCAATCTGAAAAAACTGACTCATCTTCTAGTGCTATCATAATTAAAATGAGCCAATAAGGAGAATTCCCAGTAAGGAGATTCCCTAGCAAGTGAATTTAGTGAATTCATCAATATAAATGTAAGTATCACGGAAATCTGAAGCCATAACGCAAAACAAATGTTTTTATGGTTGGTTAGGGAGAGTTAGGAGGACCCTAAAACATAAGTGAAATTATCCTTTTGGCATAGAATTTTAAATTATGTTTTAGACAATTTGGCTTGCTCAAAAATATTTTGTATTTTTGAATATAATACTAGAATACTCAACAATGTTAAGAACTCTTTTGCAGCTTTCCCAAATGCTTTGCTTTATATCTCAGACCTTCAGCCTTTTGCAATATTGCAAAATTCTACCACCTAGAATGTCCTCTAGCCCACTCACCTCTACCACATACAACATACCTTCCCCATTGACTTTAACTTGTCCTTCAAAACTCAACCTTGGCCAGGTGTGGTGGCTCATGCCTGGAATCCCAGCACTTTGGGAGGCTGAGGTGGAAGGACAGCTTGGGTCCAGGAGTTTGGAAGCAGCTGGGCAACCCCATCTCTAAGAAACATTTTAAAAAATTAGGTGTGGCAGCATGCACCTGTAGTCCCAGCTATGCAGAAGACTAAGGTGGGAGGACTGCTTGACCCTCAGAGGGCAAAGCTACAGTGAGCTATGATCGTGCCATTGTACTCCAGCCTGGGCAACAGCCTGAGACCCTGTCTCTAAAACAAAACCAAAACCCAAAACTAACCAAATGAAAAAAACTCAACCTTTCTGGGAAGTGTCCTAATTAATCTCACCCTCTATGAGGCTATGAGATGCCACTTCTGTCTTCCTATAGCACAAAAATACTTTTTTTTTTTTTTTTTTTTGAGACGGAGTCACGCTCTGTCACCCAGGCTGGAGTACTGTGGTACAATTTCAGATCACTCACTGCAACCTCCGCCTCCCAGTTTCAGCTATTCTCATGCCTCAGCCTCCTGAGTAGCTGGGACTACAGGAACATGCCTCGACACCTGGGTAATATTTTTTTATTTTTATTTTTTTATAGAGATGGGGTTTTTGCCATGTTGGCCAGGCTGGTCTCAAACTCCTGATCTCAGGTGATCCGCCCGCCTCAGCCTACCAAAGTGCTGGGATTAGCCAGGCGCGGTGGCTCACACCTGTAGTCCCAGAACTTTGGGAGGCTGAGGTGGGCGGATCACCTGAGGTCAGAAGTTCAAGACCAGCCTGACCAATATGGTGAAACGTCGTTTAAAAACATTTTTTTTTTAATTTAAAAAAAAAAAAAAAAAGTGCTGGGATTATAGGCATGAGCCATCAAATACTTTTTAAATTCAAAATACATTTTTAATTCAAATTTAAATTTTTAGATCATTTGTGACACTGTAGCATTACGGGTAATCAAGAATTCCTTATTCATTCATAAAAGACTATTTACCCTGCTCTGCAAATACAAAATGCACACCTCTCAATATGTGAACTCTCTAAAGGTCAGGGATTTTTTTTAAAAAAATTTTATTTTTATACCTTTAATCAATGGGAGGGATTTCTTACACATCTTTGTAACCTCCTTGCCACCCACTCCAACTCTGGCAGATTCCCAAATATAGCTCCAAGCCCTGCCAATACTTGGCACTCAGTAAATAATTATTAAAAATGAAACTGCCATTCTTAAAAGACCACGCCAAGATTTCAGCTAAAGGATCAGACTATTTGGGTTTTTTTTGTTTGTTTTTGAGATAGAGTCTTGCTCTGTTTCCCAGGCTAAAGTACAGTGGTGCCATCTCGGCTCACTGCAACCTCCGCCTCCCAGGTTCAAGCTATTCTCCTGCCTCAACCTCCTGAGTAGCCGAGATTACAGATTTGCGCCACCATGCCTGGCTAACTTTTGTATTTTTAGTAGAGACAGCGTTTCATTATGTTGGTCTTGAACTCCTGACCTCATGATCTGCCCATCTCGGCCCCTCAAAGTGCTGGGATTACAGGCATGAGCCACTGCACCCAGCCAAGATCAGCCTATTGGTTAACAAACATAGGTACGTTAATTTAAGGCCAATATTCTGTAAAAGTTTTTGTTGTAATGCTTTGAAATTTATTAATTTCCACCACCTTGGTCAAGCTAACTTTGATACCTTTGCAATATCTGCATTAAATCCCTTTCCTTAGCCAGGTGGGGTGGCTTACATTCCCAGCAGTGTGAGCGGGCAAGGCAGGCAGATTGCTTGAGCTCAGGAGTTCAAGACCAGCCTGACCAACATGGCTAAACTCCATCTCTACAAAAAGTACAAAAACTAACCAGGCATGGGGGTGTATGTTTGTAGTCCCAGCTACTTGGCAGGCTGAGGTGAGAGGATCGCCTGAGCACAGGATGCAGAGGTTTCAATGAGCTGAGATGATGCCACTGCACTCCAGCCTGGGTGACAGAACAAGAACTTGCCTCAAAAAACAACAACAAAAAGCCTTTCCATCATGCTTCCTAAGCACCTGTGCATACTAGAATCATATAAGGTCCAAACCATATTGTCTGGAAAGTTCTGTGTATCACTCCAACTAGACCATAAACCTCTCAAGGGCAGGCCTGTGTCTCAGGCATTTCTATCCCTGAGCAGGTACAATACTTAGCCCAAAGTGGCTGCTAAGCATATGTCTGAAAAAGTAAACAGAACTGACTTTGGGTATTAGTAACAGTCCTTACAGTTGTTCTGACAGAAAATAAGTCACAACTTTTTTAGAGCCACAATAAAATACTGATTTAAAACCAAAAAGCATCTTGTACTGGATTGTAGTAGAGCCAAGTGATAGATTTCAGAAAAACTGGAAAAATTCTCCTGAGACTTGAGAACAGACTAGCAGTACTAAATTTTATAGGCAGGCCACCTCTATCTGTTTCATAGAAAACCAACGTTACCAGAACAGTGAGAACCACTGAATCGGTGGTTTTTCTGGGCTCTAGTCACACTTGACTAAATACAGAAACCTAAGTCTGAGCTGTCTTCAAGGCTGTCTGTACAAAGTCACCTTGTGACTTAATTCCATTCTCAAAAAGTCACACTACATTGTACCATTATACTCAATGGGACCACATTATGTAAGAGTCTTTTCATTTCTGCAGTCACCACTCAGTACCGGCCCTTAAGTTCTACTTAGACTAGCCCCGCAGTCTAAGTGGATTGCATTTCCAGCTTTTGTTCTGTTTAATCGATCTGTCACACTAATAACCAAACTAATTTCCCTTTAAGGCCAGTGCTTCCAAATGTTGGATGAGTTTGTCGGCCCCTCCCCGACTCTTTAAACATCTGGCAATATCTGGAGACATCTTTGATTGTCAGAAATGTAATCTAGTGGGTGGAGGCCAAGGATGCAGCTAAGATATCCTACCACGACAACCACCTACAAGACAACCACCGCCCCAACACACAGAGACACACATGGCGTGGGGGGATGGGGAGGTGGGGACGGAGAGGAATAAGAAGGGGAGAGAGAGAGAACAAAGAATGACCTGGCCCTAGATGACTGTGTTGTCTCTGGCTAGTCATTTAAACTCCTTGAGTGTCAGTTTTCTCATCTGTATGTACTATATGGTCAAATACCTACCTTAAAGACTGTTAGGAAGAGTGAGTCACTCTATGCAGAACACTAAGCTGTGTGAGCTGTCTGCAGACTGGACACTTCACGTATCTTTAAGTTGTTTTGTTGGTCTTTTCTATCAAACAGAATTATTCTCTCACTAAAAAGACTAGAATGGACACTAATAATGGGTATAGAAGCCCCCAAGAAGTGGAGTTCATATGAACATCAGAGGTGTTTTTCTGGCCTGGATAAATTACATGTCAATAATATAAGCTGAACAAGTGCTATTAGCCTGAAAAGGTGTCTCTTAATGCTATTACAAAAAATGCAGTAAGTAGATTTGGAAAACTGTAGGCTGATGAACCTGCCATTTGAAAAAAAAAAAAAAAAGTCTACATTACAACGGGTGTATAAGGACCCAGCATCAGAGAATCATTGCAAACTAACCTCTTTTCTTTGACAGAACTGCTAAAGTGGGGAACACTACTGACAGGATGTATCTGGAGTGCTATGTCAAATCTGACAAGATCTTTCATGACAGTCTTGTGGAAATGCAGCCTGGGTACCATGACAATTAAATAGATCTGTAATCATTGGAATAACTGCACCTAAGGTGGTGCCTAGCCCAGTGCCACCACATGGACATCTGCTCTCATTCCCACACCCTCCTTTCTGCTGCAACTGAGGAACTGTCCTTGGACCACCTGTGGCCAAGCCTCCAGTGTTCTGAACCCAGCCTTCTTGCCTTCTGGAAGACTCTAGGAGATCACTCCCACCCAATTTCAAACACACTCTACCAACTCGGTCCCACCCTCCCACACTCCCAGTTTCTGCACATTCCTCTGCATCTCCCTCAATCTTCTTCAAAGAGCTGTCCCAACAGTCCTTACTTCTTAAGTCTCTCAACTGACTATCTTTCCCATCACGTCACAAAATAGGCAATTTCAAGGTTATTTTTCTGTCCTCAATTTACTGTTAGGTCCTGAACTTGCATTCAGGAAGCCAAAACAGAACAAAAAACAGAAAGTATAGGAAAAATAATGCCTGACTTAGTAGCAGTGGAAACTAAAAAAAAAAAATTAACCACATAAAGCTGAGAATGAGTCAACTAGTTGTGTGTGATGCATAAAGTGATGTCATCTTACATAACAGAATATGTTAACTCTCTGTGTACCGGTCGTTATTTTACCTGGAACTTAGTTTCAAGAATATTTTGCAAAATAAGACTTAAACTATGTTTACTACCTGAAGATAGAACCGGCTGCCCTGGGGAATGGTATGTGTAGGAAGGGTCACCTGGCATATAGTAAAGTCCTTTTTTTTTTTTCTTGAGGTCTTGCTCTGTCGCTCAGGCTGGAATGCAGTGGGACAATCACAGCTCACTACAGTCTCGAGCTCCTGGGCCCAAGTGATTCTCCCATCTCAGCCTCCTTAGTACCTGTGACTATAGGCAGGCCCCACCACACCCACGTGATGTTTCAAAATTTTTGTAGAGATGTGGGTCTCTACAAAAGTTGTAGAGACAACTATGTTGGCCAGGCTGGTCTCACACTCCTGGCCTCAAGCGATCCTCCTGCCTCAGCCTCCCAAAGCGCTAGGATTACAGGCGTGGGCCACTGTGCCCAGCTGCAAGGTCTTTTCTTGAATGAATACAGTAATTTTAAAAATTTGATCATAATTCAAGACTCGGTGAACTTGACTGGCCATAGAGCCAGCGTTATAACTCTAAATTTAGCTAGTCACTAGAAAGCATAGGCCAAGGTTTACTGACTCAATCAGATCCAGATTTTCTGACTCAGAGTTTAGAATATTAAGACATGATTCAAGAAAGTGAAGAAACCAGAGTGCCAGCAAGCCAACACTTTATGCTGGTGAAAGAACAACCCGATCCCGAGGCGCGCTGGGGGAAGAGCGTGGATTTCTACCCACCCCTCCAACTTTGGGAAACGGTGAATGGAAAGGGGCCCATGATTAGGAATCATGAGATTCCCCAACTGTTAGAACCACAAGCCTCCTTCTGTGGATTCTAACGTCTTTAGTACTCCCTTCACCCTATCGACCAAAGGCGAGGATCACATCTTGTCTACAAACTTGCCCCACTCCCAACAGCACTAGGGGAGCCGCACAGAGCAAAGGAGGGCTCCTGCGATTAAGAGCCAAGCCTGAAGAGACCCCGCCATTCGGCTGCCGCGCAGAAGTCCCCCTCCTGTCTCCGCGCTCTGGCCCGCTCACCTGCGTGGGACATGGGCACGGTGAGGTTCCCGTAGTGCTCCTCGTTGTAGAGGACCACGGCCGAGGCGTTCCTCCGCGCCGCCACCAGTACCTTCTCCTTGAAGGTGCAGCCCCCGCGAGCCACCAGGGCGACCCAGGGCGCAGACCCTCGGCCGCCGGGCGCGGGAACGAAGAAGCGCGTGTCGGGCTCGCAACCCTCAAGGTCTCCGCCGGGAGCCCGCGGGACGCCCACCAGGCCCTGAGCGCCCTCCTTGGGCGAGCTGTCGCCGAAGCGGCCGCTCTCCGAGACGCTCCACACCGTCATGTTGGTCTGCGGGTCCACGTACTCGGTGCTCACCACGGCCGAGAACCACTCGAGAGCCCGGCCCCGGGCCCCGGGCGGGCACAGGGCCAGGACGAACAACGCCAACGCCAGCGCGCCGCGGGCCCCCACGCCGGCCTCGGGCCCCCCCCAAGCCATGGCAGCGCCACAGAGCTGACTAGGAGGAGCCGGGCTCACGCGCTAGTGCGGTGCAGCAGAGAAATGCTGACAAGCAGACGCACACTGCCGCCCAGGAAGACTGAGACTGGGGGCGGGACTGCTGCGCACGCGCACCTAGCGGAGCTGCCGAAGGGCGTGGCCGCACCTGGCCCCGCCTCCGCACGACCGGCTGCGTTGTGCGCAGGCGTAAGCGCCGCTGAGCCTCCGACCGCGAGCGGTTCAGGAGTATGGCGTACGTGGGCAGAGGCGGGCCGCGCAGCCTACACCACAGCTTGCTCCACGACCGCACCCCTTGCGGCCAGGCGCGGAGTTTGCGTAATAGGACGTCTAGCGTCCCCGAAGTGAGGTGAAGAAACTCCAGAGAAACGGGAAGCTTCCCCGAAAGCAGGTGTGGGACTGTGGTTCTGTAAAATCGCTGAAACTGATGTTTGTGGAGAGTTTACTGTGCAAGGCACTTGGCAGAAGCCTTGTCTAAATAGTTTCAAAGTTAATTAGCCAAGCTTGGTGGCGCCTGCCTATGGTTCCCACTCCGAAGACTGAGATGGGGTGATCACCCGAGCCCCGGAAGTCGAGGCTGCAGTGAGCCAACCTGGGCGACTGAGACCCTGTCAATTAAAAAAAAAAAAATCCAAAGGCCGGGCGCGGTGGCTCACGCCTGTAATCCCACCACTTTGGGAGGCCGAGGCGGGTGGATCACGAGGTCAAGAGATCGAGACCATCCTGGTCAACATGGTGAAACCCCGTCTCTACTAAAAATACAAAAATTATTTGGGCATGGTGGCGCGTGCCTGTAATCCCAGCTACTCGGGAGGCTAAGGCAGGAGAATTGCCTGAACCCAGGAGGCGGAGGTTGCAGTGAGCCGAGATCACGCCATTGCACTCCAGCCTGGGTAACAACAGCGAAACTCCGTCTCAAAAAAAAAAAAAAAAAATCCAAATACATTTTATATTAAAAAAAATCCAAAGCTACGCACACATTATCCAGTTGCCTTTTGCTACCAATATTATGATAATTGATTCCTTATAGCTTAAGTATATTTACAACAGCCCTTTTTGTTATAGTATTATAAAATCTGTAATTTTTAAATGAACAGAGGCATACAACATAAGTGCTTATTTAGGTAGCCTTGATACCTACTACTGATGACATACATCCTAAGTGCTCATTTAGGCATTAGACTACCTAAATGAGCACTTAGGTTTTATGTCAACAAAAAGGGGAAAAGGATTTGTTGTTTGGACAAGAATAGCCAGTGATACAGAATCCATGTAAAATTGCTTTGAGTACAAAGCCTACTGGTGTCAGGCAGTTCAGAACACAGTTACTGATTTCTGATTGACTCATCTTCCTGCATTAAGGGTCTACAATTGTAGAAAGTAGATTGTTGCTGCCGCACCACGTGTTTATTTCATTTTTTTTTTTTTTTTTTTAGATGGAGTCTAACTGATCTCTGCTCACTGCAACTTCTGCCTGCCAGATTCAAGTGATTCCTCTGCCTCAGGCTCCCAAGTAGCTGAGATTACAGGCTCGCACCACCACGCCCAGCTAATTTTTGTATTTTTATTAGAGACAGGGTTTCATCATGTTGGGCAAGCTGGTCTTGAACTCTTGACCACAGCCTCCCAAAGTGCTGGGATTACAGGCCTCAACCAATGCACCCAGCCTGCACCACATGTTTTTATTGGGCCTTAAACCCTCTCCATTTCCTCTTCGTTACTGTCTTTCTTGGACTGCCTCTGTACTCCAAAATGCAGCCTGACCCACAACCCATAAATTTTCCGTGAAGTTGGATCTCCTCTCCTTTCCCATCAGGAAACTGAATTTTAAAAGGCCCAAGAGGCCCCAGGCTTAAATTATCATGGTGTATGCAGGCTGAAACAGGTTTTAGGAACCCCTCCATCACCACCCTTTATGCTCCAGCAAAACAAATACTGTAGTTCCCAAAAAACGTGTGTTTGCAGTTTCATGTTAGGTCTTGCAAATTCATTTACTTCTTCCTCCAGTGACCTCCTGCTCCTGGCTCTTGTCCCAGCAAACACTAAGTTAGTCTTCACGTGTTGACTCAAAAGCCATTTTTTCAGTGAAATCTGCCTTGGGTAACTACAGGCAAACTTGGGTGCTCCTCTAGTTTTCCATGTTGCTTGTGTATATTATGTTTGTACATTCATGCTGTACAAACAATATTGCTTTCCAATGTTTTGGCCTTCTTTTAATGTTGTGAACTTCACAAGGGCTAGGATTGTGTCCTCGCTCTTTGTATGAGCCTACCTGACCTAGCACAATATTGTGTGTGGAATTGATAATGTTTTTTTTTGAGACGGAGTCTCACTGTCACCCAGGCTATAGTGCAATGGCACCATCTCAGCTCACTGCAACCTCCGCCTCTTGGGTTCAAGCAATTCTCATGCCTCACCCTCTTGAGGAGCTGGGACTACAGGATCGTGCCACCACGCCTAGCTAATTTTTGTATTTTTTTTTTTTAGTAGAGATGGGGTTTCACCATGTTGGCCAGGATGGTCTCGATTTCTTGACCTTGTGATCCGCCCGCCTCAGCCTTCGAAACTGCTGGGATTACAGGCGTGAGCCACCATGCCCGGCCTTTTTTTTTTCTTCCAACTATTCCAGAGTTAGTTCAGTCCTCAGGATTGGTTACAGGCTTGCTGAGCAAAGTCCAGCAGGCTAATAGGAACAGACCTTGCAGCTGTTGAGTTCTTAGGTCCAGCACAGTTTCTTGGTCTTTGTTTTTTATTACCAGCTCCAGGCCTCAGTTTTCTCCTGATCCAAACTTGCCACCACTACCTCAAACCTTCAGGACCTTCTTTCCCTACACTGGCTGCCAGGAGCCACCCAGTTTTGTCAATTCCCCTTCCACACTGTCCCAGAAGAATAAGCCTTCTCTCTAACTCTTTGGTGGGGGGAGGGAGAGAAAGGGGCAAGAGGTGTCATTATCTTTTCTTTTAATCATTTTATTGTGGAAATGTTCAGATATTTCCAAAAGCAGAGAGACTAATATAATGAAACTTTATGCACTTGTAACTTAGATTCAGCAATAATCCGAAACCATAATAGGTCTATTGCCTGAAGCACACGGTGACTCAATACATTGTTACACCAGGTTGCAGCAGAGAGAGGTTAAATTGTAGGGCTGCTGAACGAGGAGATGGGAGAAACCTCAAATCCATCTCCCAGAGGAGTTTGGGCCTAGGGTCCTTAAGAGTTTTGGAGTGAGCTAAAGTGTGGAAGTCATTGATTAGTTAAAGAGTGCAGAGTAAAATCATGGGATAGGGAGCTGAAGAAATTGTATTCTCATGATGATTCTGTTCCTCTGTGGGGGTCTTCAAATCGGTTCGCATCAGCTGTTTCACTGGAATTAGGGATCTTAAAAACATACACATTTCTTAAACAAAAAGCCTTCTGACTAACGTTAGAAGTCCTATCAATAGGAACAACAGAGCTACAAATGATCAATGTTTACTGCCACATGACTTGTAGGTCAAAGTGCAGCCTGATTAATGCTTACCTATAACCATATTTCTATCCAGAATTCTTGTTAACCCTATGAAGGTGGCTTCAGATCAACTCATGGCTAATTTGATTTAAAGTATATACCTGGCCAGTTCCTATCTCCTCCAATAGATTATTTGGAAGGTATGAAATTAAATAATTCAAACTTAAAGTTGTTGGAACTTGAAAGTATTCTGAGCCTTGAGAGGAATGTGGCTGTGCAACCTGAGTCACATGACATGGCAGCTGCAACTTCTGCCCTTTTTCCTGTAAGTAATTGAGAAGACCAAGCAGCACCAGAGGTAAGACCCCCTGCAGATTTTTGCCCTTCTTCACAGACTAGTAAAGTAAATTAATAAATAAATCCTCCTTGGAATGTAGCAAACATATGCACTGGTCTGATATGGAAAATATTGTGATCCTGCTAAAACTTCCCTGTCTCTACCTAAACAAGTAAAACCTTAACTTTTCTCCTTTGGAACACTGACCCTGCTCATTTGGACTCTGTTTCTGGATGACCATCCTCAAGCTCTGCACTTGAATAAAGTCTATAAACTATATGTTCTGAATCTCATGATTTAAGGTTGACAAAGAAAATCCCAGATATTATATCATTTTATTTGTAAACATTTAACATGTACCTTTAAAGCACAGGGACTCTGTAAAAACATAAAAACACAATATTATTGTCACATTAAAAAAAAATGACCACAGTTCTTTAATATCATTGAATATCCAGTCAGCACACAAATTTCCTCTGATTGACTCCTGAATGTTATTCTACATTTAGTTTGTTTGGATCAAGATTCACACATTGCACCTGGTTGAAATGTCCCTCCAGTTTCCTTTATTTATAGTTTTTTTTTCTTTTCAGGTTTTTTTTTTTTTTTTTGAGACGGAGTTTCGCTCTTGTTACCCAGGCTGGAGTGCAATGGCGCGATCTCGGCTCACGGCAACCTCCGTCTCCTGGGTTCAGGCAATTCTCCTGCCTCAGCCTCCTGAGTAGCTGGGATTACAGGCACACGCCACCATGCCCAGCTAATTTTTTGTATTTTTTTTAGTAGAGATCAAGAGTGACCTCATGATCCACCTGCCTCAGCCTCCCAAAGTGCTGGGATTACAGGCGTGAGCCACCACGCCTGGCCTCTTTTCAGTTTTTTAAGAAATTGGATGCTTTGTCCTGTATAATTTCCCACATTCTGTATTTGGCCCCTTACATCCTCATGCTGAACACAATATTACCTATGAGTGTGAACGAGGGTTTCCTTCAAATATGCAAAAACAGCCTCCAATAAAAAAGTGCTTTAGGGGGTGAGGCTGATACAGAATGGCACGTGTCATTCACAACCTCCAAATGAAGAATTTTGTATTCAACAAAATAGTTTGTTGTCTCATTTATTAACCTTGTAATCCATGTGGGGAGGAAGATTCTCAGTTTGCAATCTCAGCTGTACAAGAATTCTCCAGTTCCTTATTCTTTTGGGAGGTGGTATATTTTGTTGTTGTTTTCTCTATGTTGCCCAGGCTGGACTGCAGTGGCTATTTACAGGTGCAGTCATAGTGCACTGCAACCTCAAACTCCAGGGCTCAAGCAATCCTCTTGCCCCAGCTTCCTAAGTAGCTGGGACTACAGCTTGCCCACCTTGTTTTTAATAAAAATAAATTGAGGCCAGGCGCGGTGGCTCACACCTATAATCCCAGCACTTTGGGAGGCTGAGGCAGGTGGATCACAAGGTCAGGAGTTTGAGACCAGCCTGACCAACATGGTGAAACCCCATCTCTAATAAAACTATAAAAATTAGCCGGGCATGGTGGTGTGTGTTTGTAATCCCAGCTACTTGGGAGGCTGAGGCATGGGAATCACTTGAACCCCGGAGGTGGAGGTTGCAGTGAGCCGAGATCACACCACTGCACTTGAGCCTGGGCTACAGAGTGAGACTCTGTCTCAAAGAAAAAAAAACCTGAACTGTGGGATCCATCCTGTGCTGGGTGTCTCAGTCAGTATAGGGGTCCCTCAAAAGGTGGTAGGCCCCCATGGGGTCTAGAGGCCAGGGCTGGGAGGTTTTGCAGGGGCTTCTGATCAGCAGCCCCAGTGGACACATTGCCAGTCCCTGTCCATGCACTGCTTCCTGGCCTGTTTTCGGCGGCATGTGGCAGGCAAAGGTTTTGCTGGGCTGGGATCCTGAGTGCCACCTTACCTGAGATTGTAACACCCCCTCAGGAGCAGACCTGGAGCCTCATGTGTCCAGGGGGCTTACTCCGTCTCTTCTTTCTTCGCCCTAAAGGTGAGCTCACCCCTCCACCTCTGGAATCCTTCCTCTAACCTGATGGTTTTCACCCTTTAATGTGCATACTCATGGCCTGAAGAACTTGTTAAAAAAGGTTCCTCAATCTCACTCACAGACATTCTGATTCCAGAGGTCTGGGAGGCCCGTTTGTTTTGACTGCTAATGAGTTTGCAGCCCCCGTTAGAGACTCTTCCTTTCCATAACACTGTTTGTGCCCTCTTCAGAGGCTGAAAGAGCCTTAGAACCACTCCTGCTGACCACTATGCGCATATTCTTGGGTCAGGAGACCATCAAACCTGGCACCTGCTTGAACTGGCTGTGGGATGATATGGGCATAGAGGGGAGAACAAACAAATTAGTATTTCAAAATAAATATCCCCAAATGGAAATTAGGTTCTACTAATAAAACATCACTCATCTGATTTATATGTAGACTGTATACATACTGGCATTTTGTTGAAACTGGGAAGAAAGAAGTTTCTAAAAAGGCTTAAACCCATTTTCCTAGACAGGGGGCCCTCATGATGACAGGGACTGTGGCTTTTGGATTTGTGTACTCAGATGAGCATAGGGTTGAATGAATGATAACTTATTAAAATAATAAAACACACACATTCACCTTTGTTGAGAAACATTAAGTTTACCCTGACCCCACGGCTCCCATGTGGAGAATACCTTTTAGTTTGCAGTTAGTGGGAAGCGGGTAAACCTGTTTTTTAATAATTATCACCTGTTAGGAGAGCATAACTATGTGGATCAGAATCTGCTCAGGGCCTTCAGCCTGGAAAGCTGTCACCCCCTGAGGCTCTCAGCTCAGTAGGCTGCTGGCTTCCCCCACACCCACCTAGACCCACTTTGTTGTTCTATCTGGGTGTCTGCCTCTCATTTCCCTTCAGCGCCACCTGGGTGAGAACTCCCAGCTGAGCTGGTACTCAGTATACCTTCACAGAACTCACCTGTGTGAAAAAAGATTTCTATCATATAATTGCTAATAGTGGTCATTTTGGGTGTTGAAATTGCTCTGAGCGAAAATTTTTCTGAATTTAGTTTTATTTTATTATAAATTTTAAAAATTGGCCAGATCTAGTGGTTTATGCCTGGAATTCCAACACTTTAGGAGGCTGAAGTAGGAGACTCACATGAGGTCAGGAGTGTGAGACCAGGCTGGGCAATACAAGGAGACCCCATCTCTACAAAAAAATTGTAAAAAATTAGCCAGGTGTTGTGGTGTATGCCTGTAGCCCCAGTTACTCAGCAGGTGAGGCAGGACGATCACTTGAGCCCAGGAGTTGGAGGCTGCAGTGAGCTATGGTCACGCTGCTGTTACTCCAGTCTGGATGACAGAGCGAGACCCTCCCTTTATTTATTTATTTATTTATTTATTTATTTATTTATTTATTTATTTATTTTTGAGATGGAGTTTCACTCCTGTTACCCAGGCTGGAGTGCAATGGCGCGATCTTGGCTCACCACAACCTCCGCCTCCTGGGTTCAGGCAATTCTCCTGCCTCAGCCTCCTGAGTAGCTGGGATTACAGGCACATGCCACCATGCCCAGCTAATTTTTTGTATTTTTAGTAGAGATGGGGTTTCACCATATTGACCAGGATGGTCTCGATCTCTTGACCTCGTGATCCACCCGCCTCGGCCTCCCAAAGTGCTGGGATTACAGGCTTGAGCCACCGCACCTGGCCGACCCTCCCTTTAAAAAAATTAAAATAAAATACAAGCCGGGAGTGGTGGTTTACGCCTATAATCCCAGCACTTTGGGAGGCCGAGGCGGGTGGATCACAAGGTCAAGAGATCGAGACCATCCTGGTCAACAAGGTGAAATCCCGTCTCTACTAAAAATACAAAAATCAGCTGGGCATGGTGCTGCACGCCTGTAGTCCCAGCTACTCGAAAGGCTGAGGCAGGAGAATTGTTTGAACCCAGAAGGCGGAGGTTGCGGTGAGCCGAGATCGTGCCATTGCACTCCAGTCTGAGTAACAACAGTGAAACTCCATCTCAATAAATAAATAAATAAATAAATAAAATACAAATTATTTTCTTTATTTCAGACATTTTCTTTAATGGACTTACATGATTTTATTGCTAATAAAATAAATATTACAATTCTGGCCAGGCACAATGGCTCACGCCTGTAATCCCAGCACTTTGGTAGGCCAAGGCATGTTGATCATTTGAGGTCCGGAGTTCGAGATCAGCCTAGCCAACATGGTGAAACCCCATCTCTACTAAATATACAAAAATTAGCTGGAGGTGGCGCACACCTGTAATCCCAGCTGTTTGGGAGGCTGAGGCAGGAGAAACGCTTGAACCTGGCTGGCAGAGGTTGTGGTGAGCCAAGATCATGCCACTGCACTCTAGCCTGGGGGACAAGGTGAGATTCCATCTCAAAAAAAAAAAAGGTACAATCCTAACAAAAACCTGGAAAGGTCCACAAAATTTCTCTTCTCTTTGGGGTAGTAGGTGTATATTGGGGGAGGAATATAGGGTGAGGGACACTTGGAGGTACAAAAGAATGGATCTTTTCTAGGCTATTTTGTTGAGTGCGTGAAAGGCATGAGGCATGTGACCTCTCAGATGGATTGGCAGAGAAGCCCCAAAGTGGACTTCTATTGGCTTATATTAAAACCAGAAAATCTAGGGTCACTCCTGAGAAGCAGGAGTCTCCCCAGGCTCATCTAGGTCTCCAGTGGCCTAGATGAGTATGGACCAGGTTCTAATAAGGGTCAGGAGTGCCTGCAGGCCTCTCAACTTTTTAATTTCTGTTTGAAATGAGTACTAATGGAAGAGCCTGTAAATATGGCACCAAAGCTTGTAAGTGGGTAATTTGATAATGCCTGTCGTTAGGCCATAAGCTGGAACATTATCAAACATCCTTTACAGGGGTGAAATCAAACTATAATGAGACCCAGGCCTGGACACTCTTTTACATAGTAGCCTGTTTTTTTTTTTGTTTGTTTTGTTTTTACTTTCTAACTTTCTGAACACTGCCAGCATTTAAAAAATGATGAAGAATTGCATTCCGCAAGTTCTCTATGATGAATTTTCAGGAAGAAAACTTCTGCAGCCATTCCTGGGGGTCCCTGCAAGTCTGTGATGTCAATTCCAGCGTTTTCCAGCGGATGCATCAAGTAGTCTGTGATAGATAAGACTAGGTATTTGCAGTCCAAAATACCTACAAGATAAGCCACATATATAATTTAGAATGTTTGAGTAGCCACATTAAAAAAGCTAAAAAAAAAACACAGAGGAAATTAATAATGTATTTTATTCATCCAGATTTATGCAAAAACAGTTCAACATGTAAGGAATATAAAAAATTTGAGATCACTTACAAGGTTTTTGTTTTCTTTCTTCTTTTTTTTTTTTTTTTTTTGTTTTTGAGACATAGTCTGTCTCTGTTGTCTAGGCTAGAGTATCAGCTCACTGCAACCCCCATTTCCCCACTTCTGGGTTCAAGCTATTCTCGTGCCTCAGCCTCCTGAGTGTCTGGGACCACAGGCATGCACCACTATACCCCACTAATTTTTGTATTTTTAGTAGAGATGGGGTTTTACCATGTTGGCCAGGCTGGTCTTGAACTCCTGGCCTCAAGTGATCCACCCGCCTCAGCCTCTAAAAGTGCTGGGATTATAGGCATGAGCCACTGCACCCGGCCCTGCAAGTTTTTGTACTAAGTCTTTGGAATTCCATGTGTGTCACACCTACAGCACATCTCCATTTGGACTAGCAACATTTCAGGTGCTTAACAGCCACATGTGGCTTATTGAACAAATGCAGGGCCAGGTAAATGCAAGTGGATTTTCTGAGACGTTGCTATTGTATTTAGCAAGAACATATTATTTGTTAATTCATGTTACACTCAGTCTTCAAAGATCTTTTCTAACATTTGGTGAGGAATCAAGCATCTTTCTCAAGTACCAAAGATCTTAATTCCCAGGACTTTAATGTACCTAGTATTTTCTGTGTTTAAAATGTGACTCTCTCACAAATACTGCAAAATGGATCAAAGAAAAATTAGCCTTACTACCATTTGAAAATTCAGCTTCAGTATATGGAAGAAAAATTTACCAGATGATGAAAAATTATGAGGTTACATGTTTACCGAAACATTTGTATTAACCCTTTCTTATCCTTATGGAAAAAGCAAGCTATGAAATCCTATGAACCCCATAAATACACAGATTTATAAATGGTTTTGGAAGCCCGTAAACAGGGGCTAAGGTATTATCTGCAGGTGCAGGCTGTAGTTTATAAGTTCTTTAGTACATTCCTAGTACCAGGTCATAAAGTGATTGTAGCTTGTTTTGGCAGAGCCTATAACATAATGACAGCCCACCACAGTGAGAAATTCTTCCATTTCCTCAAGTTTGTGAACTGCACTGCTCTTCTGGAAACACGTAACATATCCCTTTATACTTATATAATGAGCCACTCTCCTGAGGTTGTTTAAAAGAAAAGCCAATATTCTTCAACTGTACTTCATTTATCTTGCATAATCAGTTGTAGATGCAAAGCTCTCCAAACAAAAATTAAAGAAAGAAGACATGTGACACACTCATCTGCCAATATTCAAAATGCAGCTATCTCCTTCTATAGTTTTCATTTACTCTTTGGAAATATGTGTTTATGAACAGGTAAATACATATAGCTCTCTAGTGTAGATAACTGTGTTATATTTGTGTTTCTAAGAATTTGTTTCATCTAGGTTATCTAATATATTCGCATATAATTACTCATAAGATTCACTTATAATCCTTTTTATTTTTGTAATGTCGGTAGTGATGTGCCTCTTTTTTTTTTTTTTTGAGATGGAGTCTCGTTCTGTCACCCATGCTGGAGTGCAGTGGCGTGATCTCAGCTCACTGCACCTTCTGCCTCCCAGGTTCAAGCAATTCTTCTGCCTCTGCCTCCTGAGTAGCTGGGTTATAGGCATGCACCACTATGCCCGGTAAATTTTGTAGTTTTAGAAGAGACAGGGTTTCATCATGTTGGTCAGGCTGGTCTCAAACTCCTGACTTTGTGTTCCACCTTCCTCGGCCTCCCAAAGTGTTGGGATTACAGGCGTAAGCCATTGCGCTGGGCCTTTTTTTTGAAACAGTTTCATTCTTGTTGCCTAGGCTGGAATGCAGCGGCACAGTCTCGGCTCACTGCAACCTCCGCCTCCTGAGTTCAAGGGATTTTCCTGACTCAGTCTCCCAAGTAGCTGTGATTACAGACATGCACCACCATGCTCAGCTAATTTTGTATTTTTTGTAGAGACGGGTTTTCACCATGTTGGTCAGGCTGGTCTTGAACTTCTGACCTCAGGTAATTCACCCATGTTGGCATCCCAAACTACTGGGTTTACAAGCATGAGCCACTGCACCTGGCCAATGTCCCTCCTTCATTCCTGATTTAATAAAGTGAGCTATCTTCTTCTTGGACAGTCTACTAAAGGTCTGTCAATTTTGTTCATCTTTTCAAAGAGCCAACTTTTGCTTAATTTATTTTCTTTATTGTTTTTTCCTATTCTCTAGTTTATTTCTGGCCTAGGTTTTGTTGTGGTCTTCCTTCTGCTTGCTCTGGGTTTGGTTTGCTTTTCTTTTTCCAGTTTTTTAAGGTGAAAGATTAAGTTATTGATTTGAGATATTCTTTTTGATAAAGGTGTTACCACTATAAATTTCTCTTTAAGTACTGCTTTAGCTGTATCCCATAAGTTTTGGTATTTTTCATTTTAATTTATCTCAAAGTATTGTCTAATTTTCCTTGTTTTTTATCCTTTGATGTGTTGGTTATTTAGGAATGAGTTTTTAAAATGTTCATATATTTTTGAATTTCCCAAACTACTTTCTGTTGTGGATTTCTTTTTTTTTTTAAGATTTTTTTTAATTATGGCAAAATTTACATAACATAAAATTTACTATAGTAACCATTTTTAGGTATACAGCTCAATGGCATTGAGTACATTCATTTTGTTATGCAACAATCACCACTATGCATCTCCAGAACTTTTTCATTTTCCCAAACTGAAATTGTAACTTTTAAGCAATTTCTGTTGTGGATTTCTAATTTAATTTTGTTGTTGTTGTTTTGTTTTTGAGATGGAGTTTTGCTCTGTTTCCTAGGCTGGAGTCCAGTGACATGATCTTGGCTCACTGCAATCTCCGCCTCCCAGGTTCAAGTGATTTTCATGCCTCAGCCTCCTGAGTAGCTGGGACTACAGGTACACACCAACACACCCGGCTAATTTTTTTTTGTGTGTGTTTTTTTTAGTAGAGATAGGGTTTCACCATGTTGGCCAGACTGGTCTCAAACTCCTGACCTCAAGTGATCCAGCTGCCTCGGCCTCCCAAAGTGCTGGGATTTTAAATATGAGCCACGTCTGGCACTAATTTAATTTCACTGTGGTTGGAGAACATACTTTATGTAATTTTTTAAAGAGATGCTCCAGATTGATCAGGTTGGTCTCGAACTCCTGACCTCAGGTGATCTGCCTGCCTCGGCCTCCCAAAGTGCTGGGATTACAGGCATGAGCCACCATGCCCAGCCAGTAATTTTAATACTTTTAAATGTGTTTGAATTTAAAAATTCAATTGTTTTATGAGCTAACATACAGTCTATTCTGGGAACATTATATGTGCACTTGAGAAGAATGTGTACTCTGCTGTTGTTGGGTGGAGACTTCTACAGATATCTGTTAAATCTACTTGGTTTACGGTGTTATTCAAGTCTTCTCTTAAGTTGTTTTTTTCCATTATTTAAAGTGGGGTATTGAAATCTTCAGTTATTACTGTTATTTTTTTTCGAGACAGAGTCTAGCTCTGTCGCCCAGGTTGGAGGGCAGTGGCACAATCTTGGCTCACTGCAACCTCTGCCTCCCAGTTTCAAGTGATTTTCCTGCTTCAGTTTCTCAAGCAGCTGGGATTATAGGCATGTGACACTGTGCCCAGCTAATTTTTGTATTTTTAGTAAAGATGGGGTTTCACCATGTTGGCCAGGCTGGTCTTGAACTCCTGACCTCAAGTGATCTGCCCACCTCAGTCTCCCAAGTGCTGGGATTACAGGCATGAGCCACAGTGCCTGGCAAAGTCTTCAGTTATTAGTGTTGACTTGTTCACAACAACAGAGTCCCAACATACATGGAGCAAAACCCAACAGAACTGAAGGAAGAAACATTGACCTTTAAAATTTACATTTAATGTAATTACTGATAAAGTAGGATTCACATCTGCCAATTTGCTGTTTGTTTTATAAAAATGTCTTGTTTTTCTGGCTTTCGTGTTAGGTAGATATTTTCTAGTTTGTAACATTAACTCACTTGTCACTTTTCTTGCTATCTACATATATGAGTTATATTCTTACTTATTGCCCTAAGGATTGCAAGTAACAACTTATATCAATCTAGTTCTCAATAATACCGGCTAAATTTCAAAAGAATACAAAATTTGCTTCTTTATAGCTTTGTTTCTTTCACCCTCCTTTTTTGCTATAATTGTCATACAAGTTATATCTTTGTACATTATGAGCCCATCAACACAATTTTATATGTATTGTTTTATGTGGTTGTTTAAAAATCTATCAGGAGAATAAAAGGGTTACAAACAAAAAATACAGTTAAACTGTTTTTTATATACACCTCTGTAGTTAACTTTACCAGTGTTCTTTATTTTTTGCATGGATTAGAGTTACTATCTGATGTTTTTTTCATTTCATTCTGAAGCATCTTCTTTAGTATTTCTAAATACAAGGGCAGATTTGCTAGCAACAAATTCACCTACTTTTCTGTTCATCTGGGAGAGTCTTAATTTCTCCTACATTTTGAAGTACAGTTTTGCTGGCATAGAATTCTGGTTAGTGGTCTTTTTTTTTTTTTTCCAGCATTTTGAACATGTCATTTCCCACTGCCTTTTGGCCCCCATGGTTTTTGATGAGAAATTTGCCATTAATCTTATTGAGGATCAAAGAGAAGTGATAAGTCACTGCTCTTTATTGGTTTCAAGATTCAGTTGCTGCTTTCAAGATCCTCTCTTTGTTTCCCAACAGTTTAATTATAATATGTCTATATGTAAATCTCTATGAGTTTATCCTCATAAAGAGCAATGGAATTTTGTTTAGCTCCTTGGATCTGTAGAATAATGTTTTTCATCCAGTTGGGAAGTTTTCGGCCATTATTTCTATAATTAGTTTTTCTTCCCCTTTCTCATCTCAACATACTCTTACCATATATATGATCTGGCAATTGTGCTCTCTGGTATTTACCCAAAGATGTTGAGAACTTACGTCCACACAACAATCTGCATATAGATGTTTATAGCAAACAGCTTTATTAATAATTGTCAAAACTTGGAAGTAACCAAAATGTCCTTCAGTAGGCAAATGGATAAGTAAACTGTGCTACATCCAGATGATAAAATATTATGAGATGGAGCTCTTTAGTCATGAAGGGACATAGAGGCTATGTAAGTGCATGTTGCTAAATAAAAGAAACCAATGTGAGGCTGGGTGCGGTGACTCAAGCCTGTAATCCCAGCACTTTGGGAGGCCGAGACGGGTGAATCACGAGGTCAAGAGATCGAGACCATCCTGGTCAACATGGTGAAACCCCATCTCTACTAAAAATACAAAACATTAGCTGGGCATGGTGGCATGTGCCTGTAATCCCAGCTACTCAGGAGGCTGAGGCAGGAGAATTGCCTGAACCCAGGACGCGGAGGTTGCGGTGAGTCGAGATCGCACCATTGCACTCCAGCCTGGGTAACAAGAGCGAAGCTCCATCTCAAAAAAAAAAAAAGAGAGAAAGAAACCAATGTGAAAAGACTACTGTATTATTTTAACTATATGACATTCTTGAAAAGGGAAGACCATGGAGACAATAAAAAGGCCAATGGTTGCCAGGGGTTAGGGAGAAGGAAGAATAGGCCGAACACAGAGGACTTTTAGGGCAGTGAAAATATTCTGTATGATACTATAGTGGTAGATAGGTGTCATTAAACGTTTGTTCAGACCTTTAGAATATACAACACCAAGAATGAATCTTAATGTAAACTATGGACTTTGGGTGATAATGATGTGTCAATGTAGGCTCATCATTTGTAACAAATGTTCCACTCTAGTGGGGGATGTCATTGTCAGGGAGGCCTGTGTCAGGGCAGAGGGGGTATGGGAACTCTGTACCTTCTGCTCTATTTTGTTGTGAACCTAAAATAAGTCTTTTAAAAACACGAGAGGTACTGTTTGTTCCTAAGGGAATACTACTTAACATGTGAACTGTGGTCTGGTGCCAGTCAATGAACTGTTTGGTACTAATCTGCCATGAGATAAGGAGCTTATTCCAGAACGTACAATCCACTGTTGACTTCATCCAAATAGCCTTGCTATAAAGTAAAAAAAAAACAAACTTCAGCTGAATTGAACAGTGTGCTTAATGATGTTGAAAATACTTTGAGTGTCTGAAACACTGTATGAGGAGATGCAAAGAGAAATTGGACACAAGCTTATTTACAAATGAGTAGCAGAGATAAGACCTTCATTTTAGTGTGTTCTGTTATTAGGTAAATTGTACTAAGTACCAGAAGATACTCCAAACAATGAGAGAGCTTCCAAATGGAAAAATGGGGCACTGTTTCATGGAAGCAGTGAATTTGAAGTCAACTTTGAATGATAGTTAAGATTTTGATGGGGTAGCCAGGATGAACAGGAAAGGCATTTGAGCTAAGACACAAAATAAGCCAAGGTTTGGATGTGGGAAAATGGGGGTTGTGTTTGAGACTAGTTAGTAGTCAATTTTGAATGAAAAATAGGGTACACAGGTTAAATCAAGTAAGGCAAGGTCAGAAAGCATTTGAGGACACATTACAAAGGACTAGGATTCTATACCATGGAGTTTTTCTTCCATTTGGTAGATAATAGGGAGCTATTGACTTTTTTTTTTTTTAATACCAAGAAATGACATGGTTCTACTCTGATTTAAAAGATATACCTGGCCAGGCACAGTGGCTCACCCCTATATTCCCAGCACTTTGATAGGCCAAGGTAGGTGGATTACCTGAGGTCAGGAGTTCGAGACCAGCCTGGCCGAAGTGATGAAACCCCATCTCTAGTAAAAATACAAAAATTAGCCAGGTGTGGGTGGCAGGCACCCATAATCCCAGCTACTCAGGAGGCTGAGGCAGGAGAACTGCTTGAACCCGGGAGGTGGAGGCTGCAGTGAGCTGAGATTATGCCACTACACTCCAGCCTGGGCAATAGAGCAAGACTCTGTCTCAAAAATAAAGAAATAAAATAAAAATAAAAGATAAACCTCGTATCATTGAGGAGAAGGCGGCTAAAGAGGAAAAGATTAGTGAAGGACACGACTAACTAGGATGCTATTTAAATAATAAAAACCCAATAATGAGGCACTGAATTGGTGTCCTGAAAGAAATCTGAAAGGAATGACAGCATGTAAGGAGAGATGATCAAGGCAACACTTACAGGTCCTGAAAACTGCTCAAATATGCACAAAGGAAAAGAAAGATGCCTGAAAATAATGATGGTGCAAAAAACTGAGCTAGCTAAGGCAGCAGGAAGAACCGGTTTGGTGGGAAGATGATGAATTTGGCTTCAGGTGCTTGGCAAGACATCCAAGTCTGCTGCAGAGACAATGTAGGTCAGCACTTTGAAAGAAAGGTAAACTCTCACAATCCTAATTTGAGAAGCAAAAGCACAGAGATGATTATGGAGCCATGAGGACTTAAACCAGCAGTGGTGGAGACTACAGACAAAAGAGACTCTTAGCCAGGAGAGAACTGTGGCAATCGGATGGGGAAGGAAGGAGTGGTGGTTGGGAAGGGAAATGAAATGAAAAGGAGCCACTGACAATGGCAGATAAATGTTCAATGAAGAAGACCATAAAGAGTACAGCTTTAGGCTGAGCACGGTGGCTCATGCCTGTAATCCCAGCACTTTGGGAGACTGAGGTGGGTGGATCACCTGAGGTTGGGAGTTCGAGACCAGCCTGGCCAATATGAAGAAACTCCATCTCTACTAAAAATACAAAATTATCTGGGCATGGTGGCTCATGCCTGTAATCCCAGCTACTTGGAAGCTGAGGCAGGAGAATCACTTGAACCCAGGAGATGGAGGTGGCGGTGAGCCAAGATTGAGCCATTGCACTCCAGGCTGGGCAACAAGAGCAAAACTTTGTCTTTAAAAAAAAAAAAAGTACAGCTTTATGGCATCCAGGGCAGGACAGGCTAAGAAGGCAATGGGAACAATGTCATGTGCTGCAGAGTCTTGCTATTGGCCTAAGTATTGGGGGTCATAAGTGTAGACCACTTTAAGTTGTTTGAGAAGAAGCAAGAACAATAATTCCAAGAAGCAGAATTGAGGGAAGTGTATTTTTTCTTGGGGAGTGGAAGACAGGAATGTTTGTAGACTGAAGAGAAGAAACCAGGGGTAAGGGAAGATTGAGGCTGGAGATTAGAGGAAGTGGTTGAGGGGACAAGTTTGCAAAATAAGCTAAAAGGATGGGGTTGACGTACAGAGGTGACCCTGGGAGGAAGGAAGTATATTTCCTTTTTCGACACAAGGTAAAAGGATGAAAAGATCAGTGTGGACACAGACTTTTTTGACGTACAGAGAGAAGCTGAGGGTGTTCTGGGCAAGCGACTCTCTCTTCTCAGGAGAATGGGAAGTGAGGTCACCAGAAACTAAAATGGGGCAAGTGTTAGGATTAGAGAACAGGGAAGGAGCAAAACAGCTGCCAGGAATGAGACAAGGAGTCCTCCAGAAATGGGTAAACAGGTTTCTGAAGACCATTGAGAGCTCCCCTTAGTCTAAATTCCAGAATGTGCAGTAAAAACAATTGGTGCCGGCCGGGCGCAGTGGCTCAAGCCTGTAATCCAAGCACTTTGGGAGGCCGAGGTGGATGGATCACGAGATCAAGAGATCGAGACCATCCTGGTCAACATGGTAAAACCCCGTCTCTACTAAAAATAAAAAAAAAAATTATTTGGGCATGGTGGTGCGTGCCTGTAATCCCAGCTACTCAGGAGGTTGAGGCAGGAGAATTGCCTGAACCCAGGAGGCGGAGGTTGCAGTGAGCCGAGATCGCGCCATTGCACTCTAGCCTGGGTAACAAGAGCGACACTCCGTCTAAAAAAAAAAAAAAAAAAAAATTGGTGCCATTACCCTCGTGAAACAGAGAAAGCGGATGGTGGGATCTCCCTGAGATACAACTAGTCAGCCATCTGGATATTTCACATTATTCTGTAAATAAAAAGTAGGCTCATGCCTTATTCATCACTCTATTCCCAATACCCAAGACAATTACCCACACTCATGCTTAATACATATTTATTGAACAAATGAATGAAGTGTGCAGCAAGATTAAAGTTCTTGTTAACTGCAGAAGGAGATACTAGAAGGAGAGAAGCAGTGTTATTATTAAGGTTGAGTCAGTAACCTGTCAGCACCTGCCAGAGAGAAGGCCCCAGAACCTTGCATTCCTCTCCCCTTGCCTACAGAAGCTCACCCTGCCTGGCCTATGCCACAGAAGCGATCCATAAAAGCCCTCCACCCTCTTTCATAAGTCACCATGCTTATCTTGCAATCTTGAGCTCTAATTTGGCTGCCTGAAAATCTAACAGGTGTAACATCAAGGCCACAATTGTGGTTCACTACAAAGATTTTATCTGCTTTTAACATTAATAAATTGTCATGATGGTGTATAAACTAGTCATGTGAATTCAGTTCATGAGAGGCATAGCAACTCACAGGTGAGTTAAAACAAGTTCTAAAGCTGCACAGCTGGGCATTAGCATCAGGATCAGAGGCAATTTTCTGTAATTACGCTTCTTCCAGAAACTACCTTCCTACATTGCTAAGGCTGAAGTCAAGAAATATAGAACCTAGAGCTCCTATTCATAAATATCTTATCTTTTAGCAAAAGATAAGTGCTTTTCTCAAAACAAAAACAGACAAAAACCAAACAAAGCAAAGATACCATGAGGAAGGTTTAAGATGAAATCAACAATTATTTAGATGTTATATGAATATTTGAGTCTACAGACCTAAATTCTCAGAATTTCATATTACTGGACAGAATATACCCTTAAGGTTAAGTGACTTTGAACTTGCTGTGCTCATAGAATGCATATTATAGACCTCAAACTACAGGGGCATAAATGACCAGGGCTGCTGGCTGCTCTAAGCTAAGGACTGGCTGCTTTAGCCAGGTATTTTAAGGTAGTTCCTGGAAGATGGGACTTCTGATGGCCTGCTTTGGCTTGAAGGCTCTCCTTTGGCCTTGTGAAATCTTCTTTAGTTCACATAAGCATCTAGGACACCTCCAGCCAGTCTTTCTGCCCTCTCTCCTTCACTCAAGTCAGACTTGCATGGGGTCTAATGTTGCTCTCAACCTTTCCCAGCTTCCTCTCTGTTATCTCTCACAGGCATAATAAAATCCTTGCCCTATTCAATCCATCTTGGAGTCTGCTTCTTGGAGGACTTGGACTGACATACAACATTTGCATCAGAACCCAGAAGCTGAGAGGCTGATGGCAGGTGAGAGTTTCCATAGCATTGCTGTAGCCACTGCATAGGCTTATGCATTTGGAAATCAGCAAAACATCATTAACAAACAAGCAAGTATGTCTGCAGACCCAATTCTCCTTCCCTCTGACTGAGAAATAGATACTCCCCTAGAGCAGCTGGCCTGGAAGCAGAGATGGATCAAGCTGAGAAGGGCTAGGCTTCCCCACCAGCTTTGGAGCCCTGCTCTCTGAACCTACTCTGAGATCAGTGGGAGAATGTAGCCCTTGTTTAGCACATTTGCAAGTCTCTCTGTCACCACCCAGCAGGATCAGGCCAGTGAGCTCAGTGTAGTGGGTGTCTGCTAGGCGTTCCTGGCCAGGCCTATTTCCTTTTCTTCTGGTACGAGCATGACTATTTTGCTTTATGGAAATAGTCTTCCACACAGGACTAGTCTTGATGAATAGCACTAAGTGCTTCCTTTTCTTTTGGTCAAAAGTTAGGTGAGTAACTCAATGTAGTGGGAAGCAGGGCCCTCTCTCCGAACCTGAGCTGGAGCAGCACAAAACTGGAAATTGTCGAAGAATAATGCAGGGGCCAGAACCCTGAAGCGCCACTCCCTGGGCTCCTGTATAAACCTAGTTGCTCTGTTTCTGCCCTTCAGAAGCCTGGAACTTCAGCTTT
Source organism: Saguinus oedipus (assembly GCA_031835075.1). Classification (NCBI taxonomy): domain Eukaryota; kingdom Metazoa; phylum Chordata; class Mammalia; order Primates; family Cebidae; genus Saguinus; species Saguinus oedipus. Next base: position 94,088,491 of record CM063183.1, on the reverse strand, counting down.
CTTTCTTTTTCTTTTTTCTTTTTTTTTTTTTTTTGAGATGGAGTCTCAGTTGGTGGCCCAGGCTGGAGTGTAGTGGTGAGATCTTGGCTCACTATAATCTCTACTCCCCCGGGTTCAAGTGATTCACCTGCCTCAGTCTCCCAAATAGCTGAGAGACTGCTGGGAGACATTCCTGTCCATGTCTCTAACATGAAGGCATGCACCACCATGCCCGACTAGTTTTTGTATTTTTAGTAGGAATGGGATTTCATGTTGGTCAGGCTGGTCTCAAACTCCTGACCTCAGGTGATACACCCACCTCGGCCTTTCAAAGTGCTGAGATTACAGGTGTGAGCCACTACACCTGTCCCCCTTGTATATTTTAAAATGCACTTGCTCCCCTGTTTTCTTGTTTAACTTTTACTACCTGGTTTATTTTTAAAAATCAGTATCTTTAAAAAAATTTTTTTAAGATGGAGTCTCTCTCTGTCACCCAGGCTGGAGTGCAGTGGCGTGATCTCGGCTCACTGCATCCTCTGCCTCCCGGGTTCAAGTGATTCTTCCGTCTCAGCCTCCCAAATAGCTGGGACTATAGGTGTGCCCCATAATGTCCGACTAATTTTTTAATTTTTAGTAGAGACGGGGTTTCACCATATTGGCCAGGCTGGTCTTGAACTTCTGACCTTGTGATCTGCCTGTCTCAACCTCCTAATTACAGGTGTGAGCCACCATGCCCACCAAAATCAGTACCTTTTTTTTTTCTTTTTAGATGGAGTTTCGCTGTTGTTACCCAGACTAGAGTGCAATGGCATGATCTCGACTCACCACAACCTCCGCCTTCTGGTTTCAAGCAGTTCTCCTGCCTCAGCCTCTCGAGAAGCTGGGACTACAGGCATGCACCACCATGCCCAGCTAATTTTTGTATTTTTAGTAGCGACGGGGTTTCACCTTGTTGACCAGGATGGTCTTGATCTCTTGACCTCGTGATCCACCCGCCTCGGCCTCCCAAAGTGCTGGGATTACAGGCGAGAGCCACTGCACCCAGCCGGCCTCATTTCATTTTTACTGATTTGATTTCTAGCAGCTAAGTTTCTGACTCCCTAAGACTTCAGAACAAGGTTTCTCACTGAGGCAGGAAGCAGAAATCACTCAGAACTGGGTTTGTGACATTTTAGGGATATAGCCTGACCCTGGGAGAAACATTGTTTCCAGTTACCTTTGCAGCTGCCTTTGTCTGTGTCTGTTAGGTTAGCCTGATTCATGGCAGGGAAGATTTTTCCTTTCTCAATTTCACTTGATTTTTACTTTTTCAACAAAGTGCCTGGAAGGAGAATTATTTGGGTCTTTATAAAAATAATCACCAGTTACTCTGCAGAATATAATATACCATCGATAAATACAATAAAACAATTTTCTGTTAAAAAACAAAGAAAAAACCCAAAACATTTGTACCTTTTTTTTTTTGTACCCAAGTACTTTTAGGTCAATTACATGATTCTTTCTAAAGTATCTTGGCCAGCCACCACGGCTCACGCCTGTAATCCCAGCAAAAGGCAGGAGGAGGATTACTGGAGGCCGGGAGCTTGAGTAGCCTGGCCAACATAGTAAAACCAGAAAAATTAGCTGGGCGTGGTGGTGGGCGCCTGTAATCCCAGCTACGAATTACACGAAATGTGAAATGTCATGATAGAACAAATGTTTTCATTCCACGAGAAACTAAGAGATCAATGTGCTGAAAATGTCTGTTAGGAGGCATCTCGGTCAGCATCCAAACAGGAAAACAGACACACTGTTTCAAACAGAGGTTTAATTTAGGGGATTCGCTATAGAGAGGTGGTAGAGCTGGCAAAGCAAAAGACCTAAGTAAAACCGTGTCTCTACTAAAAATAGAAAAATCAGCTGGGCGTGGTAGTGGGCGCCTGTAATCCCAGCTACTCCAGAGGCTGAGGCATGAGAATCCCTTGAACCTGGGAGGCGGAGGTTTCAGTGAGCCAAGATCGCGCCACTGCACTGCAGCCTCGGTGACACAGCCAGACTCTGTTAAATATATATAAAGTGTCTTTCATATTAAGACAGATCCAGAGCCTGGTTTCAGAAATAATTAAAATATAATAAGATGACACATGAAATGTGAAATGTCGTGATAGAACAAATGCTTTCATTCCACGAGAAACTAAGAGATCAATGTTCTGAAAACGTCTGTTAGGAGGCACGTCGGTCAGCGTCCAAACAGGAAAACAGACACAGTTTCAAACAGAGGTTTAATTTAGGGGATTCGCTATAGAGAGGTGGTAGGGCTGGCAAAGAAAAGACCTAAGAAAGGAAGGGGCGGAGCCGGGGCGTGGCCAAAGCTCCCCAGCCTGGCGAGAGGCCATCATGAGTCCACACTTAAGTTATGGTTCTTCTATCATTGAATTAAAATCAAAATGGCAATCACAATCGAATACCAAAAAATACATAAATACTCCAGGGTAAGACTATTGGGTGGTGGTTCAGAGCATGAACCTAGGCTCACAATGGACCATAGCCTTGTGATTCTGATTTGGCAATTAGCGAGAGTAGGAGGACCTGCCTCACGGGGTCGCTGGTTGGGCCAGGGAAGACGCGGCTTGTGAAGGATGCAGATGGAGCCTGGTCTTGGCCACTGTCCGGGGCAGGAGAGGGTGGGGTGTTGAGAACGGAAGGAAGAGAAGGAAAACTAGGAGGGGAACATAGGTCTGACTGGGCTCTGGAAACCTCCAAAGCGCTATGGAAACTGAGAGGAGAAAGGAGGCTGGAGTCAGTCCTGGGTTTAACAACTGCTCAGCCTCCTCCCTGGCCCTGGGAGCCCAGAGCGCAGGTCTGTGAGCTTGCTGAGCCTCAGGTTTCCCATGTGAAAAACTGAAACATTTCTTTTTTCTTTCTTTCTTTCTTTCTTTTTTTTTTTTGAGACGGAGTTTCGCTCTTATTACCCAGGCTGGAGTGCAATGGCGCGATCTCGGCTCACCGCACCCTCCGGCTCCTGGGTTCAGGCAATTCTCCTGCCTCAGCCTCCTGAGTAGCTGGGATTACAGGCACGCGCCACCATGCCCAGCTAATTTTTTGTATCTTTAGTAGAGACGGGGTTTCACAATGTTGACCAGGATGGTCTCGATCTCTTGACCTCATGATCCACCCGCCTCGGCCTCCCAAAGTGCTGGGATTACAGGCTTGAGCCACCGCGCCCGGCAAAACTGAAGCATTTCTTTCTTGTAGGGCGGATGTGAACACTAGATGCGGTTCATGTCTGCACCTAGCTCGTGGCAGGATGCTAGGCTCCGGGAAAGGCGAGGTTTCCAAGATGGAGCCACCAGGGGGCGCAATGGTCCTTTGCCTTGGCTGCAGTGACAATTGCCAGGCTTGCAAACCAAGGAGTTGGTCAGAACCTCCGGGAGGCTCAGCAGCTAATCTGGAAGTGGTTAGGCGGGTGGGAGACCTCAGTGAGGCGGGGTAAGAAGGCGAGGGAGGAGAGTCACGGGGAAGGAGGAAAAAAACCGGCGTGTCCGCGAGGCTACCCACGGAGACCTGGGCAGGGGCTCTGGCCCAAAGCCCTCAGAAAACGAACTCATCCCTTCTTTCTAGCCATTTGCTGAGCACCTGCCTGAAGCCAGAAACGGCCCTGTGCAAAATCAGCCCCTCTACTGGCTCGTAGTCTTGCTAAGAAGGCTGACACGTGGACAAATGTCATCTATACGATGTGCAAATGAGAAGTCCTATAACGCCACCATGTCTGTAACCTTTATAGCATGCCAGGTATTGCATAATAATTATCCGATTTTACACAAAGCAAAACTGAGATTCGAAGGATTCACTCATTCCCGAAATTCACAAAGCTAAGAAACAGAGGATTCAAGCTAGTTAGTCTATTATAAAGCTGTGTTCATGCTTTCCAGATCACTCCTCCTCTGGGAAAGCAACACGAAACAACCCAGCTCCTTGAAAACTCAGGCCGGTAGGCCTCAGCAATAGCTAACAAGCAGGATGGCAGTACCCTGCCGCACCCCCATGGCTCCCAGTCAGCCTCTTTCCTCTTCCCTGCTGGCCTTGCCCCCTCCTGCTCACCTTCACTGTGACCTGCATCTGGCTCACCCCAGGAACCATGCTCCCAGTCAGTCACCTCCACCGTCCGTGGCCACAGCCTCAGTCTGGCCTTGTCATTGCTGTCATCTCTCTGGAACTAGGCATTCACATGTCTTTCTGCGGACAATGCTGAGCCTTCCAGATTGTGGGCTTAGGTCCCTGCTGCAGCTGTCACAGCCGCCTGCTGCCTGCACTACCTTCCTTCCTGCCCTAGCCACTCTTAGAAAATACCCTAAATGGCTGGGTGCAGTGGCTCACGCCTGTAATCCCAGCACTTTGGGAGGCTGAAGTGGGTGGATCACCTGAGGTCAGGAGTTGGAGACTGGCCTGGCCAACATGGTGAAACCCTGTCTTTACTAAAAATACAAAATTAGCCAGGTGTGGTGGCATGCACCTGTAATCCCAGCTACTCGGCAGGCTGAGGCAGGAGAATCACTTAGAACCCGGGAGGCAGAGGTTGCAGTGAGCCGAGAGCATGCCATTGCACTCCAGCCTGGGTGACAGAGCGAGACTTTATCTCAAAAAAAGAAAAAAAAAAAAGAAACCCTAAATGCCCCTTAGTTTCCCCTTCTTCCATCACACCTGTCTCTGCCTGGGATGAGCCTGCATCACACCTGTCTCTACCTGCTCCTGCCCTCATCCAGGCAGAGTAATCCAGCCCAAAAAAACCAACCAGCAGGGCAGGTAGGAGGAGGAAGGGGCTGCTGCCACTGGAGAAATTCTCCAGGGAGTTGAGGGAGTGCTCATTGGAGAGAGCCCAGGTCTCTGGGAGCACACGGGAGAGGGCAGAAGGCAGCTGCAGGGAGAGCCTTGCTACAGGCAGGGGCTAGTCAGGGATGGCAGCTCTTGGATTTAAGGCCGAAGCAATCCTTGTGAATGTTATTCAGCTGCAGAGATGAGTGCTGAATTTATCCAGGCTGGAGTTTGCCATGTGGTTCTGATGAAAACAGTGGGGATGTTGAGAATACTGGCTGAAGTGACGGGGCACTGAATCTACAGAACGATGACCTGGGGTCCAAACGTGCTTATTTACTTACTGTTTAGAAACCATATGTGTCTTGAGTGCAGGGCCTGGCTATGTTCTCCGCTGCAATTCCAGCCTGCTGTTGGCCACTTTCCTGGTCAAGTCCTCTGGCAGCCGGGGAGAAAGGCTGGAAAGGCAGGAGTGTGGGTGGAGATGTCTGAGTGTGTGGTCAGAAGTCGGTTGCCCTGGAGATGGCCTGCTCCAGGGGGTGGCCCAGGATGTGGGAGACTAAGGTGGCATTGAGGGGGGTACTAACCTCTCTCAGTATGCTAGGATTTTCCTGACTTTATGGCTGAAAGTCCCACATTCCAGGAACCTCCCCATTCCTAGGTGAACCAAGACATTTGGTCACCCTAAGCGGAGGGCAAGAATATCCTGGAGAAGCCAGGGTGTTGGCAGGTGGTCTGTGGAAGCTACCCAGGATTGACCTCGTGGGCACACATCATTTCTTGCCACACTTTATATGCGTGACCCCTTGTGCATGTTTTTTCATCAGTGGAATGGGGCTTTTTCCTAGCCCCGAACTCCAGGAATAACTACATTTAAAATGGCAAACATTTCAAGAGTAGGAATACCAAAGTGTGACTACACTAGCATTTTCAAGTCTGCAAATTAGGTGCATTTTACTCAGAGCCTTAAGAAACCAACAAAAGTAACCCAGCTGATTATTTCTTTACTTTTTTCTTTTTCTTTTCTTTTCTTTTTTTTGAGATTGAGTTTCACTCTTGGTGCCCAGGCTGGAGTGCAATGGAACAGTCTCAGCTCGCTGCAATCTCCGCCTCCCAAGTTCAAGTGATTTTCCTGCCTCAGCCTCATGAGTAGCTGGAATTAGAGGCACCCACCATCACCCTGGCTAATTTTTGTATTTTTAGTAGAGACAGGGTTTCACCATGTTGGTCAGGCTGGTATGGAATTCCAGACCTCAGGTGATCCACCCACCTCAGCCTCTCAAAGTGCTGGGATTACAGGTGTGAGTTGCTGTGCCTGGCCTAATTCTTTCTTTTCTATTGGAAAATTAACTGTTGATTCTCTGTAGTTGTGTCTTTTTTTTAGAAATCTAGCAATGGTAATTTGTAGTATGACATAAAAGCACTATATATTCATATCATAATTTTGTTTAATCAAACACACAAATCATATCAGGAATGAAATAGTCTTTGATTAAATAGATCTAGTTTTGAAAACAGATTTTGCATTCTACATGCATCACATGGCACAATCACATCATTACAACTCAAATTTTATAATAATTGACTCTCTGTTATAGTAATCAAATAAGCATCAATAAATTATTCCAGAGAGGTTTTATTTTCAGAACCATATTTGATACTTTATTTAAATAAATACAGACATTCTGGAAAAATTTTAGAAATATCTTTTTTTTTAAGGGAGAAGGTCTCACTCTATCACTCAAGTATGGTGGCATGATCATAACTCACTGCAGCCTCAAACTCCTGGCCTCAAAGCAATCCTCCCACCATAGCCTCTTGAGTAGCCAGGACTACAGATGTGCTGGGACTTTTAAAACAAACAAACAAACAAACAAACAAACAAACAAACAAAAAAACATTCTTTGTAGATATAGGGTCTCATTATGTTGCCAAGGCTGGTCTTGAACTCCTGACCTCAAGTCATCCTCCTGCCTTGGTCTCCCAAAATGTTGGGATTACAGGCATGAGCCACCTCACCCAGCAGAAATACTTTTTCAACCCAAAACGACTATCTTATAAACAGCCAATATATGCAAGGCATATTGAAACAAGTAACATCAGAATTATACTGTATGTCAAAATCATGGATATGTACAGTCACTGTAAATAAAAACATGGTGGTCTGGATAGGCTTTAATTAGCTTATTCATTAAAACAGAATTCTTTTCCACAATATTTAGAGGAAGATTACTGGAAATATAGTTATTCTCTATAAAATCAGTGGAGAATCATTATACATTAACTTGGATGCCTATATATCTATAGCTTACTCAACATATTTATATAAGAAATTTGAAGATGTCCTCTCCTCCTAAGTGACCCACTTAAAATCTATATAGCAGATTTGCTGAATTCTTACTGATTTGTCTTTAACATTAAATTGAACATATTTAGAAAATTTTTAAAGAATTTTACATCTCTTCAGCAAATGCATATATTAACTGTTAACAAATGAAATACTATCTCTTTATACTAGATTTTAGACTATAGCTCAGTTCCTCATTTTATTAGGGACTAATAAGAGAGTATAAATGCTTCATTAAGCTAACCTTAAATCTTGTTTATGTTAAGCTTTTTACTCAGAGATAATTGTAGATTCTGAGATAGTTGTAGATAATTATAGATTCACATGCAGTCGTTAAGAAATAATACAGAGATATGCTCTTTTCACCTAGTTTTCCCCAATGGCGCATCTTGCTAAACTATACTACAATTTTCCAAGCAGGATTTTCACATTGATTTGGTCAAGATACTGAACATGTCCATCACCACGAGGATCTCTTGTGTTATCTTTGCATAGTTACATCCAACTCTCTTGTTCTCCCCACTCCTCCCTGGCAACCCCTTATCTATTCTCCATTCCTATAATTTTACATTTCAAAATGTTATGTAAATGGAACCATACAGTGTGTAACCTTTTATGATTGGCTTTGCTCTCTCAGAATAATTCTCTGGAATTCATCCCAGTAGTTGTCTGTGTCAGTAATTAGTTCTTTTTCATTGCTGAGTAGTATTCCAGGCATGGAGTCACCACCCACTGCTTCACCAGCCACCTGTTAAAGGCCATCTGATTGCTCCCAGTTTTTGAATGTTATCAATAAAGCTGATATGAATGTTCTTACACAAGATTTTGTGTGAACCTCTTTTCATTTCTCTGGGATAAATTCTGGGAGCAATTGAGGGTCAGTATGGCAGTTGTGTGTTTAGTTTTATAAGAAACTGCCAAATGGTTTCCCAGAATGGCTGTTCCATTTTACATTCTCACCACAAGTATATGCCTGACCTAGTTTATCTGCATCCTTGTCAGCATTTGGTGTTATCATTTTTTTATTTTAGCCATTTTGGTAGGTATGTAGTGATAGCTCACGGTAGTATTAGTTTGCAGTTCCCTAGTGACTAGTGCTGTTGAATATCTTTTCATATGCTTATTTGCCATTAGTATATTCTCTGCAGTGAAATGTCTGTTCATGTGCTCCATTTTCTAATTAAAATTTTTTTTAACTGTTCAGTTTTGCTAGTTCTTTACATATTCTAGGTACTAATCTTTTGTTGGATGTGTGATTTGGAAATATTTTCTCTCATTTGGTAGCCTGTCTTCTCAGCCTTTTAACATGGACTTTTGCAGAGCAAATGTTTTAAATTCTGATGAAGTTTAATTTATCAAATTTTCTTTTATGAATTGTGCTTTTGGTATTGTCTAAAAACTCTATGCTTAGCCCTTGTTCCCAAAGATTTTCTATATTCTATGGTTTTATAGTTTTACATTTTATGTGTACAGATGTGATCTCTTCAGTTAACTTTTGTATAAGGTATGAAGTTTAGTCCAAGGTTCATTTTGCCTATGAATGTCCACCTGCTCCAGTTTATTGAAAAGACTATCCTCTGTTGAATTAGTTTTGTACTTTTGTAAAAAAAAAAAAAATCAGTTGAGCCTATTTGTGTGGGCCTTCTATATTCCCTATTCTGTTCCATCAATGTGTGTTTCTAGGCCACCAAATACCACTTTCTTGAGTACTGTAGCTACATAATAACTCTTTGTATTAAATAGAATGATTTCTCCAAACTTACTCTGCTTTTATAAGATTGTTTTAGCTATTTGAATGCCTGTGCCTTTTCAAATAACTTTCAAAATAAGCTTGTATAGGTCTACAAAATCCTCGCTGGGATTTTGATAGGAGTGGCATTAAACCTAGAGATAAAGATGGGGAGAACCGATCTCTTTATTGTTTTGTATCTTCCAGTCCAAGAACATAGTATCTCTCTTTCTTTGTTTAGATATTAATTTCTTTTCTTAGCATTAAAAAATTTCCACTATACAGGTCCTGGGTAAGTTTTGCTTATACATAAATATTTCATTTTGGAGTGATTGCAAATGGTATTGTGTTTTCAGTTCCCCTCCCCTGCCCCAGGACATGCTCATCATTAGCATAGAGAAACGCAATTGAGTTTTGTGTGCTGGTCTTGTGTCCTGAGACCTTGCTGCATTCACTTACTAGTTCTAGAGTTTCTTTTTTAAAAGAATAGTTTATTTGGAATTTTCTATGTAGGCAATCCTGTCATCTCTAAATAGGGATACATTCTTTTTTCTTTATGATTTGTATGCATTTAATCTTGCGATCTCGGCTCACCGCAACCTCCGCCTCCTGGGCTCAGGCAATTCTCCTGCCTCAGCCTCTGAGTAGCTGGGATTACAGGCATGCGCCACCGTGCCCAGCTAATTTTTTGTATTTTTAGTAGAGACGGGGGTCTCACCATGTTGACCAGGATGGTCCCGATCTCTTGACCTCGTGATCCACCCGCCTCGGCCTCCCAAAGTGCTGGGATTACAGGCTTGAGCCACCGCGCCCGGCCTGCACTTAATCTCTTTTTCTTGCCTTATTGCCATGTCCAGAACTTCCAGTACAGCCACTAAAATTTTAATCAATGTAAATTTCTAGAGGTTTGCTGAAACACGCTTGCCTGAATGGAATCCATCAAACTTAAAACTGAATTTTCAACACAGTTCTTATCCAACGTTTTCAGGTTTCATTTCCTGTAATTTGGATAAATAGCTGATAACATTTGTCAGTGGTTATAAATTATATCCACTCTGCAAAGCCTTTTGAAGCAGGAGTGACCTTTAATGAGCTAAATGGAGCCTGACTACAAAACAAACCTAGCACGGGGAGCTTATCTGTAAGACAGGATCAGGAGGTAGCGAAGCTCCAAGTATTAAGGTTCGAGGTTGACTTATGCAATACATTTGAGCATGTCATTTGTTCTTCCAGCTTTCTCCCTTTTTTCTAGGTTGGAAGTAGCAATAATTTTAAACTCTGAAAATATGAAGTTCCCTCAGAGGTACCTTATTCTTATATATTAGACATCACCATTGTTAGGAACTCTTGAGGATTGGCTTATGACAAAGAAATCTCTGCATCTTACTATGTTTTTAGCAATAGACACTTAAAATATATGTTGACAACTCAAACTCTCATCGTGTATTATTTTGTTAAGCGAGAGTATGTAAACATTAACACTTTTATTTACATGAAAAATGTATATTTCATAAATATATATATATATAGCGATGTGTTTTTATGTTACACAACCTTCCTAACCTACCAAATAAAGTTTATAGCCATTACAGAAAGACAGGATACTTGAGACAGCTCAATCCATTATAGGTTTTAATGATCAGAGGTCTTAGATATATATACATAGGTCCATATGGGCCTTAGAAGTGTACACAGGTACAGTCTAATTTCTTGAAAACACTAGAAGCACCTACATGAAATATGTAGAAAGTTTTAAATCTGTAGTAAGAATAAAATTTCAGAGATTTTTCTTTCCAAAAGCAAGAAACATCATCTCTAGACAGGCTAGTCCTTCTCTTTTACAATCACTTTGCTGATTTTCCTGGTTCAGTTTCTACCCATGCATTTCAATAACTCTTTCCTTCTTAAAACTGGATGTCTTCTAGGAACCACTCCACCCATGTTTGCAGTGCGCTGTCTGGGATGTGGACTCAACCTCTCTTTTTTTTTGTCTGTAAGAGGCAGTGATGATGTGCATCTCATTGGTTGCAGGGCTTAAATACGATGGCTTCCATTGAGGGCCTGGCCCAGGGCTGGGCAGGCAGCAGGCCCTCAGTTACCAGCTTCCTTTCTTCCTTCTCTAATGTGCTGCCTTTACTTTCCCAGCTTCACCCTCTCCCCTTTCCTCTTTCTCCACCACAGAATGGGGCACTTCTTATCCTGGATGCCCCGTTCACGCAGGAGAGAGGGGAACTCTTGCCAGAAGTGTGAGCAGCTCAACCTTTTGGGAAGCTTAATGTCGAAGCTACTTGTTCCTCTTTAATGCACTGCCATGGCTGGTTACATAGAGAAGGGCTGTGCACAAAGCATCCTATGTTCTTTTTTTTTTTTTTGAGACAGAGTTTCGCTGTTGTTACCCAGACTGGAGTGCAATGGCACGATCTCGGCTCACTGCAACCTCCGCCTCCTGGGTTCAAGCAATTCTCCTGCCTCAGCCTCCTGAGTAGCTAGGACTACAGGTGCACACCACCATGCCCAGTTAATTTTTGTATTTTTAGTAGAGACGGGGTTTCACCTTGTTGACCAGGATGCTCTCGATCTCTTGACCTCGTGATCCACCAGCCTCGGCCTCCCAAAGTGCTAGGATTACAGGCATGAGCCACTGCGCCCGGCCACATTCTATGCTCTTAACTGTTTTCATGTTATGGTGGGAAAAAAGCTGCATAAGTGACCGGTACATTCTAGCCAGTATGACTTAATAATGCATTTGCAATCCACCAGCAGGAGGAGTAATCCACAGACACACAGTCCTCCACCTTCACCCTAATACAATGTTGTGGCTGTGTGATGCACAGTCAGCTCCTTTGTGGTTGCAGTAAGCTTAGAACCAAGACTGTGTTTGGCACAGCAAGCAACAAAAGTACTCTCACAATACACAGCAATCACATTGTACATACAGCTATTTTTTTTTTTTCTTAAAGAAGGAAACAGCAATGATTTCAACATGTCATTTTGACCACCACTATTATACGATTTCTGTATCGGCAAGTCTGGATTGAATACAACGGAATAAAGACTATCTATGCGAAGTATCTGTGTGAGTTGGAGATCTGCAAATGACCACTTTAATCTCACATCTAGCATAGAGTTCCCTGTTCCCCTCTCTCATTCTGCTATAGGGATGGCAGGGCTGCTACGAACCCTTCAACAAAGAGACAGTGGTCAATAGCTGTCTGGCTTCATCACTGAAAAGGTTTTCATTTAAGTGTGAACACTAAGGACTTTGTTCTTACTCCATCAGGCCTTTCTGGGAAATGCTTTGAAATATTCCTCCCTTGAAATATCAGATACGCCTCCATACCATTTCTGAAGCCAGATATGTTCTATCCTCATCTTCATAAAGAACCATTCATACTGACGAGGCCACTTCCTCATCCCTGGGTGCCTGCAGAAATAAAGAGAGACCACAGTAAAGCTGTTATTATCAGAGAGGTTTACCTTGGGCCAAGTCATAGAACCTCCAGAGTCCAGGCCTCATTTGCACTGACAGCTGCTCAGATCAGCCAGCGCCAGAGCCAGGAAGCTACGTGTCAGTGCCTAGGACCTCGGTAGGAAGGCAGGGACTGTAGACTCTACCCCATGTGGCTAAAAGGCTCAAGTCTTAAGCCAGGCTCCTTGGTGTGAATCTCAGTTCAATTGCTTATGAGCCATGATGCCCATGAGCTATTGGCACTCACAAGCCTCTGTGTCCTTACCTGTCACGTGGGGTGATGCTGACGGGGCTCTTCATAGGGCTGTGTGGGGAAGGAGACAATGAACCACACATAAAACACCCGCAGAGAGTAAGTGCTCAGTAAAGGTTGGTTACCATTATTAGGAAATGTAAAGAAAGGTTTTATGCATCTCTATAGGAAATGTTCACAAAATGCAGTGAGCCTGTGAAATCAGTCTGCCCATGGAAAGATTTCTAGTCATGGAGCAGGCTGAGAGCTACTGAGGCAAGTGAGAGTCAGCTAGATTTGACAGGCAACGTCACGTCCCGGCTCGCGCTGTTTACTGACTTTCCTCTCCCCGATGCATATTTTTAAACTTGCTGCAGTGTCTTTGAGGGCAGGAGCTGTGGCTCACTTCTTTTCTTTTTTTTAACTTCATAAACATTTCCTTTATATCTAAAAATGGTATAAACATAATTCAAAGACCAGGTCCAAACTGGGAAAAACATTTATTACAAAGGAAATGCAACAATAGGTTGACGATCTTGATTTATTTATTTATTTTTTAGAAATGGGACCTTGCTCTGTTGCCCTGGCTGGAGTGCAGTGGCAGGATCATAGCTCTCTGCAGTCTCGACCCCCTGGGCTCAAGCGATCTTCCTGCCTTAGCCTCATGAGTAGTGTGCCACCATGCCCAGCTAACACAAAAACAATTTTCGTAGAGATGTACTTTCACTATGTTGCCCAAGCTGGTCTTGAACTCCTGGCCTCGAGCAATCCTTCTGCCTCAGCTTTCCAATGTGCTGGAATGACAGGTGTGTGCCACATGCTCAGTCAATTGTCTTTTTAAAGAATAATTTATTTTGAAACAATAATAAACATACAGGGAAATTGAAAGTACAGTATGCAAAACTATTTTCTTAATCCATTTGAACAAAAGTTGCTAATCTGTCGCTATAACACCTCAAATATTATGCAGCCAAGATAGTAACATGATTGCTGTTGTTTTAAGCAACCTACTTTTGTACTGATAACTGGAACAAAGCTTGATACCTGGAAGTGGTGCTGGTGCAACAAACCCCAATCCATGGGGCACTGGCTTTGGGCCCAGGCAGTGGGTAGAAGCTGGAAGGACCCTGAAGAGACCAACAGTGAGGGCTTCTGAAATGGTAATATTGGCCGGGCACAGTGGCTCAAGCCTGTAATCCCAGCACTTTGAGAGGCCAAGGCGGGTGGATCACGAGGTCAAGAGATTGAGACCATCCTGGTCAATATGATGAAACCCCATCTCTACTAAAAATACAAAAAATTAGCTGGGCATGGTGGCATGTGCCTGTAATCCCAGCTACTCAGGAGGCTGAGGCAGGAGAATTGCCTGAACGCAGGAGGTGGAGGTCGCAGTGAGCCGAGATCACACCATTGCACTCCAGCCTGGGTAACAAGAGTGAAACTTCGTCTCAAAAAAAAAAAAAAAGGTAGTGCCCTACTGGACATGGTGGTTCACACCTGTCATCCCCGCACTTTGGGAGACCAAGGCAGGAGGATCACATGAGGCCAGGAGTTCAAGACCAGCCTGAATAACATGGCAGACGCTTTCTCTACTAAAAATATAAGAATTAGCCAGGCATGGTGGGGCACACCTGTAATCCCAGCTACTTTGAAGGCTGAGGCACAAAAATCACTTGAACTTGGGAGGCAGAGGTTGCAGTGAGCCAAGATTGTGCCACTGCACTCCAGCCTGGGCAACAGACAGAGACTCTGTCTCAAAAAAAGATTGTGCCTGTAGGTAGTCCCAGCTACTCAGGAGGCTGAGGCAGGAAGATCCCTTGAGCCCAGGAGTTGAAGGCTGCAGTGAGCTATGATCACCCCACTGCATTCCAGCCTGCACAAAAGAAAAATACCTTGTCTCTAAAATTAAAAATAAAAGCATAAGAAGGCTACTGAAAGTTGGAGGTAAAGGTACCTGTATTATGTAGTGGCAGGCAAACTTAGCAATGTTGTTGTTTGTCATTAGGCAGAAAATAGGAAATGTTCATATCCTTCCACTTTATGATAGAATTGTTTGTTTTTTTTCTTGTAAATTTAAAAGTTCCTTGTAGATTCTGGATATTAGACCTCTGTCAGATGGGTAGATTGAAAAAATTTTCTCCCATTCTGTAGGTTACCTGTTCACTCTGATGCTAGTTTCTTTTGCTGTGCAGAAGCTCTTTAGTTTAATTAGATCCCATTTATCAATTTTGGCTTTTGCTGCAATTGCTTTTGGTGTTTTAGTCATGAAGCAAAGGAAGATATTAATGTGGCCAACAAATATATGAAACAAAGCTCATCATCACTCATCATTAGAGAAATGCAAATCAAAACCACAATGAGATACCACCTCACGACAGTTAGAATGGAGATCATTAAAAAGTCAGGAAACAACAGATGCTGATAAGGCTGAGGAGAAATAGGAATGCTTTTATACTGTTGGTAAGGTGTAAATTAGTTCAACCATTGTGGAAGACAGTGTGGCGATTCCTAAAGGATCTAGAACCAGAAATACCATTTGACCCAGCTTTCTCTTTACTGGGTATACACCCAAATGATAATGAATCATTCTACTATAAAGACACATGCACACCTATGTTCATTTCAGCACTATTTACAATAGCAAAGGCTTGGAACCAACCCAAATGCCCGTTGATAGACTGGATAAAGAAAATGTGGCACACATAAACCATGGAATACTATGCAGCCACAAAAAAGAATGAGTTCATGTCCTTTGCAGGGACATGGATGAAACTGAAAGCCATCATCCTCAGTAAACTAACATAGGAGCAAAAAACATCACAGATTCTCAGTCATAAGTGGGAGCTGAACAACAAGAACACATGGACACAGGGAGGGAAACATCACACACCTGGGGCCTGTTGGGGGTTGGGACAAAGGGAGGTAGAGCATTAGGAGAAATATCTAATGCATGCAGAACTTAAAACCTAGATGACGTGTTGATGGGTGCAACAAACCACCATGGCACATGTATCCCAGAATGTACAATAAAAATAAAAAAGAAAATAGGAAAGGAACCTAATGAACCCACTGATCTAGGATCTAGGGAAGATTTTGGCCCCTTGTCATTGCTTATAATAATGTGAGAGGAGAAGAACTAAAGAGTTAGAGTTGAGTTTAAAAGCTAGCAATAAAATAAATAACTAAATAAAAACATTTGTGCACACACACACACATCGACATCTATTTCTTTAAGTATTGAAAGCCATGAGTTCTTGTGAACATATCCAATCCCAATCATTCTAGTTTCCTCTGATTGTGCCTTTAGCCCTTTTCCGTGTCCTTATAAGCCTTGCTTATTCACTGTGTCCCTGCGTGCAGAATCTTCCTCTTCCCATGAGGTTGTGAATCGCTCCTCCAACTCACCACTTGCCTTCTAGCCTGTTTCCATTGCTGCACCAGCCTGCACCCCAGCTCTGAGCCTCCACTTCTGGCTGCTCCTGCATGGACACCTGTGGAAAGGCCACCCCCGTGTGCATGCGCCATCCTCAGCCTGCACAAGCTCTGACCTCTACGCTTGGCCACCCTCTCACTGTGTAGACCCCTCAGCAGTGCTTCTCAAACTGCAGCAGCATATCAATTTCCTGGAGCATGCATTTTACAATATAGATTCCTGAGTCTTATTTCTGGAGAGTTTGATTCAGTAAGTAGGTTGGGGTGGGGTGAGTAAAGCCATGTTTAAGTCGGCATCCTACTGATGTAAGGGTGAGAGCACCGCACTGAGAAATGCTGCCATCCCTGGCAGGCAATATGCTTTGTTCAGAGTGGATGCTTGAAAACGTTTGTTGTGTTGGCAAAGACTCAGCTATTTTCATGGCAAGGCAGGGAATTGTCAAAGGTTGGATGTAGGTAGGGACTGTGCCTGGAATAGCTCAGTGGTGTGCTCTCCAAAGGCATTCACCTGGCTTCTGCGGCCACTGCTAGTGATCTCCACAGCCAGGCCCTGTTACCACTGAAGGGCAGTGCAGACCAATCGTTGTCACTACATCAAATGGCATAGGCTGACCTTGGCTTATTGTTATTGTGTATTTCTGGGCAAATCGATTTTAAAGCACCTACACACCTTGAAAACATGGCTTGCTTGGCAAATTCTGCTTCTTCTGGAGACACTGCAATCATCTGGCCGGTGAGTGTTAACCGGACACATCGGGGATCCTCCAGGTCAACAATGTTTTTTCTGCGTGTGAAAAACATTTTTTGTATATTAGAAGAAGGATAGGACATCAGCTGCAATTCTCAGGATTTTATAAAATTAAAAATATTCACATTCCTGGTTATATCATTCAGGTTATGTTACAGATCGTTACTTTAAAATACTCAGGCAGAGGCTGTGTAATAGGTGCGCTTGTGTAGGCGAGCTATTAGTGTGGTTCTGGGGCAGTGAGATAACATCTGAACGTTTGAGGTGCACGTTTGAGGGTGGAGGAAATTGAGATGGGAAAGTTCCCTGATCCCCTCCAGAGACTTGCAACAGCAGGGTAGGTTGCGGTTTGGCGGGTAGGGGTGACTTGTTTTGCTGAGCTCAAACCCTTAGAGGAAGGGGAGTACACAGGTGAGCAGGTGCAGGAGCTGGGGTGAGTGCCTTTAGGCACTGGCAGGAATGAACCTTGTACCAGCCTGTGGCGGCGTCTAATAGTTGCCTGCAAACTCTGGAGCCCCAGAGGGCATGTGTTACAAACAGTGCTCTTTTAGTGGTTGCCAGGGATGGCTAAGTGTTATGGTGGAGAGTCAGGGTGTCGTATACCCTGCCCTCTTGGTACCTGAGTTCTTGTCTGGCATCTAGGAAGAATCAGGCCATACAGACTTAAAGGATGGTGAGTGCAGAGGTTTTATGAAGCAGTGGAAGTGGCTCTCAGCGGAAGAAGAGCTGGAAAGGGGCTGGTGCAGGAAGGTGATCTTTCCTTGATGCCTGCCCATCTCCAGCCAGGCTCCTCTCCAAAGTCTTGCCATCTGAAGTTAAGCTGTGTCTATCCATAGTCTCCAACTCTCAGTTACTTCTTCTCTAGAAGTTCAGCTGCTCTTCCCAATCCCAGCTAAGGTCCACGGTTTATATAAGCACAGGATGTGGAGGTGGGGCAGACCAAAAAGCAACATTCAGGCTCAAAAATGGGAATGCCTGTTCTCATTTAGGGCTGCGTGTCCAGGCTTAAGGTTGGAGCCCTTGCCAGGGACTCTGCCCTTTTGCCTCCTGTCCATATCAAAATGGGGAGTTATTATAAAGGGAAAGATGTCTCAATTCTGCTATGAATAAGTTCTAGAGATCTGCTATCCAGCATAAGAGTTCACAAAATGATATTGTGCACATAAAAATTTACTAAGAGGGTAGATATCACATTAGGTGGGTTTTTTTTTTAAGCTGCAGAAACAAAACAAAGCAAATGAACACAAGAAAACTTTGGGAGGTGTTGGATGTCTGCATAATATGAATGGCATCTCTGGAGTAGTACAATGCATCTATCTGGATTCTACAGTGACTGGAATAAGGGGTTTCAAATATTTGCCATCAGAACCTGCACTGGAGGTTTCCTTACTCAGCAAGAAGTATATGAGAAATAAGAACAGTAGTGTGATCATATCAGTCTCTGCTTGCTAAGAAATGTTTTTGTGGTAACAGAATTATCCTAAGACTTGTCCCCATTGTAAAGGTCACCTGGCAGTGAGGATGTGGAGAAGGAAAGTTTTCCTTTTCGTTTTTTCTTTTTGAGACGGAGTCTCTTTCTGTTGCTTAGGCTAGAGTGCAATGACACAATCTCAGCTTACTGCAAACTCCACCTCCCGGGTTCAAGCAATTCTCCTGCCTCGGCCTCCCAAGAAGCTGGGATTACAGGAGCATGCCACCACACCCAAATAATTTTTGTATTTTTAAGATACAGGTTTCACCATGTTGGTCAGGCTGGTCTCGAATTCCTGACCTCAGGTGATCCACCTGCCTTGGCCTCCCAAAGTGCTGGGATGACAGATGTGAGCCACCATTCCTGGCCTGTGGGGAAGGGAACTTAAAGCTCTCATCTACCTCTAATCATGTCAGGCTGCCTATTTTTGGAATAAGCATAAGCAAGAGAATCTGATTCTCCAAATGTTGTTCAGATAGTGGCTTCATGTAAGTTCACAAGAGAAAGCTCTTCTTGGCCACAGCTTGTGCCTTATGCATGTTGAAAGCTGTGTCTATAAGTGTTTGGGAAAATGGTTCAAGGATGAGGCAGCACAATGATAGTATTAGTCACTTACATTCACATAGTTTTTTTGGTATTTCTAAAAGGCTTTGATGTCTATCCCATCATCTGCTGATATAGCAAGATTTGTTAATTTTTATACCAAGGACATTTGTACATCACCTCATCTTGTTTGATCTTCATGATAACCCTGGGAGGTTTTATTATTAGCCCCCGTTTAGAAGAAAGTGAGACTCAGAGGGGTTAAGTTGTCCAGGGCCATGGAGCTCGTAGAGGTGCAGCCAGGCCTCTAGGACCCTAGTCTTCTGGTCTCAAATAGAAAACCAGGCTACCTCTCATCTGGTCCCTTATTTATTTATCTCTTTTTCTGAGACAGAGTCTCACTCTGTTGCCCAGGCTGGAGTGCAGTGGAATGATCTTGGCTCACTACAACCTCTGCCTCCTAGGTGTAAATGAGGCCTCAGTTTCCTGAGTAGCTGGGATTACAGGCACACACTACCATGTCTGGCTAATTTTTGTATTTTGAATGGAGATGGGATTTCACCATGTTGGCTGGGTTGGTCTCAAACTTCTGGCTTCAAGTGATCCACCTGCCTCAGCCTCCCAAACTGCTGGGATTACAGACGTGAGCCACTGCGCCTGGCCCCATTTGGTTCCTTATATCTGGATATATCCCAGACTTGACCTCTCCTCTATGTCCCAGATCCAATCAGTACCCAAGGTTTATGGATTCTTTATCCCATATCTGATTATAAACTTTTAAATATCTTGCTGGGACATTTTCTCAAAAGCTTGCCCTGGGGGTAAAAAAAAATACTATAACATGGGGAAAAAAAGAGCCTGTTGCAAGGATGTTTGTTATAGAATCATTTATGTTGGCAAAAATTGTAAGTAACCAAAATGCTTAGCAGTGGGGAAATACAAATAAAGTTTTATCAATACTATAACATACAGCCTTTAAAATAGATGAGGTAGAACTATAGATGTCCATGATAGAGATATAAGTAAAAATGTTACAGGCACTGAATCCATATGGGTCTGCAGCAACCTCAATTCTTACCTCCTGAAAAGAATTTGACAGAGTAGGGCATAAGGCAGAGTGAGAACTGAGGCAGATTTTAGAGCAGGAGTGAGAGTTTATTACAAAGTTTTAGGGCAGGAATGAAAGGAAGTAAAGTACACTTGGAAGAGGGTCAAGCAGGCAACTTGAGACCAAGTGCATGGTTTGACTTTTAACCAAGGGATTTATATGTTGGCACACTTCTGGGCTCTTGGATCCCTTCTCCCTGAGTCTTCCGTTGGGGTAGGCCGTCTGCATGTTCAGTGGTCTGCCAGCTCTTGGGAGGGGAGCATGCATAGTGCGTTTATGGGAGTTGCACACATGCTCACTTGAGATGTTCCTCCCTTACCAATCAAGTCTTCCTATAAGGTCATATACCAGTTAAACTCTGCCATTTGCCTCTTAGTGCACATGTGTGAGGTCCCTCACCCAACTCCTGAGATACTACCAGGAAGCTGCTGTTCACCATCTTCAGGTTTTTTCTATGTATTGGGAGACAGCCGTTCCCTGGAGCTGGCTGTGACTTTATTATTATTATTATTATTATTATTATTATTATTATTTTGAGACGGAGTTTTGCTCTTGTTACCCAGGCTGGAGTGCAATGGCGCAATCTTGGCTCACCACAACCTCCACCTCCTGGGTTCAGGCAATTCTCCTGCCTCAGCCTCCTGAGTAGCTGGGATTACAGGCATGTGCCACCATGCCCAGCTAATTTTTTGTATTTTTAGTAGAGACGGGGTTTCACCATGTTGACCATGATGGTCCGGATCTCTTAACCTCGTGACCCACCCGCCTCGGCCTCCCAAAGTGCTGGGATTACAGGCGTGAGCCACCACACCCGGCAACTAATTATTATTTTAGAGAGTCAGTTTACAACCACCTGGCCATCACCTGATGGTTACCTGACATTTCTGGTGGGGGTACGAATGGATCCTCTCTGGCCTGCTCATGTCTGACTAGCTACCTACTGTAACAACAACAGTTAGCTGAAGAAATTAAAAAAATCTCTGGACCTGGGCCAGGTGCGGTGGCTCATGCCTGTAATCCCAGCACTTTGGGAGGCTGAGGCAGGTAGATTACGAGGTCAAGCGTTTGAGACCAACTTGACCAACATGGTGAAACCCCATCTCTATTTTAAAAAAAAAAAAAAAAAAAGCCAGGTGTGTTGGCACACACCTGTAATCCCAGCTACTCAGCAGGCTGAGGCAGGAGAATCACTTGAACCTGGGAGATGGAGGTTGCATTGAGCCAAGATCGCAGCATTGCACTCCAGCCTGGGGGACAGAGTGAGACTCTGTCTCAAAACAAACAACAACAAAACACATCTCTGGACCCTCAAACTCCTTATGCCAAAGGGAAGGTTAAGCCTAGAGGTTGAGTTATGCAATCCCCTCTTCCAAATGAATCGCTGTTAACAGCATTATGCATCACCCAGACTCCCTGGGAAAAGGTAAAAGGCCTCAGGGGTCTCCAAATGGCTGCCCCCACAGACGATTCATAAGCAAATTTTTTGCTGGCCTCTCATAAACAAGGACATGCTAATTTTAACTTTAGGTTTGCAATCTAAGTCTAGCTCCTGAAACTAAGTCTGATTCTAGCTGATAATGTCAATTGCAAGCTTTTCTTCCCAGGTGCAGAACAAAGACAAGACTGGATCAATCATTCCTCCACTTACCCAGAGACATCTGCATAATTAATTCTTCCTTTACTCCCTTTTTTCTCTCAAACGTTCACTTTATCTTATGCAAAGTTTTGACTTACTGGGAACTAACTAAAGTCTCACAAAGATACAACCATTGCCTTGCCACCTACCTGCCTCTTCCTACATGCCTTTCTCCCCTTGAAGAAAATGGACAAGTAGTAAACCTCCTGAAAACCTCTTTAGGAAAATAGCCACAAATAGGTCTGTGGCTTATGTATTCCTGGACATGCCCTGAGGTTGGCTTAATAAATCTCAATTGATTGACACTTGCTTCAGTGATTCATTTTGGTTATCAAGAAAAATATGTGCTGTGCACCTCCATTAAAAGAAGAAAGAGGCCGGGCGTGGTGGCTCACGCCTGTAATCCCAGCACTCTGGGAGGCTTAGGCAGGTGGATCATGAGGTCAGGAGTTCAAGAACAGACTGGCCAACGTGGTAAAACCCCATCTCTACTAAAACATACAAAAATTAGTTGGGTATGGTGGCTCATGCCAGTAATCCCAGCTACTTAGGAGGCTGAGGTAGAAGAATTGCTTGAACTGGGACCCAGGAGATGGAGGTTGCAGTGAGCCGAGATTGTGCCACTGTTCTCCAGCCTGGGCTACAGAGCGAGACTCCATCTAAAAAACAAACAAAAAAAAAAAAAAAAGAAGAAGAAGAAGAAGAAAAAGAAAGAAAGGGCTGGGTGTGGTGGCTCACACCTGTAATCCCAGCACTTTGGGAAGCTGAGGCAGGCAGATCACCTGAGGTCAGGAGTTCAAGATCAGCCTGCCCAACATAGTGAAGCCCTGTCTCTAATAAAAACACAACAATTAGCTGGGCGTGGTGGTGGGCACCTGTAATCCCAGATACTCAGGAGCTTGAGACATGAGAATAGCTTGAACCAGAGAGACAGAGGTTGCAGTGAGTCAAGGTTGTGCCACTGTGCTCCAGCCTGGGCGATAGAGTGAGACTCAGTCTCAGAAAAAGAAAAAGAAAGAAAATTATAATTTGTGGTATTTTTGATACTGCAAAAATTTGGTTGTTAAATTGTAAATGTTTCTTGTGAGTTAAGATGAAAGAATGGTAGGATGTAACCAGCATGACAAAAGCCACATCTGTATCTTTGTAAAAATGAGATGCAAAGGAGAAAAGAAGTGAACATAGTAAGAAGAAACTGATTTCACATATATGAAAAATATTTAGAATTTGGGTCTGAATGAGGCTGTCATTAGTTGCGCCCAATTTATTTGTTCACTATTAAAGCTGATTTCTTTCTAAAATTGTTGTGATGAGGCCAGGCTCAGTGGCTCATGCCTGTAATCCCAACACTTCGGGAGGCTGACGGGGGGGGGGGCGGATAACCTGATATCAGGAGTTCGAGACCAGCTTGACCAAAATGGAGAAACCCAATGTCTACTGAAAATACAAAATTAGCTAGGCATAGTGGTGCACGCCTGTAATCCAGCTACTCAGGAGGCCGAGGCAGGAGAATTGCTTGAACGAGGGAGGTGGAGGTTCCAGTGAGTGGAGATCATGCCATTGCATGCCAGCCTGGGCAAGAGCAAAACTCCATCTCAAAAAAAAAAAGAAAAGAAAAAGAAAATTAAGAAGTTAAGATAGCTCTGCCCTGTTGTGTCTAGAAGCCATTGTCTGCAGCTGGGGTGGGGGCGGGTAGAGATTAAGACTGCTTCTCCGTGTTAAAAGACTTGGATCCTCTGGGCAAAAGTGGAACATTTCTTTTCTTTTCTGTTTTTGAGACGGAGTTTCGCTCGTTACCCAGGCTGGAGTGCAATGGCGCGATCTCGGCTCACCGCAACCTCTGCCTCCTGCGTTCAGGCAATTCTCCTGCCTCAGCCTCCTGACTAGCTGGGATTACAGGCACGCGCCACCATGCCCAGCTAATTTTTTGTATCTTTAGTAGAGACGGGGTTTCACCATTTTGACCAAGATGGTCTCGATGTCTTGACCTCGTGATCCACCCGCCTTGGCCTCCCAAAGTGCTGGGAATACAGGCTTGAGCCACCGCGCCCGCCTATTAAAGCTAATTTCTTCATAAAATTGTTGTGATGAGGGCGGGCGCGGTGGCTCACGCCTGTAATCCCAGCACTTTGGGAGGTCGAGGCTGGTGGATCACGAGGTCAAGAGATCGAGACCATCCTGGCCAACAAGGTGAAACCGGTTCTCTACTAAAAATACAAAAATTAGGTGGGCATAGTGCTGCGCGCCTGTAGTCCCAGCTACTGGGGAGGCTGAGGCAGGAGAATTGCTTGAAACCAGGAGGCGGAGGTTGCAGTGAGCCGAGATCCCACCATTGCACTCCAGTCTGGGTAACAAGAGAGAAACTCCGTCTCAAAAAAAAAAAAAAAAAAATTATCTAGGCAGTGTGGCGCATACCTGTAATCCTAGCTACTCAGAAGGCTGAGGCAGGCGAATTGCCTGAATCCAGGAGGCGGAGGTTGCGGTGAGCCAAGATCGCGCCATTGAACTCCGGCCTGGCTAACAACGGCGAAACTCCGTCTCAAAAAAAAAAAAAAAAAAAAAAATTGTGATGAAAGCAATGGAATTAGCCCTCAGATGTAAGTCATTATAAAATATTAACAGTACATTTACATAGAGCATTTTTGCTTCTGTACTGTGAGTGATTATATGGAAATAGAAAGGAGATTATATATTTTTAAAGGTAAATAGAAAACTTTGCATTTACACAGTGGAAAACTCAGCTAAACTCTGTATCACTTTCTTCTACATGTGGTAGACAGGCTAATGGCTCCCGGAGGATGTCCACATCCTAATATTTGGAACATGTGAATATGTTCCCTACAAGTCAATTGCTAATCAGCTGATTTTGGATCGGAAGATCATCCTGGATGATGAGCCCAAGGCAATCAAAAGATCATTACATTATGTGGAAAGCCTCGAAGTGATTTGACTAAGGAAGACCCTCCTGGCCACGGCTGGGTTTGAATAAGGAAGGGTATGAACCCTGGGGTGCCGGCAGCTTCTCAAAGCTGAGAAAGGCAAGGAAACAAGACTGACCCAGAACTTCCAAAAAGGAACAAAGTCCCACCAACACCTTGATGTTAACCTGGTGAGACCTCTTTTGGACTTCTGACCTTTAGAACAGTAACATGATAAATCTGGGTTATTTTAAGCCAGCAAGTTGTGGTAAGTTTTTACATCAGCTATAGGAAATGAATACAGTGCTGAAAGGAAGTTGGATGGCAGCCCCTCCCTTAGTTATAGGAGTGCAACACACGTGGTTACTGGCAGCTGCGCCCCTAAAATGGCCAGCAAATGCAACACCAGCTAGTAGAGAGGGCCCTGAGCACCCTAGGAACCCTGATGCATGCTGTTGATTGATGAGAGGGTACTTTGGTAAAAAGGGGCCGTAGAAGGTATTGCCCTTCCTCTGGGCAACAGATCTCATCTATTTTTTGTTTGTTTGAGATGGAGTCTCGCTCTGTCACCCAGGCTGGAGTGGCTGGAGTACAGTGGTATGATCTCAGTTCACTGCAACTTCTGCCTCTTGGGTTCAAGCAATTCTCCTACCTCAGCCTCCTGAGTAGCTGGGATTTAGGCGCCCACCACCACGCTTGGCTAATATTTGTAGTTTTAGTAGAGATGGGGTTTCACCGTGTTGGCCAGGCTGGTCTTGAACTCCTGACCTTGTGATCCATTCACCTCAGCCTCCCAAAGTGCTGGGATTATAGGCGTGAGCCACCATGCCCGGCCACATCTCATCTTTTGTTTAAGCATCTACTTCCCTTACACATACAGCTTCAGGAACCTTAGTCCATCCATCGTCAGGCCCTGAGAACTTGGATTGCCTAAGCCAACCAGCAAATTCCAATCCCTGGCTGTAATGATAGATTCAGGGACTGGCACAACAGCAAGTTTGGTCACAAAAGCTCAAGGAGCTACTTGCCAAGGACTTCTGGGGTGGAAACCCCCCTAACTTTCCTTGGAGTCCACCTGGAGAGATGCTCAGTTTTGTTGGACATAAACAGAGGCGCATCTGTACTTGGAGGGCATCCACACTGGATTACAATGGAACCACCCTTAACATGAAACAGACACCACCGGAGAGAGGGAGTGGGTAAAAGCCTCATTTGGCTGACATTGTTTAGCCCCTAAGAAAAGCCTACTTCCGAATTTTTCAGTTAAGTGAACTGTTAAATTTCTCAATTCTTTAAGTCTGTATGAGTTTACTTTTCTATTTCTTTCAACTGAAAGGTTGCTCACTAATTACAGGGCTTCATGTTTCTGGAGCTCTGTTTGTTTCTGTTCTTAGATGTGGTGGAGACATGCCCACCTAATGTTAGATGTATTAATAGCAATCAATGAACTATTTTTCATAAAGGCTGTAAAGAAGCATCGTGGGGTGCTCCATTGGGCTCTCTACCTCCTGCAACTTGAGTGAGCTTACTTATTTTCCTTGTGTTTCATGGTGTGAGTGACCCTAGGAGCTGAAGGACATGGGCTGATTGCAGCTCTCCTTCAGGTCACTGGACATTCTTTTGGGTATTTCTCCCCTTTTCACCTGACTTTAGAGTTGGCTACCCATGCCCTGTGAGGATGGGCAGCTTGTAAACCAAGAGGATTCAAGTTTCAAGAGTAGGACCAGAGAAACCTGATCCATGCTCTCATAGTGGCCACCTGGGGAGCCCAGAGGGATGTTTTACCTGCCCGAGGACCTGGTGGAGAGTAGCAGGAGCTGTCCTGACATCTGCCCTCTGGATTCTGACTGCACTCACTCATCAAGGCTGCCCTGGTGCCCACCCAGCACTCAACAGGTGGCCTCTGCTGTGTGAAGTGCTTGCATACCCAGCCAGGGGCTTCTTCTTTTTATTTATTTATTTATTTATTTTTGAGATGTAGTCTTGCTTTGTCACTCAGGCTGGAGTGCAGTGGTGCAATCTAGGCTCACTGCAAACTCCGCCTCCTAGATGCAAGCGATTATCCTGCCTCAGCCTCTCAACTAGCTGGGACTGCAAGCGCTCACCACCATGCCTGGCCACAGGAACATGCCACCACTCTTAGCTAATTTTTGTATTTTTAGTAGAGATGGAATTTCACCATGTTGGCCAGGATGATCTCGAATTTTAACCTTTTTATTTTTATTTTTCTTATAACAGATACTAATATGGTATGTGAAGATTCAATCCAGGAGTCAAGGGACCAAAATATTAAAAGGGGGTGGATTTCATTCCCACAGGCATGGACCCCATTGTATCAGGGTTCCAGAATGCTGAATCGGGAGAATGATCAGTCATAGCACTTTGTATGCAACAGAGTAGATTACAATAAAGCAGTGTTCTTGTATTCAAATGATCTTCAATTAAACATCAAGTTTGCCTCTGGATAGTTAATTTCTCTGAGATAAGTAATCCACCTCTTGCTACAATTTATTTTACGCTCATATTATGGGCTATGATTTTGTAAGATCTTCACAAGGGATGCGTTTTTCTAAAAATATGTATAACCTTCCCACACACTTTATATCTTGATAGTATATTTAAAAGTCTGTTTTATTTTTATGTGTTTGTGTTCAGTGGTAAAGAAAAATGTTAGAGAAAAGGATGTATTATGTTCTTTGAGGATTTAGGAAGTTATACCAATATATATATAAACATACTGAGCAAATGACATCAAAATATTTGTTTGACCTTACTTTGATTTTTTATAATATAGAAAAAATTGGCCAGGCAGGCAGTGCACACCTGTAGTCCTAGTTCAGGAGGCTGAGGCAGGAGGATCACTTGGGCCCAAGAGATTGAGGCTGCAGTGAGCTATGATCATGCCACTGTACTCCAGCCCGGGTGGTGCAGTGAGACCCTGTCTCAAACACACACACACACACACACACACACACACACACACACACGAACAAAGGACATGGATTGGACCACCCAATCCTTTGAATGATAAATTCACCATCATTGTATAATGGTTCTCAACTGGGAGAAATTTTGAAATGGAGTCTTGCTCTGTTGCTCAGGCTGAAGTGCAGTGGCACAATCTCGGCTCATTGCAGCCTCTGTCCCCTGGGTTCCAGTGATTCTCCTGCCTCACCCTCCTGGGTAGCTGGGATTTCAGATGCATACCACCACGCCTGCCTAATTTTGTATTTTTAGTAGAGACGGAGTTTCGCCATGTTGACCAGGCTGGTCTTGAACTCCTGACCTCAGATGATCCACCCACCTTGGCCTCCCAAAGTGCTGGGATTATAGGCAGGAGCCACTGCACCCCACCAGGGGCCCAGGAATTCTAAATGTCCTCCACTGCATGGGACAATCTTATACAAGGAACTGTCCTACCCCAAATGCCAATAGAACCAATTGAGACACGTGGCTAGGCTTTGTCTCTCCCTGATGTGTACAGCCAGATAGTGACAGATGGAAAGTGGGTGTAGAACAGGCTTTCTCAACCTTGGCACTACTGACATTTTGGCTGGATGATTTTTTGAGATGAGGGGTTGTCATTCGCATAATCAAGTATTTAACAGAGTTCCTGGGCTCCATCTGCTAGATGGCAGCAGCACCCCTGCCCCAACCCAAGTTGTAACAACCAAAACGTCCCCAGACATTGCCAAATGTCCCTGAGGAGGAGTCTCCCAGCTCCCTGTTTGAGATCCACTGGTGGAAATGCAGGTAAATCTTTCAACTTAGTGGAGGGAGAGAAGTGAGTTGCCTATTATGATTTTGTACTGTGTCAAATAAGTATGGGTGTCATCTGCAACTGAGAGAGAATGAAGGGGAATGTTTAGATTTCTTCTTTAAAAAAGAGATCTTACTGGGGAAATGAAATGGGATTTTCTAGGAGTGTTGAGAATGCATGGGAAGATTCTGTCATAAATTGAAAGGGGCAGCCTCAGCTCAGCTACGTGATTTGCCTGGGTAGAACTGAGCCACCTGGGAGCAGGAACAGAGGAGGTGAAAGTAGGGTTTAGGTATGGCCAGGCAGGAGGCAAAAGGGTCAGAGAGGAGGTGTAGGTGGTCTCCGTGGTCTCAGAGCAGTCATAAAGATAGACCACGGAGTCTAACCTGGGCAAAGGGAAAGGGGAGCCAGGATGTGTTGATGGGTGGGAGGATCGTGATGGGGGCAAAGCGTTGGCAGTTCCATGTGGTCCCAGCATGTTGCAGGAGGTTTGCATAGGCAAGAAGGATACAGAGTAGGAGTCTTGGAATGGAAATTCTGGATGTGGTGCATTTGCTGGCAAATGTGGAGTGAGGGTGGTGAGAACCTGGCTGGAGAAGCTGGAGTGTAGGATGCACCCTCCACTCAGTGCTGAAGGCAAGAGCAGTGGCAGCAGAGAGAAAAATGGTGAGGCCTGCAGGCTTCCACTGCCAGTTTTACTCCTGTTCCCCAGGGTAACCCCAGAACAAACAGGATTCTCCTGTTCGGTGCTAGCCTTTCCAGCATCTGCAGAAAGCACTGTGTTGTTCCTGAGACTGCTCCTTTCCAGGCTGGCTGCTTTCAGACATCCTAGCTTATCAATGTCCCTGTTAAACTATGGGACCCAGAACTGCTCTTGAAACTCCAGCAGGAGGTGAGCAAGGTTGGGGAGGCGTCTCACCTCCACCACCCTCTACTCCATCCTCCTAGGGATGCTATCCACAATAGTTTCCTGATTCATCATCATAGAAACCTATCAAAGAAAGGAATGGTCTTTTGACATGACATCTTTCCCAACCAATATTGCCTGTAGGTGGTCACTTCTTCCTATTCTTAGGGCACAGAAAAAGCTTGTCTATTTTACTATCTCATTTTTAATTTAATTTTTATTTTATTTTATGGCATGACGGCATAATGCCTCATACGGTCCTAGCTAATTTTTTCCCAGTTTTGTTCACCCTTCTTGGCACCATTTTCCTGATTATGGCATTGGCTTCTCTTGACAATTTTCTATGTCTCCCAAATATGTATTTTTCCATGTCTCGCTGTATCAAGCTTCAATCAGTTCAACCCCAGACTCCTTCCTCTGGCTCCTAAAACCCTTTGCCCCCACTTTTCAGGATATTGCAAAAGGTCAAGGAACCAGAAACCTCCTACATAGAGTTCAATAAAACCCGCCCTACTAATAGACCCTTTTGGTCATTCACCCAATTGTTCATTCATCTGCAGTTTCACATCCACCACAGTGAAATTAGATATAAGAGAAAAAGCAGATATAAATTTGCCCAAGTTATTATTCCCCAGTTTAAATTATTCCATCTTGTCTATGAGAATATGACCCTGCAAGTTTCTTCTAATGCCTCAGGGAAATCCACAATAGTTTCCTGATTCATCATCACAGGAAAAGTATAAAAGAAAGGGATGGTCTTTTGACGTGACATTCTTCCCAACCAATACTGCCTGTAGGTGGTTACTTCTTATTCTTAGGGCATAGAAACCATCTTTTCCGGAATCACTGTGTAAGTTGTGTTCACCCACAGATCCTCCCAACCTCTGATTTTTGAGACTCTGAATGACGCTTGCCCATTTTCAGGCTGTTGGTGTCTCTTTTACTCCTCAATTCAGTGTTCCCATCCACGACTTCCCTAAGGTTCTCTGAATGAAATGCGTATTGTTCAGAAGCCTTGCACATACAGTTGGCTTTCCACATCCATGGATTTTGCATCTGCGGATCCAACCAACCATGGATTGAAAATATTTAGGAAAAAAAAAAGCTATAGCACAAAATAAAAAAAGAATACAAATAGGCCAGGTGCAGTGGCTCACACCTGTAATCTCAGCACTTTAGAGATCGAGGCAGGCAGATCACCTGAGGTCAGGAGTTTGAGACCAGCCTGGCCAATATGGCAAAACCTCGTCTGTACTAAAAATGCAAAAATTATCCAGGTGTGGTGGCACGCACTTGCAATCCTAGCAATTTGGGAGGCTGAGGCAGGAGAATCGCTTGAACCCAGGAGGTGGAGGTTGCAGTGAGCCGAGATTTCACCACTGCACTCCAGCCCAGGAGACAGAGTGAGACTCTGTCTGAAATAATAATAATAATAATAGTACAAATAAGAAATCAACATAGTATAATTATTTATAGAGCACTTAAATTGTATTAGGTATTATAGGTAATCTAGAGATGACTTAAAGTACACAGGAGGATGTGTGTAGGTTGTATGCATCTATCCCATTTTATATCAGGGACTTAAGCATCTGTGGATTTTGGCATCTTTTGGTGCAGAGGCTGGAGGAGGATTTCTGGAATCAGTTGCCCATGGATACCACGGGATGAATGTATGTGTATAACTTGAAGAGTGGTCCATTACATTTCCTTACTCATCTTGGGCTGGAATTCTCTCTTATCCAGTGTCAAATGTTGTGATTCAACAGACACTGACCAGCCACACACAAGAGACAAGACCAGAAAGCGGGGATGTGGATCCACTTCCCAGACAGGAGAGGAGCAGGCGGGCTGAACAGTCCACTCAGAGAAGTGAGGCACTGTCTAGCAAGATGGTTCAATGTATCAGCCCTTTCCTTTGAGCTTTCACATTTCTTTATAACTTTGACAGGCTGAGAATACCTTAAAATTTATCTTCATCAATTGAATCTCACGTGAGTTTGAGCCATTTTAATTTCTATATTTAAAACATTTATATTATAAATAAGTGCAATCATGACACCTCCAACATACCAAAGAGGGCTGTCGCATACATTACAATAAATCACCATGTTTCTATCTATCTCCACTTCAAATCCACTGAAATACTGTTACATCCATCCTGTGGTAGATGGAATAACAGCTTCCCCAAAGATGTCCTGATCCCCCGGTGCCAAAGATGTCCCAGTCCCCAGAGTATGTGAACGCAACTTCATATGGCAACAGGGACTTTGCCGATGTGATGAAGTTGGGGATCTTGAGAGGAAAGATTATCCTGGATTATCCAGTGGGCCCAATGCAAACAGAAGATCCTCCTAGGTGGAGGCAGAAGTTTCAAGTAAGCATTAGGAGATGGAATGACAGAAGCAAGCCCTGGGAGTGAGGTAAGTAAGGGGCCAGGCACCAAGGAATGCAAGCAGCCACTATGAGCCGAAAAGGCAAGGAAACGGCTTCTCCAAGGGAGCAGCTCTTCTGAGACCTTGGTTTTAGTCTTGTGAGACTCTTTTCAGACTTCTGCCCTCTAGAACTGTAAAAGAATACATCTGTGCTGTTCTAAAGCACAAAGTCTGTGGCAATTTCTTACAGCAGCAATGGGAAATGAAAACACCCTTCCTCAACGCCCCCATAAGTGTTCCCACACTGTGCTCCAGGCCCTGCACTTGTTGAGGGCTGCAGAGAGCAAGAAAGATGTGGTCCTGGCCTTCAGCAAGCTGCACTCCAGCAGGAGACACAGACACCAGACAGCTTGACATGCAATTAATGATTTCATCACCTGCTATTACAGCATGGAATCCTGAGGGGCAATGAAGTTCTGGAGGTCAATGAAGGCTGAACCCTAGAAAATGAGTGGGAATCAGATAAGGGGTAGGCAGGGGAAGCATGATAGACAAAAGTGCTTTCCACCCTCCTGAATGGGATTAGTGTCTTATAATAAAAGGGGCCCCAGAGAGTTCCCTGGCCCCTTGCCTCATGTGAGGGCACAGCAAGAAGATGCCACCTATGATCCAGAAAGCAGGTGCTCACCCTAGACACTAAATCTGCCTCAGCCTTGGCCTTCCACCCTCCAGAACTATGGGAAATAAGTTTCTTTTGTTTATAAGCCACCCAGTCTCTGGTATTTTTTTACTATTATATGCACAGACTAAGAGCCAAAAAGCCACTGAGACCAGGATAAAGACAAGGCAAGAGAGTGATTTCCGAGGCTAGAACCATGCGGGCAAGGGCCATTTAGGCCTCACAGGACATGTTAAGATTTTAGAATTTTCTTCTAAGAGGAATGGGAAAGATTGAAGAATTTTAAGCTGGACAGTAGAATGATGAGATGGGTGTTCTGAAAATATCCCTCTGGCTTTAGAATGGAGAATGGATTGATCCAGGGAGACCAGTCAGGAGAATTTGGAGTACACTGAGTGATGCTAAGGGCTTGGACCAGGGGGAGGAGAGAAGCAGTGGGCCAGGAGAGGCCTAGGAGATAGGGCAGGTGAGCCTTGCGGACTGGGTGTGGGTGTGGGAGGGAGAAGGAGCCACATCTGGCAGCTGAGTCTGCTCCAAACAGCCACACAGATGGGGAGCCCAGGCAGAGGAGGCCTCTGGGGAGGACAGGAGGCTGGGCTTGACGTACCTAGGAAGCAGGTGGACTTGGGGTCTCAAGCTCAGATAAGTGGTCTCAGCTGGGACTATACATTTGGGAGTCATTGGCACATATGGGTGGTGGCTTGAGAGTGGACTGGATAGAGCAGGAAGAGGTATGGACTGAGAAGACACCACTGGCTAATATGAGCTTCTCTCTCTTCTCCAATCTTCTACAGGCTGATGACTTGTAGGGGATCTAACACATGCAGCTTGAATGATGCTTATTTCCACCTGCGTGCGTCTTATACCTTCTCCCTCCCTCAAAGGCAGATGCTTTCTTCACATTTATCCATGATGGTGTTTAGCATGGCTCATTACCCAGCAGATGCTCAGTGAATATTTGTCCACACGAATGCTTTATTGGAAGAGGTGGCCTGCATGGACCTGCGTGCATGCATTTAGAGCAAGTTTCATGTCTTGCCTCTATTTCAGTGCAAGCCTATAATGGACATGATATTAAAACAACTCAGATCAACTTAAAAAACTACTTCCACATTTTTGTTCTGCAGCTTCTGAATCACTGCTTTCTGAAACGTGAATGGGGGCAGTTTCTCACTTCCTCTGGGATGCAGCTGATCCCACAGAGGAAGGGAATACAGTGGGTAACAGCCCTGCTCTGGAACCAGGTTGCCTGGGAGTCAATCTCAACCCCATGAGGATTTAACCTGTGGATCCTTGTGCAAGTCCCTCACACCCTCTGTGCCTCAGTTTCCTCATCTTTAAAAAGGGGCTAACAAGTGGTAACTCTCTCTTGGGACTCTTGTAAGGAACACATGTGTTATTTCTATAACTATGTATATGACATACTGTACTTCCCTTTATACACAGGAGGGGTACAGTGTAAATAGGGCACTATTGATTTCCGTTTTTTTTTTCTGGTTTCTGCCATCCTAGTCTAGTGCAGAAGAAATGTGTTACTGACCACACCTACCATTTATTAGTACTGAGCATGTGCTCAAAACTTTACACACATTGAAACATTTTATCCCCATAGTGGACTTAGGATACTATCATTCCCATTTAGGGTGAAGGAAATTGAGAATCAGACAACTTAAGTTGGTCAAAGCCAGGCAGATATTAATCGGAGGGCTTAGGACTCCAACTGGTGAGCCTCAAATCAGAAGTCCTTTCCTCTCACGTTTTAATTGTCCTATTTAACTGTGCATCAAGAGTACCCTGGCTGTTCCTTGAAAGTGAAGATCCCAAGGCCCTTATTTTCAGAGACTACTGGAGCCCAGAATTGGTATTTTCAAGAGAATCAGGTGGCTCTCCTGGGCTCAGGCCGCTCCCAAGCAGGGTTTAGTCATACCACAGCCCACCAGATGGTTCCAGAATCAAGCCTGACAGAGTCAGGCTGGCCTCAGACCTGCTCCCAGGCCCTGGGCTAGTAGCTGGGCTGAGACTGGGGGCTGCAAGGTCACCCCACGGCTCTCTTGGCTCATCTTCAGGATCAGGTGATCCTCTGGGACTGAAGCGGGGCACCCTGGCAGCTCTCTGCCTGCTGAGGGTCTTGCTGCAGTGCTGACCTGATTGGAGGCCACCCTGAAACCACTTCTCAGATGCCTTCTGAGTTCCCTCTGCCATTTCCGCAGACACTGCCAGGACCTGTCCTGGGCAGGCAGGTCTCTCGCTGCTCAGCCCTGGGTCACCGTGCCTCAGCCTGGATGGCAGATGTCAGGAATAGACCCATGACCCCTCGTAGAGGCCTCCATAGACCAAAGGAACCTCAGGGGGTGCTCTGCCTTTTTCCTCTTTCTGTATCACAGCAGATCCAGGGGATGCCCCCTAGTTTAATATGTGACATATGCTATGGAGTGATGCCCTCCCTGCATGGCATGTTCAATCATCCTTTCCAGAAGCCTGCTATTCATCTTGTTAGAGATGCTCCACAAACAATGCATTTTTAAAAGGGGACTGCCTACCATTTGAATGCATGATTCATTTAAAAGGAAAGAAGGTGGCTACAGGGAGAGCAGAGGCCAGAGGGAAAGGGAGGCTGAGCCAGGATTAGAGCTGTCTGTGGAGACCATGCAGCAGAGAGCAGGGTGTGGTCACGAAGACTCACTACTGCACCATCCATTTTCCTGTCTTGCTGTTCTCAGCCCCTCAGCCTCCTAGTCTGAATGGTGAAAGGCAGGAGTGGATGGCCAGGGCCCTTTTAGCCCATAAATACTTCTAAGCACCCTGAAATCTCATCTCATTTTGTAGAGGAAGCTCTGCTGCTTCAAGGGTCACATTGGCCAGCAGCCCCAGCGTGCCTTAGCTCTGCCCATGCTGCAGAGACCTCACAGACAAACAAGCAGGAAGGAAGTGGCTTCAAACAAACCAAGATCAGCAAGGCTGTCCTAGAAAACCAGGAAAGGGTATGGGATTTTCAGAGGGAGGAGCCTTGGACTGAGCAGTCCCAGGAGGCTGAGTCACAAGAGAGGAAGAAAATGAAATCCTTGGGAATAAATCAGTGATCACTAGGACTAGAAAACTGAGATAGTCTTAAGATGAGAAGAAAGAGGTAAAGAAGGGAAGGATACACTAAGGAGGAGCTTAGTGTCTTATTTTCGAAGTCCAGGTCAGGTTGGGCAGGCTGAGCTGGAGATGATGGGTAGATGGATGGACAAACATGTAGATGGGGTTTGAGGACGTCACGGTGGGGGAAACTGCAGTCACGCTGTGGGACCCTACTCAGCTCCTGTATTGTGGAGAGCCTTGGTATTAACCGTCAGGGGACTTCATGTATGTGGTCACGTGTTGGAGCTTGCCGTCTTGATTCAAATGATGGTGACAAATAAGCAGGGAGGCAAGAAGAGCCTGTGCCTTTAGGTGTTCACGCCTATGCACACCTGGCCTATAGTAAGTGCCCAATAAACCTCATTTGAAGGAGAAATGTCTTATTTTCATCACAATATTTAACACATTGTCTTGTACACGGTATGCTTAATTCATGTTGAACTGAATTTATTCTTAGTATCTCTCTACCTTGTCTTTATACCTTTGGAGTGACAACTTTTCCCAAATTCCTTTCAATTAATTGAAATCTTTTTTCATGTTTATACACTTTCTTGCCATTTCTACACACTAGATAACTTGGGTACACTTCTTTATCATCTCAGGAATGTTACTTTA
This sequence comes from Saguinus oedipus, assembly GCA_031835075.1. NCBI lineage: Eukaryota > Metazoa > Chordata > Mammalia > Primates > Cebidae > Saguinus > Saguinus oedipus. The sequence continues at coordinate 94,052,632 of CM063183.1, read as the reverse complement.
ATTATTTGCTTCTCTGGTGGGGAAAGCCCAGCCTATAGGAGAGGAAGGACACTGACAGAGAGCATGGGCAATTGGAATGTCAGTATGGAATTTTCAGCAGTTTTCCTGCTTCTTCGAAGACAAAGGAAGAGAAAATTAGACAAAGACACATAAGCACAATATTTGCAAGTCATATATCTAAAACGTCATATATACCTTTTCATATCTAGAAGATAGAAAGAACTCTTACAACTCAACAATAAAGAGATAACCAAATTTAAAAATGGGCAAAGGGCTTAAATAGACAGTTCCCTAAAGGAGACATACAAATGGCCAATAAGCACACAAAAGGATGCTCACCATCATTAGTCATGAGGGAAATGCTAATCAAAACCACATCAAGATACTACTTCACACCCACTAGGACGGCTATGATAAAAAAGATGGACAATAGTAAGTGTTGATGAGGACACAGGGAAATCACAGCCCTCATATATTTAGGAAAACAGCTGGGCAGTTCTCCAAAAAGTTAAACACAGTTACCATAAGACCAAGCCATTCCACTCCTAGGTATATACCAAAGTGAAGGGAAACCATATATCTGCACAGAAACTTGTCCATGAATGCTCATAGCAGCATTACTTATGAGAGCCAAAACATGGAAACAAATGTTCACCAACTGATGATGAATCCATAAATAAAAATGGATAAATAAAATGTAGTAAATTCACGCAATAGAATAGCCATAAAAAGGAATGAATTATAGACACATGCTACAATATGATGAACCTTGAAAACATTATGCTAAGTGAAAGAGGTCAGCCATAGAAAGTCATATATTATATAATTCCATTTATATAATGTCCAGAATAGGCAAATCCATAGAGACAGAAAGAAGTTTAAAGATCGCCAGGTGCTAAAAGTCCTGCAATAAAACCCTTTTGTCCATCTTAAAAGCCCCAAAAGCTTTTTGGAGAATGTATATTTACGGGTTTCATATCCTCATCACTAATTTGTATCATTTCTGCTTAAGATGGAGTCACGGCTAACAAATAAATAAAACGTTGATAAGCTGGATGGGGACAGGTGGCCAGAAGATGGAGGAAAAGGGTAGTGTAATGACAGAGGAACTATAGTCATTAGTGAATTCATGTAATGGACAGGAACCACAGAGACAAACCTTAACAGCGTTGAAATAAAATTAGGGAGAGAGAAGTGACTGCAGGTTACTATGAGATATGACCTCACAAATGACAGGAAGGTGAAGGAATATTTGAACACTGGCTCATCAAACGTTTTCTTTGCAAAGTTCTCTGACTTTTCCTAGACAGCTCTTTTATTTATTTTTATTTTTTATTTCTTTTGAGACAGTGTCTGCAATTTCTTTCTTTTGAGACAGGGTCACCCAGGCTGGAGTGCAGTGGCACAATCGCAGCTCACTGCAGCTTCGACCACCTAGGCTCAATGGATCCTTCCACTTCAGCTCCTGAGTATGGGACTATAGGTGTGCACCACTACACCTGGCTAAGTTTTTTTGTTTTTGTTTTTTGAGACAGTCTCGCTCCATTGCCAGGCCCCAGGCTGGAGTGTAGTGGTGCGATCTTGGCTCGCTGCAACCTCTGCCTCCCGGGTTCAAACAAATCTCCTGCCTCAGCCTCCCTAGTAGCTGGGACTACACGTGCGAGCCACCAAGCCCAGCTAATTTTTGTATTTTTAGTAGAGACAGGGTTTCACCATGTTGGCCAGGATGGTCTCGATCTCTTGACCCTGTGATCTGCCCACCTCGGCCTCCCAAAGTGCCAGGCTTACAGGCATGTCACTGCCCCGGCAGACAGCTGTTTCAAAAACTACTCAGGGCCAGACATGGCACATGCCTGTAATCCCAGCACTTTGGGAGGCCAAGGTGGGCAGATCACTTGAGGCCCAGTAGATCGATACCAGCTTGGCCAACATGGTGAAATCCCATCTGTACTAAAAATACAAAATTGGCCAGGCATGGTGTTGCCTGCCTATAGGCCCACTACTCAGAAGGCTGAGGCAGAAGAATCGCTTGAACCTGGGAGGCGAAGGTTGCAGTGAGCCAAGATCACATCACTGCACTCTATCCTGGGTGACAGAGTGAGACTCTGTCTCAAAAAAAAAGTAAAATAAAAAAAAATAAAATAAAACAACTCAGGTTAACGTTAGCTCTAGGAATACAGGAATGCACAGCAAAGAAGAAGAGGTGACATGAATCAGAACAGAGAGGAATTATTTAGACTTATATGTTCCTTTCAAAAGGAATGAACAAGATTCAGTGAAGAGAAGTTGGATTCACTTTCTATATCCGATTAGGTCAGCCCTGGGCTTTAAAATGCATATTCCGTCTCAGGTGGACACAGACTCCAGACAGACAAATCTTGACTCTCAGCAAGCCAGCTGCTAATCAGGTGCCCACTGTTGTTTGCTTGATCCAGCCCATCTAAAAATGACTGAATGAACAGAGTGCTTTCTAAACCCAGCTCTAGGGAAACAAATCTCAGGGCCTGCGATTTGTTTTGGAATTAGGTTGAGGTTTTCATCTATCATTCAACATTTTCTTCCTACAAGTATAGTTAAAAAGATGGAGGCTGGGGGAGAGTGGAATTTGCATTTCCAGAATCTCTTTTTACTTTTCATAAAGAAGAAACAATTAAACTTGGTGCACACTAATTTAGTTGTTTGCACGAAGGGTTTATCTCGAACCCATGACATAAAGGCAAACCAATCCTCCTGCTGACACCCTCCCCTCAGTTCCTCTGTTTCACAGAAACAGCTCCTCTTCCTGTTGATGTGTCTGCAGCATAGAGGGCTGCCTATGAGATGGGGCAGGAATTTCGTCTGTGTCCCGGTACGCCACCCCAGCTGCTCCGGTGTGAGAAGTCCCTCTCTGGTGTGTGATTCCTCAGTGCTGATTTGCATCTTCAATATGCACCCCCACCAGCAAGTCGTTCTGAGGGATCCTGGTTTCTGAGAAGCTTCCATCCTAGGTCTCATCGAGGCCCATTGGGCTTCAATCCCTTCCACGGTCTGGCACTCCCCTCAGAAACTAGATTCCTCTGCAAACTGGAATCTTTTCAGTTTGCAAAACCACACCAAGGCCTGGCCAATCAAAGGGCTCTGCTAAGAGTCACTGGTCATAGTGAGGCAGGGACACCTTATTCCTTGGGGAATAAGAGGGGGTGTGACCCATGGCCACCTTTCATTAAGAACCTTTGGAGGAAGAGGAAAAAGTACTCTCCTGTCTTGATCATCAAACCAGCCTACCTATGACAGTAGCATTTGTTCAAAATATCCATAGGAATGTTTTCAGGAGCCCTCAGGAACGAGGTGGCTGAGTGTCCTCTTTGGTGCCCAGGGAGGCCGAGCTCCGCGTCTCTGAACCCCAGTGGTCAGACCTGTTTACACCTTGGCACTTCCTCGGGACCATCCTACTCCAGGATGGGGTGGAGTGTAGCACATTCACCTGACACCGAGCCACCATTCTGGTTCCAAGGCGGTGCCTCTCCGCTGGACTAGTGAAAGGGCTGACAGTGTTTTGCTCCTGGGCCTGCTCCCAGCTGCTTATTTGAACTCTTACTTTTGGTTGCAGCCTTCCCTCTCCACTGGGGTCTTGGACAAGTTGTTGTTGACTGTGTTCAAGGGGGTGCATCACAGAAAGCTGTCAAAGCAGGCCTTCCGGCACTTTCAGCTTTCAGCTTTGCTGTGCTGTGCTGTTCAACTGTCATGATATGGGCATCTGCAAAGCCGCTGCCATGCTGTGGAAGCTCTGACCTTCTTGATGGAATACTTTAAACCCAGGCATTTATGCAGTTGAGGGACATCTGTCCATGTTATTGAAGGAAAGGGACACTGATGTCTGCCTCTTTGCCTCTGCTTTCTTGTGCCATTCACCTCACAATAAGGAGGAAATAAGAGAAGTCCATTGAACAGACATCTCTCAATCACGTGGTTACTTCCAGAATTTAATCTTTTTTTTTTTTTAAGACAGTGTGTCACTCTGTCACCCAGGCTGGAGTGCGGTGGCCCACTCTTGGCTCACTGCAACTTCCACCTCCTGGGTTCAAGCAATTCTCCTGCCTCAGCCTCCCAAGTAGCTGGAACTACCGGTGCACACCACCATGCCCAGCTGATTTTATTGTATTTTTATTAGAGATTGGTTTCACCATGTTGGCCAGGTGGGTCTTGAACTCCTCACCTCAAGTAATTTGCCTGCTTTGGCCTCCCAAATAGCTGGGATTACAGGTGCGAGCCACTGTGCCCGGCACAGAATTTAATCTTTGAGGAAAATGAGAAGAATCATGTGCAAGAAATTGTGAGACTGAGGTCTGCATTCTGGTGGGGTTGCCTCCCAGCTTCTCACAAGACTCACAGTAAAACAACATAATATGAGCTTTTGCCTTTTAATTTAATAATCTCTTAAAGAGAATCCAGCTTTGTTACTATCACATGATCAAATTTCTCTCTATTTCCCTTGGGAATAATGGACAGAAGGAAATCGTGTTAATTCATGAAGAAAAACTGCAGAAAATTAGACAGTGTTTAATTTTAGAAAACTTCCCTCTCTCATCAGTAGACACCAGCTAGACTAGGAAAACTTTAAAATTAGCAAATGCTGATCTCTCATATCATGAATTTCTAAATCATAGGAATAAATGCTTGGAGAGCTTCTGAATATAGAGAAGTTCCATTTAAAGATTAGGCCCCCCTGGAGATGTATCAAAATATTATAAATTCTAAACTGAGACTTAATTCTCAAAGATGTTTTACTTGTTCTAAAACAATCTGTCCACAAATATAAAACTCTAAGTGATAAATTGTTATTTTTCCCACTGTAATGTGAAAATGTACTCTATGAAAAGAAATTGTTTAAACCACACAGACTGTTGTATAATAAAAATGTATTTTTTTTTTTTTTTAAAAAGTAATGTTTTTATTTCAGGAAAAGCATCTTATAAACCTCTTTGGGTTTCATTTACATCCTGATTTTCAAATGAAAATTGATCCAATATGATCAGGGAGAATATCACCCCACGGATGAGTCCTCCCTGGTCCCAAGGGCTCGCTGCTCTGATTCACCAAGAAGGTGCAGACCTCTAACCCATGCTGTTCAAGGCTGCATGCTCTGTAAGGGAAGATATTGCAGGGAATGAGACATTTTTGGGCAGCCTTTTTTTTTTGTCAATCAATATTTATTGAATTTTCATAAAGTGGGTTTCTTGGTTGAGCATAAATTCATTTAGTTAAGCGGCACCTGTCCATGCTTACATCACTAAGGGAGAGGGAAATGAAGAGGAGAGGGGGTTACTGATTGCCAGTGACTCTTTTAAACTAGACTCTTATTCTCCATTTGCCATTTTAACCTGAGCTGGGAAATAGATTCCCACCCCTAATTCATCTCATTAATTAAATGAAGGCATCACAGCACCCAGGAGTAAACAGAGTAATTGGATAAAACAGACTTTAAATAAACTAACAATTATTAGGCAAGACATGTTTGTAGGCTCTCGCTTGTTGGGTTATAATGTCTGAGAAGTGGAAAAGCCACCTTCCTTTCTTGTTTTTTTTTACACTAATCTTTTAACATTTTAAAAATATTTAATTGTCAAATAAAGATTGAAAAGATTCAACATCTGCAATGTGACAATTTGATGTATATACAAATCACATTAATTCACACATCCAACCCGTGCTATACATTAGATCCCCAGAACATGTTTATCTTCTAACTGAAATTTGGCACGGTCATCATCATTTCCCCATTCCCCCTTTCGCCTGGTCCCTGGGTGAAAAGCTTTGTCTGCTTCTATCAGTTGACTTCGCTACATTTGACATGTAAGTGAGATCATTCAGGATTTGTCTTTCTGTCAAGACTCCAATCTTGACTCCATTTACAAATGACATAAGCCATCCTGGGCCTAAATCACATTTCTTTTTCTTTTTTTTTTTTGGAGACAGAGTCTTGCTTTGTTGCCAGGTGCCAGGCTGGAGTGCAGTGGTGTGACCTTGGCTCACTGCAACCTCTGCCTCCTGGGTTCAAGCAATTCTCCTGCCTCAGCCTCCCAAGCAGCTGGGATACAGGCATGTGCCACCATGCCCAGCTAATTTTTGTATGTTTAGTAGAGATGGGGTTTCAGCATGTTGCTCAGAATGGTGTCGATCGCTTGACCTCATGATCCGCCCACCTCAGCCTCCCTCCTGGGATTACAGGTGTGAGCCACCTCGCCCTTCCCTAAATCACATTTCTTAATAGGCCTTTACTAGAAACCCAGGAAATGCATATAAGACCTGCTTAATGTCCTCATTATCTTAGAGTGGTGTTAGGATCACTTGGGAGCTGCTTCCCCTAAGGGGTCCTGGGGGAGGCACAAAGCTGTCCAGGTAATAATGTGTTCCTCTCATCCTTGCCCTTCAAGCAGTTGAAAGTCACTCTTCTACTCTAAATTTACAGGAGTTCACACTTTATAACAATCTATGTAGAAATCTATATACAAAATAGATATCCGCCCCCTGATGGCTGTGCTCACCTATTCTGTCTCCACCATTCTTGGAGTATCCTACCTCCAGTCAACCATGGAGCCAGAGGGCCCTCGAATATCTTCCCCTCCCCTCTATGTCATACCAGTGAGAAAAGTGATGTGCTGAACTGGCAGGGTATTTCATTCTAGCCCAGCAACTTTGTTCCACAGAAATCACTGACCTAGTACTTTTCCAGCTGAAAGTCATATTCTACTTACCATCCAGTCAGATTCATCTTCCAAATTATCCCCTCCAAAAAGAATGGCAGGGCAAATGTGCCCAATTATTATGCCCTGGGATAACACCTAATCATTATGCCCTGGGCTGGGAGTCAGGACAAATGAGTTCAATTAAATCTAGGAACTTCATTGTGACATTTTAGGGAAAGTTCGGGGACCTGCAGATCAGGGAAACGAAAAGATCTGGAAAAAATCCCTAACTAGGTGGGATGAAATAGCCCAGGCTGGACTCGACAGATTCATTTAAAAACTCTTAAAGGTCCCTAGAAAGCTGTAAAATATGAAGAGATATTCATTCCTTTCATCATTCTTAAGATATTGCCTTCTCATGGCTGTGGTTAAGGAAATTACATCTGCTGGGTTTTTTTTTTTTCTTTGAGACAGAGTCTCACTCTGTCACCAGGCTGGAGTGCAGTGGCGTGATCTTGGCTCACTGCAACCTTCGACTCCCAGGTTCAAGCGATTCTCCTGCCTCAGCCTCCTGAATAGCTGGGATTATAGGTGCATGCCACCACACTCAGCTAATTTTTGTACTTTTAGTAGAGAAAGGTTTCACCATGTTGGCCAGGAAGGTCTCAATCTCTTGACCTCATGATCAATCTCTTGACCCAGCTTTCCAAAGTGCTGGGATTATAGGTGTGAGCCACCCTGCCTGGCCTTGCTGAACATTTTCTTCATTAAATTTCCTGAGACTCTTGAGGCTGTGGATACTCAATGTCCTTCACCTATTTCAACTTGGATCTAACTTTCTTTAAGACACAGGCCTGTTAATGGATCTAAATATCCCTTTTGAGGGACATGACTTGTCAACCTATTGCAGGGATAACTAATGGAAAAGCATTTTCTTAGCTCCATGCCAAAGAACATATGTCAGCTTTGACTACACCAAGCTATCAGGTTAATACTTTTAATTTGATAAAACTAGGTATAAATCAAATATTAAGTCAATCAGGAGGGAGACACCATTATTTATTCTTAGAGGGAAGCAGGCACCTGGCTGTGAAGGACCTCCTAGGCCATATTAAGGATTCTGCTGCTTTTCCTCAGGATCTGATGTGGATTTTAAGAGAGTATCCCAGCTGCTGGATTGAGGATGAATTCAAGGTGATGAAGAGTGGATTGTGGAGACCAATTAGGGGCAACTGTAATATTTGCTCTTTTTTTTTTTGAGACGGAGTTTTGCTCTTGTTGCCCAGCCTGGAATGCAATGCATGATCTCGGCTCACTGCAACCTCCGCCTCCTAGGTTCAAGCAATTCCCTGCTTCAGCCTCTCGAGTAGCTGGGACTACAGGCGCCCGCCACCATGGCAAGCTAATTTTTGTATTTTTAGTAGAGACGGGGTTTTACCATCTTGGCCAGGCTGGTCTTGAATGCCTGACCTTGTGATCCACCCGCCTCAGCCTCCCAAAGTGCTGGGATGACAGGTGTGAGCCACCCCACCTGGCCAATATTTGCTCTTTTGAATAGAGAACAGTTGAAATGTGTAAATGCTTCTATCTATCTAGCTATCTATTCATCATCCATCTATTGTCTATCTACCTATTCATCTATCTATTCATCCATCATCCATTTATCATCTATCTATTCATCCAATTCATCCATCTACCTATCTATTCATCCATTCATCTATCATCTATTCATCCATCCATCATCCATCTATCTCTTATCTACCTATCTATAATCTACCTATGTATCTATCATCTATCAATTATCTACCTATTATCTATGTATAATCAATTTTTCCATTTATGTATCTGCTTATTAAATGCATACACATTACAGATACAATTGTTTGGCACCAAAGGGAGCTCTGAAAGTAGCCCGCCCTCTCAATAGTCTCGGACTTGCTTTCCTCCCTCCCTAAGCCTAAGTCGTTCTTGCCCCAGTTGTTGGAGGCTACTTGCTCCTGGGCTGCGTCCTTGGTAGAGGTGGCACTCACCAGCCCATGCCAGTGCAAAGTCTTCAGTAAATGGGGCTAAACTGATGAACACAGAGGCAGGCTTCCTGCTGAAATGACCCCTCTCCCAGAGATGCCCAGTGGGCTGTAGGAAATGACTGTGAAGGCACCCCCTTTCCTTCCTCAGAGGTCAGTGGCCTCCTGACTTCCTCCCTGTCAGGACTTGTTTTATGGTCCAGTAAAGCCTAGTTCTGGCTTTGTCTTCCCCCTTGGGATGAAATAGGGATAACTCATGCTATTCTCACTGCACAGACCAGCAGAGGAATAGGAGCCCCCAGAAGGCACCACGTGGGATGGTTAAAAATGCTGTTGCAAGTTTTCCATGCACAGGATGGAAGGCAGTTTTCACTTTTCTGAGTATGAGATGCCTTCTGAAGCTGAGAGGGTCAGGTGGCCTTGACCTTTCATTATCATCATAAGACGTGGACACTTTTTTGAATCTCCTCCCTCCTGTGGGAGATTCAAGCTGTGAAGCTCTGAAGCACCTGACGATGAACTCTGCCTTTGCTGGCGACCTCTTCAGGACTGGGGGCAGGCAGGAGGGGGCCCCCTGCTGGTACCTTGCTGGGCTGTCCTTCAAAACTCCCCCAGGTTTTTGGGTAGCTGCGGACACTTCTACCAGATGCCTCGGTGGCCCTAGGAGCCCCCTGCTTGGCTTGTTTATTCGAGGCTCTGGATTCTCTTTTTCAATGCAGGCCGCATGCCTGTGACTTGTTAAGTCCCTGTGTTCAACATTACCAAAATTCTGAAGGTGAAACCTAAAATGTAATGCTCCACCTGGAATGTGAATCTCACACAGGTGAGTCACGTCTGGGCTTATGCCGATTATGGGAAGTCGTAGACCCTACGGTGACAGCAAAAGCCCCATTGCTGGGTAACCTTTGCATTGAAGTATGAGGCTTACTAAGGCAAACCTTGTTTTTTTTTTTGAGACGGAGTTTCGCTCTTGTTACCCAGGCTGGAGTGCAATGGCACGATCTCGGCTCACCGCAACCTCCGCCTCCTGGGTTCAGGCAATTCTCCTGCCTCAGCCTCCTGAGTAGCTGGGATTACAGGCACGCACCACCATGCCCAGCTGATTTTTTTGTATCTTTAGTAGAGACGGGGTTTCACCATGTTGACCAGGATGGTCTCGATATCTTGACCTCGTGATCTACCCGCCTCCGCCTCCCAAAGTGCTGGGATTACAGGCTTGAGCCACCGCGCCCGGCCAAACCTTGGTTTTATAGGCATTTATTTACATCATATTTTAATACTTCAGAAGCTTAACCACTGTCGGGGGTGTAGCAGTTCTGAGAAACAGCTTTACATGAAGATATAAACTAAGGGGTACCCATGAGTGTGTCTCTTCCTTCCTCTCCCAGGGCAGAGTAACAGGTGTGCTAAGATGCCCTTGGCCCCGGGGTGCTCACCTCCAGCCATGAACTGCCTCACCCAGTTAGTTGGCAGGCTGTACAGGTGTTTGCGCATCCCACATGTGGTCTGGCATGAAGACGGTCCACATAGGTGGCTCTAGACCATGCAGGCAAGTCTTCCCCGGGGGCTGAAGGAAGTCACCCTGAGACCCTCTCCCCTGTGAGGACCTCTCCTAAGTCAGATTTCTCACTGCTCCTAGCTCCAGCTCCTGCTACCGTCTGCCTTGAGTTGCCAGTTGACAAATCCTCCCCAAGCTGGAGTGCTGCCGCAGCTTTGTCCCAGGCATCTATTCTGTTGCCTGTCCCCAGAGTGGCTGTGCTCTGGGTTCTGGGAGCCACACGCTTCAGCACGACTGCTTTCAGGATACCTGAATGAGGAAAGCCTGAGAAGCTTAGAAAGATATCCTGGATTGGAAGGCTGAGGCGGGTGGATCACTTGAGGTCAGGAGTTCAAGACCAGCTTGGCCAACATGGCAAAACCCCATCTCTACTTAAAATATAAAAATTAGCCAGGCCTGGTGGCAGGTGCCTGTAATTGTAGCTACTTGGTAGGCTGAGGCAGGGAGAATTGCTTGAACCTGGGAGGTAGAGGTTCAAGGTTGCAGTGAGCCAAGATCATGCCACTGCACACCAGGCTGGGAAACAAGAGTGAAACTCTGTCTCAACAAAACCCCAAAAAACAAAAAAACAGAATCCTAGAAATATACTTCTAGTAACAGCAAGCTTGACTGACCAAGAACAGGGAGAACATTCCATGAGAAAGGAAACATTTCCTTTCCTGGCTTCTTGCTGTAAACTTGTGGGGAACAGAGTCCACTAAAGTATCTCCACATGGTCTATCATGGCTGAAGGGAAACAATGGCTTATCCAGGCAGCATCTTGCTTGTGTAGTTGCTTTGATTAGCTTCTGTAAGAACTAATGCATTGTTTGGTTATTATGTTTTCTGTGCTGTGCATAAAGAATAAGATAATTTCAGAGGAGGGATGAGTCCTCTTGGTTTTCTTTTTTTTTTTCTTCTTTTTTTGAGATGGAGTCTCACTCTATTGCCCAGGTTGGAGTACAAAGACACAATCTCAGCTCACTGCAACCTCGGCCTCCCAGGTTCAAGAGATTCTCCTGCCTCAGCCTCCCAAGTAGCTGGGGACACCTGCCACCATTTTTGTATTTTAAGTAGAGACGGGGTTTCACCATATTGGCCAGGCTGATCTAGAACTCCTGACCTTGTGATCCCCCTGCCTCAGCCTCCCAAAGTGCTGGGATTACAGGTGCGAGCCACCAAGCCCTGCTGTGGCCTGTTGATTTTCTAAAGCATCACTACATTTAGGTGGAGTGACTTATGTCCTGGAGGTTAAACAGCTCACCCCAGGCCACCCTGGGGCATTTGCTGCTCCTCTGGGAAGGGTAAGGGGATCTCACATGCAGCCCCCATACCAGCTCTGTGCAGACATCTCCCTGGGAGGATACGCATTCAGGCTTTGCATTTTGAATTCAGACAAAGGGGCCTGGATCAGTGTTCTGCTAGTGCTTAAATGTCTTTAGAAACGTTTTCTTTCAGAGAGTTTTTGAAAAGATGTATTAAAGAATGCTGGCTCTTTATTGCACGTATCTCTGGGGTCAGGATAGAAAAAATTGGAAAGACAGTAAATAGACTCTGTGTTGCATGACTCTGTGCTGGGGAAATGAACTACTGGTTCCTCCTTTACTGACCCTCACTACCACTCTAGCCCTTTTCCATAATAACAGGAGTTGTCTGGACTCCTGCCAGTGTTGCACAAAGCATTTTGCACCTATTTACAACACTTGGAATAACCCTCAGAGGCAACGATTATTATTCCCATTTTACAGATGAAGAAACTAAGGTTAAGTAACTTGCTACAAATCACACTGCTTGGTGAGTGGTGGAATTCTAATTGATCTGATTTCAAGGGTGAACATTAATGTGCATCTTAGAGGTCTGTTAAAGTCATGTGACCCAGAAAGAAACCGAGGCCCAACTCCGTCAAAAATTTCCCAGGACCCATACAAGTGAGGGCAAATCCTTGTCTACCTGCAGAACTCTCCTTCTGATTCCGGCAGCATCAGCGAGGCCATGGGGTTCTTCATCAGATCAGCCACCACAGGGTCCTTGGCTGTCATGTAGAAGAAAGGAATCCCGGTGCTATTGTTGATGGGGCCATCACTGATGGGCAGGAAGTTCCCAAATGGCAGTCCTTGGATCTAACAAACACCAAAAAAGGCTTTTTCAGGGCAGAGTTGTGGCTTGACTTGATCTGGGAGCTTAGTTTGTGCCTCTGGCTAGGAATACGGCACCAGGGATGAGGGGGATCATGGCATCACAGCGGCCTTGATAAGCAGTAAATCAAGGTAAGGTGGTCCCCAGTCTGCCCCATTCTGTTTGGAAGGGGTGGTGAAAGGATTCTTCTTGAAGCTGCCTGTGCATGGCAAATATATACGCACTTTTAAAATTTCATTTTGGGGGAGGAACAATGACATTTATGGGGGGTGGTGCTAGGCCTTCCCCACAAGCTTCCCGTTCCAGTCCCACTGCCTTAACTCCCAAGGTTGGCTGCCTCTCCCATGTTTTTAGCAACTTTAGGGAGGAAATTTAAGACTTTAATGTCTTGCTTGCTCTTTGGACTTCAGTAATTTTCTTTTATTGTTTCTTTTAGGGCTACATCACTTTCTCATTTATTAGCCGCATTCTTAAAATTGTCATGAATATTATTTCATTGTATGACTCAGCAAGTTATGAGAAATTGATTTGTTAACCATTTTTGTATAAAGGAAGTCACAGAAACATGATATACCAATTTTTCTTCATGATCACCCAGTAGGGTGGGAGAAGGGTGGTACTATAGTTTGGATATCTTTCCCTTCAAACCTCATGTTAAAATCTGATCCCCAGTGTTGGAGGGGAGGCCCAGTGGGAAGTGTTTGGGTCATGGGGGTGGATCACTCATGAATGGCTTGGTGCCCTCCTTGAGGTAATGAATGAATTGTCCCTCTGTTAGGTTCCTTGAGAGTTCCCCTGAGAGATGGTTGTTTAAAAAAGCCTGGTGCCAGCTGGGCATGGGGGTTCACCCTGTAATCCCAGCACTTTGGGAGGCCAAGGCAGGAGGATCCCTTGAGACCAACAGTTCAAGATCAGCCTGGGCATGATGGTGAGACCCCCATCTCTACAAAAAAAATTTTTTTTTTAAATATTAGCTTGGCATGGTGGCACACACCTATAGTCCCAGTTACTTGGAAGGCTGAGGAAGGAGGGTTGCTTGAGCCCAGCAGTCTGAGGCGGCAGTGAGCTCTGATTGCATCATTGCACTCCAGCCTGGGAATAAATAAAAATAAAAAGAGCCTGGCTCCTTCCCCTCTCTCTTGCTCTCTCTCGACATGTGATCTCTGCACACACTGGCTCCTCTTCACCTTCCACCATGAGTGGAAGTAGCCTGAGGCCTCCCCAGAAGCAGATGCTGCACCATGCTTTCTGAATAGCCTGCAGGACTGTGAGCCAAATATACTTCTTTTCTTTATAAATTACCCAGCCTCAGGTATTTGTTTATAGCAATACAAATGGACTAAGACAGGTGGTATATCATGTTTCTGTGATTGCAGATATAAACAAAAACATTTATTTATTAGTATTATTTTTTGAGACAGAGTCTCACTCTGTTGCCCGGGCTGGCGTTCAGTGGCACAATTTTGGCTCACTGCAGCCTCTGCCTCCTGGGTTAAGCAACTCTTGTGCCTCAGCCTCCCCAGGTGGTGGGAGTACAGGTATGCGCCACCACATCTGGTTAATTTTTGTGTTTTTAGTAGAGACGAGGTTTCACCATGTTGGCCAGGCTAGTCTTGAACTCCTGACCTCAAATGATCTGTCCTCCTCGGCCTCCTAAAGTGTTGGGATTACAGGTGTGAGTCACTGCACCTGGCCAACAAAAATATTTAGTGCTTAGGTTTTCCCAAATCCTGCCAGTCAAACATCCCAATTTTCCATAATTTTATTCCTAACGAAGTGCACCTTGTTGTTACTTAGCTCAGAATCCAGGAGTTATCTTTGTCCTTGAAGGGTGCTTGATAATGGTGTGTAGAATTATAAAAGGCGGGGCTTCAATTTTTTTAGAAACAGGAAATGTTCCATAATATAACTTAGTTCATATATCCCATTTTTCAGCCTGACATAGCTGCCCAGAGTCATGCTTTGCATACATGGCAGTACATTGTAAATGTTTTCTGAATTTATTGTTTAGATTAAATGTCAATAAGGATTAGAAAGAGGAACTCCTAACAAAGCTAAGAGAAGGAATGTTGAAAGTTAAAATATCTCCAATACATTGGCGCTAGACTTTTAATTTCTTGAAAATATTTATGTTTTCAACCAAGATTAGTATCATCTTTAACCTTTGTCTTTTCAAGATGTGTCTTAGGAGTGCAAAATACAGCTGTGAAAAATCATTTGGGTGCTGAGAATATCCAACTGGATCTGCATTTGACACTGAAGACGTTAAGACCATTGCCAAAATAGAAATAAATTTGCCATTTAGGTAGTTTTTAAGCAAAAAAAAAAAAAAAAAAGGACCTTAAAAACTGCATGGTTAATCACCTAATTTTACAGATGAGGAAAGCAAAGTGGAGAAGACAGTGACTCGGCCACAGTCTTGGTGAGACCCAGAGCTGGGGCAAGAACCTGGCCAATGTCCTGGCATTTTATAAAATACTAATTCTGTTTTTGTAGGAAGTAAATAGGAGTTCACATTACTGCCCTGTAGCTCTTTTATCTCTGTTAACATCCCTAAAAGCTTTCTGGAGGCATGGAAGTTACATGTGCATTACTTGTCCATGTCATTCTACCTGGAATCATGTCTAACAGATGGAGTAAAGCATTTGCGAACTGAAGATAAAAAGTGCAGCGGATAGCTCATTCCAGCCTTTACACATTTTGCATAATAAACCTCCTTTCTAGAAAAAAATCTTGAACTCCATTTTCTTAAATGCAGATTTCCAACGAAGCCCTGGTGCTGTCTCTGTCTTCGTCTCCACCTCAGCTCCAGGTCAGGAGGGGATGGGGAGTTAGGGTCTATGGGTCTGTGCCCTGCGCTGGGAAAGACTGTCCCCTCCTACTCTGATATTCCAAAGGCGGCTCTGGCTGCTTTGGTTCAGGTCTCGGTCAGACACTGGTTAGGCGTCCGTCTCTCTGCCTGGCCCTCTCTAGGCGGGGATTCTGTACTCAACCTTACTGGCAGGAAGCCTGGTTGTCCACGTCCCTCTCCGACCCTCCCCCGACTTCGCCAGCTCACGGAGGCACCATCGCCTACCATTATGTACAGTGTCGAGGGTCCCATCCAGTGCCGGGGGCACGTCTGGTGGACCCGGATCCCAGTCCCAAGCGGTCGCGAGCACATCGTCCCTGTTCCCCAGCAGCCGCCTGAATGCCAAGCCCCTCGCACTCCCCGCCGGGCGCTTACCTTCTCGTGGGCGGACACGGTGGCCAGGCAGCCCCAGGCGCTGGCGTGGGCCAGGGAGCGGGCGGTGGCGGCTCGCAGCCTCGGGGCTGGGAGGGCACCGCCCGCCTGGCCGCCCTCACGCCGGTAGGAGAACATCCCGGGCGGAGCAGGGAGCGGCCTGGCGCGCGCGGCGCCAGCCCGGGGCCGCAGGTGCGCGTCCTCCTTGTGAGCGGAGGCGGGGAAGCTCTGCTGCCAGATGCTGCTCGAGTCCTCCAGCAGCGCGGGCATAGCCTCCTCGGTGGAGGCGCTGTCCAGCTCCTCGTCCACCTCGTTGGTGACGGCCCAAGACACGGAGCTTACGATCACGTAGCCCGCGGCCGGGGACAGCAGGGCGCTGCAGCACAGCAGCCAGGAGAGGAGGGTCCCGGGCCGCGCCGGCCGCCGGCCGCGGCGCACGGACATCTTGCAGGCGGCAAGCCCAGCCGCGGGGGCGGCTAGCAGCGCCAGCGCCGTGAAGCCCGGCAGCGCCCTCCTGCGGCGGAGGCGCGGAGCCCGAGCCCCCTTCCCACCCCGACAGGATTCCCGGGCGCAGTCCCGGGCGCGAGTCCCGGAGAATCACGGCAGCCGCGCGCCACGTTCGGAAGTCCAGGCTCATAGAAGACCAGGTTCCGCGCACACGCCGCGCATCCTGTGGAGTCTTCCTCGCGCGCCAGGTCCCGGGATGGCTTCGTTTCCTGCAGGATGACACAGGTTGCGCAGCCAGAGGGTGGGCGTTCAAATCCCAGCTCAAAAGGCCCCTCCGCTCAACAGCTGTGGGACCTGCCAAGCCACTTAACCTCTCACTGCCCATTTCCTTCGTTAGCTGACAAAGGTAATGTCTACCTCGTAAGGTGATGGATGGGACGATTAAACGATTAATATTTGAGCTTAGAACAGTGCGTGGCAGGGAGCAAACGCTATACAGTGTAGTCCCTTGGTATCTGAGGGGTAGTGGTCCCAGGATCCCCGTGGATACCAAAGTCCAGAGATGCTCAACTCCTTTATAAAAACTGGTGCAGCATTCGCATATAACCCATGCACATTCTCCTTTAATCTCTAAATTGCTTATACAATGCCTAATACAATGTAAATACTACATAAATTGTTTTCTATATTGTTAGGGAATAGAACAAGAAAAAAAGCCTGCATATGTTCAGTACAGATGCAATTATCCTTTATCATTTTTTATTTTTCTGAGGAAGGGTCTTGGTCTATCCACCCAGGCTGGAGTGCAGTGGCGCAATCACAGCTCACTGCAGCCTCAACTTCCCAGGCTCAGTTGATCCTCCTGTCTCAGCCTCCAAAAGTGCTGGATTACTTTTGGAGGTGTGAACGACTGCGTCCAGATTTTTTTATTCCTTCTTCTTCTTCTTCCAATATTTTCCGTCTGTGGTTGGTTGGGAACCCATAGATATGAAGGGCTGACTGTATTTCGTTATCTAGACACAAGGTAGGGATTGTTATTACATCGTATTAGAGGAGAGAACTGAGTAAATGGTGGAGGTGAGATTAGCACCAATTCATTCCGATGCCCATTCTCCTCTGCAAGGACAATAAGCTTCTTAGACTTTGCTGTGTCAGGAGGGCATCGCAGCCAGTACATCTAGTAGCAGAATCAAGTTATTTGCATTTAAGCTGAAACAATCTGGCCGAAGCCACGTGGACAAATACCACCTTGGCCATGCCCCTTGTTATAGTTGACCAGAACTCTGGTCCAAGCCCTGTAAAGGAAAACTGTGCAGGAATATTGCAGGCTTTTGGTTGTTTTCTTACTCCTGCCTCCTCATGGGAGAAGTGACCCCTCTGATGGAAAAGTTTCGAAAGGCAAGCTTAACATGATTTTCTCAGCCCCTGCAAGGCTGTTCTTTTCTGAATGGTCTGTTGACCCTTCTCTTCCGTCTTGCCTAAGCTGCCCTGCCCCTTCAGCAGGTGGGAGGTCTCCCTGCCCTGCCTGTTACAAAGGGAGTAGGTTCAGTTGTAGAATCTAAAAGGACTCCTATTTGGTCAAAATTTCCCATGGGCTTTACCTCCATTAAGGTTTTTGATTCTTGTTTTATTTTCCAAATTAGCTCCACACTCAAGGGGGATTTAAGAGAGTGATCAATAATCACTCTTCAAACCTCATCACACAATTTGTGCCAGAACATAGTAAATGCTTCATCAGTGACAGCCAGTGTTGCTTGTTTTGCCCATTTACCCCTGAATATTTAACAGGTTCCTAAACTCAGATTTTGGAAGATAACTCTCCATGAATTTCCTGCTTTTCTGCAGAGTGCAAACCTGTTTTAATAACTTTGAAAAGCTAGAGATAGTGTCTTTCTGGAGAGAGATAGGTATTTATTTTGCAGAGACATGCCAGGTAGTAAAGATATAGGTAGGAATACATATATATATATATATATATATATATATATATATATATATATATGTAGAGAGAGAGAGAGAGAGAGAAATATACATACTTGAAAATAAAACATTTTCAAAATGATTGTACCAATTTATACTGCCACTGTCAGAGTGTGAGAGTTACTGTTACAGCTCTACATTCTCATCAACACAGATTTTGTTAAGTTTTTTTGGTCCATCCACTGCACTTCCCCCCACATCAAATCTGGTGGATGAGCAATGGTATCTCATTGTTATTTTAATTTGTGTTTACCTAATGACTAATATGGCTGATCATTTTACATATATTTATTGCTCAGTTTGAAATCTTTTATAAAATGCCTGTGAATGTCTTTTGTCCATTTAAAAAAATGGTAAAAAATGTAACATGAGATCTATCCTCTTAATAAGTGTTTAAGTGTACAGTACAGCATTGTTAACTATAAGAAAATTGCTCATAGCAAATCTCTAGAATTGTACCTTGCATAACTCTTTATCCATTGAACAGCAACTCGCATTTGCCCTCCCCCAGCCCCTGGCAGCCACCATTCTGCTTTCTGTTTCTATGAGTTTGACTATTTAGATAACCACATACCACTCATATGTGGAATTAGATAGTATTTGTCATTCTGTGAGTGGCTTACCTTATTTAGCATGATGTTCAAAATTCATCCATGTTGTAGCATATGACGGGAGGTTATTATTTTTAAAGGGTGAATAATATTCCATTGCATGTGTGAAAGGAAAATATCTTGTGCCATCAGAATCAAAATCCGAGACAGGTCTCAGTTAATATAGAAAGTTTATTTTGCCAAGGTTGAGGATGCTCCCATGACACAGCCTCACAAAGTCCTGATGACATGTGCCCAATATTGTTGGGGCACATGGTTTTACACATTTTAGGGAGACATAAGACATTAATCAATGTAAGTAAGAAGTACATTGGTTCGGTCTGGAAAGGCAGGACAACTTGAAGCAAAGGCAGAAAGACTTGAAGGAGGGAGGGGGCTTCCAGGTCATAGATAGGTGAGACACAAATAGTTGCATTCTTTTGAGTTTCTGATTAGCCTTCTGAGTCCACACATGTATGTATCACATTTCCTTTTTTATTTTTTAATCAGGGTCTCACTCTGTTGCCCAGGCTGGAGTGCAGTGGCACCATCATGGCTCACTGCAGCCTGGGTAGCCTGGGTTCAAGTGATCTTCCCTCCTCAGCCTCCTGAGTAGCTGGTACTAAAGGCAAACCACTATAGCTGTTTTTTTTTAATTTTTATTTTTTGTAGAGATGAGGTCTCACTATGTTGTCCAGGCTGATCTCAAACTCCTGAGCTCAAGCAATTCTCTGACTTCAGCCTCTCAAAGTGCTTGGATGACAGACATGAGTCACTGCATTGGGCCCACATTTTCTACTCATCGTTGATGGACGTTTAGGTTGTTTCTGCCTTACAATTATTGTGAATACTACTGCAATAAACGTTTGAGTGTAAATACCTCTTTGAGATCCTGTCTTGAATTAGTTTGAGTAAATACCTGTAAGTGCGATTGCTGAATCATAAGATAGTTCTACTTTTAATGAACCTCCGTACTGTTTCCCAAAACGGCTACGTGGTTTTATATTACCACCAGTGGTGCACAAGAGTTCTGATGTCTCCATCTTCTCACTAACACCTGTTGCTATGTTTATTTATTTATTTATGTTATACTTTAAGTTCTGGGGTACATGTGCAGAATGTACAGCTTTGTTACATAGGTATACACGTGCCATGTTGGTTTGCCACACCCATCAACCTGTCAGCTACATTAGGTATTTCTTCTAATGCCCCCCGACAGGTCCCTGAGTATTATGTTCCCTTCCCTGTGTCCATGTGTTCTCATTGTTCAACTCCCATTTATGAGTGAGAATATGAGGTGTTTGGTTTTCTGTTCTTATGTTAGTTTGCTGAGAATGATGGTTTCTAGCTTCATCCATGTCCCTGCAAAGGACATGAACTCATTCTTTTTTATGGCTGTATAGTGTTCCATAGGGTATATGTGCCACATTTTCTTTATCCACTCTATCATTGATGGGCATTTGGGTTGGTTCCAAGTCTTTGTTATTGTGAACAGTGCCACAGTAAACATACATGTGCATGTGTCTTCATATTAGGATAATTTATATTCCTTTGGGTATATACCCAGGAATGGGACTGCTGGGTCAAATGGTATTGCTGGTTCTAGATCGTTGAGGAATCACCACACTGTCTTCCACAATGGTTGAACTAATCTACACTCCCACCAACGGTGTAAAAGCATTTCTATTTCTCCACATCCTCTCCAGCATTTGTTGTTTCCTGACTTTTTAATGATCACCATTCTAACTGGTGTGAGATGGTATCTCAATGTGGCTTTGATTTGCATTTCTCTAATGACCAGTAATGATGAGCTTTTTTGTTGTTGTTCTTTTATTTTTTTATTGCATTTTAGGTTTTGGGGTACATGATTCCACAGTTTCTTTTTCCAGTTCTGTGAAGAAAGTCTATGGTAGCTTGATAGGGATAGCACTGAATCTATAAATTGCTTTGGGCAGTATGGCCATTTTCACGATATTGATTTTTCCTATCCATGAGCATGAAATGTTTTTCCATTTGCTTGTGTCCTGTCATTTTCTTGAGCAGTGGTTTAAAGTTCTCTTTGAAGAGTTCCTTCACATCCCTTGTAAGTTGTATTCCCAGGTATTTTATTCTCTTTGTAGCAATTGTGAATGGGAGTTCACTCATGATTTGGCTCTGTCTGTTATTGGTATATAGGAATGCTTGTGATTTTTTGCACATTGATTTTGTATCCTGAGACTTTGCTGAATTGCTTATCAGCTTAAGGAGATTTTGGGCTGAGATGATGGGGTTTTCTAAATATGCAATCATGTCATCTGCAAACAGAGACAATATGACCTACTCTTTTCCTAAATGAATACCCTTTGTTTCTTTCTCTTGCCTGATTGCCCTGGCCAGAACTTCCAATACTATGTTAAATAGGAGTGGTAAGAGAAGGCATCCTTGTCTTGTGCTGGTTTTCAAACCAATTTTTGCCCATTCAGTATGAAATTGGCTGTGGGTTTGTCATAAATAGATCTTATTATTTTGGGCTACATTCCATCAATATCTATTTTATTGAGAGTTTTTAGCATGAAGGGCTGTGAATTTTGTTGAAGGCCTTTTCTGCGTCTATTGAGATAATCCTGTGATTTTTGTCATTGGTTCTGTTTATGTGATGGATTACGTTTATTGATTTGTGTGTGTTGAACCAGCCTTGTATCCCCAGGGTGAAGCGGACTTAATCATGGTGAATAAGCTTTTTGATGTGCTGCTGGATTTTTTTTGCCAGTATTTTATTGAGGATTTTTGCATCGATGTTCATCAGGGATATTGGCCTGAAATTTTCTTTTTTTGTGAGTCTCTGCTAGGTTTTGGTAGCAGGATGATGCTGGCCTGATAAAATGAGTTGGGGAGGATTCCCTGTTTTTCTGTTGTTTGGAATAGTTTCAGAAGGAATGGTACCAGCTCCTCTTTGTACCTCTGGTAGAATTCTGCTGTGACTCTGTCTGGTCCTGGGCTGTTTTTTGGTTGGTAGGCTATTAATTATTGCCGCGATTTCAGAACTTCTTACTGGTCTGTTCAGGGATTTGACCTCTTCCTGGTTCAGTCTTGGGAGGGTGTGTGTGTCCAGGAATTTATTCATTTTTTTCTAGATGTTCTAGTTTATTTGCATAGCGATGTGTATAGTATTCTCTGATGGTAGTCTGTATTTCCATGGAATCAGTGGTGATATCCCCTTTATCATTTTTTATTGCATCTATTTGATTCTTCTCTCTTTTTTTCTTCATTAGTTTTGCTAGTGGTCTATTTTGTTGATTTTTTTTTCAAAAAACCAGCTCCTGGATTCATTGATTTTTTTTTGAAGAGTTTTTCATGTCTCTATCTCCTTCAGTTCTGCTCTGATCTTAGTTACTTCTTGATTTCTTGTTTTTTGTTAGGTTTTGAATTTGTTTGCTCTTGCTTCTTTAGTTCTTGTAATTATGATGTTAGGGTGTGGATTTTAGATATTTTCTGCTTTCTCTTGTGGGCATTGAGTGCTATAAATTTCCCTCTACACACTGCTTTAAATGTGTCCCAGAGATTCTGGCACATTGTGTCTTTGTTCTCATTGGTTTCAAAGAACAACTTTATTTCTGCCTTAATTTTGTTAGTTACCCAGTAGCCATTCAGAAGCAGGTTGTTCAGTTTCCATGTAGTTGTGTGGTTTTGAGTGAGTTTCTTGATCCTGAGTTCTAATTTGATTGCACTATGGTTTGAGAGACTGATTGTTATAATTTCCATTCTTTTGCATTTGCTGAGGAGTGTTTTACTTCCAATTATGTGGTCCATTTTAGAATAAGTGCAATGTGGTGCTGAGAAGAATGTATATTCTATTGATTTGGGGTGGATAGTTCTGTAGATATCTATTAGGTCCACTTGGTCCAGAGCTGAGTTCAAGTCCTGGATATCCTTGTCGATTTTGTCTCATTGATATGTCTTATATTGACAGTGGGATGTTAAAGTCTCTCACAATTATTGTGTGGGAGTCTAAGTCTCTTTGTAGGTCGAGAGTGTTGAAGGGCCGGGCGTGGTGGCTCAAGCCTGTAATCTGAGCACTTTGGGAGGCTGAGGCGGGTGGATCATAAGGTCAAGAGATCGAGACCATCTTGGTCAACATGGTGAAACCCCATCTCTACTAAAAATGCAAAAAATTAGCTGGGCGTGGTGGTATGTGCCTGTAATCCCAGCTTCTCAGTAGGCTGAGGCAGGAGAATTGCCTGAACCCAGGATGTGGAGGTTGCGGTGAGCCGGTGAGCCGAGATCGCACCACTGCACTCCAGCCTGGGTAACAAGAGTGAAACTTTGTCTCAAAAAAAAAAAAAAAAAGAGTGTTGAATATTGGCCCCGACTCTCTTCTTGCTTGTAGGGTTTCTGCAGAGATATCCACTGTTAGTCTGATGGGCTTCACTTTGTAGGTAACCTGACCTTTCTCTATGGCTGCCCTTAACATTTTTTCATTCATTTCAACCTTGATGAATCTGATGATTATGTGTTTTGGGGTTGCTCTTCTCAAGGAGTATCTTTGCGGTGTTCTATGTATTTCCTGAATTTGAATGGCCTGCCTTGTTAGTTTGGGGAAGTTCCCCTGCATAATATCCTGAAGAGTGTTTTCCAACTCGGTTCCATTCTCCCCATCACTTTCAGATACACCAATCAAATGTAGATTTGGTCTTTTCACGTAGTTTCATATTTCTTGGAGGCTTTGTTCATTTCTTGTCACTCTCTTTTCTCTAATCTT
This sequence comes from Saguinus oedipus, assembly GCA_031835075.1. Classification (NCBI taxonomy): domain Eukaryota; kingdom Metazoa; phylum Chordata; class Mammalia; order Primates; family Cebidae; genus Saguinus; species Saguinus oedipus. The sequence goes on along the minus strand of CM063183.1, from coordinate 94,029,292 downwards.
GTCTTCTCACCATTGAGTTGATCTTTGGTCTCTGATATCCTTTCTTCCACTTGATCAGTTTGGCTACTGATACTTGTGTATGCTTCATGAACTTCTTGTACTGTGTGTTTCAGCGCCATCAGGTCATTTATGATCTTCTCTAAACAGGTTATTCCAGTTAGCAATTCATCTAACCTTTTTTCAAGGTCCTTAGCTTCCTTGCATTGGGTAAGAACATGCTCCTTTAGCTTGAAAGAGTTTGTTATTACCCACCTTCTGAAGCCTACTTCTGCCAATTCATCAAATTCATTCTCCATCCAGTTTTGTTTCCTTGCTGGCAAGGAGTTTTGATCCTTTGGAGGAGAAGAAGCATTCTGGTTTTTGGAATTTTTAGGTTTTTTGCTCTGGTTTCTCCCCATCTTCGTGGATTTATCTACCATTGGTCTCTGGTGTTGGTGACCTTTGGATCAGGTCTCTGAATGGGCCTGATCCGATTCTATTAATGCTGTTATTATTCTTTTCTGTTTGTTAGTTTTCCTTTAACAGTTAGGCCCCTCTGCTCCAGGTCTGCTGGAGTTTGCTGGAGGTCCACTCCAGACCCTCTTAACCTGGGTATCACCAGTGAATGCTGCAGAACAGCTAAGATTGTTGCCTGTTGCTTCCTCTGGAAGCTTTATCCCAGAGGGGCACCCACCAGATGCCAGCCAGAGCTCTCTTGTATGAGGTGTCTTCCAGTTAGGTTACAAGGGGGTCAGGGACCCACTTGAGGAGGCAGTCTGTCTCTTATCAGACCTGAAACTGTGCTGAGAGATCCACTGCTCCCTTCAGAGCTGTCAGGAAGGGAGTCTGCTGAGGCTGCACCCTCAGCTGCCCCTTCCCCCAATTGCTCTGTACCAGGGAGATGGGAGTTTTATCTATAAGGCCCTGACTGGGGCTCCTGCCTTTTTTTCAGAGATGCCCTGCCCAGAGAGGAGGAACCTAGAGAGGCAGTCTGGTCACCGAGGCCTTGCTGAGCTGTGGTGGGCTTCATCCACTTCAAACTTCCCAGTGGCTTTGTTTACACTGTGAGGGTAAAACCGCCTACTCAAGCCTCAGCAATGGTGGATGCCCCTCTGCCCACCAACTCAGGTGTCCCAGGTCAACCTCAGAGTGCTGTGCTGGCAGTGAGAATAACAAGCCAGGGTATCTCAGCTTATTGGGCTCTGTGGGGGCGGGACCCACTGAGCCAGGTGACTTGGCTCCCGGGCTTCAGCTCCTTTCCAGGGGAATGAATGGTCCCATCTTGCTGGTGTTCCAGGTGCCATTGGGGTATGAAAACAAACTCCTGAAGCTAGCTCAGTGTCTGCCCAAATGACCTCCCAGTTTTGTGCTTGAAACCCAGGGCCCTCGTGGCATAGGCACCAAAGGGAATCTCCTGGTCTGCCAATTGTGAAGACTGTGGGAAAAGCGCAGTATCTGGGCTAGAATGCACTGTTTTTCCCGCTACAGTCTCTCAAGGCTTCCCTTGGCTAGAGAAGGGAACTCCCCTGACCCCTTGTGCTTCCCGGGTGAGGAGACACCCCACCCTGCTTTGGCTTGCCCTCCAAGGGCTGCACCCACTGTCCAACCAGTCCCAATGAGATGAACTGCGTACCTCACTTGGAAATGCAGAAATTACCTGCCTTCTGCGTCAATCTCGCTGGGAGCTGAAGACTGGAGCTATTCCTATTCAGTGACCTTGCCAGTGGACCCGGAAGATCCCTGTTTTTATTTATTTTTATTTTTATTTTATTTTTTTTTTGAGACAGAGTTTCGCTGTTACCCAGACTGGAGTGCAATGGCACGATCTCGGCTCACTGCAACCTCCGCCTCCTGGGTTCAAGCAATTCTCTTGCCTCAGCCTCCCAAGTAGCTGGGACTACAGGCACGTGCCACCATGCCCAGCTAATTTTTGTATTTTTAGTAGAGACGGGGTTTCACCATGTTGACCAGGATGGTCTCGATCTCTTGACCTCGTGATCCACCCGCCTCGGCCTCCCAAAGTGCTGGGATTATAGGTGTGACCCACCACGCCCGGCCTGTTTTTATTTTTTATAATGTCCATTCTAATGGGTGTAAGGTGATATCATTGCAGGTTTTTTTTTTCTACTGTTCTTCGTTTGTTTTAGAGACAGAGTTTTACTCTGTTGCTCAAGCTGGAGTGAAGTGGTAAAAATCATAGTTCGCTGTAACCTCAAACTTCTGTGCTCAAGCAATCCTGTCTCCTTAGCCTCTGGAGTAGATAGGACTATAGATAGACACATGGCATCTTGCATGGCTAATTTTTACAAATTTTTTTGTAGAAATGGGGTCTTGCTATGTTGTCCAGACTGGTCTTGAATTCCTGGTCTCAAATGATCTTCCCACCTTGGCCTCACAAGGTGTGAGCCTCTGCCTGCAGCTACTATATGGATTTTGATAGGGATTGAATTGAATTTATATATTCCTTTGCGTAGTAAGAACAATTTAACAAAATTAAGTCTTCTGATTCATAATATGGGATGTTTTTGTACCTAGTTGTGTTGCCTTTAATTTCTTTTATCAATATATTATATATACTGTATATATTGAAGTGATTAAGGGACTTAAAATCATATATATGTTTAATTTAGTTAATGGTCATAAATCTAAAGTCTGTATATATAAGTCATATACATGTATAGTATATATGATTTCATATATACAGTATATATGATTTATATGTAGTACATATGTGATTTTAAATATATATACATTGTATATATAGAGTATATATGATTTTAAATTCCTTAATCACTTCAGATTTATGGCCATTAACTTTAAAGGGGCATTAGCACTGCTTGGTAGTGCTCTTCTACTTCTCTGATTCATTCTCCTCTCCTTTTTATGAAACTGTAACACCTTTCCTTTCTCCTATTTTCTTCAGGTCTCTTTTCAAATTACACTTTGTGAAAGAGATCTTGCTTGATTGCCCTATAAGAAGCAGCATCCAGCTGGGTGCGGTGGCTCACATCTATAGTCCCAACACATTGGGAGGCTGAGGTGGGCGGATGACCTGAGGTCAGGAGTTCAAGACCAGCCTGGCCATCATGCAAAACCCCATCTCTACTAAAAAATACAAAAATTAGCTGAGCATAGTGGCATGCACCTATAATTCCAGCTACTCGGATCGTGCCACTGCACTCCAGCCTAGGCGACAGAGCAAGACTCTGTCCAAAAAAGAAAAAAAAAAGCAGCAGCAGCAGCAATCCCATCCCCATAGTGAATTTTCACTATAACACTTCTATCTACTTTAGATATTTTGCTTTTTTTTACTGATTAGTTCAGTGTCAGTCTTCCTGTACCAGGAACATAAGGTTAATGAGAGCAGAGATTTGTCTGTCTTATTCATGGTTGATACTGATGGGGCTCAGAAAATGATGCCTAGAGTATAATGGTTTGACATGCTAGTACTTTGATGTAAAGGATAGTGGAAGAGCCTCAGAAGCAAAATCTCTTTCTGGCCTTTTCCTACCCTTCTTTCTTCTGCTCCCTTCTCTCCCACAAGGCAGGCCACAGGAACTAGAATTTCCCAAAGATGGATCATAGAAATTAGAACCCCTTTCCTTCAAAGCCAGTGATAAAGCCTAGAAATATGACTCTAAACCCCGCTGCCTTTCTGTATAGGAGCTGGCCATAAAGAGATTCTTGGACCCACCTTGTCTGTGAGTAGGTCATGAGACCTCATTCCAGAAAGGGTCCTGACCTACACTTGGGGAGAGGAATGACACACAGAAGGAGAAAGAAGAGTCTGAATAGACAGGCCTTGCTGGGCTTTCCCACTCAGTCTATTGCCATTAGATCATTCACTTTTTGTCCAGTCACTTTCTTCATTGTTGTTCATTCTTCACTGCACCTAAGCATGAAAATGGACAGTTTTCTGAGTCGTTGAGTATTTGTTTAGGCTTCCACATTACATAAAACTTTAATGATATGGTTTGGATCTGTGTCCCTGCCCAAATCTCATGTGGAATTGTAATCCCCAGCATTGGAGGTGGGGCCTGCTGGGAGGTGATTGGATCACGGAGGTGGATATCCCCCTTGGTGTTACTCTCCTGATAGTGAGTGAATTCTAATGAGATCTCATCATTTAAAAGTGTATAGCACCTATCCTGCCCACTTCCTCCTGCTCTGGCTGTGTTAGACGTGTCTGTTCCCCTTCACCTTCTGCCATGATTGTAAGTTTCCTGAGGCCTCCCCAGAAGCCAAGCAGATGCCACCATGCTTCCTGTACAGCCTGTGGAACCATGAGCAAATTAAACCTCTTTTCTTTATAAATTACCCAGTCTCAGGTATTTCTTTGTAGCAGTGTGAGAATGGCCTAATACATTTAATCAAATACTAAATACATTTGTTATGCTTTTCTTATTTTTCTTTTGATACAGGAGTGTTGGCCATGACCTTTATGACGGGTGAGGAGAGGTATCACATCTATCTACCCCTACAATTCCAAGTGTTAAAGAGCACCTGATAAAAGAAAAAATACATGACAAATACTTAATTTTGGAATACATTACTGTATATATATTTTTAATCAGATATGTGTTTCTGAAAAATCTGCTGCCAGCATGTTAGTGGGCTTATCATCATCATGAGTGAACATTTATGTTCCAAGATACATGTTGGTGCAGCTATTATTACTGTGAAGAGAAATGTGATGTGCCTCTTTCTGTACTCACCATATTGGCAATCAGTAGTGTGCCCTACGGGGATAGCTGTCTGTACAGGTTCTTATTATTATTCCTGTTTCAAATGACTGATTCAGTAAATAATATTAACTCTATGCATTTGTTTCCTATCGAGTTAGGTTGCATGGAGGGCAGTGCTGTAATAATGTCACAACTGATGGGGGCGATTGACTGTGGAATCTTTAGATGACCAGGATCTCACTGCTGCTTGAGGACCCTGACCAGGTCATTTCCACTTGTGAACGGAGCTATTGGGATAATGATTTAGATGTTATTTTGAGTGAGTTGAACTGGATAAGGAAGGTGGTAGAGTGACGAGGTTGACAACTCCAGTTCTTTGACCCCTCCCTGCACCCATATCCATTAGGAGTACCTTGCCTTGCTAACCCTTGGCTTGGCAACATGACTTGCTTTGGTCAGTGGGACAAGACCACACTTGAGGCTTCCTCGCGTCGCCCGCCAATGGCGGCGCGCGTTCTTGGGGCGTGGGCGAAGCAGGCTGCTGGCCTCCTGCCTGTAGTGTGTGGGCTGGGGTTGGTGCGGGCTTCGAGCTTAGCCGCACTTGGTCCGTAGTTCGGCTCCGGGGGCTTTTGTGTCCGGGTCTGGCTTGGCCTTGTGTCCGTGAGTTTTTGCTCCTCTCCCCGTCGCTCCTCCCGGGCAGGAGCCTTGAGGCTCGGAGGCAACACCGCGGTCAACTACCAGGAGCGAGCGCGCCGGCGTGAGCGGCTACGGCGAAGACTGCGGGGAGGGGGCTTCGCAGATCCCCGAGATGCAGGAGTTCCTGAAAGACCCCTCGGTCCTGACGAAAGAGAAGTTGAAGAGTGAGTTGGTTGCCAACAATGTAGCGCTGCAGGCCGGGGAGCAGCGCAAAGACGTGCACGTCCAGCTGTACCTGCAGCACCTGATGGCGCGCAACCGGCCGCCGCTCGCCGCTGGCGCCAACAGCAAGGGGTCCCCGGACTTCTCCAGTGACGAGGAGCGCGAGCCCACCCCGGTCCTTGGCTCTGGAGCCGGCGCCGCGGGCCGGAGCCGGGCCGCCTGTGGCAGGAAAGCCACAAAGAAAACTGATAAACCCAGACAAGATGATAAAGATTATCTGGATGTAACTGAGCTGACTAATGAAGACCTTTTGGATCAGCTTGTGAAATACGGAGTGGATCCTGGTCCTACTGTGGGAACAACCAGGAAGCTATATGAAAAAAAACTTTTGAAACGGAGGGAACAAGGAACAGAATCAAGATCTTCTACTCCTCTGCCAACAGTTTCTTTTTCAGCAGAAAGTACAAGGCAGAATGGAAGTAATGATTCTGACAGATACAGTGACAATGAAGAAGACTCTAAAATAGAGCTCAAGCTTGAGAATAGAGAACCACTAAAGGGCAGAGCAAAGAAAGACTCCAGTAACACTCAAGCAAAGAAGAGTTGAGCACAACCAGAGCTATTCTCAAGCTGGAATAACAGACTGAATGGACAAGTGGATCCTCAAAAGGCGGACCTCTGCAGGCATTAACTAGGGAATCTACAAGAGGGTCAAGAAGAACTCCAAGGAAAAGGGTGGAAACTTCAGAACATTTTCGTATAGATGGTGCAGTAATTTCAGAGAGTACTCCCATAGCTGAAACTGTAATGGCTTCAAGCAACGAATCCTTAGTTGTCAATAGGGTGACTGGAAGTTTCAAGCATGCATCTCCTATTCTGCCAATCACTGAATCCTCAGACATATCCTGAAGAGCACCAAAGAAACCATTGACAAGAGCTGAAGTGGGAGAAAAAACAGAGGAAAGAAGAGTAGAAAGGGATATTCTTAAGGAAATGTTCCCCTATGAAGCATCTACACCAGCAGGAATTAGTGCTAGTTGCCGCAGACCAATCAAAGGCGCTGCAGGCCGGCCATTAGAACTCAGTGATTTCAGGATGGAGGAGTCTTTTTCATCTAAATATGTTTCTAAGTATGTTCTCTTGGCAGATGTCAAGTCAGAAAAGACAAAAAAGGGACGCTCCATTCCCATATGGATAAAAATTTTGCTGTTTGTTGTTGTGGTAGTTCTTTTGTTTTTGGTCTCTCAAGCTATGGAAACCAACCAAGTAAATCCCTTCTCTAATTTTCTTTCTGTTAATGTTACAAAACCCAACTGAATGGTATCTCTTTGGCACAGTCAACTTGGTCTCCTATTTTTAATAACTGTGCTGAAGAACATTTGTGTATGCTTCTTGACTCCAAGAACTAAAAATAATGTGACTTTGCCTCAGTAAATGTAGTATTCCATTGAAAAGCAAACAAAATATATATAAATGGACTCCATTAAAATGTTTTAGAACTTTAGACTAGTAGGAGATCACTTTGTGCCATATAAATAATCTTTTTTAGCTCTGGAACTTTTTGTAGGCTTTATTTTTTGATGTGGGCATATTATTTCATTTTTGAAAACAATATGTATGTTTATTGTGTATTTGGGAAACAAGAAGGGCAAAACATGGTAGTATAATGTGAAGCAACACATTTAAATGCTTAGAATTCTCACAGAAAAGATTTTAAGAATTCGCTGCTGAATAAAAACTACAAACGTGGAACAATGAAATTCAGTAAGAGGAAAAGTGATTTGGTTGTACTTTCTGTAACCGCAACAAAGTTTGATGGTGTTTATGAGGAAAAGTACAGCAATACTCTCTTCTGTAACCTTTATTAATAGTAATAATATTGTTGCCGCCCTATCATACTTTTTAAGACTTACAGTATCATGAAAGTCCTACTTCAGTAGACCCATTTATATACAATTGATTTTTAGCAGAGATCATTTAGTGTAACATACACATATTTTAGAGAATTGTTAGCTAGCTATACATGTTTTAAAAAGCTGTTAGCTAGCTATAAGGCTATAATCAGTCAATCCGATTTGCAACCAAAATATGTTTTGGATAAGTGTATGTATGTTTAGAAGTTAGAAATTGTAAACACTGGTCTTATGTTTCATTTAGATTCATTATTGCATTGTCTTGTTACCAAAAAGAAATTTTTCCAAGTTTTTTTGCCCTATATTTCCCAGCATAATATGATTAGAAAGTACAAAAAGGGCCGGGTGTGGTGGCTCATGCCTGTAATCCCAGCATTTTGGGAGGCCCCCACGGAAAGTTCACAAGATCAGGAGATTGAGACCATCCTGGCCAGAATGGTGAAATCCCATCTCTGCTAAAAATACAAAGAATTAGCTGGGTGTGGTGGCATGCACCTGTGGTCCCGGCTGCTTGGGAGCCTGAGGCAGGAGAATCACTAGGACCTGGGAGGCGGAGGTTGCAGTGAGCCAAGATCACAATACTGCACTCCAGTCTGGCAGCAGAGTAAGAAACTGTCTCAAAAAAAAAGTACAAAAAGTACTTTTTATTTTACATCATACGCAGTAGTTAATAAAGTTGTATACTCTGAATAAGAGGTGGGCATTATGATTTTTTTGTTTTTAAATTTTTAAATTTTATTTTTATTTTTTTTGAGATGAAGTCTCGCACTTGTCACCCAGGCTGGAGTGCAGTGGCATAATCACAGCTCACTCCAACCTCTGCCTCTTGGGTTTGAGCAATTCTGCCTCAGCCTCGGAATGGCTGGGATTGCAGCTGCCTGCCACCATGCCCGGCTGATTTATGTAGTTTTAGTAGAGATGGGGTTTTACCATGTTGGCTGGGCTAGTCTTGAACTCCTGACCTCAAGTGATCCATCCGCCTCGGCCTCCCAAAGTGCTGGGATTATAGGCATGAGCCACCGTGCCCAGCTGGTATTATGATTTGTGTACTCCTGAAATGGTTCTTTGTGGTTGTTTTGTTTTTAAGCTGAAACTTACCTCATGAATAACCTGGTTAAGTAAAGTAGTAGGTGATGAAAATTTCAATAGAATTAAATAAGATGTAAACATTTTAAACTGACTCATTTGAGTTTCAACTTTACAGTCATTGACCATAAAGCACACTAAAAATGTAAGTTATTTTTAAATATCATCTGAAATAAAGATACTTTTTAAAAAGGAAGAAGCTAAAAATGTATATTTAGACTAGCACACAATTTTGGTTTCAGTTAGCCCTGTTCTGATATTTAGCTTTTATATAGTTTGTACACATTTTCACATACTTTGCAATTGAGACCAGAAAGACTTGTAGGTCTTTCTGCAGAGTGAACAGGTCCTACAGAGCGAGTGGGAAGCTTACTCCTAGATCAGAAATGTTTGCCTCTCTGAGTAAAAGTGTTTCTTTGAGATGAGCCATAGAGCGGGCACCTTTTACTCAACTTTTGTTTTTAAACTTTGTTTCCCATATTGTTTTCAGTCTTTTGTTTATAATTAGAAATTGTGAGAAGCTTCATTTAGTGTTTAAAAATGTGGGGAGATAAATCAGACTTAACATGTATGTAAGATCAATTCACTTAAAAGTATGGTCCAGCTGGGCACGGTGGCTCACGCCTATAATCCCAGCACTTTGGGAGGCCGAGGCGGGTGGATTGCGAGGTCAAGAGATAGAGACCATCCTGGTCAACAAGGTGAAACCCCGTCTCTACTAAAAATACAAAAATTAGCTGGGCATGGTGGTGCGAGCCTGTAGTCCCAGCTACTCGGGAGGCTGAGGCAGAATTGCTTGAACCCAGAAGGTGGAGGTTGCAGTGAGCCGAGATCCTGCCATTGCACTCCAGTCTGGATAACAATAGCGAAACTCCGTCTCAAAAAAAAAGGTATGGTCCAAATAGCAAAAATAGGGCCAGGTAAAACATGTAGTCATTTTTTAAAAACATGTACTTGGTCTTTTGTGTGTGTCTGTTTTATTGCATTAGAATAAATGTGTCCTTGATGTTAAAAAAAAAAAACACACTTGATGCAAAAGGAGGTGTGAAAACATTCTTGTGTGTTTCCACCGCTGCTCTCTTGGACTTCCTTCTGCCATAAGAACATGCACGAACTGTCCTGTTGAAGGGTTGTGGGAACCACATGGAGGACAGTTGAGGCCGTCCTAGACTAGCCAGCACCCTACACACCTGTCAGGAACCTTGAAGGGATGAGTGAGCCCAGCTGAGATTTGTTGAGTCCAGCTCAGAACAGCAGAACCAGCCACCCAAGCGAACTGTGGACTGGCAAGGAATAATACATAGATGGTGGTTGTTTTAAGCCATGAAGGATTAGTTTGTTATGCTGTAATAGTGAGCTGATCTGTGGTACAAGCAGAAAGCAATCTTTGCAACCTCCTCTGTGGATTCGTTCTGGCTCCTGAAGAAAAATCTAAGTTTGGGGTAGAGGATAGGGGGATTTCCTGTTCATATCCATGTTCACTTTCAAGTAATAGACCACCAGTTACTTTCAGTCATAGGAACGATCTCTCTTTGGTAATTAACATGTCAGTGTGATAATCAAACTGTCAAACATTATTAGAGTTGACATCTTCTCCTCTCTCCTGCTATCTGCTTTAGGACGTGAGGGCTGAGGTGGGTGAGGCAGATGTGGTTGGATCCTTTTTTATTTTCCTCTTTGCTGGGCCTCCTATCTCAGCTCATCAAGGAGGGGGATTGGGAGTTAAAAACAAAGACTTGCCTATGAGGCAGATGCAGCTCTGTTCTCACATCAGTGCTTGTTGGTCCTGATGGACCGTCCTTCCTTCCTTCCCTCCTCCCTCCCACCCTCCCTTCCTCCCTTCCTTCCCTCCTTCCTTCCCTCTCTTTTTCCTTCTCTCCTTCTTTCCATCCCTCCCTCCCTTCCTTCCCTCCTTCTCTCCCTCCTTCCTTCCCTCCTTCCTTCTTCCCTTCTCTTTTTCTCTTTTTTTTTTCAGTCAGGGCCTCACTCTATGGCCCAGGCTGGAGTGCAGAGGTACAATCACAGCTCACTGTAACCTCAACCTCCTGGACTCAAGCTATCCTCCTGCCCCCCTCTCCCCAAGTAGCTGGGACTATGGGCGCTCACCACTATGCCAAGCTAAATTTTTATATTTTTCATCAAGACAAGGGTTTCACCACATTGCCCAGGCTGATCTCAAACTCCTGAGCTCAAGCAATCCAGCTGCCTTGTCCTCCCAAGTGCCGGGATTACAGCCATGAGCCACTGCACCTGATGGCTTTTCAAGCCCAGCTCGCTTTCTCTTGAAATCCTCCCGTGTGCTTTTGAGTCTTTCTTCCATCAGAAACCTCCAATCTAGTCCCCATAAAGTGGGCAATGCCATTTATTTATTTATTTTTAAGACAGGGTCTCACTCTGTCATCCAAGCTGGAGTGCAATGGCGTGATTGTAGTTCACTGCCGTCTTGAACTCCTAGGCTCAAGCAATCCTCCTGCCTCAGCCTCCTGAGTAGCTGTTACTACAACCACGTGCCACCACATCCAGCTATTTTTTTTCTTTTGTAGAGATGGGTATCTCATTATGTTGCCCAGACTGGTCTTAAGCGTTCCTCCTGCCTTGGCCTCCCAAAGAGTTAGAATTACAGGCATGAGCCACAATTCCTGGCCATGGTACATTCATATAATGGAGGACTATTCTGCTGTAAAAAGATACTAAACTATTGATTCACACAATGATATGGATGAATTTTAAATGAATTTTGCTAAGTGAAAGGAGCCAGACTCCAAAGGGTGCACACATTGTATAAATTCATTCATATGGCATTTTAGAAGCAGCTACACTATGGGATGGAAAACAGATGCCAGGGTTGCTGATGGTAGGGAAGAGGGTAGGTTAACTGTACATTAACTGCTGAGATAATTCATGGAAGGAATTTTTAGGTTAACAGAACTGTTCTGGGCTGGGTGTGGTGGCTCACACCACCTATCATCCCAGCACTTTGGGAGGCTGAGGTGGGAGGATCGCTTGAGCCAGGAGTTCAAGACCAGCCTGGGAAACACAGATCCCATGTTTACAAAAAGTAAAAAAAAAAAAAAAAAAAAAGCTGGGGATGTGTGCACGTGCCTGTAGTCCCAGTTACTCAGGAGGTTGAGGTAAAAGAATTGTTTGAGACTGCAGTGAGCTGTGATCGCACCACCGCATTCCAACCTGAGTGGCAGAGAAAGACCCTGTCTCCAAAAGGCAGGGTTGGGGGTTGGGTAAGGAACAATTCTGTATGATACTGGGTTGTGGATAAATGGCTCTGCATTTGTTAAAATCCATAGAACTGTGTATCACAAAGTGGGAATTCTAATGTATACAATTAAAAAAAATTAGGGCCAAGATGTCGCAGTCCAAAAAAGAAAGCTTGAGTCCGGGAGCGAAGGAGGGGAGGGAACTGAAGAGGAAGATGGCGCGGAGCGGGAGGAGGCCCTTGAGCGACCCCGGAGGACTAAGCGGGAGTGGGACCAGCTGTACTACGAGTGCTACTCAGACGTTTCGGTCCACGAGGAGATGATCCCAGACCGTGTCCGCACAGATGCCTACCGCCTGGGCATCCTGCGGAACTGGGCAGCACTGCGAGGCCAGACGGTACCGGACGTGGGAGCGGGCACCGGCATTCTGAGTATCTTCTCTGCCCAGGCCGGCGCCCGGCGCGTGTACGCTGTAGAGGCCAGCGCCATCTGGCAACAGGCTCGGGAGCTGGTGCGGTTCAACGGGCTGGAGGACCGGGTGCACGTCCTGCCGGGACCGGTGGAGACTGTGGAGTTGCCAGAGCAGGTGGATGCCATCGTGAGCGAGTGGATGGGATACGGACTCCTGCACGAGTCCATGCTGAGCTCCGTCCTCCACGCGCAAACCAAGTGACTGAAGGAAGGCGGTCTTCTCCTGCCGGCCTCCGCGAGCTCTTCATAGCCCCCATCAGCGACCAGATGCTGGAATGGCACCTGGGCTTCTGGAGCCAGGTGCAGCAGCACTATGGTGTGGACATGAGCTGCCTGGAGGGCTTCGCCCCGCGCTGCCTCGTGGGCCACTCGGAGATCGTGGTGCAGGGACTGTCCGGCGAGGATGTGCTGGCCCGGCCGCAGCGCTTTGCTCAGCTAGAGCTCTCCCGCGCTGGCCTGGAGCAGGAGCGGGAGGCCGGAGTGGGCGGGCGCTTCACCTGCAGCTGCTATGGCTGGGCGCCCGTGCACGGCTTTGCCATCTGGTTCCAGGTGACGTTCCCTGGAGGGGAGTCGGAGAAACCCCTGGTGCTGTCCACCTCGCCTTTTCACCCGGCCACGCACTGGAAACAGGCGCTCCTCTACCTGAACGAGCCGGTGCAAGTGGAGCAAGACACAGACGTATCAGGAGAGATCACGCTACTGCCCTCCCGGGACAACCCCCGTCGCCTACGCGTGCTGCTGTGCTACAAAGTGGGAGACCAGGAGGAGAAGACCAAAGACCTTGCCATGGAGGACTGAGCGTTGCCTTTTCTCTCAGCTACCTCCCAAGGCAGAGAAAGGGAAATCCCACGTGCAAGTAGGGGAAATATCTGTCTCCCTTTTCCCTCATAGCCTCTGGGGAGAGAGAGTGACTTCATTCTCCGTTTGAAGAGATTCTTCTGGTGATGTTTATTTAAAAAGTGATCCCCTTCAACAACGGATACAGCGTGCTTATTACTGGGCTTTTAAGCCTCAAAAGCCCATGTAGTACCAAGCACTTGTATTTCCATATATTTTGTCTCGCAGGGGAGGGAAGGGGGAAGAACACGGATGAAAATATCATTTTTGAAGGGTCCATGCCCATCCCTGACATCTCACACCTTATCTAAGTCTGAAGCTGGGGAGAAAGGGTTCATTTAGACTTCATAAATTTACAACAGGACTTTAGTATCTCCCCAGAGCCATATTTTCTCAGTGTGAATTAATTCCCCATTCCTAGGTGCCTGTGGGCTATGGTATTTCTTCCTCATTGTTTTCTAAGTCAACTTTACTACTGGTAATGAAAGGGAAGGCTATGAGGAAGCAGTTTAAATAGCCCCGTTCTCATTACTCTTAACACACACACAGGGTGCTGAAGTTGATGAACACATTAATCCATCAAGTAAAGTAGTCTTCGTAAAGCATACCTAAGAAACTCAGAAGGTGCATTTAGGAGAAAGAGACCGGAAAGAGAAATAGTATGGATTTTTAAAAATTCTTGTCTCTACTATTACAACCAAATATATATATGTTTCATGTATGTGCCGTAAATATTTTTTTATTTTTTATTGCGTTTTAGGTTTGGGGGTACATGTGCAGAACATGCAAGATAGTTGCATAGGTACACACATGGCACTGTGTTTTGCTGCCTTCCGCCCCTTCACCCACATTTGGCATTTCTCCCCATGCTCTCCCTCCCCATATTTTTTTAATTCTTATGAAACAGGCTGGTAGAGGAGGTTTCTGAGCCTAGCCCAAGGGCTTATTCATCACTATGGGTAAATTATTTAAACTCAATTAAGGAAAATATTTTCCCAGCCAGAAGAAATGTACTAATTCTCATGTAAACTCATTTGGAGGGATCATGTGAGTTGGCCTACTTAAAACTAGTGAAAGTTCCCTTTTTTCTCTCTCTGTTTCACACAGCAAAATATGAAAGTTGTGTTTTAGGAAAATCACTTATAATAAAGTGTAAATCTTATGATCAAATTTATTTTGCTGTTTTCCTCCTTATCCTTGTACCAAATAAAACATTGACATTCTCACGTTTCATAGATGAAAAAAACATCAACCAGGATGGAGGGGAATGTAGACTTTCAGGAATGAATGTCACTGCACAGATAATGTCCCTGAGGGGTTGGGAAAAGGAGCAAACCAAAGCAACCTTGCAGGTGCTGCTTTGACTTACAACTGCAAGGCTAAAGGCCAAAGGAACTGGACTTCAGAGCTGTGTTGCAACTTGTAAGTTTGTTTCTCATCGGGCTAGGGGTGGGGATGGGGGTGGGGAGGCTGTGACCAATTCTGAAATAGCTTTACATGCACCATGAGTAAGAAGGGGCAAATAAGTAAATGAAGAGTGGATAGTGGGGGTCAGGTTTTTCACTGCTGGTGAGAGAAGTTATAGATAAGCAAAGGGAGAAGGCTGGAAGGAACCCTGTGATACTGGATTTGAGTTAGAGAAGTAAGTGTGAACTCATATTTAACCACACATACATAGAAATTTAATAGATATGTGTATATACGTGGGTTAATACACATATCTCCTATCCGTGTGCTCCAAGAGGGCCTATTACAGGGTTACAGATAGTATAGGGTTGCTAGATCAACACAGGATGCATAAATAAATTTGGATTTCAGATAATAATAAACAAATTAGGTCTGCATGGATGAGAGTGTTGGGGAGGCCCAGGCCACCTCTTGGTCCTGCTGGTGCAGCTTACTGGGGGCTAAAAACCACCCTAAGTGTTTGGGTGTGGAGGCTCATGCCTGTAGTCCCAGCACTTTGAGAGACTGTGGCAGGATAACTGAACCCAGGTGTTTGAGACCAGTTTGGACAATGCAGCAAACGCCATCTCTAGAAAAGAGAAAAGGAAAAATTAGGCATTGTGGCACACACCTGCAGTCCTAGCTACTGGGGAGGCTGACACGGGAGGATGGCTTGAGCCTAGCAGTTAGAGGCTGCAGTGATCCATGATGGAGACAAATGGGAGAAATATGGGAATGCACACACCCCTCCATCATCTCTACACAGACACAGAACCACACACAGCTCTTGGGAGGAGGAAGATGAGCTGCTCAAAGCATGGGAGGGACCTGCACAGTGGCCAGGGTGGCAGGGACGGTGCTTTAGCCGAGGCAGGGATGGCGGGAGACCTACTTGGGATCCTCAAGGAGGCTGCAGCACTTCCATGTTCTTTCTGGATGACAGGGACGTGTCGATGATGATGAGTGAGATGGACGTACATGCCATCACAGACAGGCTGAAGCTCTACTTCCATGAGCTGCCTGAGCCCCTCTTCACTGACGAGTTCTATCCAACTTCAATGAGGGCATTGGTGAGCACTGGAGACCTTGGTGTCATAGGAGGAGTCTCCTCCATGTGCACTGCTGCCATTAGGGCTGTGGAAAGTGAGATGTGGGAACCCAAGCTGTGTCCTTTCTGCCATGGTCAGTGCTTTAACCAAGCTCAGAAAGCAGGGGCCACAACTGGGGCCGTTGTGTAAGTCCTTGTCTGTCCCCAGAGGACTCCTTGTCCTATTCCTCAAGGAGACCAAGAGAGTAAAATGCTCATCACTGCTGTGCTGTGGGGTCCTAAAGTCTGCTGTCCCCCTTCCAGCAGACCAGGGCTGAACGAGGGTCCCCAGGTGCTCTATCCACAGGTCCTGGCCCAGTCAAGCACAGGATCAAACCTGGCCTGACCCCGAGTCAACCTGGAGGCTGATGTCTAAGCAGGGCACTGGCATGTGTGGCCCTGTATCTTCTGCATGACCCTTAGGGTAGGCCTGCCTCCCGAGCCCACACCCAGAGGACCCGGTCTACCAGCCTGAGGTGCCCCTATGGAGTCTATAGGGTGAATAGAGGATCTCTGCTTAGTTTGTGGGGCTGGGGCCACCCACCTCTTACCTTCTTGTGTCCCTCACTCCCCTTTTTCATTTTATGCTGAGCCTCCACTACTCTGGGCTGCCCTCGGGAGGGGGTGGCAGCCACAGTTTCACACGGGCAGCTCTGCCCATGAGCCACTGCTCTCACGCCACCTCCTGCTGCTGTTCTTCAGGTGCTGCTGACCCCTGTGGGGCAGAGAATAGGGATTCAGGTGGCTCATGCCCGACACTGGTGCCCTTCACAGGGTCCTCATTGGGGCCCAGTGTTGTGGGAGTGAGGATGATGATGAGCCTAGGCTGTTCAGGAACACGTGTCCCAGGTGCTCCATGTCACCAACTCGGGAGAGGTCTCCAGCTCGCTGTGACCATGAGGAGTAACCCACTGCCTCCTGCAGTAATTTCAGACCCCACTGCAAAGGAGAACTCCATGCTTAACCTGCCCTTGTCCCAGCTGGAGGCCAACCTGCTCACCTTCCTTTTCCTTCTGGACCACCTGAAAAGGTAGCCCAGCTCTCTCATGCCTGCCCAGGGAGGGCTACAAAAACCCAGGCCCCAGGGTGCCCCTCTGCTCACATCAGACCCCCAGCACCAAGGACCTTTTCCCCCAACCCATCTACAGTCCCTCACTGCCTCTGGGAACCAGCACCACTGCCACCCCTACCCCAGCCTCTCTTCTTTGCCCTGCTCCCCACTCTGCACTGTGGCTTCACAGAGAGCTCAGAGCTTTGGCCATGGCCAGCAGTGCACTTGAATCCCCCAACTCCTTCACTCCCCAACTATGGAGGAGACCTCCCCACCAGCCCAGAGCTAACCCCTTGTCTTGGGCTGCTGAGACCCACAAGTACCAGGGCTGGAATCAGCTTGCAGCACAGCCAGGGTCGAGGTCGCTCCCTCCCAGAGGACTCCAGCATGGCCCAGCCCCTCTGCCTTTTTCCTGGTGGTGGCATAGGAATAGCACCCTCTGCTTTGGTCCTGCACAGGGTGGTAAGAAAAAGGCAGTCAATAAAAGTCCCTGCACAACCTTGCCATGGTCTTTGGCCCCACACTGCTCCAGCCTCAGAGAAGGAGAGCAAGCTTTCTGCCAATCCCAGTGGCCCATCACCATGACCGACAGCTGGTCCTTGGAGGTCATGACCTACATGTGGGAAGACAGACTCCAGACAGCCCATGCCACCCTGACCTGACAGAGTTGGCCTCTGCCTGCTACACCCCCAGTCCTGCCCTGCCCAGCTTCCTACTTGCATTGTCTGTGGTGGTGCCTGAGATTCAGAGAGAGAAACTTGCCTAGGTCTGCATGGATGAGAGTGTTGGGGAGGCCCAGGCCACCTCTTGGTCCTGCTGGTGCACCTTACTGGGGGCTTAAAACCACCCCAAGTGTTTGGGTGTGGAGGCTCATGCCTGTAATCCCAGCACTTTGAGAGACCGCGGCAGGATGACTGAACCCAGGTGTTTGACACCAGTCTGGACAATGCAGCAAACCCCATCTCTAGAAAAGAGAAAAGGAAAAATTAGTCAGGCATTGTGGCACACACCTGCAGTCCTAGCTACTGGGGAGGCTGACACAGGAGGATGGCTTGAGCCTAGCAGTTAGAGGCTGCAGTGATCC
This sequence comes from Saguinus oedipus, assembly GCA_031835075.1. NCBI lineage: Eukaryota > Metazoa > Chordata > Mammalia > Primates > Cebidae > Saguinus > Saguinus oedipus. Next base: position 94,011,583 of record CM063183.1, on the reverse strand, counting down.
ATGATGAAGCCACTGTACTCCAGCCTGGGTGACAGAGCAAGGCCCTGAGCATCTCTAAAATAACACCCCCAAGTCATGCCTTGTCTGCATCCACACCCTCACCTCCCATCTCACTGTAAAGGCTTCATGGCAGCAGCAGAGGACTCAGTACCTGAGCTGGACTTGGGGGCTAAAGATCACCAGCTGTGAGGACCCTCTGAGCCTCTCTCCTCTTTACTACTCTTTCTGGCAGGTCAAGGTGCTGCTGTACTTCCTGCAGCTGGAGGCCATCTCTGCCCCAGACAGTAAGAGACAGAGCAGCCTGTTCTCAACCGAAGTCTTAAGGCCCCTGTCCATCTCCAGAAGGCAGATAGACATCCCTAAAACCTCTGGATAATTGGACCATTGTAGAGTGAGAACCAAACTTTCCTGAGGTGTCCTTGGGCCAGCCCCAAGCATCAGGCCATCTGCCAAGGGACAGTGAGACAAAGCAGAAGGACAGGTGGCCTGGGGACATCCTGGCCAGGTCTGGAAGCCCCAGACTGGCCCTAAACTGTGGTTTTTCACATGGCCACCAGAGGGCACCCCAAGCCAGTGTATCTCAGAGTCTGGGCCAGGTCCTGGGGGACAGAGTGAAGGGAGTGGTTTTAGAAACTTACATGTCTCGTGGATCACTTCTCAAGTTGTGCCCTCTCTGGGGAGACAGGAATGTGATGGGATCCCCTCACTGTTGTATCTTGAATACATGCTGCTGCTTCATCCTCTGGGGTCATGGCTCTGTCCCTGTGTGGGAGGGGCCTCTTCCATTCCCTGACTAGGAAACCACACTCCATTTAGAAAAGAACTGAGAGGCTAAGTCAGCACTGGGTAACGTTTTGACTCCATTCACGGCTTTTTCTTTTCTTCTCTCCAGAAGGACTTTTGTGCAGAAATGGATCTTTTCTTGCTGTGTTTGTCCTAATTGGAAGGCAGCTCCAGGAGACCTGTGAAATGTTGGGGGGACTGGACCCCAAGGGAGGGAGTCCCAGGCTATGCACTTTAGGATTCCTCCTCCAGGGAGAGCAACCTCATCCCCAATCCTGACCACCCTCCTGGCTCATGATCTCCTGTTTGGCTTCCACAGGCTGGGACTTCTCTGGCTTCCCTCTGCCCACACTCTCCCTGACTCAAGTGTCCCCAACACAAGTGGCTTCATTTTTCTCTCAACTCAGGGAACTTGCTCAACTTCTGTAAAAGTCCCCACTTAGTGCTAGAAGCTTGCTGATGGCATGTTTTTTTTGTTTGTTTTTTTGAGACGGAGTTTCACTCTTGTTACCCAGGCTGGAGTGCAATGGCACGATCTTGGCTCACCGCAACCTCTGCCTCCTGGGTTCATGCAATTCTCCTGCCTCAGCCTCCTGAGTAGCTGGGATTACAGGCATGCGCCACTGTGCCCAGCTAATTTTTTGTATCTTTAATAGAGATGGGGTTTCACCATGTTGACCAGGATGGTCTCGATCTCTTGACCTCGTGATCCACCCGCCTCGGCCTCCCAAAGTGCTGGGGCTACAGGCTTGAGCCACCGCACCCAGCCGATGGCATGTTTTAAAACTTTGATTCAAATAACCTTTTAATACTTGAATATTTTAAGTTTTATACATAGTTTCTAATTTTTTTCCTAACAGATTCAGATACCTAATAAGATCCTAGAATGGCACCATTTTGTCTTTCACTAAGTGCCTGGCTCTGCTCTCTCAGGAGTGGGTTCTGAGGTCTCTGGACTACAGGATATTCCGAAGGTCAGGAAGAAGCCCGGCCTAAGGATGAGGGGCAGGGGGATGACCTCCTTCCTCGAGCAGGCAGAAGCACAGCACCACCTGCTGCCCCCTCTGCCAGCACCTGTGTGGGAGCCCAGGCATCCTTTGTAACCCTGCATTACCAGCAGGCTGAAAGAAAACAGAAGCGTGGAGGCCACCAGTTATTTTCAACAAATTAACCTGTAAACAATTCCCTCACTTTTTCAGAAAAAGGAGGTTGGGGCAAGGAGAGGGGAGAAGGGAGATGAAACCCAGAGCCGAGTTTCCAGAAAATCCTCAGGAGAAAAGGATGCAGCTGCCCAGGGGAGGGAAGCAGGATCACACTCAGGAAAGTGTGTGGGGTCCTGGATGACACCAACACCCAGTGCAGTTCTGTCTGGTGACCTCTCCCAAGGTGGGGAAGGTGAGTGTTCCCTGGATGTCCATGGGCAGATCCTGCTGAGCATGCAGCATGTTGGGGAGTCTGCCACTGGAGCCATTCTCCTCCACTCCAGGCAAGGCAAGGCAAGGCAAGGCAAGACAAAACAATTCCAGGCAAAGAAATTGCAGGAAAGGCAATTTCAGGCAAGGCAAAGCAAGACAAGGCAGGGAAAGGAAATTCGAGGCAAGGCAATTGCAGGTAAGGCAAGGCAAGGTAATTCCAGGGAACGTAACTCCAGGCAAGGCAAGGCTATTCCAGGCAAGGCAATTCCAGGCAATGCAAGGTAAGGCAAGGCAAAAAATTTCAGGCAAGGCAAGACCAATCCAGGCAAGGCAAGGCAATTCCAGGGAAGGCAATTCAAGGCAAGGCAAGGGAACGCAATTCCAGGCAAGGCAACTCCAGGCAAGGTAAGACAAGGCAATTCCAGGCAAGGGAAGGCAAGGCATTTCCAGGCAAGGCAAGCCAAGGTAAGGCAAGGCCTAGCAATTCCAGGCAAGGCAAGAAAAGGCAAGAAAATTCCAGTCAAGCAAGGCAAGACAACATAATTCCAGGCAAGGCAAGGCAAAGCAGGGCAATTCCAGTAGAGACTATTCCAGGCCAGGCAAGGCCAGGCAAGGCAAGGCAAGGCAAGGCCAGGCCAGGCAAGGCAAGGCAAGGCAAGGCAAGGCAAAATTCCAGGTAAGGCGAGGCAAGGAAATTCCAGCAAAGCCAAATCCAGGCAATGCCAGGCAAGGCAATTTCAGGCAAGGCAACACAGGGTAAGGCAATTCCAGGCAAGGGAAAGCAAATCTATTCCAGGCAAGGCAATTCTAGGCAATGCAAGGCAAGGCAAGTCAAACAAATTCCAGCAAGGAACTTCCAGGCAAGGTCATTCCAGGCAAGGCAATTTCAGGCAAGGCAATGCAATGCAATGCAAGGCAATGCAATGCAATGCAGGCAAGACGGGGCAAGGCAATTCCAGACAAGCTAATTTCAGACAAGGAAAGGCAAGGCAATTTCAGGCAAGGCAAAACAAGGCAAAAAAGGGCCATTCCAAGCAAGGCAATTTCGGGGAAGGCAAGGCAAGGCAAGACAAGACAAGGCAAGGCAATTCCAGACAAAGTAATTCCAGGAAAGGCAAGGCAATTCACCTGGAATTGCCTTGCCTGGAATTGCCTTGCCTTGCCTTGACTGGAATTGGGTTGCCTGGAATTGCCTTGACCTGCCTTTTTCTGCCTTGCCTGGCCTGGAATGCCATTCTGGCAATTGCCTTGCCTGGAATTGCCTTGCCTGTAATTGCCTTGCCTGGAATTGCATTACCTTGCTTTGCCTTGCCTTGTTTTGCCTGGAATTGCCTGGCCTAGAATTGCATTGTCTTGCCTTACCTTGCCTTGCCTGGAATTGCCTTTCCTGGAATTACCTTGTCTGGAATTGCCTTGCCTTGTCTTGCCTGGTATTTTCTTGCTTGGAATTGTGTTGCATTGCATTGCCTTGCCTTGCCTTGCCTGAAATTGCCTTGCCTGAAATTGCCTTGCCTGGAATGACCTTGCTTCTCCTTGCCTTTCCTTGCCTTGCCTGGAATTTCCTTGCTGGAATTTGTTTGCCTTGCCTTGCCTTGCATTGCCTAGAATTGCCTTGCCTGGAATAGATTTGCCTTCCCTTGCCTGGAATTGCCTTACCCTGCATTGCCTTGCTTTCTTGGAATTGCCTTGCCTGATATTGCCTTTCCCTGCCTTGTCTTATCTTGCCTAGCCTGGACTTGCCTTTCCTGCAATTGCCTTGCCTGGAATTGCTTTGACTTGCATTGCCATGCCTGGAATTGAAACACCTGGAATTGCCTTGCCTTGCCTTACCTTACCTGGAATTGCCTTGCTTGGAATTGCATTGCATTACCTTGCTTCTCCTTGCCTGGAATTGCCCTGCCTTGCCTTCCCTGGAATAGCCTTGACTGAAATTGCCTTGTTTCAAGTTGCCGTGGCTTGCCTTTCCTCACCTGGAATTTCCTTGCCTAGAATTTCCTTGCCCTGCTTTGCATTTCTTTGCCTTGCCTTGCATTAGTGGGAATTGCCTTGCCTTGCCTGGAATTGCCTGGCCTAGAATTGCATTGCCTTGCCTTACTTTGCTTTGCCTGGAATTGTTTCCTTTGCCTTTCCTGGAATTGCCTTGTCTGGAATTGCCTTGCCTTGCCTGAAAACACCTTGGCTGGAATTGCCCTTTTTTGCCTTGCCTCACCTTGCCTCAAATTGCCTTGCTTGGAATTTCCCTGCCTTGCCTTGCCTGGAATTACCCTGCATTGCCTTGCCTTTTCTTACCTCAAATTACCTTGCCTGGAATTGGCCTGCCTTGCCTTGTTTTACCTTGCCTGGAATTGCCTTACCTGGAATTGCCATGCCTTGCCTTGCCTGAAATTTTCTTGCCTTGCCAGGAATTTTCTTGCATTGCCTTTCTTTGCCTATCCTGGACTTGCCTTGCCTTGGCTTGCCTTGCCTTGCCTGGAATTGCTGTGTCTAGATTTGCCTTGCCTTGCCTTGCCTGCCATGCCTGGATTTCCCTTGCTTGCAATTGCCTTGCCTAGCTTTGCCTGAAATTTACTTGCCTGGAATTATCTTGCATTGACTTGCCTTGCCAGAAATTTTTTTGCCTTGCCTTTCCTCGCATTCCCTTGCCTTGCCTTGTCTTGCCTTTCCTGTAATTGCCTTGCCTTGCCTGGAATTTTCTAGCCTAAAATTGCCTTTTCTTGTCTTGCTTGGAGTTGCCTTGCCTGGAATTGTGCTCCCTTGTCTTGCCTTGAATTGCCTTCCCTGGAATTGTCTTGCCTTGCCTGAAATTGAGTTGCCTGGATTGGATTTGCCTTGCCTTGCATTGCCTGGAATTTCCTTGCATTGCCTGGAATTGCCCTGCATGAAATATCCTTGCCTTGACTTGCCCTTCATTGCCTTGCCTTGCCTGGAATTTCCTTGCCTGGAATTGCCTTGCCTTGCCTTGCCTGGAGTTACCTTCCCTGGAATTACCTTGTCTTGCCTTACCTGCAATTGCCTTGCCTTGAATTTCCTTTCCCTGCCTTGTCTTGCCTTGCCTTGCCTGAAATTGCCTTTCCTGTAATTGCCTTGCCTGGGATTGCAATGTCGTGCCTTGCCTTGCCTGGCATTGCCTTCTCTTGCCTTGCCTTGCATTGCATTGCCTAGAATTGACTTGGCTGGAATTACCTTGCCTTGCATTGCCTTGCCTTGCCTTGAATTGCCTTCCCTGGAATTGCCTTGCCTGAAACTGCTTTGCCTGGATTGGCCTTGCCTTGCCTTGCCTGGAATTTTTTGCCTTTCTTTTCCTTGCATTGCCTGGAATTGCCTTGCCTGGAATAGCCTTGCCTTGCTTTGCCTGGAATTGCCTTGCCCTTCATTGCCTTGCCTTGCCTGGAATTGCCTTGCCTTGCCTTGCCTGGAGTTACCTTCCCTGGAATTACCTTGCCTTGCCTTACCTGCAATTGCCTTGCCTCGAATTTCCTTTCCCTGCCTTGTCTTGCCTTGCCTTGCCTTGCCTGAAATTGCCTTTTTTGTAATTGCCTTGCCTGGGATTGCATTGCCTTATCTTCCCTTGCCCTGCCTTGCCTGGAATTGCCTTGTCTTGCCTTGCCATGACTCAAATTGCTTCATTTCCAATTTCCTTGCCTTGACTTTCCTCACCTGGAATTGCCTTGCCTTGTGTTGCCTTGCCTGGATTGTCCTTGCCTTCCCTGGAATTGCCTTGCCTTGCCTGAAATTGCCTTGCCTGGATTGTCCTTGCCTCCACTTGCCTTGCCTTGACTTGCCTTGCCTTTAATTCTCTTTCCTGGAATTTTTTGCCTTTTGTTACCTTGCATTGCCTGGAATTGCCTTGCCTGGAATAGCCTTGCCTTGCCTTGCCTGGAATTGCCTTGCCTGGAATAGCCTTGCCTTGCCTTGCCTGAAATTTCCTGGCCTAGAATTGCATTGCCTTGCCTTACCTTGCCTTGCCTGGAATTGTCTTGCCTGGAATTGCCTATTTTTGCCGTTCCTCAAATTAACTTGTCAGAAATTGCCTTGCCTTGTCTTGTCTTGCCTTGCCTGGAATTGCCTTGGCTAAAATTGCGCTTTTTTGCCTTGCGTTGCCTTGCTTGAAATTCCCTCTCCTTTTCTTATCTAAAATTACCTTGTCTGGAATTGCCTTGCCTTTTCTTGCCTGGAATTTCCTTGCTGGGAATTGCATTGCATTGCATTGCATTGCCTTGCCTGAATTTAGTCAGGCATTGTGGCACACACCTGTAGTCCTAGCTATTGTGGAGGCTGACAAAGGAGGATGGCTTGAGCCTAGCAGTTAGAGGCTGCAGTGATCCATGATGGAGCCACTGTGCTCCAGCCTGGGTGACAGAGCAAGGCTCTGTGCATCTCTAAAATAACCCCCCCAAGTCATGCCTTGTCTGCATCCACACCATAACCACCCGTCTCACTGTAAAGGCTTCATGGCAGCAGCAGAGGACTCAGCATCTGAGCTGGACTTGGGGGCTAAAGATCACCAGTTGTGAGCACCCTCTGAGCCTCTCTCCTCTTTCCCACTCTTTCTGGCAGGTCAAGGTGCTGCTGTACTTCCTGCAGCTGGAGGCCATCCCTGCCCCAGACAGTAAGAGACAGAGCATCCTGTTCTCAACTGAAGTCTTAAGGCCCCTGTCCATCTCCAGAAGGCAGATAGACATCCCTAAAACCTCTGGATAATTAGACCATTGTAGAGTGAGAACCAAACTTTCCTGAGGTGTCCTTGGGCCAGCCCCAAGCATCAGGCCATCTGCCAAGGGACAGTGAGACAAAGCAGAAGGACAGGTGGCCTGGGGACATCCTGGCCAGGTCTGGAAGCCCCAGACCTGCCCTAAACTGTGGTTTTTCACACGGTCACCCGAGGGCACCCCAAGCCAGTGTATCTCAGAGTCTGGGCCAGGTCCTGGGGGACAGAGTGAAGGGAGTGGTTTTAGGAACTTACATGTCTCCTGGATCACTTCTCAAGTTGTGCCCTCTCTGGGGAGACAGGAATGTGATGGGATCCCCTCACTGTTGTATCTTGAATAAATGCTGCTGCTTCATCCTCTGGGGTCATGGCTCTGTCCCTGTGTGGGAGGGGCCTCTTCCATTCCCTGACTAGGAAACCACACTCCATTTAGAGAAGAACTGAGAGGCTAAGTCTGCACTGGGTAACGTTTTGACTCCATTCACGGCTTTTATTTTATTCTTTCCAGAAGGACTTTTGTGCAGAAATGGATCTTTTCTTGCTGTGTTTGTCCTAATTGGAAGGCAGCTCCAGGAGGCCTGTGAAATGTTGTGGGACTGGACTTCAGAAGAGGGAGTCCCAGGCTATGCACTTTAGGATTCCTCCTCCAGGGAGAGCAACCTCATCCCCAATCCTGACCGCCCTCCTGGCTCACGCTCTCCTGTTTGGCTTCCACAGGCCAGGACTTCTCTGGCTTCCCTCTGCCCACACTCTCCCTGCCTCGTGTCCCCAGCACAGGTGGCTTCATTTTTCTCTCAACTCAGGGAACTTGCTCAACTTCTGTAAAAGTCCCCACTTAGTGCTAGAAGCTTGCTGATGGCATGTTTTAGAACTTTGATTCAAATAACCTTTAATACTTGAATATTTTAAGATTTATACATAGTTTCTAATTTTTTTCCTAACAGATTCAGATACCTAATAAGATCCTAGAATGGCACCATTTTGTCTTTCACTAAGTGCCTGGCTCTGCTCTCTCAGCAGTGGGTTCTGAGGTCTGTGGACTACAGGATATTCAGAAGGTCAGGAAGAAGCCCAGCCTAAGGATGAGGGGCAGGGGGATGGCCTCCTTCCTCAAGCAGGCAGAGGCACAGCACCACCTGCCACTCCCTCTGCCAGCACCTTTGTGTGGGAGCCCAGGCATCCTTTGTAACCCTGCATTACCAGCAGGCTGAAAGAAAACAGAAGCGTGGAGGCCACCACTTATTTTCAACAAATTAACCTGTAAACAATTTCCTCACTTTTTTAAAAAGAGGAGGTTGAGGCAAGGAGAGGGGAGAAGGGAGATGAAACCTAGATCTGAGTTTCCAGAAGATCCTCAGGAGAAAAGGATGCAGCTGCCCAGTGGAGGGAAGCAGGATCACACTCAGGAAAGTGTGTGGGGTCCTGGATGACATCAACACCCAGTGCAGTTCTGTCTGGTGACCTCTCCCAAGGTGGGGAAGGTGAATGTTCCCTGGATGTCCATGGGCAGATCCTGCTGAGCATGCAGCATGTTGGGGAGTCTGACACTGGAGCCATTCTCCTCCACTCCAGGCAATTCCAGGCAAGGCAAGGCAAGGCAAGACAAAACAATTTCAGGCAAGGCAATCCCAGACAAGGCAAGGCAAGGCAGGGCAAGAAAAGGCAATGCCAGGCAAGGCAAGGCAAGGAAATTGCAGGAAAGGCAATTTCAGGCAAGGCAAGGCAAGACAAGGCAGGGAAAGGAAATTCGAGGCAAGGCAATTGCAGGTAAGGCAAGGCAAGGTAATTCCAGGCAAGGCAAGGCAAGGAAATTCCAGGCAAGGCAAGGCAATGAAGGGAAAGGCAATTCCAGGGAAAGCAAGGCAAGGCTATTCCAGGCAAGGTGATTCCAGGCAATGCAAGGTAAGGCAAGGCAAGAAATTCCAGGCGAGGCGAGGCGAGGCGAGGCGAGGCGAGGCGAGGCGAGGCGAGGCGAGGCGAGGCGAGGCGAGGCGAGGCGAGGCGAGGCGAGGCGAGGCGAGGCGAGGCGAGGCGAGGCGAGGCGAGGCGAGGCGAGGCGAGGCGAGGCGAGGCGAGGCGAGGCGAGGCGAGGCGAGGCGAGGCGAGGCGAGGCGAGGCGAGGCGAGGCGAGGCGAGGCGAGGCGAGGCGAGGCGAGGCGAGGCGAGGCGAGGCGAGGCGAGGCGAGGCGAGGCGAGGCGAGGCGAGGCGAGGCGAGGCGAGGCGAGGCGAGGCGAGGCGATTCCAGGGAAGGCAAGGGAACCCAATTCCAGGCAAGGCAAGACAAGGCAATTCCAGGCAAGGGAAGGCAAAGTAAGGCAATTTGAGGCAAGGCAAGGAAAGGCAACTCAAGGCAATTCCATGCAAGGCAAGGCAAGGCAAGACAATTCCAGGCAAGGCAAGCCAAGGCAAGGCAAGGCCTAGCAATTCCAGGCAAGGCAAGAAAAGGCAAGGCAATTCCAGGCAAGAAAATTCCAGTCAAGCAAGGCAAGATGAGATAATTCCAGACAAGGCAAGGTAGGGCAATTCCAGTAAAGATGATTCCAGGCAAGGCAAGGCAAGGCAAGGCAATTCCAGGCAAGTGAAGTCAAGTGAAGTCAAGTCAAGTCAAGTGAAGTCAAATCAAGTCAAATCAACTGAAGTCAAGTCAAGTGAAGTCAAGTCAAGTGAAGTCAAGTCAAGTCAAGTGAAGTCTAGTCAAGTCAAGTCAAGTCAAGTGAAGTCTAGTCAAGGAAGTCAAGTCAAGTGAAGTCAAGTCAAGTGAAATCAAGTCAAGGCAAGTGAAGTCAAGTCAAGTGAAGTCTAGTCAAGTCAAGTCAAGTCAAGTCAAGTGAAGTCAAGTCAAGGAAGTCAAGTCAAGTGAAGTCAAGTCAAGTGAAATCAAGTCAAGGCAAGTGAAGTCAAGTCAAGTGAAGTCTAGTCAAGTCAAGTCAAGTGAAGTCAAGTGAAGTCAAGTCAAGGAAGTCAAGTCAAGTGAAGTCAAGTCAAGTGAAGTCAAGTGAAGTGAAGTGAAGTCAAGTCAAGTCAAGTCAAGTCTAGTCAAGTCAAGTCAAGTCTAGTCAAGTCAAGTCAAGTGAAGTCTAGTCAAGTCAAGTCAAGTCAAGGGAAGTCAAGTCAAGGAAGTCAAGTCAAGTGAAGTCAAGTCAAGGAAGTCAAGTCAAGTGAAGTCAAGTCAAGTGAAATCAAGTCAAGTCAAGTGAAATCAAGTCAAGGCAAGTGAAGTCACATCAAGTGAAGTCTAGTCAAGTCAAGTGAAGTCAAGTCAAGTGAAGTCAAGTCAAGGAAGTCAAGTCAAGTCAAGTCAAGTCAAGTCTAGTCAAGTCAAGTCAAGTCAAGTCAAGTCAAGTCAAGTCAAGTCAAGGGAAGTCAAGTCAAGTCAAGTCAAGTGAAGTCAAGTGAAGTCAAGTGAAGTCAAGTCAAGTGAAGTGAAGTGAAGTGAAGTCAAGTCAAGTCCAGTCCAGTCCAGTGAAGTCAAGTCAAGTCAAGTCCAGTCCAGTCCAGTTTAGGCTAGGAAATTCCAGGCAATGAAATTCCAGGCAATGCAAGGCAAGGCAAGGCAATGCAAGGAAATTCCAGGCAAGGTGAGGCAAGGGAAGGCAAGCAATGCAATTCCAGGAAAGGCAATTCCAGGCAAGGAAAGGCAAGGAAAGGCAAGACAAGGCAGGGAAAGGGAATTCCAGGCAAGGCAATTCCAGGTAAGGCGAGGCAAGGCAATTTCAGGCAAGACAACACAGGGTAAGGCAATTCCAGGCAAAGGAAGGCCAATCTATTCCAGGCAAGGCAATTCTAGGCAATGCAAGGCAAGGCAAGGCAAACAGATTCCAGCAAGGAAATTTCAGGCAAGGCAAGAAAGGCAAAAAGAGGCAAGGTCATTCCAGGCAAGGCAATTTCAGGCAAGGCAATTTCAGGCAAGGCAAGGCAATGCAATGCAATGCAATTCCAAGCAAGGAAATTCCAGGCAAGACAGGGCAAGGCAATTCCAGACAAGGTAATTTCAGACAAGAAAAGGCAAGGCAATTCCAGGCAAGGCAAAACAAGGCAAAAAGGGGCCATTCCAGGCAAGGCAATTTCAGACAAGGAAAGGCAAGGCAATTCTAGGCAAGGCAAGGCAAGACAAGGCAAGGCAATTCCAGACAGGGTAATTCCAGGAAAGGCAAGGCAATTCACCTGGAATTGCCTTGCCTAGAATTGCCTTGCCTTGCCTTGACTGGAGTTGGGTTGCCTGGAATTGCCTTGACCTGCCATTTTCTGCCTTGCCTGGCCTGGAATGCCATTCTGGCAATTGTCTTGCCTGTAATTGCCTTGCCTTCCATTGCCTGTAATTGCCTTGCCTGAAATCACATTACCTTGCTTTGCCTTGCCTTGTTTTGCCTGGAATTGCCTGGCCTAGAATTGCATTGTCTTGCCTTAACTTGCCTTGCCTGGAATTGCCTTTCCTGGAATTACCTTGTCTGAAATTACCTTGTCTGGAATTGCCTTGCCTTGTCTTGCCTGGTATTCTCTTGCTTGGAATTGCATTGCATTGCCTTGCCTTGCCTTGCCTTGACTGGAGTTGGGTTGCCTGGAATTGCCTTGACCTGCCATTTTCTGCCTTGCCTGGCCTGGAATGCCATTCTGGCAATTGTCTTGCCTGTAATTGCCTTGCCTTCCATTGCCTGTAATTGCCTTGCCTGGAATCACATTACCTTGCTTTGCCTTGCCTTGTTTTGCCTGGAATTGCCTGGCCTAGAATTGCATTGTCTTGCCTTACCTTGCCTTGCCTGGAATTGCCTTGCCTGGAATTGCCTTTCCTGGAATTACCTTGTCTGAAATTACCTTGTCTGGAATTGCCTTGCCTTGTCTTGCCTGGTATTCTCTTGCTTGGAATTGCATTGCATTGCCTTGCCTTGCCTTGCCTGGAATGACCTTGCCACTCCTTGCTTTTCCTTGCATTGCCTGGAATTTCCTTGCTGGAATTTGTTTGCCTTCCCTTGCCTTGCATTGCCTAGAATTGCCTTGCCTGGAATAGATTTGCCTTCCCTTGCCTGGAATTGCCTTGCCTGATATTGCCTTTCCCTGCCTTGTCTTGTCTTGCCTAGCCTGGACTTGCCTTTCCTGCAATTGCCCAGCCTGGAATTGCATTGCCTTGCCTTGCCTTGTTTTGCCTTGCCTGGAATTGCTTTGACTTGCATTGCCATGCCTGGAATTGAGATGCCTGGAATTGCCTTGCCTTGCCTTACCTGGAGTTGCCTTGCCTGGAATTGCATTGCATTACCTTGCTTCTCCTTGCCTGGAATTGCCCTGCCTTGCCTTTCCTGGAATAGCCTTGCCTGGAATTGCCTTGTCTTGCCTTGCCTTGACTGGAATTACCTTGTTTCAAGTTGCCTTGGCTTGCCTTTCCTCACCTGAAATTGCCTTGCCTAGAATTTCCTTGCCTTGCATTGCATTTCTTTGCCTTGCCTGGAATTGTCTTGCCTTGCATTAGCAGGAATTGCCTCACCTGGAATTGCCTTGCCTTGCCTGGAATTTCCTGGCCTAGAATTGCATTGCCTTGCCTTACTTTGCCTTGCCTGGAATTGTTTTTCCTTGCCTTTCCTGGAATTGCCTTGTCTGGAATTGCCTTGCCTTGTCTTGCCTTACCTGGAATTGCCTTGCCTTGCCTTGCCTATAAACGCCTTGGCTGGAATTGCCCCCCTTTTTTTCCCTTGCCTCACTTTGCCTCAAATTGCCTTGCTTGGAATTTCCCTGCCTTGCCTTGCCTCGAATTGCCTTGCCTGGAATTACCCTGTGTTGCCTTGCCTTTTCTTACCTTGAATTACCTTGCCTGGAATTGGCCTGTTTTGCCTTGTTTTACCTGGCCCGGAATTGCCTTACCTGGAATTGCCATGCCTTGACTTGCCTGAAATTGCCTTGCCTGAAATTTTCTTGCCTTGCTGGGAATTTTCTTGCATCGCCTTGCTTTGCCTAGCCTGGAATTGCCTTGCCTTGGCTTGCCTGGAATTGCCATGTCTAGAATTGCCTTGCCTTGCCTTGCCTGCCATGCCTGATTTCCCTTGCTTGCAATTGCCTTGCCTAGCTTTGCCTGAATTTTACTTGCCTGGAATTGTCTTGCATTGACTTGCCTTGCCAGAAATTTTCTTGCCTTGCCTTTCCTTGCATTCCCTTGCCTTGCCCTGTCTTGCCTTAAATTTTCTTGCCTTGCCTTTCCTTGCCTTCCCTTGCCTTGCCCTGTCTTGCCTTTCCTGTAGTTGCCTTGCCTTGCCTGGAATTGACTAGCCTAAAATTGCCTTTTCTTATCTTGCTTGGAGTTGCCTTGCCTGGAATTGCACTCCCTTGCCTTGCCTTGAATTGTCTTCCCTGGAATTGTCTTGCCTTGCCTGAAATTGAGTTGCCTGGATTGGACTTGCCTTGCCTTGCCTTGCCTCACCTGGATTTTTTTTGCCTTGCCTTGCCTTGCATTGCCTGGAATTGCCTTGCCTGGAATATCCTTGCCTTGCCTTGCCATTCACTGCCTTGCCTTGCCTGGAATTGCCTTGCCTTGCCTTGCCTTGCCTTGCCTTGCCTGGAGTTACCTTTCGTGGAATTACCTTGCCTTGCCTTACCTGCAATTGCATTACCTTGAATTTCCTTTCCCTGCCTTGTCTTGCCTTGCCTCACCTGAAATTGCCTTTCCTGTAATTTCCTTGCCTGGGATTGCATTGCCTTGCCTTGCCTTGCCTGGCATTGCCTTCTCTTGTCTTGCCTTGCATTGCCTAGAATTGCCTTGCCTGGAATTGACTTGGCTGGAATTGCCTTGCCTTGCATTGCCTTGCCTTGCCTTGAAATGCCTTCCCTGGAATTGCCTTACCTTGCCTGAAATTGCCTTGCCTGGATTGGCCTTGCCTTGCCTTTAATTTCCTTGCCTGGATTTTTTTTGCCTTTTTTTGTTTTGCATTGCCTGGAATTGCCTTGCCTGGAATAGCCTTGCCTTGCCTTGCCTGGAATTGCCTTGCCTTGCCTGAAATTGCCTTGGCTGAAATTGTGCTCTTTTGCCTTGCCTTGCCTTGCCTTGCTTGAAATTGCCTTTCCTTTCCTTGTCTGAAATTACCTTATCTGGAATTGCCTTGCCTTTTCTTGCCTGGAATTTCCCCTTGCTTGGAATTGCATTGCATTGCATTGCCTTGCCTTGCCTGGAATGACCTTGCATCTCCTTGCCTTTCCTTGCCTTGCCTGGAATTTCCTTGCTGGAATTTTTTTGCATTGCCTTGCCTTGCCTTGCATTGCCTGGTATTGCCTTGCCTGGAATAGCCTTGCCTTCCCTTGCCTGGAATTGCCTTACCCTGCATTGCCTTGCCTTGCCTAATATTGCCTTGCCTTGCCTAATATTGCCTTGCCTTGCCTAATATTGCCTTGCCTAATATTGCCTTGCCTTGCCTGGATTTGCCTTCCCTGGAATTGACTTGCCTTGCCTTACCTGGAATTGCCTTGCCTGGAGTTGCCTTTCCCTGCCTTGTCTTGCCTTGCCTAGCCTGGAATTGCCTTCCCTGCAATTGTCTAGCCTGGAATTGCATTGCTTTGCCTTGCCTTCTGTTACCTTCCCTGGAATTGCTTTGACTTGCATTGGCTTGCTTAGAATTGCCTGGAATTGACATGCCTAGAATTGCCTTGCCTTGTCTTACCTGAAATTGCCTTGCCTGGAATTGCACTTCATTACTTGCTTCTTTTTGCCTGGAATTGCCCTGACTTGCCTTCCCTGGAATAGCCTTGCCTGGAATTGCCTTGTCTTGACTTGCCTTGACTGGTATTGCCTTGTTTCAGATTTCCTTGCCTTGCCTTTCCTCACCTGAAATTACCTTGCCTAGAATTTCCTTGCCTTGCACTGCCTTGCCTTGCCTTGACCGGAATTGCCTTGCTGGAATTGCCTTGCCTTGTTTTAGCTAGAATTGTCTTGCCTGGAATTGCCTTTCCCTGCCTTGTCTTGCCTTGCCTGGCCTGGAATTGCCTTTCGGGCAATTGCCTTGCCTTGCCGTGCCTTGCCTGGAATTGCCTTGCCTTGCCTGGAATTGACTGGCCTAGAATTGCATTGCCTTGCCTTACTTTGCCTTGCCTGGAATTGTTTTTCCTTTCCTTTCCTGGAATTGCCTTGTCTGGAATTGCCTTGCCTTGTCTTGCTTTGCCTTGCCTGGAATTGCCTTGCCTTGCCTGAAAATGCCTTGGCTGGAATTCCCCTTTTTTGCCTTGTCTCGCCTTGCCTTGAATTATCTTGCTTAGAATTTCCCTGCCTTGCCTTGCCTCACATTGCCTTGCCTGGAATTACCCTGCTTTGCCTTGCCTTTTCCTACCTCGAATTACGTTGCCTGAAATTGGCCTGCCTTGCCTTGTTTTGCCTTGCCTGGAATTGCCATGCCTGGAGTTGCCATGCCTTGCCTTGCCTGTAATTGCCTTGCCTAAAATTTTCTTGCCTTGCCTGGAATTTTCTTACATTGCCTTGCCTTGCCTAGCCTGAAATTGCCCTGTCTGGAATTGTCTTGCCTTGGCTTGCCTTGCCTTGCCTGGAATTGCTGTGCCTAAAATTGCCTTGCCTTGCCTTGCCTGCTGTGCCTGGATTTCCCTTGCTTGCAATTGCCTTGCCTAGCTTTGCCTGAAATTTACTTGACTGGAATTGCCTTGCATTGACTTGCCTTGCCAGAAATTTTCTTGCCTTGCCTTTTCTTGCCTTCTCTTGCCTTGTCTTATCTTGCCTTACCTGTAATTGCCTTGCTTTGCCTTGCCTTCCCTTGCTTGGAATTGCCTTTCCCAGAATTGCCTTGCCTTGCCTTTCCTTGGATTGCGTTGCCTGGAATTGCTGTGCCTGGAATTGCCTTGCCTTGCCTTGCCTGGAATGGTCTTTACTGGAATTGCCCTGCCTTGCCCTGCCTGGATTGTCTTGCCTGGAATTACCTTGTCTTGTCTTGCTTGACTGGAATTTTCTTGCCTTGAATTGCCTTGCCTTGCCATGCCTTGTCTTGCCTTTCCTGGAATTGCCTTGACTTGCCTTGCCTTGGCTTGCTTTGTCTGGAATTTTTTTGCCTTTCCTTGCATGGAATTGTCTTGAGTTGCCTTTCCTTGCCTTGTCTGGAATTTCTTTGCCTGGAATTTTTTTTTGCCTTGCCTTGCCTTGCCTTACATGGAATTGCCTTGCCTGGAATTGCCTTGCCTTGCCTGGAACTGCCTTGCCTTGCCTTGCCTTGCCTGGAGTTACCTTTCCTAGAATTGCCTTGCCTTGCACTCCTCTCTGCTTTTGGACTTGGTGAGGCAGGGAGCAGAAAATACAAAAATTAGCAGGATGAGGTGGCACTTGCCTGTATACCCAGGTACTGTTGACACCGAGGCAGGAGAATTGCTTGAAACCAGGAGGCAGAGGTGTAGTGAGCCAAGTTTGGGCCACTGCACTCTAGCCAGAATGACTGCTCAACACTCCAGCTCAAATAAATAAGAAATAAATAAATATAAGCCTGTAATTCTATCACTTTGGGAGGCTCTGGTAGGTAGTTCACCTGAAGTCAGGAGTTCAAGATCAGCCTGGCCAATATGGGGAAACCCCATCTCTACCAACTATATAAATACTAGCTGGGTATTGTGGCATGTGCCTGTAGTCTCAGCTGCTCAGGAAGGTGAGACAGGAGAATTACTTGAACCCAGGAGGCAGAGGTTGCAGTAAGCCAAGATCACACCACTGCACTTCAGCCTGGGCGACAGAACCAGACTCCATCTCAAAATAAATTAATAAATAAAATTAAAAATTAAGAAAACTGTAGTAAGATTGCAGTCGTGCAGCAGAAGCATGCTAGTCCTATCCAGGTAGTGAAGGCAGACTTCATACACAAATCTCACAAGAACTTTTATACCCACCCCTGAAAGAAAGCCCTGATTGCCTTCCAAAGAAGCAGTACATGGACAAATGCATGGGCTGTCCCAAACAGCACTGGAAGGATTAATAGAAAACAGGGAGTGACATGTTCAGCCCTTGAGGCCAAAATGCCCTTTTTCAGAGCAGCTGCCAAAAGACAGTGAGCAGGATCGGGTTGGAGGTCACCTGTGGGTGAATGGGAGAATGGTCAGATCTGGGCAGGGGTGTAGGAGCCTGGGCATCCTCACTGGAACAGAACAGAGCTGCTCCATGATGCTCAGCTGACAGGCAGAGCCTTGCAAATCCAAGTTCTCATGGTACAAAGAGGCCAGCCAAGGCAAGGACAAAGACAGGCATGCACAGGAATGGTTTCCTGGAGGCCAGGCCCAGTTACATCTCTCAAATGGGACCAGATTGATAGGAAGAGCAGCTGCTTTGGGCAACTGAGGTCGCTTCTGGGTGAGCTCCAAAACTAGATGGTGCCAGGGTCCCTGAACCAGGCAGCTGGACTGGACATCTCATGGTCCTGTATTCCAGGAAACAGCATCTCAGCACTTGTCTGGCCAGTTCTCCAAAAGAACCATCCACATGCCATCTTTCCATTTCCCCCCATTCACAGACTGGGCAGGGCCTGACCAGAAAGTCACCCTTAGGGGTTTCGGTCACTGAAAATCGGAGCCTGGCAGTGAGGAAGTGATGTTAACATGTGACTCTGGGCCAGGTGCTGCCTCATGCTGTAAATTCAGTGCTTTTGAGAAGCTGAGCTGGGAGGATTACTTGACATCAGCAGTTCAAGACCAACCTGAGGAACATAGATGTCTACCAAAAAATAAAAATAAAAATAAAAATTACCCAGCTTTGGTGACATACACCTGGAGTCCCAGCTACTCAGGAGGCTGAGGTGGCTGGAGCTCAGGAGTTCAAAGCTGTAGCTCTGATGTTGCCACTGCACTCCAACATGAAAGACAGAGTGAGGCCATGTCCTGAAAAAGGAACAAACATGCTAGGCATAAAAGAAACATACCTGAAAATGGCTGGGCCTGTGGCTCATGCCTGTAATCCCACAATTTTGAGAGGCTGAGGTGAGTGGATCACCTGACATCAGGAATTCAAGAGCAGCCTGGCCAACATGGTGAAACCCCATCTCTACTAAAAGTAAAAAAATTAGCCGGGCATGGTGGCAGGCACCTGTCATCCCAGCTACTCAGGACTCTGAGGCAGGAGAATGGCTGGAACCTGGGAGACGGATGTTGCAGTGAGCTGAGATCTTGCCATTGCACTGCAGCCTGGGTGAAAGAGCAAGACTTCATCTAAAAAAAAAAAACAACAACATACCGGAAAATCATGAAAGCTGTTTATGACAAAGCCATGCCTAACCTACTACATAATGAGGAAACATTGAAAGTATTTCCTCTGTAGAGAGGAACAACACAAGGATGCCCATTCTCACCACTGCTATTCAACATCACACAATCAGGCAAGAAGAAAAAATAAAAG
Source organism: Saguinus oedipus (assembly GCA_031835075.1). Classification (NCBI taxonomy): domain Eukaryota; kingdom Metazoa; phylum Chordata; class Mammalia; order Primates; family Cebidae; genus Saguinus; species Saguinus oedipus. Next base: position 93,993,335 of record CM063183.1, on the reverse strand, counting down.
GCATCCACATTGGAAAAGAGGACATCAAATTATCCTTATCTGATGAAGATATCATCTTGGATTTAGAAACATGTACAGGTCCACCAGAAAACCCCTAGAGTTGATCAATAAATAAATAGTTATTGCAGGATACAGAATCAATGTACCAAAATCAGCAGCGTTTCCATACACCAATAATGGTCTAGTTGGGAAGGAAATTAAGAAGGCAATCCCATTTACAGTAGCAACAAAATGAAAAAAGATATGCCACAGAATAAATTTGACAAGGAGTTTGAAGATTTCTACAAGAAAAACTACAAAACACTGATGAAAAATTTTAATAAGACAGAAAGAAATGGACAATCATCCCATGCTAATGGATGGAAGAAACTCATAGCATTAAAATGACCGAACTGCTCAAAGCAGCCTAGAGATTCAATACAACCCCTGCCAAAATACCAGTGTCATCACTCACGGAATTGGAAAATCATACAGTTCATATGGAACCAAAAAAGAGCTCAAATAGTCAAAGCCTTCCTCAGCAAATAGAAAAAAACTAGAGGCATCCCATTTCACTACAAATTAGAAGGACAAAATTTTTGACAAGTGCGTGGTAACTAAGACAGCATGGTGCTAGCAGGAAAAGAGACACATAGATCAATGGGACACATGACGGAGCCCAGAAAGACAGCCACATATTCACAGCCAATTGATCTTCGACACAGCTGATAGAAACACACACTGGGAAAAGGACACCCTCTTCAGTGAATGGTACTGGGAGGGCTGGATAGCCACATGCAAAAGGATGAAACTGGAAACTTTTTATCTCACTGTATACAAACATGACCTCCAGATAGATCCGAGACTTGAACGCAAGATACAAAACTAGAAAAATATTAGAACGAAACCTCAAGAAAACTCTTCTGGATCTTGTTTAGCGGAGCCGCCTAACTTTGGCAGGTGTACAGGCTGAGGAGGCAGTATGTGCATCACGGGGAGAGGAAGAAGATGGGTTAGAAAGGGCTCCAGCCAGGCTCCAGGTGGAAGTGGTGGGTAAGGAAACCCCTGTGGCTGAGTGTGCTGTTGTGCCCTGGGCTGGCTGTCTTGGAGCAGAAGATGAGGCCTGGGCTGCAGCTGAAGCAGCTGGACAGGAATATCGACGAACCCGCCTCAAGGTGTGGGTTCCCTGCTGCTGTCCATGAAGGACCACAGGTTTGGGCTGAGTGATGGCTGCAGCCATAACGGCAAGTTTTCGTAGTGAGGTGCGACCACTGACCCTTGGTCTGGCCAGGGAGGTGATGAGAGAGGCAGAAGATGGGTTAGAAAGGGTCCCAGCCAGGGCTGCAGCCCAGTTCAATTTTTTTTTGGTGGGGGGGCTCAAGGCTAAAGCAGCTGGATCTGAATACGGACGAGCCCGCTTCACGCCACGGGTTCCCTGCTGCTGTCCATGAAGGACCACAGGTTTGGGCTGGGTGGTGGCTGCAGCGGTCACGGGAAGTTTCAGTACTGAAGTGGGACCACTGATCATCAGTCTGGCCAGGGCGGTGATGAGAGAGGCAGAAGATGGGTTAGAAAGGGTCCCAGCCAGGCTCGAGGTAGACGTGGTGGGTAAGGAAACCCCTGCAGCTGAGTGGGCTGTGGTGCCCTGGGCTGGCTGTGTTGGAGCAGAAGATGAGGCCTGGGCTGCAGCTGAAGCAGCTGGATGGGAAGATGGATGAGGTTGCTTCAAGACGTGGGTTCCCTGCTGCTGTCCATGAAGGACCACAGGTTTGGGCTGGGTGGTGGCTGCAGTGGTCATGGGAAGTTTCAGTACTGAAGTGGGACCACTGATCGTCAGTCTGGCCAGGGCGGTGATGAGAGAGGCAGAAGATGGGTTAGAAAGAGTCCCAGCCAGGCTCGAGGTGGAAGTGGTGGGTAAGAAAACCCCTGGAGCTGAGTGTGCTGCAGTGCCCTGCGCTGGCCGTGTTGGAGCAGAAGATGAGGCCTGGGCTGCAGCTGAAGCAGCTGGATGGGAATATGAATGAACCCGCTTCAAGGTGCGGGTTCCCCACTGCTGTCCATGAAGGACCACAGGTTTGGGCTGGGGGATGGCTGTAGCGATAGCGTCAAGTTTCTGTAGTAAGGAGAAACCACTGACCCTGTCTTGCCAGGGTGGTGGTGTGAGGGGCAGAAGATGGGTTAGAAATGGTCCCAGCCAGGCTCGAGGTGGAAGTGGTGGGTAAGGAAACCCCTGGAGCTGAGTGTGCTGTGGTGCCCTTGTCTGGCCGTGTTGGAGCAGATGATGAGGCCTGGACTGAGTTCTGGGAATGTGCAGATGTGGCAGGAAGGGTGTCTGAGGAGGAAAATAGGGGGCCTGCTGACCTGCGCTTCCTCCCAGACACAGGAGGTCTAGAGGGGGACCCTGCAGCAGATGCTTGGAGGGCTACAGGGTCCAGGCCATCTTGGGACTTGCGTCTCTCCTGCTGTGCATCTGTACTGGATGCTTTAGGGACAGCAGGCAGAGAAGACGTCCCTGTTGCCGGTGAGGACAAAGCATGGGACAGCAGTGAGGCTCTGCACTCCCAGAGGGACTTTTCCTCACCCCGCAGGAAACTATTAAGCCACATGATTTCGGCCTTTTTCTCCAGGTCCACGTCTTCAGCGGTGACCCGGAACCCCAGCTGTAAGGGAGATGGCAGCCTCAGAGGCTCCCCTCGCCTGCGTGGCAGCAGAGGGAACTTTCGTCTATGAGGCCTAGAGGCCTGAGATATCGGGGAGCCACTCCTGGGGGCCGGTTTCTCCCCAGGTGCTGAATCTGCTGCTTTTTCACACTGGGCCTGACCCTGAGAGACAGGCTGAGGGCTGACCTCACTCACTGTCTTTGAAGAAGTGAGGGGCAGCCGGCAGTGGGATGAGGCTGGCCCCTTCCTCCTCTTTAGCCACGGGAAGCCTCCCGTGGAGCTGTAGGAGCTGGCAATGGCATTGCGGTTGGAGATCCCGGAGGGCTGGGCTGTCTGGTCAGATGGGATTTCTGACCTCTGGGTATGGAGGTCTCTCTGCAGGGGCCCGGGCCTGGCTACGGAGGGAGAGAGGCCTCCACTGTCCCGCAGGGGTCTAAATGCAGACCCTGCATCCCTGGTCCCCTCAGGGCCCCCTTTCTGATCATGGGGCTTCTCTTGGACTCTGGGGTCCTTGTCCTCCTCCGGCATCCCTCCTCCACTCTCTATGATGGCCCTCTACACGATCTCTGGATGGGAGTGTGGGGTAGAGCTGGGTGTTCTGGGCCACAAAAAGGCGATTACCTCCTCCAGGGCCTCTCTGACAGTCCTTAGGGCACTGGCTTGCTGCGGTACCTGTGCCTCAAATTAAAGGCGGGATCGCCGGACAGAACACAGGGCTTGTAGGATACAGAAATCCTTGGAGTTGTTTTGACACCAGGCTGAACAAGTGTCTGGGTACCTGTAGGAAGGCTTGCCACTCCGTTTAGGGGCAGGAGCAACAGAGAGATCCCACAAGAAAAGTCAAGTGAGGGATGCGGGCAGCAGGCTCAAGGCAACTGAGTCCTACTGCCCTGTCCTCGGCCCCGGGAAGGGACCGGGACAGGGATAAAGGGCACAGAGTGCCCAGGTAACCGCTCCTGGGAGCAGTGGGGTATTTTCGGATCCTTGAACTGTCGAAAGCTGAGCTCTGATTGTCCTCTTGTCCGCTGCCAACTGGCGAAGAAAGCACTCTCCTGTTGCCAGGAAACGCATCATACAAACCTGAGCGAGTGGGGCGCGTGCAAAGACGAGCGCGAGTACCAGCGACCTTAAGGGATTCCCGCGACAAGGTAGGCGCGCCAGGCACCCGCTGACCAGGCGGAATCGGTCTCGGGGGCGGGGGGGCGTCAAATATGCACGCGAGGCACCTGCGAGCAATGCTGGCGGAGGAGGGCACGGGGTAGAAGGGGCGCCTGATAGGTACTGGAAGGAGAGGCGCGCGCACAAAGGACGCCAGACGTTAACGGTTTGGCCCGCAAGGTTCGCGCACAAGGCACCTGACGGCAATGGAAGGGGCGGCGCGCGCAAAGGGTACTGTAGGGAGAGGCGCGCGCACTCAGGACCTGGGACCTTAACGGATTGGCGCGGCAAGGTACGGGCACAAGGCAGCTACTGGCAACTGTGGGATTGGGGGCTGGGTAGGGAGCGGCGGGCACACTAGGTACTGGAGGGAGAGGCGAGCACAAAGGGCTCGGAATCTTAACGGATTGGCGTGAAAAGGCACGCGCACAAGGCCATGATTATCAGTCAACGATTATGAATATCTCTAAGCTTTTGCTCATGCTATCCTCTGCCTTCCTGGAAAACCCTCCCCACCTCAAGGGTTACTTCCTCCAAGAAGCATTCCTGGTGGTCTTCCGGCTGCCGGCCTCCTAGGCACCGCTGCCGCCACTGCCGGGGCCTACGACCTCTTCAGCACTACGGACAGCGCACACACGCCCATTCACAGCCGGCCCCTCAGCCGGCATCGTTTCAGGACCATGGACAGCTCCTGGCGCAACCCCAGCCGGATCCCGGCGGCAGGGCTCACATACCCCAGGCGCTCCATCAGCACCTGGGCACACTTGGGGCCAAGGCCAACAATACAAAACATTGGCCGGGTGTGGTGTACTACACTTGTAGTCTGAGATATCTGGTCGACTGTGCGCCCCTCTCCTCCCGCCTCGGCTCTCCCCCAACCCCCATTGCCAGCAGGTGTCTTTTGCGCATACCTTGCCGCACCAATCCCTTAACGTCCCGGGTCCTTTGTGAGCGCGCCTCTGTCTCCAGTACCTATTATGCGCGCCCGGCCCTGGACCCCCCTTTTCCCGTCCTTGCCAGCAGGTGCCTTGTGCGCGGGCCTTGCCACGCCAATCCATTAAGATTCAGAGCCCTTTATGCTCGCCTCTCCCTCCAGTACCTAGTGCGCGCGCCTCTCCCTACCCCGCCCCCAATCCCGCAGTTGCCAGTAGCTGCCTTGTGCCCGTACCTTGCCGCGCCAATCAGTTAAGGTCCCAGGTCCTGAGTGCGCCCGCTTCTCTCTACAGTACCCTTTGCGCGCACCGCCCCTTCCATTGCCGTCAGGCGCCTTGTGCGCTAACCTTACGGGCCAAATCGTTAACGTCTGGCGTCCTTTGTGCGCGCGCCTCTCCTTCCAGTACCTATCAGGCGCCCCTTCTACCTGGTGCCCTGCCCCGCCGCCATTGCTCGCAGGTGGCTCGTGCGCATATTTTGCCCCCAACTCTCTATTGCCAGCGGGTGTCTGGCGCGCATACCTTGTCGCGGGAATCCTGTAAGGTCTCCCTTCCGGCGCGGATCTGTCACTCGCGCCCGTCTTTGCACGGGCCCCACTCACTCAGATTTGAATGATGCGTTTCCTGGCAACAGGAAGTAATGGGGAAAGGATTTTCTATTTATAATAAACCGTGTTGGGAACATTGATTAGTCATATGCAGAAAACTGAAACTGGACCCCTTCCTTTCACATTATACAAAAATTTACTGAAGATGGATTAAAGACTTAAACATAAGATTTAAAACCATAAAAACCTTAGAAGGAAACCTAGGCAGTACTGTTCAGGACATAGGCATGGGAAAACACTTCATGACTACAACACCAAAAGCAATTGCAACAAAAGCCAAAATTGACAAATGGGATCTACTTAAACTAAAGAGCTTCTGCACAGCAAAAGAAACTCATTAGAGTGAACAGGCAACCTACAGAATGGGAGAAAATTTTTGCAATCTACCCATTTGACAAAGGCTAATATCCAGAATTTACAAGGAACTTAAGGAAATCTACTTAAAATAAAATCCCGGACGGGCTCACGCCTATAATCCCAGCACTTTGGGAGGCCGGGGCGGGTGGATCACGAGGTCAAGAGACTGCGACCATCCTGGTCAACATGGTGAAACCCCGTCTCTACTAAAAATTCAAAAAATTAGCTGGGCATAGTGGCGTATGACTGCAATCCTAGCCACTCAGGAGGCGGAAGCAGGAGAATTGACTGAACCCAGGAGGCAGAAGTTGCAGTGAGCAGAGATCGCGCCATTGCACTCCAGCCTGGGTAAACAAGAGCGAAACTCCGTCAAAAAAAACAAAACAAAACAAAACAAGTGAAAATAGTAAGAAGAAACTAAATTCACGTATATGAAAAATATTTAGAATTTGGGTCTGAATGAGGCTGTCATTAGTTGCGCCCAATTTGTTTGTTCACTATTAAAGCTAATTTCTTTTCTTTTTTTTTTTTGAGACGGAGTTTTGCTTTTGTTACCCAGGCTGGAGTGCAATGGCTCGATGTCGGCTCACCGAAACCTCCGCCTCCTGGGTTCAGGCAATTCTCCTGCCTCAGCCTCCTGAGTAGCTGGGATTACAGGCACAGGCCACCATGCCCAGCTAATTTTTTGTATCTTTAGTAGAGACGGGGTTTCACCATTTTGACCAAGATGGTCTAGATGTCTTGACCTCGTGATCCACCCGCCTAGGCCTCCCAAAGTGCTGGGATTACAGGCTTGAGCCACCGCTCCCGGCTATTAAAGCTAATTTCTTCGTAAAATTGTTGTGATGAGGGCAGGCGCAGTGGCTCACGCCTGTAATCCCAGCACTTTGGGAGGCCGAGGCTGGTGGATCACGAGGTCAAGAGATAGAGACCATCCTGGTCAACAAGGTGAAACCCGTTCTCTACTAAAAATACAAAAATTAGCTGGGCATAGTGCTGCATGCCTGTAGTCCCAGCTACTCGGGAGGCTGAGGCAGGAGAATTGCTTGAACCCAGGAGGCGGAGGTTGCGGTGAGCCGAGATCCCGCCATTGCACTCCAGTCTGGGTAACAAGACCGAAACTCCGTCTCAAAGAAAAAAACAAAACAAAACAAAACAAAAAAAAACAAAGAAAAAGAAAATTAGGAAGTTAAGTAGCTCTGCCCTGTTGTGTCTAGAAGCCATTGTCTGCAGCCCGGGTGGGGGCGGGGGGAGATTAAGGCTGCTTCTCCGTGTTAAAAGACTTGGATCCTCTGGGCAAAAGTGGAACATTTCTTTTCTTTTCTTTTTTTGAGACGGAGTTTCGCTCGTTACCCAGGCTGGAGTGCGATGGCGCGATCTTGGCTCACCGCAACCGCTGCCTCCTGCGTTCAGGCAATTCTCCTGCCTCAGCCACCTAAGTAGCTGGGATTACAGGCTCGCGCCACCATGCCCAGCTAATTTTTTTGTATTTTTAGTAGAGACGGGGTTTCACCATTTTGACCAGGATGGTCTCGATCTCTTGACCTCGTGATCCACCGATCTCTTGACCTCGTGATCCACCCGCCTCGGCCTCCCAAAGTGCTGGGATTATAGGCGTGAGCCACCGCGCCCGGCCTCATTTCATTTTTACTGATTTGATTTCTAGCAGCTAAGTTTCTGACTACCTAAGACTTCAGAACAAGGTTTCTCACTGAGGCAGGAAGCAGAAATCACTCAGAACTGGGTTTGTGACATTTTAGGGATATAGCATGACCCTGGGAGAAACATTGTTTCCAGTTACCTTTGCGGCTGACTTTGTCTGTGTCTGTTAGGTTAGCCTGATTCATGGCAGGGAAGATTTTTCCTTTCTCAATTTGACTTGATTTTTACTTTCTCAACAAAGTGCCTGGAAGGAGAATTATTTGGGTCTTTATAAAACTATCACCAGCTACTTTGCAGAATATAATACACCATCGATAAATACAATAAAAATTTTTTCTGTTAAAAAACAAGCAAAAAAACCCAAAACATTTGTACCTTTTTTTTTTTTGTACCCAAGTACTTTTAGGTCAATTACATGATTCTTTCAAAAGTATCTTGGCCAGCCACGGGGGCTCACGCCTGTAATCCCAGCACTTTGGGAGGCTGGGGCAGGTGGATCACGAGGTCAAGAGATTGCGACCATCCTGGTCAACATGGTGAAACCCCGTCTCTACTAAGAATACAAAAATCAGCTGGGCATGGTGGAGCACGCCTGTAGTCCCAGCTACTCGGGAGGCTAAGGCAGGAGAATTGCCTGAATTCAGGAGGCAGAGGTTGCGGTGAGCCGAGATCGCGCCATTGCACTCCAGCCTGGGTAACAATAGCGAAACTCCGTCTCAAAAAGAAAAAAAAATCCCATTAAAAAGTGGGTGAAGGATAAGAACAGACATGGAACAAATAAAAAAAAAAAGCTCATCACTGATAATTAGAGAAATGCAAATCAAAACTACAATGAGATATCATCTCACACCAGTTAAAATGGTGATTATTAAAAAGTCAGGGCAAGCATGGTGGCTCACGTCTGTAATTCAAGCACTTTGGGAAACTGAGACAGCAGATCACCTGAGGTCAGGAGTTCGAGACCAGCCTGATCAACAAGGTGAAACCTCATCTCTACTAAAAATGCAAGACTAGCCAGACATGGTGGCACATGCCTGTAATCCCAGCTATGAAGGAGGCTGAGGTAGGAGAATGGCTTGAATCTGGGAGGCAGAGGTTGCAGTGAGCAAAGATGACACCATTGCGGTCCAGCCTGGGCAACAAAGAGTGAGACTCCATCTAAAATAAGATTTAAAACTACAAAAATTAGCCTGGCACAGTGGCAGGTGTCTGTAGTCCCAGTTAGTTGGGAGGCTGAGGCACAGGAATCCCTGGAACCCAGGAGGTGGGGGTTACAGTGAGCCAGGATCAGGCCATGGCACTCCAGCCTGGGCAACAGAGCAAGATTCTATCTAAAACAAACAAACAAACAAAAAAACCAGATCTGGAAACAGCAGATGCTGGAGAGGTTGTGGAGAAATAGAAATGCTTTTACACTGTTGGTAGGAGTGAAAATTAGTTCAGCCATTGCGGAAGACAGTGTGTGAACTCCTCAAGGATCCAGAACCAGAAATAACCTTTGACCCAGGAATCCCATTTCTAGGTATATACCCAAAGGAGTATAAATCATTCTACTGCAAAGACATATGCACACCTATGTTCACTGCAGCACTATTTATAATAGCAAAGACTTGGAACCAATCCAAATGTCCATCAATGATACACTGGATAAAGAAAACGTGGCACATATACATCATGGAATAATCTGCAGTCATAAAAAAGAATGAGTTCATGTCTTTTGCAAGGACATGGATGAAGCTGGAAACCATCATTCTCAGCAAACTAGCACAGGAACAGAAAACCACACACCACGTATTCTCACTCACAAGTGTGAGTTCAACAATGAAAACACATGGACACAGGGAGGGGAACATCACATATCTGGGCATGTCAGGGGGTGGAGGGCAAGGTGAGGGATAGCATTAGGAGAAACACCTAATGCATGCAGGGCTTAAAACCTAGATGATGGGTCGATGAGTGCAGCAAACCACCATGGTTCATGTATATCTATAGAACAAACCTGCACATTCTGCACATGTATCCCAGAAGTTAAAGTATACATATAACAAAACCACAATGAGATATCATCTTACCTCAGTCACAATGACTATGATTAAAGGATGAAAAATAAAGAGCTGTTGGCAAGGATATAGAGAAAGGGGAACTCTTACATGCCCTTGGTGGGAATGTAAATTAGTACAGCTTCTATGGAAAGCAGTATGGTTCTCAAAGAACTAAAACTAGAACTACATTTCCATGGAGCAGTCCTACTACTGGGTTATCTTCCCAAAGGAAAAGTAGTCAGTGTATCAAATACAAACCTTAATCTGTATGTTTATTGTAGCAACATTCACAGTAACAAAGACATTAAATCAACCGAAGTATCCATGAATGAATGACTGGATTAAAAATGTAATGATATATATGCAATGACATACTACTTAGTCATAAAGAGAGAATGAAATCACATATGGATAGAACTAGGAGTCATTTTCTGAAGAAAAACAGGCTAGACACAGAAAATTTAATATAACAGGTTCTCATTCATAAGCGGTTACTAAAGAATGTGTTTACATGGATGAAGAGAGTGATATGATAGACAATGATGACTTGGATGTGTGGGAGCAGAGGGGTTGAATAGTGTGATATTAATTAATAAATACAGTGCTTTCTATTTGAATAATGAATACCCTAATGTCACGTCTTAAGCACTATATAATGTATGTAACAAAACCAAACTTGTAATACATACATTTGTGCAAATAAAAGTTTTCAAAAATTGACAAAAATCTAGACATACTGCTTGCCCATCCCTACCATAGAAAGAAGACTATGACCAGTGTGGCCATAGCAGGATGAATTAAGTATAGAGCAGCCCCCAATTCCAGAGATAATTGCAGCTCAATACATAGGACCTTAGCATAGCAAAATATTAGCATCTTGATTTTAGAGAGTAAAAGTTGTGGCAATCAACTGGAAAACATAGAAAAGTAATACAATTTTTAAATGGTTACTGTGGGGAATTCACTTTTGGGAAATAAATAGAGCTGCTATTTGATGTAACTTCAGATGAGGCGTGCTGAGATGGGCTGATAGAAATGGAAGTGATGAAACTGGCTGCAGTAGGAAATGACTCTGAAGCTTGAACCTCACGATGATCACATAGCTAATTTGACTGGATGTAGTGTGATGTAATAGGAATAGAGAAGAGGCAAGAATAAATCCTAGTTTGCTTAGTTAATTAGGTGAATTATTTACCAAGACCAAATAGAGTTGGAAGAGGAAGAACTTTGTAGTTGAAGGAGGGAAGGGGCAGAGGTGGGAGAAACCCCAGGAGAGAGTGGGAGGTTCCTGGAAAGATTGGTAGAGTGTTCCCAAAACAAGGGTAGGATCAATGGTGTTAAACTGCTGAGGGGTCACAGGAGATGCAGGACTGAGAACTGATTCCTAAAATAAGTGGAATGGAGGAACTAGAAGACATATGTGGAGTGGAAAGAACAAAAGCATCTTTAAAATGTGTGTAAAAAAATAGGAGATGAGGGGATGGGCAAATAATTATATACATACGTGTTAAGAACTTTTACAATAAAAATGACAGACAAATAATATGGTAGGAAAGAAGCACTAAGAGTCTTAGGAAGCCCTCTGTAGAAATGGGTGATGTTTCAGCAGGTCTTTGCTGATGGAAATAATTTCATAGTGTATAGATGTAAGAATCAGGAGACAAAAGGGTCACATGCAGAAGCAAAATCCTCGATTAGGTAATGTGGCAGAATCAAGAGGGAAAGTGAGAGATGGAGGTAGGGAGACTTCACCTATGATGGTAGGAGAGAAGCCAGAGACCTGGAATTGAACTGAATGTGCGTCGGTCAACTTGGTGGTGGTTATGGTGAGATCCTTCTGTTCTGATTTTTCTGACTTCGTGAATTCTCTGAGGCTATCAGTGGGCACACAGGCAGTTTTCTAATATTGAAGCCTCCTTGCTTGAGAAGCAGATATGCCAGTCTCTGCAAGGTGTTTGGTATGTATGTTATCGCAACAGTCTTCATCCTCTAAGGTAATTGCTATGATTATTCTCATTATAGATGAGGAAATTTAAGCTCCAAGAGACGAACTAGCTTTTTAAGAGTCCAAAGCTAGCAAGAAAAAGAATTATGTCTTAACTAAAATCTGAGAGTGTCCAAATTCTTTGCACCTTAAAACCATGCTGCCTCCTTGATGGAATCCACTCGGTTTTTGCTGAAGAATGGTGAAGAACATCAGGAGGGAGAGAAGAGATCACTGTTAAAATTGGGTAAATGGGATAGAGCGGGTTCTGGGGATAAGAAGCATATAACCATATTCATTCCCTTGAAAACCAAACTCAGTTTCTTCAAAATTATAAGGATTTCTTTCAGCTTCTGGGACTTTTTGCATTTGTTCTGTTTTTTTTTTTTTCCTTTAGATTACTGGAATATCACTAGATAATCTAAAAACAATGTTAAACTTTCAATTTGTGCAATGGAAGTCAGGGATGGCCCAGGTGTGGTGGCTCACATCCATAAGTCCATCACGTTGGGAGGCTGAGGCAAGCGGATCACTTGAAGTCAGAAGTTCGAGCCTAGTCTGGCCAACAGGGTGAAATCCCATTCCAACTAAAAATACAAAAAAAAAAAAAGCTGGCTGTGATGGTGGGCACCTGTAATCCCAGCCACTCTGAAGGCTGAAGCAGGAGAATAGCTTGAACCCAGGAAATGCAAGTCACAATGAGCTGAGACTGCACCCCTGCACTCCAACCCAGGTGATAGAGTGAGACTCTATCTTGGTTGGTGCGGGGAATAGAAATTGGAAGTAGAGAAACAGCAGAAGATTTTTCATGGAAGCCGGCTAAATTAGGATTAAGGAGGAGGAAAACTAAAGTAATTACAATTAAGAAGAAGCGATCCTAGATGTTTTTATAATGTGTTCTTGATCCTCACATTCCACATTCACAAAAACTCAGAAAGAGACCACAATCAAAAATTGCAAGCTGATTATTTTATTGGTATATTAAAGGTAAAGTTATGATGTTGTTCCAATGTCATGGCATTTGATGCAATTGAATTATTTGATTAACGGATATCTTCTTATTCACTTCCTGAAAGAAACAAACAAGGAAGTACACAGAGCAGACTTGGGATGGCAGGAAATGTCTAATTCCTCACCGGAGTTACTGCAGTAGAGAACGTGAGCCCACCCTCTCTCCCCATATCGCTTCCACCTCTTGTTTCCTTTCTAATTTTTTTTCTGTGTTCACCCTTCAAAAGTGAACAAAAGGTTCTGGCTGCTCTTGTTGCAATTCTCATATGACAATAGCTGGGCTCCTCACTTGGACCACAGCATTTTGTTTGTTTCTATAAAGTAATGCAGACCTTCTAGGGTGATAGTTCATGTATGCCTTTCATTTCAATGTTGTAACTCATATTTGCAGATTTGTTCTACAATCTTTCCACTACAAAGGCCACCAAACTTTGACACCTTTTTCTCTAAACTTCAATTTCCCCCCCACCCGCAGTAATTCTCAGCCCTAATTTCTAGAAAATCCGTGTATCTGTTCCTTTTTTTGTCTTGGGGAAGAAGCAGTCCCAGGAGGAACCTTGCCATTGAATGTGATAGGGAGCCCTGAACTTCCTGAGCACCATCAAGCCAGGGAAGATTGCTGGCCCTCACTGTCCCATAAAAGAAAATAAAATTCCATGTGACACAACCATGGTCACAGGCACAAAAGGAAGCTATTTACTGCCCTATGCAACACACAGCATGAAAGGCTAAGCTCCCCACGAGTGTAAACCTACCATTTTATGGAAGTATTTCTTTGCCAGTTCTTGCTCCCAAAATGGATATCTCCTGAATTCAGACAAAGGGGATCCAACTGGGTCTGTCTTCATTGGTGAATGATCTTCACACTAAAATTCATTTTTGCAGTGGATTATGTCTTTAAAGTAAAATACATTATTTTCTGGCATATAAATCATCTTATGATCACACTACTCTAAGGTAATATTGTATAGAACATTTTAGCCACACCTCTGCACACATTACTGATTCCAGCAGCTTTCCCCTCATATTTTATTCCAAATGCTGCTAACTTTCATGTGTAATTCTATGAACAATGGCCATCAGGAAAGGATTAGGATTTAATATATTACCCGAATGTATGACTCTTGGGGTCATCTATTTACAAATCCTGTATAGCAATGTACAATAAGACTCTTATCTATGAGTTATTTAATATCACATATACCTCTACAATCCTTGTCCATGTAATTGTTCCTTCTTAAAGTAAAATCATACCCTGTTTGGGTCATCCTGCCTATTTGATAACAACAGTTGGTTATAACAAAAATCTCAGGGCCATTGCCAATGAGGAAAATGAGGAGCATGGACTTTCCTTTAGAAGAACCAGTTACAGGGCTGGGCACAATGGAGTGGATCACTTGAAGTCAGTAGTTCAAGCCTGGCCAACACGGTGAAACCCCCATCTCTACTAAAAATACAAAAATTAGGTGGGTGTGGTGGTGGGTGCCTGTCATCCCAGCTACTCAGAAGACCGAAGTGGATGAATTGCTTGAGCACAGGAGGTGGAGGTTACAGTGAACTGAGATCACACCACTGCACTCTAGCCTGGGCATCAAAGAGCAAAACTCCATTTCAAAAAAAAAATGAACCAATTACAGGATGGGAAGGAGGACGAAAGGTGGGCCTGGCAGAAAGGAAGTGTGACATTCCTCCCTGCATCACTCATGCTACTGGGCCCTCTGGGCACAGGGAGGTATGAAGGCTCCTAGTCTGAGTAAAGCATATTTGAAATGATTTCTTCAGCATTGTCATAAACTGCTTTTGAATAATTTCCCTTACAATAGAGTAGGAGGAAAGAATTCCTCCAAGTTGAAAATTGAGCTGCCAACTCTACTACACCAGACTATGACTTTTCATTTTCTCTCCAACCTCATGACCCTCCCTCTGACCCCATAGTTCCAAGGTCAGCATTCCATCCTTAGCCTACTCAGTCCTTACGCACCCCAAGCCTCACTAAGTTACTCACTTACAGAATTGCTTCTGTGGGTTTTGGTTCATTCCTGTCTATAAGGCATCTGAGGGCAGGTCAGCTTCTCTGACCACCTGCACCCACCCTTTAGAGGAGGATTGAGCTCAGCCATCATCCCACACAGTGCTGCACACACCAGAAAACAGACAGCACTGTGTCTTCCTCCTCTCTGATGTCCCAGTATCAACCAGTACTGCACTGAGGATCAGGGGAGTTTAGGGAGAATGCTCAACTGTCCTTTCAGTGCCCTAAAATCTGTCCTTCATAACTCTGTTGTGATTCTGAACCTCTTTGAGAGTCTGATGAAAGCAACTGACTCTCTCTCTGGAGAAAATGCATACTATGCCTACAATATTATGAAGATGCCACATTAAAACTTCCCCATTAATACTGTTGGAATGACGTAGGGGTATAGATGTCTAAATAAATATGAAACAGAAACAGAGAGGTGACAAATCAAAGGGGTCTCTCTACTGGGTGCTGTCCAAGCCTCATTCACACCACACTTTAGAAGATTGGCTTTATTCAAAGTTGTTGGATGATGGCTCTTCATCATTACCCACTTGTAAGTGGGTATGGGTGATGCTTAAGTTCATCATGCAGAAGGATGGAGCTATTCCATGAAGTTCATTGGCCTGATCATCAGCACTTCTGTTAGAGAACTGAGGAATCCTCAATTTCAACTCTGGGCTAGCCACTCACACTGCAAGACCCTAACTACAGCCATATTTTCCATAGCACTCACACCGTGACCTCCTGGTTATGTCAATGTTTTTTGAGAGACTGCTACTGCTGGCACTCCCAAAGGCGTGTTTTCAAACACATCAGAATCCCTTGGGTCACTTGAGACCCATCTTCCTAGGCCTCTAGGGAATCCGATGAGATCAGAACTCTAGATGTATAACAGCTTCCCTACTGAGCCTTCTGCTTGTCCATGCTGAGAACTGCAGCTTTAGGCAGATGGTTCTTTGTCGAATGCTACAGAAATCTCCACATTTCAACATGGAACATACAACACAGCATCGCCTGCTCAGAGGAAGACATCTGACAATGTACTGTTGGGATAATCAAGAAATGATTACAAGGAGAATATATAAGCATTTTATTACAAAACATAATAAAGAGCAAAGAGCAAATTCATGAGCTTTTGAAGTCAAGTCCCTGAGGGCTCTTCTTCCATAGACATTACTTACAGGCATAATCCTTCCATTCAAAACTGTGAAAAGAATTGGTCTTTCACAAACAATATTTTTAAAATCATAAATTGAAATATTTCCTTAGCAACATAAACAACCAGAAATCTAAAGTAAAAGTAGAGTACAGAGTCACTAAAGTGTGGATCACTGCAGGAGACTCTGCAGAAGAAGGCATTCAGGAAGCATGCTGAGGAATTCCAGTGCAGGAACAATAATTCAGCAAAGCAAAGAAGGGGATGGAGAGAAGTTGATCAGTGAGTTCTAACAGACTGTCAGAAGAAATGAGACCTAGGCTTCGATCAATCAGCAGAGTGACTATAGTTAACGAGAATCTATTTTATATTTTCAAATACCCAGAGGAGAATAATCTGGCTGCCCCAAGATACAGATACATGTTTAAGGTGATAGGTATCCCAATTATACTGATTTGATCTTTACACAGTA
The DNA here is from genome assembly GCA_031835075.1 of Saguinus oedipus. Classification (NCBI taxonomy): domain Eukaryota; kingdom Metazoa; phylum Chordata; class Mammalia; order Primates; family Cebidae; genus Saguinus; species Saguinus oedipus. The sequence goes on along the minus strand of CM063183.1, from coordinate 93,977,294 downwards.
TACAAATGTATCAAAATATCGCATGTATCCAGAAAATATATACATCTATTATATATCAGTCTTTAGAAATCCACCAACTTTTAAATTAATACTGTGCTGAGCATGGTGGCTCATGCTTATAATCCCAGAACTTTTGGAGGCTGAGGCAAGAGGATTGCCTGGGGCCAGGAGTTCATGAGCAGCATGAGCAATATAGTAAGAGCGTTTCTCAATAATAATAATAATAATAAAACTTCCTAGGCATAGTGACATGCACCTGTATTCCTATCTACTCAGGAGGCTGAGGTGGGAGGATGACTTGAGCCTAGGAGTTGAAGGCTGCAGTGAGCAGTGATCACGCCACTGCACTCCAGACTAGGCAAAAGAGCAAGAACTTGTCTCTAAAAAGTAAAATCAATAAATACTGCATAATGACAAATATGTGTCAAAAAAAAAGCTATATCTAAAACAATGACAAAGAAAAACATGAGAAATTCTACTTAGATTATTTAGGTATATTAAATGCACTCTGAGATTTTTGATAAACTCAGGAAATGTCATTGGAGTTACAGGCTACCATTCATGTATTTACTCTTTAGTGAGTGCTTACTAGGTGTCACCCTTGGGAGTCTGATGTGCGACACCTTCCCACCATCGCCTGCTCTACCAGGCACCATCTGCCTCCCCTGGGTTACTCCATCAATTCTCCTGAATGCCTTTTATCCTTCCTGCATCCTTAAAGACACTGGTCCCAGAATTATTGCCCCCAAAGCAAATGTATCCTTTTGTTCTCCTTCTGAAGATGCCTTGATGGTGCCCCACAGTCTCTTAGGTCAAATTCAAGTTCTCTACCTAACATTGACAAGCTCTGTGCCCTCTGGCCCTCTCCACCTACCTCTCCCAGTGTGCTGCTCCTCAGCATACGCACGCTGGGTTCCACACACATTTGTCATCACCTCCCAGCTCCAATGCAGGCTACACCCTCAAAATAAATGCTCTCCTAAGAGAGGAGCCAGTGAAACCTCCAGGACCAGCTCAAGGGCAGTGTGACAGGCAGAATCAGGCCCATCCACCCCGAAAATGTCCATGTCCTAAACCCTGGAACCTATAAATATGTTACCTTGTGTGGCAAGAGGGACCTTGAAGATGTGATTAAGGTTAAGGACCTTGAGATGGGGAAGTTTTCCTGCCTTATCCACATGGCCTCATGTCACCATGAAGGTGCTTTAGAGAGGGCCACCTTCCCCAGCTGCATGGAGCCAGACAGACTGCAGCATGAGAAGGATCTGGCCTGCCTTTGCTGGCTTTGAAGATGGGGTGAAGGCTGTGAGCCAAGGAATGAGAGTGACCTCTAGAAGCCGGAAGAGGAAAAGAATGGATTCTTCTCTAGAATGTCCAGAAGGAACACAGCTCTGCCAACATGTTAATCTTAGTCTGGTAAGAATGGTGTTGGAATTATAACTTCCAGGGCTGTATGAGAATAAATTTGTGTTGTTTTAAGTCCCTGAGCTTGTGCTAATGTGTCACAGCAGCATTAGGAACTGCACTCTTCCAGGCAGCTCCCCCTAATCATGCTCGCCTCCATAGCCCTTCTCCCTGACCTCCAATTTGGCATTCCCAAACCACCCATGGCCTGCACTGGCCACTCGACGTGGTGCCCATTGTTCTATGTCTGTCTTAGCTTCTCGACTACAAAACTGTGTTCTGCTTAAGTAGAGGGGCTTTGGTTTTTGCTGTTTTTTTCACAACCCATTCAGCCCTCAAGATGGCTAGTCACAAAACAGGTTTATAAAAGGTTAACTGTTCAATGACACTTGTTAACAAGACAGTATCTGTTCTGGAAAGAATATTGGTAATTCCCTTAATTCATATGTTAAAACTAATCCTGGCTGGGTGCAGTGGCTCATGCCTCTAATCCCAGCACTTTGGGAGGCTGAGGGGGATGGATCGCTTAAGGTCAGGAGTTCAAGACCAGCCTGGCCAACATGGTAAAACCTTGTCTCTGCTAAAAATACAAAAATTAGCTGGGCATGGTGGTGGGCACCAGTAATTCCAACTACTCAGGAGGCTGAGGCAGGAGAATTGCTAGAACCACTGCACACCAGCCTGGGAAACAGAGCGAGACTTTGTCTCCAGAAAAAAAAGAAAAAGAAAAGAAAACCCTAATCCCAATGTGACTGTATTTGGAGGTTTGGAGGTGGGGCCTCTGGGAGGTAATTAGGTCATCAAAGTGGAGCTCTCATAAATGAGATTAGTGCTAGCTCCCTCTCTTTCCACCATGTGAGACACAGTGAGAAGTCGTCTGCAACCTGAAAGAAGGCCCTCCCCTAACCTGGCCATGCGGGCGCCTGGGACTTCCAGCCTCTGGAACCGTAAGAAATAAATGTTTGGTGCCGAAGCCACCCTGTCTATGATAATTTGCAGCTCGCGCTAAGACAGTATCCAAGTACTATCATATCGTTTTGGCCCACTAAAATAAAATCAACTCATGATTTCACAGATTATTATTCATAGTTCTGGTGTCCTAACTCAAACAGCTATAACTGTAATAGGGGCCACTTCAGACAAATTTACCGCCAAGAGCCTGTATATCCTTTTTAATTTTAGCTGAAGAAACACAGTTACGCAGGGAATGTACAGCCAAACAGTAGGTTCCTTAAGGACAGGGGCTACGTCTGTCTTGGCACAGTGTTTGGAATGTGGTGAGCACTCAATGTTCATGGTCAGATGGGTGAATGGTTAGGGGCTACCTGGAGAAAGAACATTACACACAGAAAAATAGCTGCATCGAATTAAGCAATCACTGAGTATTGCTGGGTTGGGGGTCTATTAGAGCAAATCTATTTGATTCAACACTCACTGTTTCTTCTTGTTGGATAATGCTGTTATAATTAGTAGATTTTTCAAAGACGATGGCATCTCCACTGTGAAGGAACAGATAATTGAGAAATAATTTTAGCAAGACACCTGTCTCTGAGCAGAAGCATGAAGTTTCTTTTGCAACAAGGTTATTTGTTTGGGGGGTATAACTTTTATTGAAAACCCCTCTGCCATGTTTCTATCCACATATGGTAATGATCACATGCTTCAGGCTTTAAAAAATCCATTTCTGTAACTGGAACAACCACGCATTTATTTTTAAAGGTTTATTCCTTTCAGAAGCAAGAATATGATATTATCACGGGTAGAATTCGGTCTTGTGGGAAAAGAGAAATCATCCTGAACGTGAAATCTCATTACATTCTGATTTTGGTGCATTTTAAATGATCAATAGAGAAATGATAGCCTCTGAGTTGATGGATGTAGTAGAACACCTTTACAGGACAAAGAAACTGGTAATTAATAATACAGATGTAAATTTCATTTCACCATAGCTCTTGGATTCATATACGATAATGGAGAAGTTTATGCATAATAGATTTAGTCCTATCCATGCAGTATGGTGCATTTTTCTTTTAAGTATGGACATTCAAGAAACTGTGAGCCCAGTCCAGTTGCACCAGGGACTGTCCATTCTCAAGAAGCCAGAGGTGGGGGCATCTCTTCCCACTTCCTTGCCTCTCAGCCCCAGAGTTGTGGCTGAGTTGAGGATAGACATGACATTGGTGGCTCTATCCTCTCAAAGCCAATGCACATCATGCCTGATGGTTTCAGCTCTATCTGAACATAAAAAAGGGAAGAGGAAGTCAGCAGCCTCTTGCTGTGCTTCTGGAAGCTGGACAATAGTCATCCAGGTGGAAGGACCTGGGAGGAGGCGGGAGGCAGAGGGGAGGTGGAGGAAAATGGCTTTCCTTCCACACAGGATGGTTCTACGTCCTACCCAACCTCTTGAAAGCCCTATGGTCTTGCTTCTGAAGGTTTAGGTCAGTCCATTCTCCAAACTAAGTCATAGAAAACTGGCTAGAATGCTTGATACACATCTGATGAATATTTTCACATAATCTTCTATTTCCAAACAGGGCACATAGATTCAGGGTCTGGACACAAACGCACTAGAAAGGCACTCTTCATCTTTTAATAGGAGTTGTTACCAAAACAGAAATTTTACCTTGGACTTTCCAATGGCTGCAAAACACAGCATGCATTCCACCTGAAAGAGTATATAGACAAGCCCTGCACATGCACATAGGGTGATGGGCAACACTAGAGGAGCCAAAGGCAAAGAATTTGGAGTGTCTTAGGAATTCCATTTGTCATGTGATATGGACTGAGTTGCATCCTCCTCAAATTCCTATGTTGAAGCCCTAGCCCTCAGTGTGACTGTATTTGTAAATAGGATCTTTAAGGAGATAATTAAGATTAAGTGAGGTCATAAGAATGGGGCCCTGAACCAGCCCAGGACTGGTGTCCTCAAAAGAAGACACCGGAGAACTTGCTATCTTTCTCTCTCTCCGTGTGCACAAACTAAAGTGAAGACACAGTGAGAAGGTGGCTGACTGCAAGCCAGGAAGAGAGCCCTCACCAGAAACCAAATTTTGGGGCACCCTGATCTTGGGCTTCCAGCCTCCAGAAGTGTAAGAAAATAAACTTCTGTTGTATAAACCACCCAGTCCGTGGTATTTTGTTCTGACGGCCCAAGTGAACACATCATATCTCAATATACCTTGGGTAGGTGTGACAATTATGCAGTTTCTTCAGGTAAAATTTATAAACAACCCATTGCCACAGATCCTGTGACATTATAGCTACAAAAACAACAAACAAATCAAACTTGGAATAAAAACTAGAATGAAATTAGGTGGAAGAAAATATCAGAAGTGAAATTTCACAAAATAAAGGGCTCATAGAAAAGAAATGTAACCAGAAAAATATTGTCATCACTCTTCAGAGAAGTCTAAAAGTTACATGTGAAACTTTCTTCAATTAAATTGGAGAAAGGGCAATTTCTCCCAATTCCACATTGTGTCAGCATGCTACTCCTATGTCTTCTTTGGAAAATGAATGCAAGACCACAATATGAATATGCTGAGCTCCATCCATCTATCCATCCATCCATCTATCCATCATCAATCCATCTCTCATTCATTCACTGGATATTTATTGAGTGCCTACTGAATGCCAGGCATTGTGCCAGGCCTTGGTGGATATAGCTGTGATCCAGGGAGACAAGGTCTGTTTTCACAGAGATTATAGCCTATGGGGGAGGAAAAATGTCAGTCACAAAGATGTTGAGTGAGGGTTATGACAGCTAAAGTGTTGGAAAACATATGTCAGGGGGCCACCCTATTCTCTTGTTAGTCCAGCAGTGTACATGTCTGTCCATGGGCAGCTTGATGAGCTCAGGAGAGATGCCTTTGTGATCAGTTAGCCTCATCTGGGTGCTGTTCCTCACATCACCATATGAGGATAGCACTTATTAAACAATTTTGAATGGAGACATTGATCTTCATGCGGCATTCCTGTAGATCCTCAGAAACAGATATTCCAAACCTAGAATATCTGCTTTCAGACTTGAGGAAGGACAAGGAAAAATTTCAGCTTTATCACTCATCCCTCTCCCTCCACCCTGACTCTGGGAGTTTTGGAGTAATGAGTAATACTCGTTACGACTGAGTAATGCTCTCGATTATTTTGAGTTCCTAAATGATATCCCCAAATTTCTGCCTGTGTTCAATGCAGAATATGTGTTTAATTCAACAGCAATTGAAAGGAAGGTGGCATCACCCTTCTCATCTTTATAGGGAAGGCTGAAGAGAGCTGCCTGCCATATAGGGGCCCGTGTGTAGCAGGAATCCTTATTGGGAGAGCTATGTTACTTTTTAGCATTTAATTGGGGGACTTTCTGCATTAATCTAATGGTGACAAAGAGAAAATATTTCAACCTTATGGAGAGATGGGATCATCTATGAAAAAGTCCTCACCTCTACCTGGCTGGACAAAGACAGCTTGTTTGTTCAAATGAATGGCAAGGCTGTCTCTTTACACTTCTGGAATGCCCTAATTTAAGAGATTGGCTCACAACCTACAGGTCAACATGTAGGTTTAATGAGATCATATTTATTTTCTAAAATCATCTAGTTTCCGAGGCTTCTGCAAACAAAGATTCACAAAAATATTCAAGTGACAGGGAATTAAGAGGCAACAACATAGTTGGGCTACAAGGCAGGTGAGTAGAGTCACTGGAGACTAGCAAGATGGGGATTCATGAGGGTCCTCGTTCAGGTCATCAGTACCCTGATGAGCTGGCCGATTCAGAAGAGTGAACACTGCAGGCATTGCCGGGCTGTTATCTGGCAGGTAAGGCTGGGCTAGGCTGGAGAGGGAGGCTGTGGTAGACCAGCACTCCCCCACAGTGCAGTTCCCCATATGGGGCCACCACCCAAGAGATGTTGCAGGGAGCATGAGGCCAGAGCAGGCCTGGAGGTGACTGTTTCAGACAGAAGCCCTCAGAGTGCCCATCGGGACAGCTTTGTGTCTTTGGGCTTACTGCTCTCTGCATCATTTCCAGAGAGTGGCTCTGAGTCAGGCCTTTGGGACATTTATCAGGCTGTGATCAAAAGCACAGTCATTGCCAAGGAACCCACACACAACATCCAGAGCTGGCCTTGTTGTGAAGGAAGGGCTTCCAGTCTAAAAGGCGTCTTCTCCACCTGCTCTCTGAGGCCTGTGATGCTTTAACAGTGCCAAATCACTAAGTCACAGCAAAATACCAGAGCACAAGGCAGATCGTGACACAGGAGTGACCCCTAGGTGAGTCCATCCTCGGGTCATTTGCATTCCTCGGGAGCTGCCCCCTCAATGGCTGTTTCGCAGGGCCCAAGCCAACATCCTGCCTGGGATGTTAGGATATAATAACCATGAGAGAATAGAACTTGATGCTCATTGACAATATAAATAAATCAATAAATAAGTGAATAAATAACCACTAGAGGGAAGGGTGGGGTCAGCTGGGGATGGAGGGAGGGGACCCCAGGTGGGGAAGACCTGGGAGGGAGGAGGGCTGAGAATTTCCCCAGCACAATAAAATGGGCCTGCTTGTTCAGCTCTGCAGCTAGCTGGCAATAATTGCTTTGAACAAGTCACATGAGCACCAGGGCCTCAATTTTGCACCCCTATAAAGGGAAGGATTGGAATTTGTTGACCCCCCAGATCTTTTCCAGCTTCCACTGGAATACGAGGACTCAGAGGTACCCTAGGTCTTACACAACGGTCTGAAGGTTCCTTCTGGGCTTCACACAGTGGTAATGGAGGAGGGGTTTCTTCTGGGCACCGGCAAATTGTCCAATTCACTCAGTACAGTGAAGACACAGACCGAGAACCGCTTTTTACTTTAATTAATTTTTACCATCAATTTGTCTAAAAAAAGTCAGGCATAAAGAGGACAGAGACACGATTATATGGCACATATCTCATCTTGTTTCTTTAATTTTTCCCATAAGGTCTTTCACATGTAGCATTAGCTTCATGTGCTTCTTGGCATCGACTTTCTCTTAGTCTAACTACAATTTGCATTCACATTCTCAGGTTTCGACATCATTTGTCATTAGTCCAGACCTTCATTGACATCATTTTGGCATCATAACTTGCCCTTGCAAATCACTCTAAGCAGTGGTGAAACAAATTGAAGCAATTACAAAGGTAAGAGGATAAAAATGTAATAAAACCTAATTTATGGACCATACTTGTTCTGTGTCAGATTTCAGAGCAAAGGCGCTTCATCTTCCAATTATTAGAGGCTTTCATTGCAATTCCTCCTCAAAGCACATGAAGTAAGTATTTTGGTTTTGATTAAGAGAAGATATCTTTGACTTGGTGAATATTTTTACGTATGTTAAAATAGTAAATATATATATTCACATTGAGACGTATGTCATTATGATTTCCAAAAACTAATATAATTTTGATTACACTAATAATATTAATCATTAAAATGCACTCACCACTTACTCATCCTAAATGTTTTACTTGTTTTACCCTAGTTATCATGAACACCTGTGGGGAAGGTAGATAAGAATTATCCCCAATTTGCAGATGAAGAAGGACAAACAGAACTCATAGAGCTGGAGACCTAGCTCTGCCTTCTGAGTGGAATATTACCTATTCTATGATTCTGTCTTTTAAGATAGAATCACATGTGTGACCAAGAAAATAATGTACACAAGAAGTAAAAAGTAAGATATCAATTTTTTGACACTGAAAAGTACCAAGAACAAACTTGCTTTCCAAGTTGGTCTTCTGTGTGTCGTGGTTTAGTTGTTTTCTTCATTGGGGCCACTACGGTTAAACCACTTAACTGTATCCTGACCCATTCGACTTTATGAACAACTTAACTGCAAAATGATGGCCTAGGGGGAGACCTGTGGAAGTGTGGGAAGAATAAGATACCACATTCACCTTCTTGAGGCAAAAGTCAGCCACTGGGGGTCAAGCTCCACCGGCAGAGATCGGCAAGTGAGCGACGCTGTGAACAAATGATACAATTCCTGATGTGAGGGGTATTCAGAGAGGCACCTCTTTTAAAACCTTCCTCAGCAAGGATGGGTGCTGTCTAGGCTGTTATTCTCCACACATGTATTTTAAGCTGCCAGACAACAACCAGGTAATACATACTTTAACATTAGCAAGTTTTAAGAAGCCTTGAAAACCACAGGGTGGACAAGGCCACAAAGCGTGTTGCAACTTGGACACCTTATTAGTACCTGAGAGGGAGGCCCTCTAGGGCTCATCGCAGGACTTGTGGGGGGGGCCTGGCCCAAGGTAGACTCAGCCCCCACTCTCAGCCCCTCCAGGGGCCTTGGCTGCACACACAGAAGGAAAACAGCCTGCTACTTGGGGCTGGAGAGACTTCTCTGAAAGAACCACTGGTGTCTGACATCACCAGGCTGTGGTGTCCACTGCCGCCGGCTCCCTGCTCACCCCCAGCGTGATGCAGCCTGGAAGATGAGCCCTCTCCCTCTTCTGCTCCATTGGCATAGCCAGTTGTGGACCCACGCCCTGCATTCCCCAGGCTTAGGCCCGCCAGGCAGCCCCCTGAGCTCATGGCTGGCAAAAGAACAAAGGCGTGGAAGAACAAAGGCACGGCGTGTTGAAGGCACAGTTTTAGAAGCTTTTAAAGGCCTTTAATAAGCTGAGTTGAAAAAACTGCAGGGTGAGAGAAGAGAGTGTGTGTGTTTTGGGAGGGATGAGGGCGAGGCTTAGTTTCCACATATCCCCAAGGGAAACCTGAGACTCCCAATGGCTGATTGCAGACTTTACATGACACAGAATGGGGGTTCATGTTTGAAAAATGACCAAAAAACATATCCTTGAAACAAAACCCAGGGATTTTGCCTAAGAGGTAGAGAATAAAGGTTAATTACACAGAGCTGTTTCTCTAGATGTGATATAATATGCACACATATACACATGTACACACACATACACATGTGCATACACACACACACACACACACACACACATTCTCCACTCCCTTGTACCCCTAGACAATAATAAAGTGTTTTATACTTTGGCCTGGATTCTTCCGTGAATTTGTAGGTCAGCAATTATACGCAGATCCAAGCCTCAATCTGGTTGCCAACTAAACGGGATGGGAATCTGGGGAGGCCATTCTGCCCTGATCGGGGAGCAGGAAGGGAGGGAGAATATTCTGGATTTTGTGAGGTGGTCTTTTTTGTATGGCACACACTGCACATTTATGGTCATTTTCATTTAAAAAAATAGCCTCAAGCTGTTCATTTGTTTTAAAAATTAAACCTTGGTCTCTTCTTGGGGAGGGAAGATGCTGCCTCTGCAGTTTTCAGCATGATTCACCACAATCCCCATCTCACCCCAGTGAAAACGAACACCCCCACCCGCTGCTCAGCCACTCTCCAGGTGTCCAGTTAAGTGGACCACCAGTGCCCTGGTTCCTGGCTCTGGTCATGAACCCCTGCTATATCTGTGGGCACTCTCCTCTCCCCTCCTCAGCACACCGGTGTGGAGGGAGGAGTGGGATGTGCAGGCTCAGGGGCCTGGGAATCAGAATCTCTAAACTTATGGGCCTTGGGGGCAATATGGAAGCAATAGGGAGGAAATTAATTAGATTCTATGCTTCTTGGGAGTACTTGGTGATAGTGAGAAAAGTCACTCCTTTGCTACAATCCTGGTTCATGGCCAAATCTCTCCACAATTGTGCTCTTATTGGTGTTTCCATTTCTTTCCTTAACAAAAGATCGAGAAAGAAGAGGTAAAGACAAATGAAATGCCCTTGAACAGCCTGTGCACAGCTCTGTGACTCTGAGTTGCTTTGGGAAAGGAGAGCTTCTATGTTCTAGTCTAAGACGCTCCTAGCAAGGCAGCAAGGCACGCTCTTTTTAACCACATCCACTTTCAACCAAAACGAAATTCCAGTTCCTCCCTTAGGCAAATATTACCAGTAGAGTTTTTGTAAATCAGTCCTCAATTGCTGCACACATAGAGAAATGCCTGCTTCACCCAGGCAGAAAACATTGGGAAAAGACCAACGTACTCATCGTTGGTCAGTCGGAGACTTGCTTCTGGGTTTTAAACACAATAGAGATCGCACTCATAAAAGCTGTGTGTGAGAATGCACCCTGAGCACACACAGCTGCACACCGTGGGGACTGACACCTCCAGGTGAGCAGCGCTATGGTTCTCTCTTGGCCGCTGGCCTCCCTCTGCTAAGGATCCCTCCTCTGGTTCTGTTAAAGGCAATGATGCCCGTGTGACCAAAGGAAAAGCAACTGTATGCATGGATGAAAATGCCAGGAGAGTGCTTTGAAAGAAAGGAAGGCGTTGCACTCCAATCCTGAGAAGAGAGGATGGGTGTCAGTGAAAGAAACTCTGGACCTCGAACCCCCCCGAGAAATGGGCAGGGGAGGGCTGTGGGATACTTCATGGGGCCTGCCATGATGTCTTTTCCTGAATTATAGGATTCTGCTTGATTTATTATTTGTAATTGAAATTTTTATGAAGATAATTATAGATTTACGTGCAGTTGTAAGAAATAATTCAGGCTGGGTGCAGTGGCTCATGCCTGTAATCTCAACAATTTGGGAGGCTGAGGCAGGAGCATCAGTTGAGCCTAGGAGTTGCCCAGCCTGGGCAACACATAGACTCATCTCTTACAAAAAAATGTTTTAAAAAAAATTAGCCAAGTTTAGTGGCTCACAACTGTTGTCAACTACTTGGGAGACTGAGGCAGAAGCATTCCTTAAGGCCAGGAGTTCAAAACCAGTGTGGACAACACAGCAAGACCCTGTCTCTACAAAAAAATTTTTAAAAAATAGCCTAGTACGAGGGTGCATGCCTGTGATGGTAACTACACAGGAGGCTAAGGCAGAAGGATCACGGGAGCCCAAGTGGTCAAGGCTGCAGTGAGCCATGATCATGCCATCACTGCACTCCAGCCTGGGTGACAGATATTTCAAAAAAAAAGAAAAGAAAAAAATAGAAGGGAAGAGAAAAGAAAGGAAAGAAGAAAGGAAGGAATCAGAGAGATCCCTTTTACACCCTGCTTAGTTTCCCCCCATGGTTTCCTTTTGCAAAACTGTGGTGTAATATCACCACCCAGATACTGACATTGAGAAACTCCACTGATCTCAAATTTCCCAAGTTTTACTTAAACTCATATTTGTGTATATTTAGTTCTATACAATTGTATCACCTGTGCAGGTTCACGTATCCACCACCACAAACAACCACACCCATCTCTAGCTTCTCCCACCCCTAGGTCCCTAACCTCTGGCAACCACTAACCTGTCCTCCATTTCAGAAATGTTGTCATTTCAAAATATTTTACAGATGGACTCACATGCTATACAATCTTTCGGGACTGGAGTTTTTCTCACTCAGCAAAGTTCCCTGGAGATTCATTCAAGTCGTTGTGTGTCAATAGTTTGTTACTCTTTTTTTAAATTTTTCATTTTTGTGGGTACATAGTAGGCATGTATATTTATGGGGTTCATGCGATTTTTTGATATAGGCAATGTGTAATAACTACATCAGGATAAATAAGATATCTGTCACCTCAAGCATTTATCCTTTGTGTTACAAACAATCCCCTTCTACTTTTATTTTTAAAATATACTATTAAATTATTATTGACCTTTATCAATAATTTAATAATTATTAAATACAAACATTTAATAATTTAATTATTATTCACTATCATCACCTGCTAGAGAATATTAGGTCTTATTCATTCTTATTTATGCTGTTGCAAATGACAGGATCCCCTTCTATTTTATAGCTGAATAGTACTCCACTGTGTATATGTAGCACATTTTCTTTATTCATCCGGTGATGGACACTTAGGTTGCTTCCAAATAATAGTTTCTTCCCCTCTACTGTTGAGTAGTGTTCCACAGTAAGGATGGATCACAGTTTATTTACAGTCACCTATTGAAGGACATCTAAGCTGATTCCAGTTTTGGGCTATTCCACATAAACTTGCTATGAATGTTTGTATGTAAGTTTCCATATGGATATCAGTTCTCATGCCTCTGGAATAAATGCCCAAGGCGAAGTTCCTGGTTTGGATGGTAAATTGTACGTTTAGTTTTATAAGAAACTGCCAAACTGTATTTCTGAATCGCTGGACCATTTTACCTTTTCATCTAGTGAGTGACCTAGCTTCTCTGCATCCTTGCCAGCATTGAGTGCTGTCACTATTTTTTATTTTATTCAATCTGGTAGGTGTGTAGTAATATCTCATTGTGGTTTTATTTTTTATTTATTTATGTTTTTTGAGACAGAGTTTCACTCTTGTTGCCCAGGCTGGAGTGCAATGGCACGATCTCGGCTCACTGCAAACTGTGTCTCCCAGGTTCAAGTGATTCTCTTGCCTCAGTCTCCCGAGTAGCTGGGATTACAGGCACCTGCCACCATACCTGGCTAATTTTTATATTTTTAGTAGAGACAGGATTTCACCATGTTGGCCAGGCTGGTCTAGAACTCCTGACCTCAGGTGATCCGCCCACTTCGGCCTTTCATAGTGCTGGGATTACAGGTGTGAGCCATCGTGCCCCGTCTCATTGGGGTTTAATTTGTATTTCCACAGTGACTAACGGACTGAGTGTCCCTTCATATGTTTATTTACAATTGGTATATTGTATGTTTATGTCTTTTGCTCATTTTCTAATTGGACTGTTTATTTCTTTTACTGTTGAGTTTTGAGCCTTCTTTCTATATTCTAGATACTAATCATTGGTCAGCTATGTGGTTTGCAAATATTTTCTTCCAGTCTGTAGCTTGTCTTTCTCTCCTCCTCACATGGGTTTTCTGAGAGCAAAAGTTTTGATTTTGATGTGGTCCAGCTTGATTAGATTGTGCTTCTAGTGTCCGGTCTGGGAACTTTTATTGCAAGTCCCAATGATTTTATCCTATGTTTTTAAAGTGTAATATTATGTTTTAAAGTTAAGTCTGCTATCCATTTTGAATTAATTTTCATTACATGTTGTGAAGATTAGATTGAAGTTTATTTATTTATTTATTTTTGCCTGTGGTTTTCTAATTGTTCCAGCACCATTTGTTGAAAAGCAGCCCCTTTTATTAAATTAATTTTGTACCTTTGTCAAAAATCAGTGGAACATATTTGAAATTTTTTTTTTTTGAAATGGAGTTTCACCCTTCTCATCCAGGCTGGAGGGTAATGGCACAATCTCAGCTCACTGCAACCTCCACCTCCTGGGTTCAAGCGATTTTCCTGTCTCAGCCTCCTGAGTAGCTGGGACTACAGGCACTTGCCACGATACCAGGCTAATTTTTATATTTTTAGTAGAGATGGGGGTTTCACCACGTTGACCAGACTGCTCTCGAACTCCTGACTTCAGGTGATCCACCTGCCTTAGCCTCCCAAAGTGCTGGATTACAGGCGTGAGCCACTGCGACCAGCCGTGTGGATCTATTTCTGTATCCTCCACTCCGTTCCAAGATCTGTGTGTCCATGCCGCCACCGATACCACACTGTCCTGACTGCTGTGGCTCTACAGTGAGCCTTAATGTAAGGAAGAATGTTCTCCTCCCATTTTATTCCTTTTGCCAAGTTTGTTTGAGCAATTGCCTTTTCCATATAAATTTTTAGAATAAGCTTGGCTATGTCTATGAGAAAATCTGGCTGGGATTTTTTAAAAAAACTAATTGAGAGATAATTCATATACCATACAATTCACCCATTTAAAGAGTCCAAATCAATGTTTTTTAAAAGCATATCCACAGGGTTAGGCAGCTGTGCAGAAAAGAGATAACACTGCAGGCCTGAGACTGCTCTCTGAAGAAAGCTCTGCTGCCAAGTTTGGTCCTTGGCTAGGGTCTGGGAACTTGGGTCTTGGAGTGTTCCCAGTCAACTGTTAACTGGTAAGAGTGGTTCCCTGTGCCTAGACTGTACAAACATCATGGTTTATGCTGAACACCTGCTTTTCTTTTAAGGGTCTATCATTTTGGCATGTGCTTGACAGAGGGTGCTTATGTGACCAGCTCTCAGTAAAAACTTTGGATGCTGAGTCTCCAATGGGCTGCCCTGGGCAGAAACCTTAAACACACGTTGCTGCATTTCATTGCTGGGGGAGGAGTGCACTTTGTATGATCCCTCATGGGGGCGGAGAGAGTGCATAGGAAGCCCCAGAAGGGTTCCACCAGACTCTGCCTTTTTTCCATCATGATCCTGGATGTCTTTACTGTGTCGCTGTCATAAATCTTAGTCATGTGTACAATCGTATGCTAAGTCCTGTGAGTCCTTCTACTGGATCCCTGAAAGTGGAGGTGGTCTTGGAAATCCCCAGCACAGTGGTGAGATTTGCTAGAATAACCTGAATTCACTGAAGTAAGGCTACAATGAATTCTACAAAAAGAAAGGGCAATTTGATTGTTCAGTGTGAACACATATAGGATGGTTGTGTCTTCCTGGTGGACTGATCCTTTTATCATTATGTAACGTCCCTGTTGTGGTTTGAATATTTGTCTCTTCTGAAACTCATGTTGAAATTTAATCCTCAATGTGGCAGTATTGAGAGGTGTTAGGCCTTTAAGAGGTAGGGGATTGGGTCATGAGGGCCCTGCCCCTAAGAAAGTATTAATTCATTCACGGATTCACAGGTTAATGGATTAATGGGTTATCATGGGGATGAGACTGGTGGCTTTGTAAAAGAGGAAGAGATGGGAGCCAGCACACTCAGCCCCCTTGCCATGTGAGGTCCTGGGCCACCTTGGCACTCTGCAGAGGGTCCCCGTCAGCAAGAAGGTCCTCATCAGATGTGGCCCCTTGAACTTGGACTTCTTAGCCTTCACAACTGTAAAAAATTTATAAAGAAAATTATCTAGTTTCAGGTATTCTGTTATAAGCAACAGAAAATGTTTTTGAAGGAAGTATTTGTTGGATAATGACTATGGTACAAAATGGAACCATGTTAAAATTAACTTTTGTTTTCTTTTTGTGTAGCACATATTTTAATTATTCTGACGGTTGAGGCACATTGTTCTGTGGTTATGAGCAGAGATAGACTTGTTGGGGTCAAATATCAGCTCTTTTACTATCTGTGACTTTTTGTTTCTCATTTAGAAAATGAAAATAATAATAGTATCAATCTCATAGAATTGTTTTTGAGCACTGTAATGATATAGGAAAATGCAAATTTGGTTTCTCCAACTATTCTTTCATAGCACAGAATGCTTCTTTGACCAGATGTGTGGGGTTTCTCCTCCCTCACCCGACCCCTACCTTCCCACCTTACCCCGCACACAAAGAAATTTTCCAGCAGCAAATTCTCCAGCAGACACGGAGTGCCCTAAAATTCAATTCAATTCTGACACTACCTGGCGATAGTGTCAGATCCCACAGACTGAGCACCCTGTCCCAGAAGACTGCCCCCACTTCAGATGCCAGTCACAAGCACAGGTGTGGCCCATGTTTCTAACCAACCAGCTATAAAATGGGATTCCCACCACCCCCTCCTCTGATTCAATGAATTTTCTAAAGTAACTGACAGAACTCAGGGAAATGCTACTTATATTTACCCATTTATTGTATAAAGGATATTACAAAAGATCAAGTAGACTGTCAGATGGAAGAGATGCATAGGACAAAGTATATGGGAAGCTTCCATGCCCGCCCCAGGTATACCACCCTCCAAGAAGCTCTATGTGTTCAGCTATCTGGAAACTCCCCAAACTCAGTCCTTTTGGTTTTATTATTTAGGCAAAATTGGTTAAGTCATTAGCCATTGGCGATCAACTTGATCTTCAGCCCTTCTCTCCTCCCTGGTGTTGTGGCATGCGCTGAAAGTTCCCACCCTCCAATTCCACTATGGTCTTTCTGAATCGTCCTAGGGGCTGCATCGGTTACCTCACTCTCATACAAAGGACACTCATCACTCAAAAAATTCCAAGAGTTTTAGGGCTTTTTACTACAAACCAAGGGGCCAACACCAAGTATATACTTTATAATTACACAGCACTAAATGAAATACTATTTGTGAAGTGGCTAAGATAGTGACTGGCATGTAACACATATTCAAATATTAATTAATGACTATTTTAATATAATAAACATTCTTTTATAAAAACCAGTCAGATTATATAATCTCTACCTATGGAATTGAGGCCACTAAAATTCACAAACATCGATAATTGGATGTCTTTAAAAATCAAACCTTATACTATTCCCAATTTATAACCTTCCTTGGAAGAATTAAAGAAAATAGATAAACTTAATGTGCTTAGGGCCACCTGCCTTTGAAAAATGACTGGAATTTGGGGGGCTGGAAATCGATTACCACAATTTTATGTGGCTGACTAAGCTTTTTGTTTGCTTTCTAGTTGACTAGAATGAAAACATGGCTGTGGATCAGATCCATGCATCCTCCCATCAAAAGAGCAACCTTATTTTCTTGCATCTGGCCACATGACTTTATGCTATCCTATTTTCACTTCCAAAGTCTGTGTAGCAGCTAGTGATGAACTTAGAAATGTAGAACTTTAAAATAATTTTATAGTTTTTAAAGTTGCTTTTTCAACTCAAAAATAAATGGAAGTCAATCAACTAACGAATCCCTTCTTTCTCTCTATTTGGACCACCTCTAACTGTCCATTTGCAGGGGGCCTACTTTTGCAGACATGTTAATAGAAGATACTGACTGCAGAAGAGAAAGTAAGCCTGTCGCCTTTTTTCATCTTCTGCAGCTGCCTCTAGCAGCACATCCAGAGCTTTTAAAATTTAGGGGTATTATGGAAATTATAGAACTTGTGAAGGGATGCCTCAGGGAAAAAAAGTTATAAACTTCACAAGACTCATGAATCATAGGCAAAATGTATTCAGAGTAGAAACTTCTATGTTATTCAGATACCACATCAACAGTGCTTCCTTTACAGAGCCTCTCTAGCTTGAAATCCATGCCATTGCTGAAACCATACATGTCCCCATTATTTTTCTGCATTGTATGCCTCTAATTTATATTTTGTCCCTCAGGCAAGGATCAAAGGGGGGTTTTCAAATGTTGGTAAAAAATTTTCACATATTTTCATCTTATAAATATAAATTAATAAGAGTAACAATAACAATGCTCTATTACAAAACAGATATTTACAGTAAGGCATTAAAAGCAATATAACAAAAAGTCTCAAGATTTAGCATGAAGCAATCCTTAGCAAAATATTACAAAAGCTACCAGTGCCTCTAGCTATAATATTTTATTCAGTTCCGTAAGTTTGAAAGCTCTTTTTTTTCCCCAATAAGAACTGGAAAGTGCTGTCGAATTGCTTTACCTCACTTCCACTGCTTTCCCTTTTTTTTAATGAAATTCATTTTATTCTAATAAAGACTAATGTATGCCTGATAACCTAGTGATAATCCACAAGTTTGGTAGTTCACAACATTTTTAGAAAGCACTTAAGATTAACATTCAAATAAGACATTAGAGAAAGTTTTATAAAGAATGAAATGTTTACTACGATTCTTTTTTAAAAACCTTAGTTCATCTTAAAAGATCGATGAATTTTTAAAGTATCAGAAGAAAAAGAAAATAAAATTTTCCCCCCAAAATACATAAGAACCACTTACTGGCACTTGTATTTTAAGTACCTGGAAAAAAATAAAACAGATTTTTAAAGGTAATTAATAACAGCTTGTACAAGGGCTTTTTTCATTTGATTTGGCACCAAGAAAAGTAAGAGTAAATATACCATCAAAGGCATAATCAAGCTTTTCTTCCACCTCTCATATTGCCCCACTTCTCCTACCAGACCAAACAGTACATCAGCAACCATCCTTGTCCCACTCAGGAATCACTTTAGATTCCAATTTTTAAATGGCTGCTCAGATGACACCAATAGAGTTCTTTCTCCTTAAAATAAGGTGGCAGTGAATACTAACAGGTATTGATTTTTTTTTTTTCACCACCGTCTTGGAGAACAGGTATTGATTTCTTTGATCAGGAACAAAGAACTCCTTCAGGAGACTCACTTACTTTCCTGTTAACATATCATGTAAATTCTTTTTATTGGCATACCTTTTTACTAATTATGATTGATTGTTATTTATGCCAAGGAGCATTTCCCAGGCATGCCTCATCTATTTACTAGTGACAGTATGCTTACTTTATTTACATAGTGCCATGGGTTTTCTCTTTTTTCTTTTTTGCAGGGTTGGGGATGGTACCATAACTTGTTATTTCATCAGGGCAGATCAATCATTTCGATCAAAAAAAAAAAGAGAAACTGGCAAGTAGATCCTAAAATACATTTCTTAACCTGAGTCACATCTGAAAACAGACTTTAATTACATTTTGTTGAAAATTCATTCAACTTTGGTGCTTGTCCAAGGACTCATAATGTCAATTTCTGATGTAAATCATAACCCTCAGTACACATGCATTTTCAAAGGAAACAAGTCATCTTAAAGTAAGATTTTTCTTTATGTGAATTGATAAATTTTTATAGCTAATCGAAAATTCTGAGTAAACAAATATGGTTAACTACAAAATAAATACAGCATATGTGGTTAGCATATACATTTCTTAGTGTAAAGGCAGCTGTGAATTTGTCTTACAACAAATCTGTAAATCCAGTTGCTTTCTTTCTGGAATTTTATATAGTGTCTCACCATGTTCCAAAAAGCTAGAAATGTCTTTTTTGGCATCACTCTAGGCAAAAATTTCTGACATTTTCCCAAATGACATGTAACTTTTTTTAACTTTTCCAGAAAAATATGGAAACTTTACTGACCACTTATTAATTGAACAAAACATTAGATTACTACCAAATGTTCTTTTAATTTTGCTCTAACAGATGTTTTAAAAGTTCAGAAATGACTAATGTTTTTGAGGATAACTGAATAAAACACACTAGTTGATTTCAAAGGATGAATCTTAGTATCTGACTCATTTGGCACATTCTTAGTATCCAGAATAAAATCAGTAGAAATAAAATTAACCCAGAACAAAATCAATAGAAATAAAATATCATTTTCAAAGAATTCATACATACTGGAAGCCTTAGGAAAAGCAGCTTCTAAATGCAAGGACTAGGAGGTCTGCCCATCTTACAATTAATAGTTACACACATTTCTCCTCATGGAGTAACTGAAGCTTTCTGGCTTGTTTGTGGAACTTTAGTTTGTAGGAAAGCATATAATAGGGCCAAATCTTGTTGGTTTCTGTTCCAGAAAATGTTTCCAACACCCCTTTTTTTCAGGTAATATTCCAGGACTGGCTTTGTTTGGTCTTCATAAGCCTTTAGTCTCTTGATAACTGTCTCTGGTTTATCATCCTCACGCTGAATGAGAAGCTCTCCAGTCAGATCATCAATGCCCACAGTTTTGGGAGGGTTGAATTCAATGTTGTAGACTCGGCCACTGGTGGGATGAATCCACCGAACAGTAAGGCATAGTTTAATGACCTCAAAGGTTACATTCAGGTTAATCACTGTGTCGATCTGATAAGCTCTATCTAGAGGTTCTGCCTGTGGAAGCGTCCTTGGAAAACCATCCAAAAGCCAGTTATACTGGGTGAGATTTTTCAGTTCATGAAGGGCCAGCCGAGTCATGACATCATCTGGGATGAGTTTGGTCAATGAAAGCCTTGGCTAACACGTCAATTTCTGTGCCCCGCAGCATGTTGTCCCGGAGCAGGTCCCCGCTGGAGAGGTGCTTCAGTTCGAAATGTTTGGTGATGCGTGACGACACAGTGCCCTTGCCCGAGCCTGGGGCCCCCATGATCACCGCGCGCAGCAGCCGTGCGGACGCCCCCATAGCCGCAGACCGAGGCCCGCGCCGCGCCAGCACCAAAGCTTTGGCCTGGCCTGCGCGCTCACCCACGTCCACTGCTTTCCCTTTCTATAGATGAGGACTGATGAAGAAAACTTTCCTTCATTTGTAGTTGAATATTTATACCCAATATTTTATTTCCTTCTTTCAAATAATTTTAGCCAAACTTCCCTTGAACTAAATTAAAAAGCGGAATGCAAATTGTCTGTATATTGTGGTTGCAATTACATAAAAATTTGACTGCATATAAATAAAGGACTGGAAGGAAATATACAGAAATTACTTTAATTATAGAAGTATGGTGGAAATGACTGGAGTTTCACCCATGCACACAGCCGTTTAAATTTTATGTAATATTCTGTAATTGTTTACGCAATAATATTTTATTTTTTAAACAGTTTCCTCACTGAGGCTGAGGCAGGCCGTCAAATTAGGTGATCTACAATTAAATCATTTCTTTGCTTTTTCAGAAGCTCCTATCCCTAGCTTCCCCACCCATTTCTCTTCCAGTAAGTTGATGCTGTTATTCACTGAGCTGAAGTTTATTGAGCACCTCAAGTCGGTCAGCGCATGCGGACGCTAGCTGCCATGGCAAGCTATCAACTGATTTCTCCCTAAGATTCCCCACATCAACTGATTTTTCCCCTAATATTTTTGCTGACTTCCGTGACTGTCCCAACTCTGCCACTCCTTTTTATGATTAGTTTAATTTATTTCCTGCCATTTCCAAATCTCTCATTCAAACGATTGTTATAAAACCAGATCAGGTCCATTTACCTGTGAGCAGTGGAAAGGCAAACGTGAAGGATGGGATTTTTGTAGAGAGAAAGGTTTATGGGAAAATGGCCAAGCAACGAGACAGGAGATGGGCTCAAAACTGTCTCCTTGTACTGGCTTGAAAGCCATATGAATAAAAGACGGACTTTGGGGAAAGCGTTTCAGGGCAGATTAGTGATCGGCCAGGAAAAGGGAATGTTTGCAAAGTCCCTTACCCATGTGCAGTTGTCTCTTCACGGTGGCATGTGCAAATTTAGGGGGAGTTAGTGTGAAACGTGCGGTGGAAGTTCAGATTGTAATGTCAATGATCACCCCGTGCTCAGGCAAATCCTTGAGCAAGCTGCAGTCGGTCAGACCGTTTCAGGCCGGTTTCAGCTGGTCCTCTGGTTCCACACTGGCCATCCTGCAAAACAAACTCAGAGATTGTGTTAATCACCAGACCTTTTTAAACCAGTACTTTGGTCCATTTAACCCTGTAAGGCACGGTTTCACGATCTTTAAAGAAGAATCATGTCCTCAAAATGTAACCCGTAACCTCTCCAATCCTTCTCCTCCTCTGAAAAACACCAAGGACATCTGCCACCCACTCACAGTGGCCTTTCCTCCTTGTCCCATATCTCTCATTGCAGAGAGACATTTCACAGACCGAACCGACTGTTTCCCCTTAAACCTCCGCTCTTTTGTCACATTAAATCTACTTTTCCTTGCTCATTTGAATGACAAGTCTCATTTCTTAGTCCTCTACTTTTTTCCCCCTTGTTATACCTTACTTTGACATTTCTGTTACCCAAAAATTCTTTGAAATTCTTCTCATTCTCTCTTTTCTCATCTGCTGGGACAATGCTTAAAATGATTGAATATACCATATACAGTATAATGGCATATATAACTATCATAACAGCTAAAATCTAAAGAGGGATTATTATATGCCAGGTTCTGTACTACTAAGTACAGACTTTGTTTCCACTATTTTATTCATTTCCTATAGCAACCAGAAAAGGCAAAAATTCTTACTATCTTTTTTTGGGGGGTGGGGAGACAACCTCTGAACTTAAGGAAGTAGAAACATTTTCCTAAAGCAGCATTGTTGTGAATGAAATGGGCTCCAGCTTCAAAAGTGTCTGAGGACCGAGCCCACCTTCCCAGCTGCTGGGCTATGCCCCGCCTGCATCACTCCACCAACTCCCAACTCTGACCCAGCTTTGCTGGTAAATTGTTTCCCGTCATTTTTACCACACCCAAATATCTGCTAGTCCTTTCCACAAAAATGATACACCAAGACCTTATCATACACAACATTTAAGATGACAAGTGCTCTTTCCCTAAAATATTTCTTCTCTGATTTCTCTGCTTATTTCAATGTCATCATCACTGTAATCCATATTCAAAACAAACATTTATCTTTGGCTTTTCCTTCTCTTCTGTCACCCTCATCTACAAAGTTACCAAGATTTCTGGCTTTTTTGCTTCAAAGCCTCTGTCAGTTTGCAAGAGGAAACACACACAAACACATATGTACAGACATATGTATATCAGAAACCCCCCCCAGCAAAGGATGTTTTAAGATAAAGAATTAGGAAACCATATGTAAAAACAGATGAGAAATATCTTTGATATCAATGCACATAAAAGGAATAAAGTTATCAACTAAAAGAATAAAAATTTAAATTGTATGAGAAAACAAAACCAAATGTGTATGTATGTGTACAAAAGCCATACAAAGTAAAATTACTTAGAAAGACTAAAGGTAGAGGTGTGGTGTTTCAGGACGTAGGCGTGGTCAAAGATTTCATGACTAAAACCTTGTAATGAATGGCGACAAAAGCCAAACTTGACAAATGGGACCTAATCAAACTAAAGAGCTTTTGCACAGCAAACGAAAGAATCATCAAAGTGAACAGGAACCTATAGAACGGAAGAAAATTTTTGCAATCTATCCATTTGACAAAGGGCTAATATCCAGAATCTACAAAGAACTTAAACAAATTTACAAGAAAAAAACAGCCCCATCAAAAAATGGGTGAAGGATCTGAACAGATACTTCTCAAAAGAAGACATTTATGCAGCTAACAAACGTATGAAAACAAAGCTTATCATCACTGGTCATTAGAGAAATGCAAATCAAAACCACAATGAGATAGCATCTCGTGTCAGTTAGAATGGAGATCATTAAAAAGTCAGGAAACAACAGATGCTGGAGAGGATGTGGAGAAATAAGAATGCTTTTACACTGTTGGTCGGAGTGTAAACTAGTTCAACCATTGTGAAAGACCATGTGGCAATTCCTCAAAGGTCTAGAAATAGCAATACTATTTGAACCAGCAATTCCATTACTGGCATATACTCAAAGGATAATAAATCATTCTACTATAAAGACACATGCACAAGTATGTTTATTGCAGCACTGTTCATAATAGCAGACTTAGAACCAACCCAAATGCCCATCAATGATAGACTGGATAAAGAAAATGTGGCACATATACACCATAGAATATTAGGCAGCCATAAAAAAGGATGAGTTCATGTCCTTTGCAGGGACATGGATGAAGCTGGAAACCATCATTCTCAGCAAATTAACACAAGAACGGAAAAGCAAACACTGCATATTCTCACTCATGAGTGGGAGTTGAACAGTGAGAACACATGGACACAGAAAGAGGAACATATCACACTAGGACCTGTCGGAGTGGGATTGGTTAGAGGAGGGATGGCATTAGGAGAATTACCTAATGTAGATGACGGGTTGATGAGTGCAACAAACCACCATCACATGTGTATACCTATGTTAACAATCCTACACGTTCTGCATATGTATCTCAGAACTTAAAGTATAATAATAATAATTAAAAAGACAGACTAAAGGTAAAAGCGTGTAAAAACTACCAAACAAAACAAATAAAAAGAAATCAGAAACTTTTTATTCTAGGCCTAAATGCAAGGCAAAAGCTTGAAATAAAACAAAAAATACACTTTGCAATGACTAAGTGTATGGTCCAGTTGTAATATAATATATACCTGAAAAGAATACATGAAGCTGGGTAATTTACAAAGAAAAGATGTTTGGTTGGCTGAAAGTTCTGCAGGCTATACAAGCATAGTACCAACATCTGCTTGGCTTCTGGTGAGGCCCTTGAGGAGCCTTTACTCATAGCAGAAAGTGAAGTGAGAGCAGGCATGTGCCTGCTATGTAGCAGGGCAACATCAGAAGGAATAGAGAGTGAGGGGGAAGATGCCACACTTTTAAGCACCCAGATCTCCCAAGAACACACTATCTAGAGGGCAGCACCAAGGAGATGGCATTAAACCACTTATGAGATGTCTGCCCCCGTGATCCAATCATGGGGTCCTACTTTCACCAACGGAGATTATAATTCAACATGAGATTTAGAGGAGACAATATCCAAATTGTATCACATAGTCTTTCCGTGTCACCCAGGCTAACATGCAGTGGTCAGATCATAGCTCACTGCAGCTTCAAAATCCTGGGCTCAAGGAGGCTCCTTCTGCCTCAGCCTCTTGAGTAGCAGGAAATACAGGCAGGTGTCAACGTGCCACCATGCTCTGCTAATTTTCTTAACTATTTTTTTTCAGAGATGGAGTCTGTCTATGTTTCTCATGCTGGTTTCAAACTCATGACCTCATGCAATTCTCCTGCTTCAGCCTCTAAAGTAGCTGGATTGCAAGCATAATCCACAATGCCCTGATCAAGTGTGTAGCTTCTACAGCCAGTCCTCCATCTCATTTGTATTTTTCTGACTTTATGAGATATTTTCTTAGCTGCCCTGAGTCCAGTTTCCCTGTTCCCAGAACAGTTTTACATAGGACATTCAATGTCCTATAACACTAACCTCCCCCACAAAGGAAGCACAGCACAAAGACTGTGAAAACAGACTTTCAAGCCAGATGCCTGAGTTCAAATCCCAGCTCCCGTACTTAATATCTGTATGAACTGGGCAAGTTACTTAACCTCTCTGTGCCTTAGTTTCCTCACAGGTAAACTGTGGCTGGTAAACAGACTTAACTCACATGGATCTTAGAAAATTTTAAATAAACTAGTACTGGTAAAGTTCTTAGAAGAACCATATAGGTATGTAATAAGATATAAATAATAGTTATTGTTTTTTTTAATTTTTGTATTTTTTTATTGCATTTTAGGTTTTGGGGTACATGTGAAGAACATGCAAGATAGTTGCATAGGTACACACATGGCAGTGTGATTTGCTGCCTTCCTCCCCTTCACCTATATCTGGCATTTCTCCCCATGCTATCTCTCCCCAACTCCCCACCCCCTGCTGTACATGTATGCTTCTGCTATGATTTAAATGTTTATCCTCCCAAAACTCAGTTGAAATTTAATCCCCAGTGTGGCAATATTCAGAGGTGGGATCTTTAAGATGTGATTAGGTTATAGGCCCCTGACCTCATGAATAGATTAATCAATTTATGGATTAATGGATTAATGGGTTCATGGATTAATAGATTATCACAGGAGTGGAATTGGTGGCTTTGTAAGAATCGAAGGGGGACCTGAGCTAACACACTCAGCCCCCTCACCATGTGACGCTCTGCACCACTTTGGGATTCTTCGGAGTCTCCCTATCAGCAAGAAGGCTCCCACTGTTGAGGGACCCATGACCTTGGACTTCCCAACCTCTATAACAGTAAGAAATTAATTTATTTTATATGTAAATTACCCAGTTTCAGGTATTCTGTTAGAAGCAACAGAAAACAGACTAAGAAAGTTTCTTGTTAAACAACTTCTGTGAGTAAAAGAAAATATGCGTTCATCAACCTGAAACTAAGCCCTTTGTTCCTTTAGAAGACAGTCTGTTTTTCCAGCATTATATCCCTCGACCTCACTCTAAATGCTGCTAAATCAGACGGCTCGCCCAGTGGACCTGACCACTTTATTCTTCCAGCTCCTTTGCAGTCATTCAGTCTGCAATGCCACCCCATCGTCTCTGCCCACACATCCTTTAAGCCCTAGCTCAAGTGCCTCTTCTATCTGAAAGCCACTCCATGATCATCCCTGTTGGAGATGATCTAGGCCTCCTTGAAAACCGTATTGCTCTTTGTTGCTGTCCTATGGGCCTTACGGACTATCTGACAAGAATGTCACATTTTTGTTACATTTTCTATTTTCCTAGATTTTAAAGCTCAATGACTGAGGGGATATGCTCATTCTTCCTTCATAAATTCCACTGTTTCTGATACAGATTTTAAAATTACTCCATGTTCTGAAACATAGTTTGAATCAGTGAGGGAAAAGAATTTTACATTTACTAAAACATAAAATACACATTGTTATGCCATTAAGTTTCTAAGCACTCATCAAATAATGTAGCTCAATGTTAGTCATGCAGCTTCATTTGTTACTTAGGAAAATTTTATTATAGTACTTTTCTGGTTTCCCTTTTTCTCTTGTCATTGACAAAACAAGATTATACCTCTCTTCTATACTATAACATAGTTAAAGGGTGCAAATAGAAAGTATAGAAACATTGCATCCTATCTCTACCACTGGTATCTCTCTGCACTGGAGTGTTATGTAACTTCTCCAAACCTGTTTCTTCATGTGTAAAGTAAAGTAATACCAGGCAAGATTAATGTTAGGATTAAATAAGACTTTTATAGTGTGTTTGGCCCACAGTAAGGATGCAATAAAAGATAGCCAATAAGAGTAGTTGTAACAATAATAATTTTCCTTATAAGTTCTGTTATATCACTCTTTTATTTTCATTTTATTTTATTTGGATTTTTACATCACTGAAGGCATGATTTACTTTCTCTATGTTGACGGTAAAGTTACAGAGCTGATGCTGTGCTGACTTTCACTTCAGAGTCCTTACTTATAAAATCTTACAGAGGTAGATCACATTTTGGGAGTTACTACTTAGCCCATTCATCTTCCTAATGGTTTAAAGCATCACATATCACAAATCTATTTTTTCTCATGCTAATAATATTCTTCCCCTGTAGCTATTCTAAATATTCTATAGGATCATCTACCAGATGATGAGTTTAGCATCTGATAACATAGGCAGCTTCCACGACAATATATGTTTGTGTTATCCATGATTAATGTATGATGTTTCAGTAATACCTGGCAAGTAATTAATCAATAGGACAACTTCTGAAATGCTTTCTTTTCTCCCTTTCACAGCAATGGGCTGTTTATAAATTTCACCTGAAGAAACTGCATAATTGTCACACCTACCCAAGGTATATTGAGATATGATGCATTCCCTTGGGCTGTCAGAACAAAATACCACTGACTGGGTGGTTTAAATATCATCTCACATTACATGAAAAGGGAATAAGACAGGGAACAATATTTTGTATGTATGTGTGTGTTTACACAAACATATTCATGACAAAATACAAAGGAAATACTCATGATGACAATACAGTTCTTGCATCTGTAATTGGTCATATGGTTGTAGCTGGTGTTTATAATTATCTTCTTCTGCTACCCACTTTGTATTTTCTTTGCTTTCAGCAAATATCTAAGGTGGTTGTGTTTCTGTACCTCATGTTACAGGTACAGGTGTGTGGTGGTTAATATTCAGTGTCAACTTGATTAGACTGAAGGAAGTAAAGTATCATTTCTGGGTATATGTGGGTGTTTCTGGGTGTTGCCAGATGAGATTAACATTTGAGTCAGTGGACTGGAAGAGGAAGACCCACCCTCAGGAAGACCCACTCAGTGGCTGGGTACCATCCAGTCAGCTGCCAGCATGGCTAGAAAAAGCAGGCAGAAGAAGGTGGAAGGAGCTGACTTGCTGAATCTTCTGACCTTCATCTTTCTCCTGTGCTGGAATTTTCCTGCCCTTGAACATCAAACTCCACGTTCTTCAGTTTTTGGATTCTTGGACTTACATCAGTGGTTTGTCAGGCACTCTTAGGCCTTCAGCCATAGACTGAAGGCTTCATTGTCAGCTTCCCTAATTTTGAGGTCTGGGGACTCAGACTGAGCCATTATTGGCCTTGTTGTTTCTCAACTGGCAGAGAGCCTATCATGAGACTTCACCCTGTGATCATGTGATTCAATTCTCTTTAGTAAACTCCATTTCACATATACATATATCCTATTAGTTCTGTCCCTCCAGAGAACTCTGACTAATACTAGGTGTGACTCAAGCATCAGGGTGACCCAAACATTTATTACTGAAGGTTTTTGGCAAGAAGTAGTCCTTCCTACATGGGGTTGTTGTAGTTTCCCGTTGACCTTAATCACAGCACATGGTAATACTAAGAGATGCCCTAGGAATCTTCTGTATTCCAGACATGCTCTTCTTTACCTCCATGGTGGAGTAGTAGTCCAGGTTCCCCTTGGTTGTTTAGATCAATCACCCAAGCCAGCATCATAACTCCCTTCTTACCCTGTTGACTCAGAAGCAGAAGAATTGCCGATTGGTCAGGGGCAGTCTTAACTTCCAGTTCAATTGACTTATTGGTATGTCTTCTGGTAGAATTATTCCTCTTCCTAGAATTAAGATCTGTAGACAAGCATAGCATAATGTCATGGGAATAGGAAGCAAAAGTTTTATTGGTGGGTCAATAGAAATAGAGGTGAGTGGTACTGACCCAAATTTTACCACTTAATTATTGGACCCATGGAATCTGGCCATTCAGTTTCATATATTGAATGCTGATTCAGAGCATAGACAGCCTTCTGAAGAATATTCCCCTGGCCTTTCAAGATTTTGTTTGCTAGCTGGCAATGTAAATTGTTCTTCCAAAGGCCGCTCTAATATTCTATCAAATGGGCTGCATCAGGAAGGTGGCAACATGGTAAACAAGTGAATTCAATGAGCATGGGCCCACTGGCACACTTCTTTTCCTGTGAGGTGAGTTCCTTAATCAGAAGCAACACTGTGTGAAATGACATTCTACAAGTCTATGGATGGTAGTTTTGGCAAAAGCATCACCTATAGGAAGGACAAATCTGTATCCAGAGTGTCTGTTTCATAAGAGCAAAGTGCTACCTCTTTCACCGTGGAAGTGGCCCAATTCAGTGATAGAAGCTGTCACTGGGAAGCTGGTGAATCACTCAGGAGAATGGTATTATATCTGGGATTCAGTGTTGCTTTCTGCTGGTAGCAGATTGGCCACTCAGCAGTTGCCATAGACATGTCGACATTGGTTAATAAAACTTGATGTTGCTAAGTCTAGGCATAACCTCCATCCCTGCCTTCATAGCCACTTTTTTGTGAGCTCATTATGTGATGACAGGGATGGCTGAAAACAGAGAATAACTAGTGTCCAGAAAACAGGTCATCCTACCTACTTGACCCTCCACTGCCAAGGTAACTGTTTGGAAAATATTCACATGGGACACAAAAACCTTAATGTTTTTTGCCCATTCAAAGAGGTCTGTCCACATAACTCATCCCCTAATCTCTTTGTTGTGAATTTTCCAATCATATTTCTTCCAGATTCCTAATTATCCAGCTAAATCATTGACCACACAGCCCATAAATTGGCATATAATTGCATATCTGACCATTTCTTTTTTCCAAGCAAAGTTAACAGCCAGGAGCACTGCTCAAAGTTCTGCCCACCTAGAGGATTTCCCTTCATCACTGTCCTTCACGGATATCCTCAAAAGGGGCTATTGTTTCAACTGTCCACTTTCTGGTGGAGTCTGCCCATCATGCAGAACCTTCTGTAAACAGGGCCTGAGTATTCTCTTTTACTCTCTGTTTATCTTGAGGAACTCCTCATGAGGCCACAGGTACAGACTGGGAGAGAGAAGACAGTTTAGGAGAGGTGAGAACAATAGATATTTAGGTCAATTATTCAAGTAAGTTGTGCTTTTAGGGGTCTCTTTAGGTCCTATCTTATATATACCACTTCCATTTGATAGTGAAGTTTTGGTGTTGCTGTACATGGCCCAACTTATGGCTTGGTAGGCCACTTAACACATAGTTTATGATGTCTAGCTCAGGTCACACCATAACTTGGTGGGCCATGGTTGAAAGTTTAGTCACTATTAAGGTACAGTAGCAGGCCAAAAGTTGTTCTAAAACTGAGTATTTATCTGTAAAGAATAGCAGAGATTTGCTCCAAAAACCTAAGAACATATGCCATGATTTACCTGTAGGCACATACCAAAGACTACAAAATAACATTCTTATCTGCCACAGCCACTGCAAGCACCACTGGCTCTGCTGGCTCCTTGGACCAATTAGAAACCTTCAGCAATACATGAGAGAGGAAAAGAAAAAGAAAAGACACAGAGAAGAGATCACTGAGCAGAGCAGCATACCTGAAACATTTGGAGATGTCTAGGTATAAATAAAGGGGGAATATCAGTATCAGCCATGTGGGGAGCATCACTGTGGTCTCCAGTGGCCTGCTCTGCAAAGGACAACAGAATTTTTTTGCCACTAGGTAACTAACAGCCATCCCAGCAATGGATCATCTGAGAAGGGAGATGTGTCGATGCCCCCTGTCCCCCTTTTCAAGAAGCAGTCAATCTTGCACCAATTGAGAGCCAGAGCCAGAGACTCCCAACCTTATGTACACTGTTGGCTCCAGAGCTGCAGTTGCTCTACCTGTGTCCACACTCCAGGTCTCAGCTCTGCAGTTGCTCTGTGTTTGCCAGTGTTTCAGAACCCAACTCTGTGGCTACACTGCATATGCTCACACATCAGACTTGGAGACACTGCTCCTATGGGCTAGTCTGTACCCTGCACACACCAATAGAGCAGTTGTCACTGGTGCCACCACTGACCTGGACCCCCAAATCATGGTTCTTCCATGCATGCCTGTGCTTTAGAATTCAGCCCATGGCTGCTCCACAGGTGTTGTGCATCAGAGTCTGATGCAAGCATTCCCTCAAGTCAGATCCAGTGCCAAGAGGGATCCCTTGGCCATGACTTTCCTGTTTGAAGAAAAATAGATCGGCAGGACCCTAGAAGTCTTTGTCATTGAGAATTTCAACATCCTTCACCACCCTTTGACACTGAAAATTCCAACATCCTTCCCACCAATGTGGACATCCACAGAGTTGGCTGCTATAGCTCCCTGAAATATTTGCCAACATTGATTTTACCTGACAGGGCTGGACTGAGACTATGCTGCTGTGCCCTTACTGGAGCCAGAACAATCCCAGCCTTCTCAGCCTGTGTCTTTGCACCCACCTATATGCGAAGGTCTTTCCCAACTGAAAAGAGTCTGTAAAGTCTGGAAAAGTAATCACTTCAATAAATTAACAAACATAAGCACAAGGCAACAAGGAATATGAAAAACTGAGAAAACATATCATTACCAAAATAATACAACAATTTCCCAGTAATTGACACATAGAAAATGGAGATCTACAAATTGGCTGACAAATAATTTAAAATAATCATTTTTGGGAAGCTCAGTGAACTTCAAGAAAACAGAAAGCTACTATTCAACACAATCAGAAAAGCAATAAGTGAAACAAAAGAGACTTTTCTTTTCAATAGAAAAATTCAAATTATATTTAAAAAAAAAACAAAGAAATCTGGAGCTGAAGAACACAATAAATGAAATAGAAAATGAAATAGAGAACAACATGAGAACTAATGAAGTAAATGAAAGAATGTGAAAATGCAAAGCCATCCTAGCAATGGAGAAAAAAAAATAAACAGAATAAAAAGTGCTTACATGTATTATGGGACAGGAGCTAGACAGCTAACTTTCTCATTATAGGAGTTTAAGGAGGAGAAAAGAAAAAGAAAGGGACACAAGATTGTTTAACGAAACATGCTAAATCTGAGAAAAGATATTAAGTTTCCTGGTACAGGAAGCTCTAAGAACTCCAATGAAATGCTATTCAAAGTAAACTATGCCAAGAAATATTGTAATCAAACTCAAAATTGAAAGACAAGGAGAGACTCATGAAAGCAGCAAGATAAAAAAATTCTTACATACAAGTGATCACACATAAAGCTATCAGCTGATTGCTCAGAAAAGACTTTGCAGGCCAGGAGAGAGTGGGTTGATACACTCCAAAGGCAGCAGGAAAAAAATAAGCCAACCAGGAATAGTTCACTGAAAAAAGATGTCCTTATGCAATGAAAAAGTGATAAAGACTTTCACAGACAAATGAAAGTGCAGGGCGTTCATATCAGTAGACCTCTCTTACAAGAAATAATAAAGAAAGTTCTTCAAACTGAAACAAAATGAATCTAATAACAAGAAAATTCGTATTAATACAAGAAACACTGGTAAAAGTAAGTACCTCGTCGAGTTCAGAATACTGTAAAACGTTGAGTGTCACGTTAATAACATAACTGATAGAAAAGTTAAAGAACAAAACTATTAACATAAGTGTATCTATAATAATTTTTAAGGGATACACAATATTCAATATTGTTAATTATAACTTCAAAAAGATAAAATGTAGGTAGAAGTAGTAAAAGTGTAGTTTTGTATGTGATTGAACTTATCAGCTTAAATAGCCTGTCATAACTACAATAAGTTTTATGTAGGCTTTAAGGTAAGCAGGAAGCAAAAATTTATAGATCCAAAAAAATATAAAGAGGAAGGAATCAAAGCATACAACTACAGAAAATGATCAAACCATGAAGAAAGACAGCAAGAGTGGAAGAAAGGAACAAAATGTCAGCAAAATAATCAGAATATGAACAACACACAACTGTAAGTACTTATATATCAATAACTTGAATATAAATGTATTAAATTATCCAATTAAAAGACATAGAGTGGCTGAATACATTAAAAAACAAAACAACAACAACAAAAAACAGGACCAATGACCCAAATGCAACAGACTGAAGTAAATGTCTTATAGGCAACATTTATTTGAGTACTGTTTACTGACACATATAGATTAAAAGTGAAGATTTCATTTACAAAGATATTCTATGTAAATGAAAACCAAAAGAGAGCAGGAGTAGCTATAGCTACATCAGATAAAACAGACTTTAATTCAAATGTATAAAAAGAGACAAAAACGATTATTATATAATGATAAAGGAATAATTTCATCAAGATGATATCACAACTATAAATATGCATGCACTAAACATCAGAGCACCTAAATATCTAAAGCAAATATTAATAGGTCTGAAGAGAGAGATAGACTGTAATACAACAGTACAGGACTTTAATATCCCACTTTGATAATCAATGTATCATCCAGTCAGAAAAGCAATAAGGAAACATTAGATTTAAACTACACTTTAGATCAAATGGACTTAACAGACATATAAGAACATTTCCTTCAACAGCAAAAGAGAATACTCATTTTTCTCAAGTGCAAAAAAACAAAAATAAAATTCTCTAAGATAGAGCATATTTTAGGCAACAAAGCAAATCTTAACAAATTTATGATTGAAATCATATTGAATATCTTTTCTGACTACTCTTATATGAAACTAGAGACCAATAATCAGTAATTTTGGAAAATTCAGAAACAAATGAAAATTAAACAACATACTGTTGATCAGCTAAATGATTCAAGAAGAAATTAAAAAGTAAATTAAAAAAATATATCTTCAGGCAAATGAAAATAGGCACATAACACACCAAAATGTGCAGGATGCAGCAAGAGCAGTTCTTAGAGGGGAGTTTATAGCAGTAAACTCCTGCATCAAAAAAACAAAAGAAATACATCCAGTAAATAATCTAACAGTACTTCTCAAGAAACTAGAAAAATAAAAACAAATTAAGTCCAAAGTTAGCAGTAGGGAGGATATATTAAGTATCAGAGCAGAAATAAGCAAAATAGAGACTAGAAAAATTAATGAAATAAACTTTATTTTTTAATGAATAAATAAAATCAACAAACTTTTAGCTAGATTAATTTAAAAAAGAATTATTACATTAAATCAGAAATGAAAAAGGAAGTATTACAAATGATACCAGAAATAAAAGTCACATGAGACAGCTGTAAACTATGTTACACCAATTGATTGTATAACCTAGAAAAATGGATATATTTCTGGATGCGTACAACCTACCAAGACTGAATTATGAAGAAACAGAAAATTTGAACAGAGCAATAAAGAATAATGACATTGAATTAGTAAACTAACGTCTCCCAACAAAGTAAAAAAGTTCATGAATTGCTGGCTTCACTAGTGAATATTACCAAACATCTAAAGAAGGATTAATACGAGGCCATTTCAAACGCTACTAAAAAAATTTGAAGAAGAACAAATTTCAAATTAATAAGATTCTTATCACCGTGCTATCAAAGCCAGACAAGGACACTGAAAAAAAAATTACAGGCGAGTGATCCTCATGAGCTGAGATAGTTTTTCTGTATTCCTAACTTGATGAAATTTTACCATACTTGAGTGTTAGATTCTAAAAGTACTTCTGCTTAATAATTTTATATAAAATTCAAATTGCTTTAGCTTGTCAATAGGGTAAATCACATTGCTAGTGTTTTTAATGTTGAAGAAGACTTAATGTTGAAGAAGACCTCTCTTACAAGAAATAATAAATAAAGTTATTCAAATTGAAACAAAAATGCAAATCCGCAATAAATTCCACGAGGTCATGATGTATACTCTTAGAAATATATTGCTGGAATTGATTTACTGATACTGTATTAAAGACTTTAGTTTCTAAAAAAATATTTGTTCATAGTTTTTCTTATTTGAACTGCCTTTGTCTGGTTTTGAATCAAGGTAATATAATCCTCATAAAACGAGTTGGGAAATAGTCCCTCTTCTATTTGGTTAAAGATATTGTGTAAACTTTTTATTAATTATTATTTACTGTTTGAATTCTGCAGTAAATTACTCTGGATCTGAAGATTTCTTTTCCTGAAGTTTAAAAATTATGTGTCCATTTTCTTTAATGATTACAAGATGGTTCAGGTTGTCTTGGTTGAATTTTGGTTGTTTACGGATTTTGAGAAATTGACACATTTCTTTTAATTTGTCAAACTTATGAACATAAAATTGTTCATATTTTTCTATTATTCTTTAAATGATTGCAGAAATATCCAGTATTATATTCCTGGAAACGTTTATTTTTGTCTTCTATTTTTTTCTTTATATTGCAATAGGTTATTCAATTTTATTGATTCTTCTTTCAAGCATTAGCTTTTTATTCATTGATTTTCTCCATTAGTTTTCTATTTTCAGTGTCATTAATTTCTGCATGTTTTTGTTATTTCCTTTCTTCTGTCATCTTGTTTTATTTTGTTCTTTTTTAGTTTCTTGAGGTGGGAGCTTAGATTAGTGATTTGGAAACTTTGCCTCTTTCATAGTGGCAGCATTTAGTGCTGTAATTCTCCTTTCCACGCAGCTTTGGGTACATTCTGCATATTTTGATATTTTGTATTTTCATTTTCATTTAACTCTGTTTACTTTCTATTTATTGCTTCTGAGAATTTGTCTTTTATCAATGCTGTATTTAGAAGTCTGTAAATTAATTTCCAAATCTTTGGAGATTTTTTCATTTGTCTTTCTGTTACTGATTCCTAGCAGACTGCCCTATGATCAGAGGAAATATGCTGCATGATTTCAATTATTTTAAATTTGTTGGTGGTTGCTTTATAATTCAGGATTTGATTCATGTTTTTGAACATTTCAGTGTCATTGAAACAATAAGATGTATCATCCTATTACTTCATTCTGTTTAGTTCTTCTATACTCCTGCTCATTTTTTAGTATCTTTAATTATTGAGAATGAAATGTTGAAGTCCTTAAACATGTTGGTGGATTTGCCTATTTGTCTATTTGTCCTTTTGACTCTTAATTTTGTTTAGTGTATTTGAGGTTCTGTTGTGTGCCTGTGTGTGTGTGTACACATTTTTAATACATTATTTCTATCTTTCCTTTTACCAGTACATAATCTCTCCTTTTTCTGTAGGGATATTCTTTGTTTTGAATTTAGTTTATTCTAACAATAATATGTCACTTTTATATTTTTAATTATTGTTTATATAATCTGTTCTTTTATTTTCAGTGTATATGTGCTGTTTGATCTAAAGTGTTTTATCTATGTTTTGTTGTAATCTTACAGGTTTCTGAAACACTGCTTATTTTTCTTTGTCATTTTATTTCTCTCTGGTGTTCAGACTGGTTAATTTACATTGTTCTGTGGTCTGGTTCACTGATTCTTTCCTCTCTCCTCTCTCTATTCTGCTTTTCAGCCCATCCAATGACTTTTATTATTATTATTATTATTATTCATATACAGAGAGAGAGAGAGTTGATGCTTCAGCTGGAGTCTAAGGACAGTCTTCTTGATGGATTCTCTCTTTTACTAGGGATGTCAGTCTTTTTCTTAAGGTCTTCAACTGACTGAATGAGGCCCACTCACATTATGAAGGGAAATGTGTTTCACTCATTTATTGATTTAAATGTTAATCTCATTTGAAAACATACCGTTTCAGTATTATCCAGAAGAGTTTGACCAAATATCTCAGTAGCATGGCCTAGCCAAGTTGACAAATAAAATTAGCCAGAAGATAAGTTGCTGTAGGTATTAAAATGTACGTATGTAATTTGCCACAGTCTACCCATATCAATGTGTTTTCTCTTTAAGTTTAGAAACATTACTTTACCTTCTCCATATAAAAAATATAATTGCATTAAGCATTTCTTCAGCTTAATGTTGAAGGCTGAGGGCTGAGTGCAGGGTCCAGCACAGCCAGCCTCCACAGTGTGACCATCTCGTCACACATGCTGGCACAGGCATGGGCTGCCACCTCTGACTGCCCGTTGCTACGACCCGTGTGCACACTGGCACTGCTGTGTGAGGCTGAGGTGCGCATGCTATACCACCAACCTGTTATCTGCTCATAGGTGAGGCACTGGTCAGTGAGGATTTCCAACAAGGGGGCAGCATTGCTGTCCCTTCTCTTGAACATCTCCCGAACGATGCTCAGCAGGTTCCAGACACCCTCTGGTTCACGGCCCCTCAGAGGGCGCAGCAGACACGCCCATTCGTCAGCCGCCGGTGGCTCTGTGGAAGACAGATACATGGAGTTCTCATCACTTAAGACCACAGGGGAAGGACCACAGAACTTGTGCAGGGTCTTCTTGATGTTGTCAGTGAGTGTCGATTCATCCAGATACCAAGTACTCTGGTCTGATGCCGAGGGCCCTGCTGTGGGGTCCGGAGCTCCACACACTGTATTGATGGCTGTTGACTGGGAAGACAGGAGTTCGTCCAGGAGACGCTGAGCTGTGGGGAGGATCTGCTGAGGGAGCTCACTAATGAGGTACTGAGCAAACTTCTGCAGCTGGTCCCTCTGTAGCCGGGACAGGGACTCTGAGACTGGCGCTCGCAGGCAGACTGCAGAAGAGTTGTGGATGCGGAAGAGACAGAGTGCCACGACGTGGGTGGCACCATTTGGCCCCAGCCCCACAGATACAGCTGCAGGAAGTGACCCGGCAGCGGTCAAACATCACAGCCACATTGTAGGCGCCTTTGGGAAGGACCATCTGAGGTGGCAGCACTGTAGCACTCAGGTGGAACCCTATCTGCAATGGGTCCTTCACAGCCCTCATGCGGAAGAGCTGATCCCCTCGCTGAAACTCATCCGCACTGCCATTGGCCGGGCACGAATACAGCCGAATGTCCTCTTCATTCTCAGGAAAGCTCCAAAAAGCAATTCGGAGCTGTAGCTGCTCAGGCACCGGTGGGTAAACTTTCTCCACCACTTCAAATGGGATGTGAAATGCCACCTGCTTTGCTGACAGCTCCACCAATGGGATCACCAGTCCATCTCTCATTCTGGTACCGCCACTGCCTCCTCCGGCACCGCCGCCAGTGGGGCAATTGGGCCCCGCTGACTGTTTGCGCCATCCCAGCCAGTTCTGGCATACATTGAATATAATTCAATGACCAATATCAGTGTTTCCTTATAAGTTACGTGCCACTTTTTCCTCTGGTCGTTTCAAGGATTTTGTTTATGCTGTTAGTTTTCAGAAGTTTAATTATGATGTGTCTTGGTGTGGATTTCCTTGGACTTATCCTGCTTCATTTTTTTTAACAGTCTTGAATTCATAGATTAACCTTTTTTTATTGTTGTTAAGTTTGGAAAAGCCATTACTTCTGTGAAATAAAACCCTATTTCCTCTAATTCTTTTTTAGTTCTGCTCTCTCTTTTTCTGAAGTTCTGATAATATGAATATTTTATTTTTGTTGTAATCCCACAGGTTCCTGAAGCTCTGCTCATTTTACTTTTTCATTTTGTTTGCTCTCTGGTGTTCAGACTACTAATTTATGTTGTTCTATAGTGTGGCTCACTGATTCTTTCCTCTCTACTCTCTATTCTGCTCTTCAGCCCATCCAATGGATTTTTTTTAATTCTATTATTGTATTTGAATTATAAAATTTCCATTTGATTTTTTTACATCTTCTATTTATTTGCTCAGACAGTGTATTTTTCACTTCTTTGAATTATGTATGCATTTTCTCTTTAAAGAATGGCAGACCCTTGTTAACATTGTTTTGTTCAACATTATTTCGTTATAACATTGATGAGTATATCAGTCAAGGTTCTCGAGAGAGACAGAACTAATAGCATAAATGTACATATGAAGGGGAGTTTATTAGGACAATTGACTCACATGATCATAAGGTGAAGTCCCACAGTAGGCATTAGGCAAGCTGAGAAGCCAGGAAGTCAGTCTGAGTCCCCAAACCACAAAAGTAGGGAAACTGGTAGTGCAGCCTTCAATCTATGACTGAAGGCCCCAGACCCCCCGGCAAACCACTGGTGTAAGTCCAAAAGTCTCAAAGCTGAAGAACTTGGAGTCTGATGTTCAAGGGCAGGAAGCAACCAGCACGGGAGAAAGATGAAGGCTGGGAGACTCAGCAAGTCTGCTTCTCTCACCTTCTGCCTGTTTTATTCTGGCAGTTGATTAGATGGTGCCCATCCACACTGAGGGAGGGTCTGCCTCTCACAGTCCACTGACTCAAATGTTAATCTTTGGCAACACCCTCACAGACACACCCAGGAACAAAACTTTGCATCCTTGAATCCAATCAAATTGATACACAATGTTAACCATCACAATGAGGAAAATAATTGATTCCAGGCAGGGACCAGTGTCTATGCAATCTACGTTTCTTTCCTTGTCTGTGTGGGTATTCACTGGGTATTGTGGGTTTTCTCACATCCTAAATAAGTGCATGTTAGGTTCATTGGTGTATCTCAATGGCCTATGTTAGGTTCATGGGTGTGACTCAATGGCCCTTGTCTGAGCAAGCGTAGGTGTGTACAAGTGCACCCGGAAATGGCACAGCATCTTGTTCAGGGTTGGTTCCTGCCCTGCACCCTGAGCTCTCTATATGGACTCTGGTCACCCATGACCTTGAACTGAAATAATTGCATAAGTAATGAACTTTTTTTTTTTATTAATCTGTCTTCAATGTATGCATCACTCACATTTATTTCAGTGTTTAATATTTGGAGACTTTTGGTCTTTATTTGGAAGTTTAGTGATATTTTTGTGACCAGAAATATGCTGTAGAAACAAGTCTTGTTTATATCAATTAGCTTATGGTAAAAACTGGTTTTGTTATAAGTTGTTTTGTTGTGCTAAAGTCAAAGTTCCCAAGAACCTGTTGTCAATGTTTTGTGAAGACTTACTATATTTTTATGATGTGCTTAAAATTCTTGTCAGATAATTCTAACATCTGTGTCACCTCTTGTTGATTTCTGTTGACTGTCTTTTCTCATTCTGATTGAGATATTACTGTTTCTTAGCATAATGAATTATTTTCAGTTGAGACCTGGACATTTCGGAGTTTTATAAGATTCTGCATCTTATCTAAATCTTATTTCTTAGCAGAGTTGTATGACATGCTCTGGTGGGTGAAGAGGTGTGGGAGAAAGTGCCACCTTGTACTGACATGGAGGGTGGAAGTTGAGGTTAATTATGATCTGACAGGGATGAAATTCCTACATTCCCACTTGGCCTCAGACACGAGCTGGAGGCATTGTTATAAACCTCTGAGAGTGGAAGTCTAGAGTCTCCACCCAGCCTTTCCTGTCAGAGGTGGAGGGTGTAATCACAGTGTTTTTATTGGTATTTGGCAGTAGTAGAGTGGTTATTGTTTGCAAATTTCCTGTGATGTAATGCAAATCTCTTCTCTCCTCACCCTTTGGTTAAAGAAAGGAAGATTTACTTGGGAATAATTTTCATCTGTGACCATTGGTATCTTCAGGTTGCCAGCTTCTCCAGCACCTGTTCTGGGATAATTAAGCAGAAAGAAAACCCAAGAAACTCACAGTTTTTTCATTTCTTGGAACCCAAGATTCAAGCAGTTTGTATTCTCCTATTTTTCACAGTTACCCTTTGCTTGTTTCAAATTTAATATCCAGAGTTTTTATTTGTACTTAGTGAGAGTAATAGAAAACCTGTTTATTCCATCCTATCCTCCTCTTTTCATTTTGACAATAGTGCAAAACAATTCAATACAGAAGGATATTCTTTTCAATAAATGCCATTAAAACAATTGGAAATCCATATTTTAAAGATTGAAAGCTGACCTACCCTCACATATAAAGCAAAAATTTACATCTAAATTTAAAATATAGGACCACACAACTTCTAGAGTAAATATAGAAGAAAATCTCTGTAACCTGTTGTTAGGCAGAAAGTACTCACGTATGACACAAAATGCATAGTCTAAAAAATATGAATTTGATAAACTGAACTCAACCAAATTTTGAAAAATGCTTTGTTAATGACACTGTTAAGATACAAAAAACCTAGACTCAGAAATGCTAAAAATATTTGCAAATTACACATCCAACAAAGGACTTCTTGCTAGAATTAAGTATATGAAGACACAAAATGTAACAACAGAAAAACAAACAGTTCAATAAACTAGACACAGATTGATAGACTCTTTCACTAAAGAGCATATAAAGATGGCAGATAATTACATGAAAAGATGCTCAATATCATTAATCATTAGGGAAATGCAAATTAAAGCCATGATAATGTACCACTGTTCATATACTGAAATAGCTAAAATTTAAAATATTGATTGCATTAAGTGCTGCCAAGAACATGGAGAAATCAAAACACTCATACATTCCTGGTGGGAATGTAAAATTATATAACCACCTTACAAAATAGTCTGGCAATTTCTTGAAATGTTAGGTAGACATCTATTATATTAATATGATATAACTATTATTTCCAGCTAATGATTTCCAGGTAATTTTACAAGATAAATAAAATATATGTCTACACAGACTTGTACTTAAATGTTTGTAGCAGCTACATTTGTAATTGCCAAAAAATAGAAGTGACCCACATGTGTATCAATAGGTTAATGACTTGATAAGTTGCAGTATATCTATACAATGAAACACTAATTGACAGAAAGAGGAATGAATTTTTATATACTTACCAATATGAATGAATCTCAAAATCATTATTTGGCATGAATTAACCCAGACAAAAGAGAGTACATATGCTGCCATCTCATTTGTGTAAAATTTAGAAAATGTAAAATTATCTATATGACAGAAAATAGATAAGTGGTTGACTGGAGGTAGAGTGGGGAGGCTGAGGAGGTAGGGTTTACAAAAGGGTGATTGATATGTTCATCATTTTGAATGTGTTGGTAGTTTCATTGGCATATACATATGTCAAAACTTATCAAATCACACTCCCTATATATATGAAATTTATATGTCAATTATACCTCAACAAAGATGTTTAAAAGAGTCACAAGACACCAACATATTTTAAATCAATGCCATCTAAAATGAAGAATACCAACAAAAAGACTATTACTTAAAAGAATTTCTCAGTGTATTTCACCTATTTTCCAAAAATGTAGTCATAAAAAGTTATAGAATGAGTCCATAAATAACAAACAAATATGTTTTAAATTCAATAGAGAAAAATAGTCTTTGCCACAGATATCTGGACTTCCATGTAAAAAATAAAAAGAAAGTCAATCTTTACTTCATGCTAGATATAATCACGAATTCAAATTTGTTCATATATCTAAAAATATAAAACGTTAATTCCTTTAGAAGAAAAAGGAGAAAACCTTTGAGCTAGGCAAAGATTTCTCAAATATGACTCTGCTGTGGTTTTAATGTATGAATCTTTCCAAAATTCATCTGTTGGAACCCAATAACTATTGTGATAGTATTAAGAGGTGGGGACTTTGAGGAAGTGATTAAGTCATGAGTTCTCCACTCTCTTGAAATAAATTTAGTGCTCATGTGAAAGATGTTGAAGCGCCTAGCTCCTTTTGCTCTTTTAACACATGAGGATTCATCAGGACCTCATCAGATGCTGAAGCTGTTGATAACTTCATCTTAGATTTCACAACTTCCAGAACTGTTCTTTCTAAATTATGCAGTCTAAGGTGTTTTGTTATAGCAGCAAAAATGGTCCAAGGCAGACAGACAGCAAAGGCACAATTCATTAAAGAAAAAAACATAATAAATTGTGTTTTATCAAAATTAAAATCTCCTAATCACTGAAAACACTGTTAATAAAATTAAACTACAAGCCATATCGTATTGTATGGTATAACTTGCAGATATATACTCTCACCTAAACATACTCAGGATTTATATATATCAAACAGACACCTCATAATTTTAATTTATTTGGCAATTAGCATTTTTTTAACATAAATTTGGCAATAATCAGTATTCCTTAGTGAGTGTTGGATCTAAACAGTCTTGGGGTCCTTATGCAAATCAACATACAGCTGGATATAAATACCTGCTGGATCCCACATTATTTTTGTAATAGACTGGTCCAAGAGATACCTGTGGAAGTTACTTTCATGATTTTAGGGGTGAGATCATTCACAAACTAATTCTGCAATTTCCCTCTGGCCTTCCTGCAAAATATAATAGACTCTACTAATACATTTCAGTGTTATTTTTAAGCACTAGCTTCTATTAAATGACTGTTCTATTTTGTTACACTCATACAAGTTGAGCTGCTTCTTCCTTACATTTCTGCTCTCCTGGCCAAAGATCTTGGCTCTCCTATTCTTAGAAAGCACAGAGGCATACTCTCACTCTTTTCAGGCCCTTCCTTCTTTTGGTTCTTCTAATAATACCAAGTCTTCAGCATCTGCCTGTTCAAAACTCTTCTCCATGTTTGTTTACCAAACTCTAGCTCCTCTCCTAATTGCAATTGTGATGAATTATGTTATGTATCTCAATTTAAATTAATTTCAGTACTGTATATTTATTATTAAAGCTACTCAACACAGTCTAATTCATGAATGTAAAATGTCATAGTTTTTGACACATAACATAAAAGAAATTATTAATTTACATGCAAGCTGCAAAGCACTTTGTAATTTTAATATATAATACATTTAATTGAAGACATTTCATTTTATGTCTCATATGTATAAAAAAGTTGTTTAAATATACTTTGATGTATATGCAACCTAAACCAGTATTTTCTAGGTTACTTATTACTATACTGCATATCTTGAAATATATTTGCAAAATACTTTGAATATAAAACCAAAGATGCATTCCTAAAATGTAGAGAATAATTACAGTGACAAGTCAATCATTTTGATTTCATTGTTGAAATATTTGGATAAAACTTTTATACATTTTTAAGGATTATAATTGTATTGAATAGGTCAGTTGGGTGCTAATGTTGACATTAAATAAAAAAGGTTGAAGTAAATTTTAAACGGGGAAGTCTTCTTTTATACAGTGAATATTATACTTATCCACATTGCTCCTTTCTGGAATTTTCTAGGAATATTGTGACTGAAACAGCATGATGTTTGATAAAGGATGTTCCTGTCATCATCCTGTTCAAGTTGCAGCTCTGCAAATACTTCCTGTCACTGGTGTATGATTTCCTCCTTCAAGTCATGAATGTGGAATGATCTGCAACCACTCCCAACAGCAGTGACTTCTGGGGCTGTCAGAAAGTGTCAGCAAACAGGACAGCTATTGGTATGCGTCAAGAACTAAATAAAGACCAGGGACTGAATAAAGCACCTGGACACAGAAAACTATACATCATCTCCTTGGCTTCCTTTTTGAAAAATTGGCATATACAGTGTATTTTTAGCAGGGATGGGATGATTTTGCTTAATGCTCGACAGCTGCTCATTAGGCAGATCAGAAAGAGATAAGCAAGATGGCATATTGGTTAAAATTGCAGAGTAGGTGCCAGGAGTACTAGATTTCAAGTCTTGCTTGCTAACCTTGAATGACCTTGAGGACTCATTTTCCCCTTGCTCTTCCCAGCTTCTCTAGGTTTAGAGTTGTGGTAAGAACACT
The DNA here is from genome assembly GCA_031835075.1 of Saguinus oedipus. Lineage (NCBI taxonomy): Eukaryota > Metazoa > Chordata > Mammalia > Primates > Cebidae > Saguinus > Saguinus oedipus. The sequence continues at coordinate 93,933,120 of CM063183.1, read as the reverse complement.
TTCCCAACATCTCAATGGTGCTAGTCGAAATCTGTAAAGATTTGAGATTCCTGAAGTGACAGATTCCAATTAAAATTACTGACCATGCAAGATGCCTCTGTGGCTATCTCATTTAGATAAGATCCTCAAGGAAGTACAAAGGCACACAAGGGACACAAGTGTAGAATTGTTGAGGAAATAAAATTTGATTGGCTAAAGTCTATCCGTGTAGAGGCTGAAATTATTTTTATTAAAACAAGCTTCATTGGTTACCTTGTCATTAGGAGATTCTGTCTTATCTCAACCAAACATAAATGAATGAATATTGAATGAATCTAAATGTGAGATGTACAATCAAGCACAAACACGATTTGGCTGCATCAGGTAAAGGTAGCCAGTTGCAAAGTTCAGTAACTTGCAGTTCTCTACAATTCAGTGCCTTTCATTGCTGCTAGTCAGAATGATGATGTCCTGCTTTTAGGTTGAGATTTCTGAATATAATGAGGCTTTTGCTTGATGATATACATTTCACTTATTTAATAACGGAGGTTAGCAAAATATGAGTCAGTTTTTTTTCATGTATGTGAGTTTTTAATTTATTTTTATTTTTAATTTTTTTAATTTAAAAAAAAAATTTTATTGCATTATAGGTTTTGGAGTACATGTGCAGAACGTGCAAGATAGTTGCATAGGTACACACATGGCAGTGTGTTTTGCTGCCTTCCTCCCCATCAGTATTTTAAATTAGTTTTAGTCTTCAATCTGAGTGAGATTCTCTTCCAGGCCCTTGAGTTGTAAGACGATACAACATAATGGTATGAGAATTGCTTCTTTCAAAGAAATTACTTCATGTTCCAGAAAGATAGGGGTTCATAAGAGTCTTGTATTTCTTTAACAGTGATTACTGCAGTAAATATTTCATTTTAGCCTTGGGTGTGTGTGTGTGTGTGTGTGTGTGTGTGTGTGTGTGTGACTTGTTATACTGATAACATGGGTTTTAAATGTGGGAAAAAATGTGTAATTTGATTTTAGCTTATTAGCATATAATTGTAAAAATTGCTTTGGCCCCTTTCACTTTTTAATGCTTATAATACTGATATAAAATGAGTGATATTTAAAAAATCCTGGAGTGAAAGCATGCCGCAGATATAGCCTTCGTAAAGTTCTTTGTGAAGGACTCAGCATTGTCACCTAGCTCCCAGGAGGCTGAGCAGTCTGCCATACTGACCGCATGGCCTGCGGAGACGAGGGAGATAAATGCAGGGTTAGCATTAGCTGTTTTCACAAATAAGTTGCCAATGGTCAGCATATGTGATTCCAAGAGCATCTCTTGTGAATGTTTCAGATGCCACGTGTTTCTGCCAACACACAGAGTCTGCCTCTGAGTTCTTCAGTGGCATTCTGGGCCCAGGTACATTTCCATGGGAAGATAACGCTCATGGTAGACATTTCCATTACAACGGGGATGACGGTAATGAATCCACTTCTCTCTAAAACAGCTATTTTTATAAAGTCTCCTCAATAAAAACTTAAGTGTAAAAATGCCCACACATAACCAGATGCCAACTCTGTAAATTCTTCTCAGGAATAGAGTTCAGTTTCCAATATTGTGTGAATACAGAGGAAGAAAGGGACAAAGAGGTATGTGAGATAAGCAATCAATACATAATCAACTGGTAATAATGGTGCCTGGGTAGGTTGTCATAGCCCGTGAGGAAGGCATAGGTCAAATTCATTTTTTCTTTAACATCAACTCAAGCTGATTTCTAGTACTCCAGTCCAGTGAAAGGAAATGCTTTAAAATTGGTAGCCCGGGGCCAATGTGAGTAGTGGCATATAATGTTATTTACTAAGAACACTTGAGAAAAATAAAATCTGTAGTTTTGGCAATAATTTTTTCCCTGGCAGATAAAGTCAACAATCAGTTAATATTTTAGGAAATATTCAAGTTTACACGAATATGTTGAGCTTTATCAGATCTTGGTAAACTAATTCTGGCTGCAAAAGTCAGACATTATTATTCTTTTTCCAACAGAAAAAAGTCACATAGACTATAAGCCAACATCTTCATGAAAATCTGGTTATAGGTAACTGCAGAGGGTGAAGGGCCCTTAGGTTAAAGGAGTTCGCTCCTCTGTACCAGATCCAGGTGATTCTGTTTTTCCTTGGACACCCAACCACTATTCCCTAGGCCACACTTCTTTATAAAAACTGCTTCCCTCAAAAGCAGAGCAAACTTCTTTTTTTTTTTTTTTCTGAGATAAGCACTGTAAAAAGTTTGGACTAAAAAATTTTGCTCATCAGAGTGGATGTGACTGGAGTTAACACCTTACCCAGGCTGAGTCAACTTATTGGTTGGCCAGATGTCTACTGTGTACTCTCAAGTAAGAATTCCATAAAAGAAACACAGAATCTCAGGGAGATGAGATTAATTCTGCTCCCTTTGAATGTGAGCTGGATTTAGCGACTCTTAACTAATGAATGGTAGCAATGATGTATGACATCAAGGTGTCATGTTTTAAGCAGCCCTATTGTGGGGCTCATGTGGTGGGTGCTGGAACCTCTGATGAGGAGTGGAGGCCTGCCAATAATCACAGCAGTGAATAGGGAGCAGGTTTCCCATCCCTTGCTTAACCTTAAGAAGATTGCAGCATTAGTAGAAAACTCAACCGAAGCCTCAACAGCGGCCCACACAAGACGCTCCCAGATTCCTGACCTACAGAAACTGTGTGAGGTAATCCATGTTTATGGTTGCAAGATGCTAAGCTAAGTTTTGGGTGCATTTGATACACAACAATAGATAACGAATGCAACTGATTTTAGTGAAAATCATGGCAGAAGCACTGTATTTGGTGCTACGTCTCTCTGGGTTTATTTTTTCTTTGATTCTTTGAAGGTGTCCCCTCTTCCTGACTTTTAACAGTTACAGTTTCTTACAGCTCTGTCCCTGGTCCTCTTCTCCTCTTACTCTGGTATTCAGTGATTCTATTTACCTATACACCTCAAGTACCAATTAAGGACTTACAGATTCATTTCAAGGTTTCTCCATTTTGTGACCATCAATATTCTGGGAGGGATTATTCTTTGTTTTGAGTAGCTGTGATACGCCTCATAGGGCATTTAGTAGCATCCCTGCTCTCTACCTTCTAGATGCCAGAAATACCCTCCTCTCTTCCAGTTGTGAAAACTAAAAATGTCTCCAGACATGCATTGTCAAGTATTGCTGGGGAGAGGGGGCGCTGCTCCTAACTGAGAATAACTCTTCTGGACCTTCCTGCAGAGAATCAGATCCATGAATCCAATCACCAATCTAAGATTTAATGAAGGTCACCTCCAACATACTATAATGTTTTAGGCATCTCAAACTTTACATGCCAAAATGTGAATTCCTAATCTTGATTTATTTTGCCCAACTCCTGCTGGAACACAGTTACCTTGAGTGGTAACTATCTGCCAGTTGCTCCAAGCCTAAAGCCATCTTCACCACTTCCAGCAATGACCTACATATTCTACCACTCACTGTCCTTCCAGCTTCATCACACACAGCTTTGCCCTTTAGTCATGTCTTTGAATTATCTATTTTTTTAGTTTTTAATTTCAAAGCATTTTTGTACCAGTCTCTTCCCCATGTCACTGGCTCTGCACGTGGCCCTGCTTCTGCCTGGAACATACACCGCTTTCCTCTTTACCTTGCCAATTCTAAACCATCTCTCATGTCTCAGCTGAAATGAAATACCACCTCTTCAAGGAAGCCGTCTCTGATGACCCCAGACTGTGGTTAGTTCACCAATTACAGTCTCAGGCAGGACCTGCCTCTCCTTTACAGCAATGGAAACTGAAACTGTTTTATTTTTGTAACTCTAATTTTAGTATTCTTTCCATCACCAATAATTTTAGCTTCATTGATAAAGATACCATGTCCATATTCCTTTGCTTCTGCATAGCTTATACCTAGGTCACTGTCTGTTAGATACTCTGAAAATATTTGTTATTTAGAAAAATGGCTAAATGAATACACCAAGAGGCACAAGAATTTTTCTATTCATGCTACTGAGGTCTGGAGGTGACCCTAGAGGGATTTATGATATCCTAAGTATCACTTTTAATAATTATTTTGTACAGACGTCTTTCATTTTATAATTTTGGAAATGAGTGCTAACTTTAGGTGTGAGTTTCACTACTCTTATAAGCGACATAGAACATAATTAAACAATAAATCATAAAACTGTGATTGGAGTTAATGAACCAACTAGTAAAACTATATTTAACATGAATAGTAATATGTAAATGGAGAGAACTTTTATTCTGATAACTGTCAAAATACTTCAATTATACAGTGTAAATGGATAGGCTTTTTTCCTCCAGTAATTATCATAAAAAACCACAGATATATTTGAGTACATTAAAAAATTTCTAGGTGACTAAAAGTGACACCATAATTAAAATTTAAGAAAACTGACAGGTGTATATGATAAACTCTTATTATCATCATATTTAAGAACGCTTACAAACTAATCAGAAGAAGACAAATTATTTATTAGAAATAAGGACAAGGAAGAAGAGAACAGTTTATCAACAATAAACTGTTTTTGAATGAAAAAATACTAGAATACTACATTCTGATTTATAATAGCAAAATGTTGGGAAAAACTTATAGATCAAATGATAGAAGACTGTTTAACTACCGGTATCTCTATAATATGTTTCTATTTAGAAAATAAAATTGAGAATATAAATTTATATTTGTGGCCATGGTGGCATGGGGATGTTTATAAACATAATCCCCTATGTAATTTTTTTCACAGTTAAATGAAAAAGAGAAGGTTACAAAATGTGGATGACACCATTTTCATAAAATGTGTGTGCTGTATATAAGTACATAGAAATAGGTTAGACAAAAACACGTTAGTGTGGTGATCTTGTTTGGGTGATGGAATTCTATTATTATTTAGTTCTTATTGTTTGGGCTTAGTATTGGTCTACATTGTTTGTAATGCATATCTATTTCTCTTATCATCAGAAAAAGCCAGATTTATTATGGAAAAATAAGCTGCAAATCAACTTTAATTATTTTAGACATATTTTTCAGAAAACAGAACGTATTTTAAGAATTCTATCCCCAAGATTCTGTCTGCTGGAAATAAAAGTTGAAAGATAATAAACCTCGCTATCATATAAAGAAAAGTTTAGAAATAAACTTTTCTTCCAAAAGCTCATAAAAACTCTGATACTAGCTTTTAATAATAAAATTTTGCATTCTTTCTGCAACTATCAATGTTGAATTTAGTATTTTAAACCTTCCTAAAACTCATCCAATACATCAGTAAGGAAAATTGGAATACGCCTTACTATCCCAAATGAAAATTAAAGCCATCTGCTAATTCTGTAACATACTTCACCTAAATGTTTTGCAAAATCTTGCTGTAACTTGAGTAAACACAAGAAAAGAAGCAAACGCATCCTCAGACCTTCTTTAATCTTTGGCTGAGAACCATGTGGTGGGGACCATGCCATCAACAGAGGCACAGGGGGCTTCTTCAAAAAACAAATTGTCTTGTTTGTCTCTGAATTTCGTTTCAGTTTCATAATGGTTTGCAAATGAAGTGGCCTGCTTCGAGGGGCAGAGGAAGACTGCTGAAGCACCATTTTATCTTTCTTTTGCCACAAATTTTCTGCTGTGAACCCTAAGGGCCAAATTTAGAAATGTAGATAAACCAGATGTGCTCATAAAATTGAATGCATACCTGTGCTGCCTACCAAAACAAAAACAAACACAAAAACCCCAAAGTTTCCCATTGCACAATATTCTGATTTCCTCGTGTTGCCTGCTGTAATGGTCCCGGCAGGCAAACTTTCCTCCCCATCTTCTGAGAAGGCTGGCAGCATCAGCTTTGAGAATGTTCGTGATGAGGCCTTTGCAAATAAGCACAAGTCACATTACGTCAACTTCAAATGAAATCATAACACAAAAACAAAACATTCATAAATTGATAGAAATTATAGAGCATCAAATGAGATACAAGAATTTTATCTCCTTATTTGTATGTTCTTTTCTCCCTGTCTATAAACATATGTTTGCACATGCTGTGTATTGATAGATTAACATATAAAATTACAACATTGCATTTGCAACACTGTAGTTAAGGTTGTCTTCACATTCATATTTCTGAGGTTTTATATCTGAACCATAAACACTCTCTCTGGGCTGAAACTTGGCATATAGAGCAAAACTAGAAATGCGTTCATTTTTCTCCTGTACAAAAAGAAATTTCACAGAAATGCTTACATTTTTAAAATCATGATTTTAGTTGATAAAATAAAATATTATTTTTAGAGTTGATGTATAATAATTCAAAGCAGAAAAATGATCAGTGTGTTTTGTATAATTGCCTTTATATTGTACTACATTAGGAGAAATGTAGTATGTGCCTTCAAATATAATGATAGTTTTACAAAATTTTATGATCATTTGACTCCAGAAAAGTTCACTAATGACATTTCAAATTAAATATTTTTTTAAAAATCCAGAAACAGCATAAGAAAGCTACTTAATTTAGGTGAATTAATTAAACATGGCATTTAACATAACTGACTCAAAGTGACTTTAAGCATTTTAATGATTTTTATTTATTTTTATTTTTTGAACCTAAGTTATAAAATTTTTATGTAGCCAAACCATGACTTTAAACTCTATTTACACTGACGGCAGTTAACTGGGCTGCAGGCCGCACACATGTGTGTAGCAAGCAGGACATGCAGGCAGCCTTGCTCACAGCGCTTCAGAGCAAGCGCACGGTCTTCCCAGTCACTGTCAGGAAGTCATCATCTGCCAGGGCATGCAGTGCTTCTTCAAGCATATCTTTCGTAATTGTTATGTCAGATTGCCCCCGAATGTCTTCAAAAAGTTGCTGGTATTTTAGAGCTGGCATTTTTCCCTTACATAAAATAAGCTTTTTCAATGTTTCAGCTTATTCTTCTTTCCGTTTACGAGAGGTGGCACTCATCCCTGTAGTAAGAATAGATATGTCCACGATGCCAGTCCGGGGGCCAGTTGCAGACTGCTTCAGAGCTTCCCGATGGAGGCGTTTGGCCTCTTCCACATCAATGGCTTCAACTTTGTTAGAAAATCTTACCTTAGCATGGGCTTCTGCTAAGCGGATTAGTGATTCTAGCTGTCGAGGGTATGCAGAAACCATTCCACGGCTACTGCCAATCTTCCTCATATCTACATAAGCTTCGATGAGAGCCTGGCTGGCTTCCTCACTTAGCCGTGGCATGATGGTGCTGTGTGCATAGGCAATGTAGTCCTTCAGGACCGCCATGTCCAGGATCTCCTCCTCTGCCTGCTCCTCGCTCTGGTAGTACAGTGCGACCAGGTGGTGAGCCAGATGCCTGTCGTAGGCTTCGTCCTGAGGGTCTAGCATGAGGAAGATCAAATCAAACCTTGATAATAAAGTGTGAGGTAGCTGGATGTTTTCAATGGTTGTTTTTTTAGGATTCCACTGAGACTCAATGGGATTTGCTGCTGCCAGGACAGAGGTGTGTGCATTGAGCTGACAGATGATCCCAGCCTTTGCAATGGACAGAGTCTGCTGTTCCATGACTTCATGCAATACAGATCTTGTACTTTCATTCATCTTGTCGAACTCATCGATACAGCAGATGCCGTTGTCACTCAGGACAAGGGCACCTGTCTGCAGGACCAGCTGCCTTGTCTCAGGGTCTTTCATTACATATGCAATGAGGCCAACTGCACTGGAGCCCTTCCCAGATGTGTACTGGCCCCTGGGAACCAGGTTGTACATGTACTGCAGCAACTGGGACTTGCTGGTACCAGGGTCGCCACATAGCAAGATGTTGATCTCAGCCCGAAATTTGCCCCTTCCTGTGTGACTAAAATCCTTCCTTGTCCCACCAAAGAGCTGAAGCAAGATTGCCTTCTTTATATCTTCATGTTCATAAATGCTTGGAGCCAAGGCTGAAGCAAGCCTCTCATAAATGTCTGGTTTCCTGGAAAGTTCCTTCGGCAATTCCACACATTTCTCTGAAAAAAGTTTCTGTTCTGCTTCTTCATCAAGGCCATGCAGATGTTTTGCATCCGTTTTCCGATAATGAATGACATCAATGCGGGTTTTGTAGACAGACTTCATATTACTCACTCTTGGATTGACTGGAATAGGCACTGCTCGATAGATGCCTGTAACATTCACTCTGTCCCCAGGATGAACCTTGTCAACGAGATCATTGTGAGCAAACAGGATGACAGTGTGTGGTGTCTGCCCTGCACGCGTGTCTTCCGGAGACTCCTGAAGCTTGATCATCTACTTGTCGGAGAAGAGGGAGTGGTTGTGGATGAGTGCCATGCTGTGAGTGGTGTGGCAGCGCCTGCACATGCTGGGCTCTGCGATGCAGCCGTGGTCCATCTCCACCTGCATTGTGTGGGCACACACTTGGCACTGGAAGAAGGCCTCCTGCATCTCGGGAATCAGCTGGGATGTCCTGATCACCATGCCACTGATGGTGATGAGCTGGTCGATATCTTCTGGATTCAGGTTTCTCATATTCTTAGTCTTCAATGCGTTGAATGGTCTGACTTGAATCTGATGTTCTAAGATTGAGTCAGGGTAACGGTCAAAGAAGATCTCATTGACAGCCATGTCAAAAGTTGGAATCACTTCCTGTGGGTAAGAGATGAGCTGTCTGTACATATTTTTGTTAAATGATTTGATGTGTTCACAGTTTACATTTAAAAATGGCTCACCAATAACGTCAATCTCCCCAAGTCGTTGCATGTATATAGGTTCAGTAATATCTATGCCAACATTTTCTTCTTCTTTAGCCAGAGGATCAATAAAACGCTGAAGAAATCTCTGAAAATTTTCTTTGCGCACTGCCACGTTTACATCTGTTCCCCGGATCACAAGCTTCTGGCCTAGAGACTGCTCACTTGCCACCATATCTTCAGCTGCTGCCCCGTCAGACTGCAGATCCACCTGCAGGCCCTTCTGTGCGGAGCCCAAGTCCGGCCTCTGTCTCACAGGTGTGTCTCTAACACCACTTCTTGGGGTTCCCTCTACCCGCGAGCTGGGAGTGCCATATGTCAGTGGCGAACTAACATCAAAGTCAAGAGGGATAGCTGAAGAATGCATTTGGGGAGGCCTGGAAAATAACGTGTCCTGCGCGGCTGGGCTCTGCAGGTCTGCTCCAGGTGAGGTTGGCATTCGCTGCAGCTCCCCGGTGGAGGTGGAATCCTCGCCTCTACGTCTCTGAGAGGGAGATGACCTGGCATCCTCACTTCGAGGCGTCTAAGCGGGGGTGGCTCTTCCACCCCGGCTGCCGCGGCGGCTCGGGGGCGACGCAGGGGATGACATGGTGCTCGGGGTACCAGTGAAAAGCGGCCGCTTGCAGATGCTCGCAGGGCTCCGGGTACACCTGGAGGGTCTCGCATTTTAATGATTTTTAACCAAATAAATATGAACACGGCATAAGTAAATATTCTCAATCAAAAATTTTAAAATATTGTTTTGGAGGAAATGGGTTAACCAATTCTATCAAGGAGAGTGACACTGTTTTGCAATAGAAAGAGTTCATTCTGTTTTGAAATAAATTTTTCAAAAGCGTTTTAATCTTGAAACAAAATAAAGCTTCAAAAGTCAAATGTATCGATTGGTTCTATGATTTCCTGTACATTGTTGAAGTTCTCAGTGTTCTCTTAATGGTTCTGAACACTGATTGCTTTAACCAGGTTGTTTGTTTGCATAGACTCTACTTTCATTAATTAGAAAAACATGTTTTGAAAACTAAATTTCCCTATAGGAACAATGGGTAAAATACAAGGCATATGTTTTTCAAATCACGTAGTTTAATACCTAAAATATATCTTTAACTCATTTTTCAATACTTTCTAACCATTCTCAAAAGACCTTTTCTTTATTATTTTTTTAAATGTTGAAAGTGAGAAAAATGTGTATTTTTTGGAATGTGGGAGGCATGTTTATTCCCAATTAACTGCGAACCATATGGAATAAATTTCTCTTATAATACCAAACTTCAAAAGTTCAGGTAAGTAATGTATGGCTGAGATCCTTTAGAGGTTTGCACAGTGAATTTGATTAGTGATCCTAATATGTTCATTTTCAATGATATAAATATACATGCAGAATCTCAGAGCATGGAGGATAAAATAAATGATACATTTTCCAAAGTTGGAAACACTAACTTTTGACTTACTGCCTCGGCATTGCTAAATTATGCACTCATCCTCAAAAGTTCTCTTCGAATCTTTCCTAACTTGTGCGGTTGCGGGCTCCCAGGTGCTACGAAGTCACATGGGTTCTACTGCCCTGGAGCCTAGAGTGTATATGATGTAGTTGGCTCCACATCCTTTACCCTTCACCATGCTAAACATTTGGACTTGCTTACACTTCACTGCCCAGGAGCAAATGCTTCATGTCATAATCCCCTGTGGACTGATCGGAATGAGTTACCATTCAAGAGGAAAGCTAGTGATGGCTTGAGTCAGAGAGAACCAACAACAGTAATAAAGGGTAGAAAGTTGCTTTTATTCAAAATTACACACCAAGACTTTATGTCCTATTCTATAAAATATGCTTTTAACAATGCTCCTGTTTTTCTTAGGGCAGAAACATTTCCTTTTTCTTGCCTCAAGGTAGCACTTTCAAGATGCAAATGACTCCAAAATTTGCATATTCATACCCGAAGTTATCTGCTGGAAAAGTAGATGGTTTCTGGAATATTTATGTCTCTACTTACAATGAGTAGGCATTTTGGACAAGCAGGAATTTCTTTAACAAATGTAATAAGCTCTGAATTATAGAAAATGATCCTTAATTCATTTTTTCTAACTGTCCTTCTATACATAATGAGATAAACAAATTTCTGAAAGCTAATGGTCGGATCCATTTCTTAGAAAATAGTAATATGACAGATGTCCTTTCATGGAGATAAGAGAAAGTGTAATAAAACACCACGCTAGTTGAGAACAACATTTAGAACATGTACAATGCTTAACATGGTCCTTAGTATAGGGATCGAGTGATGATAGCTAAATGTATCAACGTAGAAATGAATAAGTGCACAGTTAGTTGTTGTGTTTTTGAACATAGGTGACATATTTACCTATTAATCTCCTGCAATTTTTTCTTTTTTTTAAATGGAGTCTCACTCTGTTGCCAGGCTGGAGTGCAGTGGTACAATCTCTGCTCACTGCATCCTCTACCTCCTGGGTTCAAGCAATTTTCCTGCCTCAGCCTCCCAAGTAACTGGGACTACAGGCATGCCCCACCACACCCAGCTAATTTTTGTAGTTTTAGTAGAGTTGGCATTTTATCACGTTGTCCAGGATGGTCTCGATCTCTTCACCTCGTGATCCACCCATCTTTGCCTCCCGAAGTGCTAGGATTACAGGTGTGAGCCACTGGCCGGGCCAATCTCTGGCAAATGTTTTTAAGGTACAGTAATTCTGGGAGACTGAGGAACTCAACATGTGGATGTTATTCTGTTTACCTCACTGCTGACTTTTGTGTGCATACTTGTCACATGCTAGTTAGGTTAGCATGTTGTTTAGTTTTATGTCAACTTGGATGCTTTAGTGCTGCTCCAATAGCTGATAAAACAGTGTTTCTGGGTGTGATTGTGAGGATGTTTCCAGAAGAGATTAGCATTTGAATTAGTAGACTGAGTAAAGGAGATCACTCGCATCCTCGTGGGTGGGCCTCATTCAATCTAGAGTCCGATAGAACAAAATGGTGGAAGTAGGGCGAATTTGCTCTCTCTTTCCTTAAGCTGAGATACCTGTCTCCTACTGCCCTTAGCCATCAGAGTTCCTGTTTTCAGGTCTTTGGACCCTAGAATTCACACCAGAGCTCCCTCTGGTTCTCAGGCCTTGCAACCAGACTGGATTACGTCACCAGCTTCCCTGGTTCTCCTGCTTGCAGATGGCAGATTCTTGGCCTTCATAATCCTGTGAGTCAATTCCCTAATAAATCTCATCATATATGTATATATAATCCTATATCCTATTTGTTCTGCTGATCTCATAATCCCTAACAGTTACTATATGGACTAACAGTATGGGGGCAACTGTATCCATGTAATTGTTTTGTATTAATCCTAGCCTAGTGTTGGATACTGTTAGACCTTAAATCCAATGGACCTATGGTGGTTAATAGTTTGTCCATTCACAAAGATAATTGGAGAACTGCTGTGTGAGAAGATTTTAGAGAATGATTACTGTGAAATAATTGTGCTGTACCAGATGCATATAATGTAACATTCTTTCTACCATGGAGGAAAATATTGGGAAATATTATATTATTTTTTGGAGTTTTCAGACCATTATTCCTATCTTGTAGTTGGAGATACTTAGGTTAGATGGTGGGTGATACATGACACAGCTGTTGGCTCATATCTTAATATGTTGGGAAATCTATCACCTGGCTTCTGTGTTGCTTATTTTTCATCACCCCACTGGTGAATTTGAAATGACCTCCTCACTGTCCACCATTCTTTTCTGTTCTCTCTAATTCCCAGTTATTTCACCTACTGACCACAGACCCAGATTCTCAATGTATTGTTTATGCTTTATATATTACTTAATATATTACATGCATTTTGTCATGTTACATATTTACATATCACGTATATTTTATATGCATACTACTTTATTATGCATAACACTTATTTTTCATACTTATAGTGTCATCACATAGTCAGTGTTCTTTGATGCCAAAGATATAACACACATGGTTAGCCTGAATCTTAACAGGCAGCCACAGTCTCCTATTCCAGTCTATCCTCCATGAGTCTTCTACTGCAAGCAAATAAATCGATTTGCCACCTCTAACATCTTGAATTGCCCAGTGGAATTTTCTAGGACTAATAAAAGAGCCTATATGTTTTCCTAGCCCATCTGCACTCACACTTAACAGTGGCTACTAAGAAGTGGCTCTTTATTTGACCACTGGGGAGCATTGCCTTTTTTTTTTTTTTTGAGACGGAGTTTCGCTCTTGTTACCCAAGCTGGAGTGCAATGGCACGATCTCAGCTCACCGCAACCTCTGCCTCCTGGGTTCAGGCAATTCTCCTGCCTCAGCCTCCTGAGTAGCTGGGATTACAGGCATGTGCCACCATGCCCAGCTAATTTTTTGCATTTTTAGTAAAAACGGGGTTTCACCATGTTGACCAGGTTGGTCTCGATCTCTCAACCTCATGATCCCCCCGCCTCGGCCTCCCAAAGTGCTGGGATTACAGGCTTGAGCCACCGCGCCTGGCCTGAGAGCATTGTCTTAATGACAATCTCCAGGAAAGGAAAAGAAAGGCAGGAGAGGCAAGGAAATGTAATATTGTTCACAATTCATCTACAGTTGCTTAATTGAATACCAATGGAACTCAATCCAGGAACTTTGAAAGATTCCAGTTTAGGTCCAACCCCTGATCAAGTTTACAATTCAAAGCAAACTCCAGTAGATAAAAGAAGGGGAAGCAAACCATGCTGTGAAATGATCCAACAGGATCTTTTCTGAAGATTCCTCTTCTTGCAGATCAGAGAAAGAGGAGCTCTACTGTTCAATGCAGATACACCCCAGAACCTAGTAAAGGAAAGAGGAATGTGCTTTTAAAGAAACTTTAGATGCCTTATAATAAATCTGGATGTGCTTAAAATTCTCTGGGGAGTTTAAAAACATCTGGATGTGTTTTCTCAAATAACTATTTAAAGCATATTAGAGTTTTTAATTGCACTGGGGACTTTTCAAAGCATATCAGGACAAAACAGTACAGTATAGGCCCCAATATGCTAATTAATAGATAGCTAGACCCCTGAAATAAACCTGCAACACTCCATTAATCAGGCAGTAATTGAATTGGCACAGTGCTTTTGTGCAAACTACATGATAATTGAAAACCCAAACCTGGCAGCAGCAAGGGTAAGGTTCTCTACTACGGCATATAACAGGGCATCCTGTTTGCACTTGTCAGTGGGCAGTTGGCTCTACTGTGAGGAGGCTTTGAGTAGGGAGAGAGTCAACTCCTCTCTAAGTCCAGTGTCACCTTGATCTCTTGCTGAGATGGTCTTTTAGGCATGTGATATCCAGTGGCCACAAGCATAACCCCATGGAAATACACGTAATGGTTGATATGCTTTTCTCTGTTACCTACAGACATCTGCCAATTAATGTGATTACAAAATAATAGTGAGGAACAGATGTTTCATTTGCTAATTTTATATCTGACTGTTTGAAAGCTAAATACCTGGGGATTTAACTGGCAAATACTACTTTGCTCATGAAAAAAGAAACAATGCATGCATTTTTCCCACACAGCTGATGTGGTATAATTCTGGACAGTGGCTGCCTATAGTAAGAGCTCAGTGAGAGGGAGACTGATTGCTTCCAAATGAAGAGAAGAAAAGTAGCACTTTAAGCCTTTTCTTTTTATCTTCTTTCTTTCTTTTCTTTTTTGCTGTAAACAAAACAGTAAGCATAATGCTATGCTGAAACAGGCTGTTGCAATAAAAGAGTTTTGCCTGTCGTTGTGACGATGGGGTGGGGAAACTGATGTGAATACACTGAGGCTGGACATAAGTTGTCCATCTAGAAATTTTAAATAAATCATCTCGAAAACCTTGAAGACCTTTTTCTGCATTTGCCAGCCCTTAGCTAGAACAGATGAAGGGCAGGAAACGTGGGATCTTCATGAAAAAGTTAGCTGTCATGGCTGTGGAAATCTAGAGGAAAACATTTTAAGAAATTTAGAAATTTAGGAAAAAAATCCAAGAAATATTTTAACTAAATATTTTAATTCTAAGTCACTCTTTTTCTTCTTAAAAGAGGTTGATTACAGTGTCAAATATAGCTAAGAAAAGTGCTTGTTAGTCCAGGATCTTATTGGAATCAGACCTTCTTAGCATTGCGTGTATGCTGCGGCTCTGCTCTGTCTGTTGCAAGAGGTCAACTCTGGGTGGACCTCTTTTTCTGCTGTTAAATATACAATTAAATCTGACCATTAAGAAAAAAACCTGGGATTTGTGTACTAGATATGCTACTGTGTCTGTGATTTTAGGCAAGTACTAACCCATTTTGCCTTACTTAGTTTACCTGTCCATAGAGGAATACGGATGCAATTAGTTTCAGAAATTGCCAAAATTCATACCCTTTATACAAAAGTAAAACCTTTGAATTCTCTTTAAAACTTTTCAGACTTACAAACTATGTGTAGTGTGATGTAAAAGAACTTATATAGTTTAAAATCATACAGTTATATGATTTTATAGTGAACATACGTAATTAACTTTCATGTAGTTAACTTATACAGTTAAAATTTACAAAGTTATAAATCAAAGTTATGTAGCTAATGACTTTATTTTCAAATTTCAACCCCTCTTAAGCTTCAGAGAATTTGCAAGAGTTACACAAAGGGCATGTAGGCAATGAGTGTTCATGTGTGTGAATCTGAGCATGTGGGAGCCAGCATTAGGACTGCAGTACTTTAAAATGGGGTTGTCCCTCTGCCAGATAACCTGGTTGTCCTTACCAACCTTGAAAACTGGACTTTCTTATCAGTGAATGTATTTAAACTTTGTCTAACTTTCCATGTTACGTGAATTTAACACAAGCCAGTGTCCATCAAAGGCTGTCAACCCAATTGCAAGTCTCACTTCTGTAAAACAAATGAACAAACAGACAAAAAACTCCACAAAACAAAACTAAACACCTGATTGCTTTCCTATTTGGGGGTTTTTAGATCTCAAAATGTTTGGTGTTACATTTTTTTACTCTCAAGATGTTCCCCTGTGAATTGCCATCATCCTGTGCTAGTGCCTTTGATTGTTTTTTGTTTCGTTTTTCACCTCTGGCTGCGGGATCTATTCCATTGCATCTACCCCAGGACCCTCTCCTTTCTCTTAGATGCTGAGGTTATCCACAGTCTACCTACAGAAACTTCACTTTCATTCTCCAACCCTGGTATTTCAGGCACTGCTCCCAGTTCTAGCTTGACTTTCATCTCAGTACATCAGAAATATATAGGCTTGGAATCATTTTGCTTCTTTCTAACTTTACTCCTTTTATTTTACTTTACATATCTACATTCAAGACTTCAGCTTTACCTCCAAAACATAGCTCATGTTTCTCCTCTTCTCACCATCTGTGTGGACCCCACAGCTGCCATTTCTCACCCGCTTCTGCAGTAGCCCCAACAGTCTCTGCCTCCACTCTTGCAACCATGAAATCAAGGTCCAAACATAGCAACCAGATGGCTTTTTTGAAAATGTAATTGCACGTCACACCTTCCACCCATTTAAAAGTCTACCAGTTGCTTCCTGTTGTATTTAGAATAAAATTCAAACATCTGACTATGACCCAAAAGCCAGTAACCTAAAAATCTCTCCCTGTTTATCAATCTTATTTCCTCTGCCTTGTTTACCTTCTCACCACCTTCCCCACCTCCTAACTAAATTGGTCTTACATTTTCTCTTCCCCGGAGACCACAAGTTGGTCTTGGCCTACAGATCTTGTATTTACTACTTACTTTTCCTGGCACACTCTTGCCCGGGTTTTGTGCATGGTTGATTTCTTCTTTCATTCAGGCTTCAGCTCAAGAATAATTTCCTTAGACAGCCCTTCCCTGTTTCCATAACTTCCCCTATCCCACCAAATCACTCTCCACCCTCATTCATTATATGACTTACAACAATCTCAACTTATCTGGTTCATCTGTTTACTTTTTATTGCTGCCTCCCACTACAAGAATATATCTTCTGTGATGACGAAGATTTTGGCAGTCTTTTTCTCTGCCACACTTCCAGTGTCTAGGACAATGCTCAATAAATACTTTTGAAATGGATTGAAAAAAAGTGTTTCCATGAAAAGCATATGCTTGCAGTCTGTGCAACTGCTGAGGAGATACCAGCCCAGTGGTAGACACAAACGAAGAACCTGGGACTTTTCCAAGTGTTTTCAGAAATGGAGAAATCAATAACCCCTAAAAAAATTCCATTTCTCTTTCTTAAAAAAAAACCCAAACTTGATTTTTAGCATACGTTAATGCTAATCAAACTCTACTCCATGGGAACAAATACAAAGGAAAATACATTTATTTCAAAGGAAGAATTAAAAAAAAAATAAAGGATTCTCTGATTCAGGGGCTGCCAAATTTTTCCGAGAAAAGCCAGAAAGTAGCAAATATTTTAAGCTTTGCAACCTATACAATCCCTAACGTGACTGACTACTCAGCTCTGCCGCTGTAGCACAAGGTATGTCTGTGTACCACTAAAACTATTTATTGACATTGAAACGTGAATTTCATATAATTCTCACCTAGCATGAAATATTAATCTTGTTCTGTTATTTTTTTCAATCATTTAAAATTTAAAAACATTCTTGGCTATTGGGTTATATGAAAACTGGTATTGGGCCAGATTTGACCTGGGGCACATCATTTGCCAACCTCTGTTCTAGGCATATTGAACTATCCCTAGCTCCTTCTTTGACTGCCTTGGAACTGAGAATTGTTTTAAAGTTACTAGGAAGTTCTTAGTCCACAGAGTAGGGTTTTTTTGAAGATGCATTTACATCTCTAGATTTCTTGCTAATATATTCTTCGGGTGTCAAAGCTGTTAAATCCTTTTAAGGGCTATAAGGCTTTCATTACTTTACACCCCAGAAAATCTCAATTGTATAGTAATGGGGTAAAAAAGGCATCTTTGTTTCCTAGCTTTCCCAATGAATAGTGTCTGTTTTCTTAAAATTATTTCCATAAATTATTATTAACCTGCATACATCCTACATTATGCTACTCCATATTATTCTATGCTGTGTGACTCTAAATATTCCAATGTTCCTACTCTCCCAGATTGAGAGCAAGCGTTAAAAGTTGGAGAGAAAGATAAATAAAACCTAATATATTCCCCATGCCCTTATAATCTAAAAGAGAAGGTCTCTTTATAGTTGCTTAAAGTTAATTAGAAAATTTTGACTAAAGACTTCTTGCAATTGTTGTTTTACTACTAGTGTTTCTTGTCTAAATATCTTACAGTTACTTACCTCTTTTGTTCTACCAGGCAGTTGATCCCTAGTCCTTGTAAATGGTTACCCCTTCTAAAAGCTGATCACTAGTTCTAACTCTGGAACTGTGTTCTAGATTCCATTCCATCCCCTTGTGTTTCTTCCTCCCTTTAATAGAACAACAGCAACTTCATTCTGTATATTCAATCTTTCCTCTCTTAGGTATCCTTTGCAACCTAGCTCAAGGCTTCTAAATCCTTACACACTTTCATGTCTATTCTGCCATTCTTCAAATCCCTGTCCTAGTCAATTCCTCCTTATTTCCAGTCTACTTGAAAACATATCCCTATATAACATTGTCATCAGCTCTTCTAGCTACTGCTGCTACATAATAAGCCTGCTTATGGCCTCTTGTCTTAAAATGATACCAATCATTTATTTTATCATGAATTTGAAATTTGGGCAGCGCTCTACAGGAATGTCTCATTTCTCTTCAATAGGGTGACTAGATTGGTAGCTGTTTGATGTTTTATTCAAGGGATTACACATGGCTGGGAGTTGGGGATTCGCTTTCCATGGGCTTCTTGGGCTGGCTTAGAGCATGACGTCTGAGTGCCAAGAGCAAGCATTCATGAGACAGGAAGTGGGAGCTATCAGTTTCTAGGCCAAGAGAGCTTTCATGCTACTATACTTGATGGGGGCCTTGTCAAATAATTTTGGGGCAGTGTTTCAAAACTTCTCCTTAAAATTCTTTTGGTACTAACATCAGAAATACTGAAAATGGCATCTTTTCAGTATTTCTTCTGTGTCACCTCTTCTCTGATATTCTCGGAACACCTCCCATCTCCTTTGATACCCATGAAACTGATTTCTCTTTATCTTTTGAATCCTTGATTCATTTTACTTTTTACCAATGTTACTGTTTTTTTCTTGTGCATAAATCTTAAATACTAGAATTCTTTGGATTTGATCTTCCCTCTTCTTTTCTTTCCACATGTTCTTTTTGTTTTATAGAAATAAGGTCTTGCTATATGGTCCATGCTAGTCTTGAACTCCTGGCCTCAAGTGATCCTCCTGCCTTAGCCTCTCAAAGTGCAAGGATTACAAGCATAAGCCACTGTGCTCAGCCTCTGGGTGTTCTTATTGACTCTTATGGTAACAATTAATATCTACACACTGATGACACCCAGTTTATGTTTTAAACTCCACCCATTTTGCTGAGCTCAAGAACTCTTTTGTTATTTGTCCCATGTGCCTCAAATAATCATATTAAATATGAAAATTTCACAGAGCTACACTCCGGCTATGTCACACACTCTGCTTCTTGAACTTGCTGCACCCTTAAATGACTCTACACCTTTGCACAAGCTGTTATCAACATGGGCTTGCCTCTTGCTGACTTGGATGAACTCCTACTTATTCATCAAAACCCAGCTGAAATAGCTTGTGTTCTTTGAAAACTCCGTGATTCCCAGTTAGAGTGAATTGCTCTGAGTGGGTGCCCGTAACGCGTTGTTCTTCGAGCAAATAATCTTAATTGTAATTTTATTTTACTACAAACTTCAGCTCTATTCATAGGTGCTTAGCTTATAGTCAGTTATTACTTGTGCAGCATAACTAAAGAAATAAAATATAGCTCTACTGTAAAAATTATTAGTCATGTACAGAAAAGTCCAGATATGAATTTAAGGCAATGAATTGGTTTGGTATTTTCTTACTTGTAATATGAAACTAAAACTGAAATTTTGTTTTTGTTTTATTTGGGTGGGGAGTAAGAATGAGTGAACCCTCAGGATAAAAGGCAAACTCTGTTCTTTAGAGTGGCTTCATGTATCTTTGCATTTAGTAACTAAGATAACCAAAACAGCTCTATTGATACAAACTGTTTTCTCATTTGATTTTAGCTGATTTTTGAGAAATTGGAAATATAGCAATGGCCTGCCACTGCAGGCCATTTAAAATTAAAAATTAAGTAAAACTGACACATATCCAGTGTCCTTTATTCTCTGCTCAAAGGACTAACCTATCAAGTTGTCCTGTGGTCAATTCCTGTGCAGGAAACTTAACCAAACATATTGATGAATATTTGGAGAAGTATCATGATTAGCTTAGCTCTTTTAAGGCTATAACCTGAATAACATTAGGTCACAAAAAGGATACTAGCATAGAAAACAGCTTTTATGGTCACATAAGGTATCAGAAGTCACAGTTCTTTGATTTGAAAGACAAATAAACCTATCTAGTGCTTTTTCAGCAAAGAGGTTAATCCTATTAGGCATTTCCAGGCTTGTACAAGGAAACTTACACTTACTTAGAGTTGACCTGTTTAAAAAAATATATAGAAACACATTGTGGAATATTTTCTTGAGCTATCTTGTTTCTTCTAATCATTGTTTCCCCCTTTATTGGAGTATTTCCTATTATTCAGCAACATATGGATGAAAGATTTCTTCAGTAATCATGTCTGAACAAAGTAATCATTCTCTCATTAACCAATTATTCTTCAGAATCAAATAGAACAGACAGATTTGCTAAGACCATTTACTTTAATAAACCTATGAAATCAAACCTCACATAACTCATGTTCAAATGGTTTAATCCAAAGATCACAGTGAAGATAACAAAAATGATTTTGTGGATTTTGTTTTGTTTTATTTTAATGCATTGACAGCATGTGATCTCAGAAACCCACTAGAGATGGAATGAGTGCTAAGTTTTTGGAAGGTGGAAAATGAAAGAATGAGAACTTTTGGTTCTGTGTAGGAATACTCATCTACCAAGCTCCGAGGTACTTCTTTTTCTTCCTTCTTCCCTTTATCATCAAAAGTCTGATTTATTACACCTCTTCTACTTTCTAGAAGCTGATGGATAAACAGACTGACCTGAGAGGTGAGGGTGGGTGCTCTGCCCCAGACATGTTTCCAAGAAGAGTGCTACAGAGTAGTCAGGAAAAGTAAATTATCTCAGAGCGTTAGTGACTTAGTTGGTTCAGATTGCTATAACAAAACCCTTATAAACAAGTTAGCAACAAACAAAATTCTTTCTCACTGTTCTGAAGGTTAGAAAGTCCAAGGTCAAGGCACAATCTGATTAAGCATCTGGTGAGGGCCTAGTTCCTGGTTCACAGATGCCCTCACCTGGTGGAATGGGCTGGGGAGATTTCTGGAGCCCCTTTTCTAAAGACACTAATCCCACTTATGAAGGCTGTGGTCCCAGGACATAATTGCCTCCCAAAGACTTCACTTTTTAGTACTATCTTCTTGGGGGTTAGGATTTCAACATACATATTTTGGGGAGACACAAACATTCAGACCACTGCACTCAATGACCTGCCAAGTTTGGAATGATCTTTCTAAGCACTGGGAATGTATGCATTTTCAGGAAGGGATGGGAGTGAGAAAGTCCAGTGCTATTTTATTTTTTTTCCTCCATGATATTTTGCTGGTATCTTACTCCATGGTATTCTATATGTATTCTATATGATTTTCTTTTTTAGTTCTATTGCATTCTGATATAGTTCACTTCAATAGAGAGGCTTCCCCTAACTCCTGTTTGATTTGTCTTTGTAACTGGTTTTATGGGAGTCCATTTGGAGATTCAGTTTTGCAGTTTCTTAACTTTTTGGCTTAAAAAACCAGAATGCATACCATCAGCATTCTGAGTTTTCTGTCATAATTCAAGAGGCACCAAATGTTTGCAGGCAAAGTCCTAAGACAGCAGAAATTGCAACAGCAAAGCCTGAGACCAAAAAATGTTAGGCCTTGCTCCAGTTATTAAAGTAGTATTTGACTCATAACCAAACAAAACATTGAAAACTTAAGTTCTAGTCTTTCTTTCACAGATAAGTGATAATAGAAATGTAAGCTTGAGGTTTACTTCCTCTCCAAACCTCAGTTCCCTTTCATCTAAAACAGGTTCTTCTTCAAAATTCTATGATCCTTTGTGTTTGTTATAATGATACTTTGAACATTTTCTAAAATAGCAGTTAAGGATAAGGACAGATCTGCCAACATCAAAAGATACAGTAACAAAATGAGTCATCTCTTTAATTTAAACTTCACCTACTCACAAGTAAGAAAGACACACAAAAACCACACAATAATATCAATATATAATACTTTGCATAATTATGTAAATGATCTCATATCCCTAGGCTGTTTTTCCATTATCAACGGGGTAATATTTTACTTCCAATAACTTTTTTAAAAAGTTTCTTGTCCACACCATTAAACACCACAACCTAATCTCACATTTAAAGCATTAATGACTATAACCACAGCTCTCTGCACTGAGTAGATTTGGGATGACAGCTGTCACTGCAGCAGGATACATTTTTTATAATAGTTTTATAATTCACCCTTTGAGATGAAGATTTGGACACCTGATACCAGCCTATGATTTTCTCCCTGTAATTTTCAGAATGGGTAAAACCAAATAACAGCCTCCCAGTCTCATAGGTCTTATGCCAAGTATTTCAGAAAAGACATCAGTGGGAATTGAAAACCATACTCATTTTATTCCTAGCATATGCTGAGCACTTTCATTTGCTAGTATTAGTTGATCGTGGGAGTGGGGTGGAGGCTGGCTTTCCATCAAAGTCATAGCAAAGCTATAGTTTTTCTCCCCATTTCACCTTCACATTATTACAGAGGTGTTTACCAATCTTGTGTCAGTTCACTCTCAGCAATTTTCATGACAAATATTTGGCCAAAAAAATCTATTCATCAGTATCCTGAGAATGCTTCTTTAAAGACCAGAATATGCTAACGAAATTTGGCTTGTCCCTATGGACGAGTTCAATGCAAGTAAGAAGGGATACAAGTAAGGCTGAACTGAAATTTTTTTAAAAAATTGGCTTAATATTGACAATTTATAAGCTGATTTCCTGCATTTAGAATATCAAAGAGGTAGAGTTAGTTTCTCCCTTGACTTTTAGTATTGTTGTAAACTTTGGTTTTGATCAAAAGCACATTAAATTTGGGTTCTGGAGACTGAGAAACACGGCAAAACCCTGTTTCACTACAAAACACACACACACACACACACACACACACACACACACACATGCAAATTAGCCATGTGTGGTGGTGCATGCTTGTAGTCCCAGCTACTGAGAGGGCTGAGGCGGGAGAATCACTTGAGCCCATGAGTCGGAGGTTGCTTTGAACTGAGATTATACCACTGTACTCCAACCTGGAAGATAGAGTGGGACCCTATCTCAAAAATAAATAAATAATTAAAAATAAATTAAGGTCCTGGGAAATCTGTTTGTCCTCAAACCAGGTTCAAAGTTCTTCTTTCTCCCCACATGGCCCCTCATTTAAGAAACAGCTTCTTCTCCTTTTAGACCAGTTTCCTAAAAACACCAGACTAATGACTGGTCCATCCTAGATGGTTGCATGAATGAGGAAGGTTGCCAAAGCAGATACTATCATTCTTGCCCTGGCAGTAAAATCAAAAGGGAAATATTCAGTATTTTGCAGGGGGCTGAGATTATGATCCTCATACAAACAGGGTAATACAAAAGAAAATAGGCTGCAGCTTTGTACAGCAAGAGCAGTTTTATGTGAATGTTTAAAACTACAGACTGCAGGATGTGTGTCAAGAAGTCAAAGGCAAAGAGTGGATACAATGGTCAGCAACTACCAACATTTCCATAGCTTCACATGCAGTTAAATGAACTTTAGGTGGATGGAAGAGACACACTAACCTTCTCTGAGCAAAATAAAAATAAAGAATTACGCTACGCTCATGTGTTCCTCCGAGGCTAACCCAGCCTCCCAAAGGCAAAATCCTCAGCCTCTTCCCACTTAAGTGACATTCTGGGATTACATTTGCTGCCCACTCAGTAGTGTTTGAAATAATTCCAGTGAAAGAAAGACATATGGGGGATAGAAAATGCAGGCATGGGGGAGGCAGTGGCAGCCTGACTTCTTGGTGGTTGGGAAGAGTGCGTGAGTATTTATGAGATGCATTTTGCAAGCTTAAGAATCAATGGAAAATTAATGGTACAACATTGAGGAAGAATAGGAAGGGAAAATTACTGATATTTAGTAGTAATAACAATAGATATTACAATACTCTACGTGTAAGATCATGCAGATTAAAGGAAAGGGGAACTAAAAAAGAGCAGGATCCTTCAAACCACCACTTTGTGGTTCAGTGCTCTTCAGCAGGAAAAATTAAGAAGCACTGCTGGTATGTAAAATGACACCAAATTTGAATGGATGCTTAAAAAAATGTGAAAATATGGATTATAATTGATAACACTATTTATACAAATAAAAGTAAAATTGTTTTCTCCTTGAAAAAATCAGAGGCATTTTTGAACCTTAGAAATAATATAGTTATCCATTGGTGATGTAAATTCATCAAGCATGATACTATTCTTTGTGTAGGGCTTCACACAAAGCATGTCAAATTTCAGCTGTAATGTTACGAATTTGGAAGATTACCAGATTCTACTCTCTATGAAGGCAATATGGTAGAAGTAATAGGGGGCTTTGAAACCTAAGTAACTGTGGTTTACACTCCACCTTCACTGGCTGTGGGACTTTGGGGACATGACTTAACTAACCTGAACTTCAGTCGCTATCCTTCAAAAAGTAGAGATAAGAAAACATGCATCACAGAGATGTTAGATGGATTAAGTTCCATAACATTTACAACTGGTGTACAGTCCCACCTCTGCTTGGAGAAGTATCAAGGTGAAGAAAGTTAACCTTTCTTCAATCAGTGTTGGTGACATTGCCCTTGGATCTCTGCTGCTATTCTCTTAATGAAATTTGGGGTGGGTCTCTTAACTCTCAGATTATTTTGAGTACCAAATCACTTTTTTAATTAAAACATTAGTCTGAAAGGGAAAGAATAAGTTGTCATTTCCCATTGGAGTTCTGGCAGGAAGTCTAGTGAGTTTATGTGCCCTTATGCCTACCCGGAGAGGAGAAATGAGAACTGGAGAGCTGGGATGCTGGAATAGCCTTCACTCCACAGATTGACCAAGCAAGACATTTTCATGGACCCTACAGCTTAAAGGGCTTAATTTGGCTTCTCAACTGAAATGCCAAGAGCAAGCTGAGACAAAATCCTGACTGCTTGAAAAATGGTATGATCTCCCTCTGGGAGATCTTTCCTTCCCTATACCTCTCTCTCCAAGGATGAGTTATTCAGGTGTGTTGGGAAGGGATGAAAAAAGAGAAAAAAAAAGTCTCTTTAATTAATTAATTTTTTTTTTGGTGGTGCTCTCTTGTTAGTTAATGGTGCTTCTGACTCCCACTGATAGACTATCAATGTCCTCTGTGGCATACATTTAAGGAGGGTTCATGTGTAAGTTCTTCAGAGGAGCAATTGCAATTCATGGTGTGTAATGTGGAAAATGTATCTCTGTTGGACATCTCCTACACCTCCCCTGTTCCTGCTACTGGCCCCATATCCCAAAGTCTCTTAGGTAGAGTACTAAAAAGATGGCTCAAGCCTAGCATTTGGCAGAGACACCTGACAACAATAACTTAAGCATACCCTAGGAGTGACCGTATGTGGCAGACACACCTGAATGTGTGTTCAGAATTCCAAGCTAAAAAATATGGGAATGGCCAACCCAGAGATCCATTCCTTATCTATGAGGAACATCGAAACCTTCTGCCACTCTTGTGAAACACGGGCCATACAGGGGATTGAGGTTCTTTGCTTCAGGTTAAATGAAGGTTTCCAGTCGTAAAGTTTAGGAAGAAGGTGCTAAGTGAAACTGATAAATAAACTGCAATTTTTTTTGCAAGCATTTACAGTTCTCCTGTCCAGTCCTCTGTAGCTGGACCATTCCTGAATGTAAGTTTCCTGTTTAAAAAAATCTGACATCTCCTTTGCTGGCCCTGGATCTCTTCTTCTGCCTCTTGAAACTGGTGCAATTCCTACTGAAGTTAATAGGTGTCTAGCATGACATCTATCTACCTTCTATGATGGGTCAACCCCATGAGCTATAGTGTCCACAAAATAACTCCAAATGGGAAACAAGAACTTAATCTTTTTTTTGGAGATATTTCTTTTGGCAAAAGTCTCTCTCTTTCTGTCTCTCTCTCCCACATCTTTGTGTGTGTGTGTGTGTGTGTGTGGAAATGGGGCTCCTATGTTGTCCTCTCTCTCTCTCTCTCTCTCTCTCTCTCTCTCTCTCTCACCTCTTTTTGTGTGTGTGTGGAAATGGGGCTCTTACGTTGTCCAGGCAAGTCTTGAACTCCTGGCCTCAAGTGATCTACCTCTGCCTCCCAAAGTGTTAGGATTACAGATGTGAGCCACCACACCTGGTCAGGTATCTCAACTCTTGATAAGAAAATATCTTGGAACATTCCCTCATGTGGCTGGAAGGTGGTGGATGGGAATCCACCTATTATAAAAACACTGTTCCCACAGGTCCATAACTCCACTGGGTCAGCAAAGGTCCCTGGTGGCTACCATATTGGCAGCATGAATGATTCTTTTACTTCCTCATAAGTCTCAGAAAAGTATTGTGATGTTGTAAATGACTTGCTTTCTTAGAGTTTCCATTTTCGGCTTATACTATCCATCTGTTCTTTCATGTTTTCCACTTTTGTCATTAGCACCCTTAGCAAATGAACCATTTTAAATTCCTGCTCTGATAACTCCAAAGCCTTTGCCATATCTGAGTCTAGTTCTTGTGCTTGTTTTGTCTCTTCAGACTGTGTTTTCTGCTTTTTTCCATGACTTGTAATGTTTTTGTTGACAGCCAAATAGGACATATTGGGTGTAAGGAACTGGGGTAAATAGGTCTTTAGTTTGTCTGGCTGGAATTTAGTCTGTGTTTGCTGTTTGCTGTTTCTGTAATGTCAGAGGCTAAAATTTCTTTTAATGCCCTTATTTTGATCTTTGGATTCATTAGAGACTCCATCTTAAATAGAGTGTGAACCATACAGTTCTTTTAATGAAACTCCCTGGTATTACGTAGGAGCCTTAGAAAAGTTGGAAGGTGGGAAGAGAGGGGAGATGTTTTACAATCTTTTAATTTGTTCTCAGTCTTTTACTTATTCTGAGTTGGTTATGTCCTTTCCTCCATGTCCAAGGCTAGAAGGCACTGGAGCTAGCAGTTCCCTTCTTTAAATCATGGATTAGAGTGGCCTAGAGTCAGGTATTTGGTATTAACTAGCAATATTGGGTAACTGCATTTTGATTAGTCTCTGGTAAAATAATTTTCTTGAGAGAAGGTCTTTGTTAAGGAGAAGAGAACACTCTAGGTATATGTCAACTGGTTACCTTTCCATTCTCCCTGTCAGAGAGAATTTTTTTTCTATTCTTCACGGTAAAAACCAGGGTGGACTTCTCGAGGTAAAATTCACACAGTTTTGGGATCCTCACTGAGCCTGTGACATTCCCTCCACCTCCCAGCATTTTCTTCTCTCAACCTAGTCTGCACTCCATTCCCGATAGTTAGTCAAATACTCTGCAAGTGTTCCTACCAGTTTCCACCTCTGGCATTGGTTTCTCTGCCGGTAAGCTGTGATCCACCTGTCTCTTCAACATTCAAGGTGACAATTTGTCCTATGACTTCAGTTTGCCAGTGGATCTAAGAGGAGTTTCTTTTTATTTTGTTAGGCTTTTTTTTAATGCCATGAGGATGGAAACAACAATATCCAAAGTCTTTAATTATTGGTTCAGAAACCAAAAATCAAGGGCAGGCTCCTAGCTCTGTAAACTAGTGCCAATGTATTTTTATATATTCATATAAAATGCCTGGTATTTGGTGTGGTGCACAATAAGAAAATCATTTTGATACAGGTTTGCTCCTTTTTATAAATTCTTTAATCCTGAAGTTGAAAATGGAGGAGGAATCATGGAAACATTTTGAATGCGAAGAACAGTAAGAAATATAAATGTACCAGGAATAAAACTATGCTAAAAACAAAACAACACAACACAACGTAAAACAAAATGCTTGTACAACCATTCTGAAAATAAATGACTTCTGGGTTTCACTGAATAAAACTAAACCTTTAGCTTTCTGGAACAAAAGTAAAGGGCTGACAGAAATGAACTAAAATACATAGATATCACTGAGATGGTTGAATTTTATGCCAACCCTTTTGGCTAACAGAACATGTGAAGAGCTTTCATCCAGCACCATTGCTCCAAATACATGTAACATACTCAGGTATATGTTATAGTGTGGTCTTAAGGAAAAGTAGTAGACAGGCTCAAGTTTACCATCTATTTCTACTGTTAAAGAACAAAAGAGGCTCCCCTACCCTGTCTCAAAAGAAATTCTAACTCTGATATATCTAATCTCTGTCCTCCTGCATGAAAAGCTTGAGCAAACTGCTTGTGTTGTGAGAAGGAAGTTTATGTGAAATGTGATTTTTTTGGCCACCACTAAGGGTGACTCATTGTTTAAACTTCTAGGGAGTTTTGAAAAATGTGTCTTAGAATCAGCTTGTGGGGGATGAGAGGTGAAGAATTTATCCATCAGCCCTTGTTTTCTGTCAGTCAAGGGTGGCCCCAGGAGCACCAACCTCCCCTTCTCCCCAACTCTGTAGCCTGTAAGCCTGAGTGCCTCATGGTCCCTCTTCCTGAGGCATCAGGAAGGGAGGATAGAGAACAGTGTAATTTGGGGATGAAGCTCCATCAAACTATACTTGTGTGAAGCTGGTCTTGGCAAAGTGTTGAGGCTGAGATGTGACAGTGCAATACAAAATAGTGTGACACTTAATTGTAGTATATCACTCCAGTTTGCAAGAATCAGTTCCATTTTCTGGGGACCCAGTAATGTTCAGAAAATCTTGAAAATTCAGTGGAGCTGAAAGCAGCTAGCTGTCTTCTATTCTTGTGAACACAAAGTTATTTGTTTCTAAATAATAATGACTACTTTCATAATCATCTTAACACTTGGATTGACCTTCCCTGATGCCATTTTATTGACTCCCTACGCTGAACCTGTAAAATTGTATTTGAACATGGAACAGACTGAAATAGTCTGTTTTTTTCCCCTTGTTTCTTTTGATACGTAAAACATTGGTCATTTTCTTTCCTTCTGGAACATGCTATGACCCTCTGGGTTTGTGTTTATTTATGTGACACCATGTATTAAAAACCATTCTCAGTTCAAGAGAAATTGTGTCCATAAATTCCTTTTGTTATTTTGTTTCATGATTTCCTTTAAATATTCAATCAAGCCATCAAATTTGTTAGGCTAAACCTCATATGTGTGTGTGTCTCACCGTGACTCACTTGAATTACCTTGTAACTTTCTAGATGTTTTGTTTCTGATTACTCGAATCCCTCTCCAACTCCAGAGGTTTGTGGTCTTTTGTATGTCATAGATAGAAATGGTGGGTTGCCAGCAGCTTCAGAGAGTTTCTTGCATGACTTTAGAAGAATTTTTTTTCAAGGAATGAATTTTTCAAAGAACACAGTAACATTTCATGACCTGAATTCTCTGCCATATACAGTAATAGAACTTAATATGAGTCCATTGAAAAGTTAGTTACTCTTTTTCCCAACTAATTATATGAACTATTAGGTAAATATGAACTCCAAAGAAAACCCCAAATTTATAGTGTTTGTTGTTAGAAGGAAATGTTTTCTTCCCTATAATCTTACTGTAATGAGCTAATAAATGTTTAACTTTTAAAAAACTTCGAGCTAGTAGTCAAAATGTAAAAGTCTAACAATGTGTATTAGATACATGCTATGTGGCTGTGAAAAAATCCTAAGAAACTTAATGCCCTGGTCCTCAGAAAAACCTTTGTGAAGCAGCCCACCTGAGGCCTTAAGTTCCTCCAGGTAGGAAGCTAGGCCAAATCTCTCTTACTGCGACAGTAAAATGTGATTAAAGCAATCCAAAGAAGTTACAGCCTGCAGACTCAAGAGTCTCTAACATTTTTATCAGGTGCAGCAAAAGACGCATTTTCCAGTCAGTAATCCAATAATGTCCTTGCCTTTGAGTCTTGACACACCCATCATCTTGGTATGAACGTAGGGGCCATAGATGGAAAGAAGGGACTGAAGATTGGTTTCCATGAGCTTTCCTTAAGGGCAAACATACAATGTTGAACAGAATAAAGACCTACAATTCAATTTTATTTACTTTAAAATCATGCTTATATATTGAAATACTAATACTCTATCACACCTATATAACCATGCAGATAACAAGGGCTCTGTATGTTCACATTATAAATTCATCATACATTTGAAGACACTGTAACAGATGGCTTTTAGCTCCTGACTAAAGGTAGTACATAGCTGCCATGCCTGTTCAGTGTATTAGGCCAATCTTTTAAAAAAAATTGTGGGTACATAGTAGGTGTATATATTTATGGCTTACATGAGCTGTTTTGATACAGTCATGCAATGTGAAATGTGTATTTTGACCATTCTTGCATTACTATAAAGAAATACCTGAGAATGGGTAGTTTATAAGAAAAGAGATTGAATGGCTCACAGTGCTGCAGGCTATACAGGAAGAATGGCAATAGCATCTGCTTCTGGGAAGGCCTCAGGAAGCATTTATTCATGGTGGAAGGTGAAGCAGGAGCAGGCATTTCACATGATGAAAGCAGGAGCAAGAAACAGAGGGTAGGGGTGAGGGGCACACACGTTTAAACCACCAGATCTCAGGTGAACTGAGTGAGAGCTCACTTATCACCAAGGGGATGGCCCAAGTCGTTCATGAAGGATCTGCCCCTATGATCCAAAAACACCTCCCACCAAACCCCACCTCCACCACTAGGGATTGTAATTCAACACTCGATTTGTGAGGGGAAAAATATCCAAACTTTATCACTTAGGTTCTGCCTAAAAGAGGCCATTTGATTTCTGTAATTTGTTAAACAGTTTTTTAAAGTGTTAAACCGGGAACTATGGCGGGTACAGAGATGATGTAGGCATGCAGTCTGTCATCAACTACCTTCTAGTCTAATTGAATAGTGCAAAAATATACTTAAATTATAAGATACAAGCAAGGGAGAAGGTCAGAGGGAAATACGACTGATGGATGGAGAAGTCATCTAACAGACAGGCTTTCCTCCCAGAAACAATACAAAGGATGAACCTCCAGGATTCAGAGAGAATGAGAGGGGAAGGCAGGAGGCAGTGGTCATGGGGCTGCATGGTGAGGAAGCCTTCTGATACAGTGGAAAGCAGGAGCATTTTGCCACTAGGGCACTGTTTCAGAAACAGGGTTTTCATGCGGTCTGCAATTTAAAATTAACAGTAAAGTATGTAAATGTTCAGTCAGGTACTAAGGCCAAAAACAAATTGGACAAATAACTCTTTTGGAAGCCCAAAGGATAATCTTTACAACTAAGTATTTTTCTGATAAAATGTGTTCCCAGTATAAGCTATCCAGAGCATTTCAGTGAGAAAAGAACAAAAGACACTATTAAAGTTATTTAAACTGTTCAAATGTCAGAGTGTGTTGCAGTCAAGAAGAGGGGTTTCCAGTCAGTTGAATTCATGTATGTTTTTATTTCCAAATAGAGATTTTGTATCTCTGCATATGTATGTAAGTATATATAGACATAGGTGGGTTGGTATATGTTTTATATGTATGTGCATATATAGAGAAATTCATGTGTGTATGTATTTGTATATATAAACACATACATATGTGAATCTATATATACTCATGTATGGAGGGATGCATATGTGTACTATACATATATGTTTTGAGAAAAAAATTCTCTCCCATATACCATAGATAAGTGTATAAATGTGTGTGTACCAAATAACCTATTACCAAATCCACCCGAAATCTGCTGTCTTCTCTCTTTACTGGCAGTGGCTTCCTGCTCATAATCAGCTATTAACATTACTTGATGATCTTCCCTAAACTTACTTTGAGTCCCTGAACGTATGTACATTTGGGAGTTATTATTAATTTTCTTTTTTTAAAATTTTTTATTTTTTTTAGCGCGGTGCACGGACGCATAACCACTTCGGACGAGAGGGCCAGAAGCTGAGTCCCGCCCCCGCTCCCGACATCTGGTAGACCCGGGAAGGAGCGGAAGGGCGACCGCCGGCTCGGACCCGCCCGACCCCACGGTCGCGGGGGCGGGAGAGGGCCGGAACACAAGCGGCCGCCCCCGCCGCCAGCCCCGGGCCGCCAGCCCCAAGGCCCGCAAGGCGGGCCGCGTGGAACCAGGCCGCGAGGGAGACGGACGGACTGACGCGCCCGCCACGCCGGATCCCCGCACACACACCCTTGTGTCGGGGGCTGACTTTCAAATACAACGCAGCGAGGTAGCTACTCTGCTACGTAAGAAACCACGACCCAGAAGCCATTGACACGAGAAACCGATTGTAATACAAAATACTTGCATCCTAGTTCCATAGATTTATCACTTTATTTAAATAAATAAGAATTTATGTTTCATAGAAAGTTAGCTTAACACACACACACACACACACACACACACACACATTTATACACTTATATATGGGAGGGAATTTTTTCTCAAAACAGAACACTTTCAACTCAAGCAGTTTAAACAGAATATAAACAAGATCTACAGTAAAGGTCAAGATATAAAGAAATTTAGAGCCGCAGGGAGGATTCGGGGAAATAAAGACACCGGAGAATGACCTCTAGCGAGGCTGCCAGAACCGGGGCCTGCGCGCAGCCCCGCCAGCCCCCCGGCATGGGCGACCGCGGCGGGCAGCCAGAGCGCTCGGCCCCGTACTCCCCAGGGGTCCCGGTGGACACCAGCGCCGCCGCGGTGAACGGGCTGCTGCACAACGGCTTCCATCCACCGCCAATCCAGCCGCCGCTCGTTTGCAGCAGGGGTCCAGTGGGCCTCCGCGCCTCCCGCTCCTGCCCGAGCTCTAGCTGCAGCCACTGCTCCCTCAGCACGACTCCCCGGCCAAGAAATGCCGGCTGCGGAGGAGGATGGACTCGGGGAGAAAGAACAGGCCGCCATTCCCATGGTTTGGCATGAACATCGGTGGAACACTGCTTAAATTGGTCTACTTCTAACCAAAGGATATTACAGCCGAAGAGGAGCAAGAGGAAGTGGAGAACCTGAAGAGCATCCGGAAGTATTTGACTTTTTTTTTTTTTTTGAGACGGAGTTTCCCTCTTGTTACCCAGGCTGGAGTGCAATGGCGCGATCTTGGCTCACTGCAACCTCTGCCTCCTGGGTTCAAGCAATTCTTCTGCCTCAGCCTCCTGAGTAGCTGGGATTACAGGCACGCGCCACCGTGCCCAGCTAATTTTTTGCATTTTTAGTAGAGACGGGGTTTCACCATGTTGACCAGGATGGTCTCGATCTCTTGACCTCGTGATCCACCCGCCTCCGCCTCCCAAAGTGCTGGGATTACAGGCTTGAGCCACTGCGCCCTGCCAGTATTTGACTTACTTCTAATACTGCTTATGGGAAAACCGGGATCCGAGATGTCCACCTAGAACTGAAAAACCTGACCATGTGTGGACGCAGAGGGAACCTCCACTTCATCTGCTTTCCCAGCTGTGCCATGCACAGGTTCATTCAGATGGGCAGTGAGAAGAACTTCTTCAGCCTTCACACCACCCTCTGTGCCACAGGAGGCGGGGCTTTCAAGTTCCAAGAGGACTTCAGAATGATTGCTGACCTACAGCTGCATAAACTGGATGAACTGGACTGTCTGATTCAGGGCCTGCTTTATGTCGACTCTGTTGGCTTCAACGGCAAGCCAGAATGTTACTATTTTGAAAATCCCACAAATCCTGAATTGTGTCAAAAAAAGCCGTATTGCCTTGGTAACCCATACCCTATGTTGCTGCTTAACATGGGCTCAGGTGTCAGCATTCTAGCTGTGTACTCCAAGGACAACTATAAAAGAGTTACAGCGACCAGTCTTGGAGGTGGAACATTCCTAGGCCTATGTTGCTTGCTGACTGGTTGTGAGACCTTTGAAGAAGCTCTGGAAATGGCAGCTAAAGGCGACAGCACCAATGTTGATAAGCTGGTGAAGGACATTTACGGAGGAGACTATGAACGATTTGGCATTTAAGGATCTGCGGTAGCATCAAGCTTTGGCAACATGATGAGTAAAGAAAAGCGAAATTCCATCAGCAAGGAAGACCTCGCCCGGGCCACATTGGTCACCATCACCAACAACATTGGCTCCATTGCTCGGATGTGTGCGTTGAATGAGAATATAGACAGAGTTGTGTTTGTTGGAAATTTTCTCAGAATCAATATGGTCTCCATGAAGCTGCTAGCATATGCCATAGATTTTTGGTACAAAGGACAACTAAAAGCTCTGTTTTTGGAACATGAGGGTTATTTTGGAGCTGTTGGGGCACTGTTGGAATTCTTCAAAATGACTGATGACAAGTAGAAACGAGCAGTGGAGGAAACAGCCTCCCAAGAGGACAGAAAACTAAAAAATTGCTGCTGTAGAAGGTGAAAGTCGCTTTGGGAAGGAGGCCAAGCCATTATGGCAGATGAACCTGCTGGATTTGTAAATAATTTAAAATCCTTCCAGATGATCTTTTACTCTTAGGTTTTGAGCTAATGATTCAAAATGGGGGGAATATAAAAGGTTTTTTTCTATATACTGTATTTAAAAAAAAAATGGTGCAGCGTGGCCAAACCTACCAATTGTATGCATTAATTTTGAAAAGTTGTATGATGTTTAAGAAGGACCTGATATGTAAGAGCTGTTCATTTTTCTTCTGGGGTTTACTGATCAGTGTGATGATTTTAACTTCATTTAGTAATTACTCTAGGAGATTTTATCTTGACCCATATTTTTCATGACGTTTCATGATTTGCTGTTGGTTTCAAATGAAACTACAAATCTGGCATGTTTTACTGTGAATACTTTTGTTATTTGTTTGCTTACCCTTTTTTGTCTTGTTTTTCTGTTTTAGTTGTCTTATGAAAAAAGAGAGTCCTTCCTTCTGTTTCTGTCCTTGGATAATCTCCCTCCCCCTACCTGTAACCTTTTTCAGACATAATTGTTCATATCAATCACGGTGCTGACCAGCTCAATACAAAGTTAAGCACAAGATCTAAAGCTCTCGAAAATGCCTGTGAAGAGAAGACTTAATGTGTTAATGAATTTAATGAGTCTGGCAAAAGTTGCAAATTATATGCAAGTTTGTCTTATCCCTTATAAATGTAGTGTTTCATTAGATTTCTTTTATCTAGGTTATATTAAGTTGAAATAGTCTACGATGAAATGTCCTCACCCATGTACAGAATATGAATGGCAGCATATCTTTGTGCAAGAAGTTTGAAACTTATTGGGGAAAGCCTCCCAGTAGATTAACTGTTCATAACAGGAGATTTAGGGTAAGTCATGGGTTGAGGTGTCAGGTAGTAATATCCATTTGTTTTGTACATGTAATATACCAAGAACTTTGTAAAAGACATCTTTAATAATGTTAAAGTTTTTTTCATTTTTAATATTTTAAACTAAAAACTGTACTTCAATCTGAGTTTCTAAAATTAAAAATAATTTATACTGATCTACATATTTTTTTCTTTTTGAAAGACTGCATTAAGACTAATGGGTAAACTGCATTAAGACTGATGGGTAACTTTGAAATGAGGGTCACGTACAAATATTGGAATGCATGAGACCCAGTGATCTTGTGTATTGCGCTTATTGTTGAAAGGGATTTTTGAAAAACAGTACAATTACTCCATGATGAATCTTCCTTTCTCTGCCTTCTGAGCACCGTCTTTAATTTCCATAACTTCAAGTCTTGAAGAAGTTGATGCTAATTGAAGAATTCACTTGTCTGGTTAAAATAAAGCCTGTTTCTGTTGTGAAAAAAAAAAAGATATAAAGAATTTATTTTTCTTTTTAGGCATAGATATATTCTATGATGTTTTCTCTGATATCCAAATTTAACATTTACTAATGTCTTTTGAGTAAAAGGAAAAAAACATTGAGAAACTTCTTTACTTTCATATATCCTAATTCCTTGATCACTCATTTCAGCCACCATGTCATTTCACCAAGCTCTGCCTCAATCTGTCTCATGCCTCCAAGCACTCACTCCCTTACCTTTCTGTGAAAAATAAAGGATGCATTTAATTCTTGAGAGTCCACTATTTGGTCAATAAATTACCTGTCTCTGTCTTTCAACATTTACTGTCTCTTATGCTGACCTCTTTACCCTTAGTTCTTTGAAAAATGTTCTGATATTTATCTAAACTTTACTACAATCTTCCTTTCATTTTTCATCTTTGCTCTTCTTATGTATTTTTTACACTTGAATTCATTCTATAATCTCCTCTGCTACATCTGGAGGTAGTGTTTTGTGTTTTATACTTCACATGTTCCTCTGTCATACCCTGATTGCTTTCTGCACCTTCTGATTTATCTGCGTTGACTTTTGTTCACTCCGGCTGTACTTATTGGTATGTGACATTCCTAACCCTTGGGCGTACATTAATTTGTCATTAAATATTTTCCATTTCCCCTTGCTGGCCTTTGTAGAATTCCATTACTTTATGCCAGTGGATTGCTCCCACCTCTTATTACACTTTTGCAAAGAATATACTTTCCTCAAATATAGCACTTTTATTATTTGGTATTTGGATCCAAACCAGTATCATTTCTATGGTTGGAGTGACTATTTTGCAGTGAGCTGTCTCTGTGGAGGGCACTAAACTTGGCATGGAGTGCCTTTTTTGTTTTTTAGCAATTTCAGACAGAATTTTAGATTATGCCATTTAAAAAATTTAGTTTCACCTGCCAATGGAGGAAATGTGTTGAGCAGGTTCATCACCCTGATGTAATAGAACATGCTTTCGGTTTGACCGATGCACGTAAACAGCAGGCCTATTACCAAATTCACCCGAAGGCTGCTGCCTTTTTTCTTTCCTGGCAGTGGCTTCCAGCTCATGATCAGCTATTGCATCACTTGACCATCTTCCCCAAACTTACTTTGAGACCATGAACTTCTATAGTTTTTGGGGCTATTAGTAACTTTCAAAGCATTTGACACGAGAATGTGATTGTAATATGAAATATTTGCATCTCTACTTCCATATATTTATCACTTTATTTAAATAAATAAGAATTTGGTCATCATTTGGAGACATTTTCTAGAAAGTCAGCTTAACTATTTAATGACATATCATTTTCTCCCCCCTTATTCCTTTCCACTTGTTCCTGTTACAATCAACATCCTTTCATTCTTCACAAAGAAAACTCATAAAATTCGGCTTTTGTCAAGGAGTCTTCCACAAAAAGTGCTGTTAATTTTTTTTCAGTTTAAACTCCAGATGTAAACTCACTTTCTAACATGAGATAGTTCTAGTTATGTGTGTGCAATCACACAGTCATTTTTCATTTATTGGCAATTGACAATTGTTATTCACACCTGATAACCTGAATATGTTTTAGATCAAAAAGAAAGAAAATCAGCTGATGGCTTAATTTTGTTTTTTTCTTTTTGGTATCTGGTAAGTGTCTTCATGACTGAGAAAGCCAGAGATGCAATGAAAAAGAACAGTGCGATTATTTGGAATCTGCTAGTCTGCTTCAGATGAGTTTGACCAGCAGTGATGAGTCCATGGGCATTTATCCCACCTCTCAGAGTCAACATGCTCATATGTAAATACAATTGTCTGTAATGAACATCTCCTGTGAAGATTAGAGATGGAGTATGTAAGCCACTGGCCGTGTGAGAAGTGGCTAAGAAGTGATCATTGTAATATTGAGAATATTGAAAAAATATTTATTATTAAATATTGAAATATATATTATAATTGAGCAAAGTAACAAACTATTTGTGTAGTTTGTGGAAGTATTTCACAGATCCTTCACATAAATCATCTCTATGATTTAACAAAATTCCTGTGAGATGGGCAGGAAAGTATTATAATTCTGATTTTACATTATTGAAAGGCACCTGTGTCTAAATATGACCTTCAATTTAACATTTTAGAGTTTTAAATAAATCTGGGTCTAGAGTGAATGAAGAGTATAATCGTAACAGTGTAAAGATGAGTTAATTTTAATGACTTTGAATATGTTTACTTTGAAATGCTCAGTATTCATGTTTAATGATTTTGAGTCTATGATCATACAATGTGCAGCACTTTGTTAATTGTCACATGATATGGAGAGAGCATGGATACAAACACACTGGGGGGAATATAGCAGCACACTGTGGGGAATACGGCTTTTCTTCAGACTATAGTCATGATCTCTCACAAGACTAGGACTCACTGGTCCCAGGCCAGTTGTTTTCAAACCTCAGCATGCATCAGATTCACCAGGAGGCTCATTAAGACACAAACTGCTAGGCCCACTCCGAGAGTTTCTGACTGAGTGGGTCTGAAGTCAGGATGAGAATTTGCGTTTTTCTTGAGTTCCCAGCTGGTGCTGATGTTGCTGCTCATGCTGGTCCTAGGACCTTCTTTATAATCACTGGCCTAGAATATTCCCATCATTTTCTTTCATCAATAAAAAGGCAATTCTGCTAGAAAGACACTGAAGATTGAAGATGAGTTATTATTTCTTAAACATTTTATTTTGAAATAATTATGAATTCATTGGAAGTTGCAAAGATTGCACAGAGAGGTCCTGTGTGTTCTTCCTTCAGTTTGCCCTCACAGTTAGAACTTACATAATTATAGCACAACTGTGAAAATAAGAAGTAAACTTTGCAGTAAAGCATGTGTTTACTTCTATGTCATTTTATCACAAGTGTAGTCACCATCCTGATCAAGACATAGAAATATTCCTTCATCTCAAAAATCTTTCTTCTGGTTCCCTTTTTATAGTTGCAATGACCCCTTTCCACCTCCCCCATCATTCCAAACCAAAGACAAACACAAATCTGTTTTTCATCTCTGTAGTTTTGTCATCTGAAAATGTTAAAACAATGAAATTATCAGCAAAAGGGACTTCAAGTTCATCCAGTCTGTTGGGCGTATCAATAATTCACTTGAGTAGTATTGCCTAGTGTGGATGTCCAGTTAGTTTAATCATTCACTATTCAGAGACATTTGGTTTTACCCACTTTTTGGCTATTGTGAACAAAATTGTTATGAGCAATGATGTACAGGATTTTTTTTTTTTTTTGAGACAGAGTCTGGCTCTGTCGCCAGGAGCCAGTCTGGAGTGCAGTGGCGTGATCTTGGCTTACTGCAACCTCCACCTCCCAGGTTCAAGCAATTCTCCTGCCTCAGCCTCCTGAGTAGCTGGGACTACAGGCACGTGTCACCATGCCCAGCTAATTTTTGTATTTTTTTAGTAGAGATGGGGTTTCACCATGTTGGCCAGGATGGTCTCGATCTCTTGATCTCATGATCTGCCCGACTCGGCCTCCCAAAGTGCTGGGATTATAAGCATGAGTATATTTTCTCTTCTCTGGGACAGATGCCCAAGAGTACAAAAGCTGGATTTTATGGTAAACATATATTCACTTTTTAAAGCAACTTCCAAACTAATTTCTCAAGTGGTCACTGGAACTTTCCACCAGCCATACTTGAGAGATTTCGTTTCTCAGCATCTTGTCTAGCATTTGGTGTTGTCACTACTTTTATGTTAGCTATTCTAATAGGTGTGTAATGACATCTAATTGTAGTCTTAATTTGCCTATCTCTTATAGCTAGTGATTTACACATCTTTTCATGTGCATATTGCCATTATATCTCCACTTTAGCGAAATACCTCATGTCTTTTGCCCATTTTCTTATTGGATTGTTTATTAACCACTGAGTTTTGAGAGTTCTTTATGTATTTTAGATATGAGTTCTCTCTCAGAAACGTGGTTTGCAAATATTTTATCCAAGATTGTAGCTCTTCTTCTATTTCTCTTAACAAGGTCTTCCAAAGAGCAAATGGTTTCAATTTTGATGAAGTTCTAATTTACTAACTATTCTTTTGTGCTTTTGGTGTCATGTCTAAGAACTCTTAACCAAAACATAGGACCAGAAGATTTTACCCATTGTTTTTTCTTAAACATTTTTTGCTTTTATTACTATTTTAAATTGGCATATACTAATTTTACATATTTATGGGACATAGTGTGATATTTTCATACATGTATACAATGTATAATGATCACATTAAAGTAAAGCATATCCATCAACTTAAACATTTGTCGTTTCTTTGTGTTGGGATGTTCAAAATGTTCTCCCAACAATTTGAAAATATACAATAAATTATTGTTAATTATCGCCACCCTGTAGTACTACAGAACATGAGAACTACTCTTTCTATCTAGCTATAATTTTCCGTCTATTAACCAACTTCACTCTATCCCTTCCACCCCCTTATTTAGTTTCATGCTTTACATTTAAGCATATGATCCATTTTGAGTTAACTTTGGATAAAGTGTGAGGTTTAGATTAAAAATCTTTTTTCTTTTTCTTTTTTTTTTTTTTATTTTTATTTTTTATTTTTATTGCATTATAGGTTTGGGGGTACATGTGCAGAACGAGCAAGATAGTTGCATAGGTACACACATGGCAGTGTGCTTTGCTGCTTTCCTCCCCTTCACCCACACTTGGTATTCATCCCCAGGCTATCCCCCCCAGCCCCCCCCGCTGTCCCTCCCCCATTCCCCCCAACAGTCCCCAGTGTATAGTAGACCGCCTCTCTGTGTCCATGTGTTCTCATTTTTCTCACCCACCTATGAGTGAGTATATGCAGTATTTCTTTTTCTGTT
The DNA here is from genome assembly GCA_031835075.1 of Saguinus oedipus. Classification (NCBI taxonomy): domain Eukaryota; kingdom Metazoa; phylum Chordata; class Mammalia; order Primates; family Cebidae; genus Saguinus; species Saguinus oedipus. The sequence goes on along the minus strand of CM063183.1, from coordinate 93,892,491 downwards.
CTTGTGTCAGTTTGCTGAGAATGATGTTCTCCAGATTCATCCATGTCCCTACAAAGGACACAAACTCATCATTTTTGATTGCTGCATAATATTCCATGGTGTATATGTGCCACATTTTCCCAGTCCAGTCTATCATCGTTGGGCATTTGGGTTGGTTCCAGGTCTTTGCTATTGTAAACAGTGCTGCAATGAACATTCGTGTGCATGTGTCCTTATAGTAGAACGATTTATAGTCCTTTGGATAGATACCCAGTAATGGGATTGCTGGGTCAAATGGAATTTCTATTTCTAGGTCCCTGAGGAATCGCCACACTGTCTTCCACAATGGTTGAACTAATTTACACTCCCACCAACAGTGTAAGAGTGTTCCTATTTCTCCACATCCTCTCCAGCATCTGCTGTCTCCAGATTTTTTAATGATCACCATTCTAACTGGCGTGAGATGGTATCTCAATGTGGTTTTGATTTGCATCTCTCTAATGACCAGTGATGATGAGCATTTTTTCATATGTTTGTTGGCCTCATGTATGTCTTCTTTTGTAAAGTGTCTGTTCATATCCTTTGCCCATTTTTGAATGGGCTTGTTTGCTTTTTCCTGTAAATCTGTTTGAGTTCTTTGTAAATTCTGGATATCAGCCCTTTGTCAGATGTGTAAACTGCAAAGATTTTTTTCCCATTCTGATGGTTGCCGATTCACTCTAGTGACTGTTTCTTTTGCTGTGCAGAAGCTGTGGAGTTTGATTAGGTCCCATTTGTCTATTTTGGCTTTTGTTGCCAATGCTTTTGGTGTTTTGGTCATGAAGTCCTTGCCTACTCCTATGTCCTCAATGGTTTTGCCCAGATTTTCTTCTAGGGTTTTTAGGGTGCCAGGTCTTATGTTTAAGTCTTTAATCCATCTGGAGTTAATTTTAGTGTAAGGTGTCAGGAAGGGGTCCAGTTTCTGCTTTCTACACATGGCTAGCCAGTTTTCCCAACACCATTTATTAAATAGGGAATACTTTCCCCATTGCTTGTTTTTGTCTGGTTTATCAAAGATTATATGGTTGTAGATATGTTGTGTTGCCTCCGATGCTTCTGTTCTGTTCCATTGGTCTATATCTCTGTTTTGGTACCAGTACCAAAACATGCTGTTTTGATTACTGTAGCCTTGTAGTATAGTTTGAAGTCTGGTAGCGTGATGCCTCCCGCTGTGTTCTTTTTGCTTAGAATTGACTTGGCTATGCGGGCTCTTTTTTGGTTCCATATGAAATTCATGGTGTTTTTTTCCAGTTCTGTGAAGAAATTCAATGGTAGTTTGATGGGGATAGCATTGATTGTGTAAATTACTTTGGGCAGTATAGCCATTTTCACGATATTGATTCTTCCTAACCACGAACATGGAATGTTTCTCCATCTGTTTGTGTCCTCTCTTATTTCGTTGAGCAGTGGTTTGTAGTTTTCCTTAAAGAGGTCCCTTACATTCCTAGTGAGTTGTATTCCTAGGTATTTTATTTTCTTTGTAGCAATTGTGAATGGCAGTTCATTCTTGATTTGGTTCTCTTTAAGTCTGTTATTGGTGTATAGGAATGCTTGTGATTTTTGAACATTGATTTTATATCCTGAGACTTTGCTGAAGTTGCTTATCAGTTGCAGGAGCTTTTGGGCTGAGGTGATGGGGTCTTCTAGGTATACTATCATGTTGTCTGCAAATAGAGACAATTTGGCTTCCACCTTTCCTATTTGAATACCCTTTGTTTCTTTTTCTTGCCTGATTGCTCTGGCTAGAACTTCCAGTAATATGTTAAATAGAAGTGGTGAGAGAGGGCATCCTTGTCTAGTGCCGGATTTCAAAGGGAATGCTTCCAGTTTTTGCCCATTAAGTATGATATTGGCTGTTGGTTTGTCATAAATAGCTTTTATTACTTTGAGATATGTTCCATCAATACCAAGTTTATTGAGGGTTTTTAGCATAAAGGGCTGTTGAATTTTGTCAAATGCCTTCTCTGCATCAATTGAGATAATCATGTGGTTTTTGTTTTTGCTTCTGTTTATGTGGTGAATTACATTTATAGACTTGTGTATGTTGAACCAGCCTTGCATCCCCGGGATGAATCCTACTTGATCATGATGGATAAGTTTTTTAATGTGCTGTTGCAATCGGTTTGCCAGTATTTTATTGAAGATTTTTGCATCTATGTTCATCATGGATATTGGCCTGAAGTTTTCTTTTCTTGTTGAGTCTCTGCCAGGTTTTGGTATCAGGATGATGTTGGTCTCATAAAATGATTTGGGAAGGGTTCCCTCTTTTTGGATTCTTTGGAATAGTTTCAGAAGGAATGGTACCAGATCCTCTTTGTGTGTCTGGTAGAATTCAGCTGTGAACCCATCTGGATCTGGGCTTTTTTTGTGTGGTAGGCTCTTAATTGCTGCCTCAACTTCAGACCTTGTTATTGGTCTATCCATAGTTTCGGCTTCCTCCTGGTTTGGGCTTGGGAGGACACAGGTGTCCAGGAATTTATCCATTTCTTCCTGATTTACTAGTTTATGTGCATAGAGTTGTTTGTAGTATTCTCTGATGATGGTTTGAATTTCTGTGGAATCTGTGGTGATTTCCCCTTTATCGTTTTTTATTGCATCTATTTGGTTGTTCTCTCTCTTCTTTTTTATCAGTCTGGCTAGTGGTCTATTTTGTTGATCTTTTCGAAAAACCAGCTCTTAGATTTATTGATTTTTTGAAGGGTTTTTCTTGTCTCTATCTCCTTCAGTTCTGCTCTGATCTTAGTTATTTCTTGTCTTCGGCTAGGTTTTGAGCTTTTTTGATCTTGCTCCTCTAGCTCTTTCAATTTTGACGATAGGGTGTCAATTTTGGATCTCTCCACTCTTCTCATGTGGGCACTTATTGCTATATATTTTCCTCTACAGACTGCTTTAAATGTGTCCCAGAGATTCTGGTACGTTGTGTCTTCATTCTCGTTGGTTTCAAAGAACTTCTTTATTTCTGCCTTCATTTCATTGTTTATCCAATCAACATTCAAGAGCCAATTGTTCAGTTTCCATGAAGCTGTGCGGTTCTGAGTTATTTTCTGAATTCTGAGTTCCAACTTGATTGCACTATGGTCTGAGAGACTGTTTGTTATGATTTCAGTTGTTTTGCATTTGCTGAGGAGTGCTTTACTTCCAATTATGTGGTCAATTTTGGAGTAGGTGTGATGTGGTGCTGAGAAGAATGTATATTCTGTGGATTTGGGGTGGAGAGTTCTGTAAATGTCTATCAGGTTTGCTTGTTCCAGGTCTGAGTTCAAGTCCTGGATATCCTTGTTAATTTTCTGTCTGGTTGATCTGTCTGCTATTGACAGTGGAGTGTTAAAGTCTCCCACTATTATTGTGTGGGAGTCTAAGTCCCTTTGTAAGTCATTAAGAACTTGCCTTATATATCTGGGTGCTCCTACATTGGGTCCATATATATTTAGAATCGTTATCTCTTCTTGTTGTATCGATCCTTTTACCATTATGTAATGACCTTCTTTGTCCCTTTTGATCTTTGTTACTTTAAAGTCTATTTTATCAGAGATGAGAATTGCAACTCCTGCTTTTTTTTTTGCTCTCCATTTGCTTGGTAAATCTTCCTCCATCCCTTTATTTTGAGCCTTTGTGTATCTTTGCATGTGAGGTGGGTTTCCTGGATACAGCACACCGATGGGTTTTGGTTTTTTATCCAATTTGCCAGTCTGTGTCTTTTGATTGGTGCATTTAGCCCATTTAAATTCAGGGTTAATATTGTTATGTGTGAATTTGATACTGCCATTTTGATGCTAGCTGGCTGTTTTGCCTGTTGGTTCATGTACATTCTTCATTTTCTTGATGGTCTTTAGCATTTGGTATGCTTTTAAGATGGCTGGAACTGGTTGTTTCTTTCTATGTGTAGTGCCTCTTTCAGGAGCTCTTGTAAAGCAGGCCTAGTGGTGACAAAATCTCTGAGTACTTGCTTGTTCGTGAAGGATTTTATTTTTCCTTCACTTATGAAGCTCAGTTTCACTGGATATGAAATTCTGGGTTGAAAGCTCTTTTCTTTAAGGATGTTGAATATTGGCCCCCACTCTCTTCTGGCTTGTAGAGTCTCTGCCGAGAGATCTGCTGTGAGTCTGATGGGCTTCCCTTTGTGGGTGACCTGACCTTTCTCTCTGGCTGCCCTTAGTATTTTCTCCTTCGTTTCAACCCTGGTGAATCTGACGATTATGTGCCTTGGGGTTGCTCTTCTTGCAGAGTATCTTTGTGGTGTTCTCTGTATTTCCTGGAGTTGAGTATTGACCTGTCTTGCTAGGTTGGGGAAATTTTCCTGGATAATATCCTGAAGAGTGTTTTCCAGCTTGGATTCATTCTCTTTGTCACATTCTTGTACACCTATCAAACGTAGGTTGGGTCTCTTCACATAGTCCCACATTTCTTGGAGATTTTGTTCATTTCTTTTTGTGCTTTTTTCTTTAATCTTGGTTTCTCGTTTTATTTCATTGAGTTGATCTTCAACTTCTGATATTCTTTCTTCTGCTTGGTCAATTCGGCTGTTGAAACTTGTGCATGCTTCGCAAAGTTCTCGTGTTGTGTTTTTCAGCGTCTTCAATTCATTCATATTCCTCTCTAAGTTGTCCATTCTCGTTATCAATTCCTGGAATCTTTTTTCAAATCTTTTTTCAAGGTTCTTAGTTTCTTTGCACTGGTTTAGAACATGTTCCTTTAGCTCACTGAAGTTTCTCATTATCCACTTTCTGAAGTCTGATTCCGTCATTTCGTCACATTCATTCTCCGTCCAGCTTTGTTCCCTTGCTGGTGAGGAGTTTTGGTCCTTTGTAGGAGGTGAGGTGTTTTGGTTTCGGGTGCTTTCCTCCTTTTTGCGCTGGTTTCTTCCCATCTTTATGGATTTATCCGCCTGTCGTCTTAGTAGTGGCTGATTTTTCAATTGGGTCTCTGTGTGGACACTGAGATTGTTGATGATGAAGTATTTCTGTTACTTAGTTTTCCCTCTAATGATCTATCCTCTCTGCTGTATGAGTGCTGAGGTCCACTCCAGGCCCTGCTTGTCTGGGGTATACCTGCAGCAGCTGCAGAACAGTGAGGGATGATACCAGTTTCTTCTTCTGCTGCCCTTGTTCCAGAATGATGCCCTCTGCGCCTTCACCGAGAGCTGCAATCCTGAGTCACCTCTATGACGCCATCTTGCCTCCCTCCCCCTTTTTTCTTTTTCTTTTTGGCTTTTAAGTATCTAATTGCTGTAGCACTATTTGTTGAACAAAATTTTTTTTTCTGCATTGAATTTCTTTTGTATCTTAGACAAATACAATATGATCAATATGATTTACAATATTACAATATTATTTTTTGACAATTTCTGGATTTTCTATTGTGTTTCATAGATCTATCTGTAGGTTGCCAATACAACACAGTCATGATTATTATAATTACATAAGTCTTGACAACAAGTACAATAATGTCTTTGATTTTATATTTATTTTTAAAAATTGGTTTAGTTATAATTCTTTTGAATTTCCATGAGAGTTTAGAATAACTATATATATATATATCTTGCTGGGATTTTGATCAGAATTCCATAAGCCTGTGCATCAATTTGAGAATTGACAACTTGACTATGTTGTCCTCCAATCCATTAACACATTATGTTTTTTCATTTACCTACTTTTCTTTGATCCTTTTAATCAGTGTTTTTTCACTTTTTAATGTTCATCTCCTGTACATTAGATCTACACCTGCATATTTCTATTTTTGGATGATTGTAAATGGTATTGTAATTTTAATTTATTTCCATGTTTTCACTACTAGTATAAAAATGCAATTGATTCGGTGTCTTGAACTTTTATCCAGCAACTATGCTGAATTCAATTATTAGTTTTAGGGTTTTTTTTTTTAATCCTTTAGATTTTTTATGGAAACCATCATGTCATCTGCAAATAGAGATAGTTTTATTTCATCCTTCCTCATCGATGTATCATTTTTTCTTTTGCCTTATCATGCCAACTAAAACTTCCAGCACTATATTGAATAAGATGGTAAGGAAAAACATTTTTACTTTGCTCCTGATCTTAGAGAGAAAGTGTTCAATCTTTCACCATTAGGTATGTGGTTAGCTATGATATTTGATATATCTGTTTTCTGAGTTTTTTCTTAAAATCAGGACTGTATATTGAATTTTCTCAAATGCTTTTTTAGTATCAAATGATATTATTTCTATTCTTTAGCTTGTTGTTATGGATTATATTAATTAACTTTTGACTGTTGTTCCAGTTTTATATCTGTGGAAGAAATCTCACACAATTATATTGTGTAATTATTTTTATAATATTGCTGAGTTCTATATGCTAATATGTTGTTAAAAATTCTGCCTCTATATTTATGAGGGTTTTGTAATTTTCTTATGTGGCATTGCCTATATGATTCTTATATAAGAGTATTACTGGCTTTGTATAATGTATTGGAAAGTGTCTCTTCTTATTCCATTTACTGGAAAAGATTGTGTAGAACTGATGCTGATTCTTACTTAAATGTTTGAGAGAAATCTCCAATGAAAACATTTTGATCTGAAGATTTCATCATGTAGAGGAAAGTGGGGGATTTAATTATGGATTAAACTTTCAGTTATAAGGCTATTAAAGTTGTATGTTTTATATTGGGTGAGTTTGCATCATTTTTGATTTTCAAGAAATTCATCAATTTCATCTAAGTTGCCCAATTTAGGTTTGTACTGTTATTTCTAACATTTTTATATTATCCTTTGGAAGTCTGCAGAGTCTGTAATAATATCCCGTTTCATTTCTAATATTATTAATTTTTGCCTTCTTTCTTTTTAGGCTAGCTAAAGGTTAGTTAGCTTTATTGATTTTGTTAAAATAAGCTATTTTCATTGTTTTTCTCTATTTTTTGTTTTCAATTTCATTCATCTATTGTTATATATTTTCTTCTGCTAGGTTGTGTTTTTGTTCTATTTTCTTGAATGGGAGCTTAGATTACTGATATAAGACGGTTCCTCTTTTTTTTTGGAGACAGATTCTCACTCTGTTGCCCAGGATGGAGTGCAGTGGTGTCATCTCGGTTCACTGTAAGCTCTCCCTCTTGGGTTCAAGCAATTCTCATGCCTCATCCTCCCAAGTAGCTGGAACTGCAGACATGTGCCACAATGCCTGACTAAATTTTGCGTTTGTAGTAAGATGAGGTTTTGCCATTTTGGACAGATGGGTCTTGAATTGCTGACCTCAGGTGATCTTCCTACCTCAGTCTCCCAAAGTGCTGCTGGTATTACAGGCTGAGCCAACATACCCAGCTTTTCCTCTTTTCTAATATGAAAATTTAGCACTGTAAATTTCCTTTATAACACTACTATCATCTGCTAATTTTAATATGTTGTATTTTCATTTTCTTGTGTTCAGTGTGCTTTTAGATTTTCCTTTAAATTTTTTCCTTGACTCATGAATATTTAGCAGTGTGTTGTTTGGGTTCCAAGTGTTTGGTGCTTTTTCTATTATGTTTTTGTTATTGATTTCCAGTTTGATTCCTTGTAGTCAAAAACCAAACTCTATGATTTCAATTTCTTTGGATTTGTTAAAGTTTGCTTTATGGCCCAGGAGGTAGTCTTCATTGGTATATATTCTGTGGATACTTGATTTAAGTATGATCAACAGATGGACGATGCTTTTGAGTACTATATTTTTGCCAATTATCTGGACAGTTGTCTATTAATTGCTTTGAGAAGTTTGTTGACATTTCCAAGTACAATTGTGGAAATAAGCTTCTTGTAGACAGCATATCATTGGGTTGTTTATTTAAATTCATGCTACCAATCTTTGTATTTTAATTGGTGTATTTGAATCATTTACATTTAATATAATTGAGAATTAGAGTATAAGCCTGTCATTACATATTTTTTGTTCTGTTTCTTCTCTCTTTTTTTTTAATCCCCTCGCTTTCTTTTTTGTTTCTTCCTACAGGTTGAGCATTTATTTTTGGAATTTCATTGTGATTTATATGTAGTATAAATTTTAAGGTCTATTTCTATGCATCCCTTTTGGTGCCTATTATTAATATTATATTTTTACCCCAATCTACTGGTGTTGATTATTTTTTACCACTCTAAGTGAAGTGTAAAAATCATACCTCTTTTTATGTCTCTTTATTCTCCTCCCATTTAATTTTAAAAGTTTTAATATGGTGTCTTGGACATGAAATTCTTTGGGTTTAACTTTTTCAATGTTTACTCTGCTTTCTGAATCTATAGGCTTATTTTGTTTGTTCAAATTTTGGAAATTTTCACTCATAATTCAAAAACTGTTTCAGCTCTACCCTCTCTGCTCCTAATTTTTGGACTCCATTGCCATCAATGTTAGATCTTTTGTTACAGTCTCATAAGTCCCTGATTGCTCTCAATTCTCTTATTGAGCCTATCCACTGAGGATATGTTGTTAATTATATTTTTTGGTTCTAACATTTTTATTTGGTTCTTCTTATATCTTTTATTTATTTGCTTAGACTTTCTCTTTCATTTCTGAGACTTTCTATTTTTATTTAAGTGTGTTTGTAATTACTCATTTGATTATTTTTGTGATGGCTTTTTAAAGCCCTTCTGAGATAATTTTAACACCTGTGTCATCTTGATGTTGGCATCTGTCAATTTCCTTTTCTTATTGAAAATAGAGATCTTCTTGGTTTTGACAGAAGGATTGATTTTTGATGAAACATAGACATGTTAGGTATTACATTAAGAGACTCTGAATCTTATGTCAATCTATCTTATGCTTCAGCAATTCTTTTGTTATACCACTCAGTGGCAGGGGATGAGGGGTCAGAGAAAGACCACAGACTCTTTACTGAAAGGTTGGGTTGGAAGTTCAGAGGAAGCCCAGGTTCTGTACTCTTTGTTGATTTGTGGAGAGGGGCATCTCATTAGTGTTGATGGTGGTGGAGAGTTCAGTCTCCTTACTTAACCTCAAGTAATACAATGGCAATGTGTTTCTAAGGGGTGTAGGGGTGGCTCATTACCACTGCACTGAGTTAGACATCCTGACTCTTCTCCAGGCCTCCTACCCCATTTCAGCAGGATGTATATAAAAGTCTAGAGTACCCATATTGTTTCTGTTGGCATAGAGGGATATGTGGAGAGTGTTGGAAGATCTGTTACTACCTTGCAAGAATCAAGGTCTCAACTCCCTACTCAGCCTTCTCAAACATCACCCAAATGGTATAGCTGGGTCACCTTATTACAACCTCTCAAGGTAGAAGTTCAGACACTCCACTAGGCTTGCAGGCATAGTGGCTGGGTCCTAGCCTTTTCTTTATATTTGGAAAAGTAGAGCAGTTATTGTCTGATAGAAATTTTCTTTTGTCTTACTAGGCTGTCACTCTCTGGGTCCTTTTGTGAGAGTGATAAAGCTTTCATTTTCTTGGTGCTCTTTTTTTCTGCATTCTTAGGCATTTCATGGCTGCTGGTTTCTCCAATATGTATTTAGGGATATACAAAGCAAAATGAAAGCCCAAGTAACTCTCCACTGTGTCAATTTTAGGATAGCAGAGTCCCTAGCCATTCTTCCTTCCTCTCTCCACCCTTTGGGATCTTTACGTTTGTTTTATATTTAATACTCAAGATCTTTAGTTGCACTTACTGGGAGGAACAGTGAAAGCTACATGTACTCCAACTTTCTGCAAGAGTAATAATTTTTTTTTTTTTTTTTTTTTTTTTTTTTTTGAGACGGAGTTTCGCTCTTGTTACCCAGGCTGGAGTGCAATGGCGCAATCTTGGCTCACCGCAACCTCCGCCTCCTGGGTTCAGGCAATTCTCCTCCCTCAGCCTCCCAAGCAGCTGGGATTACAGGCATGCGCCACCATGCCCAGCTAATTTTTTGCATTTTTAGTAGAGACGGGGTTTCACCATGTTGAACAGGATGGTCTCGATCTGTTGACCTCGTGATCCACCCGCCTCGGCCTCCCAAAGTGCTGGGATTACAGGCTTGAGCCACCGCGCCCGGCCAAGAGTAATAATTTTTAAAGATTTCTGTTGGACTTAATTTACAATTCTGCAGCAATTACTTTTGTCTTGTAACACCAAGTATTTCATTGCTTTTTTATTTAACAGGACAATGGAGGTTGGCAAATATAACAATATATGACATTTTTTGAATTTCTCACCTTGGCTCCCTTGAAAATATTTGGATACAGGCATCACCCAAACATATCTTTACTTTCACTCATTTTGAATACTACAGCACACAATGCTTAATCTTATCATTGCTTTAGGTTCATTTTCTATGTCCTAGAACCAGTCTTTTAATGCCAAATAGTACATATGTCTACATTCTTTTATGTTTCTTTTATTTGCTTATATTCCGTAATGCTTCCTTTATAGCTTCTACCCGCTGGGTATATTTTCTCTTGTCAGATTTTATTTTTGATTTTAATCCTTTGAGTTGTCTCAAAAGGTGGGAAAGATATGATGTCTATTTCCCCAACTATTATTATTTCTTCCCTGACCACCCATCTATTTAGTACAGACTTTTGTATAGACTTGTGACATATGCCTTCTAAAGATGTGCAAGAATAACAAGTATTAAATAGGAATAAAATGAGATGGAAAAGATGGTCTTAGAGATTAATAGCAGTAATTAATCAATTTTTCCATCTGAGCCTCATCTCAACTAACAAGAGATGTGTAATCTCTTCCTCCTTCTCCAAATTATCTTTTTCTTTTCTCCATTTTGCCAAGGATTTCTCCAGAATTCAGACAACTCTGAAAACCCAAGTCTGTTTCTAAAAGATATCTCACTCTAAGAACACAGTAAGTAGCTTTTGCATAAACCAACCTGATGGTATTGCTTACATATTTTCACCCTTTAATTTTTCCTTTTAAAAAGGTTTTGCCCTCTGAATGAACTAATGGTTAAAAACTCTGATATCTGTCCCTCTTTTCCTGGCACTCTTGTGCTCTCTCTCTCTTTCACCTGTTTTCATTGTAAGGCTGACTTTCACTAAAAATGTCACTTTTTTTCTTTATCTCCTAGCACATTACCCTGCAATTTAGATCATTAATAAAAGCTCCTTAATGATAATATTTGTTTGTGTTTAGGCAGAGCATAAAATGAAAACCTGATACAGTTTGTGACAGGCATATAATAACTTACTTGAATTGTCTTTTGGTAATTTCACCAAAATAGGGGATAAGGATAGCTACAACGATATTTAGAATAAACTGGAAGGAAACTGTGTGTTTGCTAGTACTAACAGAGAGATAAAGTTATTTTAAAACTTTGGTGTGTTTTCTCCTAATTTATGAAAAGTTCTAACATGGCATGGTATTGCTAGCAAAACTAATCTATTGCAAAAGGAAATAAAATAATCTTAAAACAAGAGGAAACACATCCCTCATGTTTTCATTTAATTTAGCAGTATTTGCATTGATTTACCAGATGACTTTCCTCCATGATCAATATGATTGGGAATTGAAAAGATTTTCTTAGTTTCTGGATCAAAATGTATGGGGACAATTAGAAATCTGGGCTTGTCACCCCTTCTGTCAAGAGCCATGTTGGTAAGGTTTTGCGAGCTGTAATTGTTGAAGCATTATGTATGTCTATTTTCAGCTTTATTTCAGACAGTGGGAGGTGATGAGAAAGACAGATGATGGATAGTAGATTGAGATGAAAAAAAAAAAGACAGAAAGAAGTTCCTCAGAAAGGAGAGGATGAGGAATATGGTTATGTTTGGTGGCTCTTGCCACAGAGATATGTATATTTGCTTAGAGTATGGCAAGGCAAATAGAGAATTTTGTTGCAATATTATGAACAATATCTGAGAAAAATAGGATTAGTAGCATCAGATGTATGCTTATGAATGGTACATAGTGATTATATAACTTTTGTTAGAGTTTTCAGTGTGCAGAAAACTGGCCATAATTCTCAACTCTTCATAAATTGAAACTGATAGTAAGACACCCTACTCTGTAAAACTCCTCAGCCTGGTACTGGTTTCATTCATTCAATACTAATTTTGGTGCCCTAATTTTATATGAGGTGCTTAGTCAGCAGAACTACCCAGCACACATACCAGGTAAGCAATGATTCATCTCAAAATAAAAAAAGATGTTTTCCCTTAGCTGTCTCTTCAATATGTTTCAGATTAGGTTAATTAACCTTTGCATTTCAGAGAGACATTTGCCAAGTATTTATTAGAAAGCATAAAGCTATTATTAAAATCATCCAATCCTGCATGTTCTGCACATGAACCCCAGAACCTAAAGTGCAGATATAGATATATATTTATATTTATATTTATATTTATATATATAATCATCCAAGTTTTTCTGATTTTTGAATTATCACCTATTTTTGATCCCATACTATTTTAATGTTTGGTTCTGAACAGTTTTTTGCATTTCTGTATCACTGTGGAAACAGTTATTTTTCTTTTTTTCCCAGAAAAGATGACTTTTGATTTCACTAGATGTGTTACTTAGAAACTAGTCAAAAGAAAGAGCTGTTTAAGATCAAAAGCAGAGAGTGTGTCACATAAACTGTCATGTATGCACTCTGTCTATATCATGTTCAAAAGTATGGGGAGTTTTGGTGGATGTTATTTGTTTATTAAGTATCTCATGTTACATATTTTCAAGGAAATTATCATTTATTCTTTTGTAAATAATGTTTTAAGAAATGTGTCATTTTAGCGTTTGGTCTCTAGAAATGATAAAGAATTAAAAGTAAACCTAGGTCATCAGCTTGCTGGAAGTTTAATGAAGCTATGAAAACTTTGCTGACCAATACATCCTTTGAAAGATTGATTTAGACCACCATTGTCTAGCAAAACTCTCTGAGATTAGGAAAACTTTCTATACTTGCTCTGTCTGATGGTGTAACCCCCAGCTACATATGGCAATCAAGTGCTTGAAATGTTTCTTTTTTACAGAAGGAACTAGAATTTTAAATTATTTGGGTTTGATAAATTTAAATATTTAATAAATAGATGCATGTAGTGACAGACGACCATGTTGGGTGGACATATTTGGACATATTTAGACAAATTCAGAGATTAATCATATACTTCAGATTTTGTTAAAAATTTCATTCAGAAAACTATAGAAAACTCAGAGGAATAGTTAATGATTTTCTAAAACCCCAAGCTGAGTGTCCGGCACATAGGAGTCATTCAGTTAGTGTTACCTTTTTCCCTTTCCTTCTTCTTATGATGCTACATTATCACAGTACACACAGATAATATATAGCAAATTAAAACATTAAACATTAAGGCCAGGCAAGGTGGCTTATTCCTGTAATGCTAGCACTTTGAAAAGCCAAGTTGGGTTGCTTGAGTGCAAGACTTTGAGACTGGCCTGGGTAACATGGTGAAACCCTGTCTTTACAAAAAATACAGAAAAAATAGCCTGGCATGGTGTTGTGGGCCTGTGGTCCCAGCTACTTGGAAAGCTCAGGCAGGAGGATTGTGTGAATCGGGGAGGTTGAGGCTGCAGTGAGCCGAGATCCTGCCACTGTTCTCCACCCTGGGAGACAAAATGAGACCCTGTCTCAAAAAGAAAAAAAAATATTAAACATTTAAAGATACATATATTTGTTACAGGTTTTCACCATGATGAGAAATTATGTAAAAGGAAAAAATCTTGTGAGTCAACTGAAATAGATTCTTTTTATATTTTTATGCATAACTAATAAGGTATTAGAAAGTATTTTCTTATTTCTTTTCTCTCCAATAGTGGAAGGGGGATGTAATCACCTTTCTCCCATCTAATACTGTGATTTTACTAAGTTGAACCATATGACTTTGTAAATTTCATAGTTTAAACGTGATCAAGTTTCATTCAGTTCAACAGGTTAATTAGGAAAAATAAATGGCACACTGAAGGAAGGTGATATGTATTTTAAAATGTAGTTGTTCCCCAAATTATGAAGCACTATTTTCAGAGGGTATATTTTTGGGTAAAATAAATAAAACTGGAAATGTCTATATAAATATGTTTATCTGTGTGTGCATGTATATATGCAATAACTTGCCTCCAGACTGTAACGTAAATGCTTAGTCTGTATACTCTCTAGGAACATGACTTAAGAAAAAAATTCAGTCTCTGTTTCTTTCAGTTCATATATGGCCTATATTTGCACATAGTTGGGTAAATTGAAATTTTGGGTCCAGTTGATCTCATACCATATACCTAACCACCACCGCAGCTCTTGAAAGAACACAGATAGACTCTTCAGTAGGGAAGGGCAATCAGACTGATGGCTTCTTACTTTGGAAGATGTTCTCATGGTCTTGCGGAACCAGAAACTCAAAATTGAAAATGCTTGTTTACAGATAAAATAATCTGTGCACACAGAAGACACAGGGGAGATAGTATGGTATTTGGGCTACTGGTTTCAAGTAGTAATAGAAGAATAGATTAATAGAGATTGGCATCGTAAGATCTGTACCATCTCATCTCAGCTTCCCTTTTCCCTGTCTTGGTGGGTGGAAAACCCAGGACATACCACCCAAGGAGGGTGGTATTTGGTTTTTTTTTTTTTTAAAGAAGCAACATAACGGACCTGAAGCCATTTGCCTGGGAAATGTCTTTGGGCCGCTGCTGAGAACCAGTAAGGTTATTGCAGAGAGGAAGAAAACACTATTGAAATGGTGATGATGCCCAGGGTGTGTGAGGAGGAGAGAAAGCAGATTTGAAGCACTGTGGGGACTCCTCAGGCAGGCTGTGCCCATGAGCTGCATCCCTACTGCCTGCACATATCTGTGGGCTAAAACCTGGGCTCAGCCTTCATGTGGCCAATGAAAATTGACATTTCCTATATCCCAAGGTTAGTCTAACAGTAATTAAAGCATCACATTGCACATAATTCTTTTCATTATAATTTAAGTGGATTTTATGCTATTTAAAGAATCATTCTAGTTCCCACTGTGAATAATGAATACGAATAAAGTTGAATGTCAAACTTGGAATAACAATCAAATAAGACCTATAAGTATCCCAAACATCTGCCCCAACAATCCTTAAGTCTCAGGTGCTTCACTGCCAGCCCAACATTTCATAAATGGTTGCCCTGGTTTGCTTTTGATGTCAGGCTACCTCAATGGGCCACTTCTGTTCCATTAACAATGATAAGGCACCTCACACTCTGAGACATCCTTCCAGCTTCCACTGAGAAATTCATTCATCTTTCTAAACAGCTATATTAGACAGTGCCAAGAAGATTTCTGAAAAGGAGATAGACAGACACACCTACTCAGAAATCACAAGGTCTTTCAGATATGATAATTGTCTTTCTTTTTCACCACTGAAAGAATGGGACTTTTGCTCAATTCATTTTCTGCACCTTCAGTCAATGTGCTTAAAAATGTCCCTGACTCTCTAGATCCCTAGGAGGGACAATTTACAGTTATGCTCTCCTCCAATTGTGGATGTGATATTGTTGTGTTCTAACTCTAAATAACACCACGGAAGGTTGACATCAGCTTATCTTGCCCCTCTCGTTGTTACATGAAATAGGAAGAGAAACTGGAAACAGAGCTTTACATGCGGTCTGGCTTGGAGTATAGTGCAGAAAAGGTTAAAATCTCTTAACTTCTTTTATAAATGCATGAGAGGGGACAGATTTGGGTGTCTACTGCCTGTTCCCCACAGACACCCAAGAGGCAGAAACCAGGGAGAGAAGCCTGTAGCCTTTCTGTTACTCATTGTAATGCAGAAAAGCCTGGTGACAGGGAGTTGTTTTTATTTTTATATTATTACTAGACTGAAAAGCATTAATATTGTCATACAGATGGTCACCTATGTTGGAAGCTTAGGAAAGAACTCTAAATTGCAAAAAGATTATTCTAAATTTAGGAAAGCATCAACTCCCTAATGCTAAAGGTGGAGCCGTGCTGCTAAACATATTAGTATTTCTTAATTCAAACACCTGTTCTGCCCGTACGATACATAAAAGAGCTCTTATTTATTGCTTGCATCTCCATTTCAGATTTAATCTCACTATAAATTCATCTCATGTTAATTTATGTGCAAACAAAGACACACACATTTTAAATATCCGAAATGCTGGAAATAAACTTATTTTTAATTTTGTGCTTGTTTTCCATTTGTCAACCAGCAAATGAAAGGACTGAATAAATCATGCACTAATTGCCAGCGGTGCTAAATTTAGTGTGAGATCTGGAATCCTTTTGATCAAAACCGCTGAATATGAAATCATCCTCAGCTCTCTAGGCAACTTTATCCGCCTTTCTATTCTCCATCTGTCAGTCACCTGGGAATTTGTGAACTATTCCATGTGTCAGGCTTGTCAATCACAACGGGATGTGGGAACTATCTGCCTACTGCATAGGAATTCTTGTTAAAAAATTAATCTGCATTTAACTAGTAGTTGTATATTTTGAATACCATATTGTTTGGTGTTTTGATATTTTTTCTCTATATAAGGTTAATAGAAATAAATTTTATTTAAATAGTGTAGATCAAAAGAAAAAATTAAAATCTTCATTTAAATAACCTTTACAAGTATGTAACTGTTACACACATATCTGTTATATATAGCCAGTAATACTGTGCATGCACATGCAACATTTTAAATAGAATCCACCTATTATGGTAACACTGAATCTGACAGAAACCTATCTTACCTGCGGACACTCTAAATATATATAAAATAAAAAGTAATAAATGTGTGAACATCTCACCATTTTGAGATTCACAAACTTATCAAGTTTAGTTCTGAGTGAAAAATGATTCACCAAAGGTGCTTTATTTTAAGCTTAAATGTGTGTAAAATATTCAAATATTTCATTTAAGTAAATATGCAATAAAAATTGTATTCTCACAACACCACTGCCTTTCTATTATATTTTTGTTCTAAACCAATTAGAAAAATTCAAAAATCATATGTAACATAGAATGTCTGAAATACCAACCTCATTTAATTTGAAATGGTTACATATTTCATGTTTTAACTCCATTTACTTAAGACAGAATTTGAGAAAACAAGCAGCAGAACTATTGAAATATTAGTAAAAGATCAAAACAACATATTGGAAACAATGATAATAGTGCCAGAAATCCAAATCAGTGTATAGATCTTACAGTTCAGTGACCTTAGAAAAATTACTTAAATTTTTTGTGCCTGAGGTTCCACATCTGTACTATGAAGACATAAATAGATACAAATCTAAAAGAATGTTGGAAAAAATGAAATAATATATGTAAAGCCCTTAAGAAAATGCCGGGCAGATAGAAAATACTGAATAAACGTTTCATACTGTGTGTATTGTCAGGGTCAGTATTCATCCCGTGAAGGTTGAAGAAGGGAATTGAATATAGGGCCAAGTGACTACAGAGATGTTGAAAGAGCTGAAAACAAGGGATCTATTTGCTACATTGTAGCCACCTGGAAATCAATTATTTTTTCCCACATTTAATGCCCTTCAGAGTTCCTCATTTCTCTGAGGAAGGCCATCCTTAAAAGAGCCTACAAGACCCAGAGAGCAACAGCTCTCATTAATTGTGCACACACCTCCCTTAAACTCTCTACCTTTTTCTTAGCCTCAGAAGCACCATGCTTCCTCCCACAGGGCCTGAACTCACACCCAGCCCTCTGTCTGGAGTCCTTTTCCTCTGTCTCTTGATCCAAATATTCTTGAGGTTTCAACTCAATTATCACTTTCTGGGCTTCCTCCTTCCCTTGGGTCCTTAATGCTCCCATGCTTATACCCAGCACTGTGTAATTAATCACTAAATGTTTAGGTTGCACATAAATCTGTCCTTTTGTCCTTTGATTATACACTTATTTGAGAGATTTTGATTAATACTGGTCTGTCCCACTAGGGAGTAAATTTCACAAGGTCAGGGACTCCGTCTGATTGGCTTCTAATTGAGTCCAATAATGGCACATAGTAGGTGGACAATGTTTTGATTGAATGAGTGGCCTACCTTAATGAGTGAGTTATCAGAAGATGAATAGTAAAGAAATGGATATCTGTGCATTTAAGTTCAAAACTCCTAACTTAAATAACTAATTTAATAGTAACAAAATGTGAAATAGACATCATTGCTTTCACACTAGTGTAGTAAACAGAAATATATCTGACTTGGAGTAAATGTCTGGCACACTGTGGACCCTGTCCTAAATGCCACAGGTTGCATTAGTGTCATCTTTCATTATCTACCAGTCATTTTCTACATACACCTATTGCTTTCTCCATTGTAATACATCTCTGATTTCATGTGTGTCCTCCTAAAAAACTGTTAGTTCTCTGAGGAGGTGCTTGGCCTGAGTCTTGTCTCCTTTTTATCCCTAGAACCTAGCATAGTGCCTGACACACAGTAGCATATCATTACGTTTTGTTTAGTAAAGGTATGTCTTGTGTTCAGAACAATATGCCTTTTCTTGGCTGCTTAGGTTAGATGCTTATAAACTGCTTTTGTTCCCTTGATCCCCAAGAGCCCCTTCACTGTACTGTGTATTCCATTGTCACAGACTGTGCATTTTCCTGTCTATCCATCATGAGAATGCATTCCACTAGCTACAGTAGGGACTAGAGAATACAATGTGGTCAGTTCAAGGCAAATTCACCATTACTCTAGGAAAATAAATAAAAAAGGAGGCAGAGAAGAAAAGAAGAAGGGAAGGGGAATGAAAGGAAGAAGGAAAAGGAAGGAAAGGAAGGAGGAAGAGAGGAAATAAAGAAAGAAAGAAATGAACCCACATATTTTTCAGTAAATATTTTTTTATTCCTACATGCAATCAGAAATGCCTTGAAATACTACTTTCAAAAGGAAAATTATTTCATTTAATGAAAACTAGCAATACCAGAGAACCAAAAACATTATCCAGAGATAGCAGAAGATAGCTTTTAAAAGCTTATGTTACACATCTCAGCAAATCTGCTTAGTTTTCTGTTTATGCAAAAATAAAATAAGAAACAGGAAGAAAGTAACAGAGTAAATAGATGAAAAAGATAAATGTAAAAATTATTTTGGCTGTGTGTGTGTGTGTGTGTGTTTCTGGGATATGGCTACTATTTTCTCTAACCAAGAACACTGAATAGAAGTGTTATGATAAAAAATTACAAATATTAAGCATATGGTTTTATTAAGAATTCAGTTTTATTCTAAAAATACAAAAGCAATTCAACTTAAAGAATATTTTACAGTACAAGTTAAAAGATAAAACATTCCAACTACTCAGGAGGCCGAGGCAGGAGAATTGCCTGAACCCAGGAGGCGGAGGTTGCGGTGAGCCAAGATCGCGCCATTGCACTCCAGCCTGGGTAACAAAAGTGAAACTCCGTCTCAAACAAAAAAAAGATAAAACAAATAAACATTAACAGATACATAAAGACCCTTTGATAAATTTAATTTGCCTCCAAGTTGAATGTTCTTAACATGGTAAAAATAGAACTAAAAATCTATTTAATAAAATAGTCATTAAAATTTTGCATCAAAATCATATGTATAGAGAAATTTTAAAAGATTCTTCAAAGAGAAAAGGGGCAAAATAAAGATATTATTGTCACCAATGCTATTCAACACTGTAGTGGGTATCCTGGCCAATGCAGTATGATAAAATAAAAACTATGATATAAAAATTAGAATAAAAAAAGACACACTGTCATTATTTTGGACCATATGACAAGCTACCTAGAAATCCTCAAAGGAACCACTAAAAATCTATCCGAGTAAGAGATCTCAATGAAGAGTGTACATAGAATTCGAAATTTAAAAGTCAATTTATTAAGTAAGTAGGAAATTTGGGTAGGAAGGATCCGAATAACTCAAGCAAAACAAGCTACAAAATACCTGTTAGTAAACTTGATAAGAAATGCTCGAATAGGTACGATGAAATCCATACGTTATTTTGAAGGGCATCATTTAAATAAATTAATTTGGAGAAATGCTTCTTACAAAATAGAAAAGTTTAATATTGTAAATATTTTGATTCTCCAGATAATCTATAAATTTAGCCAATCCCAATAGAAATTCCAACAAATATTTTAATGTAACAGAACAAATTCCAACTTTCATTTGGAAAAAAATTCATGACAGTTGTTTTAAAAAATGGGAAAAATAGAAACTTTGGACATGTTACAAAAGATTAAAAATATACTCTAAAGCTAGAGTAATTAAATGAGTAAGATATTAGCACGAGAATAAATGGAAAGGTCAATGGAAATTGTAGATAGCGCTAAAATTGATCCAAGTATGACAAAGGGTCACTTAAATTAGTGGGGAAAAGGAAGAGCTGTTATAAATGTTGTTGGGAATATTGGCTATCTTTTGGATTAAAATAATTTAGACCAAACCACATAAAATTCATTTGTAAAAATGTAAAAAGCATTAGAAAAACATTAATCTGTGAAATGGAGATCATTCTATGCCTCAGGGTTTTAGGAGAGTTACGTGGGTTGATCTTGTAATGCATCCAAAATATAGTAAGGTTTCACTATTTTTTCTTTAATTTAAAAATTTTAGCTTTTATTTTAGGTTCAGGGTACACGTGCAGATTTGTTATATAGGTAAATTGCATGTTATGGGGCCTGCTATACAGATTATTTCATCACCCAGGTAACAAGCATAGTATTTAAGAGGTAGTTTTTGATCCTCCCTCTTCTCCCTTCCTCCACAGTGGAGTAGGTCCTGGTGTCTATTGTTCTTTTCTTTATGTCCATAAGTATTCAGTGTTTAGCTCCCACTTATGAATGAGAACATGTGACATTGGTTTTCTAGTCCTGTTTTAGTTTGCTTAGGACAATTGCCTTCAGCTCCATCCATGTTGCTACAAAGGATAGAACCTCTTTTTTATGGCTGAGTAGTATTCCATGGTGTATATATGCCATGTTTTCTTTATTTAGTCTACTGTTGATTGACATTTAGGTGAATTCCATGTCTTTGCTATTGTAAATACTGCTGCAGTGAAAATATACATGCATGTGTCTTTATGGTAGAATGATTTATTTTCTTTACACCGCTTAAAAAAAATAGAACCTAGGTTTGTTTCTTGCTTAAGAATACCTACTCTCACACTAACAGGATATTCTTCTCTGATATGTTATCTTAACATTTCCTCAGCTTAGACAGAATATTGAGATTTGGAGACACATAATCTGACTCTAGAGCCTTTTCCTTAGCCATTTGTCTATACTGCCTCCCTAGGTGGGCTACATAAATAGTAAAGCAAAAACCTCCATGTAGAAAATTATATAATAATCCAAGGTTATTGGATTGGGAATAATCCCACAAATCTTGGGAACAGTATTGCAAACAGTATTTGCAAGGTGTAGAAAAGTTAAATAATAGAATGATCACAATATGTATAGGGAAACTTCAAATCTAAAAAAAAGAAATCTTAAAAAATAGGCAAAAAACATAAGCATACAAATTAGAGTTAATATAAATACAATTTCCAGAGTATTTATAGCTAGGGGATACAAATTTAAATAACGATGAGATCCTATTTGTTTCACTCGAGACAGCAAACAAATTAGACTGATATTATCAAATACTGTTGGTCTTGTGAGACAATGGAGACCTTCATACACACGTCTTGGGAATTTAACATGGTGAAGAGCTTTGACGACTGCAAACCGATTCTATTAGCAAAATTGCAAGTGCAAGTATTCTTCAACTATCCAAAACTGAGTGAGTGAGTATCTATGTCAGATCAATAGCATATATATAAAATGCACCACATTTATTTATTTATTTATTTTTGATACAGCGTCTCACTCTGTCAATCAATCTGGAGTGCAGTGGCATGATCTTGACTCACTGCAACCTTTACCTCCTGGGCTCAAGCAATTCTCCTGCCTCAGCCTCCTGAGTAGCTGGGACTACCAGTATGTGCCACCACATCTGGCTATTTTTCATATTTTTAGTAGAGAAAAGGTTTCACATGTTGCCCAGGCTAGTCTCAAATTCCTGAGCTAAAGCAAATCCTCCTGCCTTGGCTTCCAAAGGTGTTGGGATTACAGGCATGAGCCACCACTTCTAGCCCACAGTATTTATTTTTAATGCTTTCTTTGAAAAGGGAAAAAGTTGGAAATGCACATAAAATGATAAAAATTATATATTACTTATGGAACTAAAATATTGTTTGATGTTGTCTATTATTTAAAAGAAAGATGTAGATCTACCTATCCTGAGTACAAAGTTTTCAAGGCACATGTGGAAATCATTGTACATTCAGCATGGTCTAACCTGTGTCCACCTGGCTCTCAGTTTAAGAGGATAAAGAAATTGGGAGTAAATGTTTTAAGAACAAGTGATAATATCATATTCCATGTGCATACAAAGTTTCAAGATACATCAAACAAAAGCAATTCTAAAGTGAGAACAAAACAAATCCATAGTTATAGCTGGAGATCTTAATACTCCCCCTCACAGTAATAAAGGTATGTAATGTTTACACGTTATTGTCAATCACTTAATTTAATTAACTCTTAAGGAACAATATACCTAACATTGCATATTACACATTATAGTCAAGTGTACTTGGACACATTAAACCAGGATAGAACATATACTGGAATGTATTAGGTGTATCAATACATACAAAAAACTGGTATTATACACATGTTATCTGGCTGCAATGTAATTAAAATGTAAATAAATAAAAAGATACTGGAGAATGGTAAAATACTTAAAATTAAGCACTTCTGAATACCTCATAGAAGGAAGAAATCAGAAGAGAAATTAGCAAATACTTTAAGTGAGAAACAATGAAAACAATATATTAAAATTTGAGGGATGAAACTAAAGCAGTGATTGAAAGAAAATTTATGCTTACATTAAAAAATTTAAGAATAGGGCCGGGAGTGGTGGCTCAAGCTTGTTATCCCAGCACTTTGGGAGGCCGAGGTTGGTGGATAACGAGGTTGAGAGATCGAGACCATCCTGGTCAACATGGTGGAACCCTGTCTCTACTAAAAATACAAAAAATTAGCTGGGCATGGTGGCAAGTGCCTGTAATTCCAGCTACTCAGGAGGCTAAGGCAGGAGAATTGCCTAAACCCAGAAGGCGGAGGTTGCGGTGAGCTGAGATCACGCCATTGCACTCCAGCCTGTGTAACAAGAGCGAAACTCTGCCTCAAAAAAAAAAGTAAGGAGAGAACATTCTGAACTCATTTTCTGAGGCAATTCCCAGATACCAGAATCAGGCATAGAAAATACCAGAGAAGAAAACAACAAACCAATATCCTTATGATTATTGATGTAAAAATCCTCAACAAAACTTTGGTAAATAGAATTCATTAACATTAGGAGAATTACACATCATCATCAATTGTCAAGGATAGTTTGAAATATGAAAATCAGATGATGTAATACACTACATTAACAGAATGAAGAGGAAAATACCTCACAAGATTACCTGAAAGTAGAAAAAGCATCTGACAAATTTTAACATCCTTTTACCATAAAACATCCAACAAACGAAGAATAGAATAAAATTCCCATCATGATAAAGACCACATATATAAGTCTCATGGCCACTATTATACTCAATAGTGACATACTACTGAAAGTATTTCCCCTCAGATTAAGAAAAGACAAGAATGCCTGCTTTTATCAATATTATTCAACATAGTATTGAAAGTTCTATTCAGAGATTAGGCAAAAAAAAAAAGCACCCAGATTGGAAACCAAGAAGTAAAAGTATCTCTGTTCTCAGATGATACAATTTTATGCATAGAAAACCCTAAATATTACACACACACACACACACACACACACACACACACACTAGTGCTACTAAGTGAATTCGGCAGAATTAGTTGCAGGATGCAAAAAAACTCACAAAAGTTAGCTGCTTTTCTATATACGCTAACAATGTACAACCTGAATAGAAAATTTTTAAAAAATTAATTTACAATAGCATCAAAAATACTAATATTAAATAAGTTTAATCAGGGAGGCAAACACTTGCATACTGGAAACTACAAAACATTGTTGATATTTATTAAGAAGACATATGGAAATGGAAAGACACTCCATATTTATGGAGAGGAAGACCTAATATTTTTAGGTGACAATATTAACTAAAGAGATTTACAGATTCAATGCAATCTCTATAAAAACCATAACTGTGTGCTTTTTCAAAATAGAAAAACCCATCCTAAAGTACAGATGAAAACTTTGGGGATTCCAAATAGCCACAACAATCTCAAAAAGGAATGATGTTGGACAATTCACAAGTTACTGATTTCAAAACTTCCTATAAAAATGCAGAAATCAATACTTTGTGGTACTGCTACAAAGACAGACACCCAGACCAATGGAATAGAATAGAGAATGTGAGTCAACCTTCACGTAGAAAGTCAATTGCTACTCGACAAGAGTGCCAAGACCATTCAATGTGGGAAAGGGCAGTCTCTTCAGCAGGTGGTGCTGGGAAAACTGGATATCCACATTCAAAAGAATGTGGATGGACTTGTACCTTATACCATATACAAAGATTAACTCACAATGGATTCAAGACCCTACATAAAACCTAAAAGTAAACAACGTTTAGAAAGAAATATAGGAAGAAAATTCTGACATTGAATTTGGCAATGATTTTTAGAGATGAAACCAAATACATAGGCAACAAAAGATCAACAGGGGATTAAATAGATAATAGGACTCAATTGAATATAAAATATTTGTGTATCTAAGGATATTGTCAAGTGAGTAAAAATACAACCCAAAGAATGGGAGCAAATATTTGCTGATCATATGTATGATACAGGATTAATATCCATAATATATAAAGAACTCCTAAAACTTGTCTATAAACTTATAGACAAGTTTATAGACACCTCAGTTAAAGACTAGACTTAAATTAGATTTTTATCTTCAAACCCAAAGTACCTAGAATTTGCAAATTCATAGAGATAGAAAGTAATTGAATAGAGATTACCAAGGGCGTGGAAGAGAGGTAAGGGGGAGTTGTTTAATGGCTACAGAGTTTCTGTTTGGGATGATGAAAAAGTTCTGGAAATATTGGTGATGGTTGCCACACACTGTGAATATATTTAATGCCCCTGAACTGTACATCTTTATAGTTAAAATGGCACACTTTGTGTAACGTATGTTTTGCAACAATAAAAATGTGAAAAAGAAATTAAATGCCTTTCTAGAAAGACAGAAGTTGAGAAAATCTATTGCTAACTAAGCTGCTTTATGAAAAATACTAAAGGAAGTTTGGCTGGCTTAAAGAAAATGATGTCAGATGTTAACTCAAACATACAAGAAACAAATGAATATGATCAGAAGTGGGTTAATATAAAATTGCGTGTGTGTGTGTGTGTGTGTGTGTGTGTGTGTGTGTGTGTGTGTGTATACAGGCATAACTGGGAGATAATGCAAGTTTAGTTCCAGACAACAAGAGCAAAGTAAAATGTTTTGTTTTTTCAGTTTATACGAAAGTTATGTTTGCACTAAACAATAGTCTACTAAGTGTGCAGCAGTATTATGTCTTAAAAACAATGTTTATACCTTAATAATTAAAAATATTTTATTGCTAAAAACTGGTGCCACAGAGACACAAAGTGAGTAGATGCTATTGGAGTAAGTGGCGCTGACACACTTGCTGGATGCAGGGGCTGTCACAAACCTCCAATACGTGAAAAATGGAACAACTGTGAGGTGCAATAAAGCCAGGTGCAATCGAACAAGGTATGTCTGTAGCTGTTTTGGGGAGCCACCAACTGTACCCATATATGACTAAAAATACATTATAAAATGGTTTTAAAAAGGAGTTTAAAATTGTGTTGAAATCTCTCTAACATAAAACAAGGCAGTAAAAGATAAAGAGCAAAAAAGTCAGTGAGACAAATAGAAAACAGCAAAAAACACAAGTAAATCCCTTTATTTCAATACTTAACATTAGATCTAAGTGAAATAAATGCTTTGATCAAAAGACAGAGTTAAAACTGGACACAAACTGAAGTACAAACATATGTTGTATAAGAGACATATCTTGGCTTCAAAGAAATGTGGCATTCTGTTGGGAAACTTGCCTTAGAAAACCATGGATTCTGAGTTTATTTGCCATAGTTTTTCTTAAGGTATGGATATCCTGCTATGGTTATTCTCAATATAAGATCTTTTTGTACTAGCAAGTGTAATTATTCCAACTGCCAATATCAGGCCAGTTCACTTGCCTTTCATCCTCGCCCCTTCACCCCTAGGAAAGTTCTTCAGTAAAATGAATGAATAGATCAGAACCTAACTGCTTTAATTCTTTCTTCGCTTCCTGAAAAGTTTTTTTTTTTGGTGTACAGTAAAAAATGTGCCTGTGGGAGAAGAATCCAAGATGGTTGAATAGGAACAGCTCCAGAGTGCAGTTCCCAGCAAGAACAATCCAGAGGGTGAGTGCCCATCACATTTCCAGTGGGATTTTCACGGTCCACAGACCAGGAGATTCCCAGGCCAAAAAGCCCCACAACTTTTCAGCACAGTGGTTTCAGCCAGTGCCAGGTTGGTGCACAGAAACTCACAAAAAACTGGTACCTGGAATGCCTGGGAGACAGAGCTGCCCATTCAACTGAAAGGAAGGGGTCAGAGACAGGGAGCCAGGTAATCTGGCTCGGTGGGTACTGCCCCATAAAACAAGCAATCTGAAATGCCCTGGATTGAGAGTTTCACAGGAAGTGCATCTGGACCCAAGAAGGTCCAGCTCAGTAGGGGGAAGGGCAACCACCACTACCAAGGTAGTTCACACAGCAGCTGGGTAGAGCCTGCGGCAGCTCAGCAACACCTCTGCTGTCAGATTGTGACTAGACTACCACGTGTGGGGCAGGGCATCTATGAAAAAAGGCAGTAATGCAACAGGAACTTATAAATAAAGCTGACCTTCCTAGGACAGAGAAGGATGTCCTAGGGAAGGAGGCGGTTATGAGTTCCCCTGCAGCAGACTTGAGAGTACCTGCCTAGCAGGCCTGCACTGAACAACAGAGCTCCCAGCGCAGCACGTGAGCTACTATAAGGGACAGACTTTCTCTTCAAGCAGCTCTCCAACCCCTATATACCCAAAGAGACACCTCATAAAGGAGAGCTCAGACTGACATCCAGCAGATACCCTTCTGGGACGAAGATAACAGATGAAGAAACTGGCAGCAATCCTTACTGTTCTGCAGCCCATGGGTGATCCTAGGCAAGCAGGGTCTGGAGTGCACCTCCAGCAATCCTGCAGCAAGGGGCCTGACTGTTAGGAGGAAAACTAAGAAACAGGAAGAAATAACTGCATCATCAATAAAAAGGACACCTACTCAAAGTCCCCATCCGAAGGTCGCCAACTACAAAGACCACAGGTAGATAAAGCCAATAAGATGGGAAGAAACCAGCAAAAAACGGAAGAAAACACCAAAAACCAGAATGCTTCTCCTCCTCCAAAGGATCACAACTCCTCTCCAGCTAGGGATCAAAGACAGATGGAGAATGAATCTGATGAATTGACAGAAACAGGCTTCAGAAGGTGGGTAATAAACTTCTTAGAGCTAAAAGAACATGTGCTAACCCACTGAAAAGAAAGAAAGAACCTAGAAAAAAGATTAGATGAAATGCTAACTAGAATAAACAGCTTAGAGAAGAATATAAACGACTTGATGGAGCCAGAAAATACAGCACGAGAACTTTGCGAGGCATACGCAAGTTTCAATAGTTGAATCAACCAAGCAGCAGAAAGGATATCAGGGATTGAAGATCAACTCAATGAAATACAAGAAGGCAAGAATAGAGAAAAAGGAGTGAAAAGAAATGAACAAAGCCTCCAAGAAATATGGGATTATGTGAAAAGACCTAATCTACATTTGATAGGTGTACCTGAATGTGACGAAGAGAATGAATCCAAGCTGGAAAACACTCTTCAGGATCTTATCCAGGAAAACTTCCCCAACCTAGCAAGGCAGGCCAATATTCAAGTCCAAGAAATACAGAGAACACCACAAAGATATTCCTTAAGAAGAGGAATCCCAAAGCACATAATCCTCAGACTCACCAGGGCTGAAATGAATGAAAAAATGCTAAGGGCAGCCATAGAGAAAGGTTGGGTTACCCACAAAGGGAAGCCCATCAGACTCACAGCGGATCTCTCTGCAGAAACTCTAGAAGCCAGAAGAGAGTGGGGGCCAATATTCAACATCATTAAAGAAAAAAGCTTTCAACCTAGAATTTCATATCCAGCCAAACTAAGTTTCATAAGCAAAATAGAAAGAAAATCCTTTATGGGCAAGCAATTGCTGAGAGATTTCATCACCAGCGGGCCTGCCTTACAAGAGCTCCTGAAAGAAGCACTAAACAAGGAAAGGAACAACCAGTACCAGCCACTCCAAAAACGTACCAGCAAATAGTAAAAACCATTGACACAATGAAAAAAAATGCATCAATTAATGGGCAAAACATCCATCTAGCAACAAAAAGGCAGGATCAAATTCACACATAACAATATTAACTTAAATGTAAATGGGCTAAATGCCCCAATCAAAAGACACAGTCTGGCAAATTGGATAAAAAGTCAAGACCCATCTGTGTGCTGTATTCAGGAAACCCATCTCACATGCAAAGACACACATAGGGCTCAAAATAAAGGGATGGAGGAAGATTTATCAAGCAAATGAAGAGCAAAAAGAAGCAGGAGTTGCAATCCTAGTCTCTGATAAATGGACTTTTAACCAACAAAGATCAAAAGAGACAAAGAAGGGCATTACATAATGGTAAAAAGATCAGTGCATCAAGAAGAGCTAATGATCCTAAATATATACGCACCCAACATAGGAGAACCCAGGTACATAAAGCAAGTTCTTAATGACCTACAAAGAGACTTAGACTCCCACACAATAATAGTAGGAGACTTTAACACTCCACTGTCAATATTAGACAGATAAATGAGACAGAAAATTAACAAGGAAACCCAGGACTTGAACTCAAATCTGAACCAAGAGGACCTAATAGACATCTAAAGAAATTTCTACCCCAAATGCACAGAATATACATTCTTCTCAGCACCACATTGCACCTACTCTAAAATTGACCACATAATCAGAAGTAAATCACACCTCAGCAAATGCAAAAGAATAGAAATCATAACAAACAGTCTCTCAGACCACAGGACAATCAAATTAGAACTCAGAATTAAGAAACTAACTCAGAACTGCACAGCTTCATGGAAATTGAACAACTGGCTCCTGAATGTTGACTGGATAAACAATGAAATGAAGGCAGAAATAAAGATGTTCTTTGAAACCAATGAAAATGAAGACACAAAGTACCAGAATCTCTGGGACACATTTAAAGCAGTGTCTAGATGGAAATATATAGCAATAAATGTCCACTTGAGAAGCAAAAAAGGATCTAAAGTCAATGCCCTATTATCAAACTTTGAAGAGCTAGAGAATCAAGATAAAAAAAACTCAAAAACTAGCAGAAGACAAGAAATAACTAAGATCAGAGCAGAACTGAAGGAGATAGAGAGAAAACAACCTTAAAAAAATCAGTAAATCAAGGAGCTGGTTTTTTGAAAAGATCAACAAAATAGACAGACTGCTAGCCAGATTAACAAAAAAGAAAATGGAGAAGAATCAAATAGATGCAATAAAAAATGATAAAGGGGATATCACCACTGATTCCACAGAAATACAAACTGCAGTCAGAGATTACTACAAACAACTTTATGCACATAAACCAGTAAACCTGGAAGAAATGGATATGTTCCCGGACACTTGCACCCTCCCAAGCCTAAACCAGTAAGAAGTTGACACCTTGAATAGACCAATAACAAGGGCTCAAGTTGAGGCAGGAAATAATAGTCTACCAACCAAAAAAAGTCCAGGTTCAGATGGGTTCACAGGTGAATTCTACCAGACATACAAAGAAGAGCTAGTTTATTGAGAGTTTTTACCATAAAGGGCTGTTGAATTTTGTTGAAGGCCTTCTCTACATCTATTGAGATAATCATGTGGTTTTTAATAGTTTAATAGTTTTTAATAGATAATAGTTTCCTTCTGAAACTATTCCAAACAATCCAAAAAGAGGGAATCCTTCCCAAATCATTTTACGAGACCAACATGATCCTGATATCAAAACCCAGCAGAGACTCAACAGAAAAAGAAAACTTTGGGCCAATATCCATGATGAACATAGATGCAAAAATATTCAGTAAAACACTGGCAAACCAATTACAACAGCACATCAAACAGCTAATCCATCATGATCAAGTAGACTTCATTCCAGGGATGCAAGGCTAGTTCAACAAATGCAAGTCTATAAATGCAATCCACCGCATAAACAGAACCAAAGCCAAAAACCACATGATTATCTCAATAGATGTAGAGAAGGCCTTCAACAAAATTCAACAGCCCTTTATGGTAAAAACTCTCAATAAACTAGGTATCGAAGGATCATATCTCAAAACAGTAAAAGCTATTTACAACAAACCCACAGCCAATATCATACTGAATGGGCAAAACCTGGAAGCATTCCCTTTGAAATCCAGCACTAGAAGTTCTAGCCAGAGCAATTAAGTAAGAATAATAATAATAAAGGGTATTCAATTAGGAAAAGAGGAAGTCAAATGGCCTCTATTTGCGGACGACCTGATGGTATATTTAGAAGACCCTATCATCTCAGCCCAAAATCTCATTAAAGTAATAAGCAACTTCCGCAAAATTTTGGGATACAAAATCAATGTGTAGAAATCACAAGCATTTCTATACACCATAACAGACTAACAGAGAACCAAATCATGAGTGAACTCCCATTCACAATTGCTACAAAGAGAATAAAATACCTAGGAATACAACTAACAAAAGATGTAAAGGACCTCTTCAAGGAGAACTACAAATCACTGCTCAAAGATGTAAAGGACCTCTTCAAGGAGAACTACAAATCACTGCTCAAGGAAATAAGAGAGGACACAAACAGATGGAGAAACATTCCATGCTCATGGTTAGGAAGAATCAATATTGTGAAAATGGCCATACTGCCCAAAGTAATTTAGGGATTCAACACTATCCCCATCTGTGATCTTCTTCACAGAACTGGAAAAAACCACCATAAACTTCATATGGAACCAAAAGAGAGTGTGCATAGTCAAGACAATCCTAAGCAAAAAGAACAAAGCCAGAGGCATCATGCTACCTCACTTCTAACAATACTACAAGGCTATAGTAATTAAAACAGCATGGTACTGGTGCCAAAACAGAGATATAGACTGATGGAATAGAACAGAGGCCCTGGAAGCAACACCACACATCTACAACCATCTGATCTTTGACAAACCTAACAAAAACAAGTAATGGGAAAAGGATTCCCTGTTTAATAAATGGTGTTGGGAAAACTGGCTAGCAGTGTGCAGAAAGCAGAAACTGGACCCTTCCCGACACCTTACACTAATGTTAACTCCAGATGGATTAAAGACTTAAACATAAGACCTAACACCATAAAAACCCCGGAAGAAACCTAGGCAAAATCATTCAGGACATAGGTATAGGCAAGGACTTCATGACTGAAACACCAAAAGCAATGGCAACAAAAGTCAAAATAGACAAATGGGATCTAATTAAACTACAGAGCTTCTGTACAGTGAAAGAAATAATCATTACAGTGAACTGGCAACCAATAGGATGGGAAAACAATTTTTGCAATCTACCCTTCTGACAAAGAGCTAATATCCAGAATTTACAAAAAAACTAAAAGAGATTTACAAGAAAAAAAAAAAACAAGCAAACCCATACAAAAGTGGGAGCAGGATATAAACAGACACTTTTCAAAAGAAGATATATGTGAGGTCAACAACCATATGAAAAAATGCTCATCATCACTGATTATTAGATAAATGCAAATCAAATCCACATTGAGATACTGCCTCATGCCAGTTAGAATGGCGATCATTAAAAAATCTGGAGACAACAGATGCTGGAGAGGATGTGGAGAAATAGGAACATTTTTACACTGTTGGTGGGAGTGTAGACTAGTTCAACCATTGTGGAAGACAGTGTGGTGCTTCCTCAAGGACCTAGAAATAGAAATTCCATTTCACCCAGCAATCCCATTACTGGGTATATACCAAAAGGATTATAAAGCATTCCATTATAAAGACACATGCACATGTATGTTTGTAGTGCCACTGTTTACAATAGCAAAGACCTGGAACCAACCCAAATGCCCATCAATGATAGACTGGACAAGGAAACCGTGGCACATATACACCGTAGAATACTATGCAGCTGTAAAAAATGATGAGTTTGTGTCCTTTGTAGGGACATGGATGAATCTGGAAACCATCATTCTCAGCAAACTGACACAAGAATAGAAAATCAAAAACTGCATGTTGTCACTCATAGGTGGGTGTTGAACAATGAGAACACATGGACACAGGGAGAGGAGCATCACACACTGGGGTCTGTTGGGGGGCAAGAGAGGGACAGAGGGATGGGGAGGTCGGGAAGGGATAACATGGGGAGAAATGGTAGATGTAGGTGATGGGGGGATGGAGGCAGCAAACCACATTGCCATGTGTGTACCTATGCAACAATCCTGCATGATCTGCACATGGACCCCAGAACCTAAAGTGCAGTTAAAAAAAAAAGATTAAAAAAAGTTTCTGCTTGTAGAATGGTTAAATTCGAAATCATTTTTATTTTCAATTATGTACTTTCTTAGTAAATTTTGTGTGTGTGAGACAAAAGCTGGGTCTACCCAGGTTGGGTGTATCTGGGTCTACAGGTGCACACCACCACACCTGGCTAAATTTTGTGTTATTGTGTATAGACAGGGTTTCCCGTGTTGCCCAGGCTGGTCTGAAATTCATGAGCTCAAGCCTTCAGCCCACCTCGGCTCCTGAAGTCCTGGGAGCCGAGTCTCTTAATATTTCTAAACTCTGTTTATTGCCTCCTCTTTTTTAGAAAGTTACTCTTTGTACCTTATCTTCCATTTCTTCTTCTTCTCCTTCTTTTTTTTTTTTTGAGACGGAGTTTCGCTCTTGTTACCCAGGCTGGAGTGCAATGGCGCGATCTCGGCTCACCGCAACCTCCGCCTCCTGGGTTCAGGCAATTTTCCTGCCTCAGCTTCCTGAGTAGCTGGGATTACAGGCACGCGCCACCATGCCCAGCTAATTTTTTGTATCTTTAGTAGAGACGGGGTTTCACCATGTTGACCAGGATGGTCTCGATATCTTGATCGCGTGATCCACCTGCCTCGGCCTCCCAAAGTGCTGGGATTACAGGCTTGAGCCACCGCGCCCGGCCTTATCTTCTTGTGAATAATATTTATCTGTATATTTTCCCCTGAATACTGCCTACTACTTGCATACAAATCTTGTTTCCCTTTGTGATACTAAGAAAGAAGCTTTTTTTCTTTTGTTTCTGTTGTAAAGGTGCCTTGTGTATCTTTTACAAAACTTTCCTTAAAAATGGAAAAGTCATTTTCATAAAATATCAGGTGTTTTCCCAGAATGAGATTGACTCCTATGATATTTGTCTTCACTTCACTTCTTACTTAGGTTTTTTCATGCCTTTTAAAAATAAACTATTTAAGGTGGGAAGCCGAGGCGGGTGGATCACGAGGTCAAGAGACTGAGACCATCCTGGTCAACATGGTGAAACCCTGTCTCTACTAAAAATACAAAAAATTAGCTGGGCATGGTGACGGGTGCCTATAATCCCAGCTACTCAGGAGGCTGAGGCAGGAGAATTGCCTGAACCCAGGAGGCGGAGGTGGCGGTGAGCCGAGATCACGCCATTGCACTCCAGCCTGGATAACAAGAGTGAAATTCCATCTCAAAAAAAAAAAATAAATAAATAAAATATAAATAAATAAATAAATAAACTAAGTAGTTTTAGATTCACAAAAAAAGTGGTAAAAATAGTACAGGTATTCTCATATAAACCCACACCAGGTTCCCCCTATAATTAACATTATGGCACATTGTTCATAATTAATAAGCTAATATTGATACATTATCCATTTAAGTTCATACTTTGGTCAGCTCTCTTTAGCTGTTTAACTACCATCATTTTTCTTTTACAGGCTATCATCCGGAATATCACATCACCTGATATCAGTTTCTTAGACTGTTTTTATTTTGCATAATAGCTTATTTTATTAATCGTGGTAAAATATACATAACCTGTAATTGACCACGTAAACATTTTTAGTGTCCAAGTCCGTGAAATTAAGAATTTCACGTTGTTGTACACCCACTACTACTATTCATTTTTAGAACTTCTCCAACATCCCAGACTGAAACTTTGTATCGATTGTAAACTAAAAATAAGTCCTAAGTTCCCCACCAAGTAAACAGACCCCTACTTGGCCAAGGGGACCCCAACATCCTTAAAACTGAGTTCCCGGCTGGGGGCGGTGGCTCAAGTCTGTAATCCCAGCACTTTGGTAGGCCGAGGCGGGTGGATCACGAGGTCAAGAGATGGAGACCATCCCGGTCAACATGGTGAAACCCCATCTCTACTAAAAATACAAAAAATTAGCTGGGCATGGTGGCGCGTGCCTGTAATCCCAGCTACTCAGGAGGCTGAGGCAGGAGAATTGCCTGAACCCAGGAGGCGGAGGTTGCGGTGAGCCGGGATCGCGCCATTGCACTCCAGCCTGGGTAACAAGAGGGAAACTCCGTCTCAAAAAAAAAAAAAAACAACTGAGTTCCCAACCACGGTGGGATGAGCGGTCAGATGCACCTCTCGGCATAACCCCCTCGTTTTTTATGGTGTAGGCATAGCCAGCATTAATGTTAAAAAAGAGTTCGTGATACTGACTGAACAGACTCTTCGTGACAATAAGACACCGAATTATAAACGGGACCTCAGACTATGCCAGGCAAGGCTGAAGGCACCACTAGATTTAAAAAATTAACTAGGTTCTAACTGCCACAAGGTTTTTCTTTATCTTTAGCCCCTAAACCAGCCCTGACCTTTAAAGAAGTAAGATTAAAACAATTACGTCTCACCCAGTTCACAGATATTTGACTAACTGACCCAGTTCACAGACGTGTGACTCACTGACCACCTGTTCCACCAGCCTTAACTGCAACTTTTATTGGATAGGAGACTGATTTCATTAACCTTCTCCTGATGAAAGACCACTGAGCTCAGACTGGTTCTGGGCTGGTTTACAGAGGCTCTCACAAGCCTTTGTGTCCTGAAAGGACCTTTGGATGTAGAGGGCTTAACTGTAACACATTAAATGTTAGGTCTCCACCATAAAGTGAACATGCATGGTATATTACATGCATTTTGCTCATTATGTGTGTCAGGACCCCCTTCATGAATATTCATAGCTCTTCCTGTAACCTGTTGAATAACCCTGTCCAGCATAAAGCTTCCACCCCAAACCCTGCTCCTTCTAAGTGCCTGTGCATGACCTTGGCTGGAAGCACACTTCTCAGCCTGCAGTATGGCCACCTTGCCCCCTGTAACCCTTTACAAGAAATAAGTCTCCTCTCCTTTTCTAAAATTATAGATTGTGGGTTTTTAAAGTTAATACTATTAAACACTAACTCCTCATTCCCACCTCCCTCTAGGCCTTGACAACCATCATTTTGCTGTTAGTATCTGTAAATCTGCCTACTCTATCTAGATACCTCAGTAAGTGTAAACCTGCGGTACTTGTTTGTCTTACCTGCTTATTTGACTTAGCAAAATGCTTTCCAGATCCATGAGTTAGAATTTTTCTTTTTTTTCTTTTTTCTTTTTTTCTGAGTTCTATTTTGATTGCGCTGTGGTCTGAGAGACTCTGAGAATTTTTATTTTTTAAAAAGAATCAATCATATTTCATTATACATATATATCACAATTTGTTTATCCTTTTATTGATTGATGGACATTCGGATTGTTTTCACCTTATGGCTCTTGTAAATAATGCTGCTATAATCATTGATATGCAAATGTATATTTAAGTCCTTGCTCAATTATTTTGAGTATGGACCTGAATTATATGGCTCTTCTGTGTTTAACTTTTGATGAATTGCTCTACTGTCTTCCACAGTGCTTGAACTATTTTATATTCTTATCATCAATGCACAAGGTTACTGATTTCTCCACATTTTGGCCAACATTTATTATTCTGTGTTTTTCTTTGGATATTCCAATGGGTATAAAGTGGTCTTTCATTAATATTATGATATTAATTTGCATTTAATTAGTTATTACTGATGTTGAATATTTTTTATGTGCTTATTGTCCATTTGTATGTCTTTATTGGAGAAATGTCTATTTGAGTTTTTGACCATTTTTGAATTGGGCTGTTTGTTTCATTACTGTAGAGTTTTAAGAGTTCTTTATATATTCTAGATATTAATCCTCTATCAGTTATATGACTTGCAAATGTTTTTTCCCCATATGGGGGTTGAATAGTTTTTTTTGATACGTAAGTTTTTAATTTTCATTAAGTCCAATTTATCTATTTGATCTTTTTTTGGCCTCTACTTTTGGTATCACATTCAATAAATCACAGCCAAATTTAATGTTTTGAAGATTTTTATCTATGTTTTATTCTAAGAGTTATATAGTTTTATTTATTTATTTATTTTTAATTTTATTGAGACAGAGTTTCCCTCTGTCACCCACACTGGAGTACAGTGGTGTGATCTCGGTTCACTGCAACCACCGCCTCCTGGGTTCAGGCGATTTTGGTGCCTCAGCCTCCCAAGTAGCTGGGATTACAGGCATGTGCCACCATGTCCAGCTACTTTTTGTATTTTTTAGTAGAGATGGGTTTTCACCTTGTTAGCCAGGCTGGTCTCAAGCAAAATTCTGTAGTTTTAGATCTTATGTTTAGGCTTTTTGTCTGTTTTGACATAATTTTTGTACATGGCGCAAGGTAGGGGTCCAACTTCATTTCTTTGCATGTGGGCTATCCAGTTTCCAAACATTATTTTTGAAGACTGTCCTTTCCTTTACTGAATAGTCTTGGCACCCTTGTTGAAAATCTTTTGATTACCTATGTGAAGGTTTATTTCTGGGCTTTTTATTCTATAATATTGATTTGTTTATCTTCCCTTGTGGCAGCTACCCTTTTTTAAAAAAAATTATATATCTCCTTCTATTTAGTTTGTATTGTAGACTTTGGGGTATTTAGTGTTTTTATTTAAAAAATTAAAATAAATAAGGTAATTTATCAGAAGACATTCTATTTGAGATGCACATTTATGTATTTATCTATCTTTATTAATTTAACAATTTTTAAAATTGATACATAATAATTATAAATATTGTGATGTTTTGACATATATATTGTATAGTGATCAGATTAGGGTAATTAGCATTTGTTAAAGGACACAAAATTACAGCTTGATAGGAGGAATGTTCTAGTATTCTATAGCACTTTAGAATGAATATAGTTGACAATAATATTATATAGTTAAAAATAACCTGAAAGAGGATATTGAATGTTCCCAACACAAAGAAATGATGCATGTTTGAGATGCACATTTAATTGAAGAAAATGTTGTTTGAATTTGCTGCTATGAGTCATGTATTCTGCCTGTGGTTTGTTTTACAATCAAGATAAAGTCAGGGCTGTAAGATAGCCAGGTTTGTCTAACATTTATGGCCAAATCACTTTTTTAATGTGACTCACACATGTGATAATTCCATCCCCAATAGTCTATATCAGGATGGAGTTACCCATATGAAACCACCCTATGAACATCGTAAGACTCTCCAAATCCTAATAATGTCAATGGGTATGGGGCAGACCATTTTCCAGATCTGTCTATGATGAAGGTTTTGATAAATGAAACATTTTAGATCTGGTTTTGGTCATTGGAGCAAATCCCATTAGGGCAGAATACCTCATGATCTTAGGAACATGCTCAATTGTTACCATTAGTTTCAGATGCCATCAAGGATTTTCATCTCCCCAGAAACCTTGTACATTGAAGGATGGAGCTCTCAGAAACTTATTTTGCTATCCTCCAAGTTGTCTTATCATGGGTTCTTATTAAAACCATAATTCATTAATATTCTGGAGTTATTTGTCATGGTAGAGGAGTCTACAATGCATATAAAAAAACTACACAAATTTTTGTTTCTAGTAACTCTTGCATTTTGTTATTTCAGTTGCAAATGGGAACATTTTGGGATGAGACATCATCTAAATAGAATTTACTTCTCTGGTTATCCATTTAGTAATTATTTGATTGTAATATTATTTATTCATTTTTATTATAAATTGACAATTTATAGTGATCTAAAATTTATGGGGCATAAAATACAATTGGAATAATTAAATCCAGTGAATTACCACGTCTGTCACCTCAAAGATGTAATATTTTTCCTGGTGAGGACATTTGAAATTACTTTTGAAATTCACAGTACTCTTTTTTTTTTTTTTTAAGACAGTCTTGCTTTGTCACCTAGATTGGAGTGCAGTGGCACGATCTCAGCTCACTGCAACCTCTGCCTCTCAAGTTCAAGTGATTCTCCTGCCTCAGCCTCCCGAGTAGCTGGGATTACAGTTGCATGCCCCACACCTGACGATTTTTAGTAGAGATGAGGTTTTACCATGTTGGTCAGGCGGGTCTCAAACTCCTGACCTCTGGTGATCTAACTGTCTCCCTCCCAGAGTACTGGGATTACAGGCATGAGCCACTGTGCCCAGCCTTTATTTTTAACTATATTCACCACATTATGCAGTAGAACTCAGAAAGGAGGAAACCATATTCTTCCTGTCTAATTGGGATTCTGCACCTTGTGGCTAACATTTCCTCATTTTCCCTGCCCCTTAGCCTCTAAAGCCACCACTCCAAACTCTGTTTCTATGAGTTCAATTATTTTAGATTCCACATAAAAGTGAGAACATACAGTATTTGTCTTTCTGTACCTGACTTATTTCACTTAGCACAATGTTCTCCAATTCCATTCATGTTGCCCCAAATGACAGAATTGTCTTTTTTAAGGTTGAATAGTATTTCATTTATTCATTCTTTATCCATTCATTGACTGATAGACATTCATGATGATTCCACAATTTGGTTGTTGTGAATAGTACTGCAGTGAACATGTGAGTGCAGATATCTCTTTGACAAACTAATGCCAAATCTTTTGGGCAAATACCCAGAAGTGGGATTGCTGGATCATATGGTAATTCTATTTTTAGTTTTTTGAGGAACCTCCATACTGCTTTCCATAATGACTGTGCTAATATGAATTTTCCACCAACAGTGTGCAAGTATTTCTTTTTCTTCACAGCTTTGTCAATCACACATGTTATCATTCAGCTGTTCAACCAAACTATTAAGACAGGAGTGAGATGATGTCTCCTTGTGGATTTAATTTGTGCATTTTGAATGATTAGCCATGTTGAACATTTTTCCACATATCTGCTGACCATTTGCATGTCTTCTTTTGATAAGTGTCGAGTCAGGTTTCTTGCCCATTTTTTATTTTGTTTTGTTTTGTTTTCTGCTGTTGAGTTCTTGGAGCTCCTTATATACTTTGGTTATTAACTCTTTATCAGATATATGGCTTGAATATATTTTCTCCCAACGCTTAGATTGTCTCTGAAAACTTAATTGTTTTGTTTGGTGTGGAGAAACTTTCTAGTCTAATGTAATCCAATTTGTCTACTTTTGCATTTGCTGCCTGTGCTTTTGGAGTCCAACCCAAAAAAATCATTGCTCAGACCAATGACATGTGGTTTCCTTGCTCTGTTTCCTTCTAGCAGTTTAAGAGTTACTGATTTTATGATTCAATCTTTCATACATTTTGGGTAGTTATTGTGTATAATGTGAAATGAAGGTCCAATTTTATTCTTTGGCATGTGGAAATGTAGCTTTCCTAACACTATTTATTGAAGAGACTGTGTTTTTCCCATTGTGTATTTTTGGCACCACCTTTATAGAAAATCATTTGTCTCTGTACATATGGGTTCATTTCTGGGCTTTGTATTCTATTCCATTGGTTTACATATCTTTTTTGCCAATATCATGCTGTTTTAATTACTTAAGCTTTATAGTATAGCTTGTAATCAGATAATGTAATACCTCCAGCTTTGTTCTTTAAGTGAACCACTTTCAGAAGGCAGTTCATGCTAATAAAAAGTAGGGTTAGTTCCTCTTCTGTGTGATTATAATACTTAGTAAATAAAGCAATGATTGCACTAGCCACATTTAAATGTAGACCCTGAGTTTCTGGACACCTTTATCTTGGTCTTACTCATATTTGTAAACCAACAGCACTTAATATGCAGCAAGTGAAAAATAAATGTACATTAAACTCACTATTTGTTCATCAAATAGTAATTTATTTTTTTCATATAACATATATACAGACACTGAAAACAAAATGATATACATACACATACACCCATGTATCTGTAGTTACTAAGCTTATATTTTAAATGAAATATACTTGTTTTAAAATAATCACCAAATAAGGACAATATTGTAAGTTGTGCTATAAAGAAAAAAGTACAACATGTTTTAAGTGTCAATAATAGATCTTTATTTCGTCTCAATGAATAATGAATAAATATGGTAAAACATGTAATATGATTATAAAGATTCATATCAATAATTGGAAATACCTATTTAAAAAACAAATATGAATAGGCCAGGATTAAATTGCTGAAAGTGAGAATGCAGTAATTGACAAGGAAGGCTCATAAGTGCAATTAATTGGTAAAAGGTGTAAAATTAATCAAAGTCATTAATCTTTGGATGTGGACGATCTTCTTAAGAGCCTTTTTTTTCTAAAATGGTCGCCCTCTGCACAGTCTGATTATCACTGTTGTTCTTTGCTTGATTGGGCACAGACCTCAGAGCAGCCTATGATGATGCACACTCTCCTAGGATGGTCTGTGTAATGAACATGCATTGATGTAGTGAGCTCTTGTAGTAGCTTTGCTTTTCCTGGCAGACAGAAATGTGCTTCATTAGAGTAAGCACAGATTTTTCTCAACACACTATAAATGGCCCTATAGACCTTCTTCTCAGATAGGTAGATTGTGATCAGCTCTGAGGCCTTTTACATCTTTTCAGCTCTGCTTCTCCAATATCTTTCAAGTACTCAATACTAGTCAGTAATCAACAAATGTTAGTTGAATAAATGAATATTTATATTACTAAAATTTGCTAAATAAATTGATATATTAACTATAGAATGTTTTAGTTCATAGTTTGTATTTAAGTTTATGCTCATTTTTCGTATTACCACATATAACTACATAGCAAGTAATTATAGAGTATCTGTTTGCATGCAAAAGTTTATGGGTGAAAGCATAAATATGCCTATAATACGTGCAGATATTTTTACCACATGTGTATACACATATGAACACATACATATACAAACATATATGGTGTCATTTTAAAATAAGTCACTGCCACAAGGCACATGGCATTTCAGTACACACATAGAAGATGTATAATCCCTTTCTGATAAACACTTAGGCCAATAATTTCCTGGAAACCTCATGTAAAGGTTTTTGAAGACTCTTGAAAGTCACAAGCTTTTCCCCTGCCAAAATTATGATAAATTGTCAAGGTGAAAAGTTTATATACTTAAAATGATTAATTGGATTTCTGCTTGTTGTCCTCTTGTGAACAACTAATTATACAAGTTGCAATCTTTTTTCACATTTTTTCTGATAGCACTATAAATTTAAAAATATATATATATTATTTCTGATGTCATTATAAATACATTTTAAAATATGTATTCATAGTTAATAGATTTATATTAATGTTATTTGTATGAAGAAAATCCAAATGTGTGTCCCTAAGATATATATAGTAATTCCAATATAAATGCACATGCAACAGTCACACACACTCACAGACACGCACATGCACGCACACCCACACTAACACTATAAAAAACCAAATATCCTCTTATATTGTTGTCATCATTACCCATCTCCTGGTAATTCTGAGCTGCACCTAGAAAACTGTGTCACTTTATTCACTGGGTATTAGGATTGATGGCATGGATAAAAATGCACTGAGAAAGAATACTAATTTCACTCGTGGTTTCTGTATTTTTACCCTTCTTTCTTCATATTCTGTATCTTTTTTTCCTATTTTCACAACTTCTATTTTCAAATCCCAAGACTCGTTCTTATAAATTAAAATGTACAAAATGTGAGGATGATAATGAAATTTCATGGCAAAACCAAGTAAACACTGCAACATTTTTATACAAATGAATATTTATCCACATACAGGATATAGCCTATGATTATTTATTTTCAAAACAATATGTTTTCTAAAAATTCAAACAGATTTCAGTATTTGTGTATACATATGTTTTAAGTTGTAGTTAAGAGGATAGTTTACAAGAGTGATTTAGTGTAAGATCCTCTGCAACTTAATATTTGAACAAGATCATAACCTAGGTGAAATTTGTTAGAAGGTGAAATTGCATTAGGATTTGTAATGGAACTGGTGCCAGGTTCCATGTCCCCCTATAGATAGCTTTGTCCAGTATACAACAGGCATGAAAACACATGCTTTGTGTTAATGAGGCATTGTCACCATCAAAAGTTATTTATCAGTGTCAGGTAGTGTTAGGTATGTACTGACATAGGGAAACATATTTAGATTCCTGTCCACCAAGGCAATAACATTAAATATTAGCAGGCAGAAAAATTTGCCTTAGATGTTGCCATTTAATGATAATGCTCATTTTACTTCAGTTCTTGTTTTGTGGATAATTTACATTCTACATGAGGTTAAGACCTAATTCATTTGCTTGTTATCCTGTATTTTTAGTTATTCTTGTTAAGCCAATATTCTGCACAATATCTGGAAAATCTCTGGAATCCTAAGCACTTAAAATGAGTTTGCATTATTAACATAGAAGGGCTCAGAAACAAATGAAGCTCTTTCAGTGAACAGAAAGATGAAAATAAAAACTGATCTTTAAAGAGAATATATTTGATCTTATCATTTTTCCTCCTCTGCTCCCTTCTTTGACATTTTAAATTGCCTATTTGGGGATCTTTCCCTCATTACTAGATAGCTTCAGAGAGCAACCCTGTATTGCAGCTTCAGAATACATCAGGAAAAAAGAGAACTGAAGTAGATCCCACAGTGAAGGACAATAAAACTTTATTATGTCCTCACAAAATTCCCTCCTCCCTTTTCTTTCAACTCAAAGGTATACAGTTAAAGTTCACGTATATTTTATAGACCCCCAAAATCCCTTTTTTAACACGTTTAAGTTTCTGAAAGGTTAAGTACTTCCTAGTTGAGCAGTTTCTGAATAGGTTCGTTCCTGCACATAAACACAGACTCA
Source organism: Saguinus oedipus (assembly GCA_031835075.1). NCBI lineage: Eukaryota > Metazoa > Chordata > Mammalia > Primates > Cebidae > Saguinus > Saguinus oedipus. The sequence goes on along the minus strand of CM063183.1, from coordinate 93,849,252 downwards.
TTTCTTTTGTGTATGTCAAAATACACGTCTGGACTGACATTTTCTGTCTACTATTATATCCATGCCTTACTTGTCTAGATGTGGGTGCAAAGGAATTTGGGCTCTATTTTAAAAGGAAGCCACCTAAAGCAATTACAGCCGCAAATTGACAGGGGCAGTAAGAAACCTATGACTGCTGAAAAAGGAGAAAAGAAAAGCACTACAGGGATAGGATGAAGCATATAAAAAGTTAACTTTACTCTAGAAATGAAACTTTTAATTATGATGTCTATGAGAAGAGTGACTGAATAAGATGGAAGGTAATTGAATGAGCCATGGAAGGTTGAGAATGAGTCTCCTTTGTAGATGGCAATAGAAATACATTGTCTTCCCACTTCCTGTTTCTGTCATCCTAAAAAACGACACATTGTTTATGAATTAGCTTTTCAAAGATACTTTGATCTGCATTTTCCACTCAAACTTGTTTCAGTTGAATTTTATTAAGTTGCTGCTTAGTTACCAATAATCAATAACTGAAGGATATTGGGAAACCCATTGAGGGGAAAGTGCCACAGCATCCTGTTTCTTGCAGGCTGACAAGATTGCTAAACGAATTCCTTCTTTCCTTCTGTATTCACTTCAGCAAACTAGTTTTTTTTTTTTTTTTTTTTTTTTTTTAGATAGTCTCGCTCTGTCACCCAGGCTGGAGTGCAGTGGCGTCATCTTGTCTCATTGCAACTTTCACCTCCTAGGTTCAAGTGATTCTCCTCCCTCAGCCTCCCAAGTATATGGGACTACAGGTGTGTGCCACCACATCCAGCTAATTTTTGTTTTGTTTTGTTTTGTTTTTTTGAGATGAGTTTCGCTCTTGTTACCCAGGCTGGAGTGCAATGGCATGATCTCGGCTCACCGCAACTTCCGCCTCCTGGGTTCAGGCAATTCTTCTGCCTCAGCCTCCCGAGTAGCTGGGATTACAGGCACACGCCACCATGCCCAGCTAAATTTTTATATTTTTAGTAGAGACGGGGTTTCACCATGTTGACCAGGCTGGTGTCTAACTCCTGACCTCACGTGATCCACATACCTTGGCCTCCCAAAGTGCTGGGATGACAGGCGTGAGTCACTGTGCCCAGCCAGCAAACTAGTTTTGATAGCATACTTTATCTAGTCTCTGGACATATGAATAATGAAAAAAAAATACAGTCCTTTTGAGAAAAACCTATATCTGTGGGTGGGAGACAGCCATGAAGCAAACAAGCAAGTAAGCACTACATTTCCTCCATTCAGAATTCCATAATTGCTCACATCTTAATCTTTGACACTGAGGTGCATCTTACAATTGAGCTCAACTTATATTCACTGTTGGCTAATTGGCATTTGTGATATGTAAACTTAATTATAATTCTCCACATTTTGGATATTTAATTGAGTCATGTGAGGTATGTCCATTGTACCACATGTGTTGAGTTTTTTTGCCATGTGAAAGCATTTTCTGAGAGATCCCATTGTGACATGACATTAACACCAAAATTTTTATGCAGAAATGCAGAGATATAAAGCAGCAGGACATAAATTTAATATTTGTTAAACAAACACTCATTATTAGAAGAATACCTGAGTTCCATGCTCTTCTGCAGAGCAATAAGCTGTAACATGCTATGGCTGAGAAAACGAAGGTACCTATATGTAAATAAAGATAAATAAAGCTGCTGGTGTTTTTTCCCAACTGAGATATATGCAAAGGGCATTGAACTAATACAGACCAAGCAATTCATCAGAAGGCAGTGTCAGGACCATAGTACAAGGGAAGGCCAAAGTCAAGATGTGATTCAGCCAATTTTAAAAGCAAATAGTTTATTACTTACATCAATGCTAAAGGGGGCCAGCTCCCGGCAGTCCTTGTCCTATGTACCAAAAATGATAATATCGAAAGCAAAGGGGCCAGGACACAGTCCAGCGTGACTTGCGGGACATGCTGAGGCTCAGGAACATAACCTAGACTTTAGCTGAACAGTTGTAAGGTCTGAAGCTTGCCCCTCATGGGGAGAAGCAGAAGTTTGAGAGACAATAAGAAACTGACTAATGATGCCTCCCAAGGTATACAGGGAGACCAATGAAAGGAGCTTTTGGGTGGGGGTGGGAGAGTGGAGGGAGAAAGGGTCTCATTCTGTAGCTCAGGCTGGAATTCAGTGACACAACCAAGGCTCACTGCAGCCTCTATGTCTTGAAACTCAGGAGATCCTCCCACCTCAGCTTCCTGAGTAGCTGGACCACAGATGCATGCCACCACAGCCAGGTAATTTTTGTATTTTTGTAGAGATGAGGTTTAGCCAGGTTGCCTAGGCTGATGTCAAACTACTGGGCTCAAGTGATCCATTCATCTTGGCTTCCCAAAGTGCTAGGATTACAGGTGTGAGTCACCGTGCCCTGCCACAGACTTTTGAGGCAGCTCATTAGAAGCCTCCCATCCTCTCTTGTTGCAGAGATCATAAGGTATTCCTACATGGATTTGTGCAAAATCACCATGGCACCAGAGCAGAGCAGTTTCCCTACAGACAGCAAATGTGTCTATACCCTTTGGAGGAGAAAAAGTTCTTCAGAGTAATAAGAGGCTGGTGTGACAGGTTCATGTATTTGACTTTAGTCAAATCAAAAAAGCATTCATCAAAACTTGCGTAGTATTCAAAGGCAGAGAAGAAAATGTAAAAGTCATTACTAGAGCATCATTAAAACACACACACACACACACACACACACACACACACACACACACACACACACAGAGTCCAGGTGTGGTGGCTCATGCCTGTAATCCCAGCACTTTGGGAGGCCGAGGTGGGTGGATCACCTGAGGTCAGGAGTTCGAGTTCAGCCTGGTCAACAAGGTGAAACTTCATCTCTACTAAAAAATAAAATACAAAAACTAGTTGGGCATCATGGTATGTCCCTGTAATCCCAGCTATTCAGGAGGCTGAGGTGGAAGAATCGCTTGAACCCAGGAGGCGGAGGTTGCAGTGAGCTGAGATCATGCCACTGCATTCCAGCTTGGGTGATGACAGAGACTCCATCTCAATAACAAAAGAAAACTGAATTGTTAAAGCTCTTGAATATACAAAATGTGATATTGGTAGAATATCAGGGTTATAGACAATTTACTCTTTCTTAATGTGAACAAGTCTTAGGAATAACTCAACCTCCTTTATTTGTCCTTTTCATTTCTTTAATATGTATAAAGGTGATAGTTGATAGAAATCCATGCTTAATTATGTCTTTTAGTATGATTAAAATAAAAATTCAAATAAAGTATTGTTTCACAGTTTAATTAGCAGTATATTTTCTTTCTTAGTGATGCATAAAATAACCATGTATCTTACAATCATTGCAACATATTTAATTAAATCGTTTACATAAAAGGGTGATAAATGCTATGGAGAGAAATGAAATGTGGTAAGATGGACAGAGAAGCAGGGAGGCAGAGACTGCTTCTCCTAAAAAGCATCAGAGGAGCCCTCTGTGATGAAGTGATATTTGAACAGAAACCTGTAGGAAGTAAAATAAGAAGCCATGTGGAAATCTGAGAGAAAAAGATCCTAGCCTCAGGTTACAAAACTCACAAAGATCTTGAGACCAGAACTGGGTTGAAGCACTTGAGGAAGAGCAAGGAAGCCTGAGTGGTTTCAGGATTGTGAGTAACAAGGGGAGTGCTGCTGGGTACCGGAGTCAGAGAATCAGCAAGGCAGGAGGTCATAAAGAGTCTTGGGTGCCATGGTCAGTACTTCAGCTCTTCCTTTAAGGAAGAGAGGAAGCCACTGGAGAATTTTGCGGATAAGAATGACATGCTTTGACCCGTGCCTCAAAAGCATCATTCTGGTCACCATTTTTAAAATAGTAATAGGGAAAAAGTAGAAAGTGGGGAGATCTTATAGTAGGTTTGAACTTTGGTAGTGATGAAGGTGAACAGAAGCAGATAGATACTGAATATATTTAAAAAGCAGAGCCAGCTGAGCATGGTGGCTCATGCCTGTAATCCTGGCACTTTGGGAAGTTGAGACGGGTGGATCACTTGGGGTCAGGAGTTCGAGACCAGCTGGCAAAGATGACAAAACCCCATCTCTACTAAAAATACAAAAATTAGCCACGTGTGGTAGTGTGTGCCTGTAGTCACAGCTACTGAGGAGGCTGAGGCAGGAGAATCACTTGAACCTGGAAGGTGGAGGTTGCAGTGAGACAAGATCACTCCACTGCACTCCAGCCTGGGTGACAGAGTGATACTGAGTCACACACACACACAAAAGTAGAGCCAACAACATTTGCAGATGGATTGGTTGTGGGGTGTGTGAGACAAAGAAGAAAGAATTAATGACTCCCAGTTCTATGACCAGAGCCACTAGAAACATGAAATTACCACCTGCTTAGGTAAGGAGGACTATGGGGAAAAGATGAGAAAGCAGGAGCCAGGAGTTCAATTTTAAATGTGCTACGTTATAGGCTGGACACCTGGCTTGTGCCTGTAATCCCAGCACTTTGGGAGGCCGAGGTGAGTGGATCAGTTGAGGCCAGGAGTTCAAGACCAGCCTGCCCAACATAGCAAAACCCCATCTGTACTAAAAATACAAAAATTAGCCAGGTGTGGTGCACACCTGTAATCCCATCTACTCCAGACATTGAGACATGAGAATCACTTGAACACAGGAGGCAGAGCTTGCAGTGAACCGAAATTGTGCCATTGCATTCCAGCCTGGACAGCAGAACACGACGCTGTCTCAGAAAAATAAAAATAAATAAATAAATATATATATATATATATGTGTTAAGTTTTATAGCTAATCTTTGATTAGCTATCCAGGTAGCAATGGCAAATTGGAAACGGGATGTAAATGTCTAGTGGCCAATAACATAAAAATAAGATATTAATTTGGAAATTATGAGTAGATAGACTACTTTAGCAAAGTCTTTTGTATTTCCTTCTAGTTTTAATTCTGCTGAAATCCACACTCATGCCCAAATACAGAGAAGAGGCCCTTATGGCACTCAGGTAGGTACTGACAGATCTCAGTGGTTGAAGAACCAGTCTTTCCCAGGGAGAGACTGTTCCCCGGACCTCTTTCCTCTTTCCCTGCCTCCGAGGTTGCCAACTCTGTGATTGGTTCACCCTGCAGGGCCTGGTTGTCATCTAGCCACCTGAGTTTACAAGCACACCCACTTTCTTTTATAATGGGGAATCACACTGTAATTAGAATTTTTAAAAATGTGAAAAATAAGTGGTCTGTCTTCAGTCCATTGACCACTCAAAAGGAACCACCTGAAAGAAGCTTCATCATCGTTTGAGTAAATGGTACCGAATAACAGGCATCAGCACTCCCAGCACTGAGTGATCTATAGAAATATATGATACTCACTGAACCTAAGGTTTCTCACAAAGTAACAGAATAAAATAAGGTGACATCACATGGAGTAAAATAAACATGTTATTTTTATTATTGCCAGCAATATCCATGATACAAATGTGACTAGCAGAAAATTTTTGTTAAAATGATAAGAAAATTTTCTTATATATCATACATAAAGAACATGGTGAAAACTACAATTATGTCCTTGTTTTTCACTTGTTTGGAATTAGTGAGTACTTGTGTTTCTGGTTAAAACCATCCCTTAATTCAGCAATTCTTAAAATTCCCCAGAGAAGGGATAAATATTTGAAAAGACATTTCATTCTACAGCAGACTGTATTTATATCATCAGGTAACTTTGATACACACGTTAGTTTGGGGGATTAGGGAACAAAAGCAACATATTCAAATGAATTCCTTTAATATTAAAAACAGATATCAACTAATGTACCAGGAATTTTACTCTTGCTATTCATTTGAAGTTCTATTCTGCCCTCATAAATCAGAAACTCATCCAAATGATATTTTCAGCATGTGAAATGTGAATGTGAGCCCTGTTGCTTGTAAATAGTGCGGATTTTCTGAGAGCTTAACATCACTATTGATGCGTTATTTTATGTTAGCTGATTGGAAATCATACCTAAAGTTTCTCTAGATCTCTATTAAATCAATTTTTAAGAAAAGAAATTAGTAACCACAGTTCCCCTTCCTATTTAGGTTTATTTATTTTAACAATAGAAACCAAAATATTTTACTTTCTGGAGAATTTTAGGAAAACACCATAGAATTGGGAGCTCGGTTAAAAAAAATAGTTTCAGGAAACAAAAGGACTGGCAATGCTTAATTTTTTAAGCTACGTGATGATATGTGAATATGTGTCATATTGTTCCCTATACTCTTTTGGAGGCCAAAATATTTCATAATCATAGCTAGTAGTTGAGCTATTCAAAAAAGTGAGTATATAAATAGTTTTTTATTTATGATGGTGTCCATAAATTTCTCCACATATGTCCTGGCTACCATTGTACTCACAACTTAATTTGTAATGGACTCTGTTTTAGGTTATGACTGGAAAAACCATGGAAGACCATTGAAGGATACTTGACTTTCCAAAGTGGGTTAGAAATGCTTAGGTTGTTTCCCCTGCTTGGGGCCCACCCCCTACTATTTTAATTGCTTTATCTTACCTACAACCAGTCAGTAACAGCAGAGCACAGTTTGGGGAAAATTCTGGAATGGCGTAGTGAGAACCTCTGTAAATCCAGTCCTCCATTAGAAGGACTAAAAATGTTGGCAAAAATTGTCAACAAGAAACTTTTTCCATCTCTGGAACTTAACCAAAGGCTTACAACATCTCTGAAAAGCATTAATTAATGCAAAGTTGCTGCATCTTATACGGAATAGAATGGTTAGTGGCTTCACATTGGCCTACTCCCATTCTCCTCTCTTAAGCGCCATGCCAACCTTGAAAGCTGTTTCCCACACAACCAAGCAGTTGTAAAAGTCAGCAGGCTGGCAGTCCCTGGATGGGGATAGAAGTTCCTCAGAAGATGCCACTTACTGTTATCCAACCTGTCTTGAAGCTCCCTGGAAAGCCCCACTTAGGGGCATTGTAATTATTTGACTTGATTCAGAGCTTGCTCTGCAGAAAAAGCCCTATCTCTGGGGTGGTTTTCAACCACCAGTCAGCAACAATTATTTAATATTGCAGCAGCCTGAGCTGCAATACCAGCTGGGACAAATAAGAATCCGACTCAAGAAAAAATAGAAAATATTAATGGACTCATAACAAGTAAAGAGATTAAATTAGTAATTCAGAAACTTCCCACAAAGAAGAGACTGGGCCCAGATGGCTTCACCGCCAAACATTTAAGAAAAATTAATACAGATCCTTTACAAAACTCTACCAAAAAATAGAATAGGAGGAAACACTCCTCAATTCTTTCTATGAAGCCACCATTACCCAAATATCAAAACCAGACACAGACATCACAAGAAAAACAAAACAAAAACTAAAGACCTAAATTCCTTATGAATATTAACACAAAAATGCGCAATGAAATGCTAGCCAACTGAGCCCATCATATTAAGAAGAATTATAGAGAAAAGGAAAGAAAAGAAAAAAATTGATTAATTGGACTTCATCAAAATTAAAAACTTTTTTTTTGTAAAAGATCCTAATAAGAGGATTAAAAGGCAAGCTACAGAATGGGAGAAAATATTTACAAATTACACAGCCGGCAGAGGATTCATATCTGGAATACGTAAAGAACTCTGAAATTTTAATAGTAAAAAACCAAAATATTTCAATTAGAAAATGGGTAGGCCGGGCGCGGTGGCTCAAGCCTGTAATCCCAGCACTTTGGGAGGCCGAGGTGGGTGGATCACGAGGTCAAGAGATCGAGACCATCCTGGTCAACATGGTGAAAGCCCGTCTCTACTAAAGATACAAAAAATTAGCTGGGCATGGTGGCTCGTGCCTGTAATCCCAGCTACTCAGGAGGCTGAGGCAGGAGAATTGCCTGAACCCAGGAGGCAGAGGTTGCGGTGAGCCGAGATCGCGCCATTGCTCTCCAGCCTGGGTAACAAGAGTGAAACTCCGTCTCAAAAAAAAAAAAAAAAAGAAAATGGGTGACAGACATGAAGGGACATTGTGTCAAAAAGAATAAACAGAGAGCAAATAAATAGATAAAAACATGTTCAACATCATTAGCCATTAGGGAAATGAAACGGAAAACCGCAATTAGTTATTATTCCACACATACCGGAAGACCAATTTTTTTTTAAACATGCCATAAAGGATGTTGAAAAACTGCACGGTTTTTTAATTGTTCATGGGAATTTGACATGGTACATCTAGTCTGAAGAAACATTTTGCAATTTTTCTTTTAATCAAAACATGTAATCATTTTACAATCCATCAATTCCACCCTTGAGCATTTATCTCAGAGAAATGAAAGGAATGTTCCCATAAAACTGGTACATGAATGCCTATAGCTATTTTATTCATAATATCTCCAAACTGGAAACATACAGATTTCCCTCAAAAAAGCAAATGGGTAAATAAACTGTGGAATATCGACACTGTGGATTACTACTCAGTAAGAAAAAGAAGCAAATTACATGCAAAAACCTGAATTAATCTCCAGAGAATTGCACTGAATAAAAAAGATCCATCCGCAAATGTGATACAGTTTAATTTCATTTATATAACATTCTTTTGTTTGTTTGTTTGTTTGTTTTTGTTTTTGAGACAGAGTTTTGCTCTGTCACCAGGCACCAGGCTGGAGTGCAGTGGCGCGATCTCGGCTCACTGCAACCTCTGCTTCCTGGGTTCAAGCGATTCTCCTCTCCTGCCTCAGTCTCCAGAGTAGCTGGGACTACAGGTGCATGCCACCACACCTAGCTAATTTTTTTTTTTGAGACGGAGTTTCGCTCGTTACCCAGGCTAGAGTGCAATGGCGCGATCTCGGCTCACCGCAACCTCCGCCTCCTGGGTTCAGGCAATTCTCCTGCCTCCGCCTCCTGGGTAGCTGGGATTACAGGCACGCGCCACCGTGCCCACCTAAATTTTTTTGTATTTTTAGTAGAGTCGGGGTTTCACTATGTTGACCAGGATGGTCTCGATCTCTCGACCTCATGATCCATCCGCCTCAGCCTCCCAAAGTGCTGGGATTACAGGCGTGTTTTGTGTGTGTGTGTGTGTGTGTGTGTGTGTGTGTGTGTGAAGGAGTTTTGCTCCTGTTACCCAGGCTGGAGTGCAATGGCACGATCTCAGCTCACCTCGTGCTCCACCCGTCTGGGCCTCCCAAAGTGCTGGGATTACAGGCTTGAGCCACCGCGGCCGGCTTCACTTTGTTCTTAAACATGCATTGGCATCTGACTGTTTTGAACACCACTATGAATGTGGAAGAGGAACAGATGGATATGGCAATCCAGAATGCTGACTTCAGTTGTTACTGTAGGTGCAGGCCAGTGCTAAATTGTTCAGGGAATGAGGCTGCCACAGCTGTGCAGCCAAATGGAGTGTTAACTCACAGCAGATGAATGCAGATGGACACACAGGGTGTGCTTTTTGTTGAGGATGAGTGCAAGTGCTGAATAATGGATGCAATGAAAATCAGATGAGTGTTACTCTTTGGTGTGATTGTTTAAGTCATTATAGCTAATTCAGCAGGCATGAAGGAACAGAAGCAGGTTCCATTAATCTCTAATGTGTATTACCTTGGATTACCTGACATTCATCTGCTTGTATTGCTTAATTATGTAGTTCAATTAAGTATTTAATATCATCTGTATTGTTTCCACCCATTAAATATAGGTCAAACATCATTGCAAGGAACTTCAGGGGAGCTAAAGAACTGGGCCAGGATTGTTAAGTGCTCAGCTTAGGAGGCTCTGGTGGAGAAACAATCATAACGGTAGTGGTTACTGGGTACTTACTATATGCTAGGAAACAGTCTAAGCATTTTATAACAATTAACTCATTTAAACATCATAATGGCCCTATAGAATTAGACGTGAGTATCTCCACAAGTTAAGCAATTTGTCCAAGGTTCTAGCTAATAAGTGGAAGACGTAGAATTTGAACGCAGAAATGTATGTACCAGAATTGCCCTTATCAGACTTGAAGGTATTTTAGTAATTAATCCCATGCGACCAATTTTGGAATTAAAGCAGTTGGTAGAATACGCTCTGGAAGAGAAAGAGAATGCTGAGAAGGACAGACTTGGAAGGAGATCTGTGGAAGTGTAAATTCCTGTTCTCCCAGTGATTAGTGAGGTGACCTTGAGAAAATTCCTCAACCCTTTTACATGCCTCAGTTATGCCAGCTGTAAAATGTGCTCAATGATAACACCTATTTCACTGAGATGAAAGATGCATTTAAACACTGGGCTCAGGGAGACTGTCAGCATCTATCTTCAGGCCTTCTAACTGTGGCCGAAGAGGTAAAAGCTTATTGCTGGTTACTTTGCTGACTAACAAGCATGTGTATACAATTTGACAAACATTCTTCACTTGGCTGAACTTCTGTTTGGCTCCTGAGCCTTCTCCTTCGCACACTTCCTTGTAAAATCCAGTTTTAGCCAGAACCCTGCTGAGTCGCTTTAGCAAGAATGCTCCATCTCCATATCTGATCAGTTTCCTCATCCTCTACCAGCTCCCAGGTCATCTCTGGTCACCCCAGCTGGCCAAACTTCTACAAGAATCCTGTTAGGTGGATTTAGCCAGAATCCCCCTTACCCCTGACATTTCTTCTTAGTCAGTTCCCATCCACTTACCCCCACCTGGCTCCTACGCTGTAAATTCCACACCTACACACCGCCATCCCTGCTCTTCTCAGAGTTAAGCCCAGTCTCCCTCCCCCACTGCAAAGGCCCTATGGAGATGGTACTGAATAAAGCCTTCCTTATGGGTAAAGCCTTCCTTATGGTGCTTTAACAAGTGTCACTGAAAGGTGTTTTTCTTTCCTTTAACAAGTTGTCATACACTCTGACCCCTCACCCCAGATGGTGAGTGCAAAGAGTTGCTCACTTGGAGCTGGACACTGCAGCCCAACATGAATGCTGGTCTTCCTAGGGCTCTACAGAATATTCCAGAGAACACTCAGGTGCTTGACACTGGCAGCCCTTGAAGGGCTCTGCCACCAGGTACAGCAGCAGGGAGAGCTATTCTCCTGGGCACAGCCTAGGAAAGCCATCACCTTTTCAGATTTAACTGGGTCTTATATCTGCAAACTCTCTGAAAACACATGCTTCCTGAAAGCGCCTTAGCTGCTGCCAGCTAAGGAGGCCCAGCTCTCATCAGCAACCCCAAGTTGGGGTCAGTGTTTTACTATTGCATGCTTCATTGATCACGTCTGCTTTTTTTACATGGACACTCAGGGAGGAGGCAAGTTTCTCATTTACAGACACACAACTGAATCTACCTCACAGAGAGCACTGAATGCAGCTGGATATGTGACTTACTGTCTCGAGGTGAGAAAACAAAGACCAAGTGCAGATAGAGAACTGATAAACCTGAGAGATGCATTTCCCTGGCTCCTTTTTTTTTTTTTTTCATTTTTTGTCTATGGAGGTGTCTTGTCCAAGCATTGCTCAATAACAGTGTGTGCAGGATCTCTGCAATTGGGAAACTCGGAATGAGAGTTTGCTCAGGAAGGAAAGGGTCCTGGAAGGTTTCTATTATTCTGCAAACTCTAAGGCATGAAGAGTTTCAGGCTGTGACTCATTGCCATGGCCGAGACCACTATTAACCTGCTTCAGGTTGAATGATTGCACCTACTTCAATTTCCTACTAAGTACAACTCATCTGTGCAAGAGGGGAACTTGTCATAAAAAGACGACAATGGATAGTGGCTAAACATCAAACACGTGCAGAGAAATTAGTCCTAAGACAACGGCTGTCAGTTTTTTTTTTTTTTTAACCAGCCCTCTCCCTACTCCTCCATGGAGGCACTGTAGTCATTCCTCCATCAGTCCAACTTTGCTTTGCGGCGCTGAGGTCCATGTCTGACCTCTCTAACCTGGGTCCTGCACTCCTCAGGGCATACCAACCTCCTGTCTAGGGTTGTGGGTAAAGAATGGACTTGAGATCAAGCAGGCTGGGGCTCCAATCTCTGTTCTAGTATTTCCTTGCTGTGTGACTTTGTGCAAGTCACTCAGCTTCTCTGAGCCTCAGTTTCCTCATCAATCGAGTGACAATGACAAGAACAAATATTCTACAGGATAGTATGGCTTCAAAATAACATACATAAGGGCTATATAGAAGGTGTTAGGTAAATAGGTAAAACTTTTATTTTTATATCTTTCAACAGGTATCCCAATTTAATCTTTTCAAAATCCTCTCTGTTCAGACTATTCAATGCTTCCTTTTTTTAAAACACTAGGGGCATTTTCAGTGCATGCCACTCAAGAGGTTAGCGGTGTGCTATTGCTGAGTTAATCTAACCCAGCCAGGTATGCTCTGGGAAGGCAAGAAAGACCCAGGCCATCCAGATGGTCCACACTTCTAATCATGCCAGGCACTTATCAATGTACCACAAACCTGAGCCGACCAGTAATCAACAGGTAGTGAATTATACGCACCCCCGGCAAAATCACCTAGGGCAAAGAGAGAGAATGCTGAGAAGGACAGACTTGGAAGGAGATCTGTGGAAGTGTAAATTCCTGTTCTCCCAGTGATTAGTGAGGTGACCTTGAGAAAATTCCTCAACCCCTTCAAGTGCCTCAGTTATGCCAGCTGTAAAATGGGCTCGATGGTAACACCTATCATTGTTTGGACAATGTGATCTTGACGGTTTTCCTAACCACCTGTGGCTCTTATTTCCCTTGAAAGAGCTGTGTGGAAGGGGGTCCTGGTGTCCCTACCTTATTGCCTGTGGCAGTGTCCACCAGGAAGCCCAGGATCCTGAGGACCACATTGCTCACACCCATGCAATATCAGCCTTGGCCATATGTGTCAGCATCACCCCCAGTGGCTCCATGGTGGGGCTGGCACATGCCAGGGACAGCAAGGAATTCAGAGGGTGGAAAAGTGCCTGGTCTGGCTGGATGAGAGTTGGGTCATCTGGTAGCATTTCCTTGACATTCCCCATGTCCTCCTCCTCCTCTTCCTCCTCTAGGCATGACTGAAGTATATGAATCACATATTCCAAAAGCAGCAAGTAAAACAGATGCCAGGAGCCTATATTTAGATAATAACCAAAAATGAATACATTTGACAGACAGTAAACAAATCCCTGTGAAACTAACAACTTTTCCATGGCTAACACCTGTGTACCTGAGCTTCATTCCAATAGCTGACCCTGAAGGGGCTTGGACCTCTTATGCAGCATCCATAAGTAGGGGACCCCTTGCATGGCAGCTTTTGGACAGAAAGGACTGAGAGCTAAATACCCTAAGCCATGAAAAGGAACTTAGAAGCCATCCAGTGTAAGATGGGCAGAAAGAAAACCCTACAGGGACCTGGGTGCTGCTCCCAGAGCTGGAGAGGGTGCCCCTCAGCCTCACTGTACTCCGTGTATGACCCACAGGAACATCCAGAAGGGGTGGGAGGAAATGGAGGCAGCGTGCAGAAGGGACCCTGATGCTGTTTTGTGGTGCTTGAAACATAGTGCCTTGCCCCTCTAGCTGACCCTGTGGCTGCAGCTCTTTGCATGGGAAGTGGGTAAGGAAGCCAGTTAGGGCTCCACCTGTGAAGGCACCCTCAGGAGGGGCTGCAAGTGCTGTCATCGGAGAGACAGGAGGGTATGTGACTTAGCTAAATGTCCCAAATCCCAAGGCCTTTGCTCTCCCAGAAAGGAAAACAATCATTAATGTTTGCCTTAGAAACAGAAGGGAAAATCTTGCCTATTGCATTTGTTAGAACATAAGTTTTAAATAAAGGTAAAGCCACGACTCTTATACAGATATGAAATGGACAAATCAAAGGTTTTATTTAACTCATGAATTAAATTATGTATTACATCTTACTGTACCTCAGTAAGATGTTGCCACTGGTTCACAAGAGAATTCAAAGTACTAAATATATAGTAAGATAGAAAAGAATGCGGACAAATAGATGCAAAAGGGTACTGTCCTCAGTGTCAATCGCAACCACCTGACACAACTAGCTTGTATTTCTGTGGATGAAAGTCATCTGCATTATCAGTTTGCTGCAACTTACAGAGCTGTAAAAATAACTCAAAAGACAACGGAAGGCAGAGATAACCCAGAAGGCTGTGCCAACCCTTTGTCCATTTCAAAGCCTTTTGTTCATTTCAAGTAATCTTTTCATCCATTTCAAAAGCCCTTCACAATTTTTTCCCTGAGTAGTGGTCTATTCCTTCACGGATCTGGGTGAGAGATAACTGCCCCTGCGGAAGGCATGACCTTGCCTGAGGTGAGCTTGGCAACATCATCTGGACTATTTAACCTTGGAAAATCATAGTCCAAGTCGTGAAACCATTGTTCAAACTACTGGTGTGAGTACACTGATTTCATTTGGAGGTGCAGAGAAGGTAGACTGGGAAAAGGTAACTACAGAATAGATTTCTTTTTTTTTTTTTTGAGACAGAGTCTGGCTCTATTGCCCAGGCTAAAGTACAGTGGCACAATCTCTGCTCACTGCAACCTCTGCTGCCCCGGCTCAAGCGATCCTCCCACCTTAGCCTCCCAAGTAGCTGGAACTATTGGGCCACCACACCTGGCTAATTTTATATATATATATATATATATATGTATATATATATATATATATATGTATTTTGTAGTGACAGAGTTTCACCATGTTGCTCAGGCTGGTCTCAAATTCCTGGGCCCAAGAGATGTACATGCTTCAGTTTCCCAAAGTGTTGGGATTATAGGTGTGAGCCACCACACCTGGCTCAGGGCTATATTTTTTTCCATGATGCACATGAACTCTGCTTTCTCTGCTCTGGAAGAGCATAAGCATAAAGCACAGTCAGTTTGGACTTCATTAAAGGGAAGAGCACCACTATAAGTGAGTGTCACCTATATGGCAGCCGACAGCAGCAGCCCTCAAGAGCTCCAGGGTGTCTGCAAAACTGGTCTAGAATAGGGCTTGCTTTCTATTCCTCCTTGCCTACTTGCTGTGAGGGCATCTGGCAGCTCTGTGCAGGGATCACTTGCCATAACTACTATGCAAACTCACAGAAGTAGAGACTTTATCTTTCCACTGCTGTATGCCCAGTGCCCAGGAAAGGGCCTGGGAAGCAAGAAATACCTTTTGAAAGAATGATCCATTTCATGAAGTTGGTGGGCTGATTGGTGAACTTCCCTTCCTACAAACTTTTTTTTTTGAGGCAGAGTTTTACTCTTGTCACCCAGGCTGGAGTCCAACGGTGTGATCTCGGCTCACTGCAACCTCCGCCTCCCAGGTTGAAGCAATTTTCCTGCCTCAGGCTCTCGAGTAGCTGGGATTACAGGTGCCTGCCACCACACCCAGCTAATTTTTTTTTTTTTTTAAACAGAATCTCACTCTGTTGCCAGGAGCCAGGCTGGAGTGCAGTGGTATGATCTCGGCTCACTGCAACCTCTGCCTCCTGGGTTCAAGCAAATCTCTTGCCTCAGCCTACCAAGTAGCAGGGACTACAGGCATGCACCACCATGCCCAGCTAATTTTTGTATTTTTAGTAGACACAGGGTTTTACCACATTGGCCAGGATGGTGTTGATCTCTTAACCTCATGATCTGCCCACTTCAGCCTCCCAGATTTTTGTATTTTTAATAGAGACAGGAGTTTTACTATTAGGTCTGGCTGGTCTCAAACTCCTGACCTCAGATGATCCACCTGCTTTGACCTCTTAAAGTCCTGGGATTACAGGCATTAGCCACAGCAACAGGCCCCTATAACCCTTTTTATAAGGCAACTGCATCAAAGATGTAACCTTCCTCAACAGAGGAAGACCAATGATTTGACCAGGAAATTTGCAAAATGAATATTACTTCACTCTTTCTATAATCTGCATACAATGGCAACCTAATCATTATTCCGGAGAGTTAGGTATGGGTGCTCCAAAGAACCCATTTTTTTCTCTATCTCAGTTGTCTCTCTCAGTGCTTTTTTCAAAATGCCACAAAGCTCATAATTCAAGAACAAGGGGAGCCTTCCTGTGTGTCTAACACTGATGAAACAGGAAGGAAAAGCACAGTCCATCTACTCGACAGACTATCACACTGACATTAAAAATAAAAATGACTATGGCGTTGTATGGTTTGCTGTATCTTATATTTTACATAAAAAAGTTAAAAGAAGATGTTCGATTCTACATAGCAATATGCAAAATACTTATTCTATAATGACACTTTTAAAAGGCAGAATGCAAAATATTTTTGAAATCTCTGACTCACCAAAACTATCTCTGTGGCAGTGTCATGGCTTTGCTCACAGCAGTGAGAAGAAGATTCCATCTCAGCTGGAAGCTGGTGGCCAATTTGATAAACTCTTCCTTACTTCTGCTTGGCTATTAAGTTTTTGTGAGAAAAAAGGCTGCAGTTTGTGATAAAATCAAGAAGCATAGTATGTTTTCAAGTGCACACGTTTGTCATGCACATGCATTTTTAAAGAGCCTAAGAAGAGAAAGTCAAAATAACAAGAGAGGAAACGGAGGCCGTGGGGCCAATGTCTGGTCTTTCTCCATCTTCCATGGAGATGGTTCCAGAGCAGAGCCCTTTAAAATTGGTGAAGAGAAGGAGGGAGGGATGTGGAAAATTGGCTTACTTTTTCTCTTAAAATCACCATGCAATTTTTAAATTTTTTTGGACACATGGCCTTCCTCTTGCCCAGGCTGGAGTGCAGTAGTATGATCTTGGCCCACTGCAGCCTCGAACTCCTGGGCTTAAGACATCCTCCCACTTGAGCCTCCTAGGACTACAGGCATGCACCACTTCCCATGACTAATTTAATTTTGGAGGGGAGGTGGGGTAGAGATAAGGGTCTCACTGTGTTGCTTGAGCTATTCTTGAACTTCTGGGCTCAAGTGATCCTCCTGCCTCGGCCTCCCCAAGACACTGGGATTAGAGGTATAAGGCACCATGCCCAGCACTATTCAGTTTTAGAAAAAGAGGTCACTTGTGATGTGTGACACAGAAACATTATAGGGACAGCCTCACTGAAGTCTGCTTGGGAAGGGCCATCGAGAGGGGTGGAGGCTGTTTTATTCCTGCACTTCTGCATGTCTAATCTGATTGTGTAAAAGGGGCAAAGAATCCCATAATAATGAAAAGTAGAGGTGCCTATTTGGAAAAGCTGGTCATCATGCTTGCTCTATCTCCAGACTGGAAAGTCCCAGCCCCTGCATCCAGTGGAACCAAGGTCATCTGACAGCCTCATTGGCACTAACCTGGGTACCAATAAGATGCCGCTGCATGCAGACTAAGAAGTTCCCTCTACCCAGACAGAGAGCAGCCTTGGGCCATACTTGAAGCCATCTGTAAGCCATAAATCATGGATTTCAAATGCATCTGTTGATATGCATGCTCCAAGCCTCTTCTCATACTCACTCACGTGCCTGTGGACCAACCACAGCTCCATCACATGTCTTTGAGGAAGAGATGGAGAGGCTGGCTAGGAACAAAGAAATGCTCTTTCTTGTCATTGCTTCTTTTCTCTTCTGCCCCAGCAAAACCCTTGGCATACCAGAAAGTGGCCCTGAGCTTCAGGGGACGTGAGGTCCTTTCAGTAGCATCCTCCTCCTCAGTGTTCCTCCCTATCTGAGATGAACTCTTGGGAGAAGCCCCTTCCCATTGGTGTTCAGCAGAGGATTTTAGGTCAAAGGGACAATGCGAGTACAAATCCACAGGGATCTGACTGGGCATGGTGGCGCATGCCTGTATTCCCAGCACTTTGGGAGGCTGAGGCAGGCAGATCATTTGAGGTCAGGAGTTCAAGACCAGTCTGGCCAACATGGCAAAACCCTGTCTCTACTAAAAATACAAAAATTAGCCAGGTGGGGAGGCTGGCACCTGTAATCCCAGCTACTCGGGAGGCTAAGGCAGGAGAATCACTTGAACCCAGGAGGCAGAGGTTGCAGTGAGCCGAGATCGTGCCACTGCACTCCAACTTGGGTGACAGAGCGAGACTCCATCTCAATAAATAAATAAATAAACAAACCCACAGGGATAATTCCTAAAAGCATCGAGGAATGCAGCTCAGAGTGACCAGGGCTCTCTCCGCACAAACATTTGAAAGTCAGCCATAAACACCATTGAGGGTTCTTCCCATCACCTCCAGTGCAGCACTTCATGTCCCTGGACATAGAAGCTCCTCCAGGACCCAAACTGCCCTCTGCTCACTGACTGCCAGATACTAACTGAAGCCATGCGGCATCTCTGACAAGCCCAAGGGTGTGTATCTTAACGGTCTGAGCATTTGATTGACAATAATCTGGTGTGTAAAAATCAGTTCAGCTATTTTACAAAAAAAGGCCTTCAAAGACATGCAGTTACAAAAACACCATTTTTCTAACATGCCCCCTTTGTGAGGGCTGAAGGTGCAGTGACGGACTTGGGAAACACAGCGCTCTGTGGTTTACGATGTAGGACGGCAGGGTTGGTGGTGATGATCTCAGTGGGTTAATCTGGTTAAAGTTAGAGGCTGAGCTCCAATTTCCACTTAAGGAACAGACGGTAGACAGCTATCTGTGAGGATGTACAATATAAGACTTCAGCTAGCAAATGAATAAATGTCTCAGTAGCCATCCAGCTCTGGACATGATCACTGCTGTTATAAATAAGCTTTGCCTGAGATCAACAGGAGGAATAAAATCCATACAGAATCTGGGATAATTATTTTCAAGAAGCAAATGAGACCAGACACCTGCCAAGGGTTGGAAATGGCTTTTCAGCTCTTTCCTGAGGATTTTTCTGGTTCATATCTAGGAGGTTTAAGACCCCAAAGTCCCCTTCAGTCCTCCTGGTCTCAATTATTATTTCTCCCCAACTGAGAGGTGAGACATACAGACAAGGCCAGGCAGATGGCACAAGGAACTGGCCACAACATGACCAGAAGCTAAAAGACATAGCCCCAAGCCACACGCCCAGCCCCAGGCCCTTGGAGTCTTCGTTCTCTCCACCAGTGTGGAGTGCTCCTTCCCCCCTAGGTAGGCTCACTACTGCTCTTGAATGCCCGATTCCCCCTCTCAGTTTATTTTAATCCTACACACGCTTCGTATCCCAGTTTTAAGTCCCACCTTCTCTTCAAGGCCTTTCCCAAGCACTTCAGCCTTGGCAAGCACAGTGTCTCAAGAGGTGGGGCCTGGGCTGCCTCATTCCCTCTAAGTGTTTTTTTGTTTGTTTTAGATGGAGTCTTGCTTTCATTGCCCAGGCTGGAGTGCAGTGGCTCTTGGCTCACTGCAGCCTCTGCCTCCCGGATTCAAGTGATTCTCCTGCCTCAGCCTCCTGAGTGCCAGGGACTACAGGCTCGCACCACCACACCCAGCTAATTTTTGCATTTTTAGTAGAGATAGGGTTTCACCATGTTGGCCAGGATGGTCTGGATCTCTTGACCTTGTGATCCATCCACCTTGGCCTCCCAAAGTGCTGGAATTACAGGTGTGAGCCAGAACGCCCAGCCAGGTCTCTACCTTTTGTCTTTCCTCAACCCTCACAGAGAATTTGCTCAGGATGTCAACTGTGTAAGGTCTTTATCTTACATATAAAAGACCCTGGAGCCAATTAAGTTCATAATAGAAGCTTAATAAATACCTGCTGATTAAGAAATTCTCTTCAGTTAATAGCCATTGGCTGTCCTCTGTGCCAGGCCCTGAGTTGGACACTGGAAATATAAAAATGAACCCATCAGACTCCTGTCCTCAGTGGGCTTTCAGTCTAGTATGGATGATAAACAATTCAGGATAACTGGATTGTTGCCAATAACAGAGGCAAGTTCGATGAGCTGCAGGAACACTGTACCCAGCAGCAACACAGAGGCTTGAGAAATGGACTTCCAATGACAAACTGGCTTCCAGGCAGAAAGAAGATTGAGGGAAGATTCTAGGCATAAAAGTTCATTACATGGGCTGGGCATGATGGCTCATGGCTGCAATACCAGCACACTGGGAGGCTGAGGTGGGTGGATTACTTGAGCTCAGGAGTTTGAGACCAGCCTGGACAACACAGTGAAACCCTGTCTCTACTAAAAATACATAAATTAGCCTAGTGTGGTGGTATGTGCCTGTAGTGTCAGCTACTCAGCTGGCTGAGATGGGAGAATCACCTGAGCCCAGGAGGCAGAGGCTGCAGTGAACTAAGATTACACCACTGCACTCCAGCCTGGGCCACAGAGCAAGACCCTTGCCCGCCCCCCCGAGCCCCTCACCCCCCCCACTAAATAAAAGTTCATTGTGTAGTTGGAACATAATGTGAGGATGATACTAGAAAGGTAGGCAGTAAAGGGCCTTGCAGGTGATAAGAGGCTGGGGTTCATGCTACACTGTGGTGTGAGACAGAGTGATAAGATCACATTTTTATCTGCAAAGAATCATTCCAAGTTGTGTTGAGGGAGGGAACAAAATGGAGGTAGGGAGATCAGAGAGGAGACAACTGAAAGGCCTGGGGCCAGAAGGAAGGCAGTGACAGCCGGTGTAGAGGAGAGAGAAGAGGCTGGACTACCTGGCAGGCTGGGAATGGCAGCACACCTGCCCTCCCAAAGCTTCCATTCCAGTAGTGGTAAGAAGCAACAAGTGGAAGAGTTTGTTACGTATTGTGGACCAAGCAAGGGTCACCATTCGTTAATCTTAGTCCTGGATGGCTTTTGTGACACAGCTGGCTTTAAGTTGGCCTTAGAAGAATGGCAGAGAGGTGACTTGGCAGAACCATTCCTTTACTACCCTTCTTTTGGCGGTGCTTCCCTATGATTCGTATACTGGTTTTATTTAGCCCTATCTTCATAAGACTCTTAGACGGATTCTTGTAACAGAAACCTCCACCAAGAAAAGCTGCCATCTCCTCTCATATTAATCCAACTCATCAACATCTCTTGGCAGTATCTGACTTATCTGGGACAAAAATAAATAAATAAATAAATAAAATAATGGAAAGACTTTGCCAGGGTAGCAAACTGATCCAGTCAGAGGATTATAAGACACCTGTTTTTCAGTACAGTAGCTGCTAACATGGCAGAAGCATGGCATCGTAGTGACAAGAAAAAGTTCTCTTCCATTAAAAACCCAGTAGTAGCAGAAACTGGCATGGACTGATGTTCAGCGACATCACCTGAATGTGAAAAGAAGTTCAAATAAGACTAGACGCATAACAGTAGCCCTGCTTTGTCAATGTGGGAACCCAAAAAGGAGCTAGTTTGCTGATGGGGAACCCAAATTGCTAGTTTACCTATTCATGTCAGTACACTAAGGCACAAATCCTTAAAGCGGCTATTATACTTGAGTGTTATCAAAAACATACTGCAGCTTTTTGAAGTTTGGTTGATTCATACCCTGTGGCTGAACAAACACCTCTTCACTTAAGCCAGCTTAAAAAACAAACCAAAACACTGCCCAGTTTAGAATGCAGACACTAACGCAGGAGCAAATAAACAACACTTTGAATTATTTTTTTAGTTCATTCACCACTGAAGACAGAACACACACACAATCTACCAACATATAAACACCACAGGCAAACTATTTCAAAGCTACAATATGTATACATTACTTTTTCCAAACAGACCAGGGAGATGCTCTTAGAAACAGCTTGTTAACAGCCCCTCACATTGCTGTCTAACAATCCGTTTATAGCCCATCACAAAGCCAAGCCTCCAAGGAGATACATTTTACATCTGTATGTTAGGTTTCTTGGCCACAACAAGGCTACGCTTTGTGTAATCTTTTCCTCTACCTGCTAGGAAACAGATTATACCATCATTTCTGCAACTCATCATCCCATGAGCATGCAATACATGTGGCATATAATGCAAATAGAGTCACAGTCACAGAGCTTGGAATAAATTCAGGACAATGCCCAAGAAAGCACAGGCCATTCCATACAGGCCTGATGAAAGCTAAAAATAACCCATGGAGGCATTGTGTCAGCTACCCTCTCACTGTTCTCCCTTAGAGCATGCTAATTCTAACCTCCAGTGTTGGTGCTTAAGTTTAAGCCTTCAGTAACTATACCTAGGAAGGTGGATTATGGAGAAATATTTCAATGTACTTCAATTATGAGTCCATTCATGCACAAAAATGCAGATAAAGACTGAACTTGAATTGTGCATTTTCTCCTAAAGCCTGATATTTGTGCCCTGGGGCAGAAGGACCAGCTGAGATAGGCCCCTTTTGGCAAATGGTATAACAGAAACCTCTCAGGTGCTAAGCATGCTAATCGCCCAAGAACCACCCAGCCAACAGGACTAACTCCTGCCTTACCCTGCCGGGTGCACAGCAAGAAGTTTCCCGAAGAAATACAATCTTGTCCATATAGACCCCACTTGAGGTCCCAAAAGATTAAAGGGAAAGCACCCTAATAATGTGAAACACTAGGACAAATCACTGACACCAATTTGGGGACAGGGCTGTGAAGAAAATTCTTTCCAATGATATATTTGGCATTTAGCCTGGCAGAAACATGTGCATAAAGGAAGGGTAACTGGGTTTTCCCAAACTAAGCTCTGCAGGTCATCCAAAAGTGCACCCAAGTAAGAAATAGGCTGCGTTGTGAACTCACATTCACCAATAACCTACATATAAGCCAACCAAGAGGCAGGAAGACTATATTCTCATCCACCCACACCTCCTTCATGGTAAACCTTCAAAGACCACACCTGAAATGAAAATGTGCACAGACCGTCTTTCCCTTAAATCAGACTGTTCAACATGATGGCTAACAACCAGACTGTTCAACATGATGGCTAACAACAAACGCATACACAGGCATTCCTCCTGGTTCAGAGAAGCTCCATTTGGCCATTTCACCAAGGTTTTCAAGACAGAGACATTCTCAGAAGAACCGGCTAATGTTAGTGACTTGTGCCACTGAGCCCACCTCTTCCCTCTTTGCTGTAATAACAAGGCCTTGCAGTGGGACTTGCTGGCTCCTCTAGCTTTCTCCCTTTTTGCATTTTTAAGGTTTTTCTTTTTTTTTTCCCCACTCTGGGGCCTTATCTCATGTCTCTCCCATCAGGGCAAACTGGTGCCTTGAACCCAAAAGATAAGTAAATATGCTGCTGTCCATGTCACTGGCTCCTTGTTCATTTTCTAAGGGTAGGTAGCTTTGAAAAGATAAGGTCCTGAAAAGGGTGGGAAGATACAAGACAGGTGCACTACCAGGTGCCCTACTTGAGATGCCACCTAACACCTGGGTCCCTTTGCTCACTGCCCTGCCTGTCTCAGCAAAAGTTAAAGATACTCTTACAGCACACTGCAAAAGATTAGAGGATCACCACTCCAGCCTTCCTGTGCTCGCCAACATTCCCCCTAGATTCCATTGTGTTCCAAAGCCACATCTGACCTACAGCTGACTTCTGCCTGCAGAGGAGCTCACCCTCACCTCCTCACTCACAGCCCTGACAGACACAAGGAGCCCCAGCGATGCAAAGAAGCAGAACACAAAATTCAGAAAGGGAGCCTTGGTTTCTTTGGTTCTCTGAGGGAAAACACTCTTACCTCACCAACTGATATGCTCCTTCCACTTCACCCTAAAGTATTAGCATCAGCAGAAGAAGGACTAAATGGCACAAAGTCAAAGGAGCTGGCTGCTGTCCAGGGGACTGGAGGGGTAGTCAGCCAAATCAGTTCATTCAAGTCTCAAAGTCAGGAATAACAGGAGACTTATCGAGGCTGAGAAATCTGTTACCTGGACTTTATCCCCAAACCCCTAACTCTCCCACTGGGTATATGAATAAAGACTAGATCAAAAGGTGCAAAGTGAAAGTGAAGCCTGTCCTGCTGTCCTCAGCCATCACTGGCCATTAGTGGCAGTCAAGACCTATTAGGAGGGCCATGGATCTCAAAAGCGCAAAGCACCAGTCAAGTGAACTCATGACACAGATCTTTAAAATCTCCTAGATCTCAAAGAGAAGTCAAAAAAAGATGATTCCTTTTGTTATTGGGGAACATCAGGGAATTTCTGAAATAGATTTCTGGAAATCACATAATATTACAGATATACATGAAAGAGGGTTTAAGAAAAACAAAAACATTGCTCCCCCACCCCCCGCCTTCCCGCCGCGGTCCCTCGCTCTCTCGAATGTTTTCCTTCCTGGAAGAGAGAAACTGAAAGGCAGAATTCTTTGCTCATTCATCTTGAGAGTTTCAGTGCAGAAACTGACGTTAATTCCCCAGCACTGAGCTCTGACTCTTGAAGGAGCCACCAGGAAATAAAAGCTCGGGTTACAGCCTGGCATCGGGGAAATAAAGGCCGCGCGGGGGAGGGGCGGCCGCGGGGACGCGGGCGGAGGAAACCCGGGGAGCGGGGCCGCGCGAAGCCCCGGCTGCGAGCGCGGGGGGCGAGCGGCGCAGCCCCCTAGGCCGGCGCGGATGCGGGCACCCGCCCTCCACGCCTCGAGACCTCCCGCCGGCCGAGCCAATTTCGGGCTTAAGGAAGACACCTTCAAAAAAGCGTTACATTGCGGCCCCAGACACCACAAAACAGGTTTTATTAAACTCCTTCCGCCTCCCCTGGTTC
This sequence comes from Saguinus oedipus, assembly GCA_031835075.1. NCBI lineage: Eukaryota > Metazoa > Chordata > Mammalia > Primates > Cebidae > Saguinus > Saguinus oedipus. The sequence goes on along the minus strand of CM063183.1, from coordinate 93,824,762 downwards.
CGTCTTTTTGATACATCGACATACACACAAGGGTTTTGAAACATTTCCCTAAGCACAGATGCAACGAAAGTAATTATCTATGAAGGGTCATTCCGGTCAGGACGCGGCATCCGAAGGAGGAAATAAACAATAGCCTTTGTTCTGCTTCTCAACCGCTGCCTTTTTGAGAGAATTCACCAAGAAATGGGAGATTGGATTACAGCCTACGTCCGGGGAAGTGTGGGGAGCGCGGGCGCCAGAGGGCGACGCTGGAGACGCCGGGGACCGCCGGGCGGGGGCATTCCTGGGAAGGTGGGCGCCCCAGAAAGATGTGGCACCGCGCGCCCACTCGGGGCTGCGGCGGCCGCGGGCGCTTCCCTAGCCGAGCACGCGCGCCGGGAAGGGAAGGCTGCAGGGCAGTTATCAAAGGCAGCCGAGTTCCTTTTCCTGACCTCACCCTCCTGTTTCGAAATCCACTGCCCTTTTAAAGAAAAAGCGGCCGCTACCAACAGAAATAGGTGATTCGACTGAAAAGCTTGCAGGACGTGTTCTTGCAGATAATAGCCCTCCCCAGGACTGCTTCTCTGAAACCGTCATCGGCTTATTGATTGGATGGCCCTGGGATCCTGCAGGGAGAGAAATATTTGGTTGGAAAAGCAGTTAAGGGGAAGTTGAGGCCCACGGAGGGGTCTAGCCTTGAGCAAAAGTGGTCTGATTATTCTTTATGTTATTTACAGCCTCTTCAGTTGCCCTGAAGTGTCCCCCACCAAAGACTGAGAACATTGTAATTATACTTTAATGATAACCTTATTAATACATACATGGGGTTTAATATGTGGATGTGTAATGTAAAACAAAATTTATTGTAATTTTGGCTTTATACGGTAATATATTAACTATAGTTTAAATATGTATATGGCTATATACGCATATATACCCATATGTTACCTGCGCCGGACCAGAACACATTTTCCCAGGTCTCCCCACCCTACAGATTTTTCCTACCCACTTCCTTCACCTCTCCACATTATAAAATGTGTTCAGACTTGTACACACAATGTTGTTCACACATTGATCAGAACACGCTGAACGAGAATTAAAGAGGCTAGGGTAGGAAAGAGTGCTATTGCTGGGACGGTGGGAACTGGCTTTTGTGAACCTCCAGGAACCTGAACAGTTTTTGTCACCTGGTAGTCCTACTCTCTCTCCAAGAGATCTCACTCTTGTCCACGCCGACTTCTCTGCCTTTGACCACCACCTTCTCCCCTTTAACAATTCTCTGTATTCTTTTGCTTTTCTTAATTGATGTTGCAGACATTGGTTCAGATGTCCCATTGCTAGGTTATGTCTTCTACATCACTTATTGGTGTGATCCCCGACAACTCAAGTCACTAAGCTTCTATAAAACAGGGAGAAATAGTACCTAGCCCGCAAGATTCTAGTAGTAAAGAAGAAAATATGTGTAAATGCCTCCTTAGCAGAGAACCACCCAACATAGGTGCTCAATTAAAGTTGACTACAATTATTATTTAACCCCAGGACTGAATTAGTTCTCGACTTTTATTCCTAAGTCCTCCTCAACGTCTACAAGTGATTCATAGAAGTAGTAGTTTGGAGTAGAATGTGGTTCCAAAGCAAAATACATAGTTGACAGCTGTGGCAAAAACATTTAGACCAGGGGTTGCCAGTCTCTGTAAGGCCCAGTGGAAAATGTTGTAGTCTTTGTGGGCCAAGAGACAAAATTGAGAATATCAGATAGATACTTTTATAACATCATGAGTGCAAAAAAACGTCCACAGTGTCTTTTTATTGTTTCAATGCAAAGTGTAATTAATAATAGTAATTTTAATACAGGTATAATAATGAAAGGCATGGAATTCTTTTGGGGTAGGAAGTAACATTTCACTTGCTGTTCAAAGTGTTCTCTCTCATAAAAATTGACTGCAAATGTTCATCTATTAATGCTGATTTTTTAATGAGATTGTGTGTGTTTCATTTTTGAAGTGTCTTTATACTCAGACAGGTACTGCCAAATATTGATATCAACCCATGAGCACATGATTTTACTTGAGTGTATTCATGGCTTAGATGGCATTTCTAAAGTTCTATTAGAATTCTATAAATTCTCTTGATATTTCCCCTTTAGCATGCCATTACATTGCATATTAATCACTTCCAGTTGGAGGTTAAATGGAAGCTTCTCAGTTGCACAGTTAAGTCAATTTTAAATATGAAAATTTCCTTTGCACTTGCATTGAAATTCAAAAAACACTGTTGGTACTGTAGTTTGAGTTCAGAAAAACCTAACTGCTGCAAATTTGTGTTGGAATAGAGATCTTGCTTCTTAACTTTTGACAGCATGGGAAGTATGTAAAACAGCTTGACATTATTTGTGATTCAAACAATGTTAGTTGTGTCAAAATGGTTTTACTGCAGTTTAAGGTTTGCATATAAGCTCTATTTTGCCTTGTAGTTTTAGGTTAAATTCATAAGGAAATATTATCAAGTCTGCAGTAAAATCTTATTTACAGAGACATTCAAAGATCAGTAATAGTGGTTGAAGGAAATTCTTCTCATTCATTTATTTCCATTTGTCGATTGTGTCTCTGTTCCTTGTTTTCTGAAGACTTCTTTTGGGTAAAGTGGATTTTCCCCCCATATTCCATTTAAATTACTAGATTATCTTTTTAGGTTTTCTTCTTTATGTTAAACATGGTAGTTGCTCTAGAAATTACAATTTGTTGGGAGGCCGAGGCGGGTGGATCACAAGGTCAAGAGATCAAGACCATCCTGGTCAACAAGGTGAAACCCCGTCTCTACTAAAAATACAAAAATTAGCTGGGCATGGTGGTGCGTGCCTGTAGTCCCAGCTACTCAGGAGGCTGAGGCAGGAGAATTACTTGAACCCAGAAGGTGGAGGTTGCGGTGAGCCAAGATCGTGCCATTGCACTCCAGTCTGGGTAACAACAGCGAAACTGTCTCATTAAAAAAAAAAAAGAAATTACAATTTGTGTGTGTAATTATCACAGCCTACCTTCAAATAATATTATTCTATTTTATGAATCTGTAAAAAAGTTACAATGTGATTCCATTTATCCCTCTCTCCTATCTCTGTGTTGTTTTCTTATATTTTACCTCTACGTGTTATAAAATTCATTTTACATTGTATATTATAGTATTTAGAAATTTGTAAATATGCATACTATGAATGTATTAAAATATCTCTTTTTAATTTGCCCAGATATTTATCCTTTCTAATGCTTTTTTTCTTTTTTCTTTATTTTTATTTTTATTTTTTTTAAAGACAGGGTTTCACCATATTGGTCAGGCTGATCTCTAACTCCTGACCTCAGGTGATCCACCAGCCTCAGCCTCCCAAAGTGCTGGGATTACAGGCATGAGCCACCATGCCCAGCTCTTTCAAGTACTTTTTTATCCCTTCTTGCAGATCTGGTTTTCCATCTGGTATCTTCTCTTTGGCCTCAAGAACCCCACTCAGCATTGCCTGTGTGCTGTTTGTTGGAGAAGTCTCAGCTTTTGTCTGCCTATAAATGTCTTTATTTCATGTTTACTTTAGAAGGGTATTTTTACTGTATGTAAAATTTTATGTTAACATGTTCTTTACTTCTAGCACTTTAACATGTCATTTCTCTTCTGGCTTCATTATTTTGATAAAAAATCTAGTACATATTTTGCTGCTCCTGTGTACACCTTTTTCTCAGCTGCTTTTAAGATCTGCTCTTTAAATTTGGTTTTCAGAATTTTGATTACCATGTACACAGGAGTAGCTTTCTTTGCATTTATTCTCCTTGATGTCAGTTATTGGATCTGTGAGTTGGTATCTTTCATTTGTTTTAGAAAATTGTCATTTATTTATTTGAATATTTTTATTCTCATTCTGTTAGTTTCCTCTATTACTTCGTAATACAAGTGTTAGACCATATGTTATTTTTTCATATATCTCAGATACTCTGTTTTATCTCTTTGTGTTTCCATTTGTTTTTTGTTTTATTTTGTTTTGTTTTTTGAAACAGAGTCTTGCTCTGTTGCCCAGGCTGGAGTGCAGTGGTACAATCTCAGCTCACTGCAACCTTTGCCTCCCAGGTTCAAATGATTCTCTTGTCTCAGCCTCCTGAGTAGCTGGGATTATAGGTACCTGCCACTACACCCAACTAATTTTTTGTATTTTTTTTTTTAGTAGAGATGGGGTTTCACTAAGTTGGCCAGGCTAGTCTTGAACTCCCAATCTCATGATTCATTCACCTCGGCCTCCTAAAGTGCTAAGATTATAGGCATGAGCCTGTACGCCTGACCTCAATTTGTTTCTATTTATTTATTTATTTTTGAGACAGAGTTTCGCTCTTGTTACCCAGGCTGGAATGCAATGACGCGCTCTCGGCTCACCACAACCTCCACCCCCTAGGTTCAGGCAATTCTCCTGCCTCAGCCTCCTGAGTAGCTGGGATTACAGGCAGGCACACGCCACCATGCCCAGCTAATTTTTTGTATTTTTAGTAGAGACGGGGTTTCACCATGTTGACCAGGATGGTCTCGATCTCTTGACCTCGTGATCCACCCACCTCGGCCTCCCCAAGTGCTGGGATTACAGGCTTGAGTTACCACGCCTGGCTTTTTCTTGTCTTCTTTATCAAGTCAACAAGTTATCTCTTGAGTATCTATTATAATCCTAGATAGGGCACTGAGCAAGACAGAAACAGAAGACACAGATCTTGCAAACTCTCAGGAATGGGCAAGGCAATGGTGGGCTATGAGACTGTGCTGAGGCAGGGAATAAAATGTCTTCGGGCAGCAAGAACTGATAATATTTGGCTCACTTGCTGCCACTGGTGTATGCACCAGAAGTTGCAATAAACCAATACAAGGAAGCCAGGTGTGGTAGCATTCACCTACAGTCCCAGCTACTCAGGAAGCTAAGGAGTTGGAGACTAGCCTGGGTAACATAGTGAGACCCCATCTTCCTCTAAAACCAAGGGGGAAGAGGTAGAGGGAGGGATGGAGAGAGAGAGAGAGAGAGAGAGAGGAGAATGAATACAGGGAAGAACTGACTGTGGTAGCCTATGGGAGCATTTGCTTGTTAGCTTATTTTAATAGGAAATTATGTATGGGACATAGTTTCTAATGAATAAATGATTCTATACTCTCAAAGGATGATTACTCTCCTGGCTTGAAACAACATTAAGGTTAAAAATATCAGATAATGATCGTCCTTATTTTATTTCAATTAATTAATTTTTTTGGAGACAGAGTCTTGCACTGTCACCCAGGCTGGAGTGCAGTGGTATCAGCTCACTGCAATCTCTGCCTCCTGGATTCAAGCAATTCTCGTGCCTCAGCCTCACAGCTGGGACTACAGGTACCCACCACCACACCTGGCTAAGTGTTTGTATTTCAGTAGAGATGGGGTTTCACCGTATTGCTCAGGGTGGTCTCCAACTCCTGAGCCCAGGCTGGCCGTATAGGTGTGTGCAACCACGCCCAGCTAATTTTTGTATTTTTTGATAGAGACAGGGTTTCACCATGTTGGCCAGGCTGGTCTTAATCTACTGACCTCAATGGATCTGCCTACCTCGGCCTCCCAAAATGCTAGGATTACAGGCATGAGCCACAGTGCCTGGCCTGTCACTATTTTTAAAGAAGGTAATTTCCTTGTCATTTTGGGAAATATATATATTTTTGCTGCTTTATCTTTCCTTTTCTTTTTCAAGATGGATTTCCTCAGTAGTGGGCAATTGATTGGTAAGAGGTGTCATCATGAGGTGGAAGGAGCACTGTGTAAGAGGGAAACCGGGATGTTAGTTCTGATCAGCTTCTCTCCTCTCTCTGCCTCCACCTCCGTTGCACACATAAGCCCGTGTACCCCACTTTGCAACCTTAAGCAAGTTGCTTCATCTCTGTGTTTCAGTTGCCTCAATTAATAAATGAGAATAATAGTATATGATCGGCTCAAGGACAGGAACTATACAGATGAGTTCTTCAGCTTCCTTCTATCTTAAAAAATGGAATTCTGTGATTATAATCCTTCCTTAATGCCACATGTGTACAAGGGATACCAAGCTCAAAGGATTGATTCCTGCCTTCATAGAGGCTACACTCTGGTCTGGGGAAACAGGAACTTAATGATTCAACACCAAAGTGCTGTAGAGAAGGCAAATGTGATATTCACAGGGCATATCAAGTATAAATGCCCATGTCTGTTTAGGGGAAATTAGGGAACTTCCTCAGGGGAAGTAACATTTGAGCTGAGCCTTGAAGGAGTTTCTGTGCCAACAATGAGAATGGGACTTTCAGGCTGGGAGAACAGCACGTGTTTTAAAAAGGAGATATCTTTTGAGAAAGAACTAAAAGTAAGTCCATATTTCTCGGATTTAAAGAAGAAAGTATGGAGCAGTAAAAATTGGAGGCTGGACAAATGGTCAGGTATTACTCAATCCAAATGACAATCTGACAGTCACTGGTTGAAGGACAGTATGCCGGATGCTGGGTTGACTGAATCTAGGAATTACTTGATCCTGGAGAATGTTTGGGAAGGCTTCAAACTCGAGGTAGGACAGGGATAAATGTTATTGCTAGAATTAGGAAAAACATAAGAAAAGTCTATTAAAGGCAGCGGCTGTGAGGAAGAGAAGTGAGGGGAAAATAGAAAGGATATTTAGGAGACGGAATCAACCCTTATTTTATTGAATAAAGAGGCATAAAGAGAAGGGAAGAATGTAGGGATCACTTTCAACCCTTTGGCTTGGGAAACTGAGTGCAGGATGGAAGCATTCATTCACTGAGACAGGAGGCACAGGCTGTGGAGAAACATGAAGTTTTGGCATTCATGTCTTTTATGTTGCTCTTGCTTTATGGATGCAATGTCATTCTTAATTTCTCTGAAGATGTTAATGTGCTTTTGCTGGTTGTCTGTTTCTTACTCTTGCCTTCTGTAGAATTTGTACTCTCTAAGTCGAGACAGTTTCTGAGTTAATTCTAGACAGATAACTCCCTTTCTGGCTGCATTCTCATTCCTCAGGGGTACTAGGCTGCAGCTTCCTCATCAGCTCTGATCCTCAGTCATCCTTCTTCATCCATCCCCTGACTTCCAGAACTTTGCTGTAATCTCTATTCCTCCATTAGCTTCTCTTCCATTCTCCTTGTTTGGTTGGATTTGTGGGGGTGGAGTGTTCATACCTTTTCCTTTCTTTCCTTTTTTTTTTTTTTTTTTTAGGTGAGGTCTGTGTTGCTTAGGCTGAACTTGAACTCCTGGGCTCAAGCAATCCTCCTGCCTTGGCTTTCTGAATAGCTAGGATTCCAGGTGCATGCCACTGTGCCTGACTTGCTTTTTATTTATTTACTATGATTTTAATGTGGTTTTTGGGAAAAAGATAAACAAATGAGCTTAATCTGCTATCTTAAATCAGAACCTCTGAATCTGATCTTTGATATGATATATTTGAGGTAGCTATTAACATATGGTATGCCCAGGTAGAGTTGTCCTATGGGAAGCTATACGTCTGGATTTGAAATGCAAGAAACAATGGCAATCACAGGTAAAGATCTGGCGTTCCTGGGTCAGAAATTATGGGTGGGGATGCACTTGCCTAGGGAAAGGATGCAGAATGCAAAAAGAATAGGAATTAAGCTTGATGCAGGGAACATCAACATGTAAGATGATTATTTATAGATACATTATTTCTCCAGAAGTAGGGAGACACATGGTAACTCAGAACATTCCCCTTATTGATAAGAAGGACTCGAAGGGGCTCTTCAGATTCAGAAAAGCAGCATTTAATTCACAGTAAAGGTGTAAAAGCAGTAGAAAGATGGCTAGGTGTAACAAGGTTGAACAGCGTGAGAATAGGAGTTCCTAAGATGAGAGAGATAATCAACGGTGTCACCGATTCTAGATGATGCTAATTATTTTGGCTCTGGACCCATTCTCATAAGTCTGCTGAGTGATGACTCCCAAGATCTGCCCTCTTACTCTTTTCTTCTGCTGAGAACGTGGCTCCGATTCAAGTATTGCTGTTCAGTGGGATATGTCTTGATAGTCTTCACACATTCAGTAAATAGTGATTGAGGTTTTAAAATATACCAGACACCAGGTGAGATGCTAGGGATATAAGAAAATATATAAGACAACATACCTGCCCTAAAAAACTTGATCCACATGCATAAGCATGAGCATGTCCCTCATGCTCCAACTGAGTGTTATCAACTGACATTATTCTTACTAGAAAAAGTTTTGCCATTAGCATTTTTGTTTTGAGACAGGATCTGGCTGCTGCCCAGGATGGAGTGCAGTTATGCAATCATAGCTCACCACACCTTGAACTCCTGTGTGCATATGAGTCTCTCATTGCAGCCTCCCCAGTAGCTAGCTAGGACTAAAGGCACTCATCACCAAGCTTGGCTAATTTAAAAGTTTTTCTTTTAGAGAGGCGGTTTCACTGTGTTGCCCAGGCTGGTCATGAATCCTGGCCTTCAGCTGTACTCCTATCTTGACCTCCCAAAGTGCTGGGATTGCAGGCATAAGCCATCATGCTCAGCTACCATTAGCTTTTAGGGAAAGTTTAGCTACCACTCATTCTAATAGGTAGATTTGGAGGCTCTTATTCAGGTGTCCAATGTAGCCATTTTCTGTATCTGGTGAAGCAAAGGGTGAGGATTTTCTTTTTCTATTTCAAAAGTGATAAAGTCATCACTCTGACCCAATGGAGCACAGTGCCTGGGCAGACTGATTTTTTTTTTATTATCATCTATTAGTTTATTTAGTCTTTAACTTATATTACCTTAAATTATTTTTAAGCAGGATTGTAAAAAAGCACAAGTCACTGCACAATAGCATGTTTCAGAGATGGTCAATGAAAGAAAAAGTTTTGTTTGTTTTTTTATAATAAAACTTAAGCACCATCTGTGAACAAGTCATTGATTGAAAAAATACAACTAATCAAAGAATGATAGTCTACTCATAAATGCCTTCCTTATAAACACCAACATTCAAACACAAATAATTTCTTATAAACCTGGAATTTTAGCTGTTGTATTTCTAATCTCAAGTTTTGGTTTTTTTTTACCCTGAGATTTTAAAAAGTCTGATGAGAAAAATTTAATTCAGTAGAGAATAAGGATGTAGGTTGTCAAAAAGGTGAGTAGAGAAAATTAATAGGATGCTTTATTAATATTACTAAAGCTAATTAAAATGACAATAGCAGTGATGAGATAAGAAGAGAATATGGTCATTTCAAATAATGACATTTTTCTAGTTTAGGTGAGCTGTCAAAATTCCTTCATTCATTCATGCATTCAGTCATTCATGCATTCAGTCAACACATATACCCGGCATGTGCCAGGCACTGTAGTGAGTACTGAGATACAAAGACCTCCTTATGAGATATTCACTAATAGCTAAATTAAATCCCACCAAAGAAAGTTAACAGCGCAAAGTCTACAAGATGAACTTCAGTGTTGCCTTGCAGCCTTGTTTTACTTCAGTTGTCCAGTACTGCCACCTGCTGGTTATTTTCTTTTTAAAAATTTTATGTTAATAGTTTTTGGGGGGGGTCCATGTGGGTTTTGGTTACAGGGATAAGATCTTTAGTGGTGATTTCTTGGACTTTGTTGCAATGCTGAGTATTTCCCTTCTCGGTGAGTTAAACTACAGGTATGGATAAATAACGCACTATATCTTTATTTTATCGTATTTTTTTTTTTTTTTTTTTTAGAGACTATCACTATGCCACCCAGCCTGGAGTGCAATAGCACAATCAGCTCATTGCAGCCTCAAACTCCTGGGCTCCAGTGATCTTCCCGCTTCAGTCTTCCTAGCAGCTTGGACTACAGGTGTGCATTACCTGCCTGGCTAACTTTTTGATTTTAATTTTTTCTAGAGGCGGCGGGTCTTGCCATGTTTCTGAGGCTGGTATTGAATTCCTGACCTCAAGTGTTGCATGTGGCTCGGCCTCCCCAAGTGCTGAGGTTATAGGTGGGAGCCACTGCACCTGGCCTACAACCCAGAATTTCTTAGGAAAGAAAAACAGGTGGAGAGGCCATTTCCATGTCTGCATGCTGGACCACGCATTTTTCTTGATGAGTACACATTCTCTCTTCCTCTCCACCTAATTCCATGATGGCACAGTCCTAACTTCTCCAGAGTTACAAGCTCCTCTCCTGCTGGGTGCTGACTCATCTGCCCAATATGCCCAGGGCAATTGCCTTACTTTTCTCTCTCCCACAGAGTTTTGCTGCTGAGCTTCTGTTTGGAGAAAGTTTTGGCCTTCTTTGGCCTTCTTCTCATTCTTGTGGGAGTTGGAGTTTCTTGCCAAGACACTGGAGGTGTGTGCCCGAGTTGCTTCACATGGGCAGGCAGGGGCCAAAGCCCTTGCAGCAAGCACTTCCACCCAATTTTGAACCTGTTCTCACTTCTCCATGGGGGGACAGTTCTCTGGGTGTGAGGGGTTTACTGCTTCCTGATGGGTGGTCGAGGATCAGGTCCTCTGGGCTTCTTCAAAATGATGCACAAAGCTGAGGTACAGGGGCTGAAGTATGAAGTAGGTCATTTGCTTTGCAGCATTAGTTCTTGAAGTGAGTCAAATGCATTCTGGAATGATTTAATCCCCAAAAAGGAGCTCCATCACACCAAGTCCACCACTGACTCAGTGTCAGGCCTCATTTTGCTCTGCTTCAAGACTTGGGCTTCCCATGAATTGCTAATGTTTTATCCAGAAAAGAGGAATCAAGTGTACACTACTTGCTTGGAAACAAAATCACAAAGACCACCATGTCCCATTGCTTGTCATCACATGAAAAATTATTCTGGATTTAAGTAGATAAGACTAACTGTTGGAATACTGAATACACATTTTAAAAATGTAATGCTTTCTTTTACACTTTTTACCCTAACTCAAATCATGTAATGGAAAATATACTAAAGTAGGCATACATATTTCTTTGACTCTAGTAGACGTGTGTCCCCAAAACTCTCCTCTTCAGAAACCCCAGCTTATCCTTCCTGACTCTGAAACTTCAAGGGCTTATCCTGAGCTCAGGGACTGTGCACTGAACCATGAGAAAGAAGGGTGGAATGGCACAGTATTAAACAAATTAATTGCTAAATTTCTTCTTCGACATTCTCTTTCTTGATTCGTTTTGTTTCTTCCTTTTGCTTGACAAACCATGCCATTAACTTCTTCAGCTCTCTCTCTAGTCACAGGCTCTAATTCATGTTCACCTTTCCGCTCTTTCCTGGCTAGAATTATTAGCAGTTATGAACCACCTTTCACACAGCCTGGAACCCTCTACACCTGCACTGTTCTTGGTCATAGCCCAGGCTAATTAGCCCTGTTTCCTTCCTTTATCCCATTTTTAAAGAATGAAGTGATTTTCATGAAAAAGGTTAGTGTGGGAATTGGCATAGACCCCAGATACTCTCCACATGTGCTCCATCTAGTAGGTCAATGCTTCTCACAATGAAGTTATGATGTCTCATGTGTCTTGAGGATAAAATAAGATCCTGAGAAAGGGGAATAGGGAAGCCAAGAGGTAGGGGATAATAATAAATTAGGATAAAGGCTGGGTGTGGTGGCTCACGCCTGTAATTCCAGCACTTTTGGAGGCCAAGGTGATCTCAAGGTGGGCAGATCACTTGAGATCAGGAGTTTGAGACCAGCCTGGCCAACATGTTGAAACTCCATTTCTATTATAAAAATACCATAAGTAGCTGGGTGTGGTAGCACATGGCTGTGGTCCCAGCTACTTGGGAGGCTGAGGTGGGAGAATTGCTTGAACCTGGGAGGTGCAGGTTGCAGTGAGCTGAGATTGGTCATTGCACTCCAGCCTGGGCAACAAAGTGAGATTCCTTCTAAAAAGAAAAAAGAATCAAGAAGATCTGGGCATGTGAATGTGCGTGGTATGGAGACTAGGAAGAGATGTGGGGTGTGGGTTCAGGGTGGGGACAGAAGAGAATGAAGGAATCGAGGAACTTGAAGGTTAACAGGCATCAGCTGAGAAAAGGGGATCAACTCCCACAACCACAACTGAAAGTGGTCCTTGAAAATTCGGACTCAACCTAACAAGATCAAATCTTAATTTTTGAGTTTTTTTTTTTTTTTTTTTTTTTTGAGACGGAGTCTTGCTCTGTCGCCCAGGATAGAATGCAGTGGCACAATCTCGGCTCACCGCAGCCTCTGCCTCCCGGGTTCAAGCGATTCTCTTGCATTAGCCTCCCGAGTAGCTGGGATTACAGGCATGCGCCACCACGCCTAGCAAATTTTGTATTTTTAGTAAAGACGGGGTTTCGCCATTTTGGTTAGGCTGGTTTAGAACTCCTGACCTCAGGTGATCCGCTCACCTCAGCCCCCCAAAGTGCTGGGATTACAGGTGTGAACCACTGCGCCAGGCAATTCTTGAGTTTATTCACAATGTGGTTTATTTTAAGAACCCCTCCCACCCCCCGCCTCCCCGCCAGCGAGCAGTTCGGCGGTCCCGCGGATCTGTCTCTTGCTTCAACAGTGTTTGGATGGAACAGATCTGGGGACTCTTTCTTCCAGCTTCCGATCGCCCTCCAATTTCCTCTCCAGTTGCAACCTCCGGGACCATCTTCTCGGTCATCTCCTGCTTCTGGGAACCTGCTAACACCGTTTTTGTGGTTAGCTCCTTATTGCCGACCAACCATGAGCTCCCAGATTCGTCAGAATTATTCCACCGACGTGGAGGCAGCCGTCAACCACCTGGTCAATGTGTACCTGCAGGCCTCATACACCTACCTCTCTCTGGGCTACTATTTTGACCGCGGTGATGTAGCTCTGGAAGGCGTGAGCCACTTCTTCCGCGAATTGGCCGAGGAGAAGCGCGAGGGCTACGAGCGTCTCCTGAAGATGCAAAACCAGCGTGGCGGCTGCACTCTCTTTCAAGACATCAAGAAGCCAGCTCAAGATGGGTGGGGTAAAACCCTGGACGCCATGGAAGCTGCCATGGCCCTGGAGAAAAATCCGAACCAGGCCCTTTTGGATCTTCATGCCCTGGGTTCTGCCCGCACGGAACCCCATCTCTGTGACTTCCTGGAGAGTCACTTCCTAGATGAGGAAGTGAAAATCATCAAGAAGATGGGTGACCACCTGACCAACCTCCGCAGACTGGCCGGCCCACAGGCTGGGCTGGGCGAGTATCTCTTTGAAAGGCTCACTCTCAAGTGCGATTAAGAGTCTACTGAGCCCAGCCACTTTTGAAGGACCTTTGCAAAATAACAGGGCTTCTGCCTAAGCCTCTCCCTTCAGCCACTAGGCAGCTTTCTAACTACCCTTACAAGCCTTGGACCAAATGGAAATAAAGCTATTTGAAGCAAAAAAAAAAGAAGCCACCCCCCCCCTTATTTTTTCTCATTTTACTCAATTTCATCACTTTCACCAGCGGTGCAGAGTTAAGAGATGAGAGGCAAGAGAGAGGTAGAAGTCTGATTATTCAAAATGAGATTCATTTTTATTCGTTTATTTTTTTAGAGACAAGGTCTCACTCCATCGCCCAGGCTGGAGTGCAGTGTGGTTCAGTCATGGCTCACTGCAGCCTCTGCCTCCTGGGCTCAAGTCTTCCCAGTCAGCCTCCCGAGTAGCCGGGACTACAGATGTGCACCAACATGCTGACCTAATTTTTAATTTTTTGTAGAGACAAGGGTCTTGCTCTGTTGCCGAGCCTGGTCCTGCACTCTTGGTCTCAAGCAGTCCTCCTACCTCAGCCTCTCAAAGAGCTGGAATTAAAGAAGTGAACCACTGCACCTAGCCAATATTCATCTTTAAATAAAAGTTTTAGAGAGTATCATTTGAAACTTACTGCTAAGCTTAGGATTTCTCATATCCACTTTTTTTTCTTTTCACATTTTAATTTTATTGTTTAAAAAATATTACTTGACCAGAACATGCCCTTTTTCTTTTTAAAAAATTATTATTATGCTTTAAGTTCTGGGGTACATGTGCAGATCTTGCAGGATTGTTACATAGGTATAAACATGCCATGGTGGTTTGCTGCCTCCATCCCCCGTCACCTACATTAGGTATTTCTCTTAATGTTATCCCTCCCCAATCTCCCCACCCCCTGCTATCCCTCCCATAGCCCCCCACCCTTTAACAGACCCCAGTGTGTGATGTTCCCCTCTCTCTGTCCGTGTGAACATGACCTTTTCCAAGCAAAACAGTCTGGGAGCATACAAACAAAAAATTAGTCATTGCTCTACCTCCTTCCAATACCACATACCAAAGAACTGACGTTAACAGTCCCAGGCCTCATCATCATCGTTCTACCGCCCAGGTAGACTCAGGGGTCCTCTCTTAGAGTTACAGTTGCTTGGGTTGTCTGGAAAGGCAGACAATAGTTCTTTTTGCTCTGAAATGCCTCAGATGCATGCATCTGAGCTTATTTTGCCTTACTGCAAAGGGTTAGCCTTGGGGGAAGGAGTGATAACACTGGGTCCCACCAGCAATGGAACCCTGAGTACATCCCTCATTAATCCCCACCTTCCTGCCTGCTGGTTAAGCTTTGCTCTTCTTCTGAGCAAGACATGCTTCTTAGGACGTCACACATTTCTCTTCATGGTTTTAGTATAAATATTATGTACTTGGCCCTCTGGGGATTGGCTTTGGATATTTAAAGTCTGACTTTGGGGATTTAAATAACACATTTCTCTAAGTCCCCAGGTCTAATAATTGAAAGTAATGACTTTTAAGACCTTTTTCTCTGCTATGGACTTTACAGAATTTTTCTCAAGAGCTTCAAGTTAAAGATTTAATTGTTCTCTCTGTATAAGCTTTGTATCTGTATTTCTAAAACCCTAACTCTCCTTGAATGGTGGGAAAAAAAAGATAAGTAAGACGAATGAAGAAAAACCACATAGTTGAATATCAAAATATTAACCCACTACAGACACGAAAATATTCATTGAATAATGAACTACGTGAGGTGATATACTTTTATTAACATGAATTTCATTGGTAGATGGAATTTGATTAGATGAAGATATTTTACTCACCTTGAGGTGAAAACTGAAATACTAGGGGCATGTTACAACAAAAGTTGATCTCCAAGCAACTGCACCAAAGACAAAGGGAGGAATTTGTCTTAAAAAGGAAGATGGAGGTTAATGAGTAGAGGAGATTGAGCGAGAAGGAAGGCAAGAAAAATGGTGGGATGATGTGCACTGTGAACTGGAAACGTATTCTATGACAAAGAAAAGTCAATTTCACTGTGAAAGAAAGGTAGGATTTGGAGTTTAGTAAGCAACCTAAGAAGTTAGGAACTAATAGAGTTTGGATCGTGAAGGTGGATTTCTCAGGAATGGCTTAGCACCATCCCTCTTAGTACTGTCCTCACAACAGTGAGTGAGGGAGTTCCCATGAGATCTGATTATTTAAAAGTGTGCAGCAGCACCTCCCCTCTCGCTCTCCCTTGCTCCTGCTCCTGCCATGTGAGACCCCTACTCCGTTTTGCCTTCCATCATGCTTGGAAGCTTCCTGAGGCCTCCCCAGAAGCAGAAGTCACTGTGCTTCCTGTACAAACTGCAAAACCATGAGCCAAATAAACCTCTTTTCTTTGTAAGTTTCCCTGTCTCAGGTATGTCCCTGTGTTAGTCTAATGTGAGAACAGACTAACACAGGGACATATAGGAGAAAATAGAACTAGGCAACATGGCATTAGTTTGGACATAATGACCTTCCAGGCTAGTACATTAGCTTGGATGATCCTCACAAGAATAAGATGTAAGGACTATCATTATTCTCCCCATTTAAATGTGGAAATTAAGTAACTTAGCCAAGTATCAGCCAAGTATCTCTATGAGGAAGGGAAACTCCTCCCTCATAGAGAATGGTGAAGAGTAACAAGAAGGCCAAGGACATGACTAAGCCGCCACCAGGTTGGCTTGCTGCCACTTCAGAGGTGTGAAAATAGACAAAGAGACTCAATGGATCACAGCAAGAGAGCACAGCACACAGTGGGAGCATCAGCCTGGTAATTCTGTTTCCCCTGTCCAAAGACTCATGGGGAGGTAATGGGCAGCAACTCACCCAGTGGGTTATCACATGTGGGGAACCTAGGGTTAAAGGCTCAGCACCTTTTATAGCAAGCAGCGAAGGGGCTAGTCCCCTGCCCAAGGAATGAGCTGCAAGGTGATCATGATGTGGGTGCCATGGCCAACTTAATTGATACATGACTAGCTACAGAAACCTCTTCTGAGACATCCTTAGAGTTTCTCTGCCTTCTCTCATAAGGCAACTTTGATGCAGACAGTAAGCTGGAATACACTCTAAGGACCACTTTTCACTCTTGGCCGACATTTTATCTCATTTTCTTCTACAACACATTGGGAAAAACACAACATTAAAAAATAAAATAATTCCTAAACTGCAGAGTTTGTGAGTCCCCTTTGTATACATTGTAACATTCAAGTTTTCTTTACAACAGTGGTTTTCAATTGGGGTTTGGGGGTATTTTTACCCCCGACTCCCTGGGGACTTTTGGCAATGTCTGCAGACGTTTTTGGTTATCACAGTGGATGTTGGGGGAGTGGTACTGGCTTCTAGTGGGTAGAGATCAGAGATGCTATGATGCACAGGGCAGCCCTATGTAAAGAATTTTACAGCCCCAGATGTCAAGAGTGCTGATAATGAGACCAAGAAACCATGCTTCTCAGTTTCCTCATACTATATAAGGAAAACTTAATGAAAACAGGCCCAGAATGGACTGGAATAGAGGAGTCAACTAACAACGGAACAAAAAGATGGGTCTAGCTATTGCAGTAGCAGTAGAGCATCACTAGGTATTTCAATACTTTGTAGATGATAAGAGAATGTAAGAATGAAGAGGATTTCATCTTTATGGTTGGAACAGTTGTTAGCTGATCTACTATTAGTATAGTTGAAGAGAACCAAGCTCATAAAATCTTGTGAGAAGCATAGCTGACCAAAAGCAGACCTGATCCCAGAAGTTATGACTCCAGACCATTGACACTCACACCCAAGTTGAAAGTGTAGCATATTTAGAAGACAGGAGCCTTATAAGTGGAGAGAAGCTGACAGGTAGAGGATGTTTGCTACAGTTCACATTTGGCTGAGGTAATGGAGATAAAAGTATGTTTTTCAAAGTGCTCCATGGCCTTTTCCATCATGGCAAAGTAGTGGAGGCTTAGGGTTTTGTCCATAAGGGTAGTTTAATATTACCTCAAATCTCTGCAAGTCCATAATATTAATACATTTAAAGGTAGATACAGAAATAAAAATGTGCATGGCCCCTCGTCAATGATTCTTTTTATTATAATTTATGATTTTATCCAGATGGCCAATAATAGGATGTAGGATTCCGATATAATTCATGAAAAGAGTGGCAAGAAAGAACTAATAGAGCAGCACATTTTCATGTACAAAAGTAATCAAATTCTCTAAACTGCTTGGTGCTCTGTATTCAGTTTTTAGTGTTGATATTAAGTATCATTTCTTTCTTGGCTAGAATGAGAACAAACTCTTTCACTATTCTCACAAAGACATTCTGAAGTTTCTTGAAAATGGTAGAATCTGACATTATGTATGTGAAAGAGAGAGAAATCTCTAATTCAGGACTAAGTTACACAATGTGAAAGGGAAATTATGGCACACAAATTGGTGTCACCAGGTACCACTGTGCATGTATAATTTTGATTACAGTAATAGATGGATCATACATAAGCACAGAAATGGAAGTTCTAAGAGAGAACTTTAAAAATGCTAGAGCTCAGGCAGGGCATGGTGACTCATGCCTGTAATCCCAGCACTTTGGGAGGCTGAGGCAGGTGGATCATGAGGTCAAGAGATCAAGACCATCCTGGCCAACATGGTGAAACCACATCTCTACTAAAAATACAAAAAACTAGCTGGGCATGGTGGTGCTTGCCTGGAGTCTCAGCTACTCGGGAGGCTGAGGCAGGAGAACTGCTTAAACCCGGGAGGTGGAGGTTGCAGTGAGCCGAGATTGTGCCACTGCACTCCAGCCTGGAGCCTGATGAGAGAGCAAGACTCTGTCTCAAAAAAAAAAAAAAAAAAAAAGTGCTAGAGCTCAAAAACACTGTAACAGAAATGAAGACTGCCTTTAATAGGCTCATCAGGAGACTGGATGTGGCTGAAGAAAGAATCTTGGAACTTGAAGATAGATCAATAGAAACTTCCAGGACTGAAAAGCAAAAAGAAAAAAAGCCTTAAAAAACCCAGAATAGAATATCTGAGAACTGTTAGATAACTACAAAATGTGTGACATATCAAGAGAAGAGAAAAGAATAACGGAAGAAATATTTAAAGCAATAAATATTTGACTAAGAATTATCCTAAACACTTATCAGACACCAGACTGCAGATCCAGGAAGTTCAGAGAGAACATGAAGCAGGAAAAATGCCAAAACGAACAAACAAACAAACAAACAGAAACTGTGACACCTAAGGCATATCATTTTCAAGCTTCAGAAAACTAAAGATAAAGAAAAAGTCCTGAAAGAAGACAGAGGAAAGAAACACCTTACCTATAGAGGAGCAAAGTTAAGAATTACGGCTGACTTTTCCATGGAAACCATGTAAATAAGTGGAATCAAATACTTAACATGGTAAGAGGAAAAAACCTACCAACTTAAAATTCTATGCCCTGTGAAATTATCCTTTAAAAATGAGGGAGAAATAAAGGCTTTCTCCCATCCAAGTACTAACCAGGCCTGACCCTGCTTTGCTTCTGAGATCTGACAGGCTTTCTCATACAAACAAACAAAAAATGAGAGAAATTGTTGCTGGTAGGCCTGCCTCAAAAGAAACATTAAAAGAAGTTCTTTAGTGAGAAGGAGAATAATCAAGGTCAGAAACCTGGATCTACGCAAAGAAAGGCAATGCACCAGAGAATAAGTAAATTAAGGCAAAATAAAATATTTTATTTTTCTTAGCCTTAATTGGTCTAACACATAATAATTTGTTCAAAATAACAGTAGCAATAATGTTTTTTGATTATATGTGATTACATATATAGCTTTGGTAAAAATAAATAATAGGCCAGGCATAGTGGCTCATGCCTGTAATCTCAGTACTTTGGGAAGCCGAGCCAAGAGGATCACCTGAGCCCAGAAGTTCAAGACCAGCTTGCAGAACAGAGCAAAACCTCTTCTCTAATAACAAAATAAAAAATAAATTAGCCTGGCATGGTGGTATGCTCCTGTAGTCCTGGCTACTCTACAGGCTGAGGCAGGAGGATAGCTTGAGCCCAGGAGATCAAGGCTGCATGAGCTATGATTGCACTCTGGCCTGGGTGATAGAGTGAAACCCCATCTCAATAAAATAAAATAAAAATTTTATGGCTTCCAGTTTAAAAAAAATGAGTTATAGCCAGATGCCAAAAGTGTATTTTCTCAAAAAGAGAAAATATGAAATCTTGCATCAATATTAAAATTAAGAATGATACTCAAGATATTGTCAGAATCTGAAATAAATGTCCACTCTCTATAATTACTGTGGAGTTTGTAGTAGTTATTCTTGGGACAGGTGTTGGGCTTCAGATTCTCTCTTTTCTGGGCTCTCACCCCTTTCATACAGGCAGTCTAGCCATCATAGTTCGAGGTTGTATTACGTGACTGTTTCCCTGGCCATGATTAATACTGATCCAGGGTGGCCATTTGTTTTTTATCATCATTCATGGCCCTTTTCGCCACCCATATATTTTTACTTTAATAGTATACAATTGTATAACAGACAAATAATTCCATATTTTTCTTTGTTGCCATATTAGAAAACCCTTCCCCAGAAATGATATATGGTTTTATATACATATTCATCTATAGCTCTTCCAGTATTTATAAATATATTATTTATTATTTAATCCTAAACCCATCTCTATAATGTTGGCTTATTGGTTTGAGACAGCAGTTGCTGAATCAGATGAAGAAAATAAACTTTTATTTTTTGTTGAAAGTGCTTATCAGGAAACACTTAAAAAAACCCATTATAAAATGCAAACCTTGACTGAATCCTCAGTTGGGTAAATAAAAAAGTAATGACACCTGTAAAAACAACCTTGGGGAAATTTGAATATGAAGTAGTTATCCCACTTTTGTGGAATTATTGTTAATTTTTCTTAGGTGTGGTAATAGTACTGTGGTTTAGATGGATAAGTCCTTGTTCTTAGGTGATGCATGCTAAAGTACTTGGAGGTAAAGTGTCACTATGTCTGAAACTTAATTCCAAATGATTCAGCAAACAGAAAATGCAGATATCCAACTCACAGCATATATCCAACATGTATGAAGTAAAAACGGACAAATTTGAGGAAAGATACCGAAAATTGAATAATTATAGTCAGAGACTTTAATGCACGAATTTCAATAATGGGTAGCACAATCAGACAGAGGATTGACAAGGGAATAAAATAATTGAACAATATTATTTGTGTATTGTATAGTTTGTGAAAACTCAACCTAACAGACATCTGTAGAACACTTTACTCAACAACACAATACACATCTTTCTCAAGCACATCTGGATTATTCTCTAGCACAAAACATGTACTAGGCCATAAAACAAGCCAAAACGCATTTAAAAGGATTAACATCCTTTGAATTATAGTCTCTGGCCATGATGGAATGAAATTAGAAATAGAAAACAGAAGGAAATTTGGAAAATTCACAAATACGTGGAAATTAAACAACATGCTCCTAAATCATGAGTGAGTCAAATAAATCTCAAGGAAAACTAGAAAATACTTTGAGATGAATGAACACAAAAATGCAACATGAACACCTTTCTCTCTGAAATGTCACGAGTCACAAAATATTAGAGTTAATCTTTTCTATGACAGAATGTATCACTAACATCACGATTCTTTTACTCAGTATTGATCAACACTTTCTTTGTTCAGTGCCTAGAACCGTGCTTACTTTGACAAAAGAGATCAATAGGCATTGGGGAATCATAGACTACATGATAATGAAGAAGATGATGATTTGACAACTGCTTTTCATTGACTATGTTCTCTTGTTATATTGTATGTTTAAACTTTCTACAATTTAGAGGGTAGATGCATCTTTTTATCCCAGTTATATATTGGGTGAGAATGTGCAATAAAGTAGTTTCACTGAGTTCAGATCTTGGAGAATTCAGAAAATCAAACTGAAGAAGTTAAATCTTGTTTTAAGTATAGTAGGAAAAAAAGGAGTTACTATATATGAAAACGTCATGGTAATCTGTGTATCAAATTATAAAGTTAAACTCTGGACAAATTAGCAAACATTTAGTCCATCTAATCATCTACTGTTAGCTTCTTTTTAATTTAAAGCAAAATCAAAATCAAAACCAAAAACGAACAAATTTATTGCTTATACTATTTCAGCCTCCAGAGGCTTTTACCAGGTCTTTCTTGGGAGTAAGGTTTATCAGCTCTCTCACCACTTTTGAAAGAGTACCCTAGCTTGGGGTTGGACATTTTACTCTGGATATTTGTGTGTTTGCATGCTCTCCTTGTGTTAGAAAATTTTGGGAATAAGTCATAAACTTTATTGAACCCATTATGTCTAAGAAATTCAAAAGCAGCAAGAAGGCTGATTGTATGAAGTGGCATATTAAATGGCTACACATCAGCTGAATGTGTTTTATGTGAGCATGATTCAATGGATTGTCCTTAGTGCTTTGTAATCTTACTTTATTTAAAATGGAGAACCCTCTGTGGGGGTTACAAAGAAGATCTCAAGGCAGCTTTTGGTTCATGTTACTCCTCTGATTACAAGAATTTATTATCAATAGTTAACAGTCTTCTTAATGTATCATTTTCAGATTCAAACAGAATACTTCAAATATGGTTTGATAAATACAGTGTATATACAGTAAAGTTCAGTGAAAGTATTACATCTGATTTAACATGGTATTTCTATCATTTGTCTCTACTAATTTTCAAAAGCTAGATATGTTTTGATTCATTTCAACCTGCTATTAGCTTTTAACCATATGATTTTACATAGATATGACTGACAATACAAGTTATTTTATTTATGTATTTTATTTTAAATAATTGATTGTGTTACACCTGTTTGCAAAAGTTTGAGTACAATTATAACAAAATATGTAGAATTATAAAATCAATAAAATTTTTAAAAAATTGTATTTGGAGTTAAAATACAAAACTTGAAATGTTTAAAAAAACCACACACAACAAAAAACAAAATCTTCAGAGGGAGAAGTTAATAACGATATTGAAGCAGCTACTTGTCTGGGGTATATACCCTGGGGTTCGTAGCAGCCTTCCAGGAAAATTTAGGACATGAACACACATGAGGAGTTTAGAAGCGGAGGTTTAATAGGCAGAAGAGAAAAGAAAGAGAAACTATTCTCTCCGTAGAGAGGGGGTCTCTGAGTGGAAAGGACCAACTGGGTGGTGGATGCACTGAATTTTATAGTCAAATTTGAGGAGGAGGTGTCTGATTTGCATAGGACTCACAGATTGGTTCAATCAGATATGACGTTTGCATAGCGCTCTGAAAAGGCTGGTGCCCCATGCGAATCTTATTTTGCAAAAGGACTTTCCAGTTGATCAGCCATCTGTCTGCTTCTTCCTGTACACGTGGCTGACAAAAAGAAGAGAAGATGGAGCTGCCATCTTAAAAATGTCTAGCCCTTGCAGGGCGTGGTGGCTCAGGCCTGTAATCCCATCACTTTGGGAGGCTGAGGCGGGCAGATCACAAGGTCAAGAGATCAACACCATCCTGGCCAACATGGTGAAACCCCGTCTCTACTGAAAGTACAACATATTAGCCGGGCGTGGTGGTGCGTGCCTGTAGTCCCAGCTACTCGGGAGGCTGAGGCAGGAGAATTGCTTGAAACTGGAAAACGAAAGTTGCAGTGAGCCGGTATCGCGCCACCGCACTTCAGCCTAGTAATAGAGGGAGATTCTGGTTCAATTAAAAAAAAAAAAAAAAAAAGTCTAGTCCTTAGTTTCTGCCAGCATTCACCTGTGCAAATTCCCAGCTTGCTTGTCCATGTCTGCAGCTGAACTTTATAGGATGTTCTTTGTTAGACGATAATTTGAGGCTTTTATTAAAAAGAAAAGCCTTACTGAGGACTTCCATACCCTCATTATCTAAATGATTTCTTCTTAACTTCTGTATCAAAATTAGGGGACTTACCACATAGCTTATTATGAGCTTCCTGGTGCTCAAAACAAACGGCAACTCTAGAAGAGTGACATCTATCATCTTTTTATGTTTGTGATCTGAACTTAGACCTTCACTTTTATTTCTGTTGAACTGTATATTCTTGATTCAGCTGAGAATTCAAGGAGACCTGAATATACGAAAATATTCTCTATGCCCAGCTGATTCTATCAAAATATAGAAAGATATTGCATGTGAATATTACATCAAGCTAATCCTTGATCACCTTAGAAGGAAGAGGTCAAGGCCTTGACAGGAGACACAGCACAGGAGAGTTTAGTTTTGATACTGGGCAAAGATAAGGCAGTCTGGGAGGCTAAGTCCTAGGAGCAGGGAAGGAGTGTTACACATCATATATTATTGATCATTCGTTTACTCAGTACTGATCAACATCCTTTCTTTCTCCAGTGCCTAGAATTGCATTTACTTTGACAAAAGAAATCAATAGGCACCGGGGAATGATAGGCAAAAGAGGTCAATAGGCACTGGGGAATAAACACGTGATAATGAAGATGATGATGATGATGGCTGTGGTGATTATGACAGCTGCTTTTCACTGACTATGTCCTCTTGTTACACTGTGTGTTTAATGTATCTTGCTTGCACAGGTAGCAGGAAGACAGCAAAAAACACAGAAGGGAATAGCAGGTTATGTGAAAGAAACTTTAATATTCAGATGGCCCATTATTGCACTCTGATTTTTCACTTGGTTTAAATTGCTACTGAGAAAAAAACAAAAGATGGGTTGAATCTATTGGCTTGGATGGTTATGAATATTTCCTCACCGAATCCACTTTGAAAGCTGAATTGCCTAGTTCTATTAATGTTATGGAGACTCAGAACAAACACTATCTGATGTTTTCTCTTTTAAGCTTCTGAGATATATTCTTAACCCAGCTATGTCACCACTATTTCTTAATCACCAGGCGTTATGAAGTTGATGTAAATTTTGTCTTGCAACTCAGTCATTACCCTCATGGCTGGTGGTGACAGATGTCATTAGTTTAATGATTATGGTTCTCCATTAACAAGCATAGTTGTCTATGATGATTACCTACTGAGGCTGGATGTTTCATTGCTTAATACATTAAATTAGGCAAAATATCATGGCTGAACACACAATATCACCCATTATTTTTGAAGATGAGTAAATCAAATGTTTCCCAATAAAACAACAATGTAGGCCTTTTGGACTTTTAACTTTTCAAAGAAATCTTAAACAGCGGCATAAGATGGAATTCTCCTAAGCTCAGCTGTTGGCTGTTATGACCAAATGAAAGATGCCCTGGCATCCACCATGTTTTATCATGGAGGCAGTTTTACAACCATGATGCATTATGTCTGTGGCTTCAGAGTATGGAATCATGTTTCCAGGTCCAGCTTAACTACTGCCCATTTACATTCTAAAACCATTTCAAGAGGTGATCTTTATTTCTATTGTCCTGCTAAAATTTTTCCCCGAATAACTACGTTTGCAATTTGTTATATTTTAAAATTTATAAATCCCTTTAAAAAAAACTGTATCATTCAATTTTCATAAAAAAATCATAAGGCAATTATCTTATTCCCTTCTGTATCTTTCTTGGGAATTTGTCAGTCTTTTCCTCATGTCATTTACTAGATGCTTGCTGGATGTTCCCTACATGAAAAATAGCTCCTGATACTAACAATTCCTGTCATGTGCAAATTATATCCCTACACAGCCTAGGACTAATTTTTCCCATTATTTTTTAATTTTTCAACCTTCGGAATTATAGACTGATTTCTACTCCTCATGTGTGATAAGAAGTTGAAGTGAGATAGACTGTTATGCTTGTTTATTGAAAAGGAATGACTGCAAAAATTTATTGGTACCAATTTCAAATATCTACATAGACCCAGAGCTCAAGTGTGCTAAAATTAAATTACCTTTATTAGAATATTCACCAGGATGCAATGTACCTTTTAAATTCATTTATTCACAGATTTATTTAAAAATTTGCTCACTTGTTCATTCACTATTCGTTTAACAAGAATTTACTGAATTTCTACCATGTACCAAACATTGTAGAAGTATGGAGTTAAATAAGATCTGTACACATTTTAAAAAGTTTTAGCTCCTCTGGGTTAATCACAGCCTGTGAGAGGAAGCTGTTATATGGACTGAAAACTATAATATATTGTGACATGTACTATCATAGAGATTAGTCAGTGACTGTGAATACACAGACCACAAAAAATTAATTATGCATGAGAACTATAAAGAAAGATTTCAAAAAAGTGGTGTCATTTATTTTGAATGTTGGTGAATGAGTGAGAGTTTCTTAGAATTCTGAAGAATATCATGTTCAGGAAAATAAGTAAAAAATATAGAAGTTCAGAGACATGACACATCTAAGAGAGAGAAAAGGCTCCAAGTATAGCTTAGAAAGGAGGCTGGCACCAGATAAGTAAGCATCTTACAAGCTGTATGAGACATCTTAAAGGTAATTCCATAAACCCTTCATCTTTAAAGCAGACTACTTGACCTAAAAATGTTTTGTTCCACACAAGTTCATTGATTATCTAGGTACAAAGTATTAAAGTGTTGTAGAGCTTTAAGAAGATATATGTGTGAGGAATATATAGACATACACATATATATACTATATACATATGTATTATATAATATATATAATGTTAAGTAAATATTACATATAATATTTACTTATGTAATATAATACCACATAAATATATATATGTAAATTATAGAAAGATATATATAGTTTTACATACTTATATATTTTATATATATTATATATTTCTATATGTTATTTAATATATATATTATAAAACACATTATATGTATTATAGTATGATATATATTTGTATGTAATTATTATTTACATATATTTATTTTTGTATATTTATATATTTATGTAATATATGTAATATACACACATGTATCTTCTTAAAAGTATACGTATTATACTTTATCTTAATATAAAATATTTTATGTATGTGTATGTGTGTGTTTATAGCTATACACACACACACACATATAAAATATTCAACTGTGACAAGCCTTTTCAATAGTTTTCTAACTAGTAAAATTTTTGAAAAAGAAAGCCAAAGTAGGCCACTTTATGGTAAAGAAGATGCTTTAAAAGTAAAAGAAAAATAACTTTTTCAACATGGAAAAGACAAAAATAATTGAAAATATTTATTGTTATTTGACTTTTGCCTCTGAAAATGATATAGATATATAAACTATACATTCTTCCAGAGTTTTCCTCACAAACACTTTTGGAATGTAATTGTTAATCTGTGTAAAAATAGAAATTGTAAACTTTCCATTAGTTTTCAAGAACAAGAGTTTGTAAAATAATAAGGTAGATTTGCTTGTTGAATCCCTACTTTAATACAAATCTTTACATAATAGGTGCTAAGATTACAAAATGCAGTTAATGACATGAACCAATGACTCAGTTTTTCAATTTGATTAATATTTAATGAGAGGTTCATTTTCAAATCCATAGATAATAAAATCAAATATCATAATATATTAGACTTAGAAACATACCTTCAATTCAAAGTTATCTGAGGAGTTACATGAAAAATTTCTGGAATTAAGTAACCATATTCAATCATATAGTTCTAGTATGTAGATGAATCATATTCTATTTTTATTTTTAACCACTTCATTAAGATTTAATTTACATGCCATAAAATTCACCCCCTACAGGTGTGTAGTTTAGTGGTTTTTAGCATATTCAGTGCTGTACAACCATCACCACTAATTTTATTTTATTTCTTTTATTAATTTTAATTTTTTAAAAATATATTTTTGTAGTACATAGTAGGTGTATATGTTAATGAGTTACATGAGAATTTTTTTAAGAAGGCATGCAATGTGAAATAAGCACATCATGGAGAATGGGGTATCCATCCCCTCAAACATTTATCTTTTGAGTTACAAACAATCCAATTACACTTAAGTTATTTTAAAATGTACAATTAAGTTGTTATTGACTATAGTCACCCTACTGTGCTATGAAAAAGTAGGTCTTATTTGTTCTTTGTAATTTTGTTTTGTACTCATTAATCATTTCTACCAGCCTACTCAGCCCTCCCACTACACTTCCCTGCCTCTGATAATTATCCTTCTACTCTATATCCATGAGTTCAATTGTTTTGATTTTAAGTCTCACAAGTAAGTGAGAACATGTGCTGTTTGTCTTTCTATGCCTGGCTTCTTTCACTTAACATAATGATCTCCATTTCCATTCATTTTGTTGCAAATGACTGGATCTCACTCTTTTTTTATGGCTGAATAGTACTCCGTTGTGTGTATATACCACTTTTCTTCTTTCATTCATCTGTTAATGAACACTCTGATTGCTTTCAAATCTTAGCTATTATAAACAGTGCTGCATATAATATAGGAGTTCAGATATCTCTTCAATATACTGATTTCCTTTCATCTGGGTATATGTCCAATAGTGGGATTGTTGGATTGTATGGTAGCTCAAGTTTTAGATTTTTGAGGAACCATCAAACTGTCCTCCATAGTGGTCGTACTAATGTACGTTTCCACCAACAGTGTATGAAAGTGCCCTTCTCCATACCCTTGCCACAATGTGTTATTGCCTGTCTTTGCATATAAGCCATTTTAACTGGGTGAGATGATATCTCATTGTAGTTTTGATCTGCATTTCTCTGATAATCCATGATGTTGAGCACCTTTTTGTATGCCTGTTTGAAAAGCAAAACACATGATGGCAAATGGCTTTGTAATCTCTATCTCCATCTTCACATTTCCTCCTCAAGGCAAACATAACCACAGTCTTGTATGAAGATTCATGCCATAATATTTAACTTTTCTCTAGTGACACACTTCCCTATAGGTGTTACATGACAACATGTAGAAGTAACAAAAATTTTCTTTACCGAAAATTTCTTTGCAATAATCTTGGAAAAGAGCTGTAGCTCCCCCTACCCATATCCTACCACTGCAAGTCATTTCTTGCTTCCTTTTTGCTCTGGCTTATAATGCTGGAGAGATCCTTGGGCTCATAGACAATGTATCTGCAAATTTGATTAGTTCTTCCTTCAAAATATATCTCAAACCATGGCACTTCACAGACCTCCCTTGCTGCCACTCCCTCTAAGTTGGTATCTTCTCCTACTAGAGTTGCATGATAGAGGTGTCTCTTCTATGCTTGAGTCTTCTCACATTGAAAAAATAACCCATTAAACACATGAATTTCATTTCTTCTCTTCTGAAAATACCCCAGTGGGTTCTTAATGAGTTAGCATAAAATCCCAATCCCTCATCATGAGCTTACAAAGACCCTGCTTGCTTCAGCCTTTGACTAACTCTGATTGCATTTCCTATTACTCCCTTCTGGCTTCTTCCTCTCTTGTCTCAGTGGCTTCTTTGCTTTACTTGAAATGAATCAACAATGACTCTGCCTCAGCACATTTGAGTTTTTCTTTACTCTAAGATCCTTTCTTCAAATATTGACATAGAGAGCATTTTTTCCACATATTAACATAATTGCTTTACTTTAAGAATGTTTCTGTTAAAATATTATCTCCTGATGCCTTACCTTACCATCCTTTCAGAAATCAACCTCTTCATTCTTTGTCATATTACCTCATTTTAATTTTCATCAGAAAATCTATCTCAGATAGATCTCATAAATACATTTGCTTATCTGTTAACTGTAATTCCCACTGACTAGAGTATAAAATCCCTGGGGGACAGATTGGTTCTGTCTTGCTCACTACAGGATTTCCAGCACCTATTAGAGTATAAACACATGGTACTACATTCAAAAAGGTATTGAATGAAAACATGAGTCTATTTAATCTAGAGACTTCCAGGACTTTCAAAGTAACTTTCTCTATGCTTCATGTTTTCTTTCTTAAGATTTTAACTAATAATTCAACAGAACAAGTTTTTTGTTAAAATATTCATTTTTTAAATCTGCCTTTTAATGTTGGGCTTCTGTGAAAAAGTGTTCCACATAATTTCATTTTTATAAAGTATTCTGCTGAAAAAATAAGTATCACTCCCATATATAATCCTCTCAGTAACAATTTATTTCCTTGTTCTAGAATTGTACTATGTGCCTCTTTTATTGATCATGATATTAGACCTCAGAAGCTTTAAGTAATTTGTCCAAATTACATAGATCTTAAATGCTATGGAACAAATTGGAGTCATTTTTGCTTCACTGTAGAGCTCATAGTTTTCCCAATTATTTTAGAGTTTTAGGTCCTCATTGTATTGAATGTGTGTGTATTGAATGTAAGATGTGATACAGGACCAGAGATGAATTAAGTATGTTGATATACTGAGATGATACCATTATTTTCAAATAATTTCTCAAAGAGCTATGTTTAAATTGTTGAAGTAGAGGGACATGAAAAAAATATTGATGAATGTTGTGTAAGAGGCTCTATTTCATATCAACAGGCATCACATCATATAGTCTGGAAGGAAGAATGGTCATTGGATACATGGATTTCTTTCCTGAAACTTGAGCACTCTGGATATGTCACTCTATATGCCATGCCAAGAGCATTACTCTGTAAACAGTTAAGAGAATGGGATATCCATGATCTTGTTGCCAGAGGAGACTCAACAGCACTAGTTGATCCTGGCTGATGTTCCCACAACATTATTTTATGAGCAGAAAGATGGGGAAGTGAGAAATGATACATGGTGATAGGCAGTGCTACATCTTGTTTGATCGGATATTGCTATGTTTTACCTTAAATAATGGATGTGGGAATATTTCCAGCCGGTAAAAAGAACAAAAAAAAATGATACATACCCATAAAACAAAATTCAAATCCCTTAATGTAAAAGTTGTATATGAAATTAAACTGTAGACAACAGATAAAAGCCAACAATACCACTGTGTATTATCACAGAACTGCTTAATTGCATAAAGATAACATCAGGAAAAATAAATTTGAGAAAGTGCAATTAAGACTAACTTTAAACAAATTGAATTTTATTTCCTTGTTCTAATTAAAAAGAAGCAAATAAAAAATAAGCAGCTGTTGCGATTACTTGGCTTCAGTTAAAAAATGTATATTCGGGCTTCTTTTCTTTCATTTATACTTGACATATTTACCTTTCAAGGGAAGCTGACCAAATGTGGAGAGTCGGAGCCATTCTGTAGAGTGTCAGCAAAGTCTATTAGTAATTAAGACACCGAACACAAATTAGTAAACTTTGAAGCTCAGCCAAGATCTGAATATGAGAAAAAAAATGCAATTTTAAGCGAAACCATGAAACTTTATTGTGAAATATAAATATTTTAACTCTCATTAAGGACCTTAGAAAAAAAGAAACCTCCAAATAATTTGTTCTGACATTCTTTTTAGAGTCTTTAAGTATTATTTTGTTTCTCAGATATGCATTTTTTGTTTGAATGTTCTTTTTATGGGATATAAAATAAAAGCTTTACACAACTTAAATCACAATTGTGCTCACATTTAATCCTGCAGGGATAGGTTGAGGGTAACGTCTTGTGTCCTCTGGGTCTTGCCAGACTGGAAACATTGGGAACTCCAAGGTTAGATACACCCACATATGAATGATGATATTAGTAGAAACATTCAATTATAAGTAGTTTACTTGTTTGTCTAAGAGAAATACTAGTGAGATAGCACAATTGGGCATCTAAGAAGGTAGAGATCACTGTCCAGTATATATGATGGTGGGATTCTTGGCTTTGGCAGAGAATTGATAAGAGCAAGGTGAGAAATGGATGGAAGGAGTATGGGAGGGAGAGAGAGAGACAGAAAGAAAAAAGTGTCACACAGAATCTTGTTCACAAGATCAAGGGGTCCTAGACTAATAAACATGCTTTTTGCATCACAACTGACATAGTGAGGAATTATCTAAGCATCTGTATTCTTTGAATCTAAATGTAGTAGTTGCCAAAGTTTGGTGCATATAGGAGTCTAAATTCTTTAAAAAATTCTAATGCTTGACTTCTACTTCCAGATATTCTGATGTAATTGGCGCGGAATAAGGCACAGGCATTGGAGTTCTGCAAGCTGCCCAGAAGGGTCTAATATGCAGTAAAGTTTGTAAAAACATAGGCTGAAAGTCAGGATTCACTCCAAAGATTCAATGCAGGGTTGACAGATAGAGGGGAGAGAAGTAATTCTACCTATAGGGGGAAGATATTTTGATGGAGGAAATGTACAAGTCCCTAGTATCAATTGAGAGTCAGAAATAAGAATGGGAGCAACCCCTATTAAGTATTAGGTAATATGTATGCAATACAGCTTCAGTAGTTAACACAGGATGGTATTAGTCATGAACAGATAAATATCAACAGAAAAACTAGAGTTCAATATAGATCCAGATGTATGGAAATTTAGTACTTATTAAAGAAAATAACACAAATCAATGGTGAAATAAAATATAATTCATGAAATTGTGTTGGGACTATCAATTAGTCATCAAGAAGGGTCACAGTCGCAGTGCCTCTGGAAGCCTCTATTTCCAGGAAATTGAGGGGAATATTTTAGAACAATGGGTTTAATGATCACAAGCAATTTAGGCAAGGTGATAGTTCTGATAGGTAAGGTGAGGTGCAATCATTTTTCTTCTATTTTATATCCAGTAACTTCTCTAAAATTATAGAGGGTATCTTATTTACATTAGTGCATCCCCAGATGCAACTACAATTTGAGCCACTTAATTTTTTTAATTTTTAATTTTTGTAGGTACATAATAGGTATATATATTTATGAGGTACATGAGATATTTTAATATAGACATATGTTGCCTAATAATCATATTATGGAAAATGGTTATCTATCCCCTTAACCATTTATCTTTTGGGTTATAACAATTCAATATACTTTGTTAGTTTTTTTTTTTAGCGTACTATTAAATTATTTTGACTATAGCCACCTTGCTGTGTAATCAAATACTACTACTTATTCATTCATTATAACTACTTTTGTGTCCATTGACCTCACCTCCCACATACTCGCCACTATTCTTCCCAGCCTCTGGTAACCATATCTCCACTCCCTATCTCTGTGAATTCAATTGTCTTGATTTTTAGATCCCATAAATAAGTGAGAACATTCAATGTTTGTCTTTCTATGCCTGGTTTACTTCACTTAACATAATGATCTCCAGTTTCCATCCATGTTGCTGCAAATAAAAAGATCCCATTTTTTTATGGTTGAATAGTACTCCATTGTGTATATATTCCACATTTTCTTTATCAATTCATCTGTTGCTAGACACTTAGGTTGCTTCCAAATCGTGGCTATTGTGAATTGTGCTTCAATAAACATGGGAGTACAGACATCTCTTTGATATATTGGTTTTCTTTCTTTGGGGCATATATCCAGTAGTGGAATTTCTGGATCATATGATAGCTCTATTTTTAGTTTTTTGAAGAACTTCCAAGCTGTTCTTCATAGTGGATATACTAATTTACATTCCCACCAACAATGTACAATGGTTCCCTTTTCTTCACATTTTGCCACCATATTTCATTGATTGACTTTTATGTAAAAACTATTTTAACTGGGGTGAGATGATACCTCATTGTAGTTTTGATTTGTGTTTCTGTGATGATCAATGATGTTGAGCACCTTGTCATAGGCTTGTTTGCCATTTTCATGTCTTCTTTTGAGAAATGTCTGTTCATATCTTTTGTCCATTTTTTTAATCGAATTATTATATTTTCCCTATAGAGTTGCTTGAGTTCCCTGTACATTCTGGCTGTTAATCCGTTGTCAAATGGGTAGTTTGCAAGTATTTTCTACAATTTTGTGGACTGTCTCTTCACTTCATTATGTCTTTTGCTGTGTAGAAGCATTTTAACTTGATATAATCCTGTCTGTCAATGCTTATTTTAGTTGCCTGTGGTTGTGGGGTATGACTCAAGAAATTTGTGACAAGACCATGTCCAGGAGTTTCCCAATATTTCTTTTAGTAACTTAATAGTTTGTGGTCTTAGATTTAAGTATTTGATCCACTTTGACTTAAATTTTTATAATGACAAGAGATAGGGGTCTAGTGTCATTCTTATGCAAATGGATGTCCAGTTTTCCCAGTGCCATTTATTGAAAACTGTTTCCCCCAGTATATGTTCTTGACACCATTGTCAAAAATGAGCCCACGGTAGATGTGTGGATTGTTTCTCGTTCTCTATTCTATTCCATTGGTCGATGAGTCTGTTTTTATGCCAGTAACATGCTGTTTGTTTACCATAGCTCTTTTTGCTTAGGATGGCTTCAGCTATTCTGGGTCTTTTGTGATTCCATATAAATTTTCGGATTATTTTTTATATTTCTGTGAAGAATGTCAATGGTATTTTGATAGAGATTGCATTAAATCTGTAGATTGCTTTGGGGAGTGTGAACA
This sequence comes from Saguinus oedipus, assembly GCA_031835075.1. NCBI lineage: Eukaryota > Metazoa > Chordata > Mammalia > Primates > Cebidae > Saguinus > Saguinus oedipus. The sequence continues at coordinate 93,791,223 of CM063183.1, read as the reverse complement.
TTTTAACAATATTGATTTTTTTCAGTCCATGAACATAAAATATCTTTCCATTTTTTGGTATCTTTAATTTCTTTCATCAGTGTAGCATAGTTTTCATTATAGAGATCTATCACTTCTTTGGTTAAGTTCCTTCTTACACATTTAATTTTTATTTGTGGCTACTATAAATGAGATTACTTTCTTGATTCCTTTTTCAGATTATTCACTGTTGACATACAGAAATGCAACTATTTATATGTTGTGCAACTATACTGAATATGTTTATATATTCAAATAGTTTTTTTGGTATAATCTTTAGGTTTTTCTAAATATAAGATTATATTATCTGCAAACAAGAATGATTTGACTTCTTTCTTTCCAGATTGAATAACCTTTTTTTTTTCTCTTGTCTAATTACTCTAGCCAGGACTTCCAGAACCATATTGAATAACAATGTAGAAAGTGAACATGCTTGTTGTGTTCCAGATTTTACAGAAAAGGTTTTTAGTTTTTCCTCATTCAGCACGATACTAGCTATGGGTCATGTATGGCTTTTAGAATGTTGATGTATGTTTCTTGTATACCCGATTTTTCTCTGGGCATATTTATCATGAATGAATGTTGAATTTTATCAAATGCTTTTTTAGCATCAATTGAAATGATCATGTGGTTTTGGTCCTTCATTCTGTTCATATGATGTATCATATTTGTTGATTTACATATGTCAAACTATCCTTGCATCCCAGCAATAAATCCCACTTGATATGATGAATGATCTTTCTAATGTATTCTTGAATTTGGTTCACCAGCAGTTTGTGAAAAATGTTCATGCCAATATTCATCAGAGATACTGGCTCATCGTTTTCTTTTATTGATGTGTCTTTGTTTGGTTTTGGTATCAGGGTAATATAATATGGGTCTCGTAGAATTAGTGTGGAAGTTTTCCCTCCTATGTTTCAGAGCACTTTGAATAGGATTCGTATTCTTTCTTCTTTAAATGTTTGGTAGAATTCAGCGGTGAAGCCATCAGGCCCCAGACTTTTCTTTACTGGGAGAATTTGTATCACAGCTTCTGTCTTGTTACTTATTATTTGTCTGTCTAGGTTTTGGATTTCTTCATGGTTCAATATTGATAGGTGTATTTGTCTAGGAATTTGTCCATTTCATCTATATTTTCTAATTTATTGGAAATAGTTACTTACTCATAATAGCCACTGATGACCTTTTAAATTTCTGTAGTATCAGTTGTAAAATCTCCTTTTTTGTCTCCTATTTTATTTAGATTCTTCTTCTTTTTTTACTTTGTTAGTCTTGCTAAACTTTGATTAGCTTTTTTATCTTTTCAAACAACCAATTTTTAACTTGATATTTTCTATTGCTTTCTTCATTTCAAATTTACTATTTCTGGTCAGGCATGGTGGCTCCTGTCTGTAATCCCAGCACTTTGGGAGGCCAAGGTGGGTGGATCACCTGAGGTCAGGAGTTCAAGACCAGCCTGGCCAATATGGTGAAACCCCATCTCTCCTAAAAATACAAAAGTCAGCCAGGCATGGTGGCAGGAACCTGTAACCCCAGCTACTCAGGAGGCTTAATCAAAAGAATTGCTTGAACCAGGGAGGCAGAGGTTCAGTGAGCCAAGATCGTGCCACTGCACTCCAGCCTGGGTGACAGAACAGGACTCTGACTCAAAATACAAAACAAAACAAAACAAAACAAAACAAATTCACTTATTTCTGTTCTAAGCTTCATTATTTGTTTTCTTCGACTAATTTTGGATTCAGTTGCTTTTGCTTTTCTAATTTTGTAACATCAATCATTAGTTTATTTGCAGTTTTTCTTCTTTTTTGATGTAGGCTCTTATAGCTATAAAACTTCCCTCTTAGTACTGCTTTTGCTGTATTTCATAGGTTTTACTATGTTGTGCTTCCATTATAATTTGTTTTAATAAATTATTCAATCTCCTTCTTACTTTCTTCATTGATGCACTTATTATTATTTAGGAGCATTTTGTTTATTTTCTGTGTATTCATATGGTTTTCAAAATTCCTCTTTGTGCTGACTTATCCTATTGTGGTGAGAGAATATGCCTGATATTATTTCAATTTTTTTAAATGTTTAATAACTTGTTTTTGTGAACCAACATACGATCTATCCTTAAGAATGATCCATGTGCTGAAAAGAATGTGTCTACTGTAGTGTTTGGATGAAATGTTGTTCTATATATATCCATTATGTCCATTTGATCCATAGTGCAAATTATGGGAGCTCTTCCCTCTGGGAGATCTTTCCAATCCTGAAAGTAGTGTGTTGACATCTCATCTATTATTGTATTGGAGTCTATCTCTTTCTTTAGCTCTGATAATATTGGCTTTGTATGTTCAGGTGCTTCAGTATTGGGTGCATATATATTTACAATCATTATATCCTGCTGCTGGATTGACTCCTTTATCATTATATAATGATCTTCTGTGTCTCTTTTTATAGATTTGTCTTGAAATCTGTTTTGTCTGATGTAAGTGAAGCTACTCCTGTTCTTTTCTAGTTTCCGTTTGCATGAAATATCTTTTTTCCATACTTTTATTTTCAGTCTGTATCTTTATAGGCGAAATGTGTTTCTTATAGACAACAGACCATTGGGTCTTGTTATCCATTCAGCTTCTGTATGTCTTTTATTGTAGAGTTTTCATCCAACTGACATTCAATTTTATCATTGGTAAGTAAGGACATATTCCTGCCATTTTGTTATTTGTTTTACAGTTGTTTGGAGGTCTTCTCTTCCTTCTTTCCTTCCTTCCTGTCTTCCTTTTAGTAAAGGTGATTTTCTCTGTTGGTATGTTTTAATTTCTTGCTTTTAATTTTATTTGTAGCTATTGTATTATTCTTATTATTTGAAGTTACCATGAGGTTTGCAAATAGTATTCTATAACCCATTACTTTAAACTGAGGACAACTTAACACTGACTGCATAAACAAACATGGAGAAAGAAACTCATAAAAATACTATACTTTAACTTCATCCTCCTACTTTTTTCTGTTTCTCTTTATGTCTTATAGTACTATATCTTGAAAAATTTTCATAGTTATTATTTTGGATTGGTTCATTATTTGTTCTTTCTAATTAAGAATAGTTTATACAACATAATTACAGTGTTACAATATTTTGTGTTTTTCTGTGTGCTTACTATTACCACTGAATTTTCTACCTTGAGATGACTTCTTTCTGCTCATTAAAATTCTTCTCTTTCAGATGGAAGTACTTCCTTTAGCATTTCTTGTACAGCAGGTCTAATGTTAATGAAATCGCTTAGCTTTTGTTTGTCTCCAAAGGTGTTTATTTCTCTTCCATGCTTGAAGGATGTTTGGCCAGATATATTATTGTAGGGCAAAAGGTTTTTTATCTATCAGTAATTTAAATATGTCATGTCCTGGCTTCTAAGCTTTCCACTGAAAAGTCTGCTGCCAGACGTATTGGAGCTTCTTTGTATGTTTTTATTTATTTTCTCTTGCTGCTTTTGGGATTCTTTATTGTTAACCTTTGGGAGTTTGATTACAAGATGCCCTGAGATAGTCTTTGGGTTACATCTGCTTGGTGTTCTATAACCTTCCTGTACTTGAATGTTGATATCTTTCTCTAGGTTTGAGAAGTTCTGTGAACATCCCTTCGAATAAGCTTTCTATCCCTAGGTCTGGGCTGGGGACCCCAATGGCCTGCTTGTTGCTCTGTCCCAATGTGGTTGAGATGGTACCTAAGGGTAGAAGATAAAGTCTCCTTTACTTTTCCCTCTGCTTTGCTCAAACAGAAGGAGTCTTTCACCATAGGAAACGCATTTGGGAATGCACTGGGTCACACCTGTGGGCAGCTCATCACGGAGCCCATAGTGTGCTGCTTTGATAACACTGCTGGTTATTCAGGGCCAAAGGGCTCTTTAGTCAGCAGGTGATGAATCCTGATAGGCATGTGTCCTTCCCTTCAGGCAGTGGATTCCCTTCTGTACCAGGGTGTGTCTAGAAATATCATCCATAAGCCAGGGCCTAGAATGGGAGCCCCCTGACTCTGCCTAGTGCCCTGTTTTCTGTGACAGAGCTGATATCCAAGATGCAAGACAGAGTCCTCTTTACTTTTAGCTCCCTTCTCCTTAAACAAAAGCAGTAAGTCACCTTCATTGCAGTGAGCTGCACCACCTGGGTTTCGGGGAGGGGTGGCACAAGCACTCCCTTAACCACCCCAGTTGGTATCTCCATAGGTCAGATACCACTTAGGAGTTGCCCAGGAATTTGCAGTTTTTATGTGTTAGACTACCTTTCAATTTTACCACAACTCCAGGGCACTTTAACCCTTAAGGGTGAAGTCTGTCGAGAAACTGAAGTTCTCATTGCTAGAATGGATGATTTTCCTCTGGTTAGGCCTGGTGCAAATGCTCGCTCCATGTGTGGGTGCTGGCTGAGCTCAGCACACTTTGCATTTTATTGTGACAGGGCAGCACTGAGTTCAATATAAAGTTCCCCAGTCACTGTGCTCTCCAACCCACAATGGCACAGGCTCTCCATGCCCAATGGCTGCTGCAGGGGAATGGAGGAGGGGTGCTGTGGGTTATCAAAGAGTTTCTCTCTCTGACCCTCTTCAATGCCTCTTCAGCAATATAAAGTTAAAATCATGTACTATGATTGCTCACCTGATTTTTGGTTCTTGCGACATGCTTTTCTGTGTGCAGATAGTTGTTAAAATTTGATGTTCCTGTGGAAGAATGAACAATGCTGGCTTCTATTTTGTTATTTTGCTCCCTGAGCCCCTGTATTGTTTATGACCATAAAGGTTTACCAGTTGGTAGATTTCGGCAGCTTTTAAAGTTAATTCAGAACCTATACTATGGAGGCACGAAAGTCATCTTTTTGTTGCAAAATTATTTTAGTGAATTTCAGATTTCCAATTGGGTCAATTTGTGGCCATTGATTTTGGTTTTCTATTTCCTCCTCCAGTATGGGATTTCTTCCTCTCTCACTGTCTTCCTCTCTGTTTTTCTATATACTTTTGTGGGGTGGCAGGGTCTCTACTCAACTCATATTTAGAAGATTTATTTTCTCCAGATAATCTCTAATCATTGTCATCAGCATTAGGGGCCTCCTGCATTAAAGTGGTTGTTGAATTAGTCCCCTAACTGTGCCATAAATATACTGTAGGCAATTTTACTTATAACTTGGAGATCTACATCTATTTGAATGGCAGAGGCACATGCAGTAATATCAGTGGTAAAGACATTTTATAATGTTTTCTTGTGCCATCTGCATTTAGGACTATGGATTTTGGCATGCCATGTAGTAACAGCTCCTCTTCTGCCCAAGTGAACCCACATATTTTATAGGGCATCAGTCTTTCCCCTGAGGACGCTCTAGAATGGAAGCCAATGCCTGGTTAGGACACAAACAAAGGTCAAAGGATATAAGTCATTCTCCTCAGTGTGAATTTCTGTCATGGTGTATGTTGAAATTGAGACACAATAGGTCCAAGCTGAGGCTGAGACACACAACCCAAGGCCACTCAATTTCATATGACTCATAACAAAGACTGGGTAGAGCTCAGCGAATACAGCACTGTGCAGCACAGCTGAAGGCACAAACTTGCCTGAAGGCAGCAACACAGCTCAAAGAGCTTGCTAGCCAGCATGCAGTTGATCAAAAGGATTGCTCCACTGGCAGGCAGCAGAGTCAGTTATCAAGCCAAAGCAAGAGAAGGAAGACCCCTGCTAGGGGTGGATATCATCTAGGCATCCTGTTGACAGCACCATTGTTTTAGAGATTCCACAAAAAGAAGACTGCCCCTGTCAACACTCAAAGTTGAGAAAGCTTATTACTCACATAAGGGAATTTCAGGGAGAGTGAGGTGGCACAAACAGACATAGATTGGCTTGAGGGATGCAAACTGAGTGAATCAGGCATTATAGTGGATAGAAGTTGTCATGAGCTGGAATTTCGAAAGGTTTGAATTTCCAGCAGGCACCAATGGAGGAGACATGTGTGGGATTTCTTAGCCTATCTATTTAATAGATGTCAAACCAAAGGAAAAAGAGGCTTAAAAGAAGTCGGCAGTCAAAAATATGGAGTCAGGCCTTTTTAAAAGTGTTTTTAAAAAAATTTTTATTACAGTTTTTTAAAAAAGTTAAATTTTGAACCTTGAGAAAATATTACATGTTAAAAAACTAAATAAAACTCTCACCCACATTCCCTCCCAAAATTGAAAACAAGAAGTCACTATAGGTGATTGAAACTATTATTTTCCATTCATAATTCTTTTGTATCTAAATTATTTCTCTATGCATTCTTTGCTCTGGAGTCTCTTCTCTTGTTAAAAATAGGATCCAAGAGGAGCATAAACAATTATTCACAAAAAAAGAAAACTTAGAAATTCTTTCCTCCATTACCTTTCTGAAACAGGTTTTCAAACTAATTCTACAGATTTAGTCTAAATGCCCAAAGTGGGATTTAGAATTAGTCTTTTCATAAATAATTGTTTTTGATTGTTAGTTTGTTTTGGGAGTATCTGAAACTAATCTTTGTCTTCCGCATTATCATAAAGCTATGATTTTCTCATCACCCCTGTCTTGCTTTCACTACATAGGCTTCTGTCGTTTAAAAAAGTTTTTTCTTCTGGGAAAGGAACTGAATTTTAGTCCATTTGGATAGAGTTTTGATTCCTCATCAAAGGCTTGATAATAAAACACAAGCTTATCTTCTCATTCCATGATGGTATTCATGACTAGAAACTGCTCCAAAGATGACATCAACTCTGTCCCATGCCACACCTCAGTGACAGCTGTCTGAAGATTGCTGCTGCCTAGAACCTGTATTGGCTTGGCCAAGTTGAATTTTGCTGTATCACTTTGAGGCCACTTCTGTCTCCAACATGAAGTTCTATTTTTCTCATTGGCTTTGCCTGGATTGTCAACAATCTTCACAGCCAAAGCGTATCAGTTCTATAACTTCTTCTAGTACCTCATTTTCTTCATGTTCCATTCTTTGGTGGTACAGGAAATTCCGATTTGGAGACATTTCTGAGCACATGAGAATATGATCTCTCTGCTTCTCCATCTCCCGTACTCTATCTCTGCTTGCATAACTAAATACTATTCAACACAAATTATTTTGCATTTTCACAAAAAGCTCCTTTTTCTCCAACTAACTCAATCTAGTATAACTTTGTGTACTTATTATACACACAAATTTAAGTGTAGAGACTGTCTTTTAACTTTCTTTTCATATCACTCACTACAATGCCTGAAACAGCAGGCAATAAAACTGGCTTTATAGAGGTCACACGATACAGTTTAGAATTTCTGGGTTATTTGTATGCATATTATATGCTCAAAATTTTGATAGATACTGCCAAATTGCCATTCTAGAAGTTGTACCGATTTACACTATTTTAAACAATAAATATAGATTGTCCATTTATTTCTCTTCTTTGGGTTCACAGTATATAAATCTATAAAATATATTATTTTTTAAAATTTGCATTGTTGATTTTCTAGATAAGGTAAGCATCTTTTCACACGTTAATTGGAACATAATTCTTTGCACATTTCTTTATAGGTTTGTCTTCTCAGTAATTTGGGGGACCTATTTACTGATATGAATTTTAATTGCTTGTCTTATTTCTAAGCAGCACAGATTTTAGAAGTCTTCTCATTAATTTTTAATAACTTAAATTTTGAGTTAATTGTAGATTTACATGTATTTTTGGAAATAACACAGAGTGACTCTGTGTACTTTTTACCCAGTTTTCCTCAATAGTGATATTAGTACAGTATCACAACCAGGATATTGGCATTTGGGATACTGACAATCAAGATACAGAACATTTCTGTCACCACAAGGATACCTTATGTTGCTCTTTAATAGACAAACCTACTTTTCTCCCTCCGCTATTTTCTCTGTAATCCTTAGCAACAACTCATCTGTCCTCCATCTCTATAATTTTGTGATTTCAAGAATGTTAGGTAAATGATATCATGCAGTATGTAATCTTTAGGGATTGGCTTTTTTCATATAGTATAATTACTGAGATTCATTTTTGTTGTTGTACTAATCATCCATTTCTTTTTATGTCTGAGTAGTATTCCATAGTGTAAATATTCCACAGTTTTTTTTAAACCATTTATACACTGGTGGACATCTTGGTTGTCCCCCCCAACCACCAAGATATTTGGGGCTGTTATGTGTAGGACTTTGTGTGAACATAGTTTCTATTTCTATTGTCATTGAAATTTTAAATAAAGATTTATAGAATTGGTGCGGTTTAAACATTTGGTTGAATTCTATTCTTTTGAGCCCAAGATTACTTTTTGGGGGTTGTTTTAAAGTTGCAAATTCTATTTCCTTAATTGTTTTTAGTACTATTCGTATGATTTTTTTTTTTTTTTTGAGACGGAGTTTCACTCTTGTTACCCAGACTGGCATGCAATGATGCAATCTTGGCTCACCGCAACCTCCGCCTCCTGGGTTCAAGCAATTCTCCTGCCTCAGCCTCCTGAGTAGCTGGGACTACAGGCACGTGCTACCATGCCCAGCTAATTTTTTTATTTTTAGTAGAGACGGGGTTTCACCATGTTGACCAGGATGGTCTCGATCTCTTGACCTCGTGATCCACCCGCCTCGGCCTCCCAAAGTGCTGGGATTATAAGCGTGAGCCACCGCACCCGGCCTCATATGATCTTTTTTATCTTGACTAATTTCACATTCTCAAGCTAGCTTATAGTTTGCTTTTAGTGATTATTACATTTTTAGCTGAATTATCCTACTGGTTATATGGATTTATTCCCCTGGTAAGAGAGTTGTCTTGTCTTCTTTCTCCTAGAGATAGTCTTTCTCCCAGATGTAGGATTAATTGATTGCCTTGCAACCTCAGTTTTGTAATAGGTTCCAAAAAGTCACTAAGTTTCAATTTGTCTAGCTTTTTTCTTATAGTAAAGGTAGGAGTGTTACCTTTGCCACTTTCTGTGTTATTAAGCTGCGGTCCTAAAATAGCTTCATTGGATATTAGCACTTTCAGTATATACTGTTATGGCTTTGAGCAATAATAATAAAATGCAATACCTGTGTAGAAAATTTATATTTTAAAAGTTCTTCTACATGTAGCCTTGTTCTTATACTTCCTGTCATATTTGGGAAAAAAAGTGGTGAAGTCATTTACCCAAATTAATCCAGTTAGTCAATGACATAGAAGGAAAGGAAATTAGAACTTCTAAATTCAAGTGTGTTGCTCTTTCCTATGAATGGCCTGTCCTTTGTTCACCATCTCTTCCTCCCTGGTACCCTTTTTCTCCAAAATCTGTGACCTCTGAGGACATCATGGAACATATGGCATAATCTCAGTGCCATGGTGGACAGTCTGAACCACAGAAGAAATATGAAATAGTGGGTTGAATTTGGCCCCAATCAGAAACTATCTGCCTATACTTAACATTTTGTATGCTTTAAAGTAATGGGTTTTCAAATTGCAGAAAGTATATAAAGAATTGCTTGGAGAGCTGATAAAAACATAGGCTCAGGGATTCAGTAGGTGGTGGTAGGACCAATGCATTTGCATTTCTAACAACCTTGTAGCTGATCCTGATGTTGCTAATTCTAACGACCGCTGTGTGAGTAACACTCTTTTAGACCTATATTTCTTTAATGTGTTCACGGATCACTAACATTCAAACCACTTAAAGTGCCTACTCCTGACCTACTGAATCAAACTAACTGGGGGAGAGAGTCATGAAGCTAATCATAGCATGTCATATGATTCCTATCTACACTATTGTTGAGAATGAACACTGATGCAGGATGTTTTGCTCTTTAGCTTCAGTAACCCAGGTTCTTGTCTCATGACTAGGAAGAATTAGGCATGCAGACACATTGAAAGGTGAGGAGGGCAGAATTTAATGAGTGAATAGAATGCTCTCAGCAAAAAGAGAGGGCCCTGAAAGCAGGTTTATACCTCCCAAACTGAAAAGCAGGGCTACCACCCCTGAGCTGAAGAGGCCAGGCTTCACCACAAATTCCAGGTGATTCCACTCCATTTCCCCAGAGCATGTGGGCCTTCAGTCTGCTGTGGGTATGCTCAGGCAAGACCCCTGCACAGGTTCCCTCATCTGTACAAAATATCTGGTGTAAACACTTATAGGGGTGGTTGGAGATTCTCTGGGGACCTTCCCTATCTGCCTAATCCTTTGTCTGCCTCCTACCTCTATTAACACCATGATTCTCAAACTTCACTATTGTATAGCAAAGTTTTCTATGTATTTCCCCAGCAATATATTTGTAATACCTTTATCTCTTCTCTACACATTGAAATTTAATTGGCATGGGGAGCAAGCAGGGTATCAGAAATTGTAAAAGTTCCCCAGGTAACACTAATATGCAGTAAAATAATATTTCTCAGACATAAAATTGTTGCTTTGCTAGAGAATGTTGGTTATAACACCTAAACAAGTTGAGAGATTCTTCAGGTTTCTTGTAATTCAGGGTTGGAATTAGTTAAATATTTTTTGTGCCTAAAATTGTCATGTTTATTCAGTAATAAAAATAATTCTCTTCATAGAGTTCAAAGACCTTGTTCTTAGAAGAAATACATATTTATTGCTGGAATTTAATGAATTCAGCCATTTATACAGAATTATATTACACAGTGTTTTAATTGGAATTTTAGTTGATCTTTTGCCTTTTTGACACAAATCTAAAAGTCACAGGGAACAGTTACAATAATGTCATCATGGCCCCAAGATTTTACATGAAACCCTAAACTTACTGATAGGGGCATTCAAATATTCCAGTAATTCAGAACATGCAGAAAGGGTAAAATGCTAGGTGACTTTTTTTTTGTTAAAATAGTGAGTGTGTATTTGTGTGTGTATGTGTGTGTGTGTGTGTATGTGTGCATTTTTGAAAAGCATGAAAAGGTAATAGTTAGACCTCATGAGAAATGGCCTGTTTCCAAACACTATGAAACATTTGAAAAAAGATATACTAAATATCCTACCAGTGTAGTTCCTTTTAAATTATTTAACTGCATTTAGCTGTTTTAAAATGGAGGAATTGGCATGTTTTCTATTTGATGTCAGAGAAATGGACAAAAAACCTTTTGGTTAAAAAAAGGTATATTTGTATAGACTCTACTTTCTCTCTCTCTTTTGTATATTTAGAAAATATTTACCTGTTACCACATTCACCTAAGCAGTTACAGTGGTTCTTTAGAGGTGCTGCTTCTCTCCAATTTCAGTGATTCTTCACACTTCAGAGTTCAGGATGTTTTTGCTAGTGTAAATATAGGCAAATAGAAATAGATTCTCTCTCTCTCTCTCTCTCTCTCTCTCTCTCTCTCTCTGTGTGTGTGTGTGTGTGTGTGTGTGTGTGTGTGTGTGTGTATCCCCACATTGTCTTTAATTATCTTTAATTAGTTGATTAAAGGAATATCAGCAAGTTCTAATGGTTGGTGTGGATATAGACAAATAAAGATTTGTCTCTCTCTCTCTCTCTCTCTCTGTGTGTGTGTGTGTGTGTGTGTGTGTGTGTGTGTGTGTAGTTCTCTCTCCCAACATTGTCTTTAATGAATCTTTAATTACTCGATTAAAGGAATATAAGCAAGTTCTAATGGTTAGTGTGGATATAGACAAATAGAGATAGAGAAATTCTCTCTCTCCCCCCGCCATGTGTGTGCATGCATGCATGTGTGTCTATCTCACCACATTGCCTTTAATTATCTTTAATTACTTGATTAAAGAAATATAAGCTAATTCTAATGGTTGGCATTAGCTTTATCTAGTATCTTAGGGGAAAAAACCCACAAAATTCCTGGACTAAAATCAGAAAAATCAAGAGACATAATGTGTAGCATTAAAATAGCTAAGAAAATACAGACTTTCATTCTAATTAGCTTATGATGGTGAATTTTCTGCAAAATCTTTCAGTTTTCTAATAAGATAACCTTAAAGACCCAGGACAAAAGACCAGTTTTTAAGACTAAAAAGAATAAAATACTGACAAAGGAGTAGGACATTACTATGTATGAAACTTTTTTTCTATGATAAGAATGAATTTGGAGTCAGAAAAAATCTACCTTGTTCAAAAACAAAGACCAGTTTTCAATGTGGCAAAAACATAAGAGAAGGCTTTTGAAAATATCTAATTTAGTGGCCTATGTGGATTCCTCATGTCATTGTATGTAGCAAAAGGGAGAAATCTAAGAGTGGAAAAGATTAACTGAAGATGAAATGCATAATTATTGAATAAAAAACCCAATAGAGGGATTAACAGAATATTGAAAGCTAAGTAAAAAAGGGAAACCAAAATCAAATTACTTGTTTGAACAAACCACCCAGAACCCAGAGAAAAAATAAGAAAGAGATTAATACGAAGTGCAAAAGCTTATGTATTAAGAATGATATTAGCTAAAATAGTAAAGTAGGTAACTCAAAGCACAAGCAAAAATTGCCACAATCCACTTGGTCAGAACTCAGGAAAACAGGAAAAGATCAATAATAACCAAGTGAACACCGAATCAACAAAACGATAATTTAAAACCAATAGTAATATTTCATGGTCTTTTTCACTTGCCCTTGTTCTATTCTCTCCCAGGTTCAGTGGTGGACTTGAAGATTGCTGCTTACATTCTCATTGTGGAACTCAGGTCCCCTCTTCCTAAGGAAGCAGAGCAGATCTTACTTATAAAGAATTGTTGTAATTTGTTCTAATCTTTCTAAGGCCTGCTTGAAAGATTGAGGCAACATGCTACCTTTGTTTAGCAAATTATGGAAATTACTCCTGGCAGAAAAATAGAAGGCATTTCCTGGACAACATCATAAGGCAAACACCCAACCCACCACTAGCTGGGGAAAAATATTACAACTGAGAAGGCAAACAGTAGAAAGCCTAAAGCTTAAAAGGAAATACTAGGGATATAATCTTTAGGAAATTAGAGCATTCAGAAGGGCTCATGTATATTAGGGAATTTAGAAACTTACATGCATGCCCAAGGCAGGGTTCATGCTTAGAAAAGTTATAAGAAGACCTCAAGATTGCACCTCTGGGTGATCTGATTCTTAGCCTCAATGTAAGCAGGAAGGGCAGTCTAAGAGTCCTGCCTGGCTGAGTTGAAGGAATGCTTTAGCACAATGACAATGTGTGAAGAATAGGGGTTACTTCCCTCCCCTTCCTTCTCCTTCTCTTCTTTCTCCCTCCCTCTTTCTCAATCTCTCTGTAGAACATGAGCTGAGTATAAACTAAAGAAAAAGAGACTGCAGATACTACACTTGACGAAGAATAGATACTTCACAAAATAATTTGGAACTCTCACTAAACAAAGTTGTAGCCTACAGCAAACAATAAAAACAAACCTTGAAGAGGGAAAATAATCTGATTTCCAGAGTTACTACATTGTATGTAAAAAATGTCCAATTTTCACCAAAAATTGCAAAGGTTGCCAATAAGAAACTATGACTCTTTCAAAGAAGAAATTAATGAAAATTGAGGAATCCCTGATGTTGGATTTACTGGAAAAATGTAACCTCTCAAAGAGTTAAAAAACTAAGAGAATAGTATCTGAAAAAATAGAGACTATCAATAGACATTAAAATTGCAAAAAGGAACCAAACAAAATCTGGAGTTTAACAGTACAATAACTGAAGTGGCAAATTTACTAGAAGGTTCCAATGACAGATTTAAGCAGGGTGAAAAAAGAATCAGTAAACTTGAATACAAGTCAATTGAAATTATCCAATCTGAGGAGCAGAGAGACATAAAAATGAAGAAAAATAATATTTTTGTGACATTAGCATACCAATATATACATCATAGAAGTCCAAGAAGAAGTATTGGGCGATAAAGGGGCAGATATTTAAAGAAAAGATGGTCAAAAACTGTGAATTTGATAAAAGACATGAATCTATACCTTCAAGAAATTCATTCAACTCAAAGAAGAGAAGTCTTGAAGAGATCTAAACAGAAGCATATAATAATAAAACTGTTTGAAGGAAAAACAAAAGAGTGAATTTTAAAAGCAAAAAAGAAGTGACTCCTCATATAAATTGGATCTTCAATAAAATTAGCAGCAATATTCTTATTAGAAACCTGGAAATCAGAAGGGAGTGGGATGGTGTATAGTTCATTTTTACACTGCTTTAAAGAACTACCCAAGACTGGGAAATTTATGAAGAAAAGATCAATTTACTCACAGTTCTGCAGGCTTAACAGGAAGCATGACTGGGAGACCTCAAGAAACTTACAATCATGGTGGAAATTGAAGGGAAAACAAGGACTGTCTTCACATGGTGGCAGGAAAGAGAGAGCAAGGGGGGAATTGCTACACACATTTAAACCATCAGATCTTGTGAGAACTCACTATCATGAGAATAGCAAGGGGAAAATCTGCCCCCATGACCCAATAACCTTCCACAAAGCTCCTCCTGCAATTCACCATGAGATTTGGGTAGGGACAAAAATCCATACCATATTGCATGGCATTTTTGAAGTGCTAAGTAAAAAAAAGCATCAACCAATAATTCTTTATTCAACAAAATTAGACTTTTTTCAAAAATGAATGAAAACATAAGATATTCCCAGATAAACAAAATGTTATTACTAATAAAACTATCCTACAAGAAATAGTAATGATAGTCTTTCAAGCTGAAATAAAATGTCACTAGACAGCAATCAGAAGACATACTAAATCTAAACAACTCTCATAAACAAAACTACATAGGTAAATGTCAATGCCAATTCTATTGAATTTTTGGTCTGTAACTTTATATTGTTTATATAATAAAAGATAAATATATAAAATGATAATTATGTCTATGTTAATGGGTATATAGTATAAAGTCCTAATTTATGAAAATAACAAGGTAAAGGAAGATGACAGAGCTGTAGATTATCAGTTTTTTGTATGCTATTGAAGCTTAGTTGGTATAAATTCAAACTTGATTTATATAAATTTAGAATGTTAATTGTAGTCATCCTGATAACCACTAAAAATTTGGATTATATATATATATATATAATGTAAATTAGAAGGGCATCAAAATGGTATACTCAAAATAAGTCAAACACAAAAAAATAAGTAGAGAAGGGAATAGAGAATAAGAAACAACAAAAAAAAGATATGACATAGAAACCATATAACAAAATATCAGAAATCCTTTTTTCCTTATTAGAAATACTTTGCATGTAAATAAATTGAACTCTGCAATCAAAAGGCTAACATAGGAAGATGGATTTAAAAACACAGTCTAACTGTATGCTGTCTACAACAGACTCCCTTTAGAACCAAAGACACGAACAAATTGAAAGTGAAAGGATGGGAAATAACATTCCTTACAAATCATAACAAGAGAGATAAGCTAGTTATAATATTATTGGACAAAATCTATTTAAGTCGAAAACTGTCCCTAGAGAAAAAGAAGGACTTCTATTTTCTGGTCCAGTTTATAAGAAGTTTGGAAGTTGTCCCTTGGTCCTAACAATAAGTAAGAAGCTGAACAAACTGAAAAATTAAAAACTCTTCTTATGTCAATCAGAAGAGCGAGATCACAGGGCAAATCACTGCCTGCAAAGTTGGGAATATAGACAGCCAAATACAGATAATGACAACTTTAATAGAGCAGAAAATCCTGAGTGAAAACCTAATGGGAGCTAGGATTAGGGTTAAAACTTGAACTACAGTCAGAGAATTTGTGTTGGCTCAGAATGGACAAATTTGAGGGTTAAAAGCTCTCTGGGAGACCATCAGAATCGGACCCAGATATGGCAGGGGAGTTGGAATTATCAGATCAAAAATTTAAAACAACTGTAATTATTATACTAAGAGCTCTGTTGGATAAAAGAGACAAAGGGTGACATTATCAATTAACAAAAAATCAAT
Source organism: Saguinus oedipus (assembly GCA_031835075.1). Taxonomy (NCBI): domain Eukaryota; kingdom Metazoa; phylum Chordata; class Mammalia; order Primates; family Cebidae; genus Saguinus; species Saguinus oedipus. The sequence continues at coordinate 93,775,355 of CM063183.1, read as the reverse complement.
TCATTAAGAATATATAACAATTTTAAACATGTAATCAATAAACAACAGAGTCCTAAAATATATGAACCAAACATTGTCAACATTGAATGGAGGAATAGATAATTCTATAATAATAGTTGGAGACTTCAACACCTTATTTTTCATAATCAACAAAAAATGTAGACAGAAGTTTAATAAAAAAATATAAGATTTGAACAACACTGTATAACAACTAGACCTAACAAATACATAGAATATACCACCTGATAACAGCAGGAGATATGTTATTTGCAAGTCACATGAAACATTCTCCTGGATGGACCATATGTTGTGCCACAAAAATTAAAAATATTGAAATAATAAGAAGTATCTTCTCTGGCTATCGCAGAATAAAGCTAGAAATCAATAGCAGACAGAAAAATGTAAAACTTACTGATACATGGAAAGAAAACAACAAATTCATAAATAACCAGTGAGCCAAAAAAAAAAATCACATGTGGAATTTGAAATACTTTGAGGCAAATAAAAATAAAAACAACATAGAAAAACTATAGAATGCAGAGAAGGCAGTGTTCAAAGAAAATGTATAGCTACAAATACCTACATTATAAAAGAAGAAAGATCTCAAATCACAACCCTAACTTTATACTTGAGGATCAAGAAAAATAAGGGAAAACTAAACCCAAAGCTAATAAAAGGAAGGAAACAATAAAAAAGACCAGAAATTAATGAAATATAAAAACAATGGAGAAAATTAATAAATCCAATATTTTGCTCTTTGAAACGAATAGACAAAATTGACAAATCTTTAGCTATAATGACTAAGAACAAAAGAGAGAAGACACAAGTAATTAAATCTTAAATAAAAGTGAGGATATTACTATTGACCTTATAGAATTAAAATGGATTATAGGATAATGTTCTGAATGATTGCATGCCAACAAATTAAATAAACCTGATGAAATAAACAAACTTTAGGGAGTATTAAAATTGCATAAAATGGTCCAGGAAGAACTTAGACCTATATTAAGTAAATAATTGAACCAGTGATCAAAAACTTCCAACAGAGGAAAGCCCAAAACCAGACTGTTTGATGGGTGAATTATAACAAACATTTAAAAAGTAATTAATACCAATTTTTCTCAATCATTTCCAAAAAATAAGAGTAGAAAATGCTTTCCAATTTATTTTATGAAGGCTGTATTTTCTTGATACCAAAGCTAGGCAAAGGCTATTCATTATAAATATAGATTTATTCTAGGAATGCAAGAGTAGTTCAAAATAAGAAAAGTCAATCAGTTATAAGTTCTTGTATTTGTAAAATGAAGGAAAAATCCACATGATGATCTTTATTGGTGAAGAAAAAGCATTTGACAAAATTCAGCACCTTTCATAATTAACACACTCAGAGAAACAGAATAAAAGGGGTTTTTCTTAATGTGAAAAAAGGCATTGATGAAAAACCTACAATTACCATGATAGCCAATGGCGAAAGACTGAAAGCTATACTGCTAAAATGAGGAAAAAGGCAAATATGCACATTTTTACTAGTGCCATTCAATATTGTCCTGGAAATTCTAACCAGAACAATTAACTAAGAAAAAGAAATTAAAAATTGGAAAGTAGGAAGTAAAACTCTATTTGAAGATGACACGATTCTGTATATACAGTATTTCTGACTTTACACAAAAAAGCTACTACAGATAGTAAACATTCTGTTTATTATAGCGGATAAGATCTATCTTCAAAAACCATTTGTGTTGCTATATACCAACAATGAACAATACCGTAAGAAAATTATGAAAACAAGCATTTAAAGAAAAAAATGACTGGAAGTAGATTTACCCAAGGAAGTGAAAGACTTGTTCACTGGAAACTACAAAATAGTGCTGAAAGAAATTAAACAGAAATTAAGTAAATCGGAAGATATTTGATGTTTATGCATTGGAGGACTTAATATTGTCAAGATGTCAGTACTAACCAAACTGATATACAGATGCAATTCAACTCATATCAAAATTCCAATGACCCTTTTTGCAGAAATAAAAAAGTCTATCCTCAAGCTCATGTGCAATCACAAAGGCTTCTACATATCTAAAACTGTGCTTTAAAAGAAATACAAACTCATGCTTCCTGATTTCAAAACTTACTACAAAGTTACAGTAACCCAAACAGTGCCAGGGGTACTGGCATAGAGTAGACATACAAACTAATGGAATGGAAATAAGAGTCCACAAATAAAGCCATACAAATATCATTAATTGATTTTCAAAAGGAGTGCTAAGACAATTCAGTAAGAGTGCCAGGACTCTTTAACAACCAGCACTGGGACAATTGCGTATTTACCTCCACAAGAGGATGGTTTTACTTTTACCTTATGACAAATACAAATACGAAATAAAAATAAGCCCATGACTTACATTTAAGAGCTAAAACCCCAAATCACCTGAAAGAAAATGTAGGAGTAAATCTCCATAAACTCAAATTTGGAAATGGACTTTTGGTACAACATCAAAAGTATGAGCAACAAAAGAATATATATGTGTGTGTGTGTGTGTGTGTGTGTGTGTGTGTGTGTGTGTGTGTATGTGTATATATACATATATATATGACTTCATCAAAATTAAAAGCTTTGTGCATCAGGGAAACCATCAAGAGAGTAAAAAGAGTATGTAGAGAATGGGAAAAATATTTGCAAGTTGTGTATTTAATAATAAATATCCAGAATATATAAAACATACCTACAAGTCAACAACAAAAAGACAAGCAGCCCAATTTTTTAAATGGGCAAAAAAACTTGAGTACACATTTCTCTAAAAATATACAAATGGCCAGTAGCATATGAAAAGATGTTTGTCACTAAGGCAAAGCAAATTGAAACCACCATGCAATACCACTTCTCATTCCTGAGGATTGCTACAGTAATATTTTTTAATAAAAAAAGGAAGAATAACAAGTACAGTTGGTCCTCTATACCTATGAGCATCACATACCTGGATTCAATTAACTTCACATAAAAAATATTTGGAAACAATTCTGCAAAATTCGAAAAAGCAAAACTTGAATTTGCTCTGCATCAAGCACTGCGTTGAATCCATGCAAGTAAAGTGATGTGAAGGCATTCTGTTCAGTATTACAAATAATCTAGGGATGATTACAAGTATATGAGAAAATGTGCATAGTTTACATGTAAAGGTGGTGCTATTTTATATAAAAGACTTAGGCATTCTCAGAGTTTGATATCTGGGCGGGGGGAAGTGGTGGGGGAAAGAGGCCGTGGCAGGTTCTGGAACCAATCCCCCACAGATATCAGTAAATGATTTTATTACCAAGGAGATAGAGAACCATTAACATTGCTGGTGGGAATGAAAAATGGTGCTGCCACTGAGGAAAATATTTTGGGGGTTAATCAAAAAGTTGAATATAGAATTACCATATGACCCACCATTTCTACTTTTAGTTATATGCCCCCTCAAATTAAAAACAGGCAGGCACTCACGGTGGCTCATGCCTGTAATCCCAGAACTTTGGGAGGCCGAGGAGGGCAGATCATGAGGTCAAGAGATCAAGACTATCGTGGCCAACATGGTGAAACCCCATCTCTACTAAAAATACAAAAATTAGCTGGGCATGGTGGCACGTGCCTGTGGTCCCAGCTACTCAGGAGGCTGAGGTGGAAAAAATCGCTTGAACCCAGGAGGCGTAGGTTGTAGTGAGCCGGGATTATGCCACTGTACTCCTGCCTGGAGTAGCACAGAGCAAGACTCCGTCTCAAAAAAACAAAACAAAACAAAACAAAACAAAACAACAACAACAACAACAAAAAGAAAAACACAAAAAAAACCAGGCACTCAAACACTTACCTGCACCTAAATATTCATGGCAGCACTATTCACAATAACCAAAAAATGAAAATAACCCAAATGGCCATTAAGAGATGAATGGATAGAAAATTTATGTTATATACATATGATGAAATATTCTTCAGCTGCAAAAAAAAAAAAAAAAAAAAAAAAAAGAATGAAGTATTGATACATACTACAATTTAGGTGAACCAAAAAAAAAAAAAAAAAAAAGAAATGCTAAATGAAAAAAAAAATACAGAGACCAAAGGGGATATATTCTATGATTCCATTTGTACAAAATATCCAGGATATATAAATCCATCCACACAGAATCAGATTCGTAGTATCAGAGGCTGGGGGAATGATGGAATGACAAATAGCTGCGTAAAGGGTTTGAAATGTTTTGGAGTATGACAAAACTATTTCAGAATGAGACAAACATGGTAGTTGCAGAACCTTTTAAATATACTATATGCCACTGACTTGTACTCTAAAATGTTTAGTATTATATTGTAAGTAATTTACCTCAAGGAAAAAATGAAAAAGCTGTGTGGTAGGCAAACCTAATGGAACTTAACACACACACACACATATACATGTATATATATACACACACATAAATGTATATATATATATAAATTTTTATTTTTATGTATTTATTTTTTTGAGACACAGTCTCGCTCCATCGCCAGGCGCCAGGCTGGAGTGCAGTGGCTCGATCTCCGGTCACCCTGACCTCCGCCTCCTGGGTTCAAACAATTCTCCTGCCTCAGCCTCCTGAGTAGCTGGGACCACAGGTGTGCACCACCACGCGCAGCTAATTTTTGTATTTTTAATAAAGACGGGGTTTCACAATGTTGGCCAGGACAGTCTCGATTTCTTGACCTCATGATTTGCCTGCCTCAGCCTCCCAAAGTGTGGGGATTACAGGCGTGAGCCACTGCGTCCTGCCAATATATATTTTAAAAAAGAAAAGATGTAGTTATCAAAATAATTATATATTTTTTTTTCAAAAGAAAAGGAGAAAAGAGAAGATATAGCTATCAAACTAATCATATAAATTAATATTCCTTTTATTAATAGGCCCACTGATGCCATCCACAATTATATATATTCTTCTTAAATTCTGAAATATAAAGGGTAAGAGTGAAATTATAAAATCACTCAAGAATTTCAAGTTTAAGTAATCATTTATTTGTGAATGCAAAATAATTTATTTTTCTTTTTTATTTTCTTTCTGTTTTCCTTCCTTTTTTCCCATCTTTTCATATCCTTTCCCTTCCATTCTCTTTCTTGCTTCCTTTATTCTCTCCCCTCCCCTCCCCTCCCCTTCCTCCCCGCCCCTCCTCTCCCATTCCCTCCCCTTGCCCTCCCCCTCCCCTCCCTTCCCTTTCCCTCTCCTTGCCCCACCCTCCCCTCCCCTTCCTTCTTCTCTGTTGCCACTGGTATTTCAGGGCATACGAATATCTCTTTCTCACTCTGTCTCTCTAAAGTATTATTTATATGTGAAGGCAAATATTTCTCTTTTTCTTTCTCTTTTTCTCTTTCTCTTTTTGTGAGTATATATCCACCTGCTTCCTGGAGGGTGATACGTAGGGGAAAGGACCCTTTCTTATCACATGCTTCCTTCCGCTGCCTTAGCTTGTTTCCCAAATAACAACACTTCCTTTCACTCCCCATTACCCTTCTTATTTTCAAGTACAATGACTTAAGGCCTTCGTGAGTGATCTTCTCTTGTCTGGAAAGTTCTATCCTTGTTTTTATGTGCCCTTCCTCTGTTTTATCTAAATCTTTGCTCACATTTCTTATCCGGGAAGTTTGACCATTCTGGGTAAAATAGTACTGTTTTTATTTTTTTCTGTATTTCCTTGCCTTGTTAAATTTTTCCTTTTAGCATTTATTACCGTCTGACGCGTAGGTTATTTTTAATTCTCGTTCCCTACTGGTTGTACCTTTGTTAGGAGGGATTTTGTTTGGTTTGCTATTGTATTATTCTCCTTAACTTATAAAACATGTTAAATACATATTTTATTGAACCAATGAACTTACTGAACACAGGTGTAAACCAACAAGTATTTCTTGAGTAACTCTTATTTTCAAGTCACTCAGTCACACATAGTTAAAATCATTCCAGGAAAAGGAATATTCTAGGAAAGAAAGGAAATGAAAATGTAGTTTTGGAATCAATGAGTTCAACCTGGCTAGAGAAAAATACTCATCCTGGTACATCTTGTGAAATGAAGCATTAAATAATTTGTAGGGACCAAATCATGAAACACTTAATGTTAGACTAACAAATGCATGATGTCATGTCAGCAGTAGGGAGAAGGAAGAAAATTGACTGAACACACAGGAGGAATCCTAACATTAAGGGTTAGGATTCCCTGGAAATGTATGTGCTAAAATTTAGCAATAGGATGCATGATTCACAGGACTGGTCAGCAATAAAGACTGAAAATATAATGGATAGGACCTCAGATCCCTGATCAGAAAGGAGGATGACTGTTGACAGAACACTTCAGACATGATTATAACTGGAACAATGACACTCTTGAGTTCAGAGACTGTGGGAACTGGGAGAAGAGTTGCATTAGAAAATCAAGCTGTTGGCCGGGCGCGGTGGCTCACACCTGTAATCCCAGCACTCTGGGAGGCCGAGGAGGGTGGATCACGAGGTCAAGAGATCGAGACCATCCTGGTCACCATTGTGAAACCCCGTCTTTACTAAAAATACAAAAAATTAGCTAGGCATGGTGGCGCATGCCTGTAATCCTACCTACTCAGGAGGCTGAGGCAGGAGAATTGCCCGAACCCAGGAGGCGGAGGTTGCGGTGAGCCGAGATTGCGCCATTGCACTCCATCCTGGGTAACAAGAGCAAAACTCCGTCTTAAAAAAAAAAAAAAAGAAAGAAAGAAAGAAAATCAAGCTGTTATGAGCTAGAAAAAGTCAAGGCAGAGAAAACAGAGCAGTGAACGATAGATAAGCCAAGTATGTGCTGACACAACCAAGGTAACCTGAGGTGAAACTATTTACTATCACAGAAGCTCTGACACCATCACTGTAATCATGTTAAGGCAATGAAAGAAAACATAAGTTATAGAAGAAATGGAGAAATAAAGCCCTAAAAATATAATGTCAGTTAGACTGAATAAAGCCCTGATTCGGGAGTACTTGAGATGCCATTAGCTTGGACTTTTAGAGCCAGCTAGAGAATATTGTGTGCTAGATTCTGACATAAATTCTGTTCAAAGAGACTGTGCATGGGATTTGAGGGAGGCTTTTTCTTGATTAGTATGGAAATCAAAGTATGGAGTCATTGTATGCCTTCTGTGACTGTTAATTTTTTTTATTGCAATAATCCTAAATGCCCATAAAAACCCAAATTTCAAAAATGATTGGTAATACACCAGGAAGATTGATAATGTCTGAACAGGAAAAATAAGACCAAACTCAATATGGAATTTTTACACTTTTGTGTTTAAATTTCTAGAGAAAAAATTACTGTGAATATTTAGCTTTCATAGAAGGTGTGTATATAAAATGTGCTTTAAAAGGAGGATATCAAAAGTCATCCTGATACCTAAATACTGCCCCAAATATTTGTACATTCCACAAGAAGAGTAACTCTTGGTTCAGACTAACTATCTAAGAAGGTTGCAATGAAAACGCACTCATCATTCTGAGTTTCATTTTAATAGGAAATAATAAAAAATGCATTAATTCTTTATCTCTTTGGATTTTGAAATTTGGGAAGAACATATGTTTTCATGATAGTTAAGATCACTATGGAACTAGACTACAGGAGAGAATAATAAAAAATAAAAAGAAATGGTGGGAAAAATATAACTAAGAAAACAAAATTTACATATGAACATGTCCTAATGTGGTCACTATTACATCACTCTGTTTTGATTCTCTGTATAATACTAATTACTAGCATATATATATTTGTTCTTTGTGTACCCCACTAGATAACTTGCTTTTTATTGTATGTATTAGTTTTTATGATCTTGGAGGTTTTAGGAAATATGTTTAAATATTAGACCATGGGCTGGGCTCAGTGGCACATGACTGTAGTCTCAGCTACTTAGAAGGCTGAGGTGAGAGAATTGCTTGAGCCCAGGAGTTTAAGTTCAGCCTGGGGAACATAGTGAGACTCTGTCTCAAAAAATCAAAATAACATAATGGAAACTGAACATATTTAACAATATGGGCTAATGTTTCAAGAAATTTCTCATTTCTCTTTAAGGCCAAAGTCTTTGACCTTGGCTCTGGAAGTCACTCGGGGAATCAATAGTCCCTTAGAATATGATTTTCTCCCTCCTAGATTTTATTATCTCCTCTTTCCTCCTAACCCCTCTCTTTTGGAATAGGCTTCTCTCCCTCATCTTACAAAAAACATTCATACATTTGTTCTATCTGTCCACTGTTGTTCACACACGGATTCATTTTTCTGTGTGTTGTATGTGATTTTCTCAGTCAAAAATTAAAATCAGTTATAATCCTTGGCTCACAACACACTATCATTATGGACATTTTGTATATATTCAGGTACTCATTTATTAATTATTAGAACTCACTACCCAAAATAAAAACTTGAAATCATATAATACTCTATATTTATTTCATTATATAATAATCCTTTAGTAACATCCTTCAGTCTCTACCTCTATCTAAGAGGATGATCACCGAAATCCCATGTTCATCTTTCTGTTACATTTGTATACGTTTCTTATTGCATATACATGTGTCCCTAAAATTTTTTTTTTGTAATTTAGTTTCTTAAGTTTGCAAAAAACAGGTTATATGTAATCTTTTTGAGATTTATCTTTTTGTATTATGTAGCTAATATTTATCCATATTGTCAAGTGTGCCTATAGGTTATTAATTTTAAATGCTATAACTAATTTTATTGTGTGAATACAGCAAAGTTTATTCATCCCCTTAATTCAACCTTCCGTTGATGAGTATTGTATTGTTTCTCTTTAAAAAATTATAAACTGTACTGTAAAGAACATTCCTGTGCATAGCACTTATTGTACCTGACATTTAGTTATTCATGTTATGTGTGATTGTTGGGTACCTACTGAAACTAGGCATCAAACAATATGCTGGAGGACTAATGGAGATGGGGAAAAAGTAAATTGTCATGCAATTTGCAATGAAGAGAGAGGGTTCTCTCTAACCATAAATGTTAGGCGGCACAATAAGCTTATTCTCTTTAGAAGATTTGATTAAGACATTCCTGTGTTGCATGAAAATGAGAGAGAGAGGAGGGGAGGGAATGAAAGGAGAAAGGAGGGAAGGAAAGAAGGATGAACTTCGGGTGGCAACATTTGAAGAACTGAGCTAAAATGAATTGTCCTTAGCAATTATTTTCTATTTTTCTTTATAAAAATTTTTGTGAGTCGGTCTTCATATTACTCTCATTGCATATTATATAAGCAGCCAGACTATGACCTTGTGAAGCTCATTAGTACCTAAGTTTATACTTTTAAGTGTATCTTCTTTAAGACAAAAAGATTGAGTGCTGATACTTTTTCAAGTCATGTTGTAGATTTTAAAATTTTTATTACAAGTTATTAGCAAATCAATGGACAGTTAGACACACTGATCCAAACTGATAAAGTAGAAGGAGTGCTGCTTTCCCTGTGGAATTTCTTTTAAGTAATAGGAATTACTTTCTGAGAACATTTAAATCCTCATGGACAGACTAGGTAGCTGAATAGGTGACTTATACTTTTTCCTGATACATAAAAGGAGCATTTCCTTGTAAACTTATAATTTCAAATGCTGCCCACCAAAATCTTCACAGTTCTTTGTTCTTCTATTGGAGAGAAATAGAAAGAGAACTGAGTGGAAGAGGGTATGTGTAAGAAGCTGCAGTAAGTCTTTTAGGGATACCCCTAGGAAGACCCATAGCTTGCCCAAGGAATGACTCTGACTCTCTCTGAATGCTTGTGTAATTTATCCAGGCAGAGCAGATCAGTGATTCTTCCCTGTTCCTGTAAGGCTTGTAATAGTCTTCTTTCCCTCCTGTTACAAAATCCATTCATACATTTGTTCTGTCTGTCCATTGTTATTCATACACTGATTTGTTTTTCTGTATCACATTATCCATCTAGCTATATCTACATCTATCACCATCTATTTATATCATCTATCTGCCTACCATATCACGTCATACACATCACATATCTTGCAGTCTCATGTGTTAGTGATCCTGGCTGGACTAAGAATTTCTCGATAATAAAACTCATGACTTGACTATATTTTTATTTCACTACTATATTTTATTACACTATTCAAATGCCTACCTTATGTCTAACATTGGGCACCATTTTAGTATATAAAGCTTGTAGGTTTGCCTTTGTTGTAGTTAGAATTTCATTTTCTACATTTTTAATCATGTATTAAGAGGAAGAAATCTTGTATTTCTTCCTTCACTGCCTCATCTGATGAAAGCTTGTCTGATGACAACCCTACTTAGGCTGAAGTCAAGGAAAAACACTACTGGGAGGCAGCAAGTCTTACTTTGCCTATATGATTATTTAAACCTTGACAGAGCTGCTGATTTCAGAGAATAAAGACTGCAAATCACTGACTAAAACCTCTCAAACAATTACTTCAGAGAACATGATTGGGAAGAATGCTCTAAGGGAGAAAAGAAAAATAAATTCTTTTTTAACATATACAGAACCTCTTCATGTTTACAAAGCATTTGTTGAGTCCTATGTTATACATAGATGCTCTTTGACCTATGGTGGGGTTATCTCCCAATAAACTCATCAAAAGTTGAAAATATCATAAGCTAAAAATGCATTTAATACATCTTACCCACAGAAAATCACAGCCAAGCCTACCGTAAATGTGCATAGAACGCTTACGTTATCCTGCAGTTGGGCAACCATCTGGCAATGCAGTGCACTGTAGCACACAGGTTGTCTACCGAAGCGATCACAGGATGACTGGCAGCCACTGCCCAGCATCACTATGCATATATGCACAGGGAAACAAATCAAATTCAAAATGTGAATTATGGCTTGTACTAAATGTGTGTTGCTTTCATGCCATTGAAAAGTCAAAAATGTCATAAGTCAAATCAGTGTAAATCAGGACAATCTAGTTCTTTGAGGCAAGAGGAGGAGAACATTCCCATTCTAGAAATGAAAAATTTAGTTTCATAATTGGAAACATAGTATCTTGGCTAGAACTTTGGTCTACCTATTTGAATTTCGAGCTTCTAAGGCATAACTTTGTACTCCGTGTCAATGTGTTGAACTTTTCCTTTCCCCAAGAGAATTATCTCCTTAAGGGTAAGTTCAGCATGTATTATCTCCTAAAGCATAAGTTCATCACAGAGTGAGGCAGATGCAGAAAGAACCTTGTTCTGTTTTATATAATCCACTTGTTATCTATGTGGAAGAGAGTTGGAATTTAAGTACTACACAAAACGCTGAGCAGATAAAACGTGTTGGGACATCTGAGAAAAGACTCTGAACAGGTGAATTCAAGTATTCTGTGGCTCTTTTAATAGCAATTTCTTATGAACTAAGAAAGTATTTGATTGCAAAATCTATATTTTAAAACAACTGAGGGTAGAATGAGCTAAAGAACGTTAACACAGAGTTAGCTCAGGAGAGTCAAGAAATATTTTACTCATTTTTTTCCCCAGAAGGCATACTTCAAGCCTAGTTCTGCTTGTGCTTTTTTCCAGATTATGGCCAGACATAACTGAAAGTGATTGGGGAGAACATTAAGGCCAAACTCACTGATTCAAAAAGTAAGACACTAGGGCCAAGGGAGGATAGCTTGATATTTAGAGTAACTTAATATAGTTTTGTTAAAAGGCCTTTTGTGAATGTTTAACTCCCACACATATGCAAACACACAAACATGGAAAACAACACTTAAGGATAGGTCACACATGGTATCCTACAGTATTGAAATGCATTTTCGCAGATGTCTAAGGATGAATTCCCTCTCATACTATAATGAGTTGGCTGGTTCCAAACATTCTATGATTAGGTCATTTTGATGCTTCCATGTTCTGATCAGATATAACAATAGAATGTTGTGTTATTTTAGATTGGAAGAGTCTTTATCCAAACTGGGAAGAATGTTCCCTAATTGACACATATTATGGTGATGACTGGATATGCTTTGTACCTAACATTACCAAAAGAAAGAAAAAACAGCCAACTATGCAATATTACAGATATTACTCTACTCTGGAGTCTATGGGCTCTGACATTCCTCAGAAAAGCATAAGCATCTCTTGAGTACAATACTATTTTCTATTCTTTTAATACAAAACAGAGAGATAGTTTGTTATAAGGCAGTGTTTTAAATTTCTATTTATTGCTTACATATTTTTCAATCAGCAGAAACTTTTTATCAAGCAATTTTTACTTTAATGGAAGCCCAACATGTATGACAGGAAAAAGTACAGCTTCTTAGGTTGAAGCTGAGAGAGGGCAAGCATCAAACCCCACCCGCTCTTCCTCTTATCCATTTGTGGCAATCTCAAGACTGGATCTTTTACTATCATGTACTCAAAGCTCAATTTCCAGATGAGCTCCATTACTGTCACCTGCACACTTTGTGGAAAAGCTAGAAACTCTTGGGGTTAGATTCAATGCTCTCGGTTTGTATAACCCCTCCAGATAATTCTGATGCGTATTTGGGTTTAAGAAACTCTGATGATTCAAAACTTGATTATCACTGGTGTAGTAAGTAGAATCAAATACTGGACTAAGAGGCAAAGTATGTAAAATATAATATAAACTTGGGAGAGTCATGAAATCTTTTTGGGTCTCCATTTTTGTGTACAATTTAGTTGGTGCTAGCTTTCATAGCTTCCTTATGGATAGTAGAAGAATAGTAATAACTTTGAAATTTTAAAAGAGTATTTTACATGCAAGAAATTTCAAATACATCAATGCTGTAGAAGAGAGCAACTAGAAACAGACTCATATTAAGATAGGAATTGAATATCATTCATGTGATTTATTCAAATTGATGTATTGGGACATGCATTTCAAGATAAAATTTATAATTTTAAATACATAATTAAAAAAATTAGTATAATAAAAATTCTAATGTTCTTAAATATTTAAGCATAACAGTACTTAGTTTTACTTTGTGTACTTCAAATGTTTATTAAGTAAATTCAAAGTACCGAGACAGGATAAAGCTAATATTTATGGATTATTTATATGCCTAAATTCATATTTTATTTGTTTAATCCTCACTACCAATCTATTTGTTAATTATGATTGTTATTTATGTTAGATATGAAAATTGAGGCTTACACAGGTTTTATACTGTGCCTAAAGACACATAACTAATGAATGGTGAACACCAGATTAAAACAAGGCTGATTTTATGCAAGTTTTATTTATAACTGCTCAGTTTATAAAATTATAGAGCCTGATTGGAGAAAAAAAGAGCTTTTAAGATTTTAAAATTTCTAATTATTGAACTGATCGACCTGGAACTTGGGAATTTAAAAATATGAGAAAATTACTAAAAATTTATTTTTATATAATTACAGTAGAGAAGAAGGTCTTTGTAAATATTAACCAAAACCCAAACACCAAGAAAATACACTGGTAATGTAAACATTTCAACATTAATATACTGAATAATGTCTTAAGCAAAGAAAAAACTGAAAGAAAATAAAAAGTCTATTAAAGTATATGAGATATAGGATTAAGATTTATAATACCTAGGAACTTCTCTAAATGAATAAAAAAAAAGATGAACAACTTAATAGTAACATTATCAAACTTACAGAAAGGAAATTAACAGTAGGAATGCAAAACTTTAATAACAATATAAAATGAGTTTTATCTTCATGTTTAAGGGATTCATATGAAAACAATGATGCTAAAAAATTAACAAAAGTAAGAAATTACATATATTCAATGTTGTTTAGGGCACTGAAAAACAGATTCTTTCATATATTATTTCTAAGAATGTAAATTTAGATAGATGTTTTGGATAGAAAATGAAAGTAGACATTTGTCAGTAACTGTGAAACTTTAAATTAATATATTATTTGAGTCATAAATTGCCTTTTGTAGATTTATTCTAATGGAAGTGTTAAGCAGGTCTTCACAGATATATTTTCAAGGAGTTTATTTGTTGCCATGTTGCTAGTAGGAACATTTAGGAAAAAGTTTGCTTAGTTACTAAATTATTAAAATATTGTTTTATGTCACATTATTAAAAATTATATAGTCATCACAACAGGTTGATATAAATCTAACATAAAAAGATACCCATATTAAACCACAAAAGCTAAATCAATTCAGAAATCTTGGCAAATGGTATGAATTTATTGACCACATTCAAAATGTTTTTATACAGGTATATGCACATGAAATATACATATATTCAAAGAAAGAAAAATAAAAATCATGTTGTATGTGGGTTAGTTCTTGATATCAGGAGAATAAATTTTAATATTGCCCATTCTTTCTTCAATTAAAAGTAGAAGGAGGATACCTGCGTAAGATTTTGATTATGTTTCAGAAAATATGTCATGTTGAACTAGCTGTGAATAATTAAAGCTTCTAAGGTGGAGGTATGGTTTGAGTTGTCGTCTGTTTGGTAAAGCAATTAATGAATTATATCTATTCTCTCATCATGTACAAAAGCAGCTCTTGTCAAGACCAGTGATAATTTTCCACTGAAAAAAAAATGGTGAATGGATTTTTAGAGTTATCCTATTATTAGTGAGTTTTAAGTGGTTGCTTCCACTGTAAGTTCTTCTTGATTATGGTAAAGTTTCAACGAAGTCTTATTCATGCAACTCCCTTGTATCATCAGTTCTTAGAAAAGTAAGGGGTGGTTCACATCCTGTAATCCCAGCTACTTGGGAGGCTGAGGTGGGAGGACCACTTGAGCCCAGATTGAGGCCTCAATGAGTCATGATCACTGCACTCCAACATAGGTGACAGAGTGAGAGCCTATTTCAAAAGAAAAAAAAAGAAAAGAAATAAGCATGGCATTGGTACAAGATTAGACTCACAGACAAATGGAACAGAAGAGAGAGCCCCAAAATAAGACCACACATCTACAACTATCTGATCTTTGACAAACTTGGCATAAACAAGCAATAGGAAAAGGATTCTCTATTCAGTAAATGATTCTGGGATAACTGGCTAGCCATACACAGAAAATTGAAACTGCGCCCCGTCGTTGCACCATATACAAAAATCAACTCGATATGGATTAAAGACTTAAATGTAAAACCCCACACTATGAAAACCTTGGAAAACAACCAAGGCAATACCACTCAGGACATAGGCGTGGGCAAAGATTTCACAACAAAGATACCAAAAGCAATTGTAACCTAAACAAAAATTGACAAATGGGATCTAATTAAACTAAAGAGCTTCTGCCCAGCAAAAGAAACTGTCAACAGAGTAAACAGACAACCTACAGAATGGGATAAAATTTTTTTAAGCTATGAATCTGACAAAGTTCTCACATCCAGTATCTACAAGGAATTTAAATAAATATACAAGAAAAAAAAAACTACCCCATTAAAAAGTGGGCAAAGGACACTGACAGACACTTTCCAAAAGGAGACATTCAGGGAACCAAGTGCATAAAAATCTCAGTATCACTGATCATTAGAAAAATGCACATCAAAACCACAATGAGATACCATTTCACACCAGTCAGAATGGCTATTACTAAAGAGTCAAAATATAAGAGATGCTGAAGAGGTTATGGAGAAACAGGAATGCTTTTACCCTGTTTGTGGGAATGTAAATTAGTTCAACCATGTGGAAGGCAGTGTGGCGATTTCTCAAACACCTAAAGAGAGGAATACCATTTGACTCAGCAATCCCATTATGGGGTGTAGACCCAAATGTTCTATTATAAAGACACTTGCATGCATGTGTTCACTGAAACACTATTCACAATGACAAAAACATGGAATCAACCCAAATGTTCATCATTGATAGACAGGTTAAAGGAAATGTACATACATGGCAAAGTGGTTTCCTGCCTCCATCCCGTCATCACCTATATCTGGCATTTCTCCCCATGTTATCCCTCCTCGATCTTCCCACCCCTCACTCTTCCTCCCCTAGTCCCCCACCCTCCAACAGACCCCAGTGTGTGATGCTCCCCTCCCTGTGTCCACGTGTTCTCAGTGTTCAACACCCACCTATGAGTGAGAATATGCGATGTTTGGTTTTCTGTTCTTGTGTTAGTTTGCTGAGAATAATGGTTTCCATATTCACCCATGTCCCTGCAAAGGACATGAATTCATCCTTTTATATGGCTGCATAGAATTCCATGGTGTATATGTGCCACATTTTATTTATCTAGTCTATCATTGAGGGGCATTTGGGTTGGTTCCAGGGCTTTGCTATGGTAAACAGTGCCACAATGAACACACATGTGCATGTGTCTATATAATAGAATTATTTTTGATCCTTTGGGTATCTACCCAGTAATGGGATTGCTGGGTCAAGTGGTATTTCCATTTCTAGATCCTTGAGGAATCACCACATTGTCTTCCACAATGGTTGAACTAATTTACACTCCCACCAACAGTGTAAAAGTGTTCCTATTTCTCCACATCTGTTGTTTCCTGATTTTTTAATGATCACCATTCTATCTGGCATGAGATGGTATCTCAGTGTGGTTTTGATTTGCAGTCTCAAAGTAACAACTACATGTTTGAACCTATAAAGGCTACATTAATTCCTTTTAAAATGAATGTCATTCTCTTTTTCCTATTAAGGCCTTAACTTCTGTATTGTTCTCCTCTATTTTGTATCACCTTTTTTATAGAAAAAGAAACTTTTTATTTATTTATTTATTTAACTTTAAGTTCTGGGGTACATGTGCAGAACATGCAGGTTTGTTACATAGGTATAGACGTGCCATGGTGGTTTGCTGCATCCATCCCCTTTCCCTGGTTATTTCCATTAGCATACAACAAGCATCTTAAAATGAGTTCAAAATTCATATTTCCTGCAGCTACTTCTACAATTCTGTATTCCCCTTTATCATACTATGTGAAGGAAGAGAAAAAAACACTACATGCACTTCTCTTTGTGACTTTTTAAATCTGTTTTCCTACCCCTCTATAAAAATTGGTGTTATCTAAAACACCAATTAGGTGCACAATGTCAAGTTCAGCATTATTGTTCATAGTTCATATTACCTGAGCTACTAGCCTTAGATTCTGTTGCTCATTCTCTTCTTGAAACACTTTCCATGGATTCCAGAACACCACACATTTCTAGTTTGATGTATATTACATTGAATTTTCTATGTAGATGGATGATTGTGGTGCCTGAAAATAATGACAATTTATCTTTTCCTTCCTAAACCTCATACCTCATTTTTCTCTCTAATTATTATAATATTATGGAAATATGAAATCCTACAGTGATAAAAAAAATCCCGATCCTTGTTTCTGACATACAGCATGTGTACCACTTCTCATTAATTTTTTTTGTTTTTGGGTATGTGGCATTTATCAAGTTAAGGAACTTTGGTTACATTTGTGGTTTGGGGGAGTTTAAAAATATTAAGAAAAGATGAATTTCAGAAAACACATTTTGTGAATTTGTTAAGACCATGATAACATTTATTTCTTTATTTTTTTTCTGAAACAACTTGTATAAGATTGAGATTATATGTATTGCTTGAGCATTTGCCGGAATCCACTCATAAAATTGTTTCGGCCTAAAGAAGGGTAGATAATGTATTCAAATATTATTTTCCTTACTGCTAATTGTTTTTTTGCTTGAGCCACTCTCTGTTCCCTTCAGAGAAAAATTTCTTGATTTAAGTGTCCCACCGTGACCCAAAGGCAGAGACAAAGAAGTCTTTTGTCAGGATATTTTTGTTTTATGTTGTTTTTGTTCTCCTCATTCAGACTTTCACTGAAATTATAGCCTCTGAGTGTTCCAATCTGAGGCGGGTTTCTTAATTTGCCCTCAGTCCTTCCTTGTTTTTGGCTCTAGGATTTGTCTCCTGTCTCCTGTCTCCTGTGGTGACCATTCTGGGTCTGCACTGCTGTTAATAGTAAACTAGTTCTGGCTTTAGCGATGCTTACCACTCTGAATTCCAGTCCCAGCTTTGTTTTGCGCCTCCATGAATTCTTTCTGATTTGCCTTGCATCTCAGCAATGCAAGTGAAATAATGTTGTATTTGAATTTCTGATTTGTTCTAAGGGCTAATCTGTCAGATTGCACAATGCAGAAGTCCTGTTTACTATTACTTTTCTAAAAACAGTTTTTATTGTAATTTTGAGTATGTGGCTAAGAAAGCATTTATAGCCTTCTAGCATCCTATTTATTTTTGTTTAAAATTTTTCCTTAAATTGTGAAATATATTGTAAAGAGTACACAAAATATATAAGTACATTTTAAAGAAAAACTCTTTACAAGTTTTTTTTTTTTTTTTTTTTTTTTTTTAATATCTCTCTTTTTTTTTTTTTTTTTTTTTTTTTTTTTAAATTTTTATTGCATTATAGGTTTTGGGGTACATGTGCAGAACGTGCAAGATAGTTGCATAGGTACACACATGGCAGTGTGTTTTGCTGCCTTCCTCCCCCTCACCCACACTTGGTATTCATCCCCAGGCTATCCCCCCAGCCCCCCCCCGCTGTCCCTCCCCCATTTCCCCCAACAGTCCCCAGTGTATAGTAGACCGCCTCTCTGTGTCCATGTGTTCTCATTTTTCTCACCCGCCTATGAGTGAGTATATGCGGTATTTCTTTTTCTGTTCTTGTGTCAGTTTGCTGAGAATGATGTTCTCCAGATTCATCCATGTCCCTACAAAGGACACAAACTCATCATTTCTGATTGCTGCATAATATTCCATGGTGTATATGTGCCACATTTTCCCAGTCCAGTCTATCATCGATGGGCATTTGGGTTGGTTCCAGGTCTTTGCTATTGTAAACAGTGCTGCAATGAACATTCGTGTGCATGTGTCCTTATAGTAGAACGATTCATAGTCTTTTGGATAGATACCCAGTAATGGGATTGCTGGGTCAAATGGAATTTCTATTTCTAGGTCCCTGAGGAATCGCCACACTGTCTTCCACAATGGTTGAACTAATTTACACTCCCACCAACAGTGTAAGAGTGTTCCTATTTCTCCACATCCTCTCCAGCATCTGCTGTCTCCAGATTTTTTAATGATCGCCATTCTAACTGGTGTGAGATGATATCTCAATGTGGTTTTGATTTGCATCTCTCTAATGACCAATGATGATGAGCACTTTTTCATATGTTTGTTGGCCTCATGTATGTCTTCTTTTGTAAAGTGTCTGTTCATATCCTTTGCCCATTTTTGAATGGGCTTGTTTGTTTTTTTTCTGTAAATCTGTTTGAGTTCTTTGTAAATTCTGGATATCAGCCCTTTGTCAGATGCGTAAACTGCAAAGATTTTTTCCCATTCTGATGGTTGTCGATTCACTCTAGTGACTGTTTCTTTTGCCGTGCAGAAGCTGTGGAGTTTGATTAGGTCCCATTTGTCTATTTTGGCTTTTGTTGCCAATGCTTTTGGTGTTTTGTTCATGAAGTCCTTGCCTACTCCTATGTCCTGAACGGTTTTGCCTAGATTTTCTTCTAGGGTTTTTATGGTGTCAGGTCTTACATTTAAGTCTTTAATCCATCTGGAGTTAATTTTAGTGTAAGGTGTCAGGAAGGGGTCCAGTTTCTGCCTTCTGCACATGGCTAGCCAGTTTTCCCAACACCATTTATTAAATAGGGAATCCTTTCCCCATTGCCTGTTTTTGTCTGGTTTATCAAAGATGATATGGTTGTAGATATGTTGTGTTGCCTCTGATGTTTCTGTTCTGTTCCATTGGTCTATATCTCTGTTTTGGTACCAGTACCATGCTGTTTTGATTACTGTAGCCTTGTAGTATAGTTTGAAGTCTGGTAGCGTGATGCCTCCCGCTGTGTTCTTTTTGCTTAGAATTGACTTGGCTATGCGGGCTCTTTTTTGGTTCCATATGAAATTCATGGTGGTTTTTTCCAGTTCTGTGAAGAAATTCAATGGTAGTTTGATGGGGATAGCATTGAATGTGTAAATTACTTTGGGCAGTATAGCCATTTTCACAATATTGATTCTTCCTAACCACGAACATGGAACGTTTCTCCATCTGTTTGTGTCCTCTCTTATTTCGTTGAGCAGGTGTTTGTAGTTTTCCTTAAAGAGGTCCCTTACATTCCTCGTGAGTTGTATTCCTAGGTATTTTATTTTCTTTGTAGCGATTGTGAATGGCAGTTCGTTCTTAATTTGGTTCTCTTTAAGTCTGTTATTGGTGTATAGGAATGCTTGTGATTTTTGCACATTGATTTTATATCCTGAGACTTTGCTGAAGTTGCTTATCAGTTGCAGGAGCTTTTGGGCTGAGGTGATGGGGTCTTCTAGGTATACTATCATGTCGTCTGCAAATAGAGACAATTTGGCTTCCACCTTTCCTATTTGAATACCCTTTATTTCTTTTTCTTGCCTTATTGCTCTGGCTAGAACTTCCAGTACTATGTTGAATAGAAGTGGTGAGAGAGGGCATCCTTGTCTAGTGCCCGATTTCAAAGGGAATGCTTCCAGTTTTTGCCCATTAAGTATGATATTGGCTGTTGGTTTGTCGTAAATAGCTTTTATTACTTTGAGATATGTTCCATCAATACCAAGTTTATTGAGGGTTTTTAGCATAAAGGGCTGTTGAATTTTGTCAAATGCCTTCTCTGCGTCAATTGAGATAATCATGTGGTTTTTGTTTTTGCTTCTGTTTATGTGGTGAATTACATTTATAGACTTGCGTATGTTGAACCAGCCTTGCATGCCCGGGATGAATCCTACTTGATCATGATGGATAAGTTTTTTAATGTGCTGTTGCAATCGATTTGCCAGTATTTTATTGAAGATTTTTGCATCTATGTTCATCATGGATATTGGCCTGAAGTTTTCTTTTCTTGTTGAGTCTCTGCCAGGTTTTGGTATCAGGATGATGTTGGTCTCATAAAATGATTTGGGAAGGGTTCCCTCTTTTTGGATTATTTGGAATAGTTTCAGAAGGAATGGTACCAGATCCTCTTTGTGTGTCTGGTAGAATTCAGCTGTGAACCCATCTGGACCTGGGCTTTTTTTGTGTGGTAGGCTCTTAATTGCTGCCTCAACTTCTGACCTTGTTATTGGTCTATTCATAGTTTCAGCTTCCTCCTGGTTTAGGCTTGGGAGGACACAGGCGTCCAGGAATTTATCCATTTCTTCCTGATTTACTAGTTTGTGTGCATAGAGTTGTTTGTAGTATTCTCTGATGATGGTTTGAATTTCTGTGGAATCTGTGGTGATTTCCCCTTTATCGTTTTTTATTGCATCTATTTGGTTGTTCTCTCTTTTCTTTTTTATCAGTCTGGCTAGTGGTCTGTCTATTTTGTTGATCTTTTCAAAAAACCAGCTCTTAGATTTGTTGATTTTTTGAAGGGTTTTTCTTGTCTCTATCTCCTTCAGTTCTGCTCTGATCTTAGTTATTTCTTGTCTTCGGCTAGGTTTTGAGCTTTTTTGATCTTGCTCCTCTAGCTCTTTCAATTTTGACGATAGGGTGTCAATTTTGGATCTCTCCACTTTTCTCATGTGGGCACTTATTGCTATATATTTTCCTCTACAGACTGCTTTAAATGTGTCCCAGAGATTCTGGTATGTTGTGTCTTCATTCTCGTTGGTTTCAAAGAACTTCTTTATTTCTGCCTTCATTTCATTGTTTATCCAATCAACATTCAAGAGCCAGTTGTTCAGTTTCCATGAAGCTGTGCGGTTCTGAGTTATTTTCTGAATTCTGAGTTCCAACTTGATTGCACTATGGTCTGAGAGACTGTTTGTTATGATTTCCGTTGTTTTGCATTTGCTGAGGAGTGCTTTACTTCCAATTATGTGGTCAATTTTGGAGTAGGTGTGATGTGGTGCTGAGAAGAATGTATATTCTGTGGATTTGGGGTGGAGAGTTCTGTAAATGTCTATCAGGTTTGCTTGTTCCAGGTCTGAGTTCAAGTCCTGGATATCCTTGTTAATTTTCTGTCTGGTTGATCTGTCTGCTATTGACAGTGGAGTGTTAAAGTCTCCCACTATTATTGTGTGGGAGTCTAAGTCTCTTTGTAAGTCATTAAGAACTTGCCTTATATATCTGGGTGCTCCTACATTGGGTCCATATATATTTAGAATCGTTAGCTCTTCTTGTTGTATTGATCCTTTTACCATTATGTAGTGACCTTCTTTGTCCCTTTTGATCTTTGTTGCTTTAAAGTCTATTTTATCAGAGATGAGAATTGCAACTCCTGCTTTTTTTTGCTCTCCATTTGCTTGGTAAATCTTCCTCCATCCTTTTATTTTGAGCCTTTGTGTATCTTTGTGTGTGAGGTGGGTTTCCTGAATACAGCACACTGATGGGTTTTGGTTTTTTATCCAATTTGCCAGTCTGTGTCTTTTGATTGGTGCATTTAGCCCATTTACATTCAGGGTTAATATTGTTATGTGTGAATTTGATACTGCCATTTTGATGCTATCTGGCTGTTTTGCCCATTGGTTCATGTACATTCTTCATTTTGTTGATGGTCTTTAGCATTTGGTATGCTTTTAGGATGGCTGGAACTGGTTGTTTCTTTCTATATGTAGTGCCTCTTTCAGGAGCTCTTGTAAAGCAGGCCTAGTGGTGACAAAATCTCTGAGTACTTGCTTGTTCGTGAAGGATTTTATTTTTCCTTCACTTATGAAGCTCAGTTTGGCTGGATATGAAATTCTGGGTTGAAAGCTCTTTTCTTTAAGGATGTTGAATATTGGCCCCCACTCTCTTCTGGCTTGTAGGGTCTCTGCCGAGAGATCTGCTGTGAGTCTGATGGGCTTCCCTTTGTGGGTGACCTGACCTTTCTCTCTGGCTGCCCTAAGTATTTTCTCCTTCGTTTCAACCCTGGTGAATCTGACGATTATGTGCCTTGGGGTTGCTCTTCTTGCGGAGTATCTTTGTGGTGTTCTCTGTATTTCCTGGAGTTCAGTATTGACCTGTCTTGCTAGGTTGGGGAAATTTTCCTGGATAATATCCTGAAGAGTGTTTTCCAGCTTAGATTCATTCTCTTGATCACATTCTGGTACACCTATCAAACGTAGGTTGGGTCTCTTCACATAGTCCCACATTTCTTGGAGATTTTGTTCATTCCTTTTTGTGCTTTTTTCTTTAATCTTGGTTTCACGTTTTATTTCATTGAGTTGATCTTCAATTTCTGATATTCTTTCTTCTGCTTGGTCAATTCGGCTGTTGAAACTTGTGCATGCTTCACGAAGTTCTCGTGTTGTGTTTTTCAGCTCCTTCAATTCATTCATATTCCTCTCTAAGTTTTCCATTCTTGTTATCAATTCCTCGAATTTTTTTTCAAATCTTTTTTCAAGGTTCTTAGTTTCTTTGCACTGATTTAGAACATGTTCTTTTAGCTCAATGAAGTTTCTCATTATCCACTTTCTGAAGTCTGATTCCGTCATTTCGTCACACTCATTCTCCGTCCATCTTTGTTCCCTTGCTGGTGAGGAGTTTTGGTCCTCTGTAGGAGGTGAGGTGTTTTGGTTTCGGGTGTTTTCCTCCTTTTTGCGCTGGTTTTTTCCCATCTTTATGGATTTATCCGCCTGTCGTCTTTGTAGTTGCTGATTTTTCAGTTGGGTCTCTGTGTGGATGCTGAGATTGTTGATGATGAAGTATTTCTGTTACTTAGTTTTCCTTCTAGTGGTCTAGCCCCTCTGCTGTATGAGTTCTGAGGTCCACTCCAGGCCCTGTTTGTCTGGAGTATACCTGTAGCAGCTGTGGAAGAGTGAGGGATGATACCAGTTTCTTCTTCTGCTGTCTTTGTTCCAGAATGATGCCCGCCAAATGTCAGTCTGATTAGTCCTTTTTTTGCGGTGACTCTTTGGATATACGGGGGTCAGGGAGCTGCTTAAGGAGACGGTTTGTGCTTTATAGTAGCTCCAGTGCTGAGCTGTGAGCTCCGTTGTTCATTCAGTGTTGTTGGGAGGTTGTTTATGTCTGCTGTAATAGAACTCATAAAACACCACCCTTTTATTTCCCCCCCGTTATATGCACTGTTTCAGGGAGTTGGGGCTTTCTTTATGAGTATCTGTTGCACTGTCCTGCCCCACTAGGTGGCAGTCTATTCACTATTTGCCTGCCGGGGCTCTGACCCACTCGCGCGGTTCTGCCCTGTTGCTGCTGGGCTCCCTTCTGCTGTGGAGAGCTCCCGTCTCCTGGGAGTCTCTCTGTTATGGCAGGTTGCCTCGGCAACGGCAGGCTGCTTCGGCCCTGGGCGGTACTTCAATAGGGGCGGATTGTGTCAGCGGTGGTGGACGCCCCTCCCTCACCGGGCTGCACCGTCCTAGATGCCGGCAGCAAAACTCTCAGCGCCAAGCGTCTCCAGTCATTGCCCTGCTTGTCCCTGTGAGGGTGGGACTCACTGAGCCCGATTACCCAGCTCCCTGCCTCAGAGTCCGTCCTCTCTCTCTCTCTCCCTCCCTCTCCGCGAGCTTAAAGTTCGACTCTCTCACTGGCGCCCCAGGAGCCTGCCGATAGGGCACTGGGATCCGTGCGATCTCCCGTGCCGCTGCCCACTTCACCGGCTCATATCACGCTTCCCAGGAAACTCCCAGGAAACTCCTGGTCTGGCTCACTGTCCAAGTCCCGTTCAATCAGATGGACGCGCCAATCTGCCCTTCAAACTCTCAGATTGCTGGTTTAACAGGGCGCCCAGACCAGTGAGTTCCGTGCCGGGTCCTGCTGCGGCGCCGGCCGAAGCGGCGCCGGCCGAAGCGGCCGCGCCAGAGGGCTGCGTTAGCCGGTTTTACTTTACTAGCGTCCTGTGGGACTTTCAACGCTCTGTGGGCTAGAAAAGTTCATCCGAGAATGCGGCTAGGACTCACCCTCTGCGCCGTCACTGAGAGCTGCAATCCTGAGTCGCTTCTACGACGCCATCTTGCCGGGTCTCTACAAGTTTTAAAGAGAATACCTATATACCCATCACCTAGACTAATAAACTTACATCACTTGTACCTCAGAAGTCCCTCTATATCTGTCACCAATCATAGCCTCATCCAAACCCCTCCATCAGATGGTCACCATTCTGGCTCTTAAGTTAATAATTCCTGAATTTTCTTACTAGTTTTACCACTTGTATGTGTATCCCTAAAAAATATAGGTTAATTTTATCTGTCTTTAAAATTTATGCAAGTTCTATTTAGCTGTACTTCTTGATTTGTTTTGTTGAACACAATCAAGATATATAATCTCATATCAATATGTGCAAGTGTGATTTATACCTTATATATTTCATTTTATCAGTTATTTATTCAAGAATACAAGGTTTATATATATAAACATATGTATATATATTTATTGTGTGTATGTATATAAATACATATAATGCAATAAAAATACTAATATAAACTATCTAAACATATCTTCTGGTATAAGATTTGTCTAAGGTAATGAGATTTTTTTTTAAACTTTAATCTTAGGTTTAGTAAGACATGTGCAGGTTTGTTACATAGGTACACTGCATGCAACAGGAGTTGATGAACAGATGATTCCATCACCCAGAAAATCACCCCAGTACCCTATAGGTAGTTTTTTGATGCTCTCCCTCCTCCCACCCTCCACGCTCAAGTAGAGTTGGGTGTCTGTTGCTCCCTTTTGTGCCCATATGTACTCAGTATTTATCTCCCACTGATAAATAGAACATGCAGTATTTGGTTCTCTGTTCCTGTATCAGTAGTTTTCTTAGGATAATGGCCTCCATCTCCAACCATGTTGCTAATTCCTAATTATCTAATTCCTTTTTATGGTTGTATAGTATTCCATGGTGCATATTTACCATATTTTCTTTATCCAGGCTACCACGGATGGGCATTTCTGTTGCTTCCATGTCTTTGGTATTGTGAATAATACTGTGATGAATATACACGTGCATGTGTCTTTATGGTAGAACCATTTATATTCCTTTGGATATAAACCTAGTAATTGGATTACTGAGTCAAATGATAATTCTGTTTTAAAGTTCTTTGAGAAACCACCAAACTGCTTTCTGCAAAGGCTAAAATAATTTACATTCCCACCAGCAGTGTATGTGCTCCTTTTCTCCACAACCTCATTAGAATCTGTTGGTTTTTTTCTTTTTGACTTTCAAATAATAGCTATTCAGCCTGGCATCTGATGATATTTCATTGTAATTTTGATTTACATTTCTCTAATGATTAGTGATGTTGACCATTTTTTAATATTCTTTTTGCCATGTGTATTTCCTCTTTTAAAAAGTGTTTGTGTCCCTTGTCCTTTCCAATGCAATAGCTGAATCATAGAGTGTGTACATGTCTAACTTTGCTAGAAAGCATCAAAATATTTCTAAAAGGTTTCACCAACTTTTACGTCTAAGAGGAAATAAGAGATTTTAATTGGCTAACTATTCAGAGCAACATTTAATTTTATCATTTATTTATTTATTTTTGTCAATCTGGTAGGTGTGAAATACTATATTACTTTGGATTGAATTTGTATTTTCTTACGTATTAATGAGGTTGTGATTAATTTCATATGTTTATCTGCCACTCATCTTTTTTCTTCTGTAATTGAATGCTCACATTTCCCCCCAGTTTTCCTTTATGAGTCATTAGGCTTTTTGTTGCTGATAATTTTATATATATAAGATATTAAATGCGTATTTGATGAATGTGCTCACATACCTTTTCCCAAGTGTCATCTGTCTTTTACTTTCATTATGGTCTCCTTTAATAAACAGAAATTCTTAAATTTAATATTGTTAAATTTATTTTACACTATGGTCTGTGATTTTTGGAGATCTGGTCATTTTACTCTTTAACCATTGATCAAAATTAGAATACCATGGTAATCCAATAACTGTCACATCAATTCAGTTTTTCACTTCTTCTATAAATGAACCTCTTTGCAAATGTAATATCTTTCATTATTTTTTTTTTATAAAAATGTAACTGTCTTTGCTTTAGTGACAACTTCTTGGTTTTCCTACTATAGAACTTTGTCTTCTAAGTGAGATAATATTCCACCACACACTTAAAAGTTCTTTTGGCCCATTGTCTATCCTTATTTTGTTGTTCTCACTCTCAAGAGTATTTCTCAGTAACTTCTCTCACTCGCATGATTTCACTTACCACCGTTCAGCAAGCCATCTCCTGCGAGTCCTTGAACTCATATACCCACCTTCAGCTAGACATGACATGTATCACACAGAAAACTCAAATCTAATCCCAAATTGTTTTTTTCCTTAAATTAGAACCTTCTTATTTATTCTATGATAGGGGTGGCCTTACTATGTATCCACATGGTCACCTAAACTAACAACCTAAGTGCCATCATTACTACCTTCTTTTTCATCCTGTAACATCTTATTTACTGAGCCCTATTTTTTTTCTTTAGGCATTCCTCAACTCTACCTTTTTCTTTTTATACACACTGGCAAACTTCTTGGTTCTCCTCACCTCATGTAGAAGTAATTAGTGTTTTCTTACACACCTTAGAATTCTCAAACAAATCTTTTTTTTTTTTTTAATTTTTATTGCATTATAGGTTTTGGGGTACATGTGCAGAACGTGCAAGATAGTTGCATAGGTACACACATGGCAGTGTGTTTTGCTGCCTTCCTCCCCTTCACCCACACTTGGTATTCATCCCCAGGCTATCCCCCCCAGCCCCCTCGCTGTCCCTCCCCCATTTCCCCCAACAGTCCCCAGTGTATAGTAGACTGCCTCTCTGTGTCCACGTGTTCTCATTTTTCTCACCCACCTATCAGTGAGTATATGCAGTATTTCCTTTTCTGTTCTTGTGTCAGTTTGCTGAGAATGATGTTCTCCAGATTCATCCATGTCCTTACAAAGGACACAAACTCATCATTTTTGATTGCTGCATAATATTCCATGGTGTATATGTGCCACATTTTCCCAGTCCAGTCTATCATCGATGGGCATTTGGGTTGGTTCCAGGTCTTTGCTATTGTAAACAGTGCTGCAATGAACATTCGTGTGCATGTGTCCTTATAGTAGAACGATTTATAGTCTTTTGGATAGATACCCAGTAATGGGATTGCTGGGTCAAATGGAATTTCTATTTCTAGGTCCCTGAGGAATCGTCACACTGTCTTCCACAATGGCTGAACTAATTTACACTCCCACCAACAGTGTAACTGTGTTCCTATTTCTCCACATCCTCTCCAGCATCTGCTGTCTCCAGATTTTTTAATGATCGCCATTCTAACTGGTGTGAGACGATATCTCAATGTGGTTTTGATTTGCATCTCTCTAATGACCAATGATGATGAGCACTTTTTCATATGTTTGTTGGCCTCATGTATGTCTTCTTTTGTAAAGTTTCTGTTCATATCCTTTGCCCATTTTTGAATGGGCTTGTTTGTTTTTTTTCTGTAAATCTGTTTGAGTTCTTTGTAAATTCTGGATATCAGCCCTTTGTCAGATGTGTAAACTGCAAAGATTTTTTCCCATTCTGAGGGTTGCCGATTCACTCTAGTGACTGTTTCTTTTGCCGTGCAGAAGCTGTGGAGTTTGATTAGGTCCCATTTGTCTATTTTGGCTTTTGTTGCCAATGCTTTTGGTGTTTTGTTCATGAAGTCCTTGCCTACTCCTATGTCCTGAACGGTTTTGCCTAGATTTTCTTCTGGGGTTTTTATGGTGTCAGGTCTTATGTTTAAGTCTTTAATCCATCTGGAGTTAATTTTAGTGTAAGGTGTCAGAAAGGAGTCCAGTTTCTGCTTTCTGCACATGACTAGCCAGTTTTCCCAACACCATTTATTAAATAGGGAATCCTTTCCCCATTGCCTGTTTTTGTCTGGTTTATCAAAGATAATACTGTTGTAGATATGTTGTGTTGCCTCCGATGCTTCTGTTCTGTTCCATTGGTCTATATCTCTGTTTTGGTACCAGTACCATGCTATTTTGATTACTGTAGCCTTGTAGTATAGTTTGAAGTCTGGTAGCATGATGCCTCCCGCTGTGTTCTTTTTGCTTAGAATTGACTTGGCTATGCGGGCTCTTTTTGGTTCCATATGAAATTCATGGTGGTTTTTTCCAGTTCTGTGAAGAAATTCAATGGTAGTTTGATGGGGATAGCATTGACTGTGTAAATTACTTTGGGCAGTGTAGCCATTTTCACAATATTGATTCTTCCTAACCACGAACATGGAATGTTTCTCCATCTGTTTGTGTCCTCTCTTATTTCGTTGAGCAGTTGTTTGTAGTTTTCCTTAAAGAGGTCCCTTACATTCCTAGTGAGTTGTATTCCTAGGTATTTTATTTTCTTTGTAGCAATTGTGAATGGCAGTTCGTTCTTAATTTGGTTCTCTTTAAGTCTGTTATTGGTGTATAGGAATGCTTGTGATTTTTGAACATTGATTTTATATCCTGAGACTTTGCTGAAGTTGCTTATCAGTTTCAGGAGCTTTTGGGCTGAGGTGATGGGGTCTTCTAGGTATACTATCATGTCGTCTGCAAATAGAGACAATTTGGCTTCCACCTTTCCTATTTGAATACCCTTTATTTCTTTTTCTTGCCTGATTGCTCTGGCTAGAACTTCCAGTACTATGTTGAATAGGAGCGGTGAGAGAGGGCATCCTTGTCTAGTGCCAGATTTCAAAGGGAATGCTTCCAGTTTTTGCCCATTAAGTATGATATTGGCTGTTGGTTTGTCGTAAATAGCTTTTATTACTTTGAGATATGTTCCATCAATACCAAGTTTATTGAGGGTTTTTAGCATAAAGGGCTGTTGAATTTTGTCAAATGCCTTCTCTGCGTCAATTGAGATAATCATGTGGTTTTTGTTTTTGCTTCTGTTTATGTGGTGAATTACATTTATAGACTTGCGTATGTTGAACCAGCCTTGCAACCCTGGGATGAATCCTACTTGATCATGATGGATAAGTTTTTTAATGTGCTGTTGCAATCGGTTTGCCAGTATTTTATTGAAGATTTTTGCATCTATGTTCATCATGGATATTGGCCTGAAGTTTTCTTTTCTTGTTGAGTCTCTGCCAGATTTTGGTATCAGGATGATGTTGGTCTCATAAAATGATTTGGGAAGGGTTCCCTCTTTTTGGATTATTTGGAATAGTTTCAGAAGGAATGGTACCAGATCCTCTTTGTGTGTCCGGTAGAATTCAGCTGTGAACCCATCTGGACCTGGGCTTTTTTTGTGTGGTAGGCTCTTAATTGCTGCCTCAACTTCAGACCTTGTTATTGGTCTATTCATAGTTTCAGCTTCCTCCTGGTTTAGGCTTGGGAGGACACAGGCGTCCAGGAATTTATCCATTTCTTCCTGATTTACTAGTTTATGTGCATAGAGTTGTTTGTAGTATTCTCTGATGACGGTTTGAATTTCTGTGGAATCTGTGGTGATTTCCCCTTTATCGTTTTTTATTGCATCTATTTGGTTGTTCTCTCTTTTCTTTTTTTATCAGTCTGGCTAGTGGTCTGTCTCTTTTGTTGATCTTTTCAAAAAACCAGCTCTTGGATTTATTGATTTTTTGAAGGGTTTTTCTTGTCTCTATCTCCTTCAGTTCTGCTCTGATCTTAGTTATTTCTTGTCTTCGGCTAGGTTTTGAGCTTTTTTGATCTTGCTCCTCTAGCTCTTTCAATTTTGACGATAGGGTGTCAATTTTGGATCTCTCCACTCTTCTCATGTGGGCACTTATTGCTATATATTTTCCTCTACAGACTGCTTTAAATGTGTCCCAGAGATTCTAGTACGTTGTGTCTTCATTCTCGTTGGTTTCAAAGAACTTCTTTATTTCTGCCTTCATTTCATTGTTTATCCAATCAACATTCAAGAGCCAGTTGTTCAGTTTCCATGAAGCTGTGCGGTTCTGAGTTATTTTCTGAATTCTGAGTTCCAACTTGATTGCACTATGGTCTGAGAGACTGTTTGTTATGATTTCCATTGTTTTGCATTTGCTGAGGAGTGCTTTACTTCCAATTATGTGGTCAATTTTGGAGTAGGTGTGATGTGGTGCTGAAAAGAATGTATATTCTGTGGATTTGGGGTGGAGAGTTCTGTAAATGTCTATCATGTTTGCTTGTTCCAGGTCTGAGTTCAAGTCCTGGATATCCTTGTTAAC
This sequence comes from Saguinus oedipus, assembly GCA_031835075.1. NCBI lineage: Eukaryota > Metazoa > Chordata > Mammalia > Primates > Cebidae > Saguinus > Saguinus oedipus. The sequence goes on along the minus strand of CM063183.1, from coordinate 93,744,348 downwards.
TTTCTGTCTGGTTGAGCTGTCTGCTATTGACAGTGGAGTGTTAAAGTCTCCCACTATTATTGTGTGGGAGTCTAAGTCTCTTTGTAAGTCATTAAGAACTTGCCTTATATATCTGGGTGCTCCTACATTGGGTCCATATATATTTAGAATCGTTAGCTCTTCTTGTTGTATCGATCCTTTTACCATTATTTAATGACCTTCTTTGTCCCTTTTGATCTTTGTTGCTTTAAAGTCTATTTTATCAGAGATGAGAATTGCAACTCCTGCTTTTTTTTGCTCTCCATTTGCTTGGTAAATCTTCCTCCATCCTTTTATTTTGAGCCTTTGTGTATCTTTGCGTGTGAGGTGGGTTTCCTGGATACAGCACACTGATGGGTTTTGGTTTTTTATCCAATTTGCCAGTCTGTGTCTTTTGATTGGTGCATTTAGCCCATTTACATTCAGGGTTAATATTGTTATGTGTGAATTTGATACTGCCATTTTGATGCTAGCTGGCTGTTTTGCCCATTGGTTCATGTACATTCTTCATTTTCTTGATGGTCTTTAGCATTTGGTATGCTTTTAGGATGGCTGGAACTGGTTGTTTCTATGTGTAGTGCCTCTTTCAGGAGCTCTTGTAAAGCAGGCCTAGTGGTGACAAAATCTCTGAGTACTTGCTTGTTCGTGAAGGATTTTATTCTTCCTTCACTTATGAAGCTCAGTTTGGCTGGATATGAAATTCTGGGTTGAAAGCTCTTTTCTTTAAGGATGTTGAATATTGGCCCCCCACTCTCTTCTGGCTTGTAGAGTCTCTGCCGAGAGATCTGCTGTGAGTCTGATGGGCTTCCCTTTGTGGGTGACCCGACCTTTCTCTCTGGCTGCCCTTAGTATTTTCTCCTTCGTTTTAACCCTGGTGAATCTGACGATTATGTGCCTTGGGGTTGCTCTTCTTGTGGAGTATCTTTGTGGTGTTCTCTGTATTTCCTGGAGTTGAGTATTGACCTGTCTTGCTAGGTTGGGGAAATTTTCCTGGATAATATCCTGAAGAGTGTTTTCCAGCTTGGATTCATTCTCTTCGTCACATTCTGGTACACCTATCAAACGTAGGTTGGGTCTCTTCACATAGTCCCACATTTCTTGGAGATTTTGTTCATTCCTTTTTGTACTTTTTTCTTTAAGCTTGGTTTCTCGTTTTATTTCATTGAGTTGATCTTCAACTTCTGATATTCTTTCTTCTGCTTGGTCAATTCGGCTGTTGAAACTTGTGCATGCTTCGCGAAGTTCTCGTGTTGTGTTTTTCAGCTCCTTCAATTCATTCATATTCCTCTCTAAGTTGTCCATTCTTGTTATCAATTCCTCGAATCTTTTTTCAAATCTTTTTTCAAGGTTCTTAGTTTCTTTGCACTGGTTTAGTACATGTTCCTTTAGCTCCCTGAAGTTTCTCATTATCCACTTTCTGAAGTCTGATTCCGCCATTTCGTCACATTCATTCTCCGTCCAGCTTTGTTCCCTTGCTGGTGAGGAGTTTTGGTCCTTTTTTGGTGGTGAGATGTTTTGGTTTCGGGTGCTTTCCTCCTTTTTGTGCTGGTTTCTTCCCATCTTTATGGATTTATCCACCTGTCGTCTTAGTAGTTGCTGATTTTTCAATTGGGTCTCTGTGTGGATGCTGAGATTGTTGATGATGAAGTATTTCTGTTACTTAGTTTTCCCTCTAATGGTCTATCCCCTCTGCTGTATGAGTGCTGAGGTCCACTCCAGGCCCTGCTTCTCTGGGGTATATCTGCAGCAGGTGCGGAACAGTGAGGGATGATACCAGTTTCTTCTTCTGCTGTCCTTGTTCCCGAATAATGCCAGCCAAATGTCAGTCTGATTAGTCCTTTTCTGGGGTGACTCCTTGGATATACACAGGTCAGGGAGCTGCTTGAGGAGACAGTCTGTGCTTTATAGGAGCTCCAGTGCTGAGCTGTGAGCTCCGTTGTTCATTCAGCGTTGTTGGGAGGTTGTTTATGTCTGCTGCTATAGAACTCATAAAACACCACCCTTCCCCCCCCTTAGATGCTCTGTCTCAGGGAGTTGGGGATTTCTTTATGAGTATCTGTTGCACTGTCCTGCCCCACTAGGCAGCAGTCTATTCACTATTTGCCTGCCGGGGCTCTGACCTGCTAGTGCGGGTCTGCCCTGTTGCTGCTGGGCTCCCTTCTGCTGTGGAGCTCGGAGTCTCACTGTTATCTCTCAAACTAATCTTAAACACAACTACCAATGATTCATCTAAAATGAAAGATATTAGAGTTTTATGACATCAACAAACACTGTCTTTTTTCTTCTCTCCCTGAACAAATTAATTGGAGGTCAAAATATTACATTTATTATAAAAAAGCAGACAGTAGAAAGTGTCTTCAAATCTAGGGTAAGAGCATAGGTCAACACTGTTCGTTAAATTTGAAAGACAGCTGTGACCAGTTAGCAGCACAGCTGAGCAATCAGATCAGCCCCCCCCCACCATAGTGCTGTAGGTTGTCACTCTAATTCATCCACTCACTGAAGGAACAAACCAGCACGCACATTCTCAGAAGGAAGGCATATCCAAGAGATAGCCTGGAAGAGGGTGATCATTTTCCTTCAAACTCATCAATTAGATAATTTCGTTTATACTCAGTGGGAATTAGTTAGTAGGAGGTGGGAAAAGAGGCATGAGATGTTTATTTAAGGGAAATCCTACATCAAAGGAAATGACTTATCCTCTAATAAAATCCCCCAAACCTTTTAATTGCCACCTGTCTCCTACAGGCTATTATCTAAGCTTCTCAACATGGCATAATAGAGAACATCTGTTTTCCTTTACCCACATCCTCTATCCTCCACCATTTTGCTATATTCTTCCTTGCACTTCTATATCTAGCAGCACTTACTTTTCATTATTTCCAATATTAGTTGTTCAGTGTCTTGATTTTATACTTTGGGGTATCATAACTCTCCCTCCTAGAATGTTTTTCTGAATTTATCATGCCGGTATCAGTTCTCTATCTCACTTCTAAGTATTCTTTAAGTATAAGCTCAAGCTTCTTTTTTCAGAAAACCTTTTGTGTCCTCCATTCCAACTGCTTTAACTGACACTCCCTTTTTGCATCTATAATACTATGCTCCATTTTCTATGATAGAAAACTCTGTGTTGTGTTATAATGACCTATTTATGTGTGTCTCCTCCACTAGGCTATGAGCTTGTCAGTCTGAATATCCTCAGACACTAAACACGTTGCACGCATTCAAATGTTTGATAAGTGAATCTTACTTTCCCTTACATTTTTGACCCGCTTGTCTAATCTTAGTTATGTTTTCCCCGTGGATTTGACAACATGTTTGGCTTCTTAGCTTTGATATCTTTCATTTTTTAAGATAAGAGTTCATTCTTAATCTTTCTTGGTCTCAGCCAACTCCTCGCAGATCAACCCTGTCCTTCAGGGCTCCATCAAAAGTCCACCTGCATTTAGTCCACTGTGCAGATGAGATATAAAACCTCCTTTGTGTCTTCCCTTGTCTCATTTCCTCCAGAGATTTCAGCCTATAACTCGATATAGGATATAAAAAATGTTAACTGTCTTCAAATTTCTGTGCCAAGGGGGAAAAAAGACATTTTTTTTTCAGCAAACATTTAAATGTTATAGTCATCGTTTATTATTTTTTTTTACAGTGTAATCATGTGATCATGACAGCCTAGTAACAGAAAACTGAACATAGGGAGCCAAGTTTAGAATTATAAACAAATAAAAATTTTTAGAATTAATCTGGCACATACTTATATTAGACACAATAATTATGCATATAAAAATATGATACTAATAGTAAGTAGTTATCACAAATCACTGTCAGCAATAATACTTTCTCATAGTGAAGCCAATTATTAGTATTTCCCTTTGTTCATTCTCTGGTATTTAAAGGCAGCAGTAAATGTTTGCAGTTTTCCCTGATAGCAGGTGTAGTTTAATTCTCATCCCTTATGCTGAGTTTTACTGAAATCTTGGATCTAATGAGTTTTCATCTAAATACCTACAATTCTTTTTTTATTCTTTCTAAATATTTTTATTATGCCTTAAATTCTGTGATACATGTGCAGAACATGCAGGTTGTTACACAGGTATACATGTGCCATGGTGGTTTGCTGCACCTATCAACCCGTCATCTAGGTTTTAGGCTCCACATGCATTAGGTGTTTGCCTTAATGCTATCCTTCCCCTTGCCCACCACCCCCAATAGGCACCGGTATGTGTTGTTCACCTCCCTGTGTTCATGTGTTCTCATTGTTCAACTCCCACTTATGAGTGAGAACATGTGGTGTTTGTTTTTCTGTTCCTGTGTAAGTTTGCTGAGAATGATGGCTTTCAGTTTCATCCATGTCCCTGCAAAGGACATGAATTTATTCTTTTTTATGCCTGCATAATATTCCATAGTGTATATGTGCCACATTTTCTTTATCCAGTCTATCATTGATGGGGATTTGAGTTGGTTCCAAGTCTTTGCTATTGTGAATAGTGCTGCAATAAACATAGGTGTGCATGCATCTTTATAGTAGAACGATCTATAATCCTTTGGGTATATACCCAGTAATGGGATTGCTGGGTCAAGTGGTATTACTTGTTCTAGACCCTTGAGGAATTGTCACACTGCCTTCCAGAATGGTTGAACTAATTTACACTCCCACCAACAGTGTAAAAGCGTTCTTATTACTCCACATCCTCTCCAGCATCTACTGTTTCCTGACTTTTTAATAGTTTGAAGTCAGGTGGCATGATGACTCCAGCTTTGTTCTTTTTGCTTAGGATTGTCTTGGCTATATGGGCTCATTTTCTGGTTCCATATGAAATTTAAAGTAGTTTTTTCTAATTCTGTGAAGAAAGTCTATGGTAGCTTGATGGGAATAGCATTGAATCCATAAATTACTTTGGTCAGCACGACCATTTTCACAATATTAATTCTTCCTATTCATGAACATGGAATGTTTTTCCATTTGTTTGTGTCCTCTCTCATTTCCTTGAGCAGTGGTTTGTAGTGCTCCTTGAAGGGGTCCTTCACATCCCTTATAAGTTGTATTCTAAATACCTAGAATTCTATGCTTCAAATGCTAATCATGATCTTCCTACATGGTAATTCTGTAGTGGGATTGACAGCTTCTCATTTGCTGTTCAGGTTCTTCCGAAGAAGAGCCTATGGATAGCTAATGCACCAGATGGCCAACTGGCAACACCAGATGGGAGTGAGAAAAACCCTCTTAGGCCACAGTGGTACACAACCTGATTGTGTCAATTAGATTCTTTGATAGCAACAAACATTAACTTCATTCAAGGCTTAGTGTCTATGAACTTACTTAGATCTGGGAATTAGGTGAGTGTTGGAACCAGTAGTTTTAGATGAGTAAATACAGTAAAACCTTTATAAGCTGTTTGTACTCTTCTTTAGTACTCTATGATACATTAACTAGTTAGAGAGCTCAGATCAATTTATTTCCTAAAATAAGGTTATGTCATCATATCTGTTTAAACTGTACTTAAACACCACAGTTAAAACATGTCATCGGCTATGCTTATAATGCTGATAAGATCCATATTTCTTCTAGGAGTTAGTTGCTTCTATATTTACTTCACAATCTTAAAATTTCTGGTTTTACTGAGAAGAGGTATCCAGTTTTAACTATAAACATTCTTTTAAAAAATGTTTTAGTGTTTTTCACATCAATGTATTCCTGATAATAAGGAAATGAAGTCTTCTGAACAGTGTCAGATAATATAGGGAAAGAGCACCTGGTCAAAAAGGAAGTATTTAAATTTTTTTTCAAATATTTAAATATCTTTCCCTATGTTATGTCAACTTTTTTTTGGCCTTACACACTAAGGTTTTATTAATCAATCTAATTAACTATTAAAAGCAAATACAGATCCCTCAACAATCTTATTTAATGTAGGATTTCCTATAAGTGCACATATAACAATAAATTGAGTCTAATCAAAGTTAAAATCTTATTTTCTTGAACAAGCATGCACTAAATTCATCTTCCATCATTGTTGAACAATATAAATTAGTGAGTTACTGTATTTCTTTCTGGATTTAAATTTGATTCTACTTTTCACTCTGTAGACAATTTTGAATGTAAATTCTTATTTCCAAGTGAACAGTAATGAAAGGAGGGTCACGACTCTTTCAAACAAGGCAGCTCTTTTAGAAAGCATTTCAAAAGTCCTCTGGGTGCTCTGAGAAACACTGATTACAATTATCGGGTTATAACTTTATTTAAAAAGTCAGGATCTTAACTTTCATATAAGAGATCTGACAATGTTGTGCATTCAGCTGGAGTTGTAATTCATTAACGCACAAAATGACTCTGTGACCTTGGTTTTCAGGAGTGTCAGCCTGCAATTATAAGGAAAAAGAAGTATTTCAGCAATGTCATATTTTTCTCGGATTCAGGTCCTGGCTGAAGACAAGGAGTTTGGGGTTAAAGTTTTTTTCTTCTGCCCTATTATTTAATGACATTTGGAAACAACCATCTTGTGTTGTTTTTTTAATTTCTCATTTCCTTTAAATTGGTGAAATGGGAGTACCTGTCTAATCTCTGCTAAATTCATCCCTAATGATGACCTTTTCTTAGGTTCATACAAGTAAGAACAATTCATCATGGACTATCATTTTCCCATTCTAAGTATACAAACAGGATTTTATTTGCATTTCACCTATTTTTAAATTCTAATCAATAAAGAATATCTCATGTTGTCTCCGGGAATTCATTGACTATAATCACTTGTTTAGTACCAATTGTTAAGTCAGATATAATTCTTCAGTTGAAAACAAATGATATAGGTACTTACTAAGTTTGAGGGGGAAAATGGGGACAGATATTATTAGAAAAATATTGGGGTATTTCCAATAAATGAAAGCAAAGTTGACTATGATAAGACTGGTGAGAATTGAGATAAGGACCTTTCTGAGGATATCAATTTCAGAACTGGTATGTTTTTATTCTAAGGACTTTCATCAGACTATCAGCTAATTCAACTTGATTGGCGATCTATTTCCACAAGGACTTAAAGGAGGTCCTTTACTCATTACTTAATGGGTAAAATTGTATATGAAGGAGGGACTGAAAAAAATAGCCACTAAAGTGAAAAATAAAATCATACAAATAAAGTTTGCATTTTAGCATCTGGAAGTAATGACCCAGAACAGAGTGATGTGAGATAAATAAAAATATTTCTAGATATATTCAGTTTTAATTAATAGACCATTATCCAAGTTGAAGCATCTGATAAGTCATTTAAAATTTGGATATTAGAGCATATCAGAAATAGAAATATTTGGAAATTATTTTATACACATGATTTTCAATTTTTTTTTTAATTTTATTTAAAGCTCAAAGGTACATGTGCAAGTTTGTTACATAGGTAAACTTGTAACATGGGGGTTTGTTATACAGATTATTTCATTATCCAGGTATTAAACTTAATACCCATTAGTTATTTTTTGTGATCTTCCTCCTCACCCTTAGTGCCCTCAGATAGGCCCAAGTGTTTGTTGTTACCCATTATGTGTCCATGTGTTCTCATTATTTAGCTCCCATTTAGTGAGAACATGCAGTATTTGGCTTTCTGTTCCAAAGTTAATTTGCAGAGGAAAATGGCCTCCAGTTCCACCCACAACCTAGGCAATACCATTCTGGACATATGTTTCTGCAAAGGGTATTTTCTCATACTTTTGTATGGGTGCATAGTGTTCCATGGTGTAGATGTACTGCACTTTTTTAAAATCCAGGCTGCCATTACGGGGCATTTAGGTTGATGTATGTCTTTGCTATTGTGAATAGTGCTGCATGAACACACACATGCAAGTATCTTTATGATGGAATGATTTATATTCCTTTGGGTATATACACAGTAATGGGATTGATGAGTAGAAAGGTAGTTTTGTTTTTGACTCTTTGAGGAATTTCCACACTGCTTTCCACAATGGTTGAACAAATTTACACTACCCAAAACAGTGTATAGATGTTTTCTTTACAACCTTGCCAGCATCTATTATTTTTTCACTTTTTAATAGTAGCCATTCTTCCTTGTGTAAAATGGTACCTCGTTGTGGTTTTGATTTGCATTTGTCTAATGATCAGTGATAGTGAGCTTTTTCATGTTGGTTGGTCACATATATGTCTTCTGAAAAACGTCTGTTCATGTCTTTTGCTCAGTTTTTAATTTTTTTATATTTTTGCTTAAGTTCCTTATAGATGCTAGATATCAGATCTTTGTCAGATGCATAGTTTGCAAAAATCCTCTTTCATTCTGTAGGTTGTCTGGCTTTTCTGTTTATAGTTTATTTTATTTTTCAAAAGCTCCTTAGTTTAGTGAGGCACAATTTGTCAATTTTGCTTTTGTTGAGATTGCTTTCAGCATCACGGTCATGAATTCTTTGACTCCTCTTATGTCCATAATGGTATTGCCTAGGTTGTCCTTCCGGATTTCCATAGTTAGGGGTGTTGCATTCAATTTGTTAATGGATCTTGAGTTGATTTTTGTATATGGTGTAAGGGAGGGGTCCAGTTTTAATCTGTATATGGCCAGCCAGTTATCCCAGCACCATTTATTAAATAGAGAGTCCTTTTCCCATTGCTTAGTGTTATCAGCCTTGTTGAAGACTACACAGTCCTAGATGTGTGGCCTTATTTTGGGGATCTCTATTCTGTTCCATTGGTCTATGTGTTTTTGTACCAGGATCATGCTATTTTGATTACTGCAGCCCTATAGTATAGTTTGAAGCCAGGTAGTATGAGGCCTCTGGCTTTGTTTTTTGGTGTGTGTGTGTGAGTGTGTGTAGGATTGCTTTGTTTATTCAGGTTCTTTTTTGGTTACATATAAATTTTAAAACAGTTTTTTCTAGTTCTTTTTCTTTCACCACCCTAGCTATCTCTATTCCTAAACATTTTATTCTTTTTTGTGGAAACTGTGAATGGGATTGTGTTTCTGATTTTGTCCTTGGCTTGAATACAGTTGGTGTATAGGAATGCTAGTGGTTTTTCTGCATTGGTTTTATATCCTGAGATTTTGCTGAATTAGTTTATCAGCCTATGGAGCTGTTGTGCCTAGACTATGGGGTTTTCTAGATACTGAAATCTGAAATAGAATGTAGAATATAGAATCTAGAAATGCCGTCTGCAAATAGTGATAGTTTGACTTCCCCTTTTCCCATTTGAATGCCTTTATACCTTTCTCTTGCCTGATTGCTAGTTTATTGAGAGATTATAACATCACGGTGTTGAATTTTAACTGGAAGCCTTTTCTCCATTTACTGAGATAATCACTTTTTTGTTGTCTTTAGTTCTGTTCATGTGATGAATCATATTTATTGAATTGTATATGGTGAACCGCCTTTGCATTCCAGGGATAAAGCCTACTTGATCCTGGAGAATAGGCTTTTTGAGGTGCTGAGAGATTCAGTTTGCCAGTATTTTGCTGAGATTATTTGAATCCATGTTCATCAAGGATATTGGCCTGAAGTTTTCTCTTTTGTTGTATCTTTGCCAGGATTTGGTGTCAGGATGATGCTGACCTCATGGAATGAGTTAGAGAGAAGTCCCTCTTCCTCAATTTTTTGGAATAGTTTAGTAGGAATGGTATGAGCTCCTCTTTGTACACCCCATAGAATTTGCTATGAATCCATTTGGTCCTGGACTTTTTTAGTTGGTAAGCTATTCATTAATGATTCAGTTTCAGAGCTCATTATGATCTGTTCAGGGATTCAATTTCTTCCTGGTTCAGTCTGGAGAGGGTGTATGCATCCAGAAATTGATCAATTTCTTCCAAATTTTCAAGTTTATGTGCAAAGACGTATTCATAATATGTTCTTTTGACTACATGTATTTCTATGGAGTCCTTGATAATATCCCCCTCATCATTTCTAATTGTGTGTCTTTGAATCTCCTCACTTCTCTTCTTTGTCTAGCTAGTGGTCTAACTATTTTATTGAATATTTTAAAAAACCAACTCCTGGATTCATTGATCCGCATGTTTTTGTGTGTGCGTCTAAAACTCCTTCAGTTAACCTCTGATTTTGTTTTTGTTTTTTTTGTCTTTTGCTAGCTTTGGGATTGGTTTGCTCTTGGTTTTCTAGTTCTTTTACTTGTGATGTTAGACTGTTAAGTTCACATCTTTCTAACTTTTTGATATGGGCAGTTAGAGTTATAAATCGTCCTTTTAACACTGCTTTAGTTGTGTCCTAGAGGTTCTGGCATGTTGTATCTTTGTTCTCATTAGTTTTAAAGAACTTCTTGATTTCTACATTAATTTTATTATTTATCCAAAAGTAATTCAAAGGCAGGTTATTTAATTTCCATGTAATTGTATGGTTTTGAGTGATTTTATTAGTCTTGACTTATGATTTGTTTTGTGCTGTGGTCTGAGAGAGTCTTTGGCACAATATGGGTGCTTTTGCATTTGCTGAGGATTGTTTTATGTCCAATTGTGTGGTCAATTTTAGAGCACCTGTTTGTCTAATTTAGCATTCTGAGCTGCCCCACCTCTTCAGAGATTGTGATGTAGTGAGCCCTCTACATTCCAAGCCAAGGCAGATCTTCAGGCATCTGGAGCACCCACTCTTCTGGATTAGGGGTTTAGGCTGCCACAGCTGCCCATATAGAGAACATGAAGCCAAGGAGGTATTTATGATGAGGCCTACCTCTGGGTACTTGGTGGCCACCCACTGGAACACCCTAGGCTCTATGATTGTGCCTGCCATCCCTAGAGGGTTCAGTAGGTATGCTTGCAGGGTCCATCTACATGCAACTTGCCACCCGCTCCCAGCCAACCAAGTGACTGAACAAGGTGCTCAGACTACTGTACACTTCATGGATCAGCCCACTGTCTAAAGCAACAGAGACCTTCCTCTGTAAGCAGGCATTGAGAATACACCCAGCCACTTCGGCCAGAGCCAGATTTTACCCATAAGTGCCATCTATTGGCTTAGCGATCAAACTGCACAGCCCAATACAAAACTTGGAAAAGTGCTTAGATCTATAGGAGTAAAGCCAATAGGCCCTCCCCAACATTGTCTACATTCACACCACCAAGGGAGGGGGAAGAAGAGAAAGAGAAAACAAAAATATTTGAGAGGAAGAAAGAAAAGGAAAAAAAATAGATCCAAATGAAAATAATTAGAAAAATTAGAAGTGCTGGCATCTCCAGAACAGAAATAACTAGCCTAAGAATTTTGACACAATAAAAAATCTGAATGGAGTGACACCATCAACAGATTATACCAGCTCTACAACAATGTTTCCTAAACAAAATGGAAATTCAGAAATGACAGATAAGGAATTAAAAATATGGACTATGAAAAAGCCTAAAAAGATCTAAGAGAAAGTTGAAAATCAGCACAAAGAAACTTCGAAATAACCCAGGAAGTGACGAAAGAGATAAATATATTTAATTAAAATCAACTAGAGCTTCTGGAATTGAAAAACTTACTTAAGAAATTTCAATTGAAAGCTTTATTAATGGACAAGATCCAGTAGAATAAGCAATTTCAGAGCTTCGTGGCCAGTCTTTTGACTAAACCAGTAAGACAAAAAAAAAAAAAAAATTTTTAAAGTGAACAAAGTCTTTGAGAAAAATGATATTATGTAAAGTGACCCAGCCTACAAATTATTATCATTCTTAAGAGAGAAGGAGAAAAAAAAAACCTAGAAAACATATTTGAGAAAATAATTTAAGAAATTTTTTCTAATTTTGCTAGAGAGGTAGACATTGGTATATAAGAAATCCAGAGAACACCTGCAAGATAGTATATAAAATCAATACCACCAAGGCATATAGTCACCAGATTGTGCAAGCTTAATGTTAAATAAAAAATCTTAAAGGCAGCTAGAGAAAAATGTCAGATCATCTACAAAGGGAAACCCATCAGGCTAATGGCAGACTTTTCAGGAGAAATCTTACAAGCCAGGACAGGTAAGGGGCCTATTTTCAGCATTCTTAAAGAAAATAAATTTCAACCAAGAATTTCAACCAAAAACTAAGCTTTATAACTGAAGAAGAAATAAAAAAATTTCCAGACAAGCAAGCACTAAAGGAATTTGGTACACTTAACTAGTTTATCAGGAAATTGTTAAGGTAGTTCTAACATGGAAATAAAATAGCCATACCTCCTACCACAAAAACACATTTAAATATATACTCAATAAAGCAATCACACAGTAGAATCTAAAAAATAATCAGCTACCAACTTCATGACAGGATCAAAATCTCACATATCAATAATAACATTGAATGTAAACAGTCTAAATGCTTCACATAAAAGACAGAGTGGCAGGTTGAATTAAAAAAGAAAAACCAAACTCTCTGCTGTCTTCAATGTCACATGTAACAACACCTATAGTCTCAGAGTAAAGGGTTGTAGAAACCCTATCCTGCAATTGGGGAAAAAAAAAAAAAAGAGCAGGAGTCACTACTCTTATATGAGATAAAACAGATTTTAAACCAATAGCAGTAAAAAAGGACAAAGAAGTCAGTTACATAATGATAAAGGGTTCAATTCAACAAGAAAACTTGTATATCTTAAATATATATGCATTCAATATTGGAAAACTGAGATTCATAAAATGGGGACTTCCAGACATGCAAAAAGATGAGAAAGTAACACAATAATAGTGAGAGATTTTAACACCCCCCCCCGACAGTGTCACATCGAGGCTGAAAACTAGCACAAAATTGTGGACTTAAATTGGACACTTGACAAATTGGACCCAATAGATATCTGTGGAATACTCCACCCATCAACCAAAGAATATACATTCTTCTCATCTGCACACACAACATGTTTGGTTTTAAAACACATCTCAATATGTACCAAAAAAACCCTGAAATCATACTAAGCATACTTTCAGACTACAGTTAAATAAAAATAGAAATCAATTCCAAGCAGATATTGCAAAACCACACAATCACATGGAAAATAAACAACTTGCTCCTGAATTACTTTTGGGGAAAACACTGACATTGAAGCAGAAATCAAAATACTCTTTGTAACTAGTAAAAACAGAGACATATACCAAAATCTCAAGTATATAGCAAATGCAATGTTAAGATATACATTTAAAACACTAAACACCTATATCAAAAAGTTAGAAAGATCTCAAAGTAGCTATCTAACATTGCACCATATTTCTAGTTCCATATTTCTACTGGAACTAGAAATACAAGAACAAGCCACCTCCAAAGCTAGCAGAAGAAAAGAAATAACTAACATCAGAACTGAACAAAATTGAGATCCAAAAATCCATGCTAAGAATCAACAAAATTAACAATTAGTTCTTTGAAAGAATAAAAAAGATTAACAGACCTTTTTCTAGATTAATAAAGAAATAAAGAGAGACGATTCAAATAAACACAATCAGAAATGACAATGGTAACATTATAACAAATCATACAGAAATACCAAAGATCTTTAGGGACTTCTATGAACATATCTATGCACACAGAATTGAAAATCTAGCAGAAATGAATCAATTGCTTCAAACACACATATCAGTTGTAGAAATTTGACACACTGAGGACCAATTATGAGTTCCAAAATTGAATCAATAATAGAAAAAAAACCTACCAATAAAAAAATGCCCTTGAACAGATGGATTCACAGTCAAATACCACCAGATGTACAAAAAAGAGCTGGTACCAATTCTACTGAATCCATCAGAATAATTAGGGAGGAGGGACTCCTTCCTAATTTGTTCTGCAAAAGCACAGTAAAAAGACAAAATTACAGGCCAATATCCCTGATGAACATAGGCACCAAAATTCTCAACAAAATACCAGCAAACTGAATCCAGCACTTCATCTAAAACTTAATTCACCACAATCATGTCGGCTTCATTCCTGAGATGCAAGGTTGGTTCAACATACGCAAATCAGTAATAGATCATAAATAGAACAAAAACCCAAAACCATATGATTCTTTCAATAGACGTGGAAAGAGCTTTCAATAAAATCTAATATCCCTTTATTATAAAAACTCTCAACAAACTAGACATTGAACAAACATAGCTCCAAATCGTAGAAACCATCTGTGACAAACCCACAACCCTCATCATACTGCACGGGCAAAAGTGGAGGCACACCCCATAAGAACTGGAACAAGACAAGAAGGTCCACTCTCACCATTTCTATTCAACATAGTACTGGAAGGCCTAGCTGGAACAATCAGGCAAGAGAAAGAAAGAAAAGGCATCCAGTAGCAATAGAAAAAGTCAAACTTTCTTCACCAACAATATGATTACCTGGAATATCTTAAAGACTTTGTCAAAAGTCTCCTAAAACTGATAAACAACTTCAGTAAAGTTTTAGCATACAACATTAATGCAAAAGATATTAGTAGTATATCTATATATCAGTAACATTCAAGATGAGAGCCAAAACAAGAACAAATTCTGCTTATGATAGCCACACAAAAAATAAAATATCTAGTAATATCTCTAACCAAGGAGGTAAATTTTTTTACGAGAAGAACTACAAGATGCTACTGAAAGAAATCACATGTAAAACAAATAAATGGAAAAAAATTTTATGCTCATTGATTGGAATAATCAATATTGTTAAAATGGCCATACTGCCTAAAGCAATAAAAGATTTAATCCTATTGTTATCAAAATATCAACATCATATTTCACAGAATTAGAAAAACACTATTCTAAAATTCATTTGGAACCAAAAAAGAGCAAAGCAGTTAAGGCAATTCTATGCAAAAAAAAAACAAAGCTGAAGGCATCACATTATCTTACTTCAACTATACTACAAGTCTATAGTAACCCAAACAGCATGGTCCTGGTATCAAGACAGACACACAGACAAGTGGAACAGAATAGAGAATTCAGAAATAAAGCCACACACCTACAGTCATCTGATCATCAATAAAGTCAACAAAAATGTGTAATGGGGAAAGGATTTTCTATTCAATAAATGATGCTATTATAGCTGACTAATCATATGCAGAAGAATAAAATTGAACCCCAACCTTTCCCCATACATAAAATTAATTAGAGATGAATTAAATATTTAAACATAAGTCATCAAAATATAAGAATCCTGGAAGAAAACCCATGAAATATCATCTGGATCTTGGCCCTTGAAAAGAATTCATGACTAGGTCTTCAAAAGAATTGCAACAAAAACAAAAATTGAAAAGTGGGACCCAATTTTACCGCAGAGCTTCTGCACAGCAAAAGGAACTGTCAACAAAGTAAATAGCTAACCTACAGAATGAAAAAAAATCACAAACTGTGCATCCAACAAAGTTCTAATATCCAGAATCTATAAGGAACTTAAACAATTCAACAAGCAGAAAACAACTCCATTACAAAGTGTGCAAAGGACATGAGCAGGCACTTCTCAAAGGCAGACATAAAAACATGTGAAGAAAGCTCCACATCATTAATCATCAGACTGATGGGGCCAACAAACATATGAAAAGAACTCCACATCATTAATCATCAGAGAAATGCAAATTAAAACCACAGTGAAATACCTCTCACACCATCAGAATGGCTATTTATAAAAAGTCAAAAAATAACAGATGCTGTTGAGGTTACAGAGAAAAGAAAACTCTTTTTTTTTTTTTATATTACATATAAAATATATTATATATATTGTTTTATTTTTTATTTATTTATTTATTTATTTATTTATTTATTTTTTAATTTTTATTGCATTATAGGTTTGGGGGTACATGTGCAGAACGAGCAAGATAGTTGCATAGGTACACACATGGCAGTGTGCTTTGCTGCTTTCCTCCCCTTCACCCACACTTGGTATTCATCCCCAGGCTATCCCCCCCAGCCCCCCCCTGCTGTCCCTCCCCCATTCCCCCCAACAGTCCCCAGTGTATAGTAGACCCAACTCTTATACACGGTTGGTAGGAATGCAAAATTCATTCCGCCCCTATGAAAAGCAGTTTGGAGATTTCTTAAAGAATTAGGAATATAATTATTATTTGACCCAGCAATACCATTACTGTGTATATATACAAAGAAAAGAAATTATTCTATAAAAAAAAATTGCACTCCTGTGCTCATCTATACACTATTACAATATCAAAAAGATGAAATCAACCTATATGCCCATTAATGGTAGATTGGATAAAGAAAATATGGTGCATGCACACCATGGAATACTACAAAGCCAAAAAAATGAATAAAATCATGTTCTTTGCGGCAAAATGAAAACAACTGGAGGCAATTGTCCTAAGCAAATTAGGAACAGGAAGCCAAATCCACACGTTCTCATTTATAAGTAGGAGATAAACATTGAGTACACATAGACATAAACATGGCAACAACAGACATTGGTGACTACCAGAGGAGGGGTAAAGGGGAGTGCGATAAAGGTTGAAAACCGATTGTGGATACTAGGCTCACCACTTGTATGACGGGTCATCCATACCCCAAACCTCCACTACATGAAATATACGCATGTAACAGACCTGCACATCTACCCTTTGATTCTAAAATAAAAGTTAACTTTTTTTTTAAGTTTTATTGATTCTTGGTATGTTTTGCTCTTTAATGTCAGCCCAACAACATGAAGAATTTCTAAATGGATCAAATTTCTGTAAACACAGTTACCAAAACCTCGCTTAGATTAAGACTCAAGTCCAGCATTAATAAGTCAGATAAACCTCAAAAGGCAGCAAGCTTTCATGGAAATCATGAAAAATAAAACCTAACAATGTTCTAAGGTAAGAGAAAAGTAGATTTTCCCCAGATTGCTCCAGTTTTAACTGATATTATCACAGTCCATACTCATAAGAGGAAATATCCATACTCATAAGAGGAAATAACCATCCTGCTTACCATCATCTTCCAGGAGCTGGCCCTCTGATCTTTTCTCATGCCATCTCCCTTTCAGGCCTAATCATCATGCTCCGATTGAACTGGCCATTAGAAAAGGTTTTTTGGGCCAGGCACAATGTCTCGTATTTCTAATCCCAGCACTTTGGGAGGCCAAGGTGGGTGGATCACAAGATCAGGAGTTCAAGACCAATCTGAGCAACATGGAGAAACCCTGTCTCTACTGTAAGTAAAAAACTTAGCTGGGTGTAGTGGTGGACACCTGTAATCCCAGCCACTCAGGAGGGTGAGGCAGGAGAATCACTTGAACTCGGGAGGTGGGGTTGGTTGCAGTGAGCGGAGATCATGCCACTGCACTCTAGCCTGGGTGACAGAGTGAGAATCTGTCTCCAAAAAAAAAAGAAAAAAGAAAAAAGAAAAAGAAAAAGAAAAGGTTGAAAGGTTGTTGTTTATTTGTTTTAAATATACTAGGCTCATGCTCCTTTTCCTGACAGAGCTGCATTATCTGCCTGGTCTTTTTCCCCAAGTTATTGCATGACTTATAATTCTGGTGACAGCTGAAACGGCACCTCTTCAAAGATAACGTCTATCACCACTCTAATGTTGTTCTCTACATAATCTGGACTAAAATATATTAACCTATTTTATTTACTTTATATTTTTATCTCTGTAAAATTGCATCAACCATGTATTAACTGTATGCTTTCACTCCCCTAGAACAAATTCCACATGAGCAGAAAACTTGGCTATTTTATTCATTCCCTAATGTCCCAAATTTTGTCTATCTATGGGTAAATAACTCCCTAAGATCTTATAAGATAAGGGTGGATCAGTAATTCATCCTTAGAAATCAGATTTCAGATCCCTGATGTAGCAATGGGGCAAGAAGTTTAATGTTACTATAATGAGATCAAAAACTCAGGGTCCAAAATGAGAAGTAGAATTTCTTTTTGTCCCTCCCTTCTTTCTCTCTCCCTTCATCCCTTACTTCTACCTTCCCTCCCTCTCTCCCTCCCCTCCCTCCCACTCTCCCTCCTTCCCTCCCTTTTCCTCCTTCCTTCTGCTGTTATAGCTGACTAATCATATGCAGAAAAATAAAATTGAACCCCAACCTTCCCCATACATAAAATTAATTAAAGATGAATTAAATATTTAAACATAAGTCATCAAAATATAAGAATCCTGGAGGAAACCTACAAAATATCATCTGGATATTGGCCTTTGAAATGAATTTATGACTGAGTCCTCAAAAGAACTGCAACAAAACCAAAAATTTTCCTTCTTCCCTTCCCTTCCTTCCTCCCTCCCTCCTTCCCTTCCCTCCTTTCCTTTCTCTCTTTCTCTCTCTTCTTTTCTTTTCTCTTTCTTTCTTTCTTTCTTTCTTTTTCTTTCTTTCTTTTTCTTTCCTTATTTCTTTCTCTCTTTTTCTCTTTCTTTTGAGCCTTGCTCTGTCACCCAGGCAGGAGTGCAGTGTCATGATCTCAGCTCACTGCAACCTCCACCTCCCAAGTTCAAGTGATTGTTCTGCTTCAGCCTCCTGAGTATCTGGTACTACAGGCATGCACCACCAGCCCCAGCTAATTTTTGTATTATTAGCATAGATGTGGTTTCACCATGTTATCCAGGCTGGTCTCAAACTCCTGACCTCATGTGATCTGCCAGCCTGAGCTACCACACCTGGCCCCAAATTTCTTTTATATGTTGCCTGACACAAATGATAGCCAGTTACTCTTTTAATTACCATTACGTGAAAGAAGAGGATTTCAGATGGAAAAGAAACCATGAGACAGGAACATTGTTTATGCCCAAAGCAGCTAATCCTGAATGGATTTTGATGGAACAGAGGTCATTTTGATTATGTTTAATTTAAGGAATAAAAGTTTTAGCTGGGCGAGTATTCTGAAATTTTCCTCTTCCCCAGCTTATATAGCCTCTAGAGATATATTACCTTCCAAGGAGTGCTTCTTTCTTGGTGATATCAGTATCTCATGTCTCTGTGATAAGTAAACAAATTGGCAGGATTAACTGGAGGTGCCACAAATAAGAATGTGTGAGCTGCATTTGTGTGTGGATGTGTTAAGAATGAGAAGTGACACTGTTCTAATCTAAAATAAAAATTAAAATTAAAGAAAGGAGAAGTTGGGGAACGAAAGTGGGGTGCAAATGAAATTGAGCCAGCACTTTTAGCTGCTTTGAAGTGTTTTTCTCAAACAGAGCTGTGAATCAGCATACACCTCCTTGACATTTGTGGCTGAAAAACTGTGAATGTGAGGTGCTCAAAAGAAAGTCATTAGCTGTGTGTATGTATTTATGTATGTGTGTGTGTGTGTGTGTCATATATATATATATATATATAACATATATATAAATGAAGAGACAAAGTTAGCTCAACAGCTATTTACATATATGCGTGTATGTGTATGATACGCACAATACACACACACACACACACACACACACACACAGATATATAAATAACTGTTGGGCTTTGTCTCTTCGTAAAATGAGAGAATTAACTGAAATAGATGCTTTAGAGTGGCAGAAGTGGAGGTGTCTTGAGTTGGGCAGCCTTGACCTTGAGTAACATTACAGTAACTTTGAGACCACATTTGCAAAGTCTCACTATCCTCCCAAAGAAAGCCTGACTCTCATACATTATTGCTGGGAGTATAAATCGATAAAACCATTTGAAATGCCATTTGACATAGTTACCGAATTAAAAATGTATCATCTCTTTGACCAACTGAATATTTTTCTGTTGGGAATTTAATCTGTGGATTATACTCACATAAATACCAGTATGAACATGGTTCTTACAGCATTGTCAATATTCACAAAGATCTAAAAGCAACTGAAATGACATTAATTAGTAATTGGTTAATGACGTATAATACTTTCATAAAATGCCAACCTTATGCAGCCATTGAGAACAGAGAAATATAGGTATTCACGTGCTGATGTGAGAAGATAACAGGTATTTGAAGTGAGAAAAGAAAGTTACATACTCAGTGTCCTGTGATCCTGAATTTGTTATGCAAACATGGGCAGGACTTTTAATTTCTAAACCAACTAAAATGCATGCAATTGGTAAACAGAATTCAAAATGCATTAAAATGAACAAGCTCCATTTGTTACTTATTCTGGAGCAAAATAGATAGAGTTGCTCATGTAAGAAGTGGCTGTTTTTCTTCGTAGAATCCTCCATTTTGACTTCTGGTTTGAAACTCGTATTTAAACCACTATTCATCTTGTTTGCCTACAACATGCTAACTTGTGTGACATGGCTGTTCATTTGGCATTCTTACTGGTTCCTTAGTATATAAACTTCAGCTTCTAATGAGGATACTTCCCTTTTCGGGATACCGCTCAGTGTCCTGAAGTTGAACTTCATATACTTCACGGAGTCCATATTGTGAGTTAGTTAAGTCCATATTTTAAGATATCTGAAATGCATTTTTCACTTTTTGTTCATATACGTGAATATTTATTCAACATTCTAGTTACCTTTGTGAGAGATCATAACATAAAATTAGAAGAGTTACTTTATTTATATCAATTAATTGAACAACCCTCCTCATATCTTATTAGTATCAAGTCCAGGATTTCCATCTGGAAAGCTTTCACTTCTCTTTACTCCCCGCTAACTTGAAGTCCTAAGAATGCTTGGCTAATTTGTTTTTTGTTTTTGAGACAGAGTCTCACTCTGTCACCCAGGCTGGAGTGCAGTGATGTGATCTCAGCTCATTGCAACCACTGCCTCCCAGGTTGAAGCAATTCTGCTGTCTCAACCTCCTGAGTAGCTGGATTACAGCTACTTCTACTGCACTATGCTAATTTTTGTTTTAGTAGAGACGGAGTTTCACCATCTTGATGAGTCTGGTCTTGAACTCCTGACCTCGTGATCTACCCGCCTCTGCCTCCCAAAGTGATGGGATTATAGGAATAAGCCACCACACCCAGCCTCTGGCTAATTTGGTCTAAAGCACTGCTCAAGTATCCATTTTTCAGGAGCGCAAATGTGAGTTTTTAACTTCACTACTATCACATTTTACTCCTGGACAAGCGCAGTTCAACCGGCAAAGCTTGTCTATAACAACTATATATATATGCTCATTAGAATACCTCCTGCAGCCTCAGAAGTTCATGGAAGCCAATTTTTCTTCCGCAACAGAGACAAATTGGGCTTCCCCAAGTTGCAGTTATTAGTATTGAGCTGGTTTCTTTTAAATTCATCACAAGTTCCCTAGGTATAAGCTGAACTTCAGAAAGATGTTCCGGTACAAGTTTCAGAGGTTGCCACCTCACAGACCAAGAAAACCAGTCTTGTTCCATGACTGCTAAAGTGGTAGGGTAGCTTTTGAAAGGATAAGAAGTCACATTATGTCCCATTTCCTTGGACAATCAGACTATTCATCCTATATGCATCTACCTCTGCTTGTAATTGTAAGGTGATTATCTGTTTAGGCCAATATGGTGAAATAGCTAATACTTATCTTGCCAAATAAAAATAAAAATAAAAATAAATTTAAGTTCTGGCAGGCATTTTTTCTGGTAATGCATCGTGTGATATGTGTAAAGGAAAGATTTATAAATATGTGTATATAGATAAGTAAATATATGTGCTTGTTTTGCAAAGAAAGTTACAAGAAGGATACACAAGAAACAGTTTCTAGTGGTATTGCTAGGAGGTGGGAATGAGGAGGTTGGAGTGCTTCTGCTTTTCATTTTTAGTTCCTGTACTGTTTTATTTTTAATGTCATTATGTTATATAATTTATCATTATAATTTAAAATAGAGGATTTGTTTGCATTTTTTGCTTATTTTAAATAAAAGGAGGAGGACAAAAGGAAAGAAGAGAACTTCCCTCACAGAAATTTCCCAGGCATTTGCACTTAATTACTAGCAGGATTGACTCTGGGCTTCCTGTTAGCAAATCAGCTTGCCCAGAGTTCTGAGGAAGTTCCTTTAGATTTGATTTTATGTCAAAATCAATTATAGTGAACCTTTCATTGATATGGAAATTTTAGTTTTATAAAATATGTTCAGTGATATAACACACAACACATTCACACCCCTAATGCCCTAGCAGGACAATCATTATCGACTCACTTTTCAGATGAGACAATGAATCTAGAGAACTTAACCTGTAGTCTAGGGGGACTTCGAACATCTGTTCCTCATTAGGATGAAGTGGCAGGTGAATACATCAAGCAATGAGAATAATAATTTAAGAAATCAATGTCACCTGAGACCATATACATTCAAGGCGGATTTGCTGAGACTGAAAATGTTTGGCAAGCTGCCTTTAAGGAAATCACATTCAGAGTCATAAACACTTTGGTAATGTACTAAATGGAATTAAATCTCCATCTTGGACAGTAGATTTGCTGTTTAGCAGTAGCTAAATCATTCCCACCATGCCTATGGATAAATTGGCCAATAATGGTAAAACAAAAAATAATTTGACAATAAAGTTTATGTATGTATAAATGACCTCGATTCTTTTAAAATATAAATCCAGTCACAACGATTCCAAAGTCCATGTGAGGAATGAAGTCTTTCTAGCTTTAGGCTTCAGGTGTGATGTGACTCCAGGAGCATTGCAAGTCAAGCTGAAATGCTTCTATTTAAGGATTGCTAGTCAAGTATCCCTTTCTTTACTCTGGCACATATTAATGTGTGATTCTGGTTGAGGAGAGCTCTCTGCTTTGATACATAAATCAGAAAACTGTAAGAAATTTGCATTGCCAGAAACTTTCCAACTTGAAGTCAGAACTTTCATATCGTTAAATTGATCCATTGATACTTGTTTTGATTAAAGCACCAGCTAACTTGTAACAGCATCTGCACTCAGAGATATAACTCCAACAAGCATACTGAATGCCTTTCTTTTAATTTTTTATGAAAAAGCTTCATAATATATAATTAAGATGTTTTTTACATGTTCTACTGATGAACCATCTGCAGGTATGACATTTAGCACCTGTACTTAAAAGTAGCCACCTGTTACAGTCTGGTTATCCTGACCGTGAATCATTTTGGATAAATGGAAGTGGGTATCATTTAGATTCAGAGTTCCTCATGAATCCATCGTCTAATTAACATTTATTATTTTATTACAGGCTATCTCTCAGGGATTTTTTTAAGTTGTATTCATTGAAAAGTCTTAATTGCATTTGTTTTCAAACAAGGCAACTCTTGGTAAATGCATAGCTAAACAAAATACTTTTTGAGGTCCTAAGTTTACTCTTCTTTCTTTTCCTCCTTTTAGCAAAGTCAGATTATATCTCCACCCAAGTACTCATATCTCTTCAACCTTTGATTGTGTCATCAATTTGAAAACCACCTCTCAGATTCTTATTTCACTTTGAAGTGTAAAAACCTGTGAAATTCAAGGTGATTCTTAACATATTAGTAAAGCGATCACAATTTTATGCTAAAGGGAAAAGTTTCTAATGTTAGAGAATTTTTGAGAATGAACTGAGATGACAGTTGTAGAGGTAGCTGGGTCCTTTTGGGGTATAGGTATCATTCCAGAATTTATACATTGAAGGGCATAAGCAGTCAGCTATTCTGTCTTCACCTGATCATAATACCACTTCTCAAGTATTATTACTCAAGATAGGGCCAGAGGTGAGTCTTACAGAGTCTAACCAACACACGTACTGTGGCAATAGAGTAGCACAGAGAATAATAATAACTACAACAATAAGAAGACCTACCTAATAGTGTTTGTTTATTTGATATTTGCAAAGAACAGCACATGACACTTGCAAGCCTCTTACCTATTTCAAGTAGAATACAGGTTAAAAAATAGAATGAATTTATTTAACATATAAATTGCAGATTACACATGAAACATCGAATAACCCCTAAGCTTATATAATAGACTTCTCCATAGGGCCTTTGCTGGCCAGTAGAGCAACATCAGCTCTCCTTATTTTCTGAAGTTCAGTAGGGGACAGTCACGATTTTCCTATTATTAACCATGCAAATATTTATTTTTATTATTTAAATGTTTTATATGCTGACGTCTTGCCACTAAACATAAAGTTCTGGGAATTCAGGGACCCTTATCACACACACACACACACACACACACACACACACACACACACACACACATATTGAAGCATCTTACTTGAGAGTAAATTTCTAAAGCGATCATGAAGGGAGACAATAACAAAGAGATAAAATTAACCTTGAAAGAAATGCTTTGATTACTAGTTGAAGAAGCTGGTTTATATCCAGGGGCCATGTTTTATATGAAAAGTATCAAATGATATTCAGCGAGATGAGATGATCACTCTATAAAAGGCCTTGGGGAACAGAGAACAACTTAAGGAAGAGCTGATTCATGTCTTCATCTCCCATACGCTCTGAGGCAAATCTTATTGAATACAGAGATGTGTAAATACACCTGTGTTTAAATCTCTTTCTCTATCTCTCAGATTGTTATGCAGAATTTAAATGACTGTGTGATACAAATACATATATTCATACATGTGTATGTAGTCATGTGTTGCTTAACAATGGGGATATAATCTGAGAAATGCATCGTTAGATAATTTTGTCATTGCATGAACATAATAGAGTGTACTTACACAAACATAGATGGTAGAGCCTACTGCACACCTAGGTTATATGGTATCGTCTGTTGCTCCTAGGCTACACACCTGTATAGCAGATTACTGTACTGAACACCGTAAGCACTTGTAACACAATGGTATTTAAATATCTAAACATGTAAATATACAAAAGGTATGGTAAAAATAAAGCATAAAATATAAAAAAAATAGTACACCTGTATAGAGAGCTTAAGATGAATTAAGCTTGCAGGACTGAAAGTGGCTCTGGGTGAATCAGCGAGTGAATGCGAACGCTTGGGACATTAGCATACACTACTGCAAACTTTGTAAACACCATCCACTTAGGCTACGCTAAATTTATAGAAAGAAAATTTCTTCAGTGATAACCCTGTAACGTATTTACTTTACAACATTTTCAATTTTTTGTTCTTGACTCTTGTAGCAGCTTCAAACACAAAGACAGCACAGTTGTGCAGAAATATTTTCTTTAGATACTTACTCTATAACTTTTTTTAAACTTAAAACATGTTATTTCTACTCTTGTACTTTTTAAACTTTTGTTAAAAACTAAAACACAAATGCACACATTAGCTGATGCCTACACAGGGTGGTCATCAGTATTGCTATTCTCTACTTCCATATTTTTCCCCACTGGAAGATTGCCATCTCCCGTGATTACAATGTCTCCTTCTAGAATATCTTCCAAGAGACTTGCCTGAGAAAGATTTATGGTCAACATCTATTTAAGTAGAGCATACTCCAAAAGAACAATAAAATGTTTACTACAGCAAATATGTAAACTAATAACAGTTGTTTATTGTCATTACTAACAACTGTTAATAATGTCATCACTTTAATGTCATTACTAAAGACAATTACAAATAGTTGAATAGATGTGATGAAGGTGTACAAATACTCATGCACCACATAGTAATATTTATACAGCAGGAGACTGAACACATGAAGGTGGTCCATAAGATTAGAGTACAGCTAAAAAATTTCTAGGGTTTACTGACATCATATTCATAAACATACGCTCTATACTTTTATATAGCTGACAACACAGTAGGTTTGTTTATGCATTGCCCAAACTTGTGAGTAATTTGTTGCAATAGCTATAATGTCACTTTGTAACAGCTACAATGTCACCAGACACTAGAAAATTTTTTAGCTCTATTATAATCGTATGGGACCACATTTATGTTTGCAGTCTCCTGCTGTACTGCAAAATGTCACTATATATCCACCTTCATCACACCTATTCAACTACTTGTAATTGTTTTCATATTTTCAGACTACATAGCATAGTGCATGGCACCCTGTAGACACTAAAATTAGATCATTTACATTATTTGTCAAATTATTGAGCTCATCAAAAATAAAACTTATTGAGATATAGAAACTGATATAGAGGGTCAATATGTAGTATGTATTGAAAAAAATCTACATATAAGTGGACTCATGCAGTTCAAACTTGTGTTGTTCAAGGGTCATAGATATATATGTGTGTAAATATGACATATAGAACACATATATTTAATGTATATTATATAGAATATATATCATATATATTTAACATATATAGAATATCATATAATTAAACATATAGGTATATATATTATAGTTATAGTTAACAGATTAATTGTAGGTTACGGTTATACATGTAGTAGGTTATAGTTTTAAATTAATATATATTGTTTTATATACATTAATTACGTTTTGGTCACACATGCACACACATACATGTTTTGGTTGTGAATGGATCCTGAAAGTCACCCACTTATTTAATGATATGTTAGGACACATATTACTCAGCTTTTAGTTACACTCATGGCTAAGTGATATTTCAGTGAAAGGAAACAGAAATATCAGCAAGGAAAAAAGATACAGATGGAACCTGGAGAAACCCATGAATAGGGCTCTGAGTTTCTCTCCTTACAGCAATGGAGCATATTGAGCATATCACTTGTTCCAGCAATAAAAAAAAGTGTCATTATAATGCAGTTATATGTGTGCAATATTTTTGCTAAGGGAAGCTTATCAGAAACTCAGTACCCCAAATTTATTGGAAGATAGACATTTAGGCACTTTAGCCAAGCATTTAATGAAATTTCAGACTCTCAGAAACAAAGCAAGTGTTACCACATTGTTTGTACAAATAATCTAGGTAATCTAGGTATATTGAGCTATTCCTAGTCTTCTCAGTTAGAGGATAATTTAAATATCAGTTTCCTAGATGCCAGCAATGGCAACCTTGTAAGGCCTTTTAAAAACAGAAGTCTCAGGCTCACTTCATTAATTGTTTTCTGCAGTCCACCTCCTTGGCCCTTGGTCAAAGTGTCTTTATAGTAAAATTATTATCAGTGAGATCACATACATCAGGGTGAAACCTCCCTTTGGTATTGGCCTTAGGTACGCCATTTGGGTCCCAAATTTAGCCATTTTAAAAAGTCTTATTAACTATAAAGAAGTATCTGAAAAATCTAGGTGTCTTTCTCCTTAAGTTTCTTTTTTTTTATTAACTTTTTCACTTGGCTTGAGAAATCAATTCAGGCACCTCTCAACTCTGGCAGTAAGTTAAAGCTGACCATTCCAGGGATGAGACAATGTCATGATATTTAAGGTAAAATTAAGAGGCACAATCCCAAAGGGCACACATGGCACCAACAGAAAAAAAAAAAAACTTACATCAAGCAAAGTATGCAATAGTTAGGCCATAGAGATTAATAGAGTCATATAGTGTGGCTTCCCACCCAGGAGCTTCCTGCTCTCATGTTCCTAGTTTAGTAGGAATAATTTAGCTCAATCTTTGGTTTCAGAGTAATCACCTGAAGGTGATTTCAGAGTAATCACCTGAAGGTGTCAGCTCAAAACATTTATGCTTATCTATGACATCAGTTCAACTGCATCATGAATGTGGATAAGATCCAGAGATGTTCCACCTGGTGTTCTGTGTGCAAATTGTAAGAGTTGGTACTACATTCTCTTGTTTTGAGGTAAGAGTTGCCAGGCATAAAAAAACTCAGCAATTGAATAAAATTCAAAGTACTCAAGACAGCTTGGAAAACAGTTTAGAATAGCACAGGGAGTATTATTTTATAAAGAAGGGGAATCTCCAGTAATTGGTCTACATTTATTCTGGATACACCCAATTATCTTTTATTCTCAGTTAAAGATACTAGGCAAATTATCTGAAACTTAGTGTTTTGAATAATGTAAATTTATTATCTTATACTTCTCAAGGTCAGGAGTCTGATGTGGATCTTCCTGGGCTAAAATCAAGGTGTTGCCTGGGTTGTATTCTTTCCAGATATTCTAAAAGAAAATGTGTTTCCTTTCCTTTTCTAGCCTCTAGAAGCTACCTACATTTCATGTCTTGTGGACCTGTAATTGCTGGATGGGTTCTTCTTGCCCACTACACAGATAGAGATGTTGAACTGAGACAGTGATATTGCAATAGATAAAGAGGTTAATAAACACGGAGCCATCTAAGTGGATGACTGGAATTCACTACTAAAATCAGTCTCTCCGAGAACTCAGAGGCTAGGGTTTTTATGGACAACCCGGCGGAACACCAAATTGAAAAACTATTCACATAGAAAAGCTCCAAGAACCCCAAATCAGGGAATTCTCCCTGACCTTACCCAAGACTACCAAGACAGTATGTCTGAGTCTGCAAGAGCCACAGTGTTACTGAACTTGGGGTGCCCCCTAATGTAATTATAGCTGCAGTGTTCAAAGACTTAGATAATAACACTCAAATTCCTTTGACTATGTGGAAAGCCTTCCAAAGAAAAATGGGCACAATAAGTCCAAAGTGAGAAGACTAAAATAAATAACTCTTCAATGTCCAGACAGTGATGAACATCCATCAGCATCAAGGCCATCTTGGAAAATGTCATCTCATCAAATGAACTAATTAAGGCACCACTAACCAATCCCAGAGACCTGTCAGACAGATAATTCAAAATCATTGTTATGGAGAAACTTTTAAATAACAAAGAAAAGAAAATTATATCAGATGAATTTAACAAAGAGATGGAAAGGAATGAAAAAGAATTAAATAATTAAACAATTAAATTGTGAATAAAACAATTTAGAATCAAGCAGAAATTCCAGAACTGAAAAATACAATTGAGTGCTGAAGGATACATCAGAGTTTTAACAGCAGAATTGATCAAGCAGAAGAAAGAATTAGTGAGCTTGAAGGTAGTCTCTTTGAAAATATACGGAGGAGACAAAAGAGAAAAGAGGAGACAAAATGAATAAACCATGCCTACAAATTCTAAGGAATAGCCTCAGAGGGAAAACCTAAGAGTTATTGGCTTTAAAGAGGAGGTAGAGAGATCAAGGCAGAGAATTTATTCAAAGGGATAATAATAGTGAAATTCCCAAACCTAGGGAAAGATATCAATATTCAAGTACAAGAAGGTTATAGAACACAAAGCATATTTAACCTAAAGAAGATCTTTCTCAATAACAGACCATATTTTAGGCCAAAAGACAAGTCCTAAGACATTGCAGCAAACTGAAATAATAAGAAGCATCTTCTTTGACCATAACAGAATAAAACTAGAAATCAATAATAAGAACAATTTTGGAACCTATACAAAAACATAAAAATTAATCAATATACTCTTGAGTGGCCAGTGGGACAATGAAGAAATTAAGCATAAAATTAAAAAAAAATATTGAAACAAATGAAATGGAAACACAACAGGTAAAAAACCCATTGGGATGCAGTAAAATCAGCATTAAAAGGAAAGTTTATAGCAATGAGCACCTACATCAAACAAGTAGAGAACATTCAAATAATCAACCTAATGACACATTTTAAAGACCTAGAAATGAAGGAGCAAACCAAAACTAAAATTAGTTGAAGAAAATTAATGAAGATCAAAACAGAAATAAATAAAATTGAAATAAAAAATAAACTAAATGAAGAGTTAGTTTTTTGAAAAGAAGACACAAAATTGGCAAACCTTTAGGCAAACTACTTAATTAAAAAAAAAGACTCAAATAAAATTAGAGATGAAAAGGAGACATTTTAACCAATATCAGGGAAATTCATAGGCTCAGTAGAGGCTGCTATGTGTAACTGTATGCCGATAAATGGGAAAACATAGAAGAAATTGATAAATTCATAGACATATACAACTTACCAACATTGAACCAGGAAGAACATAAAAATCCAAACAAACGAATGAAATGTAAAGAGATTAAAGCCAAAATAAAAAATCTTCCAGCAAAAGAAAAAAGAATCTGTATTTTACCAAACATGTATAGAAGAACTAATAGCTACTCACTACTCAAACTATTTTGAAAAATAGGGGAGAAGAAAATACTTCACAACTCATTCTAAAAGGTCAGTATTAGTCTGATACCAAAACTAGACAAAAACAGCAAAAAGCAAAACAAAACAAAGCAAAAACTACAGGCCAATATCCATGATCAACAGTAATGAAAAAAAATCAATGAAATACAGCAAATTCAACAATACACTAAAACAATTATTCATTGTAAGAAGTGGGGTTTATCTTAAGAATTCAAGGATGATTCAATGTGCACAAATCAATCAATATGATACATCATATCAACAGAATTAAGGAAAGAAACCATAAGATCATTTTAATTGATGCTAAAAAAGCATTTGATGAAATTCAGCATTCTTCCATGATAACCCTCAAAAAACTGGGTATAGTAGGAACATACCTCAGCACAATAAAAGCCATATGTGACACACCCACAGCCAGTATTGTACTAAATGGAGAAAAACTGAAAGCCTTCCCTTAAGATCTGCAACATGACAAAGATGCCAACATTTCGTACTGTTACTCAATGCATTACTGGAAATCCTATCCAGAGAAATCAGAGAATAAAAAAAAAAGGTCATTCAAATGGGAAGAAAGAAGTCAAATTATCCTTGTTTGCAGATTATATGATCTTATTTCTTTTTTCAAAAACCTAATGATTCCACAAAAAAACTTACTGACTGAGATTTTAAAAAGTATACAGTTTTTTTCTATAAAGTTGAACAAAATCAACATACAAAAATCAGTAACATTTCTATAGGCTAACAGTGAACAATATAAAAAAGAAACAAAAGTAATCCCATTTACAATATCTGCAAATAAAATTAAATACCTTATTAACCAAAGGTAGTGAAATTAGCCAAAGAAGTGAAAGTTCTCTACAATGAAAACCATAAAACATCAATACAAAAAATTGACAAGGACACCAAACAATGGAAAAACAGTCGCTATGTTCATGTATTGGAAGAATCAATGTTGTTAAAACATCCATACTACCCAGTGCAATCTGTAGATTCAGTGGAATCTCTATCAAAAAAACAATGACATTCTTTACAGAAACAGAAAAAAAAAGATCCTGAAATTTACATGGAACCACGAAAGACCCAGAATAGCCAAAGCTATCCTGAGCAAAAAGAACAAAACTGGGGGAATCACATTATATGTCTTTAAATTATGTTACAGAGCCATAGTGACCAAAACAGCTTGGCATAAAAAAAGACATGTAGATCAATGCAACAGAGGCAAATAAATAAATAAATAAATAAATAAAAATAAACAGAAATAAATACAGACATCTATAGTGAACTCATTTTCAGCAAAGGTGCCAAGAACATACATTGAGAAAATGACAGTCTCTTCAGTAAATGGTGCTGAATAGACTGGATATCCATGTACAGAAGAATGAAATTAGATTTCTATCTCTCACTATATACAAAAATCAAATCAAAATAGATCAAAGACTTAAATCAAAGACCTCAAACTATGAAACTACTAAAAGAAAACAATGGAAAACCTTTCCAGGACATCAGACTGGGCAAATATTTCTGAAATAATGTTCCACAAGCCCAGGAAAGCCAAGCAAAAATGAACAAATGAAATCACATCATATTAAAAATCTTCTGCTCAGCAAATAAAACAATCAAGTGAAGAGACAACCTATAGAATAGAAGAAAATATTTGCCAACTATCTATCTGACCAAGAAATTAATAACCAGAATATAAAAGGATCTCAAACAACTTGATAAAAAAATTAATAATCTGATTAAAAATGAGCAAAAGATCTGAGTAGTACACATTTCTCAAAAGAAGACACACAAATGGCCAACTGGGATAGAAAAAGGTGCTCAAAATTGTGGATCATTAGAGAAATGCAAATCAAAACCACAGTGAGATATCATCTCACTCCAGTTAAAACAGCTGTTATTCGAAACATTGGCATTAACAAATGCTGGTGAGGATGTGAAAAAAGGGGACCCCCTTGTACACAATGGGTTGGAATGGACATTAGTGGAACCATTATAGAGAACAGTGTGGAGGTTTCACAAGAAACTAAAAATAGAACTACTATGTGATCTAGCAATCTTACTACTAATACCCTCCCCCAAAAGAAAATCTATATAACAAAGAGATATCTGTGTTCCCAGGTTTACTGCAGTAGCATTCACAATAGCCAAAACTTGTAAGCAACTTAAATGACCACCTACAGATGAATGGATAAAAAAATGTAGTCTGTATACACAGTGGAGTACTATTCAGCTGTAAAAAGGAATTAGATCTTGGAATTAAGCACAGTATGGATGGAACTGTAGGTCATTATGTTAAGAGAAACAAGCAAGTACAGAAAGACAAACTTTACATGTTCTCAGTTAATTGTGGGAGCTAAAAATTAAGATAATTGAACTGATGGAGATAAATTTAAATTGAAAACCACAAGAATGATGGTTACCAGAGGCTAAGAAGGATAGCGGTGGAGTGGAGAGAATGGGAATGGTGAATGGGTACAACAATACAGTTATTATAAATAGTCCCTATTATTTGATGGCATAGCTGAGTGACTACAGTCAACAATAATTTTAGCCTTTCTAAAAATATACCAAAAAGTAAAAAGCATCAACATAAAGAAGAATTTACATCAACAAATGGATAAAATAGCCAGTTAACATCAAATGGCAGTAACCCTAACTTTAAGTCGACTAAATCCCCCAATAAAAAGATGCAGCCAAAACCCAACAGTATGCTACATCCAGACCCATTTCACATCCAAAGATACTCAAAGACTCAAAACAAAGGGATGGAGAAAGATTTACCAACCAAATGGAGAGCAAAAATAAATAAATAAATAAAAAGCAGGAGTTGCAATTCTCGCATCTGACAAAATAGATTTCAAAGCAACAAAGATATAGTGGTAAAAGGATCAATGCAACAATAAGAGCTAATGATTCTAACACCCAGATACATAAGACCTATAAAGAGATTTAGACTCAACGAGACAGAAAATTCATAAGGATATCCAGGACTTGAACTCAGATCTGGAACAAGTAAACTCAATAAATATTTATAGAGCTCTCCATTTTAAATACACAAAATATACACTCTCCACCTTAAATACACAAAATATTGATCAGCCATTATTAATACCCATTTTTAGAATAAAGCTACATTCCCATTCTCTTTCCCTCTTTTCCTTCCTCTTTCTTCCTCTCCTTCACTCCTTTTTTTCTTTCTTTCCAAAAAAAAAAAACAATTTATCATACATGTAAAAATAACTAAAAAAAGCAGAATTGGATTATTTGTAACACAAAGAATGATGTAGTAGATACTCCATTTACCCTGATGTGATTATTACACATTGTATGTCTGTATCAAAATATATGTATTGTATGCCTGCATCAAAATGTATGTCTGTACCAAAATATTTGATGTCTGTCATTTTATGCCTGTATCAAAATATCTCAAGTATCTCCCAAAAAGAGAAGCATTTCATAAAGTCAAAACAGTCAATTCAAAAGGAAGTTATCACAATCTTAAATGTATATACATCAAGTAAAATGATTTAAAAGGAAGAAATAAAACTGATTACAAATGGCAAAATAATAATAAATAAATGTAACTGAAAATGTTTTAACAGCGTAATAAATTTCTCCTTCTAACCAAACAGAATGTCAAATATTCTTTATTGAAAGCCACACTTATACTTTCTTGTCACTTCACTTGCACCTGGCATTTCACCATTTGAAGAAGCAGCCAGAGAATGTAACTATAGCTTTTTGGTTTTCTGGTGTGTGTGTGTGTGTGTGTGTGTGTGTGTGTGTGTGTGTGTGTGTGTGTGTCAAATTAATGCCGAAGCATTTTATAGGTGAGAAAATTAAGTAGAAGTGGATATTTACTAAAGGTTCTTTTCACAAAATTTATTCTTTTTATTTGGCAGAATGTTTGTCTTTTTTCTTTCTGTTATTATTACTGGTCCATGAGGTAATCCTATCTCCAATCCACACATAGAAGCACACGGTGAACAGACATTTTACAAATATATTTCCCTGGTTACCCACTTTCCAAATCTTTGATTTTCTTGGAAATTCTGGAGGAAAATATGCTATACAGATTTGACTGTGCTACAAATTGATACAGTGTATGACATGATAGATATTATAAAATAGAGAAAAAGAAATAAGATTATCTCCAAAGAGGAAATAATGTTTACTTTGTAAAAATATATTTTCGGAGAAAATATCATTACTATCATCTCTGACAGGAAGAAACTGGAGATGCAGTTACGAAAGGAGAAGGTCTGGTACAAGATAACAAAACTTTCAGTGCTGAGAGCAGGTAAGTCCCTAGCAAACCACAACTGGTTAGTCATTTTAGGAATAGTTACTTCGAAAGCTTCTTGCCCAAGATTGTATTTGAAGATTGTACTGGGGAAGAGATCAGAGCTGAGAAAATAACTCTAAGCACAGCTATCAGACAAAAATGAAAAACATAACAGGAAATGAACTTCCTGGCCAAGTGAAACCAGTCTGGGAAACAGAAAACCAAGAAAGAACAGCAGTGTTTAGGAAATTTGGCTTAATTTACTAAATTACACAAATGATATATGGGTAGATTCTCATTGTAGAGAAGTATGCAGACTGTAAAGTTCAGATTGCCCTTGTACAACCCTTTCACTCCTTCTCCTTTGTCTATAGCTAACCAGTGATCACAGTTTGGTGAATCGTTTTACATATTTTTTCACATAAATGTTATATTACACATTTGTCTTTGTGACTTGCTGTTTTCACTTATCTGTTTTTCAAGGCTATTTTTAAGTCAGTGCCTAGAGATCAAACTCCCTTTTCAGAAACTAGTGTCACATTTTGTGAAATTTTCCATAGATATATGGTGACTTAGTTAACTATTGATTTACTGATGGCAACTTCATTAACATTTCCAAAATAATAAGCAACGATTTTAGACGAGCTTACACATACATCTTTATGCACGGAATGAAGTATTACTGTAGGATATTTGCAATAATAATGGTAACTAACATGTATTTAGTTTTAATTATGTGTCAAACTTCATGTTAAGCATTTTGTGTCTCATTTAATCTTTACAAATCTGAATAAGTTACTATGATATTCCCATTTTATAGGTAAAGAGCCTGAAGTTCAGAGATGTTAAGTTTAAGATATTTCAGTTGGGTTTGAACAAGGCCAAAAAGATGCAAACCCAGGTAGCAGTTCTCCAGAGCTGGGTCAGAGTTTGAAGGGATAGATGCAGTTTGCACCTAGAAATTATTAAGTTACTGAAAACCTACATACTTTAAATTTTGTTTCTAGGAGGTATTTTTCACTTCTAAATAAAGAAGATGTTGGTCAATACTCATTCAAAAGCTTAGAGTCTCTATTGTCACCTCATATGCACCTGATACTTCCCCTCTAGACAAAGCATCCAGGGAACACATACAATTTTTACTTGACTTAATAAT
This sequence comes from Saguinus oedipus, assembly GCA_031835075.1. NCBI lineage: Eukaryota > Metazoa > Chordata > Mammalia > Primates > Cebidae > Saguinus > Saguinus oedipus. The sequence goes on along the minus strand of CM063183.1, from coordinate 93,709,137 downwards.
GCCAAATTACCTTTAAAGGGTTTTTTATCAGATAGAAATTGAAAATTATCATGATCTCTAGGGGATGACAGCTAAAATCTCAGTTTAGGTCTTTAAGCATATTTCTTTTCTTTCTTTCTTTTTTTTGATGATGATGGCAAGGTTGTGGACACTAGGGAACACTTCTATACTGTTGGTGGGAATGTAAATTAGTCAAACTGCAGTGGAAGTTTGAAGGTGCCTCAAATAACTTAGAACTACTATTTGACCCAGCAATTCTATTATTGGGTATATACCTAAAGGAGTATAAATTGCCCTACCAAAAAGACATATGCATTCCTTTTTTTTGCGGGGGGGGAATATTTGAACATATAGCTATACTTTTTTTTTTTTAATAAAGTGCAATGATTTGGGGAGTGGAGGAGGGAAAGCGATAGAAGGTGCTGGAGGGCTGGGGTGTAAGTTGGGGACAGATTATGAGATGACCACACACATTTTTTTTTTTTTGAAAAAAAGGAAAGAAGGAGAGGAAAAGAGGAAGAAAAAGAGGGAGAGAGAACAGGAATATTGCTTTATTCTATGAATGGGTATTAATAATGGCCAATCAATATTTTGTGTATTTAAAGTAGAGAATGTATATTTTGTGTATTTAAAGTGGAGAGCTCTATAAGTACTTATTAAGTTTACTTGTTCCGGATCTGAGTTCAAATTCTGGATATCCTTATTAATTTTCTGTCTCATTGAGTCTAAATCTCTTTATGGGTCTTATGTATCTGGGTGTTAGGATGCATTGATCCTTATACCACTCTATCTTTGTTGCTTTAAAATCTGTTTTATCAAATGCATGAATTGCAACTCCTGCTTTTTTGTTTATTTATTTGTTTTTGCTCTCCATTTGATTGGTAAATCTTTCTCCAACCCTTTGTTTTGAGTCTTTGTGTATCTTTAGATATAAAATGGGTCTGGATGTAGTATACCATTAGGTTTTAGCTGTATCTTTTGACTGGGGGATTTAGTCGATTTACATTTAGGATTACTGACATTTGATGTTAACTGGCTATTTTATCCATTCGTTGATGTAAATTCTTCTTTATGTTGATGCTCTTTACTTTTTGGTATATTTTTAGAAAGCCTAATACTGGTTGTTCCTTTCTGTGTGTAATGCTTCTTTCAGAAGTTTTTATAAAGCAGGCCTGGTGGTAATAAAATCTCTGAGTACTTGCTTGTTCAAAAAAGATTTTATTTTTCCTTCAATTGTGAAGCTTAGTTTGGCAGGATATGAAATTCTGGGCTAAAAGTTCTGTTCTTTAAGGATTTTGAATATCGGCCCCCATTCTCTTCTGGCTTGTAGGGTTTCTGCTGAGAGATCTGCTGTAAGTCTGATAGGCTTCCCTTTGTAGGTAACCTGACCATTCTCTCTGGCTGCCCTTAGTATTTTCTCCTTCGTTTCAACCCTGGTGAATCTAATGATTATGTGCCTTGGGGTTGCTCTTCTTAAGGAATGTCTTTGTGGTGTTCTCTGTATTACCTGGGGTTGAATAGTGTCCTGCTTTGCTAGATTGGGAAAATTCTCCTGGATAATATCCTGAAGAGTATTTTCCAGCTTGGATTCATTCTCTCCATCACATTCAGGTACACCTATCAAATGTAGATTAGGTCTTTTCACATAGTCCCATAATTCTTGGAGACTTTGCTCATTCCTTTTTATTCTTTTTTCTCTATTCTTGTCTTCTCATTTTATTTAAGTTGGTCTTCGACCTCTGATATCCTTTCTTCTGCTTGATCAATTCGGCTATTCAAACTTGTGCATATTTCACTAAGTTCTCATGTTGTATTTTTCAACTCCACTAGTTCATTGATATTCCTCTCTATATTGTCCATTCTTTTTAACATTTCGTCAAACCTTTTCTCAAAGTTCTTAGTTTCTTTACATTGGGTTAGAACAAGTTCTTTCAACTCCCAAAAATTTTTTATCATCCACCTTCTGAAGCCTACTTCAGATAATGGAACACAGTCCTTTTCCATCAGGGCTTGTTCCGTTGCTGATGAGGAATTGTTATCCCCTGTAGAGGGAGAGGGGTTCTGATTTTCTGTATTCTCGGCCTTCTTAGGCTGTTTTTTTCCCTTTATTGTGAATTTATCCATCTGTTGTCTTTACAATTACTGCCTTTCTAATTAGGTTCCTGAGTGGATGTCCAATTTATTGCAGTGCTGGAATCTGAGCAACCCTCTGCGCCAGCCAAAACAGCAGCAATAAGATTGATGGTGCTCTTCTGCCTGGGAATCTCCGGTCTGGCTTCCTTCTTGAGTCCACAACAAGCGGCTCTGCCTTCCCAGAGCTCCAAACACCAGTCAGTAGGGGAACCAGTCCCGTTTACTGTGTATGAAGAGCTGCCGCGAGGCACTGGCAAAACTGCTGCGCCGGCCACAAAAGTCATGCTGGTGACCCATGGGGCTCCTCCACTGGAAATCTTCTGGTCCGTGAGTGATGAAAATTCCTCTGAAAGTGTGGCATCCTCACGTTTTCTGAGCTTTCACTGGGAGCTACAATCCCGAGCTGTTAGCAATCAGCCATCTTGGATTTCATTTCTTTTATGCTTTTATGCATTTCTTAGATTTCATTTCATTTATGCTTTATTTAAGCATATTTCTAAAAGGTTTTATTAGCAAACCATTTTTTTAACCAATAGTGAATGAGACTATTTAAAAAATATTTTTGATAATATAAAATGGGTGCAGTGACATGCATCTGTATTCCCAGATTCAAGGGAGGCTGAGGCAAAAGGATCACTTGAGGCCAGGAGTTGAAGACCAGCCTTGTCAAAATGGCAAGACCCTCCCTCTCAAAGGAAATCAATAATATGAGATAATATCTTTTTATAAAAAGTTGCTTTATAGTGAGGGAATTACTTTATTTTTTAACTTGTATTTCCTTAACCATTATCTTAAGTTTATGTCATTCACATTTTTTCATTGTAAAATTTCTATTTTTATCATTTATTCAGTTTCTATGTTTGACTTTATTTATGGAAACTTTCACATTTTCTGTATATTGGTCTTGTGGTATATTTTAAAAATATTTTATATTTATAATTTATGTAGTGGAGACATAGAAATAAAAGTGTTGCCATTAGCTCCAATTAATAACAGTCTTTCTATAATTGGCCACTATACTGGAGGTGGATAAAGAAAAGCTCCTAATTGTCATTGTTGTAGATTCAAAGATTTCTCTCTCATCATATACATATACATATACATTTATATGTATATATTTGTGCAGTAACTTTAAGGATGTAGCTCAGAATCCACTGAATATGATGCAGCAAAATGTACACAGTTGCATACTTGATACTTGAATGATGATAACATCAGGAGATCTCAATAGGCCTACTTGTCCAACACACAGTAACTGTTAAATGATGGTTAGCAGTGATTATCAGGTATATCAGGAATTCAATTTTTTTTTCTATGTGATGGAGTACCGTTCTGTCACCCAGGCTGGAGTGCACTGTTGCCATCTTGACTCACTGGAACCTCTGCCTCCCAGGTTCAAGCATTTCTCTGCCTCAGCCTTCCAAGTGGCTGGGATTACAGGAGCCCATCACAATGCCTGACTAATTTCTGTATTTTTAGTTGAGATGGGTTTAATGGAGAAGGGCAGGGCAGGGCAGAGCAAGGCAGGGAAGGGAAGGGAAGGGAAGAAAGGAAAGGGAAAGGGAAGGGAAAAGAAGGGGGAAGGAAGGGGGAAGGAGGGAGGGAGGGAAAACTACAGGCGCACTAACGAATTTTGATGCAAAAAGCCTCAACAAAATACTAGCAAACTAAATTCAAAAATGCCTCTAAAAATATCATTCATCATAACCAAATGAGATTTATCCCAGGGATGTAAGGATGATTCAACATATGCAAATCAATGAATGTACTACATCATAGCAACAGAATGAAAAATTACATGATCATTTCAATAGATGCTGAAAAACATTTGAAAAAATTCAACATATTTTCATGATAAAAACCCCCAAAAATTGAGTACAAAAGGACTATTCCTTAACATAATAAAAGCTGCATAAGACAGACCCACAGCTAGTATCATACCAAATAGGGAAAAATTGAAAGACTTTCTTCTAAGAGATGGGGCACAACAAGGATGCTCACTTTCACATCAGTTCAACATAATATTAGAAATCCTAGCTAGAAAAATAAAACAAGAAAAAGAACTAAAAGTTGTTCAAATTGAAAAGAAAGAAGTCAAGCTATCCTTGTTTGCAGAAAATATGTTATATTTAGAAAATCCTACAGATGCACAGAAAAAAACTATCAGAACTGAAAAACAGATTCAGAAAAGTTGCAGGATGCAAAATACAAAATTCAGCAGTATTTTTATATGTCAATAGTAAACAATCTGAAAAGAAATTGGGAAGATAAAATCCCATTTACAATAGCCACCAACAAAATTAAATACCTAGGAAGTAACTTAACCAAAGAAGGATCTTTACAATGAAAACTATAAAAAACTATAAAAATCAAATTTTTAAAAGATAAAATTAAGGTGTACAGTCTATATTAGTTTTCATTTTGTTTGTTTATGCAAACTGTTATTATCAACTGAAAATAATGGGTTATAAGATAGTATTTGCAAAATTCATGGTTACCTCCCAACAAAATCATACAATGGAGACTGAAAAAACAAAAAGTAAGAAACTAGATGATATCATTGAGAATATCAACTTAACTAAAATGAAGACAGGAAGAAAAAAGGAAGAGAAGAACACAACCTGAAAACAAGTAACAGAATTGCAGGAGTAAGTTTTTACTTATCAATAGTAACATTGAATATTAATAGAATAAACTCTTTCATCAAAAGACACACAGTGGCTGAATGGATTAATAAGCCAAGATCCATTGATCTGTTGCATACAAGAAACACACTTCAGCTATAAAGATACACATAGCCTGAAGATAAAGAGGTAGAAAAAAAATATTCCCTGCCAATGGAAACCAAAGAAGAACAGGAATAATACACTTCTATTAGACAAAGTAGATTTCAGCACAAAACTATAAGAAGAGAAAAGAAGGTCACTCTATAATGATAAAGGAGTCAACTCAGCAAGAGAAAACAATTTTAAATATATATGCACACAATGCTGGAGTACCCAGATTTATAAAACAAGTATTAGTAGAGCTCAGAGAGAGATAAACTTCAATACATTAATAACTACAGACTTCAGTACCACACTTCCAGCATTGGACAGATCTTCAAGACAGTAAATCAATAAAGAAATATTGGACTTAGTCTGTACTATAGACCAAATTGACCTAATAAATATTTATAGGACAATTCATCTAATGGCTGCAGAACACACATCATTTTCCTTAGCACATAGATCATTCTCAAGGAACGACTCTTAAAACATCACAAAAACTGAAATAATATCAAGATTCCTCTCTGACCACAATGAAATAAAGCTAGAAATACATAACAAGAGGAATTTTAGAAACTGTATGAATACATGGAAGTTAAACAATATGCTCCCAAATGGCCAGCAGGTCAATGAAGAAATTAAGAAGAAAAGTAATAAATTTCTTGAAACAAATGATAATAAAAAACCAACATATCAACACCTATGAAATATAGAAATAGCATTACTAAGAGGGAAGTGTATAGTTATGAGTGCTTAGATTAAAAAACATATATATACACAAAAAAGTAACAATGTATCTTAAAGAACTAGCAACCAGTAGCAAATCAAACCTAGAATTAATAGAAGAAAAGAAATAACAAAGATCAGAGAAGAAATAAATGAAATTGAATGAAAGAAGCAAAAACCACAATCGGATATCATCTCATGCCAGTCAGAATGGTGATTATTAAAAAGTTTGGAAACAACGGATGCGGGTGAGGCTGTGGAGGAACACTTTTACACAGTCAATGGGAATGTAAATTAGTTCAACCATAGTGGAAGACAGTGTGGCAATTCCTCAACAATCTAGAACCAGAAATACCATTTGACCCAGCTATCTCATTACTGGGTATACATCCAAAAGAACATAAATTATCCTACTATAAAGACACATATACAAATATGTTTATTGCAGCACTGTTCAAAATAGTACAGACATGAAACCAACCCAAGTGCCCATCACTGACAGACAGGATAAAGTAAACATATACCAGGGAATACTAAGCAGCCATAAAAAAATGAGACATCTCCTTTGCAGGAACATGGATGAAGCTGGAAGCCACCATCCTCAGCAAACTAACATAGGAACAGAAAACCAAATATCACATATTTTCACTCATAAATGGGAGTTGAACATTGACAATACACAGACACAGAGAGGGGAATAACACCTACCAGGGCTTATTAGGGAATGAGGGAAGGGGAACTTAGAGGATGGGTCAATAGGTGCAGCAAACCACCATGGCACACATATACCTATGTAACAAACATGCATGTTCTGCACATGTATCTCCTTTTTGTTTGGCTTGGTGTTTTGCAGAAATAAAGAAAAATAAAGAAAGAATCTATACAAATTATCAATGAAATAAAAAGTTGGTTTTATGAAAAGTTATCTTTAGCTAGACTAAGAAAAAGAGAGAGAGAGAGAAGATACAAATAAAAAATCAGAGGTGAAAAAGGAGACATTGAAACAGATACTGCAGAAATTCAAAGATTCACTAGTGACTACTATAAGCAACTATATTCCAACAAATTAGATAATCCAGAATTGAAAAAAAAATCATAGACACATACAACTGACCAAGATTGAAACATGAAGACAAAGCTAAACAGACAAATAATAATAATGAAATCAAAGCCATAATAAGAAAGCTTCCAGTAAATAAAGACAGGAAAACAATGCCTTCACTGCTGGATTCTACCATTAAAAAAGAAACAAACCAAAAAAAAACAAAAGAAAAAAATGAAAACAAAACAAAATAGAAAAATAAAACTTACAAATACCAATTCTAATCAAATTATGTCTCAAAATGGAGGAGGAGGTATTGCTTTCAAACTCATTCTATAAGTATTACCCTGATACCAAAACCAGAAAGATAATAGATGGAAGGGAGGGAGAGAAGAGAGGGGAGGGGAGGGGAGGCTTGTATCTTTTTCTTTAAGGCAATGTGTTCCTCCAGGCCATGGGCGGGTCCAGAGATTCCCTCAGGGAGCCAGGGACTAGTGTCAAAAATTTTAGAAGTCTCCCCAGTATTCTCTTGTACTGTGGCATATCAGGTACTCAAACCACAAGACACAGTGCTTCCCACTCTTCTCTATCCTTTTCAAAGGCAGAGGAGCCTCATCCCATGGCCACCATCACTTCAGGTCCATGGGACATACTGTTAGAGTATCACTGATCTTCTCTGAAGTTTCAAGGGCTCTTTGGTAACCTGTGGTGACTGTGGGTTGGCATGAGACTCAACATTCAGGAGAGTGGGCTGTCTTCTGGAGCAAGCCAGGTCCAGTAATTTTGTCCAAGAGCCAAGCCCTGGAACTGGGGACCTCAAGAAACTACTCAATGCTTTACTCCCACATGGCCATGCTGAGACTTAAAGTACAAACCAAAGTCCCCTTTACTTTTCCCTCCATTTTTCTCAAGCAGAAGGGGTCTTGCCCCATAGACATCATAGCCAGAAATGTGAGTCTCACCTGAAGCCAGCAAATCCCTTAGTCTCACTCCAGATCCTTGACATAGTACCTGCTTCTGGTTATTCAATGCCTAAGAACTCTTCATCTTTTTAGGTGATAAATTCTGCCAGGAGTGATTCCATCCCTTCAAGACTGCAGGTTCCCTTTTGGCCCAGGTTGTGTCTAACAATTGTCCAGGAGCTGGGGCTTTAAAAGGGGGCCTCAAGATTCTGACTGATGCCTCTTTCTGCTGTGGTTGAGCTGGTATCCAAGATGCAAAACAAAGTCCTCCCCAGACTCCCCTCTCCTTTCCTGAAGTGGAATGAAGTGGTCTATTTTGGAGCTGAGAGGTGTGCAGCTGGAGTAAAGGGAAGGCTGATGCCAACACTATCTCATTCTCTTATCCACCCCAGTTAGTATGTGGTGTGTCCTCCCCCTCATCCACTGTGTCTAGAACCACTTTAGCACTAGGTCTCGCATGGGTGTTCTAGATTTTGTGGCCTAGGCTGCTTTTCTAGTTTACTTGTGGCCTCAGCGCACTTTTGCCCATGGTGGTGAGGTTTCCAGGAACTCAAGTTCCAACCACTGGGGTTGGAAATTCCCCTCTGGCTAGAAATGGTTAAATGCTCCCTCTGTGGGTAGACAGAAGCTGAGTTTGATCTAGCGTTGCTTTCTCCTATAACAAGAGCAGCACTGAGTTCAATGCTTCATAATTGCTGGCTCTTCTTCCTGGGTCATACTAATCGCACCATGCAGCTGCTGCTGGGAGATGGGGTAAGGGTGGTATTGTTGAATCAAGACAGTTTTTCCTTCCACTCCAGTGCCTCTTTCAGCAATACGAAGTTAAAATGAGGCACTGTGAGTGCTCATCTGATTTTTGGTTCTTATGAAGTTTGTTTCTTAAATTGTGGTCTTTGTGGGGTCGGGGGAGTGGGGCAGATAATTGAAGGCAGCTTCTATTCTTCCACCTTGCTCCCAATAGTACCTCCCTATGGGGGTCTCTTCATGTTATTATCATTCAGTGTTTTACATGACATTAAAACAAAACATTTTTTCACTATTAAGTGCACAACATTGAATAACAAGAATGTTTTTCGTAGTTGGCAGAATCCTGTGCTCATCTTTTAATATGATTGAATCCTCTGGCAAGCTAACAGAATTAAAACAGGTGGTCTTTTTTTTTTCCTTTAGTCAATTTAGGAATCATCAACCAAAAGGAGAATAAATGCAAGGGCTACAAGTTCATATCCACAAATTCCCAGTGGTCTTAGAATGTATGATTTTCATAATAAAATGTAATTACAATGGTTACAGAATAGTAAGATCTCTAATACTTAGAAAATTATCTCACTATTATTTTAATTATGATGTTTAATGGATCTTTAGTTATTGTGTAATACTTCTAGAGTCTGAAAATATAATAATGGTAATTTTTTGAAGTAAGAGCTTATAGAGTCCTTGTGGTTGAAAACTCTAACACAGTCATCCCTGAAACAATAGAAAAAGAAATAAAATATTAACATAAATGATAGATAGCTTTGCAAAATTAATTGGTATTTGTGAACAAAAGGAAATTTAAAAAGAATAAAAGATCCTCTGCTTATTCCTATGAAGGTGGAATTCTATGGCACTTCCTCTTACTCTACAAACAAGTAAATAACTGATTAGTGACTGAGGGCATTGAAAGTATTGTCTTATACATCATAATATTATATACAAAGTGGCATGGTATTAATTAATGGTAGACTATTATAAGTTAAAATGCATAATATAAACTACATTTAGTGATTACTAAATTAAAACCATAGGTAATAGGCCAATAATAAGTAAATGAAACCTTAAGAAATACAAAATTGTTCCCAAAAAAGGAAAAAAAGAGAGAATGGACCAAACGACAAATTTCAGAAAACAAAATTAACATGATTATTTAAAACTATCATTTAAAATCAATCCTTAAAAACAAACAATATTGATAATTACATTAAAGATAACTAGTCAAAATGCTCCAAATTTAAGGAAGGATTTCTCACACTAGTTAAAAATTAACATCCAACTTAATTCTGTCTAAAATATGAAGGCAAACAAAGATTAAAAGTAAAAGAATAGAAAATATAGACACTATGCAAATACTAAAAATAAGAAAACTTTAGTGGTTGTATTAATTTTGACAAAGTGGGGTCAGAAAAAATAGAATACTACCAGGAATAAAATGGCAATCCGGTATGATAAAAGATCAACTCAGCAAGAGGATATAACAGTTCTGACTGTCTTAATGCACACTCACAAATCTTCAAAATACATGTGACAAAAACTAACAGAACTTAAAAGACAGAAAAGTCTCCAATTATTGTTGGCATTTTAACAGTACTCTCAGAGTAATTGATATGCAATATAAAGAAGACATAAAATCAATAAGGATATATAAAACTGAAACAAGACTACTGTTACTTGACCTAACAATGTTTATAAAACAGTACACCCACTCAATAACATAATACAATTTTTTTAAATTTTTAATGTGAATTTTATTTTATTTTATTATTTTTATTTATTTATTTATTTATTTATTTATTTTTAATTTTTATTGCATTATAGGTTTTGGGGTACATGTGTAGAACGTGCAAGATAGTTGCATAGGTACACACATGGCAGTGTGTTTTGCTGCCTTCCTCCCCTTCACCCACACTTGGCATTCATCCCCAGGCTATCCCTCCCCAGCCCCCCATCCCTCCCCCATTCCCCCCAATAGACCCCAGTGTATAGCAGACCGCCTCTCTGTGTCCATGTGTTCTCATTTTTCTCACCCACCTATCAGTGAGTATATACGGTATTTCTTTTTCTGTTCTTGTGTCAGTTTGCTGAGAATGATGTTCTCCAGATTCATCCATGTCCTTACAAAGAACACAAACTCATCATTTTGGACTGCTGCATAATATTCCATGGTGTATATGTGCCACATTTTCCCAGTCCAGTCTATCATTGTTGGGCATTTGGGTTGGTTCCAGTTCTTTGCTCTTGTAAACAGTGCTGCAATGAACATTCGTGTGCATGTGTCCTTATAGTAGAACGATTTATAGTTCCTTGGATATATACCCAGTAATGGGATTGCTGGGTCAAATGGAATTTCTATTTCTAGGTCCCTGAGGAATCGCCACACTGTCTTCCACAATGGTTGAACTAATTTACACTCCCACCAACAATGTAAGAGTGTTCCTATTTCTCCACATCCTCTCCAGCATCTGCTGTCTCCAGATTTTTTAATGATCGCCATTCTAACTGGCGTGAGATGGTATCTCAATGTGGTTTTGATTTGCATCTCTCTAATGACCAGTGATGATGAGCATTTTTTCATATGTTGGCCTCATGTATGTCTTCTTTTGTCAAGTGTCTGTTCATATCCTTTGCCCATTTTTGAATGGGCTTGTTTGTTTTTTTCCTGTAAATCTGTTTGAGTTCTTTGTAAATTCTGGATATCAGCCCTTTGTCAGATGTGTAAACTGCAAAGATTTTTTCCCATTCTGATGGTTGCCGATTCACTCTAGTGACTGTTTCTTTTGCCATGCAGAAGCTGTGGAGTTTGATTAGGTCCCATTTGTCTATTTTGGCTTTTGTTGCCAATGCTTTTGGTGTTTTGGTCATGAAGTCCTTGCCTACTCCTATGTCCTGAATGGTTTTGCCTAGATTTTCTTCTATGGTTTTTATGGTGTCAGGTCTTACATTTAAGTCTTTAATCCATCTGGAGTTAATTTTAGTGTAAGGTGTCAGGAAGGGGTCCAGTTTCTGCTTTCTGCACATGGCTAGCCAGTTTTCCCAACACCATTTATTAAATAGGGAATCCTTTCCCCATTGCTTGTTTTTGTCTGGTTTATCAAAGATTATATAGTTGTAGATATGTTGTGTTGCCTCCGATGCTTCTATTCTGTTCCATTGGTCTATATCTCTGTTTTGGTACCAGTACCATGCTGTTTTGATTACTGTAGCCTTGTAGTATAGTTTGAAGTCTGGTAGCGTGATGCCTCCTGCTGTGTTCTTTTTGCTTAGAATTGACTTGGCTATGCGGGCTCTTTTTTGGTTCCATATGAAATTCATGGTGGTTTTTTCCAGTTCTGTGAAGAAATTCAATGGTAGTTTGATGGGGATAGCATTGATTGTGTAAATTACTTTGGGCAGTATAGCCATTTTCACGATATTGATTCTTCCTAACCACGAACATGGAATGTTTCTCCATCTGTTTGTGTCCTCTCTTATTTTGTTGAGCAGTGGTTTGTAGTTTTCCTTAAAGAGGTCCCTTACATTCCTTGTGAGGTGTATTCCTAGGTATTTTATTTTCTTTGTAGCAATTGTGAATGGCAGTTCATTCTTGATTTGGTTCTCTTTAAGTCTGTTATTGGTGTATAGGAATGCTTGTGATTTTTGAACATTGATTTTATATCCTGAGACTTTGCTGAAGTTGCTTATCAGTTTCAGGAGCTTTTGGGCTGAGGTGATGGGGTCTTCTAGGTATACTATCATGTCATCTGCAAATAGAGACAATTTGGCTTCCACCTTTCCTATTTGAATACCCTTTGTTTCTTTTTCTTGCCTGATTGCTCTGGCTAGAACTTCCAGTACTATGTTGAATAGGAGCGGTGAGAGAGGGCATCCTTGTCTAGTGCCAGATTTCAAAGGGAATGCTTCCAGTTTTTGCCCATTAAGTATGATATTGGCTGTTGGTTTGTCGTAAATAGCTTTTATTACTTTGAGATATGTTCCATCAATACCAAGTTTATTGAGGGTTTTTAGCATAAAGGGCTGTTGAATTTTGTCAAATGCCTTCTCTGCATCAATTGAGATAATCATGTGGTTTTTGTTTTTGCTTCTGTTTATGTGGTGAATTACATTTATAGACTTGCGTATGTTGAACCAGCCTTGCAACCCTGGGATGAATCCTACTTGATCATGATGGATAAGTTTTTTAATGTGCTGTTGCAATCGGTTTGCCAGTATTTTATTGAAGATTTTTGCATCTATGTTCATCATGGATATTGGCCTGAAGTTTTCTTTTCTTGTTGAGTCTCTGTCAGGTTTTGGTATCAGGATGATGTTGGTCTCATAAAATGATTTGGGAAGGGTTCCCTCTTTTTGGATTCTTTGGAATAGTTTCAGAAGGAATGGTACCAGATCCTCTTTGTGTGTCTGGTAGAATTCAGCTGTGAACCCATCTGGACCTGGGCTTTTTTTGTGTGGTAGGCTCTTAATTGCTGCCTCAACTTCAGACCTTGTTATTGGTCTATTCGTAGTTTCGGCTTCCTCCTGGTTTAGGCTTGGGAGGACACAGGCGTCCAGGAATTTATCCATTTCTTCCTGATTTACTAGTTTGTGTGCATAGAGTTGTTTGTAGCATTCTCTGATGATAGTTTGAATTTCTGTGGAATCTGTGGTGATTTCCCCTTTATCGTTTTTTATTGCATCTATTTGGTTGTTCTCTCTTTTCTTTTTTATCAGTCTGGCTAGTGGTCTGTCTATTTTGTTGATCTTTTTGAAAAGCCAGCTCTTGGATTTATTGATTTTTTGAAGGGTTTTTCTTGTCTCTATCTCCTTCAGTTCTGCTCTGATCTTAGTTATTTCTTGTCTTCGGCTAGGTTTTGAGCTTTTTTGATCTTGCTCCTCTAGCTCTTTCAATTTTGATGATAGGGTGTCAATTTTGGATTTCTCCACTCTTCTCAAGTGGGCACTTATTGCTATATATTTTCCTCTACAGACTGCTTTAAATGTGTCCCAGAGATTCTGGTACATTGTGTCTTCATTTTCGTTCATTTCAAAGAACTTCTTTATTTCTACCTTCATTTCATTGTTTATCCAATCAACATTCAAGAGCCAGTTGTTCAGTTTCCATGAAGCTGTGCAGTTCTGAGTTAGTTTCTGAATTCTGAGTTCCAACTTGATTGCACTATGGTCTGAGAGACTGTTTGTTATGATTTCCATTGTTTTGCATTTTCTGAGGAGTGCTTTACTTCCAATTATGTGGTCAATTTTGGAGTAGGTGTGATGTGGTGCTGAGAAGAATGTATATTCTGTGGATTTGGGGTGGAGAGTTCTGTAAATGTCTATCATGTTTGCTTGTTCCAGGTCTGAGTTCAAGTCCTGGATATTCTTGTTAACTTTCTGTCTGGTTGATCTGTCTGATATTGACAGTGGAGTGTTAAAGTCTCCCACTATTATTGTGTGGGAGTCTAAGACTCTTTGTAAGTCATTAAGAACTTGCCTTATATATCTGGGTGCTCCTGCATTGGGTCCATATATATTTAGAATCATTAGCTCTTCTTGTTGTATCGATCCTTTGACCATTATGTAATGACGTTCTTTGTCCCTTTTGATCTTTGTTGCTTTAAAGTCTATTTTATCAGAGATGAGAATTGCAACTCCTGCTTTTTTTTGCTCTCCATTTGCTTGGTAAATCTTCCTCCATCCTTTTATTTTGAGCCTTTGTGTATCTTTGCATATGAGGTGGGTTTCCTGGATACAGCACACCAATGGGTTTTGGTTATTTATCCAATTTGCCAGTCTGTGTCTTTTGATTGGTGCATTTAGCCCATTTACATTTAGGGTTAATATTGTTATGTGTGAATTTGATACTGCCATTTTGATGCTAGCTGGCTGTTTTGCCCGTTGGTTCATGTACATTCTTCATTTTGTTGATGGTCTTTAGCATTTGGTATGCTTTTAGGATGGATGGTACTGGTTGTTTCTTTCTATGTGTAGTGCCTCTTTCAGGAGCTCTTGTAAAGCAGGCCTAGTGGTGACAAAATCTCTGAGTACTTGCTTGTTCATGAAGGATTTTAGTTTTTCTTCACTTATGAAGCTCAGTTTGGCTGGATATGAAATTCTGGGTTGAAAGTTCTTTTCTTTAAGGATGTTGAATATTGGCCCCCACTCTCTTCTGGCTTGTAGAGTCTCTGCCGAGAGATCTGCTGTGAGTCTGATGGGCTTCCCTTTGTGGGTGACCTGACCTTTCTCTCTGGCTGCCCTTTGTATTTTCTCCTTCGTTTCAACCCTGGTGAATCTGATGATTATGTGTCTTGGGGTTGCTCTTCTTGTGGAGTATCTTTGTGGTGTTCTCTGTATTTCCTGGAGTTGAGTATTGACCTGTCTTGCTAGGTTGGGGAAATTTTCCTGGATAATATCCTGAAGAGTGTTTTCCAGCTTGGATTCATTCTCTTCATCACATTCTGGTACGCCTATCAAACGTAGGTTGGGTCTCTTCACATAGTCCCACATTTCTTGGAGATTTTATCATTCCTTTTTGTGCTTTTTTCTTTAATCTTGGTTTCTCGTTTTATTTCATTGAGTTGATCTTCAACTTCTGATGTTCTTTCTTCTGCTTGGTCAATTCGGCTGTTGAAACTTGTGCATGCTTCACGAAGTTCTTGTGTTGTATTTTTCAGCTCCTTCAATTCATTCATATTCCTCTCTAAGTTGTCCATTCTTGTTATCAATTCCTCGAATCTTTTTTCAAATCTTTTTTCAAGGTTCTTAGTTTCTTTGCACTGATTTAGAACATGTTCTTTTAGCTCCCTGAAGTTTCTCATTATCCACTTTCTGAAGTCTGATTCCGTCATTTCGTCACACTCATTCTCCATCCAGCTTTGTTCCCTTGCTGGTGAGGAGTTTTGGTCCTTTGTAGGAGGTGAGGTGTTTTGGTTTTGGGTGTTTTCTTCCTTTTTGCGCTGGTTTCTTCCCATCTTTATGGATTTATCTGCCTGTCATCTTAGTAGTTGCTGATTTTTCAATTGGGTCTCTGTGTGGATGCTGAGATTGTTGATGATGAAGTATTTCTGTTACTTAGTTTTCCTTCTAATGGTCTATCCCCTCTGCTATATGAGTGCTGAGGTCCACTCCAGGCCCTCCTTGTCTGGGGTATACCTGTAGCAGCTGTGGAACAGTGAGGGATGATACCAGTTTCTTCTGCTGCTGTCTTTGTTCCAGAATGATGCCCGCCAAATGTCAGTCTGATTAGTCCTCTTTTGGGGTGACTCTTTGGATATGCAGGGGTCAGGGTGCTGCTTAAGGAGATGGTCTGTGCTTTATAGGAGCTCCAGTGCTGAGCTGTGAGCTCCGTTGTTCATTCAGGGTTGTTGGGAGGTTGTTTATGTCTGCTGCAATAGAACTCATAAAACACCACCTTTTTCCCCCCCTTAGATGCTCTGTCTCAGGGAGTTGGGGCTTTCTTTATGAGTATCTGTTGCACTGTCCTGCCCCACTAGGAGGCAGTCTATTCACTATTTGCCTGCCAGGGCTCTGACCTGCTAGCATGGGTCTGCCCTGTTGCTGCTGGGCTCCCTTCTGCTGTGGAGCACTCCCCACTCCTGGTGGAGTCTCTCTGTTATGGCAGGTTGCCTTGGCAATGGCAGGCTGCGTCAGCCCTGGGCGGTACTTCAGTAGGGGTGGATTGCGTCAGTAATGGCGGACACCCCTCCCTCACTGGGCTGCATTGTCCTAGATGCCAGCAGCAAAACTCTCAGCCCCAAGCACCTCCAGTCGCCGCCCTGCTTGTCCCTGTCAGGGTGGGACCTGCCGAGCCCGATCACCCAGATCCCTGCCTCAGAGTCCGTCCTCTCTCTCTCTCTCTTCCTCTCCCCAAGCTGAAAGGTCGACTGTCTCACTGGCACCCCAGTAGCCTGCCGATAGGGCACTGGGATCCATGCAATCTCCCGTGCTGCTGCCCACTGCACCTGCTCAGATCACGCTTCCCAGGAAACTCCTGGTCTGGCTCATTGTCCAAGTCCCGTTCAATCAGATGGACATGCCAATCTGCCCTTCTAAATCTCAGATTGCCAGTTTAACAGAGAACCCAGACCAGTGAGTTCTGTGCCGGGTCCCGCTGCAGCACCAGCCGAAGCGGCCGTGTGAGCTGGCTGTGCTAGCTGGCTGTACTAGCATCCCGTGTCTCTCCCACACCTGGGACTTTCAATGCTCTGTGGGCAAAAAAGGTCCATCTGAGAATGCGGCTAGGACTCACCCTCTGTGCCTTCACTGAGAGCTGCAATCCTGAGTCACTTCTATGACGCCATCTTGCGAATCCCCCAATTTTTTTTTTTTGAGATGGAGTTTTGCTCTTTTTGCCCAGGCAAGAGTGCAGTGGCACAATCTTGGCTCATTGCAGCCTTCTTCACCTCCTGGGTTCATGCAATTATCCTCCCTCAGAGTCCCAAGTAGCTGGGATTACAGATGTGAACCATGTGTCGAATTTTTGTATTTTTAATAGAGATGGAGTTTCACCATATTGGCAATGCTGGGCTCAAATTCCTGACCTCAGGTGATCTGCCCACCTTGGCCTCCCAAAGTGCTGGGATTACAGGTGTGAGCCATGGCACCTTGCCTGTTTTTAATAAATTTTTCAAGATTCAAATCATCGATAGTACATCTATTAAAATAGAAATAGAATGTCTCATAGTATATTCTCTAACCAAAACAATTATACTCAAACTTAACCAACATGAGAACATTCAGAAAAAAAATTCTCAAATATTTGAAATTTTAAAAACACACTTTTTAATAATCCATTTGTAAAAAAATTAGAAAGAAAACTATGAAATATTTGAATTGAATAAAAAAATCTGTGAGATGCAACTATAGCATTCTTAGAGGCAAATTTATAGCTTTAAATTTAAATATTAGAAAAAAGCTAGAGAAACAAGAGCAAATGTGACCTGAAGAAAGTAGAATAAATAAAACAGTAAAAATAAGAATGGAATTCAGTGGAATAGAAAACAAACAATAAAATTCAATACAATACAAGTTGGTTCTCTCAAAAGAGCCATAAAATTGATAAATGTTTTTAGCTGGATTGTTAAAAAAAATTAAAATCAACAAAATAATAGTATAAGAAATCAAGAAACAAACATTATATTCATTCCACAAACTGGGGTTTTTAACCTCAGCTTTATTATTATTTAGAACTATGCAGTTATTTTTTCTGGCATGCGATTTTGTACATTTGAAGATGTTTGGCATCTCTGGCCTCTATCCACTAGATGCCAGTAGTAACCTACAGTTCTGACAATCAAAAATGTCTGTAAATATTGCCAATATTTCCTGGGAGCAAAATAACGATTTCAACCATTTTATAGTTGAAAATTATTACTGTAAACATTAAATAAATAATAGAATATTTTAAACAATATTTTGATAATAATCAAGACAAAATGAAAGAATTCCTTGAAAAACTATCAAAAGTGATTTAAAAAAACCATTGTAGTCCTTTATCAATTAAAGACTCTGCAGTTAGTCCAAAAATTCTCTCTATAATGATAGGTAGGTGTGTATTCTTAATAAATCAATACTTGCGAAAATAATTTTTATAAACTCTGAAAGTGCCGTGGGAATCTAGAAACTAAAGAAAAGCAGGCAATTTTAGTGGAAGAGTCTAAACCTGGAGCAAGCAGGAATTGTGGCATAAGTTCCCTTTTCTGCAATTTTAGCCAAATCAGCTACAATCTCGGCAACGTCAGTGTCAGGAAGGTAGAATTTCATAGAAATATGAGCCATCTTTCTGGTTGAAAACAAACAAACAACAACAAAACAAAAAAAACAAGCAAACAAAAAGCACAGGAAAGAGCCCAAATATAGAAGTGTGTGGAAAACACCAGCAAGGAGAGTGCAAGAGAAGACTTAGTACTATTTCTGCATATAAAATGTTTCCAAATTTTAGGTCCATCTACAAGCCATGACTACATAGGGCAAAATAAAGTCCCTTGGCAATAGAATTTAAAAACAGAACTGAAATTTTATCAATCATACATCAGAGGCGTGGAAGTTTCTGATTTCCGCTAAGCAAATTAACTGTTATAACAACCATCAGCACTTTTCAGAACAATGTAACAGAATACAGAGTGTATACAACACAACCACATGATGTCAAAGATAAAGTTTTAAATATGTATCACATTTTTAAAAGACAGGAAAATGTGACTCATTCTCAAGGAAATAGACAATCAAATATGACAACCCAAAATGACCCAGTTTGAATTCAAAACAAACAAATAAACAAATAAATTTTAAGTCAAGTTATTAGAAACATGCTCATTGAAGCAATGTAAAATATTATAATGAGTAAAACTATGAATTTTAGAATATAAAAATAATAAAAGTATTATAACTAAAGGATATTTAAATAAAAATTATTAGATGGTCTTGGGAACAGGAAGGTTAATGAAGAAAAGGAAACATATTTAAAAATAGAAAAATAAGAATATCTGAAAAAGAGAGAAAAAAATTGAATAAAAATAATTAAAAATAGGTAAAGCCCAGACACTAAATAAGAGAAATTTATTAAAAATATAATATGTATGACAAGACATTTAAATCCTGAATATTTTAAAAACAAGCTCAATTTTAAAAGGACACATATATGGTGGGAAGATTAAAACATACACTCTACAAAAGAAGATACACACAAGAACAATAAGCACAAAAAATATGTTCATTGGTGACTATCAAAAAAATGTAAGTTAAAACTATGAGAAGTTACCACTATACTTTCATTAGAAATACTAACATTCTATTAAAATTACTAAAATTAACAATTGTAAAGTGTAATTTGGAGAAATGGAACATTCATATACATTGAGAGGAACATAAAATTGCACAAGCACTTTTCTCAACATTTGGTAGATTCTTGTAAATTTAAACATTCATGTATGTACAGAACAATTCAACTCCTAAGCCAGAAATGAAGACATTTAGTTTCACAGGGAATTATATGTAAATACTTACAGTGGCCTTATTCACATTAGCTGTAAAATCAAAATAACCCAAATGTAATTAACAGGTGAATAAATAAAAAACAGTGGTACAACCTTACCATGAAATACTATGCAGAAATAAGAATAAATAAATTGACAGTATGTGCAACAGAATGGGCGAGTTTCAAATTCATTATGAGGAAAAATTATCCCAGAAAAGCATATGCCATATGATTTCAGTTATATGAAATGTAAGCTAACATAGAGTAGCAAAAATCAGGTTAGTGGTTGCCAGAGACCAAGAGTAAAAGGAAGTGGGCTTGTGAAAGGTTATGAAGAATCTGTTGAGAATATGGTGATATTTTATAATTCAATTGTGGTTGCAGTTTTAAGGTGGTATACAATTGCTAGAACATATCCTATTGTACGGTTTCTATAAAACAGCTTTACCATTCCTTCAAGTGGCAGATAAGAAATAATTAAACAATGAAAACAAAATAAAACAAAATCTTCTTATAAAGTAAACTTCAGGCCTAGTTGGTTTCACTGTTTTTTTCAAATATATATATAGTTTAAGTTTTGAATTGTTATGGGTACATAGTAAGTGTATGTATTTATGGAGTACATGAGATGTTTTGATACGGCCATGCAATGTGTAATAATCACATCATGAAAAATGGGCATCCATTTTCTTAAGCATTTATCCTTTGTGTTAAAATTCAGTTATACTCTTGGTCAGGCATGTGGCTCACACCTTTAATTCCAGCATTTTGTGAGGCCAACGTGGGCAAAATGTTTGAACTCAGGAGATCGAGACCAGCTTGGGCAACATGATATAACTCTGTCTCTACAAAAATTAGCTGGGCATGGTGGCTTGCACCTGCAGTCCCAGCTACTTGGGAGGCAGAGGTTAGAGGATGTTTTGAACCTGGCAGGTGGAAATTGCAATGAGCCATGATTGCACCA
This sequence comes from Saguinus oedipus, assembly GCA_031835075.1. Lineage (NCBI taxonomy): Eukaryota > Metazoa > Chordata > Mammalia > Primates > Cebidae > Saguinus > Saguinus oedipus. Next base: position 93,688,838 of record CM063183.1, on the reverse strand, counting down.
CTGCACTCCAGCCTGGGTTACAGAGTGAGACCCTATCTCAAAAACAAAATGAAATTCAATTATGCTCTTTTAATTATTTTTAATGTATAAATAAATTAATTTCTTCAAATATTTAACGAAGCAATATCAAGACTCTTGGTTAGATATTCAAGACGGATGTTAATTAAAGTTTTGAGAAGGTGTGCAACTGAAAACAAACACACAAGATAAATAGCTTCACTGATTTTTGTCCCTATTTCCAAAACTCATTTAATTAGGGATTTTCTTTTTTTCCTGTGATGTTTTGATACTCATAAGCATCACCAAAAATTATGGATATGAGGAAGACCTTTCAGGGAAAGACTTTGTGACTAAGTAAAAGTCTATAATTTTAAGAAAATATTTATAAATAACATGCTAGAAATTCTCCATGAAATGTTACAAGCTAAGCAAATATTGGTGTATTCAGGCTTTATCATATAATTAGATAGACTAAAGAATCAGAAAGAAATATAAATACTTATTCAGAAAGACATGATTAGAATGATCAATACTTATACCATTCTTGTTACATGGAAGTGGCTGATGAAACATTGGTGAATGGATATAAAGAAGAAAGAACTTGAAATAATTTGTCTTTCTTTTTTATCTTTCAAAACAAATGTAGATTTTTTAAATTCACATATATGGTGCTTAAATATAATGCAGACATTTTTGAACAAAAACAACAACAAAATTCTATCTTTTTTTTTTTTTTGAGACGGAGTTTTGCTCTTGTTATCCAGGCTGGAGTGCAATGGCACGATCTCAGCTCACCGCAACCTCCGCCTCCTGGGTTCAGGCAATTCTCCTGCCTCAGCCTCCTGAGTAGCTGGGATTACAGGCACGCGCCATCATGCCCAGCTAACTTTTTTTTTGTATTTTTTAGTAGAGAGGGGGTTTCACCATGTTGACTAGGATGTTCTCGATTTCTTGACCTCGTGATCCATCCGCCTCCGCCTCCCAAAGTGCTGGGATTACAGGCTTGAGCCACCGCGCCTGGCCCAAAATTCTATCTTCAATCACTGTGACTTCGTCTCTCTTTTGTAGATTGCCACTTTCTAAATATTCCTAATAATCATATATTTATTTGAGTGGCTAATTTTAGCTTTGCTTCATACACACCTGGAAGTTCTGTAGAATGCAACTTTCTTGGTGTCTAAACTGGAGAGGCAAGTGAAATCTGTATGCAACCAGCTATTGTGAGAATATTTGCAGCGAAAATAAGAGTCTCAATTTGAGCGTATGTTAACAAGAATTCTAATTAATTAGTTTAAAGGGTTGCTCAAAGAAGTGAGGATACACAGCTGCTAATCCTGTGTGATACAATGCCATTTATGATAGATTTTTGGATGCTTTGCATATTTCTCAGATGTATTGTTTGTTCAAAGGAATGCATTTTCAAGTATGTGTTAGTCCTAGTTCATTTGCTGGGAAGAAAAGTAGAAGTAATGTGTAAGTTTACCAAAGTAGCTAAAGAAACACCGAAGAATTGGGTTTCCAATGCCCTTTCAAGCTCCATGATGTAGGCAAATTGTGGTCTTTAAAAATAATAATATTTATTGTCTTTTTATGTTGAAAGTAATATAGATTAATAAAATTACATAATTTGAATAATAAAAACTATATTGAATAATAAAACAATATACAAGATTATCCATTGGATTGAATAATTATGAACATGTTTGTTTAAGTTTCTAGTCTACAAAAACATTGATATTATAAGTAAAAAAGCTGTTTACTCCACTGCTTGTCTCCACGGTTCCAGCTTTTGACTATGTGGCTATATAGCCTATGAATATGTGATTTTAATGGTTGCATAAGTATAGAATAATAGTATAATAATTAAATTAAAATTGTAATGTTTTAATTATATTACTACATTGGACAATTATACCAAAATAATAGACTAATTTCTTTATAGGTTAGCAGGTACATTCTTTTGGATTGGTTTTTTTATTTTTGGAGATAATACAAAACAAAATATTCTATTTTGTGCTAAGAGAATAAAAGTATTTGTAGAATATAGCAATGATATTTATTTAAGGTTCTATACCCACATAAACTTTACACCAGTCATTTCATTTAAAGTCAGACAAGATGAAATAGGGTAGCATTAATATTACTGTCAACATTTAGGAGAAAGATACCTGAATGCCTTCTTCATGCAAATATCTCTTAAGTCTTATATAAAGTGATATCTTCTCATTTATGAGGCCATTCCAGCTACTCACATAAATATTTCCATAAATTCCCCAAGCACCATTGATTCCTACTTTTAGTTGGGCCTAGCCAATACTGGCTTAAAATGCTCATCTCTGCATTATTTAAGCTTCTCTTTTGTGATCTGGATTTAAGCTCTTTAAAGTAGTTTCCACTACCTTGAACATCATAAGCATCAATCATTCATGAACAGAACTGATGAGGACATGTTTATATCTAACAGCACACCTTCCTAAATGCTAAATATGCAGCTGTTATTCAATTAATAGTTCTTGATTAATCTCAGGCATATTTTTACCTTGTGTCTGTTTTAATTATAAAGATATTTCTTTTTGCTATTTCCAAACTCTGCAAGTATTTTTGGTTTTGCTGATCATCATTAGTGAATTCTAGCTCTTATTAGCATGATCTCCAATCCAAAATCTTCAATATGACATTTACATAATTTATTACTTAAAGTCAGCTTAATTCCTCTTCTGACACTCTTTTAGTATCACATCTTATCTACCCACCTCCTCTATTTGACGTCTGTTTCTCCAGTATAATAAATTCTAATGGTATTTCTTTTTTTCTCAAAGCTCATATTTTGCTTCTCTTTTACCTTACACTATCTTTATATAGCTGCTATTTGCTTAAACTAAGTTCTTGGAGAGCAATGAACTCATTTATTCTATTCTGTATCTTCCAAAGCTCTTTATTCACAGGCATTTCATTCATGTTTATCTAACAAAATAAATGAAAGTTGAATAATCTGTTATACCATTTGTGTTTCTCTTTCTGGGTTCTCAATCATAACAGAATGCTTGCACAGGTGTGAATTCCATAGCTCCTTTTTCTGTGCCTACACTATAGCTCAATTCTTATTAACTGCTGTATGATATACGTGCAGAAAAAATTTTAAAAACACAAATCTTATATACATAGCTCAATGAATTATGTCAATTTCAGTACACTGGTATGTTGTTTATCCAACATAAAAAATAGAAAGTTAGCAAGATCTCAGATGCCTTGGAGAATCTGTGTCTTCTTCTAATCAAAAATCCTATTCAAAATTCCTTCATTCTCACCAAAGTTAGCCATTTCCAGACTTACCACCATAAACTAGATTTCTCCATTTTTAATCCTCATATACATCAGATATTACTGATTGATGTTATATGTTCAGGCTTATTTTACTCAGAATTAAATTTGTGAGATTCATCTATGATTTTGCATGCAACAGTTGTGAATTCAGTTTCATTTCTATGTAATATACCATGTTATGAATATACCTCAGTTTGTGTATACATTCATATGTTGACAACCATTTATTTTATTCCATATTAGACCATTAAGAAAGTTTATCTATTAAATGTACTTGTACAAGTGTGTTGGCACACATCTGTATACTTTTCTGATGAATAGATATAACTAAAGTGAAATTACTACATTATTGGTTATGTGCCCATTAAAATTTGTATGTACTGCCAAGTCAGCAAAAATAGTTTGCAACCAGCAGTGTGTAATACTGCAATTTGCTCCACATTTGTACCAAAATGCAGTATTGTGGGTAATTTTCATTACTGTCAATATGAGAAATATGTAACAGTATCTCATTGTGGTTTTAATTTGCATTTTCCTCATAAATAATACTATGTTCCATTTTAGTTTTTTGGTTTTGCTATTTGTCACTTATTTATTGATATACAGAAATTCTAGATATACATCAATTTCAGAGATATTGCAAATATCTTCTTTCACTCTGTAGTTTTTCTTTTTTCTCTTATTGTTTTTGATGTGGAAATTTTTCTAATATTGAAGTAGTCTAAAGATAAATTTTTTTATTTATGGCTAGAGACTTATGTGCCACATTGAAGATATTATTACTTATCCCATGATTGTAACTATTTTCTTTCATGTTGTCTATACAAACCTTATTGTTTCTGCTTTGACATTTAAGTTTACAATCAAACTTGATTCAATTTCTTTGTATGAGGGTATGAGGTATAGGTAAATATCAATTAATGCAACACTATTAAAAAGACTGTCTTTTCCCTAATCTTGTACATGGCTTTATTAATTGGCAAATAGTCATCCATTTTCTTCTAAGGTATAAATCCAGGACTTATTTATTCTCTAGCATGAAACAGTAACAGAAAAGAAAGGAAAAAATAAAGACACTAGACATTAGGTAATAAAAAGACACTAGATATCAGGTAATGAAAGAGTATAATTTCTGAAGTATGGGAAACAAACAAAAGAAACTATTCAATTGCTCCAGATTAGTACCTTGAGAATTAGCAGATGGTGAAACAGGGAATGAGAACTCAAGCAAAGCTTAGTGAACTTCCTGATTTAAGGAGTCTAAATTGAGACTTCAGGTAGTACAAGTAGTTCTGTTAAGGACTATTCTGTGCACATATATAAAGACATAACTTGAAACTGGGAAAGAACCATTCAAACCTATTAGAGAAAACATGACTCAATATGCAGAATAAACATAAACATTGCATGTTCCTACAAGACGAGCAGAACATGGAAATCAATGGATCATTGTGTAGAGTGGTCTTAAGAGTCTTGTCTTAATAAGGAGAAACAACTAAAGCTGGTTAAATGCTACTGTTTTTACATCTAACAAATCTTAAAATAATCACCAAAAGGATGACGTAGATTTCAAATAATGGTACCCAGAACAAAGTGTAAAGCAGATTTATAGAAATACAAAAATACTGGTTCCCAACAACATACAATTTATATTTATTATTCAATAAAGAATGTATGAGGTATAGAAAGAAACAGGAAAATAGGATGAAATGGTAGAAAAATGTAATAAATTGAAAGTATAGTAGAATTTGCACACTTGTTAGAACTGCCAGATGAGGATATTAAAACAATTATAGCTGCATCCTACATGTTCAAAAATTAGATCTAGGCATGGAAGATATTAAAAGGTCATTTTAAATTTCTGAAGATGAAAACTACAATGTCTAGGATAATAAAATTAGTGAAATAAAGGCAGGTGAGATATTACAGAAGAAAACTTGGTAAACTTGAAAACATGGCAATAAAACTATCCAGACAGAAAGCTAAATACATTTTTAACTAAAAATAACATTAATAGGTTGTGTGAAAAATTCAAGCATGCTAACCTATGTATGATTCAAGTCCCCAAAGGAAAGGGGTGTTTAAAAAATTATTTAAGGAAATAAAAGCTAAAAACATCCCAAATCAGAGGAGAGACAAGATGGCGTCATAGAAGCAACTCAGGATTGCAGCTCTCAGTGAAGGCGCAGAGGGTGAGTCCTAGCCGCATTCTCGGATGGACCTTTTTTGCCCACAGAGCGTTGAAAGTCCCAGGTGTGGGAGAGACACGGGATGCTAGTACATCTGGCTAGCGCAGCCGGCACCGCAGCGGGACCCGGCATGGAACTCACTGGTCTGGGTGCCCTGTTAAACCGGCAATCTGAGATTTGGAAGGACAGATTGGCATGTCCATCTGATTGAACGGGACTTGGACAATGAGCCAGACCAGGAGTTTCCTGGGAAGCGTGATCTGAGCCAGTGCAGTGGGCAGAGGCACAGGAGATCGCATGAATCCCAGTGCCCTATCAGCAGGCTACTGGGGCGCCAGGGAGAGAGTCGACCTTTCAGCTTGGGGAGAGGAGAGAGAGAGAGAGAGAGGACAGACTCTGAGGCAGGGAGCTGGGTGATCGGGCTCGGCGGGTCCCACCCTCACGGGGACAAGCAGGGTGGTGATTGGAGGTGCTCGGGGCTGAGAGTTTTGCTGCTGACATCTAGGACGGTGCAGCCCGGTGAGGGAGGGGCGTCCACCACTTCGGACGCAATCCGCCCCTACTGAAGTACCACCCAGGGCAGACACAGCCTGCCGTTGCTGAGGCAACCTGCCATAACAGAGAGACTCTGCCAGGATGGGGGAGAGCTCCACAGCAGAACGGAGCCCAGCAGCAACAGGGCAGACCCGCGCTAGCAGGGCAGAGCCCCGGCAGGCAAATAGTGAATAGACTGCCTCCTAGTGGGGCAGGACAGTGCAACAGATACTCATAAAGAAAGCCCCAACTCCCTGAGACAGAGCATCTAAGGGGGGAAATAAAAAAGCGTGGTGTTTTATGAGTTCTGTTGCAGCAGACATAAACAACCTCCCAACAACACTGAATGAAAAACGGAGCTCACAGCTCAGCACTGGAGCTCCTATACAGCACAGACCGTCTCCTCAAGCAGTTCCCTGACCCCTGTATATCCAAAGTCACCCCAAAAAAGGACTAATCAGACTGATATTTGGCGGGCATCATTCTGGAACAAAGACAGCAGCAGAAGAAACTGGTATCATCACTCAGTGTTCCGTAGCTGCTACAGGTATACCCCAGACAAGCAGGGCCTGGAGTGGACCTCAGCACTCATACAGCAGAGGGGCTAGACCATTAGAAGGAAAACTAAGTAACAGAAATACTTCATCATCAACAATATCAGCGGCCACACAGAGACCCAATTGAAAAATCAGCAACTACTAAGATGACAGGTGGATAAATCCATAAAGATGGGAAGAAACCAGCACAAAAAGGAGGAAAACACCCAAAACCAAAACACCTCACCTCCTACAAAGGACCAAAACTCCTCACCAGCAAGGGAACAAAGCTGGACGGAGAATGAGTGTGACGAAATGACGGAATTAGACTTCAGAAAGTGGATAATGAGAAACTTCAGGGAGCTAAAAGAACATGTTCTAAATCAGTGCAAAGAAACTAAGAACCTTGAAAAAAGATTTGAAAAAAGATTCGAGGAATTGATAACAAGAATGGACAACTTAGAGAGGAATATGAATGAATTGAAGGAGCTGAAAAACACAACACGAGAACTTCGTGAAGCATGCACAAGTTTCAATAACCGAATTGACCAAGCAGAAGAAAGAATATCAGAAGTAGAAGATCAACTCAATGAAATAAAATGAGAAACCAAGATTAAAGAAGAAAGCATAAAAAGGAATGAACAAAATCTCCAAGAAATGTGGGACTATGTGAAGAGACCCAACCTACGTTTGATAGGCGTACCAGAATGTGACGAAGAGAATGAATCCAAGCTGGAAAACACTCTTCAGGATATTATCCAGGAAAATTTCCCCAACCTAGCAAGACAGGTCAATACGCAACTCCAGGAAATACAGAGAACACCACAAAGATACTCTGCAAGAAGAGCAACCCCAAGGCATATAATCGTCAGATTCACCAGGGTTGAAACGAAGGAGAAAATACTAAGGGTAGCCAGAGAGAAAGGTCAGGTCACCCACAAAGGGAAGCCCATCAGACTCACAGCAGATCTCTCGGCAGAGACTCTACAAGCCAGAAGAGAGTGGGGGCCAATATTCAACATCCTTAAAGAAAAGAGTTTTCAACCCAGAATTTCATATCCAGCCAAACTGAGCTTCATAAGTGAAGGAAAACTAAAATCCTTCATGAACAAGCAAGTACTCAGAGATTTTGTCACCACTAGGCCTGCTTTATAAGAGCTCCTGAAAGAGGCACTACACATAGAAAGAAACAACCAGTACCATCCATCCTAAAAGCATACCAAATGCTAAAGACCATCAACAAAATGAAGAATCTACATGAACCAATGGGCAAAACAGCCAGCTAGCATCAAAATGGCAGTATCAAATTCACACATAACAATATTAACCCTAAATGTAAATGGGTTAAATGCACCAATCAAAAGACACAGACTGGCAAATTGGATAAAAAACCAAAACCCATCAGTGTGCTGTATCCAGGAAACCCACCTCACATGGAAGGACACACATAGGCTCAAAATAAAGGGATGGAGGAAGATTTACCAAGCAAATGGAGAGCAAAAAAAAAGCAGGAGTTGCAATTCTCATCTCTGATAAAATAGACTTTAAAGCAACAAAGATCAAAAGGGACAAAGAAGGTCATTACATAATGGTCAAAGGATCGATACAACAAGAAGAGCTAAGGATTCTAAATATATATGGACCCAATGCAGGAGCACCCAGATATATAAGGCAAGTTCTTAATGACTTACAAAGAGACTTAGACTCGCGCACAATAATAGTGGGAGACTTTAACACTCCACTGTCAATAGCAGACAGATCAACCAGACAGAAAGTTAACAAGGATATCCAGGACTTGAACTCAGACCTGGAACAAGCAAACATGATAGACATTTACAGAACTCTCCACCCCAAATCCACAGAATATACATTATTTTCAGCACCACATCACACCTACTCCAAAATTGACCACATAATTGGAAGTAAAGCACTCCTCAGAAAATGCAAAACAACTGAAATCATAACAAACAGTCTCTCAGACCATAGTGCAATCAAGTTGGAACTCAGAATTCAGAAACTAACTCAGAACTGCACAGCTTCATGGAAACTGAACAACTGGCTCTTGAATGTTGATTGGATAAACAAAGAAATAAAGGCAGAAATAAAGAAGTTCTTTGAAATGAACGAAAATGAAGACACAATGTACCAGAATCTCTGGGACACATTTAAAGCAGTCTGTAGAGGAAAATATATAGCAATAAGTGCCCACTTGAGAAGAGTGGAGAGATCCAAAATTGACACCCTATCGTCAAAATTGAAAGAGCTAGAGGAGCAAGATCAAAAAAAGCTCAAAACCTAGCCAAAGACAAGAAATAACTAAGATCAGAGCAGAACTGAAGGAGATAGAGACAAGAAAAACCCTTCAAAAAATCAATAAATCCAAGAGCTGGTTTTTCGAAAAGATCAACAAAATAGACAGACCACTAGCCAGACTGATAAAAAAGAAAAGAGAGAACAACCAAATAGATGCAATAAAAAATGATAAAGGGGAAATCACCACAGATTCCACAGAAATTCAAACCATCATCAGAGCATACTACAAACAACTCTATGCACACAAACTAGTAAATCAGGAGGAAATGGATAAATTCCTGGACGCCTGTGTCCTCCCAAGCCTAAACCAGGAGGAAGCCGAAACTATGAATAGACCAATAACAAGGTCTGAAGTTGAGGCAGCAATTAAGAGCCTACCACACAAAAAAAGCCCAGGTCCAGATGGGTTCACAGCTGAATTCTACCAGACACACAAAGAGGATCTGGTACCATTCCTTCTGAAACTATTCCAAAGAATCCAAAAAGAGGGAACCCTTCCCAAATCATTTTATGAGACCAACACCATCCTGATACCAAAACCTGGCAGAGACTCAATAAGAAAAGAAAACTTCAGGCCAATATCCATGATGAACATAGATGCAAAAATCTTCAATAAAATACTTGCAAACCGATTGCAACAGCACATTAAAAAACTTATCCATCATGATCAAGTAGGATTCATCCCAGGGTTGCAAGGCTGGTTCAACATACGCAAGTCTATAAATGTAATTCACCACATAAACAGAAGCAAAACCAAAAACCACATGATTATCTCAATTGATGCAGAGAAGGCATTTGACAAAATTCAACAGCACTTTATGCTAAAAACCCTCAATAAACTTGGTATTGATGGAACATATCTCAAAGTAATAAAAGCTATTTATGACAAACCAACAGCCAATATCATACTTAATGGGCAAAAACTGGAAGCATTCCGTTTGAAATCTGGCACTAGACAGGGATGCCCTCTCTCACCACTCCTATTCAACATAGTACTGGAAGTTCTAGCCAGAGCAATCAGGCAAGAAAAAGAAATAAAGGGTATTCAAATTGGAAAGGTGGAAGCCAAATTGTCTCTATTTGCAGACGACATGATGGTATACCTAGAAGACCCCATCACCTCAGCCCAAAAGCTCCTGCAACTGATAAGCAACTTCAGCAAAGTCTCAGGATATAAAATCAATGTTCAAAAATCACAAGCATTCCTATACACCAATAACAGACTTAAAGAGAACCAAATCAAGAATGAACTGCCATTCATAATTGCTACAAAGAAAATAAAATACCTAGGAATACACCTCACAAGGAATGTAAGGGACCTCTTTAAGGAAAACTACAAACCACTGCTCAATGAAATAAGAGAGGACACAAACAGATGGAGAAACATTCCATGTTCGTGGTTAGGAAGAATCAATATCGTGAAAATGGCTATACTGCCCAAAGTAATTTACACAATCAATGCTATCCCCATCAAACTACCATTGAATTTCTTCACAGAACTGGAAAAAACCACCATGAATTTCATATGGAACCAAAAAAGAGCCCGCATAGCCAAGTCAATTCTAAGCAAAAAGAACACAGAGGGAGGCATCACACTACCAGACTTCAAACTATACTACAAGGCTACAGTAATCAAAACAGCATGGTACTGGTACCAAAACAGAGATATAGACCAATGGAACAGAACAGAAGCATCGGAGGCAACACAACATATCTACAACCATATAATCTTTGATAAACCAGACAAAAACAAGCAATGGGGAAAGTATTCCCTGTTTAATAAATGGTGTTGGGAAAACTGGCTAGTCATGTGTAGAAAGCAGAAACTGGACCCCTTCCTGACACCTTACACTAAAATTAACTCCAGATGGATTAAAGACTTAAACATAAGACCTAGCACCCTAAAAACCCTAGAAGAAAATCTGGGCAAAACCATTGAGGACATAGGAGTAGGCAAGGACTTCATGACCAAAACACCAAAAGCATTGGCAACAAAAGCCAAAATAGACAAATGGGACCTAATCAAACTCCACAGCTTCTGCATGGCAAAAGAAACAGTCACTAGAGTGAATCGGCAACCATCAGAATGGGAAAAAAATCTTTGCAGTTTACACATCTGACAAAGGGCTGATATCCAGAATTTACAAAGAACTCAAACAGATTTACAGGAAAAAAACAAACAAGCCCATTCAAAAATGGGCAAAGGATATGAACAGACACTTGACAAAAGAAGACATACATGAGGCCAACAAACATACGAAAAAATGCTCATCATCACTGGTCATTAGAGAGAGGCAAATCAAAACCACATTGAGATACCATCTCACGCCAGTTAGAATGGTGATCATTAAAAAATCTGGAGACAGCAGATGCTGGAGAGGATGTGGAGAAATAGGAACACTCTTACACTGTTGGTGGGAGTGTAAATTAGTTCAACCATTGTGGAAGACAGTGTGGCGATTCCTCAGGGACCTAGAAATAGAAATTCCATTTGACCCAGCAATCCCATTACTGGGTATATATCCAAAGGACTATAAATCGTTCTACTATAAGGACACATGCACACGAATGTTCATTGCAGCACTGTTTACAATAGCAAAGAACTGGAACCAACCCAAATGCCCAACGATGGTAGACTGGACTGGGAAAATGTGGCACATATACACCATGCAATATTATGCAGCAATCAAAAATGATGAGTTTGTGTCCTTTGTAAGGACATGGATGAATCTGGAGAACATCATTCTCGGCAAACTGACACAAGAACAGAAAAAGAAATAGCGCATATACTCACTCATAGGTGGGTGAGAAAAATGAGAACACATGGACACAGAGAGGGGGTCTACTACACACTGGGGTCTATTGGGGGAATGGGGGAGGAACAGCTGGGGAGGGATAGCCTGGGGATGAATACCAAGTGTGGGTGAAGGGGAGGAAGGCAGCAAAACACACTGCCATGTGTGTACCTATGCAACTATCTTGCACGTTCTGCACATGTACCTCAAAACCTATAATGCAATAAAAATTTAAAAAAAGAAAACATTCTGAATTTGTAAGGATAACCTTAGCCTGGGTTTTGAGGTTGAGACATTTGGTATTCAAGAAATAAATTGGTTTATCCTGCCTTTTCATTAAAATTGTTTTCTTTCATGATACATAAATAGATTATAAAGAAATTTGATGCTATGGTGACTCTGCTATGATAAACTCTAATATTTCATAATCTTTTTTTTTTTTTTTGCCAATCATTGAGAGCTTGCAAGGTTGCTGTGGTTGGTTGGCCTTGAACTCTTGGCCTTGCCTTCGCAAGCGCCACGACATCCGGCCGGAGCCACTTTGGGCCCCATATTTCATAATCTTTAATAAAAAGTCTCCACAATTTTGATGTCACACAGTGATGAGGATGTATTAGAATAGCAATATGAGACTGCCCATAAGAGTTCACTGCTTAACTGTGACTGAAGAAACAGTTGCAGGACCTGATTTCTTTCCTCACATCCTAAAGTGGATAGAGGTATTGTGCATGTGTAAGAAGTGGCAGGAAATGGAGCAGTCTGCACCCACAGGTTCGCCCTAGCACCCAACCAGAAGGTGGTCATTTATCCTTCTTTGCTCACCGAGCTAAAATATTTATTTATATATATGTATATATACACACATACACATATATATAGATGTATTATATACAATAAACATATAAGATTATTGTATAAATAATAAACATTATATATATAATATACATATAAATAATAATAAGATTATTCTATATCAACTGTTCTCAGGTATGGTCCACCAACACCTAGGGTGCCTGATAAGTTTTCAAAGGATCTGTAAGATCAGAGCTATTTTCAGAATAACACTAAAAAGTTATTTGCCTTTTTTAGCCAACAGTACAAAAAAGCAATATGGGCACATCTGCTGGGGCCTTAATATGATTCAAGGCAGTGGCACCAAACTTTCCTGATGCCCACTGTGGTCTACACAATGGTCCATCAACACTCGCAACAAAAACAGACGTGGCAGCTTCACTTCAGCGTGTCCTTGACAAAGCAGTGAAAATTGTTTCATTTTATTCCATCTCAACCATTGAGGGTGTGTCTTTTTATTTTCTTCATATGCTTCATTGAATACAACACATCACAGTAGATTCAATGCCGAAGCAGGTACAAGGCAGATATTAGAGATGTTGCATTCTATGTGACAGAATGGCAGAAACATACAAAGCTCTCATGTGTTTGGTGCTAAAAAAAAAAAAAAAAAGCCCCAGTATGGGACAGAATGTGAGCTGATCAGCTGCGATTTTCATGGAACACATTTCTACTTGAAAGAAAAACTGATAAACTACTTTTGTCTGGATATTTGACACACATTTTCTCAAAAGGAATGAAGTGAGCCTGTCACTTCAGGGAAAATAATGTGTTTGTTGCCAGTGGTAAAATTTGAGCTTTCAAGTCCTAATCAGATTTTAGAAAACGGATTCTTCACCATGTGCTTAATATACTTTACCAATATTTAAAGACAATTTTGGATGACATTAGTATTGATATTAACAATGTGATTTTCAAAAGTATTGTATCATGGAGTACATCAACATTTGTAATGTCTACATTAACAAGTGAATAAAATATTTTTCAAAAACAAACAACAACAACAAAAAATCCCAAATCAGATTATAGAAAAGAACCTTAATAAAACTGAAGCACAAAAAATAGGGAGAAAATGTCAACAAGGCCCATGATAATCCAATTGTACACATTCCATGATAAATAAAAAAGCCTTAAAAATCAAAACAAAAAAGGTACAATGTGCAAACAAATAATAAGGATTTAGGCATATTTCTCATCATAAATAATGCAGATGAAAATAAACTAGAGTAATATCTTTGAAGTATTGAATAAAAAATCAATCTACAATTCTAAATCAAATGAAAATGTTGAATTTATCATCAAAATATCTGCGCTCAAGTAATGTTAATGAAAATTCCTGAGGAAGTAGAAAAATTATGCCATAGATAATTATGAACCTACATAAAGAAATGATGTGCACAAGAAATAGAAACATGTGGGTAAATATCTGAAATATTTTTCTCGCATTTAAAATCAATTAAAGGATAATTGACTGTTAAATAAAAATACTGTTAATCTACTGTGGAGTTTATAAGATACATACAAGCAAAATGTTCAAAATTAATAGCCCAAAGACCAGGAGGAAAATAATTAAAGTATACTATTGTAAAGGTAAACTTATACTACATGTATAAGTTAAAGATGTATAATCTAAACCTTAAAGCAAATGCTCAAATAATAAAATGAAGAATTATAGCTACCAAACCTACAGGGAAAATATACTATAATCATAGAAAGTATGCAATATGAAAGAAGGAAGGGAAATTAGAAAACAGGTAAACAGACATATGAAATGAAGAGGAAACAAATGGGAAATTGACAGACTTAAACCTAACCATGTCAATAATCACATTCAATACAAATTTTCTAAGCACTCCAGTGAAAAAGTAGAGACTGTTAGAATGGATTAAATGCCAAATGTGGGTGAAGGGGAGGAAGGCAGCAAAACACACTGCCATGTGTGTACCTATGCAACTATCTTGCACGTTCTGCACATGTACCCCAAAACCTAAAATGTAATAAAAAAAATAAAGTTCATTCAACAACAACAAAAAAGGTGCACCAGAAATCTCCAACACTTGGAAACTAAACAACTCACTTTTTAATAATCGATGGATTAAAGTGAAAATCTCTAAGAATATTAAAAATTACATTAAGCTGAATACAAATGAAATTACAATATATAAAAATTTGTGGAATGCTATGAACTAAGTTTATAGTGCTAAGTATGGGGAGGAATGGAATTATAAAGACAAGAATGGACTTCAATAAACTAAAAGAACAAAAAAGAGAAAAAAATTGAGTTCTGTGGTAGGTATAAGTTTGTCTTTATAAGAATGTTCCAAATACTTGGTTGGATTGTATTACCATTGTTTTGCATTGTGATTACGTACTTTTTTTTGAAGGCCTGGCTAGTTTTGGTTAAGTGCTGTCTTGTAGTATTTCTTGTAGAGATATTTCAACCCATTGGTTAAGTATATTGTTTAATTGTTGAACATTTTCTTTGAAAAATTTTTAAGTAAATGCTAGATAATTTTATCTTTCCTTAATAATTAAATTTTGTTTTTGGCAGGCAGTTTTTCTAGGGCAGATGATCTCTATCTCTCAAGAACTGAGATTATACTAAGATGTGCTCATTCTCATGAGGATTGTTTATTTTGTTTTGCCCTTTGTCCTGCAGAGTAGTGATAGTAACAGGAGACAGACAGATTCCTAGGAAAACAGAGGTAGGTCCCTAGTAGGACTCAACCTTCACCCTGATGACTGAACTGCCAGGTCCAGATAGAGTTCACAACTGGGGTGAGACCTTTGATTCCCATCTTACCCACTCTTTCTTGATTTGTTCCTTTTGGATGATGCCTTTTAACCAATTGAATAGTGCTTTCTCCATGCCCACCCATGGACCAGTCATCACACTCTTCCCCATTCTAAGCCCATTAACCACCCTGGACTCAGCCTCATAGACAGCTAACCACTTCAGGCCCCTTCTTCCTATTGAGAGCTTTTTTATTGCTCAATAAAATTCTAGGCTGCCTTGCTAAGTCTCCAGTGTCTATGTACCTCATTCCTCTTAGTCATGGGACAAGAACCCGAACCCACTAAATGGCAGAAGTGAAAAAAGCTGTAACACTCTCTCCCACTTGCCAAACTATTGAATTGAAAAAAGCCACTGGGTGCCACTCCTTTCTGCCTAGCTAGCTGCTGGTGGCAAGAATAAAGTGGCTTGTAACACCCTCTCCTGCTTCCCAAACTACGGGAACAAAATTGCTGTGACAGTAGCATTACTGGGTCTTACAGAAAACTTAAGGTATCTCAGGGTCTCTTGTTAACTGCAATTTAGTTTTTCTAGTACCAAGATAATTGAAAATTAATTTAACAATTTAGCTTCTGAGTCAACACTTTTGTTTCCTTAATTGCCAATTACTAAGAATAAAAAGGACCACAAATTCCCACATCATCTCTCTTGATTTCTCTGTTCTTCTACATCTTGGTCTTGCACATTCCTGCTACCTTCAAGGCTCATTATTGACATAAAACATTTATTTTCTTGTTAAGCTTTTCTGATTTTTCTTTACCTAAGGGATTTTTTGGTCTTCTGTTCCAGAAGTGAAACTTGCCTGATGACTTTTATAATTTTTTTGAATTTAGAAAATAAAAAATAGCTAGGTTAATATTAAGAAAAAAATGCAACAGCTAATATTTGGATTCTTCATTCTCTGCTTACATGTTTTCTTCCTATTTCATAACTAGATATTTCATTTTATTCCTTTATTATACTTCTTTTTAATGTACCCACTTCTCTTTTCTCCTCTTTCTCTACTTACTATTCCTTGTCTATCCAGTATCTTCAAGTTTTCTTCCTTTAATTACTTACTAAAATATGTGCTTAGGAGATAATATGATAAACTTACTTTTACTGAAATAAAAATATTGATTACTCAAAGTTTCTTCCTGACATGAAATATTCAATACAAAAGAACTGCTTTTAAGCTATCTCAAACATGAATTTTTATAGGGATAGGGGATATGAGTATGCCTGAATATCTTTCTGGATTTTTTTGTGGTATTAGAGAAACATAAAAATGATATTCTAGAATCTTTAAGTAAGATGAGTTTCTTGTAGGTGAAATGAAACACAATGAAGCAAAATGTAGTAACACATATGCATTTATATTGGTAAGGTCTCACTATACAATAAAATGATTTATTCATGCAGGCAATTCTTTTCTGCTTTTCTTCTTTACATTTAGAAAGATCATTTCCTAGCCAAAACTACTGGAAAAATACTAGCAGAAAATAACTAACAGTAGTAGAAAGTGTATTATTTGTTTACGATACTAAGAAGCTAATATACTCTAATACTGTGTTCTTGAACTTCTGCTTCTGGGGAGTGAGAAAAGAATAAACACTGGCCAAAGAATTTTAATATATCATATTCATGAACATGAATACTGGGGTGAGATGACCTTTCACTTTTCATTTTTTAATATGCAAAGACTGAATAAATTGAGTATTAGATTGATGTGGAAATTCTAGGAGAAATATAGGAGGAGGGTTAATTACATTTGATCGTGAAAGAGTAATGGGAGTTAGAATTGGGGGAGAGGAGGTATGAATTGCATTCTATGAAGAGGAATCAATCAGAGCAAAGATTTGGAAGTTGGGGAATGCAGAGTATGGAAAGGAAATAGTGACAAATCTGACATGACTGAAGAAGGGTAATGCAGAATGTATGGCAGACAAGAAGCATTGGCAGGACAATTTGTATATAAGCTGTAGCTGACAACAAAAATTGTTTTGCCTTTTTGTGTATGGTAGGGAGCTGTTGAAAAATTTTGACCAACCAATTGGTTATTAAATAGATGCTTAACACTCCAAGCAGTTAAGACCTTGAAGACAGAGTCACAATGTGAGAATTCCTCAACTTCTCCCCGGGTTGCAAAAAACAACCAAAATTTTAAAAGTTTTCATTTAAAGAATGGTTTTATAATGTAAAGTTTGTGGACCAATTCTAAAACATGATGCCCATGAATTCCTATGGATACACATCAATTTTTTAAAATTTAATTGTTTTTCAATAGTTCTGAGGAAACAGGTGGTTTTGATTACACGGATAAGTCTTTAACAGTGATTTCTGGGATTTTGGTGCACCTGTCACACAAACAGTATATACTGTACTTAAAAGGTAGTCTTTCATCCCTCACCCCTCCAACCTTCACCCCCACTTCCTCAAAGTCCATTATATCATTGTTATGCCTTTGCATCCTCATAGCTTAGCTCTCACTTGCAAGTGAGAACATATGATGCTTTGTTTTACATTCATGAGTTACTTCACTTAGAATATTGCCCTCCAGTTCCATCCAAGTTGCTCCAAAATACATTATTTAATTTCTTTTTATGCTAAGTAGTATTTCATGGTGTGTGTATATATATATATATATAAACACACACATACATACACACACATTCACACACACACACACACACACACACACACATATATATGCACCACATTTTTAATCTGTTCATTGATTAACGGGCATCTACATTGGTTCCATATTTTTGCAATTACAAATTGTGCTGCTATAAACATGCACGTGTATGTGTGTTTTTTATAAAATGACTAATTTTTGTTTGCATAGATATCCAGTAGTGAACTTTCTGGATCAAATAGTAGTTCTGTTTTTAGTTCTTTAACGAAACCTCATACTGTTTTCCATAGTGGCTTTACTAGTTTCCCACCATCAATGTAAAGTGTTTCCTTGCCAGCCTGACCAATATGGAGAAACCCTGTCTCTACTAAAGATTCAAAATTAGCCAGGCATGGTGGTGTATGCCTGTAATCCCAGTGGCTTGGGTGTCTGAGGCAGGAGAATTGCTTGAATCTGGGAGGCAGAGGTTGCAGTGACCCAAGATCTCACCACTGCACTCCAGCCTGGGCAATAAAAGCAAAACTCTATCTCACACTCACACACATACACACAAAGAAAAGCCAAAGTGTTTCTTTCTCATCCAAACAAACATCTCCTGTTTATTGACTTTTTAATTATGGCCATTTTTGCCATTTTAATTTGTATTTTCCTGATAGTTAATGATATTGAACTTTTAAAAATGTATTTGTTGGCTTTTTGTACATCCTCTTGAAAGAAATGTCCATTCATGTCATTTGCCCACTTTAACGAGATTATTATTTTGTCTTGCCAATCTGATTGAAGTTCCTTGTAGATTCTGGATATTAGTCCATTGTTGAATGCATAGTTTGTAAATATTTTCTCTCACTCTATGTGTTGTTTACTTTGCTGATTAATTTCTTTTGCTGTGCAGAAGCTTTTTCATTGAATTGTGTCCCATTTATTTATTTTTGTTTTTGCTGTATTTGCTTTTGGGGTCCTAGTCATGAAATCTTTTTCTAGACCAATGACTAGAAGAGGTTTTTTAAATGTAATATTCTATAATTGTTACAGTTTCAGGTCTTATATTTAAGTTTTTGATCCACCTTGAGATGAATTTTGTATAAGGTAAGAAATGGAGATCTCGTTTCATTCTTCTACATGTGGCTTGTCTATTATCCAAGTACTGTTCATTTGTTGAATAGGTTATCCTTTTCCCAATTTTTGTTTTCGTATGCTGTATGAAAAATCAGTTGGATATAAGCATTTGGCTTTATTTCTGGATTTTCTGCCCAGTTCACTGGGCATGGGACTATTTTTGTATCAACAATATGGTCATTTCGTGGGTATGGACTTACAGTATACTTTGACATCAGGTAATGTGGTGCCTCCAGATTTGTTCTTTTTACTTGGCATTGCTTTGGCTATGTGGGGTCTTTTTTGGTTTCATATGAATTTTAGGATTTTTTTTCTAGATTTGTGAAGAATAATGATGGTATTTTTATGGGAATTGCATTGACTCTGTTGATTGCTTGGGGCAGTATGGTCCATTTCACAATGTTGATTCTACTCATCCATGAGCATTGAATGTGTTTCCATTTACTTGAGTCATCTATGATTTCTTTCAGCAATGTTTGGTAGTTTTTCTTATGGAGATCTCTCACCATCTTGCTTAGGTACATTCGTAAGTATTTTATTTATTTACAGCTGCTGTAAAAAGAATTGAGTTCTTGATTTTATTCTCAGCTTGGTCATTGTTGGTGTATAGCAGTGCTACTTATTTGTTTACATTGAATTTGTATCCTAAGACTTCATTTAATTTGTTTATTAGAACCAGGAGCTTTTTGGATGAATCTTTAGGGTTTTCTAGGTAAACAATCATATCTTTGGCAGACAGCGATAGTTTGACTTCCTCTTTTCCAATTTATTTGCTTTTTATTTCTTTCCATTGTCTGATTGCTCTGGCCAGGACTTCTAGCACTATGTTGAATAGAAGTGGTGAAAGTGGGCATCCTTGTCTTGTTCCACTTCTCAGGGGGAATGCTTTCAACTTTCCCCATTCAGTATTATGTTGGCTGTGGGTTTGTCACATATGCCTCTTATTACTTTGAGGTATGTTCCTTCTATGCTTATTTTGTTGTGGGTTTTTATCATAAAGGGATGCTGGATTTTATCAATTCTTTTTATGCATCTATTGAAATGATCATATGTTTTTTTTTTTAATTCTGTTTATGTGATGTATTACATTTATTGATACATCAGTATCAATGTTATTGTATGTTAAACCTTCACTATATTCCTGGTATGAAACCCCCTTGATCATGACGTATTAACTTTTTGATATGCTATTGCATTTGGCTATCTAGTATCTGTTGAATATTCTTTCATCTCTGTTCATCGGGGACATTGGTCTGTAGTTTTCTTTTATTGTTCAATCCTTTCCTTGTCTTGGTGTTAGAGTGATACTGGCGTTATAGAATGATTTAGAGATTTTCCTCTTTCTCTGCCTTTTTTTGTTTGTATCCTTTATTATTATTACTGGTTCAATCTCACTGCTTGCTATTGGTGTTTCAGGGTTTCTATTTCTTCATGATTTAATCTAGGAGGGTTATATATTTCCAAGAATTCATCCATTTCCTCTAGATTTTCTAGTTTGTGGACATAAAGGTGTTCTTAGTAGCTTTGAATCATCTTTTGTATTTCTGTGAAATCAGCTGTAGTATCTCCAGTTTCATTCCTAATTGAACTTATTTTAACTCTCTTTGTTTCCTGGTTAATTTCACTAATGATCTGTCAATTGTGTTTATCTTTTCAAAGAACCAGTTTTTTGTTTCACTTATCATTTGTATTTTATGTTTTAGTTTCACTTAGTTCTAGTCTGATCTCTGTTATTTATTTTCTTCTACTAGGTTTGGATTTAGTTTGTTCTTCTTTCTCTAGTTCCTTGAGGTGTGACCCTAGGTTTTCTATTCGTGCTCTTTCAGACATTTTGACATAGGTATTTAATGCTGTAAACTTTCCTCTTTGCACCACTTTTCATGTGTCCTAGAGGTTTTGATAGGTTGTGTCAGTTCAAACAATTTCTTAATTTCTGTCTTGATGTCATTATTAACCCAATTTCCATGTAATGTATAGTTTTGAGAGTTTCTTTTGGATTTATTTTCCAGTTTTATTCCTTTGTGGCCTGAGAAAATACTTGATAATATTTTAATTGAATGTATTGAGACTTTTTTGTGATCCATCATATGGTCTATTTTAAAGAATGTTCCATATGCCGATAAGAATGTACATTCTGCAGTTTTAAGGAATAATGTACTGTAAATAAAGTTTAAGTTCCTTGGTTGTTTTTGTTGTAGATTTCTGTCTTTATGATCTTTCTAGTGCTGTCAGTGGAATACTGAAGTCTCCCATTATTATTGTATTGCTATATATCTTATTTCTTCTGTTTACTGGTAATTGTTTTATAAATTTGGGAGCTCCAATGTTAGGTGCATATATATATATATATTAGGATTGTGATATTTTCCTATTGGACTCATGCTTTTTATCATTATATAATGTCTTTCTTCACTGAACTGGAAAAAAACACCTTAAACTTTATATGGAACCAGAAAGAACCCATACAGGCAAGACAATCCTAAGACAAATAAAAAAGCTGGAGACATCATGTTACCAGACTTCAAACTATACTGCAAGACTACAGTAACCAAAACAGAAACAGAACAGAGGCCTCAGAAGTAACAGCACACATCTACAACCATCTGATCTTTGAAAAACCTAACAAAAACAAGCAATAGGGAAAGGATTCCCTATTCAATAAATGGTATTGGGAAAACTAGTCATATGCAGAAAGCTGAAACTGGATCCCTTCCTTACACCTTATACAAAAATTAACTCCAGATGGATTGAAGATTTAAACATAACAAACCTAACACCGTAAAAACTCCAGAAGAAGGCCAGGCGCGGTGGCTCACACCTGTAATCCCAGCACTTTGGGAGGCCCAGGCGGGTGGATCACGAGGTCAAGAGATCGAGACCATCCTGGTCAACATGGTGAAACCCCGTCTCTACTAAAAATACAAAAAATTAGCTGGGCACGGTGGTGTGTGCCTGTAATCCCAGCTACTCAGGAGGCTGAGGCAGGAGAATTGCCTTAACCCAGGAGGCGGAGGTTGTAGTGAGCCGAGATCGCACCATTGCACTCCAGCCTGGGTAACTAGAGCGAAACTCCGTCTCAAAAAAAAAAAACTCCAGAAGAAAACCTAAGCAAAACCATTCAGGACATAGGCATGGACAAGGACTTAATGACTAAAACACCAAAAGCAATGGCAACAAAAGCCACAATAGACAAATGAGATCTAATTAAACTAAAGAGCTCTGCACAGCAAGAGAAACTATCATGAGAGTGAACCAGCATCCAACAGAATGGGAAAAAAATTTTGCAATCTACTCATCTGACAAATGGCTAATATCCAGAATATACAAAGAACTTAAACATATTTACAAAAAAAAAAAAAAACAAATAACCCCATCAAAAAGTGGGCAAAGGATATGAACAGACACTTCTCAAAAGAAGACATTTATGCAGCCAACAAGCATGAAAAAAAAGCTCATTAACGTTTATCATTAGAGAAATGCAAATCAAAACCACATTAAGATACCATCTCAAACCAGTTAGAATGGTGATCATTAAAATATCAGGAGATAATAGATGCTGGAGAGGATGTGGAGAAATAGGAATGCTTTTACACTGTTTGTGGGAGTATAAATTATTTCAACCATTGTGGAAGACAGTGTGTTGAATTCTCAAGGATCTAGAACTAGAAATACCATCTGAGCCAGCAATCCTGTTATTGGGCATATACCCAAAGGATTATAAATCATTCTATTATAAAGACACATGCACATGTGTATTTACTGTGGCACTGTTTACAATAGTAGTGACTTGGAGCCAACCCAAATGCCCATCAAACACTGACTGGATAAGGAAAATATGGCACATATATACCATGGAGTACTATGCAACAATAAAAAAGGATGAGTTAATGTCCTTTTTAGGGACATGGATGAAGCTGGAAACCATAATTCTCAGCAAACTGACACAAGAACAGAAAATTAAACACTGCATGTTCTCACCCATGAGTGGGTGTTGAGAACACATGGACACAGGGAGGGGAACATAACACACAGGGGTCTGTCAGGCAGTGGGGGGGCCTAAGTGAGGGATAGCAGTGGTGGGGGGATTGAGGAGGTATACCATTAGGATAAATACCTAATGTAGATGACTGGGGGATGGATGCAGCAAACCAGCATGGAATGTGTATATATCTATGTAACAAACCTGCATGTTCTGCACATGTACCCCAGAACTTACAGTATAATAAAAAAAATGAGATAAAAAGAAAATAATAAAAGTCATAAATCAATATTATTGGTTACCACCTTAACAAACTAGAAAAAGAAGAGCAAAGAAAGCACAGAAAACAGAAGAAAATTAAATAAAAGAAAACAGTGCAGAAAACAGTGAAGTAAAACAGAAAAACAATAAAGAAAAATCAGTGATGCCAAAAGCTAGTTTGTTGAGAAGATTAATAAAGTTGCTAAGTCTTTAGCTACACTGACTGAGGAAAAAAGAAATAAAGATGACACAAATTACTGATATCAAAAATAAGAGTTGATACCACTAAGCTTTTATAGATAGCAAAAAGATAATCAGGGAATATGATTTAAAAATTCAACGGGAATGACATATTGATAAATGCAATAGTATGGATGTATTGATAAATGCAGTAGTATGGATGAATTCCAAAATAATTATGCAAAGTGAAAGAAGCCAGAGAAAAGCAAGCACAAACTGTATTATTCCTTTCATATCAATTTCTAGAAAATACAAATCAACTTACATAGACATAAATCTGGTTCAGTGGATGCTTGTGGATTAGGTGGGAGAAG
This sequence comes from Saguinus oedipus, assembly GCA_031835075.1. Classification (NCBI taxonomy): domain Eukaryota; kingdom Metazoa; phylum Chordata; class Mammalia; order Primates; family Cebidae; genus Saguinus; species Saguinus oedipus. The sequence continues at coordinate 93,664,974 of CM063183.1, read as the reverse complement.
TGAGGAGGATGGACTTTGAAAGAGGTGTAGAGGCTTTATGGGGTATGGGTATGTCCATTATCTTGATTATGGTAAGGGTTTTGTTGGTGTGTATACATATGACAAAACTTAGATTGTACAATTTAAGTGTGTGCAATGTATCATATGTCAGTTATACCCCAATAAAGCTGTAAAAACAGCAAAAATAAATAGCTACTCCTGGTCAATTTTGGTTTGCAGTTCATTAGCATGGAATATCTTTTTCTACCCCTTTATGCTTGCATGACTCTTCATGTGTTAGATGAGTCTCTTGAAGACAGCAGATATTTTATTGGTGTTTTTCTAATCCATTCTGCCATTCTGTATTTTTTAAGTATGTAGGCCATTTACATTAGACATTAATATTGGAATATGAAGTACTGTTCTATTCATTATAATCGTTGTTGCCTGTAATACTTTGTCTTTTTCATTGTTATTGTTTTATAGATCTTGTGAGATTTATGCTTTAAGGAGAGTTGATTTTTGTGTATATCAAGCTTTTGTTCACAGATCTAGAACTCCTTTTAGCAATTCTTGTGCTGGTTTGGTAGTGGCTATTCTCTCAGCATTTGTTTGCTTGAAAAATAATTTATCTCTCTTTCATTCACGAAGCTTAATCTTGCTAGATACAAAATTCTTGTCTGACAATTATTTTGTTTAAAGAGGCTAAAGGTGAGACCTTAATCCCTCTCGCTTGTAAGGTTTCTGCTGAGAAATCTACTGTTAATCTGATATGTTTTCCTTTGTACATTACCTGATGCTTTTGTATTGCAGCTCTTAAGATTCTTTTGACATTTGGATGTCTAGATCTTTTGCAAGACCAGAAAAGTTTTCCCCAGTTATTCCCTCAAATAAATTTTCCAAACTTTAGACTTCTCTTCTTCCTCAAGATCACAAATTATTCTTACGTTTGGCTATTTTACATATTCCCATATTTCTTGAATACTTTTTTCATTCTCTTTAAATTCCTTTTTCTTTGTCTTTGTCTGAGTTAATTCAAAAGCCTTGTCTTCGAGTTACAAAATTCTTTCTTCTACTTGTTATATTCTATTGGTGAAATTTTCCACTGCATTTGTATTTCTCTAAGTGTGTCTTTTATTTACATTTTCAGAAGTTGTGATTGTTTTTATGATATCTATTTCTCTGAAAAACTTTTCATTTATATTCTGGATTTTTAAAAATTTCTCTAAGTTTATTTTCACCTTTCTCTGATACCTCCTTGAGTAGTTTAATACTCAACTTTCTAAATTCTTTATCTGGCATTTCGGAGATTTCTTCTTGGTTTTGATACATTATTTATCTATTGAGGGTATATAGAACCCTGTTTTGGCATATTACCAGAATTATTTTTTTTTTGGTTCTTTCCTATTTGGGTAGACCATTTCTTCAAATTGTCCTTGAATTCATTTTTGATTGGACTGTGTATTTTTATATTTATTTTCTTTCCCACTTAAGGATGGGATTTTAAGGATTATAGTTTATTTTAGCCTAATTTGATTATTGATGCTTTTAGGAGTAAATAATCTCTGTGAGTTCCTTAATTATAGAGTGTTTGTGCCTTGGCTTTCACCGATGCTGGTTGAAGTAATTATGTATTTGGTGTGTGAGCCAGTTCACTGTCTCATATGGTGCTGGAATGTTAGGGAAGCCTATCTCATTTTCTCATAGTGTATACTTCATTTATTTAGTTTTCCTCCAGTATTTTATTTACTGAATTGATGATTTGAGCTTCAGGCCAATAGGGGATATATTCCTGGACAGGAACTTGTTGTAACTAAGGCAGGTGGGTAGATGTAATACAATGGGTTGGCTATCCACCTCATAGTCTCTACCTCATAGTCTCTTCCTCAAGATAGTCTCTACCTCAAGAAAAACTATCTACTTCATAGTCTCATACCTGCCCCAGTGTCCCAGCTATTCAGTTCAGACAGGCACTGCTTTTCATCTGTAGGAAGATTGATGTTACAAGCAGGGAGGAATTTGACGTTGCCTATTCTACAACCTGAATATGGGGAGTGCTCCTCCTATGTGGCTGCAATCTCCCTGCCTTCTTTTAGTAAGGTTGTATATAGGTGCATTCCATGGAGGACACCCCAGCTGTGTATGCAGTGGTGTGCCAAGAGAAAATGAGGACCTTTTCTCCAAGGCCCTTCATAATCATAGAATCTGGCTACCTGTTGGGGTAGAAGCGCAATTGGGGAATTTTTTTACTGTGCCCAGTACTACAATTCTGTCTCCACTATAAGAAACTTCCTACCAGCAGAAAGAGCTGATACTGAAATTCTGCTGTTCAGATTGTTTTGTTCTATGTGATCATTTCTTGATGTGGTACTCTGCCCCATCCTCTAGGGATGTGGCTTCCTGAGAGCCAGACTACAGTGATCGTTATTGCTCTTATGAATCTAACCATCCAGTGAAACTACCAGGTTCTGGTCTGGTGCTGGGAAACGTCTGTGAAGGATCCAGTGATATGACCTGTCTTCACCTCTACCAGCAGCGAATGCTAGCACCTACTATGGTGGAGATGGCAAGCAGTGACGTAGACTCTGTGTGATTCCTTGATTGTAGTTAAGCTTATTGTGCTGGCTTTCTCAAATACTGGTTATGCTAGTAGTGAACTTGTCACATGGATGAACTCAGGACCTCTAGTTAGCCAGGGTGTTGCAGACAGCAGTGTTAGTAGCCATTTTTTTTCCTTCCTAGATGCAGTGTTATTCTGCCAAGAGCCACTGTAATGGCCTGAGTTGGTTGGCCTCCAGCCAGGAGGAGGCACTTGCAAGGAGGCACCAGTTGAGTAGTAGCAGTGGTTTGTGAACTCGCCCTAAGTTGTCCAGGGGAAGTAGTCTTGTTTTTCAGGTGATGGGCAGGGTCACAGAGCTCCCAAAAGTTTATGTCTTTTCTGTTAAGCTGCTGGGGTAAGTAGAGAAATACCATCAGGTGGGAACAGGGTTAGGTGGATCTGAACTCAGACTCCCCTTGGGCAGGGCCTGCCATGGCCACAATGGGAAATGAGGGTTGGTTGTTAGGCCACTAGGGTAATGTTCCAGGTGGGAGTATAGCTGCCTCCTTTCTTCGGTTTCTTTCATCATTGTTTTATTGTTTTTATTATAAAGTTCTCTCCCTTCTTGGCTAAGTTTATTCCTAGGTATTTAATTTTATTTGTAGCTACTGTAAATGGAATTACCTTCTTGATTTCTTTTTCAGATTGTTCATTGCTGTCATATAGAAATGTTGCTGTTTTCTGTACATGAATTTTGTATCCTTCAGACAAACTGAATTTGTTTGGCTAATAGTTTCTTGGTGGAATATTTAGGGTTTTTCAAATATAAGATTATATCATCTGCAAAGATAATTTGATTTCTTTCTTTCCAGTTTGGATGTCCTTTATTTGTTTTCCTTATCTGATTTCATGAGCTAAGACTTCTATTACTGTGTTGAGTAACAGTGATAACAATGGTCATTCTGTTCATGTTCCAGATGTTAGAGGAAAGGCATTCAGTGTTTCTCATTCAGTGTAATACCAGTTGTGGGTTTGTCATAAATGGCTTTTATTATGTTAAATTATGATCATTCTCTACCTAGTGTTTGATGGTGTTATTCTGAAAGTATGTTGAATTTCATCAAACGCTTTTCAGCACCGATTGAAATGATCATATGGTTTTTGTTCTTCATTCTGTTGATATGATGTGTCACATTTATTCATTTGCATATGTTGAATCATCTTTGCATCTCTGAGATAAATCCCCATTGGTTGTGATGAATGAATTTTTTAGTGTGTTGCTGAATTCTATTTGCTAATATCTTGTTAAAAATTTTTGCATCCATGTCAACCAGATATTGTTCTGTAGTATTTTTTTCTCTCTTTGATTTTTTTTATCTGATTTTGGTATCAGAGTAATACCGTCTTTGTAGAATAAGTTGGAAATATTTCCTTATCCTGTATTTTTCAGAATAGCTTGAGTGGGATTGATGTAAGTTCATTCTTCTTTAAATCTTAGGTGAAATTCAGCAGTAAAGCCTGGGCTTTTCTTTCCTGGGGGGCTTTTAAAATTATGGCTTCTATCTTATTATTCGTTACTGGTCTGTTCAGATTTTGAATTTATTCACCATTCAATCTCAGTAGATTGTATGTGTCTAGAAAGTTGTCCATTACTCTAGGTTTTCTAATTTCTTGCCATATACTCCTCATAGTAGCCTCTAATGATCCTCTGAATTTCTACAGTATCAGTTCTAGTGTCTCCTTTTTCATTTCTGATTTTATTTGGGTCTTCTCTCTTTCTTGGTCTGGAGAAATGTTTGACAATTTTGTTTATCCTTTCAGAACAACTTTTTTTTGTTGTTGATCTTTTGTATTGTTTTCTTCATTTAAATTTCATTTGTTTCGGCTTTGAACTTTTTTATTTCTCTTCTCCTAACAGTGGATTTCTGAGTTCTTTAAAATACACTGTTAGTTTCTTTATTTGAAATTTTTCTTTTTTGATGTAGGCACTTAGAAGTATAAAGTATCCATATGGGATACTGCTTTCACTGTTTCCCATTTGTTTTGGTATGCTGTGTTTCCATTTTCTTTTTTCTTTCACACTGGCCATTCCAGAGAGTATTGTTTAATTTGCATATGCTTATATAGTTTTCAAAATTTCACCTGTTTTGATTTGTAGCCAGAGAAGATGCTTGGTGTTATTTTCTATATTTTTATTTTACTTACTTACTTATTTATTTATTTATTTTTGAGGTGGAGTTTCGCTCTTGTTACCCAGGCTGGAGTGCAGTGATGCTATCTTGGATCATTGCAACCTCTGCCTCCTGGGTTCAAGCCATTCTCTCACCTCAGCCTCCTGAGTAGCTGGGACTACAGGCATGTGCCACGGTGCCTGGCTCGTTTTTGTATTTTTAGTAGAGATAAGCTTTCACCATGTTGGCAAGGTTGGCCTCCAACCTCTTAAAGATTGTCTCAAAAGTCACATATCTCTGTTTGTCTCTCTTGGATTTGTTCCTGGTGCTTACTTAATTTAGCAAGGTCATGTTTCTCTGGATGGTCTTGATGCTTGTGAATGTCATCAGTGTGTGATTGAAGAATTAGATATTTATTGTAGTCCTCGCAGTCTGGTCTTTTTCATACCCATTTTTCTTGGGAAGAGAATGAGATGTTGTGATGTAAGTTTTAATCACTCTAGTTTTATATGGAGTTCTTGTAGACTTGTAGTGGTACTGTCTCTGTGGTCTTGGATAAGATCTAAAATATTTCCCTGGATTATAAGGCAGGGATTCTTGTTCTATTTCTTTACTTTCTCCTATGAATACAGTCTCCCACTCTCTGTGCTGGTCTGTCTGGAACTCATGAAGTCATGACCTAAGCACCCCTATAGCCACCACCACTGGGACTGTGTTGGATCAGACCTAAAGCCATCACACTAGGTATTGACCAAGTTCCACTGTAACCACTATCTGGCTATTGTCTATGTTTTCTCAAGGCCCTAGGGCTGTAAAATTAGGTGGTGAAGCCAGCCAGGCTTGTGTCCATTCCTTCAGGGTAACAACCTCCTCTAAGCCCCAGGAAGGTCCAGAGATGCTGTCTGGGAGCCAGAGCCGGGAGTCAGAAACCATAGAAATCTACCTGGTGTTTTATCCCCCGCAGCTAAGCTGGCTCTGAACCATAAGATTCCATACTTCTCACTCTTTACTCCCCTTTCCTGAGGCAGAGGAGTCTCTCCTCATGTTGTCTGCCACCACCACCATGGGCAACACTGGCAGTATTGTCCATTGAAATACTGCCAGAGTAACACTGACATTCACTTAAGGCAAAAAGGGCTTGCAGCTATTGCTGTCCGAGCTGGAACTCACTTCTTTGAGTGTTATGCTCCCCTCTGGCTATGGGTAAATGCAGAAATATCACCCAACAGCCAATATCTAGAATCAAGGACCCCAAGTAACTGTGTGGTGCTCTTTCTCCATTGCGGCTGAGCTGTTACCTAACAAAGTCCCCTTTATTCTTACCTATACATTTTTCAAGCAGGAGTCTCTCTTCACAACCAACATAGCTGTGAATGTGCTGGGTCACATCAGAAAACAGCCTATTCTCAGAGACTCACCCAAGGCCTGTGGAGTTTATTAATTGGTTAGTGCTGCTGGTTACTTAGTGCTGTGGGCTCTGTAATCAGCAAGTAATGAATCTTGCCAGGACTGGGTCCTTCCCTTCAGGGCAGTGAGTTCCTTTCTGCCCCAGGGTTTGTCTGGAAATGGGATATGAGAGCTAGGGCCTAGATTGGGGTCCTCATATCTCTGACCAGTGCACAATTTCACTGTGGCTGAGCTGGTATCCAAATTGCAAAACTAAGTCATGTTTACTCTTCCCTCTCTTCTCCTCAAGTGGAAGGCAGTGGCCTCTTTTGTAGGTTGCAAGCCGCGCTACCTGAGGATGGGGAAGAAGTGACATGAGCACTTCCTAGCTGACCCTGCTGGTGTTGCCTTAGGTTGAATACTCCCCAGGTCCACTGGCTCCAAGCCTGCCCAAGAACTAGAACTGGCCTAAGAGTCGAAGCCCTGTGACCTAGACTGCCTTTCAACTTTATTTGGTAATGTAGAGCAGGTTAGTTTCTGGTGGTGAGGCTTGCTGAAATTCAAGATCCAGCTGCTGAAATGGACAAGTTCTCTCTGGCTAAGGCTGGTTTAAATGCCCCTGCCACAGGCATCGACTGAGTTCTGTCTGTTGATGGCAGCACTTAGTTCCAGGGTAAAGTCTCACAATTGTTGCACTCTCCATTCCCCAAGTACACAGATTCTCTCTTCCTGCCATGAGGCCACTGCTGGGTGATGGGGAATGAATGGTGTCAGCAATTCAAGACTGTCTTTCCTATCCTCTTTAGTGCCTCTTTCAGAGATATGAAGTTAAAACCAGGTACTCTGATATATTTTGTTATTGTTCTTATGAAGGTGCTTTTTTGGGTAGATAAACTTCAGACTTGGTGTTCCTGCAGAGAGGATGATTGGTGGAGGCTTCTACTTGGCCATCTTACTCCGGCTTCTCCCCACAGCACATGACTGCTTGAAGGGTGAGAGGAGCTGCACAACTTCAGGCCTGACATAGTTGATGTATTTTTACCTGCTGATCATGCTTGTTGTTAAAGAACTGGGGATCCTATTTATCTTACATATTCTCTTATATTGGTCGTAGAATCATAGGAGTGAAGTAGCTTTTCATCATGCCAAACAAAGCCCTTCCTGCTCATTTGAATGTAAAAATTGATTTCATGCTGACTTAGTTCCAAAGAATAATCTGAATGATGCAAGCCACACCAAAGCTACAATTTATGGATAGGTGAAGTCTTCTTTATAGCTTCTATTTTACTACAAGAATAGATAGTCTATTATAAATTTTGCTGCTTATTTTTAGTCATGGAAAGAATTAAATGTCTGAATGCTGAATAAAATATACTATTTACAGAGGAAAGATTTTGTGTGATCCTTTTGTCTTATTACCCACATAAGTGAGCTTATATATGAATTATTTAAAAACATAAGAAAAAGAGTGGCAAAGATCCCAAGTATGAAATAATATAGCAAAGTTTGGTGAAGTTCGGGTGAGAGGCAGTTTGTTGATAACTGAAATTGTCATAAAAGAGTTTTTTTTTTATTCCTACTGGTTATTTCATTATCAGAGAGGAAGTTGATAACACTGGGAAGCTGGGGTTAAGTTCAAGTTTGTCAGAAGATGTTTTTATTGCTCCTATTTTTTCAGAGCAAAATTAAATAAATAAGCAAGTTTTGACCATACTGAAATTGCTGGGAGCTTATTATTAGGTATCTCACCACTGGATATATATCAAAAATAATCATTCATGTGCTTTTTTATGTTTTTCTCTCAAAGCATAAGCTATATATATATATATATATATATATATATATATATATAAAATATTATAAAGTAGATGCATTTATCTTATCTGTATAATTCCAGGAGGATGCCATTTAAGGAGCCACACCTATGCCTGCTCTTCTACTAACTCTGCAAAAAGTTTGCTAGCCCTAGAAGCTGAGAATACTGAGCAGAACATATGTGATACTTAATAGGACAAAACAATATCCCAGAGAATTTGACACAAGTTGGTGATCAAGTATCTTAGATTGTCTAATCAGTCCCACTTTATACATTTTACTCCAGAATAACAGTGGCTTAGCCTTTCAATCTCTAAAACATCCTAGTCTGTATGATACATTATACTCTCTCTTTGGTTTTAGAGGGAATCACATATTTCCTTTGTCTTCAATTGTAAAATTACTTGCTTGCTTTTCCACAGAGAAAGTATAATCTATGACATATTTTAAATCATTTTAGATCTCAGAGATCAGAATTTGTACATTGTTCATTTTGTCGCCCTTTTTATACCCATAAGGCTTCACACCTGGATGGTACTCAATAAAGTTTACTGGGTTGAAGAATACAGTAACAAAATTGAGAATAAGATTTAAGGGAAACAGTGCGTTCCCAACAAAGCACTAAGAGTAGCAGTAGTAATGGATCAAAGGGTAATGGAAATCTCCTAAAATATAACATAGGTTACATGATGTGGTTCTGTACCGAGATGTATTTCCAGTGTATCACCTGACTTTTCCCTTGGTTTCGAGATTATATCTCAATTTTGAATAAATATTCTTTAAAAAAAAGGATTTTGTCTCTTATAAATGGTTAGATAAGCATCTAGTCTTGCCCTATTTATTATAAATCTATTAATCATCACAATTAATGCTGTTAATGTTTGTTCATTTAACATCGTTAATGTTTGTTCTGTAAGCTCTTTTTGAAACTGTCTTATTGTTTACAGAAGCATCAAGAAATATTATGATGATTATTACTAGGATTTATTACTTGCAGTTTCTGATTTGGGGTTTAACATACTTTTAATTGCATGAAGTAGACAGGTTATCTTTCCTCCCCAGATTTCTCAGAACCATATTTAAGTAAACCTTAGAACATAAAGAATTTTAACCACTGAGAAGAATACGAGAAATTATCTTCCCAGTAAAGACATTAATAAAGAAGGTATACTTGAAGATGTCTGCAACAATCACTATTTTACTTGTACATAAATAAAGCAACAATAATATTCTCATGCCCATGTGTGGCAAGTAGGAAGGAAAATTGAAAATACTGTCCATCCTCACTGACTTGTTCCAAATTGATTTATTCCACATTTCAGGAGAGCACTAGCTAAACCTATTCATATGGAGGAAAGCTACAGAGTGCCTCCTTTCTTCTCAGAAAAGACAAAGGAAATTTTCAAACACCTCTAAGGACTTAGATGGTTGCTGTGGACTGCTTTGTCTGACTCAATCTAGTGGTGCTCTGACCCCTAGAAGATTTGGAATGTGGAGCAGAGTAGAGACGTGTCCATTAGTTAAACACATTTCCTGAGATCTTTTTCTAGTATTTTTATAAGTGAGTTAATGTGTCAGTTTGGGTTCTACAAGAAATGGATGACACCACACAACTAAATGTGCAAGAGAGTGACTGTGGGAAACACTTCTGAGGATAATGGTCTGAAAAAGCAGGATCAGTCAAGGAAAGCCTTTCCTGGAAAAAAAAGAAAGAAAATGAAAAATAATTTTATATGGAGAAAGTATTGGCCAGGCTAATGGGAACCCCCAGACCAGAGTTTTTCATTAGAACAGACCAGTTTGGGGAAGAAATTCCCAACTCAAGGTTCCCACTGTGTTCAGTCATTGTCTGGGAGCCATCTGCGGTATGGTGGCTATATCAAAAATGCTTTCTTCAGTTCTGAAAGAGTGGCAGCTTCAGACCATCAGGTAACAATTCTCACAATAGATTGTCTTTTGATGAGCAATCTGAGTGGTAACAACAAAAAATCCTTTCTCCAGATTTGAAGGTACACCTGGCCTATTAAAAATGGAAAGATATTCTTAAGGTATTGTGAATACTTCTTCAAGACTGTAAGTTCTCCACTGAGAACTTGGTAAAATCTTGGTCTCCAACTTTTTCTTATCACTCCTCTGACCTAATCCCAATTATCTATCAAAATAGTGCTAAACTTTAGCTCCACTCTTACTGCCCATATTTTTTTTCCCTTAAATTCCTTACAGCATCTGAGAATTTGAGTAGTGCAAAATTTTGGGGACAAAACTGAATCTTGACTGAACTTCCTCACTCTATTATATAGTATCTTTAGGCTTCTCATTTCTTCAAATGTTCATCTGAATGCTGTTCTCACATGGCAATAGTTGGATAAAGGTTTTGGCCATGGGCTTTGATTGTTCTTTTTCCTTGCACAATCTGCTATTTTGCTAACCCTTATTCAGTGTCTGACTACAGCTTTGCTTATTTCTTTTTGCACTCAATTCCAAAAGAGTTCTCCCTTCTCTGACTGGAAAGCTAATGGATAAAGAGTACCTCTTAAAACCTTCCTGGGATTTTGCTGTTTCACAGTATGAAGCTTATATTCCTACTTTATGGAGTTCCTCTACATTGCATAGATCATCGTTTGGAACTGGTTATGGTTTGAGAAGATTCCACAGCACCTGCTGTGGAGTGTCTTGTGACAAGCTGACTTAATGCCAACAGAACTGAGAAACCACCTGCTGATTTCACAGCTAGGTGAGTAATGAGGAAAGTGTTTTGCTGGTTTTTCCTCGAGATTTTTAAAGAGTTACAAATTTCTTGTTTCTTTAATTTTGTAGGTGTGAGAAAAAATAAAGTATAAAAAATGCAATGGCATAGCTGGAAGATGATAGAATAACTCAAAGACTCACAAAATACATCTGTATGTTCATGTCCAATATTCCTTGGGAAAAGAACGTTTAAATCCTATAGCATTCTTCACTTGGCTGTTACAAATAAGCATTTGGGTAGAACAATTAGACTTCATATTTTAGACTGTTTTACCCACTGAATCTGATAGCAGCTTGGAAGTGGAACCCCCAGGTTTTTTCATTAGCTTTATTAATGACTTCCTGGCTTTGTAAATTTTATCACAGAATAGATCTTGGATGAGTTACAGAATTCCATTAACCAAGTGAAACACAAAGTACCAGAGGCAGGATTTCAGAAATTGGGAAGAGCCTGACAAGATTAATTTGGGGATGCAGGTGTTGCTGGAGTACTAGACAGGTTGTTGGATAAGGAATTAAAAAACAGACCAAGATGAAATAAAACCCAGTTATATGAGCTAGAAGCAGATGGAAAGAGATTCAGATTCCACACACTAATAAAAGAACCTTGGATTTCGACAAGAGCATTATTTTTCAGATGTTGTGAATGGAGCGGAAGAGACTGTGTGGAAAAAAAAGAAGATAAGGAGAAGGAAAACACCGACTTCACACTTCTACTGTCTAGGATAGTGATTACTTATAATCGAGCACTTACATGTCAGGAGCTATGCTAAAAGCTTTACACACATTAATTACTTGGTTTCATTTTAATTTTATGGGTTACATACTATTAATGTGGTTTTATGGAGGAGATGCTTTGATGTGTGAAGGTTCAGAACAGTTTCTAGAGTCAGATTATCCATATTTAAATCTTAGTTCTTATTTTCTAGCTGTCAGTTTGAGGTTAATTGTGTTGTTGCACAAATTAAATGAGTTAATATATGTAAAGCATCTAGAATAGTATGTACTGAACACTCAAGAATTAACAGTTACCATTTGTCAGGTGTGGTATCCGAGGCTGAGTTTAATTTGACTAAGTTTGCAATTCTTCTGATCCTCTGTTCCCCATATGTCATTTTAACCTGTGTCATGTGCTCTTTTCACTGTCAAAAGTCAGATACATCACAGAAATAATTCCTGCTAATGACTCTGGATTATTAGTTCAAGAGCAATATGCTAACTCTCTTCAAGCTCTGGAGTTTGTATGATGGAGCTTTAGAGGGGCTACATGAAGGAAGGCAGAGATGGGACAAATGAGTTCCAGAAGTGTTAAGCACTTTTTCTATTTTCCCTTTTATTTACATTATAACTGTCTGACAATCGCTGTTCACCACCTGGCATAGATCTTTCCACCTATTCTATTCTTTAGTGATACTTGTTTGGTGAGAGTTGTGTATTAATGTTCTGTTTGATTATTATTAACCATTAATAATCCTAGTTGTGATGCTCTACCTTTTGTGTAGGTAGTATTAATTTCCTTAAGTATTTAAGAAAAGCAAAATACTGAGGGCGAAAATTTCAGCAAATGCTTTCAGCAGCCAGGCAGAGATAATAATTAAAAGTAGCTAGATATAGAAACAGTAGAGTCAGCAAGTTGGTAGGAAATCTTTAGGTCATATGCCTTGTCTAAATGGATATGTCACAACTGGGCTCTGGAGAGCTCTTCCATAAAGGAATGAGATAGAATTAAGACACATCAAAATAATCCCCAAGTTCTTATTTTCACATGAAATTTTGTAAGTTAAAAAATATTTTTAAAAACGGATGTAAAATGTACTCTAAATTAAAAGGAAAAATATATTATTGGGTAGATGGTTCCTGAGTCACTTTGTTTTTTTCATTTTTTGGAGACAGCATCTTGCACTGTCACCTGGGCTGGAGTGCAATGGTGCCATCTCAGTTCACTGCAACCTCCGCCTCCAGGGTTCAAACAATTCTCCTGCCTCAGCCTCCAAACTAGCTGGCATTACAGGTGCATACCACCACACCTGGCTAATTTTTTGTATTTTCAGTAGAGACAGGGTTTCACTATGTTGGCTGGACTGGTCTCGAACTCCTGACCTCATGATCCACCTGCTTCAGCCTCCCACTTTACCTTTATTGAGTAGTCCTTGACTATGAATGATTGCGTTAGATTACCCACACCATATATTTCATCAATACCCTGTTTTCCTCATTTAAGCCATTAATATATGTAATAGTAATTATAATAATAACCATATTCTCTTAGTAGAAACACCCAGTTGACACATTTAACTTTAAGCAAGATCTTCAATAGTGGAACAGGAATGACTCATTAATCTTCTCAAAGGCTATCTTTCCTTCACTGACTTCACAATAACATATGGGACCAAAGACCTGGCTGAGCAAGTCCAGCTTGAGTCTGTGAATGTTGTTGACCTGAGCACCCAGCAGGAATCTTGTTTTTCTTAGCACTGTTCTCAGTCAAAATGAGCTAACCTTCCCACTCCCAGAAAGAGAGCCCATTGCTCTTATTATCTGTGTATATTGACATAACTATGAAATACCAGTTAGTTACTCTTAGTTCTCCAAATCTCTGAATTCTATGACCCTTAGCATGGCATACAATCACTCAAATTTGAAACCTGCAAATGCTTAAAATGATAAAACCATATGGTTGCAGAGTGGAAAGCCAAATTCAAACCATATAATTCAAACTTGTATTTGATGCTCATGAAGGAAAGATTTATTTATTAAACTGTGTGTTCACTGAAAATATATAATGTCTCCCCTAGTATAAATGACATATCAGTGGATGATTCATTTACATAAAAGCCCAGGGAGTTGCATTGGGCAGACCATTTTGGGTGGCTAAAAATTATGTTTGCCTCCAGGGCTAAAAGGACCCAATGGAATCCGTTGCTTCTCTATAAACTATTCAGAAATGTGTTTTGTGGGGAAAGATTTAATTCTGGGAAGAGTAAAATCAGGGTGTATAAAGCTAGACATGGCTAATAAACTGGTGAAACAGAGAGCAATGATTCCTTTAAAGCAATCTTTCCAGTGTTTGCACTAGTAAGGTTTTAAGAAGATGTTTTTTTTCCTATTATTTGATCCAAATTATTTATTATATATTCAGGCTGTAGTGGCCTCGGGAAGGTTAGGCCATATGTATAATTGAGATTGAAAGTAAGATGACATCTGCTATAATCAGCAATAAGATTGCCTTTATATTTAGAGAAAACATTGTAGAAAAAATGAGGTGACAATTTAAAAATTTTTACACTTAGTCTCTAAATATAAGTTACAGAAACAGCTGGAAGAAAAATTGCTTTTAGAGAACAGGCAATAGTTTGGTCAAATGGAGGTACCTCAGGCCATTAAAATTATTGATACATTCTTCTGTTAATTCAGAATTCTGTTATTAATTTGGCATTTCATAATTTTATCACTCATTTATTATTCAAAATTTAGTAGTGTCTATAAAAACATATTATTGAAATTTTGAAACAAGATAGAACTGTATATATGGGAAAGCCAGTTGAACTTTAGCTAGAATGTAGGCATAGTTCATGAAGTGTATGCATCGTTGGGCACCGAAGAAAATTAACTCTGGCTTCATCAGGAAGCATAATGCCTGGGCAGGAGGAAGGGTTTAAACAATTAAGAGGATGACATGTAGAAAATTCTATAAATATTACAAGTAAAACTGTTGCTAAGACAAGTGAAGTGACCTGGCCGAAATTACACTGCTTATGGCAGAGTTGGAAGAAACATAGCAAGTTCTAGATTACTAATTCTATACTGGGGGAGATTTTACCCATCAGGAGAAATTTGTCACCATCCACAGATGTTTCTGATTATCACAACTTGGAAGATGCAACTGGCTTCTAGTGGGAAGAAACTGTAGGATATTGCTAAACAGTCTACAGTACACAGGGTAGCCTTTCATCATGACTAATCATCTAGCTTTAACTGCCAATAATACAAAGTTGAGAAACTGTGGTCCAGAGAAGGAATATAGAAAATGGGATGGAGGCAGCATAATCAGAAGCAGCAGGAATATAGAGGTGAGAAAGAAGGTGTGGGCCACAGAGTGAGAGCATGTTCTTTACTTGGCCATTTCTGTGTGTATAAATGAGATATACCAACCATGCGTATTTCACCCAAGGGCTGCACTTTCATGGATAATTACCTGGTCATAATCTTTGAATTCTAGTTTCCTAGTTTCAAACATGAAATGAAGAGTAAGTCAATTCTCCTTAAACGGAATGTGTCCTTCAACTGAAAACGCAGGCTTAGCACATATAAATAATTTTAACAGCAAAGCCTAGATCTAATGGCTAACCGAGGGAAGTTAAAGGATAACAACTGCCCCACATCAGCAGGATTCAGATGAAGGTAATGACAGAAAACAGACATGGCTGGAGAATGGGTGTGTCTTAGAGTTCATTTTGTGTTGCTATAACAGAATGACTGAGCTTGGTAATTTATAAAGAAAAGAAATTAATCTGGCCCACAATTTTGGTAGCTAGAAAGTTTAAGATTAGAAAGTTGAATATGATAATGACCTCATGATGCTTCAATTTATGGTGAAGAGTGGAAAAGGGGCCAACCGTGTGCAAAGATATCCTCCTGGCTTTGCTGGTCACAGCTGACATGGCTTCTGTCATGGTTTAGAGTCAAATGCCTGTAACTTTCCCAGGTGGGAATTACACATTCCTGGTGGCTCTATAATTTTAGAGTCTTGAGAGTGGCCCCATTCTCACAGCTCCACTAGGCACTGACGTGGGCTCCCTGTGTCAGCTCTAACCTCATATTTTTAACTCGGCATTGCCCTACTAGACTATCTTCATTGCTTCCATCCCCGTGGCATGTCTCTGCCTGGGTACACAAACTGTTTAATATCTCCTTTGAAATCTTGGTGGAAGAAGCCATGCCTCCATAGCATTTGCATTCTGAAGGGCTGCAAATTAGTTCCCTGTGGATGTGAATGTCACCAAGGCTTCTGGCTTGCACTCTTTTGGTGGCAGCACATGCCTTTACCTGGGGCCTCTTGAGCAATGCTTGCTCCAACAGAAGAGCTGGGTTGTGGAAAGCAGTGTCCCACAGTGGCACTGGAAATTGACAACACAGTCTTGTCTATGATTCTTTCTGTCTTTCTAGATCCCTGGGCCTGAAATGGGTGGGCAACCTCAGTAATCTTTGAAACGCATTCAGTGCTTTTTTCCAATTGTTTTGACTATTAGCACCTGGCTCCGTTTTATCTCTAGCTAATCTCTTTAAAAGTGGTTGCTTGGCCATACCCTTGGATTTCTCTCATAAAAATACTCTTTAATTCTCTACCACATAGCCAGCCTGAAATTTCTAAATTCTTGCTTTCTGCTTCCCTTTTAATTGCAAATTCTGTCTTTGGATCTTTCTTTTCTCCTTTTCTCTTCTTCTCCCTCCCCCACCCCCCGCTCCATAGTTTAGCACAACTATTAAAAGTAACTATGCAGCTTCTTGAATACTTTGCTGCTCAGAAATTTCTTCTACCAGATATACTAGCTCATTATTTTTATTTTTCAACTTCACAAAGCCCTAGAACATGGACACAATGTAGCCAAGTCTTTTGCTATAGTGTAACAAGGGTGACCTAGCTCTACTTCCCAATAGGGACCTCTGAATTTCCAACTGAGATTTTGTCAGAATGGCCTTAACTGTCCATATTTCAATCAGCATTTTGGTTACAACCACTTAACGGATCTCTGAGAAGTTCCAAACTTTCCCTTCTCCTTTTGACTTCTGAGCCCTTATCAGAAGTGCCCCTAATGCTCTTTTCATTACAATACAGGTAATACAGGCTATTCTAGTCTGCTATTCCTCAGCAGACTGGAATATAATCACTACTAATTACACAGTTCCAAAGCTGCCTTCACATTTTCAGTTGTCTGTATAAACAACATCCTAATCTTCATTATCAATTTTCCATCTTTATTTGGCATTGCTATAACAGAATACCTGAGGCTGGATAATTTATAAAGAAAAGAGGCTGACATGTCTGATAATTCCAGTGCCTGGAAAGTTCAAAATTGAGCATCTACATCTGGTGAGGGGCTCATACTACTTCAACTCATGGCAGAGAGTTAAAGGTAAGTTGGACTGTATAGAGATCACATGGTGAGGGAGTAATAGAAATTGAGAAAGCCAGACTCTGTAACAAGTCAGTCTCTTGAGAACAAATCTATTCCTAAGAAAGCAAGAACGTACTAACTCCCTTGGTGGGGGTATTAATGTATTTGTTAGGGATTTGACCCCATGACCCAAACACCTTCCACTAGGGCTCACCTCTCAACACAGCAACATTGGGATCAAATGTTATCCTGAGTTTTGGTAGGGATAAACCACATCTAAATCATAGCATAAGAAATTGTTTTAGACCACGGTTGCTCAGAGAGCACCAGATCCACCCTGTCTGGACAAGAGGGAACATCAGACATCCAATTTTGAGCATGAACTGTAAATGAACCTTCTTATGCTAGGCACCTCTGGAAGAGGGACCACAGGGCTTCCTCTTTTATGAGACAACTAGATACTCTTATCAATAATTGATAGGTGTCATGGGCAAGGCTGCCCACACAAAAGAAATCCAATAATCCTTTCACACTGTGATACTAAAGCCTGTTAGTGTCTGTTAAGCTGTTAAAATTCTAAGCTATCATTTGCATCTAAGTTCAAAATACTACTTTTTTATAAAGTTACAGCATCTTGCTTAGGCAAAAACATCTTATTATGAGGTGTCATTTTTTTTGGTGAGGGTTGGTAAAAGACCCAAAATATCTACCAAACAATTTTGTTACTTTTTTATATTTCATGTCAAAATATCACATGAGGGTTTGAAGACATTTGAAAATTTCCAGAAGATATCAAAGTAGTTGTGGTGAATCCAAATATCAATATTTAAAATGGACTAAAACTTTAGTTTTAAGATAACTACACAAAAATGATAAATAAATCCTACATTGAGACTGGATTTTTCTAAAAGTTGAGAAAGAAGGACTCTGCATTTTCCTGGCTCTCTCCTCTTATTTGCTTAAGCATCCAGCGTTCTTCCCTCTCGCCGTGTGCCAGCCTTGGATATAGAGAACTTTTACTGCTCTAAATTGTATTTACTTCTCAGAATTCCTGAGCCCTGATACTAGGTTCTCTGTGGGAGCTCGATAAATATTCACTGATGGGGATGGTAATGAATACTAGATTTTTTTGGCTCCCTGCTTTCTGACTTTAATCCAGCCATTTCCTTCTCCTTCCCTGGGGGGACTGGCAATCTGTTTAAAGCATGTTTGCACTTTGGAATCAGGAGAAGCCAGCATAATTATTAGCTTCCAGTGACTCCTGGACTGTCAGTTAATTCACAGGTCTTGACATTTTCTCTACTCTACACAGAGCTAAGTTTACACATAAGTGAAATAGGTATCATCCTGAAAGATTTATTTCAGAGATGAAAGTATGTCTAGGAAGCCTCCTTTCCCTCTCAAAATAACATGCTCCAAACACACTACACTGGTATACATCTGCCTGAAATTCTATTATCCATCCAGTATCTGGACTATAAACTGTCTACTCTTTAAAAAGTTAACTCAGGTGGCTTCGAGTGTAGGAAGAAATCAGCATGGAGAATGGACTTGGTTATGGTCTTAATGTTGCCAATAATTACCTGCACAACTTCACAAAACTCATTTTATCACTTTGGAACTGTTTTCTTATCCAGAAAATGACGAGCCTGGAAAAAAAAATGTGTGTTTTCTTTCATCTCTAATGAATTTTTTTTTAAAGAAAGTAAGTAAAAACAATTCTCATGCAGATGAAAAATGAACATATGTTAAATATAACATTTAACTCAATATTTAAATTAGGAAAGAAATGTGTAAGATGTTACTATCAGTTTGTAGGTAAATCCAAAGAAAACACATATTTATAGATGTAGAACAATGAAATAAATATACAAATCAAGGCCAAACAAGCTGTTTTCACCTAGAGGACGTGAGTTGAACCTGTGCTGTAAATATTTTCTGGGTCTGTCAAGAGGACTTGTTTTCATTGCTGTCAGGTATCTACAACTTAGAGAGTTATAAAATATCTCCTATAAAATCAGAATGGGTAACTATAAACTGTGTATTTTAAAAAACATGTTGTTTTTGTTGTTTTGTTTGTTTTTATTAAAGCATAAATTTTTCCATATGTTACAAATGAGCTGCTAAGTACAACGTTTGGTCACAGTGGGTACTCAAGATTTATTAGTCAGTCACTAATCATTCTTCTAAAATGATACTTTCTCTGTGGTTTAGCATCCAAATCAGCTGCCTAAAATTTTGTGTACTTCAAGAGCAATCTGCTCTTTGTTCTCAAACCTAATATTAACTGGATGCTATATATCAGTTTATACTTTTTATCAAATTGTGTTTCTCTGACTCTGCGAGGAAAATATTTGTCTTTTTTCCCCTCCTTCATTTAGGGAGAGTGTCAAGCTATTCCAAGATAACAGGAAAGCATCCTGTGAGAGTCCTTTACTTTATCTGGCATCAGTAACTATTTCTTTTTTTTTTAATGAGGAATATGCCCATAAAATTTATATTAAATCAATGTGTCCTGATCCTTCACCAATTCTCACTTTTTCCTACTTGAAAATTCACCTTAACCAAACACTCTTTTGCATAGTTACCTCTGGCTTTAAGCAGATCTTTCACCTTTTACTTCTTTCCATTCTTCTTTCCTATTTGATTTCACTGATTCCAACAAAAAAAATCAACTCTTGGAAACAGATCAAAGTCTAAATCAGGGCCATCTTTTTCCATTATTTGTAGATAAAAATTATAAAGCAGATAACAGTTATGATAAAAAATGTTACATGACGTTGGCAAAATTGGGTATCTGTGATGAGGAGGGTTGTTAGTGCTTTGTTGAAAGACAACCCCCTAATTGGATGTAATCACTGCTTCCAAGTAACAATGCTTGCTTTTATGTGCACAAGTCCCTAATCAATGTTTCATTTCCAGACTTTAGTTTTAAAATCTTATTTTTCTTTCAATATGCAACTGAGGGTTATCTTTTCTTCAATGTTTATTTCTAATTTAGTTTGCAGATAATAGTTGGCTGGTATAGTCATTTTTCATCAGATGAAAGAACATCGGCAACATAATTGTGCTTCAAAAAATTTGACTGTAATAGAACCCAAAACCTTTTAACCTAAATTAATAACAAATTGGAAATCCAAATCTCATGGGTGTGTCTGTGTTTGCTCACTACATAACTTTAATACTTGGGTATTTTTTTCTTTCAGCAAATAGTCCACCGAATTACAGAAAGTGTCAAGTAAGGCCAATTAAGCAAATTTGCACTATTGCAGTTTGAATTCATAAAAAGCTTGAATAATAAAATATTTTTAAAGAGACTTTTATTACATATATATCAGATGTAAATTAGAATTAGGGTGATAACATATTTACTATGTAGAGGAAAAGAAATATATTTTTTCTCACCCATTCTAGGTTCATTGCTGAGGTCCTTTTAACAAAAGACAGATTAACAAACAAATGCATCAAATTGATTTAAAGTAAGTTGTACGTGACACAGGATCCTTCATAAGGAAGTGAAGACCCAAAGGAATGGGTAGACCTGTGTATTTTTATGCTAGCTTTGATGAATAAGTGGATAGCCACGGTGAAGTATGATTGAATTAAAAAGTGTAATGGTAATAAACTGAAGATAATTTAGCAAAGTTGGTTTGTTCAAATTCTTTTCTGTGTTGCTGTGTCTTCAGAGATAAAGATGTTTCTTTCTTCTAGATATGAGGAGGCTAAGGCTCTAATGAGGCCCTTTGGACCTGCTTCAGGGGAGAAGAGGAAGGGGAATATGAGAGTGGGCTTCCTGTTTCTGCTGTTTTTTCAAATGCCAAGGTTCCATGTTTTGGAGTAGCATGTCCTGAATCCCATCAACCATAATCAGTAAATTAAAAAAAAAAAAAAGATGCTATCTTATCAATGAGGTACATTCAAAGTAGCAAAAAGGCTTTAAAGCAGTCTAGCCTCATAAGAAATTTATCTCCTTTCTTTAAAAGGAATGTGACATTATTAATTTGTTAAATAAATCTGACATTCATTTGGCCCCAGATCTCTCTGCATGGCCTTGGATATTGTGAATATTTAAAAACAAGAAGGCAACAGAAATAACAAAAAATTTGTTGACTAATTAACATGCTCCATTGACTAATTAATTACTTCTATGGAGTTTTGAAATGCATACATTGATTTAACTGTAACAAATATGTGAAGTGGAAACTTTTAGTATCCTTGTTTTGCAGGTAAATAAACTAAGGAAGTGGGAAATTAAGTAATTTTCCCAAGGTCTAATAACAAGCTAATATTTAAACCATATTTTAACCCAGAAAGAGCATCTTTATGCCCAGTTCATTGCTTATCACACTACTCTGTTTCTAAATAAATGGTTTCATATGTAAATGTTATATGTCTATTTTTCTTTCTACTCCTCCCTGCTCACCACAGCCTCTGATAGTCTCCATTTTACTTTATAATTATACAAATTCAACTTTTTTAGATTCTACATATGGCTTCAAAAATGAACTTCAACAGAGGGATTTTGTTATTTGTCTACTGTGTCCACGGCATCCTGCTGCATGACTTATGTAAGTTCTCATTTTTTAGCTTCATTGTTATATAATTGACAAATGAAAATTGGATATGTTTAAGAAATACAACTTGATGGTTTTAAGTTTTATTTTATTTTTAATTGATAAATATTAGTTTTATATCTTCATAGGGTAAAATGTGCTATTGTAATACATGTATGCATTGTGGCATGATCAAATAAGGATGATTAGCAGATCCTCAAATATTTATCATTTCTTTATGGGAAGGTTTAAAATACTCTCTTTTAGCTATTATTAACTATTGCTACCTTGCTGTGAAATAGCACACTAGAACTTATTCTCTCTCCCATCCAAGTACTAACTAGGCCCGACCCTGCTTAGCTTCCAAGATTAGACAAGATTGGGTGCGTTCAGGGTGGTATGGCCATAGACAGAACTTATTTCTATGCAACTGTAACTTTATAGCCATTAACCAACATCTCCACTTCTTCTGTCTACTCCTCCCTGCTCCCCACAGCCTCTGGGAACCACCATTCTACTGTATATTTCTATAAGGTTGACTTTTAGATTCCACATGGAATTGAAATAATAAAGTATTTGTCTCTCTGTTCTTGGCTTATTTCACTTAACATAATGTCCTCTAGATTCATCCATGTTGTTGAAAATGACAGAATTCCCTTCCTTTTTTTGTCAGAATAATATTGTATAGTCTATATGTATCATATTCCTTTGATTGATTTATCTATTAACAGATACTAGGTTGTTTCCACAGCTCGGCTATTGTGAATAATGCTTCAATGAACATAAGCACACTGATGTCTCTTCCACATATGAATTTCAATTCCTTTTAGGAATATACTCAGTAGTTGGGACTGCCGGATAATAACTGAGTTCCATTTTAGTTTTCTGAGGACCCTCTCTATTGTTTCCCAAAACATCTGTACACATATACAATACCACCAACAGTGTAGAAGCGTTTCCTTTTCTCCACATTTTCACCAACACTTACCTTCCATCTTTTAGCTAACAGCCATTCTACAGGTATGAGATGAAATCACATTATGGTTTTTCATTTGCATTTCTCTGATTATTAAAGATGTTGAACCTGTTTTTACATATCTGTTGATCATTTGTATGTCTGCTTCTGAGAAATGTCTATTCAAGTTGTTTGCTTATTTATAGTATGGCTATTTGTTTCTTATTATTGATTTTCTTGTATATATTAGATATGAACCTTTTATCTGATGTTTAATCTGCAATATTTTTTCCCAACGAGGGTTGTCTCCTCACTCCATTAATGGTTTTCTTTGCTGTGCAGAAGTTTTTGGTTTCATAGTTCTATTTGTGTGTTTTTGTTTTCATTAAGTGTGCTTTTGAGTCACGTTCAAGAAATCTCTACCTAGACCAATGGCTTGGAGTTTTATCCTATGTTTTCTTCCACTGGTTTTATATGTTTAGGTCTTCCGTTTAAGTGTTTCATCCATTTTGAGTTTATTAGTTCATAATTGGTGAGTAAAGTGTCCATTTTTATTGTTCTGCATATGTATATCCTGTTTTCCCAACACAGTTTATTGAAGAAACTGTTCTCCTATTGTGTCTTATTGTCACTTTCATCAAAAATCAATTGAGTATAGATGTATGGGTTTATTTCTGGGCACGCTATTTTGTTCCATTGGTTGATGTGTCTGTTTTTATGCCAGTACCATGATGTTTAAATCAATAGAGCTTTGAAAAACTTCTTTAAATTTGGTATGCAGATTGGTTGAAATGTCTCTAACGTTCTTTTTTTGTCAAGTTACATTTGACTATTTGGGTGCTGTTGATTTGACTATTTGGGTTTTTCTAAATGTTAGTATTTTTTCCTATTTATATAAAGAATTTCATTAAAATTTTAATAGGAATTGCATTCAATTGTGGATTAAGTATGAATATTTTAACAATATTAATTCTTCAAATTCATAAACATTGTGTATCATTCTACTTATTTGTCATCAGTTTATTTCATCAATATTTTATCATTTTTAGTATATATATTTATATATATCTTTCACTTTTGGATGAAAGTATTTTTTATGCTATTATAAATGGAATTGTTTTTTAAATTTATTTTTCAATTTGTTGTTAGTGTATGGAAACACTGTTGATTTTTGTAAGTTGATATTGTATACTTAAAATTTACTGTTTGTTTATTAGTTCTAAACTTTTTTGATAGCGTCTTTAGAATTTTTAATGTAAAAGATCATGTTATCAGCAAACACAAAGAATTTCAATCTATTCTTTCCTATTTGAATGACTTTAATTTCTTTCTTTTGCCTGATTGCTCTGGGTAGGACTTCTAGTAGCTTGAAGAGAAGTGGTTAGAGTGGATATTGTTAGTATTTTTCCTTAAAGAAAATACTTCAAATTTTTAACACTGAGTATGATGTTAGCTACTAGCTGATTATATTGGCCTTTATTAAGTTGAAAAATATTCCTTTTATGCCTAATTTGTTGAGAGTTTTTATCATGAAAGGATGCTGAATCTTGTCAAGTGCTATTTCTGCATCCTTTGAGGTGATCATATAATTTTTGCCCTTTTTTCTGTTAATATGGTGAATTACATTTATTGATTTGTATATGATAAAGTAACCTTGCGTCTTACGACTAGATTCTACTTGATCATGGTGAATGGTCATTTTAATATTCTTTCAAAGAGGAATTGCTAGTATTGTGTTGAGGATTTTTGCATCTATGTTCATCAATGATATTTACCTATAGTTTAGTTTTTTGTAGTGTTTTTCTCTGGCTTTGATATTGAGGTGATGATGGCCTCACTATGAAAAATGACTTTGGATGTAGTCCTTCCCTCATTTACAAATATCTGGAAGAATTTGAGAAGGATTGGTATTAGCTCTTTTAAAATATTTGGGAGAATACCGTCATAAGTCATCTGTGGGATTTTCATTGGTGAGATACTTTTAATTGCCAGTTAATCTCCTTACTCAACATTGCACTGTTTAGATTTTCATATTTTGTGATTTGTTCTTAAAACAAATAGATATTTATTTCTAGGACTTCACCTATTTCTTCAGACTGTCATTTTTTTTTTGTATATAATTGTTCTTAGTAGTCTCATATGACCCTTTTATTTCTGTGTTATTTGTTGAAATGTCTCTTCTTTCATTTCTCATTTTATTTATTTGGGTCTTTCTTTTTTTCTTATGTTAGTGAAGGGTTTGTCAACTTTATTTACCTTTTCGGAAAACAATTCTTAGGTTTCCTTTTTTTTTATTTTTAGTGTTTTAGTGTTTTATTTTTAGTGTTTTAGTGTTTTCTAATCTCTGTTCCATTTATTTCTGCTCTGATCCTTGTTATATTCTTTCTATTGCTAACTTAAAGCTTAGTTTTTTTCTTATTTTTCTACTTCCTTGAAGTATAACTTTAGGTTGTTTATTTGGGATCTCTTCTTTTTTGAAATAGGCATTTATGGCTTTAACCTTTCCTCTGATAATTGCTTTTGCTGCATTACTTAAGTATTTTTTATCTTCATTGTCTCAAGATATTTTAAAATTTCTCCTTTAATTGACTACATTTCCACATATTTGTTAATTTTTCATAATTTCTTCCATTATTGATTTCTAATTTCATACCATTGTGGTTAGAAAGGATACTTGAAATGATTTTAATCTTTCTTAAATTGACTAAGACTTGTGTCCTAACATGTAATCCATTCTATAGAATGCTTCATGTGCACTTGAGAAGAATGTATATATTTGTCACTGTTGGGTGAAATACTCTATATGTCTGTTAGATCTATTTGGTCTAAAGTAGAGTTCATTCAATGTTTCCTTTTAGGTTTTCTTCCTAGATGATTGGTCCAACATTGAATATGAGATACTTTCTGTTGTAGTCTATGTCTATTCAGATATCCTAATGTTTCCTTTATATGTTTTCTGTATTTAGGTGTTCCAATGTTGTGTGCACATATATTTAAAATTGGTAGGACCTCTTGTTTAATTAAACTTTTTATCATTAAACCATGACCTTGTCTCTTTTTAAATTTTTTTATTTAAAGTTTAGTTTTTTCTAAAATAAATATAACTGCTCCTGCTCTCTTTTTGTTTCTATTTGCATGAAATATTCATTTTCTTTCTTTTCACTTTTAGTTTATGAGTTTTCCTTAAGGTAATGTGAGTCCCTTGAATCTAGCATATAGTAGAATCTTCTTTTTTAAAAAATTTGTTCAGCTACTCTATGCCTTTTGATTAGATAATTTAATCCATTTACACTTAAAGTTATTATTAGGTTAAAAACTTACTAGTGCCATTTTGTTAATTGTTTTCTCATTGTTTTGTAGATACTTTGTTTTTTTCTTTCCCTCTTGTTTTCTTCCTTTGTGCTTTAATGGCTTTCTGTAGTGGTATCTTTGGGTCCTATCTTATATATTACAGACTTTTGCTATTTAGTTATCCTGAAGCTTACAGAAAATATCTTATTCCTATAACAACCTAATTTAAGTTGATAACAAGTTAATTCTGATCACATATGCAAATACTACAGTTTATTTTCCTCTTCCTACATTTTATAGTTTGATGTCACACTTTACTTTTTATAATATTTATGCCTTAAGAAACTATTATATCTTTAGTTATTTTTAATTGTTTTGCCTTTGAACTTTTATACTAGAGATACAAGTAATTTATCCACTGCTATTACAATATTAGTGTTTGGTGTTTGGTATTTGGTAATGTACTTACTTTTACCAGTAAGTATTATACTTTTATAGGTTTGCATGTTTCTAATTAGTGCTCTCTTTATTCAGCTTGAAGAACTATCTTTGACACTTCTTATAAGGCAGGTCTAGTGACAAATCTTTCAACTTTTCTTTAAGTTGAAAAACTCTTTCAACTTTTCTTTAAGATTGCCTTTAATACCCCCTTCACTTTGAAAGACAGGATTGCTGAGTTTTCTATTCTTGGTTGGCAGACATTTTTGTTTCAGGAATTTGAATATATTACTTCAGTTTCTTCTGACCTCTGTCCTGCAAGATTACTGCTAAGAAATTCACTGATAGTCTTAGGTAAGTTTTCATGTACTTGATCATTCACTTTTCCCTTGCTGCTTGCCTGCTTTCTTGCTTTCCTTCTTCCTTTCTTACTTTATTTCTCCTTTCTTTTCTTCCCTTCCCTCCTTCCTTCCCTCCCTCCCTCTCTTTCTTTCCCTTTCTTTCTTCCTTTCCTTTCCTTTTCTTTCCTTTCCATTCTTTCTTTCTCCTTTGACAGAGTCTTACCCTGTCACCAGGCTGGAGTGAAGTAGTGCTTTCTCAGCTTACTGCAATCTCTGCCTCCTGAGTTCAAGTGATCCGCCTGCCTCAGCATCCTGAGAAACTAGGACTACAGGCATGTGCCACCATAAACAGCTATTTTTTTTTTTTTTTTTTTTTTTAGTAGAGACAGGTGTCACCATGTTGGCCAGGATGGTCTCAATCTCCTGACGATGTGATCTGCCTGTCTCTGCCTCCCAAAGTGCTAGGATTACAGGAGTGGGCCACCATGCTTGGCCTCCCTTGCTGCTTTCCACACTCTCTCTAACTTTTGTCAATATAACTATAATGTATTTATGGGTCTTTTTGAATTCATTTTATTTGGTATCCTTTGAGCTTTCTGGCTCTGACTTTCCATTATCTTTCACAGGCTTGGAAAGTATTGTATCATTATTAATTTAAGTGTGTTTTCTGTTTCTTTTTTCTCTCTTTTTTTTCTGGTATGACAATAATGTATAGGTTGTTCTGTTAGATGGTGTCCTATAAGCCTCTTAAGCTATCTTTACTATTCTTTATTATTTTTTCTTTTTGTCTCTCTGATTGGATGATTTTCAGTGACCTACCTTTAAGTTCACTGACCTCTTCTTCTGCTTCATCTAATTGGTTGTGGTACCTCTCTATTGAACTTTTCAGTTCTCTTATAGTATTCTTCAGATCTATGATTTCTGTTTGCTACTTTTTATACTTTCTATTATTTTGTTCAAGTTCTCATTTTGTTCTTGCATTACTGTCTTAACCTTGGTGAATGTCTTTATGACCATTATGTTGAACTCCATGTCAGGCAAATTATACATCTTTACTTCATTCAGGTCAGTTTCTGAACACTTTTTTATGTATTTTTATTTGCAATATATTCCTCTGTTTGTTCATTTTCTTTGACTCTCTTTGTTTCTGCACATTAGAAAATTACCTCTATAGTATTGTGAGACTAGCCTCAGGTTAAAGAGGCATCTCAATATTCCATCTGGCTAGAAATATTAAGGTATCTTTCAAATTTTTGTGTTTGTCTAGACTGCTGTCTCTTTATGGGAGTCCCTGGAGCTTAGAATTTGCTGTATTCTGTCAGTACCCCAAGACCAATAGTGTAGAAGTCAGACACTTTGGATGTATTTTGAAAGACTGGGATGTTATAGGTGTTCTACTCTCACAGTGATGCTGAGCAAGAGTGTTTATCTCTCACTTTCTCTGCCTTAAATTAGGGAAAGAAGCTGGCAAATGCTATACTCATGTTTAAGCTGTACTCTCTGATCATGTGGAGATAGCTGCTAAAATGTAGCCTGCTGTATGTTCACCTCTTTGTTTTCTTTAGTCTTGGGTTGCTCAGAAATGCAAAGCCCAATCAGTTCTTAAACCTAGGTTGTTAAAGAGGGAGTCCCTTGAGTGGGAGCTATAGAAGATGTGGTGCTTGGTACATGACTAAACTTCTTTCAGGAAGAATGGGTATGCCTGGATTTATTACTGGGTAAGCCAGAGAAAAGGTTAATGAAGGGTCCAGATATGGCTCCAGCTGTTGAAGGGCTACTGTTTGTTCACCTGTTAGCCTTCCAATAAAAGTTTGTTAGAAGCCAGGCCATTACAGCCACTGGCACTGTGTTTCATAAGCCCCTTTGGAGGGAAAATGGAAGCATTATATTCCCCACTTTTTCTGTGCTGCTCTGAGACTGTGTATCCCATGGAAGTGTTTAGATACTTGCATAAGGCCAACTCTTTGTTCTGTGATCTAAGGAGGCTTACAAATGCCTAGCCCCTTCTGCTCCCAAAGCTAAGGATCAGTTCTTCAGTAGGTAGCTGTAAAAGTTGTAATGCTTGATACATGGCATAAACCTCTTCTGTGGAGAAACAGGGAGGTGTGGTTTTAATGCCTCTCTCTGTACTGCTTCTGGGGAATGAAGGCACTGGACATGCTTACACACCCACATAAAACTTCCCTTTTTTGTGGTCTATACAGATGTGCACATACTTAGTCTCCTCTATTTCCAAAGCTAGGAGGTTTAGTATGCAGTTCTTTGGGTAGAAGCTGTAAACCTTAGGGTTCTTTATGTTACATAAACACTTCTTCCAGTAGGGATTAATAGAGCTGGACTTATTGCTGGGATGAGTAGGGGGAGAAGTCTCAGGAAGTACCAATCTGTTTCTCAGGCTACCAGGTGGTTAACACTTGTCTGCCCTTTTAACTTCCCAGGTTAGAAGCTCCCCAAGTTCGAAGCTAGACTACCAAGTAGCTGCTAGAGCAGTGTGTCATAAACTCCTTCCTATAAGAAACAGGGGCTGTGTTTTCTCAGTTCCTTCTCTGCACTGCTCCTTGGGGATGAAGCCCTTGAAAGTGCTTGTTCACTCTTATAAAACCTCTGCTTTTTTCCTGTGGCCTATAGAAGCATTTATATGTGAATTTTTCTGGTCTCAGAGCCGGGAAGCTTAGGATGCAGTCCCTTGGGTGGAAACAGTAAAAGTTGGGGCATGCAACATGGACAAACTCCTTTCAGGAGGAATTATTAGACCTAGAGTTATCACCATGCTGAGCTTGGGAAGAAAGCTTGATATAGCTATGGCAAGTAAAAGTGAAAAGGAAAAAAAAAATGAATTTGCTGTCTATATTGAACTAAATTTTTTGTCTAAAAATATATTGAACAGTATTTTATGAGAATTAAGTTGAAGTCATAGTTATAAAATTTACTCTCTATGTTTCAGTAAATTCTTTACTTCTTCACACTTGTTTCCCCATTAAATAAGAGGACTTGCCTATTGGGAGTTTTCATTATCACTCTTTTATATTTTAAAAAACATATTTTATCCCAATTGTAGAATTACCAGCTCAAATTAAATTTTATGCATATGACTTATATGTGAACAAAAATGAAAGTATTTGTGTGAAGAAGGTGTGGTGGGCTTGAAACTTGTCCAACAGGAATTTACTTTTGCCTCTTGAATGGCCTTGAAGTGACCAGAAAAACACAGCTGAGAAAATAACATAAAATTAGGTCCTAAATTGTACAAAGACTTACTATGGTATTCTGTAAACAATGACAAAACATTTCAGTATTTGCTTCCTATTATGAGATAAAAAAGATAATGGTTATATGTGCAATGTGATTCAATGGGCATAACAAGGTTTACTTTGAACAAACATTTTTATAATTTCCATCCCAATTTAATATTAGAATGCAATAAGTCAAATTTCCTTTGTATGATAACTTCAGTCCACTTGAATTTGGAAAATGTTATTCCATTCATGACCTTATGTACTTAATAATTATTAGTAATGTATCACTTGACGTATGACTCAAAATAATTGCAACATACTTGCATTGAGATGCCATTGCCTTAGATGATGCTAATACCTTGATATTTTGGGTAAGCAGACATAAGTTACACTTTCTGAAAATAATAAAATTCTCAAACTAGTCCAGCAAATGCATAAGAGAGTGTCCTCTGAATCCTAAGGTAGGTTAAGTGCATCAACAAATATATTAAGATATCTCTAGAAACAATGACAACATAATACAAACAATGGTGTTAGTCAAGATTTTGCTGTGGTAACAAACAATCCCAAAATATTAGTGGCTAAGACAACAAAGATTAATTTCTTGCTTACACAAATTATGCTGTGATTTCCAGCATAAATTTCCAGTTTCACCTAATTTTCCAGGTTACTGGTCTTTATATGAAGAATTAGCATTGTACCTCCATAATAAACATTTTCTTTGTGCATTGAGACAGGAAAATAGAGTACTTATAACTGGTAATGACACATTGCACTTATTAAATTTAATATATCAAATAAGTCATACAAATAAGATAAACATCAACAAGGTGGGACACTGCAATATCCCTTTGCTCCTTGAAGGGAGACAACTGAAAATATTAGTGAGGAGCACTTATACCTACTACAATTATAAACATGTAAAAGTTTGAACAGTCCAAATCTCCCATGGTGGGCAGCCTTATTTGTCCGAAAAAAAATTATATTTGACTGATATAATCCAGGGTATGTAATCTTTTTTTTTTTTAATCACCTTTCTTTTGGATTTCAAGTATTTTAGGAGACCTTTGGATGTGCCATAACTGCTAAGGTCTAGCGATTAATGGCTCTGTGTCTTCTTACCAGACTTAGCTATTATAAGAAAACTAACATTCTGTGTGATTCTAAGAATAACCATAAACTACCACTGAATAGTCTTTTCTATAAAAGAAGAGAAATTAAAAAAACAAGAACCCCTTGTCTGTCTGTTTACATAGCTGGGGCATCTATTGTCTCTCCACATTGTACTCTATTCTTCTGTTAACATAGTTTTGAGGGACTGTGTTAAGGAAAATTGCCAGTGTTAGGAAGGCAAGAATTTCCTGGCTCTATCCCTCCATCCACGCCCCCATCCAGGGACCAGAAGGGTTTCAGATGTAAAGTTCTTTCTCTAACTTTCCTGCCAGGGGAGGTAGAAATTCCAGGTGAACTTCTTTTGTTCATAAAGCCCTCCAAAAGCCCTGGGAGGTGGGGTTCTGTTGTGGGCTCAAGCAACCAATCTGGGATCAGAGTCCAAGATCAGTCACTCCAGAGGAAGTTTAAAAGAACTCCTCTCATTGGACAGGAACATGAATGAGGGGGAATAACATCAGGGTTAAAACTCCACTGCTCCTAACCTCTGCGGATATCCCCTCCAGATTCCCCTCCCACCGCAGCCAGCGTGGGAGCGCTCTCTCTCTCTCTCTCTCTCTCTCTCTCTCTCTCTCTCTCTCTCTCTCTCTCTCTCTCTCTCTCTCTCTCTCTCTCTCTCTCTCTCTGCCTAATAAATCGTTCTGTGCAAATTCTTTGCCTAATAAATCATTTTCTGCTAAACTCTTTGGGTCAGATATTTATGTAAACGGTAAACTCACCGCGCTGGCAGTGCCCTTTTCCCATTCCTGGGGCAAGTGAGCCCAAGAACCTGACACACTCGGTTACATCTTTGGCGAGCACGGGGAGGGAGCTGAGCCCTTGTCGTCCCACTACCCAGTGACAGTTTCTCTTCCTTCATCCACCTATCTCTAAAGTCATATATTGCAACATATGATATTGGGTAGCAATTAATTAAAGTTTAGGTGTCATGAAGGGTGGGAGAACTCTGGAACAGGACACAATAAAGAAAACCTTTGTTTTAACACTAAATCTCTTTTTTCTCACATACTTTCTCCCGGCTCAGTCTCTCTCCGTATTATTAGATCCTCTCTATTTTCTTTTCTCATATGCTAGTCAAATAGTTTCATATTCTTGTTAACCTATTAAGCAGAACTATCGTCTCTTGAAACTCATTGAGGTACATTATTAAATAAGAAAATAATGTATTCTGGTTCAGAATACTTGCCCATATAAAGAACCAGTTAGCTAAGACTTATAAATAAGAGATGTATTTTTGTTTAACACATTCTGGATTATGGACAGAGCAACCTCCAGGAATCATGGATGTCCAATGGGGTTTTTCTTGTTATATTTGTGATATGTGCTGTATACAATGAATTTTACAAGATCTCACAATTGTCTTAGAATTTTCATCTAATACTGGCCACAGACCCTTGTTCCTTTTTTACTGGATAAATTTCAAAGGCCCAGAAGTTGCATGTGAATCAAGGAAGCTCCATGGGGTTCAGACAAACTTTGACCTCCAAGTGGCAAGGAACAGAATTGAAAATTTCACAAAAACACCTTTATTCTCAGGGTCAGCTCAGCAGGGACCAAGCAGTACAGAACAGGTGAGAATGAAAGCTAATCAAGAAAGGAAACTCTTTCAAGCAACAACATCAGTCACAAAAGCCATGATTCACAATCAGGATACTAGTTGAGTCAGTTCTTATTTTAACCAAAGCATCCCTTTTGGTTTTCCCTGATGCTCATATCCACTTCAGGGGAATGTTGCACTACAGGCTGCTGTCTTACGTCTCATAAATAAATCAGCAAGATAAAAATAGCTGTTTCTGTCAAAGTTAAAGCAAAATGAAAGTCAAGGTTTCAGTAGTCTTTACTCTTTCCCTTTCTGTTTTCTTATAATAATATCTAGTTAACTCTAAAAACACAAATTTTTCAAAAATAAGTGCAGACTGATTTTGGGAGAAAAACATTTATAATGTTCACTGTTGTGCAAAATCTGTGACTAGCAAGTGTTTTAGTAGAAATGTGACTACTCTTATCCCTTTTTAAAGAAAAGAAAACCCACTTATCAGGTGATGAACAATGAGGACACATGGACACAGGGAGGGAAACATCACACACCAGCGCCTGTCGGGGGGTGAAGAGGCTAGCTGAGGGATAGCAGGGCATGGGAGGATTGGAAAGGGATAGCATTAGGAGAAATATCTAATGTAGATGACAGGGGGATTAATGCAGCAAACCACCATGGCACGTGTACTCCTATGTAACAAACCTACATGTTCTGCACATATACCCCAGAACTTAAAGTATAATTTAAAAAACCCACTAATCTATAAAAATATCTCAGGATATACTCACATTATACCTCTCTTGCTAGAAGACAAACAGTACTTCTGCTATGAGAAGTCTTAGGTTACCTGGGGCTATGAGAATAAACTGAAGATGTTTTTTCTACCTATATCTATACATATAATAATCCATGAAGTTTAAGGGAATGTTTTATAATGGAAAGTTGTACATAATTGTTCTTAGTACAAAGGATTCTGGAAAATTCCATCTTTTACCTCTGCACATAATTTATACATGTTTCTCTTAATTGCAGGAATTCAGCTTGCACTTAGAGGCAGCTTAATGTTCCAGTGGTTGCCAATGCTTCTTTGATGCTTCTTTCTTGGCTCTTCAGCAAGACGTTGAAGAGCTTTAGATATCATGCACAGTGTTTTCTTTTTTGAGACTGTATTAATCTGTTCTCATGCTGCTAATAAAGACCTACCTGAGACTGGGTAATTATAAAGAAAAGAGAATTAATTGGCTCACAGATTCTACATGGCTGGGAAGCCCTTACAATCACGATGGAAGGCACAGAGGAGCAAGTCACATCTTAACATGGTAGCAGGCAAAAGAGAGCTTTTACAGGGAAACTCTCATTTATAAAATCATCAGATCCCATGAGACTTATTTACTACTATGAGAACAGCATGAGGGAAATTGCCCCCATAATTCAGTTATCTCCTGCTGGGTCCCCCCTACAATACATGGGAATAATAGGAACTACAATTCAAGAAGAGACTTGAGTAAGGACACAGTAAAACCATATCATTCCACCCCAGCCCCTCTCAAATCTAATGTTCTTACATTTGAAAACAAATCATGCCTTCCCAATAGTCCCCCAAAGTCTTAACTCATTTCAACATTGACTCAAAAGTCAACAGTCCAAAGTCTCATCTGAGACAAGGCAAGTTCCTTATGCTTATGAGCCTGTAAAATCAAAAGAAAGTTAGTTACTTCCTAGATACAATGGGAATACAGTCATTGGTTAAATATACCTCTTCTAAAGGGAGAAATTGGCAAAAATGAAGGGACTGTAGGCCCCATGTAAGTCTGAAATCCAGCAAGGCAGTCTTAAAGCTCCAAAATGATCTCCTATGACTCCATGTCTCCCATCTTGGTCACTCTGATGCAAAAGGTGGGTTCTTATGGTCTTGGGCACCTCTACCCCTGTGGCTTTACAGAAAACAGCACCCTGTCCTGGCTGTTTTCATGGGCTGGCATTGAATGTCTGCAGCTTTTCCAGGTGCATGGCACAAACTCTCAGTGGATCTACCATTCTGGGATCTGCAGAAGCTCCTCTTCTCACAGCTCCATTAGGCAGTGCCCCAGTGGGAAATCTGTGTGGGGACCTCCACCCCGTATTTTTCTTCCATATGGCCCTAGCAGAGGTTCTTCATGAGGGCTCTGCCTCTGCAGCACACCTCTGACTGGACATCCAGGCATTTCCATATATCCCCTGAAATGTAGGTGGAGGTTTCCAAACCTGAATTCTTGACTTCTGTGCACCCACAATCCCAACACCACATGTAAGCTGCCAAGGTTTATGGCTTGAACCCCCTGAAGCAATGGCCTGAGCTGTACATTGGCCCTTTTAGCCAAGACTGGAGCAGCTGGGATGCAGGACACCAAGTCCTGAGGTTACACACAGCACCAAGGGCCTGGACCCAGCCCAGGGAACCATTTTTCCCTCCTAGGCCTCTGGGTCTGTGATGGGAAGGGCTGCCACAAAGGTCTCTCACATGTGCTGAAGACATTGTCCCCATTGTCTTGGCAATTAGCATTTGGCTCCTCATTACTTATGCCAATTTCTGCAGCAGGCTTGAATTTAGCCCCAGAAAATGGGTTTTGCTTTTCTACTGAATCATCAGCCTGCAAAATTTTCAAATTTTATGCTCCTCTTCCTTTTAAACACTTTGCTTCTTCAAATCTTTTTCACTAGATACCCTAAATAATATCTCTCAAGTTCAAAGTCCCACAGATCTGTAGGGCAGGAGCAAAATGCCATCAGTCTCTTTGTATAGCAAGGGTGACCTTTACTCCAGTTCCCAACAATTTCCTCATCTCTATTTGAGACCACAAGAGCCTGGATTTTATTGTCCATATCACTATCAGTATTTTGGTCAAAGCCATTCAACAAGTTTCTTAGAAGTTCCAAACTTTCCAACATTTTCCTATCTTCATCTGAGGCCTTACATATGTTCTAACCAGTGACTGTTACCCAGTTCTAAAATTACTTCCACATTTTTCAATATCTTTACAGCAGTGTCCCACTCCTGGTACCAATATCTGTATTAGTCAGGGTTCTCTAGATGAATAGGACTAACGGGATTAATGTACATATGAATGGGAGTTTATTAAGGAGTACTGACTCACATCACAAGATGAAGTCCCACAATAGGGGCTTTTCTACTTTTGAGAAAGCCAACAGTGTAGTCTTCAGTCTGTGACTGAAGGCCTGAGAACCCATGGCAAACCACTGATGTAAACCCAAGAGTCAAAAAGTTAAAGAGCTTAAGAGTTCAATGTTCTAGGGTAAAAAGCATACAGCACAGGAGAAAGATGGAGGCCAGAAGACTTAGCCAGTCTAGACCTTCCATGTCCTGCTGTCTATTTTTATCCTAACCATGCTGGAAGCTGATTAAATGGTGCCCACCCAGATTTACAGTGGCTCTTCCTCATGCAATCCATTGACTCAAATGTTAATCTCCTTTGGCAACACCTTCAGAGACACATCCAGGAACAATATTTTGCATCCTTCCATCTAATCAAGTTGAGATTCAATATTAACCATTACAGAGACTATCTTAGGGTTTTGATATATGGAATATTCATTTAACATGGATAGATTAATGTGATTATTCTGAATTCAGCTAAGCTGTTCTATTCTAGGTTCATTAAACATCATAATAACATTCCAGAAATTAAAATATAAATTACTTGTTATTCTTATATTTACTTACTTAGTAATTTTAAATTTTGGTTGGAATATATATTTCTATTTTAGAGCTATAAATACCACTGCAGAATTTGCTGTAAAATGCCATTATAACTTTCAGCTTTGTATTAGAATATAGAAAACTGGAAAGACTATCATTTACACTCTTACAACAACAAAAATCTGGGTTATCTACAAGATTGCAACCTTCTTGAACACTTCAGAGAGCAGAACTCACAGGAAACCAACTAACCCAACATACAAGCAAGACACTCTTTCAAAGAGTAAAAGGGTAAGAACCCTAGCTTTTCTAAGGAAGCTCAAAACTATTGTATAATCTGTTAAGAATTTTTAGGAAATGTAATTAATTTGTGAACACTGGTTATGAACTATTATGAAAGTATAGAACCCCGGAATACTGCAGACACAAGAGAAGTCGATTCAACTCACAGGTTCCTGCAGGATTGTTGCATAGGTACATACATGGCAATGTGGTTTGCTGCCTCCATCCCCCCTTAACCTATATCTGACATTTCTCCCCATGTTATCCCTCCCCTATTACCCCCCAACAGACACCAGTGTATGATGCTCCCCTCCCTGTGTCCATGTGTTTTCATTGTTCAACACCTGCCTATGAGTGAGAACATGAGGTGTTTGAAATTCCGGTCTTGTGTCAGTTTGCTGAGAATGATGGTGTCCAGATTCATCCATATCCCTACAAAGGACAAGAACTCATTGTTTTTTATGGCTGCATAGTATTCCATGGTGTATATGTGCCACATTTTCCTCATCCAGTCTATCATCGATGGGCATTTGGGTTGGTTCCAGGTCTTTGCTATTGTAAACAGTGCTGCACTGGACATACGTGTGCGTGTGTCTTTATAACAGAATGATTAATAATCCTTTGGACATATACCCAGTAATGGGATTGCTGGGTCAAATGGAATTTCTATTTCTAGGTCCTTGAGGAATCCCCACACTGTCTTCCACAATGGGTGAATTAATTTACACTCCCACCAACAGTGTAAAAGTGTTCCTATTTCTCCACATCCTTTTCAGCATCTGTTGTCTCCAGATTTTTTAATGATCGCCATTCTAACTGACGTGAGATGGTTTTGATTTGCATTTCTCTAATGACCAGTGAGAACACTTTTTATGGTGAAGGCCTGAGAAAGGGGAATAGCAACTGCTGTGGGGATGAACCCTTGCTTGGATACTTCTCTGCTTCCCCATAGGAGAAAAGTCTTAAGCAGTTTGGGTTAGCGCAGTAAGCCCTGTCACACAGAAGATACAAGTAAACACCTATCAAAACTGAGGAATAAAAACAGAAAAAATTCTTAGAAAAGGGACAGAAAAATATTCTAGGACTGGGAAAATGTGGCACATATACACCATGGAATATTATGCAGCAATCAAAAATGATGAGTTTGTGTCCTTTGTAAGGACATGGATGAATCTGGAGAACATCATTCTCAGCAAACTGACACAAGAACAGAAAAAGAAATAGTGCATATACTCACTCATAGGTGGGTGAGAAAAATGAGAACACATGGACACAGGGAGGGGGTCTACTACACACTGGGGTCTATTGGGGTGAATGGGGGAGGGACAGCGGGGGGGGCTGGGGAGGGATAGCCTGGGGATGAATGCCAAGTGTGGGTGAAGGGGAGGAAGGCAGCAAAACACACTGCCATGTGTGTACCTATGCAGCTACCTTGCACGTTCTGCACATGTACCCCAAAACCTATAATGCAATAAAAAATTTAAAAAAAAAAAAAAAGATTTTCTACCACTAGGGACCAGGGCACGATCACTGAGAAAGACCAATCATTGAGACTGAGGAACACATCAACTGTCTAAGACAAGGCTGAACAGAAACAACAGAGAAGGTCTTCTCCTTTGTCCGCCTGCTCTTAAAGCTACCATCCATGAAAGAACAAGTAAGAACAATCCAGCATATTTGTTGGGAAAGAGCAAGAATGTGAAGAGATACTCTCTTTGTGATGTAGGCACAAAGAGAAGGCTTAAATTAAGAATTGACTGGATGTTACAGAAATTCTCTAGCCCCAACCCTAAATAGAGGGTGATGCTGTAAGTACTTGAAGAGTGGTAATGTACCAAGGAAAATCATAATAACAAAAAAATTCCAACTCAACTCAACTCTTAACTAGATTTACCCAACCCTCTACACAAAAGCTAGAAAATAAAGGGGGAAGCCCATTTTGAAAAATGAGTAAGATATAACTCAGTCTGTGTTTCCTAACAAAAGGTATATTTTTAACCAAAAATTATGAAACATGCAGATGAACAGAAAAATAAAAATACAGTTAAAAGAAAAAATTATCAGTAGATTCAGATTAAACTATAACATTGATATTTGAATAATCATATAGGAAATATAAATAATAATTAATATGTTAAAAATTTAGTGGAAAATTATATGAGAACAGATGATGGATTTCAGCAAGATATAGAAAATATAATAAAATTAAATTAAAACGATAGAAATTAAAAGAGTAACAGAGATAAATAATACCTTCAATAAGCTCATCAACAGACTTGACAGCTGAGAAAATAATTAGTGAATCTCATTCAAGGTCAATGGTCATCATCACAAAGCAAAAAATTATTTAAAAAATTTAGAATCCAAGATATATGTAACTGTTTCTTTGGTGTGTCTTCTAATGTCGGTAGCTGCATTTCCAGGAGGAAAAGAGAGACAAAGTGAAAGATGCCGGGAAAGATAAGGGCAAATAATTTTCTAAACGTAATGAAAGATACCAAACAACACATTCAACATCTCAAAATCTCAGACAAATTGAACAAGATAACCACTCCCTACCCAAACACACACACACACACACACACACACACACACACACACACACACAGACACACACACATACAAAGACACACACACACAGACACAGTGTCTCAGTACAACTATACAACTCTTGGAAATTAAAGACAAAATAAAATCCTGAAAGTAGTTTGATTAAACATCGTATTACATAAAGAGAAACAAAAATAAGAATTATACCAGGTTCTGCAGGGGCAGTGGCTCACACCTACAATCCCAGGGCCTGGGGAAGCCGAGGTGGGCAGATCACTTGAGGCAGCAGTTTGAGAGCAGCCTGGATAACGTGGCGAAACCCTGTCTCTACTAAAAATACAAAAATTAGCCAGGCATGGTGGTGCATACCTGTCATCCCAGCTACTTGGGAGGCTGAGGCACAAAAATTGCTTGAACCTGGCAGCTGAGGCTGTGTCACTGCACTATGGCCTGAGTGACAGAGCAGCAAGACTCTGTCTAAAAACACACAAAAAAGAATCAGACCAGGCTTTTTGTTAGAAATTATTATTATGCAAGTCAAAAGACAAGACAGTAATGCCTTTAAGTTCAAAAATGGGAAAAAAATGCCCAATAATATTCTCTATGTAGTAAAAATGTCTTTCAAATATAAAGGAGATATAATAACTTTCAGAGAAACAATAGAGAAAATTTATTGCCATTATTTCTGTTCTCTATGAAATGTTAAAAATAAGCCCTCCAGGTGAAATGAATATGACGTCAAAGAAAAACTTTTCATCTACACAAAGAAATAAAGGAGTGTTCTAAGTGATATAATTGAAAGTAAATACAACATTATTTACTACATATTTTAATTGCTCTAAAAGATGGTTGCCTAAAGTAAAAAAGATATCAATAGATGTTATATTTATAACCTACATAAAACGTAAAAATATATTATAATAATGGTGTCAAGAAAGGATAAATAAAATGGGCTCTACTATTTAAAAGGTGCTTATTTTACACAGAAAATGTTATAATATTATTTGAAGATGAATCACGATGATCTCAAGATTTATATTATAAACCCTGTGGTAACCCACAAAGACATTTATAAAATAGATATAAATAATAAACCAGTATTGGAAATAAAATAGAATTATAAAAATAATCCACAACTTCTGTTTTAAGGGAAATATAGAAAACACATATATATATGTAAATGTGTGTATATGTAGGTGTGTGTGTATATATATATATATATATATATATTTGGTTCTTGTTATACAGTAGAAATTATATATATATATTAGTTAAGTACAAGTAAAAACTGTGGACAATATACATAAAACAAATGTAAGAAAACTCTGAATAGTGGAGAGAAGAAGAAAGATCTGCGTGGGGACCTTGGAACTCAAGGAATGTCACAGTGGTGAGTTTTCTCATACAACAAATGTCAGATGGAAAGCCTAGGCTTCTGCTCTTAGGAGACTATAATATAGTGTTTCAAAACTGTACTGTGGTAGTGTTGGAGATGTTGGAAGCCAGGACCTTTGTTCCTACTGGGCACTAGCAAACATGTGCTTGAAAGGTCAGTACCATGTGAAATGCCTTGATTTTATCCACACTGAGTAGTAAAATGGGTCAGACTCCTCCCAAATGGAATGGTGTCAAAGGAGGCCTAGAGAAGAGTCAGAACTTTTATTGTCACCAAGCAGTAATGAGACCAAAGGAATCCAATCACAGTGCCAGTGGAGACCTCATGGAAAGGCAGAATTCTCAGCCTCCCCACTCATAAATAATGATGAAACCTTCTCTTCTCAGGTGTCAACAAGGTCGAATGAGACACTATGGAAAACCTGGTCTTCTCCATTCTTCTGTCAGGAATGAGGCGACAAATCCCTTCCATTGCTAGTGTGGTATCAGAAAAACTAAGCTAAAACAGAAAACATAAATGTGATTCTAAATTTTATAAAATAACAGAAAAATGATCAATATTCAATTGAAACTCATTTATCATGCTAAGAACCAGCAAGTTTTCAAACTGAATGAGATGAGCAATCAAGACATACAAAACTAAGGTGACAGAAATGTGAAACTATATAATAAAAATATTAAAGCAGCCATGATAAAAATGTTTCTATAAGCAATGACAAACATGTTTGAAGCAAATAAAAAATAGACAGTATCAGCAGAAAGACGTATAATCTCATGAAAACAACAAAATATAAACAAGAAACAAGTGGAAATTTTAAAGCTAAAAAAATTTATAACCTAAATGAAAAGCTCAGGAGATGGAACCAGTAGCAGAATGAGGAGGCAGAGAAAATAATCAGTGAATTGGAAAATAGAATAATAAAATTAACAATTCTGTATAAAGGAAAAAATAGCCAAGGAAAAGTTGGATACAGCCTCAGAGACCCATGGGAATATAACTAAAATTCTAGCACAATTTTGTAACTGGAATAATGAAAGAAGAGGAAAAAAGGTGTGGGACTGAAAAAGTATTCAAAGAAATATGAATGAAAAGTTTTTTATTTTGGCAAGAGATACAAAATCTACATATTTAAAGAAAGTGAGTGAATCCCAAATAAGATAAAAACGAAGAAATCTACACCAAGATATATCATAGTAAAAGTTTTGAAATATGGAGATAAAGACAAATTTTTGAAAGCAGTAAGAATAAAATGACACTTTGTCGGTAAAGAGAAAACATTTACAAGATACCAGATTTCTTATCAGAAGCCATGGAAGACAGAAGAAAATTGCACAGTATTTTTTAAGTCCTGAAAGAAAGGAGTCCTGTCAACATAGACTCCTAAATTTGCAGAAAATATCCTTCAGAATTGAAGGGAAAATGAAAAAAAAAAATTTTAGATGGAGAAAGATTAAGATTTGTTAGCAGCGGTGGCTCACGTCTGTAATCCCAGCACTTTGGGAGGCCGAGGCGGGTGGATCCCGAGCTCAAGAGATCGAGACCATCCTGGTCAACATGGTGAAACCCCGTCTCTACTAAAAATACAAAAAATTAGCTGAGCATGGTGGCACGTGCCTGTAATCCCAGCTACTCAGGAGGCTGAGGCAGGAGAATTGCCTGAACCCAGGAGGTGGAGGTTGCGGTGAGCCAAGATCGCGCCATTGCACTGCAGCCTGGGTAACTCCGTCTCAAAAAACAAAAAAGTATTTGTTAGCAGCAAACTTACTCTAAAAGAATGGCTAAAGTAAATTCTCCAGATAGGAGGCAATTAAAAATAAACAAACAAAACACTTTGAGATACTAAGGAAGGAGAAAGTACACAGCAGGAAAAAAATGACACAGAAAGTACACTTTTCTTTCTTCGAGTTTTCTAAATTGTGTTAGATATTTGCAGCCAAAATTATAGCACTGTCTAATGTGGCTCTAAATATATGTAGAAAATATTTAAGATATCACAGTATATCGAGAAGAGTAAAGAGACGTGAAGAAGGGAGAATTCCTATACTTCACTCAATCTGCTAAGATGATGATAACTGTATACTGTGACATATATATCTCACATATAAAAAATATATATAATTTCTAAATTTTTAGAAACTATTTTGACACATTATAAATATTATATGGAATTGTGTTAACATGATCAAAAATGGTTTTAAATACCAGGAAAACAAATAGAGTGAAAAATATAAAATTCAATATCATTTTTTAAAATTTTGCAAATTAAATGTTATATTTTTTGTGATTAAATGGATTTTAAGATACAGTGTTTCAAATATTTTTATAAGAAAAATGAATCATATTTTAAGTAGTGGTAGCCAAAATCTTAAGTTTTATAAAATAAAATTGATTCTAGAGACAGGGAATAAAATATCACAGAGTTGGCTTTGTTATAATAAAACTATCCCTGAAAAGTTCCACTATGAGCTAAGGAAAGCAAACTAAAGCCAGTAAGCAACAACAGCAATCACTCCCCACTGTAATCTCCCCATTTATATGGAAGACATTTCAACATTAATGATTTTAAGGTAAGTGCACTGAGGGATGCAGTTAGAATAGGGCTGTGCAATTTGGAGCTGGTACTATTCCATTAGTGTGACCAGAGCACCTAAACTGTCATAAACTCTAGTCACTTAGCAGGAGACCAAGGGAAGGAAAGCTAATCTTAAGTGATGGAGGTAGGAGGTTAAAATAATGCATTGCAGGAGATAGGCCAGACATCAATAGGAACATATTCAGAAAACAAATAAGTAAGCTAGGAGATCAATTTAAAGAACTTACCCAGCAATTAGCAAGAAGGGATAAAGCAATGTAATGAGGGGATAGATGCTGAGGTGTCATCATCAGTATAATTAGAGTGCCAGGATCACTAATAATTCAACAGTAAAGAGAAAATATCTGAATAAATGGTACCTGATCATTTTTTACAATCAGAGAAAAATAATAATTTATTTTGCAAAAATGTATATAATACCTATAAGTGTCATGTATGGTGAGGTGTCATATATGCCAATTATAGAAAAGTTGAGATCAACAAACACAGAAAAGCAGATCTCCTTCTGAGGAACATGATTCAGCAGCATTAACCTGGTGACTTCAACAGCAGATTGGGTATGAAGTCAGCAAATCACATTTTTAAATGCCTCGTGTACATATCCCTTTTTTGTTTGATTCCACTTTTACTTTGAGCCAAAAAAAAAAAAAAAAAATTAGATTTGGGGAAACTACTAGCATTGTAGTTGGTTAATGAGCAATTATTTTTTCTTTGATATGAATTTTAACCTGATCTGTGTGTTCTGTTAAATTTCATGGCAGAGTGAAATCCCTTTGAACTCATGACTGTAGAGGCACTTAAGTTGGGTGTGGAGGTGGAGGTAAAGGTAGTGGGTTCAGTATAAATAGATACCGTATGTACTATATACACAAAATATAGATAATTATATAATAGAGTAGTAGTTTCGGATAAGAGGTCTACAACAGAATCACCTTATTATTTTTACTTCTGTTTCACACAGGGTGAAATAATAGAAAACTATCTGAGATTCATGCTGTAAGCATAAAAACAATCTGAATAAAATGATTTTTAAAATGTATTAATGAGCTGACTGTTTAATGGTGAATACCTCAAGGTCCAGGCTGGTATAAGGAAAAGGGGATCCAGATAGATACATAGGTCACTGGGGCAATTTTCCCTCTTGTGTGTGCTGAAACTGAAGACCACCGAGCTTTGATGTTAGGGGCCTCAGAGTTTGTCGAGGAAAAGAGGCAAGACCTGAGGCTTATTCAAATGAAGAGTCCAACAGAAGCAAACCTGCTCCTGGCACAAAGTTGACCCTGAAATATGGAACCCTCTATGGAAAAGTAGATTAAAAATAAATCTGATATGCCTGACTACTGCTAAGGGGTTATTTAAATCAAAACAGAGCCCTGAGTGTAAGTGAAAAAACTTTTCTTAGAAATAATTCCTGATCACATTCTAGGCTTCACCTGCACATGAAAACCTAGTTTGAATAACCCTAGCATTTTAAGGGGCCTTTGTTGGAGGGGGTGGGAGAAGGGAGGGGCGGGGCGAGTCCCGGCCGCCGGCCGCTCCAGACAGGGCGTCCCGCTCCGCGCCGGCTCCGCTCCGGCTCCC
Source organism: Saguinus oedipus (assembly GCA_031835075.1). Classification (NCBI taxonomy): domain Eukaryota; kingdom Metazoa; phylum Chordata; class Mammalia; order Primates; family Cebidae; genus Saguinus; species Saguinus oedipus. The sequence goes on along the minus strand of CM063183.1, from coordinate 93,620,600 downwards.
GTGCTGAGCCCCGGGGCGGCCGGCACCGCGCGCTCGCCCAAATAACTTCATTTATAATGACACCAAGTAGAACACCTATTTAGGAAAAAATTTAACAAAGGTAGTATAAATTTTCTACGTTGAAAAACTACAAAACATCATTGAAAGAAATTAAAGATCTAAACAAATGAAAAGACATCCTGTGCTCATGGATTGGAAGACTTAATATTGTTAAGATGGCAACATTCCACAGATAATACAGTTTCAAAATGGTCTCTATAAAAATTCCAGCAGCCTTTTTTTGCAGAAATTGGCAAGCTGATCTTAAAATTCATATGGAAATTTCAAGAGACCCAGAATAGCTAAAACAATCTTGAAGAGGGGGAATATATTTGGAGGACTCATGCACACCAATTTCAAAACCTACTACAGGGCAACAGTAATCAAGATAGTATGTTACTAGTATAAGGATAGACATATATACCAGAAGCGAGAAACTAGAAATAGACTCTTACGTATTTGATCAATTGATAAGAGTGTCCAAATAATTCAATAGGGAAAGAATAACATTTTCAATAAATGGTGCTGGGACAACTGGATATTCACCTGCAGATGTGCGAAGTTGGACTCTTCCCGACATATATGAAAATTAACTAAAAAAATTGGCTTATGCAAAGAATTCATGACTAGGACATCAAAATAGACAAATGGGACTCAATTGAACTAAAAGGCTTCTGCACAGCAAAATAAATAATTGGCCAGGCATGGTGGTCCAGTACTTTGGGAGGCTAAGGCAGGCGAATCACTTGAGGTCAGGAGTTCAAGACCAGCCTGAACAGCATGGCAGAACCCTGTCTCTACTAAAAATGCAAAAATTAGCTGGGTGTGGTGGCAGGAGCCTGTAGTTCTAGCTACTTGGGAGGCTGAGGCATGAAAATCACTTGAACCTGGGAGGTGAAGGTTGTAGTGAGCCAAGATCATGCCACTGCACTCCAGCCTAGGTGACAGAGAGCCTCTGTCTCAAAAAAGAAAAAAAATCTACAGAATGAACAGATAATCTGCAGAATGTGAATGTGAATAAATATTTGCAAACCACACATCCGACAAGGGACTAATATCCAGAATTTACTAGGAACTGAAACAACTCAATAACAACAACCAAAAACCTCTCACAACCTCATTACAAAGTGGTCCAAAGGGGCAAGCATAACCATGGCAACCCTGAGCTGGTTGTGAGAAGCTCCAGGCCCCTTGCTGGTATGTGAAATATCAAATTTCAAGCACAGCAAGTCACAAATTCAGGATCTGATTGAGATATAATATCACAATTACAGGAAGAAGAGCTGGCAACAGTGTCTCCAGATGCTGCTGAGCTTATAGGACTTAAAAGGACTGTTCCAGGCCACTCAGAGGCTGACGAGCAAACCCTATCCCTGTCCTTAGGGCGAGGCCCTGCATCAGACACTGGACCAGCACTGGGAAGAACGTGTCTTCTCAGATCCCACTTCCCAGCAGCAGTGCTCCACCTCTGCTGACTCGGAACCAGGTCCTGAATTTAAAAGACAATTTGTACTTGGATTTGTATCCAGCTGTGATATTGCAAAGAGCACAGTTGCATATACTCATGATTCCTTTCCCTCTCCAAACCTAATGTCATGAAAATAGAATGTGAAATTTTAAAAAAAGTGGGCAAACGGCATGAAGAGACATTTTTCAAAAGAAGACATACAAATAGCCCACAAGCACATGAAAAAAAAAATGCTCCAACATCACTAATCATTAGAGAAATGCAAACTGAAACCACAATGAGATATCTTACATCAGTCAGAACAGCTATGATTAAAAAGTTAAAAAAATCACTGATGTTGGCAAGGATCAAGAGTAAAGGAAATCCTTATGCACTGTTGGTGGTAATATACATTTGTTCAACCTCTATGGAAAATAGTATGGATACTTCTCAAAAAACTAAAATTAGAACTACCATTTGATTCAGCAATCACACTACTGGGTATCTACCCAAAGGAAAAGAAATCATTTAATCAAAAAGACACCTTTCACTTATATGTTTAGCACAGCACTATTCACAACAGCAAAGACACAGAATATACCTAAATGTCCATAATTGGATGATTGGATGAAGAAAATGTTACCACATTTAGTAGCATACTAAATGTGGTATACTATTCAGTGGAATAATAAATGTGGTATACTATTCAATGGTATACTAAATAATGGAATACTACTCAGCCTTAAAAAAGAATGAACGTGTGTCTTTTGCAGCAACATGGATGGAACTAGAGGCCTATTCCAGGTGAAGTAACTCAGAAACTGAAAGTCAAATACTGCATGTTCTCACTTATAAGTGGGAGCTAAAAAATGTGTACATATGGACATAGAGTGTAGAATAATAGACACTGGGGACTCAGAAGGATGAGGGGGAAGGGAGGTTAAGAGATGAGAAATTACTTAATTGATATAATGTACATCATTTGGGCCATGGTTACAGTAAAAGCCCAGACTCCACCACCATGCAGTATATCCATATAACACAACTGCACTTGTACCGCCTAGGTTTAGATTTTAAAAGTCAACTCAACATAAATATAAAAATCAAAACTATAAAACTCTTAGGAGAAAATGTTGTGGTAAATATTTGTGGGGTTAGGCAAAGCCTTCTAAGATATGACACCAAAGAAAAAAGTGGCCCCAAAAAAGTAATAATAATAAACTAGACTTCCTTAAAAAGAAAACTTTTTCTGTTTCAGAAGACACTATCAAGAAAGTGAAAAGATAACCCGCAGGATGAAAGTGTTTGCAAATCTTATAACTAATAAGGGACTTGTATCCAGAATATGTAAGAAACCTCAAAACTGAACAATATAAGACAACGCAAGTAAAGATGGGCAAAGCATTTGAATAGACATTTCTTCCAAGAAGATATATAAATAATCAAGAAGTACATAAAAAAGCTCAGCATCATTAGTCACTAAGGAAATGAAAACAAAAAATACAAAACAAGTGATGCAGTTTCACACCCCTATGATGGCTGTATAATTAAAAAGATGGCCAATAACAGCTGTGGGGGAGAATGCAGAAAAATTGGAACCCTTATACATTGCTGTTTGAAATGGAAAATGCAGCCACTTTGGAAAACTCTGACTATTTCTCAGTACCTTACAAATAGAGTTACATATGACCTAGCAATTTCAATATTGGATATATATCCAAGAGAATTGAACATATGTGTTCACATAAAAATTTGTACACAAATGTTCATAGCAGTATATTATTCATAATAGTCAAAAAGTGGAAATAACCTAAATTCCTATACACTAGTGAATGAATAAACAAAATGTGATATACACATACAGTGGATTTCCCCTTTCACTCAAAAGATATTTTAGGAGATTAAGGCTGGGCGCGGTGGCTCAAGCCTGTAATCCCAGCACTTTGGGAGGCCAAGGTGGGTGGATCACAAGGTCAAGAGATCAAGACCATCCTGGTCAACATAGTGAAACCCCGTCTCTACTAAAAATACAAAAAATTAGCTGGGTCTGGTGGCGCGTGCCTGTAATCCCAGCTACTCAGGAGGTTGAGGCAGGAGAATTGCCTGAACTCAGGAGGCAGAGGTTGCAGTGAGCCGAGATCGCGCCATTGCACTCCAGCCTGGGTAACAAGAGCGAAACTCCATCTCAAAAAAAAAAAAAAAAGATATTTTAGGAGATTATTAAACTAAAATTTTAAAATAAATTTTGTTTGCTTTATGCCAAAAGACTGATAAGGCCTGTTGAATTTATGATTTTTAAACTTATTTTTTTGACAAGCTATTAAACTATAATAAATATTTCAGGCACATTAAAAAAGATAGCATGTTATTTTGAAGCATACATAATTTTATAAGTATTTATTACATAAAATATGTTAATGATATCAATGGCACCAGGGACAGATTTTGTAAAAGACAATTTTTCTGTGGATGGGGGTTGGGAGGATGGTTTCAGGATGAAACTGTTCCACCTCAGATCATTAGGCATTAGATTCTCTTAAGGAGCTCACGACCTAGACCCCTTGCATGCACAGTTCATGTAGGGTTTGCTCCTGTGAAAACCTAATGCTGCTGCTGAACGGACAGGAGGTGGAGCTCAGGCAGTAATACTCACCCCCACCCACCCACCCCTGCCACCTCCTGCTGTGTGGCCCAGTCCCTAAGAAGCCATGGTTGGGTACTGGTCTGTGGCCTGGGGATTGGGAACACCTGAATTGTATTACTCAGCTGTCTCTACATTCAAATATTACTTATTTTCCCCAACAAAGAGGAAAATGTGTTAAAACTCCCCACTACAATTAGTTTCTGTAATTTTCTTCTTGCTGTTCTGTTTTGGTCTATATATGTTTATCTAGTGTTTATGAGTAAAATTATACAACTCATACTATAGTGCAGCTTTATCAATGAAGTGGAGATTTTTGCCCTACTTTTTGTTTCCTACTTTAAATTATACATTGTCAGTTATTAATCCCTGCTTTCTTTTTATTTTAATTTCTTGGTATATCTTTCCTTATATTTTTGCTTTCATTGTTTTTGCTGATTTTGGTTTTATAACCTGCATAGACTGTGTGTGTATATGGTTGTGAGCGCATAGGTGTTCTTTAACTAGCTTGAGAACCACTGTCTTTTAATAGGGAAGTTTAAGAAGTTCAATCCATTTTTATTATTATTTTATATATTTCACTATAGCATGTTACATGTAATATATGTATTTTTATATTTCATTGTGTCTGGGTATGGTGGCTCATGCCTATAGCCCTAGCACTTTGGATACTGAGTTGGCAAGAGGATTACTTAAGCCCAGGAATTCAAGTTCAGCTTTGGCAACATCAGATCCCCATTCTACAAAAAGTTAAAAAAATTAGCCAGGTGTGGTGGCTCACGCCTATAGTCCCAGCTACATGGGAGGCTGAAGTGGGAGGATAGGGTTGCAGTGAGCTGTATTCATGCTGCTGTTCTCCAGGCTGGGGTGACAGAGCAAAACCCTGTCTCAAAAAACAAAACAAAAAAACAAAACTTCATTGCTGCTTTTCTGTTTGGTAATGGCTAGTCTATGTTTTGTTTTATTGATGTCTTCGTCAATAATGTTCAAAATTATCAACTACATTTCTCAATTTTTCAATTGAATAAATCAGAAAAAATGGATATTTATAATAGATGAACATAAAAACCTTATGAACATTGAATAATCTTAAACAAATTAAAAGACAGACTCAGAAAATATTTGCAACAAACATGATATATATTCACAATACAATCCACAATATAAAAGAAGTCATGAATGTCCATAAGAAAAAAAAATGGATATAGCAGTCAAAATCGTGTTTAGCTAGGAGAACCAGCAAAACATACCATAGTATCTTAACAGATGAAAGGAAGGACTGTTTCACTTGGGTAACAAGAAGTCATATGGAGATAAGTCCAAGGTTGATACATTGACTCCAAATAGCACCAGTGTCCCAGGCTCTGTAAACCTTTAGGTTCATGCATTCTTAGTCTGTAGATTTTATCTTTTTGGTTTCAAAATGACTGTTGCATCTCCTGACAGCTCAAGTTGAAAGAAGATGGAAATTGGAGAAGAATGCACCAAAAGACTGATTTCTCATATCAATAAGTGGGGCGGGGCAGCTGGTGGGAGTAGAACATCACAATTTAGCTTTTACTCTCTCTATATCTAGGAGTCAAATAAGGGAGAAACATATTGCAAATGGAGATTGGTTTGGCCAAAGTACAGTGTCTGCTACATAGACACAGAACCAACATAGAGAATTCACAAAATAAGAAATAAAAGCATATAAAAAATCATACCCAAATAACAAACCACCAAATAGTAATCAAAGCAATTTGTGAAAAACTGTTTGGAGGATTAAAAAAGTTCTTACCTCTTTGGTCTGTCCACCTTTAAGTCCAGGACCTAATTATTAGAAAATAATTTAAAACACAGATGAAAATGTACCTTCTAGACTATTTATCACAGTGTTTTGTTGTTGTTTGTTTTTATTTTATTATATAACCTATATATTTGTTTATGCCTGGCAGATTCTTTTAGATTGCAAGAAACAGATACATCTTGAGGTTGACTCAATTTATGATTTTTACTGTAAGAACACATGAAAGCAGAAACAGAATAAAATAATGTCTCCAGCCACAAGCTGAGGAACAGGACACACAGGCCTCCCAGAGCACAGCTATTCTGATAAGAAGCACCTCTATCAATCCATTATCTTGTCCTTTAAGAGTGCACATCTGTGTCTCTCGACACAGTGCTCTGTCATTATGACTCAGCCTCTCTTTGCTTCCGTTTCCTCCACTTCCACTTTTCTTTCCATGAAGTTTTAGCTCAGAGTTGCTAGACCAATTACTAGTTCCCTATAACATTGGTCTTAGCTCACTCTCGCTGTTAGCCTGCTGATATGTCTCTGATCTCCAGGCACTTGATTCAGGGGCTTTGGAAAGCCAACATTACACTGAGATTGAAATTAAGTGTGGGCCACATTGAACTGCTCACAAAAGTGTTTATTCCTTAAGTTTTGTTTTTGTTTTTGTTTTTAATGAGACAGGGTCTCATTCTGTCTCCCAGACAGGAGTTTAGTGGCATGATCATAGCTAGTTGCAGGCTTAAATTCCTGGGTTCCAGCTATTCTCTTGCCTCAGTCTCTCAAGTAGTTGGGAGTACAGGTGTACAAAACTAGGCCTGGCTAATTTCGTAACATTTTGCAAAGATGGGGTCTTGCTATGTTGCTCAGGCTGGTCTCAAACTCCTGGCCTCAAGCAATCCTTCCACCTCAGCCTCCCAAAGTGCTGGCTGGGATTACAGGCCTGAGCCACATGTCCTCCCCACTTCTTAAGAATTCTGCTCTTGAAATTAATATTTTAGTCTAAATCTATTAGAATGATGCATTAAAGTACTTTATAATTTTATTTCAATTTTTCTTAAAGAAGCAAGGTGTGCTAAGTATATAGCACTTGGGAAATATAAGAAATATACAAAACAATAAAATTGTCTACAGTCTCAAAATTCAATGGTAACCTTTATTAACTCTGGTGTTTTCCTGAGCCCCTTTTATCTGTGATAATTTTTTCCTTTTTCTCTCTAATTTGAAGAAGAAAAATCCTTGTTATTTTTATCATCAAAAGTTAGAGAGAGTATATATGACTAGAAATAAAAATGAACTAACTACACAACACATTTTGGTTGATGTACAGCATTCAAGACCAAATATAAACAAAGATGGGATATATATTAATGGTATAATATAATAAATATACCATTAATATATTTCTATTTAAAATAAAATTTCAGGCTGGGCATGGTGGCTCATGCCTGTAATCCCAGCACTTTGGGAGGCAGAAGCGGGCAGATCACTTGAGGTCAGGAGACAGAGACTAGCCTGCCCAACATAGTGAAATTCTGTCTCTACTAAAATCACAAAAATTAGTGGGTGTGGTGGCATGCACCCATAATTCCAGCTACTTGGGATGTTGAGGCAGGAGAATTGCTTAAATCCCGGAGGCAGAGGTTGCAGTGAATCGAGGTCATGCCACTGCACTCCAGCCTGGGTGACAGAGCCAGAGTCTGTTTAAAAAAAAAAAAAAAAAAAAAAAAAATTACAGGGCTCATGCCTGTAATCCCAGAACTTTGGGAGGCCGGGGTGGGCAGATCACAAGGTCAGGAGATCAAGACCATCCTGGATAACATGTGAAACCCTGTCTCTACTAAAAATACAAAACAATTAGCTGGCATGGCGGCACATGCCTACAGTCTCAGCCTCTCAGGAGGCTGAGGCAGGAGAATCGCTTGAACCTGGAGGCAGAGGTTGCAGTGAGCTGAGATTGTGCCGCTGCACTCCAGCCTGAGTGACAGAGCAAGACTCCACCTCAAAATTCAATAAACAATAAAAAAATTCAATAAAACCTTAGAAATTCAGTTCCATTCATTTGAAATTTCTGAAAGATTATTTAAATTATTAGAGCAAACTAAACTGTGAATCGGATTCCTGCTCTACCACCTCCACTAATCAGGAGGTAGGTGCCTAGAAAAGGAAGTGGAATAGGCAACATTGCATTAAATTATTACTGTATTTTCTCCAGAGTGGTAACTGTGATTCAAGACATGTAACTTTGTTTATGAATTATCTTTAGCAAGTTGGCCCTCACCTGGAAAATTCACTTCGTGACTCTTACACAGGAGGGTTGCTTATTACCGCTTTCTGTTTAAGGGAGTTTGTGGAGGTCCAGACTTTCCAAACATGCTCTCTCCTGTGCCCGAGTGGTGATTTAGATATCAATCTTGCCCGTGTGGACTGTCGCTTCTGCCACCTTTGGAAAGACAAAAACAACTTCTTAGCAATCATATTCCTCGATCTTTACCTAAGTAAACCAAAAGCTTACATGCACACACAAACCTGTATGTAAATGTTTACAGCAACTTTATTCATAATCTCCAATACCTAGAAGCAACCAAAATGTCTTTCATTGGTGAATGGATTAAAAAAAATTGTGGTAATTTTTTTTTTGTTTTGAGACAGGGTCTCATTTTCTTGCCCAGGCTGGAGTGTAATGGCATAATCGTAGCTCATTACAGCCTCAAACTTCTGGGTTCAAGTGATCTTTCCATCTCAGCCTTTAGATTAGCTGGAATTACAGATGTGCACCACCATGCCTGGGTAAATTTTTTTTAAAGTTTTTTTCATGGAGATGGGGTCTCCTGTGTTGCCCAGACTGGTCTTAAGCGTTCCTCCCGCCTTGGCCTCCCAAAGAGTTAGAATTGCAGGCATGAGCCACAATTCCTGGCCATGGTACATTCATATAATGGAGTACTATTCCACTGTAAAAAGATAGTAAACTATTGATTCACACAATGATATGGACGAATTTTAAATGAATTTTGCTAATTGAAAGGAGCCAGACTCCAAAGGGTGCATACATTGTATAAATTCATTCATATGGCATTTTAGAAGCAGCTACACTATGGCATGGAAAACAGATGCCAGGGTTGCTGGTGGTAGGGAAGAGGGTAGATTAACTGTACATTAACTGCTGAGATAATTCATGGAAGGAATTTTTAGGTTAACAGAACTGTTCTGAGCTGGGTGTGGTGGCTCACACCACCTATCATCCCAGCACTTTGGGAGATTGAGGTGGGAGGATCGCTTGAGCCAGGAGTTCAAGACCAGCCTGGGAAACACAGATCCCATGTTTACAAAAAGTAAAAAAAAAAAAATAACTGGGGATGTGTGCACATGCCTTTAGTCCCAGTTACTCAGGTTGAGGTAAAAGGATTGTTTGAGACTGCAGTGAGCTGTGATCGCACCACCGCATTCCAACCTGGGTGGCAGAGAAAGGCCCTGTCTCCAAAAGGCAGGGTTGGGGATTGGGTAAGGAACAATTCTGTATGATACTGGGTTGTGGATAAATGGCTCTGCATTTGTTAAAATCCATAGAACTGTTTATCACAAAGTGGGAACTCTAATGTATACAATTTAAAAAAATTAGGGCCAAGATGTCGCAGCCCAAGAAAAGAAAGCTTGAGTCGGGGAGCGGCGGCGAAGGAGGGGAGGGAACTAAAGAGGAAGATGGCGCGGAGCGGGAGGCAGTCCTGGAGCGACCCCGGAGGACTAAGCGGGAGTGGGACCAGCTGTACTACGAGGGCTACTCAGACGTTTCGGTCCACGAGGAGATGATCCCAGACCGTGTCCGCACCTATGTCTACCGCCCGGGCATCCTGCGGAACTGGGCAGCACTGCGAAGCAAGACGGTACTGGACGTGGGAGCGGGCACCGGCATTCTGAGTATCTTCTGTGCCCAGGCCGGCGCCCGGCGCCCGGCGCGTGTACGCTGTAGAGGCCAGCGCCATCTGGCAACAGGCTCGGGAACTGGTGCGGTTCAACGGGCTGGAGGACCGGGTGCACGTCCTGCCGGGACCGGTGGAGACTGTGGAGTTGCCGGAGCAGGTGGATGCCATCGTGAGCGAGTGGATGGGATACGGACTCCTGCACGAGTCCATGCTGAGCTCCGTCCTCCACGCGCAAACCAAGTGGCTGAAGGAAGGCGGTCTTCTCCTGCCGGCCTCCGCGAGCTCTTCATAGCCCCCATCAGCGACCAGATGCTGGAATGGCACCTGGGCTTCTGGAGCCAGGTGAAGCAGCACTATGGTGTGGACATTAGCTGCCGGGAGGGCTTCGCCCCGCGCTGCCTCGTGGGCCACTCGGAGATCGTGGTGCAGGGAGTGTCCGGCGAGGATGTGCTGGCCCGGCCGCAGCGCTTTGCTCAGCTAGAGCTCTCCCGCGCTGGCCTGGAGCAGGAGCTGGGGGCCGGAGTGGGCGGCTGCAGCTGCTATGGCTGGGCGCCCGGGCACGGGTTTGCCATCTGGTTCCAGGTGATGTTCCCTGGAGGGGAGTCGGAGAAACCCCTGGTGCTGTCCACCTCGCCTTTTCACCCGGCCACGCACTGGAAACAGGCGCTCCTCTACCTGAACGAGCCGGTGCAAGTGGAGCAAGACACGGACGTATCAGGAGAGATCACGCTACTGCCCTCCCGGGACAACCCCCGTCGCCTACGCGTGCTGCTGTGCTACAAAGTGGGAGACCAGGAGGAGAAGACCAAAGACTTTGCCCTGGAGGACTGAGCGTTGCCTTTTCTCTCAGCTACCTCCCAAGGCAGAGAAAGGGAGATCCCACGTGCAAGTAGGAGAAATATCTGTCTCCCTTTTCCCTCATAGCCTCTGGGGAGGGAGAGTGACTTCATTCTCCGTTTGAAGAGATTCTTCTGGTGATGTTTATTTAAAAAGTGATCCCCTTCAACAACGGATACAGCGTGCTTATTACTGGGCTTTTAAGCCTCAAAAGCCCATGTAGTACCAAGCACTTGTATTTCCATATATTTTGTCTCGCAGGGGAGGGAAGGGGGAAGAACACGGATGAAAATATCATTTTTTGAAGGGTCCAGGCACATCCCTGACATCTCACACCTTATCTAAGTCTGAAGCTGGGGAGAAAGGGTTCATTTAGACTTCATAAATTTACAATAGGACTTTAGTATCTCCCCAGAGACATATTTTCTCAGTGTGAATTAATTCCCCATTCCTAGGTGCCTGTGGGCTATGGTACTTCTTCCTCATTGTTTCTAAGTCAACTTTACTACTGGTAATGAAGGGGAAGGCTATGAGGAAGCAGTTTAAATAGCCCCGTTCTCATTACTCTTAACACACACACACAGGGTGCTGAAGTTGATGAACACATTAATCCATCAAGTAAAGTAGTCTTTGTAAAGCATACCTAAGAAACTCAGAAGGTGCATTTAGGAGAAAGAGACCGGAAAGAGAAATAGTATGGATTTTTAAAAATTCTTGTCTCTACTATTACAACGAAATATATATATGTTTCATGTATGTCCCGTAAATATTTATTTTTTATTTTTTATTGCATTTTAGGTTTGGGGGTACATGTGCAGAACATGCAAGATAGTTGCATAGGTACACACATTTTGCTGCCTTCCGCCCATTCACCCACATTTGGCATTTCTCCCCATGCTCTCCCTCCCAATATTTTTTTAATTCTTAGGAAACAGGCTGGTAGAGGAGGTTTCTGAGCCTAGCCCAAGGGCTTATTCATCACTATGGGTAAATTATTTAAACTCAATTAAGGAAAGTATTTTCCCAGCCAGAAGAAATGTACTAATTCTCATTTAAACTCATTTGGAGGGATCATGTGAGTTGGCCTACTTAAAACTAGTGAAAGTTCCCTTTTTTCTCTCTCTGTTTCACACAGCCAAATGTGAAAGTTGTGTTTTAGGAAAATCACTTGGAATAAAGTGTAAATCTTATGATCAAATTTATTTTGCTGTTTTCCTCCTTATCCTTGTACCAAATAAAACATTGACATTCTCACGTTTCATAGATGAAAAAAAACATCAACCAGGATGGAGGGGAATGTAGACTTTCAGGAATGAATGTCACTGCACACATAACGTCCCTGAGGGGTTGGGAAAAGGAGCAAACCAAAGCAACCTTGCAGGTGCTGCTTTGACTTACAACTGCAAGGCTAAAGGCCAAAGGAACTGGACTTCAGAGCTGTGTTGCAACTTGTAAGTTTGTTTCTCATTGGGCTAGGGGCGGGGATGGGGGTGGGGAGGCTGTGACCAATTCTGAAATAGCTTTACATGCACCATGAGTAAGAAGGGGCAAATAAGTAAATGAAGAGTGGATAGTGGGGGTCAGGTTTTTCACTGCTGGCGAGAGAAGTTGTGGATAAGCAAAGGGAGAAGGCTGGAAGGAACCCTGTGATACTGGATTTGAGTTAGAGAAGTAAGTGTGAACTCATATTTAACCACACATACATAGAAATTTAATAGATATGTGTATATACGTGGGTTAATACACATATCTCCTATCTGTGTGCTCCGAGAGGGCCTATTACAGGGTTACAGATAGTATAGTGTTGCCAGATCACAACACAGGATGCATAAATAAATTTGGATTTCAGATAATAATAAACAAATTAGGTCTGCATGGATGAGAGTGTTGGGGAGGCCCAGGCCACCTCTTGGTCCTGCTGGTGCAGCTTACTGGGGGCTTAAAACCACCCCAAGTGTTTGGGTGTGGAGGCTCATGCCTGTAATCCCAGCACTTTGAGAGACCGCGGCAGGATGACTGAACCCAGGTGTTTGACACCAGTCTGGACAACGCAGCAAACCCCATCTCTAGAAAAGAGAAAAGGAAAAATTAGTCAGGTATTGTGGCACACACCTGTAGTCCTAGCTACTGGGGAGGCTGACACGGGAGGATGGCTTGAGCCTAGCAGTTAGAGGCTGCAGTGATCCATGATAGAGACAAACAGGGGAGAAATATGGGGATGCACACACCCCTCCATCATCTCTACAGACACAGAACCACACACAGCTCTTGGGAGGAGGAAGATGAGCTGCTCAAAGCCAGGGAGGGACCACACAGTGGCCAGCGTGGCAGGGACGGTGCTTTAGCTGAGGCAGGGATGGTGGGAGACCTACTTGGGATCCTCAAGGAGGCTGCAGCACTTCCATGTTCTTTCCGGGTGACAGGGACGTGTCGATGATGATGAGTGAGATGGACGTACACACCATCGCAGACAGGCTGAAACTCTATTTCCATGAGCTGCCTGAGCCCCTCTTCACTGACAAATTCTACCCAACTTCGATGAGGGCATCGGTGAGCACTGGAGGCCTTGGTGTCATTGGAGGCGTCTCCTCCGTGTGCACTGCTGCCATTAGGGCTGTGGAAAGTGAGGTGTGAGAACCCAAGCTGTGTCCTTTCTGCCATGGTCAGTGCTTTAACCAAGCTCAGAAGGCAGGGGCCACAATTGAGGCCATTGTGTAAGTCCTTGTCTGTCCCCAGAGGACTCCTTGTCCTATTCCTCAAGGAGACCAAGAGAGTAAAATGCTCAGCAGTGCTGTGCTGTGGGGTCCTAAAGTCTGCTGTCCCCCTTCCAGCAGACCAGGGCTGAACAAGGGTCCCCAGGTGCTCTAGCCACGGGTCCTGGCCCAGTCAAGCACAGGATCAAACCTGGCCTGACCCTGAGTCAACCTGGAGGCTGATGTCTAAGCAGGGCACTGGCGTGTGTGGCCCTGTATCTTCTGCATGACCCTTAGGGTAGGCCTGCCTCCTGAGCCCACACCCAGAGGACCTGGTCTACCAGCCTGAGGTGCCCCTGTGGAGTCTATAGGGTGAATAGAGGGTCTCTGCTTAGTTTGTGGGGCTGGGGCCACCCACCTCCCACCTCCTTGTGTCCCTCACTCCCCTTTTTCATTTTATGCTGAGCCTCCACTACTCTGGGATGCCCTCAGGAGGGGGTGGCAGCCACAGTTTCCCACAGGCAGCTCTGCCCATGAGCCACTGCTCTCACGCCACCTCCTGCTGCTGTTCTTCAGGTGCTGCTGACCCCTGTGGGGCAGAGAAAAGGGATTCAGGTGGCTCATGCCCCACACTGGCACCCTTCACAGGGTCCTCATTGGGGCCCAGTGCTGTGGGAGTGAGGATGATGATGAGCCTGGGCTGTTCAGGAACACGTGTCCCGGGTGCTCCATGTCACCAACTCAGGAGAGGTCTCCAGCTCGCTGTGACCATGAGAAGTAACCCACTGCCTTCTGCAGTAATTTCAGACCCCACTGCAAAGGAGAACTCCATGCTTAACCTGCCCTTGTCCCAGCTGGAAGCCAACCTGCTCACCTTCCTTTTCCTTCTGGACCACCTGAAAATGTAGCCCAGCTCTCTCATGCCTGCCCAGGGAGGGCTATAAAAACCCAGGCCCCAGGGTGCCCCTCTGCTCACATCAGACCCCCAGCACTGATGACCTTTTCCCCCAACCCATCTACACTTCCTCACTGCCTCTGGGGACCAGCACCACTGCCACCCCCACCCCAGCCTCTCCTCTTTGCCCTGCTCTCCCTTCTGCACTGTGGCTTCATAAAGAGCTCAGAGCTTTGGCCATGGCCAGCAGTGCACTTGAATCCCCCAACTCCTTCACTCCCCGACCATGGAGGAGACCTCCCCACCAGCCCAGAGCTAACCCCTTGTCTTGGGCTGCTGAGACCCACAAGTACCAGGGCTGGAATCAGCTTGCAGCACAGCCAGGGTCGAGGTTGCTCCCTCCCAGAGGACTCCAGCATGGCCCAGCCCCTCTGCCTTTTTCCTGGTGGTGGCATAGGAATAGCACCCTCTGCTTCCATTCTGCACAGGGTGGTAAGAAAAAGGCAGTCAGTAAAAGTCCCTGCACAACCTCGGCATGGTGTTTGGCCCCACACTGCTCCAGCCTCAGAGGAGAGCATGCTTTCTGCCAATCCCAGTGGCCCATCACCATGACTGACAGCTGGTCCTTGGAGGTCATGACCTACTTTTGGGAAGACAGGCTCCAGCCAGCCCATGTCACCCCGACCTGACAGAGGTGGCCTCTGCCAGCTACACCCCCAGTCCTGCCCTGCCCAGCTTCCTACTTGCATTGTCTGTGGTGGTGTCTGAGATTCAGAGAGAGAAACTCGCCTAGGTCTGCATGGATGAGAGTGTTGGGGAGGCCCAGGCCACCTCTTGGTCCTGCTGGTGCACCTTACTGGGGGCTTAAAACCACCCCAAGTGTTTGGGTGTGGAGGCTCATGCCTGTAATCCCAGCACTTTGAGAGACCGTGGCAGGATGACTGAACCCAGGTGTTTGACACCAGTCTGGATAATGCAGCAAACCCCATCTCTAGAAAAGAGAAAAGGAAAAATTAGTCAGGCATTGTGGCACACACCTGCAGTCCTAGCTACCGGGGAGGCTGACACGGGAGGATGGCTTGAGCCTAGCAGTTAGAGGCTGCAGTGATCCATGATGGAGCCACTGTACTCCAGCCTGGGTGACAGAGCAAGATGGCCCGGTGCACCTCTAAAATAACCCCCCCCAAGTCATGCCTTGTCCACATCCACACCCCCACCTCCCATCTCACTGGAAAGGCTTCATGGCAGCAGCAGAGGACCCAGCACCTGATCTGGACTTGGGGGCTAAAGATCACCAGCTGTGAGGACCCTCTGAGCCTCTCTCCTCTTTCCCACTCTTTCTGGCAGGTCCAGGTGCTGCTGTACTTCCTGCAGCTAGAGGCCATCTCTGCCCCAGACAGTAAGAGACAGAGCAGCCTGTTCTCAACCAAAGTCTTAAGGCCCCTGTCCATCTCCAGAAGGCAGATAGACATCCCTAAAACCTCTGGATAATTGGACCATTGTAGAGTGGGAACCAAACCTTCCTGAGGTGTCCTTGGGCCAGCCCCAAGCATCAGGCCATCTGCCAAGGGACAGTGAGACAAAGCAGAAAGACAGGTGGCCTGGGGACATCCTGGCCAGGTCTGAAAGCCCCAGACTGGCCCTAAACTGTGGTTTTTCACATGGCCACCCGAGGGCACCCCAAGCCAGTGTATCTCAGAGTCTGGGCCAGGTCCTGGGGGACAGAGTGAAGGGAGTGGTTTTAGGCACTTACATGTCTCCTGTATCACTTGTCGAGATGTGCCCTCTCCAGGGAGACAGGAATGTGACGGGATCCCCTCACTGTTGTATCTTGAATACCTGCTGCTGCTTCATCCTCTGGGGTCATGGCTCTGTCCCTGTGTGGGAGGGGCCTCTTCCATTTTCTGACTAGGAAACCATACTCCATTTAGAAAACAACTGAGAGGCTAAGTCAGCACTGGGTAACATTTTGACTCCATTCACGGCTTTCTTTGTTCTTCTTTCCAGAAGGACTTTTGTGCAGAAATGGATCTTTTCTTGCTGTGTTTGTCCTAATTGGAAGGCAGCTCCAGGAGGCCTGTGAAATGTTGGGGGGACTGGACCCCAAGGGAGGGAGTCCCAGGCTATGCACTTTAGGATTCCTCCTCCAGGGAGAGCAACCTCATCCCCAATCCTGACCACCCTCCTGGCTCATGATCTCCTGTTTGGCTTCCACAGGCTGGGACTTCTCTGGCTTCCCTCTGCCCACACTCTCCCTGACTCAAGTGTCCCCAACACAAGTGGCTTCATTTTTCTCTCAACTCAGGGAACTTGCTCAACTTCTGTAAAAGTCCCCACTTAGTGCTAGAAGCTTGCTGATGGCATGGTTTTTTTTGTTTGTTTGTTTTTTTGAGACGGAGTTTCGCTCTTGTTACCCAGGCTGGAGTGCAATGGCGTGATCTTGGCTCACCGCAACCTCTGCCTCCTGGGTTCACTCAATTCTCCTGCCTCAGCCTCCTGAGTAGCTGGGATTACAGGCATGCGCCACCGTGCCCAGCTAATTTTTTGTATCTTTAATAGAGATGGGGTTTCACCATGTTGACCAGGATGGTCTCGATCTCTTGACCTCGTGATCCACCCGCCTCGGCCTCCCAAAGTGCTGGGACTACAGGCTTGAGCCACTGCACCCAGCCGATGGCATGTTTTAAAACTTTGATTCAAATAACCTTTCAATACTTGAATATTTTAAGTTTTATACATAGTTTCTAATTTTTTTCCTAACAGATTCAGATACCTAATAAGATCCTAGAATGGCACCATTTTGTCTTTCACTAAGTGCCTGGCTCTGCTCTCTCAGGAGTGGGTTCTGAGGTCTCTGGAATACAGGATATTCAGAAGGTCAGGAAGAAGCCCGGCCTAAGGATGAGGGGCAGGGGGATGACCTCCTTCCTCAAGCAGGCAGAGGCACAGCACCACCTGCCGCCCCCTCTGCCAGCACCTGTGTGGGAGCCCAGGCATCCTTTGTAACCCTGCATTACCTGCAGGCTGAAAGAAAACAGAAGCATGGAGGCCACCACTTATTTTCAACAAATTAACCTGTAAACAATTTCCTCACTTTTTCAGAAAAAGGAGGTTGGGGCAAGGAGAGGGGAGAAGGGAGATGAAACCCAGAGCCGAGTTTCCAGAAAATCCTCAGGAGAAAAGGATGCAGCTGCCCAGTGGAGGGAAGCAGGATCACACTCAGGAAAGTGTGTGGGGTCCTGGATGACACCAACACCCAGTGCAGTTCTGTCTGGTGACCTCTCCCAAGGTGGGGAAGGTGAATGTTCCCTGGATGTCCATGGGCAGATCCTGCTGAGCATGCAGCATGTTGGGGAGTCTGCCACTGGAGGCATTCTCCTCCACTCCAGGCAAGGCAAGGCAAGGCAAGGCAAGACAAAACAATTCCAGGCAAGGCAATCCTAAACAAGGCCAGGCCAGGCCAGGCAAGGCAAGGCAAGGCAATCCAATTCCAGGCAAAGAAATTGCAGGAAAGGCAATTTCAGGCAAGGCAAAGCAAGACAAGGCAGGGAAAGGAAATTCGAGGCAAGGCAATTGCAGGTAAGGCAAGGCAAGGTAATTCCAGGGAAAGTAACTCCAGGCAAGGCAAGGCTATTCCAGGCAAGGCAATTCCAGGCAATGCAAGGTAAGGCAAGGCAAAAAATTTCAGGCAAGGCAAGACCAATCCAGGCAAGGCAAGGCAATTCCAGGGAAGGCAATTCAAGGCAAGGCAAGGGAACGCAATTCCAGGCAAGGCAACTCCAGGCAAG
This sequence comes from Saguinus oedipus, assembly GCA_031835075.1. Lineage (NCBI taxonomy): Eukaryota > Metazoa > Chordata > Mammalia > Primates > Cebidae > Saguinus > Saguinus oedipus. The sequence goes on along the minus strand of CM063183.1, from coordinate 93,602,566 downwards.
GCAAGACAAGGCAATTCCAGGCAAGGGAAGGCAAGGAATTTCCAGGCAAGGGAAGGCAAGGAATTTCCAGGCAAGGCAAGCCAAGGTAAGGCAAGGCCTAGCAATTCCAGGCAAGGCAAGAAAAGGCAAGAAAATTCCAGTCAAGCAAGGCAAGACAACATAATTCCAGGCAAGGCAAGGCAAAGCAGGGCAATTCCAGTAGAGACTATTCCAGGCCAGGCAAGGCCAGGCAAGGCAAGGCAAGGCAAGGCAAGGCAAGGCAAAATTCCAGGTAAGGCGAGGCAAGGAAATTCCAGCAAAGGCAAATCCAGGCAATGCCAGGCAAGGCAATTTCAGGCAAGGCAACACAGGGTAAGGCAATTCCAGGCAAGGGAAAGCAAATCTATTCCAGGCAAGGCAATTCTAGGCAATGCAAGGCAAGGCAAGGCAAACAAATTCCAGTGAGGAAATTCCAGGCAAGGCAAGGAAAGGCAAGGAGAGGCAAGGCAATTCTAGGCAATGCAAGGCAAGGCAAGTCAAACAAATTCCAGCAAGGAACTTCCAGGCAAGGTCATTCCAGGCAAGGCAATTTCAGGCAAGGCAAGGCAATGCAATGCAATGCAATGCAATGCAGGCAAGACGGGGCAAGGCAATTCCAGACAAGCTAATTTCAGACAAGGAAAGGCAAGGCAATTTCAGGCAAGGCAAAACAAGGCAAAAAAGGGCCATTCCAAGCAAGGCAATTTCGGGGAAGGCAAGGCAAGGCAAGACAAGACAAGGCAAGGCAATTCCAGACAAAGTAATTCCAGGAAAGGCAAGGCAATTCACCTGGAATTGCCTTGCCTGGAATTGCCTTGCCTTGCCTTGACTGGAATTGGGTTGCCTGGAATTGCCTTGACCTGCCTTTTTCTGCCTTGCCTGGCCTGGAATGCCATTCTGGCAATTGCCTTGCCTGGAATTGCCTTGCCTGGAATTGCATTACCTTGCTTTGCCTTGCCTTGTTTTGCCTGGAATTGCCTGGCCTAGAATTGCATTGTCTTGCCTTACCTTGCCTTTCCTGGAATTGCCTTTCCTGGAATTACCTTGTCTGGAATTGCCTTGCCTTGTCTTGCCTGGTATTTTCTTGCTTGGAATTGTGTTGCATTGCATTGCCTTGCCTTGCCTGAAATTGCCTTGCCTGGAATGACCTTGCCTCTCCTTGCCTTTCCTTTCCTTGTCTGAAATTACCTTGTCTGGAATTGCCTTGCCTTTTCTTGCCTGGAATTTCCTTGCTTGGAATTGCATTGCATTGCATTGCCTTGCCTTGCCTGAAATTGCCTTGCCTGGAATGACCTTGCCTCTCCTTGCCTTTCCTTTCCTTGTCTGAAATTACCTTGTCTGGAATTGCCTTGCCTTTTAGTGCCTGGAATTTCCTTGCTTGGAATTGCATTGCATTGCATTGCCTTGCCTTGCCTTGCCTTGCCTTGCCTGAAATTGCCTTGCCTGGAATGACCTTGCTTCTCCTTGCCTTTCCTTGCCTTGCCTGGAATTTCCTTGCTGGAATTTGTTTGCCTTGCCTTGCCTTGCATTGCCTAGAATTGCCTTGCCTGGAATAGATTTGCCTTCCCTTGCCTGGAATTGCCTTACCCTGCATTGCCTTGCCTTTCTTGGAATTGCCTTGCCTGATATTGCCTTTCCCTGCCTTGTCTTATCTTGCCTAGCCTGGACTTGCCTTTCCTGCAATTGCCTTGCCTGGAATTGCTTTGACTTGCATTGCCATGCCTGGAATTGAAACACCTGGAATTGCCTTGCCTTGCCTTACCTGGAATTGCCTTGCTTGGAATTGCATTGCATTACCTTGCTTCTCCTTGCCTGGAATTGCCCTGCCTTGCCTGGAATTGCCCTGCCTTGCCTTCCCTGGAATAGCCTTGACTGAAATTGCCTTGTTTCAAGTTGCCGTGGCTTGCCTTTCCTCACCTGGAATTGCCTTGCCTAGAATTTCCTTGCCCTGCTTTGCATTTCTTTGCCTTGCCTTGCATTAGTGGGAATTGCCTTGCCTTGCCTTGCCTGGAATTGCCTGGCCTAGAATTGCATTGCCTTGCCTTACTTTGCTTTGCCTGGAATTGTTTCCTTTGCCTTTCCTGGAATTGCCTTGTCTGGAATTGCCTTGCCTTGCCTTGCCTTGCCTGAAAACACCTTGGCTGGAATTGCCCTTTTTTGCCTTGCCTCACCTTGCCTCAAATTGCCTTGCTTGGAATTTCCCTGCCTTGCCTTGCCTGGAATTACCCTGCATTGCCTTGCCTTTTCTTACCTCAAATTACCTTGCCTGGAATTGGCCTGCCTTGCCTTGTTTTACCTTGCCTGGAATTGCCTTACCTGGAATTGCCATGCCTTGCCTTGCCTGAAATTTTCTTGCCTTGCCAGGAATTTTCTTGCATTGCCTTTCTTTGCCTAGCCTGGACTTGCCTTGCCTTGGCTTGCCTTGCCTTGCCTGGAATTGCTGTGTCTAGATTTGCCTTGCCTGCCATGCCTGGATTTCCCTTGCTTGCAATTGCCTTGCCTAGCTTTGCCTGAAATTTACTTGCCTGGAATTATCTTGCATTGACTTGCCTTGCCAGAAAATTTTTTGCCTTGCCTTTCCTTGCATTCCCTTGCCTTGTCTTGTCTTGCCTTTCCTATAATTGCCTTGCCTTGCCTTGCCTGGAATTGTCTAGCCTAAAATTGCCTTTTCTTGTCTTGCTTGGAGTTGCCTTGCCTGGAATTGTGCTCCCTTGTCTTGCCTTGAATTGCCTTCCCTGGAATTGTCTTGCCTTGCCTGAAATTGAGTTGCCTGGATTGGATTTGCCTTGCCTTGCCTTGCCTGGAATTTTTGCCCTTTCCTTGCCTTGCATTGCCTGGAATTGCCTTGCATTGCCTGGAATTGCCCTGCATGGAATATCCTTGCCTTGACTTGCCCTTCATTGCCTTGCCTTGCCTGGAATTTCCTTGCCTGGAATTGCCTTGCCTTGCCTTGCCTTGCCTGGAGTTACCTTCCCTGGAATTACCTTGTCTTGCCTTACCTGCAATTGCCTTGCCTTGAATTTCCTTTCCCTGCCTTGTCTTGCCTTGCCTTGCCCGAAATTGCCTTTCCTGTAATTGCCTTGCCTGGGATTGCATTGTCTTGCCTTGCCTTGCCTGGCTTGCCTTCTCTTGCCTTGCCTTGCATTGCATTGCCTAGAATTGACTTGGCTGGAATTACCTTGCCTTGCATTGCCTTGCCTTGCCTTGAATTGCCTTCCCTGGAATTGCCTTGCCTTGCCTGAAACTGCCTTGCCTGGATTGGCCTTGCCTTGCCTTGCCTGGAATTTTTTTGCCTTTCTTTTCCTTGCATTGTCTGGAATTGCCTTGCCTGGAATAGCCTTGCCTTGCTTTGCCTGGAATTGCCTTGCCCTTCATTGCCTTGCCTTGCCTGGAATTGCCTTGCCTTGCCTTGCCTGGAGTTACCTTCCCTGGAATTACCTTGCCTTGCCTTACCTGCAATTGCCTTGCCTCGAATTTCCTTTCCCTGCCTTGTCTTGCCTTGCCTGGAATTGCCTTGTCTTGCCTTGCCATGACTGAAATTGCTTCATTTCCAATTTCCTTGCCTTGACTTTCCTCACCTGGAATTGCCTTGCCTTGTGTTGCCTTGCCTGGATTGTCCTTGCCTTCCCTGGAATTGCCTTGCCTTGCCTGAAATTGGCTTGCCTGGTTTGTCCTTGCCTCCACTTGCCTTGCCTTGACTTGCTTTGCCTTTAATTCTCTTTCCTGGAATTTTTTGCCTTTTGTTACCTTGCATTGCCTGGAATTGCCTTGCCTGGAATAGCCTTGCCTTGCCTTGCCTGGAATTGCCTTGCCTGGAATAGCCTTGCCTTGCCTTGCCTGAAATTTCCTGGCCTAGAATTGCATTGCCTTGCCTTACCTTGCCTTGCCTGGAATTGTCTTGCCTGGAATTGCCTATTTTTGCCTTTCCTCAAATTAACTTGTCTGAAATTGCCTTGCCTTGTCTTGTCTTGCCTTGCCTGGAATTGCCTTGGCTAAAATTGCGCTTTTTTGCCTTGCGTTGCCTTGCTTGAAATTCCCTCTCCTTTTCTTATCTAAAATTACCTTGTCTGGAATTGCCTTGCCTTTTCTTGCCTGGAATTTCCTTGCTGGGAATTGCATTGCATTGCATTGCCTTGCCTTGCCTGAATTTAGTCAGGCATTGTGGCACACACCTGTAGTCCTAGTTATTGTGGAGGCTGACAAAGGAGGATGGCTTGAGCCTAGCAGTTAGAGGCTGCAGTGATCCATGATGGAGCCACTGTGCTCCAGCCTGGGTGACAGAGCAAGGCTCTGTGCATCTCTAAAATAACCCCCCCAAGTCATGCCTTGTCTGCATCCACACCATAACCACCCGTCTCACTGTAAAGGCTTCATGGCAGCAGCAGAGGACTCAGCATCTGAGCTGGACTTGGGGGCTAAAGATCACCAGTTGTGAGCAGCCTCTGAGCCTCTCTCCTCTTTCCCACTCTTTCTGGCAGGTCAAGGTGCTGCTGTACTTCCTGCAGCTGGAGGCCATCCCTGCCCCAGACAGTAAGAGACAGAGCATCCTGTTCTCAACCAAAGTCTTAAGGCCCCTGTCCATCTCCAGAAGGCAGATAGACATCCCTAAAACCTCTGGATAATTGGACCATTGTAGAGTGAGAACAAAACTTTCCTGAGGTGTCCTTGGGCCAGCCCCAAGCATCAGGCCATCTGCCAAGGGACAGTGAGACAAAGCAGAAGGACAGGTGGCCTGGGGACATACTGGGCAGGTCTGGAAGCCCCAGACCTGCCCTAAACTGTGGTTTTTCACACGGTCACCCGAGGGCACCCCAAGCCAGTGTATCTCAGAGTCTGGGCCAGGTCCTGGGGGACACAGTGAAGGGAGTGGTTTTAGGAACGTACATGTCTCCTGGATCACTTCTCAAGTTGTGCCCTCTCTGGGGAGACAGGAATGTGATGGGATCCCCTCACTGTTGTATCTTGAATAAATGCTGCTGCTTCATCCTCTGGGGTCATGGCCCTGTCCCTGTGTGGGAGGGGCCTCTTCCATTCCCTGACTAGGAAACCACACTCCATTTAGAGAAGAACTGAGAGGCTAAGTCAGCACTGGGTAACGTTTTGACTCCATTTGTGGCTTTTATTTTATTCTTTCCAGAAGGACTTTTGTGCAGAAATGGATCTTTTCTTGTTGTGTTTGTCCTAATTGGAAGGCAGCTCCAGGAGGCCTGTGAAATGTTGTGGGACTGGACTTCAGAAGAGGGAGTCCCAGGCTGTGTATTTTAGGATTCCTCCTCCAGGGAGAGCAACCTCATCCCCAATCCTGACCACCCTCCTGGCTCACACTCTCCTGTTTGGCTTCCACAGGCCAGGACTTCTCTGGCTTCCCTCTGCCCACACTCTCCCTGCCTCATGTCCCCAGCACAGGTGGCTTCATTTTTCTCTCAACTCAGGGAACTTGCTCAACTTCTGTAAAAGTCCCCACTTAGTGCTAGAAGCTTGCTGATGGCATGTTTTAGAACTTTGATTCAAATAACCTTTTGATACTTGAATATTTTAAGATTTATACATAGTTTCTAATTTTTTTCCTAACAGATTCAGATACCTAATAAGATCCTAGAATGGCACCATTTTGTCTTTCACGAAGTGCCTGGCTCTGCTCTCTCAGCAGTGGGTTCTGAGGTCTCTGGACTACAGGATATTCAGAAGGTCAGGAAGAAGCCCAGCCTAAGGACGAGGGGCAGGGGGACGGCCTCCTTCCTCAAGCAGGCAGAGGCACAGCACCACCTGCCACCCCCTCTGCCAGCACCTTTGTGTGGGAGCCCAGGCATCCTTTGTAACCCTGCATTACCTGCAGGCTGAAAGAAAACAGAAGCGTGGAGGCCACCACTTATTTTCAACAAATTAACCTGTAAACAATTTCCTCACTTTTTTAAAAAGAGGAGGTTGGGGCAAGGAGAGGGGAGAAGGGAGATGAAACCTAGAGCTGAGTTTCCAGAAGATCCTCAGGAGAAAAGGATGCAGCTGCCCAGTGGAGGGAAGCAGGATCACACTCAGGAAAGTGTGTGGGGTCCTGGATGACATCAACACCCAGTGCAGTTCTGTCTGGTGACCTCTCCCAAGGTGGGGAAGGTGAATGTTCCCTGGATGTCCATGGGCAGATCCTGCTGAGCATGCAGCATGTTGGGGAGTCTGACACTGGAGCCATTCTCCTCCACTCCAGGCAATTCCAGGCAAGGCAAGACAAGGCAAGACAAAACAATTTCAGGCAAGGCAATCCCAGACAAGGCAAGGCAAGGCAGGGCAAGAAAAGGCAATGCCAGGCAAGGCAAGGCAAGGAAATTGCAGGAAAGGCAATTTCAGGCAAGGCAAGGCAAGACAAGGCAGGGAAAGGAAATTTGAGGCAAGGCAATTGCAGGTAAGGCAAGGCAAGGTAATTCCAGGGAAGGTAACTCCAGGCAAGGCAAGGCAAGGAAATTCCAGGCAAGGCAAGGCAATGAAGGGAAAGGCAATTCCAGGGAAAGCAAGGCAAGGCTATTCCAGGCAAGGTGATTCCAGGCAATGCAAGGTAAGGCAAGGCAAGAAATTCCAGGCAAGACAAGGCAAGGCAAGGCAAGGCAAGGCAAGGTGAGGCAAGGCAATTTCAGGCAAGGCAAGGCAATTCCAGGGAAGGCAATTCAAGGCAAGGCAAGGGAACCCAATTCCAGGGAAGGCAAGACAAGGCAATTTCAGGCAAGGGAAGGCAAAGCAAGGCAATTTGAGGCAAGGCAAGGAAAGGCAACTCAAGGCAATTCCATGCAAGGCAAGGCAGGGCAAGGCAATTCCAGGCAAGGCAAGCCAAGGCAAGGCAAGGCCTAGCAATTCCAGGCAAGGCAAGAAAAGGCAAGGCAATTCCAGGCAAGAAAATTCCAGTCAAGCAAGGCAAGATGAGATAATTCCAGACAAGGCAAGGTAGGGCAATTCCAGTAAAGATGATTCCAGGCAAGGCAAGGCAATTCCAGGCAAGTGAAGTCAAGTGAAGTGAAGACAAGTCAAGTCAAGTCAAGTGAAGTCGAATCAAGTCAAATCAACTGAAGTCAAGTCAAGTGAAGTCAAGTCAAGTGAAGTCAAGTCAAGTCAAGTGAAGTCTAGTCAAGTCAAGTCAAGTCAAGTCAAGTCAAGTCAAGGAAGTCAAGTCAAGTGAAATCAAGTCAAAGCAAGTGAAGTCAAGTCAAGTGAAGTCTAGTCAAGTCAAGTCAAGTCAAGTCAAGTGAAGTCAAGTCAAGGAAGTCAAGTCAAGTGAAGTCAAGTCAAGTGAAGTCAAGTCAAGTGAAGTCAAGTCAAGTCAAGTCTAGTCAAGTCAAGTCAAGTCAAGGGAAGTCAAGTCAAGGAAGTCAAGTGAAGTGAAGTGAAGTCAAGTGAAGTCTAGTCAAGTCAAGTCAAGTCAAGTGAAGTCAAGTCAAGTGAAATCAAGTCAAGGCAAGTGAAGTCACATCAAGTGAAGTCTAGTCAAGTCAAGTGAAGTCAAGTCAAGTGAAGTCAAGTCAAGGAAGTCAAGTCAAGTCAAGTGAAGTCAAGTGAAGTCAAGTGAAGTGAAGTCAAGTCAAGTCAAGTCAAGTCTAGTCAAGTCAAGTCAAGTCAAGTCAAGTCTAGTCAAGTCAAGTCAAGTCAAGTCAAGTCAAGTGAAGTCAAGTCAAGTCAAGTGAAGTCAAGTCAAGGGAAGTCAAGTCAAGTCAAGCGAAGTCAAGTCAAGTCAAGTGAAGTCAAGTGAAGTGAAGTGAAGTCAAGTCAAGTCAAGTCAAGTTAAGTGAAGTCAAGTCCAGTCCAGTGAAGTCAAGTCAAGTCAAGTCCAGTCCAGTCCAGTTTAGGCTAGGAAATTCCAGGCAATGAAATTCCAGGCAATGCAAGGCAAGGCAAGGCAAGGCAAAGAAATTCCAGGCAAGGTGAGGCAAGGGAAGGCAAGCAATGCAATTCCAGGAAAGGCAATTCCAGGCAAGGCAAGGCAAGGAAAGGCAAGACAAGGCAGGGAAAGGGAATTCCAGGCAAGGCAATTCCAGGTAAAGTGAGGCAAGGCAATTCCAGCAAAGGCAAACCCAGGCAAGGCCAGGCAAGGCCATTTCAGGCAAGACAACACAGGGTAAGGCAATTCCAGGCAAGGGAAGGCCAATCTATTCCAGGCAAGGCAATTCTAGGCAATGCAAGGCAAGGCAAGGCAAACAGATTCCAGCAAGGAAATTTCAGGCAAGGCAAGAAAGGCAAAAAGAGGCAAGGTCATTCCAGGCAAGGCAATTTCAGGCAAGGCAAGGCAAGGCAAGGCAATGCAATGCAATGCAATGCAATTCCAAGCAAGGAAATTCCAGGCAAGACAGGGCAAGGCAATTCCAGACAAGGTAATTTCAGACAAGGAAAGGCAAGGCAATTCCAGGCAAGGCAAAACAAGGCAAAAAGGGGCCATTCCAGGCAAGGCGATTTCAGACAAGGAAAGGCAAGGCAATTCTAGGCAAGGCAAGGCAAGACAAGGCAAGGCAATTCCAGACAGGGTAATTCCAGGAAAGGCAAGGCAATTCACCTGGAATTGCCTTGCCTAGAATTGCCTTGCCTTGCCTTGACTGGAATTGGGTTGCCTGGAATTGCCTTGACCTGCCATTTTCTGCCTTGCCTGGCCTGGAATGCCATTCTGGCAATTGTCTTGCCTGTAATTGCCTTGCCTTCCATTGCCTGTAATTGCCTTGCCTGGAATCACATTACCTTGCTTTGCCTTGCCTTGTTTTGCCTGGAATTGCCTGGCCTAGAATTGCATTGTCTTGCCTTACCTTGCCTTGCCTGGAATTGCCTTGCCTGGAATTGCCTTTCCTGGAATTACCTTGTCTGAAATTACCTTGTCTGGAATTGCCTTGCCTTGTCTTGCCTGGTATTCTCTTGCTTGGAATTGCGTTGCATTGCCTTGCCTTGCCTTGCCTGAAATTGCCTTGCCTGGAATGACCTTGCCACTCCTTGCTTTTCCTTGCATTGCCTGGAATTTCCTTGCTGGAATTTGTTTGCCTTCCCTTGCCTTGCATTGCCTAGAATTGCCTTGCCTGGAATAGATTTGCCTTCCCTTGCCTGGAATTGCCTTGCCTGATATTGCCTTTCCCTGCCTTGTCTTGTCTTGCCTAGCCTGGACTTGCCTTTCCTGCAATTGCCCAGCCTGGAATTGCATTGCCTTGCCTTGCCTTGTTTTGCCTTGCCTGGAATTGCTTTGACTTGCATTGCCATGCCTGGAATTGAGATGCCTGGAATTGCCTTGCCTTGCCTTACCTGGAGTTGCCTTGCCTGGAATTGCATTGCATTACCTTGCTTCTCCTTGCCTGGAATTGCCCTGCCTTGCCTTTCCTGGAATAGCCTTGCCTGGAATTGCCTTGTCTTGCCTTGCCTTGACTGGAATTACCTTGTTTCAAGTTGCCTTGGCTTGCCTTTCCTCACCTGAAATTGCCTTGCCTAGAATTTCCTTGCCTTGCATTGCATTTCTTTGCCTTGCCTGGAATTGTCTTGCCTTGCATTAGCGGGAATTGCCTCACCTGGAATTGCCTTGCCTTGCCTGGAATTTCCTGGCCTAGAATTGCATTGCCTTGCCTTACTTTGCCTTGCCTGGAATTGTTTTTCCTTGCCTTTCCTGGAATTGCCTTGTCTGGAATTGCCTTGCCTTGTATTGCCTTACCTGGAATTGCCTTGCCTTGCCTATAAACGCCTTGGCTGGAATTGCCCCCCTTTTTTTCCCTTGCCTCACTTTGCCTCAAATTGCCTTGCTTGGAATTTCCCTGCCTTGCCTTGCCTCAAATTGCCTTGCCTGGAATTACCCTGTGTTGCCTTGCCTTTTCTTACCTTGAATTACCTTGCCTGGAATTGGCCTGTTTTGCCTTGTTTTGCCTGGCCCAGAATTGCCTTACCTGGAATTGCCATGCCTTGCCTTGCCTGAAATTGCCTTGCCTGAAATTTTCTTGCCTTGCTGGGAATTTTCTTGCATTGCCTTGCTTTGCCTAGCCTGGAATTGCCTTGCCTTGGCTTGCCTGGAATTGCCATGTCTAGAATTGCCTTGCCTTGCCTTGCCTGCCATGCCTGGATTTCCCTTGCTTGCAATTGCCTTGCCTAGCTTTGCCTGAATTTTACTTGCCTGGAATTGTCTTGCATTGACTTGCCTTGCCAGAAATTTTCTTGCCTTGCCTTTCCTTGCATTCCCTTGCCTTGCCCTGTCTTGCCTTAAATTTTCTTGCCTTGCCTTTCCTTGCCTTCCCTTGCCTTGCTCTGTCTTGCCTTTCCTGTAGTTGCCTTGCCTTGCCTGGAATTGACTAGCCTAAAATTGCCTTTTCTTATCTTGCTTGGAGTTGCCTTGCCTGGAATTGCACTCCCTTGCCTTGCCTTGAATTGTCTTCCCTGGAATTGTCTTGCCTTGCCTGAAATTGAGTTGCCTGGATTGGACTTGCCTTGCCTTGCCTTGCCTCACCTGGATTTTTTTTGCCTTGCCTTGCCTTGCATTGCCTGGAATTGCCTTGCCTGGAATATCCTTGCCTTGCCTTGCCATTCACTGCCTTGCCTTGCCTGGAATTGCCTTGCCTTGCCTTGCCTTGCCTTGCCTTGCCTGGAGTTACCTTTCGTGGAATTACCTTGCCTTGCCTTACCTGCAATTGCATTGCCTTGAATTTCCTTTCCCTGCCTTGTCTTGCCTTGCCTCACCTGAAATTGCCTTTCCTGTAATTTCCTTGCCTGGGATTGCATTGCCTTGCCTTGCCTTGCCTGGCATTGCCTTCTCTTGTCTTGCCTTGCATTGCCTAGAATTGCCTTGCCTGGAATTGACTTGGCTGGAATTGCCTTGCCTTGCATTGCCTTGCCTTGCCTTGAAATGCCTTCCCTGGAATTGCCTTACCTTGCCTGAAATTGCCTTGCCTGGATTGGCCTTGCCTTGCCTTGCCTTTAATTTCCTTGCCTGGAATTTTTTTGCCTTTTTTTGTTTTGCATTGCCTGGAATTGCCTTGCCTGGAATAGCCTTGCCTTGCCTTGCCTGGAATTGCCTTGCCTTGCCTGAAATTGCCTTGGCTGAAATTGTGCTCTTTTGCCTTGCCTTGCCTTGCCTTGCCTTGCCTTGCTTGAAATTGCCTTTCCTTTCCTTGTCTGAAATTACCTTATCTGGAATTGCCTTGCCTTTTCTTGCCTGGAATTTCCTTGCTTGGAATTGCATTGCATTGCATTGCCTTGCCTTGCCTGGAATGACCTTGCATCTCCTTGCCTTTCCTTGCCTTGCCTGGAATTTCCTTGCTGGAATTTTTTGCATTGCCTTGCCTTGCATTGCCTGGTATTGCCTTGCCTAGAATAGCCTTGACTTCCCTTGCCTGGAATTGCCTTACCCTGCATTGCCTTGCCTTGCCTAATATTGCCTTGCCTTGCCTAATATTGCCTTTCCTTGCCTTTCCTTGCCTTGCCTGGATTTGCCTTCCCTGGAATTGACTTGCCTTGCCTTACCTGGAATTGCCTTGCCTGGAGTTGCCTTTCCCTGCCTTGTCTTGCCTTGCCTAGCCTGGAATTGCCTTCCCTGCAATTGTCTAGCCTGGAATTGCATTGCTTTGCCTTGCCTTCTGTTACCTTGCCTGGAATGGCTTTGACTTGCATTGCCTTGCCTAGAATTGCCTGGAATTGACATGCCTAGAATTGCCTTGCCTTGTCTTACCTGAAATTGCCTTGCCTGGAATTGCACTTCATTACCTTGCTTCTTTTTGCCTGGAATTGCCCTGACTTGCCTTCCCTGGAATAGCCTTGCCTGGAATTGCCTTGTCTTGCCTTGCCTTGACTGGTATTGCCTTGTTTCAGATTTCCTTGCCTTGCCTTTCCTCACCTGAAATTACCTTGCCTAGAATTTCCTTGCCTTGCACTGCCTTGCCTTGCCTTGACCGGAATTGCCTTGCTGGAATTGCCTTGCCTTGTTTTAGCTAGAATTGTCTTGCCTGGAATTGCCTTTCCCTGCCTTGTCTTGCCTTGCCTGGCCTGGAATTGCCTTTCGGGCAATTGCCTTGCCTTGCCGTGCCTTGCCTGGAATTGCCTTGCCTTGCCTGGAATTGACTGGCCTAGAATTGCATTGCCTTGCCTTACTTTGCCTTGCCTGGAATTGTTTTTCCTTTCCTTTCCTGGAATTGCCTTGTCTGGAATTGCCTTGCCTTGTCTTGCTTTGCCTTGCCTGGAATTGCCTTGCCTTGCCTGAAAATGCCTTGGCTGGAATTCCCCTTTTTTGCCTTGTCTCGCCTTGCCTTGAATTGTCTTGCTTAGAATTTCCCTGCCTTGCCTTGTCTCACATTGCCTTGCCTGGAATTACCCTGCTTTGCCTTGCCTTTTCCTACCTTGAATTATGTTGCCTGAAATTGGCCTGCCTTGCCTTGTTTTGCCTTGCCTGGAATTGCCATGCCTGGAGTTGCCATGCCTTGCCTTGCCTGAAATTGCCTTGCCTAAAATTTTCTTGCCTTGCCTGGAATTGTCTTGCATTGCCTTGCCTTGCCTAGCCTGAAATTGCCCTGTCTGGAATTGTCTTGCCTTGGCTTGCCTTGCCTTGCCTGGAATTGCTGTGCCTAGAATTGCCTTGCCTTGCCTTGCCTGCTGTGCCTGGATTTCCCTTGCTTGCAATTGCCTTGCCTAGCTTTGCGTGAAATTTACTTGACTGGAATTGCCTTGCATTGACTTGCCTTGCCAGAAATTTTCTTGCCTTGCCTTTTCTTGCCTTCTCTTGCCTTGTCTTATCTTGCCTTACCTGTAATTGCCTTGCTTTGCCTTGCCTTCCCTTGCTTGGAATTGCCTTTCCCAGAATTGCCTTGCCTTGCCTTTCCTTGGATTGCGTTGCCTGGAATTGCTGTGCCTGGAATTGCCTTGCCTTGCCTTGCCTGGAATGGTCTTTACTGGAATTGCCCTGCCTTGCCCTGCCTGGAATTGCCTTGCCTGGAATTACCTTGTCTTGTCTTGCTTGACTGGAATTTTCTTGCCTTGAATTGCCTTGCCTTGCCATGCCTTGTCTTGCCTTTCCTGGAATTGCCTTGACTTGCCTTGCCTTGGCTTGCTTTGCCTGGAATTTTTTTGCCTTTCCTTGCATGGAATTGTCTTGAGTTGCCTTTCCTTGCCTTGTCTGGAATTTCTTTGCCTGGAATTTTTTTTGCCTTGCCTTGCCTTGCATTACATGGAATTGTCTTGCCTGGAATAGCCTTGCCTTGCCTTGCCTGGAATTGCCTTGCCTTGCCTGGAACTGCCTTGCCTTGCCTTGCCTTGCCTGGAGTTACCTTTCCTAGAATTGCCTTGCCTTGCACTCCTCTCTGCTTTTGGACCTGGTGAGGCAGGGAGCAGAAAATACAAAAATTAGCAGGATGAGGTGGCACTTGCCTGTATACCCAGGTACTGTTGACACCGAGGCAGGAGAATTGCTTGAAACCAGGAGGCAGAGGTGCAGTGAGCCAAGTTTGGGCCACTGCACTCTAGCCAGAATGACTGCTCAACACTCCAGCTCAAATAAATAAGAAATAAATAAATGTAAGCCTGTAATTCTATCACTTTGGGAGGCTCTGGTAGGTAGTTCACCTGAAGTCAGGAGTTCAAGATCAGCCTGGCCAATATGGGGAAACCCCATCTCTACCAACTATATAAATACTAGCTGGGTATTGTGGCATGTGCCTGTAGTCTCAGCTGCTCAGGAAGCTGAGACAGGAGAATTACTTGAACCCAGGAGGCAGAGGTTGCAGTAAGCCAAGATCACACCACTGCACTTCAGCCTGGGCGACAGAACCAGACTCCATCTCAAAATAAATTAATAAATAAAATTAAAAATTAAGAAAAATGTAGTAAGATTGCAGTCGTGCAGCAGAAGCATGCTAGTCCTATCCAGGTAGTGAAGGCAGACTTCATACACAAATCTCACAAGAACTTTTATACCCACCCCTGAAAGAAAGCCCTGATTGCCTTCCAAAGAAGCAGTACATGGACAAATGCATGGGCTGTCCCAAACAGCACTGGAAAGATTAATAGAAAACAGGGAGTGACATGTTCAGCCCTTGAGGCCAAAATGCCCTTTTTCAGAGCAGCTGCCAAAAGACAGTGAGCAGGATCGGGTTGGAGGTCACCTGTGGGTGAATGGGAGAATGGTCAGATCTGGGCAGGGGTGTAGGAGCCTGGGCATCCTCACTGGAACAGAACAGAGCTGCTCCATGATGCTCAGCTGACAGGCAGAGCCTTGCAAATCCAAGTTCTCATGGTACAAAGAGGCCAGCCAAGGCAAGGACAAAGACAGGCACGCACAGGAATGGTTTCCTGGAGGCCAGGCCCAGTTACATCTCTCAAATGGGACCAGATTGATAGGAAGAGCAGCTGCTTTGGGCAACTGAGGTCGCTTCTGGGTGAGCTCCAAAACTAGATGGTGCCAGGGTCCCTGAACCAGGCAGCTGGACTGGACATCTCATGGTCCTGTATTCCAGGAAACAGCATCTCAGCACTTGTCTGGCCAGTTCTCCAAAAGAACCATCCACATGCCATCTTTCCATTTCCCCCCATTCACAGACTGGGCAGGGCCTGACCAGAAACTCTCCCTTAGGGGTTTCGGTCACTGAAAATCGGAGCCTGGCAGTGAGGAAGTGATGTTAAACATGTGACTCTGGGCCAGGTGCTGCCTCATGCTGTAAACTCAGTGCTTTTGAGAAGCTGAGCTGGGAGGATTACTTGACATCAGCAGTTCAAGACCAACCTGAGGAACATAGATGTCTACCAAAAAATAAAAATAAAAATAAAAATTACCCAGCTTTGGTGACATACACCTGGAGTCCCAGCTACTCAGGAAGCTGAGGTGGCTGGAGCTCAGGAGTTCAAAGCTGTGGCTCTGATGTTGCCACTGCACTCCAACATGAAAGACAGAGTGAGGCCATGTCCTGAAAAAGGAACAAACATGCTAGGCATAAAAGAAACATACCTGAAAATGGCTGGGCCTGTGGCTCATGCCTGTAATCCCACAATTTTGAGAGGCTGAGGTGAGTGGATCACCTGACATCAGGAATTCAAGAGCAGCCTGGCCAACATGGTGAAACCCCATCTCTACTAAAAGTAAAAAAATTAGCTGGGCATGGTGGCAGGCACCTGTCATCCCAGCTACTCAGGACTCTGAGGCAGGAGAATGGCTGGAACCTGGGAGACGGATGTTGCAGTGAGCTGAGATCTTGCCATTGCACTGCAGCCTGGGTGAAAGAGCAAGACTTCATCTAAAAAAAAAAAAAACAACAACATACCTGAAAATCATGAAAGCTGTTTATGACAAAGCCATGCCTAACCTACTACATAATGAGGAAACATTGAAAGTATTTCCTCTGTAGACAGGAACAACACAAGGATGCCCATTCTCACCACTGCTATTCAACATCACACAATCAGGCAAGAAGAAAAAATAAAAGGCATCCACATTGGAAAAGAGGACATCAAATTATCCTTATCTGATGAAGATATCATCTTGGATTTAGAAACATGTACAGGTCCACCAGAAAACCCCTAGAGTTGATCAATAAATAAATAGTTATTGCAGGATACAGAATCAATGTACCAAAATCAGCAGCGTTTCCATACACCAATAATGGTCTAGTTGGGAAGGAAATTAAGAAGGCAATCCCATTTACAGTAGCAACAAAATGAAAAAAGATATGCCACAGAATAAATTTGACAAGGAGTTTGAAGATTTCTACAAGAAAAACTACAAAACACTGATGAAAAATTTTAATAAGACAGAAAGAAATGGACAATCATCCCATGCTAATGGATGGAAGAAACTCATAGCATTAAAATGACTGAACTGCCCAAAGCAGCCTAGAGATTCAATACAACCCCTGCCAAAATACCAGTGTCATCACTCACGGAATTGGAAAATCATACAGTTCATATGGAACCAAAAAAGAGCTCAAAGAGTCAAACCCTTCCTCAGCAAATAGAAAAAAACTAGAGGCATCCCATTTCACTACAAATTAGAAGGACAAAATTTTTGACAAGTGCGTGGTAACTAAGACAGCATGGTGCTAGCAGGAAAAGAGACACATAGACCAATGGGACACATGACGGAGCCCAGAAAGACAGCCACATATTCACAGCCGATTGATCTTCGACACAGCTGATAGAAACACACACTGGGAAAAGGACACCCTCTTCAGTGAATGGTACTGAGAGGGCTGGATAGCCACATGCAAAAGGATGAAACTGGAAACTTTTTATCTCACCGTATACAAACATGACCTCCAGATAGATCCGAGACTTGAACGCAAGATACAAAACTAGAAAAATATTAGAAGGAAACCTCAAGAAAACTCTTCTGGACCTTGTTTAGCGGAGCCGCCTAACTTTGGCAGGTGTACAGGCTGAGGAGGCAGTATGTGCATCACGGGGAGAGGAAGAAGATGGGTTAGAAAGGGCCCCAGCCAGGCTCCAGGTGGAAGTGGTGGGTAAGGAAACCCCTGTGGCTGAGTGTGCTGTTGTGCCCTGGGCTGGCTGTCTTGGAGCAGAAGATGAGGCCTGGGCTGCAGCTGAAGCAGCTGGACAGGAATATCGACGAACCCGCCTCAAGGTGCGGGTTCCCTGCTGCTGTCCATGAAGGACCACAGGTTTGGGCTGAGTGATGGCTGCAGCCATAATGGCAAGTTTTCGTAGTGAGGTGCGACCACTGACCCTTGGTCTGGCCAGGGAGGTGATGAGAGAGGCAGAAGATGGGTTAGAAAGGGTCCCAGCCAGGGCTGCAGCCCAGTTCAACTTTTTTTTGGTGGGGGGGCTCAAGGCTAAAGCAGCTGGATCTGAATATGGACGAGCCCGCTTCAAGCCATGGGTTCCCTGCTGCTGTCCATGAAGGACCACAGATTTGGGCTGGGTGGTGGCTGCAGCGGTCACGGGAAGTTTCAGTACTGAAGTGGGACCACTGATCGTCAGTCTGGCCAGGGCAGTGATGAGAGAGGCAGAAGATGGGTTAGAAAGGGTCCCAGCCAGGCTCGAGGTAGAAGTGGTGGGTAAGGAAACCCCTGCAGCTGAGTGGGCTGTGGTGCCCTGGGCTGGCTGTGTTGGAGCAGAAGATGAGGCCTGGGCTGCAGCTGAAGCAGCTGGATGGGAAGATGGATGAGGCTGCTTCAAGACGTGGGTTCCCTGCTGCTGTCCATGAAGGACCACAGGTTTGGGCTGGGTGGTGGCTGCAGCGGTCACGGGAAGTTTCAGTACTGAAGTGGGACCACTGATCGTCAGTCTGGCCAGGGCGGTGATGAGAGAGGCAGAAGATGGGTTAGAAAGAGTCCCAGCCAGGCTTGAGGTGGAAGTGGTGGGTAAGAAAACCCCTGGAGCTGAGTGTGCTGCAGTGCCCTGCGCTGGCCGTGTTGGAGCAGAAGATGAGGCCTGGGCTGCAGCTGAAGCAGCTGGACGGGAATATGGATGAACCCGCTTCAAGGTGCAGGTTCCCCGCTGCTGTCCATGAAGGACCACAGGTTTGGGCTGGGGGATGGCTGTAGCAATAGCGTCAAGTTTCTGTAGTAAGGAGAAATCACTGACCCTCTGTCTAGCCAGGGTGGTGGTGTGAGGGGCAGAAGATGGGTTAGAAAGGGTCCCAGCCAGGCTCGAGATGGAAGTGGTGGGTAAGGAAGCCCCTGTGGCTGAGTGTCCTGTGGTGCCCTTGTCTGGCCATGTTGAAGCAGATGATGAGGCCTGGACTGAGTCCTGGGAATGTGCAGAGGTGGCAGGAAGGGTGTCTGAGGAGGAAAACAGGGGGCCTGCTGACCTGCGCTTCCTCCCAGACACAGGAGGTCTAGAGGGGGACCCTGCAGCAGATGCTTGGAGGGCTACGGGGTCCAGGCCATCTTGGGACTTGCGTCTCTCCTGCTGTGCATCTGTACTGGATGCTTTAGGGACAGCAGGCAGAGAAGACGTCCCTGTTGCCGGTGAGGACAAAGCATGGGACAGCAGTGAGGCTCTGCACTCCCAGAGGGACTTTTCCTCACCCCGCAGGAAACTATTAAGCCACATGATTTCGGCCTTTTTCTCCAGGTCCACGTCTTCAGCGGTGACCCGGAACCCAAGCTGTAAGGGAGATGGCAGCCTCAGAGGCTCCCCTCGCCTGCGTGGCAGCAGAGGGAACTTTCGTCTATGAGGCCTAGAGGCCTGAGATGTCGGGGAGCCACTCCTGGGGGCCGGTTTCTCCCCAGGTGCTGAATCTGCTGCCTTTTCACATTGGGCCTGACCCTGAGAGACAGCCTGAGGGCTGACCTCACTCACTGTCTTTGAAGAAGTGAGGGGCAGCCGGCAGTGGGATGAGGCTGGCCCCTTCCTCCTCTTTAGCCACGGGAAGCCTCCCGTGGAGCTGTAGGAGCTGGCGATGGCATTGCGGTTGGAGATCCCGGAGGGCTGGGCTGTCTGGTCAGATGGGATTTCTGACCTCTGGGTATGGAGGTCTCTCTGCAGGGGCCCGGGCCTGGCTACAGAGGGAGAGAGGCCTCCACTGTCCCGCAGGGGTCTAAATGCAGACCCTGCATCCCTGGTGCCCTCAGGGCCCCCTTTCTGATCATGGGGCTTCTCTTGGACTCTGGGGTCCTTGTCCTCCTCAGGCATCCCTCCCCCACTCTCCATGAGGGCCCTCTACACGATCTCTGGATGGGAGCGTGGGGTAGAGCTGGGTGTTCTGGGCCACAAAAAGGCGATTACCTCCTCCAGGGCCTCTCTGACAGTCCTTAGGGCACTGGCTTGCGGCGGTACCTGTGCCTCAAATTAAAGGCGGGATCGCCGGACGGAACACAGGGCTTGTAGGATACAGAAATCCTTGGAGTTGTTTTGACACCAGGCTGAACAAGTGTCTGGGTACCTGTAGGAAGGCTTGCCACTCCGTTTAGGGGCAGGAGCAACAGAGAGATCCCACAAGAAAAGTCAAGTGAGGGATGCGGGCAGCAGGCTCAAGGCAACTGAGTCCTACTGCCCTGTCCTCGGCCCCGGGAAGGGACCGGGACAGGGATAAAGGGCACAGAGTGCCCAGGTAACCGCTCCTGGGAGCAGTGGGGTATTTTCGGATCCTTGAACTGTCGAGAGCTGAGCTCTGATTGTCCTCTTGTCCGCTGCCAACTGGCGAGGAAAGCACTCTCCTGTTGCCAGGAAACGCATCATACAAACCTGAGCGAGTGGGGCGCGTGCAAAGACGAGCGCGAGTACCAGCGACCTTAAGGGATTCCCGCGACAAGGTAGGCGCGCCACGCACCCGCTGACCAGGCGGAGTCGGTCGCGGGGTCGGGGGGGGGGTCAAATATGCACGCGAGGCACCTGCGAGCAATGCTGGCGGGGAGGGCACGGGGTAGAAGGGGCGCCTGATAGGTACTGGAAGGAGAGGCGCGCGCACAAAGGACGCCAGACGTTAACGGTTTGGCCCGCAAGGTTCGCGCACAAGGCACCTGACGGCAATGGAAGGGGCGGCGCGCGCAAAGGGTACTGTAGGGAGAGGCGCGTGCACTCAGGACCTGGGACCTTAACGGATTGGCGCGGCAAGGTACGGGCACAAGGCAGCTACTGGCAACTGTGGGATTGGGGGCGGGGTAGGAAGCGGCGGGCGCACTAGGTACTGGAGGGAGAGGCGAGCATAAAGGGCTCGGAATCTTAACGGATTGGCGTGAAAGGGCACGCGCACAAGGCCATGATTATCAGTCAACGATTATGAATATCTCTAAGCTTTTGCTCATGCTATCCTCTGCCTTCCTGGAAAACCCTCCCCACCTCAAGGGTTACTTCCTCCAAGAAGCATTCCTGGTGGTCTTCCGGCTGCCGGCCTCCTAGGCACCGCTGCCTCCACTGCCGGGGCCTACGACCTCTTCAGCACTACGGACAGCGCTCACACGCACATTCACAGCCGGCATCGTTTCAGGACCATGGACAGCTTCTGGCGCAACCCCAGCGGCAGGGCTCACATACCCCAGGCGCTCCATCAGCACCTGGGCACACTTGGGGCCAAGGCCAACAATACAAAACATTGGCCGGGTGTGGTGTACTACACTTGTAGTCTGAGATATCTGGTCGACTGTGCGCCCCTCTCCTCCCGCCTCGGCTCTCCCCCAACCCCCATTGCCAGCAGGTGTCTTTTGCGCATACCTTGCCGCACCAATCCCTTAACGTCCCGGGTCCTTTGTGAGCGCGCCTCTGTCTCCAGTACCTATTATGCGCGCCCGGCCCTGGACCCCCCTTTTCCCGTCCTTGCCAGCAGGTGCCTTGTGCGCGGGCCTTGCCACGCCAATCCATTAAGATTCCGAGCCCTTTATGCTCGCCTCTCCCTCCAGTACCTAGTGCGCGCGCCTCTCCCTACCCCGCCCCCAATCCCGCAGTTGCCAGTAGCTGCCTTGTGCCGGTACCTTGCCGCGCCAATCAGTTAAGGTCCCAGGTCCTGAGTGCGCCCGCTTCTCCCTACAGTACCCTTTGCGCGCACCGCCCCTTTGCCGTCAGGCGCCTTGTGCGCGAACCTCGCGGGCCAAATCGTTAACGTCTGGCGTCCTTTGTGCGCGCGCCTCTCCTTCCAGTACCTATCAGGCGCCCCTTCTACCTGGTGCCCTGCCCCGCCGCCATTGCTCGCAGGTGGCTCGTGCGCATATTTTGCCCCCAACTCCCTATTGCCAGCGGGTGTCTGGCGCGCATACCTTGTCCCGGCAATCCTGTAAGGTCTCCCTTCTGGCGCGGATCTGTCACTCGCGCCCGTCTTTGCACGGGCCCCACTCACTCAGATTTGAATGATGCGTTTCCTGGCAACAGGAAGTAATGGGGAAAGGATTTTCTATTTATAATAAATGGTGTTGGGAATATCGACTAGTCATATGCAGAAAACTGAAACTGGACCCCTTCCTTTCACATTATACAAAAATTTACTGAAGATGGATTAAAGACTTAAACATAAGATCTAAAACCATAAAAACCTTAGAAGGAAACCTAGGCAGTACTGTTCAGGACATAGGCATGGGAAAACACTTCATGACTACAACACCAAAAGCAATTGCAACAAAAGCCAAAATTGACAAATGGGATCTACTTAAACTAAAGAGCTTCTGCACAGCAAAAGAAACTCATTAGAGTGAACAGGCAACCTACAGAATGGGAGAAAATTTTTGCAATCTACCCATTTGACAAAGACTAATAACCAGAATTTACAAGGAACTTAAGGAAATCTACTTAAAATAAAATCCCGGACGGGCTCACGCCTATAATCCCAGCACTTTGGGAGGCCGGGGCGGGTGGATCACGAGGTCAAGAGACTGCGACCATCCTGGTCAACATGGTGAAACCCCGTCTCTACTAAAAATTCAAAAAATTAGCTGGGCATAGTGGCGTGTGACTGCAATCCCAGCCACTCAGGAGGCGGAAGCAGGAGAATTGCCTGAACCCAGGAGGCAGAGGTTGTAGTGAGCAGAGATCGCGCCATTGCACTCCAGCCTGGATAAACAAGAGCGAAACTCCGTCAAAAAACAAAACAAAACAAAACAAGTGAAAATAGTAAGAAGAAACTAAATTCACGTATATGAAAAATATTTAGAATTTGGGTCTGAATGAGGCTGTCATTAGTTGCGCCCAATTTGTTTGTTCACTATTAAAGCTAATTTCTTTTCTTTTTTTCTTTTTTTTTTGAGACGGAGTTTTGCTTTTGTTACCCAGACTGGAGTGCAATGGCTCGATCTCGGCTCACCGCAACCTCCGCCTCCTGGGTTCAGGCAATTCTCCTGCCTCAGCCTCCTGAGTAGCTGGGATTACAGGCATGGGCCACCATGCCCAGCTAATTTTTTGTATCTTTAGTAGAGACGGGGTTTCACCATTTTGACCAAGATGGTCTCGATGTCTTGACCTCGTGATCCATCCGCCTCGGCCTCCCAAAGTGCTGGGATTACAGGCTTGAGCCACCGCTCCCGGCTATTAAAGCTAATTTCTTCATAAAATTGTTGTGATGAGGGCAGGCGCAGTGGCTCACGCCTGTAATCCCAGCACTTTGGGAGGCCGAGGCTGGTGGATCACGAGGTCAAGAGATAGAGACCATCCTGGTCAACAAGGTGAAACCCGTTCTCTACTAAAAATACAAAAATTAGCTGGGCATCGTGCTGCGTGCCTGTAGTCCCAGCTACTCGGGAGGCTGAGGCAGGAGAATTGCTTGAACCCAGGAGGCGGAGGTTGCGGTGAGCCGAGATCCCGCCATTGCACTCCAGTCTGGGTAACAAGACCGAAACTCCGTCTCAAAGAAAAAAAAAAAAAAAAAAAAAAAAACAAAGAAAAAGAAAATTAGGAAGTTAAGTAGCTCTGCCCTGTTGTGTCTAGAAGTCATTGTCTGCAGCCGGGGTGGGGGCGGGGGGAGATTAAGGCTGCTTCTCCGTGTTAAAAGACTTGGATCCTCTGGGCAAAAGTGGAACATTTCTTTTCTTTTCTTTTTTTGAGACGGAGTTTCGCTCGTTACCCAGGCTGGAGTGCGATGGCGCGATCTTGGCTCACCGCAACCGCTGCCTCCTGCGTTCAGGCAATTCTCCTGCCTCAGCCAACTGAGTAGCTGGGATTACAGGCTCGCGCCACCATGCCCAGCTAATTTTTTTGTATTTTTAGTAGAGACGGGGTTTCACCATTTTGACCAGGATGGTCTCGATCTCTTGACCTCGTGATCCACCGATCTCTTGACCTCGTGATCCACCCGCCTCGGCCTCCCAAAGTGCTGGGATTATAGGCGTGAGCCACCGCGCCCGGCCTCATTTCATTTTTACTGATTTGATTTCTAGCAGCTAAGTTTCTGACTACCTAAGACTTCAGAACAAGGTTTCTCACTGAGGCAGGAAGCAGAAATCACTCAGAACTGGGTTTGTGACATTTTAGGGATATAGCATGACCCTGGGAGAAACATTGTTTCCAGTTACCTTTGCGGCTGACTTTGTCTGTGTCTGTTAGGTTAGCCTGATTCATGGCAGGGAAGATTTTTCCTTTCTCAATTTGACTTGATTTTTACTTTCTCAACAAAGTGCCTGGAAGGAGAATTATTTGGGTCTTTATAAAACTATCACCAGCTACTTTGCAGAATATAATACACCATCGATAAATACAATAAAAATTTTTTCTGTTAAAAAACAAGCAAAAAAACCCAAAACATTTGTACCTTTTTTTTTTTTGTACCCAAGTACTTTTAGGTCAATTACATGATTCTTTCAAAAGTATCTTGGCCAGCCACGGGGGCTCACGCCTGTAATCCCAGCACTTTGGGAGGCTGGGGCAGGTGGATCACGAGGTCAAGAGATTGCGACCATCCTGGTCAACATGGTGAAACCCCGTCTCTACTAAGAATACAAAAATCAGCTGGGCATGGTGGAGCACGCCTGTAGTCCCATCTACTCGGGAGGCTAAGGCAGGAGAATTGCCTGAATTCAGGAGGCAGAGGTTGCGGTGAGCCGAGATCGCGCCATTGCACTCCAGCCTGGGTAACAATAGCGAAACTCCGTCTCAAAAAGAAAAAAAAAATCCCATTAAAAAGTGGGTGAAGGATAAGAACAGACATGGAACAAATAAAAAAAAAAAAAGCTCATCACTGATAGAGAAATGCAAATCAAAACTACAATGAGATATCATCTCACACCAGTTAAAATGGTGATTATTAAAAAGTCAGGGCAAGCATGGTGGCTCACGTCTGTAATTCAAGCACTTTGGGAAACTGAGACAGCAGATCACCTGAGGTCAGGAGTTCGAGACCAGCCTGATCAACAAGGTGAAACCTCATCTCTACTAAAAATGCAAGACTAGCCAGACATGGTGGCACATGCCTGTAATCCCAGCTATGAAGGAGGCTGAGGTAGGAGAATGGCTTGAATCTGGGAGGCAGAGGTTGCAGTGAGCAAAGATGACACCATTGCGGTCCAGCCTGGGCAACAAAGAGTGAGACTCCATCTAAAATAAGATTTAAAACTACAAAAATTAGCCTGGCACAGTGGCAGGTGTCTGTAGTCCCAGTTAGTTGGGAGGCTGAGGCACAGGAATCCCTGGAACCCAGGAGGTGGGGGTTACAGTGAGCCAGGATCAGGCCATGGCACTCCAGCCTGGGCAACAGAGCAAGATTCTATCTAAAACAAACAAACAAACAAAAAAACCAGATCTGGAAACAGCAGATGCTGGAGAGGTTGTGGAGAAATAGAAATGCTTTTACACTGTTGGTAGGAGTGAAAATTAGTTCAGCCATTGCGGAAGACAGTGTGTGAACTCCTCAAGGATCCAGAACCAGAAATAACCTTTGACCCAGGAATCCCATTTCTAGGTATATACCCAAAGGAGTATAAATCATTCTACTGCAAAGACATATGCACACCTATGTTCACTGCAGCACTATTTATAATAGCAAAGACTTGGAACCAATCCAAATGTCCATCAATGATACACTGGATAAAGAAAACGTGGCACATATACATCATGGAATAATCTGCAGTCATAAAAAAGAATGAGTTCATGTCTTTTGCAAGGACATGGATGAAGCTGGAAACCATCATTCTCAGCAAACTAGCACAGGAACAGAAAACCACACACCACGTATTCTCACTCACAAGTGTGAGTTCAACAATGAAAACACATGGACACAGGGAGGGGAACATCACATATCTGGGCATGTCAGGGGGTGGAGGGCAAGGTGAGGGATAGCATTAGGAGAAACACCTAATGCATGCAGGGCTTAAAACCTAGATGATGGGTCGATGAGTGCAGCAAACCACCATGGTTCATGTATATCTATAGAACAAACCTGCACATTCTGCACATGTATCCCAGAAGTTAAAGTATACATATAACAAAACCACAATGAGATATCGTCTTACCTCAGTCACAATGACTATGATTAAAGGATGAAAAATAAAGAGCTGTTGGCAAGGATATAGAGAAAGGGGAACTCTTACATGCCCTTGGTGGGAATGTAAATTAGTACAGCTTCTATGGAAAGCAGTATGGTTCTCAAAGAACTAAAACTAGAACTACATTTCCATGGAGCAGTCCTACTACTGGGTTATCTTCCCAAAGGAAAAGTAGTCAGTGTATCAAATACAAACCTTAATCTGTATGTTTATTGTAGCAACATTCACAGTAACAAAGACATTGAATCAACCGAAGTATCCATGAATGAATGACTGGATTAAAAATGTAATGATATATATGCAATGACATACTACTTAGTCATAAAGAGAGAATGAAATCACATATGGATAGAACTAGGGGTCATTTTCTGAAGAAAAACAGGCTAGACACAGAAAATTTAATATAACAGGTTCTCATTCATAAGCGGTTACTAAAGAATGTGTTTACATGGATGAAGAGAGTGATATGATAGACAATGATGACTTGGATGTGTGGGAGCAGAGGGGTTGAATAGTGTGATATTAATTAATAAATACAGTGCTTTCTATTTGAATAATGAATACCCTAATGTCACGTCTTAAGCACTATATAATGTATGTAACAAAACCAAACTTGTAATACATACATTTGTGCAAATAAAAGTTTTCAAAAATTGACAAAAATCTAGACATACTGCTTGCCCATCCCTACCATAGAAAGAAGACTATGACCAGTGTGGCCATAGCAGGATGAATTAAGTATAGAGCAGCCCCCAATTCCAGAGATAATTGCAGCTCAATACATAGGACCTTAGCATAGCAAAATATTAGCATCTTGATTTTAGAGAGTAAAAGTTGTGGCAATCAACTGGAAAACATAGAAAAGTAATACAATTTTTAAATGGTTACTGTGGGGAATTCACTTTTGGGAAATAAATAGAGCTGCTATTTGATGTAACTTCAGATGAGGCGTGCTGAGATGGGCTGATAGAAATGGAAGTGATGAAACTGGCTGCAGTAGGAAATGACTCTGAAGCTTGAACCTCACGATGATCACATAGCTAATTTGACTAGATGTAATGTGATGTAATAGGAAAAGAGAATAGGCAAGAATAAATCCTAGTTTGCTTAGTTAATTAGGTGAATTATTTACCAAGACCAAATAGTGTTGGAAGAGGAAGAACTTTGTAGTTGAAGGAGGGAAGGAGCAGAGGTGGGAGAAACCCCAGGAGAGAGTGGGAGGTTCCTGGAAAGATTGATAGAGTGTTCCCAAAACAAGGGTAGGATCAATGGTGTTAAACTGCTGAGGGGTCACAGGAGATGCAGGACTGAGAACTGATTCCTAAAATAAGTGGAATGGAGGCACTAGAAGACTTATGTGGAGTGGAAAGAACAAAAGCATCTTTAAAATGTGTGTAAAAAAATAGGAGATGAGGGGATGAGCAAATAATTATATACATACGTGTTAAGAACTTTTACAATAAAAATGGCAGACAAATAATACAGTAGGAAAGAAGCACTACGAGTCTTAGGAAGCCCTCTGTAGAAATGGGTGATGTTTCAGCAGGTCTTTGCTGATGGAAATAATTTCATAGTGTATAGATGTAAGAATCAGGAGACAAAAGGGTCACATGCAGAAGCAAAATCCTCAATTGGGTAATGTGGCAGAATCAAGAGGGAAGGTGAGAGATGGGGGTAGGGAGACTTCACCTATGATAGTAGGAGAGAAGCCAGAGACCTGGAATTGAGCTGAATGTGTGTCGGTCAACTTGGTGGTGGTTATGGTGAGATCCTTCTGTTCTGATTTTTCTGACTTGGTGAATTCTCTGAGGCTATCAGTGGGCACACAGGCAGTTTTCTAATATTGAAGCCTCCTTGCTTGAGAAGCAGATATGCCAATCTCTGCAAGGTGTTTGGTATGTATGTTATCGCAACAGTCTTCATCCTCTAAGGTAATTGCTATGATTATTCTCATTATAGATGAGGAAATTTAAGCTCCAAGAGACGAACTAGCTTTTTAAGTGTCCAAAGCTAGCAAGAAAAAGAATTATGTCTTAACTAAAATCTGAGAGTGTCCAAATTCTTTGCACCTTAAAACCATGCTGCCTCCTTGATGGAATCCACTCAGTTTTTGTTGAAGAATGGTGAAGAACATCAGGAGGGAGAGAAGAGATCACTGTTAAAATTGGGTAAATGGGATAGAGCAGGTTCTGGGGATAAGAAGCATACAACCATATTCATTCCCTTGAAAACCAAACTCAGTTTCTTCAAAATTATAAGGATTTCTTTCAGCTTCTGGGACTTTTTGCATTTGTTCTGTTTTTTTTTTTTTTTTTTTTTTTTTTTTTTATCCTTTAGATTACTGGAATATCACTAGATAATCTAAAAACAATGTTAAACTTTCAATTTGTGCAATGGAAGTCAGGGATGGCCCAGGTGTGGTGGCTCACATCCATAAGTCCATCACGTTGGGAGGCTGAGGCAAGCGGATCACTTGAAGTCAGAAGTTCGAGCCTAGTCTGGCCAACAGGGTGAAATCCCATTCCAACTAAAAATACAAAAAAAAAAAAAGGTGGCTGTGATGGTGGGCACCTGTAATCCCAGCCACTCTGAAGGCTGAGGCAGGAGAATAGCTTGAACCCAGGAAATGCAAGTCACAATGAGCTGAGACTGCACCCCTGCACTCCAACCCAGGCGATAGAGTGAGACTCTATTTTGGTTGGTGTGGGGAATAGAAATTGGAAGTAGAGAAACAGCAGAAGATTTTTCATGGAAGCCGGCTAAATTAGGATTAAGGAGGAGGAAAACTAAAGTAATTACAATTAAGAAGAAGCGATCCTAGATGTTTTTATAATGTGTTCTTGATCCTCACATTCCACATTCACAAAAACTCAGAAAGAGACCACAATCAAAAATTGCAAGCTGATTATTTTATTGGTATATTAAAGGTAAAGTTATGATGATGTTGTTCCAATGTCAATGCATTTGATGCAATTGAATTATTTGATTAACGGATATCTTCTTATTCACTTCCTGAAAGAAACAAACAAGGAAGTTCACAGAGCAGACTTGGGATGGCAGGAAATGTCTAATTCCTCACCAGAGTTACTGCAGTAGAGAACGTGAGCCCACCCTCTCTCCCCATATCGCTTCCACCTCTTGTTTCCTTTCTATTTTTTTTCTGTGTTCACCCTTCAAAAGTCAACAAAAGGTTCTGGCTGCTCTTGTTGCAATTCTCATATGACAATAGCTGGGCTCCTCACTTGGACCACAGCATTTTGTTTGTTTGTTTCTATAAAGTAATGCAGACCTTCTAGGGTGATAGTTCATGTATGCCTTTCATTTCAATGTTGTAACTCATATTTGCAGATTTGTTCTACAATCTTTCCACTACAAAGGCCACCAAACTTTGACACCTTTTTCTCTAAACTTCAATTTCCCCCCCACCCGCAGTAATTCTCAGCCCTAATTTCTAGAAAATCCGTGTATCTGTTCCTTTGTCTTGGGGAAGAAGCAGTCCCAGGAGGAACCTTGCCATTGGATGTGATAGGGAGCCCTGAACTTCCTGAGCACCATCAAGCCAGGGAAGATTGCTGGCCCTCACTGTCCCATAAAGGCAAATAAAATTCCGTGTGACACTACCATGGTCACAGGCACAAAAGGAAGCTATTTACTGCCCTATGCATCACACAGCATGAAAGGCTAAACTCCCCACGAGTGTAAACCTACCATTTTATGGAAGTATTTCTTTGCCAGTTCTTGCTCCCAAAATGGATATCTCCTGAATTCAGACAAAGGGGATCCAACTGGGTCTGTCTTCATTGGTGAATGATCTTCACACTAAAATTCATTTTTGCAGTGGATTATGTCTTTAAAGTAAAATACATTATTTTCTGGCATATAAATCATCTTACGATCACACTACTCTAAGGTAATATTGTATATAACCTTTTAGCCACACCTCTGCACACATTACTGATTCCAGCAGCTTTCCCCTCATATTTTATTCCAAATGCTGCTAACTTTCATGTGTAATTCTATGAACAATGGCCATCAGGAAAGGGTTAGGATTTAATATATTACCCAAATGTATGACTCTTGGGGTCATCTATTTACAAATCCTGTATAGCAATGTACAATAAGACTCTTATCTATGAGTTATTTAATATCACATATACCTCTACAATCCTTGTCCATGTAATTGTTCCTTCTTAAAGTAAAATCATACCCTGTTTGGGTCATCCTGCCTATTTCATAACAACAGTTGGTTATAACAGAAATCTCAGGGCCATTGCCAATGAGGAAAATGAGGAGCATAGACTTTCCTTCAGAAGAACCAGTTACAGGGCTGGGCACAATGGAGTGGATCACTTGAAGTCAGTAGTTCAAGCCTGGCCAACACGGTGAAACCCCCATCTCTACTAAAAATACAAAAATTAGGTGGGTGTGGTGGTGGGTGCCTGTCATCCCAGCTACTCAGAAGACCGAAGTGGATGAATTGCTTGAGCACAGGAGGTGGAGGTTGCAGTGAACTGAGATCGCGCCACTGCACTCTAGCCTGGGCATCAAAGAGCAAAACTCCATTTCAAAAAAAATGAACCAATTACAGGATGGGAAGGAGGATGAAAGGTGGGCCTGGCAGAAAGGCAGTATGACATTCCTCCCTGCATCACTCATGCTACTGTGCCCTCTGGGCACGGGGAGGCATGAAGGCTCCTAGTCTGAGTAAAGCGTATTTGAAATGATTTCTTCAGCATTGTCATAAACTGCTTTTGAATAATTTCCCTTACAATAGAGTAGGGGGAAAGAATTCCTCCAAGTTGAAAATTGAGCTGCCAACTCTACTACAGCAGACTATGACTTTTCATTTCCTCTCCAACCTCATGACCCTCCCTCTGACCCTATAGTTCCAAGGTCAGCATTCCCTCCTTAGCCTGCTCAGTCCTTATGCACCCCAAGCCTCACTAAGTTACTCACTTACAGAATTGCTTCTGTGGGTTTTGGTTCATTCCTGTCTATAAGGCATCTGAGGGCAGGTCAGCTTCTCTGACCACCTGCACCCACCCTTTAGAGGAGGATTGAGCTCAGCCATCATCCCACACAGTGCTACACACACCAGAAAACAGACAGCACTGTGTCTTCCTCCTCTCTGATGTCCCAGTATCAACCAGTACTGCACTGAGGATCAGGGGATTTTAGGGAGAATGCTCAACTGTCCTTTCAGTGCCCTAAAATCTGTCCTTCATAACTCTGTTGTGATTCTGAACCTCTTTGAGAGTCTGATGAAAGCAACTGACTCTCTCTCTGGAGAAAATGCATACTATGCCTACAATATTATGAAGATGCCACAATAAAACTTCCCCCATTAATACTGTTGGAATGACATAGGGGTATAGATGTCTAAATCAATATAAAACAGAAACAGAGAGGTGACAAATCAAAGGGGTGTCTCTACTGGGTGCTGTCCAAGCCTCATTCACACCACACTTTAGAATATTGGCTTTATTCAAAGTTGTTGGATGATGGCTCTTCATCATTACCCACTTGTAAGTGGGTATGGGTGATGCTTAAGTTCATCATGCAGAAGGATGGAGCTATTCCATGAAGTTCATTGGCCTGATCATCAGCGCTTCTGTTAGAGAACTGAGGAATCCTCAATTTCCACTCTGGGCTAGCCACTCACACTGCAAGACCCTAACTACAGCCATATTTTCCACAGCACTCACACCGTGACCTCCTGGTTATGTCAATGTTTTTTGAGAGACTGCTACTGCTGGCACTCCCAAAGGCGTGTTTTCAAACACATCAGAATCCCTTGGGGCACTTGAGACCCGTGTTCATAGGCCTCTAGGGAATCCGATGAGATCAGAACTCTAGATGTATAACAGCTTCCCTACTGAGCCTTCTGCTTGTCCATGCTGAGAACTGCAGCTTTAGGCAAATGGTTCTTTGTCGAATGCTACAGAAATCTCCACATTTCAACATGGAACATACAACACAACATCACCTGCTCAGAGGAAGACATCTGACAATGTACTGTTGGGATAATCAAGAAATGATTACAAGGAGAATATATAAGCATTTTATTACAAAACATAATAAAGAGCAAAGAGCAAATTCATGAGCTTTTGAAGTCAAGTCCCTGAGGGCTCTTCTTCCATAGACATTACTTATAGGCATAATCCTTCCACTCAAAACTGTGAAAAGAATTGGTCTTTCACAAACAATATTTTTAAAATCATGAATTGAAATATTTCCTTAGCAACATAAACAACCAGAAATCTAAAGTAAAAGTAGAGTACAGAGTCACTAAAGTGTGGATCCCTGCAGGAGACTCTGCAGAAGAAAGCATTCAGGAAGCATGCTGAGGAATTCCAGTGCAGGAACAATAATTCAGCAAAGCAAAGAAGAGGGTGGAGAGAAGTTGATCAGTGAGTTCTAACAGATTGTCAGAAGAAATGAGACCTAGGCTTCAATCAATCAGCAGAGTGACTATAGTTAACGAGAATCTATTTTATATTTTCAAATACCCAGAGGATAATAATCTGGCTGCCCCAAGATACAGATACATGTTTAAGGTGATAGGTATCCCAATTATACTGATTTGATCTTTACACAGTATACAAATGTATCAAAATATCGCATGTATCCAGAAAATATATACATCTATTATATATCAGTCTTTAGAAATCCACCAACTTTTAAATTAATACTGTGCTGAGCATGGTGGCTCATGCTTATAATCCCAGAACTTTTGGAGACTGAGGCAGGAGGATTGCCTGGGGCCAGGAGTTCATGAGGAGCATGAGGAATATAGTAAGAGCGTGTCTCAATAATAATAATAATAATAATAATAAAACTTCCTAGGCATAGTGACATGCACCTGTATTCCTAGCTACTCAGGAGGCTGAGGTGGGAGGATGACTTGAGCCTAGGAGTTGAAGGCTGCAGTGAGCAGTGATCACGCCACTGCACTCCAGACTAGGCAAAAGAGCAAGACCTTGTCTCTAAAAAATAAAATCAATAAATACTGCATAATGACAAATATGTGTCAAAAAAAAGCTATATCTAAAACAATGACAAAGAAAAACATGAGAAATTCTACTTAGATTATTTAGGTATATTAAATGCACTCTGAGATTTTCGATAAACTCAAGAAATGTCATTGGAGTTACATGCTACCATTCATGTATTTACTCTTTAGTGAGTGCTTACTAGGTGTCACCCTTGGGAGTCTGATGTGCGACACCTTCCCACCATCGCCTGCTCTACCAGGCACCATCTGCCTCCCCTGGGTTACTCCATCAATTCTCCTGAATGACTTTTATCCTTCCTGCATCCTTGAAGACACTGGTCCCAGAATTATTGCCCCCAAAGCAAATGTATCCTTTTGTTCTCCTTCTGAAGATACCTTGATGGTGCCCCACAGTCTCTTAGGTCAAATTCAAGTTCTCTACCTAACATTGACAAGCTCTGTGCCCTCTGGCCCTCTCCACCTACCTCTCCCAGTGTGCTGCTCCTCAGCATACGCACGCTGGGTTCCACACACATTTGTCATCACCTCCCAGCTCCAATGCAGGCTACACCCTCAAAATAAATGCTCTCCTAAGAGAGGAGCCAGTGAAACCTCCAGGACCAGCTCAAGGGCAGTGTGACAGGCAGAATCAGGCCCATCCACCCCGAAAATGTCCATGTCCTAAACCCTGGAACCTATGAATATGTTACCTTGTGTGGCAAGAGGGACCTTGAAGATGTGATTAAGGTTAAGGACCTTGAGATGGGGAAGTTTTCCTGCCTTATCCACATGGCCTCATGTCACCATGAAGGTGCTTTAGAGAGGGCCACCTTCCGCAGCTGCATGGAGCCAGACAGACTGCAGCATGAGAAGGATCTGGCCTGCCTTTTCTGACTTTGAAGATGGGGTGAAGGCTGTGAGCCAAGGAATGAGAGTAACCTCTAGAAGCCGGAAGAGGAAAAGAATGGATTCTTCCCTAGAATGTCCAGAAGGAACACAGCTCTGCCAACATGTTAATCTTAGTCTGGTAAGAATGGTGTTGGAATTATAACTTCCAGGGCTGTATGAGAATAAATTTGTGTTGTTTTAAGTCCCTGAGCTTGTGCTAATGTGTCACAGCAGCATTAGGAACTGCACTCTTCCAGGCAGCTCCCCCTAATCATGCTCGCCTCCCATAGCCCTTCTCCCTCACCCCCAATTTGGCATTCCCAAACCACCCATGTCCTGCACTGGCCACTCGACGTGGTGCCCATTGTTCTATGTCTGTCTTAGCTTTCTGACTACAAAACTGTGTTCTGCTTAAGTAGAGGGGCTTTGGTTTTTGCTGTTTTTTTCACAACCCATTCAGCCCTCGAGATGGCTAGTCACAAAACAGGTTTATAAAAGGTTATCTGTTCAATGACACTTGTTAACAAGACAGTATCTGTTCTGGAAAGAATATTGGTAATTCCCTTAATTCATATGTTAAAACTAATCCTGGCTGGGTGCAGTGGCTCATGCCTCTAATCCCAGCACTTTGGGAGGCTGAGGGGGATGGATCGCTTAAGGTCAGGAGTTCAAGACCAGCCTGGCCAACATGGTAAAACCTTGTCTCTGCTAAAAATACAAAAATTAGCTGGGCATGGTGGTGGGCACCAGTAATTCCAACTACTCAGGAGGCTGAGGCAGGAGAATTGCTAGAACCACTGCACACCAGCCTGGGAAACAGAGCGAGACTTTGTCTCCAGAAAAAAAAGAAAAAGAAAAGAAAACCCTAATCCCAATGTGACTGTATTTGGAGGTTTGGAGGTGGGGCCTCTGGGAGGTAATTAGGTCATCAAAGTGGAGCTCTCATAAATGAGATTAGTGCTAGCTCCCTCTCTTTCCACCATGTGAGACACAGTGAGAAGTCGTCTGCAACCTGAAAGAAGGCCCTCCCCTAACCTGGCCATGCGGGCGCCTGGGACTTCCAGCCTCTGGAACCGTAAGAAATAAATGTTTGGTGCCGAAGCCACCCTGTCTATGATAATTTGCAGCTCGCGCTAAGACAGTATCCAAGTACTATCATATCGTTTTGGCCCACTAAAATAAAATCAACTCAAGATTTCACAGATTATTATTCATAGTTCTGGTGTCCTAACTCAAACAGCTATAACTGTAATAGGGAGACACTTCAGACACATTTATCGCCAAGAGCCTGTATATCCTTTTTAATTTTAGCTGAAGAAACACAGTTACGCAGGGAATGTACAGCCAAACAGTAGGTTCCTTAAGGACAGGGGCTACGTCTGTCTTGGCACAGTGTTTGGAATGTGGTGAGCACTCAATGTTCATGGTCAGATGGGTGAATGGTTAGGGGCTACCTGGAGAAAGAACATTACACACAGAAAAATAGCTGCATCGAATTAAGCAATCACTGAGTATTGCTGGATTGGGGGTCTATTAGAGCAAATCTATTTGATTCAGCACTCACTATTTCTTCTTGTTGGATAATGCTGTTATAATTAGTAGATTTTTCAAAGACGATGGCATCTCCACTGTGAAGGAACAGATAATTGAGAAATAATTTTAGCAAGACACCTGTCTCTGAGCAGAAGCATGAAGTTTCTTTTGCAACAAGGTTATTTGTTTGGGGGGTATAATTTTTATTGAAAACCCCTCTGCCATGTTTCTATCCACATATGGTAATGATCACATGCTTCAGGCTTTAAAAAATCCATTTCTGTAACTGGAACAACCACGCATTTATTTTTAAAGGTTTATTCCTTTCAGAAGCAAGAATATGATATCATCACTGGTAGAATTCGGTCTTGTGGGAAAAGAGAAATCATCCTGAATGTGAAATCTCATTACGTTCTGATTTTGGTGCATTTTAAATGATCAATAGAGAAGTAATAGCCTCTGAGTTGATGGATGTAGTAGAACACCTTTACAGGACAAAGAAACTGGTAATTAATAATACAGATGTAAATTTCATTTCAACATAGCTCTTGGATTCATATACAATAATGGAGAAGTTTATGCATAATAGATTTAGTCCTATCCATGCAGTATGATGCATTTTTCTTTTAAGTATGGACATTCAAGAAACTGTGAGCCCAGTCCAGTTGCACCAGGGACTGTCCATTCTCAAGAAGCCAGAGGTGGGGGCATCTCTTCCCACTTCCCTGCCTCTCAGCCCCAGAGTTGTGGCTGAGTTGAGGATAAACGTGACATTGGAGGCTCTGTCCTCTCAAAGTCAATGCACATCATGCCTGATGGTTTTAGCTCTATCTGAACATAAAAAAGGGAAGAGGAAGTCAGCAGCCTCTTGCTGTGCTTCTGGAAGCTGGACAATAGTCATCCAGGTGGAAGGACCTGGGAGGAGGCGGGAGGCAGAGGGGAGGTGGAAGAAAATGGCTTTCCTTCCACACAGGATGGTTCTATGTCCTACCCAGCCTCTTGAAAGCCCTATGGTCTTGCTTCTGAAGGTTTAGGTCAGTTCATTCTCCAAACTAAGTCATAGAAAACTGGCTAGAATGCTTGATACACATCTGATGAATATTTTCACATAATCTTCTATTTCTAAACAGGGCACATAGATTCAGGGTCTGGACACAAACGCACTAGAAAGGCACTCTTCATCTTTTAATAAGAGTTGTTACCAAAACAGAAATTTTACCTTGGACTTTCCAATGGCTGCAAAACATGGCATCCGTTCCACCTGAAAGAGTATATAGACAAGCCCTGCACATGCACATAGGGTGATGGGCAACACTAGAGGAGCCAAAGGCAAAGAATTTGGAGTGTCTTAGGAATTCCATTTGTCATGTGATATGGACTGAGTTGCATCCTCCTCAAATTCCTATGTTGAAGCCCTAGCCCTCAGTGTGACTGTATTTGTAAATAGGATCTTTAAGGAGATAATTAAGATTAAGTGAGATCATAAGAATGGGGCCCTAAACCAGCCCAGGACTGGTGTCCTCAAAAGAAGACACCGGAGAACTTGCTATCTTTCTCTCTCTCCGTGTGCACAAACAAAAGTGAAGACACAGTGAGAAGGTGGCTGACTGCAAGCCAGGAAGAGAGCCCTCACCAGAAACCAAATTTTGGGGCACCCTGATCTTGGGCTTCCAGCCTCCAGAAGTGTAAGAAAATAAATTTCTGTTGTATAAACCACCCAGTCAGTGGTATTTTGTTCTGACAGCTCAAGTGAACACATCATATCTCAATATACCTTGGGTAGGTGTGACAATTATGCAGTTTCTTCAGGTAAAATTTATAAACAGCCCATTGCCACAGATCCTATGACATTATAGCTACAAAAACAACAAACAAATCAAACTTGGAATGAAGACGAGAATGAAATTAGGTGGAAGAAAATATCAGAAGTGAAATTTCACAAAATAAAGGGCTCATAGAAAAGAAATGTAACCAGAAAAATATTGTCATCACTCTTCAGAGAAGTCTAAAAGTTACATGTGAAGCTTTCTTCAATTAAATTGGAGAACGGGCAATTTCTCCCAATTCCACATTGTGTCAGCATGCTACTCCTATGTTTTCTTTGGAAAATGAATGCAAGACCACAATATGAATATGCTGAGCTCCATCCATCTATCCATCCATCCATCTATCCATCATCAATCCATCTCTCATTCATTCACTGGATATTTATTGAGTGCCTACTGAATGCCAGGCATTGTGCCAGGCCTTGGTGGATATAGCTGTGATCCAGGGAGACAAGGTCTGTTTTCACAGAGATTATAACCTATGGGGGAGGAAAAATGTCAAACAGTCACAAAGATGTTGAGTGAGGGTTATGACAGCTAAAGTGTTGGAAAACATATGTCAGGGGGCCACCCTATTCTCTTGTTAGTCCAGCAGTGTACATGTCTATCCATGGGCAGCTTGATGCGCTCAGGAGAGATGCCTTTGTGATCAGTTAGCCTCATCTGGGTGGTGTTCCTCACATCACCATATGAGGATAGCACTTATTAAACAATTTTGAATGGAGACATTGATCTTCATGGGGCATTCCTGTAGATCCTCAGAAACAGATATTCCAAACCTAGAATATCTGCTTTCAGATTTGAGGAAGGACAAGGAAAACTTTCAGCTTTATCACTCATCCCTCTCCCTCCACCCTGACTCTGGGAGTTTTGGAGTAATGAGTAATACTCGTTATGACTGAGTAATGCTCTCGATTATTTTGAGTTCCTAAATGATATCCCCAAATTTCTGCCTGTGTTCAATGCAGAATATGTATTTAATTCAACAGCAATTGAAAGGAAGGTGGCATCACCCTTCTCATCTTTATAGGGAAGACCGAAGAGAGCTGCCTGCCATATAGGGGCCCATGTGTAGCAGGAATCCTTATTGGGAGAGCTATGTTACTTTTTAGCATTTAATTGGGGGACTTTCTGCATTAATCTAATGGTGAAAAAGAGAAAATATTTCAACCTTATGGAGAGATGGGATCATCTATGAAAAAGTCCTCACCTCTACCTGGCTGGACAAAGACAGCTTGTTTGTTCAAATGAATGGCAAGGCTGTCTCTTTACACTTCTGGAATGCCCTAATTTAAGAGACTGGCTCACAACCTACAGGTCAACATGTAGGTTTAATGAGATCATATTTATTTTCTAAAATCATCTAGTTTCCGAGGCTTCTGCAAACAAAGATCCACAAAAATATTCAAGTGACAGGGAATTAAGAGGCAACAACATAGTTGGGCTACAAGGCAGGTGAGTAGAGAGTCACTGGAGACTAGCAAGATGGGGATTCATGAGGGTTCTCGTTCAGGTCATCAGTACCCTGATGAGCTGGCAGATTCGGAGGAGTGAACACTGCAGGCATTGCCGGGCTGTTATCTGGCAGGTAAGGCTGGGCTAGGCTGGAAAGGGAGGCTGTGGTAGACCAGCGCTCCCCCACAGTGCAGTTCCCCATATGGGGCCACCACCCAAGAGATGCTGCAGGGAGCATGAGGCCAGAGCAGGCCTGGAGGTGACTGTTTCAGACAGAAGCCCTCAGAGTGCCCATCGGGACAGCTTTGTGTCTTTGGGCTTACTGCTCTCTGCATCATTTCCAGAGAGTGGCTCTGAGTCAGGCCTTTGGGACATTTATCAGGCTGTGATCAAAAGCACAGTCATTGCCAAGGAACCCACACACAACATCCAGAGCTGGCCTTGTTGTGAAGGAAGGGCTTCCAGTCTAAAAGGCGTCTTCTCCACCTGCTCTCCGA
Organism: Saguinus oedipus; assembly: GCA_031835075.1. NCBI lineage: Eukaryota > Metazoa > Chordata > Mammalia > Primates > Cebidae > Saguinus > Saguinus oedipus. The sequence continues at coordinate 93,564,531 of CM063183.1, read as the reverse complement.
GGCCTGTGATGCTTTAACAGTGCCAAATCACTAAGTCACAGCAAAATACCAGAGCACAAGGCAGATCGTGACACAGGAGTGACCCCTAGGTGAGTCCATCCTCGGGTCATTTGCATTCCTCGGGAGCTGCCCCCTCAATGGCTGTTTCGCAGGGCCCAAGCCAACATCCTGCCTGGGATGTTAGGATATAATAACCATGAGAGAATAGAACTTGATGCTCATTGACAATATAAATAAATCAATAAATAAGTGAATAAATAACCACTAGAGGGAAGGGTGGGGTCAGCTGGGGATGGAGGGAGGGGACCCCAGATGGGGAAGACCTGGGAGGGAGGAGGGCTGAGAATTTCCCCAGCACAATAAAATGGGCCTGCTTGTTCAGCTCTGCAGCTAGCTGGCAATAATTGCTTTGAACAAGTCACATGAGCACCAGGGCCTCAATTTTGCACCCCTATAAAGGGAAGGATTGGAATTTGTTGACCCCCCAGATCTTTTCCAGCTTCCACTGGAATACGAGGACTCAGAGGTACCCCAGGTCTTACACAACGGTCTGAAGGTTCCTTCTGGGCTTCACACAGTGGTAATGGAGGAGGGGTTTCTTCTGGGCACCGGCAAATTGTCCAATTCACTCAGTACAGTGAAGACACAGACCGAGAACCGCTTTTTACTTTAATTAATTTTTACCATCAATTTGTCTAAAAAAAAGTCAGGCATAAAGAGGACAGAGACACGATTATATGGCACATATCTCATCTTGTTTCTTTAATTTTTCCCATAAGGTCTTTCACATGTAGCATTAGCTTCATGTGCTTCTTGGCATCGACTTTCTCTTAGTCTAACTACAATTTGCATTCACATTCTCAGGTTTCGACATCATTTGTCATTAGTCCAGACCTTCATTGACATCATTTTGGCATCATAACTTGCCCATGCAAATCACTCTAAGCAGTGGTGAAACAAATTGAAGCAATTACAAAGGTAAGAGGATAAAAATGTAATAAAACCTAATTTATGGACCATACTTGTTCTGTGTCAGATTTCAGAGCAAAGGCGCTTCATCTTCCAATTATTAGAGGCTTTCATTGCAATTCCTCCTCAAAGCACATGAAGGAATTATTTTGGTTTTGATTAAGAGAAGATATCTTTGACTTGATGAATATTTTTACATATGTTAAAATAGTAAATATATATATTCACATCGAGACGTATGTCATTATGATTTCCAAAAACTAATATAATTTTGATTACACTAATAATATTAATCATTAAAATGCACTCACCACTTACTCATCCTAAATGTTTTACTTGTTTTACCCTAGTTATCATGAACACCTGTGGGGAAGGTAGATAAGAATTATCCCCAATTTGCAGATGAAGAAGGACAAACAGAACTCATAGAGCTGGAGACCTAGCTCTGCCTTCTGAGTGGAATATTACCTATTCTATGATTCTGTCTTTTAAGATAGAATCACGTGTGTGACCAAGAAAATAATGTACACAAGAAGTAAAAAGTAAGATATCAATTTTTTGACACTGAAAAGTACCAAGAACAACCTTGCTTTCCAAGTTGGTCTTCTGTGTGTCGTGGTTTAGTTGTTTTCTTCATTGGGGCCACTACGGTTAAACCACTTAACTGTATCCTGACCCATTCGACTTTATGAACAACTTAACTGCAAAATGATAGCCTAGGGGGAGACCTGTGGAAGTGTGGGAAGAATAAGATACCACATTCACCTTCTTGAGGCAAAAGTCAGCCACTGGGGGTCAAGCTCCACTGGCAGAGATCGGCAAGTGAGCGACGCTGTGAACAAATGATACAATTCCTGATGTGAGGGGTATTCAGAGAGGCACCTCCTTTTAAAACCTTCCTCAGCAAGGATGGGTGCTGTCTAGGCTGTTATTCTCCACACATGTATTTTAAGCTGCCAGACAACAACCAGGTAATACATACTTTAACATTAGCAAGTTTTAAGAAGCCTTGAAAACCACAGGGTGGACAAGGCCACAAAGCGTGTTGCAACTTGGACACCTTATTAGTACCTGAGAGGGAGGCCCTCTAGGGCTCATCGCAGGACTTGTGGCGGGGACCTGGCCCAAGGTAGACTCAGCCCCCACTCTCAGCCCCTCCAGGGGCCTTGGCCGCACACACAGAAGGAAAACAGCCTGCTACTTGGGGCTGGAGAGACTTCTCTGAAAGAACCACTGGTGTCTGACATCACCAGGCTGTGGTGTCCACTGCCACCGGCTCCCTGTGAACCTGCTCACCCCCAGCGTGATGCAGCCTGGAAGATGAGCCCTCTCCCTCTTCTGCTCCATTGGCATAGCCAGTTGTGGACCCATGCCCTGCATTCCCCAGGCTTAGGCCCGCCAGGCAGCCCCCTGAGCTCATGGCTGGCAAAAGAACAAAGGCGTGGAAGAACAAAGGCACGGCGTGTTGAAGGCACAGTTTTAGAAGCTTTTAAAGGCCTTTAATAAGCTGAGTTGAAAAAACTGCAGGGTGAGAGAAGAGAGTGTGTGTGTTTTGGGAGGGATGAGGGCGAGGCTTAGTTTCCACATATCCCCAAGGGAAACCTGAGACTCCCAATGGCTGATTGCAGACTTTACATGACACAGAATGGGGTTCATGTTTGAAAAATGACCAAAAAACGTATCCTTGAAACAAAACCCAGGGATTTTGCCTAAGAGGTAGAGAATAAAGGTTAATTACACAGAGCTGTTTCTCTAGATGTGATATAATATGCACACATATACACATGTACACACACATACACATGTGCATACACACACACACACACACACACACATTCTCCACTCCCTTGTTCCCCTAGACAATAATAAAGTGTTTTATACTTTGGCCTGGATTCTTCCGTGAATTTGTAGGTCAGCAATTATATGCAGATCCAAGCCTCAATCTGGTTGCCAACTAAACTTGATGGGAATCTGGGGAGGCCATTCTGCCCTGATGGGGGAGCAGGAAGGGAGGGAGAATGTTCTGGATTTTGTGAGGTGGTCTTTTTTGTATGGCACACACTGCACATTTATGGTCATTTTCATTTAAAAAAATAGCCTCAAGCTGTTCATTTGTTTTAAAAATTAAACCTTGGTCTCTTCTTGGTGAGGACAGATGCTGCCTCTGCAGTTTTCAGCATGATTCACCACAATCCCCATCTCACCCCAGTGAAAACGAACACCCCCACCCGCTGCTCAGCCACTCTCCAGGTGTCCAGTTAAGTGGACCACCAGTGCCCTGGTTCCTGGCTCTGGTCATGAACCCCTGCTATATCTGTGGGCACTCTCCTCTCCCCTCCTCAGCACACTGGTGTGGAGGGAGGAGTGGGATGTGCAGGCTCAGGGGCCTGGGAATCAGAATCTCTAAACTTATGGGCCTTGGGGGCAATATGGAAGCAATAGGGAGGAAATTAATTAGATTCTATGCTTCTTTGGAGTACTTGGTGATAGTGAGAAAAGTCACTCCTTTGCTACAATCCTGGTTCATGGCCAAATCTCTCTACAATGATGCTCTTATTGGTGTTTCCATTTCTTAACAAAAGATCGAGAAAGAAGAGGTAAAGACAAATGAAATGCCCTTGAACAGCCTGTGCACAGCTCTGTGACTCTGAGTTGCTTTGGGAGAGGAGAGCTTCTATGTTCTACTCTAAGACGCTCCTAGCAAGGCAGCAAGGCACGCTCTTTTTAACCACATCCACTTTCAACCAAAACGAAATTCCAGTTCCTCCTTAGGCAAATATTAGCAGTAGAGTTTTTGTAAATCAGTCCTCAATTGCTGCACACATAGAGAAATGCCTGCTTCACCCAGGCAGAAAACATTGGGAAAAGACCAACATACTCATTGTTGGTCAGTCGGAGACTTGCTTCTGCATTTTAAACACGATAGAGATCGCATTCCCAGTCCAGTCTATCATCGATGGGCATTTGGGTTGGTTCCAGGTCTTTGCTATTGTAAACAGTGCTGCAATGAACATTCGTGTGCATGTGTCCTTATAGTAGAACGATTTATAGTCCTTTGGATATATACCCAGTAATGGGATTGCTGGGTCAAATGGAATTTCTATTTCTAGGTCCTTGAGGAATCCCCACACTGTCTTCCACAATGGTTGAACTAATCTACACTCCCACCAACAGTGACGAGTTTATGTCCTTTGTAAGGACATGGATGAATCTGGAGATCATTCTCAGCAAACTGACACAAGAACAGAAAAGGAAATACCACATATTCTCACTCATAGGTGGGTGAGAAAAAAGAGAACACATGGACACAGGGAGGGGGGTACTACACACTGGGGTCTATTGGGGAGAATAGGGGAGGGACAGCGGGGGGAACTGGGGAGGGAAAGCCTGGGGAGAAATGCCAAATGTGGGTTAAGGGGAGGAAGGCAGCAAAACACACTGCCATGTGTGTACCTATGCAACTATCTTGCACGTTCTGCACATGTACCCCCAAACCTAAAATGCAATAAAAAAAATTAAAAAAATAAAATAAATAAAGGCCCAAATCTGAAAAGCTCCCCCTTTTCCATTAAATAGACTGCTGAAAATAAGAAAAAAAAAAGAGATCGCATTCATAAAAGCTGTGTGTGAGAATGCACCCTGAGCACACACAGCTGCACACCGTGGGGACTGACACCTCCAGGTGGGCAGCACTATGGTTCTCTCTTGGCCGCTGGCCTCCCTCTGCTAAGGATCCCTCCTCTGGTTCTGTTAAAGGCAATGATGCCCGTGTGACCAGAGGAAAAGCAACTGTATGCATGGATGAAAATGCCAGGAGAGTGCTTTGAAAGAAAGGAAGGCGTTGCACTCCAATCCTGAGAAGAGAGGATGGGTGTCAGTGAAAGAAACTCTGGACCTCGAACCCCCCCGAGAAATGGGCAGGGGAGGGCTGTGGGATACTTCATGGGGCCTGCCATGATGTCTTTTCCTGAATTATAGGATTCTGCTTGATTTATTATTTGTAATTGAAATTTTTATGAAGATAATTATAGATTTACATGCAGTTGTAAGAAATAATTCAGGCTGGGTGCAGTGGCTCATGCCTGTAATCTCAACAATTTGGGAGGCTGAGGCAGGAGCATCAGTTGAGCCTAGGAGTTGCCCAGCCTGGGCAACACATAGACTCATCTCTTACAAAAAATGTTTAAAAAAAATTAGCCAAGTTTAGTGGCTCACAACTGTTGTCAACTACTTGGGAGACTGAGGCAGAAGCATTCCTTAAGGCCAGGAGTTCAAGACTAGTGTGGACAATATAGCAAGACCCTGTCTCTATAAAAAAAGTTTTTAAAAAATAGCCTAGTACGAGGGTACATGCCTGTGATCTTAACTACTCAGGAGGCTGAGGCAGAAGGATCGCGGGAGCCCAGGTGGTCAAGGCTGCAGCGAGCCATGATCATGCCATCACTGCACTCCAGCCTGGGTGACAGATATTTAAAAAAAAAAAGAAAAGAAAAAAATAGAAGGGAAGAGAAAAGAAAGGAAAGAAGAAAGGAATGAATCAGAGAGATCCCTTTTATACCCTGCTTAGTTTCCCCCCATGGTTTCCTTTGTCAAAAACTGTGGTGTAATATCACCACCCAGATACTGACATTGAGACACTCCACTGATCTCAAATTTCCCAAGTTTTACTTAAACTCATTTGTGTGTATATTTAGTTCTATACAATTCTATCACCTGTGCAGGTTCACGTATCCACCACCACAAACAACCACACCCATCTCTAGCTTCTCCCACCCCTAGGTCCCTAACCTCTGGCAACCACTAACCTGTCCTCCATTTCAGAAATGTTGTCATTTCAAAATATTTTACAGATGGACTCACATGCTATACAATCTTTTGGGACTGGAGTTTTTCTCACTCAGCAAAGTTCCCTGGAGATTCATTCAAGTCGTTGTGTGTCAATAGCTTGTTACTTTCTTTTAATTTTTCATTTTTGTGGGTACATAGTAGGTATATATATTTATGGGGTTCATGAGATTTTTGATGTAGGCAATGTGTAATAACCACATCAGGATAAATAAGATATCTGTCACCTCAAGCATTTATCCCTTCTGTTACAAACAATCCCCTTCTACTTTTATTTTTAAAATATACTATTAAATTATTATTGACTATTATCAATAATTTAATAATTATTAAATACAAACATTTAATTATTTAATAATTTAATTATTATTAACTATCATCACCTGCTAGAGAATATTAGGTCTTATTCATTCTTATTTATGCTGTTGCAAATGACAGGATCCCCTTCTATTTTATAGCTGAATAGTACTCCACTGTGTATATGTAGCACATTTTCTTTATTCATCCGGTGATGGACACTTAGGTTGCTTCCAAATAATAGTTTCTTCCCCTCTACTGTTGAGTAGTGTTCCACAGTATGGATGGATCACTGTTTATTTACAGTCACCTATTGAAGGACATCTAAGCTGATTCCAGTTTTGGGCTATTCCACATAAACTTGCTATGAATGTTTGTATGTAAGTTTCCATATGGATATCAATTCTCATGCCTCTGGAATAAATGCCCAAGGTGAAATTGCTGGTTTGGATGGTAAATTGTACGTTTAGTTTTATAAGAAACTGCCAAACTGTATTTCTGAATCGCTGGACCATTTTACCTTTTCATCTAGTGAGTGACCTAGCTTCTCTGCATCCTTGCCAGCATTGAGTGCTGTCACTATTTTTTATTTTATTCAATCTGGTAGGTGTGTAGTAATATCTCATTGTGGTTTTATTTTTTATTTATTTATGTTTTTTGAGACAGCGTTTCACTCTTGTTGCCCAGGCTGGAGGGCAATGGCACGATCTCGGCTCACTGCAAACTCTGCCTCCCAGGTTCAAGTGATTCTCTTGCCTCAGCCTCCCAAGTAGCTGGGATTACAGGCACCTGCCACCATACCTGGCTAATTTTTATATTTTTAGTAGAGACAGGATTTCACCATCTTGGCCAGGCTGGTCTTGAACTCCTGACCTCAGGTGATCCGCCCACTTCGGCCTCCCATAGTGCTGGGATTACAGGCGTGAGCCATCGTGCCCCGCCTCATTGGGGTTTAATTTGTATTTCCACAGGACTAACGGACTGAGTGTCCCTTCATATGTTTATTTACAATTGGTATATCGCATGTTTATGTCTTTTGCCCATTTTCTAATTGGACTGTTTATTTCTTTTACTGTTGAGTTTTGAGCCTTCTTTCTATATTCTAGATACTAATCATTGGTCAGCTATGTGGTTTGCAAATATTTTCTTCCAGTCTGTAGCTTGTCTTTCTCTCCTCTTCACATGGGTTTTCTGAGAGCAAAAGTTTTGATTTTGATGTGGTCCAGCTTGATTAGATTGTGCTTCTAGTGTCCGGTCTGGGAACTTTCAGTGCAAGTCCCAGTGATTTTATCCTATGTTTTTAAAGTGTAATATTATGTTTTAAAGTTAAGTCTGCTATCCATTTTGAATTAGTTTTCATTATATGTTGTGAAGATTAGATTGAGGTATATTTATTTATTTTTTTGCCTGTGGTTTTCTAATTGTTCCAGCACCATTTGTTGAAAAGCAGCCCCTTTCATTGAATTAATTTTGTAGCTTTGTCAAAAATCAGTGGAACATATTTGAGATTTTTTTTTTTTTTTGAAATGGAGTTTCACTCTTCTCACCCAGACTGGAGGGTAATGGCACAATCTCGGCTCGCTGCAACCTCTACCTCCCAGGTTCAAGCGATTTTCCTGTCTCAGCCTCCTGAGTAGCTGGGACTACAGGCACTTGCCACGATACCAGGCTAATTTTTATATTTTTAGTACAGATGGGGGTTTCACCACGTTCACCAGACTGCTTTCGAACTCCTGACTTCAGGTGATCCACCTGCCTTAGCCTCCCAAAGTGCTGGATTACAGGCGTGAGCCACTGCGCCCAGCCGAGTGGATCTATTTCTGTATCCTCCACTCCGTTCCAAGATCTGTGTGTCCATGCCGCCACCAATACCACACTGTCCTGACTGCTGTGGCTCTACAGTGAGCCTTAATGTAAGGAATAATGTTCTTCTCCCATTTTATTCCTTTTTGCCAAGTTTGTTTGAGCAATTGCCTTTTCCATATAAATTTTTAGATTAAGCTTGGCTATGTCTATGAGAAAATCTGGCTGGGATTTTTTAAAAAAACTAATTGAGAGATAATTCATATACCATACAATTCACCCATTTAAAGAGTCCAAATCAATGTTTTTTAAAAGCATATCCACAGGGTTACACAGCTGTGCAGAAAAGAGATAACACTGAAGGCCTGAGACTGCTCTCTGAAGAAAGCTCTGCTGCCAAGTTTGGTCCTTGGCTAGGGTCTGGGAACTTGGCTCTTGGAGTGTTCCCAGTCAACCGTTAACTGGTAAGAGTGGTTCCCTGTGCCTAGACTGTACAAACATCATGGTTTATGCTGAACACCTGCTTTCCCTTTTAAGAGTCTATCATTTTGGCATGTGCTAGACAGAGGGTGCTTATGTGACCAGCTCTCAGTAAAAACTTCGGATGCTGAGTCTCCAATGGGCTTCCCTGGGCAGAAACCTTAAACACACGTTGCTGCATTTCATTGCTGGGGGAGGAGTGCACTTTGTATGATCCCTCATGGGGGCGGAGAGAGTGCATAGGAAGCCCCAGAAGGGTTCCACCAGACTCTGCCTTTTTTCCATCATGATCCTGGATGTCTTTACTGTGTCGCTGTCATAAATCTTAGTCATGCGTACAATTGTATGCTAAGTCCTGTGTGTCCTTCTACTGGATCCCTGAAAGTGGAGGTGGTCTTGGAAATCCCCAGTGAAGTGGTGAGATTTGCTAGAATAACCTGAATTCACTGAAGTAAGGCTACAGTGAATTCTACAAAAAGAAAGGGCAATTTGATTGTTCAGTGTGAACACATACAGGATGGTTGTGTCTTCCTGGTGGACTGATCCTTTTATCATTATGTGATGTCCCTGCTGTGGTTTGAATATTTGTCTCTTCTGAAACTCACGTTGAAATTTAATCCTCAATGTGGCAGTATTGAGAGGTGTTAGGCCTTTAAGAGGTAGGGGATTGGGTCATGAGGGCCCTGCCCCTAAGAAAGTATTAATTCATTCATGGATTCACAGGTTAATGGATTAATGGGTTATCATGGGGATGAGACTGGTGGCTTTGTAAAAGAGGAAGAGATGGGAGCCAGCACACTCAGCCCCCTTGCCATGCGAGGTCCTGGGCCACCTTGGCACTCTGCAGAGGGTCCCCATCAGCAAGAAGGTCCTCATCAGATGTGGCCCCTTGAACTTGGACTTCTTAGCCTTCACAATTGTAAAAAATTTATAAAGAAATTTCTTTATAAATTTTCTTTAGAAATTACCTAGTTTCAGGTATTCTGTTATAAGCAACAGAAAATGGACTAAGTCAGTCCCTTTTTGTCCCTAATAATTTTCTTTGCTCTGAGGTCTATTTTATTAGATATGAACATAACCACTGCTGCTACTGCATGTTACATCTTTTCCATCCATTTACTTTCAACCGGCCTAAGCCATTAAATTTGAAGTGAGTTTCTTGGCAACAGTATATACTTGAGTCATTTTTTTTCTTTTTCTTTTGAGATTGAGTCTCGTTCTGTAGCCCAGGCTGGAGTATAGTAGCACCATCTTGGCTCACTACAACCTCCGCCTCCCAGGTCCCAGTTCAAGCAATTCTCCTGTCTCAGCCTCCCGAGTAGCTGGGACTACAGTTATGCACCCCTGTGCCCAGCTAATTTTTGTATTTTTAGTAGAGACAGCGTTGGCCAGGCTGGTCTTGAACTCCTGACCTTGTGATCCACGCGCCTCGGCTTCCCAAAGTGCTGGGATTACAGGCGTGAGCCAGAGCATCTGGCCCATTTTTTTTTCTTTTTAGGTTCACTCTGCCAGTCTTGTCTTTTGACTGACTATATAGGATAATTTACATTTAAGGTAATTCTTGGCATGTTAGCACTTAAGTCTGCCACTTTATTACTTGTTTTCCATTTGTTTCCTTTGGTTCTTATTCTTCTATTCTCATTTCTTGACTTTCTGAGGGTTACTTTAAACAGCACTGAGGACTCTATCTTGATTTAATTGTAGTGTTTTGTTTTGTTTTGTTTTGAGATGGAGTTTCGCTCTTGTTATCCAGGCTGGAGTGCAATGGCACGATCTCGGCTCACTGCAACGTCCGCCTCCTGGGTTCAGGCAATTCTCCTGCCTCAGCCTCCTGAGTAGCTGGGATTACAGGCACGCGCCACCGTGCCCAGCTAATTTTTTGTATTTTTAGTAGAGACGGGGTTTCACCATGTTGACCAGGATGGTCTCGATCTCTTGACCTCGTGATCCACCCGCCTCGGCCTCCCAAAGTGCTGGGATTATAGGTGTGAGCCACCGCGCCCGGCCCAATTGTAGTGTTTTTGAGTACATCTCTTTGTGTAGTTCTCTCAGTGGTTGCATAATATCACAATAGACACATGCGACTTATCACAGTCTGTTGTTCTCAGTATTTCACCACTTTGAGCGAGGTGTGGAAATCTTTTTTCCTTTCAGGACTCTTCACCTTCCCCACTTTTTAAATACCATTGTCTTAGGTACCAGATGGAGGCATAGTTTTTGTTTCATCAAATATGATTCATAGAACTTGAGAGGCAAAGGACAGTGTATTGTGTGTATCCATATTTCTGCTCTTCCCATTGTTTTTTCTTTTCTGTGCTACCACATTCCTTCTTTCATCATTTCCTTTCTCTTTGACAAACTTCCTTTAGCCGATCTCTAAGGTTGAGTCAGCTAGTGGCAAATTTTTTTAGTTTTCCTTTGCCTGAGAATATTTTTATTTCCCTTTCATTCCTGAAAATAAATATGCTGGATGTAAGACATTGTAGTTGACATTTCTTATCTCAGCCCTTGAAACCCGTCATGCCACTTCCTTCTGGCTTTCTTGGTTTCAATGACAAATGTGTTGTCATTCAAATCACTGTCACATGTAATGGGTTACTTTTCTGCCTGCTTCCAGGTTTTCTTTTTGTTTTTTGTTTTCAGAGCCTTTGTGGTGTTGTTTCAGCCTGCTTGGTTTATCTGGTGCCTCTGGGGCTCTCACCGCTCCCTGCTGGTTCTACCTGAGCAGGGAGAAGGGTTTCCCCAGGCTAGATTTTAGGACTTCTCTCCTTGAGGGAGATGCTCCTCCTACTGATGCTCCTGGCTGCCTCTGGGGAATGGAAGAGTGTCAGGCTGCAGAAAAAGGCTTCCTGGACCAAGAGGCTTATTGAAGCTGGGTCTCTAGGCAGATTGGCTCACACCCTCAGTATCTTGTGGAAAAGGGGTGTCTTAGACCCAGGGAGGAAGGAGAGTATTTTCTCTATTAGCCACCCCCAAAATTCTTTTGCCTAATATTATTAGAGGAACTTAAGGAAGAAAGAATGAATCTACCTAGGTTACCTTTTCTTGCTAGGTCAGGCTTGCAAAACATTGGGTCTGGGGTTCAGGGTGCAGGCAGGGGATGCAAGATGCTTGCTGCAGTGCTGATTGTACAGTCCTGGGGTCCCAAATCAGCTCACTCTTTTATTACCGCCTCTCAGAGTTTTCCTTTGGTTGCCTCTTGCATTATTTCCAGGGCTTACAGTTGTGCTTAGTGTGGAGGGGCGTGGAGAAATAGGTTCATCTTGTCCCAACCAGAAGTCTCTGCCATTGTATTTTAACTGATAATATTTTGAAGTATTTTTGTTATATTTTGAAATATGAACTGATCATATCTTTATCATATTTTGAAGGCACAATCATATAATTAAGCATTCTGCTCACTAGGAGTATTGGTTTATAATGTATATATGATTTGTTTTCAAAAAGCACCTGTGGTAGCTTATATCACAAATCATGTACAAGGACAAGGTGGTACAGATTCACTTTTCCTTGCTCCTGCCTCTAATACAACTAAATATTTGGAAATTATTCTACAGACAATGATAGAAGGGCTCCGAAACCTGGAGAGAAAAAGGTAGACTGGGTAGAGATGACAGGAGTAGAGAAATGACAATGTGGTGGGTTCCCCGGGTTTTCTGCTTGTCTTCCACACAGCCCTGGACTAGGCACTGGATAAATGTGCAGTATAGTCTGTTATGTCAATAGGCATAGGCATAAATCCCAAGAAAAGCCTGTACTCTGGCCAAAGGACTAGGAAAGAAAAGGGAAGCCCAGTGGAGTCCTAGAAGGGAGCTGCAATCCTCTTTCCACAACCAGGGCATGGGTTAGTGTCCCATCTGCCCACAGCAGCAGCTTCAGAGTCCTGGTAGATTGACCTCCATGCTCCATATACCCATACCCAGAGCACTGGCAGGTAAGCTCAGGATCGGGATCAACCTGCCTGCCAGTGCTCTGGGTATGTGCACGCGGGGTCATTACTGTCCACCTGCATGCACACTAGTGAAGCCTTGGGTTAATTCAATGCCTATCCCACATGTGGAGCACTGAAAGGGCAGGTCATGCTACCCACATGGCAACATTGGCAGAGCCTAATGTCTCCCTCCTGACACCAAGGGGCACAAGGAGACCCAGGGCCAGCCTCTCTGGCTCTCCACACTCTCCACAGAAAGTGGTCCAGGGAAGTAGGCTGAGCTCCTGCAGGTGGCACCAGTAAGAATTAATCAGAAGTCTCAGCAGTGCCAGAAGAATGAAGCAGACTAGAATAGTACATAAAGGCTCAGGAAACTGAGCTGGCATTGGACCCACAGCCCACAAAAGTAGGCCAGAACCTATACACTAAACCTAAACAGGGCGACTGCCTTCTGTCTAAAACTAAAGATTTAAATAGAATTAAGAGTCTCCTAACATAACCAAAATTCCCAGGATACAATGGAAACTTACCCATAATCCCAAAGACAATTAACCCAAGGCTTCACTACTGCACTACTACGGTGCAGGTAAGCCACTGTTTGAATGAGAAAACATAATCACCTGATGCCAAGACTGAGGCCAATCAGATGCTGGATTATCTGACGAGGACTTTCAAGCCGTCATTATAAAAATGCTCCAACAAGTAATTATGAATTCTCTTGAAACAAATGAAAAATTTGAAAACCTCAGCAAAGTAATAGAATTCATACAAAAGAATCAAGTGGAAATTATACAACTGAAAAATATAATAACTGGAATAAAAATAATATACAAATACCATGAAAAAATCATGCAGGCATGATAAAATAAATACATCAAAGTACAGATCAATATGCTTAGGAGCCCTACTGAATGTTTACTGTGTGCCAAATGCTGCACTAAGCATTTTCCCTGTATTAATTAATGTAATCTTACAGCAGTCCCATGAAGTAGATACTGTTATTCTTACTTAATGGATAAGGAAACTGAGACACAGAGAGACTGAGTGACCTGCCTAAGATCACACAGCTTACTAGTTACTGGTAGAGCCAGGCAGTCTGTTTCAGTCTCTTCTCTCATCCACATGTAGTATTGCATAGTGTTCTGCTGCTTCTTGGGAGAATTAAAATTATTTCAGTCACTCATCTCAATGAGCTGTTTCTTCCAGGGCTGCCACAAAAGCCTCTCCCTGGTCTCTCTAACCTCTCGCCCACCTCTGTGTTCAGGTTCCTCTCTTCCCACCCTCCTGCTCACCCACTGAAGTCTACCCTCAGGCTTTCTTGCTCCTTGAACTCATCTCTGCCTCAGGCCTTTTGCACTGCCCTTTCCTCTACCTGGAATGCTTGTTCCAATCTTTACTTGGCTCCTTGACTGGCACTCTGTTCAAATGGTATTGTCTCAGGGAGGCCTCTCCATGACTTCATTGTATCACATCTCCCAATTGTTCTTTTCCTTTTGAGACAGGGTCTTGCTCTGTAGCCCAGGCTGGAGTGCAGTGGTGTGATCATGGCTCACTGCAGCCTTGACCTCCCAGGCTCAGGTGACTCTCCCACCTCAGCCTCCTGAATAGCTGGGACCACAAGTGCACCACCATGCCCAGCTAATTGTTTATATTTTTTAGAGAGACGTGATCTTGCTACATTGCCCAGACTGGTCTTGAACTCCTGAACTCAAACAGTCTGCCCATGTTGATGTGTGGCCTGTTGTTCTTTTTTTTGTGTTTTCCTCACTAAGCTTAATAAAAGAAGAGGCCTTGTTTATCTTGTTCACTGCTGTATCATCGGTAGCCAGAACAAGCCTGACTTACTGTAGGAACTGAAATATTTGTTGAATGAACAAATAAATAGCAGATGAGTTACAGAGTTTTCATTACCTAAGAACTAGAGAGATAAACTTAATTGTTTTGAGATTTAATTTTTAAGAGGAATTTGTCACCCGGGTTCTTATATATCATATAACAAAGTAGACACTTTCATCAGTACATCTCATTAACAGGAGTTTACCATTTCTTATACTTCTGCTTTCTAAAATACACTTTTAGTATATCCAGAAATGTGGCATTGGTAGTGAACTTATTCTTAAATCTTAATGCTTTTTAAAAAATCCCTTAACTGGTCAAGATTTTAAAGTTGATTTATTATTTTGTTTGTTTGTGTTTTTTGGTTTTTGGGTTTTTTTTGAGATCGAGTCTCGCTCTATTGCCCAGGCTGGAGTACAGTGGCGTGATCTCAGCCCACTGCAACCTCCGCCTTCCAGGTTCAAACAATTCTCCTGCCTCAGCCTCCCAAGTAGCTGGGACTACAGGCGTGTGCCACCACACCCAGCTAAATTTTGTATTTTTAGTAGAGACGGGGTTTTGGCATATTGGCCAGGCTGGTCTTGATCTCCTGACCTTGTGATCCATCCGCCTTGGCCTCCCAAAGTACTGGGATTACAGGCATGAGCCACCGCGCCCGGCCAAGTTGATCAATTATTAAGTATTTGCCAAGCATAGAGTACATGAAAAGTACCTGTTGCTGGGCTTATCTCCTGACCCGCCAATGTCACCCTTGCCTTAATCTTTATTCTCTGGCAGTCCTCTACCTCGCTGATGATAAAGTCTATTTTTCTTCCCCAACAAGGGCCACTCCTAGGTCCTCTCTCTGTGATATTGGAAACAAACAGAGTCCCCAGGACACTAATGGTCTCTCCCCTCTGAGTGCCGAATGCCTGCCTCGTTAGTTGTTTTCCTGGAGTGTGCAGGGCTCTCCAAATTATCTGTTAGTTAACTGACTGCTAGGTGCCAGAGCACATAGTGGAATGCAGGATCTATACCCAGCCTTCAGGAGCCTATAGATCAGCAAGTGAGAAAACACATTTGCACTGGGAAGTTCTAACAGTCACTAAAATAAATCTCTCATTATAGCTCTCCTTTTCCTAGCTTCTCTATTTTTGCCAATGTAACTTTTCCATCCCTGTGACTAAGAGATGAATAAGAGATGTAAGAGGAAGAGCTGGTTGGGACAGAACATAATGACTTTATTTGAGGTTGAGTTTAGGTGGGATAAGGTTGGCTGAATCATCCCTGCTCCCTTCTACTACACTGACTCAACCAACTGCCAGATCCTGAAGACCCTGCCTCTGAGAGGTCTCTCAGACTGCCTCCTGTCTGATTCCAGTGCCCTGGGACCATCTCTGGGCCCACCACCCTCTCCTTTCCCATCGATTCTTCTTAACCCCAATGCTGAATTTTCAGTTCTTCATTGGCTATTTCAGTGCCCACTCTGGGAATATGTCCTTGTTCCTGCAACTGTAACAAAATACCTTATACTGGGTACTTTATAAACAAAAGAAATTTATTTTTCACAGTTCTGGAGGCTGGGAAGTCCAAGATCATGGTGCAGGCAGATTTGGTGTCTGGTGAAGGTTTGCTTTTTGCTTCTTCTTTTTTTTCTTAACATACTGATTGTACACATTTATGGGGTACATGTGATATTGTGATATATGCATCAGGGTGTTTAGCATATCCATTACCTTGAACATTTATTATTTCTTTGTATTGGGAACATTTCAAATCTTCTAGATATTTTGAAATACACAATATATTGTTAACTATAGTCGGCCTACTGTGCTGTCAAATACTGGAGCTTATTCCTTCTATCTAACTGTATGTTGATTAATCATTAACCTACCTTTCATTCCTCCCTATTCCCCCCAGCCTCTGGTAATTATCATTCTACTAAAGGCAGCCTCCAAAGAACTTGTGGACACCCCTCCCTACCCAGCCTGGCAATCTAGGCCCCCTGAACTTGCCCTCCAGATTTATGTTTTACTAGAGCTCCATGCACACCTGTGCAGGACAAAGCCCTTGCCTTCACAAACCTTTATCTTAGCTCCCCTAAGCCTGGATGTCCTCTGCACTCCTGCATCCCTCTCCGACACCACCTGTCAAATTCTAACCTGTCCTCATTGCTTCACTCAAAGCCAAACGCCCTTGTAGGCCCTTCATGATCACCCACCCAAAATGTGTGCTCCCCATCTTTGAGTTCTCATGGTATCTTTTGTATGTTTCTGACACATGTCATGTTATACTTGAGGAAAAAGTAAATGGACATCTTCCTCCCTCTTCAGCTATCAGAAAAGGGTCCCTGTCTTACCCACACTGGAGGTTCCTCATCTCTCCACCATAGCAGCTGCCTCACACATAGGATGCTTTATACCAAGGGTGACCATGACCATATAATTCATTATAATTTATTGTTTAAACTAGAACACATTTGCAAGTGAAAGGGACACTCACTGTTGGAGATGATCCCATGGAGCAGGTGATCGCTGAAAAAAGAAAAAGGCAGATTTAAAGTTGCAACTCGAAAACTTAGAAACAAACTTCCAATATTTTATCTTATAATATTTAAAAGATATTTCCTCTTTCCTGATAATAAAAAAATAATGAAAATAAGTATAATAAAGAAATAAAGGTAACAATAAGGAAAAAAATGTACATGAAATTTTTGGGGAAAAAAATCAGACAAGTGTGAAAAAGAAAACATACCACTTGGAGGCAGGCATTGTGGCTCCCTCCTGTAATCCCAGCACTTTGGGAGGCAGAAGCAGGCAGATCACTTGAGGTCAGGAGTTCAAGACCAGCCTGGCCAACATGGTAAAACCCATCTCTACAACTTGGTCTCTACTAAAATACAAAAATCAGCCAGGTGTGGTGGCACACACACTGTAGTCCCATCTACTCCGGAGAGTGAGGCAGGAGAATCACTTAAACGCAAGAGGCGGAGGTTGTAGTGAGCCAAGATCATGCCACTGCACTCCAGCCTGGGTGACAGAGCATGACTCCATCCCCCCTAAAAAAAAAAGAAAAGAGGGGCCCAAAGTGGCTCCGGCCGGATGTCATGGCGCTTGCGAAGGCGAGGCCAAGAGTTCAAGGCCAACCAACCTCAGCAACCTTACAAGCTCTCAATGATTGGCAAAAAAAAAAAAAAAAAAGAAAAAAGAAAAGAAAACATACCACTTGGAGAAAACTGCCATTTAAACCTCAATGTTGTCTGGGCATGGTGGCTTATGCCTGTAATCTCAGCACTTTGAGTGGCCAAGGTGGGCAGATCACCTGAGGTCAGGAGTTTGAGATCAGCCTGGCCAACATGGTGAAACCTTATCTCTACTAAAAATACAAAAATTCACTGGGCATGAATCCAGGAGGCAGAAGTTGTGGTGAGCTGAGAGTGAACTGCGCTCTAGCCTGGGCAACAAGGGTGAAACTCCATCTCAGAAAAACAAAACAAAACTAAGAATCCTCAATGTCATTGATTCCAGTCTTGTTTCCAAAGCCCCAATATGTGTGTGTGTTCTCTGTGCTTCACAGTTAATACCCGGCATCACACAATTAGCATGTCTGCAGTTTTGCATTCTACTCTCTTCCCTCAACATTATGCCATGAACATTTCCCCTTGTCATTAAAAATTCTCTGGAAACAGGGAATGATGAACTATAGTCATAACTGGTCTCACAGTTTGGCATCATAGTCCAACCTGTGAGAAGGCTATAATTTTACTATTTTCCTCTTTTTCTAATGTGATAATCATTTCACATTGTATTATCCATTTGTTTGCCTAATTTTTTTCTCTTTCTGGGTTTGGTTAATGAATGCTATCTTGTTTATCAGCACTTTGTTAGAGAGCCATGGTATTACACTTATGACCAATAGAAGTCTGTTCTAGTTTCTGAATCAAAGAGATTCATGACAAGCATGGTATCCATGACATGGTGTTGAGAGCAGAAATCCTGGACCATCATGAAGTTACAAAACACAGATCAGGGAAGCCAAGGTGTTCAGAGCTGTCAAGTAATTATTTCTATTCACACCCTGTCCATAACCATTCAGCCCTCACTTCTTCTTGGTTTCATGTTGCATCCCTCCTTCTTCTTCTTCTTTTTTTTTTTTTAAATTAGCCCCCAAGGGGTGGGATTCTATGGAAATGTGAATCATTTTCTTGTCTGGCTCCAGGTCCTACGTCTTCCTGCAGGAAGCCCAAACAAGCCAGGGAGTGGCGGAGGCAAGACAAAAGAATAGGATAGGCAAGTTTGACACAATTAATACCTTGATCATGCCTGCAAATGCAGAGGGTCTTTCAGGGAAGGAGAACAAAAATGTACAGGACGAAAATGACAGAAGACAAAAACAAAAGTCAGCCAAATCTAAATGCAGAATTAGTGGCCAGAAATTCCTACTGTCAACCAGAGATTCTGACAATTTCATCTCCTCTAACTTAAGAAAATCACTGAAAAGCCTTCCTATATGTTTAGTTGCAAAATAAAATTCAGACACACATCTTAAGTACCTAAAGAAATTATGAGAAAGTATGCAGCAGGCGCCGATTCTAGCCCAGGAAATAATCTGGTGTTTTGGAGAGAAAAGCGAAAGTAAAGTGCCTGGTTGTCCGGCAACATAATACTCTGCACATTTGATGATTCTGAGTCACCCCAACCAGGACTGTCCTGTGATTTCATTCTAATATAGAGAACAAATACAACACAGTTACAATGAAAAAAGCAACTGAGATGATACCTTGCAGAAAATATAATTAAGTTAAAAATTATATCCTGAATATAGAGAGAGCTCAAACAAATCAATAGGAAATATGTCCCAATAGAAAATGGTCTGGTGGTAATATATACACACACAACGTACACAATGACCAAAGGACATCATAAGTGCTCACCTTACAATCCAATAAATGCAAGTAGAGACAGCTAATTCTAGTTTTTACCAACAAGTTTTCTGGGGTAGGAATATTATGAATTTGTGTAAGAATACCATGAATTATCATCAGGGGTGGGAACTGACTATAATTGTTTACAGTTGGTTGGAGAAAGCAATTTGGCAGGCCACATGTGGGGATCTATCCTAGAAAAATGACCAGATATGGATGGGGACTTGTGGTGTTTAAAACAGGAAAATTACAAACAACCTATATTTCCAGTAAAGGATATGGTTAGGCTGGGTGGTGGCTCACACCTGTAATCCTAGCATTTTGGGAGGCTGAGGCGGGTGCATTGCTTGAGCCCAGGGGTCTAAGACCAGACTGGGCAACTTGGCAAAATACTGTCTCTAAAAACAAAACAAAACAAAACAAAATTATCCAGGTGTGGTGGCACACCTGTAGTCCCAGCTACTTGGGAGGCTGAAGTGGGAGGCTTGCTTGAGCCTAGGAGGCAGAGGTTGCAGTGAGCTGAGATCATGCCACTGTACTTCAGCCCAAGTGATAGAGCAACACTCTGCCTCAAAAAAAGGCGGGATACGGTTAATTATGGTACGCCCCCCCAAATATTTCACAGATATTATACAAGACGCATTTGAAAATATTTTAATGTGAAAATGTTTATGATACTTGAGGCAAAAATGATAAAAGTTAATATTTCTTGGGTGCTTTCCACATGCCAGGACTGTTTTATTCTCTTTACATGTGTTTTCTCATTTCTTTCTTAAAAGAACCTCAAGAAGTAGGTACTATTATTAATATTACTATTAGTAATATCCTCACTTTACGTATGATGAAGTGGAAGCAAGATGGTTATCTTACCCAGGGTTACAATCTAAGTTCCATTCCAGGCTTGGTGCTGTTAAAATGTTACCATATTACCTGATGCCCATTTGCTTGTCTGCCTGGGTATCTGTCAATCTACCTATCTATCTTTACCAATTAGGGTCCCGACAGGAAACAGCACACTCAAGTGAAAATAATTGAAGAAGTTTGTCAAAAGGAGTCCTTATAATACTTGTGGCCAGGAGGTAAGGCAGCAAAAAGAGGCCATGTGGTACTCAAGGCCCAAAGAAGAGACGGAACTCAAATCAGGAAGGAGAAAGTCTTCTGAGGGGTCTCCTTGTCTAATTATTATCTGTTCATCCGTCATCCATCCACACATTGATCTTTCAATCCATCCATCCACACAGCCTCTATATGACGGGATGAGGCAAGAATACAGCAGATAACACGCAGGAAAGTGAATTGTGAGACGCATATCCTAGGGGACTTGTGTCCTTGGGTGTTTAGCTGAAATGTGGTTACAGAACTCTACAGAAGCCCTTAACACTCATCACCGTCAACAAGCTAGAGAGAAGAGGACACATAAAGGGCTTTCCAGCTTCAAAACCACTTGCATCCCTGTGAAGCATGCATGGGAGGGTGTGGGCCCCCTCAGGGGGCCACACTCAAACAGCGTCCTCAGACTCCTGGTGGGCAGTGAAGGCAGGGCTGGCCAGCGGCTCTGGCAGGACAGCAGAAGAGATGGGTGCAGCTCTGGGTTTTGTAGGCTCACCCAGTCTGTGCAGGCCAAGAATGGCTGCGTCATCTCCATGAAAGAGCTGGCATGTGGGAGGGCCCAGACTCTGCCCTGCAAGGCCCCGGGGATGGGTGGTCAGCCACAGCAGCCCTGGGAGGTAGAACATTGGGTAGGCAGCATGTGACCACTGAAAAGGATCCTTCACCAAGCCTGGCGATGCACGCTGGGACAGTCCCAAGGGGGCCCTGAACACCAGCATCAGGAGGTCAGGGTCTGCCTGGCCCCCAGAACCTGCAGCCATGAAGAACTCTCCAGCCACTTACCTCCTTCTCTCCCTCCCAGAGGGGTCAGGCCACACCTGATGAGCTGCCGGAGGAGGGAGAGGGAGGGAAGAAGCCCCAGGTCTAGTTCTCTGTGGCAAGATACCAAACTGGAGGGGATGGGGAAATGGCTCCACTTTAAACCAAGTTCAGAGTTTTGATATTTTCTGGGACTGGATACTTTAAGCATCAGACTGATTACACTGTTGGGTAATTACAGTGACAATAAGACTTTGTATCATCCAAGAATTTCCAGCAAGGTCATGCTGCTTGCTCAAATGCTCACTCAGGAGCTGGAGAAGAACTAGCCACTGGGCACCTTCAGACACAAAACAGGAAGACGAAGTCACCATGTGGTTACCCCTCCAGTTCCTGCCAGTCCTATATGTGTGCATGAGTGAGTGTGCATGTCTGCAAATGAACTAGACACACGTGCCTATATCTCTGGACAGGGAAGCTACAGCCGGCATTCATTTTCTTTTTTTTACACATTCTTCTCTAATTTCCACATTTCCTGCAAAGGGGATGTAGTCCTTTTATAATCAGAAAAACATCACTAAGGCTGGGCGCGGTGGCTCAAGCCTATAATCCCAGCACTTTGGGAGGCCGAGGAGGGTAGATCAAGAGGTCAAGAGATCGAGACCATCCTGGTCAACACGGTGAAACCCTGCCCCTACTAAAAATACAAAAAATTAGCTGTGCATGGTGGCATGTGCCTGTAATCCCAGCTACTCAGAAGGCTGAGGCAGGAGAATTGTCTGAACCTGGGAGGCGGAGGTTGCGATGAGCCGAGATCATGCCATTGCACTCCAGCCTGGGTAACAAGAGCGAAACTCTGCCTCAAAAAAAAAAAGAAAAACATCACTAAATGTTATTTCAAACGAGGAAGCTGCCCTTCCAGAAATTCCCTAATCCATATAAAATATCATCACTTGTACCAGGAACGAGCCTTACCCGTCATATGCCCAGTACTGCCACAAAGAGCAAGAAACATTCCAACATCTGTACAGGAACCCGGCAAGAAACCGACTCCATTCCCAGGGGCGGAGGGAGGAAGTGAGAACTGCAGATTTTGTTATTTCTCTTGTAAACACACTGAGGGATCATATCCTTTTCCTTTCCCCTCCCTTCTCCATTTAGTCACAAATTCAGCAGCACGGAGATCCTTCCCAATACTAGCTCAACTGATGTGGCCCATTCTTCAGGCAAATTTCCAATAAGCTGAAAGTTAGTACCTTGGCATCTTGGGGAATTCTAAGGGGATCCTAGAGTATTAAGATTAAAAACTGCCAGTCTGGGCACGGTGGCTCATGCCTGTAATCCCAGTACTTTGGGAGGCTGAGGCAGGCAGATCACGAGGTCAAGAGATCAAGACCATCCTGGCCAACATGCTGAAACCCCGTCTCTACTAAAAATACATAAATTAGCTGAGCGTGGTGGTGCATCCCTGTAGTCCCAGCTACTTAGGAGGCTGAGGCAGGAGAATTGCTTGAACCCAGGAGGCAAAGGTTGCAGTGAGCCGAGATTCATGCCACGGCACTCCAGCCTGGTGACAGAGCAAGACTCCATCTCAAAAAAAAAAAAAAAAAACCACCTAAGTACATGTTGTCACACACTGGCATCTCTTTAACATTTTTTTAAATGCTTTACAGTGGAATTACCATGGAGGTGAAACAACCTTATAATAAGATCTTTAAACAATCTTGAACAAGAGCTTCTGCTATGTTAGTAAAGGAGGTAGGAATCCCATGGAGCTAAAACTCGTCAAGCTAAAGTCACCCCCTTCCCTCTGATATGGGTGGTAGGTAGATGGCTGGATAGGAAAAGTCTGCAGGACCAGGACACCCAGCACTCAGCTCAGTCTTGGATGATGTCTCCCAATATTCAGAGTGATGAAATGGCAAAATATGAGCTGGATGATAGCAGCTGGGGGAATTCCCAGCTATTGAGAAAATCTGTTATAAGGCTGTTTCACCTCCATGGTCACCTAGCAAGATGACTTGATAAAAGACATACTTTTCAAACATAGCTGCTTCAGCAGGTTGGGAAGACTGGATGAACCACCTGTGATTCAAGAAGATGGTGAGAAATAGAACTGCAGGTCAAAACTGAAGAGGTGGCCGGGGATGGTGACTCAGGTCTGTAATCACAGCACTTTGGGAGGCTGAGGCGGGCAGATCACGAGGTCAAGAGATTGAGACCATCCTGGCCAACATGGTGAAACCCTGTCTATACTAAAAAAAAAAATGCAAAAAAATTAGCCAGGCATGGTGGCATGCGCCTGTAGTCCCAGCGACTCAGGAGGTTGAGGCAGGGGAATCGCTTGAACCCAGGAGGTGGAGGCTGCAGTGAGCCGAGATCACGCCACTGCACTCCGGCCTGGCGATAGAGCAAGACTCCATCTCAACAAAACAAAACAAAACAAGAAACTGAAGAGGTAAAATACAATAGGAATAAGAGAATAGCTACTCTTGGGTTCAAATAGTTAATTACATGATGATAACAGTCTGACAACAACACTATTTTGTATTTATATAGAGTATTAATATTTCACTGTTTACAAAACTGTTTTGGGAAGCTTACCTCAATTTCAACTCTTTAGAAAAAAAGTACTTTAGGGTTGTTTCTGTTGACTACAAGCTTAAGGTGAAATCAACAGATAGAGAAAAGTAAAAGCCAATAGTAGCCAAATAAAGGTAAGCGCTCTTGTCCTTTGAGCACATCCGAGGGAGTGGGTTGCACCCTTGGAGCCACCTTTAAGAGAAACATCAATAATTGAAGTCATAATAAAACTGGTGGGCAGGGAGGCAAAGGGACAGGGAGAGGTGAACAGTTGTTTCAATATGTGAGCAGCTTCCATATTAGAAGATCCTGTGATTATCAGAAGTGCAGAACTTCCACCAATGACCAGAAGTTTCAAAAATGAAGACTGTTGGGAAGAATGGATCTGATCATTTCAATGTTTTGCAAGTAAAATTGAAATCCACAGGACTGCTTGGGAGAGGGTCATGGTGTGGTCACATCCTCTGATGTCACTCAGCCATGCACACCCTGACTCTGCAAGTTCACTCCTGGACATACAGATGCAAGAGAAAATCTGCACAAGCACACCAGAACACACATACACAAATGTTCACAGGGGCAACAACCCAAATGCCCATCAATGGGAGATGGATGAGTACACTGTGAAATATTACACAATGGGCCACTGCATTCTGATGAATCTTAAGATACTATTAAGTGAAGAAAGTTCCTAAAGATTGCAAACAACACGATATCTCTTTTAATAAAGTTAAACAACAAAAACATAAAATAGGCCGGGCACAGTGGCTCACGCCTATAATCCCAGTACTTTGGGAGGCCTAGGCAGGCAGATCACCTGAGGTCAGGTTCAAGACTGGCCTGGCCAACATGGTGAAACCCCATCTCTGCAAAAATACAAAAGTGAGCCGGGCATGATGGCAGGTGCCTATAATCCCAGCTACTAAGGAGGCTGAGGTGAGAGAATCGCTTGAACCTGGGAGGTGGAGGTTGCAGTGAGCCGAGATCACACCATTGCACTCCAGCCTGAGCAACAGAGTGAGACTCCTTCTCAAAAAAAAAAAAAAAAAATTAAAAATAGGCTTTTAAACAATACATTTAAGTGCACTAAATTTCTTTTTCAAAAGGCAAGGTCATCATGAACAGGATGAAGTTTCCCACCAGCAGGAAGGGCCAGGAGATGTGATGTGGGGGACTGGCAATATGGTTCATTTTGGGTGGCAGGTTCATAGACGCTTATCACATTGTATAAAGAACCCACTAAAGTACATTCTTAAACCACGCATTCCTCAATGAAGACAGTGTGTCATTAACCAATCCAATTCTGTCCACCTGAGGACCACTGAAAAAGAGGGAAAGAAGGAACGGGAGGGAGGAAATTGAACTGACAGCCTTGTGGCCCAGTGAATAATCTTGTCATCTAGATCACTGAAATCCAAGCCAGATGGCCACCCAAAGGGACATGGCTGTGCAGGTCATGAACTGCTCCAAGGCCCCTGATGAGGAGTTGTACAGTTTTTCATCAGCCTGTGTTATTTGCCATGCCACAAATCCTGGAATGGGGCTGTGTTTTCCCAGAAGGGGAATCATCTTCTTCTTTGCAGAAATGTGCCATCCCTTCACCCAGCTCTATGCCCGACAGCACTGTCTCTGCTTGAAGAGGGCACCTGGTCCTCATAAGAGGCTCCCAGCCAAAGGTGCTTCAGAAGACATCTTCTATTGGGTGTACACTTGGATGAGGTGACCTCCAACATCTCTTTGAGTTCACAAACATTTTGGGGGAAGACCAAGTAGAAAGAACTCTGAGTCACAATTCAAGAAGCTGTATCTGCTACCCACATATTGCAACCAGCTGTGGGACCCTTAGCTTTAATCACTCCAGGTTTGTTTTCTCGACCATGAAATGACATGAATGCTACCTTCCTGGGCTAGGTGGCTGTGACAACCAGAAGTTCAGTTAAGGGCAGGAATTTTTATCTATTTTATTCATTGTATCTTCAGTCTGGTACACAGCAGTGGCTAAATAAACATTTGTTGAATGCAGAGGATCTTGGACAATGCTTGTGCTAATGTTGGCTGTACAGTATGTGGTCTTAAACGAAGTTCCAGGATACAGATCTTAACCTCCAGAGGTTAGGCATGATGGCTCATGCCTGTAATCCCAGCACTTTGGGAGGCTGAGGCAGGTGGATCACCTTAGGTCAGGAGTTCAAGACCAGCCTGGCCAACATGGTGAAACCCATCTCTACTAAAAGTACAAAATTAGCTGGGCGTGGTGGCAGGTGCCTATAATCCCCTCTACTTGGAAGGCTGAGGCAGGAGAATTGCTTGAACCTGGAAGGTGGAGGTTACAGTGAGCTGAGATCGTGCCATTGCTCTCCAGCCTGGGAAACAGGACTGAAACTCCATCTCAAAAGAAAAAAAAAAAAAAAAAATTCTTAGCCTCCAGAGGAAATCTTTTAAGAGTCGATGAGTTCTCTCAGTGCAATCAAACTGTGAGAAATATCAGTTGTCCTACATCACAAAGTGGCTCTCAGAGCTTGTGTGGTGCCAAAGCGGCTCTCAGAGCTTGGCATTCTGTGCAGGGAATAGCAGCCCAGCAAACCCGGCTCCCTGAGGAGTGCTTGGAGCTGCCATAATTACATTCCCTTAGGTGCTACCCAATTCCTCATCCTTCCTGGCCCCTCACTATGAAGTGTGGACAAAGGGAAGTGGCTAACAGAATGGCTCTTCAATAAGCTGAAGGATGTTGACCAGCTAGTGGGAAGGAAGCCAGAGATACCCACTGAAAATCCATTAGACCCAAATACATTTCAACATTTCCTCCATTAACTTGCTTCCCTTTTTTGCACTCAGTGAATAGAGCATTCTTAATCTTCACAACTTACCTTCCCAAAGGTGGCCAGGTTGACTTGGTTCTCAGCATTTTGCCCACAGGACTCCATGTAAATCTCATACATGAGACAGCGAGGCACACTGCACCCTTCACGAACACAGAATTTGTCAACCAGCCTGCAGGAGAGGGGGACAAGGAAGAGGAAATTGGCATTTGTTTTTCTAGAGCAGAATATTCTGACAAAATCAATGGTCAAGACGTATGTGAGGTCCCAATAAATGCAACATGTCTGATTTATTAAATTAGACCCTGTGAACCCTGCAAAGGCTCACAGCTGGCATCACCTGTTTGTCTTTAGGCCAGTGTTAAATATATTGATTGTGGCTTTTAGAAGATCAGAAGTCCATAACGTGTTTCTGTTTTTGTTTGTTTACTGGCAGGTTGGCATGCTAAAAAGAAGTTCAAGTTAGGCCTTCAGCAGACACTGTTTCACATACCCTTATAAAGGTTACAGCCAAGAGCTACATAACTAGAAAGTGGAGAATTATTTATTCCACTTTATGAATAAGACACAGAGCAGTACCCAGGTAGAGCCTATCACCCCTGCAGGTGACCGCAGGAGCCAGCTTGGCTCCCCAGGTCCTGTTTGCCTGTGACTCAGGCCAAGGGTTCACATCCTTCTCTCTCTGATCTCTGTTCCTCTGAAGCAGTTGCTTGCATGGTTCTTAAACTCCTGTGGTTTTAGGGCAGGCCATGATGTTTGAATTCTTTGAATTGCAATGAGGTGTAAAATGCAAGACACCAAGAGACACCAAGAGAGGCAGAGTTCTTTTGCTCTCCTTTCTTCCCCATTGGGTATACAGCCAAAGCAGCACAGAGGGAATGCAGCACTGCCTGTGAACACACCTGCAATGCCTGTGACCTCTGCTCTAAGTGGGACTTTTAACTACAGAAATGCTCCTGGCTGGGGGGCAGGGTATATTCCTTAGCAATGAGGGGCTCAGCCTGAGGTTCACACACCACCGCCAGCCCCTGGGGACAGCCAGGTGTCTGTTCCAGCAGCAGTATATGAGTGTGGGGGTGAGTGGTGAAGGTGACCTAGGTCAGAAAGTGTCCGTAGTGTAGCCAACCTTCCTTTCCTGGTTGGGATAGACCATCATTATTTAAAAAAAATACACAAAGCAAGCCAGTATAACTCTTAAACAAAGAGAAATACTTATTTAGCAGAGACTTTACAGACAATACATTTCCTATCCAAGCTATGTATAGATAGTATACAGCTTATCTTCTAGAATGAGGCGCACTGAGGCCCAAATTTACTTTCCTTGGGAACTAAAGGACATAGTCACAATTGTTAACCCTGCTGGCTTCCCAGAAAAAAAAAGAAACATGAACATAGGAATGGGAGAATCTCTGGCCCTGAAATGCTTCTTTGGGGTAACAAATTACCATAGGCCCAGTGGCCTCAAACGACAGATATGCATTCTCACAGTTTTAGAAGCTGGAAGTCTAAAATCCAAGTGCCAGAAAGGTCGGTTCCCTCCAGGGGCTCTAAGGGAGACCCTGTTTGATATTTTTCTCCTCGTTTCTGGTGACTGCCCGACACCCTTGGTGTTCCTCGGCTTCACTCCAGTCTCTGCCGGTGTCTTACACAGCCGTCTTCCTGTGTGTCTGTATCTCTTTGAATTTTATTTTATTTCTTTTTTTTATTTTTTTTTTAGTAGAGATAGGATTTTGCCATGTTGGCCAGGCTGGTCTTGAACTCCTGGGCTCAAGTGATCCAGCCACCTCAGCCTCCCAAAGTGCTGGGATTACAGGTGTGAGCTACCACGCATGACAAGCATCTCGGTGAATTTTCTTATCAAGTTACCAGTGATTGGATTTAGAGCCCATCCTAATTCAATATGACCTCAATTTAACTAATTACATCTGCAAAGATTGTATTTCCAAATAAGGTCACTTTCTGAGGTTCTGGGTGGACATGAGTTTTTCTGGGGGGATAAAGTGGAATAAATAAATACCTATTTATTATTAATTATTTACTTATGTATTAGCAATAAATAGATATTTATTTATGAATAAATAAAGTGGAATAAATAAATAATTCAACCCAGTACAGGCACCAAGGAAGTAGATTTTCTGGGATACTTCCCAAACTCAATGTGGGAACCTGACACTTATATGAAGCTGCTACTGCATCAGTTATTTGGCTCAAGGTTGAGCACAGGGTAATAGCTACTGGTGAGATGGTGGGGAGTAGGAGTGGCAGATTCCATATTTAGTCAGCATACAGTCATATATATATATATATTCTTAAGAAGACTCCTCTCCATATATATATATATATATATATATATGACTGTATGCTGACTAAATATGGAATCTGCCACTCCTATATATATATCTTAAACAAAGAGGAATATTTATTTAGCAAAGACTTTACAGATAATACATTTGCTTATTGGAATTTGTTTTTCTATATATATATGGAGAGGATGGCGGGGGAGAGAGAGAGAGAAAGAAAGTCTCCCTCTGTTGCCCAGACTGAAATACAGTGGTGCAATGAGCTCAAACTCCTGGGCTCAAGGGATCCTCCTGCCTCAGCCTCCTGAGTAGCTGGGACTATAGGCACATGATCATGTCCAGATACTTTAAAAAAATTTTTTTTTTTTGTAGAGACAGGGTCTCACTATGTTGCCCAAGCTGGTGTTGACCTCCTGTCATCGAGCAATCCCCCCCCCTTCGCCTTCCGAAGTGCTGGGATTACAGGCACAAGCCACTGCACCTGGCTTATATTTCTTTTGTTAAGACACTACTTGTTGATATGTGAAAAACTCAATATTGGAAGTATCACAGACAAATGTTGGCTAAATCCGGGAAACTGTGGCAAAATGTGATGTGCATTGAATTCAGACTCACTTCTGTTTATTCATAGTTACTCCAGATTTAGTTAGGGAACTATCTCCTTAAAAAAGAAGTGTAAAAAATACAAACTCCTTAAAATGAACTCTAGTTTTCAATGTTTGCGGATTGTTCTTTCTTGTGACAGACGCTCATTTGTTCTGTCTCTATGAATTGCTGTCTTCCAATTTCAAAGTGATACTACTGAGCCTGCCTGTTACCTGAATGGAGTAGGAAGGCCAAATTATCCTATTCTTAGGAGTCTTCTTAAGAATAACCGTGAAGGTCTGTGGCCAAGAGTCCTTCCTATGCCACACATGTAAAGAAAGGGCCGCCTTCGGATGTGAGCCCTGTGTGGCTGCTTTGATCCTGGCAGTTCCATTCATTCTGTTTCTGACCACGTGTCTGTAGTCATTTGCCCAACATTCTAAGCCAAATCACAGAGACTGGCCAGTGGCAGTCAGTCAGCATGCAGTAACTGGACAGAAGGTCTGAAAGTGGACTTTGTCACCCAGTAGTTGCCTCAGCCTTCCGTGTCTGAACACGTGAAATTACCATCATGTCTATTGCCCCAGGGCTTTGAACCTCAAAGACCCAGGTTTCTGTTCTGACTCTGAGACACTGAGAGTGTTTGTGATTAGAAAACAAGTGCATGAGGTGCCTAGTACGCTAGCATGCACATAGAAGCTCTTATTACTATCATTTTTATGTCTACCATCAAAATCTGGAACGGAAGCAAGAAAGATGCTGATGTTGGCAGAGTGGCAGCACAGAGCACCTGCTATAGGTGAGCCTGACTTTCAACCATCTGGGGCTCCAAGGAGGGACTGAATAGGGACTGGCAGAACTGCTGGCAGGTGACACCGGTTAAGGGTTTTATACTCTGCCACCAAAATGTCCTTTGGCAATACACCTGGCAATAAAGCCTGTCTACATTTGAAGTGAATCAGATCACTAGATCCCTTGTTTAGCTGCATAATGACATTGTTTGCCTGGTCTTGCCATCAGACAAGGTGGATTATTAAGATTTTGAGAACATTCATGATGTTTTCCTTATTTTGAGTGATGAACAATCCGATAATTGCTGACTTCAGAGCACAAACACTTAGCCAGCGGTTCAAACATTTTCTGAGTATGCTTTAAAGGAAAATGTCACAAGCAGCTGGGCATGGTGGCTCACTCCTGTAATCCCAGCACTCTGGGAGGCCAAGGCAGGCAGATCACCTGGGGCCAGGAGTTCAAGACCAGTCTGGCCAACATGGTGAAACCCCATCTCTACTAAAAATACAAAAATTAGCTGGGCGTGGTGGTGTGCACCTGTAATCCCAGCTACTCAGGAGGCTGATGTAGGAGAATCACTTGAACCTGGGAGGTGGAGGTTGTAGTGAACCGAGATTGTTCCACTGTACTGCAGCCTGGGAGACAGAGACTCCATATGAAGAGAAAAGAAAAGAAAAGAAAAGAAAAGAAAGAAAGGAAAGAAAGAAAGAAAGAAAGAAAGAAAGAAAGAAAGAAAGAAAGAAAGAAAGAAAGAAAGAAAGAAAGAAAGAAAGAAAGAAAGAAAGAAAGAAAGAAAGAAAGAAAGAAAGAAAGAAAGAAAGAAAGAAAGAAAGAAAGAAAGAAAGAAAGAAAGAAAGAAAGAAAGAAAGAAAGAAAGAAAGAAAGAAAGAAAGAAAGAAAGAAAGAAAGAAAGAAAGAAAGAAAGAAAGAAAGAAAGAAAGAAAGAAAGAAAGAAAGAAAGAAAGAAAGAAAGAAAGAAAGAAAGAAAGAAAGAAAGAAGAAAAATGTTGTGAGCCTCCTGACACAAGGAACTACAGGACCTTTTGGTTCCGGCTGATCAAAAGCTACCATGAATTCTGCACCTTTCCAAATAAATTGGTATTTTGAAAATTTCAACAGAGTCTGCAGAAATTTGTAAAAGTGGGGGAGATAGTTATGTAGTCTATAGCCAGGGCTCAGAATGTGTTCGGATTAGATAATTCTTAGGTTTTGCCTGGAGTCTGAAGCCAGGGGTCAGACCTGCTGGGTCTGCGACCCAGCAAGGAAATCAGATCACTGTTCTTCATTCCTTTGTGCTCCCGGAAGCTTTAACCCCATCTCTCCCCATCTCTACAGTCCTTCCCGTCTATGAAACAGAAACCTTCTAGACCCCTGAGACTTGGCCAAGCTCTCCTGGGACCTTTCTCCTGGGAGAATTTATCCAGTGTGGATGACAAGGGCACTGATGTCTTTAAGACGTGTTGGGGACCTACCAAGTGACTGATGAGAAGACAAAACAATGAACTAATGCGGAAAATGGCACGTTTCTTCCACAGGACAACAGTTGGGCCCCTCCCTGGTCTTTCATTCAGATGCTAACTAACGGAGCTGTCTCTGGGCATCCAGACCCCTCGCCCTGCACTCCCTACTTCGGTAGTTCGAAACATCCTCCAGGCTCTGGAATACGGCCCAGAGGCTGTTTTTGATGATGTTAAAACCACTAGTGCCAATGATCTGTTTTATTTTGTTTGTTTGTTTGTTTGTTTGTTTTGTTTTGAGATGGAGTTTTGCTCTTATTGCCCAGGTTGGAGCGCAGTGGCATGATCCTGGCTCACTGCAACCTCCGCCTCCCAGGTTCAAGCAACTCTCCTGCCTTAGCCTCCTGAGTAGCTGGGATTATAGGCACGTGCCACTACTCCTAGCTAATTTTTTTATTTTTATTAGAGATGGGGTTTCACCATGTTAGTCAGGCTGGTGTTGAATTCCTGAGCTCAAGTGATCCGCCCATCTCAGCCTCCCAAAGTGCTGGGATTACGGGCATGAGCCACAGCGCCTGACACCAACGATCTGTTAAACATACCACCTCATCAACTGGATGCCTAAAGAACAGCCCTTCACAGTGAAACGGGACCCCTCCTTCATATCCATTGCCTCCACCCCCCAACCGTGAAGAGAGGCCTATAGGAATAGGAACTTGTAATATGGGACTTGAATAGGTCAGACTCTCTGCTAAAATGGTCTATACTAGGGGTATCTAATCTTTTATTCCCTGGGCCGCACTGGAAGAAGAATTGTCTTGGGTCAAATATAAAATAACTAACACTAATGATAGCTGATGAGCAAAAGAAAAAAAAAATCATACTGTTTTAAGAAAGTTTACCAAGGCCCTGTGTGATGACTCACACCTGTAATCCCAGCACTTTGGGAAGCCAAGGCAGGCAGATCACTCGAAGTCAGAACTTCCAGACCAGCCTAACTAACATGGTGAAACCTCGTCTTTACCAAAAATACAAAACTTAGCAGGGCATGTTGGCACAGGCCTGTAATCCCAGTTACTCTGGAAGAATGAGAAAGGAGAATCATTTGAACCCAGGAGTCGGAGGTCACAGTGGGCCAAGATGGTGCCACTGCACTTCAGACTGGGCAACAGAGAAGAACTCCATCACCAAAAAAAAAAAGTTTACAAATTTGCTTTGGGCCTCATGCAAAGCTACCCTGGGCCTCATGTAGCCCTTAGGCTGCAGGTTGGACAAGCTTGGTCTAGAGCATCGAAATAATAGGGCCCCTTGGTTACTATCTGAAGCGAGTTCACAAATGGTTTTAGGAGGATGCTCAGATATTTTTCTTTTTAAGATGGAGGCTCGCTCTGTCGCCAGACTGGAGTGCAGTGGCATAATCCCAGTTTACTGCAACCTCTGCCTCCTGGGTTCAAGCCTCAGCCTCCTGTATAGCTGGGATTACAGACGCACACCACTATGCCCAGCTAATTTTTGTATTTTCACTAGAGACGGGGTTTTACCATGTTGGTCAGGCTGGTCTCGAACTCTTGACCTCAAAGGTTCCGCCTGCCGCGGCCTCCCAAAGTGCTGGGATTACAGGCGTGAGTTCAGGTATTTTTAAATCAGTCTCATCATTCTTTCAAATCTCTGGAGCATAAGTCAAATCCTGGAAACCCTAATTTACTAAATGGCGACCTGAAGTCATTGAAAGGCATCCTGAGTCCTTTCTTCGAAATGCATGAGGGTCCTGAGTCAGTGAGCATAGCAGAAATCCAGCCCGGCTGTGTAACCGTGAAAAACGCTGGGTGCTTCAATATTTATTCGTTTGATTTTTTTTTCTCTCAGGGATGACATATCAAAAATGTTCTTTTGGAGGAAAATGGTAACTGTAGGTCTGCCGAAGTTATAATCACAAACACACTCTTCATTTTTGTTTTACTCACATGATTTTTTCAAAAGTCTTCCCTGAGAAATATGCTTTGAAACTTAAAAACAGAAAAATGTAGTCTGTTATATAACAGTTATTCACCTTGTAAAACTAAAGGTCCTCGAACTGGTTTCAATTTTCCTATTTAAGAAGATCTGCAACCCCATGAGTTTCTCAGTCCCAAGGGGTAAGGGTATTTTTCTTTCCCTTTCTTTCCTCCTTCGATTTAAATAGCTAGAAGTTAATTTCACAAACAATGTGGAATGCATTGCTAAAACTAAAAACTCCTTAGCGTTAAATTAGGAAAAATCCCTTTCTGGTTCTAGAGAGAGAAAGCTTTTCCTCCCCTGGCCAATGTCCAGGCGCTTTTGCATGTAAAAGGAAGCAGGGTCCAACCAACAGGCCCCCCCCCCGCAGGGCGGACGGGACGGCTTCCCGCGGGAAGAGTGACAACGGGGAGCCCACAGATGGGAAACACGGCCCCATAGCCGACTCGGACCCGGGGCTTTTGTGGGTGTGCATGCAAGGGAGTTCCCTCCGCGCTGGGCCGGGCGGGCATCAGAAGGCGCTGGGCCTGGGGCCCCTCCTCGCACCCGGCTTTCACCCGGCGTCCCGAGGAAGCCGCGGCGGGAACGGCCCTTCCCCTCCCCGGCCTCACGTCCTCTCTCCGAACGTCCCGGGCGCCGGGGGCTCACCACTAGATAATGCCGCTGTGCGGGCCTCGGCTGCCACCGCCGCTCGACGGCGAGGCAGGCACCCACCCCTTCGGCCATGGCTCGGCCCGGGGTCTGCAGCACCGAGGCAGGCAGCGAACGGCGGACGTGGGCGGCGCTGGGTTGCAGCGGTCAGGCCACCGCCGCTCCCAGGTGTTTACTTTAGAAAGGGGCGCGCGGGGCGTGGGGCGTGGGCCCAGTCCGCCAGGCCCGAGCCCGGGGGCGCGGAGGGCGCGCGGGGTGCCCGGCAGGCCACTGCCCTCCAACCCCCACACCCCGCTGAGGATGCGCGGACCCCGCCCTGCTCCCTGCAGTGTAGGCTGGAGCCGTCTCCCGCCCGCACTCAGCGCCCGTCCCTCCTCCATACCAATCAATCACAAGGACGCGAACAACAAACGCCAACGGACACCTTTTCCAATCTGGTCGCGGTGCTGAGTTCGTGAGGGTCCTTGACTTGTTTGAGCGTTGCAGTTATTCGGGCATTTTTCAAAAATATTAATGCCCGGCTGCTGCTCCCCCCAACCCCCGCCCCCAAAAGAGGTTCTAATGAATTGGTCTGAGCGGGGGCAGCTGGGGCAAACCGGCTTTTTCCTTTTTCAGGCTCCCCGGGGTGACGCTAATGTGCCCGCGGTTGCCGAAAACCACTGGACCTAGGAGTTTTGAAAAATCTCAGAGCTCAGAATTTCTGGCAGGCGGGCGCATCGGGACATCTAGGAGGCTGGCCCTGGTGACTCCAGTGTGCCGCCCCAGGTGAGCAGGGTGAGCAGGGCCACCTCAACGTGAGTCCCGAGTCTGCAGCCAGGCCCTGCCATTCCTTGCCCTCAAGAGCCATTTATGTCAGTGTGATTGCTGTGTGACATGGAGCTGCTGGCCCTCTCCAAACTCACTTCCTTTCTGGGGAACTGTGTGGTTGTTGAGTATTAAGTGGCGTTCGCTTGCGATGCTGCGGCTTAGGTCAGAGCTCAGTCATGCAGCCGTTATCGTGGCTGCTAACTGCTTCAGAGTTTCCCTGGTAAAGATTTCTCAATCTAGATCAAAAACACATTTGCCGACTTAACAATAACAGAAACCAAACCGCCCAGTTTAAAAATGAGCAAAGAACTTGAATAGACATTTCTCCAAAGAAGGTACATAAATGGCTACAAGGCACATGAAAAGATGCTCAACGTCATTAGGAAATGCAAATCAAAACCATACCCAAGAGGTTGGCTATTATTTAAAACCCAGAAACTAACAAGTGTTAGTGAGGATGTAGAGAAATTGAAACCTTTGTTCACTGCGCCTGGAAATTTAAAGTGGTGCGGCTGGCTGGGCTCGGTGGCTCACACCTGTAATCCCAGCACTTTGGGAGGCCGAGGTGGGCAGAACACCTAAGTTCCGGAGTTTGAAACCAGCCTGGCCAACAAGGTGAAACCCAGTCTCTACTAAAAATACAAAAATTAGCTGGGTGTGGTGGTGGCGGGTGCCTGTAATCCCAGCTAATGGGGTCAGGCTAAGGCAGGAGAATCACTTGAACCTGGGAGGCAGTGGTTGCCATGAGCCAAGATTTCACCGCTGTACTCCAGCCTGGGCAACAGGGTGAGACTCCATCTCAAAAAACAAAACAAACAAAAATAAATAAATAAAATAAGTGGTGCAGCTGCTATGGAAAACAGTATGGCCTTTCCTCAAAAATTAAACATAGAATTACCTTATGATCCAGCAGTCTGACTTCCGAATGTATGCCCAAAAAGAATTGAAAGCAGGAACGCAAACAAATATGTACAGCAATGTTCATAGCAGCATTATTCACAATAGCCAAAAGGTAGAAGTAACCCAAGTGTCTATGGGCAGATGAATGGATAAACACCATGTGGTACATATACATGCACTAGAACATTACCCTTAAAAAGGAACAAAATTCTGATACATGCTTTACACAGATAACACTGAAAACATTATACTGACTGAAATAAAGCACACAGAAAAGGATGATTCCACTTACATGAAGCCCCAAGAGAAGACAAATTCATAGGCAGACTGTAGACTGGGGCATGCCAGGGGCTGGAGGCTGGGGGGGCTGGAGGCTGGGGGATTCGTGTTTTAATGGGAACAGAGTTTCATTTGGGAAGATGAAAAGTTCTGGAAATAGATGTTGATGGTTGCAAAACCATGTGAACGAACTTAATACTACACCACAGAATTGTGTACTTACAAATAGTTAAAACGGTAAATGTTATGTATATTTTACCACAGTTTTTAAAAAAATATTCTGCTCCCAAAACATGCACACACACACCTGAGAACCATATCTGGAAGCAGGAAAGAGATCGATCGAACAGATTTAAAAAGTGCCAACTGCCTCCTGCGTGCCAGCCCCGGAAGGTAGTTGCTGGGGCCCACCAGAGCTCTCCAGGGCCAGCATCCTCCCTTCCTCAAGGACACCATCGCCAGGGTGAGGATCCAAGGTCAGTTCCAGAGAGAGAGAGCAGGACATTCAGAACCTGGGCCCTAAAGTTTGATCAGGTTGCCAGAGCTGACCTGGGATGGCCTCTGACTCTCCTTTGGGGCCCTGCCCCGTGACTCAGCCTGGTCCTGAAGCCTGGGGCATTTGGAGTGTAGGGGTGGGATAGGTGAGTGAGTGGGAATGACATTATCAACAAGTGAGTAGGGCCACTGGTAGGTCTATTTATCTTCTCAGCTGAGTTTCCTTGTCCAGGGCAGGCTGCTTTAAACCACCATCCAGTATGGGACAGTTGACTCCATATCATCCTCTCTCAAGTCAGAAGCTGGGGAGAACCTCACCTTGTGCCTCAAGAGCAACCATATCAGGATGGGAGGCCAACTATGTGGGTAACAAACAGAGTCGGGAGACTGATGATTGGCAACCATGATGAAGAACCCACAGGAAGAAAAAAGATGAAACAATGAGGTGAGGCGATGTGGCAGGCTCTCCAAGGCCTCACTCTGCAGGTCAGCCCTCCTTTGGTTGTCTCTAGGAGAGGAACACATCCCTTTGGCCTCAGAGAGGGAGCCCCATGAGGTTCCTTCATCTGATTTGCTTTGCCCTGAGTGCAAAATCCTGTCCTCCTGCAGTGGAACAGGCAGGTTCTTCTCAGTGGTCCGAGCAAGCTGAGGGTATGGTTCCTTCCCCTTCTCATACTGGTCCTGCAGCAGCTCCCTTCCACCCAAGAAACTTTCCAAGATGACTGTTCCTGTCCACAGAGATTGGAAATAACCACGGGAAGAGCCTGCTGTTATTTAGGTAGGGCCTTATTATGTACCTGCTGGTGCCATAATATTTGCACATTTACTGATGATCAACCAGTACCAGGCACTGGAACAGACTTCTGGAAATACAATAGAGACACCATGACCATCTGGTGGACCTGTGGTCTCTTTGCAGTTATTGCATCGAATGTTAGATGCCATGAAAAGCAAATAACATCTTATCTTGGCTCAGAGCTCTTGAGGCTTGCTGATTAGAGGACTCTAGAAATGAGGCCATGTGGTAAATTTCCCACCCTCCACCCAAAGGGCCTATTAATTTCCTCTATTACAGGTGACAGCTGGTGTCCCTAGTTTGACCAGCCGTCTTATAGATCAGACTAGATCAGAGTAGTTTTGTGCTAATGCAATGACACTCTCAGAAGATTTATTCCCAGTGTGGGCCTTCATAATGTGCTAAATATGCAAAGGACATTTACCTCTGCACACGACTCCTACTAGCAGCATAATTAAGGCTTTCAGTTGAGTTGACCATATAGCCACATAATTTGCTCAATAGAATTAGGTATAAAATCCATTTTCTTTTCAAAGAATGTTTAACTGGAAGTGACGTAACCAAAAACTTCATTCTGTGGCTTTCACTGAGGAGACTGCTAGACCCATGCATGTGCCATCCTGTACCTGAAAATCTAGTCTCTCTCTAACTCCAAGTTGAGCATCTTTGCTCTAACATCTAAACCATTACAAGGAAAATAAGTCCTAAGGTTTATATCAAGCAGAATTCCAGTTTCTTATGTCACATTTTACTTACACAAAGCTGGAGAACCACATCTCTTTTATCTAAACAGTAACTTCTTTTACCTACTTCCATCTAATTGGTTTCTAGCTTATCTAATTAGTCTCATTTCACCTAAAAGGGCACCAGCTGTGCCTTCTCCTTGCACAAAACCATCTCTGATCTGGCATGCTTAATTTCATTCAATTCTTGCAATTATTCACTTTCTGTGGATGTACCCAGGTGTCTTCAGGCAATAGATGTATTTTTAAATAAAGCTAATGAGCATAGTGGATTGGGTCCAGAATGCACAATGCAGCTGCATCTGCACAGGCAGAGCATTACAGAGAACAGACAACTGCATATTCCGTTTTAGCCTGGAAGAGATTACCTAACATCCCTGAGCTCTAAACCAGTAAGCTTTGGAGACTTTCAAACTATACTGGAGCAAAGCAGTCTCATTGGAGAGATTCAAATCACTATCATATGTTGCAAGTTTTCTTGGTCTACGCTCACCTTTTGAATATCTAGCTTTTACCCCCAGTTGAAATCAATGGGAACATTGCATTCAGGAGAATGTATGTAATAAGAAAACTTAGCTTCAAATATAAAACACTTCTCTGTCATTTCTTTATCTAAAATCCATGATTCAGAGGACCATGATGATATCCCATCGCTACAGATGTTTTTCCCCAATGCGGTTTTCCTTTTTCCGTTTTTGTAGAGAGATGCTGGCCACTTATGGTGTACAAATAGCATTATCTGCAAAGGAACTCTGAGAATGTGTGGAATGAAAAGAAACAATCTTCATTCGTCACAGAGTGCTTGTAAATTGTAATTTGCAAAGTAATGCATTAGAATTCTTTTGTTTCATTAAAAGTGGGACTTTTCTGGAAGCCAAACAAAAACAAAATGAAAAGTGGTTTCCTTTTCTGCAGATGATTAGTAGGAATTTAATAAGTCATCTTATTAAAGCCATCATTTAAGCAAAGCAGGCACTTTTCCAAATCATAATTGTGAGCAAAATCATAAATCTTACCTCAATTTATTTAAATAATTTTCCAAAAGAATGAGAAAAGGCACACTAAGTCAATTGCTTTGGATTTGTGTAAATACTATTTTAAAGCTTTTTACAGGCATGAAAAAATTATTTTGAAAAGCAGTTTTAAACAATAGCATTAGCTGATTTGGGGTGTGAAAAACCTTAATCTGTCCTCATGGTTCATATTATTCTTTGGTAAAAACGTACTGGAACAGCTGCCTACTCCCTGCCGTTCTGCATGGAATTATTTCCTGGTACTATCCCCACTGTGAAATGAATTTCACTACAGCATCTCTGGACAAAGTACATATTTGACACATCTTTCTAAAGGACAGCAGACTGCCTTTCAATTGGTCATGTGACCCTCCTTCTGCTAATTACCCATTGGAATTCCCCAGCAAAGAGAAGCAGGAAAGATGCTTTACAAAGAGCATCTGCCTGTGAGCTTTGCTGGAGAACAAAGGTAAACACATCTCAATAGATGTGTTCGGGAGGCCAAGGCGGGTGGATCATGAGGTCAAGAGACCGAGACCATCCTGGTCAAAATGGTGAAACCCCGTCTCTACTAAAGATACAAAAAATTAGCTGGGCATGGTGGTGTGTGCCTGTAATCCCAGCTACTCAGGAAGCTGAGGCAGGAGAATTGCCTGAACCCAGGAGGCGGAGGTTGTGGTGAGCTGAGATCACGCCATTGCACTTCAGCCTGGGTAACAAGAGCGAAATTCCATCTCAAAAAAAAAAGATTGTTAAAGCTTGCTTTATGAAACAAAGCCTGGCTTTAAAAACCACTAATCTTAAGACTCCCCAAAGCCAGTCTAAGATGCAAATAGTTATCAAGATGTTCTTTTAAAATATATAACTTTCATATTATTGTTGTGCTGGGATCCTAAACACTTGTCCAGTGCCTCTTAGAGTACCTCTGTACAGGTGAGCTGAGAGGCAGGGACCTCTCCCACCTGCCTCTGCTTGTTCCTCGGCCAGGCGATTGAATTTAACAACATGTTAGAGCCTTGCACAGGAAGCAGGTAAGCCGAGAGAAGTGGAGGCGAGAGGCCACAGGCATCCAAGTCTGGAGAGCTGGAGTGGGCAGACCCCTGAGAATTTCCTGGCTCTCAAGGGGCCCAACAGTCTCTCCTGGATGTCCTCTGTGTCCTCCGACAAATTACATTTTCCCTTGAGACATTTAGAGCAGGTTTCTTTTTCTTATCATAAGTTCATGAAGTTTATTGGTGGGGGCGGGTGTGGACAGAGTCTCACTCTGTCACCCAGGCTGTAGCCAGTGGTGCGATCTTGTGTCACTGCAACCTTTGCCCCCTGGGTTGGAGTGATCTTCCTGCCTCAGCCTCCCAAGGGATTGCAGGTGCCCACCACCATGCCTGGGTAATTTTGCATGTTTAGTAGAGACGGGGGTTTCTCCATGTTGGCCAGGCTGGTCTCGAATTACTGACCTCTTTTTCATAGGCCCTGGGGCCATCTTGGAGAAAGCTGGGGAGGGAAATAAACCGAGAAATAAGTCATATTTGCCTAAGCAGACTGGGCATGATCTCCGAGGACTGCCTGAGTTATGACACTGGGCTAACTCTAGCAGATCAGAGCAAACCTTAGATCTCCCACCCCTGGGTCCCAGCACATGCAGAAGAACCAATCAGTACCTTCTCAAGATCTGATGCATGAGTTTGTGAATCCAGTAGAATGGACTCATTTCACAGGGAGGAAAAAGGCTTGCAAGGAATTGAAGACACTTGAAGTGAGTCTGCACAAAGTTGCATAGCCAGTAAGTGACAGAACACATAGGGCCACAGATTTAAGTGACAGAATACACAGGGCCACGCTCTGCCTGGGGGACCTCTGAGGGGCCGGTTCCTGGATTGTCAAGTGCTTCCCACAGAGCATAGCTGTGAGAACTAAAAGAAAGCAAGCTGATAAAGCTTTTATCCTGGCACATCGTAAGTGCTTAGTAAACTTTTGACTGTTGCTGATCTGACAGTTTCCCTTGAGAGAAATACTTAAAATGATTTCAGTTATTTCACAATTATTCATATAGTGATAGTATTATGGTTGTATATTTAAAGAGGATTCACATCCCTTTTAGAGATACATCTTCAAATATTTATAGATGAAATAAAATGTCTGGGATTTGCTTCAAAATAACCCAGCTGGCATGAGTTGGGGGTAGGGGGAGCAAGTGAGCCAAGGTTGGCAGGTCCTGATGCCCGCCGAAGTGGGGAGCTCATTGCACTCAGCCCTCCACTTTTGTATGTGTGTGCAATAGACCATAAGAAAATAATTTTACATGTACATTTGAAGCTGTGTCCTGGGGAGGATGCACACAAGACATCTATACCCACACACAATAGTTTCAGACTTGCCTGAAAGCCTTCTTCAATGTGCAGAACACTCACACACAGTATGTGATTAACAGTATAATTAGCACTAGGTTTTGTTTCGTTTTTTAAAATCAGTATGGCATTATTAGCACTGTGGTTTAGTGTTTTGCAGAACACTCCAGCAACTTTAGCTGGGCATGGTGGCACGTGCCTGTAGTCCCAGCTACTCTGGAGTCTGAGGTGGGAGGATGGCTTGAGCCTGGGAGGCAGAGGTTGCAGGGAGGCAGAGGTTGCAGCGAGCCAAGATTGCACCACTGCACTCCAGCCTGGGCGATAGAGCCAGACTTTGTCTAAAAAAAAAAAAAAAAAAAGTTTCTTTCTTAAAAACTCCCAAGGCCAGGTGACATGGCTCATGCCTGCAATCCCAGCACTTTGGGAGGCCAAGGTGGGCAGATTGCTTGAGCCCAGGCATTTGAGACCAACCTGGCCAACATGGAGAAACCCTGTCTGTCTCCACTAAAAATGTAAAGATTAGCTGAGCATGGTGGTGCATGTGGTCTCAGCTACTCAGGAGGCTGAGGTTGCATTGAATCACTTGAGCCTGGGAGACAGAGATTGCAGTGAGCCGAGATCACACCACTCCAGCCTGGGCAACAGAGTGAGATTCTGTCTTAAAAACAAAACAGAACCAAAAAACAAAGAAACTCCCAAATATTATACCCCTATCTTAGTGATTCACAGACAAATTATTCTATTAAAACAGTCCTGCAGTAAATAAGTTTGTTTAACTTTATTTAACTTAGTATTTCCAAGTTTAATTATCTATAGAAACCCACCCCCTCCCTGTGTGTGTGTGTGTGTGTGTGTGTGTGTGTGTGTGTGTGTGTGTTTAAATAACATTTTTCATTGCTTATAAACATCTTAAAGGATACTAAGGGTCCATTGTGCCCAGTTGAGAAACACTGGTATGAGGATATCACAGAATCAGACTTTGTGGGCTGTTCCGGGAGTTTAGGCTATTGTTAAACAGGGTTTCTAGAGGTTTAACAAAAAGAAAATTTAGTGCCTGCTGCGTGCCTGAATGTGTTCCCTGGAAAATTCATGTTGAAACTTAATCGACATTGTGGTAGTATTAAGAGGTGTGGCCCTCTGGGAAGAGATTAAGTCATGAGGGTGGTGCCCTCATGAGTGGATTAGTGCCCCGTAAAGGTGCTTGAGTGAACTAGCTAAGGCCCTTTGTCCCTTCCACCTTCTGTCCCTTATGCCATGGAGGACGCAGCATTCAAGGGACCATCTTGGAAGCAGAGAGTGGGGCCCTCATCAGACACAAAATCTGCCAGCAGCTTGATCTCCGACATCCCCAGCCTCTACACCTGTGAGAAATAAATTCCTATTACTGATTAATTACCCAGTCTCAGGTAGTTTGTTATAGCAACAGAAACAGATCAAGACAGTGCCTTTGTCTCATGTTCCTTTGTTCATTCTCCTTCCCCCTTCTCCTTCCCTATGGGCTCCCACCCATACCTGCCACATACCTTGAGGAGAGAAAGGGCAGGCAACCTCGTGAGTATGCCTTGCTCATCTCCCCACAGGAGCAGCCTCTCTGGCTATGGCTATAGAAACTTTTCTGGCTGCCGGGCTCAAGGTGAAGGCTCAGCCCTGCCCCTTCCTCTCCACAATGGTCAGATGTGACTTAAGACAGGTATTCCTGATTTAGGGCTTGGCTCTGTTTAATTGGGGGGTGACATACACAGTTAAAACTATGCGTTGGCCAGGCATGGTGGCTCACGCCTGTAATCCCAGCATTTTGGGAGGCCAAGACGGGACGATCGCCTGAGGTCAGGACTTTGAGACCAGCCTGGCCAAAATAGTGAAACACCGTCTGTACTAAAAATACAAAAAAAAAAAAAGAAAAACTAGCTGGGAGTGGTGGCAAGCGCCTGTAATCCCAGCTACTCAGGAGGCTGAGGCGGGAGAATCACATAAACCAGAGAGGCAGAGGTAGCAGTGAGCTGAGATCAAGCCACTGAACTCCAGCCTGGGCGACAAGAGCAAAACTCCTTCTCAAAACAAACAAACAAAACAAAACAAAACCTATGTATTTAGCCATGTTTTGCACATTCAGCATTTTGAAATGATGCAAATAGATTGCCTCTGGTTTTCCTTCTAGCTAGCACTTGAACTCGTGCTTTAGTGCATTGAAAAACAGTATGAAACCTGAATATACTTAGCAATTTAGGATTTCCTTGCTCCAGAAATTTTATTTTAGAAAAATCAGAAGAGTGTGATCATAATTGAGAGTCATAGAATATTGATTCACAAACACTTTTTTATTTATCTGCCCACCTCAAAACTGGCCACATCTCCTTCCCTCCCCATCTGTAGCCTAGCCAGATGCCCCCCACCTTCCTTCTCTTTCTCCAAGCAGGCTTTCTCCTGTCAATGGTCCCCAGAAACTCTGGGATTCAGGAGCCCTCTGCTCCCTCCCTTCCATTCCTGTCTATTTCTCTGTTCTTTCCTTTCCATCTCTCCTCCTCTCCTCGTGCAGAAGGTTG
Organism: Saguinus oedipus; assembly: GCA_031835075.1. Classification (NCBI taxonomy): domain Eukaryota; kingdom Metazoa; phylum Chordata; class Mammalia; order Primates; family Cebidae; genus Saguinus; species Saguinus oedipus. The sequence continues at coordinate 93,520,495 of CM063183.1, read as the reverse complement.
GGAAGAGTTACTAACCTGGCAGTGATGATGCAGATTAGAATGATGATGGTAATGCTAAACACTAATACAACTGTTAGCATTCCATCATGAATGCTCACAAAACTTGTAAAACACTGCTATGGTTATAAACCCATGGAGTTGATATTTTTTATTGTTTTATAGAGAAATGGAGCCCTTGAAAAGTTAAGCAGTTTGCTCAAGATCATACAGCTACAATTTGTATTGCAACAAAATTTGTGACCTGCCTAAATTTTTACCATCATTCATATTTCTGTCATACTCTGGATCCTCCATTTACCAAAAATGAATATGGTGACATGGCCACACACCTGAGGAATTATTTTACTTCCCATGGATATAGATCTATCATTTCAAATATTTGTACAAAATTTATTTAGGCCAGGTGCAGAGGCTCATGGCTGTAATCCCAGCACTTTGAGAGGCCGAAGTGGATGGATCACTTGTGGTCAGGAGTTTGAGACCAGCCTGGCCAACATGGTGAAACCCTGTTTCTACTAAAAATACAAAAATCAGCTGGGTGTGGTGGCACACATGTGTAGTCTCAGCTACTTGGGATGCTGAGGCAGGGGGATTGCTTGGGCCCAGGAGGTGAAGGTTGTAGTGAGCTGAGATCCTGCCACTGCCACTCCAGCCTGAGTGATGGGAGTGAAACCTAAAAGAAAGAAAGAAAAAGAAAGAAAGAGAAAGAAAGAAAGAGAAAGAAAGAAAGAAAGAAGAGAAAGAAAGAAGGAAAGAAAGGAGGGAGGGGGAGGGAGGGAAGGAAGGAAGGAAGGAAATTATTTAGATTTGCACAACTGCTTCTCTAACCTCACATCACTCATCTCACCTCTAAGCTCCCTGAAGCCCAGGACTTACAGTTCCTTGAACTGTGTGTTGGCACGCCTCAGTGCCTTTGCACAAGCTGCTCTTTCTGTCTGGAATCTCTAGACTTCTCATCTTCCCCGGCTGAATGCTGCCCAGCCCACTTCAGCTTAGTCATGTTCCCTTTGTCCTGAAGACTTCCCAGACACCCCCCCATCTTTTTCAGCCAGCCTAAGTGCAGGCTCCCTTGTGCCCTCCTATGCCCACTGGGCTCACCTCTGTCACAATGTTGCTCCTGCCTGGTTCTACCAGTCGGTGTGCTCAGTTGTCCTTCCTCTGTAAAGTGAGCTCTTTAAAGGGGACACTGACGAGGAGAGTGCTCAGCAGATACTAGGAACTGCTGAGTCAATGTTTGCTGAATGACTGAAAAAATGAGAACTGTCATCTGAAAAGAGGTGATAGGAGCTTGAGTTCTGTGTTTCTCAAAGGCAATTTCTTACACCTTTTGCTCTAGCATAGTAGTTTCCATTTCTTGAGGCGGGGTTGGTGTTTTTGTTTGGACCATCCTAGGAGCCATCACTCGAACTTCCTGTCACACCAGATTCAGCCCACTGTAAAGAGGCCAGTTGCATTTGATTTCCTCTGCAAGGAAGAAAAACAAAACAAAACAAAAGTCTTGATTTATCACAAAACCCAGCACAGGAAAGCTTAAACAATGGCTACCAAACTCAGCTCTCACGTTGCTAAAAATTATTTGTCTTAATAGGAAGAAGAGAGTTTCTTAAATTCCACAAAGGCAACTCTTCTTTCTGAAGACAGCAGCTTTGCTAGTAATGAAGGCAACATTCACAACACAGGTTGATAATCAAGTGACTTTTGTGAACCCACAAGCTAGTCAAGGGAGGAGGGGCTGTCAGGGTATCACTGGGGAGTGGGTCCAATTAGTTTTGGGCTTAAGATGGGCACCAGCTATAAATTACAATCTCTTTGGACAACACCGCTGGTTAAAAGCACATCATGAAACATCAAATCTTTTGGAGGAAGCTGGGAGCCCATTGAGTGGCACATGACTGTTCCGATGAGGAAACAGTCTACCTCTGTTCTCATCTTGCACCTTCCACTGATAATTGCTGGGCAGGAGCACCTGCTTTAACTTGCTCTAATATCGACCTCCTGTCATGAGGTCTGTGTTACTAGTTTCGCTGTCTGTTGAGCACCATCTGATTTTATGATTAATTTTGGTTTGTTTGTTTTCTGAGACAGGTCCCAGGCAGGAGTGCAGTGGCACGATCTCGGCTCACTGCAACCTCTACCTCCCGGGTTCAAGCAATTCTCCTGCCTCAGGCTCCTGAGTAGATGGGACTACAGGCACCGGCCATGATGCCCAGATAATTATTGTAATTTTTTTGACTCCTCATTCTTGAACATGGTTATAGTATGCTAAATTGGCAAGCACATTGAAAACTTCTCATCTTTGGGTCCTGACTTTCGTTGTCTCTGTTGCAAAGTCAGCTGGGTTTTTGTTTCTGTTTTTTTTTTAATATATATATTATTTTTATTTTTTTTAATAAGCTGTTTTTCATTCTCTGGCTGCTTTTAAGATTTTCTCATTGTTTTTAGTGTTGTTTTTCACTCAGGTGCCTGGACCTAGATTTTTAAAAATTTACTTTATATCAAATTTATAGGACTTCTGAGTTTGAGGACTGATGTCTTTCATCGCTTTTAGAAGATTTGATTATTTTACTTTCTTTATTTTTGTTTACTTATTTATTTATTGAGACAGAGTCTCACTCTGTTGCCCATGCTGGAGTGCAGTGTTGTGATCTCAGTTCACTGCAAACTCTACCTCCCAGGTTCAAGTGATTCTCCTGCCTCAGCCTCCCGAGTAGCTGGGACTGCAGGTGTGTGCCTCCACGCCCAGCTAATTTTTTTTTTTTTTTTTTTTTTTGTATTTTTAGTAGAGACAGGATTTCACAATGTTTACCAGGCTGGTCTCAAACTCCTGACCTCAAGTGATCCACCTGCCTTGGCCTCCCAAAGTGCTGAGATTACAGGCATAAGCAATTTTACTTCAGATGCTAATTTTTCCCTATTACAATTCTCCTTTCTTTCAGGTATGCCAGTTGAATGTAAGACCTTCTGACTCTTCTTTATGCCACTAATTCTCTCCTTTCGTATTTTTCATCCCTTTCATATTCTATGCTTCATTCAGGTTAGTGTTTTTTCCCCTGGCCTATCTTGCAATAAGTTAATTTTCAATTCATCCATTTCTAATTAGCTGTTAATCCCAACTGTGGGACTACTTTGTTATATTGTATTTTTTCATTTCTAAACTTTCTGCTTGCTCCTTTTTCACAGTGATGATTTTGCTTTTTAAAAATTGGTAGAATTTCTTTCTTTCCTTTTTTTTTTTTTTTTTTGAGATGGAGTTTCGCTCTTGTTACCCAGGCTGGAGTGCAATGGCGCGATCTCAGCTCACCACGACCTCTGCCTCCTGGGTTCAGGCAATTCTCCTCCCTCAGCCTCCTGAGTAGCTGAGATTACAGGCATGTGCCACCAAGACCAGCTAATTGTTGTATTTTTAGTAGAGACGGGGTTTCACCATGTTGACCAGGATGGTCTCGATCTCTTGACCTCGTGATCCACCCGCCTTGGCCTCCCAAAGTGCTGGGATTATAGGTATGAGCCACGGCGCCGAGCCGAATTTATTTCTTATAATGATTTTATTTTATTTTCATTTTTTTCTTACCCTGACTTGAGGCTCATGATTTTAGATTTATCAAAAAATTAAGCCAGTAATACAGAATGTTCCCATATGTGCTCCTCCCACACACAGTTTTTCCTATTATTAACGTTTTGCATCAGTGTGGCATGTTTATTGCAATTAATGAATCAATATTAATACATGATTACTAACTAAAGTCCTACGATTTACTGTAAGGTTCACTCTTTGTGTTGTACAGTTCTGTGTGTTTTGACAATTGCATAATGTCATGTAGCCATCGTTACAGAATTATAGAGAATAGTTTCACTGTCCTAAAATTCTCCTTCGCTTCACCTATTCATCCTTTCACCCACTCCCCCTAAACCATGTCAACCACTTGATTTTGCTTTTTTCCAGTTCACATGTTGCCATTGTGATAATATTAAGTGGAGGTGCTTCTTTTTTTTTTTTTTTTAATTTTTATTGCATTATAGGTTTTGGGGTACATGTGCAGAACGTGCAAGATAGTTGCATAGGTACACACATGGCAGTGTGTTTTGCTGCCTTCCTCCCCTTCACCCACACTTGGTATTCATCCCCAGGCTATCCCCCCCAGCCCCCCCACTGTCCCTCCCCCATTCCCCCAACAGTCCCCAGTGTATAGTAGACCGCCTCTCTGTGTCCATGTGTTCTCATTTTTCTCACCCACCTATGAGTGAGTATATGCGGTATTTCTTTTTCTGTTCTTGTGTCAGTTTGCTGAGAATGATGTTCTCCAGATTCATCCATGTCCTTACAAAGGGCACAAACTCATCATTTTTGATTGCTGCATAATATTCCATGGTGTATATGTGCCACATTTTCCCAGTCCAGTCTATCATCGATGGACATTTGGGTTGGTTCCAGGTCTTTGCTATTGTAAACAGTGCTGCAATGAACATTCATGTGCATGTGTCCTTATAGTAGAACGATTTATAGTCCTTTGGAGAGATACCCAGTAATGGGATTGCTGGGTCAAATGGAATTTCTATTTCTAGGTCCCTGAGGAATCGCCACACTGTCTTCCACAATGGTTGAACTAATTTACATTCCCACCAACAGTGTAAGAGTGTTCCTATTTCTCCACATCCTCTCCAGCATCTGCTATCTCCAGATTTTTTAATGATCGCCATTCTAACTGGTGTGAGATGGTATCTCAATGTGGTTTTGATTTGCATCTCTCTAATGACCAATGATGATGAGCACTTTTTCATATGTTTGTTGGCCTCATGTATGTCTTCTTTTGTAAAGTTTCTGTTCATATCCTTTGCCCATTTTTGAATGGGCTTGTTTGTTTTTTTTCTGTAAATCTGTTTGAGTTCTTTGTAAATTCTGGATATCAGCCCTTTGTCAGATGTGTAAACTGCAAAGATTTTTTCCCATTCTGATGGTTGCTGATTCACTCTAGTGACTGTTTCTTTTGCCGTGCAGAAGCTGTGGAGTTTGATTAGGTCCCATTTGTCTATTTTGGCTTTTGTTGCCAATGCTTTTGGTGTTTTGTGCTTCTAATATGTGATATTAGAATGATGATTTCTGTTTTAAATATGATGATTTCTGTTTTAAAGTTTCCAATTTTCTGCCAAAATTTTTGAGCTTTTATTTCTTTTTATTTTTATTTTCTTTTTTAAAGATGGGGTTTCACCATGATGGCCAGGCTGGTCTTGAACTCCTGCCCTCAGGTGATCCACCCACCTTGGCCTCCCAAAATGCTAGGATTACAGGCGTGAGCCACTGCACCCAGCTGAGCTTTTATTTCTTTGAGCATATTCAGCGTGGTTGTTTGACAGTCTGTGTCTGACATTTTCAATATCTGGAGTATTTGCTGCTATGATTTTTTTTCCTGCTATTTCTCATTAACATCATCTCCTTTGTATGTCTGGTAGTCTGGTAATTATTTCAAATATTTTTCAATTTTTTTTTATTCTAGTAAACTACATCCAACATAAATTAACCATTTTAATAATTTTTAAGTGTACTATTCAGTGGTATTAAATATCTTCATATTGTTGTGCAACATCACCATCATCCATCTTTAGAACTCTTTTTATCTTGCAAAACTTGTACTCTATACCCATTAAATATTAACACATCATTGCACCCATCCCCCAGCCCCTGGCAACCACCATTCTACTTTCTGTCTCCATGAATTTGACTACTCTAGGTACTTCATGTAAGTGAAATCATACAGTATTTGTCTTTTTGTTACTGTATGATTTTTGTCCATCACTTATCATAATGTTTTCTATGTTCCATTTTATGTATATGCCACATTTTGCATGTGCATTTTATGGTCAATGGAAACTTGGATTGCTTCCATGTTTTAGCTGCTGTGAATAATGCTGCTATGAATATGCTGTAAACACAGGCATAGCTATATCTTTTGGAGACCCTGCTTTCAATTCTTTTGGGCCTATACCCAGAAGTAGAATTGTTGAATCATATAGTAATTCTGTTTATAATTTTGGGTAGAACCACCATCCTGTTTTCCACAATGGTTGCACCATTTGATATTTTCACTAACAGTGTGTAAAGGTCCCAATTCATCCACATCTTCATCAACATATGTTATTTTCTGTTTGTTTTAATAGGAGCTATCCTAATGAGTTGGAGGTGGTGCCTGGTTATTTTTTATTATGTGCTTGACATCATGTTTGAGAAGTTATTTGTAGGAATAATTTGAAGTTTAGGATAATGTTATTTTCCCCTATAAAAAAATTTTCATTTGTTTATGTCAGGTACTTTGGTGCTCTATCAATAGTGTCACCTTAAACTATCTTCAGGGCTAGAGATTTTCTAAGTAACCAAAAGGACTCAAAATTTGTTTGTAGTCCATGCCAGCACTGATTTCCTTTTTATTTACTCTTACTTCTTAGGATCAGACCTTTGTGGTTCCTGCCTAAGCAGGGGATTAATTAGCAGGGGACCCAAACTTAGCCTGCCCTGGACTCTGACATTTGACCCCTATTTTCATAAGGCTCTCAAAAGTGCAGTTCAGCCTCTGAACCACTAATCCCATCTCAGATACCCTCATACAAAAGTTACTCCAAATGCATGGTTCATTGCTAGGATGTAAAAGCTTCCCCTTGGCTGGGCATGTGGCTCATGGCTGTAATTCCAGCACTTTGGGAGGCTGAGGTGGGTGGATTACTTGAGCTCAAAAGTTCTAGACCAGTCTGGGTAACATAGTAAAACTCCATCTTTACAAAAAATACAAAAATTAACCAGGCATGGTGACGTGTGCCTGTAGTCCAAACTACCTGGGAAGCTGAGGCAAGAGAATCCCTTGGGACCTGGAGGCAGAGGTTGCAGTGAGCCATGATGGAGCCACTGCACTCCAGCCAGAATGACAGAGGGAGACCCCTGTCTCAAAGCAAAAAACAAAAAAACAAAAAAAAAAACTTTCTTTTTAAAATTCAGGTGTTGCCAATGAAGCGGTGCCTTTAAAAAGGGATCAGACTATGAGGGTTTCAGATTGCACCCCCTCTAAAACAGGCTTCATACAGCTTTTGGCGGCCTGTCCTTCTACCTTTTACACAGTAGGATACAGTGCATCTCTCCTCCAGAGGATATACAATTAGAGGATATAAATTTCGGCAACATCTTGGAAGCTAAGAGCACCCCTCACTAGACAACCAAAACTGCTGGTTTATTGATCTTAGATTTCCCAGCTTCCAAACTGTGAGAATACAAATTTCTGTTTTTTATAAAATACCCAGTCTGTGGTATTCTGTTATAATAGCACAAAACAGACAAAGACAGATTAGTACCAGAGAAGTGAGGCACCAAATCACTGGTAACAAATGCCTAAAACTGTGGAAGTAGCCTTGGAACTGGGTAATAGGTAGAACTGGAACAGTTTAGAAGTGAATGCTGTAAAAGACCTGGAGTGCTAAGAATGGAGCATCTAGGGTGACTGGGGGAGGCTCAGAAGAAGAGGAGAGCACAGGGAAAGTCTGGAACTTCTGGGAGATTACTTAAGTGGCTGTATGCAGGATGTTGGTAGAAATATGAACCAGGAAGACCATCCTGAGGAGGTTTCTGATGAGAATGAGAAACAAGGTACTGGACACTAGAGGAAAGGCCATCCTTGTTACAAAGTGACAAATAACTTTGTAGAATTATGTCCATGTCCCAGGAGTCTGTGGAAGGCAGAACTCAAGAGCAATGAGCTAGGATATTTGGTGGAAGAAATCTCTAAGCAGCAAAATGTTGAAGGGGCTGTATCTCTTCTCTTCACTGCTTACAATAGAGTGCAAAAAGAGAAAAATGATTTAAAGATGGAATTGATAGTTAAAAGGGAAGCAGATGTAAAGATCTAGAAAGCTCTCAACCTGGCCATGTAAAGAATAAAAAAAGTGTGGCCTGGCAACCTTTGCTAAGGAGATTAGTAGGGCGAGAAGGAAGCCAGATGCTATTCATCAAGATAATAGGAGAACAACCTTGAAGGCATTGTGGAGATCTTCAAGGTCACCTGCTCATCGTAGGCCCAGAGTGCCAGGCCCTTGAGGGCAGAATGATTTCAAGGGAGGGGCCCAGGGGCCTCAGGGCTCATGACCCAGGGCTACCTTGGGACTCCATGCCCCATGTTTCTGCAAAGCATTCTTGAACTGACCCCATTGTGTGCAAGTGGGCCCAGGTGTGGATTGAGCCACCGCTCTCGAAGTCTGAAGCCATAACCTTTTGCAATATCCATGCGGCACTAACTCCACAAGTGCACAGATGCAAGAGCTGTGGAGGCATGGTTTCTCCCACCAGATTTCAAAGGAGGTCATGGACAGCCTTGGGGACCAAGATGAAAGTTGCTCCAGGGTGGGCTCACTGCAGAGAATCTCCACTAGAGCAATGCTTAGTGGAGCCAACAGAGGCAGGCTGTCCCCAAGACCCCAGACTTGTAGAGCTGCCAATGTGCAATGCCAGCCTGGGAGAGTCCCAGGTATCCAACTCCAACTGCTGAGAGCTGCATTATGGGCTGTTCCCAGCAAAGTTTTGAGGGTAGGGTCCTGCAGAGCCTTGGAAGCCCAACACCCACCCCAGTATATCTAGAAGGCACGACATTGAGTCAGACGGGATTGTTCTCAGGCCTCAAGATTTACTATTGTGAGATTGGACGTGGTGGCTCATGCCTGTAATCCAAGCACTTTGGAGTCCAAGGCAGGCGGATCACCTGAGGTCGGGAGGTCAAGATTTACTATTGTGGCTGGGTGTGGTGGCTCAAGCCTATAATCCCAGCACTTTGGGAGGCCAAGGTGGGCAGATCACCTGAGGTCAGGAGTCCAAGACCAGCCTGGCCAACATGGTAAAACCCTGTCTCTACCAAAAATACAAAAACTAGCCAGACATGGTAGCAGGCACCTGTAATCCCAGCTACTCAGGAGGCTGAGGCAGAAGAATTGCTTGAACCCGGGAGGTGGAGGTTGCAGTAAGCCGAGATGCCTGGGTGACAAGAGTGAGACTCTGTCTCAAAAAAAAAAAAAAAAAAAAAATAGATTTAATGTTGTTTTAATGTTCTTTGCCTTAATGGGTTTTGGACTTACTTGGGACCTGTTATGACTTTCTTCTTTCCTATTTTGCCCTTTTGGAATGAAAGCGTCTGTATTGTGCCTGTCCCACCATTATAATTTGGAAACACATACCTTGTTTGACTTCTTAGGCACCAGGCTGGAGGGAAAGTTGCCTCAGGATGAATCTTGCCTTGAGTCTCATCCATATTTGATTTTAGACTTGAGTTAATCCTGGGACAAGTTAAAATGCTTGAGGCTAGTGGGAGAGAATGAATGTACAGTATACAAAACATAAGGATGATTTAGGCAACGATGGACTACCTATATGACAGTGACCCTATAAGATTTTACAAGGAAAACTTCCTATTGCCTAGGAACATCATAGCCTTCATAACAGCACAGCACAACACATCACTTCCAGGTGATGCTGGTGTCAGCAAACCTGCTGTCTAGCACATACAGTTATGTAGAGAACATAATACTTGATGATAATAAGTGACTATGTTACTGGTTTATGTTTTTTATTATACTATAATTTTTATCATTATTTTAGAGCATACTCCTCCTACTTCTTTTTTTTAAAACGTAATCGTAAAGCAACCTTAGGCAGGTCCTTCAGGAGGTACCCAGAAGAAGGCACTGTGATCACAAGAGATGACAACTCCATGCATGTTGCTGCCCCTGAAGGGGCAGAAGACAGCGGGTGACACTGAGGATCCTGACCTGCTGTAGGCCTGGGCTAATGTGTATGTTTGGGTCTTGGGTCTTAATTTTTTATAAAACAGTTCAAAAAGTTAGAGAAAATTTTAATAATTAAAAACAGAAAGAAGTTTATAGAATAGGAATATAGAGAAAAAGATATTTTTATACAGCTATACAATGTGTTTGTGTTTTAAGCTAAGTGTTACCATAAGAGTCGATTTTATTTATTTATTTTTTTGACATAGCATCTCACTGTGTCACCTAGGCTGGAGTGCAGTGGTGTGATCTTGGCTCACTGTAACCACCGCCTCCCAGGTTTAAGCCATTCTCCTGTCTCAGCCTCCCAAGTAACTGGGACTACTGGTGTGTACCACCACACCCAGCTAATTTTTGTATTTTTAGTAGAGACAGGGTTTCACCATGTTGGCCAGGCTGGTCTTGAAATCCTGACATCAGATGATCCACCTGCCTCAGCCTCCCAAAGTGCTGGGATTACAGGCGTGAGCCACCACACCCAGCTGAGTCAAAATTTTTCGTAAAAAATTAAAAAGTTTATAAGGTGAACACTTACAGTAAGCTAAGGTTAATTTACTATTGAAGAAATAAAAATTTTTAGAATACATTTAGTATAGCCTAAGTGGACAGTATTTATAAAGTCTACAGTAGTGTACAGCAATGTCCTAGGCCTCCACATTAACTCACCACTCACTAACTGACTCACCCAGAGCAACTTCCAGCCCTGCAAGCTCTATTCATGGTAAGTGCCTTATGCAATGTACTATGTTTCACTCTTTTATCTCATATTTTTACCTTAACTTTTCTATGTTTAGTTGCTTAGATACACAAAGACTTGCCATGGTGTCACAGTTGCCTACAGTATTCAGTACAGTAGCATGTTGTGCAGGATTGTGTCCTAGGAGCAGTCACCCACACCACATAGCCTAGATGTGGCAGGCTGTACTATCTAGATCTGTGTGAGCATGCCCTGTGATGCCCGCTCAGTGATGACATGGCCTAAGAGTGTGTTTCTCAGAACACATCCCCATCATTACATGACATGTGGTTACGTTTTGTATGTGAGGAGGACACAAATTCTGGGGGCCAAGGATGGAATACTACGGTTCGAATATGTTCCCTCCAAAATTCAGGTGTTGCCAATGCAACAGTATTAAGAGGTTGGGCCTTTAAGAGGTGACGGACCATGAGCCATCTTGCTTATGAGATTAGTGCTCTTATAAAGAGGCTTTGCATAGCATACAGCGGCTTGCCTGTCAGCCTCCACTCTGTGAGGACACCATGCTCCTCCACTCCTGAGGAGGCAACACTAAGGTACCATCTTGGAAGCAGAGAGCAGCCTTCACCAGACCACCAAACCTGCCAGTGCCTTCATCTGGGGCTTCTCAGCCTCCAGCACTCTGAGAAATAAATGTCTGCTTTCTAATAAATTGCTTGGTCTCAGGTCTCAGGTATTTTGTTATAGCATCACAAAATCGTCTAACATACTCCGTTCTCTGGTTCTTAGCCTGGGGACATTTCAGTGTCATATTAACTCCCGGATGTTCGTAAGTTTTCTGAAACAACAACGACAACATTGTATACATCTTTTTAATTGTTTTTGTCAGGCAGGTTGGTCTGAATTACATAGTTGCTATCAGCTGTATTTCAATTTGTTTACTTCTCTTTCCTTACCAGATCTGAAGCTTATTAATGTCAAGGACTGCATTGTAATTTTATTTCTTTTTGAGACAGGTTCTCACTCTGTTGCTCAGGCTGGAGTGCAGTGTCATGATCATGGCTCACTGCAGCCTCAACCTCCCGGGCTCAAGTGATCCTCCCACCTCAGCCTCCTGAGTAGCTATGACTACAGGTGCACACCACCATACCTGGCTATTTTTGTATCCTGTGTAGAGATCGGGGTCTCACCATGTTGCCCAAGCCATCTCAAACTCCTGGGTTCAAGTGGTCCTCCCACCTCAGCCTCCCAAAGTGTTGGGATTGCAGGTGTGAGCCACAGAGCCTGGCCTATATTCCTTTTTATGTTCTCAGAACTGAGGCATTATTGTTAGTGCCTGATGTACTTTTTAGGAACTCACTAAATATTGGTTGATGAATGCGTTCTTAGTATGGGGTCATTCCTCCTGATCTGGGGGAAAGATATCCGAAGAACACTCAACATTACACAATGTCAAAATCAAGTCTGTATAGTGCAGCAAAGGTAGAGTTTCAGGGACATGGCCAGGGTCAGGTAGCAAAAGAACTGCAAGAAATACCCATATAGAGCAAATGAAAACAAACCACCATGGGCACTCAGACAGGAAGAAGGCATAGGCCATAAGACCGTAAGGTAGGGATAACATTGGTTGTCCTTCAACTTTCAATGACAGGTTTTTGTTGCTTATGATTTTTAAAAATGCTGTGTGATCATTGTTAGAATATTGTTGCCTATGAGATAAATTAGACAGTTAAGAAAAACGCTTGTTGATTCCAGGACACACATGGTTCATTTGAAGATGCATATTAGACTTACTGGTGCCTGCAAGGCATGAACTTTGGGAGTCGACTTGGAATTTCGCACCTGACTTGGCCTCTAAATAATTGTGAGCAGAGTTCTTAACTCTGTGAGCTTCATTTCCTCCCCTGCAAAAAGAGATGACATAGTTTCTTTTCGGGGCTGTTGGTTCCACGAGATGAGACCCTGCTGGTCAGTGCCTGGCATGAGCAGGAGCTCAGCGCATGTCCACTGTGCCCATTCTCATGATCCCAAGCCATGAGCTCAGCTGAGCAGCCACCACCACTTTTGGACAGTAGACAGCACAATGTCTTCCAGAAAAAGGCAGGTAACATATTTTTTAATTGATCTTCAGCTGGCAAGGATGAAAATAAAAAATATCATATTTATTGAATATTTATTTCTTCTTGGGGATTAGAGAAAATAAAGGTAATAGTTTCTCTGCTTCTCTTCCCAGGGCCTATGCACTTGGGGCCAGAGCTGTAGTCTTCAAACTGACCTCCACTTTCCTCAAACCCCTCCCAACCAGCCTGCACTCCCTCTCAATGAGCACCCACTTATCGTAATTACTTATTAAATTTTAAGTTAATTGTTTCATTTGCTATTAATTAATTAATTATTCCAAAGACCCTGATGCCATTTTCTGCATCAGGCTGTTTCCTTATTGGTGCCTAGTGTCTTGAATACATGTTTTTCTTTTCTTTTCTTTTCTTTTCTTTTGAGACGGAATCTCACTCTGTCGCCAGGCTGGAGTACAGTGGCACAATACAATCTCGGCTCACTGCAAACTTTACCTCTGAGTTCAAGAGATTCTCCTGCTTCAGCCTCCCTAGTAGCTGGAACTACAGGTGCATGCCACCACACCAGCTAATTTTTGTATTTTTAGTAGAGACAGCGTTTCACCATGTTGGCCAAGATGGTCTTGATCTCCTGACCTTGTGATCCACCTGCCTCGGCCTCCCAAAGTGCTGGGATTACACATGTGAGCCACTGCACCCGGCCAATATATGTTTTTCTTACAGAAAATCACCTAATATTTTTCTTAATAAAAACAACTACTTCCCATCTCATTGCAAAGAGAGCGCCTGTTCTCTATCTTTGGTAAATGGAAGAAATTTAATCCACTGTGATGATGGGGAATAGCTGTTTTAGTGATGTAAACAGGGGTGGCCTCGCTGTGAACAAAGTGTCAGATTCTGACTGGTGAGATTAAAGACATGATCCCAGATGAATTGCAAAAGGGTTATATTAGATTTTATGCCTGCTAACATCATGGAATGATGCAGGTACAGAATATTTAATGCAAAAACTCCCTCCACCCTGCAGAGATATACCCAAGCAGTTTCTCTCCAGGCCCTTCTCTTAAGTCTGGAAATACCTGCCTTTCTTCTGCCTTCCTGCCCCGTTTAATCCAGAAAGCTTTCCGAAGCCAGGGCCCTTCACTGATAAAAACCCTATGAGCTCCCTTTGACCAAGATAATACCAAGAAGGAAGGAGAGTTATCTGAGTAAGCTGGAAGGTAACTAGCCACAGGGCACTCTAACTGAAGTTCCCATGGGATGCTAAAAACAAAAGATCAAATTAAAGCTGCTGAGCATATTGGCTCACAACATATTGATTGCTATCCCAGATATCAAAAGAATTAACAAAAGAACACTTGGAAATGTGTACTCAGATTTAATAAATGTCCAGTAAGAGGAAAACAAGATTTTTAAAAAAGTTTTTTCTTTGAGGCAGAGTCTAGCTCTGTCGCCCAGGCTGGAGTCCACTGGCACGATCTCGGTTCACTGCAACCTCCGCCTCCTGGATTCAAGTGATTCTCCTGCTTCGGCCTCCCGAGTAACTGGGACTACAGGTAGGCACCACCAAGCCCAGCTAATTTTTGTATTTTTAGTAGAGACCAGGTTTCACCATGTTGGCCAGGCTGGTCTCAGCCTACTGGGCCTCAAGTGATCCACCCACACCTTGGCCTCCCAATGTGCTGGGATTACAATGTGAGCCACTGTGCCCGACTTTAAAAATTTTTTTATATCCAAGTTCAGTGTTCAAAAGGTTGAAAACATGACTTACATACAAACACTAGTGAGAGATTCAACAGGACATTAGAGCTGTTTCAAAGTAGAATTCGAGAATGTATTTAATCAGGAAAAGTTTGCCGAAATGACAGCTAAGAGTATTACTCAGGTTGCCACAAAGTACTGCAGTGAGTGATTTAAACAAGAGATATTTATCTTCTCAAAGTTCTAGAGGCTGGAAGTCTGAGATCATGGTGTTGGTAGAGTTGGTTCTTTCTGAAACTTCCTTCCTTGGTTTATAGATGGCCATCTTTTCCCTTTTTTATTGTTTTGTTTTTATTTTGAGACAGAGTCTTGCCCTGTCACCCAGGCTGGAGTGCAGTGGCACAATCATAGCTCACTGCAGCCTCCACCTCCCGGACTCAAGCAATGCTCCCACCTCAGCCTCCGGGGTAGCTGGGACTATAGGTGCACACCACTACACCTAGGTAATTAAAAAAAATTTTTTTTTGTAAAGACAGTGTCTCAGGATGCTGCCTCAGCTGATCTTGAACTCCTGGGCTCAAGCAATCCTCCCAAAATGCTGGGATTGCAGGCATAAGCCACAGCACCTGGCCTCTCTTCTGTCTTCATGTGGTCTTCCCTCTGCGTGTGTCTGTGTCCTAATCTCTTCTTATGAGGACAGCAGTCATATTGGATTAGGGCCCACCTTAATGACTCCATTTTTCCTTAATCACCTCTTCAAAGGCCCTATCTCCAAATGCATTCTGAGGAAGTAGTGGTTAGGACTTCAACATATGAATTGTTTTTAGCAGGAGATGGTTAATGTCCAAAATTGGTTAATGTCCTAACAGGACAAGAAAACTGTAAGCTTTGGGGTGACTTTCTTTACCAGAGAGAAATTGTTTTCTAATCTACTTCTGCAGTGAGCTGAGATTGTACAACGGTACTCCAAAAATATAAAATTAAGAATCTAGCCCAGGTGCGGTGGCTCATGCCTGTAATCCTAGCCCTTTGGGAGGCCAAGGCAGCTGGATTACTTGAGGTCAGGAGTTCAAGACCAGCCTGACCAACATGGTGAAACCCTGTCTCTACTAAAAATACCAAAATTAGCCACGCATGGTGGCTGGCACCTGTAATCCCAGCTACTCCAGAGGCTGAGGCATGAGAATCGCTGGAACCTGGGAGGCGGAGGTTGCAGTGAGCCAAGATTGCACCAATGCATTTCAGCCTGGGTTACAGAATGTGAGACTCCATCTCAAAAAAAAAAAAGAATTAAAAAAGATTCTGTCTTTTATGACAATAGATCTAACTGAGCCTCAGCTTCCTTGGCTATTAACACTGTGCTGACTAAAAGTGATCTTTGTTGTCTGACCTTAATGTTGGCTGGACATGCTCCAATGCTAAGTCATCTCCAAGTTCCCCAAATTATGTCAAATTCATAAGGTACTAGTGCTTTTCTCTATGGCATGTAAAGGGAAAATATTCTATCACCTAAAAATGGAAAACTTCAATCATATCCTTCATGTTTCCCCTTAATAGTAATAGTTTTATCATTCTTCTTACTAAGATATTTTGTTATTAAACAAACAGGAAATCTTATCCCTTTCCCCTCTGTAAACAAGAGAGCAGTGAATAAAATTCTACAGAGTTCTCTGCACAAGTAGATGGTGATTTTTCTTAGCAAATTTTTCTTTCTTTCTTTTTTTTTTTTTTTTGAGACAGGGTCTCACTCTGTTGCCCAGGCTAGAATGCAGTGGTGTGATCTCAGCTGACTGCAACCTCTACCTCCTGGGTTCAAGTGATTCTCCGTCCTCAGCCTCCCAGTAGCTGGGAGTGCAGGCATGTGCCACCATGCCTGGCTAATTTTTATATTTTTAGTAGAGATGGGGTTTCACAATTTTGGCCAGACTGGTATCAAACTCCTGGCCTCAAGTGATCCACCTGCCTCGGCCTCCCAAAGTGCTGGGATTACAGGCATGAGCCATCACACCCTGTCCACAACAGCTCTATCTGTAGTAAAGATTGTAATTTGCATATTAACCATCTCAATTGGATATTTTCCAAATATTTTCCCCTGCTTTTACTTTGATCAATTAATTGTTTTATTTACTTATTCATTCATTACTTGGGTGAACTTTGCCATGTACAGGTCTTATATTTTATATGTAGTAGTCCTTTAAAATACAGTTTATGATCCTAATACAGGCTAAAACAATTGCATATTTAAAAAAATAATTTCTTAAATGATAGGGACTGACGGTACAACCTTATCTACATTCTGGGGGTTGAATAATTATTAAACAGCAGCAAATTTAGATTTGCAAAGAAAAGTCAATTATATTGTAATAAACAATAAGAAAAAAAGAATGACCCTACCAGAGTAATTTCCAAGAAAGTATTCAGAAGAGAAGTTAAAAAAAAAAAATCTATGTGCTGTAGTGGGTGGTGGAAGCAACAGTTTTCATTCATTCTGGATTTTTCTGCGAGGGTAATTGATCTTTAAAAAGTTGAAGTCCCTGGAAAAAGAAAGGCTCTGGAAAGTAGGCTAATTTTGTTTAAAAATTCATGAAGCTCTTTGATAATACAGCATGGTTGGGGAAATGCCAGGAATTGAGATCTAGTCACAAGAACAAAGCTAAGTATTTTATGCCATGAAATGAAATAAAAAAATTTAAAAGGATGATTTCAGCAACTTTATGGCTATTTTCCAAGAGATCACTTACAACCTCAGATCTGCAGCTGTGACCAGAAATTATTTGGGTTCCCCCTGGCATAGGATGAGAAGACAAAGACAGTCCTGAGTTCATACAAATCTGAGTCTATTGCCAAGGATAATTTCTGAGGAAGTGAAGTTGCTATAAAAGATTAACAATCTGCCAGGCGCTGTGGCCCATGCCTGTAATCCCAGCACTTTGGGAGGCCAAGGCAGGTGAATCAACTTAGGTCAAGAGTTCGAGACCAGCCTGACCAACATAGTGAAACCCCATGACTACTGAAAATACAAAAATTAGCAGCATGGTGGCAGGCGCCTGTAATCCCAGCTACTTGGGAGGCTGAGACAGGAGAATTGCTTGAACCTGGGAGGTAGAGGTTGCAGTGAGCCAAGATCAAGCCATTGCACTCCAGCCTAGGAGACAGAATAAGACTCCATCTCAAAAAAAAAAAAAAAAAAAGATTAACAGTCTGCCTTTAAGAGAGTGTGGCATGGAGTGTGAGTTTGAAGCGTTAAAAAAGTAAATCAGCAGAACTGAAAACGTAAAATATATTGTCACTGTTGTTGTCATATTTTCCAAAGCCAAGTGAAAATTCTGCAGGCACCTCAAATGTCAGGTGTTCAAACACAGCCTCTGCCTCCCTCCCAAGCCTCCCCCAAGGTCTTATTTTGTTCTAGCTTCACCTGCCTTGATTTCCAAGATAGAAAGCCTCCACATCTGGGATTCCTCCCTCCTTTTCTCCTTGCCTTGACTTTGGTAATAAAAAGTGATTACGGTGGCCATCCCTGTGTCATTTCTTCCAAGGAAACTTCACAACCCCTGGTAAAGCTGTTCTTTCAACTGTGCTTCTAAAAGGGAGGTGCTTTAAGTGTGTGACTGAGCTTATCATGACCGTTTTGTATTTCTCAGTCCATTCCTATTCCTGGCACATAATGGGTGCTCACAATAATTTCTTGCATTGAAGTTTAATCCAGGAAGGCCATTCACTCACATGATGCATTTCTGTAGCTGAAATTAGCCTGGCTGCTGCTTTATCATTGCTACTCCTTAATCCTTGCAGATTCCATTGCTGTAATTTTTATGATGGCTCTACTTCGGACCAGGATTCACGGGGCTTTTTGCAGCTGTTGGTAACTGCCTACAAAATCCGAGACTGTATCCCCAGACTTGAATTAATCTCTGTAAATTAATAGGCCACTGTAATCACTTTTTATTACCAAAGTCAAAAAGCCACCTCAGATGCAAGGCATATTGTACTCTTTGGGAAAATATTTCTGAAAGCCATTCTCATGAATCTGTAAATGGCAAAATGAAAATATATATTGCTTTTTTAAAGAGAGATTTCTTATTTTCAGTCTATTTGCAGAAGCAGCTTTCACATTATTTCACAAAGGGCATTTCAAAAGCTTCTGTGCTACACATATTGAAATTATGTCAGTTGAGATAAGTTTGAAAATAATCTGCTCAGGCTAGGAGGCTATAGCTGTATGTTAGCTCTCAAGAAAACGTGTCTAATTCAGTGATCATAGCCAAATAGTCAGGCTTGTGGTCAGGTGGATTGTAAGCTGATCTTGCAATCATGGTTATGGAAAAGCTGAATAGACAGGTGGTGATGACAGACCCACAGCCCAGCTCACATAGTTTCTAAGGGACAGGGATTTGATCCTAGCCACCATATTATTCCAGAATATTACCCACGAAAGGCCCTTGGAGCAGTTTAATGCTTTAGAACATTATGCAAAAATCCCCCTTCGAACAGAGGCTGTTCTATGTTTGTTTCCCTGGGGATGGACTTGATCAGGCAACAGGAGACAAAGAAGTGTCCCGGTTTTGGCACAGACAAAACTTGAGTAAAATAGAAAGAATGAGAATAGGCTTCTGTTGCCTCAAGGCTATGAGAAGCTCCATCTCCCAGAGGTGTTGAGAGGTCAAGGGTCTAGCAGTGGCGAGGAAGGATGTTAGGAAGCTCTGCTAAAGGCCTGAGATTCTGCCCACACCCAGGAGCAGCCATGGAGGACTCTGCTCACTGCAACCTGTATTCCCAGTACCCTTCCAGCCCAGCCTGCCAACCATACCACAGGCTACCTGGCACACCTTCAGGCATAGCTGAGTACCAAACCATCTTGCCCCATGTGTAAATCCCTCTTATTCCCAGCCCTCCAGACAGGCCACCAAATACCTGTAAGTCCAGGGGAAAGAAGCTGGGGCTTTGAAAAAGAAAGTGCCCCGGGACTCCATGTTTGGATCCCCTTCCATGAACACTCCCATGCTTGTGGAAGCTGTTTTTCTCTATCCTGGATTCTCCCTCTGGAGTCCCCTTCCACAAACACTCCCTTCGTGGAAGCCTGTGTTAAACTCCATCTTAAACTCCATCTCTCTCTATTCCCTTCCACTCAGTGTGGAAGCTGCTTTCCTCTTCTGGATTCCATCTTTCTGGATTCTCTCACTCAAAAAAAGAAAGAAAGTGCCCCCCTCCTGCCACCCTATATTGTTAGCTCACTGGAAGAAGGGCCTGAATAGAGCCAGCCCAGGTCTCCACCCTCAGGTGGTCAGTTACTTTCTGCTGAAGAAATATTGGATGGAAGCAGAAGAGTGAAGAAGGGAAAGGAAGTTAGCTGGCAATCCGGGTTACAAATATTTAAGAGCACCTGCTATATCTTAGGTATTCTGTTATATGTTGAGAATAGCACAGGGATTTCCTGCCCTGGAAGAGAAGAGAGACAGGAAGGCCAGCAAGTAGGCAGGCAGGGTCAAGTACGGGCTTTAAAATAACAAGCAATGGATCTATCCATGTGATAGAATACTACTCAGCAATACCAAGGAATGGAGCGCTGAAGCGTGCTACAACTCTGATGAACCTTGGAAACATTAAACCAAATAAAATAAGCCAGACACAAAAGGTCACATATTGTATGCTTCCTTGTAGATGACATATTTGGAAGAGATAAATCCATAGAGACGGAAAGTAGACGAGTGGTTGTCAGAGGCTGGGGAACGAGGGAATGGGAGAAACTATTTACCAAGTAAGTTTTACTTTGGAAAATGTTTTGGAACTAGAGATGGTGGTTGCATTGTGAATGTACTGAATATCAGGGAATTGTGAATGTACTGAATACAGGGAATTGTGAATGTACTAGTATCATGGAATTGTGAATGTACTGAATGTCGTGGAATTGTATACTTTTTTTTTTTCTGAGAGAGAGTCTCACTCTGTTGCCCAGGCTGGAGTGCAATGGTGCAATCTTGGCTCACTGCAACCTCCACCTCCTGGTTCAAGTGATTCTCCTGCCTCAGCATCCTGAGTAGCTGGGACTATAGA
Organism: Saguinus oedipus; assembly: GCA_031835075.1. Classification (NCBI taxonomy): domain Eukaryota; kingdom Metazoa; phylum Chordata; class Mammalia; order Primates; family Cebidae; genus Saguinus; species Saguinus oedipus. Next base: position 93,500,167 of record CM063183.1, on the reverse strand, counting down.
TGCGTGTCACCATGCCCGGCTAATTTTTATATTTTTAGTAGAGACAGGGTTTCACTATGTTGGCCGGGCTTGTCTTGAACTCCTGACCTCAGGTAATCCACCCACCTCAGCCTCTCAAAGTGCTGGGATTACAGGCATGAACCACCACACTCAGCAGAATTGTACACTTTTAAGGTGTACAATTCTAAGTGTACATTTTAAGTGATTAAAATGGCACATTGTATTATTTTACTATAATACAAGTGCTCAAAGCTTATATATGGTTTGAATCTTCAGTATTTAGTGCAAACCATATAAAGCTTTGATGGGCAACTGCAAAATTTTTATTTTGAATAAACAGAAACAGCTTCCTCCTCCAAAAAAATAAATGCTGAACTAATGCTTGTTGCCCAGGGAGAAGTTCTCAACCTGCTTGAGCCCCAGCCCAAGAGCAGGTGGAGAAAAAGGGTGCTGTTCTCATCACTCCTCGAGATGCCCAGGAGAAAAGCCATGGAGATGAGTGGGGAGGTTCACATGGGTGACACGATGGCGACCAGGTGAAACAGGTCCACAGGCAACTGTGAGGCTGGGGAGCTGCAACATGGTTTTCAAAGTTTGCTCTTCATACCAGCAGCATGAATATCACCAGGGGCTTAAAAATACACATTCTCAGGCCTTAGAAATGCGCACTCTCAGGCTCTATCTACCTCAGCTGGACTGGGACCCAGCTATACCTGAGTTCAAAATTCTGGGGGTTATCTGGACACTGTGGCTCACGCCTGTAATCCCAGCACTTTGGAAGGCCAAGGTGGGCAGATCATCTGAGGTCAGGAGTTCAAGACCAGCCTGGCCAACATGGTGAAACCCCATCTCTACTAAAAATACAAAAAAAATTTAGCTGGGCATGATGGCGCATGCCTGTAATCCCAGCTACTTGGGACACTTGGGAGGCTGAGACAGGAGACTCACTTGAACCCGGGAGATAGAGGTTGCAGTGAGCCAAGATTGCGCCATCGCACTCCAGCCTGTACAAGAGTGAAACTCTGTCTTGAAAAAAAATTCTGGGGGTGGGGCCCAGCTCACCATGTTCCAACAAACCCTCACAGTGATTCTGATGCATGCTGAAGTGGGAGAAGCCCTGAGTAGGAGGATTCCTGGTGTAGGCTGGGGCTGGCTGGAAGCCCCAGTTCATGGGTCTGAGGTAGCCGTGTTTACCCAGGGGAGGCCACACTGGGCCCGTTGACACCCCACTGGGCCTGCTGACCGCCCGCAGAGTTAGCCCTGCTTGGCCCACTGCCACCATCAGGCACTCTGCTCCTCTCAGTAGCAGGCAGCAGAGGCTTTCCCTCTCTCCCATGTGGCCAGGGTTGCTCTGTATTTCTCCTAGTTTCTCCTCCCACCTCCTCACCTCCTTTTAATCCGAGGGAAAGCCTTCCTGTTCCCTTTTCTCATTTCCCTTTATTTCCTTCCTTCTGCAACATCCTCAGACCATGAAGCTAGTGGCCTGAAGGGAAGCAGAAAGATTTGTGGTCCATCCTCCCCGAGATGAAGATGAAGAGCCTAGGGTACTATGCTTCCTCCTCCAAAAATCAGTAAGTGCTCAACAATGAACAGCCTAGAGTACTACAGTGGCCCTGGGAGTTCCACACCCACCCCGGCTCATCTCCAGACCCTTTACAAGTGAACAGCTCATCTAGCATCCTTTTCTTTTTTTTTTTTTTTTGAGACAGAGTCTCCTTCTTTCTGGCTGGAGTGCAGTTGCACAATCACCATTCATTGCATTGGGGTCAAGCAATCCTCTCACTTCAGCCTCCTGAGTAGCCGGGACCACAGGTGTGCACCACCATGCCTGGCTAATTATTTCTTAATTTTTCTAGTGATGGGATCTTGATATATTGCCTGGGCTGGTCTCAGATTCCTGGGCTCAAGCGATCCTCCCACCTTGGCCTCCCATTCTGGGATTATAGGCATGAGCCACCACACCCAGCCTAGCATTTTTTAAATGCAATTTAAAAAGGCACAGAGATGTTGGGGGAGTTTAAAGTAAGTAAGATATAAGTTAAAATACGTATAATAAATAAGTTTGCAAATAAACCTACCTCTGAACTCATTTGACAAACTCTCTCAACAACAACCGAATGAAATCCAGCAATAAAGAAATGAATAAGTGCCAAGATTCTTTGTGGCCGTTTAGACCCACAGGAAAGGGGACTCAGAGGCTGCTGTTTAAGGCCAGGTGCCTCTATTTGACCCTTGCTGTGTACTTTGGCAAAGGTGGGATAATGGAGCTCACCCCAGAATACAGGTGGGCTCTGCCTCAAAGAGCAAATACAGACATAACATCCAAGTTCATCTGGGGCCCTCTGGAGATGACGACTTTCAGGAAAGGAGATAGAGCAATGTCCTTCCAGTTATAGGAATCATCAAAACATGTCATTTTAATCTGATCTGGGGCCTCTTTTATTACTGGGAGGGTGAAAGAGGAGGAAGGGGAAGGAAGGCCTGGGGGCTCAGCAGGGTGTCCTTCCCAGCACCCACTTGGCTTCACTCTGCCCCTGCCAGGGGAGAGACACAGAAGTGGGAGGCAAGGCCCTCTTGGCCCTCCTGGCCCTCATGATGGAGGCAGATGTGCCCAAAAGCACAGACAGTCCCCCAACATCTGCACGGAGCCCCCAGGCCCTCCAATAGCTACCTGAGACACCATTTCCCCATCCAAGTGTCAATTCCCTCGAACTGGGGTCCCAGCTTTCAGTGGCACTCAGTTCAGCTGTCTGGTTTTTATCATAAACAATGAGGGGGAGAAGTGGGATGGGGAAAATTCTTTTATTTAAGGTCCCATAAATCTGAACCCTTTCCCCTCATCTGTCTCAAATTCTTCTTATGATACAGATGTTTTCTGCATCATTATCTGCTCAAATCTTGACTGGAAACTCCATCTACAGGAACAGATGCTTTTAATGACTTTGGCCTAAAGGAAGACGGGGACAAGGCAAAATTCATCATTTACTTTGTTTGCAGCAAAACAAATAGCACATTCACGATTAGGGGCAAGGAGGTTTTGGGTTTTAATGTTGTGGCATGCAACCAAGGGGAAGATGAGGCAGCCACTGATGTTCTTTTCAGGCGATCTCAACATAAGGCTGAAGCCTTCAAACAGGTGTGTTCCTTGTCATTCAGTGGACATTGAGTAGACACCCGCCATGTGCCAGCCACTGTGCACAGGGGTGCAGTGGTAAATTAGACTTGGGTCCTAGACTCCAGGGGTTGAAGTGGGGGCCCAGATAAGTGAAGAAGCAGTGAAATAACCACAAAGGGGAAACCCCCATCCACCTCACATTTACTCTTGCATGCATCCATGCATCATTCAATACTTATGGCGCCAGGCACTGTGTGACAGCTCAGCCAGGGTTGGGCAGACTGGTAGGCAAGAGCAGTGGGATGTGAGAGGCAGGGAGCATGACAAGAGTACCCGCAGGGTGCCCTAGGGACCAGGGAGGGGGCCTTACATAAAGCAGTGTTTTATTAGTTTGTTTTGTTTTGTTTTTGAGATGGAGTCTTGCTGTGTCACCCAGACTGGAGTGTAGTGGTGTAATCTCAACTCATTGCAACCTCCACTTCCTGGGTTCAAGTGATTCTCCTGCCTCAGGCTCCCTAGTAGCTGGAATTACAGGTGTGTGCCACCACACCCAACTAATTTTTGTATTTTTAGTACAGATAAGGTTTAGCCACATTGACCAGGCTGGTCTCAAACTCCTGACCTCAGGTAATCCACTTACCTGAGCCTCCCAAAGTGCTGGGATTACAGGTGTGAGCCACCACACCCATTATTAGAATTCAAACCACTTAGGGCTTAGCCTATTTAAAGAAAGGAAACTGATTAAATTGTGATCTCCCTTTTTCTTCCCTAAGGGAATTCAATCTTTGCCTGCTCAGCTTCTACTCTGCTCTTCACTCCCTTATTTATTTATTAGAGGCAGGGCCTGGCTCTGTTGCCCAGGCTGGAGTACAGTGGCGTAATCAAAGCTCACTGCAGCCTCTAACTCGTGAGCTCAAGGCATCCTCCCATCTCAGCCTCCTGAGTAACTGGGACTACAGATGTGCACCACCACACCCAGTTAATTTTTTTTTTTTAATTTTTTTTTTGTGGAGACAGGGTCTCACTAGGTGCCCAAGCTGGTCTCAGGCTCTCAAAGTGTTGGGATTATAGGTGAGAGCCACCACGTCCAACATCTCCTCTCCTTTAAATAAAGAACTGCCTTTTCCACCCAGTTTGTGGACTTTTTGTGACACAGAATGGGAGAAAAGATTAAGAGAGAGGATAGGAGAAGTGAATGGAACTGGAAAAGACTGGGTGATCATCTGAGTGGTAGAAGAAGCACCAAAAAAATAAAAAGAAAGAAAGAAAGAAAAGAAAAAGGCTAAGTAGAGCTACTTGGTGCGAGAGTATGGGAGGAGAGAGAGACATGGGAAAATATTGACCCACTGGCTGTTGGATTGATGGAAGCATGGTCTCACAGTGAGATCCCCAGAGCAGTTTCAGAGGAGAAAGAATCGGAAAGAAAAGGAAAAGGCATTTGAAGAGAGGCTGGGTCAGTGGTTTTCAAGATGTGTCGGGGATTGTGTGTCCCTGGGACCCTTCAGGGCACCTGCATGCCTGAAAGTATTTTCTCCATAACATGAAGCTATTATCTGCCTTTTTCACTCACTCCCTCTTCTAGTACAGTGGAGTGTACTAGAAGCCATCCGATGTGTGATATTGCCACTGGCAGAGTACAGAAGCAGCTCTGAGAACCCAGCTGTCTTCTATTAAGCCAGACATTAAAAAGAATTGCCAAATGTAAAACAATTCTACTCTTCCGGTTAAAGTTTTTTTAATACAGCCTTTTTTCAATAAAAATGTGTTACTTATCTTAACCAATGGATTTATTATTTTTAAAGAGAATTAAGAAAGATAATTTTTAAATTCACAAATCTAATTTCTAACAGAGTATATTAGTCTGTTTTTATGCTGCTGATAAAGACATAGCTGAGACTAGGTAATGCATAAAGCAAAAGAGGTTTAATGGACTCACAGTTCCACGTGGCTAAGGAGGCCTCACAATCATGGCAGAAGGTAAAAGGCACATCTTACATGGCAGCAGGCAAGAGAGAGTGAGAGCCAAGTGAAAAGGGAAACCCCCTTATAAAACCATGAGATCTCATGAGACTTATCACTATCATGAGAACATCAGGGGGGAAATGGCCCCTATAATTAAATTATCTCTCACTGGGTCCCTCCCATAATTCCAACACATGGGAATTATGAGAGCTACAATTCAAGATAAGATTTGGGTGGGGACACAGCCTAACCATATCACAAAGTAAATAGCATTAGATGGAAGGCACATACACAAAAGCTCTCAAGTTCCTCAATTTTATTTTATTTTCAGAAATCTAGTCTTATTTATTGGTTACTCAAAAAATCCTACTTTTGCCTAGACACAAAAGTAGAAGCTCACAGAGGACAGTGTGCATCTCTTGGCAATCTGTTCCTGGTGTTTCTCTTTGACCTCCTTCATTCTCTTGGCTGAATGTTCAGTGTATTTTGTAGCCTCTTCCACATTTTTCTTAGTACACTGTTTCTTCAGAGCAATACATCAGCATTTGTGTTGCAAGACACATGGAGTAGCAAGAAGCTGAATCTTGGGTGCTTTTGTCCCAGGCTTCTTGCCTTCTTTAAGGGCTTTCTTATAACAGATTGGTGGACAGTATCTTCTTTAGAGAGACTGAAAGCTAGCAGTTTGTTGATTCTGCTAGCTCTTTTGGGCCCCAGGCAATGAGGCTCCACAGTAACAGTCAGTCCAGAAATATCCTTCTATCCGTTTTTTTTTTTTTTTTTTTTTTACAATAACAAAGTTTAGAAAGCTCAGATTGGCATCCACAATGCAACCACAAACAGCTGTGTGCTTCTTGCCCCAGTTCTCTTGCTCAGTAGTAGCAAGCAGACCCAGCCATGAGTCAAGCCACCCTGCTTCATGGGAAACCTCGTTTGTCGTTTCTGTCACCGATTCCCATCGCAGAATCTTTCCATTCTTCACCCTAGAGCATCAGCAGCAACTTCTATGGCTGTATGCTTCTCATAAAAAGCACAAGGTTTGCATTCCTCATCCACTTCAAGGAGCTTCTTGCAGCCGGCAGCTGGAAAGGAGACATTCAGCTTCATCTTGAAGTGGCTGATTGCTTCTGAGGCGCCTTTAAAAAGAGCCCTCAGTAATTTTAAAGAGTGAGACCAAAATGTTTAAGAATTGCTGGTGTAGGTTATAAAATTGGACCCCTTTTTTTGTGCTTCTTGAGGGATTCACATAAAAGCTGGGCCATGTGGGCTCTTCCTTTGGGATCAGCCATAAGAACTTAAAAGAGGGGGAAAATGGACACAAATGTTATCCATTATTATTATTATATGGAGAGTAATCAGAAAAAGACTTAATATGCAACACAGTCAGGATTATCTGAAAAACCAGGTATTGCCCAAAGATTTCATTGACAGTATGCATCTTTGTATGTTACTGGAACACATTGGTACAGTTGTCACTGGGAGATACAGCACTTATCTTTTAGCAAACAAAGGGTTTCTCAAACTAGGAGTCCAGGGATATATCTCAAGGGTCACAAGTTTCACAGATTTGAGATACACATCTAAAAACTAAATAGAAAATGCCTTCAAACTACATGTAAACTGATAAACCACAACTCTGCCTTGAAGATGAATCATGACAGAAATACCAATAAATGTGGCCACCATTATCTCTGAATACAAATGTGCTGTGGCCCTGTGCTGTGTGAGGGGTGGCCAGCTTGCCCCAGGCCCTCTGACACTCTGGAGCTTACTCCGTGGTCCCTGAAGCAAACGGAAAAATGACCTTTGCATGTGCAGTGTGATTAATTAATTAGAAGAAACACAGTGTTATCAGTCCGTTCTCACATGGCTACAGAGTAATTCCTGAGACTGGGTAATTTACAAAGGAAAGAGGTTTAATTGACTCACAGATCTACACAGCTGGGGAGGCCTCAGGAAACTTATGATCATAGTAGAAGGGGAAGCAAGGACCTTCTTCACATGATGGAAGGAAAAAGACAGAGTGAAAAGCCCAGGGGAAACCACCATTCAGATGTCATGAGAACTCCCTCACTATCACAAGAGCAGCCCCGGGGAAACTGCCTGTGTGATCCAATCACCTCCCACCAAGTTTCTCCCTCAACACCTGGGGATTACAATTCAAGATGAGATTTGGGTGGGGACACAAAGCCTAACCATATCACACAGCAAGGGAGAATGTGCTCAGAATGGGAAACCTAGAGTGTGAGATATCCAAGGTCCTTTACAGTTATGCAAATCTAAAATCCACATTGGATAAAGAAAATGTGTTGTATACACCATGGAATACTACTCAGCCATGAAAAAGAATGGCATCATGTCATTTGTCACAACATGGATGCAATTGGAGGCTGTTATCCTAGGTGAATTAGTGCAGAGCAGGAAACCAAATAGCACATGTTCTCATTTACAAGTCACTGGGGACTACAGAGGGAGGAAAGATGGAGATGAGCGAAGGCTGAAAAATTAACTACTGAGTACTGTGCTCACTACCTGGATGATGGGATCAGTCATGCCCCACACCTCAGCATCGTGCAATATAGCCATGTAACAATCCTGCATGTGTACCCCCTTAATCTAAAATAAAAGTTGAAATATTTTTTTAAAAAGCTTCTCAAAAAAACAAAAAATTAAATTAAAATAGCACCTCCTTCAAAAGGTCTGAAATCACATGCCAGCCCAGAGGCTGATCATGGTGCTATGGACTGGATGCTCGTGTCTCCTCCAAATTCATATCTTGAGGCTGGTGTCCATATAAGAAGTGGAAGGGACCAGAGTCCAGTCTTTCTCTGCCATGTAGGACACAGTGAGAAGCCAGCCATCTGCAAGCCAGGAAGAGAGGCTTCACCAGCAGCCCCATCAGCCAGCACTTTAATCTTGGACTTCCAGCCTTCAGAACTATGAGAAATAAATTTCTGTCGTTTAAGCCACACAGTCTATAGCATTTGTTATAGCATCCTGAGCAGACTACAACAAATGACCATCTATGCGGCCCCATTTGCTTTTAGGTAGTATTCAATCAATTAGGTGTTCAGTTTGGATAAAACTTGGCAGCCTTTTGCTAGTGATTCCTCGTGGATTCTAGCTGGTTGCCTTACTAAGAATTTTACCAGAAAACCTGTAGAAGACTTGGCATAACTTTGCACCACACGTATGCAGCCTTAATTTAATGAAGGGCCACCTAATAAGGGATGGGCTGGGAGTCAAGGGGCCTGGGGTTAGGTTTCTGCTCTGCTACCAAATAACTACCTGGGCTAGAAGGTTCTTCCTCCCTTTGGGTGCCAGGAGCTTACCAAGAACAGAGCAAAGGAAGCATCCTTCAGCTGCAGGGAGTTAGGGCCACTGTCCATAGAGAATTTTAGAGTAATAATAAAATTGACTAAAAGTCCATCCACTTTCTTTTTTTTTGAGACGGAGTTTCGCTCTTGTTACCCAGGCTGGAGTGCAATGGTGCAATCTCGGCACACCACAACCTCCACTTCCTGGGTTCAGGCAATTCTCCTGCCTCAGCCTCCTGAGTAGCTGGGATTAAAGGCATGCACCACCACGCCCAGCTAATTTTTTGTATTTTTAGTAGAGACAGTGTTTCACCATGTTGACCAGGATGGTCTTGATCTCTTGACCTTGTGATCCACCCACCTCAGCCTCCCAAAGTGCTGGGATTACAGGCGTGAGCCACCGCGCCCGGCCAAGTCCGTCCACTTTCATTTATCAGTGTGCTTTGGCAATTCCAAACAAAGTCAGTGACAAAATTTTCCTCCCTACAAAAACATCTTTTTTGGTTTAAGTTCTAAACAATGGCTATAGTTCATGTAGATTTTTAATCTATTTATATTAACCTTAACATATTCATATTCTACATTGCATTAGTTTTCAATGGCTGCATAACCCACTGCCACAAACTTAGTGGCTTGAAACAAACCCACCTGTTGCTCACAGGTCTATAGGTCAGAAGTCTAGTGCAGTGTGGCATGGTGGGCTTTCTGCTCTGAGATGCAGTGCTGAGGTTATGTTGTCGGCCAGGCTGAGTCCTCACCTGGAGGTTTTAGGGGAAAATTAACTTCCCAGCTCATCCTTGTTACTGGAAATTCAGATCCTAGGCCGGGCATGGTGGCTCAAGCCTGTAATCCTAGCGCTTTGGGAGGCCGAGGTGGGTGGATCACCTGAGTTCAAAACCAGCCTGGCCATCATAGTGAAACTCCATCTTAAAAAAAAAAAAAAAAAATTAAAAAAAGAGAAAGAAGGAAATTTTTAAATTAAAAAAAAAAAAGTTCAGATCCTTGCTGTCATCCTAGTTCTGAAGTTCCCATTTCCTCACTGTCTGTCTCTTGGCTGGGACTGCTGTTGGCTCCTAAGGCCACCCACATTCCTTGCTTCATGACCCCTCCATCCTCAAACCGATTATGTGTGTTAAATAGTTCTCATGCTTTAGATCTCTGAATTCCCATGTCTCTGATCTCTGCACCAGATTGGAAGGCTTGTGGGATTTGGCCAAGCCCACTTGGACAATCTTCCTAAAACATCAACTGATTTGGGACCTTAATTACATCTGCAAAGTCTTTCAGAGCAGTCCCTATATTAATGTTTAATTCGATGATGGAGAAGGTGTTTGTAAACCAGGAGCTGGAAATCTTAGAATTCTGCCTGCTGCAGTCCTTCACAGACATTGTACACGACATGGAAGTTAAATCAGACAACTTGCAATTATACAGTTGGCCTTGGATTAGCATGAACTCAGCTACATCCATTCCTGAGGAGAGTAAGTTTGCTTTGTGATCCTTTTGAGAAAGTTCACTTTGAGTTCACGTCTCATCCTCTCTGGAACTACATATTCCTGCATTTAAGTAGTAGGTTTGAAAAGAACACTGATGACAGTGTGACTGTAAAGATAAAGAAACAAAAATTGAGTTACTTCAATTGTACCTTTCTATGGGATCACTTGAAGTTTTGACTTACATTTAAAATTTAAACTTTGCACATAACAGAGATATTATACTTTCTGTGAAACAGAAAGCAACCTGAGACTACAATATATCTGTTATGTGCAAATTCTTCACACATGAAATACATATTAAATTTGAAAAATATTTGAAAATATGAATATTTAAAATTGAAATATATTTTTTCCATTCATCTTGCTTTTTATTCAATTGCTGTTTAACTATAATATTGTTCACAGTCATGAAAGACCAGTTTCTTTGGTTTTGTTTGAGACAGAGTTTCACTCTTTTTGCTGGGCCAGAGTGCAATGGAGCAATCTCGGCTCACTGCAACCTCTGCATCCTGGATTCGAGCAATTCTCCTGTCTTAGCCTCCCAAGTAGCTGGGATTACAGGCATGTGCTACCACACCCAGTTAATTTTGGTATTTTTAGTAGATATGGGGTTTCACTGTGTTGGCCAGGCTGGTCTAGAACTCCTGACCTTAGGTGGTCCACCCACCTTGCCTTCCCAAAGTGCTGGGATTACAGGTGTAAGCTACCATGCTCAGCCTGAAGACCAGTTTTTAGGTACATAGTTTTCCTTAATATAAAAAAAATGTAATTAAAAAGCACAAATCCATTGCATCTTTCCTTTGTTGTAGTGGGTATTTATTTTATATTTTAAGTTTTACTCTCATGATTATATATACAAAGTTCAATAAAAGGGAAACTTTACTGCATTAGTCTGCCATAATTATTAGTCATTGCATTTCTGATATGGTTTGGCTCTGTGTCCCCACCCAAATCTCGTCTTGAATTGTACTCCCATAATTCCCATGTGTTATGGGAGGGGCCAGGTAGGAGATAATTGAATCATGGGGGCGGTTTCCTCCACTCTGTTCTTGTGGTAGTGAATAAGTCTCATGAGATCTGATGGTTTGATAAGGGAAAATCCATTTCACTTGGCTCTCATTCTCTCTCTTGCCACTGCCATGAGAGATGTGTCTTTCACCTTCTGCTATGACTGTGAGGCCTCCCTAGCCACATGCAACTGTAAGTCCAATAAACCTCTTTCTTTTGTGAATTGCCTAGTCTTAGGTATATCTTTATCAGCAGCATAAAAACAGATGCGTACAATGATTACTATTAAAAACATGTTGTTGTAAATGGGGTGTGATGAAAAGGAATCCGCTTTGAGTGTCAAGTGCATTGGGCATCCACTGCAGATGCTCAGACAAGCCTCAAAGATGTCGGCAGGGGCAGATGCTTCCTGGCTGCCTGCTACCTTCAGGGGACTGTGGTGAGTGCCTTGCAGATACTGTCTCATCTAATTCTCACAAAAACAACATTTTAGAGACGAGAAAAAAGCCCAGAGAGCTATTCACTTGTAAGTGGAGAAGCTGCGACTTGAACCCATGCTAAGACTGTTCACCACCTCACTCACTGGTATCTCTCAAAAAGGCCTTGGTTTGTTGAAAATGATGCGTTTTGATCCTGCCCAGAGCAGGCAATGGTAAGATTCCTGGATGCAACTTCTCTGTTGAAGAGAACATTATCAGCTCCTGAGCTTGGCCTGAGAGAAACATGCTGAGTCTCCCCACTGGCTCCCCAGGAATGCCTTCCTCCTACCCCATCAGTACTCCTACAAAGGCAAGACTTGCTTGGGAGGTTTTTGAATGTGCCTGCCTGCATGTTAGTAACAGAGTTCTTTCACAGCCAGGACTGTGTGTGTTTAAACATGTAACCCAGCAACTCCCAGGGTCCTTGGTATGTAATACGGGCTTGAGAAATGTTTGTGGAACTTACCTGACTGGCTGAGTAAAAATTACTGGCTTAAGAAAGTGTTTGGGAATTCTCTGGGAATTTTGCTTAATAACATGACTCTCATCTCCCATGAATGATGATCTATTCCTTCCTCTGGCAGGAAGTAGTGGTTGGTTTCCTCAGCCAGAGAGATTTTTTTCCCCTGCAACCCGTGGGTAGATTAAAATGGAAGGAGTGAGCCAAGCTGAGCCAGGAAGGACAGCCAAGGTCAGCAGGGCTGGCAGGTCTCCGCACACTGTCAGTAAGAGGGGAGGCTGTAGTCACTAAAGCCATCCACAACTATTGTAGTTCTTTTCTCCTTCTAGTTCATGGTAAGATTTTAATTCTGTGCACCCACTGAAATTAGGCCTGTTCACATGACTTGCTTTGGTCTCGAAGTGTGAGCTTTGGGGGCTTGTGTGCAATTTGTTGCATTGCCTCCTTCTCATGCCACAGTGATCAGGGATTTGGGTGTGGAGAAACCTTTATCAACCTAGGTCCTTAAATGTGTGTAGAAGTCCCTGCCAACCCGTATTAGACATGTAGGACCAGCAAGAAACAAACTTGAAGCTATCCTCATATGATTGACAAGAATTCTGGATATAAATATAATTAAGCATTAATCAGGATGCACTATTTTTTTTCTTTTCTGAGATAGGTTTTGCTCCATTGCCCAGGCTGGAGTACAGTGGTATAATCATGACTCACTGCAGCCTCAACCTCCTGGGCTCATGTGATCCTTCTACCTCAGCCTCCTGCGTAACTGGGACCACAGGCAAATGCCACCACACTTGGCTAATTTCTTTTAAATTATTTTTTGTAGAGAGACGGTCTTGCTGTGTTGCCTAATAGCTGGCCTCAAACTCATGGGCTCAAGTGATTCACCCTCCTAGGCTTCCCAACATGCCGGCATTACAGGCGTGAGCCCCTGTGCCCAGCATCAGGCTGCCCTTTGACCCACTTCCTTATAAGGGAAAGTCACGCAGCACTGGATAGCAACCACTGGCATCCCCATTGTTCCTATAGATAGGATCTCTGGTGTTAGAGACTTGTTTAAGAATTCCTGAAGACGTTTTCCAGATCCCAAATTTCAGTGGAACAACTGACACCAACCACTTTGAAGACCCCCACAGAGAAACAAAGTCATCACGAGAATCCAGCTTCTTCCTCTTCTGCCCCATGACTTCACCTTGCCCTTTTCTACCAATCCACACTTCAGCCCACTCTGAAACCCTTAAAAACACTAACTCATCAGGGACACAGATTTGAGGGTTTCTCCCATCTCCTCATTCATCGGCCCTATGATTAAACCTATTTCTCTGCTGTGACCCAATCTCTTGGCATATTGACTTTCTGCACATGTCAGGCAATAGATCTATGACAGTTACAAACTTAATGTATGAGGTCATTAAGATTTGGAAGATGCTTGTTACTGCAGCAGCATCTAGCCTCTCCTGACTAGCTCAGAGGACCTGAGGCAGACATGAAGAGGCTGAGGAGGACATCAAGAAACTGAAGAGTTAAGGAAAAGAGCAACAGGAAATGTGGATCAGGGTTCAGTGTGGACCCTGGAGCTGGGGCAGTTGCCTGAGGCTGGGCTGTCCACACTCTGTGCAGCAGGCTGGCTCCCTCTGAGGCTCTGAGGGGAGGTAAGTACAGGCCATGGAGTGGTGCCATCCATGTGCAAGGATGATTTTGTAGCATGTGCTGAGTGTGGGTCACAACTGACTGGGGAAGAGGTAGAGGAAAAGGGTTGGGGAGAATGTGTGTCACGCACCGAACAGTGTGATCCCAGAATGTTCTAACGCTCCTCAAGAACAAATGAGTCGGGCATCCACAAAGGCCAACCTCAGACTTCCTGTGTGAGGAGCAGTACTGAGGTGGCAGTGGGTTATCTGTTTATCCCTTGTGCCCTGTGGCTAATGTACTTACTCTGTAGCCACTCCTGAAATAGATTTCCTCTAGGACATTGGTTGTTTGTTACTCATACATTCATTCTGCAGATACTTGAGATCCTAGGCACTGAGCCTATCACAGTGAGTAGACAGCTTCCATGGGCTTTATGGTCTGCATATAGTCAAACAATTACTAGCAATTTTCTTTTTCTTTTTCTTTTTTTGAGACGGAGTTTCGCTCTTGTTACCCAGACTGGAGTACAATGGCGCAATCTTGGCTCACCGCAACCTCCACCTCCTGGGTTCAGGCAATTCTCCTGCCTCAGCCTCCTGAGTAGCTGGGATTACAGGCATGCACCACCATGCCCAGCTAATTTTTTGTATTTTTAGTAGAGACAGGGTTTCACCATGTTGACCAGGATGGTCTCGATCTCTTGACCTTGTGATCCGCCCGCCTCGGCCTCCCAAAGTGCTGGGATTACAGGCGTGAGCCACCGCGCCTGGCCCCAGTAGCAATTTTCAATATGGATTGTTAAGTACTCTGACGGAGTTTAGTATAAGTTGTCTGGGAGAAGGGCATAGAAACTAGTCCAGGAGGTCTACAGAGAACAAGGCTGTGAGTAACTAAATCAGGAGTTAAGTACATGCTTCTGCACAGCAAAAGCCCCGACAATTACAGGTAAATAAATGCCACCCTTCCAATCTGCATGCAATAAAAAAAAGTTCTGAAAGTCAAAAGCCTTGCAATAGAACATTTGTGAGGTGAAGCCTCATGATTCATCTTCTTGGGTTCACTCAGTGGTCAAACCAAAGAAGAAAGCCAAAAAAAAAAAAACCGAAGGAATCCAGGTGTCTGGAATGAATTAACTCTTTTTTTCCTCTTTTTTTTCTTTCTTTCTTCTTCTTCTTTTTTTTTTTTTTAATAATGAAGACTGCCAGAAACTCAAGGGACCTGAGGATATTAGACAATTAGAATTTCACAATGATAACGTCTCTGTGCCTATCTATAGTTAACTCTTCCCACTCCAGGGTCCCAGCACGTCATTCTTCTCCCATCCCCTCCACCGACCAAATCTCATCATTAAGACTCAGTTTAAAATCCACCTCCTGGAATTAATTATACCAAGCCGACTCTAAACAGTGGTCACCTGTTGGGAATGGAAGTGCTTAGGGGAAGGAGGGAACTATTCATTTTTTACTTTTATCAATTTTTATAAGCATGTGTCGTTTTGTTTAAATAAAGCCAAATTTAAGTTTATGAGGAAAAAGAAAATTCCACCTCCTCCACGGACCCTTCTCTGCTTCTCTATCATAGAGTGGCCCCGTGCTCGTCTCATTGCCGTCTAACATTTATTGGTTTTTCACAACTGAGTCCTTTCCTCTACTTTGGACTCAGCCCCAGCTAGAGCTACCTGTAGAATGCACACAGCCTGACCCATATACTGGGGACTACATGAATGGTTGGCGAAGGAATAAAAGCCTGTAATGTTGGCACCTCAGCTTACGGAAGTTGGGGGATGTTTTCTGCCCTAGAAGGTCGTGTCTTTCACTGAGCCCCCAACTTTAAGCAGTTTCATAAGTAGATGTTAACAACTGTGTTTCAGTCCCTGCTGGTTCCCACACACCCACGCCAGGAAGAGGCTGGCCGGATCATCTCCCCAGGAAACGCGGAATGATTGTACACGGGAACTGCTGGGAGCAGGGGATCCTGCAACTCTTCCTCCTGTGAGAAACAGGACCCTAAGTTGGCGTCCTGTGTCTGGAGAGCCTGCCGGATCTGTGCGCACCTGGGAAAACAGCTCCCCTCTCTCCTTCCCCTCCCTCAGCACTGGGCATTTTTCCCACGTGGATCCACTAGATGGCCTGCAACGAACACAGTGACTTTGAGGAGGCCCGTGTTGGAAAAGGAAACACCGCCTTGCTTGTCTATTCGTTTGTCATTCACCATTTGTCCTCATAAATCCTTTCAAGTTTAACTCATATTAAAAACCAATAACTTACCCATTCAAGAACAGGAAAAGGGCTGTGTCAGAGTTGAATCTGTGAGTCTTCAGGCAGAGATTTTGGATTGTTGGCAAAATAATTTCCGATTATTTTGCCAAATTAATTTCTGAGTGTTGTCAGCATTTTGTTAATTACAATGTAAACAACTCTGAGTAGGAAGAAATGAATAACTAAATAATTCTAAGGGCCCAATAAGTATATTTTAAACTAGTTCAAATAAAGGGAAATGACACTACTTAGTACTGGTAGGTATGAGATAGAACAGGCTCATTTGCACATCGCTGGTACCATACATATCATAGTGGCTTTTGCAAAGCAATGTGGCCTTTGCTCTAAAAGCAGTGAGATAGCCAGGCCCAGTGGCTTATGCCTGTAATCCCAACACTTTGGGAGGCTGAGGCAGGCGGATCGCTTGAATTAAGGAGTTAGAGACCAGCCTGGCCAACATGGTGAAACCCTGTCTCTACAAAAAAAAAAAAAAAAAAAAAGCTGAGTGTGGTGGTGTGCACCTGTAATCGGGAGGCTGAGATGGGAGGATCACTTGAGCCTGGGAGGTGAAAGTTGCTGTGAGCTGAGATCATGCTACTGCACTCCAGCCTGGGAGACAGAGCCAGACCCTGTCTCAAAAAAAAAAAAAAAAAAAAAAAAGCCATGAGATAACTCATACTCTTTAACCAGGAAACTTTGAGGAAATGTCTAAAAGTTACAGAAAGGAATCAACAGTAAAATGTCCAGATTGCTGCTGTTTGCAGTAATAAAAACTTGGAAATAATTTGCAGAATCAACAATAGGGGAATGACTTAGTCAACTGCAGTATATCAGTATAATAGGTGAAATTAAAAAGGTTAGAAAGTGTGAGCTCTGCCTGTACCTGTGCATGTAAAGCCTTTTTTTTTTTTTTTTTTAATACGGAGTCTAACTGTCGTCAGCCTGGAGTGCGGTGGTGTAATCTCTGCTCACTGCAACTTCTGCCTCCTGGGTTCAAGCAATTCTTCTGCCTCAGCTTCCCAAGTAGATGGGATTACAGGTATGCGCCATCACACCCAACTAATTTTTGTATTTTTAGTAGAGATGGAGTTTTACCTTGTTGGCCAGGATGGTCTTGATCTCCTGACCTCAGCATCTGCCAACTTCCGCCTCCCAAAGGCCATATTTTTTTAAAGGTCCAGGCTTATTCTTTATTTAAAGCACAGGCCTGGGTTGACAGCTCATGCCTGTAATCCCAGCGTTTTGGGATGCTGAGGTAGGCAGATCACTTGAGCCTCAAGAGTTCGAGACCAGACTGGGCAACATGAGAAATCCCCATCTCTACCAAAAAAAAAAAAAAAAAAAAAAACACACAGCACAGTTCATTAAATCATTAAATCATTAAATCCAGTACAAAAGAAGTGGCTCCCATTTCCTGGATTGGCATCAGACATCCTACCAGCTGCAATTACATCATTTTTATCTATCCTCTGCTTTTCCTTTTTGTGGGGGTAGGGGTGGGGACTTATAAATGGGTCAAAGAGACTTCAACCTCAAAACCAAGGAGAAATCCCTGATTGCAGAGAAACACAGGAAATGACTCTTCCTCTGTGAAAGGGAGTCAGGAACTGCTCCAGTGATGAGGGCCACTGATGGTGTGGGAGAGCGATCAGGAAGAGAATCTTCCTGGAGGTAGCATAAAGACAGCGAAAGCCCAGGAAATCACACTCCTGGGATGGCTGCTGTCACCACCATCACCCTCTCTTCTGTCTCCACCTCGGTGCCATCAAATTGAGTGAGGAACAAGGGAAAGTAATTACATGTAGAAAACGAAAGTGAACAGGAATGTGGGTGGTGTGAACATAAAAGAAGAAACTAAAAATGATCAAAAGTTTCTGAGTGCTGCTTTCCCGCCCTGTGGTGGAAATCCCTGATCCATTCTTCATGTGTCTAACTTCCAAGGAGGGGGCTAACAGCACAGATGTGGGATCTGAGGTATGGTTGACTCAGAGATCTAAACGGTGGGCCCTTTTGAGATGGTGACTGCAGCAAAGGTGTCTGCGATGTCCTTGATTACTCCATCTCTTGACCAGTTTACCATTGCTGAAAACAATGTCCATTTGCAAACTATTTTTTTGTCTCCATACATAGTAGTGATCCAGGAGGGCCTTGGTCTCACACTCCGCTGTTTAAAACACTTATCAGAAAACTCCTTCAAGTTCCACGAGTGAAGTTCAAACAGGTCATCGATACAAAAGTGCATGACTATTTCTGTGCAGGCCTGATAACTCCAACCTAGGAATCCCAGAGTGCTAGCTGTTGCCTCTGAACTACCCAGGCACATCACCTGGCCTGAATCGTTGGAATATACACTCACAGTTTGGAAAATATTCTGCAGCAACAATGAATCTGATACACTGGTTTTTCTCAAATATTGGCACATGGCCTTGATAGGCCAAGCAGGCAAATGCTATAAAGCGTTCGAGGCATAAGGATAGCTCACCCCTGCAGGTCTCACCCAGGTTTTAGAGATCCAGCCTTTCAAATGTCGAATGTCAGTAAGCCACTGCAAACTACCCCCCATATTTGAGAGTCGATTAAGGGCATCCCAGGACCTGTGGATGTTCTCTGAACAATATGGACCACTTTTCCTAAAATCTGTAGTTATGATCTTCATAAATACACCATAAGGTACCAAATCCTTAAACTGCCCGATTAAGGCAGAAGTTGCAAGAGCTCCAACTACCATATGAGGGTATTTCATCCTGAGCTAGGCTGCAAACATGCCACCATATGGACCCTGGAGGGCCACAACAGGGTGATTTTCAGCTCCTAGGATTGTTCTGTTCAAGTGTTTGATTAGCTCTGCAGAATCAGCCAGAGCTTGTTCTGATGTCAGGAGATACAGGTGTCCAGAATCCTTGAATGGGTCATCACAGGGCAGGGAGTCTCCACAGTATCTCTGTTCAGCATACACCAACATAGCTTTCAGTTCCTCAGCTGTGTACCATATGAACCACGTATTACTGCAAAACCAGATGATGTCCCTGTCTTCTTTCTTCCAGCATTTATCAGCTATTAGATACTGCTGTTAAAAAAGTTTTCACAGTATTAAATCCAAAATGATCAATGCTCTGATGGAAGTGGAGAACTGAGTAGTTCTTGGCAACAGCCAGGTGGGATGTGGGGTTGGCTGGCAAGTGTAGGCTGCCGAGAGCCCTTAAGGCCAGCTGGAGAGCTGTGGTGGTCCTGGACACCAGGAAAGCCACCAGCAGAAGCAGGAGGGCTTGGTGGCCCATGGTTCAGGCTGGTGGCTGCAGTGCAGGTCTAAAGCCATGTTAAGTGAATGTTTTCTCTATTTAAAAAGTAATTTTCTAGTTTCTAGGCTGAGTTTAAGAGCAGGTTCTTTTTCTCTGAGTGAGCCCTTAGACAACAAAGTTTCACCAGATAAGTTACACAAATGTAAACTCAACAGCTGCCTTCCACCCAGAGGCAGGGAGGGAGTGAACAGCCCCTGGACTGGGGAGAATACAGGGCAGATTTATGGAAGGGGGAGCTGGGAAATGTCTTAGACTGCTTGGGCTGTTATAACAAAATGCCATGGACTGAGTGACTTTAACAACGGAAATTTATTTCTCATAGTTCTAGAGGCCGGAAATCCAAGATCAAGGTTCTGGCTGATGTGGTTCCTGGAGAGGGACTGCTTCCTGGCTTGCAGATGGCCACCATCTCGCTGTGTCCTCAAATGGCAGGGGACGGGGGATCTGGTGTCTCTTCCTCTTATAAGAACAATAATTCCATCCTCATGACCTCATCTAAACCTAATTACCTCCCAAAGTCCCCACCTCCTAATACTATTCCATCGGGAATTAAGGTTTCAACATACACATTTGAGGGGTATAGAAACATTTAGTCCATAGCAAAGGATAATTCCACCAGCAGATGTTGGGCAGTGCACAAAATAGTCCAGGCTGGGCCAGGCATGGTGGCTCATGCCTGCAATCCCAGCCCTTTGGAAGGCCAAGGCAGGTGGATCACCTGAGGTCACGAGTTTGAGACCAGTCTGGCCGACATGGTGGAACCCCATCTCTACTAAAAATACAAAAAATTAGCCAGGCGTGGTGGTGGGCACCTGTAATTCCAGTTACTCAAGAGGCTGAGGCAGGAGAATCCCTCGAACCTGGGAGGCGGAGGTTGCAGTGAGCCAAGATTACTGCACTCCAGCCTGGGCAACAGAGCTAGACTCTGTCTCAAAAAAAAAAAAAAAAAAAAAAAAAAAAATTCCAGGTTGGGAAGGCTCAAGAGCTGCTTCCTCTGCGAGTCTATCCGGGAGCAGTCATAGTTGTGATGAAGAGAGGCTGGCCACTTGGGGCTGGCCCACACATGCACACATACACCACAGTCAGATTGTATCACTAACAGCCAATCACACGCCTTTGATTCAGACCTAGCATTATAAACTTTATTTCTCAACACAGTCTCCATCAAGTTCAAGACAATTTTGTAAGTGATGATACTAGCCATCTAGTCAACCCCTAGAGAACGGAGGGTCCTGAGAATTTAACCATATCAATACAGTCATTTTATATTTACTAACTGAATAAAAATGAGTGCACTTTAAGAATTTTTTTAAGATTAAGATATTAAAAAGAAGTCAAAAGGGACCAAATCAGGACTATAAGGTAGATGCCTAATGATTTCCCACTGCAACGCTCATTGAATTACCCTTGTTGAATAAGAGGAATGAGCAGGAACGTTGTTATGATGGAGAAGGACTCTAGTGAAGCTTTCCTGGACATTTTTTTTACTAAAGCTTTAGCTAACTTTCTCAAAACACATTCAAAATAAGCATATACTATTGTTCTTTGGCTCTCCAGAAAGTCAACAAACTAAATACCTTGAGCATCCCAAAAGACTGTTGCCATGACCTTTGCCCCTGACTGGTCCACTGTGGCTTTGGCTGGACCACTTCCATCTCTTGGTAGCCAATTCTTGGTCTTCAGGATCATATTGGCAAAGCCACGTTCCATCTCCCATTACAGTTCTTCAAAGAAATACTTCAGGATCTCGATCCCACTTATTTAAAATTTTCATTGAAAGCTCTGCTCTTGTCTGTAGCTGATTTGGGTGCAACAGTTTTAGCAGCCATCAAGTGGAAAGTTTGCTCAAGTTCAATTTTTCAGTCAGAATTGTGTAAGCTGAACCAGTTGAGATGTGTATGGTGTTGGCTGTTGTTTCTGTGGGTTTTTTTGTTTTTGTTTTTGTTTTTTTTTTTGAGACAGAGTCTCGCTCTGTTGCCCCGTGCCAGGCTGGAGTGCAGTGGCACGATCTCGGCTCACTGCAACCTCCGCCTCCCAGGTTCAAGCAATTCTCCTGCCTCAGCCTCCTGAGTAGCTGGCCCTACAGGCGCATGCAACCACTCCCAGCTAATTTTTGTAATTTTTTGCTAGAGACGGGGTTTCACCATGTTGGCTAGGATGGTCTTGATCTCCTGACCTCATTATTCACCCGCCTCGGCCTCCCAAAGTGCTGGGATTACAGGTGTGAGCCACCGTGCCCAGCCTGTTTCTGTTGTTAATCATTGGTCCTCTTTAGTTAGGGCATGGATAAGATGAATATTTTCCTCAAAAATTGATGTGGATGGTCTGTTGCTGTGGGCTTCATCTTCAGTATCATCTTGTTCCTTCTTAAAATGAGATATCTGTTTGTAAACTGCTGACTTCTTCAGAGCATTGTTCCTCTAACATTTTCATAAAGCACCAATGATTTCACCATTCATTCTTCTTACCCAAGCATCACCATAAATTGGATGTTTGTTCTTGCTTCAGTTTTAGCAGAATTCATGTTGCTCCGATAGAAGCTCTTTTCAAAATGATGAAACCATTCTCATTGTCTCAAACTATATCCTGTTCAGACATGTTATAACGAATTAGTACGAATTTATTTTGGCACAAAAAATGAAAACCGTAGTTTCCATTTCCATTTCCATTGTATAGTTCTTTCATTATACACATTTTCCATGAACTTTTTGAAGACCCCTCACATAGTTTGTGGCCTACAGTTAAGTTGAGCCACTTTAAGGGATAGCCTGAGGACCGAAAGGAAGAAGTCATGAAATAAGTCAACATTTGATTGGCTATTCAGGACCCACAAGGGGAATTTCCCTGGCATCCCCTTTGTTGTAGTAAGAATAGCAAAATATAAGACAGTACTAATTACCGCAACATGCTAATGTATATTTGAGGACTGACAAACATTGCAATTTTAAAAGGGTGACATAGAATATAAGATTTTTTTTTCCTAGAAGATTGCAGACCCCAAAATAAAATTTTTTAAAACGCTCCAGAAGATTTCCTTGAATTCAAGAATAGCTTTCAAGATCACATATTTAAAATATTTATTGGCTGGGCACGGTGGCTCATGCTTTTAATCCCAGCACTTTGGGAGACCAAGGTGGGTGGATCATAAGATCAGGAGTTCAAGATCAGTCTGGTCAATATGGTAAAACCCCATCTCTACTAAAATTACAAAAATTAGCTGAGCGTGGTGGTAGGTTCCTATAGTCCTAGCTACTCAGGAGGCTGAGGAAGGAGATTCACTTGAACTTGGGAGGCAGAGTTATACATATATATTGACCACATACTATGCTCTGGACCCTATGGTAGGTTCTGAGGTTCTATCATTGAACAAGAGAGACATTATCTCTATCTTCATCATGCATAATCTAGTGGAGAAGGCACCAACACTTACACAACTAATGCTATCATACAAGTGCTACAAAGGAGAAAGAATGTGACTGCTATGAGACTGAAATTGTCTTAGTTCATTTAGTGTTGCTGTAATAGAATATGGACATTGTCTTAGTCTATTTAGCATTGTTATAACAGACTACCTGGGGCTGAGTAATTTATAAAGAAGAGATTTCTTTGGTTCACAGTTACGGTGGCTGGAAAGCCTAAGGGCATGGCGCTGGCATCTGCCCGGCTTCTGGCGAGGCTTGTGTTGCATCACAGCATGACAAAGAAGCAGAAGGGGATGCGGGCTTGTGCAGAGAGACAAAGCAAGAGAGGCAAGCTGGCTTTGTAACAACCTATTCTTCTTGTAAGAACAAATCCATTCCTGAGAGAACTCACCTAGTCTTTTGAGAAAGACATTAATGCATCTTAATGGCTTAGTCATCTCTTAAAGGTCCCATTTCCCTGCATCATGACATTGGTAATTACATTTCAGCATGAGTTTTGCCGGGGACTCTCAAACCATAGCAAACATCATGGGGTCCCATCTAAATGGGAAAGTGGTGTGGGAGTGGGGAATCAGAGACAATTTTTTAAATTAGTGATTTAATGGAGATTTGAAGGATAAAGAGGGGTTATCTGAATATGGAAGTGAATGAAGAAAGATACTGGGGAGCAGAGGAAGCAACAAGGGCAAAAGCCCAGGGACAGGGAGCCCAAGAGGCTGGAATGGCCGGAACAAAAACTAGATAGGGAGGAACTAGATTACCCTGCGTCTTAGAGGCCAAGTTAAAGATTTTGTTCCCATCCTGGATGCAATAGAAAGTGCATTCACTGGAGTGTCTGAAGCAGGGGGAGTGACACTGAAGGGCAAGAATAAATATGAGGAATGCTGTCAGGAGGCAAGAGATAACAGGGTCCTAGACCAGGGTACTGGTCATGAAGATGGACACAAAGAAATGGACTCGTGGTATGTTTTGAATATATAATCAATAGGACTTGGTAAAGGCTTGGACGTGGGACATGAAGGAGGTGTCAAAGATGACTCTCAATGTGGTGTTCAACTTGAGCAACTTCATAGATACTGATCATTTACCACAGGGGCTTTGGGGGAGGGGTGAATTTGGAGGGGAAATGATGAGTCCGGTTAGAATTCCAAGGACGACATTGGATAAAAATGACAGGTACAAATTTGGGAATCAAATGAATAGGATCCACTCAGGAGAGAGCACAGAGAAACAGAAAGCTCAGGACCGCACCCTGAAGAATGCCAGGATTTATAGGTTGGGTAGGGAAGGATGAAACAGCAAAGGAAGCTGAGAAGTGGTCAGTAAACAGGAGAGAAACTAGAAGAGGATGCTTGTGGCAACTGATGGAAGAGAATATTTTAGGAAGGTGATGATCAACACTATTTAATGTTGCTGCCAAGTTGAGAAGAGAAGGACCAAGATGTCTCTGTTGTTAGCAATTCCCATGACCTTCCTTGCGTGAGACAGATTTTCTGGGTTGTGAGATAGAAGATAGTATGCAGTGGGTTGAAATACAACTGGAAGGTGAGAACATGTGACTTTAATAGGGAGAAGAGGTGTGGTGTGGAGATGAAGACAATGGGGCATTGAAGGAAGGATACTAAAGATGGACGCAACTTGATTACGTTTCCATGGCTGATTAGAAGGATCTATTACTTGATAGAAGGAGATTCAAGATAGCTATATCGTGAAGGTCAAAAGGGATGGATTTAGAGCCATCTCTTAAAGGCACCATCTTACAGCCCAGGAGTGAAAGGCTGTTTGGACGTTCTGTACTGGGGGAATGTGGCGGGGAGGTGGTGGGAGTTGTTGACTGTTAACTTCTCAGTAGGGTTATCTGGCGGGGCCATGTGCTGGGGAACCCCTGACATCAGTACCTTCAGGTCTGTCCTCTAGGCCATCTGATTCCCCTGAAGAGAAGCTTCCAGCATCTTGCCTAGAGGGTCAAGACCTGCCTGCCTGCATTCTGGGAGCTGAGTGAGAGAAGAGGCTGCCCACTGCAGCTTCCAGCAGACATAACTCATTTCATTGCCTCATGCTTTTAGGAGCCTTACCTTTCCTTGTGCCAGATGTCCTCAGTCATGAGACTCTTTGCTTTCTCCACAGACTGAATCTCCAGGCTCCTGATGGGGTTGGGGAGAGGCAGTGGTGGAGTGGGGGTGGGGAAACCACAGAGCCAATTGCCCCGTTTCAAGTGCCTTCTTGAGCTGTTTGAGGGTGCTGTGATGGAAATCACGTTGAGCTTAGCTTTCTGCACTGCCAGATTTAGCTTTCAAGTGTTTTCCAACTTCCAAAACCTCACTGTTCTCTCCCCTGTTCTCTCTTTACTGTGGTTTGGTAGGGCTTCAGGAGAGGTCTGAATCAGATGCAGGTGTCCAATCTGCCATCTTCATCCAGAAGTCAGTGTCAAAGCCTGTCGACAGTGGAGGAATATTTTGGTTTTCATAAGAAAGGTAAAGGCCCCAGTGTCCTGTCCCTTCTGATGCTGTGTGGATGCCAACACCCCAAACCAACCACCCACTGTGTCAAACCAACAGCGAAACAACGAGCACACATAGATGGCAAACTGCAGGGCCCGGGGCTGAGGCAATTTGTAGTTGGAATTATTAATATGTGGACCCAAAGCCTTTGACCCACTACATCAGCCACCAAAAAAAAAAAAAAAAAAAAGAGATAAATTTAGGAACACGTTTGTCTTCCTGTTCTCATGATTAATAAAAGGCCCTTTAAACTCAGAGAAATTATTTCTTTTTTTCTGAAGCCTATGAAGAAATTTCATTAAAAATATTTAACAGAAATCCAAATAAAAGAGAAAAAGAGGCTTATTATAATCCTGTCCGCTCAACTCATGGTTCAGTTTGTTTGGTTTGTTTTTTTTCCAGGTTCTCAACCAGTTGTGGTCTATAGACATTCATAATTTGACAAAAAGGATCTATTTCTATGTCAATTCTCATTGGTTTGTGAAAATGGGCATTTCCTCAAATTCTTCCGGTGCCTAAGCTGGGCCCCTTTGGGAAGAGCGTTAACTGTTTTGGGTCACGAGCACACAGAAAGTGCTTTAATTGTCTAAAACAGGGGTAAGGGTATTATCCCCTCCTCCTAAGGTGCCCTGTAGTCAGGTGCTTCAGCACATGAGGGAGGCAGACACCGCTCTGGGGATGATTTGCAGGTTGTAGAGAACCTGGCTCCAGATTTTTCCTTTCAGGCAGCCACAGGGCCTAGCTTCTCCCTGAGCAGAGTGTCCATCTGGAAGCTTAAGACGTTGTGTCTCATAGCAGTACCGACATGGAGGGTCAGGAAGAATCTTCAAGGCCCTCTGGCCAGCACCCCTGATGAGTGGCGGTCTATCCCCGGCTGCTCACTTCCATGGTTTGGAAACTCACTACTGGAAGGATCCAGTGATGCTCAGACACATCTCTGAGACTAACTACAGCTGACCCTTGAACACCATGGGGGTTAGGGGCACTGAACCTCCTCCACCCCTTGCACAGTCAGAAATCTCTGTATCTCTCTTTGGCTTTCCAAAAACTTAACTACTAATAGCCCACTGTTGACTGGAAGCCTTACTGATAACATAAACTGTTGATTGATTAGCACATATTTTGTGTGGTATACACACACACACACACACACACACACTGTATTCTTACAATAACGTCAGCTAGAGAATAG
This sequence comes from Saguinus oedipus, assembly GCA_031835075.1. NCBI lineage: Eukaryota > Metazoa > Chordata > Mammalia > Primates > Cebidae > Saguinus > Saguinus oedipus. The sequence goes on along the minus strand of CM063183.1, from coordinate 93,474,029 downwards.
AAAACGTTACTAAGAAAATCCTAAGGAAGAGAAAATATATTAACTATCCATTAAGTCCAAGCGGATCATCATAAAGGTCTTCATCCTCATTTTCTTCATGTTGAGTAGGCTGAGGAGGAGAAGGGATTGGTCTTGCTTTCTCAGGGGTGGCAGAGATGGAAGAAAATCTGAGCATAAGTAAATCCATGCAGTTCAAACCTGTGATGTTTAAGGGTCAGCTGTGATTCATTAAGTCCTGAGCTCCCCCAACTCCCAATCCCCACCTTAACAGTTTTCAGCCAGGAGCATGGCCAAGGGAGGCCAGGCCAGACCGGGCACTGCAATGGGGATTGGAGATACCCAAATGCAGCTTGTGTTCAAAGTGAGCAGATGTGGGCACAGAGAGAAAGCCTAGCCTGTTAATGTACCCCAGAAGGCCTGGCCAGCAGCGGTCCCCAAATTCCAGCTGTGACTGTCAGTCTGATACAGTCCCCAGCATGAACACATTTAACTATCTGCAGCTCCTAGCAACATTCTGCTTTCTGGTTCCCGACACCTGCTGATCTGTCCTGATCCACAACCACCCATCCCCCCCCCATCCCCACCTCACAGTCCCTGCCCCAGACGAGGCCCTGACCCCTAAATCAGATTGCTCCATTTAGGGCATAGCAAAGCTTGCAACTCCCTGTGGTGGATACTAGGCTGTACCCTGTCACCCATTTCAGTGCCTTATTTTATTTTATTTTATTTTTATTTATTTATTTTTTTTACCCAATTTTTTTTTGAAAGAGAAAGAAAGAAAAAGAAAAAAAGGAATGAAGAAGAGGAAAAAAGAGGAAGAGGAGGAGGGAGAGAGAACAGGAGTGTTGTTTAGTTGCCCAGGCTAGAATGCAGTCTAAAAATGGGTATTGAAAACCTTTCTTGTACCATCATTTATGCTTAATAATGACCAACCAATATTTCATTTAAACCCATGAGTAGGTGTGATGTGGTACTGACAAGAGTGCATATCTTGTGTGTTTTAAGTGGAGAGTTCTCTAAATGTTTATTAAGTTTACTTGTTCCGGATCTGAGTTCAAGTCCAGGATATCCTTATTAATTTGTGCCTTCTAGAATGCCTTCTTGTTTTGTAGCCGACAAAAAGCTAAAAAGTCCATTTCCCAGGTTTCCTCCCAACCAGGGCTCTGATGGGCTCAGATTCCACCAATGAGAGACGCAAACGTGAGGCTTCTTCCACTGGGACCTGAGCCAAGAGGGGCGGGGAGAGGACAAGACAATCAGTCATTCAGCCCGCATAGAGGGCCCAGGAGGCAGCATGAGTGTGGTGGTGACCCCTTATGGATGGCTTTCTGCTGGGTGGTGCTTCAGAGTGTGCTGCTGAGGCTGGGAGTTGTTCCTGGAACCGCCTCCCTATAGTCAGCTTCTCCAGGACTTCAAGGAATTTTGTAAACCATCTGATAGTAATGAACCCCATGAACTGGCCAGAGTGGTTTCTGTGGTTTACAAGAAAACCCTTTTTTAATGTGCCCTCAGATGCTGGTTGATATAACATTTAATAGGTATATTAATAGTTAATATCCACTTATCGATATCCTGTGACATTCCAATCTCTCATTATCTATGCTTGTATATGTACACACTGTGTACATATATACATGTATGTATTATCTATGTGTGTATATATACACATATATGCACACACTGTGTACATATATACATGTATCTATTATCTATGCATGTATATATACATATCTATGCATGTATATATACATATATATGCATGCACTGTGTACATATATATGTATATATACACTCATAGTCAACTGTAATGTATATATACACACCGTTTGGATATATTTATATATACAGATACACACATATATTATACACATATACACGCATGTGTGTATATTTAAGGTATACTGAAATACTTAAGTATTTAAGGTCTATGGGAAAATGTGCATAGGTTATATGCAAATACTATATCATTTTATATCAAGGACTTCATTATTTGTGGGATTTTGGCATGTGGGGAGCTTCTGGAACCAATTCCCCACAGATTCCAAGGGATGACATACACACATATACATACATGTGTATATGTATACATATATATACAGATACATATCTACCCATATATATTTATGTTCATATATGTATACTATATATGTATGTATATGCATGTAAATACATATGTGTATTATACACATATATCCACATTATATGTGGGTATATATGAATATATACATGCATCCAGACAGTGTGTATATACACACACATGTGTCATGCATATATGTACAAAACGTGTATGTATATGCATATACAGTTGTCACTTGGACTCACAGGGACTGGTTCCAGGAGCACACCATCCCTCGATCTCACAGGATGAAGTCCCTGATAAAAAATGATAAAGTGTTTACATATAAATGATACAGATCCTGCCATACACCTTAAGTACTTTAAGTCATCTCTAGATGATTTGTAATACCTGATACAACGTAAATAGTTGTTATACTATATTGTTTAGGGAATAATGACAAGAAAAATATATGTACATGTTTAGTACAGACTTTTTTTAATTCAAACATTTTTGCTCCCATTGTTGGTTGAATCCAGGCATGTGGAACCCATAGATAGAGAGGGCCTGGCCAGGCACAGTGGCTCACGCCTGTAATCCCAGCACTTTTGGAGGCCAAGGCAGGTGGATTCCTTGAGGTCAGGAGTTCGAGACAGCCTGGCCAACATAGTGAAAACCCGTCTCTACTAAAAACACAAAAAGTTAGCCAGGCATGGTGGCACACACCTGTAATCCCAGCTACTCAGAGGCCGAGGCAGGAGAATCGCTTGAACCCAGGAGGCGGAGGTTGCAGTGAACTGAGATCATACACTGCACTCCAGCCTGGGTGACAAAGCGAGACTCCATCTCAAAGAAAAAAAAAGGAAAGATAGAGAGGGCCTACTGAGTATGTTTGTGTGTATATTGTCTCACTTAAAACATCAGAACATCCTTAGATGTAGCATTATTCTTAATTTGGAAACAAGCTGAGAGTCAGAGAATTGAACAACTTTCCCAAAGTTTTGTAGCCTGTAAATGGCAGAACCAGAATTGAATATAAAATATTTAAATCCAGAGACTTTGTTCCTTTCTACACTGGCACCCAAGGTAGTCCTCTGAGACATCTATAACTGCTATGCTTGAAACCTGCATTTCCTTCCACCTGGCACCGACTCGCCTGAGATGCCAGGCTTCAGGTCACGTCCAGTCTCTAAGATCCTCACAGTTTTAGGTCTGGGTCTGTTTGGCAGCAGGGTCCTCTGAGAAGGCCTGCAGTGTGGGCCAGCCCTTCACAAACCTTCATGTACATGTGAAGCCTGGGGTCTTGTCAAAATGCAGATTCTGATTCAGGAGTCTGGGGCAGGGCCGGGGACTCTGCCTTTCTTACAAAAGCTGCTGTGGGTCCCCCAGACCACTCTTTCAGTAACAAAGGTGGGGCAGTGTGGCACCTCACTCTTGGTTTTAAATTTCATCTCAGCATGATCTGGGGTCACTTGTTTAACTAATGCAACCCCTCTGTGGCTTAGAATCCTCATCTGTAAAATGGGAACAATAGCATCAACCCCACAGAGGAATTTAAATGAAAGGAGATGACACATAACACAGATCAGCTTCTCATTTGTTTTGGTTAGAATTAGAGATGATTCCTCCGTTGACATAAAACACCAGGCTGTTATCCAGACAGAGCTGTTAAACTTTGGGTTGGGTTCCAAATAATTTGGGTTATAATGTCAGCTCTCTGCATGACCCCAGAAAAGTGATCTTAGTGAGATCCTTCTGGTTATTTTGGCTGAAACTTGTTTCAGGTGGTCTGGAAGGCTTGCCTATTATTTATTTATTTATTTATTTATTTATTTATTTATTTATTTATTTATTTGAGGCAGTCTCACTCTGTCCATGCTGGAGTGCAGTGGTGCAATCTCGGCTCACTGCAACCTCTACCTCAGGGGTTCGAGTGATTCTCACGCCTCAGCCTCCTGAGTAGCTGGAATTACAGGTGCCCACCACCATGGCCCAGCTAATTTTTGTACTTTTAGTAGAGATGGTTTTCGCCATGTTGGCCAGGTTGGTCTCAAACTCCTGACTTCGGGTGATCCGCCCGCCTCACTCTCCCAAGGTGCTAGAATTACGCTGTGGCTATAGTTTTAAATGCTGCTTAGACTCAAAACTGCTGCACACTACTTGTTCCAAGTCCGTGTGTGCACATCCATTATCTGGAGTTTCAGAAGGAGTTGTCCCTAAGTGCAGTGTCCAAACTCTCCCTACGACGTAACTGGGAAAAAAAAAAAAAAAAAAAGCCAAGCTAGTTCCACTTTTATCCAGAGAGAACCGAAAGATAGGATCACATTTCCTGAAACTTCTAGTGAAGAAGTCAGGCTGGGGTCTCGGCTCTGGAGCCTGGAGCCAGCTGTAGGGCCGGGCTGGCCGCCTGGAAACAAACAGCCCCACACAGGCCGGCGGAATATGCGCGCACTGCCTGCCTCCATTGTTTTCTTTCCTGGAATAGCTGCTTGTTCTCACCAGTTAGTGTGGTCAGCATTTCCATTCAAGACCATATTGTCAGGTCTTTATTTTTAAGTCAGGCATAAAAATGGGCCTTGAACTGAAACTTGGAAGCTGGGCAATTAGCATATTTGAAAGGAAGCCAACGGGTCTTTTGTTATTCCATGGGGCAGAAGGGGCTTTTCCATGCTCTTCTAAATGACAAAAAGGGTTTGTGTTTGGGGCATTTTAAAACGAAGCAGTAGGCTTAGACGTGGATGTTTATACACAGAAGCTCACCAGAATATTGTCTCTGGGCTGCCCAGATGATGTCTGTGTAGGGGCTGCAAGACCCCAAGTTCCTCTGCTGACCAGAGGAACTGGAGCACTTTAATGTGGAATTTGGAAGCCCAGGAACTTTGTGTTTAAAGTAGAACTGCTGGAAGTGGCCAAGTCCACAGCGGATTTCCAGAATGCCCTGAGAGAAAATGCTGACCCGCCAACTGGCAAATGCGTCCCGAGTGCCTTCTCCCCAGGAGGCCCTAGTTTAGCAGAAATTTGGAGCTGGGCTGGGCAGTGATATGGAAAGAAGTATGCAGTCTAAGTAGGAGGGTCATCGGTATCTAGAAAGCTAAAAGCACAAGGTTAGTAAATGCTCCTCGCTGAGAGAGGAACCAGACAGAAAGGGATAGGGAAGCCCAGGAGGGGAGGGACCATGAAGGACTGGGAAAGATTGCTGTGTGCGTGTTGGGGGTTGGAGGGCAGGTGGAAAGAACAATGGCTTTGGAACCCCTGACTCACTGTGTGACATTGTCAAACTTCTGGGCCTTGGGGAAGTACCAGAAATTATAAGAAAACTAGGAAAAATAGTTCCAGGACTGAGTTGCTGTGGAATTGTTTAATGAGATAATGCATGTCAAGGTTTAGCATACAGCAAATGGTAATTACCGTGTTTACATGATGGATATATTGGTTTTTGGAGTTAAACAATCTGAGCAAATGGATCTGGTCAGAAATCCCTGAAGGTTCGGGCAGCCCATGGTAGAGGGGCAGGATGCTCTGTAGTCCCCTGCCCTCGTTTTGTGCACACTAAACCCATGAGGTTAATTTTTTGCTGATTAATATTTTCATAATGTACATAAACAGGACAAATGTATTTTTCTTATATTTCAAATGTAGAGATCAATATAAGTAGGCGTGTCAGATAAAGCGTAGGCTGTCCCAATGGGAGATGCTTTTGTTAAAAATTATTTATACTAAAAAGTTGTTGGTTGTCTGAAATTCAATTTAACTGGGTGTCCTGTAGTGTGTGTTTGTGCATGTGCATGTGTGTGTGTGTGTCTGTGCACGCAAGTCCTAAGTCTGGAAAGCCTACTTCTAACACCGACAACTCTCAGAGTTAAATACAGTGCTTTACTATCTTAGCGTGAGTTTTTTAATGTTTTAAAGAGAAAGTTACAGACCACAGTTGGAATCCCTTTGTCACAAACACACCAACATCATTCTTCTCCAAAAATGCCCACAATTGATTATATTAGTGTGTATCCTTATGTGGCTGTTCTTCTACATTTTCTATATGTGTATGTATCCGGAAACAAAATACATCTTGTTTTCTGTGCTTTATAGATTTACATAAATTATATCTTACTGTATTTTTATTTCTGTCATATAACTATTTTAAACATGAAATTTTTGATAAAAATATTATATGTGATATACACATCGTCATCATCATAATACAGCCAATGCCTATGCACCTATTACTCAGCAGAAGTACCGTCCATTACCCAGCAGAAGTACCATCCATTACCCAGCAGAAGTACTGCCCATTACTCAGCAGAAGTACTGTCCACTACCCAGCAGAAGTACTGTTCATTACCCAGCAGAAGGCAGACCGTCGCCAACACTTTTGAAGTCTCTGTGTCCCCTTCTGAATTGCATCCCCATGACCCCACATAGAAGGTAACTGCCTCCATGAATGGAGTGCTTATTCTTTATGTTTCTTTATATTCATTTATTTTTGAGACAGGGTCTCACGCTGTCTCCCAGGCTGAGGTACAGTGGCACAAACTGTTCACTGCACCTTCAACCTCCCAGGCTCAAGCAGTCCTCCCATCTGAGCCTCCCCAGTAGCTGGGACTACAGGAGTATGCCAGCACACCCAGCTAATTTTTTTATGGATATGGGGTTTCACCATGTCGCCAAGGCTAATCTCAAACTCCTGGACTCAAGCAATCCATCCACCTTGGCCTCCCAAAGTTCTGGGATTACAGACATGAGCCACCGTGCCTGGCCATTCTTTATATTTCTTTATATTTTATCATAATATATGTAATTCTAAATGGCAGTGCTCAGTTTTGAGTGAGTTTATACTGTGTACAGAATAGAGCATCATGCTGTTTGTATTCTTCTGAAGCTATTTTCTCTTGACTTCATATATTTAAGAAGTTCATTTCATGTTGATGAGTGTTCACTATGGCTGATGGAATTTTTTCACTGTTGTTTATTATTCTACTGGATAAACATACTGCATCTTGTATTGCCATGGGACATTTGAATTGTTTCAAGTTTTTGCTATACAAACACAGCTGTTATGAACATTATTATACGTTCTTTCTGGTATGTATATATGAAAGAATTTGTCTGTGGTAAAAATTCCTGAGTGGGATCTTGGGGTCCTTGCATTATTACAATCATTTCTCAAAGTGGGTCTACAAGTTTATATCCTCACCAGAGTCTTGACCAGTTTCTACCTCTACCGGAAGTGTGTAAGTGTCCTGGGTGTTTCATTGTCCCTCCCACATCTACCAAGCTCCCGAGGACAAAATGATGTCTTGCTGAGGCCTAAATTTTCTTTCTCTGATTATTAATGATATTGATCATCTTTTAATATCAGTATTGGCCACTTTCAGCTCCTTTTCTGTGAAGAGACTGTTCCGGCCATATGCTTATTTTTCTATTGGGTTTGTCTTTTTTTCTTATTGATTTGTAAGAACAATATTCTGGATATTAATCCTCTGTTGGTTACAGATGTTGAAAATATTGACTTTTAGTTTGTGCCTTGCCTTTTCAATTTTTATGACCTCTTTTGAGGAAGAAACAGTCTTAATTTTAATGTAGTCAAATTTATCAGTCATTTGCTTTTCTGGTTAGCACTTTGGGGGTTAAGAATATTTTCTCTCTCTTTCTTTTTTTTTTTTGATACAAAGTCTTACTCTGTCACCCAGGCTGGAGTGCAGTGGCACAAACACAGCTCACTGCAGCCTCCAGCTCCTGGGCTCAAATGATTGTCATGCCTCAGCCTCCTGAGCAGCTGGGACTACAGGTATGCACCGCCATGCCCAGCCAATTTTAAAATTTTTTGTAGAGATAAAATTTTTGCTATGCAGTCCAGGCTTGTCTTGAACTCCTGGCCTCAAGCAATCTTCCTGCTTTGGCCTCTCAAACTATTGAGATTACAGAAGTGAACCACAGTACCCAGACAAGAAAACTTTCCTTATGCTGGCATTATAAATATATTCTCTTATATTTTCCTCTTTGAGTTCTAAAGGTCAGCTTTGTTACTTAAGGCTTCTGGTGCAGGAGCTGAGCTATTAATTAGTTATTGCTTATATCAGGTAGTAATACCACCTGAAAAGTGAAGCAGCTTGAGCTAAAGAAAGCATATAAAACAGTACAGTTCTCGAGGAGACCCGGCAAGATGGCGTCGTAGAAGCGACTCAGGATTGCAGCTCTCAGTGACGGCGCAGAGGCTGCTACAGGTATACTCCAGACAAACAGGGCCTGGAGTGGACCTCAGAACTCATACAGCAGAGGGGCTAGACCACTAGAAGGAAAACTAAGTAACAGAAATACTTCATCATCAACAATCTCAGCATCCACACAGAGACCCAACTGAAAAATCAGCAACTACAAAGACGACAGGCGGATAAATCCATAAAGATGGGAAAAAACCAGCGCAAAAAGGAGGAAAACACCCGAAACCAAAACACCTCACCTCCTACAGAGGACCAAAACTCCTCACCAGCAAGGGAACAAAGATGGACGGAGAATGAGTGTGACGAAATGACGGAATCAGACTTCAGAAAGTGGATAATGAGAAACTTCATTGAGCTAAAAGAACATGTTCTAAATCAGTGCAAAGAAACTAAGAACCTTGAAAAAAGATTTGAAAAAAAATTTGAGGAATTGATAACAAGAATGGAAAACTTAGAGAGGAATATGAATGAATTGAAGGAGCTGAAAAACACAACACGAGAACTTCGTGAAGCATGCACAAGTTTCAACAGCCGAATTGACCAAGCAGAAGAAAGAATATCAGAAATTGAAGATCAACTCAATGAAATAAAACGTGAAACCAAGATTAAAGAAAAAAGCACAAAAAGGAATGAACAAAATCTCCAAGAAATGTGGGACTATGTGAAGAGACCCAACCTACGTTTGATAGGTGTACCAGAATGTGATCAAGAGAATGAATCTAAGCTGGAAAACACTCTTCAGGATATTATCCAGGAAAATTTCCCCAACCTAGCAAGACAGGTCAATACTGAACTCCAGGAAATACAGAGAACACCACAAAGATACTCCGCAAGAAGAGCAACCCCAAGGCACATAATCGTCAGATTCACCAGGGTTGAAACGAAGGAGAAAATACTTAGGGCAGCCAGAGAGAAAGGTCAGGTCACCCACAAAGGGAAGCCCATCAGACTCACAGCAGATCTCTCGGCAGAGACCCTACAAGCCAGAAGAGAGTGGGGGCCAATATTCAACATCCTTAAAGAAAAGAGCTTTCAACCCAGAATTTCATATCCAGCCAAACTGAGCTTCATAAGTGAAGGAAAAATAAAATCCTTCACGAACAAGCAAGTACTCAGAGATTTTGTCACCACTAGGCCTGCTTTACAAGAGCTCCTGAAAGAGGCACTACACATAGAAAGAAACAACCAGTTCCAGCCATCCTAAAAGCATACCAAATGCTAAAGACCATCAACAAAATGAAGAATGTACATGAACCAATGGGCAAAACAGCCAGATAGCATCAAAATGGCAGTATCAAATTCACACATAACAATATTAACCCTGAATGTAAATGGGCTAAATGCACCAATTAAAAGACACAGACTGGCAAATTGGATAAAAAACCAAAACCCATCAGTGTGCTGTATTCAGGAAACCCACCTCACACACAAAGATACACAAAGACTCAAAATAAAAGGATGGAGGAAGATTTACCAAGCAAATGGAGAGCAAAAAAAAGCAGGAGTTGCAATTCTCATCTCTGATAAAATAGACTTTAAAGCAACAAAGATCAAAAGGGACAAAGAAGGTCACTACATAATGGTAAAAGGATCAATACAACAAGAAGAGCTAACGATTCTAAATATATATGGACCCAATGTAGGAGCACCCAGATATATAAGGCAAGTTCTTAATGACTTACAAAGAGACTTAGACTCCCACACAATAATAGTGGGAGACTTTAACACTCCACTGTCAATAGCAGACAGATCAACCAGACAGAAAATTAACAAGGATATCCAGGACTTGAACTCAGACCTGGAACAAGCAAACCTGATAGACATTTACAGAACTCTCCACCCCAAATCCACAGAATATACATTCTTCTCAGCACCACATCACACCTACTCCAAAATTGACCACATAATTGGAAGTAAAGCACTCCTCAGCAAATGCAAAACAACGGAAATCATAACAAACAGTCTCTCAGACCATAGTGCAATCAAGTTGGAACTCAGAATTCAGAAAATAACTCAGAACCGCACAGCTTCATGGAAACTGAACAACTGGCTCTTGAATGTTGATTGGATAAACAATGAAATGAAGGCAGAAATAAAGAAGTTCTTTGAAACCAACGAGAATGAAGACACAACATACCAGAATCTCTGGGACACATTTAAAGCAGTCTGTAGAGGAAAATATATAGCAATAAGTGCCCACATGAGAAAAGTGGAGAGATCCAAAATTGACACCCTATCGTCAAAATTGAAAGAGCTAGAGGAGCAAGATCAAAAAAGCTCAAATCCTAGCCGAAGACAAGAAATAACTAAGATCAGAGCAGAACTGAAGGAGATAGAGACAAGAAAAACCCTTCAAAAAATCAACAAATCTAAGAGCTGGTTTTTTGAAAAGATCAACAAAATAGACAGACCACTAGCCAGACTGATAAAAAAGAAAAGAGAGAACAACCAAATAGATGCAATAAAAAACGATAAAGGGGAAATCACCACAGATTCCACAGAAATTCAAACCATCATCAGAGAATACTACAAACAACTCTATGCACACAAACTAGTAAATCAGGAAGAAATGGATAAATTCCTGGACGCCTGTGTCCTCCCAAGCCTAAACCAGGAGGAAGCTGAAACTATGAATAGACCAATAACAAGGTCAGAAGTTGAGGCAGCAATTAAGAGCCTACCACACAAAAAAAGCCCAGGTCCAGATGGGTTCACAGCTGAATTCTACCAGACACACAAAGAGGATCTGGTACCATTCCTTCTGAAACTATTCCAAATAATCCAAAAAGAGGGAACCCTTCCCAAGTCATTTTATGAGACCAACATCATCCTGATACCAAAACCTGGCAGAGACTCAACAAGAAAAGAAAACTTCAGGCCAATATCCATGATGAACATAGATGCAAAAATCTTCAATAAAATACTGGCAAATCGATTGCAACAGCACATTAAAAAACTTATCCATCATGATCAAGTAGGATTCATCCCGGGCATGCAAGGCTGGTTCAACATACGCAAGTCTATAAATGTAATTCACCACATAAACAGAAGCAAAAACAAAAACCACATGATTATCTCAATTGATGCAGAGAAGGCATTTGACAAAATTCAACAGCCCTTTATGCTAAAAACCCTCAATAAACTTGGTATTGATGGAACATATCTCAAAGTAATAAAAGCTATTTACGACAAACCAACAGCCAATATCATACTTAATGGGCAAAAACTGGAAGCATTCCCTTTGAAATCGGGCACTAGACAAGGATGCCCTCTCTCACCACTTCTATTCAACATAGTACTGGAAGTTCTAGCCAGAGCAATAAGGCAAGAAAAAGAAATAAAGGGTATTCAAATAGGAAAGGTGGAAGCCAAATTGTCTCTATTTGCAGACGACATGATAGTATACCTAGAAGACCCCATCACCTCAGCCCAAAAGCTCCTGCAACTGATAAGCAACTTCAGCAAAGTCTCAGGATATAAAATCAATGTGCAAAAATCACAAGCATTCCTATACACCAATAACAGACTTAAAGAGAACCAAATTAAGAACGAACTGCCATTCACAATCGCTACAAAGAAAATAAAATACCTAGGAATACAACTCACGAGGAATGTAAGGGACCTCTTTAAGGAAAACTACAAACACCTGCTCAACGAAATAAGAGAGGACACAAACAGATGGAGAAACGTTCCATGTTCGTGGTTAGGAAGAATCAATATTGTGAAAATGGCTATACTGCCCAAAGTAATTTACACATTCAATGCTATCCCCATCAAACTACCATTGAATTTCTTCATAGAACTGGAAAAAACCACCATGAATTTCATATGGAACCAAAAAAGAGCCCGCATAGCCAAGTCAATTCTAAGCAAAAAGAACACAGCGGGAGGCATCACGCTACCAGACTTCAAACTATACTACAAGGCTACAGTAATCAAAACAGCATGGTACTGGTACCAAAACAGAGATATAGACCAATGGAACAGAACAGAAACATCAGAGGCAACACAACATATCTACAACCATATCATCTTTGATAAACCAGACAAAAACAGGCAATGGGGAAAGGATTCCCTATTTAATAAATGGTGTTGGGAAAACTGGCTAGCCATGTGCAGAAAGCAGAAACTGGACCCCTTCCTGACACCTTACACTAAAATTAACTCCAGATGGATTAAAGACTTAAATGTAAGACCTGACACCATAAAAACCCTAGAAGAAAATCTAGGCAAAACCGTTCAGGACATAGGAGTAGGCAAGGACTTCATGAACAAAACACCAAAAGCATTGGCAACAAAAGCCAAAATAGACAAATGGGACCTAATCAAACTCCACAGCTTCTGCACGGCAAAAGAAACAGTCACTAGAGTGAATCGACAACCATCAGAATGGGAAAAAATCTTTGCAGTTTACGCATCTGACAAAGGGCTGATATCCAGAATTTACAAAGAACTCAAACAGATTTACAGAAAAAAAACAAACAAGCCCATTCAAAAATGGGCAAAGGATATGAACAGACACTTTACAAAAGAAGACATACATGAGGCCAACAAACATATGAAAAAGTGCTCATCATCATTGGTCATTAGAGAGATGCAAATCAAAACCACATTGAGATATCATCTCACACCAGTTAGAATGGCGATCATTAAAAAATCTGGAGACAGCAGATGCTGGAGAGGATGTAGAGAAATAGGAACACTCTTACACTGTTGGTGGGAGTGTAAATTAGTTCAACCATTGTGGAAGACAGTGTGGCGATTCCTCAGGGACCTAGAAATAGAAATTCCATTTGACCCAGCAATCCCATTACTGGGTATCTATCCAAAAGACTGTGAATCGTTCTACTATAAGGACACATGCACACGAATGTTCATTGCAGCACTGTTTACAATAGCAAAGACCTGGAACCAACCCAAATGCCCATCGATGATAGACTGGACTGGGAAAATGTGGCACATATACACCATGGAATATTATGCAGCAATCAGAAATGATGAGTTTGTGTCCTTTGTAGGGACATGGATGAATCTGGAGAACATCATTCTCAGCAAACTGACACAAGAACAGAAAAAGAAATACCGCATATACTCACTCATAGGCGGGTGAGAAAAATGAGAACACATGGACACAGAGAGGCGGTCTACTATACACTGGGGACTGTTGGGGGAAATGGGGGAGGGACAGCGGGGGGGGGGGCTGGGGGGGATAGCCTGGGGATGAATACCAAGTGTGGGTGAGGGGGAGGAAGGCAGCAAAACACACTGCCATGTGTGTACCTATGCAACTATCTTGCACGTTCTGCACATGTACCCCAAAACCTATAATGCAATAAAAATTAAAAAAAAAAAAAAAAAAAAAAAAAAAAAAAAAAAAAAACAGTACAGTTCTGTAAATAGACAACAATATTTACTAAATGCGTGTTTATATATATATATTTTTTATTGCACTTTAGGTTCTGGGGTACGTGTGCAGAACATGCAGGATTGTTGCATAGGTACTAACATGGCAATGTGGTTTGCTGCCTCCATCCCCCTGTCACCTATATCTGGCATATCTCCCCATGTTATCCCTCCCCAACCTCCCTACCTCCAGCTGGCCCTCCCCTAGTCCCCCCCAATGGACCCCAGTGTGTGATGCTCCCCTCCCTCTGTCCATGTGTTCTCATTGTTCAACACCCACCTATGAGTGAGAACATGCAGTGTTTAATTTTCTGTTCTTGTGTCAGTTTGCTGAGAATGATGGTTTCCAGGTTCATCCATGTCCCTACAAAGGACAGAAACTCATTGTTATGGCTGCATAGTATTCCATAGTGTATATGTGCCAAATTTTCCTTGTCCAGTCTATCATCTATGGGCATTTGGGTTGGTTCCAGGTCTTTGCTATTGTAAACAGTGCTGCAATGAACATACGTGTGCACCTGAAAAGTGAAGCAGCTTGCACTAAAGAAAGCATAGAAAACAGTACAGTTCTGTAAATAGACAACAATGTTTACTGAATGCTTATTTCTTTAAATGTCGTTGGGTACATAAAACCAATCTTCTTGGTTTTATGGAATCATAAAAACTCATGGAATCATTCCAAATTCTAACTTAACTTCAGCAGTAGAGATGATTCATAGGAAAGCAGAACCAAATGGACTGCAGTAGGATTTTTAGGTTCTTGTAGTTCATGTTTTCAAGTTTTAAAACAGATTTACAAATAAACAGATTTATTTGTTTGTTTATCAGGCGGCCTCCCAAGCCAGAATAGGCTCAGAGAGACTCCTTAAACAGCTTTATTAAGGCATAATCCGGGAGGCTGAGGGAGGGGAATTGCTTGAAACAGGAGATGGTGGTTGCAGTGAGCCGAGATCACGCCACTGCACTCCAGCCTGGTGACAGAGCAAGATTCTGTCTCAAAAAAAAAAAAAAAAGCTAAATCTACTGATTTTTAAATTCATTCATTGTAAGTGTTCAATTCAATAATTTTTCACAAATTTAAGGAGTTGTGCAGCTATCACTGTGATCCAGTTTTAGATCATTACCACTAACTCAAAAATTCCCTCAGACTGGTTTGTACTTATTTCTCCCTACCCCTTGGCAATGGCTAATCTGCTCTCTATCTATCAATTTACCCTTTCTGGACATTTAATATAAATGGGATCATATAATGTCTAGCCTTTGTTTCCGGATTCTTTCACTCTGTCTTAGCAGACTATTTTTGAGGTTCATCTCTGTATCAGTAGTTTTTTTTTCCCTTTTTGTTGCTGAAAAGTGTTGCAGTCAAATAAAATGGAGGAAAATCTCTAAATGTAGCATTTTCTTTGGGAAGAAAGAATTGCAGTTCAGGACATACACACAGACTGATTTGTCTTTGGTATGTCCACAGAACAAGGAGAAGTTTAGAGGTTTTGTTTTTAAAAAATAGATGTTACATGTTGCTCTTTGAGAAAGTTCTTTGAAAAACTTCATTGGCACTACTAAGGTTTTAGGGAGCCGGGAAGCTCTGACTGGTAAGCGATGGTTGTGGGCAAAACTAGTTTTAGAATTGCAGCAAATTATTTCAGCAGCTGTAGATAAAACTGGTTTCAGTTTACAGCAGGCAGTTTTAGCAATTGGGCTTGCAGAGAATTACAGTTTTGGAGAGATGGTATGTGTCCCCAGGGTTTTTCCCTCCTGGCTTCTCAACTCTGCTTTAGCTGACTGTGACAAGACTTTCACAAGAGTATTTCACTGTACACATAAGACACACTTTGTTTATTCATTTACCAATTAATAAACACTTGGATTGTTCCTAGTTTTGAGCTATTATGAATAATAATGCTCTGAGTATTTGCATACATGTCTATGTGTGGACATGTGCTTTCATTAATCTTAGGTAGATTACTAGGAGTGAATTACTAGGAGTTGAATCAAGTGGTTTAAGTATAACTTTCTAAGAAAATATCAGACTTGACTAAAGTGGCTGTACCATTTTAAATTTCCACCAGCAACATGTGACAGTTACAATTTCTCCACACCCTTGTCACACTGGATATTGTCTGTTTTTTTGATAATAGTCATCCCTGTGAGCATGTAGTTGTATCTCATTGTAGGTTTAATTTGCATTTTCCTAGTAACTAATGTAATTGAACATCTTCTCAAGAGCTTTCAAGCCATTTGTATAATTTTTTGGTGAAATGCCTATTCAATTCTTTCAACCATTTTTATACTTGGTTATTTGCTTTCTTATCAATATATATTTGAAGAACTCTTTATGCAATTTAGATATAAGTCCTTAACAGGTTTGCAAACATTTTCTCTGAGTCTTTGACTTGTATTTTTATTTTCTTAGTGGTATCTTTTAAAGCATGAATGTTTTAAATTTTGATGGTTTCCAATTTATCAATTTTTTTCTTGTATGGATCTTACTTTTGGTGTCACTCATAAAAAATATATAGCCTAATCTAAGGTCAGAAAAATTGTCTTCTATGTTTTCTTCTACAAGCATAATAATTTTGTCTCTTACATTTATGTCTATGATCCATGGGGGGGGTAATTTTTCTGTTTATGCTGTGAAATGAGAGAGCCTAAGTGCTTTCTCTCTCTCTCTCTTTTTTTTTTTTTTTTTTAGCATGTGGTTATTCAATTGTCCCAGCAATGTTTGTTGAAAAAATTACTCTTTTATCATTGAATTGAGTTTTCTGGAATCTTTTTAGAAAATCAGTTGGTTGTAAACATGAGGGTTTGTTTCCAGACTCAAAATTCCATTCCACTGATCTATATGCCTATCCTTGTGCTGGTACCATATAGTCTTAAAAGTGTAGTTTTAGAGTAAGTTTTAAATTGAGTAATGTCAGTCCCTAACTTGTTTTCTTTTAAAAAATTGTTTGGCTAAGTAGGCCGTTTGCGTTTTTATATAGATGTTTTTAAATTAGGTTAACAATTCTCACAAAAAAAAGTTTCCTGGGTGTTTGGTAGAGATTATGTTAGATTAATAAATCAATTTGGGGGAGAATTGCCATTTTGATAATATTGAAATCCATGCTCACTTGTGATAGCTCTCCATTTATTTAGCTTGTCTTTAATTTTTCTCAACAATGTTTTGTAGTTTTCCATGTGTGAGTCTTGTATTTTATTTACAATTTATTCCTATTTTATTCTCTGTGAGGCTATTATGAACAGAATTATTTTCTTAATTTTATTTCCGATTTTTCATTGTTAGCATATAAAATTACAATTTATTTCTTTTATACTGATCTTGTGTCAGACAAACTTGCTAAACTTGTTTATTTGTTCTTATTAGTTTTAGGAGGATTCTTCGGCATTTTCTGCATACACGATTCTCCAAAATCATCTCTTCTGAGAATAAACCCAGTTTTACTTATTCCTTTCCAATCTGAATGATCTTGCTGTTATTGCTGTGTTTTTATTGTTGTTGTTGTAATTATTTTGTTTTTGACTACTTTCCTGGCTAAAACCTCCAGTACAGTGTTTTAAAAAGTGACAAGAACAGACAGTTCTACCTTGTTCTTGATTTTAGGAGAAAGCATTAACTTTTCCACTAGCCAGTACATTAGCTATGGGTGTTTCACATATGCCCTCTATCCAGTTGTGAAAGTTGCCTTCTATTACTAATTTGTTGAGAGTTTTTATCATAAAAGGGTGTGATATATTTTTTTGTCAAGTGTTTTTCTACTTTTATTGAGATAATCATGTGAATTTTGTTTTTTATTCTGTTAATATACTGTATCATATGATTGATTTTCAAATGTTAAACCAACCTTGCATTCCTGGGATAAATCTTACTTTGTCAGAGCATATCATCCTTTTCATGTTACTGGATTCAGTTTGCTATTATAATATCATTTTAAAGAATAATGCATCTATGAACTTTAGAGAAATTGGTTTATAGCTTTTTCTTAAAATGTATTTGTTTGGCTTTGATATCAGGGTAATATTGGCCTTTGAATAAAGTGGGAAGTTTAGTCATTTTTTTGAAAGAGTTTGTGATGGGTTAATGTTACATCTTCTTTAATTATTAGATAGAATTCACCAGTGAAGCCATCAAGTTCTGAGGTTTCTCTGTGGAAAGCTGTAAGCTAATTCAATTTCTCTACTTCTTAGAGTTCTATTCAGATTTTCTATTTCTTCTTAAGTTTTGATATTTTTTGTTTTTCTAAATATTTGTCCATTTTTTCTTCTGATTAGTTGGCATAAAGTTGTTCATAACTGCCCTTGTAATCTTTTTCATTTCTGTAGGATCAACAACAATGTCCTCTCTATGTTCTCTCTCTCATTCTTGATTTTGGAAAATTGTGTCTTCTTTCTTTTTTCTTCATCAGTCTAGTTAAACATTTCTTAATTTCATTGTTCTATTCAAAGAATTAATTTTAGTTTCATTGATTTTTCTTTTATTTTTCTGTTTTCTGTTTCATTGATATCTCTTGTAATCTTTATTTCTTCCTTTCTTCTATTTGCTTTGGACTTAGATTAGTCTTCTTTTTATATTTTCTTAATGTAAAATTGGGTTATTGATTTGAGGTCTTCTTTTCTGTTACAGGCATTTAGGCACTTCTTTAGCTGAATCCTGTAAATTTTTATATGTTGTGTTTTCATTTACATTTAGCTTAATGTATTTTCTAATTTCCCTAGTGATATCTTTTTTGACCCATGAGTTATATGAAAATGTGCTGTTTAATTTTCAAGTAGCATGGAATTTCCCAGATTTACTTAGTCCACTGATTTCTATCATCTCAGCCCAAAATCTGAGACTGAAACTGATAAGCAACTTCAGCAAAGTCTCAGGATACAAAATCAATGTGCAAAAATCACAAGCATTCCTATACACCAATAACAGATTTAAAGAGAGCCAAATCAAGAACGAACTGCCATTCACAATTGCTACAAAGAGAATAAAATACCTGGGAATACAACTAACAAAGAATGTAAAGGACCTCTTCAAGGAAAACTACAAATCACTGCTCAACAAAATAAGAGAAGACACAAACAGATGGAGAAACATTCCATGCTCATGGTTAGGAAGAATCAATATTGTGAAAATGGCCATACTGCCCAAAGTAATTTACAGATTCAATGCTATCCCCATCAAGCTACCAATGACCTTCTTCACAAAACTGGAAAAAACCACCTTAAACTTGATATGGAACCAAAAGAGAGCCCACATAGCCAAGTCAATTCTAAGCAAAAAGAACAAAGCTAGAGGCATCACACTACCTGACTTCAAACTATACTACAAGGCTATGGTAATCAAAACATCATGGTACTGGTACCAAAACAGAGATATAGGCCAATGGAACAGAACAGAGGTTTTGGAAGTAATGCCACACATCTACAACCATCTGATCTTTGACAAACCTGACAAAAACAAGCAATGGATAAAGGATTCCCTGTTTCATAAATGGTGTTAGGAAAACTGGCTAGCCATGTGCAGAAAACAAAAACTGGACCACTTCTTGACATCTTACACTAAAATTAACTCCCAATGAATTAAAAACTTAAACATAAGACCTAACACCATAAAAACCCTAGAAGAAAATCTAGGTAAAACCATTCAGGACATAGGCATAGGCAAGGACTTCATGACTAAAACACCAAAAGCATTGGCAACAAAAGCCAAAATAAACGAGTGAGACCTAATCAAACTTCACAGCTTCTGCACAGCAAAGAAACAGTCATTAGAGTAAATCGGCAACCAACGGAATGGGAAAACATTTTTGCAATCTACCCATCTGACAAAGGGCTAATATCCAGAATCTACAAAGAACTAAAACAGATTTACAAGAAAAAAGCAAGCAAGCCCATTCAAAAGTGGGCGAAGGATATGAACAGACACTTTTCAAAAGACATATATGAGGTTTCTAAATTACTTTCATCATAACCAGAGAACATACTTTGTATAATTAATCTATTTAAACATATTGAGACTTGTTTTGTGGCCTAACATATGGTCTAAGGGAATGTTTCATATACGCTTGGAAAAAAAAAAGTATATTCTGTAGTCAGTGATGAGTATATGTCAGGTAGATTGAATTGGTTAATAGTGTTGTTTAATTCTATATCCTTTTTGATTTTATGTCTAGTTTTTCTATCAATTATTAAGAGGTAGTATTCAACTATTTAATGGAATTATTTCCATTCTGTCAGTTTTTCCTTTATATATTTTGAAGCTTTGTTTTTAGGTATGCATACATTTGAATTGTTATACTTCCTGAGGCATTTACCTTATTGTCATTATGAAATATTCTTATATATCTCTGATAATATGTCTTGTAGTCAAGTTTATTTTGTCTGATGCTAATATAGTCACTTGAACTCTCTTATAGATACTGTTTCATATATCCTTTTCCATTAATTTACTTCCATTCTCTTTGTATATTCAAGTCTGTGTCTTCTATTTCTTGGAGACAGGATATAGTTGGACCTTGGTCTTTGTTTTGGGGGGAATTTTTTCGTTTTTCGTTTTTTTGAGACATATCTTCACGCTGTCACCCAGGTTGGAGTGCAGTGGTCTGAACATGGCTCACTGCAGCCTTGCCCTGCCAGGCTCAAGTGATCCTTCTGCCTCAGCCTCCTGAGTAGCTGGGACCAAAGGCACCTGCCACCATGCCCAGCTAATTCTTAAAAAATTTTTTGTAGAGACAAGGTCTTGCCATGTTGCCCAGGCTGATCTCAAATCCTGTACTGAAGCAGACCCTCCTGTCTCAGCCTCCCAGAGTCCTGCAATTACAGGTGTGAACCACCACATCTGGCTGGATCTTAGTTCTGTGAAAGGGAAATGAAATCTTGGGACCCTGAACTCATTACGCCAAAGGGAAAGTTGAGCTTGGGAGCTAAGTCAAACAAAAACTGCCTTCCTTTTGTTTTCAGATAACTGAAATTTCACATGCTTGCTTTATCTTATGTAAAATGTACATGAATGCATAAACTACTTTCCCCACACTCTTTTCACATGTCAAATGTGGATTCAGTGAGTGCTCATCAAAGCCTTACAAGAATCTCCCTTTTCTTGTTTTTTTTTTTTTCTTCCTTCCTCCTTTCCCTCCTTACCACTTTTTCCCCTTTAAATGTTGAAGTCCTCAAAACCCTCCTTGGAAGAAGCACAGGACATAGGTCCTACTGTAACTTGTGTTTCTTTTTCCCAGGCACATCTTCAACCTTGGCAACATTAACTTCTAAGTCAATTAAGATCTATCTCAGACACTTTTTGATTTACATATTTCACTTTAATATGATAATGTCTGCTTTTCAGTTCCAGGGATTAGACTTGACACAGACTTTGCTTAAGAACCTCAAATTAATAAAGTTTCTATCCTCTGTGAGTGGACAGGGAACACATTAAAAATTCAGGTCATTTTCAAACCTTTCTCAAGCTTTTACTTTTCACCTGCATTCCCTCTGTATCTTGTGTACAGCCTCATGGCTGACCATGAGTGTGGCTACCCTGGAATGTCTTCACTCCCTTCTGCACAAACACACAGATAACCATAAATATACTTGTCTTGATTAGAAAGGCACCTTAGGCTACTAAAGCCACCCCTTGCCCACTGCCAAGATGGTCATTTCTAGACCATCTTGGATGTGGGTGTCCTCCACTGCTCCAAATGAAGCAGTTCCCTTTCACAGTGGCAGTGAAGTTGCTGGACCTCATGGCCCACCTGCCCTGGCAGAATATTCTCTTCACCTACCTGGGGAGGGGAAATGGAAGCAGCCCCAGGCAAGAATGCCACAGACTCCCACTGTTGTTAGTAGTTTTTTGTGCATAAATTCTTCTTAAGTTGTTATATTCCTTTGATCAATTTGTAGGGCACTGAAATTGTTATTTTTGCCAATTTTGTTCAGTTTTATAGCTGCTTTTTGAGAAGAGGATTTTTTTGACCTCTTCATTTGGCTGTAGCCAGAAATCTCACTAACAAAGACTGGGGCCCTGAAGCCATCTCCTTCAGGGCAATTGAATGAGGCCTTTTAGATCCCGAAGATTGCCCTCACCTCACTTATTATGGAGCAGAGTTGCACAATACTAGTTTGTTCATGAGGCCAATCTAAGGAAGTTTAGTTAATGAAATGGTAAAAGACCTTCACCAAGCAACATTTTTCTCAACCCAGCAATCCTCAATAGAGACTTGCAGGTAGTGTTCCAATGTATTAGTAGATATATTTTTGTGTGTTTTAACATTCAGGACTTGAAGTTTTACAGTATCCCCAAGTAAGAGATAGAAAGCAAGATTTTCCATGACCACTTAAAACTGGCGTAACTGTGTCTTTAAAAGATGACTAATAATAACACGTTAAATGCTTAGGCATTGTACTGTTTCCCCTACATTAACTTTGAGATAGGTTTTATGACCAGCCACATTATTTTTGTTTTTTGAGATGAAGTTTTGCTCTTGTTACCCAGGCTGGAGTGCAATGGTGCGATCTCGGCTCACTGCAACCTCCGCCTCCTGGGTTCAGGCAATTCTCCTGCCTCAGCCTCCTGAGTAGCTGGGATTACAGGCATGCGCCACCATGTCCAGCTAATTTTTTTGTACTTTTAGTAGAGACAGGGTTTCACCATGTTGACCAGGATGATCTCGATCTCTTGACCTTGTGATCCACCCGCCTCAGCCTCCCAAAGTGCTGGGATTACAGGTGTGAACCACTGTGCCCAGCCCGACCAGCCACATTTTGTAGTTGGGAAAGTAACCTACTAGGAGTTACTATCTAATAACTGGTCTTTGAAGCAAGAAATCCTTATTAATATACTTTATGGCTTTGTGGCCTGGAAGTGACCTTTCACAACTAATCAGAAGAAGGATGGTGAGTCATAAGCATTTCAAAATTAAAGAAATGAACAAGGAGACAGTGTTTATACCCAGATCAGACGTTAAAAGTATAACTGTCTTGGTATAACTAATTATTCTCTAAGTGCTTGACTGGAGCCACTGATGATGACTTTAAGCAAGCCCAGCCCCTGAAATGGTCCACACGGAATAAGATGGTGGAGTTGGGGAGGGACACTTCTCTAGGGACAGTACCTCCTGCCTGTGGGTGGGCTGAGCAATTTTTACTGGGAAAGACCTTCTCTTGCCTGTGGGAAGAGCTAATGTGGAAATTGGGGACCATCCAATTTCCTCATTTTAATGACAAGAAAATTAGGGCCTAGGGACAGGAAATGACTCCCCTAAAGAGTCTGAAGGCATAGTTCAAACATTACCTCTTCCCTGAAGCCATCTGTGTCTCTCAGTTCCTCTAGTGTGATCCACATGCTTAGTGCAGAGAACCTGCTCTGGTTGGCTGAATGGTTGATTCTCATGGGACAGGCTAGATCGAAGCCGTAACTGAGCAGCTACCTGTGCCCAGAGAACAACTGCTCTACCACATGAGTGCAAGGCAGGGTGGCAGCCCATTCAGCTTCTGAAGAAACATCTCAAACATGGGACCTTCTAATTATGGACATACTCTTCCACTTATATGACCATATAGAATTCTTTCTCCCTTTTCCTCTCTCTCTAGCTCATATAAATATTGAGACACATCACATTATGGGCTAAAATAAAAGCTTCCCCAAACTGAGCCTTACCTCATTGTGGCATTGGAATGAGAGAAGTTAGCCCTTCCCAATCCTTCCCTTTCTGGCTCTTTACTCTATTTTCGAATTAAGAGTGGGCCATTATGGGCATCTTTTCCAGGATGGAAAAAGCCCAGGGAATAAGAGAAGGTAAAAGCAGAGAATAGGCAGAAATACTTTTGTCCATAAACTTTTTATGTCTTTCTAAATGGTACATAATGTGGAAGAGGCACCCACACTCTGACCATGTGTGTTGCAAAGAATGAAGATCAACCAAGGTGGTTAGCACCCTGAGACAGAAAGGAATTGGGAAAAAATACAATTACTTAAAATGAAGTCTGAGTTGGATGGGTCAGTAGCGAGGAGTCATTGCAGAAGGAGAAACCTAAAGCCAAATATTGTTTCATAAAATATTTCAAGAACAGAGGCTCATTGGGTGGAGAAAGAACTGTTCCAGATGAAATAGCAAGAGAAGGGTACAGTTGTCCAGGTACCAGCAGCACATTGTAGATTAAAGGATTACAAAATATCTGGGTTTGGGGTGGGGGACAATGCATAATATAGTTAGGTCTTGTTTTCTTTTCAGCCCAGTCTGAAAATCTCTGCCTTTTAGTTGTCCTATTTAGACCATGTATATGTAATATGATTACTGATATGGATGGATTTAAATCTATTATCTTGCTACATGTTTTATATCATCTGTTCTTTGTTCTTTCTCATTTTCTGTTTTCTTTTTGACTAGTTGAGTGTTTTTAAATAATTTCATTTTATCTCCTTTGTTGGTTTATTAGCTAAAACTCTATTGTGTTTTAATGGTAGTTGCTTTATGATTTAGCCTATCACAGTCTATCTTCTAGTGATATTATATCATGTCAATTATAGTATGAGAAACTTGCAACAATATACTTCTATTTCTCCTCTCCCAGCCTTTGTGCTTTGACGTCATACATTTTATTTGTATACATGTTTAAAAGTCTACAATATAATATTATTATTTTTTAAACTTCCAATCATCTCTTAAAGAGATTAAAATAATTAGAAAAAATATGTTAAATTTACTTATATAGTTACCATTTCCAGTGCTCTTCTTTCTTTTGCATAAATCCAGATTTCTATCTAGTATCATTTTTCTTCTGCCTAGATGACATACTTTACCACTTCTTGTAGTTCAGGTTTGCTGGTGATGAATTTTTTCAACTTTTGTATGTCTGAAAGAGTCTTTATTTTGCTTTTGTTTTTATAAGATACATTCTTTGGATTCTAAGATTGCAATTGTTTTCAGATGTTTGCTCCCCTATCATCTACCTTCCCTTGTTTCAGACAAGATAGCTGCCATTCTTTGTTCTTTTGTACATAACATGTCTTTTTCCCTGGATGACTTTTAATATTATTTATCCATGATTTAAAGTAATTTTATTATTATATGGCTTGGTGTAGTTTACTTCATGTTTCTTGTGTTTGGCGTTCATGGGACTTAAATTTGTATGTTTATAGTTTTCATCAAATTCAGAAAAATTTTGGCCATTATTTTATTAAATATTTTTTCTGTCCCCTACTCCCTTTAGGGGACTCTAATTACATGTACATTGGGTTGCTTTAAGTTGCCCAACAATTCACTGATGTTCTGTTGATTTTTTCCCTAGTCTTTCTTCTTTCTGTTTTCATTTCAGGTAATTCATATTGCTAGGTTTTCAAGTTCACTAACCTTTTCTTCTGTAGTATCTAAATCCTCTGTTAACCCCATCTGTAGTATTTTTTATCTCAAACATTGAAGAATTTATTTCTAAAAGTTTTATTTGGGTCTTTTCTATGTCTTCCATATTTCTGCCTACCAGGTTTAATCTTTCCTCTAGGTTCTCAACGCATATGAAACATAGTTACAATGACTGTTTTAATGTCTTCATACTGATTCTATCATTTGTGTCATTTCTGGGTAGGTTTCCATTAAGTACTCTCCCCTCATATTTTTCTACTTTTTTCTATGCCTGTTAACATTTAACTGAATGGCAGACTATGAATTTTACCTTTTGAGTTCTGGACATTTTTATATTTCTTTAAATATTATTAAGCTTTGTTCTGACATGAAGTTAAGTTACTTGGAAATAGTTTTGCCCTTTCAGATTTTGCTTTTAAGATTTGGTAGGTAGGGCTAGAACATTGGATAGTCTAGTGATAATTTTGTTCCACTACTACCCTACTATCCTACCCAACAATATATACTCCATCAATCCCCACTAACTTGACATTCAGTCTTTCATCCAACAAGTGTTTATGGAGTGCATATGGTGTACCAGGCAAAACTTTTCTGAGTTCTCTATCTGATGTTCCATGAACTGTGAGCTTTTTCACACTGGCTGGTAGGAACAGAAACTTTTCTGTGCCTGTGTGAGCTTAAAAGATTATTCCCTCTAATGCTTTTGGGTAATATGCATCTGGCTTCTGGTAGTTTCCTTGTATGCACATGAAGATTAATACTCAGTTGAAGACTTGTGGGAGATTTCCTGCAGATGTCAAGAGTCTTCATGTGCAATTTTTTGGTCCTCAGTACTCTTCCCTGAAAACTCAGTCATCTTGTTCTCCCTGGACTCCCAGTTCCATCTACTCAACTCATGGAGACTATGGGGCCCCACCTGGCCTCCCTTCCCTGTGCTACCAGCTTGGACCCTCTCTGAAGGCAGTAAATTGGGGCACATTTTGTTTGTTTTTCCCTCTCAGAGATCCCTGTCCTTCATTCCTTGATGTCCAATGTCTTGAAAACATATATTTTCTTCAGTGTTTCAGTCTTTTCAAGTGGGACAATAAATCCAGTCCTTGTTACTACATTTTGGCCAGAAGCAGAAGTTCATCTGTGTTTCTGGATGTTTTCCATCCATGACATTCACTCTGCTTGGTTTAGAGTGAGAAACAGATGAGGTTTCTTGACTCTACAGATAAAGAACCTCAACACCCACTGTGCAGGGTTAGGGAACACAGGTGCTTACATCAACGGGCCTGGAAACCTATTCTCTTCTATTTCTAATCTCAGTGATCTGAGATCTTGCTTCTGCAAGCCCAAACTAGCTTACTTGGCTCTTATTCTATATCTTGTTATAACTTCTGGTAAACCAGATTTATTTAACCTTTTCCTTGTCCTCATAGAGAGCAGAAAATCTCTTGCCAAAACCAATCTGTACTGTCCTATGCAACAATATATACCCACAAACACCCACTAGTTTGACATTCATTCTTGCATTCAACAAGTGTTTATGGAGTGCTGTAGTGTACCAGGCATTCTGATAATATTAGGAATATAATTGTAAGCAAATGTAGACACTATCCCTGCTTGCAAGGAGTTATTTAAAATATTTTCTCACCACAATAATCAATAAATATTGAATTTTACACATTTGGCCTACCTAATTCTAAATATAACCATAATGATTACTACATATAAGCACTTTACTTCCTGTTTCACTATTTAGTACTCTGTCTCAGTTGGAGTGAGACCATGAACATTTCAGTTAACTTTAAAAGCTGCTCAAAACCATGTAATTTCCTGTGCATATCGATTTACTGCAGAGGCTATCATGGGGTCAGTTATCCAATTTTGCTCATAGTTCTTGAACTAGAAACTAGGCTTCCTTGTCGGAAGTAGTTCCCATGTTTTGAGAAACCCCACCAAGCTTCAGCTTCACCATTCAGGATCTGTTTAGGCAGCTACTCAGAAAAGCTGTAACATGAAAGGTCATCCCTCAGTCATTGACTTGAAACAATAAATAACTCAGCTGACACCAGCCATTTCTTGGTCTTGTCCCTCCATTAAGCCTGTGATTCCTAGGGTGGAAAGTTTGAGTCCTTATTTTCTTTTTGTCATTCCTTTGTCCTGAACCATCAGAGTCACCTCACACCTACCCCATCCCTAATATGCACCCACTTATTAGGAAGGAACATTCCAACCCCACTCCTATGACCTATGAGTTGATAACCTCTCGAGCAATACTCTCAGTCTGTTACTATCCCTTAGTTACTCCTCCACAGGCTACATGATTCATGAGACACAGCAATTGGTCCATATTCTCCACTGGGAGGATCTAATCTATTAAAAGGCTCTAAGCCCCAAAGTACCAACCTCTCTTCTTCCCTGTCTGCCCTAGGCCAGTGTCAACTACAATCTTAGCTTAGAGGGTATGCTTGCAAACCCATGCTTTTTCTAAGTGGAATATCCGTGATCTGGATCTGGGGGCAGGGGAGGGATGTATGTGAAGGAGTGATGGAGAGTGTGTTAGCAAGCCAGCTTGGGTTGATCACCTATGCTGCATCCTCCATCCTAGCTTTTATCAGTAAAAATCTGCCCTGTTGATCTCCAGCTGCTGATCCCTTCATCTATCATTCAGTTGAGTCTACACTCAAGACGGGAAGGAAGAATTTCTCCTGGAGCCTTACCTACAAGTGGACAGGTGACAGGTGGCTGTAACTGGACAGGCAAAGATTACTTACACAGGTGACGTGCACTAGGACTCATGGTCTGCATGAATGTATGAGTGGGTGTCAACAAAATCCAGTGCCCCTGACACTGAGGCAGCAACCTGCACACAAAATGAGCCCTTTGTTTGCTGGTGGCTACTCATCCATACACGTGATCTGAGTTGAGGACAGGGGTGTGGATGGCGGGGGCGTTAGGAGTTTGGATGGAGCAGTGATGAAGCTGTTATCTAGAAAACATCTTGACCCTGTGATCCCACCCTGCACTTACAGGCTCAGCTTCCTGGATGCAACATGAGGGATTCTGCGTGAAAAGTTAAATATAACTTTTGGTGTAGTGTTTCTGGACAGGAAGTGCAGTTTGAAAGTGAGGAAGACGAAAAACATACTGACAAAGGAGACACAATCATGAAAATTGAGCCCAAGGGAAAACCAGAGCCTTTATTCTGAACACTTAGAAGACTATTGAAGGCATGGTGTTTTTGTGGTGGTTGTTTCTGGTTTTGTTTTAGGACAACTTGAAACAGGATGTGATGCAGAACTGGAACAATCCAAACTTTAGTTTTCTCTGGGCAAAACTTCACCCTTGACCTAGGTGGAAACTGCAGAAACACAATATTTAACAATTTCTTATAACTTTTGCTTCATATGCTGGGGATGGCTTTTTCATCTTTAAATACCAGCACATTAAGTTTATTTCAAACACCAGTACCTGAAGCCTTCTGATGGTAACAGAGGTTAAATTGCTTTCATCTGTCATGAAAGACACTGGTTTCCTGGTTTCTTTTTTTTGATAGCCTTATTGCCTGCTTTCTGTATGTCCACACTCCAGAGCGTGTCTCACAGAGACCCAGAAACAAACATGGTTCTCCCATTTCCATTTGGAATCTGTGCGCTATTTCCCTGGTTCTATGCGTGTGCCCAGTTCTCCAGTAGCCCTTCACATGACGAGCCAATGCCAATTCATACTTCAGAAGTGAATCAACAAATTTATAGCCTTGGTTTTAAAACTTTATATCTTGGAAAATGTCAGATATCTACCAAGCAAGAGAGGAACCTCCCACTGAACTACCACGTGTCCATAAGCAGCATCAACAATGACTGTCTATATCCCCACCAACTCCCTACTGCCTAGTTTATTTTGAAGCAAATCCCAAATATCACATCGTTGCATCTGTAAAGATGTAATTATGCATCTTAAAAATTACAGGCCAGGTGCAATGGCTCACGCCTATAATCTCAGCACTTTGGGAGGCTGAGGTGGGTGGATCACCTGAGGTCAGGAGTTCAAGACCAGCCTGGCCAACATGGTGAAACCCCATCTCTACTAAAAATACAAAAAAAAAAAAAAAATTAGCCAGGTGTGGTGGTGCATGCCTGTAATCCCAGCCACCCAGGAGGCTGAGGCAGAGAATCGCCTGAACCCCTGAAGACAGAGGTTGCAGTGAGCTAAGATCCTGCCATTGCACTCCAGCCTGGGTGATAAGAGTGAAACTTCATCTCAAAAAAAAAAAACAAAACCTATATATATATATATATGGACTCTAAAAGTACCCAGAATACCATGTTCACATCAAAAATTTTAATAATTTCTTAACATTTCAAATGTCTCCACTGGATTGTTTTGAAGCAAATGACAGACATCCTAATGTTTTGTCAATAAATAATTCAGTCTGTATCTCTCTAAAAAGCCCCCTTTTCAACTTTTTTAAGCAAAATCACAATATCATCATCATGGTTTAAAAAAAAACATTAATTCCTTAAAATCATTAAATATTCAGTCACTGTATACATTTTCCTGATGTTCTCATAAATATTTTATATTAAAGTTGAGTTGTTTGAATCTGGATTCTATTATTTATTTATTTATTTATTTATTTTTGAGATGTAGTCTCACTCGGTCACCCAGGCTGGAGTGCAGTGGTGCGATCTTGGCTCACCATGACCTCTGCCTCCCAGGTCGAAGTGACTCTCCTGCCTCAGCCTCCTGAATAGCTGGGATTACAAGTGCCCACCACCACATCTGGTGAATTTTTGTGATTTCTCTACTAGATGGGGTTTCATCATGTTGGTCAGACTGGTCTCAAACACCTGACCTCAAGTGATCCACTTGCCTCGGCCACCCAAAGTGCTGGGATTACAGATGTCAGCCACCGCTCCTGGCTTGAATCTGGATTCAAATAAATCTACGTATTGCATTTGATAAATAGGCCCCTTACATTGCTTTTGATTTATGAGTTCTTCTTCCCTCTTATTCCATCAAATAATTAATTTGTTGGAAAACATGTCCATAGCTGGATTTTTAAAGATGACAGTTCAATAGTGATTTGGGATTTTCCCCCTTTATCTTACCTTTATTCTTTTCATAAAGAAAACTTTATTGAGGCATACTTGACAAAAAATAACTGCACATATTTGAAGTATATCATTTGATAAGTGTTGACTTATATATCCACTGAGAAACCATCACCAACAGTCAAGATAATGAAAACATATGTCACGTCCATGTACATGTAGCTCTCTGAGTTTGGGCACATGCTTAGCTTCTCCCTGACTCAGTTTCTTTTCTGTAAAATGAGTGCATGTAAAGTACAGGTATATGGAACAAGGTGATTTTTAATGCCCCTTGCCTGTCTAAATATCTATTAATCTTTCCTCCTTTGCTCGCCACTCTGTCAGACATTAGGAATGGATACATGTGAGCCCCAAGTTTTATCTCTGTAAATAAAATCCACAGTTGAAACATGTAGGTTAATTTAGTTTTTTGTATCTCATAGGTCTTTTCTTTAATTAAAAGAAAATCAGAGGCTCTCTAGCTGCTTTCTCTCCAGTATGTCAGAAAGATGTATAAGTTGGTTACTCATTGCTGAAAACTGGCATATTTCTATTTCAGTTCTAGCATTGCATGGTTCCCACCCTGAGCCTTTTCGAAGCATTGTCCTTCTTGAAACTAGACTGAATGTAACGTGGGTTCATGGCCCCGGAAGCTCTAATCATTCTCTAACACAGGAAGGCACAGAGATGAAGGATCAAACTCCTCCTAGTGAGAAGTTCAGGAGGTGCTGATTTTTAAAACATTCGAGGGATGATCAAAATGAACACAGCAGGAGAGCATGTAAGGCCGACGGAACTAAAGCAAAGGCTGTTTGAATAAAGTGATATTTATATATACTAAGGTCTAGGCAGAGACTGGTGACAGGGCATGAGCAAATTTGGGCCTACAGTATTAATAAAAAGTATGATGAAGGCGAGGTGTGGTGGTTCATACCTGTAATCCCAGAACTTTGGGACCCCAAGGTAGGTGGATCAGCTGAGGTTAGGAGTTCAAGACAAGCCTGGCCAACATGGTGAAACCCTCTCTTTATTAAAGTACAAAAGTCAGCTGGGCATGGTAGTGCGCACCTGTAGTTCCAGCTACTTGGGAGTCTGAGGCAGGAGAATTGCTTGAACTCAGTAGGCAGAGGTTGCAGTGAGCCGAGATCACACCATTGCACTCCAGCCTAGGCGACAGAGTGAGACTCTTGTCTCAAAAAAAAAAAAAAAAGTATGCTGAGAATGTCCCTGGGGATTTAAATTTTTCACGAACTCTAAAGCCTTGTCAGTAACACAGTGGCTTGTTTATTTACTCACACACTTGGTGCCACGTAACTGGTGGTCTAGGAATACTAAAATACACAATCCATGGCCCCTAAGGAACTCCTTTTCTCATGGTGGATAAATGTGTACTTGAATCTCTACAAAACTAAGCGGCCTGTACTTTGGGCTCAGTTTACCTTCCTGAGAGGGTAGACTTAAAGATCACAAAGACAGAACACCCAGACAATTCAGATGGAAGCTAAAAGCTTCATTTTATCTCAACCTTGAGCATATCTGTCCTTTACTATAAAGGTCTTTGATTCAAAGATGTTACATTAATAATTATCTTTCATCCATTCATTCATTCATTCTAGTGCCTTCAGTCTTCTGGGCACGTTCCATTTCCCTGGAAATCTTTTTTCATCCTTTCCCTGGCTAATTTCTACTCATGTTCACGTCTCAATATAGGCATCTCTTGCTCTGGGAAGACCTCTCTGACCTCTAAGTCTTAATTAATACTCTTCTTGATGAAGATTATTAATACATCTTAATTAATACATCTTCTTGATGACCACTCTGGTCAAGTACCTATTACTCCTTAGTAACTACCCAACTGGACCATGCAGTAGGAAAGTATTAATAATTGCAGGAAATATTGCTTAGCTGTTTCTGCATTTTAAAAAATCCCCAGGTTACGCCGGGCACAGTGGCTCACACCTGTAATCCCGGCACTTTGGGAGGCTGAGGTGGGTGGATCATGAGGCCAAGAGATCGAGACCATCCTGGTCAACATGGTGAAACCCCGTCTCTACTAAAAATACAAAAATTAGCTGGGCATGGTGGCACGTGCCTGTAATCCCAGCTACTCTGGAGGCTGAGGCAGGAGAATTGCCTGAACCCAGGAGGCGGAGGTTGCGGTGAGCCGAGATCGCGCCATTGCACTCCAGCCTGGGTAACAAGAGCGAAACTCCGTCTCAAAAAAAAAAAAAAAAAAAAATCCCCAGCTGAATACCTTAGAACAACAACTGTCTACCAGGCTCAGAACTCTAGGCTTGCTGGCTGCTTCTGCTGCGTGCTGGCCTGACTGGTCTTGCTGGGATCACTCAAGATCTGTGGTCAGCTGGGAGCTGGGTGATCTAGGGGTCTCATCCCGGTGGCTCAGCTCTGCTCTGTGTGGTCTTCCCACCCCAGAGTGAGGCTTGGGAGCGTTCCCAAAGAGGTCATGTTCCAAGAAAAGCCAAGTGGCACCTCCAGGCCTCCTGAGGCCCTGGCTCAGAATATGTACTGCCTCCCTCAGGCTGTCTGCTGGTTCCAGGTCGCAAGGTCATTCCAGATCAGAGGGCTCAGGAAACGGACTTCACCTGTTGAGGGGAGAAGCTGTTAAATACTGTGGCCACTTCTGCAATCTACAGCCCTGATTTTAAAATTGAGACTGTATTCCTCAGGGAAAGAGCTGTGCTTCATGAAAGCAAGAAAGGAATCCTTTCTTGAATGAGCAAAGAGAAGTAAGTTGCTTAGAATAAAAATCTTTTCAAAAATTTGTTTTAAATTTCCATTGATGGCTGAGCATGGAGGCTCAAGCCTGTAAACCCAGCATTTTGGGAGGCCAAGGAGGGTGGATCACCTGAGGCCAGGAGTTTGAAACCAACCTGGACAACATGGTGAAACCCTGTCTCTACTAAAAATACAAAAAATTAGCCAGTCACGGTGGCGCGTGCCTGTAATCCCAGCTACTCAGGAGGCTGAGGCAGGAAAAATCGCTTGAACCCGGGATGTGGAGGTTGTCAGAAACTTCCGGCATCCAGTGTCAGTGTCAGCCATCTAAACAAGATATTTCTGTCTTTGTTGGCCATGAGTAAATATTCAAGTTAGCTAGCAGCTCTTCATGAGCTTATTGTTAGTTAAGAGTTGGAAACTTAGACATGACACGTGTTTGTAAACACATGTACGGTCATAGTTTACATCATCTCTTTAAATAGAATCATGTTCCCTTTCTGAAGTATGCAGCCATGAAGGCTGGTAAAGCAATCCTTTTTTATTATACACTTCTAGTAACAATCTGAAGAAAAAAAAAATCCATGACTTTAGAACTAGTTATAGCACCAACTATGAAGAGAGAAAATGCAAACTAGAGCAGCCCCTTATCAAAATTCCCACGGGTGCACATCTAGCAGCGTGGAGCTGTCCCCTGGAGAAAAGGCCAGTCTAACTGTCGGGACTATATATAGAAGCCAGGAAGAGAATGTGACCCGTGGGCCTTGATCCGAAGGATATCAGCAAGCAGGCCTGAAATTTAATATGCCCTCAGCCTCACCCTCCTGGTCTCTTTGTTTGATTTTTATGAGAATCTATATGAGGGCTCTATCTCATTCTCTTTTTTCCTTTTTCTTTAAAAATAAACTACGGAATTGTCTTATTGTTAGGATATAGGAAGCATTAGACAGAGGTGGCTTCCATGGAGAAGCAATAACAGGCTCCATTTTAACTTGAGACCATGAAAGTTTGGAAACTAATGACACTGTTGTTTGATTGCTGATTCCTGCTTAGCCCCAGATTAGGTGTAACACAAATGAAAACACTCTCCAGCCACCACTACTCCAACCAGTCACAGTTGGAGGGTGGAGTATACAGAATTGTAGGGCAGTGGAACTCTGGGATGGGAGCCTGCATTCATTCCTTGACCACGAACTAAATGTGTGAGCTGGACTTGGGTTTCCTCTGTCATAAAATAGTGGGTTGAACCAGGTATAGTCAGCCATCTATATCCACAGTTTCCAAATCCAGATTCCACCCACTGCATATTGAAAATACTCAGAGGTTGGGCAGGGTAGCTCACACATGTAATCCCAGCACTTTGGAAGGCCAAGGCAGGTGGATTGAAGTCAAGAGTTAGAAACCAGCCTGGCCAACA
Organism: Saguinus oedipus; assembly: GCA_031835075.1. Taxonomy (NCBI): domain Eukaryota; kingdom Metazoa; phylum Chordata; class Mammalia; order Primates; family Cebidae; genus Saguinus; species Saguinus oedipus. Next base: position 93,439,776 of record CM063183.1, on the reverse strand, counting down.
TGCTGAAACCCTGTCTCTACTAAAAACACACACAAAAAAATTAGCTGGCATGATGGCACACACCTCTGAGCCTGTGATCCCAGCTACTTGGGAGGCTGAGGCAGGAGAATCGTTTGAACCTGGGAGGTGGAGGTTGCAGTGAGCCAAGATTACACCATTGCACTCCGGCCTGGGTGACAAAGCAAGACTCTATCTCAAAAAAAGAAAAAAAAACCTATATGCGCAGAGGACATATGAGTCCTCACAAGATGGGGGGCAGGTGGGGCCTCTGTATCCCCTTCAGGAGAAGCAGACACCACTTGACCCGGGGTGAGGCTCACAAGTAGGAGAAGAGTTGGCAGAGCCTCCCTTCCCCCTCCATCCCCAGTCTTCCCTCCCTGCACTCATACAGGTAACAGCAAACTGTGTGGTCCTGCTGAGACCGTATGGAAATAGGTCACAAAACAACTAGGATTCCTCCATCTGCCCCAACAGCTCTGGCATGAGTTGAGTTGAATTGTCTCCCTCCAAATTGCTGTGTTGAAGTCCTAACCCCCAGGATCTCAGAATGTGGCCTTACTTGGAAATAGGGTTATTGCAGATGCAATCAGTTATGACGAGATCATACTGGTACGGCCCCTAGTCGGTTCCTACTCCAATATGACTGGAGCCCTTATAGGAAGGGGAAGTGTACACACACACACACACACACACACACGGAGGACATCGTGTAAAGATTACAGTTCTGCTGCCACAAGCCAAGGAACCACCAGAAATGAGGGAACACATCCTTCCCTAATGCCTTCAGACGGAGCCTAGCTTTGCTGACACTGCGGTCTTCTGGGCTCCAGAACCATGAGTCCCATTGTTCATTCCCACAGTTCTAAGCCACCCAGTTTGTGGTGCTTTGCTACAGCAGCCCTGGGGAACTAATACCAACTCCAACCCATTTGGCTTGACTTCCTGTGAAAGCCAACATTTTTCTGTGGACAGAAGAAACTTCCAATACTGCAGGAAACACCACCGCTGACTGTTTAACCACTCTAAACTCCAATTTCCTCATCTGCACAAAAGTGAAGACAGAGCCTACTCGATAGAGTGGATGTGAGGATAAATGTGACCTTGACCATAAAGTATCTAGCCTAGCCCCGGGCACATTGGAAGTTCTCAGTCAATGTTGGTGGTTTTTTTAGTCTCAGTTCACGTGTGGGTGTGGGTGTGGGTGTGCTCAGTTAGTGGTCAGGGCTGGGTGGAGCACCAGACACCAGGGGAAGGGACCGGGAGAAGCCAGATGATGAAGCTGAGGAGCTGCTGGAGCCTCCTAGTCCGGCCCCTTCAGGGGTCCCTGGCTCGTCTGCTTCCTTACCTGCCTCTGCCTTGTCTTCATCCCCCTCTCCTGCTGGCTGTTGTGCTGAAGAGGACAGGAATGTATGTGCATTGTAGTTCATAACCATCCTATTGATGGGCAAAATGAGTTGTATCAAGCCACCTAATTGGTAGGACCCAGCTTATATTTGTTGAACAAGCAGATGAGTGAATGAGCAAATGAATGAATAAATCTATCTCTTGACTCCATGGACTCAGACATCTGATCCCAGCAACCTGATGAAAAGTAGGATTGTCTTGGCCCCCATTGCCCTCATTCAAATGATAGCTGTTCCACCTTCCAACTCAGATTTGAGAGGTTTTAGCAGTTACATGAGAAGAAATCATGGAAACATGGGAAGAATGCTACTGAACTGAATCCTCTTGCCACCTGGACAGTTTCAATAGCTCAGCATAACTTTCTGGGCTGACTTGTAGGCCCTCAAATGCTGGCTGGCTTTCCCCTCTCTCCCTCATGCCCTCATCAGCCTCACACCAGCCCACCTAGGGATTCACCACGCTGCCTGTCCACACATTCATGCTTGCAATGTAAATCCTGGGCATCAGTCCCCATTGACATCCCCTGTGTTTGCCACACCCGGAAGGGGCATAAAAATAACAGGAGAATCCCTCCCTCCCTTCAGATCAGATTCACTTCAGTGGCTTTTCTTCTCCATGTCTGAAGTTAAACTTCCTAATTCCATATCCCTGCATGCTCGGACTTCCAGGCCTGTTTGCTCCACCCTGGCTCACCTATAGCCCATGCACATCAACGGCACCTGCAGATTTCCTGCCTGTGTCCCTGCCCTGTATTTCCAGAGCCCTGCTCTGTTCTCTTATAATTGAACTCTCCCAACCCAGCTGCTTATGATTCCTGGGGCCCTCCTTGCCCCTCGGAAACTCAGGCTGTTCTGTCTTCTTGGCATGATCCCTCTTCTCCCCAGTCTTGCTCTTCACTCATTTCAAACACCTGAAAAACATACCCTTTCCACTTCCCACTTCGATTCACACCTCCATTCCATCCCAGCCTGGACTCGGCTTGCAATAGACTTGGAAGCCTTTATTTATACAGAACCCAGAGGGCCAGCCCCTATTTTCCCATTAGGATTATCTGCATCTTCAGAAGAAGACACATTTTTACTATTTTCAATTATTTCATGTCCTTTGTGCTTAGTAGAAAAGAATCTAAATTGATCAGTGTACTCATAGTATAGCCAGGACCAGTTAGTTATTCTGTCACTGGGATGGCAAATAAATTTCCACCTGCATGCCCACCCCAGTGGTTAACAAAGCTGCTGGAGTGCTGAGTGTTGGAGATTAGAAGAGTCTAGGTTCACATCGTGGCTTGGTGGAGAAGACTGCGACCCCTGGGTGACACCCCTCAGACCACAGGGGAGGGAGCTGCCCCCAGGTCACATGTTTGCCAGCCCCTGTCCACTAACTCTGTCTTCCTTTGTGAACTCACTTTAGGAAAGGGGGATTTTGTGACTCTTACAGGTTGGAAGTTTCTGGGGTTGCCAGGGAAACACAAGAGTTGCTTAGCTGAAAATGATCTTTGTCTCTAATGTTGAATGTCTTCTTATCTGAGATCCAGGGCTGGCTAGAAAAATGAGTGAAGCAGGGGGAAAAATGACAGCCCCTGACCCCTGCAAGAGCCATCATTCACTCAGGAGCTTTGAACACAGTAGCATTCTAGCAGCAATGAGCCTTGACAAGTCAGATTTTTTTTTTTTTTTTAAGATGCAGTTTCACTCTTGTTGCCTGGGCTGAAGTGCAATGGCATGATCTCAGCTCACTGCAACCTCTGCCTCCTAGGTTCAAGTGATTCTCCCATGTCAGCCTCCTGGATAGCTGGGATTACAGGCGCCTGCCATCATGCCCAGCTAATTTTTATGTTTTTAGTAGAAATGGCATTCCATCATGTTAGCCAGACTGGTCTCGAATTCCTGACCTCAGGTGATCCACTTGCTTTGGCCTGATCAAAGTGTTGGGATTAAGGCATGAGCCACCACACCCAGCGAACAAGTCAGATTCTTTAAAGAGAAGTTATCTCTAGACAGCAATCTGAACTGCCTACTCAGCCCAGATAGAAGAAAGAAAGAAAGAAAGAAAGAAGAAAGAAAGAAAAGAAAGAAAGAAAGAAAGAAAGAAAGAAAGAAAGAAAGAAAGAAAGAAAGAGGGAGAGAAAGAAAGAAGGAAAGAGAGAAAGAGAGAGAGAGAGGGAGGGAGGGAGGGAGGGAGGGAGGAAGGAAGGAAGGAAGGAAGGAAGGAAGGAAGGAAAGGAGGGGCAGCAGCAAGAGGTTCTTTAAAGTGAGACCTTAAAGAACTTAAGACTGACTTTTACTGTGTAGACCTCTTTTTCCTTTTTCTTCTTTGAGACGGGGTCTTGCTCTGTTGCCCAGGCTGGAGTGCAGTGGTGGATAATAGCTCACTGCAGCATTGAACTTCTGGGCTTAAGTGATCCTCCTGCCTTAACCTCCCAAATATCTAGGATTACAGGTGCACACCACCACACCCAGCTAATTTTTTTTAGTTTTATTTTTGTAGAGATGGGGGTCTCACTATGTTCCCCCAGGCTGGTCTTGAGTACGTGGCCTCAAGCAATCCTTTGATCCTCCATCTTCAGCTTCCCAAAGGGCTAGGATTATAGGCATGAGCCACTGCTCCCTTGGTGACCTGCTTTTTTACGTAAATCTTAAATTCTTAAAACAGACTCTCAGCCTCCTCAGGTGGCTGTCATGCTTGAGTTCCTCCAGTAATCTTGGGCTACCTCTGGTCCAGCCCCAGCCCTCTTCCACTGTGCCCTTGACCTTGTCTCTTACCCTTGTCTTCTGCTGTCTGGAGGTCCTGGGCTATTCACTCTGAGCTTCAAGCCTTCCTTACCCTTGACTCTGGCTTACACACAACCAGTGCTGTCCACAAGGAGCAAATCCCTATTGCTTTATTTCTATAAAATGTCGCTGCCCTCCAAAGACCTCTGCCAGCTCCAGGCTCCAGCATGGGTAGCTGGAGTTCTGTCATTGAGTAGCCAGTGTCCACATTCTTACCCAAAATGCTATTCCGGGAGGAGGGTATGGAAACTCCTCTGGGGAAGGACAGTTATTTCCTGTTTGGAAGGGGAGACAATTCCTCCATGTGATACTTTCTTTGCCATGCTATGAATGTCCCCTCACCCCATGGCACCCTCTCTCATAAGAGAGCCCTCATTCATCGCTTCCTGCCTAGAAGCCTGTATCTTACAGGAGGCATCATTTCATGCTCCCTATTGCCATATCACTAGGAAATGGGTCCTGGTGGCGTCTGGAGGAGGAGTTAACCCATAAGAACTGGAGCAAGTGGGAACAGAAAAAGGAGAGCTCTCCTTCCCAACCTTTTAAACTCTTAAATGGCAAGGAAGAATAAAGAAAGTTCTCCCTGTGGGAAACAGCTCTTCTCAAAGACCAAAATTTCTCTTTTCATTTGAGGGTTTTTAATAAAACACTAACAATAAATGGATCTCTTTAGTGATATTTAGGCAAATATCACACAATGCCTCCATTTCTTTTCTTTTTCCATTTTCAAATGAGGATCTGTAAAGAAAAAAGGAAAAGTAAAAATTCCCCTAAACCTAAAGCAAAGAACTATATCAACATATTTATCAGAGACCAAGCTAAAATCAAACATCTCTGTAATCACACTCACATATCTGTAACATCTTGATTTGGGCTAATTAAGAAAACTTTTGGTGCAGTGGCTCATGCCTTTAATCCAAGCACTTTGGGGGACCAGGGTGGGCGGATCACCTGAGGTCAGGAGTTCAAGAGCAGCCTGGCCAACATGGTGAAACCCCATTGCTACTAAAATTACAAAAATTAGCTGGGCATGGTGGCACATGCCTGTAATCCCAGCTAGTCAGGAAGCTGAGGTAGGAGAATTGTCTGAGCCCGGAGGTGGAGGCTGCAGTGAGTGGAGATCATGCCACTGCACTCCGGCTACAGAGTGAGACTCTGTCGCAAAAGAAAAAGAAAACTGTTAAGTAATTTCATTCCCCTCCAGCCCCATAACACCTCTATTTTGAAACAGCTCTATATCGTCTCCACTTCAACTTTTTATTTCTTTGAGTGGTGGCTCTTTATTTCTTAACCAACCGCGAGCATTTAACATTCTTCCATGGGCTGCATTATTCTGAGATCAGCTTGGAAACGCTCTGCAGGGAGACTGAGTGCCGATGCTGTCTGACACACCTGCCTCATGGGAATGGATTTTTTCCCCCTTTGAACAACTCCTGAAAAACCTAGAGTTGGAAGCTTGTCCTGGGGAAAGCAGATGACTACTCATTAGCAGAGATAAAAGAGAAGTTCTCCTACCTCCGGCTATCCCAGCAGCTGCCCAAAAGGCAGAATAGATTGACCGCCACCAGTCTTGTCCCAGAATTATACATGCCCCTGCCGTGGTTCTTGATGTCACTCCCCGCTTTGGTGAGGCCCTGTCCTGGAGGGTTGCCTCTGCTTAGTTTTATCAGTTGATCATAAACAAGTGGTAACTCCACTTCCAAGCACTGAAAAATAACTTCCTTTTCCAAATTTTTCAGTTGCTATTACCCAGGATGGAGTTTAAGAGGAAATGGTTAGAATGGTCCAGGTTTGTGCTCAAAGTTTGGGTACCAGTCTTGATGGGATGATGGCAGGGTCTGGCCTAGAGGAGTTATGGAAGGTGCATATTCTCACTGTTGAATGTGAGCAAACAGTGCTGCACTGGACGAACAGAAAGACATCACAAAACCAAAATATTTTAGAGATGAGTAGTGATTAGAATTCACAGGCATTCAGAATGTGTATGAGTCCTTTTGTTAAAAAGGAAACTCTCAATCTTGGAACATTGCATTAGTAGGTCCCAGGAAGGAGGTGTGATAAAACCCAAAGGACAGAAGTTAACTCTGCTCAGAGATAGCACTGAAAGCACTAAGTTAGTGCTAATTCATGCTGAAACACTTCCTGTTTAGACTTCAAAGGGGCTCAAGGACCGAGCAGCTGTGCCCTGGCAGCATCTCCTTTGATAACCAGACCTCTCGCCCCAGTGCGCCAAGGGCAAGCCAACAACCTGTGTGCAGAGAGAAGGGAAAACATTGCTGATAAAATGCCACCCAGACGACAGAGACTGAGGACAAATATGAAAGATCAATACCTAGGTTCTATCTGATACGGGATCAAAGAAGCCAGACAGTTTATACACGAGCAAATACAATGAATCAATGCATAGCGGCAATTTTAGAAATGTAAATACACATTTTTATGATACTCTGAAGGACCTATAAAGCTAGCAAATAAGAATGTAAATATCCAGCCTGGTCAAATTCTAAGTCAGTTTGATCATTCAGGACAACAGTGTAGCAATATGTGTAGAAAAGAACCTGTGTTTCGTGACCTCTAGCCCAATACCCTACTTTGGGTAGGTATTTTCTCCTGTTTACACTGCAGAAAAAAAAATTATTTATTTACAATTGTAAGACAGGGATTCTTGCAGATGCTCAAGAATGGGGAATTGGTTATATAAATACACACCCTCTGTAAACTGTCACCGGCAAGGATTCCATATGGGCCTGCAGCAACTTCAATTTTTGCCTCCTCAGAAGAAATAATTAAACTGAGGGGCATAAGGCAGAGTGAGAGACTAAGGCAACTTTTAGAGCAGGAGTGGGAGTTTATTAAAAAGCTTTAGAACCGGAATGAAAGGAAGTAAGTTACACTTGGAAGAGGGCTAAGCCAACAACTTGAGAGATTCACGTACACCGTTTGATCTTTGACTTGCGGTTTTATACCTTGGCATGCTTCCACCATCCTGAGTCCTTTCTCCCCGATTCTTCCCTTGGGGTGGGCTGTCTGCTTTGCCAACGGCCTGCCAGCACTTGGGAGGGGAGCATGCGCAGTGTGTTTGCTGGAGTTGGACGCATGCTCACTTGAGGCATTCTTCTCTTCCCAGTTGAATGTCCCCAGGAGGTCAAACGCCAGTTAAGCTCTGCCATTTTGCCTCTTAATGCACATGCTTGAGCCCACTTGTCCAGCTCCTGAGATCTTATTGGTAAGCTGCTGATCACCAGCTTCAAGTGTTTCTATTTATTGGGAGACTGCCTTTCCCTGGTGGTGGCTGCAACCAATTATTATTTTAGAGAAACAGTTAACTACCTGATCATCCCCTGATGGTCTCCTGACATTCCTGGTGGGGGTTGGGAGACCCTCTCCTGCCCTGCTCATGTCTGACTAGCTACTTACTGTAACAACTCCTCTATGACACCTTAACCTAAAAGCATGGAGACCTATACCATTACTTTATACATGAGGACACTCAGGAGACTTTAAATCTATGATCGCAAATGGTTTTCACCTTACTAATTCCCTCAATTGGAAAGTGTGTCTGAAAAGAAATATAGCTTCAAATAGCCCAAGAAATAGAGGTCAACGTCACTGTTTTCAATGTACCATAATGCTTTCTGCCAGTTTTCATGATTCACTGACTAAAACCCACTGACAAAATTGTTACATAACTTTTTTCAGATTTGGTGTATATTTTTCAAAGTAGTAGTTAAAAACTATTTTTATAAGTATTATGAAATATTAACTAGGTAGATATTCAACTTTGTTTTATTTTATAAGATGATAACCTTTTTACCTCATAAAAGCAAGAAATAAATAATATACTAGCAATTATTAAGCTTTTGGCATTATCTACCTTCCATTACATGCATAGTAAATAATTGGTTATGCTGTTTCTGATTTAGAGATTCATTCCCCCCAAATTCTGCCTTTTATGTTTCATTAGTTATTAATATTGATAACATATTTCTGTTGTTGTAATCAATCATGTTCTAAAATTATAATTATAATAAAAGCTCAATCTCGAAGAAAACTGAATACTTAGACAAAAAATTGTGAAGGAAATATTAAGTGAGAAAAGAAGAACAAAATAATATTGACATACATTACAGCTATGCAAAACTGTTTACTGGTTAAACAATTTCTGGATCAATGTAAATACCTTAGCATTTCCTGTTCTTTTCTTTTGCAAAGTTGCTTAAGACAAAGACAGCAAGTTGGAAGGAAAGAAGGGAGAGAGAGAGAGGATGCCTGTACTGAAATGACACAATTCCAGTTTTCATGCATTGATTTTATGTGGTAGGATAACCAATAAGACACTTCTATGCATAAATATGGTATGAGGACAAAAGCTATGAAAAAAGCGTGAGTTGGAAACACCGGTTCAAAAAGAAAAAAGTACCTTAGTTCATTTTTTAAATGAATGTTGGTGAATTTCAAATTATTATAGTTTTGATATTCTATTGGAAACTTTTTAAAGAGTGACGTAACAGTTCTAATTTTATGTTTAATACTTTTTCGCATCTATCTAATGTCAAAATTGTAAATATCAATTAAAATATACAACAAAGTGAATAAATTCAAATTCTTTTAGGAAGTATGTGAATCTTTGTAAACTACTAGTCTTCAAAGCTTGTCCTGTTAAAAATGTCTCACAAAAAGAATTTCTCTTTCTTTTTGAGACTCTCACCCAGGCTGGAGTGCCTGGGGCACGATACTGGCTCACTGCAACCTCCACCTCCCAGGTTCAAGAGATTCTCATGTCTCAGCCTCCTAACTGGCTAGGATTACAGGTGCCTGCCATCATGCCCAACTAATTTTTGTATTTTTGGTAGAGACAGGGTTTTGCCTTTTTTCCCAGATTGGTCTCAAACTCCTGGTTTCAAGTGATCTACCCACCTCAGCCTACCAAAGTGTTGAGATTACAGGTGTGAGCCACTACATCATGACAGGAGGGAAGAGAACAGTCTCAGAATATCACCTTCACTCTAAGAAAATGCATTGTCAGTCCAGGCACAGTGGCTCACGCCTGTAATCCTAGCACTTTGGGAGGCCGAGGCAGGTGGATCACCTTGAGTTCAGTAGTTAAAGACCAGCCTGGCCAATATGGTGAAAACCCATCTCTACTAAAAATACGAAAATTATCCAGGTGTGGTGGTGCATGCCTGTAATCCTAGCTACTCAGGAGGCTGAGGCAGGAGAATCACTTGAACCCGGGAGGTGGAGGTTGCAGTGAGCTGAGATCATGCCATTGCACTCCAGCCTGAGGGACAAGAGTGAAACTCCATTTCAAAAAAAAAAGAAAAAAAGAAAAGAAAATGCATTGTCAGACTAGCTTCCTAAATAACGATGTCGCTCCTTAAATAACAAAGTCTGAAGTCGTCTATGCTTGATTATCTGAGAGTTTACTTATCTAATTGCAGATTATCTGTATTATCCACACATATACGTGGCCACAGCAATTATATCCTATTCTACATGTTCTTTTTATTACTATTGAGGCAAAATTCATATAACACATAATTAACTGTTTTAAATTATACAATTCAGTGGTATTTAGTATACTCACTATGTTATACAACCACCAGCTCTAGCTAGTTTCAAAATGTTTTTATCACCCCCTATAAGCATCCCATACTTGTTAATCAATCATTCCCCTCTTTCCCTTATCCCCAATTGCCTGGTAATTTCTAATCTGCTTTCTGTCCCTATGGATTTGCCTGTTCTAGATCTTTTTGAGGATTTTTGTATCTATAGTCATAAGAAATATTGGTCTGTAGTTTTCTTGTATCTTTGCCTGGCTTTGACATCAGGGTAATTTTCACCTCAGAAAATGTGTTAGAAACTGTTCCCACTTCTTCTGTTTGTTTGGAAGAGTTTGAGAAGGATTAGCGTTAATTCTTTTTTAAATGTTTGGTAGAATTTACCGGTGAAGCCATCTGGTTGTAGGCTTTTGTTTACTGGGAGGTTTCAGATTACTGATTCAATCTCCCTACTTGTAACATGTTTGTTGATTTTTCTATGTCTTTTTGAGTCAATTTCACTAAGTGTTCCCAGGTATTCATTCATTCCATCTAGATTATCTAATTTGTTGTCATACCACTGTTCATAGTCCTTGCTTTTAATTCTTCTAATTTCCGTAAGGTTAGTTGTAATGTCCTCGCTTTCATTTCTGATTTTAGTTATTTGTATCTTCTCTTCTTTTCTTTGTCTAGCTATAGGCTTGTCAATTGTGTTGATCTTTTCAACGAACCTGCTTTTGGTTTCATTGATTCTATTGTTTTTCCGCTGTCTATTTCACTTATCTCTGTTCTAATCTGTGCTGCTGCTTCTCTACTTCTTTACCTCACCTACCACATAAAAGGATTGCCATAGAAAAGGTGAAGATGTGTTTGTTAAATCTTCAGATCATTTCGTCTTATTTACTAGTCCTAAAACTAAGAAACTTAAGGAGGTACAAAGAGCTCCAATACCCTAAAGAAAACTTTCCTGAGACTTTTAGAAACATGTCACATAATCAGCTAAATTAATCATGCAATATAATTTTCGTTTCTTCTTGAAAGTGATAGAATTAGAAATTGTTTTGCAATATAAAAAAATCAAAGAAAAATGTCTGTAAACTATAACATGCAGGGAGTTTCCTTGTTCTTCTGCCCTCACAACCACCTGTCAAATAGCCCCTATGCATGTATCTATGTATGTAAGAAGGTCTTCAAAAAGTTCACAGAAGGCCAGGCATGGTGGCTCATGCCTATAATCCCAGCACTTTGGGAGGCTGAGGCGGGTGGATTGCTTCAGCTCAGGAGTTTCAGACCAGCATGGGCAACATGGCAAAACCCTGTCTTTAAAAAATATATACAAAAAATTAGCTGGGTGTATTGGCGAATGCCTGTAGTGGCAGGAGGATCACTTAAACCCATAAGGTAGAGGCTGTAATGAGCCAAGATCGCACCACTACACTCTAGGCTGGGTGGCAAAGTGAAACACTGTGTGAAAAAAAAAATTTTTCATAGAAAACGCATATTATGAAAGAATTATTCATGAATTTCAAAAATTTTTTTGCACCAAAATAAGCTTATGCTTATTTACTTGCTTGTAATATCATGTCTGAAGAGGATCTAGTTTGTGGCCCTAAGAAGGATAAGACATCAATTTGGAACCAAGCCAAATGCCCATCGATAATAGACTGGATAAAGAAAATGTGGCACATATACACCATAAAATACTATGCAGCTATAAAAAAGGATGAGTTCATGTCCTTTGCAGGGACATGGATGAAGCTGGAAACCGTCATTCTCAGCACACTGACACAAGAATGGAAAACCAAACACCGCATATTCTCATTCATAAGTGGGTGTTGAACAATGAGAATTCATGGACACAAGGAGGGGAATATCACACACTGGGGCCTGTTGCAGGGTGGGGGAAGCTAGGGGAGGGATAGCAGGGGGAGGGGTACTGGGGAGGAATAACAGGAGAAATATCTAGTATAGGTGACAGGGGGATGGATGCATGGCATGTGTATACTTACGTAACAATCCTGCATGACCTGCACATGTACCCCAGAATTTAAAGTATAATAAAAAATAATAATAATAAAGAAAAGATCTCCTATCAGAGCAATATGATTTCTGCCAATATCGAAGCAAGAACAAACATCAAATTTACAGCAACACTTGGGTGAAAGAATGGTAGAACCACTAATTCTTTATGAAAAGCTTATGGTGATAATGCCCTGAAGAAATCAGCAGGTTCTGCATAACTGATTTAAAGAAGGAAGATGATATTGAGGATGAAGCCCACCGCAGCAGATGATCCATGTCAATTTGTGAGGGGAAAATTCATCTTGTTTGTGCTTCAATTGAAGAGGACCAATGATTAACATCATTGAAGAGCAAGGGTGAGAAAACAACAGCCAACACCATAAACATCTCAATTGGTTCAGCTCACACAATTCGAACTGAAAGTTAAACTTGAGCAAACTTTCCACTTGATAGGGGCCAAAACTGTTGTGCCCAAATCAGCTGCAGAGAAGAGCAGAGCTTTCAGTGGACATTTTAAACAAAAGGGATCAAGATCCTGAAGCATTTCTTTGAAAAACTACAACAGGAGGTGGAACGTGGCTTTACCAGCACAATCCCGAAGACAAAGTATAATCAAAGCACTGGCTACCAAGAGGTGGAAGGGGCCCAGCCAAAGCAACAGTGGACCAGTCAGGAGCAAAGGTTATGGCAACAGTTTGGAGGATGCTCAAGGTATTTTGCCTGTGGCTTTCTTAAGGCCAAAGGACAATAACATCTGCTTATTGTAAGAGTACTTTGAGAAAGTTAGCTGGAGCCTTGATAGAAAAATACTGGAGAAAGCTTCACTTGAGAGCCCGTCTCCATCCTGAGAATGCTCATTCTTCTCATCAAATGGGGATAATCTTTTGAGGGTTTTGATGGGAAATCAGTAGGCATCCACACTATGGTTCTAATTTGGACCCTTCTGACTTCTGTTTATTTCCTAATCTTAAAAAATCTTTCAGGGGCACTCATTTTTCTCCAGTTAATAATGTAAAAAAGATTGCATTGACATGCTTTGATTCCCAGGATCTCCAGTTCTTTAGGAATGTACTACATGGCTGGTATCATCACTTACCAAAGTGTCTTAGACTTAATGGAGACTATGTTGTAAAATAAGCCCAGCATGGTGGCCTGCTCCTGTAATCCCAACTACTCAGGAGGCTGAGGCAGGAGGATCACTTGAGCCCAGGAGTTCAAAAAAAGCCTGGCAACATATTGAGATGCTTTCTCAATAAATAAATAAATTAATTAAAAGTTTATATATTTAACTTTTTCTTTTAATTTCATTTTCCTACAGACTTTTTCAAGTTCCTTTATATATGAGGGTTCATATATATATGTGTTTGTATGCATGTATGCACATGTGTATGTATGTAGTATATGTATACATGATATGTGTATAGGTGTGTGCACATGTATGTGTTTGTAGTGTATATACGTATGCATGCTTTTGCACTGCCCTAGACCCATGGTTCTGGTGAAGTCATCAAAGACCAGTAGTGAGAAAACAGTCCCGTCCTGTCTCTGCCATGGTCGCTGTGTAAGGTAGTTATAGCAGATGTCTCTGGGGTGCCAGCGCAGCTCCCAACCACTCTGCCCTTTGCTATGTGCTATTCCTTCTCATCCTCTAACCTCACATACCACCGATTTTATATTATACGAGTCCCCTGCCCCCAGCAATGACTAATTCAACTGAGTTGGACAATTGTCCCACACTGTATCAATCAGATTCCTTTCTCCCAAAACTTTGACTAGGAACTAAAAAGACCCAGCCAGTTTCTTTGTGTGACTGGAATTGGAATATGCCTCTGGGTGCTCTCTAAGCAGCAGAGAGCCAGGGCCAAAAACACCAAGCAGACACCAAGAAACGTCAGGTGAAAATGTAAAGAGCGAATTCCCTGAGTTCTCCATGGCTTTCTATAGCATTATTTCCAATCCAACTCTATCTTTCCCTTTGGACTTCATGGAATACCTCTGAATCTTTATAACAAATTCTATTTGTTTGAATGAAATAAGTGGGATCGGCTGCTGCTTCTAACAAAATATTCCTTACTGTGCCACCTTCGACAAGTCACTTACCTTCACTTTCTTTCCATTTCTTCGCCTCTGAAATAAGGAACTTTGGCCAGATAGCGTCCTACCTCTAAATTATATTAAACGGCACCTTCCTGGAGCCTGCCTCCCACATGAAGCTAGGGTTTTGCTTACCTGCAGCAGGGAGACGGGAAAAGACTACTGGAATCTTTTACTCTGTGAGTCAGCTCTCTGGGAGTTGACACTGAGGTATAATCTCACTTCCTCCAGAGCATGCCAGCTAGAAAGACCTCATCTTTAGATACACCAAATAAGGGCTGCACTCACCAAAAGAAATGAAAGTCTCTGGTCGGGAGGAATCTTTGCAAACAGAATCTGGCTAGAACATTTTTCTAGATGAGAATTTGGATCATGACCCTATAAACATAGAAACATTCTGGTCTCTATCTCCTCTCTATACTTTCAGTCAGTCCCATATAAGTATATATTATATACTAAATTATAGACTTTTTTATATTATTAAGTATGGTTTTATGATCATAAATCTTGTCTTCCTAGATTAATGTATTTCTTTTTTAAACATTTATTTATTTATTTAGAGAGAGAGTCTCACTCTGTCCAGGCTGCAGTGCAGTGGCGTGATCTCAGCTCACTGCAGCCTCCCCCTCCTGAGTTCAAGTGATTTTCCTACCTCAGCCTCCTGAGTAGCTGGGACTACAGGCACATGCCACCACGCCCAGCTAATTTTTTTATTTTTAGTAGAGATAGGGTTTCACCATGTTGGCAAGGGTGGTCTCGATCTTTTGACCTTATGATTCACCCTCCTTGGCCTCCCAAAGTGCTGGGATTACAGGCATGAGCCACTGGGCCTGGCCTTAGATTAAATGTTTTTCAAGATTAAGGGCGAAAATGTGTACATGCTGTTCTGAATCCCCATCTTATCCAACCCTATTTTTGGTATTTGGTAGTTGCATTTGAAAAATTAGTTTCATTCATCACTTAAATAAATAATTGCTTAAAGGTGCTCTTACTGATATCAAGATTCTTAAGAGGGGACAGATTCAGTGGCTCATACCTATAATCCAGCAGTTTGGGAGACCAAGGAGGGTGGATCACTTGAGCCCAGGAGTTCAAGACCAGCCTAGGCAACATGGCAAACTTCGTCTCTACCAAAAAAAAAAAAAAAAAATAGCTGGCTATGGTGGCACGCACCTGTTGACCCAGGTACTTAGGAGGCTGAGAGGTGGGAAGGTGACTTGAGCCCAGGAGTTAGAGGTTGCAGTGAGCCATGATCATGACACTGCATTCTAGCCTGGGTGACTCAGTCAGACACTGTCTCAAAAACAAACAAGCAAAAAAAAAAAAAGGAAAAAAAGAAACAAGAAAAAGGCTCTTAAGAGGAGTGGCTGGGCACGGTGGCTCACGCCTATAATCCCAGCACTTTGGGAGGCCGAGCGGGTGGATCACGAGGTCAAGAGATCGAGACCATCCTGGTCAAAAAGGTGAAACCCTGTCTCTACTAAAAATACAAAAATTAGCTGGGCATGGTGGTGCGCGCCTGTAGTCCCAGCTACTTGGGAGGCTGCGGCAGGAGAATTGCTTGAACCCAGAAAGCAGAGGTTGCGGTGAGCCGAGATCGTGCCATTGCACTCCAGTCTGGGTAACAACAGCGAAACTCCGTCTCAAAAAAAAAGAAAAGAGGAGCAATTGAGGGGCACAGTGGCTTATACCTATAATCCCACCACCTTGGGGGGCCGAGGCAGGCAGAACACCTGAGGTCAGGACTTCCAAACCAGCCTGACCAACATGGCGAAACCCCATCTCAACTAAAATACACAAATTAGCCAGGTATGGTGACAGTCACCTGTAATCTCAGCTACTTGGGAGGCTGAGGTGGGAGAATCACTTTAACTCAGGAGATGGAGGTTGCAGTGAGCTGAGATCACACCACTGCACTCCAGCCTGGGCAACAAGAGTGAGACTCCATCTCAAAAAAAAAGAAAAGGACGAGCCCAGTGGCTCATGCCTGTAATCCCAGCACTTTGGAAGGCCAAGGCGGGTGGATCACAAGGTCAGGAGTTCAAGACCAGCCTGGACAAGATGCTGAAACCTCCTCTCTACTAAAAATCGAAAAAAAATTAGCTGGACATGGTGGCAGTTGCATATAATCCCAGCTAATCAGGAGGTTGAGGCAGAAAATTGCTTTACCCTAGGAGGCAGAGGTTGCAGTGAGCTGAGATCGCACCACTGCACTCCAGCCTGGGCAATAAAGTGAGACTCTGTCTCAAAAAAAAAAAAAAAAAGAGTAACAATTGATTGAATAATTAATTAAATGGAAGAAATGAATGATGCCGAACATATTCATTGAGTTCATGCTAAGCATCAAAGTGCACCCACCTACCCCTCTCATGCACACAAGCTGAGCTCTCCAAAAGCAAGGAAGGAGGAAATAGAGGTCAGCTGTTCTCCCATTCCTACTGACAAAGGTTTGCTTATTGAATGTCACTTTGCACACACTAGATATTATGTTAATCCAGGTCATTGGAGAAGTATATGGGATTAAATGTGGAAGCATTTTATTAGGGGAAATGCTTGTGTGAGAGAAAATAGGAGAGAAGCTGGAAAAGGCTGGGACAGTCATCAGATCGTGATACAAGTCTGACTCTGAGTGAAAGAGAGGGAGGGAAGATTGGGTGAAGTTCTCCTGGGCTGCCACTCAGTAAAAGGAAGTTTCAGCAGAGCCTGAGGAGTCTTGGGGCTCCAACAATAGCCGTGCCTTAGTGCTCCTGCCTTGCTCAGGCACTGACTGAGCAGCCCATGGGAGGCATGGCCTCGGCACGAACTAATGATGGATTTCATAGTGGAGCAGATAAGGTCCTTGATCAGTTACTCTTCCTGTAGCTGGTTATCTGCAAGGCATGACCACCACAGATGTTCAAATATTGCTTCATTAAATTGGCAGTCTTACCTGAAAGAACCCACACTCCTCCTCTTTTCTTACTATATCCAATCTCACCATGACAGATAGGCTACAGATCCCAAGAGGTTAAGTGACTCCAGTCATTCAGTTTTATAGTCTGGCAAATTTCCATAATTTCAGCCCATTAGGAGGTTTCTAGGATCCACGATTTTTTCAGGCTCAGAGAGTTCAGATTACTTGACAAACACTTCATTTTAAAAATATAGTCCAAGATTTCTTCTCTAAAAAATATGGGTTAAAATAGAAGGGGAGTGTTTGTGTGTGTGTGTGTGTGTGTGTCAGAAAGAAAGACATCTGACTGATTCAAAATTGGCTCCAGCTGAGGTTTGATTCTGAACATTTCAGTACTTACCCTCCTTTTATTAAAATGAAAAAGCAGAGATAATGCAGCCAAATCCATTTGATCTCAAGTCATCAATAAAAAAAATCTGTTTATGATTTTTTTCTCCTGACTTCAAGCAATTTGGCAAAATTGCAGTACAACTAGCCAAACACTCACTGACATCAAAACATCCTCAAGGTTAGGGCTGAGTAAAAACCACTGCTTCATGAAATTAAAAAAATATATATCAACCCAAGCAAACAAAAATTAATCATTTTAATAGATAAAACATGCCATTTCGTGTCTCCTCTCTGGGTACACACAGCAGCAATATTTGAGCAGACCAGCATGGTAACATCAATTCTGTAGAATTAAAGGCTAAGAACTTGCACTGGCTTTGGATGATGTCATTTTCTTCTACTTTTATTTTTAGAAAACCTTATTTACATTACTCTGGAAGAGGAAATCTAATCATATTAACATAGAGTTTTCTAGTAGTTCTTAGACAATTAAACCTAGACTCGCCAAATGGCTTGAGAAATAAGAAATTCAATATTATTGTGAACGACCTATGTTTGATTGGAAATAACTAGATTCAGTCTGTGTTGACACCTGACCGTCCTACGCAACCATCGCCAGAAAAATAGATTTTGTTCAGGGAAAAGCCATTTGGCTAATTTCCTTGAATCTTCATGTTCTAATCAAATTTGGTCAAACACAAAGGACACAAGAAGCCAAGCATTATTTAGATGTATTGTTTAGATTGGCTTTTAAAATGTTCTTTTCTTCAGCAGTCCCCCTAAAAATAAACGAAAACCTCTTCCCAATTTCTATGATTCCTATCAGCACTTTTTTCCTAAACTTTTCTTTATTCTGGTTCTTCTAACATCCACTGACTAATATGTGCCTATCATTCTGTTAGGTTCTGTGGAGGGCATACAAAACAGAAAATGTATCTTTATTCTCACAAGGCTTTTATTTTAGTTGGAGAAATAAGACATCTGCATATATACCTACAACACATAACCATACACAATCAGTAAAAGATAAGTTTAAGGTGGTGAGATAGGAATGCTGGCCTTGATTGTGGGGTGACATTTGAAGTAGAGATTGTGAAAGATGTGTCAGCTGAAAAAACGCAAAGAATATACCAGAAAATGAGAAAACTGTGAGGAGAGACAAGGAGGAAGGAAAATAGAAAGCATGCTCTTGGCTGGGCGCCGTGTTTCAAGCCTGTAATCTCAACACTTTGGGAGGCCAAAGTGGGCAGATCACTTTCGGGCAGGAGTTCAAGACCAGACTGGGCGAAATGGCGAAACCCTATCTCTACCAAAAATACAAATATTAGGCAGGTGTGGTGGTGCACACCTGTGGTCCCAGCTACTGAGGAGGCTGAGGTGGGAGGATCACCTGAGTCCAGGAGGTCAAGGCTGCAGTGAGCTGTGATCGTGCCACTGCGCTCACTCCAGCCTGGGTGACAGAGTGAGACTCTGTCTCAAGAGAGAAAGAAAGAGAAGGAAGGAAGGAAAGAAGGAGGGAGGGAGAGAGAGAGGGAGGGAGAAAGGGAGGGATGGAGGGGAAGGGAAGGAAAGGAAAGGAAGGGAAGAAGGGAATGAAAAAAGGAAGGAAGGGAAGGAAGAAAGGAAAGGAAAGGAAGAAGGAAAGAAAAAAAAGAGAAAGAAAGAAAAAGAAGCTAGCTCTGTTTTGTTGAAGGCAAGGCCCATTTAGGGGTGCAATGCGATATCAAACTGAAAAGGGAGGAGGGCCCAGTACCAGGGAGGGCATCCGGTTGTATTAGGTAAGCAACAGAAACCACTAAAGCTTCTAACTGAGGAGGAGCAAACATATTTTTGGAAGATATGAGCCTGGTGGTGGTGACATGCAGATTCCTGGAAGAGGCCAAAACAAGAGGCCAGAAACAAGGAGGGTCTCACGGGAATCAGAGCCTAAAGTGAATGGCCAGGTTAGGATTGTGGCAGTGGGAATGGAAAGGTGGGGTCAAAAGGAAGAGCCACTAAAAATGAAGACTGGACAGGATGTGACCCCTCGAACGATGAGGATAACGAGAGATGAAGACCCCATTCCAAGCCTGGGTGATGGGAAGTGGCTGCACAACCAGTGAAAATAACAATAGGAAAGAGAGGGACGTTGGCATGGACAGAAGGCTGTAGAGGAAAAGCAAAGATTCCAAGTTTCGCCTTACTCATGTAGAATTTGCAGTGTGAACAATTCATCTGCACAGTCACTTGGCAGGAATAGGGGTGAGAATTCAGGACAGAAGATATGGGAATCTGGGAGTAATAAGAGAAAGGCAGAGGTTGAGTCCATGGGTACGTATAAGCCCATGAGAAGGACGTAACATGTAGAAAGGAGAGGTGCATCAGGGGAGCAAAAGGGGATCAGAAAACAGAGTTCAAGCCAGAATTTGGGAAGTCTGTCTTCCCTTGTAAGGCGCCTTCCTGTAACGTCTTTGGGGTGCAGTGCAGTATGGTTGCCCACCCTGTGCCACCCTCCCTCTCAGCATCCACACCTCTGGGTCTCCTGCCCTTCCTCAGCAGGATCCACCTGGGTAGGTGGGGACAATGCAGAGATGGCTCCAGTCTTCTCTCTGGGCTGCCCCAGATTTATCCACACAACCACTCATACACAAGTCTCCAGAGCATGGCAACATCTTTATCAAAGTTTTGGGGATACCTGGAAGAAATTATAATGTAGGAAAGAAGAAAACTGAAGTCCACATGCTAAATATAAATATTTTATCCCAGAGTCCAGAAGAAGAGGAGAAATACTAGCGTTTTCACAAGGCAGACTCAACTTTCCAGCCTTGCTTTCATGACTTGAGGCTCATTCTTCTCTTCCCCTCCTTAAGAAAATCCCGTCCGATTATTATTTTTTTATTTTTGGTGTGTCAATCTCCACATCCCTCTTCTGGACCCAGTGGGTGCTCTCACATGGAGCCACATCATCACTCCACACAGGCATGCAATCCAGGGAACACAGTAAATACTAGGACATTTCCCAGCATGTGAGTTAATCCCCTCAGAGCCCCAATGCAGGTGGCTTCACGAGCACAGTGCTGAGGCCTCTCCCATGCAGGTTCGATCCCTGCCCAAGTGTCTCCATGGTGGGAGGTGAGGGTAGCCTTCTAAATTGTCCTACATATACCAGAAAATACAACCTCACACACCCCTTTCAAGGACAAACAGTCATTCTCAGAAACAGTGTAGTCTAAATACACATTAAAGGAAGAGAAACATTTTCCTAAAGGCAATATAACCTGCAAAATATTTCCCAGCCTATCACTGAAAGAGCTTTTTATACTTTGAGGCAGAACCATCTGTTTCTCTTTTTCCCCATTCCCTGCTCTAGGACATGCCTAGGGCCCAGCTGTGAGATGGTTGCTTGGCTTTGCAACAACAGAACAATCCATGCACCCAAAGACCCTGCAGCAATTCTGCAATTATACTTGTTTGATGAGGAATGTGACAAGAAAAGCTCACTGAAGTGGGAGAGACATATGGAATGAAAGGTAGAGGGCTGAGAAAAATAGAACTACAAGGGAAGTTTAGGCCAAGGGAAAGAAGAGATGTAGGGAATAGCAGGTCAGTTTCATGTGAAATCAACATAGAAGAGTAACCCCCCCAAAATTGAATTTCCAACCTCGATGTTATTGGTGACCATCTACAAAGATGATTCAGTAGAATGAGGGTGGGGGTGGAGCAGAAACCATGGGTTTCCTTTTCAAAAGAAGGTAACAATGAGGAAAAAAAAAGATGAGATGACAGACCAAGATGGCAGGAGATGTGGGATAAGGTTTCCTGAGGTGAGAAATACCTGGGAATATTTGTAAGCACAATGGAAAATCTAGGGATAAGGAGAGATTGAAGCTTGTCTCTAGTTGATGAACAGCAGTGTGACATGGGAACTGGGGGAGGTGGGACATAGAAAGTTGAGGCCCTGTAAACAGTGCATTTTTATTATTTATTTATTTATTTTGAGATGGAGTTTTGCTCTGTTGACCAGGCTGGACTGCAGTGGCATGATCTCAACTCACTGCAACCTCCTTCTCCTGGGTTCAAGTAATTTTCCTGCCTCAGCCTCCCTAGCAGCTGGGATTACAGGTGCGTACCACCATGCCCAGCTACTTTTTGTATTTTTATTAGAGATGGGGTTTCACTATATTGACCAGGCTGGTCTTGAACTCCTGACCTCAGGTGATCCGCACACGTCAGCCTCCCAAAGTGCTGGGAATTACAGGCGTGAGCCACCATGCCCCTGGCCTAAACAGTGCATTTTTAAAAAGGAAGTACACAAATAGGCTGGGCACGGTGGCTCACGCCTGTAAGCTCAGCACTTTGGGAGGCTTAGGCAGGCGGATCATGAAGTCAGGAAATCTAGACCATCCTGGCCAACATGGTGAAACATTGTCTCTCCTAAAAATACAAAAATTAGCTGGGCGTGATGACACGTTCCTGTAATTCCAGCTACTCGGGAGGCTGAGGCAGGAGAATCGATTGAACTGGGGAGTTGGAGGTTGCAGTGAGCCCAGATCACACCACTGTACTCCAGCCTGGCGACAGTGAGACTCTGTCTCAAAAAAAAAAAGGGGGGAAGAAAGTACACAAATAGATATAAAGATACAAAAACAATCAAACAAGAGACTGCAACAATACTGAGGCAGAGAGGCGGGTGTAGGGGAAGGTTGGCTTCCTCAATGAAGTAAAAGCTAAGCCAGGTGTTGAGCCTGAAGAACTGAGTGGTAGATTGAACACCGCAGTGAACGATGCCACAGCTCC
Organism: Saguinus oedipus; assembly: GCA_031835075.1. Classification (NCBI taxonomy): domain Eukaryota; kingdom Metazoa; phylum Chordata; class Mammalia; order Primates; family Cebidae; genus Saguinus; species Saguinus oedipus. The sequence continues at coordinate 93,417,886 of CM063183.1, read as the reverse complement.
TGTGTGGAATTCGAAAGGCAGCAACAGAAAGGTGGGGGAGGGAACACCAGACCTCCTTTTCCAACAATTTAGACCACCCCTCCCAATGTGCACACTCAAAAAGCCAAAACGGAAGAGAAGCGGCAGCTACCTGATGACGGCTAAAGGCCATAAGAAATCCCCAGCGGACTTCGGAAGAGAATCCCCCAGAGACGTGAGCGTGGGTGCAGAGTCCTTTCCCCTCCAGAGTGTCTGCCAGTTCCCGCGGAGGCATCTGGGCAGTGCTTCTGACAGCCTTATGGGGCTGGGAGAATACACGTTTTTGATTTTTACGAAGTCCAGCTAATTTTTCTAATGGCAGTAGAGCCACCCCTATCTTTCGCTAGTTGCATGGACTTGGAAATTTCCATCCTTTCACTTTCAGTCTGTTTGTGTTGGAAGCTCCTACATTGCTGGGGGGAAGTAAACCTGGCAGCAGCTCTGGAAAACAATTTGGTTGCTCCTAAAAAGCTAAGCAATTCTGCTCCTAGGTATATACCCCAAAGAATTGAAAAGAGACTCAAACAGATACTTGTTCATGAATGTACATAGCAGCATTATCCATATTAGACCAGAAGGAAACAACCCAACTGTCATTAGCAAAGGAATGGATATATTAGTCAGTGTTCTCCAGAAAAACAGAGCTTTGTACATGTTGAGTGTGAGCATAAATCAACCATTACAATGGGTAACCGAAACATCATATATATGTTTTGTTCAGAAGAAGAAATGAAGTTCTGAATCATGCTTCAACATAGATGAGCCTTGAAAACATTATGCTAATTGATATAAACCAGACAAAAAAGACAAATATTGTATGATTCTACTTAAGTGAAATATCTAGGATAGGCAAATTCATAGAAAATAGATTAGAGGTTATGTGGTGCCGGGAGCAGGGGAAATGGAGGGGGTTAAAGCTTAATGGCTATAAAGTTTTCATTTGGAGTAATAAAAACATTTTGGAGGTAGGTAATAATTATGGCATGTACATAATTAATGATATGGAATTTGTACACTTAAAAATTATCAAAATGTACAAAAAGCCTCATAAGTTTTATGTTACATGTATTTTACCACAGTAAAAAAAAAATAACATACCTGATCATGTAACTACAGAGAAAAAGCATATCGTCTTCTCAATAGATGTAGAAAAGTCATTTGATAAAATTTAAAATTCATTTATGAAAAATAATTTTAACAACCTAAAAACAGGCCAAGTGCAGTGGCTCATGCCTGTAATCCTAGCACTTTGGGAGAAAGTTAATGATCCTGAGGCAGGGGAATATCTTTAGGTCAGGAATTCGAGACCAGCCTGGCCAATATGGTGAAACCCTGTCTCTACCGAAAACATAAAATAGTAGCTGAGTATGGTGGCAGACACCTGTAATCCCAGCTACTCAGGAAGCTGAGACAGGAGAATCACTTGAACTTGGGAGGCAGAAATTGCAGTGAGCCAAGATCGGGCCACTGCACTGCAAACTGGGTGGAAAAGCGAGACTCTGTCTCAAAAATAAAAACAAAGAAAAACCTAAAAACAGGGAGAACTTTTTTCACCTGATAAAGAATATTGTTAGTTATCAGTTCACTGCCTCTCAGCTCCGAATTCACCCTTCACTACCTGCTCTGTGACAGACTAGATTAATTTAAGCATTTTCCCCTTACAGTGAGTACATGGAACTTCGCCCAAAAAGGGTGCTGGAGAGACATTGCAAGACAGAGGTGGCTTCTCTTCCTAGTTCCAATGTGCAACATTTTGTTTTGTTTTTCTTTGTCTTTTTAAAAAGTTGATACTTAATAATTGTTCATATTTATGGGCTAGATGTGATATTTTCATATATGCATACAATGTGTAATGATCAAATAAGGATAGGATAACCATCACATCAAACATTTATCATTTCTTTGTGTTGAGACTATTTCAAATTTTCTTTTCTAGCTGTTTTGAAACATACAATAAATTATTGTAAACTATAGTCACCCTATCATGCTATCAAACACTAGAACTTATTCCTTCTCTCTAACTATATGCTGGTACTCATCAACAAATTTCTCTTCATCCTCCCCAGTCACCCTTCCTAGCCTCTGGTAACCATCATTCTACTCTGTACCTCCATAAGATCAACTTTTTTAGTTCCCATATATAAGTAAGAATATGAGGTGTTTGTCTTTCTTGTGCCTATCTCATTTCACTTAACATAACGTCCTCCAGTTCCATCCAAGGTGCTGCAAATGACAGGATTTCATTCTTTTTTATGTCTGATTAATAGTCTATGGCATATACATACCATGTATTCTTCATCTTCGCATTCATTGATGGACACTTAGGTTGATTCTTGGCAATCATGAATAGTGCTGCAATAAAGGTAAGCATGCAGGTATCTCTTTGATATAATGATTTCCTTTCTTTTGGAAATATATCCAGCAGTGAGATTGCTGGATCATATGCTAATTCTATTTTTAGTTTTTTGAGAAAACTCCATACTCTTTTCTATAGTGGCTATACTAATTTACATTTCCACTAGCAATGAACAAGAATTCTCCATTCTCCACAGCCTCATCAGCATCGGTTATGTTTTGTCTTTTTAATAATGTCCATTTTAACTGGGGTGAGATGATGTTTCACTGTGGGTTTCATTTACATTTCCCTGATGATAACTGATGATGAGCATTTTTTTCATCTGCCTGTTGGACATTTTTTATGTCTTCTTTTGATAAATATCTATTCAGATGATTTGCCTTTTTTTTTTTGTCATTGAGTTGTTTGTGTCCCTTATATATGCTGGTTACTAATCCCAATCAGGGATTAGTAACCAGCATATATAAGGGACACAAATGAATAGTTTGCAAAATATTGTTTTCCCATTCTGTAGGTTGCCTCTTTACTCTGTTGATTGTTGCCTCTACAGCACACATTCTTTTTAACTTAAGGTAATCCCATTTGTCCATTTTTTGCTTTTTTTGCCTGTGCTTCTAAGGTCTTACCCAAAAAGAAACTTTGTGCAAGTCAGTCTCCCCAAAGTTTACTTCCAGTTGTTTTATAGTTTCAGGTCCTACACTTAAGTCTTTAGTCCATTTTGAGTTGATTTTTGTATACAATAAGAAATTGTAGTCTCATTCAGTTTTTCTAAATACAGATATTCACAATCTTCCCAAACTATTTATTGAAGAGACTGTCTTTTCCCCGTTTGAATATTCTTGGCACCTTGCCAAAAATTCAGTTGGCTATAAATATGTGGGTTTATTTCTGGGCTCTCTATTCAGTTTTATTGGTCTATGTGTCAGTGTTTATGCCAGTACCATACTGTTGGGTTAGTGTAGTTGTGTAATATATATTCTATTCAGGCAATGTGGTGCCTCCAGCTTTGTTCTTTTTGCTTGAGATTGCTTTGGCTACTTGGAGTCATTTGTGGTTCCACTGAAATTATGGAATTTGTTTTTAAATTCTGTGAAGAATATCATTGGTATTTTTATAGGAATTGTGTTGAACCTATAGATTGCTTTGGGTAGTATGGCATTTTCACAATATTAATTCTTCCAATTCATGAACATGAGATGTCTTTCCATTTTGATGTAACATCTTCAGTTTCTTTTTTATCAGCATTTCATAGGTTTTTTTGTTTTTGTTTTGTAGCGACCTCTTACCTCTTTGATTAAGTTTATTCCTAGGTATCTTTTTTTTTAGTAGCTATTTAACATGGGATTGTTTTCTTGATGTCTTTTTCCACTGGTTTGTTGTTGGTACATGGAAACATTACCAATTTTGTATATTAATTTTGTATCCTGCAACCTTACTAAATTTTAAAATCACCTCTAAAAGTTTTTCTGGTGGAGCTTTTAGGGTTTTCTATATATGAGATCATATTATTCACAAACAGGGACAATTTCATCCTTTTCAATTTGGATGCCCTTTATTTCTTTCTCTTGCCTAATAGCTCTGGCTTGGACTTCCAGCACTATGTTGAACAAGAGTGATGACAATGGCCTTCCTTGTGTTGTTCCAGTTCTTGGAGGGAAAGTTTCAGCTTTTCTCCACTCAGTATTAAGTTAGCTGTGTCTTATACATGGCCTTAATTAGGTTGAAGTATGCTCCTTCTATACCTAGTGTATTGAGGACTTACCTAGTTTGCTGAGGATTTTATCAAATGCCTTTTCTGCATTTTTTTGAGATGATCATATGGTTTTTGTCCTTCATTTTATTGATGTAATGTAAAATGTTTGTTGATTTGCTTATGTTGAACCATGCTTACATTCCTGGGTTATTCCCACTTAATCATAGTAAATGATCTTTTTAATGTACTACTGGATTTGGCTTGCTAGATTTTTGTTGATGATCTATGTTTATCAGTGATAATTGGCCTGTAGTTTTCTTTCTCTGTGATGTCCTTGTCTTGTTCTGCTATCAGGGTAATGCTGGCTTTGTAAAATGAGTTTGGAAGAATTTTCTCCTCTTCAATTTTCTGGCAGAGTTTGAGACGAGTTGGTATTAGTTGTTTGTGTTGTAATATTTGGTAGAAGTCAGCAGTGAAGCCATCAGGTACTTGACTTTTCTTTGATAGGAGACTCTCTATTACAGACTTGATCTTGTTACTCATAACTGGCCCATTATGTTTTTTTGTTTTTTTCTTGGTAGGTTGTATGTGTGCAAAAACTTATCTATTTCTGGTAGCCTTTCCAATCTAGGAGGTATAGTTCTTCATGATAGTCTCTAGTGATCCTTTGTATTTCTAAGTTATCAGTTGTAATATCTCCTTTTTTGTCTCTGATTTTATTCATTTGAATATTTTCTCTTAGTCTAGCTAATAGTTTGTCTATTTTGTTTATTTTTTCAAAAAACCAACTTTTCATTTTGTTGATTTTTTTTTTTTTTTTTTTTTGAGACAGAGGCACATTCTGTTGCCAGGCTGGAGTGCAGTGTCACAATCTTGGTTCACTGCAACCTCCAACTCACTGGTTCAAGCGATTCTCCTGCCTCAGTCTCACAAGTAGCTGGGATTACAGGCACGTGCCACCATGCCCAGCCAGTTTTTGTGTTTTTAGTTGAGATGGGGTTTCACCGTGTTGGCCAGGATGGTCTCGATCTCCTGATCTCGTGGTCCACCTGCCTCATTCTCCCAAAGTGCTGGAATTACAGGTGTGAGCCACTGCATCCAGCCGATCTTTTGTATTTTTTTAAATTCAATTTTATTTATTTTTGGCCAGGCATGGTGCCATGTATACATATATTTTTCAGATGGAGTCTCGCTCTGTCGCCCAGATTGGAGTGCAGTGGCTTTTGGTTTATTTCTTCTCTGATTTGTAAAAATTTCTTTCCTTCAACTAATTTTGTGTGTGGTTTATTCTTACTTTCCTAGTTCCTTGAGATGAATCATTACGTAGTTTATTTGAAATCTTCCTACTTTTGTGGTGTAGATGTTTATTGCTATAAAATTCTCTCTTTATGCTGCTTTTGCTGTATCCTGCAGGTTTTTGGTATGTTTTCTTGCTATTTTCACTTGTTTCAAGACTTTTTTTGTTTTTGAGACGGAGTCTTTCTCTGTCACCCAGGCTAGAGTGCAGTGGTTTGATCTCGGCTCCCTGCAACCTCTGCCTCCCAGGTTCAAATGATTCTCCACCTCCTGAGTGGCTGGGATTACAGGTGCACACCACCATGCCTGGCTAATTTTTGTATTTTTCAGTAGAGATAGGGTTTCACCATGTTGGTCAGACTGGTCTCAAACTCTTGACCTCATGATCTGCCTGCCTCAGCCTCCCCAGGATTGCATGCATGAGCCACCACATTGGGCCTATTTCAAGACATTTTAAATTTCCTTCTTAATATCTTTATTGATTCAGTGGTTATTCAGGGGCGTGTTGTTTAATTTTCATGTATTTGTACAGTTTTGAAAGTTCCTCTTATTACTGGTTTCTAGTTTTTTTTTCCATTGTGGTCCGAAAAGATATTTAATATGATCTCAATTATTTTAAATTGGTTGAGATTTGTTTTGTGGCCTAACATGTGGTCTACCCTGAAGAATGTTCCATGTGCTGATGAGAAGAATATGTGTTCTGCAGCTATTGGATAAAATGTCCTGTAAATGTCTGTTAGGTCCATTTGGTTGAAAGTGCAGTATAAATCCAATGTTTCTTTGTTGATTTTCTGTCTAAATGATCTGTTCAATCCAGTGAGTAGGGTGTTGAAGTCTCTAACTAATGCAGTACAGGCAAGCCCCCAAATTGTGATTTAGTCCTGGAGAGTTCTTGGCTTCACCCATGAAAGAATTCAAGGGCAAGCTGGCGGTGTTAGACAGTGGCAGTATACAGCAGCAACAGAGGTACCCATAGGGAATGTGCCCAGAGCAGCAGCTCCTAGGCAGTTTTGAACTCATATTTAGATACACTTTTAATTATATGCAAATTGAGGGACAGATTATGCAGAAGTTTTTAGAATGAGGGTGGTAACTTCTGGGTTATCAAGCTGTTGCCATGGAAAGGGGCAGTAACTTCCGGGTGTTGCCATGGCAATGGTAAATTGACGTGGCACATTGGTGGGCATGTCCTTTTTTTTCTTTTTTTGAGATGGAGTCTCGCTCTGTCTCTCAGACTGGAGTACAGTGGTACAATCTCAGCTCACTGCAACCTCCACCTCCCGGGTTCAAGCAATTCTCCTGCCTCAGTCTCCTGGTAGTTGGGATTACAGGTGCATGCCACCATGCCTGGCTAATTTTTGTATTTTTAGTAGAGATGGAGTTTTGCCATGTTGGCCCATCTGGTCTCGAACTCCTGACCTCATGTGATCCACCCTACTTGGCCTCCCAAAGTGCTGGGATTACAGGCATGAGTCACTGCACCTGGCTGCTGGGCATGTCTTATAGAAAGGTACTTCCACCCCAACCTGTTTTATTTATTTTTTTATTTTATTTTTTTAAGATGGAGTCTTGCTCTGTCGCCCAGCCTGGAGTGCAGTGGTGTGATCTTGGCTCACTGCAACCTCCATTTCCTGGGCTCAAGTGATTCTCCTGCCTCAGCCTTGTGAGTAGCTGGGATTACAGGCACCTGCTACCATGCCTGGCTAGTTTCCGTATTCTTAGTAGAGACAGGGTTTCACCATGTCGGCCGAGCTGGTCTTGAACTCCTTACCTCAGATGATCTGCCTGCCTTGGCCTCTCAAAGGACTGGAATTCCAGGCGTGAGCCACCACACCTGGCCAACCCCAATCTGTTTAAGTGAGTCCTCAATTTGGTCTAGCATCCAAACCCTGCTTTCACAGTCTAGTCTTGCCTCCTACTTTACGAATATTATTGGAATACAGTTTATCTTTCCCTTTAGATCTAATATTTGCTTTATATATCTGGGTGCTCCAATGTTGGGCACATATGTATTTATAATTGTTATATCTTCTTGCTGAATTGATCCCCTTATTATTATGTAATAACCTTCGTCTCTATTTACAGTTTGCGAATTAAAGTCTGTTTTATCTGATATATGTATAGCTGCTTCTGCTGGCTTTTGGTTTCCATTTGCATAGAGTACCTCTTTCCATCCCTCCACTTCCAGTCTATGTATGAATTTACACATGAAGTGAGTTTCTTGTAAGCAGCATATAGTTGGGTCATATTATTTTTATCTATTCAGCCAGCATATATCTTTTAAGTGGGAGTTAGATTCATTTACATTCAAGGTTGTTATTGATAGGTGAGCACTTATTCCTGTCATTTTGTTAATTACTTTCTGAGTGTTTTCTATTTCCTTTGCTCCTTAATTTCTCTCTTGTTGTTTAAGTGTTTTTGCTTTTACTTCCTCCTGCTGCATAGATGATCAGAGGTGTAAATGTGCTGGGACATTTGATAATGCTCTACTCCAGCAATGTGCCCAGAATATGTAGTCCACAGCATCTTTCAGCATTAACCTAGGCCCAGTAACTAACTTCCCATGACCCTTACAAGGTTCCTGGCAAGCCATTCTTAGTGGCAGCCTAACATCTTCTATACACGCACCCAGTCATCCACCAGCTTGGATTCTAAACAGTGGTTTTCTGCTTGCCCATTGACTGTGGCCCAGTTCTAGCCTGTGCAGTCCAGCAAATTTCTCCACCAACCAGAGTGCTGCAACCACATGATCTACGTAAGAGCGGAACCCCAGCCTTTGGAAGACAGCCTCTCTTCCTTATGTACTCTCCCACAGCCCTAGGGTACCTTTTAACATTCTCTTTACATCTTTAGAATTACCATCCTATCTTTGCTTAGTAATTTTTCATACTAAACTTTCATGTTTAAATTATCATGTGGTTTCTGATGGATCTGACTGGACCCAGACTGATACAAAAATCTACAAAATATCTGTAGTAAATATTGTACTCAATAGTTAATTGTTGAATGTGTTCCCTTTGACATCAATAATAAGACAAGAATGCCCAGCTGGATGCGGTGGCTCATGCCTGTAATCCCAGCAATTTGGGAGACTGAGGCAGGTGGATCACCTGAGGTCAGGAGTTGAGACAGCCTGGCCAACATGGTGCAACCCTGTCTCTACTAAAAACATACAAAAATTTAGCTGAGCATGGCGGCAGGTGCCTGTAATCCCAGCTACTTGGGAGGCTGAGGCAAGAAAACTGCTTGAACCCAGGAGGTGGAGGTTGCAGTGAGCCAAGATCATGCCATTACACTCCAGCCTGGGCGACAAGAGTGAAACTCAACTGTGTCAAAAAACAAAAACAACAACAAAATGCCTACTATTACCACTTCTATTCAACATTTAACTGAAAGTCTTGCCTATTGTAGTAAGACAAGAAGAAAAATTAATAAAATATATATGGATTGGAAAAGAAGGAAATTTTTATTATTCACAGATTATAGTGATAGTGTACATTAAAACATCCAAAACAATCTATTCAATTATTATAATTATTAAATATAATTAGCAAGATTCCTGGACACAAATAACATTCAAAGTCAATCATATTTCCTTATACAAGCATGAGCAGTTAGAAAAATAACGTTTAAAAAATACCACTTACAAAAACATCCAAAATATTATTTGGCAACAAATGTAACAAAAGAGATGCAAAAAATCTTAATACATTACTGTGAAAACTTGAAGAGCCCTAAAAAATGATATTCATGTTCATGCATTTGCAGATTCAATATTGCGAAGCTGTCAATTCTCCCCCCAGACTGGCGTCCAGAGTCAAAACAATTACAATTTCTACAGGTATTTTTTGTTTATATAAAAAGCTGACAAACCTATTTTTAACATTTATAGGCATATCTTGGAGATGTTATGAGTTTGATTCCATACCACCACAATAGCAATAAAGTGAGCCACACAAACCTTTTGGTTTCCCAGTGTGTATAAAAGGTATGTTTCCATTATACTGTAGTCTATTAAGTGTGCAATAGCACTATGTTTAAAAAACAATGTATATACCCGAATCAAAAATACTTTATTGGTGGGGCGCAGTGGCTCACACCTGTAATCCCAGCACTTTGGGAGGCCAAGGCAGGTGGATCACGAGGTGATGACCAGACTGACCAAGATGGTGAAACCCCGACTCTACTAAAAATACAAAAATTAACTTTTTGCACTATGGGTCCCCAAGCGGAGCAGCAGGCCAGACTGGGGAGCTGAGTGGTGGCATCAGCGGCAGGGACGGTAACAGCGGAGCTGGTGCAGGGGCGGAGCGCCTGTGGGGATGAAGGGCGAGGGCTTCGTGGACGCCCTGCACCGCTCCGGCAGATTGCTGCTTAAATTGATTCAATTCCTCACTTGAATAATTCCACAACTCTAGTGGACCCCTCAGTATATGGATATGGAGTACAAAAACAGCCCTTGGATGGTGGAGGATCTGCTTATTCATATTCTTATGCTCTTGAGAGAGTGGCCCAGTGACCCCTAGCAGAAGACAACTGATCAGCTCTTGAGGCACGAGAATCACTTGAATCCATGAGGCGGAGGTCGCAATGAGCCAGGATCGCACTCCCTGCACTCCAGCCTGGGCGATAGAGCAAGACCGCTTCTCACAAAGAAACGAGCAAACCAACCAAAAGATTATTGCTCAGCCTGGTGTGGTGGCTCACATCTGTAATCCCAGCACTTTGAGAGGCCGAGGCAGGCAGATTGCTTGAGCTTGGTTTGAGACCAACCTGGGAAACATGGCAAAACCTCATCTCTACAAAGCATACAAAAAAAAAATTAGCCGAGCGTGGTGGCCCATGCCTAGAATCCCAGTCACTTAGGAGGCTGAGGTGGGAGGATCTCTTGAGTCTGGGAGGGTGAGGCTGCAGTGAGCTGAGATCGTGCCACTGCACTTCAGCCTGGGAGGCAGAGTGAGACCCTGTATCAAAAACAATCAAAAAAATTAAAATAAATACTACTGCTCATTGGCAATGCGCCTGGTCACCCAAGAGCTCTGATGGAGATGTACGAGGAGATTAAGGTTGTTTTCACACCTGCTAACACAACATTTATTTTGTAGCTCATGAATCAAGGAGTAATTTTAACTTTTGAGTTTTATTATTTAAGAAATACATTTTGTAAGGCTATAGTTGCCACAGAGAATGATTCATCTGATGTATATGAGCAAAGTAAATTGAGAACCCTCTGAAAATAATTTACTATTCTAGATGCTATTAAGAACATTTGTGGCTGAATGCAGTGGCTCACGCCTGCAATCCCAGCACTTTGGGAAGCAGAGGTGGATGGATCATCTAGGTCGAGAGTTCAAGACCAGCCTGACCAACATGGAGAAACCCTGTCTCTACTAAAAATACAAAATTAGCCAGGCATGGTGACGCATGCCTGTAATCCTACCTACTCAGCGGGAGAATCACATGAACCTGGGAGCTGAGATCACACCATTGGACTCCAGCCTGGGAGAAAAGAGCTAAACTCCGTCTCAAAAAAAAAAAAAGAACATTCATGATTCATGGCAGGAAGTCAAAATATCAAGGTTAACAGGAATTCCAACCCTCATGAATGATTTTAAGGAGTTCAGGACTTCAGTGGAGGAAGTCAGTGCAGACATGGTGGAAATAGGAAGAGAACTAGAATTAGAAGGGGAGGCTGAAGATATGACTGAATTACTGCAATCTCATGAGAAAACTTGAACAGATGAGAACTTGCACTTCTTATGGATGAGCAAAGAAGGTGTTTTATTGAGATGGAATTTATTTCTGGTGAATACACTGTGAATATTGTTGAAATGACAACAAATAATTTAGCATATTACATAAACTTCGTTGACAATGCAGTGGCAAAGTTTGAGAGGATTGTCTCCAATTTCGAATCAAGTTTCACTGTGAGTGAAATCACATGCTACACAGAAATGCTTCATGAAAGGAAGAGTCATTGACAGGGCAAATTTTTTCCTATTTTTTGAAATTGCCAAAGGCATCCCATTTTTTAGCAACCACCACTCTGATCAGCGAGTAGCCATCAACGTGAATCAGGATGCTCCAGCAGCCAAAAGATTATAACTCACCAACAGCGCAGATGACCATTAGCATTGCTAAGCAATAAAGTGTTCTTCTTTCTTTCTTTCTTTCTTTTTTTTTGATATGGCGTCTCACTCTATAGCCCAGGCTGCAGTGCAGTGGCACAATCTCGGCTCACCGCAGCCTCTGCCATCCTGCCTTAGCCTCCCGAGTAGCTGGGATCACAGGTGCCTGCCACCGCACCTGGCTAATTTTTGTTTTGTGATTATAAAAATTATTGTGTATTTACAAAGTGTTTATGACCACAAAGCAGAAAATTCACCCCAGGGCCACTGGAACTAAGATAAGCATGTAAACTGCTTCTCCAAAATTGTATACTGTGTGCGATCTTTTTATATTTGACTGGGTATTAGTGATTCCCTAGACCAAAGAGGGATAACTGCATTATCTGCATTTTTGCCTTAGCAGAAAGCTGCAATGCAAAGCAGCCCTTTTACCTCTTCAGGGCAATCAGGCTTTGGTTCCTCTTAGGAGACAGCAATGTAAAAACAAAACTAAGTTGTCTCCCTCTGTGCACACAGCTCATTAATGGACAGTGTCTCTCTGGACCCGTGTTTCCAGAAATCGAGATCATTACATTTCACAACTCATTCAGGCTTTCATAACAATTTCACAATTCAGCCTTGTTTTTTTTCACTCACTGCCTGGAGTTGAAGTGTTAAAAATTTGTGCTTGCAGTGAGCAGGTATCTGCTGTCCTCTGCATAAGGAATACCTGAATATTTGCAAATGAAATCCTCTGACATTTTGCAGACATTTTTCTCCCATTAGTCCACTGCACAAACATTTGAAAGAAATTAGCACCAATAAAGAGATTATCAGTGTTGATAAGGAGAACTGGGTCACAGGCAGATGTGACTTGGCCAAGATCGCCCAGTAGATCCGGAATCTCACTTAAAACCTCAGGTTCATTACTGTATTGTCTATTTTCACTTCTTTGTTTCGATAATATTTTTCCATGTCTGCCTTTTGGAGAATAAGTCTTTACAAACAGAAAATGACCATGATTTCTCTTTTTCCTCCCTCTAAATATTAAGCCCTCTTATAGCAAGAAAGAATGTTTCTGTGCCGTGCTGAATCTCTCGTCATCCCAGAACACTTGGTCTTATGGAACAACAGACTGTATTTGAAGAACAAGGAATTTCCCTCAGGCTTCTTACATTCTGCATTATAGTTCAACAAAATTAATCCTGTCTTCTGCTGAGCACTGTTTAAATAACAGAATTACACATATTGCTTTTTTTTCTCCAAGTTGTTCTTCATGTGTAGAATTTTAAGTCTGTATTGTTCAGTTGTCTTTGGGTAGGGTAAGGTAACTGCTCCACATAGCTGGGACTGCGGGTGCAGGCCACAACACCCAGCTAATTTTTTGTATTTTTAGTAGACATGAGGTCTCACCATGTTGCCTAGGCTGGTCTCAAACTCCTGCACTCAGGAAGTGCTCGCCTCAGCCTCCCAAAGTGCTGGGATTACAGGCATGAGCCAACTCACTCGGCCTGCAGTAATATTTTGAACGAATTTTTTTTCCTAAGCAGTAGGTCTCAGGAATGAAGAGTAGACTTAAAGTTTTTGTAAATTACTCCATAAACAGATGTGCTGTCATCCAGAATTTATTGTTCCATGTATAGAGTACAGGCCGAATAGATTTGGCTTAATTCTTAAGGGCCCTGAGATTTTCAAAATGCTAAATGATCATTGGCTTCAACTGAAAGTCACCAGCTGCACTAGCCCTTAATGAGAGAGTCAGCCTGTCATTTGAAGCTTTGAAGCCAGGCATTGACTTCTCTCTAGCTTTGAGAGGCTGAGATGGCATCTTCTTCCAATAGAAGGCTGTTTCATTCTACATTAAAAACTTCTTGTTTTGGCTGGGTGTGCTGGCTCATGCCTGTAATCCCAGCACTTTGGGAGGCTGAAGTGGGCGGATCACCTCAGGTCAGGAGTTCGAGACCAGCCTGGCCAATATGACGAAACTCTGCCTCTGCTAAAAATACAAAAATTTGCCAGGCATGGTGGTGCACACCTGTAATCCCAACTACTTGGGAAGCTGAGGCAGGAGAATCGCTTGAACCTGGGAGGCAGAGATTGTAATAAGCCAAGATCGTGCCATTACACTCCAGCCTGGGTGACCAAGCAAGACTCCATTCTGAAAGAAACAAACCAACAAACAAACCCTCCTTTATTGTGGCCAGCTTCATCAATGATCTTAGCTAGATCTTCTGGATACGTTGCTGCAGCTTCTTCCTTAGCATTTGTTGTTTCACCTTGCAATTTCATGTGATGTTGATTGCTTCTTTCCTTGAACTTCAGGATCCAACCTCTGTTAGCTTCTAATTTTCCTTCTACAGCTTCCTCACCTCTCTCAGTCTTCATAGATTTGAGAGTTAGGGTCTTGCTCTGGATTAGGCTTTGGTTTAAGGGAATGTTGTGGCTGGTTTGATCTATCCAGATCATTAAAACTTTCTCCATGTCAGCAATAAGGCTGTACTGGAGTAGCAGTTTTAATTTCCTTTAAGAACTTTTCCTTTGCATTCACAGCTTGATCATGTGGAGCAAGAGGGCTGGCTTTCAGCCTATCAGCTTTGAGCACATCTTCCTTACTAAGCTTCATCATATCTAGCTTTTGATATAAAATAAGCAATGTGTGATTCTTCTTTTCACTTGAACATTTAAAGGCCACAGTAAGGTTGTTAATTGGCCTAATTTCAATGGTGTTGCTTCTCAGAGAATAAGGAGGCCCTAGTGGGGAGAGAGAGAGAGGAAGAGAGAGAGAGAGAGAGAGAGAGAGAGAGAGAGAGAGAGAGAGAGAGAGAGAGAGAGAGAAGGGAATCGCTTTGCTGGGGAGTAATCAGTTTTCTGTCTTATATGGACAGTTCATAGCATCCCCAATTATGACATTAACATCAAAGATCGATGATCACAGATCACCACAATAGATAAAATAATAATAAAAAAGTTTAAACTATTACAAGAATTACCAAAATGTACCACAGATCTGAAGTGAGAACACGCTGTTTGAAAAATACTTTATTGGGCCGGGCACGGTGGCTCACACCTGTAATCTCAGCACTTTGGGAGGCCGAGGCAGGTGGATCACCTGAGGTCAGGAGTTCAAAACCAGCCTGACCAACAAGGTGAAACCTCATCTCTAGAAAAAAAAAAAAAAAGAAAAATGTGTTATTGATGCAGAACTGCCACACATCTTCCATTTGTAAAATATGCAGCCTTTTTGAAGCATGATAAACCAAAGCACAATGAAACAAGGTGTGCCTAACTATGGACATGAAAAGGTCAATAAAGAGTCAAGATAGGCTGAGCATGGTGGCTCACACCTGTAATCCCACCACTTTGGGAGGCTGAGGTGGGTGAATGACAAGGTCAGGAGTTTGAGATCAGCCTGATCAACACGGTGAAACCCCCGTCTCTACTAAAAATACAAAAATTAGCCAGGCATGCTGATGTGCGCCAGGAGTCCCAGCTATTCAGGATGCTGAGTCAGGAGTACCACTTGAACCCGGGAGGTAGAGGTTGCAATGAGCTGAGAATGCACCACTGCACTCCAGCCTGGGCGACAGAGCGAGACACTGTCTTAAAATAAATAAATAATTAAGGTATATTGGCCAGGCACAGTGGCTCACACCTGTAATCCCAGGATTTTGGGAGGCTGAGGTGGGAGGATCACTTGAGCTCAGGAGTTCAAGACCAACCTCGCCAACATAGGGAGACCACATCTCTACTAAAATTCAAAGAAATTAGCTGGGCGTTATGGTGCATGCCTGTAGTTTCAGTCTTGAGGCAGGAGGATCACTTGAGCCCAGAAAGTCAGGGCTGCAGTGAGCCCTGATTGCCACACTGCACTCCAGCCTGGGCAACAGAGAGAGACCTTGAAAAAAAAAAAAAATATATATATATATATATATGGTCTATTTATAAACAACATTGGGAACAAATGACTCACAACTTTGTTTCACAAACATCATATTAAGTCAAAGAAGCCAGATAAACATAACGCACAATATGTGCTGTTTAATTCCAATTATATGAAGTTCAGAGAATGAGAAAAACTAAATTATAGTGTCTAATGGTGCATGTTTAAGCGGCAAAATTATGAAGAAAGGTAAGGAAATTCTTACCAAAAGACAAAGTAATGGTGATTAGGAAGGGGCGTGAGAGGGACTTCAGGGGTTTGACATCATTCTAGTTTTTGGCCCAGGAAATGTTCACATGAAGAATAACTTTGCAATGGTTAATTGAACTCTATAGTTTTTGTAGATGTCTGTAATATTTTATTTTTTAAAGGCATAAAAGACAAATGGTTGGCAGGCAGCATTGAGCACCCAGTAGAAGGTAGACAGCATTGAATTTCAGTAAAACCTGGCAACTAAATGTAATGAATTCGCTTGCAGCATGCAAGGGCTTGAGAATGTGAGAACGGAGGGAGGCTATGGCACTGGCCCAGGAGTGGAATGGTCTGTGAGCCCACTGGAAGGCTGGGCTTGGGTACAGCACGCATATTTGACATGCTGGGCTTGGGTACAGCACGCATATTTGACATTGCAGACTGTGAGGCAGACATTTAGGCAAACATACACTCAGAGTCAAATGTCCTAGGTGATTAGAAGAGAGCTTTAAAGATTAAAGATCACAGTGAGGGTGAAGAGTGAGTTCATAGGTGTGAGAGTCTGGAAAAAGTAGAAACACAGAAGGGAAGCTTCCATGAACACTTGAGTAAGATGTAGTGTATTGATATGATGTACACAGAGGAGAGAATCTTTTAGCCTGGTATTTATTCCTTCATTCAAACACTTCTTGAGCATCAGAAACTGTTCTGGATGCAGTAGAGAAGACAAGAAGGTATGAGACACAGTTCTCTTTAGTTTTTTTTTTTTCTCGTCCCCACCGCCCTCCCTTCTTTTTAGTTTTAACCACAATAAAACATACCTTCATGAACATTTAAGTAATATTTCAAGATTCCCATAGGCCAAGGGATAAAGTCCAAACTCACCTCCTTGTGTAATATAGAAACTTCACTCCAAATTGGCCTCTTGTTGGTGGCATCTCCCCATGGATCTCTGTTCCTCCCCAGAGCTGTTCATCTTCACTGCTCCTGTAACCATATAGGAGGCACAGTCCTATGCACTTTATGTCTCTTCATTCCTACAGCAACATCAGGAACTGGTATTATTATCAACAATGTCCAGGTGAGGTAATTGAGGCCCAGAGAGGCTAAATAACTTGTTCAAGGTTACACTGTTTGTCAGTTCTCGGGCCAAGATTCCAACCCTGGGAGTCTGTTTCCAGTACCTGTTCTCTTAATCCAATTGGGCTGTAGCCATTTGTGCTCCACCCTGACAAGCTCAAGCCTTTAGTCTCTCTGCAGCTTGGGATTTGCTGTTTGTGGGATTCTTCTCCCAAGACCAGCTTGAAGGCTGCCTTCTCTGTGCAGCTTTCTGTGCTACCTCCTTGAGGTCAGTCTCTTCTTCCATGACCTCTCTTTCAGGGGCCTCCTCTAACATGTTACTGAATGTCCTTGAGGGCAGAAAGTTGGACTTAGTTTTCTATATGTTTCACAGAATCTGTCACATATGAGATCACAGACAATGTTGAATTGGATTCCAAAGAAGAACATAAATCCCAAAATAAGTGGTGTCAGCATGAAGGGTCATTAAAGGTAGAAGGAAAAGAGGCATCTGTTATTTGAGGTATCCCAGGGAAGGCTTCCAGAAGGGGTAGCTCGTGGCTAGACTTTACAGAATGAGCAAAATGTGCATAGCTGAAGATGTCCAAGAGTGTGCACAGGCCCGGACACTCCAGTGCACAGGGCATCTCTAGGAGTCGGTCATTAAACCAAACCCATCAAAGCAGAGCTGCAGGGAAAACAACCAGTGAGCAGGAGGCAAGAACATCAAACTCCCAATACAGACCCACCCCAGAACCCTCAAAAAGTTCTGCTCCGTAAGTAAATCCAGAAAACCTGAATACTACAAAGTATAATAAACCTGGGGGAAAAAATTCCAATTTAACCAGATTTAGATTTTAAAAATAATTTTTATTGGATAATATGGCACATAATTAACTGCAGGGTTAGAGCTGTCCTGTTTTAAATAAATCAGTATTGGAGAGAGGGGATTTTACTGCATATTCTTTGCAACCAGGCCATCTGAATCATTGTCATAGATCAGGTTCCAATAGAAGAATCCAGCAGGAGATCTCAGCTGGTGGCCATGAGACGCCTACCCAAGCCAAGAGCAAGCTCTTTCCCAAGCTTCTCTCAGTGGTGATACAGACAGTCCAGGACCCAGCCAAGAAAGAGGGCACTGGCCATGCTAACGGGGTATTTCTTGAAGTGAACATGGGATGGACTGCTATGTGGTCCATTTTGGTAGGGAAGAGGGTCTGAAAAATATATGCCACTGGCTTTGGGTTTCTGATGGGATGTCTCGGCGAGATAGGCCGAATGGATTAGGGATTAGGGGAGTTGAACCTACAATATCTAAATTGTAAGGTTTGTCCTGTTTAGTCTTTGCTTATATTATTACCTTTCTTCTAGGTGAATTTTGGGAACATAAGGAATACAAGTTGAGTATCCCGAATCTGAAAATCTGAAATGCTCCAAAATCTGAAACGTTTTGCCATTCAAAGAAAATGCTCATTTTGAGATAGAAGATCAGTAGGACTTGTTTTCACAACCTTGCTGATCAAACAGGATGTAGCAAAGAAACCAGCCCAAACCAGCTAGGACTAGGAATTATAATGCATTTGCATGCTATGAGACACTCGCCAGCGCCATGACAATTTGCAAATACCGTGGCAATGCCTGGAAGTTACCCTATATAGTTTTGGGCACTCCCTGCCCCTTTTCCAGAAAGTTCCTGAGTAATCCACTCCTTATTTAGCACATAATTAGGAGTAGGTATAAATATAGCTTGCCAGCAATCCACAAGTACTACCCTGCCTGTGGGGTAGCCCAGCTCTGTCTATGGAGCAGGCATTTTGCTATATACTGTTGCTCTAATAAACTTGCTTTCTTTCACTGTCAGCTCAGAGTTGCTCTTGAATTCTTTCCTGAGCAAAGCCAAGAACCCTCCCGGCCAGAGCCCCAGTTTGAGGGTTCGCCTGCACCGGTTGAGCATCTGGGATTTCAAATTTTAGATAAAGGATGCTCAGCCTGTACATAAATAATATTTTCGGCCAGGTGCAGTGGCTCACACCTGTAATTCCAGCACTTTGGGAAGGTGAGGCAGGCAGATCGCCTGAGGTCAGGAATTCGAGACCAGCCTGACCAACATGGCGGAACCCTGTCTCTCCTAAAAATACAAAAATTAGCTGGGCATGGTGTTGAGCGCCTATAATCCCAGCTACTCAGGCAGCTGAGGGAGGAGAATCTCTTGAACCTGGGAGGCAGAGGTTGCAGTGAGCCGAGATCATGCCACTGCACTCCAGCCTGGGCTACAAGAGTGAAACCCCATCTCAAAAAAATATATGTTTTAAATATCATATATATACATATATATGTATACATATGTATATATATTATTTTCAACTGGTGTCTAAATGAGAAAAACTTTCCACTTTTCATCGGAAGACCCCAGACCTGTCATAACTTCCTCAGGGTGTATAAGAGAGGCCCCTTGCCCACCTCTGATCTCTCAGCACCCATTACTAAGAGAGAATGCAATACAAGGAGTATGGTTTTCAGAAGATGAGAAAATCCTTCCTTTTACTGTTACCTATTTGCCTTAGATTCTTCACAAACAAGGACAATACATTTCACTGGCACTCTTCCATCTACAAATTACCTTGCTGACCTTGATCTCATTGAACCTCATTTTGCAAATGAGAAAACATTGTTCTGTGAGTTTTACTGATTTGCCTAAGATGGCAGTGTTACAAGGTAGTGGAGTCAAGCCCAAGTCTGGGACTGCAGTGCCCAGGACCCCAGCCCACTTCATAGCAAACGCATTACAACATATTTA
The DNA here is from genome assembly GCA_031835075.1 of Saguinus oedipus. Lineage (NCBI taxonomy): Eukaryota > Metazoa > Chordata > Mammalia > Primates > Cebidae > Saguinus > Saguinus oedipus. Next base: position 93,398,428 of record CM063183.1, on the reverse strand, counting down.
CATTCCACAGAACATATACATTTTTGCTGTATAATTTTTATAATTCCAATTAGGAGTTTTGTTATAACATACATTTTTTCCTCATGATTCAAACCGTGTTATATTTTCATGTAAACATATAAGGCTTGAGTTGAGTGGCAGCTGACTCATTAATATCACATTACAATTTGCAGACACTTAATTAAATATTTATTTCCATTTTAATGTTTTATTTTTATGTTTAGGAGCCAGTACATTTTTTCCAGGTCTGAAATATTGTCTTGGGTCCTTGAAAGGTCACAAGCCCTGAGCACCTAGCCAAGAATATCTAGTGGCAGAAAGAGCCCTGTTCTGGCTGGGCTGCCACCACAGCACAGGGCTGTGTTGTGAGCAGTTGCTTAGAAGCTGGAATTACAGCAGGCAGGTAGAGGTGGCTGTCACTGACCCCACTGACCAGGGCAGAAAGAACAAGATCCTGTCAATCTCTGGCCTTCAGATGGCAAGGTTCACCATGGATCTTCTCTGGAACAGTTTGCTATCTGCCTTCTGAACAGCGTGGGTCCTTATGCTAAACCATGATATTACCCACACTGTTAAGCCAGCATCCAGGAAAACGTCACAGATGACCAGAGGAAGAGTTTACTGTATATGATTTTTGTTTTGTTTTGTTTTCTTTTAGACAGAGTCTCGCTCTGTCACCAGGCTGGAGTGCAATGGTGCCATCTTGGCTTATTGCAACCTCCATCTCCTGGTTCAAGTGATTCTTCTGCCTCAGCCTCCCAAGTAGCTGGGACTAGAGTCACACACCACCATGCCTGGCTAATTTTTGTATTTTTAGTAGAGACAGGGTTTCACCATGCTGGCCAGGCTGGTCTTGAACTCCTGACCTCAGGTGATCCACCCACCTCAGTCTTCCAAAGTTCTGGGATTCTGGCTCACATGTGTTAACCACCATGCCCAGCCCAGTAGACCTCGTATACAAACCTCACAGGCTGGCATTTTGGATTCAACAGACGGTAGGGTTTGTACCCAGAGACAAGCTAGTCCTGACTGACTTCATCACCAAAAACTCGAACCCTAGAGACAGCTGGGATTGTCGAGGAACTCAGGGAGCAGAAGGGAGCCCCTCCTTCTGTTGCCATGGAAACACTCAGAATCCTCCCACCAAGCCTCGATTAAAACCCATTTTTTTTTTTTTTTTTGAGGAAGGCAGGAAGGGAGGAAAGGAGGAAGGGAGGGAGGGAGGGAGGGAGGGAGGGAGGGAGGGAGAGAAAGGAAGGAAGGAAATCAGGCAATGAGAGAGACATTGCCGACCTGGATCTAGAGGTCTACAAGTTGATTTCTTTTTTTTTTTTTTTTTGAGAGAAGGAAAGAAAAAAAAAGAGTGAAGGAGAGGAAGAAAGAGGAAGAAAAAGAGGGAGAGAGAATGGAAATGTTGCTTTATTCTAAAAGAAATGGGTATTAATGATGGCCAATCAATATTTCATTTAAACCTATGAGTAGGTGTGACGTGGTATTGACAAGAATGTATATTTTGTGTGTTTAAAGTGGAGAGCTCTACAAATATTTATTAAGTTTACTTGTTCCAGATCTGAGTTCGAGTCCTTGATATCCTTATTAATTTTCTGCCTCATTGAGTCTAAGTCTCTATGTATCTGGGTGTTAGGATCGTTAGCTCTTATTGTTGCATTGATCCTTTTACCACTATATCTTTGTTGCTTTAAAATCTATTTTATCAGATTCGAGAATTGCAACTCCTGTTTTTTATTTATTTATTTATTTTTGCTTTCCATTTGGTTGGTAAATGTTTCTCCATCCCTTTGTTTTGAGTCTTTGTGTATCCTTGCATGTGAAATGGATCTGGATGTAGCATACCGTTGGGTTTTGGCTGTATCTTTTGATTGGGGTATTTAGTCGATTTAAATTTAGGATTACTGCCATTTGATGTTAACTGGCTGTTTTATCCATTCGTTGATGTAAATTCTTCTTTATGTTGATGCTCTTTACTTTTTGGTATATTTTTAGAAAGGCTAATACTGCTTGTTTCTTTCTATGTGTAATGCTTCTTTCAGAAGCTATTGTAAAGCAGGCCTGGTGGTAATAAAATCTCTGAGTACTTGCTTGTTCATAAAAGATTTTATTTTTCCTTCAGTTGGGAAGCTTAGTTTGGCAGGATATGAATTTCTGGGCTGAAAGTTCTGTTCTTTAAGGATGTTGAATATTGGCCCCCACTCTCTTTTGGCTTGTAGGGTTTCTGCTGAGAGATCTGCTGTAAGTCTGATAGGCTTCCTTTTGTGGGTAACCTGACCTTTCTCTCTGGCTGCCCTTAGTATTTTCTCCTTCATTTCAACCCTGGTGAATCTAACAATTATGTGCCTTGGGGTTGCTCTTTTTGAGGAATATCTTTGTGGTGTTCTCTGTATTACCTGGGGTTGAATGTTGTCCTGCTTTGCTAGTTTAGGAAAATTTTCCTGAATAATATCCTGAAGAATATTTTCCAGCTTGGATTCATTCTCTCCGTTGCATTCAGGTACACCTATCAAACGTAAATTTGGTCTTTTCACATAGTCCCACATTTCTTGGAGACTTTGCTCATTCCTTTTTATCCTTTTTTCTCTATTCTTGTCTTCTCATTTTATTTCATTAAGTTGGACTTTGACCTCTGGTATCCTTTCTTCTGCTTGAACAATTCGAGTGTTTAAACCTGTGCATACTTCTCACAGTTCCCGTATTGTATTCTTCAGTTCCATTAATTCACTTATATTCCTCTCTAAATTGTCTATTCTCATTAGGATTTCGTCAAACCTTTTTTCAAAGTTCTTAGTTTCTTTACGTTGGGCTACAACATGTTCTTTTAACTCATAGAAGTTTCTTATTATCCATGTTCTGAAGCCTGATTCTGTTATTGGGATGCACTCGTTCTCCATCAAGCCTTGTTCCTTGTTGATGAGAGACTGTGATCATCTTTAGAGGGAGAGGCATTCTGATTTTGAGTATTCTCAGCCTTTTTACGCTGGTTTCTTCCCATCATTGTAAGTTTATCCACCTGTCATCTTTGTAATTGCCACCTTTCAAATTAGGTCTCTGAGTAGACGTCCAAGTTGTTAATTCCCAGGGCCAAAATATGAGCAACCCACTGCACCAGCCAAAACAGTGGCATTAAGACTGATGGTGCTTTTCTACTCGGGAATCTCCAGTCTGACTTCCTTCTTGAGTCCGTATAGGCGACTCTGCCTTCCCGGAGCTCCAAACCTCGGTCAGAAGGGGAACCAGTCCTGTTTACTCTGCACCAAGAGCTGCCGCGCCGAGGTGCTGGCAAAACCGCTGCTCCGGCCACAAGAGTCGCGCTGGCGACTCGTGCAGCTCCTCCACTGGGAATCTTCTTCTCCGTGAGTGACCAAAATTTATGTGAAAGTGTGGCGTCCTCTCGTTCTTTAGTGGTCAGCCATCTTGGATAGTTCCCAATTCAAACCCATTTATGCCTAGTGTTCCGTGATTGGAATGCTAAGCTTGTGGGACTTACCTATATCCTACTGATAAAGGTCATCTCCAAGGTCTGACTTTTCACACAAAAAGTTTTGCAAGCTCCAGCATAAATAGGTTAAGGCTGTATCTACTGAACCTCCCACTATATGCAACGTTTGATACATGTACCATCTCCCTAATAATGCTGCCTAAGTTGAGCTTTAATAAAATACATTTTAGGCTGGGCACGGTGGCTCACACCCATAATCCCAGCACTTTGGGAAGCTGAGGCAGGCAGATCACCTTAGGTCTGGGAGTTTGAGGCCAGCCTGACCAACATGGAGAAACCCCATCTCTACTAAAAATACAAAATTAGTCGGGCATGGTGGCACATGCCTGTAATCCCAGCTACTTAGGAGGCTGAGGCAGGAAAATCACTTGGACCCAGGAGGTGGAGATTGCAATCAGCAGACCATTGCACTCCAGCCTGGGCAACAAAAGCGAAACTCCATCTCAAATAAATAAATAAATAAATATTAAAAATTAAATTCATTTTAAATGTACAGGTCAGGGAAACCTAACTATTTAAAACCATGCTGCTTCAAATCTTTTTGGATAAAAAGAAAGAAAGACATCTTTAGTAATCAGTCACTGCTTAAATTCTCTCTTTGGATGTTCATATTTTTATGTTCTGCAGAATGTTATTAAATTAGGACACATAGGCCAGGCGCAGTGGCTCACACCTGTAATCTCAGCACTTGGGGAGGCCAAGGTGGGTGGATCACAAAGTCAGGAGGTTGAGACCAGCCTAGCCAATATGGTGAAACCCTGTCTCTACTAAAATTAAACAAATTAGCTGGGAGTGGTGGCATGCTTCTGTAATCCCAGATACTTGGGAGGCTGAGGCAGGAGAACAACTTAAACCCAGGAGGAGGAGATTGCAGTGAGCCAAGATCACACCATTACCCTCCAGCCTGAGCAACAGAGTGGGACTCCATCTCAGAAAAAAAAAAAAGTTAGGACACATTACCACAATATTTGCTACAACATACTGCATTGGGCCTTGGAATTCAGAAAGAAGAACGAGGTGTTATGTCATGCCACTTTTCTTCAGTAATTAAGACCAATTTGAATATATGGAGAAACCTGGGGATTTGGGCAAAGCTCTCCAACTCATCTCTTCCTCTAGTTGCCATAAAGAATAACAGTTTTAATGGCCTCTTTAAATGAAGTCAGCTCTGAGCTGAAACCTCTCCTTTTAAGTGAGAAAGCACACTCAGAGGAAAGCGGGGACCAGTCTCTTTACTGCTCTAAATGGCAAATAATCCAAGGAGGAAAAAAAGGCAGAACCTCATGCCTGCTCAGGAGGCGAGAAATTCACATGGGAGATATTGACAGTTCTGGGGTAGTGCACCCTTCAGAACTCTCCAGGGCCTCCTGCCCCACTTCAGGATCTCATTTCTGATCCTCAGAACTCCAGGTTTCTGAGTGTTGGTTCTTTCTCCAAGTTCATCGGGTTTCCTTTACCAAATATTCTACTTCGTTGTACCCATCCGTCCCAGAGCTCCTGTGAACACATTTTCAACCTCCAATTATCCCTTCCCATTGCCTACAAATGGCTTCATTTGCCCATTCAAATTCCTACTCATCCCTCATTCCTCAGGGAGCCCCCCTTTGCTCTGTTTACCTTAAGGAAGGAGGAAACTAGCTAATAATGATAATAGACATTTATTAAACACTTCTTCTAAAGCACTTGTTTAGATTACCTCATTTTATCTCCCAGCAACCTTAAGATAGGTCATATCTCTACCCCATTTTACAAAAGAAGAAACAGTCTTAGGAAGCTCAGATAACCTGGTCACACAGTTGGCAAGAACCTGAGTCAGAGTTCAACCCAGACAGTCCAACCCCAGAGGTTCCTCTCATCTTGTCTTTCCATCAGATCATTCATTCATTTATTCAGTCAGTATTTATTAAGTCCTCACTACATGCCAGGCACTGTTCAGGGTTTATAGCATCGAGGCAAAAGAGGTTTCCTCTCTCCTTATGAGACTAATTCTAGTAAGGGGAGGTGGGCAAGGAATGAACAAATAAGTCAGATAATTCCTCTGTTTGCAGATGACATAATCTTATATGTGGAAAACTCTGAAGACGCCACACACACACAAAAACTCTTAGAACTAATAAATAAATTCAGTAAAGCTGAAGAATAAAAAATCAACATATAAAAATTGGCAGTGTTTGTATACACTAATAGTGAACTATCTAAAAAAAAAGAAAACAATTCCATTTACAACAGCTACCAAAAATAAAAGAGATACCTAGGAATAAACTTAACAAAGAAGGTGAAATATCTCTATACTAAAAACTATAAAGCATTAATGAAAAATATTTTAGAAGACACAAATAAATGAAAAGATATGTTGTGCTCATGGATTAGAAGAATTAATGTTGTGAAAATGACCATACTACCCAAAGATAGCCACAGATTTAATGCACTCCCTATCAAAATATCAAAGACATTCTTCACAGAAATAGAAAAAAAAAATCCTAAAATTCGTATGGAACCACAAAAGACCCCAAAAGTCTGAAGCAATACTGAGCAAAATGAACAAAGTTGGAGGCATCACACTACCTGATTTTAAAACATACTACAAAGCTGAAGTAACCAGAACAACATGGTACTGGCCTATAAACAGACACATAAAGCAATGGAACAGTATTTAGAGAGCCTAGAAATAAATTCAGGCACCTATAGCCAACTGATTTTTTACAAAGATACCAAGAGCACACATTGGAGAAAAGATTGTCCTTTTAATAAATTGAATATTCTAGGGAGGGTGAGGCAGGAGAATGACTTGAACCTGGGAGGTGGAGGTTGCAGTGAGTCAAGATTGCATCACTGCACTCCAGCCTAGGCAATAGAGTGAGACCCTGTCTCAAAAATAAAATAAAATAAAATAAATTGAATCTCTACATGTGGAAGAATGAAATTAGACCCCTATCTCTAACCATACACAAAAATCAACTCAAAATGTATTGAAGACTTAAAACCTGAAACTATAAAACTACTAGAAGAAAACATTGGGGAATCACTTCACAACAATAAGCTAGCAAGGATTTTTTGAAAAAGAATTCAGAAGCACAGGTAATAAAAGCAAAAATAGACAAATAGTACCACATGAAATTAAAAAGCTTTTGCATAACAAAGGAAACAATTAACAAAGTGAAGAGAAAACCTACACTCTCTTATAAGTTTGGAAGAAAATGTCTGCAAACCATCTGACAAGGGGTTATTATTCAGAAATATATAAGGAATTTAAGCAACTCAACAGCAATAAAACAAATAACCCGATTTAAAAATGGGCAGGAAAAAACCTTAACAGACACTTCTTAAAATAAATACAAATGGACAACAGGTACATGAAGAAATTCTCAACATCACTAAATGTCAGAGAAATGTAAATCAAAACCACAATGAGATACCACCTCACTCCATTCAGAATGGCTCTTATCAAAAAGACAAAGGAAAACAAGTGTTGGTGAGGATGTGAAGAAACGGGAACACCTGCACACTGCTGATAAGAACGTAAATTAGTACAGCTAGTATGGAAATCAGCATAAGGGTTTCCCCCAAAATAAAAACAGAATTATAGTATGATCTAACACTCTCACTGCTGGATATATATCCAAGGAGCCAGGCACAGTGGCTCAGGCCTGTAATGGAAAGCCAAAGCAGATGGATCACTTGAGGTCAGGAGTTTGAGACCAGCCTGACCAACATGGTGAAACCCCGTCTCTACTAAAAATACAAAATATTAGCCAGGCATGGTGGTGCACACCTGTAATCCCAGCTACTCAGGAGGCTGAGGCAGGAGAATCGCTTGAACCCAGAAGGCAGAGGTTGCAGTAAGCTGAGATCACACCACTGTACTCCAGCCTGGCTGACAGAGCCAGCGTCCATCTCAAAAAAAAAAAAGAAAGGAAGTAAAATCAGTATGATGAAGAGATCTCTGCACTCCCATCTTTACTGCAGTACCATTTACAATAGCCTAGATATGAAATCAACCTAAGTGTCCATCGACAGATAAATGGTAAAGAAAATGTGGTATATAGGGATGACAAAATTCTATTGTCATAAAAAAGAATGAAATCCCGTCATTTGTGACAACGTGGCTGTACCTGGAGGACACTGTGTTAAGTGAAATAAGCCAGATACAGAAAGACAAACACCACATGATCTCACTCATGTGGAATTAAAAAATAAAGGTGATCTCATAGAAGCAGAGTATAGCACAGTGATTATGAGTCTGTGGGGACTGACTACGGTTAATTGTGGAGTATTGTATACCACCCTATAGCTAGAAGAGAGGGTTTCGAATGTTCTCATGACAAAGAAATGACAAATGCGTGAGGTGATGAATATGCTAACTACTCTGACTTGATCATTGTACCACATATAGGGGTAGGTAAATATCAAATTGCATCCCATAAATATGTACGGTTATAATGTGACAATTTTTTTTTTTTGAAATGGAGTCTTGCTCTGTCACCCAGGCTGGAATGCAGTGCCACAATCTTGGCTCATTGCAACTTCTGCCTCTCACGCTCAATTGATTCTTGTGCTTTTGCCTTCTGAGTAGCTGTGACTACAGGCACCCACCACCATGCCTGACTAATATAAAGTGACAGTTTTCTGGTTTTTTTTTTTTTTTTTTTTGAGACGGAATTTCACTCTTGTTGCCCAGGCTGGAGTGCCCAGGCAGTGGTGCAATCTCTGTTGCAACCTCCGCCTCTCAGCTTCAAGCGATTCTCCGACATCAGCTTCCCAAGTAGCTGGGATTACAGGCGTGCTGGAATTGAAGGAGGACAGGTGGCGAAACAGACCTCTCGAACACCGAACTGAGAAGGAAGGGGTGATTTATTCAGCTGGGAGCAAGGCAGCATAGTTGCCTAACAGCTGAGTTTGAGCTCACAGAGAAAGTCCCTGCCCTTTTAAAGGCTTACAACTCTAGACATTACATGTGAAAGAGTCTTCGACCACGGAGTAGGCATGGGTTATAGTGACTTAGGTGGGGGTTTGATCTTGTTTAAGTAAAAAAAATGTCTTCCAGAAAGATTCCTCCACACCATGCCTGTGATCTATAGATTTAAGATGGCACCAGGTCTGCCAGGCTTCTCCTATTAAATGCACTGTGGAAGTCAAGGTGGGGAGCCGGGGGGGATGCTCTTAGATACTTAAGGGTGATAAAGGGTCTCTTCCCTCGGGACTACTGGCTAATTTTTGTATTTTTAGTAGAGTCACGATTTCACCATGTTGGCCAGGCTGTTGTCTCTCTCCTAACCTCAGGTGATCCACCCTCCTTGGCTTCCCAAACTGCTGGAATTACAGGTGCGAGCCACTGTGCTTGGCCAACAGTTTTTTTTTAAGTCAGGTAATTTCTGAGAGTGATAGGAACTATGGAGACAAAATTTCAAGGAATGGGACAAAACACTGGTCCTCAAACTTGGGCAGCTGGGCCCCACCCTCAGGGCTCCTGGTCCAATAGGTCTGGAGTAGGGCCAGGGAATTTGCATTGCTTTCTTTCTTTTTTTCCCCCCCCCACTTTGAGGCAGACTGAAGTGCAATGGCATAATCTCGGCTCACAGCAACCTCCACCTCCTGGGCTCAAACAATTCTTCCTCCTCAGCCTCCCAAGTAGCTGGCATTACAGGTGCTTCCACCATGCCTGGCTAATTTTTTTTTTTTTTCCACAATACTGTCTAGGCTGGTCTCCAGCAATCCCCCCACCCTGGCCTCCCAAAGTGCTGGGATTACAGGCATGAGCCACTGCCTGGGCCTGAATTTGCATTTCTAATGGGTCTCCAAGTGAGGCTGCTGCTGCTGGTCTGGGTACCACACTTGGAGAATCCCTGGGACACAGACAGTTGGGATTAGAATGGGGAATGGGGGAAGCCTCTCTGCTGATGTGTGGCATTTGAGTTGAGATGTGAATGATGAAAATGAGTAAGTCAATGGAATTATGAGGAAAACAGGTTTCAAGCACAGGATACAGCAAACGCAAAGTTCCCAATGTGGGAAAGGGAGCTCCTGGAGTTGGAAGGACAGAACAAAGATCTGCTGGGTGTTGAATGAGGCAAGAGCCAGTTAGCCCCATCCCAGATTGGTTCTTTCTTCTCCGACGGCTCCTCTGGGCTGTGTTGTTTAACATGAAAATCATAATCTCTTTCACCAACAAAATAGTGGCAGTAGATTGATTTAAAAAATAAAGATCCAATATAGGATTACTTTAAATGCAATTCCTCCATTGGCACGTTTGAAATATTTCAGTTGTCCTTCACTCCAATTGCAAACTGCAGTTCTTCAAGTAAAAATAACCTCTTGTGTTATATGCAACGTATGTTGATGTTGTATATAATTATCTATTTTTTATCTGGGCAATTTGCCAAATCTTCAAGTTGTTTCAAAAGATCAAAGACAGGAACTGTGCCTTTTCTTTCCTCCTTCTTTCACCTCAGTGCTTTTCAAATGTAAATGTGCCTAGAACAGAACTCACTGAGCTCCCTGGAGAGGAAACTTTTTGAAGGAAGAGTAGCCCAGGTGAACCTCTGAGCCCCTTATCCAACCCCGGCCCCAAGGAGCATGAGTAATCAGTCTGAGAAAGGGTGAGGTCTAGGATTCCACTGAGTTCTTTGTCAAGGTGAGCCCCGTCTGCTGGGGGAATTGGCTTTTCTCTTTCTCTCAGCAGACTTGCCTGGGACTGCTTCTGCGGAGTGGTGTTCCTTACCTGCCTCTTTTTATCTGCTCCGATGAAGCAATCATTTTCTCCAAGATTGATAGAGCCTGTTGATCCAATTTCTAAGAGAAATGAAGGCTATCAAGCACTCCAAATTTCCTAAACATTGTGCAAGTGATAGTTGGCTGGAGCATCCGAAAGTTTATTATTGGTGAGTTTTATGGGCTGAATTGGGTCCCTCCAAAATTTGTACGTTGGAGCTCTAGCCCACAGTAACTCAGAATGTGAGTGCATTTGGAGGTAGGTCTTTGAGAAGGTAATCAAGGTTAAATGAGTCCATTAGGGAGGGCCCTAATCCAAAAGGACTGCCATCCTTACAAGAAGAGGACATTAGGCCACAGACACACACACACACAGAGGAAGGCCAGGTGAAGACACAGGAGAAGGGGACCATCTATGAGCCAAGGAGAGAAGCCTGAGAAGAAACCAACACTGCCCACAGGTTGATCTTGAACTTCCAACCTCCACCAGAACCATAAGAAAATAAATTGCTATTGTTTAAACCACCAGTCTGCATGGCAGCCTTTGTAAACTAACATAGTGAGTGTATGTGTTTTAGATTCTTACAGAAGTTTGGTTATACATTTCACTCTATACTTTTAAAATAAATTTCCTTTTATGAAATAAAAGGAAAAGGAAACCAGGTCTCTCCCCTGAGCAAATCTGGCAAGTTTCAGTTCTGCAGAAAACCTATTGGTCACAGCCAGAGAGAGGAGACTGAACTCCTGTGTTCTGCTGCAACTCTTGGTGGGTGTCACTCTACCCATGGGACAGCTCCATCCCTTGACTTCTGTTTTTCTCGCTCTGGCTGGTCAGCAAACAGGATTTGTGGGTTGTTGCTCATGTTTCGTATTTCACATTTGGTTGAAATACACCCTGACCCAGATTAGTCCACTTCAGTAGTTGGAAAGAAAAAAATCCGGATTCTTCCCCCGTCTCTGAGGTTCAAGGGGTGCTAAGAATGAAAAGCCCTTCTCTATACCGACAATGACACAGCACTGGATATCCATAAGAGAGACTCCAGAGTGAGGAAGGAACACACCAAGTCCCTTGAGTCCTGTTTGGGGAACTTTCCGTCTGGATAAACCAGAATTCCTTTGGTTGCAAGTGACAAAAAAACAACTCAAACTAGCTTCAAACAGCAACAACAACAAAGAGTGTGGAGAGACCTGTGTGCAGGGGGTGTCGAAGTTCTGGTGGTTTCAGGTACAGTTGGACCCTGGGATCAGTCTACTCTGCTTCCCTGATATGTTGTTAAAGATGGCCACAGATTTGTCTTCCACAGACATATTGTTCCCAGGCCAGAAGTGTGGCTCATGCCTGTAATCCCAGTACTTTGGGAGGCCAAGGAGGGAAGATCATGAGGTCAGGAGTTTGAGAGCCTGGCCAACATGATGAAACCCCGTCCCTATTAAAAATACAAAAATTAGCTGGGCATGCTGGCACATGCCTGTAATCCCAGCTACTCAGGAGGCTGAGGTAGAAGAATCACTTGAACCTGGGAGGCAGAGGTTGCAGTGAGCCGAGATCACACCACCACACTCCAGCCTGGGCAACTAAGCAAGACTATGTCTTCAAAAAAAAGGCTGGACACAGTGGTTCACACCTGTAATCCCATCACTTTGGGAGGCCAAGGCAGGTGGATTACCTGAGGTCAGGAGTTTGAAACCAGCCTGGCCAACATGGTGAAACCTGTCTCTACTGAAAACACAAATATTAGCTGGGTGTGATGGTGGGTGCTTATAATCCCAGCTACTCAGGAGGCCGAGGCAGGAGAATCTCATAGTTCTGGGAGGTGGAGGTCACAATGAACTGAGATCGTGCCATTGCACTCCAGCCTAGGCAACAGAGTGAGACTCCGTCTCAAAAAAAAAAACAGTGCTTAAGTTTTAGGAGAGTTAACCTGAGGCAAAGGCAGGGGGGAAGAGTGCTTCCATGACAATTAGATCTAAAAGGGAAAAGTGCTGTTCCAAAACTTTGAAAGGCTGTCATGTGGAAGAGAGAGAGGAAAGGCAAGAGGTTGAAACTCAAAATTATGTGAAGAAACTGTAAGAGAGGCAGATTTCACTTTAGTGCAAAGAAAACCCTTCCAGAACCGAGGGACAACAAAAAGGGGTTGCTTTGTGAATTGATGTGGTCCCCTTTCCTAGCCGAGTCCTAGCAGAGATGAACGGCCACCTACCAGCAACACAGAAAAGGGAGGTTCGAAAGCAGGTGAGTTGGGGGCTAGACGGATGCCAAGACCCCATTTCAACCTCAACACCTGATGATTAGAAAACACTGAAGCAGGCCAGGCATGGTGGCTCACACCTGTAGTCTCAGCACTTTGGGAGGCCAAGGCAGGTGGATCACCTGAGGCTGGGAGTTTGAGAACAGCCTGACCAACATGGAGAAACCCCATCTCTACTAAAAACACAGAAAACAAATAGCTGGGTGTGGTGGCGCATGCCTGTAATCCCAGCTACTTGGCAGGCTGAGGCAGGACAATCACTTGAACCCAGGAGGCAGAGGTTGCTTTGAGCTGAGATAGCGCCATTGCAGTGAGCTGAGATAGAGCCATTGCCCAGGCTTCTAGCCTGGGCAACAAAAGCAAAATTCTGTCTCAAAAAAAAGAAAGAAAAAGAAAACACTGAAGCAGTAAAGAAGGTGCAAACCTGAGGGGAGCACGTTGAGCAGCATCAAGTTTTTTAAGCCAACATTTCCTGAGGCCTGACCAAGTGCCAGGTTCTGGCTAAGTGTTTGCATCTCTTGCCCCCGTTTAAACCTCCCAGCAACTCTTGAAGTAAGTCTTGGCAACTTCACTTCATGAGCAAGGAAACTGGGATGCAGAGAAGTTGAGTAGCTTGCCCAAAATGATGCAGTAAACAGCAGAGCTGGGCTTGGAATTCAGGCCAGCTGCACTTTAAGTCCCAGTTCTTCACCTCTTTGCTCTTGGGACACAGGCAGGCTGGCTTCTTTGCAAAAAGCAGCATCACGCACCTCCCTCTGCTCGCCTACCCCCTCCCGCCTGATTCGAATCAAGGTCGACTTGATCCAGATGGCGGCAGGCAAGTCTAATGAGATGTGAAGGGATTCCCCGTAGGGAGCCAAGAGTGGCTGGGAGAGAATCCCAGATTCACATCCCCTGACTTGAGATGTCACGAGCAAATGCTATAGCCATGCATTAAAAACAGCAGAACAACAACAAAGTCAGCGCTCTCACTGAGCCCTCTCCAACTGCTTAGGTTGGAAGGACCTCAGGCCCCCAGGTGTGGCACAGGCACCACCTGCCCTAGGCCCCCACATGCACAGTCAGACCCCGCCTCCATCATCCCTAGCATCCACACAGATAGCATTGCCGACAGGCCCATCTTTCACAGACATGACTTGCTGTTTCCTCTCGAAATGGCAGAAAGCACCTGCTCAGGCTCTGGGACACACACCTAGGAACTTATATTTCTCTTTCTTAGAGAAACTAAATCTTGCCAGGCGTAGTGGCTCACGCCTGTAATCCTAGCACTTTGGGAGGCTGAGGTGGGTGGATCACCTGAGATCAGGAGTTCAAGACCAGCCTGGCCATCATGGTGAAGCCCCATCTTTAAAAAAAAAATAAAAAATAAAAGAGAAAGTAAATCTTGAAATAAATAGACTGATAGGCTGGGTACAGTGGCTCACACCTGTAATCCTAGCACTTTGGGATGCTGAGGCGGGAGAATTACTTGAGCTCAGGGGTTAGAGGCCAGCCAGGGTACACACAGTGAGACTTTGTCTCTACTAAAAATTTAAAAATTAGGCTGGGTGGGGTGGCTCATGCCTGTAATTCCAGAATTTTGGGAGGCTGAGGTGAGTGGATCACCCGAGGTCGGGAGTTCAAGACCAGTTTGACCAACATGGAGAAACCTCATCTCTACTAAAAACACAAAATTAGCCAGGTATGGTGGCACATGCCTGTAATCCCAGCTACTTGGGAGGCTGAGGCAGGAGAATTGCTTGAACCCAGGAGGCAAAGGTTATAGTGAGCCGAGATTGCACCATTGCACTCCAGCTTGGGTAACAAGAGGGTACCCAAGTTTTGGTCTGTCTCAGAAAAAGACCAAAAAAAAAAAAAAAATTTAAAAATTAGCTGGATATGGCGGCACATGCCTGTAATCCCAGCTACCTGGGAGGCTGAGTCAGAGCAAAGTGGGAGATCAAGGCTGCAGTGAGCTATAATCATACCACTGTACTCCAGTCTGGGCAGTACAGCAACACCCTATCTCAAAATAAATAAATAAATAAATAGGCTTGGCACAGTGGCTCATGCCTATAATTCCAGCACTCTGGGAGGCTGAGGCAGTTGGATCACGAGGTCAGGAGTTCAAGACCAGCCTGGCCAATATGGTAAAATCCCATCTCTACTAAAAATACAAAAATTAGCTGGACATGGAGGCAGGCGCCTGTAGTCCCAGCTACTTGAGAGGCTGAGGCAGAGAACCTGGGAGGGCAGAGGTTGCAGTGAGCTGAGATGGCACTGCTGCACTCCGGCCTGGGCAACAGAGTGAGAGACTCTGTCTCAAAAATAAAAAAATTAAAAAATAGGCCAGGTGTGGTGGCTCATGCCTGTAATCCCAGCACTTTGGGAGGCCGAGGTGGGTGGATCACAAGGTCAGGAGTTCAAGACCAGCCTGACCAACATGGTGAGACCCCGTCTCGAAAGAAAGGAAGAAAGAGAGAGAGAGAGAGAGAGAGAAGAAAGAAAAAAATAGAAATAGACAGATAACATGGAAGCCTCCTGGACTCTGGACCCATGTGTGTACTGTTTCTTAGAAACGATTAAACAGAGCTGGGCCACCTCTCACCTGCTTCAGTTATTAGTTTCCCCCAAGCTTCTTGTTTCTGTTCCCCTCTGTGCCTGAAGCTAATCATCAGATTTCCGGGTGGGTCACGGCTTCAGAAGTTTCACTGAGGCATGTGGTGATCTGAGCTCATGGTCTTTCTTTCTTCAGCTCTGCAGTTAATGATGAACACCGGAACAGCCACCTTATCAAATACTTCCAAAAGCCAGCCTCAAGTTGACAGGAGAGTTTGACAGAGGCCAAGGACGTGTGCTTTTTAAAGTAAACATGATGGTTTTGACAGGAATGCATTTTGAGAGGTTAACATAGCACCATTGTTTTCTATGATCCATGAAAAAATTAAAAAATTAAAAAAGAAAACATAGCACCAAAGCGATGGTTTATTTTTATTTTTATTTTGAGATGAAGTTTTGCTCTTGTTGTCCAGGTTGGAGTGCAATGGCGTGATCTCGGCTTACCGCAACCTCTGCCTCCCAGGTTCAAGTGATTTTCCTGATTTTCAGCCTCCCAAGTAGCTGGGATTACAGGCATGGGCCACCATGCCCAGCCAATTTTTTGTTTTTCGTAGAAACAGGATTTCTCCATGTTGATCAGGCTGTTCTTGTACTCCCGACCTCAGTTGATCTGCCTGCCGTGGCCTCCCAAAGTGCTGGGATTACAGGCCTAAACCACCGCACCTGGCCAGGGATGGTTTATTTTAAAGGCAGGTCATAACTCAGGACCACAAACTTGGAGACTTGAATGCAGCAAAAGGCAAACTGAGCTTGGCTCCTGCAAGAGCCTCCTGTTAACGTAAGCTGTGTCCCAGCAGCCTTTGAGGGTGGACTCTAAAAAGAAAACGTCTTAAAGAATTGCAGATGCCTGTGACTTGGAGTTGTGTTGGGGAAAATTTTGCAGGCACATTATTAGAATATATCAATTAAATATGACATCAGTATGAGAGTTAAGGTGAAATTCAGATTACTTGCTGGAAACAACCACAGCAATGACTCATCCTATAGGTCTTGAATTAAAGCTATATTTCAGTAACACTGTATATTTCAAAACCACAAAATGGAAGCTTTGATTTTTCCTTCACTCACCTGAAAAGTACTGCGGCAGTATTCAAGTATTGCATTTCAGAGACCTGACACGAGATGGTTAGCTGATGTTAGGAGAATATATGGTTTTTTGTTTTTTGAGATGATGGAGTCTCACTCTGGCACCAGGCTGGAGTGCAGTGGTGCAATCTCGGCTCACTGCAACCTCCGCCTCCCATGTTCAAGGGATACTTCTGTCTTGGCCTCCTGAGTAGCTAGGACTGTAGGCACATGCCACCACACCCGGCTAATATTTTGTATTTTTAGTAGAGATGGGGTTTCACCGTGTTGGCCAGGATGGTCTCGATCTCCTGACCTCATGATCCACCTGCCTCGGCCTCCCAAAGTGCTGGGATTACAGGCATGAGCCATGGTGCCCAGCTACATGTCTATTATTTTCAGTGAAAATTAAAAATGAAACAAAACTCACAGAGGTGACTTGGTCCAGGAGCGTTCTGATGTCTCCATTTCTCAGTGATGGCCAACCTGGGACAATGCATCAGCATTTCTTCCAAGATGAAGGGATCCCTAGGGAAATAGCAGGTGGTCATCTGTGACTTATTTTATCTTGCATAAAAAAAAATCTTTGAAATATTAGACTCAGGAATCACATTTTATCCTGTGAATGTTGTATGACAGTTTTATTCCTTAATTGAACTTACCTTAGGAAGGCAAAATTGCATTCGATACATGCCTGATTGCTGGCACAAGGTCTTGCTTAAGCCTTTGTGACTAGATCTTGAATTATGGAAATGCAATTTTGCTGGAGAAAAAGAAATGGAGGTCCTACAATACCATTTCCTTCCACAATTTGTAATAATTTTTGATTAAGCATGTTATTTCTTTTAAATACAAGAAAAGATCTTTCAGTATCCTCTAGAAGTAGCTTATTGGCAGCAGTTTTGAGTGACAAACGAATCACAAGGGGTCATTAAAACACATACAGAGGGCATGGTTGCAGTGAGCCGAGATCTCACCATTGCACTCCAGCCTGGGATACAGAGCAAAACTCCATCTCAAAATAATAATAGACATACAGAAAAATGCATATATCATAGGTGTCCAGCTCGATGTATTTTCACAAACCAAACACCCCTGTTTAACCAGAACACAACCAACATCCTAGAAGCCCCCTCATTCTCTCTTTCAGTCACTGCCGACCCCCAAGGTAACCAATATTCTAGCAGCATAGATAAGTTTTGCCGGGTTTTGTACTTTGTGGAAATGGAATCACACAGTCTGTTCTCTTTTGTATCTGGCTTCTTTCACACCATGTTATGTCTGTGCCATTCATCCATATTGCTGCCTGTAGCTACAGACAGCTCCTTCTCTCTGGTGGCTGGTATTCCATCGTGTGAATACACCACCATTCATTTATCCATCCTACAGCTGATGGACATTTGAGTAGCTTCCAGTGTGGGGCTGCTAGAGAGGCAGCTGCAAGAGCGTGTCACATGGGTCACAGTGTGCTGGTGCCCAGTACTGCTCCTAATGTGCTCGAATGCTTCACGGAGCTGCTTGGAACAGCGCCGGCTCTCGAGTTCTGAACAGCATTGTCTGTTGCCCTTCTGCTGGCAGATGTGAGCCTCGGGCAAGAAAGACCACAGCTCCCCACCTGTGAAAACCACTTCTTGTTTCTGTGAAAAAAGTTTTTAAAAAGATCAGCAACTGAGAACAGAAGTAAGTATTGTTTGCATTATCTTAGAAATTGCAGCAGCTGGCCACAGAGAATCTGGATCAGAGCTAATAAGAGAACTTATTGAAACAGGATACAGCCTAACAATTCTTGAACAAGGAATAGGGCATGCCCAGGGAAGTAGAAAATAGTAGAAGCTGAGAGGTAAAATGTTGCCAAAAAAACTTAACTGAACCATCTTATCTCAATAGCTTATGTGTTAAACAAGAGCAAAAAGACGGGCATGGTGCCTCATGCCGGTAATCCCACCCTTCGGGAGGCGGAGGTAGAAGGATGGCTTTGAGGCCAGGAGATCAGCCTGGACAGCATAGTGAGACCTTGTCTCTACAAAAAAGAAAAAAGTCCGGGCATGGTGGCTCATGCCTGTAATCCCAGCACTTTGGGAAGCCGAGATGGGCGGATCATGAGGTCAAGAGATCAAGACCATTCTGGTCTGGTGAAACCCCTTCTCTCTCTCTCTCTCTCTAAAAAAAAAAAAAAAAAAAAAAAAAAAAAAAAAAAAGCCAAAATTCTTCATGAACAAAATCACTCACTTATCTTTTCCCTGAGAAAGTGAGTTCACATCTGAACCCAGGGCTGCCCTAGGGATGTTGCTCAAGCTCTCAGTGGTAAAGTTCTGCTTCTCGTCTGTGTAAAAGGAGGGACTATGTTTTCAGGGCCTGAGGGTCAGTGAGACATGGGAGGTGCAAGTGCTGGAAAACACTGAGTAGATGCTGACGAAATGTGCATTCCCTCTCAGCCCCCACGTGCCGTGGTTTAGACAAGAACTATAACGTGTAGCCAAGAGCTCAAGTACACAAATGGGCTAGAATGTGTGACTCAGAGGAAGGTCAGAAGATGCACAGCTTGTGTCCTTTAAAAATCTAGAAGAAAAATAAGTGAAAAAAACTGCATGGGTGCCAGCGCAGGGCAGAGAGTGAGGGGGGAGGTGAACAGCGTGCTCCAGAGGGGACTAACATCGGCCAGGGGCAGGATCGAGGGCAGCACGGCCACACACACCAAACTGACAGCCTTTTCATCGAATGCAGCTTCACTCTACACGTATCAGATTCTGGGTACTAAGAGAAAGGCTCTAGTGAAATCTGCATCTTGGAATGTTTTCACCAGTCCAGATGCTCAATCACTTGGTTGAGTGAACAAAGTGGGGCCTGAGGTCTCAGGATTTGGGGTGCTTTCAGGATGCCTCTTCCCAGAACTTCTCTTCTGTATGAACCCAGAGTCAGCAGCTCCAAGGCACACCTTAACCTCTCCTGTGAGTAGAGATGACAAGTTAGGATTTGAGGGCAAAAGATCATATCTCTGGGAATGAAAGGCAGGCAACACAGTGACCCTTTGAGGTTCAGGTGCCTGAAGCATCACTGCTGCAGCTCCAGCTGTGCTGGGGAGGGTCTCCACAGGGCCTGGAGACTCTCACCAGGCTCATCAGCAGGGCTGCAGGAAATGGAGAGGAGTGAGTGTGCTCCAGTCAGGCAGAAAAAATCACTCCAGCTCTGCTGGTTTCTCCACCTTGACTGAGGCTCCTTCTGCCTGTTAGACTCCCAGCCTAGTCACAATCATCCTTCATGTTTACCCATGTGCGTGATGTTTTCTGGCCCTCAAAGAGAGGCAACTCACTTTATCCCAACGTGAAGGAGATCTGGTGGTTACCATCACACCCACTTTACAAATAAGCTCAAGCAAATCCAGAGACATTATGTAACTGACTGCTGTATGAAAAGCCACAAGCCATAGGTCCAAGACACCTGGATGTGTTCACTAGACCTGAGCCCCTGACATAGGGAGGTGTAGATGGTCTTCAGGTTATAAACCAACAGAGCTGGATTTAGGGATCACGGAGAGTGGCCACTTAGCCATGGCGAGGAGAGGCTCAGCTTGTTACCTCCTAAGAATACCAGGGGAACAGATTTGAGAGATGCTTAGGTGATAGAGTGAACTGGATTTGGTGATAAGCCACTCGGAGAAAAGGAAAGTCAAGATATCCCTAAGTTTCTGGCCTGTGAGTCTGTGTGGATAGTCAGTCATGTGGTCACTGGCCAGCTGGCCATGGAGATCAGCCTCAGTAGAGGCTGGATTTCAGGGTCATCATTCATTAATTTTCTGAACAAACATTAATCAAGTGCCTATATGTACCAAACACTCTACTGAATGCAGAATCATGCGGAGCGGAAGCATTCCTCCTCTGGGTTTAGTCTATGTTTGACATGGCTTCATGTCACCGGCAATTCGCCTGCCACCTGGCGTTTTTGTGAGTTCTCAATAGACACATTCTGAACAAAGAAAGGAAGAGATTTTTGTTGTTGTTGTTGTTGTTTTTTGTTTTTGAGGCAGGGCCTCGCTCTGTCACCCAGGCCTTGCCTCCAGTGCAGTGGTACAGTAATGGCTCACTGCAGCCTCGACTTCCCCGGCTCCAGTGGTCCTCCCCTCTCAGCATCCCTGTTACCGGCTGCAAATCCATACAGGTCTGCAGCGACTTCAGTTCTTGCCTCTTCAGAAGAAAGAATTTGACCAAGGAGGCAGAAGGCAGAAGGCAAGACTGAGGCAAGTTTTAGAGCAGGAGTGAGTTTATTAAAAAGCTTTCGAGCAGGAATGAAAGGAAGTAAAATTTGGAGGAGGGCCAAGCAGGCGACTTGAGAAATCAAGTGTGCTATTTGACCTTTGACTTGGAGTTTTATATGTTGTTCCTTCTCCCTGATTCTTCTTTTGGGGTGGGCTGTCTGATGCATAGTGTGGCCTGCCAGCACCTGGAGGGGAACATGCACAGTGTGTTTACTGGAGTTGCACGCATGCTCACTTCCCCGGCCAGTCGAATATCCCTAGATGGTCATATGCCAGTTAATGTGCATGCTTGAGCCCACTCGATCAACTGCTGAGATTTTATCAGGAAGCAGCTAATCACCAGTTTCAGATGTTTCCTAACTACTGCGAGACTGCCTTTCCCTGGAGCTGGCTACGACCAGTTATTATTTTAGGGAGACAGTTAACAATCTTGAACCTCACCTGATGATCACCTGACATTCCTGGTGGTGTCAGGGGAGCCTTCTCCTGCCCTGCTCATGTCTGACCAGCTACCTAATGTAATCCTGAGTATCTGGGACTACAGGCATACCCTACCACACCTGGGTAATTTTTTTTGTATTTTTGGTAGAGACTGGGTTTCACCAAGTTGTCCATGTTGATCTTGAACTTCTGAGCTCAAGCAATCCACCAGCCTCAGCCTTGCAAAGTATTGGGATCACAGGTGTGAGCCACCGTGCCTTGATGGAGAGATCATTTCTTTTTTCTTTCTTTCTTTCTTTCTTTTTTTTTTTTTTTTTGAGAGGGAGTTTTGCTCTGTTGCCCAGGCTGGAGTGCAGTGACGTGATCTCAGCTCACTGCAACATCCACCTCCTGGGTTCAAGTGATTACCCTGCCTCAGCCTCCCAAGTAGCTGGGACTACAGGTGCCTACCACCACGCCTGACTAATTTTTTGAATTTTAGTAGAGATGGGGTTTCACCATGTTGGCCAGAATGGTCTTGATCTCCTGACCTCGTGATCTGCCCACCTTGACCTCCCAAAGTGCTGGGATTACAGGAATGAGCCACCATGCCCGGCTCAGAGAGATAATTTCTTAATAAACATAATCAAACTATATTAATTCTCTGCTTCGAAGTCATCAGTGGCTTTCCGTTGCCACTTTTGGAATAAAACTTGAACTCCTCCCCAAGGCCTCCAGAACCATGCAGGAGCCAGCCCTTGTGAGCTCCACATCCCCTACCACTCACCCTCTTATCTCCAGCCTGTAATCATCCGACCATTGAACCTTCAAGCGTGCTCCCATCTCAGCACCTGTGCATTTGAAGCAGGCCTGGAGTCCCCTTCCTCACCATCCTCAGCATGATCTCCACACAGAGCCTTCCCCAGCCACCCTCTCAGTTACTCTCCAATCAGTTACCCAGGTGTATTTTTCTTCATGGTTCTTAGATTATCTAAAACAACTTGAATTATTTATCAGTGTGTTTGTTAGCCCTTTCCTCAACTATATTTTATGTTGAACATATAGGTAGAAAAGTCAGAGGCAACAGCTGAGCCAGAGAATGGGCCTGGGTCACCCCAGATGAGGAGGGAGAGCAATGCACAGATATTTGAGAGATTTATTTGGGTTTTGGGTTTGTTTGGTTTTTTTAGATAGAGTCTTGCTCTGTCACCCAGGCTGGAGTAAAGTAGCACCATCTCTGCTCACTGCAACCTCTGCTTCTTGGGTTCAAGTAATTCTCCTGCCTTAGCATCCCAAGTAGCTGGGATTACAGGCACACACCACCACGCCCAGCTAATTTAGTTGAGATGGAGTTTCACCATGTTGGCCAGGCTGGTCTCTGCCCGGTTGAGAGATTTGTTTGAAAGGTGCTTTGGAGGTAGAGCTGATGGGGTTTGTGGAGGCACTGAACAAGTGAAGGATAGAGTAGGTGCTCACCAGGTCTGCACGAATGGTTGTGTTGATCCTTGACCCTGGCTGACCCAGGGGAGGGCCACATGTGGGTACAAAAGGCGTAAGCTGGGCTTTCACTCCCTGGGTTTGTAGTGCTTCTGAGGCACCCTAAAGGACCCTTGCAGTGTGGACTTGACTCTGCACCTGGAGCTCAGCAGAGGTCAGAGCTGCAGGTGAAATGTGTGAGCCCTGGAGTGGCTGGCTGCGGGCCCTATGGGTTGCATGAAGTAGCTTAATGGAGGTAGAAAAGAGAGACAGGAGGGGGCCTTAGAGCAGCTCTTGAGGACCTCTCTGAGAGAAGAGCTGGGCAGGGAGGAAGGTATGGGGAGTTCAAAACAGAATCACAAGGTGGAGAAAGCAAGCCGGTAACTGGCCCCAGTGGCTTCCGGCATCATTCCACCCTTGCCTGCTTTCCTGTGCTGTTGATGACCAGCGGGGCTATGTTGTCATTCCCCTCTCAATATCAAGGGAGTTTTTATAAGTTGGAAAACCTGCATTTTAAATGAAGATGGAAGAGTATGTCAAGAGGTGTAGGTGGGCATGCCTGGTACCAAACTGGACCCTTCGGGAGAGTCCTGCCAACCCTGCCAGCCAGTGCTAGATATGTGGATATGTGTTGGGCTGAACTACACAGAGACCTGGGAGGCTCTCCAAGTGGCCTCTTTCCTAGTCTTTATAAGTGATAACTCACAAGGACCCTCTCATGACTTCCCCCTCTTCTCCTGAGGAGGAAACCAAGACACAGACAGGAGAAATGACTTGCCCAAGTCAACAACCAGTGAGGATAGGTATCGGGGTTCAAACCAGGCAGTGTGGCTCCGTGGACTTTATCCAAAGTCAATGCATGGCCTTTATCACTGCCCCCACCCTTTGGTAAGCTCCACTTTTGGTAGCACTGATGTGACAGCAGACAAGGTATCATGGTCAAACTTTAGTCATCAGCATGCTAGCTTTGAATGGAAAGGCAAGTGAGCCTATTTCTTTTCCTTGAACATTGGGTTGAGATAATGATGCCCCCACTTACCTTCCTAAGGAATCGCTGTATCATGGTCTAGGGGATTTCCCAGCTCTGAGAGGCTTCTTTACAGCTTCTGAGGTGAGGATTCCCCCTGCACGAAGGATACCAGGCCACTCAGGCCTTCTCCCACTCCCCGGCAGGATTCTAGAGCCTGAAGACACTGGAGCCCTCCCGGGTGAGATGGGCCCTGTGACCAGCCTGCAGTGCAGCAGACATTTGTGCAGGGCGTCTCTCCACACATCAGCTGAGCTTCTTGACTCAGGCGAATTTGACTGTTTCGCTATGACCTCGGCGAGAAGACACCCGAAGCCAGAGAGCACCTTGGTGCTTTTTACGACCTCGAGAGTTTCTCTTCCTAGTAAGCCGTTTCCCGCATCATTCTAGCCATGCTGGCTTACCTGTTTAACAACCAATGTTGCCGTGTTGCCATTCCACCCCCTCCAAGTTTAAAACATTTGAAAACCTGCGTTTTAAATGAAAAAAATCCTGATATGCAACCAATCTTGTCTTTTACAAAAACTAAACAGGAGTTCCTCTTTGGCTTAACAAAATCTTGGAGCAGCCAACCTTGGAGTGCATTTTAGTTAACTTTACATCCAAACTGTAGGATTTAGTGAAAAGCCATGTGTTTACTATCATGAAGTAGAAATGTGTTGAAAACATATTATCCAATTGCTATGGTTCAGACTCTTCTAATAGCCTATTGGAACTTCCTTCACTTCAGAAATGATACACTCTACGGTAGAACTTCCTATTTTTAAAACCGCATAAATCCCCCCACCCATTCCCCTTACAACACTTCAACAATCTGATTGCGTGGTATTCTTATCTTCCCACTGTGATTAAGCTTTACGTGAAACCTCGCCAAGCTCGGAGAAACTCATAGGAATGCAGTCACACTAAGTGAGATGCACTTTTGCTGTTTTTCCTTCCTTTGAAGGTCAGATGGACTTTCAGTATTTTTCCCAGTTGGGTTCATTGCAAGCAGGATCAATCTGGAAAATATATCCTTGCCCCATGACACAGAGGGAAATATGTTTGCCTTTTCATTGATGTGATTATGATGCGGATTTTGTAGTTTAAAAACAAAGCAACTCCATTTTGCAACTGCATTCTTCACAGAAATCTGACCTTTGGCGATGACTAATATTATCAACAAATCAGTCCCGTAATGATTATTCTACCCATTCATTCTCAGCAACAAATGATAAACAAAATGGCTGGAATGACGACTGACTCCCTTGAAGGCTCCCTCAAGCTTCAGGCCCTATCTTTGGATCTGTGTTCATGACGGTGATTGTCAAGTGTGATTTACAAAGTTGATTTGATAGCCTTTCCTCTGGTATACCCAAAAATAATGTATAAGCAGAGAGACCTGGTGCAAATTCTGCTCTATAGTTGACCATTGTATTACAATGGTTTCCCATAACACCACTTTCTATGTTTTCCATTTATAAACACCTGTAATTCACCTTGCTTGGCTTTATGATGTGTGAGTACAATACATTTGACGTTATAATGGGGATGTGCACTAATAAAATGCACCTTTAGCCATTTGCTAACTTAGGGATTTCTGTAATGCGTTATTTATAAGAAAGATGGGTTTGGCCATTTCTTTTTTTTTTCATAAGAGGGAGTTTTTCACTTGTCACCCAGGCTAGAGTGCCATAGCACAATCTCAACTCACTGCGACCTCCGCCTCCCAAGTTCAAGCTATTCTCCTGCCTCAGCCTCTTGAGTAGCTGGGACTACAGGCACATGCCACCACACCTAGCCAATTTTTGTACTTTTAGTAGAGATGGGGTTTTATCAGGCTGGTCTTGAACTCCTGACCTGAGGTGATCACTCGCCTTGGTCTCCCAAAGTGCTGGGATTACAGGCATCTGCCACCATGCCTGGCCCTTTTATTTTGAGATGAAGTCTGACTCTGTTGCCCAGGCTGAAGTGCAGTGGCGCAATCTCAGCTCACTGCAACCTCCACTACCTCCCAGTTTTAAGTAATTCTCCCACCTCAGCCTTCCAAGTAGCCGGGACTACAGGCGGGTGCCACCACACCCAGCTAATTCTTGTATTTTTAGTAAAGATAGAGTTTCACCATGTTGGCCAGGCTAGTCTTGAACTTCTGACCTCCAGTGATCCTCCAGCCTCAGCCTCCCAAAGTGCTGGGATTACAGGCGTGAGCAACGATGCCTGGCCTAGCCATTTCTTTAAGTTTGAAAACTATTGGCCAAGGAGAAGGGTGCTAAGGCTGAGGGTGTCGGGAGATTCAGCATCCATCTCCCAAGAAAACAAGGCAGCAGCCTGGAGCCTGGGCCTGGGAGTGCAGTGAAAGAGCTCAGCGTTCTCAGCCAAGGAGGGGAAGCACAGGGGGCATCTCCAAGCCTCTGTGAGCGCAGGAGCCCTGCCTGTCTCAGGTCTGGAGGAGGGCCTCACTTCTGGCTTCAAAACGGGCTGCCTCTGCTCTGCTGCAGTGTATCCCCTAACAGATGCTGGAGCCCAAGTGCTAGGAACTGAGAGGATGGGGACAGTCCCTCCCCTCCCTCCAAATTCCCCAAGGGGAGTTACAAAGGGGTTGAGATCAGAGGAAATGCGGCATCAGGAGCTTTATGGGAAACTGTGGAGCTAAAGAAGGAGAAAGAGCCCGTGCTAGGCCCCCTTACACCAGAACTGGAGGCAGGGCAAAGGGCCCTTCTTTTCTTTTCTTTTCTTTCTTTTTTTTTTTTTGGGATGGGAAAAAAAAAAAAAAACAAGAAGATGGAATTCTCTCTTGTTACCAAGGCTGGAGTGCAATGGCTCACCGCAACCTCTGCCTCCCGGGTTCAAGCAATTCTCCTGCTTCAGCCTCCTGAGTAGCTGGGACTACAGGTGCGCGCCACCATGTCCAGCTAATTTTTGTATTTTTAGTAGAGATGGGGTTTCACCTTGTTGACCAGGATGGTCTCGATCTCTTGACCTCGTGATCCACCTGCCTCGGCCTCCCAAAGTGCTGGGATTATAGGCGTGAGCCACCACGCCCGGCCCAGGGCCCTTCATTTCCCCCCAGATGTTGTACTGAGCAAGTGCTGTGGGTTTAGCTGTCCATCTGGGCCTTGCACCCTTCCCCTCGTCCTTCTTGCTCTTTCTTCTTGAGACAGGGTCACACTGTGTTGTCCAAGCTGGAGTGCAGTGGCATGATCATGGCTCACTGCAGCCTCAACTGCTGGGGTTCAATCGATCCTCCCAACTTACTTATCCTCCCAAGTAGCTGGGACCACAGGCATGTGCCACAACACCTGGCTAATTATTTTTTTTATTTTTTGTAGAGATGGAGTTTTGTCATGTTGCCCAGTCTGGTCTCGAACTCCTAGACTCAAACAATCCTCCCACCTCGACTTCCCAAACAGTTGGGATCACAGGCGTGAGACACTGTGCGTGGTGCTCCTGGGTCATTTAACAAAGGTACATTGGTCAGCACCAATGACCAATGACCTTTCTGAGGCCATTTCTCCTCAGAAAGGGAGGAGGGATACCCTAATCTAACAAAATCCTTCCCTTGATTCTGCCCTCCCCTCAAGCTACTATCCTATCACATCTCAGAAACTTCTTGAAAGTAAGGAACCACCACTACAGGCCATTGTGTGTGTCCCTCCCTGACCTAATACACCTGACTCTCTGCACCCCACTGCACCAATGACATCATTCTCCCAAAGGTCACCAGCAACTTCCTGATTTCAAAACCCAGCAGCTTTCTGTCAGCCCAGAGTCCTCACTGACCTCTCGCCTAGCAATTCACACAGGCAGCCATCCCTCATCCAGGGGATGCACTTTGCCTCTGTGACTCCACCTGCTCCCTGTCCCACCACCTCTCTGATACTTCTGTGCTGTCTCTGAGGACTCTTCCACCTGTTCCTGTTCTTCTTAAGGAAGATGGTTGTGTCAGTCTTTCAGGGCTGCTATTACAAGGTACCATGACTGGGGGTTTAAACAACGGGAGTCCGTTTTCTCGAAGCTCTGGAGGCTGGAAGCCTAAGATCAAGGAGCCCACAGAGCTGGTCCCTTCTTCTTCTTTTTTTTTTTTTTTTTTTTTGTGAGATGGAGTCGCTTGGGCTGGAGTGCAATGGCATGATCTAGGCTCACTGCAACCTCCACCTCCAGGTTCAAGTGATTCTCCTGCCTCAATCTCCCAAGTAGCTGGGATTACAGTCACATGCCACCATGCCCAGCTAATTTTCGTATTTTGCTAGAGACTGGGTTTCACCATGTTGGCCAGGCTAGTCTCGAATTCCTGACCTCAAGTGATCCACCTGTCTCAGCCTCCCAAAGTGCTGGGATTATAGGAATGAACCACCACACCTGGCCCCTTCCTTCTAAGGCTTCTCTCAGCTTGTAGATGTCGGCTTCTCCCTTTGTCTCCACAAGGTCCTCCCTTGGTGTGTGTCTGTGTCCTGATCTCCTCCTCTAAGGTCAGCAGTCATATGGGATTAGGGTCCTCCCTACTGACCTCATTTTAACTTAATTACCTCTGTTACTATGTTATCTCCAAATATAGTCACATTCTGAGATAGTAGGGGTTAGGACTTGAACATATGAATTTTGAGAGGTAGGGGGACACAATGTATTTATTTATTTGTTTGTCTATTTTCATTTCTTTGTAAAGATGGGGTCTCACTGTGTTACCCAGGCTGGTCTCAACCTCCTGGCTTCAAGTGATTTTCCCGCCTCTGCCTCCCAACACGCTGGGATTACTGGTGTGAGCCACCATGCCTGGCTGGAGAGACACAATTTCGTCCTTAACAGTGGCTTCCAGATTTGGTTCTTGATCCTTTTAAACATTTCTTTCCTGTGCCCACTGCTGAAGTTTTATGTGTTACTATTCAATAAACGATTTTATTAATTTCATTATTTAAATTACAGAAGTAATGTATTTCATTAAATAAAGTAAAATTTCTTTTTCTTTTGAAACAAAGTCACCCAGGCTGGAGTGCAGTGGTGCAATCTCGGCTCACTGCAACCTCCACCTCCTGGATTCAAGCGATTCTCCTGCCTTAGACTCCCGAATAGCTGGGATTACAGGCACGCACCACCACACCCAGCTAATTTTTGTATTTTTAAGAGAGATGGGATTTCATGGTGTTGGTCAAGCTAGTCTAAACTCCTGACCTCAAGTGATCCACTCACCTCAGCCTCCCAAAGTGCTGCGATCACAGGCGTGAGCCACCTTGCCCAGCCAGAAGATGATATAATTTCTGAAAAAATAACTATTGCTCAAAGTTCTTTATTGAGCTCTAAGATCAAATTCCCAAAGCACTATCTCGGGTCTCCTCACGTGGCTGGCCTATCACGCTTGGTGTGTTGTTTCCCAAACACCGTCTTACTTCTTAAATTCCCCACAGCTTTTTCAGTTCTTTCTCTCCTCTGCCCCTCTTCATAGCTAAACATTTCGCTGGTCTCCCTCTCAAGATTGGCCACAGAATTTGAGAGAAGCAGGTCAGAATCGTGGGGCTTCTTGCTCAAAGCAGATTCAGTTTCAAGACAGTGACAGCAGAGCTTTACGCCGAGTGAGCAAGGGCTCTGCTGCCACAGGCTGTGAGGCCAGCCCAGCCCTCCCTGTCCATCCCTCCCCACATGCTTTTTTTGCATCCGCTGTGCCCCGGCCACTTCCTGCCTAGATATTACTACAGCCTCCTGTGACCCCCACATCTGTCTCATCTTCCTCCCACCACATCTGCCCGGTTACTCCTACCCAAGGATGCCTGGCCTTTGAGCCTGTGCTCCGAGCCTCTGGTATTTCCTCATTTCTTTAACAAACTGGGCACAGTCTCTTTGGGTCCGCATCTGAGGCCCTCATTTCCTGACTTGACTCCTACTCACTCCCCAGCCGAACATAAAGCTCGAGGCCAACGTTTCCCCGTAGAGCTCAGCCTCTGTTCCTCTGTGCAGCTGCACCATTTCTGTGAAGTCCTACCCACCCCATCTGTGTCATCGGAACCTCTCCAAAGATCAAGGCATACCTATGTTGAGAAGCGTTTCCTGGCCTCTGACCAGGGTCTGATCACTTCTCTCTGGTCAGCCCTGCACACTCTGGGAACACGCTGAGCCATTCTGCACACCGGGCACCCTGCTAAGGGTTCGTGTGCTTTTACCATTGACATCTTTAACACGCCTACCAGGAAGGTTCTATCACTACCCTTTGGGCAGCTGAGTGGGTTTTGCAAGGCCACTTATACTGGCAAGTGGTGGACTCGCGTTCAAACTCCACTGTCTGGCTCATGTTGCATTTCTCTTGGCAATACGCCCATGGAAGAACATGGATCCTCCTCATTTTTGTTTTCCTGGAGGAGCTTTCTGTATCCCCACATTCAGCCCTTACTGTTACTGTGATGAAGCATTAGCAGGCCTTCGAACTTCGGGTTAGCTGAGGAAGATGCAGTGAGCAACTAGCTCACCTTATCTTTCTAAAAACAACCAATTATGGATTCCCCGGAGTGAAAATAGCCCCTTCCAAAAGCAACATACCTTTGCCACTATTTAGGGAATGTATATTTGTCAGTCACACTTGACTATGAATTGTCAGATTCAACTCCGAACTGGCTTGCTTTCCTTCCTTCCAACTGAGAGCAGTTGCTAGGAAATTTCCGGTTGGAGGGAGGCTGGCAAGCTCCCCGACGTTTACCCTTTTGTTTGGTTTTGCGTTAAGCTCTGTCTCTGCCTCAAACTCCTCTCCAAGGCTCACAGTAGAGGAAGAAGCCAGACTTCTTTTTCATTGTCGTTTTGAGACAGAGTCTTGCTCTGCTGCCCAAGTTGGAGTGCAGTGGCACCACTACATCTCACTGTAACCTCAAACTCCTGGGCTCAAGGGAGCCTCCTGCCTCAGCCTCCCAAGTAGTTGCGATTACAGGTGTGCAGCACCACTCCCAGCTAATTTATTATTATTTTGTAGAGACTGGATCTCCTCGTGTTGCCCAGGCTGGTCTCGAACCCCTAGTGTCAAGTGATCCTCCCACCTCATTCTCCCAAAGTGCTGAGATCATAGGTGTGAGCCACTGTCCTTGGTCAGATTTCTTAGCTCCCAATATTTCTTTTCTGCTCACTGGCATTGGGGGAGCCAACTTCTTTCAGAACTTCTGTGGGGCCCAAATAGAAATAGTGCCCATCCCTCCTCCTTGTTTCCTTCCCTGCCCAAAAAGCAGCTCCACTGTGATGCAGAGTGAAAACGGGGGCAGATTTCAGTGGGAGTAGCACCCAATCAACAGAAGTTAGAGAATGTGCAACCAGTAACTACTGCTTTGGGCTGGGTGCGGTGACTCAAGCCTGTAATCCCAGCACTTTGGGAGGCCAAGGTGGGTAAGTCACCTGAGATCAGGAGTTTGAGACCAGCCTGGCCAACATGGTGAAACCTCGTCTCTACTAAAAATACAAAAATTAGCTGGAAGTGGTGGTGGGAGCCTGTAATCCCAGCTACTCAGGAGGCTGAGGCAGGAGAATCGCTTGAACCTGGGAGGTGGAGGTTGCAGGGAGCCAAGATCATGCCATTGCACTACAGCTTGAGTGACAGAGCGAGACTCCATCTCAAAAAATAAATAAATAAATATTGCACTGCAAGATAATATTTCATGTTACAGAAAATGTCCATCACATAAAATTATCAAGTGAGAGAAAAGCAGATTACAAAGCAGTGTGTGTAACAGGATCCGACTCTTATATTCATATATTTAAATAAATGTGTGTATTATACTTTATCCACAGAAATTAAATGTGTATTGTAAACAGTAGGCATACTTTTCCAAAGATATTCACCAAAATGTCTTCAGTGGTTGGATCTGGGTGGCAGATTTTGAAGGAAATTTTCTTACCTTTTAGAAATGTATTTTAATAATTTTTTTTACCATTAATGTGTATCTCTCAGGAACACGTGGATGAGCTCTGTGCTGAACTGGAAGCTAAGAGATACATCTGCACGTGGCCTGTTGGCCGCCTGGTCTGGCACCTGCCTCCACACCTCGCACAGTCCCTACCCTGGCAGCTGCTGGGAGAAACAGGAGGAACAATAGGCCACCCAAGGCCCTTCACCTGCGGTCTGCAGGCATGTGAGCGCCTTTGCCAGCAGGAACTTGGTCAGGAGTGTACCACTTCCCCTTTGTTGGGAATTCCAGGCTGACGTGGGGATGTGATTTGAGGGTGTGACCAACCAGAGGAAAACTGGGAGTTGGGCCACATTCTCCTGACTCATTGTCTTGTGTTTGCACCACACTGCCTGTGAAGTTGGAACAGGGGACAACGGCTCACAGGGGTCTTTCCACCCTGCCAAGCCAATGCCCCCTTCTCTGCCTGGCTCCTCCCCACACCAGGAGTGCCTGCTTCTGCCCTCTTCTTGGTCCACCTGGGCTGGCATGTGTTTGGCATCCTGGAAATGCTGCTCAAGGGACAGGCGCTGTGGCTCACTCCTGTAATCTCAGCAGTTTGGGAGGCTGAGGCAGGAGGATCACGAGGCCAAGAGATTGAGACCATCTGGCCAACATAGTGAAACCCCGTCTCTACTAAAAATATATATTAAAAAAAATTAGCTGGGCATGGTGGCACACATCTGTAGTCCAAGCTACTTGGGAGGCTGAGGCAGGAAAATTGCTTGAACCTAGGAGGCAGAGATTGCAGTGAGCCGAGATAGGGCCACTGCACTCCAGCCTGGCGTCTGGTGACAGAGCAAGACTCTGTCTCAAAAAAAAAAAAAAAAAAGAAATGCTGCTCAAGTTACCAGGTCTCCACGTTCTCCTTAATGCACCCTGACTCCACATTGCCTGTCACATCTCTGCTTAGATGGAAACCACTTAACAACTCCAGCCCTCTCCCACCCCACGCTGGAAATTCAACTCTGTATGGGAAATGACTCGCTGAAAAGAACACTACATTCCCACCCTCCACACTCCTCAGCTTCAGATAAATGGAAGAGTGAGAAAAAAGCATAAGCATATGAAACAAGCAAGGAGGA
Organism: Saguinus oedipus; assembly: GCA_031835075.1. Classification (NCBI taxonomy): domain Eukaryota; kingdom Metazoa; phylum Chordata; class Mammalia; order Primates; family Cebidae; genus Saguinus; species Saguinus oedipus. Next base: position 93,366,148 of record CM063183.1, on the reverse strand, counting down.
AATAAGACGCTGGACGTTGCATCCATTAGTCCCTGACCGCACCATCAGAATGGACATTCCCCTGAGTCTGTGCTCAGGCCACTCACCAGCCTCAACTGCTCTCCCTTCCTCTTGCTCTGGCCTGTCCTTCTCAGTCCTCTGCAGCTCACAAAAGCCACGTGTGACAGCAGTTGGATTATGATTTCACTCTTCCACTGTTTATTTATTTATTTATTTTTGAGACAGCATTTCACTCTTGTTGCCCAGGCTTGAGTGCAACAGTGCAATCTCGGCTCACTGTAACCTCTACCTCCTGGGTTCAAGCAATTCTCCTACCTTAGCCTCCCAAGTAGCTAGGATTACAGGCATGCGCCACCACACCCAGCTAATTTTGTATTTTTAGTAGAGACAGGGTTTTACCATGTTGGTTAGGCTGGTCTCAAACTCCTGGCCTCAAGTGATCTGCCCGCCTTGGCCTCCCAAAGTGCTGGGATTACAGGCGTGAGCCACCACACCCAGCCAACTGTTTATATTGTATCTCCTCCAGATAAAGCTGTTTGAGGACAGAGATCCTATTCCTGAAATCAGTGTATCAGGCTTAAGACTGAGACCTGGGCAAGATGCCTGGCTCAGCCCCCTTGGTAGGGTTATATGGCCATGGGTAGATTGGTTGAACTACTTCAAGGCCAACACAAATCTCCACCACATAGTACTAGTGGGAACAGTAAATGCAACAACATTTGTAAGGGTCCTGATAACTAGTTATCCCTCCAACTTTTTTTTTTTGAGACAGAGTCTTGCTGTGTCTCCAGGAGCCAGGCTGGAGTGTAGTGGCGCAGTCTCTGCTCACTGCAATCTCTGCCTCCCGGGTTCAAGCAATTCTCCCGCCTCAGCCTCCTGCGTAGCTGGGACTACAGGCGTGCACCACCATGCCCAGCTAATTTTTGTATTTTTTAGTAGAGATGTTGGTCAGGACGGTCTCGATCTCTTGACATCATGATCCACCCGCCTCGGCCTCCCAAAGTGCTGGGATTACAGGCGTAAGCCACCGCGTCTGACCATCCCTCCAACTTTTAACATCTTTCCATCCCTTACAATATCTCTCCCAGGGCCTTTCAGGTTGTCCAACAAATATTTCTTGGTTGATTGACAGACAGGTGGTGGTTTGAATCTCATCTGCAGAATCTCATCTGCCTATCTCAGACAGCTGGTCCTTAGGAGTGTATTACAGAAAAGTGCTTGTGGCTATACCCTGATACTCACAAAAAATTAGAGATAAACATCATTGATTATTTTTTAACAATCTACAAAGTAGTCTTTTTGCTGTTTCACAAGCCTCCTGTTCCCAGAGAAAAATAGCATGCCTTTTGATTTGTCCTAATCTGTCTCATTATACTTGGTAAAGGGCCTGTCTCTCTAGTTAGTATGAGAGCCATTTCCTTCATTACAAGGGTTATTAATAAAATATAATTGAATAGAGTTTTAATTGGGTTTGCGAAAAAGTCCATTCCAACCACTTCTAGTGGAGTAGGATTTGTGTGAGCAATTAGTAGTCTCTTCCATAAAAGAGATTTAAGAAAATGTGGCCAAGCATGGTGGCCTGGATTATACCTATAACCCCAGAACTTTGGGAGGCTGAGGCAGGTGGATCACCTGAGATCAGGAGTTTGAGAACAGCCTAGCCAACATGGTGAAAACGTGTCTCTACTAAAAATACAAAAATTAGCTGAGTGTGGTGGTGGACGCGCTACCTGTAATCCCAGCTACTTGGGAGGCTGAGGCAGGAGAATCACTTGAACCTGGGAGGTGGAGGTTACAGTGAGCCGAGATCGCCCCATTGCACTCCAGTCTGGGTGACGAGTGAGACTTCATCTCAGAAAAAAGGAAAGGAAAGGAAGAGAAGGGGAGGGGAGGAGAGGGGAGGGGAGGGAAGGGAAAAGAAAATTAAAGAAAAATAAATGGGATCCATCCAATATTAAAATGAGTACTTAGGAAAACTCAACTTGGCCAGACATGGTAGCTCACGCCTTATGTAATCCCAGCACTTTGGGAGGCCAAGGCAGGTTGATCACCTGAGGTCAGGAGTTCAAGACCAGCCTGACCAACATGGTGAAACCTCGTCTCTACTAAAAATACAAAAATTAGCTGGGCATGGTGACACACACCTGTAATCCCAGCTACTTGGGAGGCTGAGGCAGGAGAATCACTTGAACCACAGAGACGGACATTGCAGTGAGCCAAGATCATGCCATTGCACTCCAGCCTGGGCAACAAAAGCGAAATTCCATCTCAAAAAAAAAAAGAAGAAGAAAACTCAACTTATCAACTCTTTGGGAATGCAGCTAACAGAATACTTATGGGAAAATTAGAGCCTTAAATATATATATTACCAAACAAAAAAGTCTGTAACTTAATGAGCTAAGTGTTTAACTCATGATGCTAAGAAAAAATAACAACAAATTTGATATTTGTCTTAAGGAATATTACACTTCAGTGGGATCACAAACACACACACATATTTTCATACAATGTGCAGCAAATTTATATGCTTTTCTGAGTTTTGTAGCTGTTTTTTTACTCAGCGCTAGGCAAATATCAGTTTCTCAATAAATGCTCAATAAATGAATGGATAAGTGAATGCTCAAGACAGTTCCCATTTCTTAGAAACCACATTAAAAAATGTAAAAACACCTGATCCAGTCTTGTGCCTTAAAAAAAAGTAAAAGCACAAAACAGATAAAATTAATTTTTCTATATTTCAATTCAGTATTTCAAAAACACTATCACTTTAAGATATAATCAATATAAAAAATCATCCAGATATTTTGCCTGTTTTTCACATTGCTAAGCCTTCAAAAGCCAATGTGTATTTTATACATAAAGAATATCTAAATTCAGATGCTAAATTTTCATCAGAAATGCCATAACAAGGTTTATATTTCATAAAATTTACATTGAAAAGCATTTCCAGATAATGAGATACCCAAGTTGTATGAAACTTACTTAAAAGTTTTCCGTAACTGAATGGAGAGTCAGTTTTCAAACTTAAATACTGAAATTAAATAAAATTAAACATTCAATCCACATTGTAAGTGCTCAAGAGCCACAGAGAGCTAGGAGCCTCTGTATTGGGCAATGTCGTCCTAGTCCATGCAATATTTATGCAGTGAGTGATTGTCCCTTCCAAAGTGTTCCACCTTGCCTCAGCTATCTGCTGGCCCATGTTGACATGGAACTTTCCATTCCGACCTCAATCAAAAGCAACTGGTTGGGGGCGGTGGCTCATGTTTGTAATCCCAGCACTTTGGGAGGCTGAGGCAGATGGATTGCTTGAGTTTAGAAGTTCAAGACCAGCCTGGGAGACATGGTGAAACTCTGTCTCTCTTGAAAAAAAAGAAAGAAAGAAAGAAGAAAAGAAATCTTCCTGCCTAAGTTACTCTGTAGAAGTAAGGAAGCCTCAGATTATCAAAACATGTCCTCCCAATATTCCAAGTGAATTTCTATTTGACAGTAGCACTAAGCATGCTATTGTCTTTCTTTTTCGAGGATCACTAAATTACACTTCAAAAATACTAATATCTGTGTGCAATTGAAGCCATGTGTTAATGTGCAAACAAATTCATAGTATTTCATTTCAGAGGACACCAACAAAAAGGGGTTGAGAGTTTCCTGGGTCCGTCTCCTCCCAAAATCCCAAATGGGGTGCTCTGGAGAATGGAGCAGAAGGAGAGTTCATGGCAACATTGCTCCCTGAGCCTGAGCTCACCACCTTCTACCCACCCTGAGCTCACCACCTACTGCCCACTTGGAGCTTCATGACAGACCCCACAACAACACACAGGGCCTCCTGTTTCCTCCTTCCCCAGCATGGCTTAGTCAGAAAAGAGGAGGCCTTATTTCAGCTAAAGAAATTGAACCCCCTAATCAGGTCATTCTTTATTCTGTGGCATAAATGTAAGACTTGCAAAACCCCTGGGAGGTCCTATCCCAAATGGCTTTGCCCTCTCATGGCTGGTCCTTCCAGCTTGTAGAAGGAAATTCAGAGACGCAGTTCAAGGGCCCCACTTTAGGCATGGACACTGACGTGCAGTGAAACCCAGGGCAAGTCTTTAGGGCTGAGTTTCTAAAGCAGGAATAATAAAGCCTTTCCTACTTACTCCAAGACTACTGTGAAGACCCAAGGAGAATATGCATTCTATGTAAAAATACCTGGAAAACCACAGAGCATTTTTTTTAAAGATGGGGCTTCACCATGACGGCCAAGCTGGTCTTGGACTTCTGATCTCAGGTGATCCACCCACCTCGGCCTCTCCTAGGATTACAGGCGTGAGCCACCGCGCCTGGACACAGAGCATTTTACACACCAAAAGTATCATTGTAAAAATCACCTTGACCACAAATCTTTCAACATATGCCAGGAAAGACTTAAAACAGGGGTCCCCAGTCCCCAGGCCATGGGCCCACATTGGTCTGTGGCCTGTTAGGAACCGGGCTGCACAGCAGGAGGTGAGCGATGGGTGAGTGAGCGAAGCTCTGTATTTACAGACACTTCCCATCACTTGCATTACCACCTCTTGACAGATCAGCAGCAGCATTAGATTCTTATAGGAGCATGAACCCTATTGTGAACTGCACAGGCAAGGGATCTAGGTTGTGTTCACCTCATAAGGATCTGATGCCTGATGACCTGTCACAGTCTCCCATCACCTCCAAATAGGACAGTCTAGTTGCAGGAAAACAAGCTCAGGACTCCCACTGATACTCTATGACGGTGAGTTGTATCATTATTTCATTATATATTACAGTGTAATAATAATAGAAACGAAGTGTACAGTAAATGTAATATTCTTGAATCATTCCCTCCTCACCAGTTTGTGGAAAAATTGTCTTACATGAAACAGTCACTGGTGCCAAAAAGTTTGGGGACAACTGACTTAACAGATACGTGAGCTCAGTAGGCCTTCTCAGTTCATGTTGTGGGTATAAATCAGAAAATATAACTTTTTGGAGGAGAATTTGGCATTATCTATTAATGTTCAATGTTCATGCCCCTAGACCCATAAATGCCATGTCTAGGAGTAACCTGAGGGCCTGGTGCGGTGGCTCATGCCTGTAATCCCAGCACTTTGGGAGGCCAAGGCAGGTGGATCACTTGAAGTCACAAATTTGAAAGCAGCCTGGCCAACATGGTGAAACCCCATCTCTACTAAAAATACGCACCCAAAAAAATTAGCCAGGTGTGGTGGCATGTGCCTGTAATCCCAGCTACTCAGGAGGTTGAGGCAGGAGAATCACTTGAACCTGGGAGGCAAGGGTTGCAGACAGAGGCTGTAGTGAGCTGAGATTGCACCACCGCACTCCGGCCTGGGTGACAGAGAGACTGTCAAAAAAAAAAAAAAAGAGTAATCTGAGAAATACATATTAAAGATGTATGTACAAGAATTTTACTTCAGTGTGATTTGTCACAAGAATTGAAGCCAAGAGGTAATAAACAGAACTGGGCAGCTACTAGAGAATGAGGGAGACTTATATGTATCTATGTGCAAATGAAGCCAAATATTTCACTAGCTTTTTTTTTTTTTAATTTTTTTGTAGATGCAAGATCTCACAATTTTGGCCAGGCTGGTCTCAAACTCCTAGACTCAAGTGATCCTCATGCCTCAGCCTCCCAAAGTGCTGGAATTACAGTTGTGAGTCACTGGGTGCAGCCATTTCACTAGTTTTGTTTTTGTTTTATAAAGACGGGGTTTCACCATGTTGGTCAGGCTGGTCTTGAGCTCCCGACCTCAGGTGATCCGCCCGCCATGGCCTCCAAAGTGCTTGAATTACAGGCGTGAGCCACCACGCCTGGCCTTCACTAGTTTTTAAAAGCGGATTACAGACTGAATGGGTAAAACAGTATCGGGATGTTACTCTTATTGCATTAAAACCGTGGTAAGATGTCAGCAAATAACCTCTAGAAACATGGACCACGGTGGATCTTACACTTTCCACTTTGTTTCCAGATTGTTTAAATGTTTACATTGAGCATAGGTCACTTTTTAATTAGCAAGAGTAGTAAAAATATTTCCATCTTTAAAAACAGTGAAAGAGAGGGGCCGGGCGCAGTGGCTCACGCCTGTAATCCCACCACTTTGGGAGGCCAAGGCGGGTGGATCACGAGGTCAAGAGATCGAGACCACCCTGGTCAACGTGGTGAAACCCCGTCTCTACTAAAAATACAAAAAATTAGCTGGGCATGGTGGCACATGCCTGTAATCCCAGCTACTCAGGAGGCTGAGGCAGGAGAATTGCCTGAACCCAGGAGGCGGAGGTTGCAGTGAGCCAAGATCACGCCATTGCACTCCAGCCTGGGTAACAAGAGCGAAACTCCGTCTCAAAAAAAAACAATGAAAGAGAAATAATTTTGCCAAAAATGCACCAGGCAATGGGAATTTGAAATTTTTAAATATGGTCCATTTCTTTGAGGAACTCACAAAGCAGCCAGTCATATTTAAAAGAAAGACGCTTTTCTCTTCCTTCTGAATAATTATCTCAGTCTTCCAAATCACTTTGTAAATTTTATTTTTAAATGATTATATGACGACTTCCACTATTTTAAAAGCTCTCTGTAGCTTTGAAGTCTCCAGATACACTTTACTTCACCTTTTCCTTTGTTCATTCAAGAAATATTTATAATTTACCCCACAGCCAAGGTACTGTACTGTATGCTAGGGTGGAACAAGAGGATTTCTTTATTATTTTTATTTTTATTTTTAGACAGACTCACTCTGTTGCCAGGCTGCAGTGCAGTGGTGTGATCTTGGCTCACTGCAACCTCTGTCTTCCAGGTTCAAGTGATTCTTCTTTCTCAGCTGCCAAGTACAGGCACACACCACCATGCTCAGCTAATTTTTGTGTTTTTAGTAGAGATGAGGTTTTGCCATGTTGGCCAGCATGGTCTCGATCTCTTGACTTCATGATTCTCCCGCCTTGGCCTCCCAAAGTGCTGAGATTACAGGCGTGAGCCACTGCACCCAGCCCAAGAGGATTTCTTATTCTAATTATGGGAAGTTTGCAGTCTGATGGGATACACAAGAGGTTCGTATAAATAATAACGCAAGGGAGACAGGATGATAAGTGCAGAAGGAGATGGACCAGATAGTGTGTCCTCTATTTTCAAGACTGTGCCCTGGGCATCGCAACAAGCAGGACAGTCGGGGCTCTGTGGAAGGTGGAAGGGCACTTGACCTGCATTGTGAAGGAGTAGTGGGATTTGGGAAAGTTGATATTACTTGCCAAATTTAGCAATTAACTGAGAAATGTGTAGTAGCCTGAATAAGTGCTGAAGCTTACCACTCTTGGTTTTTTTGGTTATTGTTATTGTTTTGTTTTGTTTGAGACAGGGCCTCACGCTGCCATCCAGGCTGGAGTGCAGTGGAGGGTGATCTCTGCTCACTGCAACCTCTGCATCCTGGACTCAAAGACATCTCAGTGTAGCATCCCCAGTAGATGGGACCACGGGTGTGCCAGGACGACCAGCTCATTTTTTTTAATTTTTTGTAGAGACAAGGTTTTGCCATGTTGCCCATGCTGGTCTCAAACTCCTGGCCTCAAGTGATTCACCCACCTTGGCCTCCCAAAATTCTGGGATTACAGGCTTGAGCCACTGTGCTCGGCTACCACTCTTGTTTGTAACTTCAGTGACCAAACCAGCCCTCTGCCACACCACCATCCCTTTTTGTTAACCAAAAGGTTTAGCCCTTACGTGCACTTGGTGGTCTTGGTGGCAGGGCCCTGGACTGGGGCTTTGGAGCTCATGGTTGAGGGTTTGTGGTGCTGCTCCAGGCTTACCACCCCTCCCCTGAGAAAAGCAGCTCTTGAATAGATCATTCTGGTCATCGGAAACCTCTTGGCATACCTGATAACCAAACTGAGTTTAAAGTCACATGTATGTGCAAACCACACCCCACCTCCTGCACATCAGAAGGCAGCTCATGTTCACAAGGCCCTGACATCCATCCAGTGTGACCTTCGTGTGCCCAGCCATAGCACGCCTGGCTCGGTGGAAGCGGGCCCTTGAGCAAAGACTCCTCTGTGAAACAGCAGTTCTAACCATTTCCTCCCCAATCCTGATTTCAACATTCTAGAATGTCCCTCCATAAAGACGTTTGTTTTCCCTTTTTCTCTTTGTTCTCATGACAGTTGAAGGAACACTTGTGTGAAGGTCACCCCTTCCTCTTAGTCTTGCTGTGTTCTGGTAAACAAGAGGATCCAGTCACAAGGCTGGCAGCTTGGACTGGGGAAAACATCATTCTAAGCAATTATTTTGGGAACCACTACGACTGTGAGCAGCAGATGCTCATAGACACAGTTAGCCAGGATTTATTAAGCAGTTAATACAGACCAGGCATAGGGGATGCAAAAATGAATGGCCTGGTCCTTCACCTCTAGGATTCTGCCATCTGATAGAGGAGACACTGTTGCAAATCATATTAATAGCCACCGTTATTTGGGACACCTCTGGTTCAGGCACTATTCCAGTATGATTTCAGTCATACCTTCTGCAACCCTGCAAGGTAGGTTTGGTGAGTCTCCTTCCACACGGGTAGGAGCAGAGGCCAAGGGAAGCCAGCCTGGAGGAGCACAGAGTAGGTGCTCATAGCCCAGGATGACCCAGGTAGAGGCTAGGCTGGGGTCTGTCCCACAGATAAGCTAGAAGTGCATGCAAGGTCCGCAGAGAATAGCAAGGAGTGTGCAGAAGCTGGGAGTGCCAGTAAGGAAGAAAGGCTGTAAGAGGCAGAAGACAGGTGGGCAAGCAGCCTCGAGGCTGAGAAGCTTGCAGGATCTGTGGCTTCATGAAGATGGTAGCACCTAAGTCCAAGAAACATGGTAGGGCTTTGCTTCCAGAGCACAATGGCTTGAGCTCTGACTTCTTTTGTCCAGCCCCACTTCCCTCGGTAGCCAGTGGCACCCTGGTCAGCCATCTTCAAGCTCAAAGAGGATAAATGCAAGGGTGACGCAGAAGGAGCACTGCTAGTGTACTTTCCTAGAAGGGGATGCTCCCCGGGAGAGTTGGCAGAATCACTTCCCATCGAGCACAGCTGCTGTGTGTCTGCCACAGACCAAATGCTCCAGTGGGAAGGAGCGGACCCATGGGCAGGTCCAATTTGCCTCAATCCACTAGGTTTATTTACCTTTCCTTCCATTTTCTGAAAGTTCTGTAGGTAGTGGCCAAACTTGATCTGACGTTGGGCAAAACGCATTTCTCGTTTGATGCCTGTTTACTCATTTGTAGAAAGTGTGAGGTTGGACTTGTTGATTTCCAAGGCCTCTCCCTGCTCTAAACATCCACAAGCCTAAGCCAGCGTGTGGCGAAGCAAGATGAATTCCCACACTCCTTTACCTGTATTTGATGAGTTATTTTTACTGCAATAATCAACTTTTTTTTAAGACAGAGTTTTGCTCTTGTCATCCAGGCTGGAGTGCAGTGGTGCAATCTCAGCTCATTATAACACCAGCCTCTCGGGTTCAAGTGATTATACTGCCTCAGGCTCCCGAATAGCTGAAATTACAGGCACGCACCACCACACCCAGCCAATTTTTTTTATTTTTAGTAGAGATGGTGGTTTCACCACATTGGCCAGGCTGGTCTCAAACTCCTGACCTCAGGTGATTCGCCTGCCTCCACCTCCCAAAGTGCTGGGATTACAGGTGTGAACTGCCGCATCTGGCCTGCAATAATCAACTTTTACAGATGGAAAAAAAGTTATTCTATGGATTTTTGGGTTCCTCAGTGGGGATGTAAAAATTAAAAAAAGTTATTCTATAACATAAACATGTTGACAGAACATGGAAATGTGAGTCTTGATTTTTCAAGTATTTGGTGTCAGAGAATCCATGTTTTAATCTAGGTGCCATCACCTATTGACTACTGAGCTTTAGATGCACTGTGCCCAAACCCCAGTTCCTACATCTGTCAATGGTAGGAAAGCATCTTACCACGCATGGTTGTTGGAAGGGCACCTAAGGTGATAGATACAAAAGAGGTTTTTGGTAAGTGTGTTAGAAATACCATTTGCAGTATTAAAATCTGGATGGGCCAAAATTTGGTAGGCAGGTAAAAGGCAAAAGGAAAGGAATTATGGGTAAACACAGAGTTATTATAGATCAGGGAATCCATCAGTAAAGCGAGGGAAAGCACTTGCTGACAAAATAAGAATGAGAAAAAAGGTGATCTGATTCACTTGAGAAGAAGGGAGGAAGCTATGGTGAGCAGTACTGAGGACTTTAGCAGTCCAGGTAGAAATCCCTCAAGCAGGTTTTTCCTTAGGTAAATGTATCATTCCCTACTGGAAACCAAGCACCAGGGTCAGAGAGTACTAGAGTTCATGTTGCTTCTCAGATTGCTCACTTTGGGATCATCTGGCTGCGCCAACTATGGCATTTAAGGACGAAGAAACAGGCCAGGGAAGGTGAGATGACTCACCTGAGGTCACAGGAATAGAAGCATACTCAACGGGCCTTGGGAGGAGAATTCCATCAGACAGTGAGGGAGCATGGCCTGAACCGGAGCAGGGGCTGTGAGGAGGCCACATCTCACCTGATTCTAAAGGAACTGTCCTCTATCCCACTAGAAAAGGATTTTTTTCCTCAAACATTAGGATTAGGAGGCAAATTCTTCTTATGTGAGAAGCAGGCTGGACCAAACAGGAAATATATGTTAAGGTGTGTCAAGCTGGGTTTAAGGATGAAAATGTGAGTTTCTACAGGCATATTTCAGAGACATTGCGGGTTTGGTCCTAAAACAGTAAAGCAAGTCACACAAATGTTTTGGCTTCCCATTGCATATAAAATTTATGTTTACACTATACTGTGCTCTATTAAGTGTGCAATAGCATTATATCTAAAAAATGTACATCCCCTAATTAAAAATACTTTGTTGCGGGCCGGGTGTTGTAGCTCATGCCTGTAATCTCAGTGCTTTTGGGAGGCTGAGGCAGGTGGATCTCTTGAAGCCAGGAGTTTGAGATGTGGCTGGCCAACATGGCAAAACCTGGTCTCTACTAAATATACAAAAATTAGCCAGGTGTGGTGGTGGTGCATGCTCATAATCCCACCCAGCTACTCAGGAGGCTGAGGCATGAGAATTGTTTGAACCCTGGCGATGGAGGTTGCAGTGAGAAGAGATTGTGCCACTGCACTCCAACCTGGACAATAGAGTGAGACTGTCACAATAAATAAATAAATAAATAAATACATGCATAAAAATAAACAAATAAAAATACTTTATTGCTAAACAATGCTAATAATCATCTGAGCCTTCAGTGACCTGTCATCTTTTTGCTGGTAAAGGGTCTTTTCTAGATCTTCATGGCTGCTGACTGATCAGGGTGGTGGTTGCTAAAACTTGAGGTGGCTGTAGCAATTTCCTAAATAAAACAATAAAGTTGGCCTCATTGATTGACTCTCTTTTTCATGAAAGATTTCTTTCTGTAGTACGTGGTGCTGTATTAAAACATTTTACCCACAGCAGAACTTCTTTCAAAATTGGAGTCAATCCTCTCAAACTCTGTTGCTGTTTTATCAATTAAGTTTGTGGAATATTCTAAATCCCTTGTTGTCATTTCAACAGTGTTCACAGCATCTTTACCAGGAGTAATTTCCACCTCAAGAAACCACTTTCTATGCATATCAATAAGAAGCAACTTTCCATTTTTCAAATTTGATCATAAGATTGCAGCAATTTAGTCACTTCTTCAGGCTCCACTTGTAATTCTAGTGCTCTTGGTATTTTTCCACCACATCTTCAGTAACTTTCTTCACTGAAGTCTTGAACCTCTCAAAGTTATCCATGAGGGCTGGAAACAACTTCTTACAAACATCTGTTAACGTTGATATTTTGACCTCCTCCCATGAATCATGAATGTTCTTAAAGGCATCTACAGTGCCTTTAAGAAGGCTTCTGGCCTCTCCAGAAGGCTTGCAATTTACTTTGCGCAGATTTATTGGAGGAATTAATATCCATGTCAGCTATAACTTTACAAAATGCACTTCTTAAATAATAAGACTTGAAAGCTGAAATCACTCCTTAATCCATGGGCTTCAGAATAAATGTTGTGTTAGCAGTCATGGAAACATTAATCTCTTTGTATACCTCCATCAGAGCTCTTGGGTCACCAGCTACATTGTCAGTGTGCAGTAATATTTTGATAGGAATTCTTTTTTCTGATCAGTAGGTCTCAACATTGGGTTTCAAATATTCAGTAAACCACACTGTAAGCACATGTGCTGTCAACCAGGCTGCTGTTCCATTTTCAGAGCACAGGCGGGGTAGACTTAGCATAATTCTTAGGAGCCCTAGGATTTTCAAAACGGAAATGAGCATTGGCTTCAACTTAAACTCACCAGCTGCACTAGCTCCTAACAAGTTGGCCTGTCCTTTGAAGCTTTGAAGCCAAGCATTGACTTCTCTCTGGCTGTGAAAGTCCTACATGGCATCTTCTTCCAATAGAAGGCTACTGCATCTACATTAAAAATCTGTGTGGCTACCTTCATCAATGATCTTAGCTAGATCTTCTGGATAACTTGCTGCAGCTTCTCCATCAGAACTTGCTGCATTACCTTGCATTTTTATGTTATGAAGATAGCTTCTTTCCTTAAACCTCGAGAACCAACATATGTTAGCATCCGACTTTTCTTTTGCAGCTTCCTCACTTAGACTACAAAGAGTCGAAGAGTCAGGACCTTACTCTGGATTAGACTTTGGCTTAAGGGAATGTTGTGACTGGTTTAATCTTCTATCCAGACCACTAAAATTTTCTCTGTATCTGTAATAAGTCTGTTTCTTTTTCTTATCATTCATGTATTCATGGAGTAGCACTTTTAATTTCCTTCAATAAGTTTTCCTTTGCATCTGTAAATTGGCTAACTCTTTGGTGCAAGAGGTCTAGCTTTCATCCTGTCTTGGCTTTTGACATGCCTTCTTTACTAAGCTAACCATTTCTAGCTTTTGATTTAAAATGAGAGATGTGGGACTCTTCCTTTCATTTGAACACTTAGAGGCTGTTGTGAGGTTATTAACTGACTTAATTTCAATACCGTTGTGCCTCAAGGAAGAGGGAGGCCATAGGAGTGGGAGAGAGATGGGGAAATGGCTCGTCAGTGGGGCAGTCAGAACACAAGCAACATTGAACCTTTGTTTGCCTTTTTATATGGGCATGGTTCATGTTGCCCCAAAACATTTATAATAGTAACATCAAAGATGATTGAGCACAGGTCACCCTAACAAATATAGCAATAATGAAAACTTTAAAATATTGTGATAACTATTATGATCATTGTGTCAGAATTTGACACAGAGACACAAAGTGGCTACATGCTGAATGAAGCCAATAGACTTACAGACTTACTTGACACATGGTTGCCACAAATGTTCAATCTGCAAAAAAGGCAATATAGGCTGAGTGCGGTAGCTCACACCTGTAATCCCAGCATTTTGGGAGACCAAGGTGAGCAGATTGCCTCAGGTCAGGAGTTCGAGACCAACCTGGTCAACATGGTGAAACTCCATCTCTACTGAAAATACAAAAATTAGCTGGGCGTGGTGGTGGACACCTGGAGTCCCAGCTACTGGGAAGGCTGAGGCAGGAGAATTGCTTGAACCCAAGAGGTGGAGGTTGCAGTGAGCTGAGATCGTACCACTGCACCACAGCCTGGACAACAGAGCAATACTCCATCTAAAGAAAAAAAAAAAAAAGACAATATATGAGAACCACAATAAGTGAGGTGTGCCTGTACATTACCTACCTCTCTACAGCAGCAGTAGGGTCCTCATGTAACTGTGCTCTAGGTGGCTTCCCTGGGCATAGAATGTGCAAACCAGGCACTAACAATTGCTTTGAAGGTGTCATCCCCAGTAGAGTGGTGGAAAATATGATTATTGTTATATTATTATGGTTATTATATACTCAGGGCCTTTCATGTGTTCCCTTCTATGCTATTATCTCCACGAACTCCAACCTGCACAATGACCGAGTCACATAGGTATTTGCAGCAAATCTGCTGAGGCTCAGAAAAGTTCGGAAATTTGCCTGAGGTCACATAGCTGGTGAAAAACTGAACTAAGGTTTAAACTCAGTTCTACCTGGTTCCAAAGCCTTGCCAATGTTCCTCCCACTTTTTCATATTGCTCTAGGCCACAGGGACAGCAGACAAGCAACCGCAATACTGAAACCCCAGAGAGTTCCTGTATCAAAATCACCAGACCCATTGAAAGGTTAAGCGTCAAGCTGAGAATCGAAAGTCTTTATTTCTGCAATGTACTATTTAACTACTGTTCTATTTAGTTCAGGATGCCACTTACTAAGTTTGGTATAGAGAGCAATTGTGCCAAGGTAGCAAGCAGTCCCATTAATGTAGGATCTCTAATGAGAACCCATGTTCATGGGGCATAGAGCATGCCGCAGGAAAATACTTATGAAAATATGGTAGCATGAGCTGAGTCGGTTCAACAAGCATACCTGGAGCGCCAACACATACTAAATTCTGTGTACACTACCTGGGAATCTGGTTTCTCCAGGGGGACCGATAGGTGACATGTAAAAAAAAAAGTGTCATTATATCTGACTAGTGTTTATTAAGTGTCTCAGAATTCTTTTTAAAGATAATCTTTATTAGCTGACAATAATTTCATCCAGCTGAACCACTTAGAGAAATGACTTAAAGAAACAGTTTTTTCTTTTCTTTCTTTCTTTTTTTTTTTAGACAGTCTCGCTCTGTCAACCAGGCTGGAATGCAATGGTGCAATCTTGGCTCACTGCAACCTCTGCCTCCTGGGTTCAAGCGATTCTCCTGCCTCAGCCTCCCGAGTAACTGGGATTACTGGCACCCGCTACCACATCTAGCTAATTTTTGTATTTTTAATAGAGATGGGTTTCACCATGTTCGTCAAGCTGGTCTTGAACTCCTGACCTCAAGTGATCTGCCTGCCTCAGCCTCCCAAAGTGATGGGATTACAGGCGTGAGCACCGGGGCCAAGAAGCCCTATTTTTATAATATCATTTAAAGGTCTAAAAGTAAAATAAGGAATTCATCGAACTTAGGCCGGGCACGGTGGCTCACACCTGTAATGCCAGCACTTTGGGAGGCCAAAGCGGATGGATCACTTGAGGTCAGGAGTTCAAGACCAGCCTGGCCAAGATGGTAAAGTCCCATTTCTATTAAAAATACAAAAAAAAAATTAGCCAGGCATGGTGGCAGGCACCTGTAATCCCAGCTACTTGGGAGGCTGAAGCAGAGAATTGCTTGAACCCAGGAGGCAGAGGTTGTAGTGAGCCTGGATTGCACCAGTGCTCTCCAGCCTGGGCGATAGAGCAAGACCAGTCTCAAAAAAACAAAAATTAATAGACTTCAAGTGACAAATGTGGAGACATGAATCAGTGTCTTAGGCAAAATGAAGGCCTAGCGTAGTGGCCCAAAACGGAGTAATGAGAACAGAGTCTCTACGTTGCTGCTATGGGGATGGCCAGAAGTACAGGCTGCAGATGGCAGTTACCTGCACATCTTCCTTGCTTCCTGGCATTTGTGAAGGAATACCAGGAAGCAAGGAAGAGTGGGTAGCCCTCAGAGAGGTGGCAGGCAAGCCAAGCTGGAAAGAGACGGGTGAAGAAGGCCTATAGGGTAGTACTGAGTCTTAGGGGTCACTGACCCTATTTCAGGAGCCTTTAAAGAATATCCATTAGTACCAGCCTGAGCAACATAGTGAGACCCCATCTCTACAAAAATAAAATAGGCCAGGTATGAGATGCATGCCTATGGTTCCTGCTACTCGGGAGGCTAAAGTGGGAGGATGGCTTGAGCCCAAAAGGTAGAAGTTGTAGCGAGCCATGATTGCGCTACTGAACTCCAGCCTGAGTGATAGAGTGAGATCCTGTCTCTAAAAAAAAAAAAAAAGAAAAAAAAAGAAAGACTGGGTGCAGTGGCTCCTGCCTATAATCAACACTTTGGGAGGCTGAGACAGGCAGATCACCTGAGGTCAAGAGTTCGAGACCAGACTGGCCAACATGGCAAAACCCAGTCTCTACTAAAAATATAAAAATTAGCTGGGTGTGGTGGTATGTGCCTGTAATCCTACATATTTGGGGGGCTGAGGCAGGACAATCACTTGTACCAGTGAGGTGGAAGTTGCAGTGAGCTGAGATTGCACCACTGCACTTCAGCCTGGGGTATCAGTGAGGTGGAGGTTGCAGTGAGCTGAGATTGCACCACTGCACTCTAGCCTGGGCAATAGAGCAAGACTCTTGTCTTAAAACAACAACCAAGATATCCATTAGCAGACCCAGGCTGCAGGATCACTTAAGGCCAGGAGTTTGAGACCAGCCTGAAACATAGCAAGACCCTGCCTCGAAAAAAAAAAATTCATTAGTAGGTCAGGTGTGGTGATTCACACCTAAAGTCACAGCTATTTGGGAGGCTGAGGTGGCAGGATTGCACACAGGTGAAGAACACTGCCCTAGTTAGAGAAGCAGTGTATAGAGAAGCACCCTGAGGTGGTGCTGAAGAATGAGTAGAAATTAGATGGGCACAGGGGTGGGGTCACGTTTGTTCTAGCAGAAAGACTTTGCACACAGTGAGCTTCCCCACTCCAAAAATAGCAAGGACTAATATCTCAGTACTTCTGAAGCTTGTGGGAGACACAGGAAGAGCATTTTTGAGGTCATTTGGAAAGACTTGCTCATTTAATTTTCTTCCTTTTAGTTAAAATTTGCATAGAGTGGAATGCATAGATCTTAAGCATAAATTCAATGATTTTGATAAATGCATACACCTGGGTAATCACCACCCCAATGAAAATATAGAACATTTCTATTCACCAGAAAGCCCTCTTGTGCCCTTTATTAATCTTTACTCTTCATCCCTACAGGCAGCCATTGTTCAGATTTCTGTATCTATGGATTAGAACTTCGTAGGAAAAGAATCATATACTATGCACTGTTTGGTGTCTGACGTCTTCGGTGCAGCATAATACTTTTGAGATTAGTTCCAGTTATTGCATGTATCTGTCGTTCATTTCTTTTCATATCTAAGTAGCATTCCATTGTATGGACATACCACAATTTGTTGTTCGTTAGTCTTCTGTTGATGGTCATTTGGGTTGTATCCAGTTTCGAGCTATTATTAATGAAGCTGCTATCTATGAACATGTTGTTTACCCCTGATATTGTTTTAAAAATCAATTTTCTATTCTCTTGCTTTTTTTTCCCCCTTGTTTATTTTCTTAAAATCTGATGATTCTACCACAGACATCAAGGGAATGAGGTCCATTCCCTGGTAGAGTAATCACATACAGATGAGTGTCTTTGAGTTCAAGCCTACCATACCAAACAAGAAAACATCAATAATTTATATGACTTGACTTGGTTGTATTTATCAAGAGTTTTGATGAACTTGGTAGTTAAAATGTGAAGGTAGTACCCTGGTCGTAACTACCGGAACATTCTTTCTAAGCAATGTTACAGAAACAATTTCCCCTATAACTCACAAGGATGTCTCACACACCCATCTATGAACCCATGGTGTTAAAAATAAAAAAGGTAGGCAGGGCACAGTGGCTTGCACCTGTAATCCCAGCACTTTGGGAGGCCAAAAGTGGCAAAACCCCATCGCTGCTAAAAATGTAAAAATTAGCCAGGCATAGTAGTAATCCCCGCTACTCGGGAGGCTGAGGCAGGAGAATTGCTTGAACCCGGGAGGTGGAAGTTGCAGTGAGCAGAAATCACACCACCGCACTCCAGCCTGAGTGACAGAGTGAGACTTTGTCTCAAAAAATAAATAAACAAAAAATAAAAGAGGTAAAAGATGAAAGTTACATTTCTTTCTTCTTCCTCCATTTGCAACAAACTAAGAGTCAAAGAGGTCTTAACCTTTTAAATTTGGCCTGGAATCAGTCCTCTTTCCATATGCCACTTCAATCTTTCCCTCCATCCCCTCAGCTTGAAACTAGTCGGTGCTGTACAGATTGCGAATGCTCCCTAAGTGCTGAAGACTGACCCCCTCTGTGATGTGGCTGCCATCCATCCTTCAGTCACTCACATCCAAGGTGACTTTTCTTGTCATCCAACATCCATGTTTAAAGACTTTTCTCATTACCAGGACTTCTGATCCACTTAGAAAGGCCTCTGGAGGGATATATAGTTAAATATGGTAGATTGAATTATGTGTTTACCTCCATTCCCTCCAAAACCTTCACTCAAATAACAGATATAAGACTTAAAAGAATGAACAAAAGGACACAGAGCAAGATAGAAAATGACAGCAATGACATTTGGGAGACTAAAAATCATGAGTTTGTGCTAATGGATTTAGCACCCTTGAGAAAGCCAAAATTTAAACTGGCAGAGGAAGAAACTCAGAAGTAGGCTGATTTGTACAGCAGAAAGTCAGAAAGACTCAAGAACTAGAGGTACTAAGTGACTTTAAAAGTGGGGGTCCTAGTGAGACTAAAAACAAGTATATTGGTTAAAAGTCACTTTCAGAATCCGTTATATCTGAATTTCCCCTTCATGTTTAAGCAACCAGGCAACTGCCCCAGACCATATCGGAAGACCCTAGGTTCATTCTCTGGAGAGGCATGGTCAGAGGGATTCTGGCCCCGCAGGAACAATGGGAAATGGTGTTCCCATACTGAAGACAGGATCAAGAACAACACTTGGAGAGAATGACATCTCTCATCCCTTCTTCAATCTGATTCCAAGAACACAGGCAGCCATGCTTATATCTCCCAGGAAGAGATGGTTGCAGAAATGATTTTCAGCCTCCAGAGCTTCAAGAAAGTGGGCTACTGTTGTTTAAGCGCCCCCGGTCATGGTACCTTGTTATAGCAGCCCTGAAAGATGGACACAACCATTTTCCTTAAGAACAGGAATAGGGCTGGGCCCAGTGGCTCATGCCTGTAATCCCAACACTTTGGGAGACCGAGGCGGGCAGATCATTTGAGGTCAGGAGTTCAAGACCAGCCTGGCCAACGAGGTGAAACCCTATCTCTACTAAAAATGCAAAAGGATTATCCATGCATGTTTGTAATCCCAGGTACTCGAGAGGCTGACGCAGGAGAATCGCTTGAACCCGGAAGGTGGAGGTTATAGTGAGCTGAGATCGCACCACGGCATTCTAGCCAAGGTGACACAGCAAGACTCTGTCTCAAAAAAAGAAAAAAAAGAGAGAGAAATAACCTGCCTGCGAGAAAACACCTACCATTTACATTTGAGGATTTCCCAGTGAAACAGCCCAGCCACAGAACCCTAAGTGAAGTACACCAACTGATTAAGCCTCACCTACCCTCACAGAATTTCCACTTAATTATAAATAGATAGCCAAGGATCACCATACATTTGAGAAATGCTTCTAGCATGAACCACAAGGATTAAGTAAAAGGAAGTTGGTGAGGGGGACAGAAATAGGCACAGCAGAAGAAAACAAATAAACAAATAGATTTAACATCCTTAAAGAGCTAAGGAAAAATATTGCACCCAAGAAACAAGAACAAGAGGTTATAGACAAAATTTTTGATAAGAGAGCAGATATGTAGAAGTCAATAAAAGGATTAGAAAAGAATACTAAGAAATATCACAGACATAGAACAATGACAGAGAAAAAAGGTTGAAACAAGATTTTCTAAATATTAGCAAATGGCCAGGTGTGGTGGCTCATGCCCATAATCCCAGCATTTTGGGAGGCCAAGGTGGGCACACTGAGCTCAGGAATTCAAGACCAGCCTGGGCAACATAGCAAAACCCCGTCTCTACTAAAAATACAAAAATTAACCTGGCATGGTGGTACATGCCTGTCATTCTAGCTACTTGGGAGGCTGAGGCCAGAGGATCACTTGAGCTCAGTAGGCAGACGTTGCAGTGAGGTGAGATTGTACCACTGCACTCCAGCCTAGTGACAGAGACCCTGGCTCAGAAAAATAAAAAATAAATGAACAGCAAATAAGTTAAGATGGTCTAATATCTGGAAAGGAGTTCAAGAATGAATAAGCAGAGAAAAGTGAGGAAAAGAAATGAAGCAAACCATCATAAAAGACAATTTCCAGAATGGAAAGATGTGCATTTGTAGATGGAGAGGGATCACCAAGTGCCCAGAGCTAAGGAGGAACGACAATCTACAGGTCACAGAAGTCTCAGAACATCAACACAGAAAACCTCCATAGTTTCCAACAATTTAAAGAAAGAAAGAAAAAAGACACAGTCAAAGCCTTGGGGAAAGACTGGGAATCAGAATAGGTCAGAGTCCTTGTCAGTGACCACCAGAAGACAAGGATTTTACTTCAAATTCTAGGGGAAATGATTTCAAAACTAAAATTTTACATCCAAGCAACCACCATCAGCATAGGGTGAGGGTAGAATAAAAAGTCAAAAAACTTTACCTTCCTGTTCCCATTTTTCTTTTAAGGACAGATATGCTCCAGCAAATGAGGGAGTGCTCTAGAGGGAGGTAAGCCCAGGGTCCTGGCATGGGAAGGCATTGCCCATGCTGATGGCTAGGACCAGCAGTGACAGTGATCTGCAGGCCTGGAGTGCTATTGAATTGAAACTGACTCAATAATCCCATAGACAGATTTTTGTTTTGTTTAATTTGGATAAACATAGACATTGACTCCTCTGGTGCTAAAGCTTGAAATTTACATTTTTTTTGTTTTTTTGTTTGTTTTTTAAATCTTTTTTTAATTCAGTACCTGTAGAGAATGCCAAAAATTGCCAATGCCAACTATATTTCAAGTCGTCATGGCAGGGTATTGGGAAAAGTTTTCAATTAGGAATAATCGAAATATCTTTTAGCCTCGGATAAATCTCACTGGCTAGATACTGCCACTGTGCAAAGCTTACATTTGTTTTATCTTAGTTCCTTTCCTGGGAAAAGACCCTCAGGCCTCTCAAAAAATAGTATCAAAGAACTGCAACTCACCAGATCATTGCATTAGGCAGTGAGAAGGCGGTCATCATGATTGCTTCCTTATCTCTCCCTAGTTCCTGTTTTCCTCCACATTGTTACATTTCTTCCCTGCTATATAAACCCCTAAATTTAGTCCATCAGGGAGGCAGATTTGAGACTGATCTCTGACTAACTAGGCTGTAGCACCCTGTTAAAGCCTTCCTTCCAACAATCTCTCTTAATGTTTGGCGTTCTGTTTGTTCAGTGAGCAACACGACCTAGGTGGAGCCCCTGGTGTTTCCAAACAGAATCAGGCAGAAACAAGAGGACAGAGTTACAGGAGGGGTGCCCCCAAGGGAAAAAAATTGATAAATTACCTACTATGTTTGAATGTATGGAGAGGCAATTTACATTTTAGGAGATTAATAAGAATAAAGATAATTAGCAATTGGCCATAAAAACCTAAAAAGAAAAATTAAGATTGTTATTCTCTTAAGAAAAGAGTGTTGAATGAGAAAGAAAATGTAGTTAGTTATGTAGTATATCACATGGCTAAGCTTTGAATAATATTTCCACAGTCATAGTAATATAAACACTGGTAACTGTTGACCAAAGTAGAATATATTTACAATGGGAGGGAAATTGTAATGTATGAGAAACAATTATTTTCTTCTGCAGAAGGAAGGCAAAGGATAGTATTAAAGTAGAAAAATAAAGAAATAGCAGCATAAGCAAGTTATTTAAAAATATGGAGGCAAAAATCAAACAGCTAACCTAATTGGAACTGGAATCACTTGTAGTGGGAATCGGAAGTAGAAAGCTGGTAGGTGCAAATGCAGTTGCTGATTAAATAAATTTTTAAAAAGCTGGTAGGGAAGCTGCTGATTTTGTTACAAGCTTGTAAAATGATTTCACTTGTTAACGTATCTGTAACTCTAAAAATTAAGAGTTTCTAAAAAAAAAATAATAATAAGCTTGAGGGCATCTTTTTTTTTCTTTTCTTTTTTTTTTTCTGAGACAGAGCCTTGCTCTGTCACCCAGGCTGGAGTGCAATGATGTGATCTTGGCTTACTGCAACTCTGCCTCCTGGGTTGATGTGATTCTTGTGCCTCAGCCTCCTGAGTAGGTGGTGCACACCACCAGGCCCAGCTAATCTTTGTATTTTTGGTAGATACAGGGTTTTGAGATATTGGCCAAGCTGTTCTCAAACTCCTGGCCTCAAGTGATCCTCCTGCCTCAGCCTTCCAAAGCGCTGGGGTTATACAGGTGTGAGCCACTGTGCCCAGCGGCTTGTGGACATTTTTCAGTGTCTGGAGATATGAGCACATTGGGTAATGCGAAATCTGATGCATATCCAAACCCCCACCCTCTGGATGCAGCCGACCACAAGTCCCCAGTGTAAGTCTAAGCCTCCTCAAGGACTCTAGTCTGGCTCCTCCTCCCAAGTTGTTCTAGAGGTCACTAACCAGAAAGATTGATTTCTCGTTGGTGGTTTATCCTCAGTAGTCAGAACACACACTACGGATGCAGTGCTATCTTTTTTAGCACTGCATCTATGAAAGAAATGCATAGGTTGCCAGGCTAATTAACTAAATGTTATATTTAGCTGGGAAGATAACATAGCCCTAATGTTTGGATTTATCAGAACAAATTCCAGATGGCACACAAGCCGCAGAGAGAGGGGCCATCTGGTAAGAAAAAGCAGGGCTCATTTTTTTCTAAAGGTGAAAGTTAGTAAATGTCAAAACTTTCTTTTCTTTTCTTTCTTCTTTTTTGAGACCAAGTCTCACTCTGTCACCCAGGCTGGAGTGCAGTGGCATGATCTCCACCCATTGCAACCTCCACCTCCCAGGTTCAAGTGATTTTCCTGCCTCAGCCTCCTGAGTACCTGGGATCACAGTTGCCCCCCACCATGCCCGGCTAATTTTAGCATTTTTAGTAGAGATGGGGTTTCACCATGTTGGTCAGGCTGGTGTTAAACTCCTGACCTCAGGTGATTTGCCCACCTCGGCCTCCCAAAGTGCTGGGATTACAGGCGTGAGCCACCGTGCCCGGCTGTAAATGTCAAAATTTTCTACGGTGGAAATAGATCTATCTTTTGTTCTCCTGGAGGAGCAACCCTCAGCCTCATATCTTACCTGTGCTAATTCAGATACCTGTAGCAGAATGCTCTTTCAAATACCTGAATAATTAACTGTGATTTTAAGAAATACTTGGTGAGTATTGTAAGGTTTCGTTGTATTCCTATTAAATATATATCATACAGTGACAGCTGCAGGCATTAATAAAACTATTTAACAGACTCTACAATTACACAAATTCTTTGAGTATATAAACCAATAAAAACGGAAATGCTTTTTTCCGAAATGATTTAAGATCTTGCTGCTATTTCTGATTCAGCTCAGCAGTAGTATTTTTAGTGTGTTTTCTGTTTGACAGGATGTTTCTTGCACATATTTTCTTCTCTCCCTATTCCCACTGCTCCTCTAATACTAATCATACCCTGCCCGTATTTATTCACCAGTTTCCCACACCCCTCCCCCGGGCCCCACTTGCACACAACTGCCAGCTTAATCTTCTTTAAACATTGCACTGTTTATATAACTTTGCAGCTCAAAAAACAGTCAATACCTCTCTGGATGTCCAGAAGATAATGCACAGGCTTCTGCTGACAGACACCCTCATTTCGTCACCCAACCCCCTCAGTGTGAGTCTCCTATTCCCCAGGGCTGCAGCCAGGCTATCACCCCAGGAATTGGAGCTCTGTGCCCAACCTCAGTGCTTTGGCTGGGGCCATAGCCTCTCTTTGCTGGGCCTAACAGCCTTCTTAAGGAGTCCAGACCCTGCTCTGTCCACCCTGAGCTGAATCCAACATGATTTAGCATGAAGGTGGGAATGGTGCCCACAGAGAGGCCGCTTGCTCAAGCCCACCTCCAGGTCAGCTTCCAGGGGTGAGGTCATTAGCCCAGATTTTTTTTTTTTTTTTGAAAGAAAAAAAGAGAAAGAGAAAGGGGGAGAGAGAACAGGAGTCTTGCTCTATTGCCCAGGCTGGAATGCAATCTAAAAATAAGTATTGAAAACCTCTTTTATGCCGATAATTGTATTTATCAGCGGAGACAGGAAGGAATAAGGGAAGAAAATAACAAACAAACAGCCAACTAATATTTCATTTAAGTCTATGAAATGCTGTGCAAATGATGAAGAATGATTTACTTCCAATTATGTGGTCACTTTCAAAATAGGTGTAATGTGATACTGAGAAAAATGTATGTTCTGTGGACCTGGGGTGAAGAATTCTATAGATATTCACTGAATTTACTTGTTGTAGGTCTGAGATCAAATCATAAATGTCCCTGTTAATTTTCTATCTCGTTGATCCATCGAATATTAACAATGTGGGGTCAAAATCTCCTGCTATTATTGTGCGGGAGTCCAAGTCTCTTAATAAGTTATTGAGAACTTGTCTTATGTATCTGGGTGTTCCTATATTGGGTACATATATATTTATGATCATTGACTCCTATTGCTCTATTGATCCTTTTACCATTATGTAATGTCCTTCTTTCTTTTAGTCTTTGTTACTATTAAAGTCTATTTTGTCAGAGACGAAAGTTACAACTCCTGCTTTTTTGTTTTTTGTTTTTTTTTTGCTCTCCATTTGATTGATAAGTCTTCCACCAAAACTTTGTTTTGAGTCTTTGTGTGTCCTTGCTTATGAGATGGATCTGGATAGAGCGTACCAATGGGTTTTGACTTTTTATTCAATTTTCCTTTCTGTGTCTTTGACTGGGGCATTTAATCCATTTAAATTTAGGATTAATATTGATATTTGTGAGTTTAATATTGTCATTTAATCCTAGTTGGCTATTTTGCCAATTAGTTGATATGGATTCTTCATTATGGAAATACTCTTTACCTTTTGGTAAGTTTCTGGGATGACTGATACTGGTTGTTCCTTTCTGTGTATAGCGCTTCTTTCAGAAGCTCTTGTAAAGCAGGCCTGGTGGTAATGAAATCTCTGAGTGCTTGCTTGTTTGTGAAAAATTTTATTTTTCCTTCATTTATAAAGCTCAGTTTGGCTGGATATGAGATTCTGGGTTGAAAATTATTTTCTTTGAGGATATTGAATATTGACCCCCACTCTCTTCTAGTTTGTAGGGTTTCTGCTGAGAGATCTGCTGTGAGTCTGATAGGCTTCCCTTTATGGGTAACCTGACCCTTCTCTCTAGCTGCCCTTAGAATTTTCTCCTTTATTTCAACCCTGGTGAATCTAACAATTACGTGTCTCAGAGTTGCTCTACTTGAGGACTATCTTTGTGGTGTTCTCTGTATTACCTGGAGTTGAATATCGTCCTGCCTTACTAGGTTAGGAAAGTTTTTCTGAATAATATCCTGAAGAATATTTTCCAGCTTGGATTCATTCTCTTTGTAACATTCAGGTCAAACGTAAATTAGGTCTTTTCACATAGTCCCATATTTCTTGGAGACTTTGCTCATTCCTTCGTACTCTTTCTTCTCCAATCTTGTCTTCTTACTTCATTTCATTAAGTTGGTCTTCAACCTCTGATATCCTTTCTTTTGCTTGATCAATTCGACTGTTAAAACCTGTGCATACTTCATGGAGTTCTCACACTGTATTCTTCAGTTCCATTAATTCACTTATATTCCTCTCTAAATTGTCTATTCTCGTTAGGATTTTGTCAAACATTTCTTTCAAAGTTCTTAGTTTCTTTGCATTGGGATAGAACATGTTCTTTTAACTCACAGAAGTTTCTTATCATCCACCTTCTGAAGCCTACTTCTGTTAATGGAATGCATTTGTTCTCCATCAGGCCTTGTTCTGTTGCTGATGAGGAACTGTGATCCCCTGTAGAGGGAGAGGCATTCTGATTTTGGGTATTCTGAGCCTTTTTAGGCTGGTTTCTTCCCATCACTATAAATTTATCCATCTGTCGTCTTTGTAATTACCGACTTTCTAATTAGGTCTCTGAGTGGACATCCAGCTTGTTGATTCCCAGTGCCAGAATCTGAGCAACCCACTGCACTGGCTGAAACAGCAGCATTAAGATTGATGGTGTTTCTGCCTGGGAATCTCCAGTCTGGCTTCCTTCTTGAGTCCCTCCTTCAATCAGCTGAATAGGTGACTCTGCCTTCCTGGAGCTCCAAACGTTGACCAAAAGGGGACCCATTCCCGTTTACTCTGCACTAAGAACCACCGCACCAAGGCGCTGGCCATAAGAGCTGCGCTGGCGACCCGTGGGGCTCCTCCGCTGGGAATCTCCCGGTCCGTGAGCAACAAAAATTCGTCTGAAAATGTGGCATCCTCTCATTCTCTGTGCTTTCACTGGGAGCTACAATCCCAAGCTGCTAGTGATCAGCCATCTTGGATCTCTCCCCTAGCCCAGATTTTATGCTATGGGAACAGTTGAATACCCTTGGTGGTAAGCAGAATAATAATGTCCCCTTACCCTATAATGTCTACAGCCTAATCCCCAGAACCTGTGAATTTGTTACATTACATGGCAAAAAGAGACTTTATGATTAAGTTAAGGATCTTAGGTTGGGGAGATTATACTGGATTAGCCCAGTAGGCCAATGTAATAATAAGGGTCCTTATCAGAGCAAGGAAGGAGGGTCAGACTTGGAGAAGGTGATATGAGGACAGAAGCAGAGGTCAGAGACAAAGGGAGATTTTGAAGACGCTAAGTGCCAGCTTTGAAGATGGAGGCCCGGGTTATGAGCAGAAGAATGAAGGCAGCCTCTGGGAACTGCAAGGAATGGATTCTCCCCTGCAAGCCAAAGGAGCCAGCCATGCCAACACCTAACTTTAGCCTAACTCATATAATTGAGATTTCTGACCCCCAGAACCATAATATAAGAAATTTGTGTTGTTGTAAGCCACAAAGTGTGTAGTAATTTGTTCCAGCATCAATAGGAAACTACCACACTCCCTTTGCGGGCTCCCCTGGTCCCAGTCCTAATAATCCTGGCCTGCACTCTGATGTGCCCTTTACCAGGCTCTCAGGCTGAGACTGATAAAGGCTAAAACCTGCACAGTCCAATACATTCACCACCAATCACATGTAACTATTTATAATTAATCTTAAACCAGCCATAATGGCTCACAGCTATAATCCTAGCACTTTGGAAGGGCAAGGTGGGAGGATTGCTTAAGCCCAGGAATTTGAGACCAGCCTGGATAACATAGTGAGACCTAGTCTCTACAAATAAAACAATTAACAGGGCGTGGTGGTGTGTACCTGTGGTCCCAGCTACTCCAAAGGCTGAAGTGGGAGGATTGCTTGAGCCTGGTAGGTTGAAGCGGCTATGAGCCATGATCTTGCCACTGTGCTCCAGCCTGGGCAATAAAGCAAGACCCCATCTCAAAATAAATTAACTAATTAATTTAATTACAGTAAACCATTCAGTTCCTCTGTTATACTAGCCACATTTTCAGTGTTTAATAGCCACATGTGGCTAGTGGTTACCAAACTGGATAGTAAAGACAGAATAATTCCATCATCTTGGAAAGTTCTATTGGACAGTGCTGGTTATAATGACATGCCCTGTACCGCTAGTTTTTATAAGCCACTGAAGCTGCTTGAATAAAAGTCGAATGAAATCTCGAGTGGAAGCCAAATATGTTACAGAAACAAAGTCAGAAGTGCTTTTATGTCCTCCTTCTTTTTTTCCTTTTTTTTTTTTTTTGAGATAGTGTCTCTCTCTGTCACCCAGGCTGGAATGCAGTGGAGTGATCTCGGCTCACTGCAGCCTTATATGTTCTCTTCCTTAATAGGGAGTGCTGGTGATGTTTTTGGGTCCCAGGAATCGGTGTTAGCTCAGGCATGGTTTAAAAGCCCCTGAAGATACAGTTTCACCTTCCCCACAGGAGGCTGTAAACAGTATAAGTCTCTTGGGGACCTCCCAGGCTGAGGAAACAGGGCTTAGAGGGGACTGATGTGAGCATACTGGAGTGCTTGGCCCTGGCACCATCCCAGGACTTAACCTTTATCAGTCTCAGCCTGAACGCCTGGTAATAGATACATCACACCGGGATTATTAGGACTGGGACCGGGAGAGCCTGCAAAGGGAATGCGGTAGTTTCCTATTGATGCTGGAACAAATTACCAGAGAGCACTTCTGGTCTGCTGTGTTGCTTAGAAAGTCTGTCTGTGGTAAGGTGATATAAACATCTTCACCATTTTCTTGCAAGTGTGGAAATTTTCATTTGAACACATTTTTTTTCACTGTCACCAAGGCTGAAGTGCACTAACATGATTATGGTTTGCTGCAACCTTGACTTTCTGGGCTCAAATGATCCTCCTACCTCAGCCCTCTGAGAAACTGAGACCACAGGTTCCCACCACCATGATTGACTTTTTTTTTTTTTTTTTTTTTTAATTTTTGGTAGAGATAGGGTCTCATTTTGTTGCTGCCCAGGCTGGTCTCGAACTCCTGGGCTCAAGTGATTCACCAACTTGGTCTCCCAAAGAGGCATGAGCTACTGTACCAAACCATTTTCTTTAAATTGTCTGTATAATATGAGGAAGTGATCTGGGTTTATTTTCTTCAATGAATAGCAAATGTCCTGTCATTTCCCCCCACTAACTTGAGATGCCACTTTGGTGATAAAATAAATTCCCACATATAAACGGATGTTTGTCTTTTTCTCTCTCCCTGCAATGTTAAAATTCTGCTTTAATTTCTATAGCCTTGCTGTTTATTTTGCTCTCTGGCAGGGCAGTTCTTCTCCCATTATTATTATTTTTCAATGTTTTATCTGTTCTTGTTCTTTTCCTCTTCCTGAAGCACTATTTAGAGGAAAGTTTGTCAACTTTCCTCTAAATAGCCTATTGAAAGTTTTTGGGGGCCGGGCGCGGTGTCTCACGCCTGTAATCCCAGCACTTTGGGAGGCCGAGGCAGGTGGATCATGAGGTCAAGAGATCGAGACCATCCTGGTCAATATGGTGAAACCCCGTTTCTACTAAAATACAAAAAATTAGCTGGGCCTGGTGGCGCATGCCTGTAATCCCAGCTACTCAGGAGGCTGAGGCAGGAGAATTGCCTGAACTCAGGAGGCGGAGGTTGCGGTGAGCCGAGATCGCGCCATTGCACTCCAGCCTGGGTAACAAGAGCGAAACTCCATCTCAAAAAAAAAAAAAAAAAAAAAGAAAGTTTTTGGAATTTATAAACTAATGAGATAATTGACATCAGAAAAACACCGAGTCTCTAGATTTAGGAACACCATTTGCTGTTCTGTTTATTTAGGTGCTTATTTTTCGTGCTTTTTTTTTTTTTTTTTTTTTTTTAAGATGGAGTCTCACTGTGAAGCCCAGGCTGTAGTGGCGCGATCTCGGCTCACCGCAGCCTCCGCCTCCTGGGTTCAAGCAATTCCCCTGCCTCAGCCTCCTGAGTAGCTGGGACTACAGGTGCGTGCCACCATGACTAGCTAATTTTTGTATTTTCAGTAGAGACAGGGTTTCACCATGTTGGCCAGGATGGTCTCAAACTCCTGATCTCATATCTGCCAGCCTTGGCCTCTCAAAATGCTTGGGATTATAGGCATGAGCCACCGCACCTGGCCATTTTTGTGCTTCTTAAAGTTTTATCCTTGTCTTCATTTCATTGTAAGTCAATTTAAAGGCATTTGTTGTTACTAATGTGAAAGGGTTTTGGTTCTCCACCATGGATTTTTAAATCACTTAATAAGAGTATACAGAAAAATGAGATTTTTGTTTGTGTGGTTGTCTTACTGGACACTCTATTTTAATGTTTTGTTTTTTCTTCTGTCAATTCTCTGGAATTTTCTAAACAGTGTATGATAGCATATACAAACTATGAGAGTTTCTCCATTCTTCTTCCTGGAATTTTTATCTCTCCCTTCTTTTCTTGGCTTACCTTATTGGGATATCCAGCATGAGGTTGAATAGGAGTGGGAATAGCAAGTACCCCTCTACGTTCTTGACTTTTAATGAGAGCACGTCTATCACCTCACAATTGAGTATAATGTTTGCTGAAAAAAAGGTCTCTGTTTTTCTAGTTTGCTCAGAAAGTGATGTTGAAATTTAACCAAAATATTATTTCACACTGGAAATTATTATATATTTTTCTTGTTTAAATTAAAATGTGTTAGGCCGGGCGCGGTGGCTCAAGCCTGTAATCCCAGCACTTTGGGAGGCCGAGACGGGTGGATCACAAGGGCAAGAGATCGAGACCATCCTGGTCAACATGGTGAAACCCCGTCTCTACTAAAAAATACAAAAAAATTAGCTGGGCATGGTGGCGTGTGCCTGTAATCCCAGCTACTCAGGAAGCTGAGGCGGGAGAATTGCCTGAACCCAGGGGGCGGAGGTTGCGGTGAGCCGAGATCGCGCCATTGCACTCCAGCCTGGGTAAGAAGAGCGAAACTCCGTCTCAAAAAAAAAAAAAAAAAAAATTGAAAGTGTTGAATTCTAATAAGAAATCTCCTAACATTGAAATAGCTTTATATTCCTGGAATAAACTCTATTTAGCCAATCACATTAGAATTAGTCTTTACATACACAGATAAATTCTATCTGACACTATTTAATTTTAATTCCCACTTAGGATTTTTGTGTCTATATTTTTAAGTGACATTCCTATATTTTTAAGTTTTCTTTTTTTAGGCTATTTATTTTAAAGTTTCTCTAGTCAGTAAGACTATGTTAGCCTTGTAGAATGATTTGGGAAACTTCCCATCTTTTTCTAACCTTTTCTATGTCCTAAGGTCTGAGAGAACATTCCTGTAACTGTCTGAGACAAACAGCCTTTTCAGGATTGATTTTTCACTAACTTTAATTTCTTCTGTAATAATTGACGTATTCTATTTTTCTACCTCTTTTTTTTGAGACGGAGTCTCACTCTGTTGCCCAGGCTGGAGTGCAGTGGCACACTCTTGGCTCACCGCAACCTCTGTCTCCCGACTTCAAGCAATTTTCCTGTCTCCCTCTCCCAAGTAGCTGGAATTATAGGCATGCGCCACCACGCCCGGATAATTTCTGTATTTTTAGTAGAGACAAGGTTTCACCATGTTGGCCAGGTTCATCTCGAACTCCTGACCTCAGGTGATTCACCCACCTCGGCCTCCCCAAGTGCTGGTCTCGAACTCCTGGGCTAAAGTGATTCTCCTGCCTCAGCCTCCCAAAGTGCTGGGATTACAGATGTGAGACACTGCACCTGGCCTATATTGAGATTTTCTATGTGGCCTAATTCTATAGAGGCTCTTATGAGTATTCTGAGGTCAACTGAAAAGACTGCATGTGAATATATATGTATATTTGTATGTGTAAATATATGTGCATATGTGTGTACATATATCCATTATATATAAAATCCAGTAGTTATTTATATTATTCAAATCTTCCACATGCATGCAGAATTAAATTTTTGTCTGTTTTGTCAGTTTTTGAGAAAGATATGTTAAAGTGTTCCACTAAGATTTTGATTGTCAATTATTTCTTGCGTACTTGCATGCATATTAAAGCTGCGTTATTACAAGGGGAAAGGCTCGTGAAAATATATTTTCTAGGCATATAGTTCATTTATCTATATAAAATCTCTTTACTCATTCTATCTAATGCTTTTGGTTTAAATTCTGTTTTGTCCGATATTATTTTGCAAAAACTTACCGTCTTTTTTTTTTTCCTTTTTTTTATTTTTAATACAGAGTCCTGCTCTCTCTCTAGGCTGAACTGCAGTGGCGCCATCTCGGCTCACTGTGATCTCTGCCTCCCGGGTTCAAGCGATTGTCCTGTGTCAGCCTCCCTAGTAGCTGGGATTAAAGGGCATGCCACCACATCCAGCTAACTTTTTTGTATTTTTAGGAGAGATGGGGTTTCACCATGCTGACCAAGATGGTCTCCATCTTCTGACCTTGTGATCTGCCCACTTTGGCCTCCCAAAGTGCTGGGATTACAGGCATAAGCCACTGCACCCAGCCAAAACTTTCCTTCCTTCTTTCCTTTCCTTCCCTCCCTTCCTTCCCCCTTTCCCTTCTCCCCCCTTTCCCTCCTCCCTTCCCTTACCTCCTTCCCTTACCCCACTCTCTTCCCTTCCCCTCTTTCCCCTTCCCTCACTACCCCCAGCCCTTCCACCCTTCCTCCTTCCCTTCCCTTCCTATCTTTCCCCTTCCTCCTCCCACTCCCTTCCTTCCCGGTGTCTTGCTCTGTTGCCGTGTTGGAGTGCAGTGGTGCCATTTTATCTCAGTGCAACCTCTGCCTCCTGGGTTCAAGTGATTCTCCTGCGTCAGCTTCCTGAGTAGCTGCGACTACAGGCATGCACCACCACTGCCCCACTAATTTTAGTAAAGACAGGGTTTCATTTTGTTGGCCAGGCTAGTCTCAAACTCCTGACCTCAAATGATCCTCCTGTCTCAGCCTCCCAAAGTGCTGAGATTACAGGCATGAGCCACTGTGCCTGGCCTCTGTCTTTAAATTATTTTTTAATCTGTATAAATTTTAATTTACATGGGCACATGGTTTTTGTTGTTTTGCTGTTTTGAGACAGAGTCTCACTCTGTTACCCAGGCTGGAATGCAGTGGCATGATCTTGGCTCACTGCAACCTCTGCCTCCCAGGTTCAAGCAATTCTCTAGCCTCAGCCTCCTGAGTAGCTGGGATTACAGGCATCCACGACCATGCCCAGCTAATTTTAGTAGAGATGAGGTTTCACCATGTTGGTGAGGCTGGTCTCGAACTCCTGACCTTGTGATCCTCCCGCCTCAGCCTCCCAAAGTGCTGGGATTACAGGCGTGAGCCACTGTACCCAGCCGGACACATGGTTTTAAAAATCAAACATGTTATAAGACTTACAGTGGCCAGGCACAGTAACTCATGTCTGTAATCCCAGCACTTTGGGAGGCTGAAGTGGGAGGAGTGCTTGAGCCCAAGAGTTTGAGACCAGGCTGGGCAACATAGAGAGACCCTGTCTTACAAAAAATATTTTAAAAAAATTAGCCGGGCATGGTGGTGCACACCCGTAGTCACAGATACTCAAGAGGCTGAGATGGGAGGATAGCTTGAGCCCAGGACGTCACGTCTGCAGTGAGTTATGATCTTGCAACTGCACTGGGCCACAGAGTGAGACCCTGTCTCAAAAAAAAAATACTTAAAACAAGTATCTTCCTTACCCCAACCCCCACTCTATTTTCTCAGCCTAGAAACAATCAGTACATTGTTTCAGATAATTGCTCCACATCTCTAAATAATAACCTTCCAGAGGGGTGCTGTGGCTCACACCTGTAATCCCAGCACTTTGGGAGGCCAAGGCAGGTGGATCATCTGAGGTCAGGAGTTCAGGACCAGCTTGGGCAACATGGTAAAACCCCTTTGTTACTAAGCTGAGCAGGGCGATGTGTTCCTAAAATCCCAGCTCCTTGGGAGGCTGAGGCAGGAGAATCACTTGAACTGGGGGTCGAAGCTTGCAGTGAGCCAAGATTATGCCACTGAACTCCAGCCTGGACAACAGAGCAAGATTCCATCTCAAAATAATAAAAAAAATAATAATCTTCCCACTACTGAAATCCCTTGAATTTTCAGTTTTATATTTTCTCCATTTCCTGTTGTTGGACATTATCACTGTGTTCTCTTACATAACCCTACCGCATTCCCATTTCCATTCTTCACATCCTCCCAAAATAGTTGTAATTTTTGGTTAGATCAATATTCATTCTTACGTCTATGGAGATGTGATTCATAGCCAAGTTATTTCGTATACTATGATTATATATCATTTTCAGATAGCTTTCTATTTTCTCAGGAGTTAATGGATTTCTCTCTTTGCTTGGTTTTTTAGGTGCCTTGCCCTAATCCCTCCCCAGCTTTCCAGCAGAAGTCTGGGTCTCAGTCCATAGTGTGCAGGCTCCTCTCTGCCCTCCCCAGTCATTGGCTGAGCTCCAGGCCTCCTGCTTTGCGGTTCTCCTTGATTCTCTTGACCCTCCTCCTGGGCATTCTCTTGATCATGCTCCTGTGTTGGATTTTGGATTTAACCCCATGTCTCTCATTTTCTTGTTTTGCTCCCTTGTTTTGATGGGCCATGTCCAAACTTCTTACAACAGGCTACGTGAAGGTGGCCTGTCAGAAAATGTCTTTATTCTACATTTGATTGACTGTGGGGTATCTATAGGTTTCTAGGTTGGAAATCATTTTCTTTTCTTTCTTTTTGAGATGGAGTCTCGCTCTGTCACCCAGGCTGGAGTGCAGCAGTGCGATCTCGGCTTACTGCAATTTCTGCCTCCTGGGTTCAAGTTATTCTTCTGCCTCAGCCTCCTGAGTAGCTTGGATTACAGGCACCGGCCACTACACCCACTAATTTTTTGTGTTTTTAGTAGAGAAGGGGTTTCACCATGTTGGCTAGGCTGGTCTCGAACTCTTCCTGACTTCAAGTGATCCACCTACCTCGGCCTCCCAAACAGGTGTGATCCACCTCGCCCAGCCCCAGAAATCATTTTCCCTCCAAATTCTGAAAGCATTGCTGGTTCTAGCTATGTTCTTGAGACATGTAATGCCAATCTGATCTCCACTCCTTTGTCTGTGGCCTGTTTTGTTTCCTGGAAGCATTTGGTATCTTTCTTTTGTCCTGAGTGCTCCGAAACTTCACAGTGAGTTGCCTTAGTACAGGTTTATTTTCATCCACTGTGCTAGGTATTAGTGAAACAGAAAAAGTTCCCTTGTCCCCTCTCAGGGTGTGTGATGGGAATGTGCCTTGCATCTTGGGTACCCCATGCTCAAACCCCTAGGGGGAGCATGCAGATGGGCAGGTTGTAGGGCTC
The DNA here is from genome assembly GCA_031835075.1 of Saguinus oedipus. Lineage (NCBI taxonomy): Eukaryota > Metazoa > Chordata > Mammalia > Primates > Cebidae > Saguinus > Saguinus oedipus. Next base: position 93,331,467 of record CM063183.1, on the reverse strand, counting down.
GGACTCCACAGCAGTATCTATGAGTGAATGTTTATAGCTTCTGAAGTCCCAGTAGGTGTGTTACAGGGTGGTCTTTTAGTTTAGCTCTCAGTAGGCAGCTTGTATTAGTAAGCTCAGTTATCACAAGGACAGAGGGCTTTCTGTATCCCAGGGTTTCTTGCCTTGGTATACCAGAAGAATCAGATTACACCTGGGCTTGGAGAATGAGCGCAAGGTTTTATTGAGTGGAAGTAGCTCTCCGATAGGGGAGCCAGAAGGGGATGGAGTGAGAAGGTGGTTTTCCCCTGGAATCATGGGTCTCAGTGGCCTGGAGTCTCCAACCACCATCCCTGCCAAACTCCACGTTGGTAGATGTCATGGTGGCTTGCTGGCATCTGTCGATGTGCTCTTACGCTCTTAGGAGTGAGTCACTTAAAGCATATGGGGGACAAAAAGCTTAATGGAAGCGTTCTATGAGTGGGTGTGGTTTATTTCCTAGTTGAATTACTATGAGATCTGTCTGGGCAGTGTAGTTGGGAAACCCCAACCATCAATATTTGAAGGTCTTTTCTTAGGTTAATCATGCTTGAGAAGGAATGGTCTCCAAGGCCTGAGACTAACAGAGTAGACTACCGGCATTCTTGGAACCCAGTAGAGGAAGGGGACTAGAGGTCTCACATTCCATATGTGGCATTTCCCTTAAGTCCATTGTGTTCAGTACAGTCTCTCATTCCTCGCCTAAGCCCTGAGTCCAGTGTCACTCTAGTTCATTCTCTCTAGTCTTCCGGGGAGACAGAGTTAGAGATCTAACCGCATCCTATATGAACTTTGAGTCAATATTCCCATTTCCAGTCTCACAGTCACCCCATTCTCTTTATTCAGAGTGGTGCTTCCCATTCCTGAGATTTTCTGATGATTCATGGTGCAAAGCTGTCTACTTTTGGATTTCAAATAGGCATTAGCTTTTTCTGGTCATTTAATCACTAATCAATTAAATTGTCTAACTGCTTTTTTTGCTAAGATGTTGTTGCATCTCTTTGTCCTTATGAGTTTATGCATATTAAAACGTTCCTTTACTATACTATTAATGAGTTTTCAAGTAGGAGTGGGATCATGTCTAATTCATAATGTTTAATTCCGTGCTTTTATTTTACTTTATTTATTTTTTGAGCTAGGGTCTCCCACTGTCACCTAGGCTGGAGTGCAGTGGTGTGATCATAACTCGTTGCAGCCTCAAACTCCTGAGCTCAGGTGACCCTCCTGTCTCAACGTCCTGATTAGCTAGGACTACAGGTGTGCACCACCATGCCCAGTTTATTTTTAAATTTTTTTGTAGGGAGGATCTCACTATATTGCACAGCTATTTTCTCTCTCTTTTTTGTTTTTAGAGATGGGGTTTCACCATGTTGGCCAGGGTAGTCTTGAACTCCTGACCTCATGATCCACCTGCCTCAGCCTCCCAAAGTGCTGGGATTACAGGTGTGAGCCACCACGCCCAGCCCAGGCTATTTTCTTTGGAAGAGATCTTGCCAAGTTGCCAGAGCTGTTCTCAAACTCCTGGCCTTAAGCAATCCTCCTGCATTGGCCTCCCAAAATTCTGGGATTGCAGGTGGAGCCACCACACCTGACCTCTTTGTTTAATTAGTATTTTCTTGTTCTATCTTTATTTATTATTGCATTTTCACACCTTAAACCTGTCATTTTGTTTTAGGTATCTATAGTAACAATAATAGCTAACATTAAGCACTATTCGCCAGGCACTTTTCATGCAAAACTTGTATGGTACTTTCCATATAGTAGAGTACAGGTGCTATACACGAATTTATTAATCACAGCAACTCTATTCAGTAGGTAGTAGATACTACTCATATGCTCACTTTACATATACCTAATAGATGGAGGACCCAAGATGGAAATCCAGAGCCTGTAGTGTTATACTAATCACTGTACTACTAGTAATGGCATATAGACTTTTCTTTAATCCATTAGAGTCTTTGTCCTTTAATACAGGAATTTCAACCCATCACATTTATTGGGATAAATAATATGGATGAATGTATTCTTACTCTCTGGGGTAAATTGTATTATTACTAGCAAATATTCACTCTCTTTTCCACCTAAGACAGGGTTGTACTTCAGTGCCTCTCTGATGATGGGCTAGGACATGTGCTTTGCTTTAGCCAATGGAGTGTGGTTAGCCTCTCTCTCCTTGCCCCTCTGCCATGAAAATAAGTATGTCGAAGATAAGGGTGCTTTATCATTACAAGTCCTAGATTGAGAATATACATGGAACAGACTTACATCTTGAGGCAGAAACATAGTCAACTCATGACTATCGAGTGATGTGAGCTGGAAATAAATTTTTACCATCATAGCTGCTTATTGATATTTTTGAATTTTTGTTACTATGAGAAACTAAATTAATATATCATGTCATTTTATATCTCCCAGTTACCATCCTTTTTTGTTATAGTTATGTTTCTTTTTCTATCCTTGTTGAATTGATGACATTTCCTTTATTCCATTTTCTTTCTTTCCTTCTTTAATTTGGCAGGTATTTGTTAGTCTGTTCTTGCATTGCTATAAACAGCTGAGACTGGGTAATTTATGAAGAAAAGAGGTTTCACTGACTTAGAGCTCTGCAGGTTATACAGGAAGCATGGCTAGGGAGGCCTCAGGAAACTCACAATCATGGCAGAAGGTGAAGGAGAAGCAGGCACATCTCACATGGAGGGAGAAGGAGGAAAAGAGAGCACAGGGAGGTGCTACACAGTTTTAAACAACTAGACCTCGTGAGAACTCACTCACTATCATGAGAACCACAAGGGAGAAATCAGCCCCAATGATCCAGTCGCCTCCCTCCAGGCCCCTCCTCTAATATTGGGGACTACAATTCGACATGAAATTTGGGTGGAGTCGCAAATCTAAACCATATCATTATTTATTCTATTTCTAATTTTCTAGCAATTACCTTCAAATTATTAATAATATAATTATTACTTAACAGGTTTAAACTTAAATATTTTTAAAAACAGAGTAAATCAGTGTCTATATCTTGAAAAAGACAAGTCAGATTTACCCCAAATTTACCACTCCCATGTTGAAAATAGTTGGAATTTAACTCCAGAGCATTAAGAAAATTATATTCCATTATCTACCAACAATTTAATTTAAACTTTTGTTTTTCTGACCTTCTTGTTCATTCTTTTCTTTTTCATACCTTATCTTCTAATTTCTATGATAATTTATTTTCTTTTGCTGGAATATATTCCTGAATATTATCTTGGAAAAGCCCTATGGAGTGTAAACTTTAAAAATCTTTAATGTCAAAGAATGTCCTTTTTTTCACATTAAAAAACTTTATCTGCAGCTGAGTTAAACAACGCCACATAAGAAAAGCATTGTATATTGCAAAACGTCTAACTGACTCTGCCACTTAATTATCTGTTCATAAAACCACATTAGCATGTCTCAGACACAGGTAATGTGGTTCACCAAAAGTTAAAAAGAAATAGAAAAATGGAAATAAGGAAGAGGAGATTTTAGTCTCTGTTTTTACAGAATCATTAAGAACATTTGAAAACCAATGACCTGGAAAACAGAAAAAGAAAGCTTTTCTTCTTACTGCTGGTTGAACAGACCTTTCTAAATTTCAGAGTGTTAAAATAATATATATGCTACCTGCCACAAGAAGTTGTTTAAAGTAAAGGTTTACTTTTTGTGCTTTTACATTGCTTTGAAAGATGTCAGGAGAGAGCTATAAAGGAAAGTAATACTCCTATTATGTTTGATTTCCCAGATTAACTAGATTTTTATACATACAAATAATATGTGTCAAATTTCAATGCATACTAATTACTAAGGATAATTACTCAGTTACCCTAACTGAATGGGTTTGAGACTGCTGTTTATAAACCTAACACTAAAAGTTCAAACTGAACAGTAAAAGCAGTCAGTTTCATAAAGATATCTTTATTTTGACTTCCCACTTGAATGTTACTTTGGCTGGATATAAAATTTGAAGTTTGAAGTAACTTCAACTCAGAATTTTGAAGTTAATTTTTCCTTTTTTCTACCTTATGCTGATCTACAGTTTCCATGCTGATCGAATTGTCCTTTCTAAATAACCTGGTTGTTGAGGTTTTTTTTGTCTTCTGGAAATTTCAAGTATTTGTCTTTATCCTTGGAGATTAAAAAGTTAAGATGACACTTCTGGACTGTTTTTCTTTTTTTTCTTGCTCAACACATAGTGGACTCTTAAATCTGAAAATTTATATTTTCCGTCAGTTCTGAAAACTTTGCAATTATTTATTTGAATAATTCTTCCCTTCTTTTTTCTCTGTTATATTTAGAAGGCTTATAGGAAAAATGTTCCATTACCTGTTTTTCATGTCATTTGCTTTCTATCTCCGAAATGTTTGTCTTTTAGTGCTATATTTAGGGAGAATTCCTGGGGTTGATTTTACAATTTTAGCTGAATCCATCCTTCTATTCAGCCCAATTATGTAAATTTTTATTTCATCAATCATTAACCCCTTTATGCCTGAGGTTGCAATTTTTTTGAATTTTTGCAATCAAAAAATGACCTTGAGCAGTAGGATATAAATAATCCCCACATGCTTATCATTCCAATAATGGAACACTAGGTATAAATGATTTGGGGATTTTTTTTCTTTTTTGAGATGGAGTCTTGCTCTGTAGCCAGGCTGGAGGGCAGTGGTACGAGCTCGGCTCACTGCAACCCCTGCCTCCTAGATTCAAGAGGTTCCCTTGCCTTAACCTCCCAAGTAGCTGAGACCACAGGCACATGCCACCACACCCAGCCAATTTTTTGTATTTTAGTAGATATGGGGTTTCACCATGCTGGCCAGGATGGTCTTGATTTCCTGACCTCATGATCTGCCCACCTTGACCTCCCAAAGTGCTGGGGTTACAGCCGTGAGTCATTGTGCCCAGCCGTAAAAGGGTTTTAATAGCTATTGGAGATAGGATTCAAATCTAGAGCCTATCCTGTTAAACACTATGGTGCTAGTATAAGGTTTCAAGACTTTTTTTCTTTAAGCCAATTAGTCTTTGTCCTTTAATGGAGGAATTTTAACTCCCCTACATTATGGGATAATTGATATGTATGAATGTACTTTTACCATCTTGAACTGAGGATATGAAAACTTAAATTTTTCTCTAAGCATATCACTTATACTTTAAAGTATTGTTTTTCTTTCCTTTTAAGTTTATTTACTTTTTAGGGTTTTTTTTTTTTTTTTAATGATTTTGATGCCTTTCTTTTCTCAGTGTTGCTTTTCCACAAATACTAGGCTAATCTTGGCTATCTGTGTTTATATTTGAGAGTCTTCTTCACTTGTCATTTAACGTTTTTTTTTAGATGGAGTCTCGCTCTGTTGCCCAGGCTGGAGTGCAGTGGCATGATCTCGGCAAACTGCAACCTCCACCTCCCAGGTTCAAGTGATTCTCCCACCTCAGCCTCTCAAGTAGCTGGACTACAGGCACCTGCCATCACAACTGGCTAATTTTTGTATTTTTAGTAGAGATGGTGTTTCACCATGTTGGCCAGGCTGGTCTTGAACTCCTAACCTCAGGTGATCCACCCACCTCAGCCTCCCAAAGGATTACAGGTGTGAGCCATCACACCCCACCTCACTGAATGTTTTAATAAGAATAATATGTCTCCTTCTGACTGTAGGGAAGGAACAGGATTTGAGATTCGGTTGGTATGTGTGGCTTGCTTTCTGAGTCTTCCTCCCTCCTGCAGTTTGTTACTTCCCTGGAGCCAGAGTCCATTACTCATTCTGTCAGTCTTCTGTGTGGGACTCCTAAGAGGGTCTTCCTCTTAGGAGCAGCATTCATTTCTTTTTTCTTTCTTTATTTCTTTTTTTAGAGATAGAGTCTCACTCTGTTGCCCAGGCTGGAGTAGAGTGGCACTGTCTCTGCTCAAGGCAATCTCCGCCTCCTAGGTTCAAGCAATTCTCCTGCCTCAGCTTCTCAAGTAGCTGGGACTACAGGTGTGTACCACCACACCCAGCTAATTCTTGTATTTTTTAGTAGACACAGGGTTTCACTATGTGTTGGCCAGGCTGGTCTCGAATTCCTGATCTCAGGTGATCCGGCTGCCTCGGCCTTTTAAAGTGCTGGGATTACAGGCATGAGCCAGCACGCCTAGCCAGGAAAAGCATTCTTGTACTTTGGAAACAAATACTGAATCAACTCTTTCCATCCCTTTCTTCTGTCCTCCAATGTCCCTTTGAAGGTCTGGCGGTACTTCGGAATCCATCTGTACCTTTCTTTAACCTCAACATGGTAACTATTTCTCTTTTGAAAGCAGCTTAAAGGGTTTTAACTTGGGAACACACACTGCTGTCACCACTGGATATGCACTGGAAAAGCAGGGGAAGGGAAAAGACTGCTCTCAATACACCTGTCTAACTAATTGCCCTAAAAATTGCTTGAAAGTCCAGGCCTGTTCTTTGTAATCATCTATGCTGAATGTAGAGTAAGTTATAATCACTCTTATGGCCCTGAATTTCTAAAAGGAATTTTCTTGTTCTTGTTTTGCCACCATTGCAGGCCTCTTTGTCTTCTACAAATTCTTCAAATTTCTGGACCATGGAAGCTTCTTTCTGGAATTTTCTGTTTGTTTTTCTGTTTAATTTTTTCATTAATGGAGAGAAAGGGATAGAGCATGTCTTCAGTTCTTTAGTTAGCCAACTTGATTCAGCAGTCTCTACTTTATTCTTAAACACATCATTTGTCTCAAAAACAAATGGTGCTTGGCCCAACCAGTTAACTCCCTTTCCTGAGTTCTTGGTACGCCTTCCATGTTAGTTTCACCTTTTCACTTGCCCTCCTCCCTGAACCCGTCTTTTCCTTGACTCAGATGTGCAGAGCTGTCAAGTAGTTTACTTTCTCCTGTACAGAATATCATCTAAGAAACTAATTTCCATTAAAATGTTAGGAATTTAATATATTTTCCCTACCAGTGATATGTATACTTTGAAGGATGGTGAATGAAGGAAAATAACACTCACCCTAAGGGTTAAATTAGCAATAATGGCATTTCAGATATTTCAGAGGAAGAGGTCTTCAATATCAATTTCAGAAAACTGTCACTTTGCCTATTCATAAAGATAGCCTTGCCTTCTACAAATGGGATCCTTCAGCAGCTACAATGAGAACTGCTGACAATCATTTTCTTTTCCTCCTTAGTCCATTGTAATCAATGATGATGAGGCTATTTTGAAAAAAAATTCAGCAGAACTCCCTGGATAATTGTTGGGGGTGGCCTGTTGTATAGTTATAAATGGCACCTTTGGGAGGGTACAGGCTATGGTGAAGGTGTGCAAAGGAGGACTTTCACTTACACGTCAGTGTCTTCAGATTTTTGTCCAGAAATGGCACAAATACATCAGTTTTCACATGCATCTCTCCCTCCTTCGTGATCTGCCGTCACAGTAATTTGCCTAGTTTCCAGGAAGAAGGTAATCCCACTCTATACACCTGTGGCTGGGAGGATTAGTCAGCACTGAAGTCATCAACCTACTGAGCAAGTGTCAACTCAATAAAGTGTGCACACAAAACAGGCTAATTAGTTCTGATAATTCTCCTCAATTACAGGATCCTCCTTACACTGGGAGGAAAGTACCTTAACACCTTGTCCAGATTCCACACCTCTCCTGTCACTTTGAGTTTTTATCAACTCACTTCCATATTTAAGCCATCCTATTCATTGTGAAACTTCTTCAACTCATCAAAGCTTTGTTCATCTTTGCTCCCCAGTTCTAGGGTAAAAGCATGCCATGGTTTGCCCAAGACAGTTTGCGTTAGTTGTATTGACATCGTATCTGCTTTAGCTTGTTTTAAAAATCTAGTTTTTTTTTTTATTTTTTAACTAATATTGTTATTAAGCCATTGTTATTAATATTGATATTGATATCACTCCACCTTGTATTTCTGGCTTCTGTTGAAAGTATGTGAGACCCATGTGTTGTGAACAGAGGCCTCAACATATGACTGCATCTGGAAGATAACCCTTTTCAGACTCACTGTACTTAACACCTCCCTTTCAAGGAAGGTCTGCACGAACACTTGCTGACAAAACAAAGTTCTGCCAGGCGCGGTGGCTCACGCCTGTAATCCCAGCACTTTGGGAGGCCGAGGTGGGTGGATCACGAGGTCAAGAGATCGAGACCATCCTGGTCAACATGGTGAAACCCCGTCTCTACTAAAAATACAAAACATTAGCTGGGCCTGGTGGCGCATGCCTGTAATCCCAGCTACTCAGGAGGCTGAGGCAGGAGAATTGCCTGAACCCAGGAGGCGGAGGTTGCGGTGAGACGAGATGGCACCATTGCACTGCAGCCTGGGTAATAAGAGCGAAACTCCATCTCAAAAAAAAAAAAAAAACAAAGTTCTCAGAGAAGGAACATCTGGGGACAGCTCATTTATTCTGGTCTTGGAGATAATAGGAGAAATATTTAATGTTCTAGTCCTTGCCAGCCACTTTTCCTACCAGCCAGTTGTACTGAAACCCACAGTGATCTCTGAGGTGTCATTGTGATGGTCATTGGGAGATATGGGAAACTATAGGAAAGATGCACTTAAAATATGGACAGGAAATAGGTGAGCAGTCCCCCATAGAGCATTTAGAAAGTAGTCTGAACACTTTTGCTACAGTGGACTTGTACTTTACTGTACAGTATAAATCTATAACTATTTATTTTGAGAAATTCCATGAGTATCTGCATTGCATTTTGGAGGAATGAGGCTAAAAAATTACATGTTCAATAAGAAATTAAATATCAAATTTCTACTTTTCATTAATTTTAATGATGAACTTATAACCTTGCACAAAATATTTGTTGACATTGACCAACCACCATGGGGACCTTACTTACCACTAAGTTTAATGATTTCACTGGTCAAATGCAAACCAAAAGACACATATCTGCTGAGGACCCGTCAGCATGTACTTGAATGTTAGCACGGATTTTTTTTTTTTTTTGAAGTCTTGGAGTCTCGCTCTATCACCAGGCTGCAGTGCAGTGGCATGATCCCAGCTCACTGCAGCTTCGGTTTTCCGGTTTCAAGCAATTCTCCTGCCTCAGCCTCCCAAGTAGCTGGGACTACAGGCATGCACCACCATGACCAACTAATTTTTTTTGTATTCTTGGTAGAGATGGGGTTTCACCATGTTGACGAGGATGTTCTTGATCTCTGGACCTTGTGATCCACCTGCCTTGGCCTCCCAAAGTGCTGGGATTACAGGTGTGAGCCACCGAGCCCAGCCATTAGTAGGTATTTTAAGATTACTGTGCTCCAAAACAACGTTTTAACTTGGGTCATACAGAATGTGCATTTACATATTACCTGTGAAACATGAGTTTTCATTTGTATCAAATGGTTGTTCTTCTAAATTTATTTTATGAGTGGAAAAACAAAAAAGTAACTGTTAATATGCTGGCTTAATAAAAGAAGAAATCTGAAAAGATTTTTAAATGATACCAGTTTACATTTGCAAATGACACTTCAAATAGAAAATCAGCTAATTCTAGTAATAATTATTTTTCCCTTCCAACCAAGTCAAGAAATGAAAATATAGCATTTGGAAGTTCATTATCTCAAGAGTGAAACATCTGACATTGTTAATGCTACTGTAAATTCAAATAGACTCATTGGTGAGTCCAGGCCATTTGTAGGCTATCCCATGTTTCCTCACGTTGTCATTTAACTTGTTCCTCTGTTCCTTGTACTTCTTGTAAATAAGAGGTTCAGTCTTTACAAGGCTTGATTAGTTCTTATTAAGTATTTTTGTCAAGAAGACCTCAATCTCCTTATTTTTTTGGCCAAGAAACAGGCCAAAACAGGAATTTGGAAGCAGGCTATGTATTTGGTTTTGAGTCAAAGGTCTGAGTTGAAAACAAGCTTTACCCTAACATCTAGACAATTTGCTTTACCACTTTTAAGCTTCTTTTCCTCTGTAAAGAGGAAGTGTCAGAACAGATGCTCCCTAGTGTGTTTTTGATTGAAAGTTATGTGTCCATTTTCACATAATTAGTTTGGTGATCTTGGAGGAGACAACTCTACCCTCCCCTAATTCACAGTTCTTTTGACCTTACCATATATATATTTATAATATATATTTGTATATGATATATATTTATATATATGGTGTGTATATCTATATATTATATACAAATATATATATATTTCAGACAGAGTCTGTCTCTGTGACCCTTCAGCCTTAACGCCCTGGGCTCAAAATGATCCACCCACCTCAGCCTCCTGAGTAGCTAGGACTACAAATGTGCACCACCACTATACCTGGCTAATTAAAAAAAAATTTCTTTTTGTAGAGATGAGATCTCACTATGTTGCCCATGCTGACTTTTGATTCCCATAAAACAATTTTGACCTTATTGATTTCCATCAAACACTTAGTGATGTTTGTTTGTTTGTTTAATAAAGATGGGGTTTCACCATGTTGGTCAGGCTGGTCTTGAACTCCTGACCTTAGGTAATCCGCCCACCTTGGCCTCCAAAGTGCTTGGATTACAGGCATGAGCCACCGCACCTGGCTGATGTTTGTTTGTTTTAATTGAAGTATAACACAGTAACATGCACTAATCTAAGTGTACACCATGATAAATTTTTGCATTTGTATACCACCATGTAACCCACCATGCAGATTAAGTTATAGAATACATTAGTAGTGACAGGCTCACCTAGTGTTTTACCACCAATAACTTTAGAATGAGTAAGCAGCCCACTGTAATAGGACCTGATATATAAAATGCAAGAAAGATGCAGAGTTCTACCACAGTTTTGAGTTAGAAGTCAGAATAATAGATTTGCTATACTATTATTGTCTTTGCATGTGCTTTATGAAGCCATCTATGTAGAAACACCATGACAAAATATATTTTAATGTTAATTAAACATGCTTGATTATATGCAGACTAAAATATATTAAGGCCCCTGTATTAGCACACTTTATTACTCACCACCACCTCCCCCCCATCAGAATCAGTGTCAGAGTTTAACATGCTGTTCTCCTTTCTTAGGTACTGACCACAGTCGCTTTGGTTTTTTTGTTTGTTTGTTTGTTTGTTTTTTTATTGTTTGCTTTGAAATGGAGTCTCACTCTGTCACCCAAGCTGGAGGGCAGTGGTGCCATCTCGGCTCATTGCAACCTCTGCCTTCCAGGTTCAAACGATTCTCCTGCCTCAGCCCCCTGAGTAGCTGGGATTACAGGTGCATCCACCACGCCTGGGTAATTTTTGTATTTTTAGTGGAGGCAGGGTTTCCACATGTTGCCCAGGCTAGTCTCGAACTCTTGACCACAAGTGATCTGCCCACCTTGGTCTCCCAGAGTGCTGAGATTACAGGCATGAGCCACTGGCATCCAGCCTGACCACAGTCACTTTGGATGCAGAAACAACCAATCCTGAATAGCAGGCAAGTCTATGAGAGACTATGGCTACAACTCATTTCTTTCACAGATTGTCTCACGCTTCTTGTTTCTGATCTGCTTTAATACTAGGTAAGAAAAGCAGGTATTTTGTAGTCTAAATCATGTGTGCGCATAATGTATTAAACCACATCTGAAGTGAATACGCAAATCTGGAAATTTAAGGTTTTGTTTTTCTCCACATTTAGCGAACGTAAGTACACACCACACACCAAGATCCCTGCCTTCCTTGTTTCAACATTACAAAATGGCACACAGAATCGTGCTTGGGGCTGAGTCTTGTTTGCCTTTGTTTGAGCCAACAAACTAGGAATTGTCTTTGCACAGTCAGTCAGAGCTGTAAATAGTTGTCAATAATGTGTAACCAGACACATAATTACCAAGAGTGCCCTTTTTCAGACCCCATTTCAACTAAGTGCATTCCCCTCATTTCCCACATTTGCCAGACTTGTTGGTTTCTCAAGATTACAACCCCAAAAGCTTGAGACCCTCTGTATCTTGGACAGCATCTATTGTGCGGCTGGAATTCAGCAAAAGGTTGAAAAATAGAGATAATTACTCGTAAAGCAAGTTCAAGGGTTCCTTGATATAATGCCAAGTATTTATTTCCACTTGTTGAGGGGGAGAATCTTTGACACAGGGGCTTTTTTCCTTGAGGAGAGACAGACAGCCTTATGTAGGAGAGTGGATCAGGGTCTGGGCTTCTCTGCATGGGGTGATGTGACCTCACCTAAATCTGAATCTCTCTCAGCAAAATACCAGTGGCTGTAAAGCTGCACCATTCCAGGGCTGTGAACAGAGGAAACAGTGGGCAGGAAACCCCTTTGTTTACCTAGGAGCTGCCTTTTCATCTTCTGGCTCTCCTACCGCTATGGTTCTCCATGCTTCTCAGGGACCATTGAACTTACAGCCGTGAGTGGGCAGGCACTGCAGAGCGCTTATGTCACATCCTCCATTCCAGGTCTTCTCTGCCAGACTGAGGGTCTTTCTTGGACCCCACAGAAAGACTGCAGGTGGCAGATGGCCCATAAGGTATATCTTGAGAAGTGATGTTTTACATTCTCCCTGATAACTCCCTCAAAACCTATAGCTAGAACCTGAAGTCCCCTCACCTTTAAACTCCTCCTCAGGCTGGGCGCGATGGCTAGTGCCTGTAATCTTAGCACTCTGGGAGGTCGAGGCAGGTAGATCACTTAAGGTCAGGAGTTTGAGATCAGCCTGGTCAAACCCTGTCTCTACTAAAAATACAAAAAAAAAAAATTATCTGGGCGTGGTGGTGTGTGCCTGTAATCCCAGCTACTTGGGAGGCTGAGGCAGGAAAACCACTTGAACCTGGGAGATGGAGGTTGTAGTGAGCCGAGATCAGCTACTGCACTCCAGCCTGGGTGAGAGTGAGACACCATCAACAAAAAACAAAAAAACCAAAACTCCTCCTCTTATAATTTGGCAGAGCCTTTTTGGAGGGAGTTTGACAAAATGTTCCAAGAACCTAACAAATATTCATAGTCTTTGTGTGCGTGTGTTTTTTTTTTTTTTTTTGGATGGAGTCTCGCTCTGTCACCCAGACTGGAGTGCAGTGGCCAATCTCAGCTCACTGCAACCTCTGCCTCCTGGGTTCAAGTGATACTTCTACTTCAGCCTCCGGAGTAGCTGGGACTACAGGCATGTGCCACCACGTCCAGCTAATTTGTGTATTTTTAGTGGAGACAGGGTTTCACATGTTGACCAGGCTGGTCTTGAACTCTTGACCTCAAGCGATCTGCCTACCTTGGCCTCACAAAGTGCTGGGATCACAGGGGTGAGCCACCGCTCCCAGCCTCATAGTCTTGAATCTGCCATCCCATGCCAAGAATTTGCTTAGGGAAATTACTAGCATGTGTGGTATTTAAAATAGCGACTGATGAGAAACAACCTAACTACCCAAAACCACAGAAATGGTGAAATAAATTACATCACAGTCAATACAGCCTCTAAAAATTAGGTTGTAACATGGTATTGAATGATGTGAGAATGTTAGCAATATATGAAGTCAAAAGAAGCAGGTTACCAAACAGTACATTTCTGATTACATTTATAAATAAACAAATAAACCTAACATGCTTAGAAAAAGAAAAAAGAAAATGCATTAGATGTTAATGATTGTTGGTAGGGACTGTAGGTGAATTTTATTTTTTACTTTATACTTTATTTTCTTCAATGAATATATTATTTTTAAATAATTATTTTTTAAATAATGGGCCTTGCTACATTGTCCAGGCTGGCCTCAAACTCCTGGGCTGAAATAGCTGCTTGCCTTAGCCTTCTGAATAGCTGGGATTACAGGTGTGAGCCCTCATGCCCAGCAAATATGTGTTATTTTTATAATGAGAAAAAACTTCATAAAGTTCCTCTTTTATGTTCCTTTATGTCAAGGAACTGGATCTTCCAAGTCTTGGTTAAAATGCATAAGTTGACCAGGTGTGGTGGCTCATGCCTATAATCCCAGCACTTAGGGAGGCCAAGGCAGGCAGATCACTTGAGGCCAGGAGTTTGAGCCCAGCCTGACTGAATGGTGAAACACCATCTCTACTGAAAATACAAAAATTAGCCAGGCATGGTAAAGCATGCCTGTAATCTTAGCTACTCAGGAGGCTGAGACACGAGAATCCCTTGAACCTGGGAGATGGATGTTGCAGTGAGCCAAGATGGTGTCACTGCCAGCCTGGGCAACAGAGCAAGACTCTATCTCAAAAAAAAAAGAAAAAAAAAAGCGTAAGTTACCTGAAACTTAGAAGTCAAAACCATGAGTTGTCCAGATGAGTCTGGTTTTTAATCCTAGATTTGCTGTTTTCCATAAAGGTGCAATTATGGCCAAGTTACTTAATGTCCCTAAATTGGCAGGGCGTGGTGGCTAATGCCTGTAATCCCAGCACTTTGGGAGGCCAAGGCGGGCAGATCACGAGGTCAAGAGATTGAGACCATCCTGGCCAACATGGTGAAACCCCATCTCTACTAAAAAAATACAAAAATTAGCTGGGCATGGTGGCGCACACCTGTAGTCCCAGCTACTCGGGAGGCTGAGGCAGGAGAATTGCTTGAACCCGGGAGGTGGAGGTTGCAGTGAGCACAGATCGTGCCACTGCACTCTAGCCTGGTGCCTGGCGACAGAGCGAGACTCTGCCTCAAAAAAAAAAAGTCCCTAAGTCTTGGTTTTCTCCTCCATGAAACAGAAATAACGGAAGTGTTTGTTACACAGAGTAGTGGGAGGATTAAATGAAATAGTGCAGGAAAAGTGCTGTGTAGAGTGGCTCGCACCTGATAAATGGGGACTGCTAGTAATAGTAATAGTAGTGCTGGGAGAGCCACTGCATTCTGCTGCCAACTATCCATGCCACGTCAGCATGAGTAGTTTAATTTCTGGCCTTCTTGGAGGATACACAAAAGGAGCTGGGAGTGCAAGACGCTGAGGTCCCAGGAGACCCAGAGCTGGTGGGCACACTCTCCCCATCTGGTTGGGTCAGTCCTGCCCATGTCCTGTGCACCAAGTTGAGAGAAGTGATATTCTTGTCTCGTAGCAAAATTCACACAAGGAAAAACTGCCCCACTTTAACTTTTCTGTCATGTAATGTGCAGAATAGCCAAATACCGGCTGCTGGGAGAACAACAAATTCTAATTTCCTGGTTATATATAGTAAAGTTTCATTGTATTTGGCATAGCCTTGCCAATTTAAAGAACTTAATTTCCTTAGCTTTTTAAACAAAGCACTCCCAAAAGAAAAATGGAAATAAAAGAGTATAATTGCACAATGGAATACACAGGCCAATTTCAAGATGTCACTGACATTCTCATAATTACTCATTAAAATGCATGCATGCAGGCTGGGCATAGTGGCTCACATCTGTAATCCCAACACTTTGGGAGGCCGAGACAGAGTGATCACCTGAGGTCAGGAGTTTTAGACCAGCCTGGCCAACATGCTGAAACCCTGTCTTTACTAAAAATTTAAAAATTGGCTGGGCGTGGTGGCATGTGCCTGTATTCCCAGCCACTCAAGAGGCTGAGGCAGGAGAATCGCTTGAACCCAGGAGGTGGAGGTTGCAGTGAGCCGAGATTGTGCCACTGCACTGCAGCCTAGGTGACAGAGCGAGACTTTGCCTAAAAAAACAAATAGGCTGGGTGCAGTGGCTCACACCTGTAATCCCAGCACTTTGGGAGGCCGAGGCGGGCAGATCACAAGGTCAGGACATCGAGACCATCCTGGCTAACATGGCAAAACCCCATCTCTACTAAAGATACAAAAAACTTAGCCAGGCGTGGTGGCACACCCCAGTCCCAGCTACTTGGAAAGCTGAGGCAGGAGAATCACTTGAACCAGGAGGTGGAGGTTGCAGTGAGCTGAGACTGTGCCTCTGCACTCCAGCCTGGGTGACAGAGGAAGACTACATCTCAAGAAAAATAAATAAATAAAAATAAAAATAAATAAATGTATATAACAAAATAAATATTTTTACTTGCAAAGGCATGCAGCAGCTATATAACCATATTCAGGGAACACAAAGTCATCCTTGCTTTATCCAAGCCACACCATAGTTCCTTATTTATATTTTTATGTCAAGCAATTCTGTCAAAATTAGCAAAACATGATTCTTCCAAAAAATTAAATAAACATGCTTAGATCTCAATATAAAAAAGAAAATTATTTCTAACAAGGCAGTAGAAAAAAAGTCACCCAAAAAAGTTCAAAGCCAGTAAGACACTATTTTAAAACATTAGCTAATTCAAAAATATCCCCACCAAACTGGACATTACTCAATGTTCAAAAAATATTCCCTTTGGCAAAATCAACTTCTATTTCCATCTATTTCTATCTTAGTTTTCTTCCGTCTTTCTTCACTATTAGTCTCTTCCCTGTCTTCTGTTATATGCTTATAAAAAGGTCTAAGAAAATTTTTTACAACCTAATTTATAAATATTATTATTTAGAGACAGGGTTTCACTCTGTCATCCAGGCTGGAGTACAGTGGCAAAATCATAGCTCACGACTGCCTCCAACTTCTAGGATTAGCCTCCTGAGTAGCTGGGACTACAGGTGCAGGCCACCATGTCCAGCTAATTTTTTTACTTTTTGTGGCGACAGGGTCTCGCTATGGTGCTCAAGCTGGTCTCAAATTCCTGGCCTCAAGTGATCCTCCTGCGTCAGCCTCCAAAGTGCTGAGATTACAAGCTTAAGCCACTCTGACTGGCCAAAGATATTCTTTACAGTGATTCACAAACTGTAGTTGCTTGTTTTTTCTGTTGGTTTTTGTTTGTTTTTTGTCTTTTTTTTTTTTTTTTTGAGACGAAGTCTCGCTCTGTAGCCCAGGCTGGAGTGCAGTGAGGTGATCTTGGCTCATTGCAACCTCTGCCTCCCAGCTTCAAGTGATTCTCCTGCCTCAGCCTCCTGAGTAGCTGGGACTACAGGTGCATGCCACCACATCTGGCTAATTTTTTCTATTTCAGTAGAGACAGGATTTCACCATGTTGGCCAGGGTGGTCTGGATCTCCTGACCTTATGATCCGCTGGCCTTGGCCTCCCAAAAGTGCATGAGCCACCATATCCAGCCTTTTTTTTTTTTTTTTTTTTTTTTGAGAGGGAGCCTCACTCTGTCGCCCAGGCTGAAGGGCAGTGGCGTGATCTTGGCTCACTGCAACCTCTGCCTCCCAGGTTCAAGCAATTCTCCTGATTCAGCTTCCTGAGTAATTGAGATTACAGCTACCTGTCATCACGCCCAGCTAATTTTTGTATTTTATTAGAGACAAGGTTTTGCCATGTTGGCCAAGTTGGTCTCGAACGCCTGACCTCAGGTGATCTGCCCACCTTGGCCTCCAAAAGTGCTGGAATTATAGGTGTGAGCCACCACACCCAGCCTTGTAGTTACTTGTTTAAAAGTCAGTTTATTTGAAAACTATGGTATAAATGAAAGCAACTGATGGTTAGAAGAGAGTTTTGTGAGATTTATTTTGATAGATTAGCACAATGCTATGAACTTGGTATGTGCCTAATTATAATAGTCCCCTTATTCACACTTTCACTTTCAGTGGTTTCAGGTACCTGTGGTCAACTATGGTCTGAAAAAAGTGACTACCACACAATAACAATTCTGAGAGAGAGGGAGAGCCATATTCACATAACTTAATGAATATGGTCTCTCCTATATTCAGGAGCAAGAGAGTCAGAGAGTAGGGGAGAGGTGCCACATACTTTTAAAGGACCAGATCTTGCAAGAACTCACTCACTATCATGAAGACAGAACCAAGCCATGAGGGATTCACCCCCATGACCCAAGCACAGCACATTGTTATAACTGTTCTATGTTTAGTTATTGCTGCTAATCTCTTACTGTGCCTAATTTATAAATTAAACTTCATCACAGATATATATGTATAGGAAAAAACCATAATATATATAGGGTTCGGTACTATCATTGGTTTCAGGTGTCCCCATGTATCTTGGAACATGTCCCCTGGGAATAAGGGGGTGGCTACTATAAATACATATTAGATAATGAGAGGGGTGGCTAGGGAGAGAGTGAGGGGTCACAGCAAAAACCACCCAACGCACCACTTTCCTAAACCGCCCATGTGCTGAAGTGTCAAAAACATTACATTAGGGTGGGAAAGAATAAGGGTCTTAAATTCTGCATGAAACACCAAAATTTGCTGGGTGTGGTGGCTTAGGCCTGTAATCCCAGCACTTTAGGAGGCCAAGGCGGGTGGATCATGAGGTCAGGAGTTCAAGACCAGCCTGGCCAACATGGTGAAACTCCGTCTCTACTAAAAATACAAAAATTAGCCAGGCGTGGAGGTGCATGCCTGTAGTCCCAGCTACTTGGGAGGCTGAGGCAGGAGAATCACTTGAACCCGGGAGGCGGAGGTTGTAGTGAGCTGAGATCACACCACTGCACTCCAGCTTGGGCAACAGAGTGAGAATCCATCTCAAAAAAAGAAAAAAAGAAAAGAAACATCAAAATTGTTAAATTACGCTGTGGTTTGAATTTTGTCTCCCCCATATCTAAAAAGATATGTTAAAGTTCCAACCCCCAGAACCTCAGAATGTGATCTCATTTGGAAACAGAGTAAAATTACAGGTATAATTATGGTGGAACCTGTAGTAAATCCCTACAGGTTTGCAGCAACCTCAGTTCTTGCCTCCTCAGAGGAAAGAATTTGACGGAGGGGCATAAGGCAGGAGAGACTGAGGCAAGTTTTAGAGCAGGAGTGAAAGTTCATTAAAAAGCTTTAGCACAGGAATGAAAGGAAGAGAAGTACACTCGGAAGAGTGCCAAGTGGGCGACTTGAGAGATCAAGTGTGCAGTTTGACTGTGGACTATGTGTTGGCATGCCTTGGAGGTGTGGGGTGGAGGTGGAGTTGCCTCCCTTTTTTCCCGATTCTTCCCTTGGGGTGGGCTGCCTGCACTCGAGGTGGCCTGCTAGCGCTTGGGAGGTGAGCATGCGCAGTGTGTTTACTGGTGTTGGACGCATGCTCGCCTGAGGCGTTCTTCCTTTACCAGTCTAGTATTCCTAGAGGAAGGTCAGGTACCAATTAAACTCTGCCATTTTGCCTCTTAATATTCATGATTGAGCCCACCTCCCTGACTCCTGAGATTTTTTTTTTTTTTTTAATGGGAAGCTGCTGATCACCAGTGTCAGGTGTTTTCTATGTTTTGGGAGATGGTCCTTCCCTGGTGCCTGCTGTGACCAATTATTTTAGAGAGACAGTAACCGCCTGACCATCACTTGATTGTCCCTGACATTCCTCGTGTGTACAGGGGTGGGGGTGGGGGTCAAAGTGCGGAAGTGGGGTGGGGTGAGGGTTGGGGAAGCCCTCTTCTGCCTTGCTCATACCTGACTGGCTACCTGCTGTAACAACGGGTCACATGGGAGGAGGGTAGGCCCTTAATACAATACGACTGGAGTCCTTGTAAGAAGACAGCCATGTGAAGACACAGATGCACAGGGAGAGCAGCATGGGATAACAGAGGCAGAGATGGGAGTGATGCAGCTGCAAGCCGAGGAACAGCACATACTGGCAAACCCCAGAAGCCAAGAAGCGGCAAGGAAGGACCCCCTCCAGGCTTTACAGGGAGCAGGCCCTGCTGACCCCTTGATCTTGGACTCCCAACCTCCAGGACTGCAAGGCAACACAGTTCTACTGTTTTAAGCCACTCAGTCTATGGTACTTTGAGTAGCCCTAGGAAATTAATTTAATTACTTTATTTCATTTATTTTAAAAGCTATTTAGGGCTGGGTGTAGTGGCTCACACCTGTAATCCCAGCACTTTGGGAGGTGGCCGGATCACTTGAGGTCAGGAGTTCGATACAAGCCTGGCCAAAATGGTGAAACCCCACCTCTACTAAAAAAAAAAAAAAAAAAAAAAAGGCTGGGCACAACAGATCACACCTGTAATCCCAGCACTTTGGAGATGGACACCATCCCGGCTAACACAATGAAACCTCGTCTCTACAAAAAATACAAAAAAATTAGCCAAGCGTAGTGGCATGCACCTGTAGTCCCAGCTACGATGGAGGCTGAGGCAGGAGAATCACTTGAACCTTGGAGGCGGAGATTGCAGTGAGTGGAGATGGCACCATTGCACTCCAGCCAGGGTGACAGAGCAAAACTCTGTCAAAAAAAAAAAAAAAAAATTAGCCAGGTGTGGTGGTATGTGCCTGTAATCCCAGCTACTTGCGAAGGCTGAGGCAGGAGGATCACTTGAACCAGGGAGGTGAAGGTTGCCATGGATTGAGATTGTGCCACTGCACTCCAGCTTGGGCAACAGAGTGAAACTCCATCTCAAAGAAAAAGAAAATGCTATATAAAAAAAAAATACATCCTGAAAGGAGGAAAGAAAACAGTTTTGTCAGTGAAAAACTATTAAAATTTCATGCATTTCTTGCCATTATTTTTTTTTCCTCTGAATAGTTTTAAAACTTTACATAGCTGTGACCATAATCTCATGCAAATTTTGTACAGTGATATTTTCAATTCATATTATAACATTCATTCTCTATGTTATTACAAATCTCTTGTAAACATCCTTTAAATTTTTCAATACAGTCAATGTTGCCTAGATTATTGTTGGGCAGCTTTCTTTCATGTTTCTATTTTTATTATTATAGACAGTCTCTTGGATCTGACTCTTAAAGGAGTTAAAAATGCTTTTGATTATCTGTCAGTTCCCTAAAATGTGCTCTCTACACAACAACAGGTAGGCTATTTAATTAAAAAGAAGGCTACCAAATAGACCCTAATAGACTGAGCTCACACTTAAATAACTGGAATGGGGTCACAGCTCACTCTCAGATCTATGTGTTAGTATGTTAACAAAGTGTCAGATAATTAATGCATACTTAGTCCCAAGATACCAGGTTGGGTGATGTAACTACTATGACATGGTAGATTCTGGTAGAACCAAATCCAAAGCCCAGGTTTCCAGATTCCCTCCCCTCCATCATTTCTATTTCTCTTCTCAGATCACGGTAGTGATACCAAAAAATGTTTAAAGTTGACATAGTTTGGATATTTGTTCTGGCCCAAACCTCATGTTGAATTGTAACCCCCCAATGCAGGAGGTGGGGCCTGGTGGGAGGTGTTGGACCATGGGCGTGGATCCCTCATGGCTTGGTGCTGTCTTTGAGATGGTAAGTGAGTTCTTGTGAGATCTCCTTTAAAAGTGTGCTGCAGGGCTGGGCATGGTGGCTCATGCCTATAATACAGGCCCTTTGGGAGGCCAGCGTGAGTAGATTGCTGATTGCTGAGCTCAGGAGTTTGAGACCAGCCTAGGCAACATGGTGAAAACCTGTCTCTACTTAAAAAAAAAAAAAAAAAAGGGGAAAAAAATAATTAGCTGGGCATGGTGGCATGTGCACCTGTGGTCCCAGCTACTTGGGAAGCTGAGGCGACAGAATCACTTGAACCCGGAAGACACAGGTTGCAGTGAGCCGAGACAGGGCCACTGCACCTCAGACTGGGTGAAAGAGTGAGATTCTGTCTCCAAGATAATAATACTAACAATAATAGTAAGATAAATGTGTGTTGCACCTCTCCCCCTACTCTTTCTCTCTTACTCCTGCTTTTGCCATGTGATGTGCCTGCTTCCACTTTGCTTTCCACCATGAGCAAAAGCTCCCCGAGATCTCCCCAGAAGCCCAGTGATGTCAGCATCATGCTTGCACAGCTTGCAGAACTGTGAGCCAATTAAACCTCTTTATTAAATTACCCAGTCTCAGGTACTGAGACTAATTCAAAAGTGTTACTTAGTTTTGAACTCAGCAGAAATATATTTAATAGATATTTCTGCCATGTGATTATGTAAGTCTTGGTTTCAAGTACACTTTAACTCAGGGTTTTTAAAACTTCTCTTAGCAGTGGAAATCTCATCTTAAAAAATATTACAAACATTCCTAATTTATAAAATCTATAAAAGCAGAACTTGCGTGGTGGAAGAAGGGAGGGCCAGGCAGTGAGCTCAATGGTCCTATTACGTACTCTTCAGACCTCCCTTGGAATATTCAGGAGGATTGAACCATCTCTAGGGAATCTTAGGGCACTGAGGAACACAGTTTGTACAACAGAATACATATTCTATTTTTCATTCACTCTGCATAGAATGGCAGGGCAGAAAGGGACATTCTTAGAGGTCTGATTCTTTCTAAATAATTAATAGTTCTGAAAAATAGCTTTGAAATTTTTCCTAGGCAACTGGTCCTCTCTTCTGAGTGCCTGACTTGTTCTCAGTTCCTGGAAATTTCAAAATGAGCTTATAAGTGGCCATATCCAGATCGTTCCATCTTTAATTCTTCTTGCTGTCTACTGACATCCGGCTTCCTCTGCATTTTCTCCTTTCTATATAACTAAAGAGGTAAGCTATGATGCTAAAGATAATGCTTGTGTAACAACTCTCCACAAGTACTATTTCAAATCTGAACATATATATTCTTACAAGCCAGGCAGCTAATAGTGATAAGTTCTAATGCAATAAATGATGCAATGCTGTGAGAATAAGTAGCCCTTCCTTTTGTGACTCAGAGGTGCATTTCCAGGAGTTGTAGACTTTGTGCCCATCTGGACATTTTTTTTTTTTTTTGAGACAGAGTTTTGCTTTTGTTGCCCAGGCTGGAGTACAGTGGCACGATCTTGGCTCATTGTAATCTCTGC
This sequence comes from Saguinus oedipus, assembly GCA_031835075.1. NCBI lineage: Eukaryota > Metazoa > Chordata > Mammalia > Primates > Cebidae > Saguinus > Saguinus oedipus. The sequence continues at coordinate 93,308,829 of CM063183.1, read as the reverse complement.
TCATTGCAACCTTGGCCTCCTGGGTTCAAGCAAATCCCTGCCTCAGCCTCCTGAGTAACTGGGATTACAGGCGCCTGCCACCACGCCTGGCTAATTTTTGTATTTTGAGTAGAGACGGGGTTTCATCCTGTTTGCCAGGCTGGTCTCGAACTCCTGACCTCAGGAGATCCGCTCACCTCAGCCTCCCAAAGTGCTGGGGTTTCAGGTGTGAGCCACTGCTCCTGGCCCAGACACACTTACTCATCCAACTCTACCACCTCCCTACTCCTTGACCCTCAAATAACCTCCTGGAGCTGTCTGTAGCCAAGAATTAGGACAAATACAGGTGACCCATGTCAGTCCTGCTGGTCTCTTCACCCAATTTTGACTACCTTTTCTAACTAGTTGGCCACAGAATACAGAATGAAGATATGGAAAAGAAGATGAGGATGATAATTTAAAAGAGCAAGAAAGACCTCAAAGTCTAATTCATAAATATGGCATTCACAGTTCACAGTTTATTGTTGGTATGTTGCCACTTAATCTTTTGCTATAGGACATATGTTAGAGGGCTTTGAGATTGGAATCACTATAATTAACTGAAAACTGTAAATCAATAGGATGGGCGGGCCTTCAGTATTACTAACAGAGAATTGTGGTTCATTCATTTTTAAAGGGATCAACTTGATTATGATTGAACCTCCTCTTCAATGAGGGCTCTTATGTATGCGGCCAGGATCTGATGCATGATGTTCTAACTTATGATTCTATTTCAGCTGTAACATATTAAATGTCTAAGGATAAGAGAGGACCACTGGCCTGGTCAATACTGAGATTTAGCTACACAGGCTAAGGACACAAATATTTGATCAAGTGTGAATAAAAGTCCATTATCTCCTTAGCTAGCAGGTCTAACTCAGCCTTTGCCTTTCCTTGGCAGAGTCCCTGATTCCCTTCACCCAAGCACCTAACAAAACCAGATAAACCTGACAATCACTATCATCCCCATCCAGCTTTGCCCAACTACTTCCTACAATCCCACCTAGATTTCCAAAGCTAGGGCTATCTCTGACCCAATTTTTGAGGCCCTTTGAGGATTTCACTGGTAAAGAACTTTATACCATTTAAATTGATTTAGGCAATCCTGATATATAAAAATATACTTTATAAGAAGGACAAAATTAAGAAACAGCAATTTTCCTTAAAAATGTTTCAAATAGGTCTCCTATAAATAGCAAGTTTCTCTGCATTTAAAATACTATTCAGGGCCGGCGCAGTGGCTCATACCTGTAATCCCAGCACGTGGGAAGGCTGAAGTAGGTAGATCACTTGAGCCCAGGAGTTCATGACCAGCCTGGGAAACATAGAAAAACCTTGTCTCTACAAAAAAAATACAAAAATTAGTTGGGCGTGGAGCTGCGCACCTGTAGTTCCAACTGCTCTGGAGGCTGAGGTGGGAGGATTGCCTGCGCCCAGGAGGTCAAGGCTACAGTGAGCCACAATTGTGCCACTGCACTCCAGCCTGGGTGATAGAGACCCTGTCTTAACAAAAAAAACAACAAAAAAACCCAACAACAACAACAAAACACACTAAAATACTATTCATTTTTTTTTTCAAGATGGGGTCTTGCTTTGTTGCCTAAGCTGAAATGCAGTGGTGAAGACATAGCTCATTGCTATCTTGAATTTCTGGGCTCAAAGGATCCTCCTGCCTCAGCCCTCTGAGTAGCTGGGACTACAGGTGTGCACCACCATGTCCAGCTAATTAAAAAAAATTTTTTTGTGTCTGGCAGGTCTCACCAACTTGCCCAGGTTGTCTGGAACTCCTGGGCTCAAGCGATCCTCCAGACTCAGCTTTCCAAAGTGTTGGGATTACAGACGTGAGCCACCATGCCCGGCTTACTCTGTTTTTAATAAAATGTTCACAAAACCTTTTCCACGAACACAGATACACAGTAAACCTGTTTTTAAAAAGTTTTCCAGCAGGCTAGTTCCCCACGGTCTGCAGTGGTAGCCTGCTTACTAACACACTCATTAGCTTATCCCCATTCCATTTCTCACTTTCCTTTCTCTTTCACTTGTGCTTCTGGGATCGTCTTCCAAATAAACCGTACCAAAATCCTGGTCTCAGGATCTGTCTTTGAGAGACCCAAACTAAGCTAACTTCCTCTTGGCAGATGTGGCAATATCCATGGCTCTGGTGGTTAGGGTAGGGTGTTGGTGCTGCCTTGTCTGCTGCTTCTTTTGCTGCCCTTTGATCTGTTTCTGCACCCCACACCTTCCATCCTGTTGTGCTCTAGAGTAGTTGCTTCTTTTTAATTCAACTGAGGCACTAGTTAAAAAGATTTTGACTCTGGCTGGGTGCAGTGGCTCACGCCTGTAATCCCAGCACTTTGGGAGGCTGAGGCGGGCAGATCACGAGGTCAAGAGATTGAGACCATCCTGGCCAACATGATAAAACCGCATCTCTACTGAAAAAAAAATTAGCTGGGTGTGGTGGCATGAGCCTGTAGTCCCAGCCGCTTGGGAGGCTGAGGCAGGAGCATTGCTTGAACCTGGTAGGCAGAGGTTGCAGTGAGCCAAGCTTGTGCCACTGCACTCCAGCCTGGCACCTGGCAACAGAGCGAGACTCTGTCTCAAAAAAAAAAAAAAAAAAAGACTTTGACTCTATCAATGGTCATAGATGGTCTTTCAAGGGTTCAACCTGGCTGCCAAATCTATAGTACTATCCATGTACCATTAACCGCTTTCATCACTCATGATACTCTCTTCCACCCTAGCTAAGTGGTATGAACCATCATAGAGTTGAGGCCAGGGTCAGACAAATCAGCATCTCAAAGGCTCTCACAGGACCTTGCAATCATTTCCTCTAATCCCCTAATCTCAAGTTAGAAAACTGAGGGGCAGAGAGGATAAGCATTTCCTCAACATGTTGTCCATCAGTGAATCCCCTTTAAGCTTTTTCTGAATCCATGCCACCATCTCTTTCCTTGTTTGCCTCATTCCTCTTCCTCACCAATACTTTTGTTATTTATTTCCAGTTGACTTAAGTCCTCAATGAGTTGTACCTATGCAGTCCTCTGCCCTCCTTACCCTGCCCCATTTTGAGGTTGAAAATCTATTTCCCACCACATTTTTGCAACAAAGTAAAACGTAAGAAATAAGTGATGGACAGGAGGTTGTTGCTGTTCACCGAATGCTCTTGCATGATTAAGCTCTCCCTAGAATTTCTGTGTGTGGGTACAAAAGGACTGCCAGTTTGGTCCACTGTATCCCAGGAAGATTAGCATTCACAGCCCATGGCCTGCTGAGCTCAGAAGCTTATCTGCCATCCAAACTCTGGGGAGCCAAGGCCAGGCTGTTTCTCACTTGATCTAATTGATATTTGGGTTCTGTTTTCAGCTCTGACACTGGGTTCCTGCCTCAGCTTTGCCTTCTGTTTCCACCTAACATGTCTTGATCTCTTTCCCTTTTTTGCTCCTTCCCTCCCTCCCTCCTTCCTTCCTCTTTTTTCTTTCCTTCTCCTTTCTCTCCCTCCCTTTCTTTTCTTTCCCTCCCCTTATTTCTTTTCTCTTTTCATTTTCTTTCTCTCCCTCTTCCCTCCCTCCCTCCCTCCCTCCCTTTCTTTCTTCCTTCCTTCCCTCCTCACAGCGTCTTGCTCCATTGCCTAGGCTGGAGTGCAGTGGAGTGTAGTGGCACAATCTTGGCTCACTGCAACCTCCACCTTCTGGGTTCAAGCAATTTTCATGCCTCAGCTTCTCAAGTTGCTGGGACTGCAGGCGCGAACCATTGTGCCTGGCTAATTTTTGTATTTTTAGTAGAGATGGGGTTTCACCATGTTGGCCAGGCTGGTCTCCAACTCGTGGGCTCAAGTGATCTGCCTGCCTCAGCCTCCCAAAATGCTGGGATTACAGGCATGAACCACCATGCCTGGCCATCTTGCTGTATTTCTCAAGGTTCTCTGAACTGAGTCCTCTGCCCAGTGGGGCCAATCTCCTCATTCTTTCAACTTCTCATTCTTTGTCCAAGTTACTGTCTTCTTCCCCATGTAAAATGTCAAATTGGTATTTATTTTCCAGGGTTATCATCTTGATTGTCCTTTTGGGTGGATTTGTGTCCTCAGCAGATTATTAAGGATGAAAGCAGTGACAAGCCTACCTCCTGGCATCACGTACTACACACAGCTTATTATGAACTGAGCACTTGTGTCCCCTCCCCCAATCTCCATTCATTTGTTGAGGCTTGAATCTCTAGTGTGGCCGTATTTGGAGAAAGAGGCTCTAAGGAAGTAATTAAGGTTAAGCAAGGTCTTAAGGGTGGGGCCCTGATGTATAGGATTAGTGCCTCATAAGAGACACCAGAAAGCTCATTCTCTCTCCTCAAGCACGTGCTAAAGGAAGGCCATGTGTAAACATGTTTAGGAAGGAGGCTGTCTGCAAGCTAGAAAGAGAACCCTCAACAGAAATTGAGCTGGCCAGAACTTTGACCTTGGACTTCTAGCCTCCAGAACTGCAAAAAAATAAGTTTCTGTTATTTAAGCCAACCAGGCTATAGTATTTTTTAATGGCAGCCCAAGCTAATACATGGGTATTGATTGAAAACATGACCCCTATGCTGGGTGCTAGAATGGAGTTTCAAGCTGGGCATGTGTACATTGCTCCTGCATATAAAGGTAATTAACTTTGGTTTTGGGTTCAAAATGAAATCTTCCTTTATCGCTACCATTTAGTAATTCCCATCCTTTACTCTGTTGTGACAACATCCTCCCAAGTGTGGACATCCTCCCAGGCTCAGAACCACAGACAAATCTCTTACCTTCTTGTCTACACTGCCTTCTGGCATCCTGTCAGATGACAAACCGTAGAGAATCTACTGTCTCAAGACCTCTTATATTCATATCTCCTGTCATCTCATTACTTATTACCCTGGCATAGGCTCTTGCCTCTTGCTGCTCTTCTCATCTCCAGTCTTCATCTGATATGCAGAAGAGGAAAGGGAAGCTCAGAAGAAGCACATGTAAGGTTGCACAACTGACAAATCACAAGGATTCAAACCCAGTTCAATTTTGCCCCCAATCCAGCATACTTTCCACTAGATCTGTTTAGTGCTCTTTCCATCTTGCTAAAATCTATACTGTTCTGCTTTGTACTATGGCTATTTATGAAGCTGCCTTATGCCCATTATCAGTGTGTAAGCTCTTCGAGGGTAGACTGTCTTGATATTTTGATATCCTAGGCAATGGCTAAACCAGTGCCCTGCACTGTGTAGGCATTTCCAGAATAGGTGCTGACTTGAAAGTAGGAGATAATGGTCACAATGGTGATAGAGACAATAGAAGCTTAGGAGAGACAGATTTAAAGAAAACCTGTAGGAGAATGAAGAAATGATTTTGAGTTGGGCTTGACGTGATGAAGGAATTTGGATAGATGGAGAGGAAGGGGTGGTGTGAGGTGGGCTTCAGAGTCATGGGTTTGGAGTTGAACCTGTAGAAGGAAGCTGCTTTGGGGAGGCCCTGGCATTTCTGCACCAGGTCTAGTTGTGCACAGCGAGCAAGTTACTTAACTTCTTTAAATGCTGGTTTTCTAATGTGTAAAGTGGGAAAAATAAGAGTGTCATTTGGAATTAAGAGCAGAATGAGATAATACATGTGAAGGACTTAGCATATTGTCTATTATTAATTATGATATGTTATCAATAGGCCAGGCACAGTGGCTCATGCCTGTAATCCCATCACTTTAGGAGGCTGAGATGGGCGGATCACCTGAGGTCAGGAGTTTGAGACCAGCCTGGCCAACACGGTGAAACTTTGTCTCTACCAAAAATAAAAAATTAGCTGGGTGTGTTGGTGGGTGCCTGTAGTCCCAGCTACTTGGGAGGCTGAGGCAGGAGAATTACTGGAACCCAGGAGGGAGAGGTTGCAGTGAGCTGAGAGCACACTACTGCACTCCAGCTTGGGTGACAGAGCAATATACTGTCTCAAAAAACAAAACAAAACAAAACAAAAAAACAAAAAAAGAAAGGAAACAATGTTATCAATAGTAAGACAGCCTGAAAAGTTCAGATGTGTTTGTCTAGTTCTCTAATTATTTTATTTATACTCATAGATAATGCCATTGCTGCTGACTGAAAAAAACCAAAATTATCTAAAAGCACCAGTACATTCATAAGAACACTAGGTTACTATAATTTTCCTTATAAATGATGCCAGGAGCCCCTCACTATATTTTACCCTTGCCAGGGATTCTCGTAGTCAAAAATTTCAGAAACCAAACTGTTGAAGCAGGAGAGTGTTATACATATTCCGGGTAGAGCTGACTAACTTGGCAGAATCAGAGATTAGGATTTTGGGAATAGGCTAACCTGGCAAAAATCCCTGCTCCACTTCCAGGCTGTGCTTTTAAGGAACTTGGGCATATTCCTTATCTTTCAGTACTTTGCTTTCCTTACCTAAAAAAGGATAACATTCCTTCAAGACTGTAGAGTACCATGTGTAAAGCACTCATCGCAAAGCATGTGGGGAAGACACAATAAGTGCATAAGAATTGGTAGATGATAATGGTGATGTTTGTGAAAATCTAATCATGAATAGCCAGCCGGAGGCCACTGTTATCAACGAGTCATCCACATAACATCGACTTTAGCTACACTGGGAACTTACACATGCACGTTCTCAGGCCCATTGGAAACGTCCTTAAACGGGAACTCTGGAGGCAGGGCCAGGCAATCGGCACTTTGTCTGAAGTACTCACGTTTTGAGAACACCTGTCAGGTGACAGGGACCTACTGAAAGTTTTTAGACGGTGGAGGAATGCGACATAAATGACTGCCGGTTCACTGGCATTAAAATGCCTAACTACCGACTGGCTTGCGATGTTGCCGGAAGAAACCTGTTTGTTGACCCTTAGTAATCTCCAGGTTACAAAACGCGGATTGGTACTAAGGGCCCCAAACACAGTGCCCACCTACCGAGCGCAACCAGGAGCGCAGCGCCAGGCAGTTAGAGAAGCTGTTTTGGATTTGGCCGGGCAGCCCAGCGATGCTCAGCGAATCCCCCAACTACAACCACAATCGTACTACATATTTAGCCTGCAAAAGCAGAGAAAGGAAAAGAAAACCTTGCAGGGAAGACGGAAACGAGGGACTTAAGGGTCTCCACCTCGGGGGAGGTGGTGGGGTGGGGGATGGGGGGAGTGGGACGGGGGGGGGGGGGCGAGGATCGTGGGAGGCCCCTCCTCCGCGCGGCGACACCCGGTTCGCATTTCTCCTGAGCCGGGGTGCGGCCAGAGGGACACACCCTCGACCTGGGAGACGCGAGGGTCGGTGGTCTCTTAGCGTCGGTCCAGCTCAGTTTCGTGTCATTTGTTGTTAGCGCGAGGTAGGGGCGTTTCCCCACCCCAGCTCCTCCCCGGGGAAACCCCAGCCCGTTTCCTCCCCGTCCAGCCGTTTTCGGGAGCGCCGTGCGGGATCCGACGCTGAGGCCGCACCCTGGGCGCCCAGAGCTGCCCGCCTCGGCCCAGCCATTGTTCGAGCCCCACCCCTGATGAATATTCACGCCGCGCGGGCACCTCGGCCCGCGCCCTCCCCGGCCGGGCTCCGGGTGTGAGTGCGTTTCCGCCCGTTTTTCCTGCCTGAGGAGGAAAGGGGGAGCTGTTTTCTCTCTCCTCAGAATATATTTTTGGTGTCCCGTTTCTCCTCCTCCCGCGCCGCCGCCGCCCCCTCCCCCCCCCACCTCGCTCCCCGCCTCCGCCTCCGCCTCCGCCTCCCGGGTTATCTTTGTCTCGCTGCCTCGCGCTCACTCGTTCAACTCTCGGCGCCGCCGCGGCCCCACGCTCCAGGCCCGTCCTCGAGGCGCGCGGCGCGGGGCGCGGGCGCCGGGGCCTGAGGCGGCGGGCAACGCCCGGGGGCCTGACGGCCGGGCCCGCGCCATGGTGTGAACGCCGCCGCCGCCGCCGCCGCCACCGCCCGCGCACGCTCCATCCGCCCGCCGCGCGGCCCGGCCGGTCGAGAGCCCGGAGCGGCCCGAGAGCGCGGCCGAGCCCGCCGCCGCCGCCCCCGACCTCGCGAGGAGAGTCCGGGGCCGGCTCGGCTGCCGCCGGAGGAGCGACATCGGCGGCCTGGCCTGCGGCGGAGATATCCACAGCGATAGGGATATTTGTTATTTGTTTTTTGGTGGCAAAAAGGGAAAATGGCGAACGACTCCCCTGCAAAAAGTCTGGTGGACATCGACCTCTCCTCCCTGCGGGTGAGTGGGCCGGCGGGCGGGCGCGCGAGCGGGCCGCGCCCTGGCCGGCCGGGCGCTCGGGTGCAGCCGTGGGCAGAGCCGCGGGCGCGGCGGCCCCTTTGTCTGCTTGTGCGGGCTGGTGCGGGGCGGGCGCGACCCTCCGCCGCCCCCACGCCCCGGGCCCTTCGCAGGACCCCCGAGCGCCGGGGGATGGTGCGGGGCGAAGCCCACCTCTTTTGTCACCGCCCTGTCTCTCCAACTGCCCTGCTTGATTTATTCATTTTTTGGCTTTTTAAAATGATAACCCCTCCCTCCTTCCTCTCCAGGATCCTGCTGGGATTTTTGAGCTGGTGGAAGTGGTTGGAAATGGCACCTATGGACAAGTCTATAAGGTCGGTGTGGGCGCCTTCTTTGTTTCCCGTGGCCTGTGGAAACTTCTTGTTGGGAGACGGGGTGAGGGTGATAAACATGCTGCTGACTGGAGGCCACGCCGCTTGGCTAAAGTTGGGAAAGGGATTTCGCCTTGCAGTCCCTCTGTTTTCACACCGACTTTATATTCAGACTGGCCTTAAAAGACCTCATTTCCTGGCTTTGAGATAAGGAAATAAGCTACACTCTTAGGCATGCACTTTCCTTCAATAAAATGGAAAATAATTTTTTAAAAACAAGACAACCTGAATTTTTTCTTTTTTTCTTTAAATCCGGCCTTTTGAATTTGTGTGTGAATTAAAAGCCCGTGGAGGCGGGCCTTGCCTCTGATGATCCTAAACCACTGCTTTGGCCTTTGTGAAAATGGTCGTGTTTCAGCCTCCACTCAGTGCTTGCCAGTTGCTCAAGGTGGGGAGTTTGGCGTTACCTGGGAATATTTTAGAACTGTGGCTGTCATCCTTTCTGTTGATGGATACATATTTTGGGGAAGCAGGGAGGAGTGTGTGTTTGGGCAACAGGAGCAGGAAGAATTACAGTGTGGGGATTATAAAATATGAATTCCAGGAATAACCTGTTTGACAGCTGTGTAATTGAAACAGAAATGACGGGGAGCGAAGAGTATAGAGGATGTCCTGGTTTCACACCCACCCAGGTCTTTCTCTTTTTAAAAAAATTTAACACCCACCCGCCACCCCCAACGATAAATGAAACTAGCAAGTCTGGAGACTGAGTCTGCGCTGAGTAGCTGACACCTGATGTGACTAACTGTTCATTTTATCCAGTGCACATTCTAGAGATTATGAAAGAGCTGTAGGGGATGGAGGCGCAGGCCTTGAAAATTCAGAACAGAACGTTAAATTCTTCCTGTCTTGATTTGTTTCTCATTACTGAACGTTTTCTAAAAGTTATCTGCAGTGGGGGAGTGTTCTGTTAAGAGTCGGTACAAGGTTGGGGAAGCAGGGCTTTGTGGTTCACTATGAAGAATTGTCATTGTCTCATTAAAAATGGGTGGAGTGGGGGCTTGGAAGCGGACTGTAAACGTTTTCTTAGGCCAGATTAAGTGTGGATCTTATTGTCTCTTTTCTCCCTTATGAGTAGAGTTTATCTGTCACCTGAACGCCTACTGTGGGTCCGAACTTGGGTCAGTATTGTTAGGTGATCTCAAGTGAATTAGCATGTGTTTTGTTGGTTAACTGTTGGGGCCAAGGCCAGATTTTTGAATTTGAAAGAGAGCCCTGTTAACTCAGCTTGCCGGGCTCAACTGAATTTGGAAGGCTTTGGAAAATTTTGGAAAAGATTGTGTTGCAACCCACTGAGTGGTTGGTTGGTAACTGGCTAAAAGACATTCTCCTCCGTCCGCTGTTTGTTTAAGCACCAGTTTTTTTCTAACCCAGTTTTTCTGGCCAAATCTGAATGGTGAGTGTAGTCTTCCAAGTGAATTAGCCAGAGCTTGTTTTTGACCTGGTTACACAGTAGTTGGATTGTGTCTTTTTTGGTCAGCATGGATATTAAGGACAGAGAAGTAAGCTAGAAGGCAACATAGTCTTTAAACTAAAGGAAAGAAGGAAACCCCAGTTTGTATTTGTTGGTTTTAAGAGGTAGGAGCTATTTATGGTCAGAGTTTGGGCAGGTTCATTGTTATTTCCCCTCATTGCCTTTTTAGTTCCATCACCCCCACCCTCCCAAGCTTTTGAAGTAGATTTGCTGAGAGCTACGTTTGGGAAGTAGTTGGGATACCGGCATGACACAGCTGTATGCTATAAAGTCTCTACATAGGTTGAGAATTTCTCTAATGATGCAAACCTAAGGAATTAAGAAATCTGTGCAAAAGTTGCCTACAGAACAGAACAAAATCGTGCCTGAAATCTTGCTCATAAGCAGTTTATTTTTATATTATATGGAAAATTTCAAACATAATTAGTAGAGAGTTAAGTTTAAGTTATCAGCACATGACTAAACTTGTCTCATCTGTATTCTTCTCCTCCTCCTTTATCTTAATGTAAACCCCAGATGCCATTTCAGCCGTAAATACTTGAGCATGTTTCTTTTTTACACAATCACATTGTTATCACACTTAGAAAAATGTCATATATCCAGTGTTAACATTTTCCTGATTGTCTCAAACATCAAGAAACATTTTTTTTTACTATACTTTTTTTTTTTTTTTTTTTTTTTAGTATAACCAGAAGTTTTTTAATGTTTGTCAGCAGGTACTGGGAGCTTCAATCTTAGAGGTAGTGAAAATAGCGGAACACCTCTTTTTTTTTTTTTCTTTTTAAGTATTTGATTTCTAGAACCATTTGCCATTATGCATAGGGGTTAATTTAGTATTTTTGTTGGTATGATTTGCTTGTGGTAGTTTTGGGATTAGATTATTAACACTCTAGAGTTTGTTTATTGCTCCTAAACATCCTTTAGGATGAATAGAATTAAAGATTGAAAGATACTTGTTACTGATTTGTTATTTATAAAAAGGTCTTTGTTTTTAAGCATAATTTCAGGTTAAATCTGTAAGCAGAACTTGTAGTCCTAATTTATTTTAGTGTCATATTTTCTATTTTTCATTAGTGCAGAGGTTGCTTATTTTGAGGCATCTATATTTACATGAAGTAAATGAGTTGAAAAGAGAGTTTTCTGCGATTTGATAGGTTCTATGAAATAGCTTTTTTTTTTGGGGTAAACGACTTCCCTGCGAAACTGTGCTAGACCCCTCATTTACTGAAGAAAGGCAGGGGTGGGGTGTGTGTGTGGCAGTAGGGCTAAGTGTGACCTTTGGGAATGGTAGGAAGGTTAGGGAGTAGTGGGAATTTCAAGGAGATATTATTTGGACTTGAGGAGGGACATCTTTAAGCCTAAGGAGCCACTGAAAGGTTTAGTTAGAATTGGGGATCCTTCAGAGTAGGGGACTTGATCCAGTTTTTTTTGGGGATAACTTCAAATTTTCCCTATCTCTGACAACAGTGGTAAATGGTCTGGTATAGTTGAACAGTATATAACTTCATCTTAACAGAGGGAGGTGAAAAACCGTATTTTCTGTTTAGAGAAATTTATTTTCACCCTTAGGTTTTTGAGAGAAGAATACTCATGAACTTAAAAAAAATTGTAAATTTTTCTTCACAAGGTTACATTCAGAATACCATATATTTATAAAAAAAAGTGTATGTGGTATAATCAGTGGGGACAATGATATTGTGAAAAACTAAAACCAGAAGTAAATCAAGTTTGTTTCTGTGTTATTTTGGATTTTGTTATTTTATTTTATTTTGAGATGAAGTCTCCCTCTGTTGCCCAGGCTAGAGTGCAGTGGCACCATCTCCACTCACTGTAACCTCCGCCTCCTGGGTTCAAGTGATGCTTCTGTCTCAGCCACCTGAGTAGCTGGGATTATAGGCATGTGCCATCACACCCAGCTAATTTTTGTATCCTTTGTAGAGATAAGGTTTCACCATGTTGGCCAGGCTGATCTTGAACTCCAGGCCTCCAACTCCAGGCCTCAAGTGATTGCACTTCGGCCTCCTAAAGTGCTGGGGTTATAGGCGCGAGCCACTGCACCCGGCCTTACTGTTATTTTAAATATTTATTTGACCATTTTTGTGTTTTTCTTGGGGTAACTATTGTTATTTTGCTTTCTGTGAGCATATGATGGCTGATATTCTAATGTCTTGAATAAAAGATTGCTGGCTGTGCACGATGGCTCACATCTGTAATTCCAGCATTTTGGGAGGCCGAGGCAGGCAGATCACCTGAGGTCAGGAGTTGGAGACCAGCCTTGTCAACATGGCAAAACCCCGTCTCTACTAAAAAAATTAAAAAAATTAGCCAGATGTGTTGGTGCACACCTATAATCCCAGCTACTTGGGAGGCTGAGGCAGGAGAATCGATTGAACCTGGGAGACGGAGGTTGCAGTGAACAGAGATGGAAGCATTGTACTCCAGCATGGGCAACAGTGAGACTGTCTCAAAAAAAAAAAAGGCAGTAAAAGTGCTAAAATTACTTGCAATTGCTCAGTGGTCAAGTGCCATATAGATTGTCTGGCTTTTAAAAATCATTAGGGGCCAGGGGTGGTTGCTCATGGCTGTAATTCCAGCACTTTGGGAAGCTGAGGTGGGCGGATCACAAGGTCAGAAGTTTGAGATCAGCCTGACCAACATGGTGACACCCTGTCTCTATTGAAAATACAGAAATTAGCCAGGTGTGGTGGTGCGCACCTGTAGTTTCAGCTACTTGGGAGGCTAAGGCAGAAGAACTGCTTGAACTTGGGAGGCAGAGGTTGCAGTGAGCTGAGATCCTGTCACTGTACTCCAGCCTGGGCAGCAGAGTGAGACTATCTAAAAAAAAAAAAAATTAGCATTTTGGAGCAAGTACTTAAACTTTTGTGAGGGGTTCTTTAAGTGTAGCATCTCTTATTCTTCATTGGAGGTAAAGGCATCTAGCGGGGCAAAATGAATTTTGTAGAACTAGATGTTGTCATTAGGAGGAGATTGTGTCTGCTGATGTGCCTGTGAGAGGCATGTTCAGGCTTGTTGTGAGACCTAGATTTCCTTCATGCTGGAAGATTCTGTACTTGGGCAAGATGGGAAGAAATCAGCCCCATTGAACAAGTATTAGTGTGCTGCTCTCTTAAAGAGTTTCAACTCCAGACTTTTAAAAAAGTATCTAACTCAGAAACATCAAAAACTCTGCAGAAAATACAACTACCAAACAAACCTCTGCTGATGATGGATTTTTAACTCCTTACTGCTTAAAACTTTGATAAGTGTACATTCATTTGCTTAGCTGCAAACTTGTATTTTGCCTTTTTTAAACCAACATTTTATAAATATATATGTGTGTGTGTGTGTGTGTGTGTGTGTATATATATATATATATATATATATATTTTTTTTTTTTTTTTTTTTTTTGAGACGGAGTCTTGCTCTGTTGCCCAGACTAGAGTGCAGTGGTGCAAGCTCGGCTCATTGCAGCCTCCGCCTCCCGGGTTCAAGCGATTCTCCCGATGAGCTGGATCTATAGGCGTGCACCACCATGCCTGGCTAATGTTTGTATTTTTAGTAGAGATGGGGTTTCACCATACAGGTCAGGCTGGTCTCAAACCCAGGTCAGGGTAAAGTTTTTAGACGTGGAAAGATGACTAGGAAGAAAATGAAAGCCAGGGTAATCTTATATTTATTACTGGTGACCACCGTGGCAGCAGTGGTTCTTAGGTTTTATAATGTTATATCACTGCTCACCAAACAGAATTTGTTCTTTTATTATGGAGCTGGTTCAGTAATAAGAATTGTTGAGCATTATTCAGAAGAGAATGTGCCTCTTGAGTAATAAATAAAGTGATACATTGGGAGGTAGTTTTTTCTGTAAGAATCTCTAAGGAAAAGTCACAATGATAAGTTTTAGGACATCCCAGGTTTTGAAAACTGGAATCTTAGAAACTTTGATATCTAGGTAGCCTTAGGTAGAACTAAATTAGAGAGACAAAGTGGAAAAACGATTAACCATATTAACCAAACGCAAGTACTGTGGATGTGTGCTGGCTGGCTCCTGTTCTGAGAGTTAGATACTCAGTGGTAAATGAAGCAGATGATCCATCTGCCCTAATGGAACTCAAGAAAAACAGGGGGATGGACACAAAATGCCAGATGTGGAAAGTCAGTCATCTCCCTGGGTCCCCTGCCCAGCAGAGTTGTGTTCAGACACAGTGAATGCACTGACACATGGAAATGGCACATGCTGCAATGTATTCATTTTAAGTGGCTCAACTTCAGCAGGGCTTCTCTGTACTTTAAATTATAGTAGAAACAAATGAGTAGAAAATTGAAATGAGGCCAGTCACGGTGACTCATGTCTGTAATCTCAACACTTTGGGAGGCAGAGGTGGAAGGATCACGAGGTCAGGAGTTCGAGACCAGCCTGACCAACATGGTGAAACCCCATCTCTACTAAAAATACAAAAATTAGCCGGGTGTGGTGGCACGCACCTGTAATCCCAGCTACTCAGGAGTCTGAGGTAGGAGAATTGCTTGAACCAGGATGTTCAGGTTGCAGTGAGCTGAAATCGTGCCACTGCACTCCAGCTTGGGCAACAGAGTGAGACTCTGTCTTAAAAAAAAGAAAAGAAAAGTGAAATGAAAAGGTAGACATGTAGAATATGTCTATTTTTTTCTATTAGAATCAAAAGACATTTTTACGCAGTCAAATTGCTGCAAAATTTTGTTTTTGTTTTCTTTTTAAAAAGTGTAAGAAACTCAGGTGATAAAAGTTTTTATACGCTTACTTTTAATTTTGGAAATGAACTTGATGTAGTCAGGAGACCACGCTTTGAGGAACACTGAACTGGCAGGATTGAATTATAGTAAGCTCTGGGTAGTTGGTGCGTTAGTGAGCTGGAGAATTGAGGGCTGTTGTCTGTGCCCAGTAGTTGGTTCTCCCACCCTTGAACAGTGGGGAGCTAGAGCAGGTGCTGCTTACAGCTTTGTGCTTAAGTGCCAAAACATCTTTGACCCCTGTGCTTTGGAACTGTCTCAAATATGGCTAATGAACAAGTTATCCTATTAAATTTAAATAAATGAAAGAAAAAAACCCACTTTTACATTATAACTTTAAAAAATCCTTTATATGATTAAATAGGGTCTTACCAGTTATGAATGCAGTTGTAGTCACATGATACTAAAGTGCTCATATCAAAAGTCAGAGTCATTTGGTTCTCCAGAAGCATCTATTTTCAATTCTTTCAGCTGCTACATCTGAAATTTACTGCTATGTTTCTAAATTATATACTTATTTCTTGATTTATCAGTTTTATACATTTATTGACTTCCTCTAGCAGTAGTTATAGTTAACTACTTATTTCAATATATTTGAATATTTAACTCCTGTACTTGCTACCTCCCTTAAGTGGACACATCATAATTTTGGGTTAAAATGATAGTTTTTTTTTTTTTATCATGACTATGTAAATACCATTTATATGTGAGCCAAGCAGTCTTATAGGATTACATTTCCTTTTTTAAACAGCCCCCTGCCCCCACATTGCTTTTACTTTTTCATTTGCTTAGTTTTCTGTCATTGCTTAGTTTTCTATCATTAGTACCTATCATTGCCTTCCCTCTCAGATACCCTAAAGGTATAACAAATGTCTAGCAAAGTTTAATCTTTATTACATTTTCCAAATGCTTAATTTAACACCACATATCAGATAATTTATTGTTGCAGATAACCTATTGATTTCCATTTTTTCTCCCTGGAATTTTCTCATAGCTGGGCAGGTGTGGTTGCACCGGGACTTGGCATGTAGCTGTAGTCCTGGAGTGTCTTCCTTTTTGGTTTACTATCTTATTTTCCTGAAGCACATCCTCTAGTGGTTTGAAAAGAAAGGGTATATGGGCATTAAGGTTTTAAGTCCTTGTATGGCTGAAAAACCCTTTGTCCCATCACTGCCTCATCTCTTGTCTGGAACATATCTACTTTTGGTTTCTTTAGGGACTAAATCTCTGGTTTTCTGTGGGTGTAGAGTGATGCGATACAGTTACCAGACTGTGTAAGGCAAAGGGGACCTGGGGCTTTCAACCACTAAATATGCAAACTTTGATCAGTGCTGATTTTGTCCTTGCACCTCACTTGGTATTGGTTTATTCCAAATGATGATATTTTTTCTCTCTCTCTCTCTCTCTCTCTCTCTCTCTCTCTTTTTTTTTTTTTAAAGACGGGGTTTCACCATGTTGCTCAGGCTGGTCTTGAACTCCCGACCTCAGGTGATCCGCCCACCTTGGCCTCCAAAGTGCTTGGATTACAGACGTGAGCCACCACGCCCGGCCTTCTCATGGTTTTGTAGGTCCAACTGTCTCGCTTCTTTTTGGTATCCTTAGTAGGCACTTAGGGTGTCATTGTTTCCTCTTACTAAGTCAGTTACTACTCCATCTCCCTCCCTCCCACCCTCCCTCTCTCTCGCTCGTGGGCTCTCTCCTTCCTTCCTTCCCTCCCTTCTTCCTTTCTTCCTTTTCTGTTTCTTTCTTTCTTTCTCTTTCCCTCCCTCCCTCCCTTTCTTTTTCTTTCTTTCCCTTTCCTTTCCTTTCATTTCCCCTTTCCTTCCCTTTCCCTTTCCGTTTCCTTTTCCCTTTCCCTTTCCTTTCTGTTGTTGACAGAGTCTCACTTTCACCTGGGTTGAAATGCAGTGGCACGATCTCAGCTCACTGAAACCTCTGCCTCCTGGGTTCAAGTGATTCTTATGCCTCAGCCTCCCAAATAGCTGGGACTGCAGGTGCACACCACCATGTCTGGTGAATTTTTGTATTTCGGGGTTTCACTGTGTTGGCCAGGCTGTTCTCGAACTCCTGACCTCAAGTGATCTGCCTTGGCCTCCGAAAGTGTTGGGATTACAGGCGTGAGCCACTTCTCCTCAATCAATCATCTTTTGAGACAGGGTTTTGCTGTCTTCCAGGCTGGAGTACAGTGGTGTGATCACAGCTCACTGCAGCCTCGACCTCCTGGGCTCAAGCAAACTTCCCACATCAGCCTCTTGAGTAGCTGGGACTACAGGTGTGCACCACCATGCCCAGCTAATTTTTTAAATTTTTAGTAGAGGTATATTTGACATCTTCCCCAGATTACTGGGCTCAAGCGGTCTGCCCACCTTGGCCTCTCACCATCCACTTTTTAGCTGTTAAAATCTGATAGAAATGATCTCTACTACCTCTTTCCCCCTTTACTCTTTATTCTGTTTACTTTAAAATCATTTTTATGGGAAGTAATCCTTAATAATTCATGTGATCAGTTTACCACATTTAACCAAAGTTGTGTATTTGATTTTGAACTTAGGGTTTTGCTCAGGTGTTTCTTTTCATCCAGAACAATAATAATATCAACAAAACATTAACAGTAACAACAAAAAATGAAAACAAGGGTGGGCAATGCGTAACCTCTCTGACCTTACTGCATGACCTCTGTCAGAGATACTTAATGTGGGAGGTGCAAGCTGAGGGAGATGAGGATGAGGAAGAAGGAAAGTGAGGCAAGATGCCAAGCAGTGTCATGATATGTATGAATTACCATGTTGGCTGCTGCTCTGAACAAACCTTTGAGAGAGAGAGGAGTTTGTTCAGCAGTATTTTTTTTAAAGCAGCTTTATTGAGGTATATTTTCTGTCTTATGAAATTAACCCAATTCAAGCTTACATTTCAGTGATATTTAGTAAATTTGCTGAGTGGTACAACCATCACCAAAAATCAATATTGGAACACTTTGATCATGCCAATAAGATTCCTTATTCTGATTTACAGTTAATCCCCATTCTAACCCAGAGCCTTAGGCAACCACTAATCTGTCAGTATTTATTTGCCTTTTTTGAACATTTCATATAAATGGAATCCTACAATGTGTGGTCTTCTGTGTTCAATGTTTTTGAGGTTCGACCATGTCACAGTGTGGTGCTTTGTTCCTTTTTATTGCTGAATTTTTGGTTGTGATTGTACCACATTTGTTACCTGTTCACCAGTTGATTGACATTGATGGAACTGCATCTTAAGTTGTCCACAGATGGGAGAAAGGAGGGGGAATTTATCTGTTTGGGTCTTCTCCTTTCTTGCTAGTATAACCAAATACTTGATTCTG
The DNA here is from genome assembly GCA_031835075.1 of Saguinus oedipus. Lineage (NCBI taxonomy): Eukaryota > Metazoa > Chordata > Mammalia > Primates > Cebidae > Saguinus > Saguinus oedipus. The sequence continues at coordinate 93,290,596 of CM063183.1, read as the reverse complement.
ATGACCCTGGGTGACCGTCTGGATGAGGGAAAAGCAGTTGGAAGTTTTGTGTCCCTGAATCCTTTATCTTCTCCACTCTTATTAGTTATGAGTGTGAGTTTATTTATTTATTTATTTATTCATATCAGCTGTGGCTTTTTTGTATATTTATTTATTTTTTGAGATGCAGCCTCACTCTGTTGCCCAGGCTGGAGTACAGTGGCACGATTTTGGCTCACTGCAGCCTCTATCCCTGTGTTCAAGTGATTATTCAACCCCAGCCTCCCAGGTAGCAGAGATTACAGGTGTGAGCCACCACGCCTGGCTAATTTTTACATTTTTAATAGAGATGGGGTTTTACCATGTTGGCAAGGCCTTAAGCCATTTTAAAAAATATGAATATAATTTGTTACCACTGTAAAGACAGACTATTCACTATCAGCAAGGTCACTAGTATCAAGAACTAGGCAAAACTAATTTTTCCTTCTCTTTTTCTGGGAGAATTCCCTTTTATAATAGCCAGCTATTTACTATGTGATGCTAGGCTGCAGTTTTTCTTTATCTCAAGCAGAAGCTATTAACTTGCCAGGATTTTAAGAAAACAAAGCAAAATTTATCTTTGGTCAGAAGGATGTATCCTAAGTTAAATAAATGATTTGTTATGTGTCTTGGGGGAATAAGATTGCTCATGTGTTTTAAATGTATTTTTCAGAGTGTTTTTCTTATATTTTAAGTAATAGGTTACTTTTTGAAAATTCTTATACTGGAGAGTTTTCATTCTTAACCTGCTATGATAGTGACAGAGTGCTGTTGACTACCAGAGCCCTTGACCCCTTCAGTTTTTTTGAGACCCTCTTTCTGTAATTGGTGTGTAGGTTTTTTTTTTTTTTTTTTTTTGAGACAGTCTTGCTCTGTCCCCAGGCTGGAGTGCAGTGGTGCAATCTCCACTCACTGCAGCCTCTTCCTCCCGGGTTCAAGTGATTCTCCTACCTCAGCCTCCCGAGTATCTGGGACTAGCCCAGCTAATTTTTGTATATTTAGTAGAGATGGGGTTTCATCATGTTGGCCAGGGATGGTCTTGATCTCCTGACCTTGTGATCTGCCCATCTTGGCCTCTCAAAGTGCTGGGATTATAGGCATGAGCCACCGCGCCCGGCCTGGTTTGTAGTTTTATGACTGTTCAATTTTGACTGGTATGCCAAAGAATGAATATTATCTGAGTTAGGGCTGTGCATCAAGGTACTTAAAATTTTTTGGAGATCCCAGGTTAGACACTGAATAATGCCTGAGGTTGAGTATGTACATTTAAGTGACACACAATTCGCTGGGTGTATTCATTTTCCTGCTAGGGCATGACTCAACTTGTAGGGCCTTTCCAGTTTAAACTTGGGATATTAGAGCATCTTAGTTCTCTATATGTATACCTTTTCTCATTTTTTTCTTGTTTCCTCCCTTGATTCCCAGAAAAATCTGACAGGTGTTCAGCTCTTTACTCTTCAGTGATTTCAAGGCTTAGTTTCTGTTTCTTGTTTCACCGTCTACAAATATTTTGAGCCTGCTCTGTTATTCAAGGTTTCCTTTATTTATTAATCTAGTACTTAATGTGTTTATAATATATGCCAGGCACCATGTGAGGCTTGCTCACTGGTGACAGTGGACAGAAAGGCAGTCAGCTTGTGCTCTTGTGTAGCATATAGCCTAATGTGTAAGGCAGAAAATGAAGACACAGTTAAAGAAGGTGATATTGCAGATGGGAAACAGCAGGGGCCTATGGGAGTGTGTGACGTGATAGCTAAGTTAGAGCTGATAGAACAGATACGGTGGCATGCACAGTGAAGCTTTATGATTTCAATTCATACGCTCTAGATGAGGCATAGATGTATGTGGAGCAGTAAACAGTCTGCTAGGAGTTAACACCAGCCACTGAGCTGATGATTCATCATCTTGGTTAATACTACTTTGAATAAAGATAGGAGGGGTGTGTTGCATTGATTATGGTAATTGACTGCCTCCATTTAGTTTGCCTTGAGCCAGCTGTCTCTCAGGAAGCCTTGCCGCCTACATCTGCACTGTTCGGTGTTCCTTGCTTTTGAATCTCCTGTATCAGGAGTTAGCACCCTGAATATTACCGTATGGGTGAAGGAGGGGCCTTCATCAGAACTCAGATTGTCTTATGAGCAATATCTGAAATATCTGGTAAATGGCTGGCCTGAAGTAGGCCGCATTCTGCCCTGTATTACACACATGGAGAGACTGCTTTGTTCAGCTGCTGGTTCCCGTGACGTTAGGGCTAAAAGGGTCCTCTGTAAAATGAGAACAATGGTGTACACGTTTGTGATATTCACATAGTTTTTAATAAGTTTCTGTAGTTCAGGTTATATAAAAAATAATTAAAAGATAAAGTTTTTTTATTTTTTTGAGACAGAGTCTCATTCTGTCAGGTTGGAGTGCAGTGGTGCCATCTTGGCTCACTGCAACCTCTGGCTCCAGGGTTCAAGCGATTCTCCTGCCTCAGCCTCCCAAGTAGCTGGGATTAAAGGCATGCACCACCACACCTGGCTAATTTTTGTATTTTTAGTAGAGATGAGGTTTCACCATGTTGACCAGGCTGGTCTCAAACTCTTACCTCAAGTGATCCACCTGCCATGGCCTCCCAAAGTGCTGGGATTACAGGCGTGAGCTCTTGGGCCTGGCCCTGCTTTTTGATAATATGAACAAACGAGAATTTTCTTTTTATAATCCTATTAGGTAAAATGATGTTGTGGCTTTTTTTTTTTTTTTTTAATATTAAGTGAAATATTTCTTTTTTAATTGTATTTTAGGTTCTGGGATACATGTACAGATCATGCAGGGTTGTTGCATAGGTACTACATGGCAAGGTTGTCTGCTGCCTTCATTTCCCGGTCACTTATATCTGGCATTTCTGAGTGAAATATTTCTAACCATTCTCTAATCATACTGGAAAAATGGGACCTTGTAGTTACTAATGATGGCTTTCAGAGTATGAAGTTCTTTTTGCTTTATTTTGTAAAACTAAGGGCTTTATCAGTCATCAACTTGAAGATTGTATTAGACAATTTATGAGTTTTCTAATTAGCTGAAAATATATTATTGTTATATGAAAAAAGTGACTTAAATGTTGAATTTTAAATATGATGCTTATTTATTTATTTTAAATAGGATGCTTATTTATTCTTGTTCTTTATTCTCTGTTTATTTTCTTGCTGGCTCTATCAGCAGAGGACTTGATTTCATTGGTAGCCTGTCTTTCCTGCTTTTTTTGTTTTTGTTTTTGTTTTTGTTTTTACTTTTTAGTGATTCTTTTTGCTGGCTTATTAGCTATAACTTCTACTTAGGTTATTTTATAGGTTGCTTTAGGTTTGTAGCACATGTTTCAACTTATCACAGTCTACCCTCAAATGATATTATACCTTGCTATGGTATACTAACATTTGTACCCACTTGGCCTTATAGTACTTTAGTATACATTTTACTTTTTTTTTTTTGGAGATTGAGTTTCGCTCTTGTTACCCAGGCTGGAGTGCAATGGCGTGATCTCGGCTCACCGCAACCTCTGCCTCCTGGGTTCAGGGAATTCTCCTGCCTCAGCCTCCTGAGTAGCTGGGATTACAGGCACACGCCACCATGCCCAGCTAAATTTTTATATTTTTAGTAGAGTCGGGGTTTCACCATGTTGACCAGGATGGTCTCGATCTCTTGACCTCGTGATCCACCCGCCTCGGCCTCCCAAAGTGCTGGGATTATAGGCTTGAGCCACCGCGCCCGGCCACATTTTACTTTTATTTATTTTATTTTATTTTTTTGAGACAGTGTCTCCTTTTCTTGCCCAGGATGTAGTGCAGTGGCGTGATCTTGGCTCTTTGCAACCTTCGTCTCCCAGGTTCAAGTGATTCTTGTGCCTTAGCCTCCTGAGTGGCTGGTATTGCAGGTGTGTGCCCCTATGCCTGGCTGATTTTTTTATTTTTAGTTGAGATGGGGTTTTGTCATGTTGGCCAGGCTGGTCTTGAACTCTTGGCCTCAAGTGATCCACCCGCTTTGGCCCTCCAGAGTGCTGGGATTACAGTGAGCCAAGATCATGCCACTGCACTCCACCCTGGCAACAGAATGAGACTCCATTTCAAAAAAAACCTCACAAAAACCAGCTATTATAACTGTATTCCATATGTTTAAAAAAAGTCCAGTAGAGATCTGGAAAATATAAAAGAGCCACTGTGTCTAGCCTACTTTTATATGTGTATTGTAAATTAAAAATATATTTGTTTATACAGTCATCTTACAGTAAGGAACAAAACCCTAACACACGTACCCATATGATTACCATTTCTGGTGCTCTTCATTTCTTGTGTAGATACGTATATCTGTTTGGTATCTTTTTTTTCTACTTGAAGGACTTTAACATATTTTGTAGTGCAAGTCTGCTGGTGATGAATTCTTTCAGCTTTTGTATGTCTGAAAACATTTTTTTTCCATTTCCATTTTTGAGGATATTTTTGTTGGGTATAGAATTCTAGGTTGACAGTGTTTTTCAGTATTCTAGATGTGTTATTCCACTGTCTTCTTACTTGAATTTCTTCTGCTGAGAAATCTGCTGTCAATCCTTATTGTGTCCCTTTGTATGTACATACCATTCTTTTCCAGCTGCTTTTGAGATTTTCCCTTTATTTCTAGTTTTGAGCAATTTGACCATGTTGTTGTGCCTTGTACTTTTTTTCATGTTTCTTGTGCTTGTGGTTTGTGAGCTTCTTGGATCTGTGAGGGTTTAGCAGTTTCATCAGATCTGGAAAATTTTTTAATTTTTTTTTGATACGGAGTTTTGCTCTTGTTGCCCAGGCTGTAGTGCAATGGTGTGATCTTGGTTCACCACAACCTCCACCTCCTGGGTTCAAGCAAATCTCCTGCCTCAGCCTCCTGAGTAGCTGGGATTATAGGCATGCACCACCATGCCTGGCTTTTTTTTTTGCATTTTATTTTAGTAGAGATGGGGTTTCTCTATGATGGGTAGGCTGGTCTCAAGCTCCTGACCTCGTGATCTGCCCACCTTGGCCTCCCAAAGTGCTGGGATTACAGGTGTGAGCCACTGCGCCTGGCCTTATAATAGCTGTTTTAATGTCTCCGTCTGTAATTGTAAAATCTGTGTCAGTTTTGGATTGATCAATCTTCTCATTATCGGTTATGTTTTGCTCTCTTGTAGCCTTTGAGTAGATGCCAGACATTATGAATTTTACCTTGTTTGGAGCTGGGTATTTTTGTGTTTATTTTGTATTTTTTAAGCTTTGTAAGGTCCCACTTTTAGGATTTTTGTTAAGTAGGTCTGGGGCAGTGGTAGTGCTGGTTATTTCCCACTGCTTGGGCAAGATCTTTCTGAGGACTCTCTTCAATTTCCCATCGTTTATAAATTTTTTTTTCCAGTCTTTCTAGGGGGAACAGGCACTATTCCCATCATTGTGTGAATACTGTCACTGTTCCTTTAGAATTTTTTTCCTCCTCTCCAGCCTCGGATGGTAGGTTTTGTCACATGCAGGTGCTTAACCAACACATCTCTGGAGTCCTTCTCTCTTTTTGTGCAGCTGTTGTCTCTTTATTCCCACCTCGAACTTTAGCCCTCTTGGTCTGTGCAGACTCTCAGCTCCTCCTCAGCTAAGGGAGTCTGCTTGATTGTGCCTGGGTTTTCTCTCCCTGTGCCATGGCCTAAATAAAAGCTCTGTAAGGGGAGTAAGCCTAGGTAGTTAGATGACTCAATTGTTTCCTATGTCTCAGGGATCATTGTTCTTCATTGCTTGATGTTCAGTTTCTTGAAAACCATTGTTGCATAAATTTTGTGTGGGTTTGTTCTGTTTCAGGTGGAAAGTTATATCAGTTGACTTCATCTTGGGCAGAAGTGGAAGTCCAGTGCCGTTTTTATTCTGTTTCTGTGAAAGCAGTCCCCTCTTCTTTTTTTGATGTGGGTAATGGGAAGAAGGAGAACAACCTTAGATTTTAAAAGAACCATTTTTTCAGTAAAAGATTTTTGAGATACAATTCATACACCACGCTATTCACCCATTTAAGGTATATATTTGATGCCTTTAAGTATATTCATGGAATTTTGTACCATTGCCACAGTCAATTTTATAACATTTTATCACTTACAAAATAACCCCATACCCTAATCCTCTTGTCACTACCTTCCCTCCTTCCCCATCTCAGCCCTAGGCTAACACTAATCTACTGTCTGTCTTTGTAGATTTACCTACTGTAGATGTTTCAGATAGGTAGAATCAAACAATATGTTTTGTGACTGGCTTATTCACTTAGCATGTTTTCAACAGTTATGCATGTTGTACTGTGTATTGGCACTTTTTATTTCTTTTATTACCAAATAATATAACATTTATTCGATGTGCCACATTTTTTTCATTCATTACCTAATAAAGATGTGGATTGTTTCCACTTTTGGGCTGTTAGGAATAATGCTGTTGTGAACATTTGTGCTCAAATTGTTGTGTGGATTATGTTGTGTATATATGTAGGAGTGGAACTACTGGGTTGTATAGTAACTTTGTCTTACCTTTTGAAGAACTGATGGACTGTTTTCCAAAGCAGCTGTACCATTTGTTTCCACCAGCTATACATGAAGGTTTCAGTTTCTTCATATCCTTGCCAATACTTGTAATTATCTATCATTTTCATTAGAACCGTCCTAGTGGGTATGAAGTCTTATTTTGCATTTCTTTAGTGACTAATGATGTTGAGCTTCTTTTCATTTGTTTGCTGGTCATTTGAATGTCTTTAACCCATTTCTAAAATTGGATGATAACGTTTTTTAAATTTTGGGGTGTAAATGTTCTTTATGTGTCCTAGATACAAGTTCCTTGCTGGGTATATGATTTGCAAAAATTGTCTTCCATTTTATTTGTTGTCTTCTGGCTGTCTTCTCACTTTCTTAATGGTATTCTTTGAAGCAGATTAATTTTTAATTTTAATGAAGTCCAAATGATCTATTTCCTTTTCTTGTGCTTTTGGTGTCACATGTAAAAAATGACTTCCTAATCCAAAGTTATGAAGATTTACTCCTGTGTTTTCTGCAAACTTTTGTAGTTTTGGCTGTTAACATTTAGTTATTTGATCCATTTTGAATTATTTTTGTGTATGTTGTGAAGTTGGGATACAAATTCATTTTGCATGTGGGTGTCCAGTTGTCCCAGACCTATTTATTGAGAAGATGATTCTTTTCGCTTTCAATTGTTTTGACATAAAGTACTTGAAAATCGGTTGGCCTTGAATGTGAAGGTTTCTGGACTCTTTTTTTCTTTTATTTTTGGACTGTAATTTTTTATTTTTCCTTTTTGTGTCGAATGGGGTATTACTAGGTTGCCCAGGCCGGTCTCAAACTCCTGGGCTTAAGTGATCCTTCTGCCTTTGCCTCCCTAAGTGCTGGGATTACAGATGTGAGCTGCTGAGCCTAACCTGGATGCTTAATTCTGTTCCGTTGATCTCTATGTCTGTCCTGTGCCAGTACCATACTGTCTTGATTACAGTAGTAGCTTTGCAGTAAATTTTGAAATTAGGAAGTCTAAATGAGCCTTCCAATTTTGTTCTACGAAAGAACCTATTGATTTTGCTTTTTTTTTTTTTTTTTAAACAAATGACTGATCTGAACACATTTTTAAGGAGCTTTTCTTTTGTAGTTGCCAAAAGCTTTATGAATTGGGACTTACTCCTTTCACAATTAAAGTCTCTACTATTTTGCAGACTCGTGTCTATTTATACGTACGTATCACAGATATAGGGGGCTCCCACATATTTATGATAGGAGCATCTGGAGACATTCCCAAATCATCTTCCCCCTGAAAATACATTGATAATGTCACTGGTTCTTTCAGAATCTTAGTGGTGCTGTAAAATAAGGACCATATAGAACAGAAGAGGAATAAACAAAAGACCTAAGGAAAAGGAACCACACCAGGAATACTAGATGTGGTATAACTCTACCTAGATAGATAATTTCTTATTGTTAAAAATAATGTCTATTTCCGAATATGTACAAATTTCATTCCTAGATAATATACCGCTCATCACAAAAGTACAGGAAAATTTGCTTTTTCTTTTCTTTGAGACAGAGTTTCGCTCTTGTTGCCCAGGATGGAGTGCAGTGGTGAGATGTCGGCTCACCGCAACCTCTGCTCCCTGGGTTCAAGTGATTCTTCTCCCTCAGCCTTCTGAGTAGCTGGGATTACAGGCGCGGCCACCATCACACCCAGCTAATTTTGAGGTGAGGTTTCATCATTTTAGCCAGGCTGGTCTTGAACTCCTAGGACTCAGGTGATCCACCTGCCTTGGCCTCCCCAAATGTAGGAATTTATAGGCATGAACCACTGTACCAGGCTGAAAAATTTGTTTCTTAAGGAAGATCAAAGACCTTGGCCTTGGAACATCAAGAAATAGTTGAACTTGAATGTCAAGGATTAATGAAAAGTTTCTGTTAAACCAAAACTTTTTTTTTTTTTTTTTTTTGAGACTGCATCTCACTCAGTCACTCAAGCTGGAGTGCAGTGGTGCCATGTCGGCTCACTACAACCTCCACCTCCCAGGATCAGGTGATTCTTGTGCCTCCTCCCAAGTAGCTGGGGTTACAGGCGTGTGCTACCACACCTGGCTCATTTTTGTATTTTTAGTAAAGACGGGGTTTCATCATGTTGGCCAGGCAGATCTTGAACTCCTGACCTCAGGTGATCTGTCTGCTGGCCTCTCGGAAGTGCTGGGATTACAGACATGAACCACTGCTCCTGGACTTACACCAAAATCTTGATTGTACTTAAAATATTTAATCTAAATAAAAATGTACTTTGCTATCCCCCCGTGTTCCAGTTTGACAGTGATCAATCAAAAAATTTCTAATCTTCCAGCTGGGTGCGGTGACTGTTGCCTGTAATCCCAGCACTTTGGGAGGCCGAGGCGGGCAGATCATTTGAGGTCAGGAATTCGAGATGAGCTTGGCCAACATGATGAAACCGTGTCTCTGCTATAAGTACAAAAAAAATGAGCTGGGCATGATGGTGCATACGTGTAATCTCAGCTACTTGGGAGGCTGAGGCATGAGAATTGCTTGAACTCCGGAGGCGGAGGTTGCAGTGAGCTGAGATCACGCTATTGCAATCCAGCCTGGGGTGACAGAGTGAGACCCTGTCTCCAAACAAACAAAAAAAGGCCGAGCATGATGGCTCACCCCTGTAATCCCAGCACTTTGGGAGGCTGAGGCAAGTGGATTGCTTGAGGTTGAGGCAAGTGGATTGCTTGAGGTCAGGAATTCAACATGGCAACACTTGTCTCTACTAAAAATACAAAAATTGACCAGGCTCAGTGGCTCATGCTTGCAGTCCTAGCACTTTGGGAGGCCAAGGCGGGTGGATCACAAGGTTAGGAGTTACGGTGAAATCCTGTCTCTACTAAAAATAAAAATAAAAAAAAAAATTAGCCAGGTGCAGTGGCGGCACTTGTAATCCCAGCTCCTTTGGAGGCTGAGGAAGGAGAATCACTTGAACCCGGGAGACCGAGGTTGTAGTGAGCCCAGACCGCGCCACTGCACTCCAGCCTGGGCAACAGAGCGAGACTCCCATCTCAAAAAAAAAAAAAAATTTCTAATCGCCCATCATCCGACTCTACCAAAAATAACAAATACCCAGAGAATTTTTCATTTTATTTACAATCTGGAAACTCAGATGACTTCACTCATACAATAGAGACAAACCTCAAATCCAATCCAGAGCATTGCTTCAGCGGTAACTTTTAAGATAGGTTGGACGTCTGATGGTGCTACATGAATGCTAGCTTAAACAATCAAGTCTTTTCTGGTTTGGTTTAATAGTTATTTTTATACTTTCAAAACCATTTTCATTTAATTTTTTTCAACTATTTATTAAATGTTAGTAAAAGAGGAACTATCTGAACACAGATTTTATCCAAGCAACCTGTTTAGAATAAATTATAGGGAAGGAAGGTTTTTTGCTAAAATGAATTTCCTCTACTTGTGAAGAAACTTGTTGAGAAATTAGCTTTGAGAAAGTTATGCCATCTCTATGCAACATATTTATATAGTGAAGAAACATAATTATCTTACATTTCAAAAGAGGTTATTTGACGAAAACAGCTAGAAAACCCCTCCTTATACAGTGAGAAATAGATTCTACAACTGTCATATCACTGTTCATAGTAATTTTATTTTCCACAAATAACTAACTTTAAGAATCTTGCTTTCCTCTTTATCAAAAAACCATGAGAAAACCAGCTTTCCTAAGAAGTTCAACACTGTTACCAGCCAACTCTAAATCAAAATGGAAATTAATATTCCTTTATAAATTATGTGCAGAATTTATTTGAACATTCTGATAGTTTCCATGTAAACTCTGATATGTAAATGTTTGGACTGGGACTCCTCCTTGAAGATTGTCTCGTTCAAACTTTCTGGTAAAAGAATGGATGTAAAATCTGTTCCATACACTGCAGACCACTTCCAGAATCACAGAACTTATCAGTCACCGAAATGGGACTAAAACCTACCTTCTCCTAGGTTAAAAAAAAACTAGTTTAAGAAATTCTTGCCATTCAACTTTCCTTCTATGAATCTCACAATTTTTCACCATTCAGAGAATGTGGTAAAATTATGAGGCTTCAAGACCCTCAAGAACAAATGTATGTGAACTCTATACTTGCTTTAGGCTATTAGGGCTGCCATAACAAAATGCCACAGGCTGGGGGCTTCAGTAATAGAAATCATTTCTCATAGTTCTAGAGGACAGAAGTCCAAGATTGAGGTGTTGGCAGAGTTGGTTTCTTCTGTGGCTCCTTTTTCTAATTTGCAAGTGGCTACCTTCTTACATAGCCTTTCCTTTGTGTAGCCCTCCCTGGTGTCTCTGTGTTTCCAGATTTCTTCTTACAAGGACAGCAGTCAGATTGGATTAGGCCTCACTCTAACAGCCTTATTTTAATTCAGTCACTTCTTCAGAAGGCCACGTTTCTAAGTCTGATCACTTTCTGAAGGTACTTGAGATTAGGGTTTCAACATGTCAGTAATTTTAGGGGGCACGGTTTCAGCCCATAACAATACTGTAAAGTTTTTCTTGTACTAAAGACATGGAAAATGACTGCTCTAAAGTGCTAATGATTTGTTAACTAATACAGGTAGAATACCCCTTGTCTGAAATGCTTGGGACCAGAAGTGGTTCAGATTTTTTTTTGATTTTGGAATGTTTGCATTATACTTAATGGTAGACTATTTCTAATCCAGAAGTCTGAAATCTGAAGTGCTCCAGTGGACATTCAGTTTGAGAGTTATGTTGACGCTCAGAAGGTTTCAAATTTTGGATTAGGGATATATTTATCCTGTAAATTTTGAACCTTATTTTTTTTTTCCTTACCATCAGCTCTCATGAGAAAACCTTGTTGTTTTTTTTTTAAAACTAAAACATACATGGGGTCTTCTGATCCAGGGGTCACCAACTTCCATACTTCAGACCAGTACTGGTCCTTGACCTAATAGGAACCAGGCTGCAAGGCCAGAGGTAAGCAGTGGGCAAGGGAGCGAAGCTTTGTCTGTATTTACTGCCACTCTCCATTGCTCGCATTACTGCCTGAGCTCTACCTCCTGTCAGATCAGTGTTGACATTAGATTCTCATGGGAGCATGAATCCTATTTTGAACTGTGCATGTGAAAGATCTAGGTTGTACACTCTTCTGATAATCTAATGCCTGATGATCTGTCACTGTCTCCCACCACTGCCATCCCCCGCCCACTTCTGTGGAAAAAGTTTCTTATATAACACTGGTCCCTGTGTCAAAAAGGTTGGGACTGCTGTTCTAATCAGATATATAGCATATTCATGAATATATTCATTTGACACGAAGATACTATAGATGCTATTCTAGATGATGGAGATACAAAAAAAAAAATAAGGTTTATGTTTTCATGGGGTTTAAGAAGACAGACAGTAAACCCATCAGATGGTGGTAATAAATCAGTTAGCCTTTGCTGGGTAGCAAACCATGCCTGAAACTTGCTGGCTTAATGTTGTGTAAGCATCATCTTCTTTGCTCATACTTTTGTAGGTCAGTTAATTTGGAATGGAGCATATTCAGTGTGGTAGTGTGGTGGCCCTTCTGTCAATCTCTTTTAGGATTCCTCCAGAAGCTGACGTCAGCTGGCCCTTAACTGGAGGCTGCATGATGTGACTTGAGTTGGCAGACTTTTTAAGCACCCTGGTTTTTCTTTGTCATATCTCAGTTTTCTCTTTGTCTCCTCTCTTCTTTTGTGGTTCGTTAAGGAATATTTAAACAGTGTTGAGTGCCGGGCACCGTGGCTCACACCTGTAATCCCAGTGCTTTGGGAGGCTGAGGCAGGCGGATCACGAGGTCAGGAGTTCAAGACCAGCCTGGCCAACATGGTGAAAACCTGTCTCTACTAAAAATACAAAAAATTAGCTGGGCATGGTGGCGAGCGCCTGTAATCCCAGCTGCTCGGAGGCTGAGGCAGGAGAATCGCTTGAACATGGGAGGTGAAAGTTGCAGTGAACTAAGACTATGGTTACAGCACTCCAGCCTGGGCGACAGGGCGAGAATCCGTCTTAAAAAAAAAGTTTTGAATATTACAAAAGATTCAACTTTTGGGGATTGAGATGGAGATAGAATAAATGGAGATAAATATGAACATTTAATATCTTCATTTTACAAAAGAATCTATAATCACCGTTAATTGCAGTGTTATAGCGTGCCCTGCTACGTCTGGGAGTTAGGGTTTTGCCTCCACTAATTTGGGTAGGATGATACTAGCAAAATGATAAATAAGTCATGAATTTTGCCTAGGCTTTTGGTGCTCAAACACAATAATTCATGGATGGCAGCACTCTACTTGCTTTTCTCAGCTCAACGGGAAATGAGAGTAGGCCTTGGGCAAGAGGAAGTCATGCATACCCAGCTGTCAGTGTGCGGCTTTCTCATTGGTTGTTTAGGAGAGCAAACGAAGCTTATCTCCTTCCCCAAAATGTTGATAATGAAGAGGAAATGAGATATACCTACAGGTAAACTATATTGAATCTGCTGTTTATGTGTTGGAAGATGAAGTTTGAAGATGAGTTTTACTTCTTAGCACCAATATAACAAATGATGAGATTTGAGGTTTAAGTGTCTAAGTTTAAGGCTCTCATATTTTCTTTTATGTTGGGAAAAGAACAAACTCTTGCCTTGAATTACTCAGTTATTCTAAAAAATCATAGCCTTTTCTCACTAGAGGAAACGTTGGCCCGAACTCCATTGCCAGGTGACTTTTTAGCTTTAGTGGACGGCACATGGGACTGTCTGTGGTATGCCATCTAAAGTACACAAGCCATTTGTTTCTGAGGTGTGGGTATCTTGCAAGCAATGATTTTGGTGAGTTTAGAAAAGAATGAGAATGTGCTAAGCTCAATGAGGACTCATTAGCCTTTGATAATGTGATTGTATAACTTAACAGAAATGGAGAGGGTGAAGACTCAGGAGCATAGAGAAAATATGATGACACTGGCAGTTAGGCTGATTGGTGAGACTTTTGCAATCAATGTGCTTCAGCTATTAGCTGAATAAGCATATAGTTGAGTTAGTAAAGAGTGGGAGACTCGGCCCTTGACTGTGTGTTGTTAAAAAAAGCTATCTTGAGTACTGACATGGTCCCTGATCTCTTTTATGTACATTTCCTCACCTTAATATTTATTTTACATATGCATGGAGAAGTTAAATAACTTGCCTAAAGACACATAGCTAGGAAGCAATTGTAGTAATCAAGTGTTGAGGCATTTCAGTCCTGACTTCTAAGTTGAGCTCTAATTTGCTATACTGTTTCCCAGGATATCAACAGGTTTGGTTGGTAGGTAAGATGTGATTTGGCAGAGAGAGGCTGCGAGGGTTTAGGTCCAGGGCTGCCAGTGGGAAGGGGGTGGATGGATTAAGGGTAGGATTGAGAGGCAAATGAGGTTCTGAGAGGAGCAGAAGTTGCCAGTGTGGAACGTTTCCTTTTTCTGTAGTTTTCTGTGTTTTCCACAGAGCCTCTCAAATTCTAATGTGCACTCAGTCATCTTGGGAGCTTGTGAAAATGCGGATTCTGATTCACTGGGTCTGGGATTCTGCATTACTAATGTGCTTCCCTAGTGATGTTACTGTGATTCCATACTTCGAATAATAAGGCAAAGAAGTTGGCATGGGAAGGTGGTGGTAGTTCACTGGAACACAGCTGCTAGGGTGGGTTATTTGGGCTAGGGTTATAATCTATGTGGCATAAAGTGTCTTCAGATCGATTTTGTGAATAGATTATCTTTCAGTTGGGACTGTAGTCTTTCTGAGGCTCACAGAATGTTGATGTAGGATGGGGTGTTAGAGAACATATAGCTGAACCCCTTAGCTTACAGAGAGTGAGGGACTTTGTGGTGTAGTCAGAGCTAGGGTCGCAGATCTGGTCTCTTTCATGCTTTCACTCTCTGTCTGGATTGGGTTGGAAGGCAGTGCAGTGAAGTGCTACTGCCTTCCCCCCTACTATTTGATGATTTGGTGACATGACAAGGTCATAAATGGATTATGATTCTCAAATTCCATTTCAGTTTGTGGTGCATTTCATGAACAAAAGTAAGCGTTTGAGAGAGTGAATGACTAAAAGGGCTGGTTTCTGGGTGAGGTGGCTCATCGAATGGGTCAGAGGCCAGGACTGCCTCTAAGTCATGGCAGTTAAGTTTCTAGTGAAAATAGATGACAACCATTGTAGTGTTTTGGAGAAGGCAGCAGACCCAGACAGCGGCAGGCTTTCAGGCAACAGCTGTGTTTTGAGGCCACAGGAAAGAGGGTAAGTGGGCAGGTATAAATACAATCAGGGAGAAACTGGGGAAATACTTTTAGGCAAGCTTTTTGGTTCTTGATTATGTGGTTTCTCTTGCACCTAGGAAAGTAGGCAGTAAGAAGTGTCATTGTTGGAATAGAAAATTCAAGCGTCTGGTTGTGAGAATAAGAGTTCAAAAAGGGGAGAACAGTGGATGGAAGGCAAGAAGAGCTTGAAGCTTTAAAATACTGTTGAGAAAGAAACAAGGAAAATAATCAGTCTGGACACAGGTTTGTATAGCACGGTTGTACTTAAGTGTTTGTGTTTTTTGGGGCAGTGGTGGGTAAGGTCAGTGGTTTTTATTTTTTTATTTTTTGAGATGGAGTCTCACTCCGTTGCCCAGTGGCGCAAACTCAGCTCCCTGCAACCTCTGCCTCCTGGGTTCAGGCGATTCTCCTGTCTCAGCCGCCTGAGTAGCTTGTATTACAGGCACCCAATATCACATCACGCCTGGCCAGCGTTTTTGTATTTTTTAGTAGAAACAGCGTTTCACCATATTGGTGAGGCTGGTTTTGAACTCCTGAAGATCAGTGGTTTTTATGTTGTAGCCCTAGACTATAGAATGATAGTTCTGGAAGGAACTTTGGAGAGCCTCTATGCATCTCCCTTGTTTTTCCTAGAGAAACCTCCAAGGACCCAGTGAGGTGGAGGGACTGACTGGCTAAAAGATAATGTCAGCATATAGTAGACTGCCAAATGGACCCTCACATTTTTCTTTGATTTTTAGATTGTGCTTTCTGAAAATTCAGAAATTCAAATTAAGTAATCTTTTGTTACTGTTTTCTTGATGGGGAATAATTACTAGATCTAGCTGTTGTAGGTCTTAATTTGGAAAAACAAGTTGAATTATTGCTGAATTTTTGGTTTGGGCATAGTTGATATCATATTTTGCATCTTGTTGCATCAGGTCACTCTTTAGAGAATAACATTTTTAGTACTCCATTTTTCCTATGAGTCACATTAATAAAAACCACATTTAAAATTTTGTCCTTTCAAAGCACTTTACTGTAGCTGAATGGCATTTAGCACTACTCATAGGATTTTTACTAGCATTAATTCACATCATCCAGTTACTTTAAAGTACAGAAATAACATTCTCATTTTGCAAATGTGCCTTACAATTTAATTTCTACTATAAACATGTCAGTAGACTATGAGGTTTAAAAAAGGATAAAAACTGATAACTAAAAATTGTCAATACATCATACTAGACGTTGATACAGAGGCAATCCCTTAAAGCAGACTTGAGAATTCAAAATCCACATCTGAATGTCTTTGGAGAGGTGCATTTTATTCTTCTGGGGCAGTGGGGAAAACCATTTCCAGAGAGGAAATTGCTAAGTTTTGTAAAGTAGGGATAGCTGATTGGGCAGGAAAGAAGATAGGAGGAAATAGCCTGTCTGAAGTATCTTTGAATAGCGTGTTAAGGGTGGGGGTAGTATATTGCTTTTTGTTTTTACTAAAGCCTTTGAACCCACCTGCTCAGAAGGAGGTGGTAATTGGCTCAGAATTCAAGAATTATTAAAAAGCAAGGTTATGTTTTCTTCAGCTTTCCCTAGCACATACAGTATTTAGAGCCCCTGCAAATCCCCTAAACCCAATAAAAGCCAGCAAGACAATAAGGTCACCTTCAGCTAGTAGCAACTTCTCTGGCTAGTTGTAGTCCTTAACTCCTGCTATAGCTGATGAACAGAGTTCCTACTGAGACCTTCCTGTGAGCCTTGAACCTGACCTTGGTTTACAATAGAGGAAGATAGTAGAAGTGAGAAATCTGAAGGAAAAGTATGGCAGAGGCTGTCAGCTCTGGTGCATCTTGGTATATCTTGGAGAGCTCTAAAGCAGAGTCCTAACCATGTTTGTGGTTTGCAGTCACTTGGGAGGTAAACAAACAAACAAACAAACAAACAAAAACTGATGCATTTGCTGCAACCCCCAGCATTGGGTATTGAGGTTTTCAAAACCTCATGGATTATTGTGATGTGCATTTGAGCTTTTAAACCTTTGAGTTTGGACAACATCTGTCTACTGGAATTGGCCCTGTAACTCTGATGAAGGGTGAATTTGGAAGTGTTTTTGTACATTTTTCTCTCCTTTTGTTTTTTTTTTAACTTCATTTATGATAGCCCAGTTTTGGAAAACAGACTCAGTTCACTATGGAAATTTGCTTCTTAGCTAGTTTTATATTTGAGAGTAAGAGGTAAATAAAGGTCTACTTTTTTCTTTTCTCTCCCTCATTCCCCCATCCCCAGGATGGAAAGGTCATGAGTTATAGTTGATTTTCTAATTAGCTTAAAGTTTTCAACTAGGATTTTGTTGGAGGTTCTTCCTTTGAGAGTGTATTGTTAGTTTTAATAGTTTGTAAAGCCCTTATCTCATAAATACAACTTTACCTGTAACTTTACTAGAGGGCACGTTCTAAAGGATACCTGTATTGTTTTTGGAGGAAGGGGCTTCAAAAGGCTAAGGACTGAAGTTTTGGTTTCAGAATTTATTTCCCCTCCTTGCTCCATGTTGTAAAGAATCACACATAGTTGAGTTGATCTTGCATACATCAAACATTGGCTCTGTAGTAGACGTTTACTGCGTATGTTTTAGTCCATTTGCATAGTGCTATATGGAACTCTCTGAGACTGGGTAATTGAGAAAGGAAAGAGGTTTAATTGACTCACTGTTCCACATGGTTGGGAGGCCTCAGGAAACTAAAATATGGCAGAAGGCAAAGGGGAAGCAAGACTTCTCCTTCACAAGGCGTCAGGAGGGAGAATGAATGCGGGAGAAACTACCAAACACTTATAAAACCATTAGATCTTGTGAGAACTCACTCACTATAACTAGAACAGCATGAGGAAAACACTCCCATGATTCAGTTGCCTCCACTTGCTCTCTTCCTTGAGGATTATGGAGATTACAATTCAAGATGAGATTTTGGGTGGGGACACAGCTTAACCATATCAGTGTCTTATTGAGGATGCTCCCTCTCCATTTTGCATATAATGCAACATCTCTTTGTATAAACGAATACACTAAGTATTGTAAATATTTGTACTAAGTGGAGGAGTTGCTGAAGATGTTTAGATGCATATCTTACATAGTAAGGGTAAGAAAAATAGGCTTTGGATAATACGGAAGGTGGATAAAGTAAGTTATAATTTACTTTTTGCCCAACCTCTGGAGAACTGTAAGTCACTGTCTTCTGTTGGGTTCCGCCTTGTGTAGCTTATGTGCATGAGTGGCTGAGCTCCTGGGCCAGAATCCAGGTGAGGATGAGGATTACTCATCCTCTCAGTAAGGATGAGTAAGACTGGAGGTTTCACCTTAAGAAGCCTAGAAATGAACTTTTGAAGGTTTGAAGCATTAACCAATTGTTTTTAAATGCCTTTTTTTTTTTTTTGAGACGGAGTTTCGCTCTTGTTACCCAGGCTGGAGTGCAATGGCGCGATCTCGGCTCACCGCAACCTCCGCCTCCTGGGTTCAGGCAATTCTCCCGCCTCAGCCTCCTGAGTAGCTGGGATTACAGGCACGCGCTACCATGCCCAGCTAATTTTTTGTATTTTTAGTAGAGACGGGGTGTCACCATGTTGACCAGGATGGTCTCGATCTTTTGACCTCGTGATCCACCCGCCCGGCCTTTAAATACTTTTTGTTGCCAGCCTTGCTTTGTTTTCTACACTTCCAGAGCGATTGAGAAGAAGCCATAAACGGGTCTGGTGGAGTTAAGTAAGCTCTTGAGCCTAGAATTGGTGGAGGAGATTTTAGGTTAACCAGCCAAACTTCTTGTTTAGGTTCAGGAAACCCTCCCACAGCATCTCAGGCCAGTCCTTTTGCCCTTTTCTCTTGCAAACTCCCAGGAACAGGGGCTTCTGGCCACCATTAGTTTACTACATCACTCACAGTTAGGAAGGTCGGCTGACATTTTCTTCCCTGTAACTTCTGCTCTAGTAAGTGATGACTAGCCGGATAGTGAATACCTCAGTCAGGTTTCTCTAAGTCTTCTTAGCTTAATTTGAGCATCTTTGGTTCTTTCTATGTCTTACAGAAAAAAAAGTGTTTTTCTGTCTTACATGATACTTATGGATATGCTTTAGTTTGATGATGACATTTAAAAATGGTGGTGCTTGGAGATGGACCCAGCATTCCAGCCAGCCAGTGTGCAGTGCCCTGTGCACTTGCTTGCCAGGTTCTGGACAGTGGAACAGCCTAGGATGACAGGTAAACAGGCAAAGCTGTGAGGTTAGTGAGTGGCAGTTTCTTAAGTGGCTAGGAGGAATTTTCCGCAGTAGTACACCAGCAGGATTGGTTACTTGAGCCAGACCATGTCATCTGTTTGGGCCTCAGTTTCCTTTTATACAGAAGGGAGGGGTGGGTCAGTATGGGCTCTCATTTGTCTTTAAAATGTTCAGTGCTTTCAAAAGGCAGCTATTTTTGAAACTTCTAGTACATGGATTTAATAGAAGGTGATTGGGATTTATTGGGCACCTGGTTCCACTCAAAGGCTAACAGCAGACGGTGTGTTAGGTTTTCATTTGTCATTTGGTTTGGTGTTTCTGCCACACTATGTCTCTTTGGAGGGAATGAAAACAGGATCAGCTTTGCTTTTAAAACTTAAGGAATATGTAGTTCTCTTCCACCTGTTGGTGATTCACCTTGATAGATTACAGAACAAACTGATTTTAGTACTACTACTCCTACATAGACCTCTGGATGAGGCCCAGAAATCTGTATTTTATTTTAGAAGTGTGGCAAGTTACTGCATAGCCAGGTTTGGGAAGTATAGTTACTTGAATATAACGATGTGTTAGTCCATGATGGACCTAATATATGATGGTGGTACTGTTAGATAATATATTATTGTTTTTTACTGTATGTTTTCTGTGTTTAGATATGTGTAGATACACAAATTTTAAACAGTACTTAGTACATCGACATGCTGTGCAGGTTTGTAGCCTAGGAGCAATAGCTAGACCATATAGCCTTGGTGTGGAGTAGGCTATACCATTGAGGATTGTGGAAGTGCACTCTATGACGTAATGCTTCTCACATGGATGAAATTGCCTTTCACAGAACGATGTCCTTGTCATCAAGCAAGACGTGACTGTACTGAAGTATTTGCAAAGAGCGTGATATATACCTAGGATTTGTTTCAGAATAACTCAGTACAAGGAAGAGGTGTAAGTAGGAATAAAGATGAAATAGATGTAGCCATGCTTTCATAATTAGTCAAGCTATAGCGATAGGTGCACAAAGTTCATTCTTCTACTGTCTACTTTTGTTGTGTGCTTGAAGCTTTCCAGAATAAAAAGATAAGCAAAAAAGCCGTATGTTTTACTTTGTGGAACCATTTACTCTTATTTATTGTTTAAATCATAAAAGTTAAATGGTAAGGTATGTACCATATTCATCTCATTTAAGACTGACTTGAATTACATCTGTTGGATAATTGAGCCTTTCCCTTTGACCTCTGCCTTGGCTCTGTGCAGTATACACTTAGAGTTATTTGGGTGAGTAGAATGTCATCATGGCCATCACCATTTTGGCTTCAAGTCTATAAGATAACATGAAACTAGACATTCTCTCACATGATGCCCTATGCCAGAGTCAGCATCTCAACATTTTTGGGGTGTGACAGGCACACTCTGGTAGGTGCATGTGTGGCTGGTGACTTGAAGAGGGGCCAGAAGGCCTATGGGCACATTGTGGTCTCACGTGGCATTCTGTCCTCTTCAGGACAGGCTCTGTTGTTTATGTGGTGGATTCCATCTCTTCCACATAAACCCACCTTGTTTTCCCCTTATAGTCTATTTTTTTGTGTCTGCTTCATGTTTATTTTGGTAGAAATCTGGATAAAAGCCAAGTGTTCTTAGTAGTCTCCTGCATGTCTAGTGTCCCTTGTGGGGGATTCCTTATGTGAAGTGTCTTTTAGCTTCACCGCTTCCTTAGGTTGGGTATTGCTGCTAGAATGAACATGGACTTTGGCTTGGGATAACTCATTTAGCCATTTCATCTCTTACTCTTTACTGTGAAGATTAAACCAATCAAATTGATTTATATGTTAGTTACAAATTTAAGAGTTTTGAAGCTGTTTGCAACTATTAACTTTGAGGGTTCAGAATTATAAAGAGTCTTTAGCGCTTATTTCTAGTGGTTCAAGGACTTCTGCAGAATTTTGATGACTGCTTCTGAATTAATGTGAGTTTGAAAACTGATGTAAGCATCACTGCACTATTACAGGTTAAGTAGTGTGTCATGGATGGGTAGACAGGTAAATGTGGACCCTGTGACACAGAGAACTGCCAGCAATTAATCTATGAGCCTTCTTTCTTCCTTAGTATTTTAGTTTTGATTTTATTCTTGACTAAAAGTCCATTATGATTAGTTAAATATCAGCTAATATTCATGAATTATCTGAGTTAGTTTCAGGCTTTCAATGGTTAGTAAGTAGTCTTCCGTTTACTTTTCTCTCTTGATGTTGGCCTAGTTCAGCTCATGCTTTATTTCATTATCAAGACCTCAAGTTTTACTTAGAACTAACTTTATTTTGGACTTAAAGAATGGATAGGAGTGTAGAATATATTCCTTAAACGACATGAGATAGAACAAAATGTTTTGTGGTTTGTTTGGCTGGATGTTTGATGCGAGAAGAGGAATTCATTTTAACATTCTTAGTCCATTTTCTGTTGCTGATAATAGAATACCTGAACCTGGGTAATGAATAAAGAAAAGGGATTTGTTTCTTACATTTGTGGAAGCTGAGAAGTTCAAGAATAAGGGACCACATCTGGTGGGGGACTTTTTTGTTGATGGTGGCTCTCTGCAGAGTCCTGGTGCAGGGCATCACCTGGCGAGGGGGCTGAGCATGCTAACTCATGTCTCCTTTCCTCTTGACCACCAGTCCCACTCCCATGATAACCTATTAATCCATCAATGGATTAACCCATTCATGAAGACAGAGTTGTCATAGCCCTGTCACCTCTTAAAGGCCCCACCTCAATATTGCCACATTAAGGACTAAATTTCAATATGATTTTTGAAGGAGACAGATACTCAAGCCATCATACCCTCTCATAACTTTCTAATGATGGATCTTTGGATGGTATACAAATGATCTGTAGAAATGCAAACAGTGAAAACACTTAGCATTTACTCATGTAGTACCATCTTCAAAAAGAAAAGGATTTGCTTCTGCAAAACTTAGTGGACTATATTTTAAAGCTCCTTTGAGAGTTATTATAATACAAAATTACAATACAATAATACAAAATTATTATTTCCACAAATACTATTAATGTCTCAAAATACCCGGAAGTATAAAGAAGCTTGTATAGTTAGTGAGGTTGTCTTTTGATTGTAATTGCAGAACACCTTAAAGATAAAGCCAATTTTCTCTGAAATAAAATGATTTTTGTCCAACATAGCTTACCTAATGAATGGCCTGTGAGTCTGTGTTTTAGACTTTTACCATTTTTGGGGAAATATATACAGATTAATACAAAATTAAAGATAAATAGGGAATTGTGTCTTGATTTGGCAGTTATCTCTCATGTTAAAAATTGTGAAACAGAAAGAAGGTGGTAATGGCCAGGCACAGTGGCTAATCCCAGCACTTTGGGAGGCCGAGGTGGGCAGATACCTGAGGTCAGGTGTTCAAGACCAGCCTGGCCAACATGGTGAAACCCTGTCTCTACTAAAAATATAAAAATCAGCTGGGTGTGGTGGTATGTGCCTATAGTCCTAGCTACTCGGGAGGCTGAGGCAGGAGGATTGCTGAAACCCGGGAGGCAGAGGTTGCAGTGAGCCACCGCACTCCAGTGTGGGCGACAGAGTGAGACTCCATCTCTAAAGAAGGTGGTAAGACCAAATAAGGAGCTCCTAAGGAAGCTAGAGAGGAAATATGTAGCATCAGAGTTAGAAGATTATCATGGTAAACTTGTTCTCATTAAATAACTGAGGAAACAACTACATTACCTAACTTTAAGATTACAGCCTAAGTAATATCCTGATTTCCCAGTCTAGAACACTGTTGAAGCTTGGATCCCAAAGTACAAATTGTTTTAGCATATTTCTCTGCAGTAGGCTGGCAAGATATTTATCAGTGGTTCCTCTCCCATGGGGGAGCTTGTTAGACATCGATTGTTGGACCCTATCCCACAGTTTTTGATCCAGTACTTCTGGGGTAGAACTGAGAATCTGCATTTCTAACAAATAATGAAGCACCACTGAGGCTACTGGTCTGGAGACCACACTTTGACATAATGTCTGTACATTTTAATCGCCTGGGAAGCTTTCCTCTCAACATTCTATTATGAAAAATTTCAAACCTGTTGTAAAGTTGAGAAGTATAAAATGAATACCCACCTGCTAGATTATATATAGTAACACTTCTTTTTTTCTTTTGAGATGGAGTCTCGCTCTGCCACTCAGGCTGGGGTGCAGTGGTGCAACCTCGGCTTACGGCAACCTCTACCTTATAGGTTCGAGCGATTCTTCTGCCCCAGCCTCCTGAGTAGCTGGGGCTACAAGTATGTGCCACCATGCCTGGCTAGTTTTTGTATTTTTAGTACAGACCGGTTTCAACATGTTGGCCAGGCTGGTCTCAAACTCCTGTCCTCAAGTGATCCACCCACCCTGGGTGGCATGAGCCACTGAGTCTGGCTTATATTAACACTTTTAGGTTGCTTCCTTACATGATTATTTGACTATCTGTCAGTCTGTCCTATTTTTCTTAAGTACTTCAAAGTAAGTTGCAGAAATCAGTATCCCTTACCTGGATACATTTTAACTTGCATGTCATTAAATGGAGTTCCATGTTTAGTTACAGTTTATTTTCTCTGTTAGGGAAAATAAACAAATGAAATACACAAATTTTGATGAGTTTTGACAGTGTAAACACCTCTGTAATCCAGAATCCTTTCAAAATACAGAACATATTCATCGCAGCTGGGAACTTCTGAAAACTTAATCTTTTCAGGTCCCCATTGATTAATCTGGGCTGAGGCCCAGGCATGTATTTTTAAAAACTAGTCCCCTAGTTGATTTTAATGTATGACTTGTTTGGAGACTACTGCTCTGGCTGCTCCTATATCTTGTAGTATGTGAAAGAAACTATATTCAGAAGCCTGGCAAAATTAAGAATTAAATCAATCTGTTGACATGAAGAAAAATTGGTGAGTGTCACACAAATGTTCAGCTTTCAGGAAATTTGAAGATGTTAAGAATGAAACAGATGAAAGCAGAAGCAACTTAAGAGTAACGGGTCAGAAAATGATGAGAGAGGAAGGGAGGCGGGGAGGGAGACAGAGAGAGAGGGCGGGGGGGGGGAGAGAGGGGGAGAGAGAGAGAGAGAGAGAGAGTGTGTGTGTGTGTGTGTGTGTGTCTGTGTCCGTGTCCGTGTCCCGCTCCGACTCTCCTTTTTTCCTGTTAAGGTCTTCCCTGGAATTACTTTGTTTGATGTTGTAGAAGACATTATATTCAGAAAATAGAATTTTTATTTAATGTTACGCTTACAATCTCTTCCCTTTACTTTTGCCTGCTTGTCACAAAATGGACAGTGCTTCTCTAGTTGTAGGATACAGTCTATTTGTGTGTAGTATAGCCAGTTTATTTGGTCACGACTAGCATCTTTTAATTGAATAGAAAATAGAGTGCATCACATGCGCTGAGTGTTTTGTGAAACCTTTATTTTGGTTAAAAGTACATGTTATATGTGTCTTGAGTGGTGGTTTTCTATTATAGGCTGCAGTCAAGATAGTTTGAAAGCTACTGTACTGGGAGATGCTGGGTTCCTTTTAGCAAAAGTGAAGCATGGTTTTAAAAATAATATACTTTTAAACAACTGAATAAACATCTATTTTCAAATGAAATCCAGCCATACTGCTCACTGTTAACTGCAGTGAGATCCTTTCGTTTTGTTCTAGTTTGGCTCAGGGCTTCACTTTGGCTATATCCCTCCAGGTAACTCCTCTTGCCCACATGTGTCTAATCGAGGACCCCAACCACCTGCTCCTTGATTTGGCATTCCTTGTCTCCAAGCCAGAGGTCTTTGGAATCTTGTTACAGCTCCTGTCTTTTCCATGTGACATACTTTGTTGGTACTCTGGGTGTTTTCCTGTCTTGAGGATTATCTTAACTAGCTTTGAGGGCAGGTTTTGTTCCTGGTGTTTCCTACAACCCTTAGCACAACATCAGATGGTGTGCAGAGATGCCAGGAAGCTGTCTTCGTGTCTCCTCCTGCAGTTCCATGGGGCCTACATGAGTGTCCCAGCATGAGACAGAACACCTAGGGCAGCTAGAATTGGTCCAGGGGGCCGCTCTTTAAGATGTGTCTGTGGACCTAGGATGGGGGGAAGGGGAGGCTTATTATAAAGTTTAGATTCTGTTTCATTTATGTACTTTTTGTCTGAATCCTTTTTTTCATATTTTTAGTCTTCCTTCTTTGAAGTGGCTGTATGGCATTGTGTCAGGTTTCTGAAATGGTTGGTAGATGGTCTTTGGGGATTATAATCAGACTTAAAACTCCTTTCCTGCTTTGTGATATGATCATGAGTCTGGGGTGGAGGAGTAAATGGGGGCCAGGTCCCCATGACTAGATACTGAAGGGCATACTTTCTGTCTTGCCCTGCTCTCCTTTTTGGGGTTGTGGAAGAGAGTTTTTCAGATTACATGTTGCTCATAGCAAAAGAAGGCAGAGGTTAAACTCATGGCTAGCTAAGAAGGTTAGGAGGAGGGGGAAGGAACTTGTGCCCTGTTGTCCCATGGGCCACTGTTGCAGATCAGACACCAGGTCACTAACTGCAGAGCTCCAGTGGTGTGAAAGCCCAGCAGCGCTGGATACGTGCTCAGTCAGGGGCTGTTTCCATCTTCTGCAGAGCACATTAACATGGCTTCAGTAGGGTTAAGTATATGTTTTTGATTTTTTTCCCCCTCAAGACTATTATAAATTCTTAAAACTTAATTCCTGTGACTCACTTTGACTTAAACATATGTTGAATGTATATATTTACATTGATTTGAATGTGACATTAATTAAACAAATTTTTTTTTGAGACACAGTTTAACTCTGCTACCCAGGCTGGAATTCAGTGGCTCTGTCTGGGCTTGCTATAACTCCTGCCTCCTAGGTTCAAGTGATTCTTGTGCCTCACCCTCCCAAGTAGCTGGGATTACAGGTGCGTGCCACCACGCCTGGCTGATTTTTGTATTTTTAGTAGAGATGGGGTTTCACCAGGTTGGCTAGGCTGGTCTCGAACTCCTGACCGCAAGTGATCTGCCCACCTTGGCCTCTGAAAGTGCTGGGATTACAGGTGTGAGCCATTGCCTCTGACTGACAGTAATTTTTTAAAAACTGTAAAACAAAGAGCAGTGAATCATCTTAAAAAATGAAATGGGCTGGTTGTGGTGGCTCATGCCTGTAATCCAGGCACTTTGGGAGGCCAAGGTGGGTAGGTGGGTAGATTGCCAGAGTTTAGGAGTTTGAGACCAACCTGGGCAACACGGTGAAACCCCATCTACAAAGAAAATACAAAAGTTAGCTGGGCGTGGTGGTGTGCCAGCTGCTAGAGGGCCTAAGGTGGGAGGATTGTGTGAGCTCAGGAGGTCAAGGCTACAGTGAACTGTGTTGGTGCCACTGCATTCCAGCCTGGGTGACAAAGGGAGATCCTGTCTCAAAGGAAAAAAAAAAAGATGGAGGGGAGGAGTAGGGGAAAACAAAAGGATTTTTGAAAATAAGCCAGAATAATGCACCCTGTTCATGTTTTTCATTCATTCAGGATTCTTTTTAAATGAAAAAGTTTTGGTTCCTGTTAGTGGATATGTTTCTTCTCTCTTTTCAGAAATAACTAGGAAAATTGTTAAAAGTCCCATAATTTTGTGTGGATTTACCAATATTGTGAACCTTTGCCTTAATTTTGAATTATTCTTCAGAATTGGAGAGGCGAAGCTGGTTCTGCAAGTTTTTGTGGTAACATGTATGTAAAACAGCACTAAAGGAGTAGGGACAGATTTTAATATAATTCATTATTATTTATAAACTCTGCAGGAGATGAAATGGGCTTAGAAAACCCACAGAAGGAGCTGGTGTGTAATTTACCATGGCCCTGGGGCTGAAGTAACCCACACACTCTGCCTTCATAAACTTTCCAGAATTTATTTAGGTTATGCTGATTTTATTCCTTTGAGAACTAATTACCTCTCAGGAGCGTAAGTTTTAGCTGCTGTGAAATGGGATGGTATAAAATTAGGGGAGTTTTCCTTCTACCTGATTTCATTCCCTGTCCCCTAGCCCCAGGTAACTGCACTTCCCGTCTTCTGTGCTGAGAGAAAGGAAAGCTGCGTCTCCTTTCTTAGTTTTGTAGCATGGTTTCCAGTACCTATTAGTCATCTCCTTGCTCCCATTTTAAGTGCTGGTGGATTTGGAAAGATGGACATGTAGTCTCTGGGAGCACTGTCTTTCATGTATTTAGGGTTTAGCAGCTGTCCTTTCAGCCCGAGCCCTGTGTCACTTGGCCTCTCTGCCAGTGTTACTATGTCCCAAGAAGCTTTTCAGGTGGCTTCCAGGTCTGTATTGGAACTGATGACCTACCTGTGTTTTGAGATATCCCAGGAGCCAGCCTCTGTCACTCACAGGCTTATGGATTGCTCGGCCCTGGCCTGGGGTCTCTGTGTCTGAAGACACATGAAAGCAGTGGGCCCAGTCCTGCAGGGTGCAGCTGAGCCTTTGACTCTAAGGAGGGAAATGGCGATGTTGCTGGTGACACTGCAGGGATGATGAGGAAAGACCTGACTCTTTGAGAGTGTGATAAAAGGGAAAGGATATCAGGAAGCCACTGAGCAAAAAGGCTGTTAAAGCTGACCTCTCAAGGTCAGCTGCTCCATTAGCTGCATGGGGCCCAGAGGGTGAAGTTCTTTCATGAGATCATGTAGCAAGTTAGCATCAAGTCTAGAATTAGAACTTGGGTCTCTTTGACTCTGACAGCAGGAGATGAACAGTGGCCATTAGGTGTGGTGGTAGTTGTAGGAGCAACCACAGACACTCTGAAATTGAGGGAGAAGAGAAGAGCCAGGGGATATAGCTGCTTGGCTTGTCAGCTCCCTGAGGCTCTCGCCTTGTCAGACCAAAGGGCAGAATGTATGGAGCATGCATGGGACATTGGAAAGAATGGGGGTTTCAGAGCCAGACAAACCCATCAAGCCTTACTCTCAGAGGAACTGCTCTGTGTGCAGGTGGCCTCCTGTAGTGCTAGCCTGTGGTTTCCCTCTCCAAGGCTCTGACTCCAGGGCAGCTTTTCTGTGAGAGGAGTGTCAGGCCTTGTTACAGGAAGAGCACAGTTCTGGAGTCTGATGTTTCTGAGCTAGTGCTTTTACATACTGGCTGTGTGACCTTGAAAAAGGCATTTAACCTCCTGGAGCCTCGTTCCCTGAACCACAGCCTGGCCACAGTAGTCCTGGCCTGAAAGGTTAGGGGATGAAACTAGGGACCTAGCACACTATGTGGCACCTGGTGTACGTTTCATAAATTCGACAGAGTTTGGTGCTCCCCACACCCCCCAAGTGTCTGGTGAGAATTCTTCATTTTCTTTTTTTCGTTGTTATTGACACTATTCATAGAAAAGAAATCCCATGAGTGAGTTGATTCCTTATCCATTGTACAAGTTATCGTGCTACAATTTCTTTAATAATAGAAAAGGTTGAAGTTCTGGAATTACTCTTACTTGAAAATCTGTAAAGTATTAAGGAAAATGTAAAGAATATAGCAACTCGATAAAGTGTGCACCCTCCCCTCATTTTGTCTTTTACTGTGTAGCAGCTGATAGTTTTGTGTACAGAACTTACTACTGTATTTAAAACAAAACTAAAACGTCTCAGGTAAATCTGAGGTACATAATTATATTATGACTGTTGTGCTGAGTGGTAATTTAGTATGGATATCAGGTAGTTTACTTAAAAGATTGTAATTATCCTTATTAGACTGCAAGTCAAAGTTTTAAAAATTTACATTTTTTCGTATCAGCAGATACATATACCATTTGAGCCATCATGAGTTTGTCAGACAGGTAGTGCTTGGTTAGAACTCCCAGCTCCTGTGTGTTGCTCTGTGAGAACTGGCCTGTCTTCCCCACACTCGAGCCTGTGCATGACCTGGTGGCCACTGGGTTGGCTGCTTTGTCTCTGTGAGCCAACTCTTCTTTGCCTGCCTTTGTTGCTGCTTCTTGGCAGAGAGATTGAGGCAGTAGAAATCCTGGGTCTGTGCTCTTGGCCTGCTGTCCATCTTCATGCTGGAGTTTGGCTGGATTGTGGAGGAGAGAAGGCTCTTGGGAAAATGGACTCAGAAGTCCTCAGGATCTAAGACTCAGAAAAGAATATCACAGAGGCTAGGAGTCAGAGGGGTTAGGCCCAGTTAACAAATGTTTTGACTTGTTCACGGGCAGGGTGTTGTTCAGAAGACAATGAGAATGCGCCAGACTAAAATTGTTTTACCTTACGTAAAAGTGATTTGTCTAGCACGAAAGAAGCCTTTTATTTTCCCTTAAGAGGCTTAATATGCAAACGTACAGTGTAGTGACTGAGTTTCAGTGGTTGTATAAATGAGATCACTGTTACCACACCGTTGCAAGGAGGATTTAGGTCAGAAAAGCAGGAAGACTCTGGTGCTAGGGCAGAAAGGGGGTATAGAAAGTATGTGGGGGCTTTCTTACAGGGGCAAATGGTTACCTACAGTAAACTTCTGGACTAACCATTTTTGCCAAGGCTAATCCTATTTATCTTCATCTCTGTACTAGACAGCTGGAAGTTGTCAGAGGGCCAATGGTCTTTATTTCTTGGACAGTGTTTGAGCAGTTTTCTTCAGTTCAATGCCCAGTCAGGGCACCAAGTAGGGGCCACTGGCCTGCTTTATTTTTTACTAGGGTTTTCTGGTAGGATCATATCTGTAGGTTTTGGAGTAAACATCTCCCAGAATCTTCTAAGTCACTCTTCTTAGTCATTTGTTGGGGGTGACCAAGGTCAGGCCCTCTTTTTTAAACCAAGGAATTCAGGCTTCATTCTGAAGCCTTAGGATGAAGAATTTGCTGAAGCAGGAGAGGGAAATTTGCATTTGTGAAGACCACTCCAGCAACAGTGGGGTAGGTCCCAGGGAATAGAGTATGACTGAGTGAGGGAGAGCAGTTAAGACGTTGGATTAAGAAAAGAAAATAGAAATGGAAGTAGATAGAAGGGTATAAATAAGTTCTGGCTGACAGGTCAAATTGTGATGGAGACACAGAAGTCTCAGAATGGCTTTGAATGGTTACTGACAGATATTCTCAGTATGAATGATATAGTGATACTTTTTCCACAGGAAAGACATCTGTTTCCTTTAGCCTTCTATTTACTGATGGCGTTTTCCATGTTAAACTTTCCAGAAGCCTACTAGTTAAGGTATTTTATTCCACCAAAAGCAAAATTGACATCAAGTACTTTGAATGTTAAAAATTGCAGAGATCTGCTGCTGCTGCTGCTGCTGCAGTCAGAATTCCTTCCTATTTATTTTTACACAGTCCCCTCCAGTAGCCTCCACACTAGCTGGCCCTTACATCTGATCTGCTCCCTACCTTTCAGCTGTCCACATTAGTTCATTCTGTCCAAAACAGTTCCCTTCCTTCAGTGGTTGTCGATTGCTGATAGGTTAAAGGCCGAGGATTAAGCCTCTTAAGGGAAAATAAAGGATTTTTTGCCAGACAAATAAATTTTAAGTTCTAACCAGTGAGAGGGGAGGTAATACAATTTTAGTCTGGTGCATTCTCATTGTCTTCTGAACAACACCCTGCCCATGAACAAGTCAAAACATTAGTTAACTGGGCCTAGCCCCTTTGACTCCCGGCCTCTGTGATATTTCTTTACTACAACTCTAGGCCCACCTAATGCATGGCTCTCTTTATCTCCTTGTTGCTGCCACACTGGCCTCTGCGAGCCCCTGCTTCTTGCCCATCTCCTGCCTGCCAGGCACTTAGGACTTCTGTACGCCTCTCTCTGCCTTCCCCAGCTGGGTTCTGGTCATGAATACAGGCACTCTTAGCACTGCATCTCTTGCTGTCATAGCACTTGGCACAGTTGTGTTTTTATATTTGTTTGCACAATCTTTGGTTAGTGTTGGAGAGGGATCACTCGCTTATTGCAGTGCCTGGCACGTAGCTGATTCTTAAGTATTTTGGATATAATAAATTGTTCTATTACTGACCCTCATTCAAAAATGTTATATTCACTATGTTTTTTTCTGATTGTCTTATACAAGTAAGCCCCTTTGCAGTCTGGACCCTGTTCTAATTTTGTAACCCTTCTCACCTCTTCTTGTGAGTAATTGTTGATTCTTCCTGCTAGAATGTAAGTTTTGGGTTGCAGAGTTAGTGCTTCTGACACTTGGTACCTGGTGGTACTTAATAACTGTCTTTTGACTAAAAGAACAGTTTAGAAAGTTCTCTATTAAAATTTAAAGCAGTTAAAGCCCTGGAAGCACAAGTGTTCATCAGTCTCCCTCCTTACTCATTCCTTTCTCTTTTTGACAACTCATTTGTACTATCACAGTATTACGTACTTGCTCTGTTATCATGAGCTGTCCATATACAGGAAAACGGGGTTATTGGGCAATCGGAGTTTTGATTATGAAAAGTTAGTCATTATGACAAAGCCATGAAACACAGATGATAAAGCTTCTAGTAAAATTTAATCTTTTGAAATTATTTGTCACCTGGGAGAGCTGCCATTCTGGCACTTAGTGCGTTTTAAAGTCAGTCAAGTGTGTATGTATGTACTTACGTTGGTCAGAGATTGTGAATGGGGGTATGGTTTCTGGGAGATCTGAAAATGGGGCCAGGGCTGTTGGTTTTCTACAGAACTAATAAGCTGCCACCCTTATTTTGATGATGAGGCTTATGCCTTCTTTTTAATTTTTTGATAAATTGTACTGATTACATGGTTCCAAAGAACTTATGAATGCACAGTATTGCTCCAGATTACTTGTCAGTAAGGATTTACCTATTGTGAGGTCTCTCTCTCTGTGTGTGTGTGTGTGTGTGTGTGTGTGTGTGTGTGTGTGTGTATATATATATTCTCTTTTTCTCTGTGTGTGTGTGTGTATGTGTGTGTGTGTGTGTGTGTGTGTGTGTGTTTTGCTATTAGTCATTGTTGTCTCATTTGATGGATCAAAGTATAAGACTGGGAAATGTTACGTATTAATGTCAGGAAAAGAGAAAGGCCTGGAGTTGGGCTGCTTAGTGTTTTATTAACCATACTGATGAATGCACACATTCAAGATAATCTGTTTCCTTTCTATTCTTTGCCACTCCTTTTGAATTGCTCAAGGCTGGGATCCTATGTCTGGAATAGGTGACTCAGATGAAATAAAATTTGAAAAGAGGGGAAAAAAACCCTGTCATTTTCTGGTTACTCATTATCATTGAGGGTCCAGATTTTGCCTTTCCTCTCTACTCTTTCTGCCTTCTTTTTCCCTTACTTAGGCGTCTGTCACCTTTAAACTTCTCACCACTCTTTTTAAAAGTTGGTCAGGAATGAATGGAAATGGTGAGGAATGCCGTGAATTAGTATTTGTTGATCCTCTGCTCTGTGGCAGGCTCTGGAATATTTTGAGATTCGGAGAGGTTACCTAACATGCTAGCATCATATGGCTTGTAGGTGGCAGGGCTGTGCTTCAATCCAAGGTTGACTCAGGACCTATTTCTGGACTGTATTGCTTCCAGTGCTTTCTCATCGCATCCTGGTTGAACCAAGGGGAAACTGTCTTAAAAAGTCACCCTCTACCAACTACGCCCCCAATAAAAGGAAGTCCCTTTCACTTTTTCTTCTCTGAAGTCACAAAAATACATTCCTAGGTAAAGATTGGGATCTTTCCAATACTGAAGAGTATCTACACATATATGGTTTCTCTCTTAATCCATGGAACAAAAAAATTTAGGTAAACAGCTTCTGATCAGAAACCGACTTGGGCTCTCAGTGAATATTAGAGCCAGCCTGAGGGGTAAAACAATTTTAGGCAGCTTATGTTGAGAAATAAATACCTTCAGTCAGTACTAGAAGTAACTTCAACGCAGATTTTTAAAAAAAGCAGTAGGATGCCTTTTAAAATTTTTTTAATATGGGGCAGTTGAAGTCAGTTTGAGTTGAACAGAATTGATAGTTGCTGCCTTTGGGGATTGATTTAATGTTTTGAGATTTGTAGAGTGAAATAAATAGAGTAATGATCTGCAGAAGGTTTTTTTGGCCCAGTGATTTTTTAAAAGATATCTTGTGTCTGTCTTACTCTCTCACTATTCTATGCTTTGGATTGCTGTAAGAGGATCTTGACTCAGGTGTTGCTTCCTTGCATATCTGCTGACTGCTGTTTTCTTTTCTTGCTGTCTGCTTGCTTTCTGGGTTCCTGTCCCTGTGTTTATGCAGTTTAAGGGAAGTACAGAGGTGGAAAGATCACTGTCTGCCTGGCTGCCACCCTGTTGGTGGTGATCTTGGGAAAGATACTGAACATAAGAATCCATTTTTTTTAAGTTGCAAATTAAGGGTTGATTGTAATAGTCCTATTTCATGAGGTGATTGTGAGGATTAAATGAAACAACATTCATAAAGTGACGCATAGGTAATGGTCAAATGAATACAGTTGCTGTTGGCCATCATTATTCCTTGGTACCTCTAGTAAGGCATTTGCTTTATTATTCTTTTTTGCATGGTTATTTACTGTTATACATAATTTCTGGAAGGTAGAATCTGTGAATTACGAAGAGTACAGGGCATGGTAGGTAGGATAGGAGGCGAACCTACTCGGTCCACAAGCATCTTTTAGTTGACTCAAATAAAGCTGGCAGTCAACACAGTTCTTTCTTCCTTGCACACAGCTGATGTTCAGAAAACAAACATCTTTAAATGTGGACAGTAATTCCCAAAGGTGTTACTTCAGTTGCCTTCAGGTTATAGCATGGATGACCCCAAAGTAAAAACATTTGCAAAGTCATATTAGTATATAAGTGGAAACATTTATTTTCTTCAGGGGTAGGGTAGGAGTCTTAAGGTCTTTTTTTTTTCCCCTTAAAATATCATTTTAATTCTAAAGCTTCTTTCTATTTACTTTTCTTACAATTTAAGAAATACAAAGCAGAGCATTACTTCTGTAAAAGTTGGTATGCTGGGCTTTGGGTTCTTAGTGGTTGTAATTTAAATGCTCTAGAGGTTGTCAGCTACTTTCTCAGAAAAACCTGAGCAATTAGTGCCTAATTGAACTAGGGCTTATTGTATATATTTACTTTTTAAACTAAGTAATCAGCTATAGCAGTATTAGGGAACCAACCTTGGGACCATCAGAATGGCTTCTGCCTGTTAACCTATAAATGAGACAGACCCGATAAATCTTTTGTTAGTAGGGCAGTCACTCTCATCCCTCCTAATGTCTGAGATTCTGGCCCTTCCTATGCTTTGGGAAGGGCCACCCATTATTTTACACTAAAGGGAGGAAGGGTAATGCAGAATTGTTGACACTTTTGCTTTTGGGCATGTTAACCAGATCATAGGCCCCAGAGATGCAGATGTTGTGTATCCTGGGAGGATGGAAAATACTACTGAATCTTCATCAGAACATCTGTCCTTTTCTTTGGGTTCAAAGTTGCTTTATATCACCTTGATATTCCCCTCCCACCCATCATAATTCAAAGCCTGCTGTACTGTATTATACCTCTAATTTATTATATGAATTTGGAACTCTACACTAATAAGGTCATTTGCTGTTTCCAGTAGAATCAAAACTTGAAGCCATGCTTTTTGACCTTGATGTCAACAGTAACTATTCTTTTTAAGCTTGCTGAGAAGACAGAAAGGAATGTTAACATTCAAATGGGAAAATAAATATTTGAAGATAGGGTTTAGTTGTCTCAGTTTGCACTGTCAGCATAAGCAAAGCCCTTCCCTTATTCGCTTTGAAAAAAAAAAAACCTTATTTTTAGAGTAAGGGAAGGAAGCAAGTCTGTTGAGAAAACCTTGCTAAATTTTGTGGAAGTAGAAAATTCTCTCCTTGATCCTTCTCTCCTTTTTTGTAGCTAACAACAACAGTGATTATAGTCAATATTTGAATGTTTATGAGCCAGATCCTGGACTGAGTGTTTACCCTGAAAATATACTTCCATTAGTTTTTATTCTCATTGCTACAGATGATGAGACTGAGGTCTAGAGACGTTATTTATCACTTAAGGCCATAAAGAGGCAGAAAGTGGATCTGCATATCCAATTCAATTTTGTGATGCTTGGGGACTCTTGGAACACTACTGTTTGTTTGTTTGTTTGTTTATTTATTGATTTTGAGATGGAGTTTCATTCTGTTGCCCAAGGTGGAGTGCAATGGCATGATCTGGCTCACCGCAACCTCTGCCTCCTGGGTTCAAGTGATTCTCCTGCCTCAGCCTCCTGAGTAGCTGGGACTACAGGCATGCACCACCACTCCCAGCTAAGTTTTGTATTTTTAGTAGAGACAGGGTTTCTTCATGTTGGTCAGGCTGGTCTTGAACTCCCGACCTTAGGTGATTTGCCCACCTCGGCCTCCTAAAGTGCTGGGATTACAGGTGTGAGCCATAGCACCTGGCCGGAACACTACTGTATTAGAAACTTTAAAATTTTGACTCTCCTTTGCTGTACATGGGGAAGTGTGGAAAGTAGTAGGTATTTTCTTAAGAATATCTCAGATTCCATGTTAATGAGGAAGAGTTCCTTGCCCACTTGCTAAATTAATTAGATAAGGACATTTTACTCTCTTCCACCCCCCCTCCAGCCCCAAACCTTATTTTTCAGTTTTAATTTCCAGTGTGGTAAATATTGATATAATACAGCTAAACATAAAGTTCTTTGAAGTTTTCAATTTTTATGAGTGCAAAAAAGTCCTGAGACTAAAAACTTCGAGAACCACTGATTTAGTGTTTAAAGCATAGGCTTTGGGGTCAGCAGGCCCTGGGTTTGAGTCCTTGTTCTAGTGTTTACTAGCTATGGGCCTTTTTGAAAGTTATTTTTCTGATTCTCAGTGTCCTTACTTGAAAAATGGAGCCAGTAGTCGTAACCAGTGGGGTTGTGGGAACTAAATAGTACATGCTAAGTGTTTCACTTAGGGCTGGGTGCTCTTAGGAATGCCATGCTGCTGTGCTAGTTAGTGGGGCTGAAAGGTGAGTGTGTTTGTAGATGGTTTAGTGAGGGCTCTAAGTGAAGAGCACGTCTTTTGTATCTCTTTGATTGAGGAGACTGTTGCCAAAAGCCCAAGAGGGTTGTGTGACCTGGTTCCAGGGCCCCTGGGCTCCAGCGGGTCATCTGGGCGGGAGGAAGGATTGTACAGGACCCTTCAGAGTCCCGTAATCTTGGGTTGGGCCCAGACTGACTCTGGAGGCAGAATGCTGTCCAGGAGAGAATCTGAGCCCTAACTGAGATTTCCTTTGGAGGCTTCCCAGGCAGGTACAGGTAGGTTCTGACCTTCATTCCTTTAGGCAGACTGAGGAGGCAGAAAAGCTGTACTGAATTCGGATTGGTAACCTAGGGGGGTATGTCTTTTGTCTTCAGTGGCCTCTTAGGACTGGCAATGTGTCCTTAAGCCTTTAGAATAAATTGCCTCTTTCCTGCTCTTTGGCTCCCTGAGCCATGCTGCCTGCCCACTCACCCTGGGCTTTCTTCTCTCTCAGCCTCTTTGTGTGTGTCTGACTTCTCCCTCTAAGATGTTTACAAATAAATGTGTGCCAGAGTGTTAAGCACCTGTGACTTAGTGTTAAGTTTGACTTGAATAAAATGAGTGAGAACTAAAGTTAGCACTGCATTCCCACTTCCTCTGGCCCCACTTTCTTTTTATAGAAAAAGTCCTGTCTCTAGTTGTTTTTCAGCGGGAGGTCTTCCTCGCAAGCCTTCTTTCTGCAGTGGTTTCATTGCAGGGTCAAGCAGATAAAGGAGAGAGATTATTGACTAATTAAGATATGTAGACATATTACTCCTAATTATTTCCTGGAATGGGAGAAAGAAGAAGAATGAGTTACTAATATCTCCATAAATAGGGTACCAAGAACTAGCTTCCACCTCTCCCCCCAAGCATGTCGGTTATATGTAGAAGTCTGAAAGAGCAAACCCATTTTTTTTCAGATTTTAAATTCTGAAGGGAGAGGCTTTTTATCAGGTATACATCCCACTCTCCCCTTTGAAAGAGATTTTATTTACTTTAAACAAATTCCTAAAAATAGAAATCTGTTTATATTCAGTTCTAACTTGGCTTCAAGTTTTCTGCTTGAGAGAACTGGCGAGACTAGAGCAAGTTACACTCAGTCTTCTTGATGAAAGACCGTTAAGGATGTGTGAGCAGAAGGGAGGGTAACCACATGTTAACATTGGGGAGTGTGGAAAGGTGGGCTGCCTTAATTTTCAGGGCAACTCAGATGCTTCCATCAATCTGACCTGAGCATATAGATGTTGATTAACGCTCTCCTTTGCCTTGTTTTGTGGCTTTTTTGGGGGTTTACATTTGGTAAGCAATATTCCTAACACAATGAAAGTAAGGAAACGACCAAGTTCTTTGCAACAGAACTATGACCCTTAACTCAGTAATCAGGAAGAGCATTGATGGGGCCATTCATTTTTAGATAGACGGTTAAGGCCTTAACTCTCAGTAAAAACCATCCTTTTCAGTCTGTGTTGTCTGTTCCCTATTCATTTGACAGGGCCATGTTGAGTTTTTCACAGGCGTTTGCATTTCACTGACAGGCTGCTGTCATCCTTTATTTCCATTCTGCCCTCCCCATTTCAGACATGATTTTTGCTGGGGGGAAAACACCCAACATTTTCTTTTCTTTTTTTTCTTGTCCTCTCCACCCCCTCCCCACCCCTTGTAATCCCCCTGGGATTACAGGCACCTTTCGCCATGCCTGGCTAATTTATGTATTTTTAGTAGTGAGGGAGTGTCAACCTGTTGGCCAGGCTGGTCTCAAACTCTTGACCTTAGGTGATCCACCCTCCTCAGTCTCCCAAAGTGCTGGGATTACAGGTGTGAGCCACCATGCACCACCCAGATAATACTTCTAAGAAGAAAAATGTGATGAAGGTAGGACTGCCTGTTTTCTTAAGCTGTTTCTAGCACGTCTCTTGACTGCTAGGGGCGATGAGGAATCTGGCTTTTAAAGACTAAGTGTAAGATTAGCACGAAACTTGTAAAACAAAATGGCAGGGAAGTCTTAAAGCCCCCAGAGCAACACTGTCCATTAGAACTGACATTAGCCACATACAGACTTTTCTAGTATACACATAAAAACCTAAAAAGAAAGAGGTGAAATTAATCTTAAGAATAGATTTTATTTAATCTATTATAGCCATACTCCTGTCACTTCAACACATCATTTAACACATATATTAATTAGGCAATTTGTGTTCTTTTTTGAAATCCAGTGTGTAGTTTACATTTACAGCACACCTCAGTTGGGACCCATCACTATCCAAGTGCCCACTAGCCACATGTGGCTTAATGGCTCTTGAAGTCCAACAGAGCAGGTTAAGAGACATTGCTTACTCTATTAATTAATGAACTTTATTTTAGTTTTCTTTTTTTTCTGGTTACTGAATTCTACATGTTAGATTTATAGAGCCTGTCTTTTGACCAGCACAAGGGGTTCTGATGTCTCTTGTGCTTGGGAGACATAGGGAGGCCTGAGCAGGTCTGTGTCTTTTCTCCTTGGGTGGGGGTGTGTGAGGAGTGGGTGGGGCCAGCGGACCTCACTGACAGGGCCTAGGCAGGTTGGCCTTTATCTTCTCTCAAAGAGATCTGCCAACCTCTTCCCTCACTTGAAGACATGGGGTGCAGGGGGCATTTTCTGACCAGCTGTTCTTTTCTGATCTGTTCTTCCTAAAAACAAAATTGAGTGCTTAAAACAAAGTATAGCTAGCCTGCAGTCCCAAACCTCCAAACCTCTAAGGCCGCTGTTATTTAATAAAGGTGGGAAATGAGTTATTCTGAATAGCCAGAGTTTCTCAAAGAGCAACTCTTTTTAAGCACCAGGGGTTAGTAACTTTCACAGTGGGAAGAGTTCAAAGAGTGTTCTAGGTGCTTTTGTTATCTATGGGGTGGAAAATTGTAATTTCACTTTGTTGATGGTGCAGTATCACCCTTTTAATATTCTGCTTCACTGGATGAGTAGCTAGTGTAGCAGATTTAAAAGTGTGAGATCAAGAGTTGAATAGAGATAGAATAGTGACATTGGGACTTGATATTGTTTAAGAAGTATTTGATGGTGTATTCCTTTGGTTTATTTGCATCTTTTTCAAAGGTGAAATAGCGCATATGTATATGCAGTCTGTAAAGTTGTGTGGTTCTAGATTTTCACAATATTTCTTCTGTAAATTTCATATTATAAAATAAATTGAATCAGAAATATGGAAAAAAGTGAAAATATCACCTCTCCCTCTATAATACTGCTCTCCCCACTTCTCCCAAATAATACTGTTTAAGCATAGTGGCTAGTCTGTGGTGATTTCTACATATAGTGTCAAACATAGTATCATTTGCCCCCAGGTAAAAAAACAAAAGTAATAGAATCTACATCTTCCGACTATAAATCCTAAATTTTGACTATATTTTATAGCTACCTTTGGGCCATCAGTTCTAAGCTTTTTCTTATTGTATGTGTAGCTCTAATGTGTCTAAATTTGAAATGCCACAGCCATACTTACCCACACACTTTTGAGGGCCCTTTAGAGTATTGAGTCGGAAGTGCCTTCAAGTTATTAGCATAGAATGTATGCAAACAGCCATCCATAAGCTGTTAAGTGCCCAGCTGAACATCAGTGTGTAAAGATGTGGTTAAAACTGCCTGTCTGGTTGGGCATTACTAAATTATTTCTGGATCCACTAGCTTGCAAAACATTGCCCTAGAATGTAAATAAACCCTTTATAAAGTTCGTTGCCTACTGTTTTTTGTTCCTTAAATGAGTCTGCTACTTAGCTTCTTACTTACATTGGCCCCCACCTGGTTCTCTGCTGTGGTTGATACCTGTTAGTCTGTACTCAGAACAAGTTATTTGAAATCCTGTTTCCTTCGTGTTTTTTTTTTAATCTTTTTAAAAATAAGACAGGGTTTTACTTTGTCATACAAGCTGGAGTACAGTGATGTGATCACAGCTCACTGCAGCCTTGAACTCCAAGGCTCAAGTGATCTCCCACCTCAGCCTCCTGAGTAGCTGGGACTGCAGGTGCACACCACCACACACAGCTAATTTTTTATTTTTAGTAGAGACATGCTCTTGTTGTGTTGCCCAAGCTGGTCTTGAACTCTTGAGCTCAAGCAGTTCTCAGCCTTAGCCTCCCAAAGCAGTGGCATTGTAGGTGTGTGAGCCACTGTGCCTGGCCCTGATTTTTTTTTTTTTTTGAAATATAAGTGTGTACTGATTTTTAAATTTTGTTGTGATGAATGAACATGGGTGCCCTGTTATTGAGAACATTTTTTCATGTTTTGTAAGTTTAATAAATGGCTTTTTTTTTGTGCTGGACTTGGATTTGTTCTTCTGCCATGGTAATATATATATCATATTCAGGAGAATTGACTACCTCTCAGCTACCTGAGTCACAGACAGGAAGCTGATTCTCCCTGTTGTCCTCTAGAATTTTAATTTTATGGGATTACTTTTCTTATAGTAGACTGAGACCTTGCTATAAAAATGTTGTCTTTGATCCCAAAGACATTTTTGAACTATGTGTTAGACTGTAAATATTTATTTAAGGAGATTTTAAATTCACATTAAAACTAAATTATACTTTGCTTCTGAGAACAATACAGCCCTTTGGAAAAAAGATTTTTAGGCCAAATGTGGACCTGTTTTCTTAAGTTTTTTTTTTTTTTTTTTCCTTCCCTCCCTTGACTTAGGTGGGTAGGTTTTGTCATTACCCTGCCCCAAGTTCTTTATAGAAACCTGTGATTTCTAGCCCAGGGTGTATTGTTTAAACATAGAATATTGAGGAACCCAGGTTTTACAGGAAGGGTTCTTAGCAACTGTCTTAGGTAGACAAAACATTTTGCCCTTGTGTCCCTTACTCTTTTCCCTCAGATGCAGGTTGAGGTTGGCATCCTTAGGGTAGAGTTGGCTATGAGAGTTTAGAAAAAGACCAGGATAGAGACATTTGAGGGCTTCTCCTGGGACTGATTTTGTATCCATATATATATATATATATATATATATATTTTTTTTTTTTCCCCTGAGATAGAGTCTTCACTCTGTTGCCCAGGCTGGAGTGCAGTGGTGCAATCTTGGCTCACTGCAACCTCTGCCTCCTGGGTTCATTCGATTCTCCTGCCTCAGCCTTCTGAGTGACTGGGATTACAGGCACCCAACACCATGCCCAGCTAACTTTTGTATGTTTAGTAGAGACAGGGTTTCACCATGTTGGCCAGGCTGGTCTTGAACTCCTGACCTCAGGTGATCTGCCTGTCTAGGCCTCCAAAGTGCTGAGATTATAGGCATGAGCCATCATGCTCACTCAGCCTTGTGTCCGTATTCTTGGTCAAGAATGGTGTATATTTCTTTTAGGTTTGAGAAGGGGAGAGTGATGTATCTGGTCCCCATAGCAGGGCTAGGAATTTTCAAGGGTGGAGTAATTGAAGACTTTTTTTTTTTAAAGGAATAGATATTCCCACCTTCTAATTAGGGAAAGGTCTGCACTGCAAGTGGCCACAAATTAAAACAGCTTAGTGGGGACAGAGGATTGGATTTCATGTCCTAACAGCCATATTCATCTCTTTTTCCTTTCCAAGGTGGTTGTTTTTTTTCTGTCTTAGCTTTAGATAGAGATTAGAAAAGTTGTCTGAGAAACAAATTAACTAGCAAACAAAACAGATCCCAAATATCATTTTAATACTGTTTCTGGTTTGGTACAAGAAATAGGCTTGGTTAATCTTCGCAGCAGCCTTTGAGAATAAATGGAAATACTAAGGAGGTAAACTGCTTACACTTTTTGGCATTTCTTGTGCTTCTAGTGAAGAAATGCTCTTCGGGTACTTGAGGAACTGGAGTCGTGATGAATAGCACCATCAAAGTGAAGGGTTGAGCTCTTTCCTTCAGATAAGCAGAATGACTTTTAATGTCTGCAGCACATTGATGTGCAATATCAATTGTATACACTATAGTGTTTTTTCTATATTCTGTTATTCAGAGGTGTAGCCACAACCTGAGTCTCTGGTGTAAAACATAGTATTTTAGTATTTCATAGAGTTATTTTTTGAGAGAATGTTGGCTGGCTCTGTTTGTAAATACTGTACTTTGCTTTTTGGCTTCTGAAGAATAGTTTAAAGTTTACCAAGTGAAGCTGATTAAGCAAGGAAGCACCCTAAATAGATTTCCATTTGCACATCTTCAAAAAAGTGTGTGTGGGTATGTGCCTCTGTATGTATATGGAAGTAACAAATGCTTCTGGTATTTGCCTTTTAAAACAAAACAGCTTCCACTGTCTGCTTTGGGAAAGCAGGATTTTCTGTCAGATGATGAATTTATTGAAGAGATTTTATGTGTCCACATAATTTCTATTTCCCATTTATTGACTCTGACCTTGGAATACAACAAGACTGCTTTTAGAAATAAGGAATGAAGCTGTGTACGGTGGCTCTCATCTATAATCTCAGAACTTTTGAGAGGCTGAGGTGGGTAGATTACTTGAGCCCAGGAGTTCGAGACTGACTAGCCTTGAGTAATATGGCAAAACCCCATCTCTACAAAAAATACAAAAATAAGCTGAGCGTGGTGGTGTAGGCCTGTAATCCCAGCTACTCGGGAGGCTGAGGTGGGAGAATTGCTTGAGCCCGGGAGGTGGAAGTTGTAATGAGCCAAGATCTTGTCAATTCACTCCAGCCTGGGTGACAGAGCAAGACCCTGTCTTAAAAACAAAAAAAAAGAAGGAATGAAGAGACATATCTAGAATTAGCAGGATGATCTCACAGAGGAATGGAGGGTCATGGAGATTGTGTGTCCAGGTAATGTTTGCTTCTGCTGTAAGTCCTCTACCTTTTTAATCTTTAAATTTCACTTTCTTTTGTTTTGAATTTGGGGACCAGTCTAGGCCCCGCACCTGCCTCTGGGAAGGGAGGTAGTCTTTTTTGTTTTGTTGGAGGGTGTGTGTGCGCGCGTGCATGTGTGTGCCACTTCCGTATGTCAGGAATGTATGAGGGGGTTTTAATAACAGCTTTTCAGCTGTGATTGCATTTTTGTAAAGAATTCCGTGTTCAACAGTTGTACATACACACATTCTTAGGTGAAGAAACATGAAATTAACTAAAAGGAAAGCAGAAAATACACTGAAGAAACTGGTAAAAGTTCAGTGGAACATATTAACTAGGATACCACCTTTGTAGAAATGATCTTTCTCCTCCCCTTTTACTTTTATAAAGTGCCTAGTCCACTCTGTCTACAGGTGTCTGTAGTCAGAGAGGCAGAGTAGTCAGACAGGAAACTGATCCTCTCCTGCTTCCCAGTGCTGCTCCCAAGTCCTAGCTTGTGGTTGAGAACACAAATAGCGTACCCTAGGGTCTCAATGTCTCATCTGTAAAATGGAACTCATCAAAAGGCCAGAGGCGGTGATAGCTTAAGGTGCCTTTCTTCATTCAGCACATTATTGAGTACATACTGAGTACTAGGCACTGCTGCTGTTCCCATGTATTCAAGGAAAGGCATGGCCTCTGCCTGACCTCAAGAAGCAGAGATGGAAGACGAGCATTAAACAGCTCCTAAATCAATGATTACATGACATATAAATTAAGGAGCTGTTAGGAGGTGCTAAAATGGAAACTGGCTTTCATTTAAAGACAGGTGAATTGGTAGGGGCTCAACTACCAACCCTAGTAGATAGGGTTGACTAGGCACTCTATAGATGTCTGTAGTCAAGCCCCTACCAAGCTTTGACTCTGTGAGTACTCTGTATCCAAGTTGGATGCCCTGGATTTCCAGCATCTGAAGTTTCTGGGTAATGTGCTGTCAAAATGGAGGTGTTGCTGGGATTCTCATGGTTGGCCAGTCCTATTCTATCAGTCCAGGTCACTTTTGAG
Organism: Saguinus oedipus; assembly: GCA_031835075.1. Lineage (NCBI taxonomy): Eukaryota > Metazoa > Chordata > Mammalia > Primates > Cebidae > Saguinus > Saguinus oedipus. The sequence goes on along the minus strand of CM063183.1, from coordinate 93,246,676 downwards.
GGTTCTTCTTTTCCTGAGTGGCATGCCAGTTAGTGTTTAGCTAATGAACATTTTTTAAAAGCTTTTTTTGTTTGTTTGATTTGAGGTTTGAAGTTGTACAGGTTGGGGAAAATTTTTACAGCTTCAAGGATAGTTCTAGCCAGAGAATATTGTCTGGTGGTCATAAAAGTTGAGGTATTGGGAATGAAAATGTTTCACTCCATAATCCTATAAATCCATGTGGATAAAGGGGTGTTCTTGTCCCAAGCCTGTGGACATATATCTATGAAGTGTTAATATATTTTTATTATTTATTTATTTATTTTAAAGATGGGGTTTCAGCATGTTGGTCATGCTGGTCTTGAACTCTTGACCTCAGGTGATCCATCCGCCTTGGCCTCCAAAGTGCTTGGATTACAGGTGTGAGCCACCATGCCCGGCCATATTCTTATTTTTAAGGCTTTAAATAGCACAGCTTTGAAGCATATTTCTAAGGAATACCCTGGGGTTGGGTAGGGATGCCATTTGTCAGCTTGAGTTTGGACTGTGGTCAAGATATCACTGCAAATGTCCTCTGGCTCTTCTGAGCACCAGCTTCCTGGCCTCGTACTTGTGTATTGCCTGTGATGAACACTTGGGGGAAATGGTCAATGGAATAGACAAGTCATCTCTTTTTTCCAGAGTGTTTTGATTTTTTGAAAATAGTATTTTGAAGTGTTCTTTTTAACCTAGCTTCTCTAAAATGGGTTAGGAGGGAGTTGGATAAACTTGGGGAATGAAGTGGGATGGAGGGGGAGGGGAAGAGAGATAGTGGGGAGAGGGAGAGGGGAAGGGAGGGAGGAGAAGGGGAGAGGAGAATAAATTTATAATGGATTCAGAAGTATCCCTTTAAACTGTGTCTCACACTAGGTATTTTACACCTTTCACATCTTCAAGATATGAATCTTTGCTATGGTCTGGACAGCGTGTCACATTTATGTATGTACTGGGGTTGCTTTCTTTTATACTGTTTTGTCTCAGTTTAGTCCCAAAGGAGCCAGCACAGTGTTCATCATTCAGGGGGAAGTGTCAGTTGTCATTCTATTTCCTTAGCAATGTTTTACATTTTAGTTTTGAGCATTCTGCTCCTCTTAGAGCAGGTAACCTCTGTGTCTGTAGGGTGAGCCATGTGAATGTCATCTGGGGCTGCTGGGGGAGAGCAGCACTTTCCAAAGCTTATGGTGTTTCAGTTCCCTATTTTTTTTTTTGTTGTTGTTATCTGTTTCTTCTGAACTTCCCTGTTTTTCCAGGGTTGTAAAGTGGATTAAAACTAATTATATATCGAAATGGAAAGTTTTATGACATGCCCAAGGGTAAATGAGCTCACAACAAAGTAGTGAATGAAAGATTTCTTGAAAGTTGGTGAAAAATAAAGTAGCATAGGAATCACGCTTGCTCATACAGTTTTAAATTTCTCAGGTTGTATTCACAGTGCACCAGCTTGTCTCTTACAGAATGCTTAGTTTCTCAGCAGTTGATGTTCTTAAATGAAGGGTGCCATTATCTCAATAGAATTGGCTCATAATTAGCTCATGAGACAATGCCACTCTTTATATCAATTTGCATTTTCTCACGTTCTTATTCATATAGCGCCTAGCCCATTTTCTGATGATCACAGCTAAGCTCACCCCATGTGCCAGAAGTCACATAGCATTAGGAATTTCCAGGGTAAAGGAGGGAAAGAAAGAGGATGACATTGATGGTGCTCTCATCTGGGCACTGTGCTAGTGCTTTCACCTGTGAGGATGAACTTGAGATAATGCAATATTTTCATTTAGCTGAAGAAAAAACCAAAGACTTAGCAAGGTTAATTTACCTGTCTTTGGTCATACAGATTGGAGGTGCTTAGTTGGAATTCAAGCTTATTCCATAAAACTGCACCAAGAATTTTACTGGCTGTGTCCACATTCCACATTATTATCACTACCGGCCACTGTCCACGTCTGTGTATGAAACCGTGTCAGGCTCAGGAGATGCATTCCTATTTCTACTGGTGCCAGGCTCCGGCTGTAGGGAGCATTGGCAGCCTTACACAGATAGTCATGGCATTCAAGGCAAAAGCAGACTGCAGGACAATGCCGGCTCTGTGTTTATTGCAGAGTAAATGATGACAGTAACAATAGTCAGCATTTATTGTGTGTTTTATGTACTTCAGGAGTTGTGGAGCATACTTGTACATGCAGTATCTCATTTAATCACCCAAATGCTAGGAAGCAGGCACCGTTTTTATTTCCATTTTTTAGATGATGAAACTGAAGCTTAGAGGTATTTGTACAAGTTTGCCTGATATATAGGTACAGAGCTAGTCAGTAGCAGAGCTGTGATTTGACTTCCTTGCTAAGATTAAATGCCTCCCCAAATTTGCCTTTGCTTAAAAGAGTTAAATCAGTTTCTACAGCCACCCTCCCTACCTGCCCCTTCTCCCTTGACATGCATTTTCAAAGAAAATCTTTGTTTGAAATAGTTTTCGAAATGTGCCTTTGGCATTTTGAACATAAACATTCTCATTGTGCTGCTTGCAAGAGGCTGTGGAAATGCATTCCCTGAAGGATTTAGCAAAATAGGGTAGATATCCATCTTTTTTTTGTTGAGGTCCTGGAGTCCGAAAAATCAAGTCAGTGGCATTCTAAGATTCCATCTAGCTCTGATTTATGAAACAGTGAGATATGGATTTCAACAAGTATAGGAACCATTTTCAGCAGTTTGTGAATTATCCTTTTAGACATTTTTGTCCAGAAGTATTCACTTTTTTTTTCCCTTAGCCCAGCAAAAACCTTTCCAGGCTTTAGTCTGGAAGACAGTTTATTTGTCTCAAGGAGTGTTCATTATAGAAACTGCCAAGGGATTTTGGTGACTGTTTTGGATTTAACCAGTAATGCACTTTTAGGAAAGTTACTTCAGTCTTTTGTGGCTTAAAGAGTTCATCTTGGTGTGAATGGCTCTTTCAGGTTTGCCTTCTGTGTGCTTTGCAGGAACCATTAAAATTCAGCCCCCACCATAGCCTCTGTGGACAGTTAGCCCTTGGGGTCTTGATTATCAGTGGCTATTTCCAGTGAAAGGAAGAGAAGGGGATGATTGACAAGCCAAATGTGGCATTTGGTTTTCTTTCTGTTAATTGGAATGGCTCAATCAAATAATGTCATTGCTTTTGTTTTTCAGTGTTAGACACTAGTTAATATTAATCTAGTACTATCTGCATCTTCTGTTATATGTGAATGTGAAGTGCCTTCAAGGGAGAGAGATTCTGCAGGGCAACACTTAAGCAGTCTGAATGTTTTCATATCTTCATAGTACTGATCAAATTCTGCCAGACTGGGAAATTACTTTCAAGGTATGGATTATGACATCTTTCTATTCACGATATATTAGAGGCTTTGAGTTGGGAAGCTTTTTTTGTTTTTTGTTTTTTTTGACAGGTGGTATCTTGCTCTGTCGTCCAGGCTGGCGTACAGTGGCGCAATCTCAGTTCACTGCAACCTCCACCTCCCGGGTTCAAGCGATTTTCCTGCCTGAGTTTCCCAAGTAGCTGGGACTACAGGTGTGCACCACCATGCCCAGCTAATTTTTGTATTTTTTAATAGAGACAGGGTTTCACTATATGTTGTTGGCCAGGCTGGTCTCAAACTCCGGACCTCAGGTGATCTGCCTGCCTCAGCCTCCCAAAGTGCTGGGATTACAGGAGTGAGCCACTGTGCTTGGCTGAGTTGGGAAGCATTGTTGATGTAAGTTTTCATCAAGCAGAGTAATTCAAACATAGCCCCAGGAATATACCCAGAGAATGTAAGGTGGTTTATTGGCTGGAAGTAAAAGAAATGCCATTTCCTCAGTCCTCAGCAGCTCCATGCTGGAGTGGGAAAGGCTTTTTTTGCTTCATGAGTTGTTAGGAGGAAAGCTGTGAAGATGGAAAAGAGGAAAGTGTGAAGATTAGGGAAAGAGTCCAGAGTGGTGTTGATCATGGTCACAGAAACCCAGTGAGTTTCTGTGTGAGGTCTCACAATGGTGAATTAACATGACACATCATGTTAACATGTAAATATTTGTTCTTATTTATCTGTGCCTTGCTGCAGAAATAATTTAAGGTCTATACGGGCAGCTGTTTCATTTATGTAAGCTAAGAAAAGTTAATGAGAAATTTGCTAGAGTTGGGAATCACTAATGACTAAGAATGACAACGTTTGTCAAATACTTTTTAAAAATTTAGTTGTTTTGATGCCCCCTCCTTGCTTTTTTTTTTTTCTTTTTTTTTTGGCCTTAAAAGCAGAGTGAAAAATTCTTGCATTCTGGGCTAAAATTCTTAAAGGTTTTCTTGTGGACTTCCTAGTAAAGGCCCTTTGTCTGATATGCAGAGTCTGAATTCACATGACCACTGCTAGGGAATAAATAACTGCTTAAACACAGCAAAGGGAAAGGCTGGCTGGTCTTCTTGCTCCTTTCATACTTGTTTATTTCCCATCCTGAGTTCCTGACCCCAAGAGAAACTTGTTGAAGAAAAGCTTTACTGAAATTAGTGGGCAACCTGAGACAACTGTTGAAGGAACAGAAACTCCAGAAAATGATACTCTGAGTATCATCTTTGTGTCTGACAGATGAAAAGTTTTTGGTCTCTTTCTGTTTGTCCCTCTCTCCTTCCTGCCAGCTGCCCGTTTTCTTCTTATTTATTTATGCATTAATCCGCTCTCTTCTGCTCCTCATCGGCCTCTTAAGTTTTTCCATTTAACAGAATAGATTGTTGTGAACTTGAGATCAATAGCTGATTGAGTCCTTGGGCTTGTCTGGGACAGAGTACTTTGTGCAAACAGGTACTTACGTTTACTGCCTGTTTTTTCTTTCACTAGGTGACTTTAGTAGGTGCACATCTGTCTATAGTAGCTGTGATGTGTTATGATGCATGCAGGGCAACTTTATAGTATGAAGTCTTATGTTACAGATTCTCTGAGTTGGTTCCCTTTTTTATTCGCTAGTCGACTGAAACTTGTTTATCAGCAGTCTGTTGCACCAGGACCATATTGCAGTTTATCAGGTTTTCAGACACATTTTCTCTGTATTGCCTATTTTTCCTTCTAAGCAGTTTTAGATAAAATGTTTATTTCTAAGTAAGAAATAAAGTGTTTATTTTCAGTGTAGGCTTCTATAAATGTTTGCATTTTTGAGAAGGATTTTTAAAATCATGAGAATGATGTGAAAGGACAAAACTGAATTGTAACCTTAAATCAGATAGCAAGTCTCTGAACTTTGTCATGAATTTTTGGGAACTGATTGCAGGACATTCTTAGTTTACATCGCTTTTCTATAGTAGGAAAGGGGGCTATTAAAATACAACTCAGCATTTTTGTTGGAAGGAAAAATATTTGCCATTAGGAACGTTTTGATGCTTTGAACCGTAAGCACATATATGAAGTAACAATTCTTGGCACTTTTCCTGTTCGTTGACTGAGATAGACATGAAGCAATTCCAGATAGTATCCCTTTTGTCCTTGCTTCCCTGTGAAGTGGATTTAATAGTGTGCCATCTTCGCTTCTGTGCTAAAGCTACACATGGTGGGTGGGGTGGGGATTCGCCTTCTGTTCACTGTGTTGAGTGGGTTATGTGCCTAGACTTCCTGGGTACATGAAGGTCATTTCCTGGACTTCGCTGGTCTTGGAGGTTTTGTTTTGTTCTTGGTGGGAGTGGGGTGAGGAGAGGCAGTGTGTTGATGAGGTTTAAAGAAAGCTCAATAAAGTGAACAATTTTGAGTAGAAAGGTATGCTCTCTTTCAGCCTATGTAAAAGCAGAATAATGGGTACTGCCCCTCCCTATTTCTGAGTCAGCTGTTTCAGAAACAAGGATGATCCCTGGATCTTAATGAAGTCATAGCATCCAAGTGCTGCTGCCCAGACCCTCCTGCAAGATTTTACTGTGGGTGCTAATACAAATTGAATTAAGCTAAGAGGGAATCTGGAAGCTGAGTAGATGTCATCTACTCCAACCTGTTCCTAGTTTGCAGTTAGGACTACCAGTGCCTGCTCTCTAGTAGTTGAAAAATACTGTTGATGTATTATTGAAAGTCAGAGGTACACACAGGTCATTAGTGACGGGACTGGAATCTGACCTGTGTCTTCTGGGGTCTGGTTCATCTTTGCTACAGGTATGGGTTTTTTTGGTTGTTACTTATTTTTGAGACAGTCTTTGTTACTCATGCTGGAGTGCAGTGGCTTGATCATGGCTCACTGCAACATGGACTTCCTGGGTAAAGGTGACCCTCCCACCTCAGCTTCCTGAGTAGCTGGGACTATGGGCATGCACCACCATGGCCAGCTAATTTTTGTATTTTTTATAGAAACAGGGTCTCAACATGTTGTCCAGGCTGGTCATGAACTCCTGGGCTCAAGTGATCTGCCTGGCTCAGCCTCCCAAAGTGCTAGGATTATAGGCTTGAGCTGCTCCACCTAGCCATATAGGGGTATTTTATTAGCAGAATGACCTCCATCACTTAGAAATAAATTACTTGGCTATGAAAAGGTTTCACCTGAGTATTTATTGGGAGTTTGTGTTTAGGAAGGGTCTTTAACCCGTTACTGATTCTTCATTTTGCTTCATGCAGAGCACAGTGGTACAGGGTTTGTTGGACTTCTGAGGTCTCATTCAGCTCTTGAAATTGCTTCAGAACTGTATATACCTTTGGAGTAAAGGATAGGCAGGAGGTGGGTGTCTTTCATGTGGGAGGCTTGGGGCATAAAGAGCCTTGGGAGTTTTTTTTAATACAATTACAGTGCTATTAGAAACATTGAAATAATTACAGTTTGACAAATGGTTTTTGGAATAATGATATGTTAACTTTATACTTTATATCATTCTCTGTTGGTAATTCTGGAATACTTGTTACAGGTTTCAGAAATAGTATATATAATCTGTGTTACTGTGTTTATCTCTTTTTCTACAAAATTTGAGAATACTTTTCTAGCAAATCTTTGGTAAATGCTATAGTGAATATATTGGATCTATGAAAAACCAGTCAAATCTGTAGCTTACAAATGGTAGAAGTCAAGATCTGAATCCAGATCAAATTTTAAAAAATAAGCCAGACATACAGTAATACAATAATAATGACAGATTATTTACTACAGACTCAATGGGTATATAAAACTTTAAAAATACCACAGTCTCCCCCTTATCCATGGGTGATACATTCCAAGACCCACAGTGGATGCCTGAAAATGAGGATAGTACTGAATCCCATCAATTTAATTTATAAATTAGGTATAGTAAGAGATTAACAACTGAAAACTAATAGTAAAATAAAAAAATAGGCTGTGAGGTGGCTCATGCCTGTAATCTCAACACTTTGGGAGGCCGAGGTGTGCAGATAGCTTGAGGCCAGGAGTTCAGTACCAGCCTGGCCAACATGATGAAATCCCATCTCTACTAAAAATAGAAAAATTAGCCGGCCATGGTGGCACATGGCTGTAGTCCCAGCTACTCAGGAGGCTGAGCTACCAGAATAGCTTGAACCCAGGAGATGGTGGTTGCAGCGAGATGAGGTCGTATCACTGCACCCCAGCCTGGGTGACAGAGGGAGACTCCATCTCAAAAGACAAACAAAAACGATAACAGTACACTGTAAGAAAAGTTATGTGAATGTGGGCTGTCTCAAAATATCTTACTGTTTATAATACTTTTGGACTGTGGTTGACTGTGCATAACTAAAACCATGGAAAGTGAAACCTCAGGTAAGGAGGGTACTGCTATTGTCTATATTACAGTAATGAATACAGTCATGGAACCCTCTGTTCTTGGAATATGACAAAGCAAAGTTATCTGTGTCAAATTGTGGTTACCGCAGCTGTTTTCCATTTTTTATTTGAAAAAGGATGCTACGGAAGGATTTAAGGACACGTTGTGAGGGATGTTTTGCTCCCTTTTTGAATGTGACTCACGTCAGGTCCATGACCAAGGGCAGTAGTATAGTTTACCCTTGAACAACATGGATTTGAACTGTGTGGGTCCATTTATATACACTCTGATGTTTCTCAGCCAAACGCAGATTGAAAATACAGTATATGCAGGATGTGAAACCTGTACATAATAAGGAGGAGCAACTTTCCTATAGGCGAGTTTCATAGAGCATCTATGGGAATTGAGTATGTGCGGATTTCGGTATACTTGAGGGTCTTAGAACCATTCCCCCAAGTCTACCGAAGGAGGACTATGTATGAAATTTAGCTTTCCAACTGTGTCCTTTGATAACTATAACCCTGACTGATCCCATAGCTTTCCTTTTAGCAGGAAGCATGTGATCTGAAGAAAGGAAAAAAAAACGTGAGAAAATTTTAAAGGTCAGGAATCTAGGCATCAGAAATAATCACACTCACATCCCAGGTGGCACACTTTCTTGGAGTTAAAATGAAATTGATCTCTTACGGGTGTTGGCCACTATAAAGTAGGGTTGCCATTTTGTTTTGGGGTTCTTGTTTTAGTATTCAGTAGACTATAAAAGGGTCATTCAATTAGGTTAGGCTTTTCTCTCTGTGAACAAAGTTTGCTTCCTCTGCTTTCCTTGGTCATTTTTCTCCTAGAAAGAGCTCTTATCTGTTTTCCTTTCTTTAAGGAGTCTTTCATGACACGATCTCCTTGGCATTTCCTCTGAGTTGGCGGTCCTGAATTTCCAAACCAAGAGGAAGGGGTTTGTTTGTGAAGGGGAGCTGTAACATAAGTGAAATTAGCTTTTTCTTTCCTTTCCTTTCTCTCTCTCTCTCTCTTTTTTTTTTTTCCAGGCAGGGTCTCATTCTGTCAGCCAGGCTGGAGTGCAGTAGTGCAATCTCAGCTCACCGCAGCCTCTCCCTCCTGGGCCCAAGCAATTCTCCTGCCTCAGCCTCCCAAGTAGCTGGGAATACAGGTGTGTGCCAAGCCACTCCTGGCTAAGCTTTTGCATTTTTTTGTAGAGACAGGGTTCCGCCATGTTGGCCAGGCTGGTCTTGAACTCCTGACCTCAAGGGATTCACTGGCCTCAGCCTCCCAAAGTCTTGGGATCAGAGGTGTGAGCTGTCATGCCAGCCAGCCTTTTCTTTAATTTTTTTAAAAAATTTGTAATATGTTTACCTTAAGTCTTTAAAATATTTTTATGTTCTCACACTATTTTGGTTCTTAAACTTGCTCCCATACATATTGAGACTTTTGTATTTGAACTAGATGTCCTTCTATTTAAAAAATAAAGTAGTGAGAGGCAGAGGTAAACTACTCTCTGTTAGAAAAAAAAATATATATATATATATATTTTAGCTCAAAGTAGAGTGTTTAACATGTTGGCAATTTAGATAAAAAAGACTAGATTGAATCCAAAGAACAAAGTTAAAAACATGTGGAATTATAGCTCCTCATAGAACAAAATGTCAAGGCTATAATAACCACAGTTTTAAAGTGAATCATACGTGTTTTGTGAACTTGCTATAGAAGTTAAAGATATTATTGTAGTCATGTGATTTTCTTTTCACTTAGTTTTGGTATAAATGAAGTACTTCATATTTAAAATTACGTAAATTAAGGTTTTCAGGTTTGTTGTTATTAGATATATTTTTCCTTAAAAAAATTTTTTTAAATGTTGTGTAGATTGTTTAGCTACTGTTGATCTTTTCCATTGACTTGTGTGAGGTTTTGCTTGGGCCCAGTAATCTAGCACGCATTAATTTGGTGTGTTTTGTGTGTTTGGCATCACACTAGTTGCAGGGATATATAGAGAGGAGAGTTCTTGCCTTCAGGATTCTCTCACTTTACAGGCAGATAATTCAATTACAGATTACGGGGAGTAGGGGAGCATCTTTTATTTTTTGAGACATAGTCTCACTGTCGCCCAGGCTGGAGTGCAATGGCGTGATCTTGGCTCATTGCAACTTCAGCCTCCTGGGTTCAAGCAATTCCCCTGTCTCAGCCTCCTTAGTAGCTGAGATTACAGGTGCACCACCACGCCCAGCTAATTTTTTGTGTTTTTAGTAGAGACAGAGTTTAACCATGTTGGCCAGGCTGGTCTGGAACTCCTGACCTCAAGTCATCCACCTGCCTCGGCCTCCAAAAAGGCTGGAATTATGGGCCTGAGCCACCGCACCCGGCTGAGTATGGGAGCATTTTAATCTCTATCCTGCCCTTTTTGCCACCCTCACCGAGCTACGTTCAGCACTGGTGCTTAGTCAGGGCACAGACACGGTTGGAGAACAGTGGGTTAGGCTGTGTGATTGTGTAGACCTGGGTAGACTGAGGTAGGTCTGTAAGCTTGGGCAGCTCACATAATCCCTCTCAGTCTATTTTCTTGTCTGAAAAAATAGAGCCGGGAGTCTCTTCCAAGCAGCGTCGTTTTCAGGGTTAGAAAATATATGGGTGGAAAGTGAACTAACTTCTAGTTAAGCATTCAGTAGGTGGTGTTGTTGTGATCCTGGCGATGACTTCTTGCATCAGAAATTGTGTATCCCACATTTAGAGGCACTTCATTTAAAATGTCTGGAAGAAATTTTCACTAAGAGAATATGGAGTCTGGCAAATTGCCACACTTCAGTAAGGCAGATGCTTAATCTACCCTTAATCTTCGCTGTCGTGACAAATCCATGCTTGGCATAGGTAGTCCAGTTGGTCGTGTCCCCTGCACCCTTGTCCCCTGTGGGCAGTGAAGATTTTCCCTTGCAGTGACTTTAATTCCTGGGATTTGGAACGCCAGAGGAGTTTTCAAAGGAGGCCTTTCTGAATAGAACCTCTGTCCGGTCCAGGCCCTCATACGCTCATTCAACTCTGAGTACAGAAGTACTTTTGATACCATCTGCTGAGTTGTCAGCTCTTGTGGAGGTAAAACGGCTAAGTGGCACAGGGGAAGATTATTAAGGGCATGGCCATCTAAATGGGAGCTCTTTAACAAAAGTCTGGCAATAAATGGAATTTCCTCATTCTAAATTGCTGTGAAGAAACCCCCCAAGCATGTGTTACACAAAGCTGTACTGTTGTCTCATTGGGGCTAGCAGAGGGCTGTGAAGCTCTCTCTGACTTGATAAAATCCCTCCTCCTAGGCTTTTTAGTGCTTGGCCCTCCCTGTGTGGGTGTAATTGGAATTGAGAGAGGAAAGGATTATGGAAAGCAATAGTCTGCTTTCTGCTAGTTTCTAGCAGCTGTTTTGCTGGTGGGGGCTGGGGTGTTATGTGTGTGGTGGTGAATTTGAGTGGCCGCCATTTGTGGAAATGTGACAACATGTCATCAGCTGACAGGTAGCTAGACATGAGGAATGTGAGGCCAGAGGAGCATAGCTGCAAAGGGCCCCAGCTCTGCAGCTGCAGATGCAGGGCCAGACCTCTGCTCTACTGCTCCTAGCCCCTGCTGTGACCTAGGGCTATGCACCAGGGTGGGGTAGGATGTGTAAGTCTACTCTATGGTTAGCACAGACTTCCAGGGAAGAATCCTGTGAGACACAAGAATCGGTGAGACTGAGAGACAAAAGAAGCAGAACTTGTGTAGCACTTATTCTTACCTACCACACCAGCAGTTGATAAAGGTGCTATTCTCAGGATAGTTGTAGAGCTAGACAGGAGTTAGTTTATGGCAGAACCACTGCAGAGTAAGAAAACACAGTTAAAGTTATTAGTATATACCCACTTTATAAGTCGTGACCAGGTCAGATGACTTTGGATACTGTATATACATATCATTTTCTTTTGAGCTTTATCCTGATGATTGTGATTTTTCTAGGGTTTTGGTGGCCAAGTTAGTGAGCTTTTAAGCTTTAAGTTAATTTTTTTCTTGATTGAAGAATAACCAGAGCTGTTATGAGAATGTCCAAAAATGTCCACAAGTCCTCCTTGCATCTTCTAGCAAAAGGAAGTGTGAGTGAAGTAACAATTTCCAGAAGGTTTTAAATATACCAGGAGTGCTGGCACAGAAGGCTTTGGCATTCATGGACTCTAGACTTAATAGCAGCTCAGTGAGAGGAACTAACTTGAAGAGTGTCTTATCACAATTTCTGTGAGAAGCAAAGGTGAGGAATTCATAGAATTCTGATGTGAATGTTGCTGTGAAATGGAGTTAGTTTGTAATTTTGGAAATGCCTTTAACTTAAAAAGCTCTCTCCAGGTGCATTTACAACATAATCTGACTTAAAAATAAATCAGTGTGTCATCACAAGGCTGTGGCTGGAGAGAGGGCTGGAGAGAACCCTGAGAGGTCAGGGTGCATGCAGTGTGGCTCTAAGTATGATTTTGCCTTTGAAATAGGAATTGATGACCACAATGCTGTCACATCTTTTCTGCTTTGTCATGTGGGTCTATAGTGACACAACTTTATTTACATGGAGGTCTGTGGGTTTGGTGTTCCCTAAGGAGGATTTAATATACTTAAAATATCATTTCCTCAAATAAGGAAACACTGAGATGTTAAAAAAAAAGATTGTGCATGTATGTATGTGATATGCATAAGGGTCTACCTTTTATAAAATATGAGTATCATACAAATATAGCATTGCACTGTAATGTCATACATAAAGTTGGTTCTGAAAAATTGTACCCAAATTGAACTTTGCTGTTAAATTCATAGTTCATTTTATTGGAAAGCCCATTATACTAAGTGTAAAATGACTTGGAATTTAACCGTAGTTTTGACACTTCCTGGCTGAATCTTTGCCCTGAGCTCAAATTCCCATTGGTTAAATTAAGACAAGAACATTCTCATTCTGCTTACCTCTCTGAGGTTGATTTATGATGATCCATTGTACAAATATATTAATATGTGCAAGGACATGTTTGAAAAGTATGTAATGACTTAGAAGATGGTATGCCATATGTATTGCATTTTAAACCTTTATTTTAATGATACCTGAGGAATTAGTTTTAGGGATAGTTTTGCATTTTTATTAATCATCTACTAATTGTGTCTGCTTTTAAAACTCTTAGATTTCTCTAAAGCAGATTATTCTTGAATTAATACAAGCCCTGCACTTTCTTGCCACTCATAACCAAGAGTAATATAACCAAGACCTGACCTCTTTGATATTTTGTCTCATCTGTTTCTCTTATTTTTGTTAATATTTTCCTTTTCTTTTCTCCTGCATTCTCTCTCATTTATAAACATATCCCTAGAAATCCTAAATGCTTTTTTAAGTGAAATAATGTGAGATTAAAATATTTATTTCACTACTTAAGTGATGAAATTTAGGAGCATTATTAGTTGGACAAACTACCGTTATATAATCCCTTGCAATGCTGTAGATAATATACCATTATCAGATGGTCCAAAAAATGTTAATCAGAATTTAAGTAAAAAAGGTAAACTTGAGGATAGAGGAACAAATTAACAATGCAAATAATGCAAAGGAATAATCAGATAAATTCAAATTGTGAGACTTTTCCAGGCAACTGGCCAGTTTCTTTAAAAAGTCAATACTGTGGAATCAAAGGGGGATTTGAAGAAACAAGTTTTTTTAAAAAAATGTGTGTAGGGAGGATTGCATATTGGGAACCTTTGAATGTAGACTAGATACTGGGTAATATGTAGATTGTTGTTTTTCTTAGCTGTGATAATAGCTTGATACTCGTAACTATTTTTAGAAATGAAGTATCTTTTGTTTGTTTGTTTATTTTGAGCCTGGAGTGCAGTGGCACAGTCTTGGCTCTCTGCAGCCACCATCTCTCAGCCTCAGGTGATCCTCTCGCCTCAGCCTCCTGAGTAGCTGGGAGGCCTGTGCCATCGTGCCCAGCTAATTGTTGTATTTTTTGTAGAGATGGGGTTTCATGGCATTGCCCAGGCTGGTGTCAAACTCCTTAGCTCAAGCAGTTCACCTGCCTCAGCCTCTCAAAGTGCTGGGATTACAGGTGTAAGCCACTCTGCCTGGCCTTAGAAATGAAGTATCTTGATCTCTGCATTTTATTTTTTGAAATGATTCAATGACGAAATCTTATTAGGAGAAATAGATAAATTAGTCAAAATATTAACAAGTATTGAATCTAGGTATTAAGTAATCAGATATTCATTTAGAACCATTCCTTTTACTTTTCTGTATGTATAGAAATTACACAATTAAAAGTAGACAAAATAGTATTTCCATTTCCGAGACAGTTACTCTATGAGGTATATTTTAAAGAATAGACCCAGTTGAATTTCCCTAAAGACATTTCTTTGCTATAGTAAACTTCGCCTCTTTTCAGCTTGCTTGTTTCATCTTCAGTTAAAAAATTTTTTTAAAATGGAAATTAAGAAAGGTTACCATACTCATACAAAGATATGGGTGGATGGAAAGTGTTTATGGACATTTTTGTTGGCCCTGGCCATCCCACAGACCCAGTTTTACCTTCACCAAAGTTAAGGGACCCTTTTTAGCTTTGACTACTTCTGAGAAAATTTTATCCCTTGCCTGATAAATTGAACTAGTATTGGTACCACTTTCTGTGCACCCATATATAAGAATTCATAGATCTTATGAATATCTGAAGTTGTACAAAAATGAACTGACTGGTGTGGTTTTTCCTCTTTTGTGAGTGCTGGGGGCTGGACAGGAAGTAAACTGGTGGTGGTCACTTGGGCTTAGTGGAAAGGATGTCACTGCTTTAGAAGTTAGGTCAATCAAATAAGTTGATTGGATTTCTGCTTTATTATAAATGTTATTATGAATGTCTTATAGGTGGTGTGTGGGAGGACTGTGGAGACTTAGAGCAGGCCCTGCCTCACAGTCTTTGGGGGTGTAGCTGTGGCCTTTTAAAAGTTACCTTACAGCAATGTAAATATAGTTCACTTGTGATTTGTATTGGTTGGGTAATTTTGGAGGAAATAAACCCTAAGCCAATTTCCAGTTTTATTCAGATTTAGGGCCTTTTGTCTTGAAATTTTTTTTTATTTTTTTATTTCAAAGTTTTCTTTACAAAAAGTTAAACACTGGATGTTTTTTCCTAACTTGTTTCCGGCTTTGGCATCTCTAAGCTCATTTCCCTTTATGTTTCCTGTCCTAGGAAATAATTATTTCAAACTTTGTCTGCTGCATAGGTTGAGGTACCTTCTTTCTGTTACTGGTGGAGGGTGTCCAGGTTCTTGGCACTTTGAACAAAGAATTGGACAAAATGCACAAAGCAAGGAAAGAAACAACAAAAGCAGAGACTTACTGAAAATGAAAGCACACTTCACAGTGTGGGAGCGGGCTCGAGCAAGGAGGCTCAAAGTCCTGGTTTCAGAGTTTTCTGGGGTTTAAATACCCTCTAGAGGTTTCCCGTTGGTTACTTGGTGTACACAGTATGTAAATGAAGTAGTGGCTTGCAGTCAGTCTGATTGGCCACTTTCCACAACGAATCAGAGGCTGCAGTGAAGCTACAAAATAACACTCTATGCAAACATCTGATTGGTTGTGGAGTGCAACCTATTCTCCTGCCTTACTGGAGGGATTTGTTGATAGTGAAAAGGGGATAGCTAAGGGAAACAATGGGCAAGTGGCTCAGTGGTGGGAAAAATCCACAGTGACATGTTTGGTATCCTCCTTTAGGAAGAGCAAACCGAGAGCCACACATACTTGCAAATATACCTCTCTGGGAGTTGGGTGGAGAGGCCCTATAATTTAACCTGGCTTTTATTAGAATTTTTTTTATTAGCTCACAGTTGTGAAGAGTTTATCTCAGTCTTTTCAAAGCTCTTCAGTTAGGAATTTCAGAGGGAGATTTTGAACACAACACCTCTCCTTTTGTATGACAGCTTGCTTTGGCGCGTCTTTGGCTTTTGTTTTCCCTATGATCTGTTTATCTCCAGAGTGACCTTGCCTTTAACTCTGAGAACTCAGAAAGTATACCAGTGCTAATCATTTGATGTGAACCAATGTCTCATCTTCGGAGATGGGTCTGCCTCTGTTTTTATACAGCTCATGGTCCTCAGCAGGCAGAGTTCTTGCACTGCTGGCTCCAGACTGGTCTCCTCGCAGAAAGAGATGTTTGCCTCTGACACCCAAGTAGAGTTTATGGCAGGTTGCCATAGCCTTTAATTAGGTAGGAAATTTGCTTTAATAATTGCTGTGACAGCTCGGCCTGCTAATAACTGGGTTAGAATGAACTATAATATTCTGTTGCTTGTGTTCAGATATGTTTCTTTTTTTCCCCCTTACTTTCCCACAAATGAAATGGCCTTTTGGATTTGGTGGACTTAATATAAGTCGATACTCTTGTTCCAAAATGAAATATTAGGTTTCAGGAGTCTTTTGGAGAAGATAATTGAACACAGATTTTTCTATTTTTTTCTTCATTGTACTTATTTGTATACTTCCTTTTTACACACGGCTTATTGCTGCGATTACTTCAGCTGCCTAAGTATATGATTATCTTGTATCATAATGATATTATGATAGTAATATTTTAATATATTCATGAGTCGGGGGAAATAAAGGGACTTAAAAATTTGCATTTCTTCATCTAATTAAGGGGTATACCATGTCCCTTTCAGTAAAATTTTGATCTATTTCTTTTCAGTTGACCCCAGTGGGCTTGGGAAATAACTGAGCATCATGATATTTAACATAAATTGCTTTTCTTTTGATGCTACTGACTGCTTTTACCAAAGAACACAGTGTTGTATTAGAGAAGACAAAGCTCTCAAGGAGCAAATGAATCCTCCATGCAGTTCTAAAACACCACAATGCTGTTGTCAGTATTGATTAATATTTTGCTTAGGTGTTATATGCTTTTGATTGTATTCCTGACATTGTGGTTTTGTATGCATTTTCTTAATATTAACCCCACAGTCTCCTTTTTTCTGTTGCAGACCTTAAGATGCAGTTATATATCTTTTACCCATACTCCAAATAATAGCGTATGCAGTGTTTTTTTTCCGCCTCTTTGTGGAGCGAGCAGTATGTAAGTGGGGTTAGGTGAGCATCTAGATTTGTTCCAAAGAAAAGGGTGTTTCCAGCCAGTATCAGTTGTGTTGTTACTTCTTGAACAATCTAAGGATTTTAAGAGCCTGCTTAGTTAAGTGATAAGAGGATACCCTCATTTAGGGTTTCTTTCAGTGCTGTCTCTTCATCTTTTAGCAGAAGGCACAAATGCCTTTCATTTATTTTGTGGTGAAAAGCTTCCAGTTCTTAATTGGCACAGAATGTCAGTGGCCACAGTTGGTATAAGCCTGTTCAAAGTCTTCTAATTTGAAACTGTAGTGGTGTTTAGCTTATAAAGCTAAAAGAAGAATCTCTGAGGGCCTGGGATTGCATTTGTGTGTGAATTTTGTGACTTTTAGATGAGAAAGAAAACCTTTGCTTTTGCCAAAATCTTGTGCCCATGTTTGTTATATCACTTCTTGGAAATAACTGCAGTTCACTGACAGAGTGTCGTTAAGTGACTTGGCTTTTTTAAAATGTGCAAATTAACTGATTGATTATTATAATGTCATTTATTCTTGTGTCATTATTTAAATAAAAAGGTAGAATGAGTTTCAGTTTATAAACGGAAACTTAACTATTAGCTGGTTCTAGAGCTGTAATAGTGAAAATTGAGCAAGGTAAGGTCCCTGGTGTCCTGGTGCTTACAGACATGAAACTTTGTTCTTAAACGGAGGGATAGAAGTGGTCATGACACATAGAATTTTGAGAAGAAATAAGGATAAGTTAATAGGAGTAGGGTAGAGTGGGAAAATTACTCAAGATTTTTTGCAATATGTACCTCTACAGTTTATTTGAAGTGAATTTGATTTCTTTCATATGTTTGGATACTAAGCCATAATGAGATTGTGTTATTATGATGCTCATCCAGATGTTTTTCTTTCTTTCTTTCTTTTTTTTTTTTTTTGAGACAGAGTCTCACTTTGTCACCTAGGATGGAGTGCAGTGGCGCCATCTCAGCTCCATGCAACCTCCACCTTCCAGGTTCAAGTAATTCTCCTGCCTCAGCCTCCCTAGTAGCTGGGATTATAGGCGCTCATCACTATGCCCGGCTAATTTTTGTATTTTTAGTAGAAACACGATTTCACCATGTTGGCCAGGCTCATCTTGATTTCCCTGCCTCGGCCTCCCAAAGGCATGAGCCACCATGCCCTGCCCAGAAATGTCTTGAGTTGTGATTTTGAGCCGTTTGTTTGGGACTGTCTATTTAAAGGAAAGTCTGGAGGGAAATAGGGAACAACCACCAACCCTAATAGATAGCGGAGGTATATCAGTGAGGTAAATGTTCTGGCCTTTACTAATTTATCAGCAAAATTATATTTCACAAACATTTACTAGGAGGTTAAGCTTGCTTCATTTATATCTCTTCAATTACGGTAGGTTTATCATATCACTCGTTCTTTTTCAACAAAGTAGTTTTGGAGATATCATTAATTTGTAGCTTTCACCTTCAAAGATGAACATTTAAAAACTGGTCTTAGGTCTAAATATCAAAAAAATTATACTTTTTTTCGTTCTAAATTTTACAGAATATAAATATGTAATATAGAGCTCAGTAATGCAAATAATATGATTGGCAATGGCTCATCTTCCCTGTAGCCTTGTTTCTTAAATAGAGAGTAGGTTTTCATCTTCCAGTATTCTCCTTGCCTACTGCCAGTGGATTGAACTGAGAAGTCTTACCTGGGATTCTTGGAATTGCTGTTGATGTCTTGTGTGGCAGCCCGCCACAGGACCCAGAGTTGTCCCAGTGGACATTTAAGCTGGAGCAGACAACTGTCACCAGATGGCGCCAATTTGTGACCAGAATCCAGATGAATGTGGATCGCTCGTATAGCACCCCAGGCCATGCCTTTCAAGTGTCCTGTCTGCCAGTTGTGTAGGCTCTACTTGATTGATTCATTCAGTAACCATGTAAGTCAAATATTTTGGACCCCACTTACAGCCTCATGGCAGGAATTTACACAACTAAAACAGTATTTGCTTTTAAAAAGTAATAAAATAGTGGTTGGATATATTACCATGTTCACATTAAATAGCACACCTTGATTTTATCATACTGAGCTCTGTACATTGTTTTCCTGCTATCAGCCTTTCCTGAGGTTGGGGAATGGCAGAGGGGAATTATTTATAAAACCCAGAAAGCCTGGGTCTATAGTAGTAAGGAAATGCTGATACTGAATTGGGTGAGCAGAATGGGAAAAGGAAGGAGCAAGAGCAAACTTTCTTGAAACTTCTGGTGTCTTGATTAACATGCCAAGGAGAAATATGCTAGACCACCAGGATCTAAAGTGAGATGAGAAGATGGCAGTGGAACTCTGCCATTTTAGTTGGTTGCATTTTCCTTTTCTGTGCCTATGCTTTTGCCTTGAAGCATACCAGCACCTCCCCTTTTGTTCTGCCCAGTTATTTAAGCATATTCTTCTTTTATATGTTTTCCTCTGAACCAGCCCCTTAATCTTGACTGAGATTTTTCAGGTGCCTTTTAGAGAGAAGGGAGGGCGTTTTTTTCACTCAACATTGTTCCTTGCCCTCAACTTGCCTAGTTGAATTTCATTATGTTCACTATGTTATTAAGTGCACGGAGACTGGGCAACTTACAGACCTCCGTTTAGTTGTACAATGACTCCAGCAATTAATAAGGCCAGATTCAGCATTGCTGTTCCCTCATTTACATGAGGAGTTGAGCTGCGTAGTGCTCCAAGATGGACACATCATTTCAAGAGTTCGAAACTATAATGAGAAGATTCCCAGTTGACCCTATTCACTGTCATTCTTTAAATAGAAGCGAAATCCCTACATAATTTACTAGAGTACCAAGAGTGAAACACAATAGCTTGATGAGATTGATGGTTTGGAAATCTAATTGCTGGTGGTCCCGTACTGTGGTTCATGGTGGATCAGTAGGGTTTCTCTGTGGGCCTCTCAAGTCTCCCTCAGCCTGGCAAGGCCAGGCCTCTGGTAAGCCCTACTGTCCCTGTGCTGTGTGATTGTTCTACCAGGGTTCAAAAGGCTGTTGGTTCAGTGTGTGTTGAAAGCATTGCCCAAATAAACATTGTTGTCCTTGGACTCTACTTGGGCATGGCCCGTGATGGAGAATATTGGAGGCTCAGATTTGTACTCAACACCTCAGCCACCCTAAAATTGTGTAGAAATAAATTCCTTTGTTTTTATTCCCTGGGAGGGCAAATTGTTTCCCCAGGACTATGGTTAGGTGTCTCCCATTTTAAACTTTACCTGTGTGTGAAGTTGCAGTTGACACACCTGAAAAAAGATATAAAAAAAAAAAATTCTTTAAACTTGGTGAACTTCAGTGAATGCTGCGAACAGTTCTTTGATCTAAGGAGCAGGTTAGGCACACATCTGCTTATTGAAAAGGAGCATAGACATAGAAATATTTGTTTCCACGTGAATTTTGTTCTTTTAAATTGTGGACCATTGTGACTCTCTTTCTCATTTTCAGTTTCCTAAATGAGATTATTTATGTATCTTCACCAAAGAAAGGATGAGAAAGAGAAGTTATTGCAGATTTTCTCAGTTACCCACTTAGTCTTGAATAGGTAGCGTGCTTCACTTTCTGGTTAGACTGGACAAGTGTGCATAAATCAAAACTAAATGAAGTCCTTTTTTGGCATTCTTGTTGCAAAGTGTTTCATCAATTTCATGTAATATAAAGAATTGCTCATATGTTTTAGTAATTAACATTTCTTTTTTTTCTTTCATTGTTCAACTTGATTTCTTTTTTCCGGTAATTAACATTTCTTTATTTTGCCCTGCACCTGGGCAGTGTGCTAGACTTCACGCATATGAAGATATCAGTCTTCATTTTCACTCCTTCATGTGGGTACAGATGAGGGGACTGGGCTCTGGAAGTTGGTAATGTTCCTCACTGCCTCTCTGTCTGAGCCCATGCTGCTCACTGCCTTTAGGTATATTACCCTTCCTTGATTTATCTGGGCCGACCAGTTCGGGTTCTTTGCATTGGGCTTTTAGAAGGTGGAGTACACCTTCTTCACATCGGTGTAGGGTAGTGCTTTGTAAATGCTGCTGACTCCAAGACCCCCTTCCTTGGGCTTCTCTGTGCCCTAGTGGACCCTTGGCACTTCCCTCTTTGATTTCAGCACCAGAGGCGGGAATTATACCTTTTCTGGCATTCATATTTTCCCAACTCAAGACCCTAAATCACTAGAGACTCTGAATCAACTTTCTTGCATGACAATGTGGTAAGAATAGGAAAAGGGAGGGCAACGAGGGGGAGGGAACAAAGACAATGCCAACAAAGCAAAATGCCGAAGCAGATGTGTCTGTCTGTTGAGGGGCCTCTCACTGCGCAAACTGGCAAATGGGAAAACAGGCGGAAGGCCCAGAGGCGACCTGGGCTCCCCATTCCCATATTTGCCTTAAAAATTTTTCTGTGGGCACATAGTAGAAAAGATTTTATGGATACATAGTAGGTGTATACATTTATGGGGTACATGAGAAGATGTTCTGATACAGGCATGCAATGTGTAATAGTCACATCATGGAGAATAGGGTATTATCCCCATCCCTTCATGCGTTTATCTTTGTGTTAGAAACAATTCAATTGTTTTAGTTATTTAAAAATGTACAATTAAATTATTTTAATAATTATAGCACAATAGGCACCCTGTTGAGCTATTAAATACTAGGTCTTATTTATTCTTTCTAACTATCTTTTTTGTACCCATTAAGCCCCTCCCCCACCACACTTACCTCCCCAGCCTCTGGTAATCATCCTTCTACTCTCTATCTCCATGAGTTCAGTTGGTTTCATATTTAGCTCCTAGAAGTAAGTGAGCATGCAATGTCTGTCTTTCTGTGCCAGGCTTCTTTCACTTAACATAGTGATCTCCAGTTCTGTCCATATTGTTGCAAATGACAGGATCTCATACTCCATTGTGTATAAGTACATTTTCTTTTTCCATTTGTCTGTTGATGGACACTTAGGTTGCTTCCAAATCCTGGCTATTGGGAGCAGTGCTGCAGCTAACGTGGAAGTGCAGATATCTTTGATATACTGATTTCCTTTCTTTTGGGTATATACCCAGTAGTGGGATTGCTGGATAATACGGTAGCTCTATTTTTAGATTTTTGAGGAACCTCCAAACGATTCTCCATAGTAGTTGTACTAGTTTACATTCCCACCAACAGTGTATGATGGTTCTCTTTTCTTTTCTTTTTGAGACAGAGCCTCACTCCGTTACCAGGCGCCAGGCTGGAATGCAGTGATGTGACCTCGGCTCACTGCAATCTCTGCCTCCCAGGTTCAAGCAATTCTCCTGCCTCAGCCTCCGGAGTGGCTGGGACCACAGGCATGTGCCACCACACCCAGCTAATTTTTTGTATTTTTAGTAGAGATGGGGTTTCACCATGTTGGTCAGGATGGTCTCCATCTCTTGACCTCATGATCTGCCCGCTTCGGCCTCCCAAAGTGCTGGGATTACAGGTGTGAGCCACCACACCTGGCTGAGGGTTCTCTTTTCTTCTCATCCTTGTCAGCATTTGTGATTGCCTGTCTTTTGGATATTTAACTGGGGTGAGATGATATGTCATTGTAGTTTTGATTTGCATTTCTCTGATGATCAGTGATGTTGAGTGCCTTTTCATATACCAGTGTGCCATTTGTATGTGTTCTCTTGAGAAATGTCTGTTGAAGTCTTTTGCCCATTTTAAAATCAGATTATTAGATTTTTTTCCTATAGAGTTAGTTGTTTGAGCTCCTTATATATTCTGGTTATTAATCCCTTGTCAGATGGATAGTTTGCACGTATTTTCTCTCATTCTGTGGGTTGTGTCTTCATGTTGTTGGTACACAAGCAGTGTAAGAAGCTTTTTAACTTACTGTGATCCTGTTTGTCCATGTTGCCTTTGGGTGCCTGTGCTTGTGAGGTAACCTGGGTTTTGAATCATTGCTGTCTCTTTCAGTTTTTTATTTGATTTAAAAAACTATCATAAGGTTACGTTGACTGTAGGGTTTTAACATGTATATAGATTTATGTAGCCACAGTCAGAATACAGAACAGTCTCATCACCCCAAAAGCTCCTCTCAGACCGTTCCTTTTGGTTCTGATTTCAAAGGCATGTCTTAGTACTGAAGAGACTTGCATTCCTAGGTAGGTTTTGGATGTGGTGGAATTTGGGCAGTCCCGGAAGGACTTCTCTAGAGTCCCAGAGAGGCTCAGGCAGACTGAAGCCCTCTCCATCTAGGTCATCTTGCTTATTTTATCACTTCTGCCCATTTTGTTTATCAATCTAATGAAAACCTAGGGTTTCCTGTCCCCCCGCTTTTTTTAAAGGCACTGAATGATGGTTGTAGGCATTAATGGATTTTGTAGCAGTATTTCAGGACATCCCTGCATCAGTCTTAACCTTCACGCTTCCTGCATGTTGTTGTTGAGTGGCTTTGTGGGGACATTATTACTACAGTTTAGGAGGATGAGTTTCTGGGAGCAGCTTGCCTCTATCCACAAAGAACAACATGGGGTATTTGGCCCTAGAGAGAGAAGCCTTGTCCATCACAGAGGCTGGTGAGTCAACTCTTAGGTCATATTTAGCCTCCTCTATTTGCTTGTATTTCCTGTGAAAATTTGTATCTCACCAAGTTTATTTTGGAATGGCCTATTTAAATGGGGTAACTGCTGCGGGGGTCTTGCCAGGAAACCTTCTTAAAGGAGAGATCATCTGAGAGGTTTGAAGGTTGTACCTCCTATTTGAGATTGTTTGTAAAGCTGTGTGTTTAATAATTGCTGAATATGTTTGTCATACAATACCTGTTAGCCTCTTGATTATTCTTTGAAAAACCATTTACTGAGGGCCTGCTATGTGCAGGCCTTGGTCTAGTGCTAGGCGTGAGAACTTAGAATCCAGTAATTAGTGACTTGCCATCTGTTTTGTTTTGTTTTGTTTTGTTTTTCCTTAAAACAAAAATTCTTTAAACCCAGGAAAGGGTGGGTGACCATACCTACTGTGTGCCCTAGGCAGCCCTGGTTCACATCTGCTATCCTGCATACTCTCAGTGCCCTAGTCACATTCAAGTGTCCTGTTGGGATTATAGATTAGTGTGGTCAGGCAAGTGAAGGGGGAAAAGAGTCATGGTACTTGCGTAGCTGCCCACTGTAGGTCTGTGGTTTTTTTGGAGTGTTATGTGACATCTGCTACTTGGGCTTCTCCAGTGCTGTTAGGGCCACACCTGTTTGTTTTCAAATGTCCAAGAAATAGACATACGATTAATAGCAGCCTGATGCCTAACTTACTGTAACACAGGATCCAAGTTGGTGGTATTTTGGAGGGCTTTTAATTTTTTATTGAGAATGTGAATTTTGGTGGTCCATATGTACTGGAGTCTTTTTGACATTATTTCCCATCAAGCTGTAGTTGCAGTTACTGTGAATTATTTCGAAGTTGATACAGATTCTCAGGCCCCACACCTAGGAATTTTGGTCCAATACATCTGGGTGAGGCCCAGACATATTTAATTAAAAGTAAAACAAAAAACACCCAGCAATAACAACAAAAAGCTCTCCCAGTGACGGATTGTCAGCCACGGTTGAAGAACCATTGCTCTTCTATGCTCAGGAATATCAAGCCCATGCCTTTCAGGTTCACATGTGAGTATGCTGAGTGATAAGGCCTATGGGGATGCTGGAGAACTCCTGCCAGTCTAAAGGGCAGGTCCCGCTGGACTCTGGACATAGTTTTCTTGGGTCTAGTCTAGAGGCTCAGCTTTAACAAATCTGTTTTTCAAGAGAAGTGAGAAATCTGGGTTTTTAAAAAATGTACAACTTAAAAATTTTTGGAATGTTCTATTAAGAAAGACAGAAAGTGCACCCTACCCCCGCCGCCACCTTGGAAAAAAAAATTATGGGAAATGTTGTGTCCAATTTAGTTAATGAATTACTAGGGAGGATTTATTACCAGGGAGAAGAACCCTGCTTATTGGCATCTAGAGAGTAGTTTCTGGCTGTAAACTCACAGCCAGGTGCTTTAATCAGGTGCCAGGGTAATTTGAAGTGGAAGAAGTGCAACTGTAAGAGATACACAGAGGCTGTTTTTAATATGGTTCTGTTAATTTATTTCACAATTGAATTTTGTAATCTCCTAACCCAAGTAACTACATATCAAATAATAATATGCAATGTATGGACCTAAATTTAGGATTTTTTTTGTAAAGTAAAAAATACATTTTTTTCTTTTTCTGACTGTTGTCCTTACAGAAAGAAGGGAGACTTTGCTTTCTGTGCTTAATTAGAAAGTCATAGCCAGGCTTTGCCAACAGAGGCCTCAGACCTTAACCATGAATATGAGTTCTGCTTGAAAAGTGACTACTAAAGGGATCTGTAATCAGGTATGGAGAAATCTGGTAGCACTTTTAAGCTAAAGTCTCACATGGCCCTTTCTCTATAACCCAAGCTCGAGTTTTTTGTGAGGAAGTAGCTGCCGTTGGGAATGGCTAGACATGCACACAGAGAGTCCCGCTCTGTGCAATGCTTGTTTTCATAGTGGCATGTAGCAGTGGGTGTCCTTTGGGCACTGTGTCTGTTATTGACAAGAAGGAGTCAAAAAAAGGAGTCCACGTGAAGCTGGAACAGAACCACCATATTACCTTCAGGCAGTAAAGGTAGTGGAGCTAAAGTAGCCCACCTTCAGTGCCGGTTCAAGTTTTTCTGTGTAGATTAATTCTGGCTCACAAGATCCTGCAGGGCGAGTGGTAAGACAAGTCATTCACTACCTCTGTCTGCTCTCTGGCTAAATGACAGGGTATCAGAGAGGCCTCCCTAAACACCCAGTGTAAATGCAACCTCCCCATCTCTTGCATTCCCTTTCCTCGGTGCTCTGCTGGGGTTTTCCCTGTAGTTTCCTTCCTTTTTCTTTTAACTATGAGAATATATTCCGAAGAGCAGAAGTATTGCTTGATTTTGCTTATATGCCCCTTCAAGAACTAGAGCACAGCTTTTGCATACTTTTGTTCACTGTTGTATCCCTAGTGTCTAGATCAGTGTCTTGTACATCAGAATGTTGACCTGGGGAATAGACATCAGAACCACAATCATTTTATATTGAGATGGCCGTACTTGCAAAGAGTTAAGAGACTTGTTCAAGTTCTTCAGTCACTTTAGTGGCAGAGCAGTTGACTCACATGATCAGAATTTCTTTTTACTTTTAACATTATGGATTTATCCTAGGAAGACTGATTTTGGTGTACTTACTGCTGGAACAGTTTCAATTCAGTGTTCTCTTCCTACTATTAATTCCGTAGGGGTAATTTTGGATGCTTGTAGCTGTAGTTTCAGTGGAATGATTTCCCTGGAGCAGCAAGTCAGACAGACTTCCTTTCATTAAAGGTTGATGAAGGGGACCTGTGAGTCTGGGGGGAACCACAAAGTGGAGCTCTGAATCCCTGGGAAGAAGTGGCACTGGCTTTTCTCCCGTCATCGCAAGTTTAATATGCTGAAGTTCCTTGGGCAGTTCTCTAGGGCTGTAAGTGCTCACCTGCGTGTGTCTCTGATGAATGTGGCCAGCACAGTGTGCCGGGCCCCCACGTAATCCCCAGGCAGTTGTGAAATTAGTAGTTTCATTTACACTGATAGCCCAGGGTTTGCCCGCACCCTGCACAGGGTGGATAGCATGCAGAAGATGTCTTGCAGGGTAGGGGGCAGTTGATTTGGGAGGATTCCTTGGCAGCTGGCAGGCTTCTCAAGGTGTCTTGGGTGCCCCAGGCTGTGGACTGAGTCAGGGATTGAGTGAAAAGCAAGGACAGAATTAAGAGGAGTTGGAAAGGGTGGGTCTTCAGAAAACAGCCACTAGAAGCTTCTGACTGCCTGAAGGGCACCCAAGGAAGGGCAGAAAGTCATATGAAGGGACGTACCAGTCCCTGACTGCCTAGGTGCTTTTTACTCCTCAGGGTTTGCATCCTGCAGGCTGTTGTCAGTGCCTGAGTGGGATGGGAGCAGGTTCTGGAACACATTAAATTTTGAATTTAAATTCCTGTGGCCTGTAAGGAAAAGTGCCAGTCCAAATCAGTGATCTGGTACCTGGAGGTGTGAAGCCAGACACGCCTGAGTCGGAATTCCACCATGCCCCTCTTTCCAGCTGTGTGACCTTGGGCTAGTTTTCTAATCTCATGGACCCTCCACTTTCTTTCTGTGAAATAGGGATGTTTTTCTTCATTGTAACTTGGTTGCAACAACTTCCTGTATCATGTATTAAAGTATTTGTACACTTATATTTGTACACAGTGTATTTATGCACAATAAATAAATGCATATTCATTAAATATATTTGTTGAGAGAATGAACATACAGTGAGTGCTTCTTTATCGGCCCTTCCTTTGTGAGTGAGAGAGGAGGGTTGTTTATTGATAAGGAGGAGGAGAAGAGGAAGGTACTGAAAAATAGAGGGAAGCATAAAGCTCATCGACATTTCCCCTTGCCTGTTCTTTTAGTTATGCAATGTGATTATTGCATGGCCTCATTTTGCCGAGTAGTCAGGGTAGGTGGTTAGAGCACTGACTTTATCAACACCACTAGATTATTTGAGCCTTAGTAAAGCTATAAAACTGCCCTCTTGTTTACTTATTAGGATTTTTCTTTGTGATTTTTATTCTGAGAAAGCCATGATGGATTGAGTATACTACTCAAAAAGAAATGGTTATATGACACTGAGGAAAACTCATCCTGTTTTAATAATATGGTTACTTGTAACTGATAATTTTTAACAAAAGATGATGCTTTGAGGAGGGAATTTTCTGTTTCAAATGCTGAGACAAGAACTCTATTTCTATCTTCAGTTTTTTTTTTTCTTTTAATTTTGGCCAAGTTAAATTTTTGATGGACATGGTATGAGTTTGCATGAGAGTATTCTGACTTTGGAAACCTTAGTTGATGGCATGGGTGCGTTGTTTCTGATAAGGGATACTAACACATGTAACCTCAAATGAAAACTCGAAAGATGAGGTTTCTCTTTCACCTTTTTTTTTTTTTTTTTAAAAGGAGGGATAATACAGTTATGAGTAATGAGTGAAATGTGAATATATAACACAGGCAAATTAAGAGCTGCATAGAAACATTGAATACCAGAAGGAAAACCAATACTGCTGTCAGAGACCACATGCAGGAAAAAAATATGTCTTCTAAACTGTGCTACTGGCTGCAACACAAGAACAAAGTAGTTTAGGTTCACAAACCAGATTATACTTGTTTTTACGATAGTTCAAGGACACACAAAGCCACTTACAGTTGACTTTATATGAATAGTGTAAATATACGTAGGTTCATGGGCAGTGTATTATAGAGATAGTTTCTTGATGTGCTGAGAAAGAAGTTAGGAAACAGTTTGAAACCTTAATTGAAGGTTGAGTTGGTAGTGAGTGGGAAGGGACCATGGGTGGATCAGGAGCCCAGAATGGAATCTGAATCCCTTTCATCTCTTTATCTCTTGCCTTTTGATTTGTGTATGAAACTTTCAATTTTTTTCTCCAAGTCAATGAGAAGAGTTCAGTTTGAGTGCTTTAGTGATGCTTGACGTGATATTTGAATACTGAAGTTACACTGTGGATATAATTAGGAGAAATCGAGTATACTGTGAAGGCACATGGGAGAAATGTAGAGAAACTTCTTGGGATTGAGGAAGGGGACCCGACAGAATCTGTGTTTTGTCTTTTGTTCTTGATAAATGTTTAGCCATTAAAATAAACAAGCTTATTAAAATCTACACAGTTATTTTGTGTATGATACCTTCTGATGTCATATGGATCATAGACTTTTGGCTTCCAGTGCTGTGGCTGCCCTAGCTTCAGAATGTGTCTGTTGTCTTGCCACCTGGGAAGAGCTCCCTTCTCATTAGTCAGTTAGTGATCTTTTATTTAGTGTTGACTTAAATACTCTTCAATAATAGTAGAGTATTTTTTAACATATTATGACAGTCATATATATGATTGAATTTCATGGTTCATATTAACATACTGACTAATTACTTGGCTGTTGAATGCTGTATTTGTTAGTGGCTAAAATAAATGAATAACTTTATATGTGAGTTTGCCTATAGTAAAGAATGGGAAATTTTTCTTGCTATTAAACAAAAATTGCTGAGTCTTTAGACAGTTGGGTTTTTCAAATTGTTTTAGATGCTCTGACATGAAGACTTGTCAGTTCCCTTTTACTGTTGATGAAAGAAAGCATGTGCTAATCCTTTGTCCTTCCTTGTATTTTCAGACCCTTTAGTTGATTATTTTTAATTTGTCAGTTTCCCTTTTCAAACGTGTTTCCTCACACTTGATGATGTAGTCCAGACTGCAAGGCTGTTACCACCCTTGCAAGGGGTGCTGTCCTTTTTAATGCATCTTCACCAAGTATCTCTAAAACCCATCTGTCCTTTATCCCCACCTGACCCACTGCCCAGCCAGATCATCTCTCCCACTTTGTCTTAGTCCATTTTGTGCTGCTGTACTAGACTACCACAGATTGGGTAATTTAAATGAACAGGAATTTATTAGCTCATGCATGACTCGGGAGGCTGAGAAGCTAAAGGTGGAGGGACCAGCATCTGATGTCTGGTGAAGGCCTTTTTGCTGCATCATAATGTGGAAGGCATCACATATTAAGAGGGATGGGGAGAAGGGGACTGAACTGCCCCTTTTATAATGAACTCATTGTGAACCTAACTTACCCAATCTCTCAGATTAACTTTTTTTTCCTCCTCCCTTATGGCCTTGCACCTCCATTAGGCCTTAGCTTCCAACCCTGTTGCATTGGCAATCAAGTTTCCAACACATGAACTTTGGGGACATGAAAACCGTAGCACCCCCTTTGAAAGAATTACTCAAACTCTCATGGCCGGATTTCTTCTCTTGCACCTTCCATTATCTGTTCATTTAAATTGTCTCCACTTCTCTAACACAGAGATGATTTTTCACTACAGGTGATAGTTCATCTAATTGGAACCGATCGTGCTGCCTGGTCCCCCCCACCCTGCCATCTGTCCTAGAACACAGCTGTAAATGACTGAACAAGCATGCAGAACCCAGATGACTGGGCTCTTTCTTTGTTGGAGTCAGAATATTACTGTCTGACGTAATGTTCCCGGAGGCTATCATTTAATTGCAAGGACTGGATAGTAATTGGTGTTCATAATGATTTCCTTGGGCCGTTAAGAAAAGTACCTTTAACGTGCTCAAGAATTCAGGGTTTAGAAAGATTTCCATCCAGATTGGCTCATTTAAGAAAAAAAGATGTGGTACCTAATTTATTTTACTTTTAGTTATCTGCTAACGCAGCTATGCAAAATGACTCATTTTTTGGGGAGTGAGTGGTGGCATTAGGTAAAGTCTTACCATATTTCTGTTTTGACTCTTTCATTCTTAATAGAAGTCTACACATTCCCTGCAGTTGAGGTATAACTTTCTTAAAAGGAAGTGTTGTTTCAGATAAGGTAGCCGCGACCTAAGAAAGAAATAATTCTATATTGAGTCTTTTAATTTTAAGCTGTTTAGGGAATGGAAGCACTGTCTTATTAATTGGAAAGTCCCGACTGATCTCATAGCACAGACATATTTATGTGTTTCCTTTGCCTGCCTGTTCATCTGCAACCCTGATATAGAAGGAAGGGAGAAGTAGATAAATAGTAGTTACGAGGATGAAATGTGCACAAATAGGAGCGCTGTCACCTCAGGCTTGGTTTGGGGTCTGGAGGCACATGACGAGAACAGCAGTGGATTTGTGGGCTCACGTTTCCTGACTCCTGCTCTATTAGGACTCCAGTCTGAAGGGATCATCTGTTACCAACCAGGAGATGTTTAGAAGACTGAGATGTTTCCTGAAGTGCTCTGAGCCATCTCTCTCAGGTTGATTACATGTTTTCTTATCTTAGATGGATCCTGGAGAGTTGTCTGGGTAATATGCTCTCCCACTTTTGCAATTTTGGATTTTTCGCAGACACTTTTTGGAATGAGGCCTGTGGTTTCCGGGTTTCAGAGTGTACAACCAGTCAAGCTGGTCTTTGCCTTTTGGGTGGATAGATACAGAAAGAGTTGTCCGTAGATTTCCCAGTGCTGAACTCATTCCATTGAACTCATGGTCATATAGGTTTCCATATTTGCTAGTAAACATAAGAATATTTGGAAAGGGGAGTAGATTGGAATTGTCAAGTTGAACTGTGATTGGTGTGGATGAGACATTCTGGGGAGAGAGTGGACAACCAGGTTTGGCTTAGCTACCAGGTGAGGGTCCTTCTAGCTCTCTTGAATTTCTTTCTAATCTGTAAAATCACTTATTTTGTTGAAGTAGGCTTGCCTGTCCTTTCAGTTCCTGGATATTTCAGAACATAAGCTATGTGTTTCTCTGGAACAAAAAAACGTAATTGATATTTGTTAGAATTTACTTGTTGTGAATCTAACCTCCACACACCAAACCCCCAGCCAAGAGAGTATGTTGCATATATACTTGTAATAAATGCTGTGTGTAGTCTGAAAGGGGAAAGAGAACTTGAGTTTGTGACTTTTCTTTTAATCTTGAAGAGGTAATTCCCAAACTTCAGAGTGTGTAATAAATCACTAGAACACTGGCTTAAAAAGGCATGGATTCCTATACTCCAGTTACACAGTTCTTACTTTGGGCCTGGGATAGAACCTGGCAATCTGCATGTCACAGGTGAAAGGGAGTGATTTTTGTTACTGAAATTGACATGCTTAATAGAAAAACTTAATATACTTTGCCCCCAATAAATCTCTTAAATCCAAAATATTGACACTCCCAAACCAACAGCACACCACTAAAAAGTCAACTAACGAATATCAAGAAACAAAGCTTCCCAGTTGGTTGTGAATGAGAAGCAGCCAGGTATTTTCCCTTCTGTTGTAGGCACATATCACACCACCATGGAATCTTCTCTTTTGACTTAGTGATAGAGACTAGTGTCTTCTTGAGGTGCAGTGTATGACAAGCTTCTTTGGTTCTTGCGTGTTTGCAGAGATGTGACATGGTTTTGTGACACAGCTTCTAGTCTTGAAGGGAATCATTGTGTTCCGCCTTTTTTTTCCTGGCTAGTTGCTACCTCAACTGTCCAGGCACTGCTGGAATTTGGAAAGGATTATTGGCAATTCACATCTATAGAGATCTGTATTCTGTCCTTTGATGATCTTCAGCACCATCCAGGTGTCTTTGAAGGCTCAGCTGCAGCATCCATGATGGGTCCACAGCACTAGCCCTATAGTAATGTCTCATCCCTTAACAAATCTTTTGCACATCCCAGCAGAGCAGAGCAATTGGTTTCACACTGTCCTCTTTCCTAAGTGTTTCTATTCTAGGGCATGGTATTTCTCTGTGATCCTCTTCTTGTGTATGTATGTGTTTTTTAAAACACTTCTCTAAATTGTAAGCTCCCTGCAGGCAGGTTGCTGTGTTTTATCTCCTCAGCAGTGTGGGGCATGTCCTGAGCACTTTTAAAGGTAGTCTTCAGGTTACTGAGATGTGCATTAATAGGCTTTACTACTAAGCAAATAAAAGCCAATTCCAGGTAATTAATCTCTGAAATTTTTGTTTCAGACTAAACAGCTAAAAAGAAGCACTAATTTATGATGAGATAAAGATGGGAACAAGTAAAAGCCTATTACAGTTTCAGAAAGCCATGGACTAGAGTGGCTTGTGAATGTGCATACACATGCCATCATGCTCCCTGAACAATTCCTGTGGGATGTTCTTTCTTTATCACAAGAGGAAAAAGGCCAGGGGTTGAAAATAAATTTTTACTATTGGTTACTGTGTTGCCATGTTTGATTATATCAATTAAAATACGTTGTAGAGTAGAATACTTGGCAGTTCCTATGTAAGTTGGTTAATAGGATGTTTGTGGTCATTTCTGTTTCAGGTACACAGCCTGATATAGAGAGCAAGTGTAGGTGTGACTCTTAAGCTTGTTAACCTAGCCCTCTCTAAGCTTTAGTTTCTCCATCTGTGAGATGAGGATGATACTTGCATTGTGTGGGGAGTAAACAACAATGCATATAAAATGCTTGTTCACTAACTCTCAAGAGTAGGGCCAATGTGGTGCCTGTGTCCTGTTCTTACAGTCTCACCTCAGGACTATGATGCTCTCCAGTGTCACAGGATATGCTTGCTGGAGTTTAGGCTGGGCGTGTGCACCCCTCTGGACTATTGAGGGACGAAGGCATTTGCTATTCCTAATTTGTTTGTTTATATCTGACATAGTGTCATAAACATGATAAATTTTTCTTGTCTCCTATTTAGTCTTAGGCTCTATGAGTATAAAAGTTATGATTCTGAAAAAAGGCAAGA
The DNA here is from genome assembly GCA_031835075.1 of Saguinus oedipus. Taxonomy (NCBI): domain Eukaryota; kingdom Metazoa; phylum Chordata; class Mammalia; order Primates; family Cebidae; genus Saguinus; species Saguinus oedipus. The sequence continues at coordinate 93,213,513 of CM063183.1, read as the reverse complement.
TTTAGGGGAGAAAGCACTATGAATGGAAAAAGTGCTGTTGAGTTGTGTGCACTTTCTTGCTAAGATGTGAGGTGGTGGTACCATTTAATATGAAGACTCTGTGAGGGAAGGTTGGAGGATGAATGGTGAAACTCTTTGATAGAGTGGTTGGTATTAGACCATCTCTTCAGATTGGAGTCCTGAGGAGAAGGCTGTTTCATTTCTTGAATTCATTCACTCCTCAAAGTTCCTCTTAATATGGATGAGACCAGTGGAACTTGCCTCTTAATGAACATACTTAATCTTCAAATGTGTTTTAATGGGGTAATTGGAATTTAGGTAAAGATTATGCAGCATGAATTTACCTAGTCTTTAGTGATAGTAGAACACTTGGGTAGATAGGAACATTACCATCTTTGCTTTCTCTCTTCTCTCTCTCTCTCTCTCTCTCTCTCTCTCTCTTCTCTCTCTCTCTCTCTTCTCTCTCTCTCTCTCTCTCTCTCTCGTTGGAGTCTTGCTCTGTTACCCAGGCTACAGTGCAGTGGCACAATCTCAGCTTACCACAACTTCTGCTTCCCAGGTATAAGCAATTCTTGTGTCTCAGCCTCCCGAATAGCTGGGATTACAGGCACCCGCCACCACGCCTGGCTAATTTTTTATTTTTTATTTTTTTTAAATTTTGAGACGGAGTTTCACTCTTGTTACCCAGGCTGGAGTGCAATGGCGCGATCTCAGCTTACCGCAACCTCTGCCTCCTGAGTTCAGGCAATTCTTCTGCCTCAGCCTCCCGAGTAGCTGGGATTATAGGCATGCTCCACCATGCCCAGCTAATTTTTTGTATTTTCAGTAGAGACGAGGTTTCACCATGTTGACCAGGATGGTCTCGATCTCTTGACCTCGTGATCCACCCACCTCGGCCTCCCAAAGTGCTGGGATCACAGGTGTGAGCCACCGCGCCCAGCCCAATTTTTATATTTTTAGTAGAGATGGGGTTTCACCATGTTGGCCAGGCTAGTTTCTAACTCCTGATCTCATGTGATCCGCTCGCCTCGGCCTCCCAAAGTGCTGAGATTATAGGCATGAGCCACTGCACTCGGCCACCACTTTGGGGATTTAAAAGCCTCCCTTGAATGCTGTTCCTTCTACCTCTAAGCTCCTCTCTGTGGGCCAGGAACAGATTTCATTAGATGCAAACAGATAGGCTGCCATAGTGCCCTGCGTTTAAAACCATGTGGGATGGTTTTTCTAGGAACATGTGTCGTATATTTGCAAGTGTGAGGTGGCAATTTTGACTTGGTTAGGAACATAAAGGAGAGTTGAAAATCAGGCCATTTTCTTCAGCCTGAACCTATATTAAAAATAGTTTGAGTTTTCTTCTTAAAAAAAGAAACATACATTTTTCTGAAATTTAAAGACTAAAAATGAACCAGAAACTAAGAAGCTTGCTCTACCAAAGGGGACAGTGGTCCTGATTATTTGAGGCATTCAAACTATATGAAATGATGTTGATTGGAAGAAAAATTTTAATTCTAAATTGTGCTCTGTCTGCTAACCCTTAAAAGCATAGAGGGGAAATAATTTAAGCTGTTTCTTTGGAAACAAAATATTTTGATAGGAATTTGACGAGTTAGTAGAAACAGTAGGAATCTCTCTCTTGAAGTATATATGTCAAATCACTGTGGAAAGGGGATCCTGCTGCCATTATACTGTGGGCAGATAACTGAAGAAAATTCAAAGTTCCTCATCAGTAGAATAGGCTAGTGACCTGCTTTGTTGCCCTCATAGGGTTGTTTAGGATGTGTTGAGAAAATAGATGTGAATAGTCTTTGGGGGCTTTTTATCACTAATTGCCTCATAAACACATTAATGTTTACATGGTTCGGTATAAATAAAGCAAGCCATGAATCTTTAATCTCTGCCATCTGGCATTTCATAACCCTGGATTAGGATACTGTGCCCAAGAAATGTAGATAATAGGACAAAAGAGTAATATGGATGCTAGGTATGGACAAGTAATTTACTGGTATATCTTAAGAATGGATGATAAAATGGAAAAAAGATCATGTTAAATATTAAGTTCAAAATCTTTTCATGCACAAGTTAGGTGGTTGAGTGATCCAACATCGGGTGGGCCCAGAGTGATCCAGTAATCCAGAGTTAGGTGAAGGAACATGATTATATTGCTTATCTTCAGTGAGCAGGCTGCATGAAACAGCCTTTAAGAGTCATTGTAGAGGCCAAAATGGAATGATATGATAGGTGTCTAGCCCCAAAAGTCAGTGAGTAATGCCTTTTTCTGTGGCCTTAAGTTCCCAGCATAATGCAGTCCATTTATGCTTATGTACATTTTCATTTTCTCTTCAAATACTCTTCAGGTGGTATGAAGGAAGGTCATGTGTTGTAGCTAAAGAGATGCCAGGAGAGGTATGGTAAGTTCTCCCTCATGAGTGGGACCACCCAGCTTGGGCAGTCTTAAGCCTGTAGTGCACCCTGAGAGACAAGTCAGTATATTCCCTTTTGGGTAGTATTTAATAAACCACAGGCAAACTTTTGTCCTTTTAAAACTCTTTATGTAGCTTCCTTAGCACACGATTGTATGCATATGAACATTCAGTACATTGAGTTCTGGCTTTAGTTTTTCTTCCAAGACTATTTTGCTGGCCATTTTGGTTCCCTTACACAAAGGTGACCCGTCTCAGCAGATAGATGATTACTATTAGTTTCAAACTTAGACGTTTGCTTTGCAGATAGATAATTACTATTAGATTCAAATTTAGAAGTTTGCCTTTTTTTTTTTTTTTTTTTTTGAGACGGAATCTTGCTCTGTCACCCAGGCTGAAGTGCAGTGGCACAATCTCAGCTCACTGCAACCTCTGCCTCTTGGGTTCAAGTGATTTTCCTGCCTCAGCCTCCTGAGTAGCTTAGATTACAGGTGCCTGCTGCCACTCCCAGCTAATTTTTGTATTTTTATTTGAATCGGAGTTTCACCATGTTGCTCAGGCTGATCTTGAACTTTTCACCTCAGGTGATCCATCCACCTTGGCCTCCCAAAGTACTGGGATTACAGGTGCGCCTGGCTCTTTTCCTTCCTTCCTTCCTTCCTCCCTCCCTCCCTCCCTCCCTCCCTCCTTCACCTACCTACATTATTTTAGGACCCCATTCCCTCCCCTTATATTGGCCATTCCTTTCAAAAATGGGTCTACATTGACTACATTTGAGACAGTTGCAGTCTGCAAGGAAAAAGGAGCAGGGAATTGGCATGGGCTTGTTGGAGTGGAATGATGAAGCCCTGCTGAGAGCCCTCTATGTGCCAGGGCCAGGGCCAGGGCTAGGGCTAGGGCCTTACGGACTCTCTGCACTTTATCTGCCACCTGCCTGACTAGAACAGGGGTGAGGCACCTGAACATAGGAGGTCATCCAGTGATCTTAGGGAACTCCTAGAAGTTAAGCCACTTTCCTGAGGAAATACAGTGATAGGGTGATGGACAAGGAATGAGAGAGCTCAAGGCTACATGGGTCCCAGATTCATTTTTTTCCGGTACAACGTCTTGTTTGAAAAGAGGGAGGCAGAATTCTTAGATGATTTTCTGATTTAAATTTAAATTTAAAATAGACCTAATTTGGAGACCTAGTATGTGATAATGAAGACTGATGCTGTCACATGGTCTGGCCTCATCACAAAATAATTGATTAGTTGTTAGCTCCAATGATAGGAGCTCTCATTAATTTAGGGAAACAAGGTTCCAGCATTGTGCTTGACCATTGACCATGTGCCATACAATTGTACACAGCATTCCTATGAAGTGGGCACCATTGTGATCTCACTTATACAGGCACAACAAACGGTGTCTTGCCCAGGTACAGTTACTCAATGTCATAGTTGTAATATAGTATCATTTTCATAGAATTGCTTAGTCCACATTGTAACTTGAGTTCCTGCACAGACTCTCCTCCTCAAATTTAAAGTTTTAAAGTTCACAACTCTTTAAATCATGAGACCACAAGAGAGACAGGCTGTTGGAAAATATGGGGATGTTCTTTCTGTTTTACATCTGTTGCAGAAGGACCATTTCTCACAAAGTCCTTAAGTAGATCATATTCAGCGTACCTGGATGCTTTTTGCTACTGGCCTGATAAATGACCAGCAGGGCATTGCAAAGACTGGGTAGAGAGGAACAAGACTGACAGTAATTAAACCCAGTACTTCTCATTTGAGTAAAAGGAGAATGATGTCTGATATCTAGTGATATAAATGGGTTACAGAATTTTAGATTCTAGGTAAGGCATTATAATACAACTGTAAGAAGCCTATCTCCCTCCTCCCCCCCAGTTCTTGATATACTTTAAAAAAACCCCAGAATTTTAAAGAAGTGTATAAAGAAATTGGGGGGAGGAGGGAAAGAATTTTAAAAAATGAATTTGATTGATGATTTGCTCATGTTACGCTTTAGCTTGTTTCTTTCTTGCAGTCCCTACATTGGGACTGCAGGAAAACTTCAAAGAGGACTTTTAATATGATTCTTGTGAAATCAAGTAATGGGTATTGGGAATACAAAGGGAAAAATTATAGTTATCCGTTTTTGACAATAAAATGTTTAGAGGGTTTTTTGGGGGTCATTTTTTTTTTCCTGTAGCAAGTTAAAAAGGAAAGGATGGCCAACCTAATGTATAGAAAAAACAGTTTCTTGGAGATCATAGTTATGCAAATTAAACCTGTGAAGGAAAGAAGCAATTGATGCTTTATCAAAAACTCACTTGTTCTAAAAATTGTCTTGCTTATTAAGTGTGGTTCATTATAAACCTTATTGTTATATTGGAGAGCACAGGACTATTTCATCATCACTCTTGGTTAGTAAGAGATAAGTAGATGAGATATGATTTGTTGGAAACTCCAGTCATTTTCTTCTAATGATTGTGCATAAACATTGGTGCGAATTGATTTTTTTTCTGTTTTTCAGGGTCGACATGTTAAAACGGGTCAGTTGGCGGCCATCAAAGTTATGGATGTCACTGAGGTAAGATTAAGTCACACATGTTTTTAAATTGTTAGATGGAAGATAAGGATTCCTCCAACAACATAGAGTATTATTCTGTTTGGAAAATCTGATCACTTGAACACATTGCCCTTCTGTGACATTGTAGGTTCATAGGTCCAGTGGACTAGTTAGCCTAAATTGTTGTACACGGTCTCCACATAACAAAATGCCAGTAGCATTTTCTCAAAACACACTCAGTGCACACCCACATCTGAGTGATGTCATCCTTGGCAATGTAGTGGGCCGTAATTGGAAACATCTTCTCTAATGGAAAAGAAAAAATTTGAAAAGGGATCCTGGAGGTCACATGAATAGGGAGATTGAGGGTTTCGAGTGGAGAAAAGCTTCTCTAGGGTATTAGGCTACATTTGTGCCATTTCTTTTATTTTTAACGTGGGAGAAGAAAACAGTCCCAGCCAAGTTCCCAGAGGTTGGAAAACAGAAACATCTGCTAGAATGCTGAGCAGATTGTTGGCAAAATTTAGTAGCAAAAAACGCATGAGCATTTACTGTGCAGTTTTAGATGAGAAAGAGGAGAACTTGACCGAGACAAAAAGTGTATGTGTGCCTGTGTGTGTGCATGTAATATATGCACGAGCCCATGTTTAAGTTCTTTAAAAATATTCATAGATTGTAATGAACTAAATCAATTTCATTTAAAATTATTTTTATCTGAAATTTTACTCTATGCTTATGTTTGCCTCTAACTTGCTAATTATGAGTAGGATTCAACGTCATATTTCACAGATTCTAGAAAGAGTTAACCAGCAGCATTGGAGACTTGGGATAACTTTAAATCCAGCCACAATTTCTCCAAGTCTGGGGTCTGTGAAGGGAGAGAATGGCTAGCCTGATCTCTGGTGTCTATCCACAGAGCAAAATCTCCTTCTTTGCCTTGCTCTCTGCTTGGTCTCTGACAGCGTGGTCATCTTCAGCATGAGTATGTGTCAGTAAGAATTAGAAAACACTCTTGTCTCTGGACCATAGGACAGCTGATAGAGTCTTTCATAAATATTTGAAGATGTGACATTTTATGAGGTGGCCACCTTCTTTTCTCTGTTAAAACAGATTAATGGATACTTTAAAATGAGTATATACCATGAATGTATATACTTGAATGGCCAAAGTATATAAAGAATATAAAGAATGGTATATAAAGAATGGCCAAGTATATACTTGAATGACCAAAAGATTCTCCTTAACATACTCTGATGTAGACTATTCTGTTGTATTATAGTGATCCTATCTTGGTGTACTGCTCAGTGGGAAATTAGATGCTTTCCAGTTAAATACTATTTAAGATGATTTTAATTAATTAATTAATTAATTATTAATTATTATTATTATTTTTTGAGACGGAGTTTCGCTCTTGTTACCCAGGCTGGAGTGCAATGCCGCCATCTCGGCTCATTGCAACCTCCGCCTCCTGGGTTCAGGCAATTCTCCTGTCCCAGCCTCCTGAGTAGCTGGGATTACAGGCACGCGCCACCATGCCCAGCTAATTTTTTGTATCTTTAGTAGAGACAGGGTTTCACCAAGTTGACCAGGATGGTCTTGATCTCTTGACCTCGTGATCCACCCACCTCGGCCTCCCAAAGTGCTGGGATTACAGGCTTGAGCCACCGCGCCCGGCCTAAGATGATTCTAAAGAGTGGTGAAGAAACAGTAACTTCTTGGTTATTGTAATTTAAATATAATAGTTGAGCTATTTATGAAGTGCTCTCTCTGTGAATAGAATGATCAATAACATCTTCTATCAAAGTCTCCGTTCAAAATGCCGTTTATCTTGCCGGTGCTGTGTTGGGAATGGTGTTGCTGGAAAACACGGTCTTTGCATTTTTATTATCACTTTTTGACTTGTTTACTGGCAGACTTGTAGGTACCACTTTAAATGTAAGTTTTTGGAATTTTATGAACTGGAGTGTTCACCCTTGCAGTGTCAATTCAACCTGTGCTGTTTCCCCTGACACAGCTATTGTGACCATTCAGGATATGTCCTCTTTCACATCTTAATGGAATCTAAATGGGGTTTGCCTTCTCTGTAGAGGTCTTCTTCACCTAAGCCTGGCTCTGATTATAAGTGTGCAATAAATGATCACTGTAAAAAAAGAAATGCAAATTATGGAAAAATATAAAGAAAAAGTTAAATTCACATACTTCTGCCACCTTATTTTTATTTTTATGTTTTTCAGACGGAGTCTAACTCCGTTGCCCAGGTTGGAGTGCAGTGGTGGAATCTCAGCTCACTACAACCTCCACCTCCTGGGTCAAACACTTCTCCTGCCTCAGCCTCCTGAGTAGCTGGGATTACAGGTGTGCACCACCACACCCAGCTAATTTTTGTATTTTAGTAGAGACGGGGTTTCACCATGTTGGCCAGTATGGTCTTGAACTCCTGACCTCAAGCAATCCACCCGCCTCGGCTTCCCAAAGTGGTGAGATTATAGGCGTGATAAGCCACCACGCCTGGCCTTCTGCTACCTTATAATAGCTATTGTTAGTGCTTTGGTGTTCTGTGAACATAGCTATAAAATACATACCGCTATGTGTAATGGATTCTTTTGTATCCTACTTTTGTTGAATTGTGTACAAAAGGTATTTTCTTACCTGAAGAATCAGGCAATGTTGGATACATGCATGATATAAGTATTTTTGGGGCTTCTTTAAAAGTAATTATTGCAAAACCCATGTATTCAGGTAAAATGAAAACCAGATGGTGAGTCCTCAAACATACACAAATCCAATCAACCATTTACCATATTGGCCACTCAGTAATGTTTCTTATTTGCTGTTTTCATACAGTGACCTCTGCTATAGCATGGGGCACGTCAGTGCCTAGAGTAAGTGTTGTTTATGGATAGAGGGCTACGTGCAGCAGGCAGCCTGGAAAACATGCCCTTGCTGAGCCTGCATGTCAAAGCTCCTCTGAGCTCCTCTTTTGCTCTTGTAGGCATTGGCCTGGCTGGGACATGGGAGCAAGTGGGAGCAGGCTGAGTGAGAGATTTTGCAGCATGTGCTTCTGGTTCCAACTCCAGCAGGAGGGGCTGTTGGAGAGGGTTCTCTTGATGAGAACAGGATTCTGTATGGTTTTTTTTTTTAACCTCCGCTTAGTTTCCTCTCAGAAGCAAAAGATGCAAATACTTGTTTAGGGGGAAAATCACAGACTTGTTCTGACTCTTTAGGTGAAAGTGAGAGGCAGTTACCAGGCTACTAGTTATTCCTCAGGCCCAGAAAACAAGAAGAGCAGCAAGTGTTGGAAGTTGAATGGTGTGGCTGCTCTTTTCCCAAGCTGTCAGCTATTGGCAGGCTGAAGGAATCTAGCTCTGGAGCTGGCTGCAGACAATGCAAAGATGTGGGCCCACTTCGCTTGCTTTGCTTGATTATGTGAATCTGGAAAACGAAACCAGCTGAGAATTCAGATTTCATCCTGGGCTGAGGTGACAAGGGACTATGGAAGGAAACCAGGGGGTCTAAGAAGGGGGAGGCGTTTATTTGCAAGAGATGTAAAGGTCTCTTCAAATTTGGTGTGTGAGTACTTTAGTTGTATTAAGAATCAACTGCCCTTAGGATTTTGAAAGGCTCTTTTTAAGGAAAGCATGTCTTTTATCTGATTGGTTTTGGGAAGGCTTAAGGAACAGATTAAGGATGTACTCCAAGTGGATGACACTAGGACAGCAGATTTATAATGTGTGTGTGTTTTTAAAAATTATGGTGGATTCAGAGGATTTGCAGAAAAATGTATAGGGAGATTTCATGTACCCTTCGATTTTCCCCAATGATAAAATCTTGCATAACAATAGTATAATATTACAACTTAAGTACATGCACAAAACAAAGCAAGGCAAATGACTTTTACCAGTGTTTCTCAACTTGGAGTTCATAGACTCTTTGAGTGAGGTTTGTCTCTGAGAACAGAATTTTATTTTGCATTTTAATAGTTTCCCCCAACTTTTTATTATGAAAAAGTTTATACATCCAGAACTGTTGAAAGAGTGAACACTCTCAACCTTTCACTTATTCAACATTTGTTAACATTTTGTTCATGTGTGTTTTATGTGTATTGTTGTTGAAAATAATTACAGCTATCACCATGACACTTCACCTGAAAATACTAGAGCATGCTTGGTTTCAAATAAAGACAGTCTTCTACGTGTCATGAAGTTTCACCTAATGTTCAGTCTACATTCATATATCTTTGATTGTGTCAAGAATGTTTTTAGAACTCTTTTTGAATCATAGTCCATCCAGGTTTATGCACTATACTTAATTATCTTATTGCTTAACTTATTTTTAAGGTAGTAGGTTTTTCTTTACCTTCTTGCCTCCATTTTTATTTTTATTTTTTTAAAGAAAATTGACTTTTGTAAAAGTTCAGCCAAATTATTTTGTAAAATATCCTGTATTCTGGATTTGATAGTTTCCTCATGTTATGCTTTAACTTGTTGCTTTCTCTCCTATATTTCCTATAAACTGGAATTATGTTGAGAGGTTTGATTAGATGCAGATTAAATATTTTTTTGGCAAGAGCACATCAGTGGTAGTATTAAGTACTTCATATTGCCTCATATCAGGGGTACATCAGTTCTAGGTGAAGCCCACTTCACTCATAGCCTTCCCAATTTTAGTGAAGCCAAGTTGGGTCATTGGATTAAAGAGGCGACTGTTAGCGCATTCTCTACCATAAGGGTGCATTATTAGTTTTGCATTTCCTAAATAATCCATCTCCAGGGTGATACTTCGGCACTGTGTGAATAATCTGTTCATGAGCAGCCTTTCAACTAATGGCTTTGGCATTCATTTAATGATTCTTGCTTAGGTTAGTTACTACTGCAAAATGATTATTTTATGTTCTTCCTTCTTTATTTATTGGTCAACAGTCTATAGAAGAGTTTCCTCCTACCTGTCTCTACCCTCCTCTCTTTATCTGGATATTGCTGTGGACATGGGTGGTTTTATTTAATGTGTTTCTGTCAATTACAGCTGTTATTATATGATCAAGTTGTACCACATTTGGTATGAGAGCCTTTGACATGACCCCAGTGTGTCCCCAGTGGAGTTTGTAGCCTTTTGACATGCCCCTATTAGTCTTTGAGTACTTCTTTGTTTTCTGGGTAAGGTAGATATTTGAAATTCACCTGCCAAGACATGGAATCCTCTCCTCTGAGGAGCCTTATTTCTGTTGAGTGGGAAATGTATTTAGAGACTAATATCTGGATGCCAAGTATGCTCATTGTTACTGAGGTATCTAGGCCCTTTCGGTAGGCAGAGCTAAGAAATACATTTTGTTTCAAAAACCAGAGTTTTTTTTTTTTTTAATTCTATCTTGTATATCTCATATTTCTTTGTCTTTTATACTGAAAATCTTGGTTCCTAATAAAACAATACATTTTTATGTTCAGTGAACATACAATCATTTCAGTATTATAACAATATTACTACTTAAAATAGACATGGAGGGGAGATGTTTAAGATTTTTCAGAAGTTCTTGGCCGGGCGCGGTGGCTCAAGCCTGTAATCCCAGCACTTTGGGAGGCCGAGGTGGGTGGATCACGAGGTAAAGAGATCGAGACCATCCTGGTCAACATGGTGAAACCCCGTCTCTACTAAAAGTACAAAAAATTAGCTGGGCATGGTGGCGCGTGCCTGTAATCCCAGCTACTCAGGAGGCTGAGGCAGGAGAATTGCCTGAACCCAGGAGGCGGAGGTTGCAGTGAGCCGAGATCGCGCCATTGCACTCCAGCCTGGGTAACAAAAGCGAAACTCCGTCTCAAAAAAAAAAAAAAAAAAGATTTTTCAGAAGTTCTTTTGGCCTTTTGCTTTGGACAAATCAAGGGCAAACATTACTAGGTTAATGCACGGAGAACAGAGGCAAACTTAAAATTTGGTGTTTTATGTCAGATGAGGATGAAACAGTGCTCTTTGGAATGAATGATGTTTGACTGCATTTCAGCAGCACTGAGTAGCAGAGCTGCATCCAGTCTAGTCTTGGGCCTGTCCAGTGGTCTTTCCAACATTGGGTCCTTTTTCTCAGCCACTCTGGCATAGGATGGTGTTAAAGCAGGGGATTCTCAAAATGTAGCTATTGGATCAGCAGCTGCTGAAAGGACTTGAAAACTTGTTAGAAATGCAGCCTCTGCTTTCATCCTAGATTACTGCATCAGAAACTCTGGACTGGAACCCTCCAAAACATTCTAATACACCTTCAAGTTTGAAACCCCCTGCTTTTTAATGGAACCTTAGAAAACAAAGAGTCCACTCCCTCCTGTCTGTGGGTGAAGAACTCCAGCTCAGAGATGCTGATACTTCTTGGTCAGGAGTACATTGCTAATTAGACACTGCAGGAATTAGAACCTGGATCTTTGATTCCCTACTTACTGTACTTGTGAAAGTGTAACCATTTCAAACACCAGGTTTTTAAGCAAGCTTGTTGAGTGAGCTGATTTAATCTGAACCTTAATGGATAGGTGATCTTGACCACATTTCGCCTTTCTAAAATTTGTTTTTGCAGATTTGTCAGAGCAGACTTCCTTTTAGTGTTAAGACTACAGTGTTTGTGAATGGCAATTCTGTCATTTTCCTTAGGGGACAGGAAGATGTTGGGCATAATATCTGTTGGGAGCCAGTTGGCAGATTGAGCATCCTCTAGTATTCCCAGAACCACATTCCATGGATCTGTGGAAGTAAAAGCTGTGTAAAAGCCCTGAAATTCCCTAGAACAGCCAAGTAAGAACCTGACCTCTGCCTGTCATCATACGTGGAAAGGCAAGAGCCATATAAGAAGCTTAGCAATATATGTCACTTCCGGTGGACAGGTTTTTGAACGCCTTCTGAGCTATGACCATGCATGGGCAGGACAGCTTGCTCTTAGGGAGTTCATGGTCTGGCATGAGGGAGCAAAAGAAATGTATTCCAGTGATAACACAAGGCCATGTAACACTGAACAATTTTACCTTTTTCATCTGGAGGGGAGCACAGTGTAATGAATGTGTTGTTTTTGTCTAGACTGAAAATAAGAACAAAAGGAAGTGAGGGAGAGATCTCTGTGGGCTGTGGGACCTATTGTTCTATTCTTTTATTCGTCAGTTAAATGCTATGAGCCTTACAGCTTGGTACTGGCTTATTCTGTGTTAGGCAGCTGGTGGCACTTTCTCCCTCTGCTTTGCATGACTGACAGACTCACCACCAGATCATTCAAGGTTGTCAGGGTGAGCCAGAAATGCATCAATTTTTGACAGTCTGTATCCCCCTCCTGCACCACCCCTCCCTCCTTATCTTCTGCTTTTAAAAGGAACTTCCTTCTTTCCCTTAGCTACTGAGAGAGAAATTGATGTGCCATGTTTGTGGGATGCTAAATTTCCTCATCTGGTATTTTCTTATCTTAGACAACTTTTAACCTGGTTTGAATGATCTTTGATCTTAAATTTTAATTTCCTATTTGGGTTGGTTTCCTTACTCACTCAGCCTTGTATAGATAAAGGCCACACATTTATTTATTTTAAAAATATTGGTACAAGATAAGACCTTGAAGAAAAGCTCTTAAAATCAGTTAAAATCAACTACATTTTATTTAATTATTGATTTATTTGAAGTAACAAGTATAGTGATTTTTTTGAGAACGAATAGTTCCACTGTATCCTCATATATTACAGCAGTGTTTTTTGACTTTCCTTTTTTTTCACTGTCTCCTCCCTATGAAGCTTTTTAAAACATTTTTTTTTTTTTGAGACAAGATCTTACTGTGTCACCCAGGCTAGAGTGCAGTGGCACAAGTCTAGCTTACCATACCTCAAATTCTTAGACTCAAGTGATCCCCCCACCTCAGCCTCCTGAGTACCTGGGACTACAGGAGTGTGCTTGTAAAAATAATTTTTTTTTTTTTTTTTTTTTTTTGAGAGAGACTGGGTTTTACTATATTGCCCAGGCTGGTCTTGAACTCCTGGGCTCAAGCAGTCCTCCTGTCTTGGCCTCCCTAAGTGTTAGGTTTTACAGGTATGAGCCATAGAACCCACCTTAAGGCATTCTATTCTAATTACTCCCTATGAAATTTTAATAGTTCAGATACACTATATATCTGTATATAACTGTATATATGTTTATGTACTGTATATATGCTTAAAATTAGTAAATTTTGCCTAAAAGTAGTAAATTTTCTTCTTGAGGACAAATACCAGCCCCATTGAGAACACTTGGTATAGAGTAATATAAACACAGTGAAGTTTCACAAATGAGGAAGAATAAATTTTTACTATTTCTAATGTTTTCTTTTTTTTAACAAAATTCACTAGATATTTGAATTAATCTTCAGGGATAGAGATGATTGACTGTGAAAGTGTAGATTGGATGTTTCTTTTTTTTTTTTTGGTAAAGGTATGCTTTAGGCATCATACATTGTGTGAGGTATGGTATGGTACACACATTTCGTTTAGGGTACACAATAGTGTTTGAGACAGATGTTGTCATCCCTTCTCTCTAGATGAAAGAACAGATCCTGGGACTGAAATCCAGGTTTTTCTGATAGTGCAGCTTATGCCTCTTTCTTCTGAATCCCTCTATTCTTCTCTTCCCCAAAGTAATAAATAGTTAATATAGGGTTAAGGTTGAAGTGTTCAAGAAATAAGCTGTTGAAATGTTTTAAGAATAGCTATACTGGTGATGATGTTATAGTAAAATTACTTGAAAGATTAGGTTTTTTTTGTTTTTGGCCGAGTTAGAATGTGTTTCTGTTTTGAATTAATTCGTTCTAAATTAATTTGAAAATTATCTCTTGCTATTTTAACCCATTTAATAAGTCAGTAAATAGAGGAAGGTTAAGACTGGGTTAGTTTTATACCTCTGATGTTTTATATTTTTCATGTTGAAAAGGCTTTACTTAATTTATGGATGACAGCAGTTGGAATTCAGAGAGGTGATTGACCTCTCTAAAGTCACAATAGGGTCCTGGACTTGCTTTTATTACACCACATCTCCCAGTTCACTATAGGAGTAGAGCAGTGGTATTCTGTATTTGGGTTTTAAAAAAAGTCGTAGTACCTAACAAGAAGCAATGCTATATCAGTAGTAGACACTCAAATATTTGATGAATTGAATAGGGTGTTCCATTTTTGGTGATTGCATTAGTTCTGTGCACTTGGAGAAAACAGCAGATGTACAATATTGGTTTCATTATTTAATGTCTTTCTCATTTTTTGGTAATTTCCCTGTCATTTTTTTGTAATCACAAATATTTATATTTTAGATGCTAACATTAATCATAAACAATAGTAAGACCTCTTACTTACTTTTACATTTAAATTTCATCCCTCTAGGAAAGAAAATTATTAGAAAGAGGGTTAGGAGTGAGTACGTTTCTGGGTTTTGTTTTTAGAATTGTCACTGAACTAATAAAAATGATTGAACCTTTTTCTCATCTTTCCTAGGAACATAAATTTGAGGCCCATAAATAATTTTCAAGGTGAGTTTATAGTGTATGAGCCTCCTAGACAGTCAACCTCTTTATTTAGTAGTCATATCCTGCCTTTTACTCCAAGACAGCAATACATATTTTTAAGCATGATAAAGCTCAGTTTCCTCATCTGTAAAATGGAATAATAATGCCTACCTCATAGGCTTTTGTCAGAATTAAGAGTATTTAGTCTATTAGTTTTTACATGGTAAATGTGAGTTTTCTTGTTATCTTCTCCTTATTAAAAACATTAAAATATCACTTTTGCTGAAGACTTTTTATAAACCCCAATACCCTCCTCAGCCACTTGTGCAAAGAATCCACTCCCCACCTGCCTCCCTTCGCCTGTGGTGATCCCCTTTGCCTTGTCTTCTTTGTAGGCTCCTTCATCCTGTGGTTATAACCATCACTGTTGGGTCCTTTGACAACTACCTTTGCCTTGTGAACTCTCTTCTTCTCCTGTGTATGTGTGTGTGGATTTTTTGTTCTGTGTTTGATTTTTGGTTATTGAGATGGGTCTCACTCTGTTACCCAGGCTGGAGGGCAGTGGCACTGTCAGGGTTCACTGCAGCCTGGACTTCCTGGGCTCAAGTGATCCTCCTACTTCAGCCTCCTGAGTAACTGGGACTACAGATGTGTGACACCATGCCCAGCTAATTTTTAAAGTTTTTTGTGGAGATGAGGTCTTACTGTGTTGCCCAGGCTGGTCTCAAACCCCTAGGCACAAGCCGTTTTCCTGCCTTGGCCATCCCAAAGTGCTAGGACTGCTGACGTGAGCCACCCAGCCCTGCCGATTCTTCTGCTCTTTTAATTGTTAACTAGAGAACAGTGGCCACATGTTGCTCATTTTATGTGTATGTTTTTCTGTTCTACATCATGCTCTCTTTTAGGATTTTCAGCCCTTCTAGGTTCATGACACCCTTCATTCACAAGGGTGGTGCTTAGTTTATATTTGTTCTTCTGAAGAATGCCTCAAGACAAAAGGCTGTTGTTGTTGTCCCCTCCCCTTTTCTCCCCTTGCCTCCCCTCCCCTCCCCTCCCCTCCCCTCCCCTCCCCTCCCCTCCCCTCCCCTCCCCTCCCCTCCCCTCCCCTCCCCTCCCTTCTTTCTTCCCATTATTATTTGAGACAGGATCTTGCTTCATCCACCAGGCTGGAGTGCAGTGGTATGATTATGGCTCACTGCAGCCTCAAGTTTCTGGGCTCAAGAGATCTTCCCACCTCAGCTTCTTGAGTAGCTGGGACAAAAATTTTTTTGTAGACACTGGGTCTCCCTGTGTTTCCCAGGCTGGTCTCAAACTCCTGTGTTCAAGCAGTCCTCCTGCCTTGGCCTCCCAAAGTGCTAGGATTATAGGCTTGAGGCACCACATCTGGCCAAAAGGCAGTTTTATAGGAGAATTTCCAAAAGTGTTTTGAGCAGTAGCAAAAAATAAATATAGTGTCCCTTTTAAAAGATTGGAGACAGACTTTATGTTAATATTTATATGCTATTTTAATAATCATACGCTTACTAATTTGTACGCTAGTTTTAAATATTAAAAAGGAATGGTGAGAAGTATCATTTATTCTTACTGAAAATATGACTAAGTACTAATTGCTTTGTTCAGTGTAATTTTGGTTCACTGGGACTGGAAATGGCAAGTGTTAACATGGTTTGTAGTTTTTTTGTTTATGATGCTATTCATGGAGTTGCACTAATTCATTCATTTAAACAAGTACTGAACACTTGGCTTTAAAAACACTGTTCTTAGTTTTGGGGCAGAATAGAAAGATTATGCTTTAGGAGTAACTATTCTTGATCTCTTGGTAAATTAAAACTTGCTGTGAAAGGATGGTCTTTGTAATTATTAACGAGCCTTCTTCAAGCAGATTGAACATCCACAGTTTTCTTAATTTTATCATTTTGTGAACTAAAGGCATTTTTTCAAAGTAAAATAAATGGTTGAATAAAAAGAATCACCCAACAAATTTTGTATAATCTAAATCGTTGTTTTTTTTTTTTTTTGCAAAATGGATACTGTCCTTTTACCATCCCATCTCCTTTCCCCGGCTGCTGCTGCTGCTTCTTCCTCTTTCTCCTCCTCTTCTCCTCCTCCCTCCCCCCCTCCTCCTCTTTCTCTTTTCTTCCTTTTCTTCTTCTTCCTCTTCCTCCTCTTCTCCTCTCTCCCCCTCTCCTCCTCCTCCTCCTCCTCTTCTTCCTCTTCCTCTTCTTCTTTCAGCTTTGGGCTATACATGGAAAGTTTTGTTTTTTATCTTGACACTTCCATTTTTGCTTCCATTTCCCCAAATGTATTGAAAAGAATATCATGTTGGAGGTGTCCCCAAGACCATCCTCAGTTTCGATTCCTGCACATAGGTGTACTCGCAGCTGTGATTTATAGCACAGTGACAGGATTCAGAGCAAAATCAGCAAGAGAACAGGCGTGTGGAAGGAAGTCTGAAGGGATTCAGGCACAGACTTCCCAGAATCCTATCCCAGTGCAGTCACATAGGCCCTGCTTAATTCCCCCAGCAGAGCTGTAATGGCATGTGTGAAATATTGTCTACAAAGGAAGCTTGCTTAGAGACTTAGTACCTTGAATTTTTTATTTGGGGATGACAGTATAAGCAGCCTCTGCCTAGCATGTACCCAAAGTTTCAGACTTCCAAAAGGAAAATAGGTGTTTGATGTAAACCACATTCTAGGTACAGTGAGCTACTCTTACCAGTTCTGGGAGTGGTGGAAACCCTACCCAGATCAAAATCCACATGTCAGCCTAAGGCCACTCTTGCAAGCTGGCCTTTTTAGGGATGGTTTCAGGCCTCAGGACTAAACAGACACCTCTCCTGAGTGCTGCATTGATAATATCACCTGCCTCTTCAGCATCTCTACTTGGATGTCTGATAGACTAAACTCAACATACCCTGCATAATTGGCCTCCCAGCCCTTTCCTTCTCAGCCCTCTTCTCCTTCTCCCCAGTCACTCAAAAGCACACAGGCCTATTCACTGTTTCTCCACCCCTGCACACCCATCTCACCCAGAGACCTATCACTTGCTGTTTGTTCCCTGTGCCTGGAATGCCACTCCCTCACGGCCATCCAGCTCACTCCTGCACCTTCTTCGTGCCTTGACAACAGTGAATGGCCTCTTCCTACTCCTAAAACTCTTGCCCAGTCCTATGTTTCCTTTATCCACATCACCATATATATATAACTGGCTTATTTATTCTACTTAAAGCCTATCACTGCCTCTCCCATGCCACTAACTGCCTATCCTCCTAGAATGTAAGCTCCATAGTGACAGGGGTCTTTGTGTGTCTGTCTGTTTGTTTGTTTATTTACTTATTTATTTATTGAGATGGAGTTTTGCTCTTGATGCCTAGGCTGGCTTGCAATGGCGTGATCTCCGTTCACCACAACCTCTGCCTCCTGGGTTCAAGCGATTCTCCAGCCTCGGCTTCCTGAGTAGCTAGGATTACAGGTGTCTGCCACTATACCTGGCTAATTTTTGTATTTTTAGTAGAGACAGCGTTTTACCAGTTGGCCAGGCTGATCTCGAACTCCTGACCTCAGGTGATCAGCTCACTTCGGCCTCCCAAAGTGCTGGGATTATAGGTGTGAGCTGCTGTGCCTGGCTAATTTTTTTCAGTGATGTATCATCCCATGTGCAAATTCAGTGCCTAGCATATAGTAGGCATTTAATAAATACTGTTGAATGAATAGTGTCTCCCCTTCCTTCTTTTTATAAAATGTAAAAAACTCAAAACTCAAGTAAGTTACATATGCTTGGTTGATGATTTCGTGTGTGTGTGTGTGTGTGTGTGTGTGTGTATGTGTGTGTACTCACAGACACACTTTTACCCATGAAACTATTTGATGATTAAACAGTTTTGATTGTCTTTTAATTATATAGTGACATGCCCTTTGAGATGTGGTAAAATGGTGAAGCAGTACAGTTGGAAAGAAAAGGTTTTGGATATCCTGTGCCCATTCAGTTGAAATACTTAAGATGGTGAAGTCTCTTAAAAGGATATCTTTAGCACCCCTGCCCAGTTTTTGCCCCCTGAATTTAATTCCAGTAACTGCTTTCAAGTTTACATCTCTTCATAGGACTGGGGTGTAAATTCTAGCCTAAACTAACCTGTCCATATGATAAAGCTTTCTGGAATTGCTTGTTTTATTAGTCAACATCTCGTGAAAATCTGTTGTAACAACATATGCAGGATCTTAAACGTTTGTATGACAGTGGAATCTAATTGTTTAGTTAGAGAAATGGATCCCCGCCCTCCTCCTCCACTGCCATCAGCATCATACCCTGACATAAGGAAAGACATTTTTAGTGAGAAATCTCCTAGTCTGAGTTTTGTACTAACCTTATAGACAAGAGAGTTGACTTCTGTGAGTTGGATCTAAAATGGGATTAGGGAGCCAGCTAGTTGATGGGCTGGGTTTTTAGCATCCAAACTTGCCATATTGTAGTATGCTGCTTTTAATTCATAAATGGCCTAAGCATTGCAGGTAGCCAGGCTCTCTCTGCTCCAAGAGCAGAAAATCCCCTTAGAAAGCTGCTTTCTGGTGAGTGAGCAGCCTCTGAGAGTGCAGTCCCTCTGTCATATTGTTCTACGTTAGCATGCAACATCTATCTGTGCCACAGGTCAGGCTTTCTCCCTTGGTTTTAACTCTGTGCACTAACAGGGAATCCACATTATATTTTGGCTGTGATCCTGCCCACAAGCTTGAATTTTGTTTTGCAATTTGTTTTAATTGCATTTGTTTTAATTTTTTAGTGATGTATTATTCCATGTGCAAATTCAGTGCCTAGCATACAGTAGGCATTTAGTTATTGTTAAATAAACAGTGTTTCCCCTTCCTTCTTTTTATATGTAAAAATTTGTTTTAATTGCAAAACAATTGTCCTGTTGAACTTTGGGCATTATATGTAGTTTAGTATGTGTTAGAGGTTTTAGATGATATTTAGAACTATGAAAATGATTTCCTGGTGGGGTGAAAGAATTTTTTTTCCTGATTCATCTCCCTAGTACTCTTAGGTGCTGATTGGTCTCCAAGTCTTAGTGCAAATTCTGCCTAGATAGAAACCTGCCTCGGAAATGGGATTGCCACTGTCTGTCAGTTATCTGATGGTTATCATGATGTCCTTGGGGCTCTGAAGTACCCAATGTGTCAAGGAGGCTTTTCTCTGAGCACAGGAACCTTGTGCTAGTTTTTCTTTACCCGTATTTCTTTTATGTCTAGACATTCTGACACTTTTTCTCTCTCCTTAACATACCTGTGCGGTAGCAGCATGGCTGATGGGTCTTGGGAAGCCAGTTCCTGAGGGTAGCTGTGTTTACTTGCCTGTCTATATGAGCACTGAGTTCAGGAGAAGTGTCTTCATATATACAACCCTCAGTAACTCTTAAATTTTTATATTTTGGGCTAGGTGCAGTGGCTCATGCCTATAATCCCAGCACTTTGGGAGGCTGGGGTGGGTAAGTCATGCGGTCAGGAGACCAGCCTGGTCAACGTGATGAAACCCCGTCTCTACCAGAGATACGAAAATTAGCCAGGCGTGGTGGCATGCGCCTTTAATCCCAGCTACTTGAGTGACTGAGGGAGGAGAATCACTTGAACCTGGGAGGTGGCGGTAGCAGTGAGCTGAGATTGTGCCACTGCCCTCTACCCTGGGCAACAGGGTGAGATTCTGAATTTAAAAAAAAATTATATTTTGACCCTTTTATCAAAGTGTACCATGCATACAGAAAAGTACACAAATCATAAACTCAGTAAATTTCCCAAAACTATACATAACCCTTCGGTGGACCAGCATATAGATCGAGAAACAGAACTTTGCCAGTACCCCAGGAGTGCCCTCATATGCCCCTTCAGTCACTAACTGTTCTGTGCAGGGGTGACACTGTCCTGACTTTTGTCACCATATATTACTTTTGCCTGTGTCTGATCTTGATATAAATGGAATCATATGGTACTCTGTGTCTGGCTTCTTTCAGTTAGCATTATGTTTGTGAGGTCCACCTATATGGCTGCATACAGGGAGAGCTCATTTATTCTCATCGCTTTTAGTATTGTGGGGCTTTTAGTATTGGTGTCCCACTAACTTCCAAGTGAATATATTCCTGGCGTTGATGTAATACTGGTTATATGGTGGGTGCTGAATTGAATGGCTGCAGAGATAGAAGGGAATTTTACCTAGTCTTGGAAATTCTGTGATGGATAAGAGATGCTGAGGTACAGGTTATAGGGAAAATATTCACTTCTGTTATTTCTCATAGTTTGGGCATGGTTAAATACCTTCTTCTTTTCTGACTTAATTGTATTATCTTAACTGCAAGACTCCTGGAAAGAGTAGATAATGTTGCTAGCGTTTGATGACTTGGGAACTTGACTCTCTGCTATCTTTTTGTTGGCTGGCTTACAGTGTTTCCCCCTGTTACAGGTCTTCTGCAAAGAATTTGTGCAGCACTCCTTGGGATTTTTTTGGCCTGTGTCTCACTGCTGCTTCCTTCTCACTCTGTTGGTGAGGCTGTCTAGCTTTCCTACCGACTCTGCTGCACTTGCAGCATGTGCTCCCCCTGCTCCCTTAAGGTGGCATAGGTTTGGGGTAGAATAAAGATGGGGAGATACCTCCAAATAAATAAAATTCCAAGCAAGCCTGCGTTCTTGCCCCACCCTACTCACCATACCGTGCTCCTGTCCCCACCTTGTCTCTTAACAGATGATGAAGTAAGAAATCTCTTAGGTTCTACTCATTCTTGTTTTTAATGAGAAGGATGTTTTAAAAACAAGATATTTGATATGATATTTTGTCATACCTAGGAGAGCAACAATAACAGCAGTAACTGCTAGGTTGAGGGAATCTGTAGTTAGGTGGTATTTCCTGATGATGAGTCATCTTCCCTGGAGTCTCCTTGGGGATCTTTCTTTCTTGAATGAGTGAGGGAAGGTGTTTATACAAGAGAAGTATGAATGCCTTTATTTCAGCTGTTTCACTTTTAATGTGCCTGGTGAACTTTTTTGTTCACTTACTGAAAATGCTGGATTTTTCTTCCCTGAAACTAGAACTGAAGAAGACTCCCTGGTTATTTTTTCCTCCTTAAGTTGTTTGGAAAGCAGAATAAAACTGTTTATTTGGAAAGTGACTGTACAGATGTTTTTGTTCAAAAGGGAAAGGAGGAAGAAGGCCGTTGAGATAGAAGAGATTAAAATTTGGAACTATAATTAAAGCAGCACATCTCCCTGGGCCTGGCCGGCTCTGGTGATTCTGTGTGGTTGGGCATGTGTGTAGTGTTGGCTCACAGCCTCCGCAGCCTTTTTCGAGTCTTCATTTACCCGTCTTTTTTACTGAGACAGGGTCTCACTCTCTCTTGTGACCCAGGCTAGAGTGCAGTGGTGTGATCACAGCTCACTGCAGCCTTTAACTCCTGGACTCAAGCAGTTCTCCCATTGCAGCCTCCCAAGTAGCTGGGGCTACAGGCATGTGCCACCACAACTAGCTAATTTTTAATTTTTTAATTTTTTTTTTTTTAGAGACAGGGTCTCAATATGTTCCCAGGTTAGTCTCGAACTCCTGGGCTCAAAGGTTCACGCAGTCCTCCCACCTCGGCCTCCCAGAGTGAGTGCTAAGACTATAGGCCTCCTGGCCATCTCACCTGTATTCTAACCCAACATGGCACATGATGAGGGAGGGCTCTGTGATGTGGGTACTATCTGTGTGGGCGTGTACCCATGACCTTACATAGAGGAACTGCTGGTTTTGTGCAAGTGAGGGATCCTGCGTCTTCCTTATAGACCAAGAGTCTGTGACTGTGGGCAGCTTCTGGCTCTTAACACAGCAGAATTCATAGATGCATGCTACCTCAAGTGAGGTCATGTTAGGTAGTGAATGTTTTCTTAACTGTTCTCTTTATGCTAGTTTAAAAGTTCAAGGCTTTTTGGGCCTTTGACTTTACTGGTTAGTTCTGCTTCTCAGGATGGTAAGAAAATTAAAATGTATTCCCCCTGCTACATCACCCCCCCAATTTAGTATAGCTACAGTGGTGAATTTTATGATTTATAAATTATAATTGAGTAAAGCTGCTGGAACAAACAATTTAAGTGACTTTTAAAATTGTATTTCTTACTTTTTACTTTCAATGAAATATGTTATAAGGATAAAATATAGAGAATTAAAAAGATGAAAAAAAGGACACTTATAATTCTATCACCTTGGCTTAATGCCTGTTAAGACATTAATGTGTATTTTTCTAGTTGCAGATACGTGTGTGTGTGTAGATAAAGTTATTTTAAAAATGATGGAAAGACTTTTTTCTCTAACAGTAAAAGTAATGTACTCATCTAGAACTAGAAAACTGGAAAATGGAAAAAGATTTTCTTACAGTCCCCCCACCCCCATTCTGGTGTGCTTCCTGTCTCTCTTGGAATAAAGCTGTTTCTTATGGCTGCCAGTCACTCAGGGAAAGCCCCCAGTCAAATGTGTTTATCTGTGTGGCTGCATTTAGTTTAAAGGTTAGTTTCTATTTATTTATTTTAGAAAGATTTCTCCTGAATAATTCAGATGGTAAATTACTTAATCTTGTTTAGTCTCAGCTACATACTTTATGCAACTTTTTTCTAATCTCCACTTCACTGTACACTTCTACAACTTTGAGCTTGTAAATAGTGTATATATACGTTGTAGTCATGTAGTGCTTTTTTTTTCCTGATCATACACTTGGAAAAATGTGGCTTTTAGATTGTAACAGGCCACTTTAATAACTTCATAGTACTGTCTGTTTGAACAAAGAAGCACTTTTTATTCTTAGTTGTTTTTTGATGTTGTTATTGTTGGCTTACAAGATCTTGAAAGGTGGGTGCTAATCACCACCGTACATATGGTGGTTTAATCAATATATTTTCCCTGGAAGTTGCTTCTTAAATGATAATTTGTCATTGTCTTTATTATTTTAACTCATTTGAATATAAATAAAACTGAAGTTAAGGAAAGGGAAGCAGTATATTACTTAGAAAAGGCCTGATGACTGTTTAAGACTCAAGTACTATTTGAAACCTCTTGATAGATTGTTTGTTCTTGGTAACTTGACTCAAATCTTCCATCAGTTGCTTAGTTAAGGTGGTTCAGCCCCAATATTTCTTTATTATATCATTGTCAGCATCTGTTGCTTTGCTTGGGAGGAAGATAGCCGACTGCTGAGCCTATCTCAAAGCTGGACTCTGACATCGTGTCTGTGGTTGATAGACACAGCTGTGCGATTTCTTTGTGTGCTTGGCAGCACCAACTTCAAAAACATCTGGTCTAAAGATGTAGTTCTCTTCTCCTGCAACTGTATGTAAATTATTTAGTGCATAATGGGATAATGCCAAGTGTACTTACTTGACACGAACACATAAATGATTCAGAAGCCCAGCATGATTTTCTATGCAGATTCAAAGATTTCAGTGAATTGGAAGATTCATTGTCTAATTGGTGTGTACTTGTATCACTTAGTCTGGTGCTGGTACATCACATGCCATGGATATGCTAATTTTCTTCATTTTAAGTGAGGGAAATGGCTGGTTTGGTATAATAGGTAGCAAAAATAGGAGGGAAGCCTTTGGCTAAACCATCAGGGTGAATTTGGTTTGAATCCAATCTTGCAAGGATTGCTGTGTCTAAGATGCATTTCTCAGCATCTCCTGTACATTTTTTTTTAAGGGATGTTTAGAGAAGATTCCATAGTACTACTGTGGGCTTTAAAAAACATAGGTAACTACTGTGCATATTTTAATGATATTTATATTACAGAATTTATGTATTTAATTATGTTTGCATTATATATTATGAATTTATATATTGTAATTAATTTGTACCCATAATTAATATATAAACAAGTAGCCTCATTAGCCTCTTGAGTTGCACTGGGTGAGAGTCTTCTCTAGATTGGCTCTTATTTTTATAAATATCTGAAAAAATTCACAATACCATTTTAAAGCACAAAGGTTTCCAAGATTTGTTACTTATTATATCCTTCAGGTTTTATGATTTTTTTTTTCCCCCTCAAGTAATTAAGGATGTCTTCAGTGAAATTTACCACTGAAGGATTTTAGCTCTGAATAGCAAGCCCCAAATTAACCCATTATTTACTCTGGGCTCTCAAGAGGCATATCTTTTTTTTTTCTTTTAGTTTCAAGGTTTTCTTTTTAAAGGTGCTAAGCCTTGGAGAATATTGTTTTAAATTCATTCTTTCTCCCATTTTGTGTCTGTTTTTAGTTAGAAAAACGGATAAACCCAATTAATTCTGCAAGCACAGGTTACAGTATTCTTGTGTGCCAGCTTTTTGACCAAGACTTAGTATTCAGTAGAAACACTAGCTGTTGAATGTGCACAAGTCTATAAGCATCCACGCACAAGACAGCACCTTATGCACACTGCTGATAGATTCAGATGTGAGGCTGCCAATTTATACTGAGCTTGGCAGGAAATGAGGGCATTTTTTTTTTGTTTCTCCTAACAGACTTGTTTTGTTTTATTAAGTTTAGTTAGTCTAGGCTTAAGAATGTCAAAGTAGTTTTGCTGGTTCTTGGGCTCCGTGGCTTCATTCTGTCTAGTGTCATTCCCTGTCTGATTTCTTTTATGCTGACTCTACCCAGATTTCTTGGCTCCTCCTTGACATCTGCCCAAGTACACCTGGAACGATCTTTCCTCACCCTCCCAGGTGTTGACTGCCTTTCTTTCTGCGTTTCCTTGTCCCTGTGCTCTGCCTGCCTCTGTATCTGCATTGGCCCATGTGTCTCTTTGATGAGCCATCTGTCTCTCTGTCCTGCCCCTGCTCACTCTTTCTGGTGCCCCACATGATATCTCCTATGAAGTGGGCCCACAGTTCAGTCTTACTGAATACATTTATACAAGGAGCCCTTGTTAATATCTGCCAAGGAAAGTGGGATGGCAACTTCTTGACCTTCATTTTTTGGGTAATGGCAGATGGTAAATTTGGCAGATTGTGTTGTTGGTTGGAGCTGGATAACTAGGGCGGGTTCCAACATGGTAATACTCTTTGTGCTTGTGAATTTGGGTTGTTAAATGGCTTTCGGGGTCTTTCCTGGAGACATTTATATGTGTAATTAACTGAATTAAGTTTTTGTCTCTATCTCTGTAAGTCAGTACCTACTCTTAGAGGAGAAGGAACCACTTGAGACACTTATTTTGTATTTTCATGACGACCATAAGTTTACTTTTTCTTTTGTGCAGAAATTTAGTTCTCCCATTATATACAAGATAGGTGTGTGGTAGCTTATGATCCTCCTTTATTTTGACAGCTACATTCTTTTTCTTGCCCCCTGTGAGAGTTCTAGTTTTAAAATAATTGCTTCAAGTTAGCCATCCTGACTCAGGACTCCAGGCAGACTTTGCATGTGTTTTGCTTCATAGCCATTCAGAATACAGGGAGATGATGATCACAAGACAGGGAGGACTGTGTTGTTTTTTAGGGAGTGATGTTGCTTGACTCTTGGCAGACGGAGGGCATCTGTAGTGTCTTAAGGCCTTCCTTTCATGTCTTTCATTTAGCCACTCCTGCAGCCTCCAGTTCACCTCCTCACAGCATGTGTGTGTGTGTCCCTGTGTACTTGCATATAGATGGAGTAAAGATTAAGGAACACTATGGCAAGCTAGTGAGCTGTTTTAAGACCACAATGACTTATTATAGCTTTGTGAAATGTGTAGGTAGTAGACAACCTTAAAGTTCTGTATAAAATGATTAATAGCTAAAGAAAAAAAAACCTTTTGTTAATTACTTACAGTATCTTTCTGGTGATTATTTTTTAAAATGCGCATCTTTGCCGTAAATAATTGGCATATAATATGCTCATGGTGATGGATGGGGTGGTGGGATGCTAGGGGACTCTACTGAAGTAAAAGAAGTATGAGATAAAATGGCACCAACTGGTCTGAAATTTGAGGAAACTTTGTTTGCCTATTTAAATTAGATTACATTAATCCTATATTATTGACTTTGACTGTGAAATTAGGCTTATTTTATGGAAAACGTTTTTTTCCTGTGTGTAATAAAATGTGTATTTTCAGCAATAATCTTTAAAAATTACATTCAAGAAAAAATATTACTTTGATAAAATACAAATAGTACTCAATGTCAGCAGTAATATGTATTGTGTTCAGGGAATGTCGCAGAGGAAAACCACTAAAAAGGGTGCCTTAGCTGGGACCTACCCCGTATGGCTGCCCGTGGTGGCCACTTTCCTCAGTACTCTGGGCACAGTTGAGCAATACCAGTCTCTGCAGCTGCTTGATTTCCAATTGAATCACATATTGAAGGTCACTTGTTCTCTTCTCCCTCAGTCTTTTTGGTATCTGAATTTTTGACATCTTTTCGCATTTTTCCAAGAGAAGCACTTGTAGTTTATCACCGTCTTGAATGAACAGAGGTAACGACTTGCACAGTTAGGACACACATTGCTGATTGTTGTTTAGAAGAGAGAATATGGGACACATTTTTATGATTTTCTGTGGCGAAGTGTAAAACATCTAACAAGACTTTCCCCATAAGGACCACTTACATAGTGGGCTAGAACTGAATATACTGGTTTGGTTCAGAGCAAAACTTCCCCTTGGGTTTAGTTAAGGTCAGTTTGAATAACTAGTTTAATGCAGGTGGTAGCCCTGGAGAGTCAGATTTTCTCAGAGCCTGGTCAAGTGTAGTAGTTTTTCCATTGGGACTTTGAAGCTTTTGATTTTGTGTTTCTCTCATTGTCTCCCACTACTAGATGGTTTGATATGTTTCTAAGAAGTAGAGAAAATTGAGAGAGAGAGACTTCAAATTATTTTCCTAGTTGGGATTAAAAAGTAGGAGGTAATGTTAAATTACTGAAGGCATGATGACTGGTGCCACCCTATAGTTTTCTTCCACAGCCCACAGTATTAGGAAATGATTCACACAGGTGAGAAGCTGTGAGAAGTGTTGAGTGACCTCCAGATACATGCTGTCACATTTTCTGCAGAGAATGTGTGTAGATGCAATATGATACTGTCAAATGTATGCTTGTACCTGAATTTTGTTACCTACATTTTTATCTTGAGTCTATTTTTTCTTTTACCCAAGTCTGTGAGACTTATTCATGGTCTTCTTGAGTAACTTCTGTGGAAAGCATCTTTGAATTCTTAGAGCAAAGGGAATGGTTTTTCATATGTGGTTCCCAGGAGGCTCTTCCAGAGACTTCTCCAGGCATGTGAGCTGTGATACAGAGGTCACTCAGTTGTATTTGAAGTGGAAACTGCCATTTTATAAGATAGATAGGATCCCTTTCCAGATTTGCAAATTATCCACAATGAAGAGAATTATTTGAAAGTAACAAAGTGGTAGTGTATACACATTTAAACTAAGGCTTATTTCCTTGTTACCATATTGGTACACTAATGCAAATTTCGACTTGAGCATCAAGAGCTAGGGTGATTTTGATTTAATATCATGACATTTGAAAGATAAAGATAGCTTTCCAAGGAAAGATTTCACTTCTTTTCTCCAGGTGATCATTGTTTTCTTTTTTCTACTCACGTACTATGGTGTTTCATGAAACATATGAGAATAATACACAAGCAAGAGTTGGGGGAGCTTAAGCTATCGTGAAGGAGACAGGAAGATTGAAGGAAAGGGTAAGGTAAACCATGAGATGTATCAGAAATTGGTGCTTGGCTTCTAACATCCTCAAGATCAGAGTTAGAAAGTCACTGAGCTGAGTAAATACTAGCCATTGGGCCCGCCCACTGAAGTCAGTGCTTTTCCAAGTAGGATCTGTGGAATAGTTACTAGTTTCATTTTGACAGCCAGTACTTTGATTCACACATAACAACTTGTTTATAGCAATTGAGATCAAACAAAAATTATTTAAATGATTGGATCAAAAGTAAGCTGATTTCAGACATCATTTTTGTAGACAGATTTTCTTATGTGTGATTTAAATTTTTTTTAAAATTATGATTATATTCTTCTAGTGGTGGGAAAGTGGGAACAGATGGCCTGTATGTTAATGTGGGGCTTTTTACTCTGCCACTCTGGTTGAAGGATTGAAACATCTGTAAATCCAAGTTATTTCTTTCTAAATGAGCTAGGTTCCAATTTAATGGACCATGTAAAGCAAATTGGGTCTCAAGTACCTTCATGGGTAGATGCCCAAAAAACCTAATAGTTTTTACCCATAGAGGTGTAGGTTGTAGCTTTTGTTAATTTTTGTTTGTTTTTTGGTCTGCAAATTCTGTGATCTTTTTTATTCCTGGGTTAGTTTCAGATGATTTTCTTCCCCTGCCGCCCCTCATAGGTCTATGCTCTGGATTCTTTGGCTGCCTGGTAATTTTTAATTAGATTCCAGACATTGTTAATTTTACCTTATTGGGTACTGGATATTTTATATTTTTTATACATAGCTGACCTTTGATCTGGGATGAAGTTAGTTCTTGGGAACAATTCGATCCTTTGAGGATTTGATTTTGAGATCAAACCATCATGTAGTCGAGGCCAGAATGTCCTGAGTTCTGTGAATGATTAGTTTTTCCAGTCTAGCCAACAGCAGGAGGCATTGCTTCCCATCCCTTTGAGCACTGGGTACAGTTCCGAGGAATCCTTTGGGATTAGGCTGTGTCCCTTACCTCAGGTGTTTTCTGCATAGGGATGTGTTGATAATGAGCTACTGAATCTTCAAGGGAGAATTGCTTGCTCTCTGTGCAGCTGTCTTCCGTACTGCAGCTCCAGCCGCAGCGGCTGTGGCCTCCCCAGACTCAGTTTCATCTCTTCAACTCCAAGACTCCTCTGGTCGCCGTTTGGGTTTCCTTTCCCTTTGCTGCAGCTTGGAATCCCTGTCAGGGTAGTAAGCTGGAGTCTGCGTGTATTTCCCAACCGTTGGGGTCACTGTCCTTATGGCCTGAAGTCTTTTAAACTGTTTCATATATTTGGTCTAATTTTAGTTGTTCAGGTGGGAGGATAAATCATCTGTCCTTGATACTTTATTTTGGCTGGGAGCCGAAGTTCCCTTCTAGTTTTTTACTGAAGACACATTTTGTCAAATACGTTAAGAATGAGCTCAGGTGCCTCTGCGTGCTTGGATGAATCCAGCATGAAGTGCAGAAACACTGTTGCTTATCACACCCTCTTTTAGAGCTGTACTCATTGTTGCCATTCTTTTTCTGGGCTTGTTTTTAAGGTTTTAGATGACGATATTCAATGTATGTTGTATGTCCAATGTATGTTTCCCTCCTTGTGCTATGGGAAGCTTCATGGAGTTTGCCACTAGCTTAGGGAAAGGTATGAGTAGACTGAGGCAGGATTCTCTGTAAGGGACCTTGTGGCAGGTCAGAAAAGTGAAGACAGAGGATGATGAGTCTCCACTTACTTTCTTTTACTCTGGGAATGACTTAAGTCTGGGAAAAGCCAGGCGCGATGGCTCAAGCCTGTAATCCCAGCACTTTGGGAGGCCGAGGCGGGTGGATCACGAGGTCAGGATATCGAGACCATCCTGGTCAACATGGTGAAACCTCGTCTCTACTAAAGATACAAAAAAATTTAGCTGGGCACGGTGGCGCGTGCCTGTAATCCCAGCTACTCAGGAGGCTGAGGCAGGAGAATTGCCTGAACCCAGGAGGCAGAGGTTGCGGTGAGCCGAGATGGCGCCATTGCACTCCAGCCTGGGTAACAAGAGCGAAACTCCGTCTCAAAAAAAAAAAAAAAAAAAAAAAAAAGTCGTGGGTCTGGATTGGTACATTGTAGCAAACAGGAATAAATGACCATTAGGCTAAGGTGAGAGCCTTATGGTGCCACTGACCCAGTTGAAAGCAGTTTAAACAGCCACGCTCTTGTTCTTCAGGCTCCACTAGGCCTCCCTGCACAACTGACCTGGGCGTAGGCGGCCCAAGCAGGGAAATTGGCAGTGACCCTAGAGCAGCAAGGAGTGGAGAGGACCCTCAGCCCAGGGACAGAAGGAGGTGGACCTTATGAGTTCCAGAAAGCTCATTTTGAATTCTTTTGGGGCCAAACTCTTCTATCCTAAACTCTTTATTTTATTTTTTTTCAAATTAGGAAAATAGTATGTGCCAATCGTATAAAGTTAGGCTATAATCTAGCAGTAATATGTGGTAACACTTCTCCCTTCCTCCTCAATGCATTCATTTAAACTAAGTACTAATACGAACTATTTCAAGTATATTATTGAAGACACTTGTACCCATGGTATTTTGACTACAGATTGGGGCTTGACAAGGCCAACTGTCAGAATTTCTGGGTGTTGATGACATGAAGCTTTGGAAAGATCTTATAGTTTCTTTTAGATCCTAGAGGAAATAATGATCTTATTTGAATTTATTGTTTGTTATTTGCCATGGGGTGCTTTTTGGTGGGAGTTTGTCATAGAGATGTATTTTGTCTTTCTTGTGGTCTTGGCATCATTCAGGCGAGCACCAGTCTCCCAAAGTTGTTGATGGCAAGTGATGTGGAGGAAAATAGAATGAACTATCTTCAGCATCTGAAGCCCTCCCCACTGTTACCCATCCAGGTGAATGATGTAGTTGTCTTCTATATCACATTATTTTTAGATACCAGCTGAGTAGTGCAGTCTCATTGAAAATTCAGCAGGTGGCTCTTTGTCAAAGATGGAGGGGATCCAGAGGGCACACTAGGAGCTTTGCTGTGTATAAAGTTCTGTGTTGTGCTTTCAATGGAGAAGAGGGTGGGTCCAGGGCTTTAGACCATTGCCTGCTGGCTTTGGAATCCCAGAACTATCTCATTGGTTTAGTAGCAGAGTTAGAGGACACGCTTTTGTTTGATATGTGCTCAAAACAGTGTTTTTTTTCTTGAGCAGGCTGTCATGAGTGTCTGATTTCCATTTTAGTTATGTTAATTTTGTAATTTTTCCGTCGGTTTTTATTCTGAGACTGATTGATCTTAGGTGGGGTGGATTAATTTTAAGAAACATGTAATTTCTTCCTTTTGATCAGATCCTGTAGTTTGAGTTTTGTTTTGGAATCTTTCCTGTGTAGTTATATTCATCTATGTTTAGTTAAATAATCAGTGAATTTAAGTTGTATGATGATATGCTTGTTTGAGGCCAAAAAATTAAATTTGATTAATTCTGTGCTGCATTAATTGGTGTGGTACTGAATAATATTCTTAGATGTAGTGGGATTTACCAGATAAAAAGTGATCTGTTCTCATTTTTCTACCTGTTCACAGTCATATAAAGAAAAGGTTCAGTAGTAGTTGACAAAAACAAACTTGTAAACTGGTTTTTTATAAACATTTTTATTCTAAATGTATTTTCATTTGTACTTTTTTTTTTTTTGAGATGGAGTCTCCTTCTGTCGCCCAGGCTGGAGTGCAGTGGCACGATCTCGGCTCACTGCAAACTCCGCCTCCTGGGTCCAAGGGATTCTCCCGTCTCAGTCTCCTGAGTAGCTGGGATTACAGGTGTGTACCACCAAACCTGGCTGACTTTTGTATTTTTAGTAGAGATGGGATTTCACCATGTTGGTCCAGCTGGTCTCGAACTCCTGACCTTGTAATCTGCTCTCCTTGGCCTCCCAAAGTGCAGAGATTACAGGCGTGAGCCACCACACCTAGCCTCATTTGTACATTTTGTTGCTGAAGTCCTCCAGAGACACTTGTATATTTCATTTTATCAGGCCTCTCTCTAACTAACAGAGTTAGAGTGAACAATCAGTTGCCTTTTTTTCTTTTTTAAATCCAGCTGTCACTGTGTCTGCTTTTCATTCTGTAAAGAGGGTATGCGAGATGAAATGTTTCATTTCACCTGGCAAATGCTCAGAACATTATCCAGTCCTCTTGGATTCCTGTTAGCTTATCTGAAATCTGCCCATCTCTCCTCACATAGTTACTACCACTGATGGAATAAGAGAAAATTTAGGTAACGAGTTTGAACAGCATTTTAAGGGGTCATTAAAATACAACAAAACACTCATACCGTGCACTCATGTGTGCTCAGCTGGTGGAGTGGGGAGGGCTTGTCATATGACAAACCCATTGCTCCTTGTGAAAATCACTACTGTGCAGATGTCCATGCGCGCCCCCACCTCTATACCACCCTCTGACAGCCTGTAAGTCGACTAAAAACTCATCTTCTGGTCAGATCCCAGCCTGAGACAAAAGGCCTTTTCTATGAGAGTTTGCTTCCACTGGATAAAGTCCAAAATGCTAATTGGCATCAGCTGCATTAAATCACTAAGTGGGGGGCTAGCAGCTGCCATACCATTGGAATAACCAGGAGGGGGGCCTTTCTTTCTTACCAAAAAGTCCTCTCTTGCCGCCCAAGTTACTTTTGATTTTGTTTTTCATTTGTTTATACTTGCGACCTGCTAAGGAAGAGCCTGAAGGACACAGTAGCTTGGACTCTGCTTCGACACATGGAATATATAAACCTCCTCTATATAGTTTTGCCAACTCAACTTTCCTTTTATATATGGGATTTGTTGTTTTTAAGAGGCCCCTTGTCTGTTTTCTGCTGTATCTTCTCAGGCCACATGGGGTGTTTGTTTTTAGTGGTGCTGCTGGTGGTGGTGGTGGTGGTGGTATGTATGTATTTAAGTGTTGGGATGCGACCACCAAACGTGTTTCACTAATAACCAAAGGGAGACTGAAATTCAGAAGTTGATTCATTATTACCCTCCTCTAAAGACAACATAAAATACGGTATAATAAGCATTAGTTACAATTAGATTTCCAGTTGTAGTTGGCTCAAAGCCATTGGCAGATTCTCTATTTCTAGTGTTTTTTCTCCAAGTGGGCACCTATAATTAGACAGTAAATGACGATTAGTAGCGCTAACTGCCTTTTTGTTTCATAAGATGTTTAATGGTCATCTGTTTTAAAATCATAAAATCAAGTGAGGAAATGTCCAAAGTACATATAAATTTTATTCTAAAACAGTAATTTGAGGGGAGAATATAATTTCCCTATGATATATTTCACAGTTAATGTGTGTATGCTTCTAGGATTTGACTATTTCAGACCTGGGAAATATTCTGGTAGGTCATGTTGATGTGATCACTGTGTTTCCGAATGGTATTTCCGTCATATTAGAAAAGCTATTGCCAGACTTGATTATATTTTAGTTGTTCTTCTAAATAATTGATTCTAAGATGTAATCCAGATTTGAAGATGGTATAGTGTGTGTGTACTTTATGGTTGACGGTGCTTCGTGGTTTCATGACATAAAATCATGGTGGGCTCCATTCAGGGGCACTTTAGATTCTGTTAAACACATTGTGCCAAGGTAATCTGCAAACAGTATTTACTGATGTGCCTCTTCAGAGGTTTTCATACCAGTGGACAATACTGAATTTAAGCCTATAAGAACTTTAAAATGTGTGCTTGCTTTTTAACTCAGTGAGCTGTGAAAATATCAAGTGCTCTTGACTCTTTTCTTAGAGAGTGGTAAACAGGTTAGATCCTAGAAGACATTGGTTTGTGTCACTAAAAGAAAACAAAAATAAATGGAACCTAGTCTAAATATTTTGTAATTCTTAATTATTATGCAGGAAGCCTCTCATGGGAGAATCATAGGTAGCATTTGCTTTCTGTTAAGAGAAAGCTACTGGCAGTGTGTGATAGGGAACAATGACCCTGCGAAGTGTTTAGCCACTGCAGGGAGTGGAGGTAGGCAAGGGTAAGGGATGGATCGATAAAACAAGTCTGGACAGTCCAGTAAAATTCACTACTGTATAAAGCTTTTATTATAGGAACAAAATTAAAATCAATATTTTGATTTTCCCCTATTCTAGTTCAACATTGTTGTTTTGTTTTTGTGTAGTTTTTATACCCCAAATCCTTACAGATTTACTGATTCTTGGATAAAAGAAGAAAAACTATTAGTTCACTTTCTGGTCACCCAGCTGCAGTTCAGTGTCAGGAAAATGGGATGTTTGGCTTTTTAGGGCACGTGTTTAACCATGGGCCTTATCCTGGGAGTGGCACCACATGCCTTTTCAACGGGCCTGTTTATGGCCACTTCCATGTACCAACCCCTTTTTGGAGCCTACCTGACTTGACAAGCCTCACTAGGGCTGTCTCAGGCCACTCACTGCTTGGTCAAGAGTCCTCTCAGAAACCCCCAGATACCACTGATAGTGAGTTGTGGTGAGTCAGGAGGGAGCAGGCTCCATGTGCCCCATGCCAGCAAGCCCTGGTCACTGTTGGTCGTCCTACTATGTGTGTTGATAACGTATGTGCACAGAACACAAGATAAAACTTGAGGCATTAGGTTTCCTACTTTTATTTGGGGTGTGCTATCTCATGTTTTATGTAATAAAAATTGTTACCCCCCTTATCTGTTTTAGAATAAAGTTCCTTTGAAGCAAGTTCTCAAATAGAAGTGTTTCTGTGTTTTACTAGCTAAACACTGGTTTTGTTTAGAATTAAGATGGTTATCTGTTGTTGAGTATCTCATTTTTCATTGCTGCTTTCAACATGGTCATATTTAAATCTCAGATTGAAATCATACCTATTTGGTAGGACTTTTTCTATATGCAGGGTTGGAATGAGAATTATATCAACTGTATTGGGTCATGTTACTCTGCTGCCATATTTGTAGTCATCATCTATTAAAATCACATGACAAGTGTGTCTGTAGAATATATAGTTGTACATCGCTTAACAGTGGAGATATGTTCTCAGAAATGCATCCTTAGGCAATTTTGCTGCCATGAAAGTGTGTTTATATAAACCTAGACGGTATATCTGGGCTACCTGGTATGGCCGATTGCTCCTAGGCTGCAGACTTGTACAACATACTACTGTACTGAATAATGTAGGCAATTGTAACATAATGGCAAGGAGCTGTGTATCTAAACATAGAAAATGGATTGTAAAAATATGTTATGAAAGATAAAATGTGGTACTCCCACATAGAGCTCTGACCATTAATGGAGCTTATAGGGCTGGAAGTTGATCTGGGTGAGTCAGTGAGTGAATGAGTGAGTAAATGTGAAGGCCTGGTACATTAGTATACAGTACTGTAGACTTCATAAACATTGTACACTTAGGATACACTAAATTTGTAAAAACATATTTTCTTTCTTCAATAATAAGTTAACCTTATTATAGGTTACTATAGTAGTTACTATAACTCTTTTACTTTATAAAACCTTTAGATTCTTCTGTAATATCACTTAGCTTAAAAAACACATTGCATAGCTATACTAAAATATTTTCTTTTTAATATCTTTATAAGCTTTTTTTCTCTCTTTTTTAAACTTTTTTAAACATTGTGGTAAAAGCTAAGACACAAACACACACAATTAACCTAGACCTATACAGGGTTAGACTTACCAATATCCCTGTCTTCAGGGATATTGATACCTCCACATCTTGTCCCAGTAGAATATCTTCAAGGGCAGTAGCAACACATAGAGCTGTCATCTCTTATAATAATAATACCTTCTTAGGGATACCTCCTGAAGGATCTGCCTGAGGCTGTTGTAAGTTGACTTAAAAAAATAAATAGGAGTACACTTTAATAAAACAAAGTATAGTCTAGTAAACAAACTAGTCATTTATTACCAAGTATTACATACTGTACATAACTATATGTGCAATACTTTAATACGACTGGCTGTGTGGCAGGTTTGTTTACACCAGCAACACTACAGTGGCACTAGGTGATGAGAATTTTTCAGCTTCATTTGTAATTTTATAGGTTCACTGTTGTTGTATTTGCAGTCCTTTGTTGACTAAAACATGATGTAGTACATGGCTGTACTATAATATTGTAATTTTTGAACCAAACTGTAAAGCCACTGTCTTGAGAATTACTGTTCTAAGATGACTACGTGTCTTGTTATACATTTGTTTTCTAAAGCAGTAATATACAACTGAAGTTCGTATTTTAAAAATTATTTTTTTCCATTTGGTCTCATTAATAGCTAATTAATGATGTTACAGCTTTTATCTTAAAGTATGGTATTTGCAAATCAGACTTCCTTTAGGCTTGTAAGGTCTTAAGAGTAGTTCTAGAGGTGTTAGACGGAAGCAGTAAGTAGGGTTCTTCCAAGTTGTGTTTGTGAGCATGCATGCATTACACATGCATGTGTGCGTGCACACACATCTAGGCTACTCAGAGCCACTACTACTCCCTGGAGAGAGAAGGACATCAGTTATGACTGGGATGGTTGTGTCAGTGTAGAAAAGTAAGGACATTTTAGGAGACTAGTTATCTTTTCCTTTTGAAAATGTACATGGTATAGGTGATTCTAGAGATCAGGTCATCAGATTTCTCTTGATCTTACATTGTGCTTTTCTAATCAAGGCTGATTTTTCCCTTTCCCGCACAGTTTCTCTTCTTTCTCACTTTAACTCTGCTTTCCCCTCATTCTGTACTAACTACAAATCTTTCTTAACCATTTGCAGGTAGTATATCATGTGTATGTAACAAGGAACAGAATGCCTACCTGGCTGGTGTGCACAGCTTTTTCCCCAGGTGTATATATGAGAGAGAGGTGGAGATCACAAGACTTCTCAGTCATTGTCATTCACAAGGGCAACATTTTATTTTCCAGACCTGTGTCACTATTTGTTTCCTTCATTCCCCACCCTAATATTCTCACACAAACTCTGGGTTTCTTCCTCTGCTCATCTTATTTCAGTAAACCAAGAGTCTAGGAATCAAGTGTGAAACAACTTGCTCAGTGATGTTTTGTTACTGGGGCCCACTGGACTCAGCTGAACCTCTTTTCGGGTTAGTGGATTCTCACTGAGCCCCATGGTCATGGACTATACCACTAGCCTGCATTTATGTATTCAGTACTCTGCCTTGGCTTCACTATAGGATGCTGTCATGCAGGGTTGTTAGAGGTAAATGTTTCCTGGGCTTACATGGACCAAATGATCAGTGTTTGCAAAGCAAACAGACTTTCCAAATGGTAAGTTCAGATAGTATCAGTCATTTCCCTTTTTTGGTCCCATTTTTATAGCTGAACAAACTGAGGCTCAGAGAAGTGGAGTGCCTTGGCCGAGGTCACAGTTAGTGGGAGAGCTGGCCAGGCAGTTCCCTCGCACTGTCCCTGAGACTCTCCGTGTTTGTCTTTAACTTCTATGCATCACATCCTGTAATCACACTTAAAAGGAATTCTCTAAGGTCCCTGTTCTTGGTGCCAGGATAAACTAAATGTATATGTGCTCCTGCTCCTGGAGGATGGGGAACTTTTGTTCCTTTCATTATTGTATCTAGTGTAGGGGAAGTCATGCACATTATTCAGTAGCCACACATTTTATTTTTATTGTTTCTTAAGGATGAAGAGGAAGAAATCAAACTGGAGATAAATATGCTGAAGAAATATTCTCATCACAGAAATATTGCAACATATTATGGTGCTTTCATCAAAAAGAGCCCTCCAGGACATGATGACCAACTCTGGGTAGGTGGATGTTTCCTGTGCATTTGTGGGCATTCCATTTTGCATGTATTGTAAGGGCATGGCTGGGGTGGGGGCTGAAAGGGAAGAAAAACAACGAAGAGGGACAGTAAGTAGCTGGCAGAGTCTAAAGGCTTCCTTGACCTGTATCTATGGGTTGACTATATATTGGTTGTTTATTTTGATGTTGATTGCACATTGCATAGAAAAAAGGTAACTTTGTGATTCAGGAGTAAAATGGCAGTGTCTAGAATGAATGTGACCAAATAGCAAGGAAATCAGGAACTTGAAAGCAATACAATAAAAACTTTTTTTATGGGAACCAAATTAATTTGAAAGCTCAGTCAATTGAGCTTCCCACTTGGAAATAAGAGACAGATCTCAAGAAACAAACTTCTGACAGTAACTTATTAATAATATTAATGATAATAGTTAATTAAAACAATTCCAGGGAAATTTCTGGAATTGACATGTTCAACCATATCTCTTTTTTAAACACATTTATATTCAAGATAATGACCTTGAGATGACCAACAAATCTGTGGCAACCACATTATTTTATGCTCAAGGTATTGAACTTACAAAGCAGGAAGATAGATTAATACTTTTACTATCAATATTTTTTAAAAGACCATTATAAAATTAAGTGGAAGGGAAAAAATTGACCCGTTATCATTGCCCAAATCAGATCATGGTTAAAATTTTAGAA
Source organism: Saguinus oedipus (assembly GCA_031835075.1). Classification (NCBI taxonomy): domain Eukaryota; kingdom Metazoa; phylum Chordata; class Mammalia; order Primates; family Cebidae; genus Saguinus; species Saguinus oedipus. Next base: position 93,174,956 of record CM063183.1, on the reverse strand, counting down.
TAGTTCAGTTCAGTTCATTTTCTAGGTACTTTAAACGTATCATTGTGATCATATTGTTCAAACATTTAGATACCATAAATATTGCATTTAAAAAAAATCGTAGGCCATGGGTGGTGGCTCACGCCTCTGATCCCAGCACTTTGGGAGTTTGAGGCGGGTGGATCACAGGGTCAGGAGATCAAGACCGTTCTGGTTAACATGGTGAAACCCCGTCTCCACTAAAAGTACAAACAGTTAGCTGCGTGTGGTAGCACACGCCTGTAGTCCCTGCTACTCAGGAGGCTGAGGCAAGAGAATCACCTGAACCCAGGAGGTGGAGGTTGCAGTGAGCTGAGATCGCGCAACTGCACTCCAACCTGGGCGACAGAGCGAGACTCCCTTCTCAAAAACAATTGTGTAAGTGCTTAAAATAGCATTTTTAATTCATATTAAACCCAGTTAATATAAAATATAATTGTTTGAGGATCAAAAGTGAAAACTAGAATGTTTTTGAGGCAAAATGAAAAGAATGTTAGGGAATATTTGAATCAGATATTTGATAATTGGGCTGTGATGGAAGAGCAAAATAGTCCTCTTGTGCCTGTGAGCACTTAAGAATTGCTGCACTTGGGTGTGCCGTGGAATACCAGACACTCTCAGTCTCCTGGACCAAATATACAGAGTGAATACACTGGACCATGAAATTAGCTTTCAGTTATTTAGGTGCCTCCAAATTATCAATTACTTAGGAGCATCACATTTCCAGGTTTTTAGAAAAGAGAGGGCGTGGTGGTTAATCTGGTTTTCCCAATTTCTCTAAGATGTGTTACTCACCTTGTGTCTTGTCTGCCCTGTAGCTTGTTATGGAGTTCTGTGGGGCTGGGTCCATTACAGACCTTGTGAAGAACACCAAAGGGAACACACTCAAAGAAGACTGGATTGCCTACATCTCCAGAGAAATCCTGAGGGTAAGAAAAGTGGGCGGCTACAGTGCTCCAACTCATTGTCCTTTGCTTCCATTTTATTTTTCCCAGCCACAAGTACTTCTTTGCATTAGTTACACCTGTATAGGTTATTCTCTTTGACAGTCAAGGGTTCTGCATATCTAGCTAGCTTTTTTAAGCTACATCATGATTTGACTCTGGTGGCAAGTATGTAAATAAGGTAGACTTAAGAAAAATAGTGTTTCTGTATTTACCTGAATTTACTTTCCAGGGCATCACAACATACCTACTGGCCGCTTTTCTTTGAGTTAAAAGGAAATTAGAGTGGCGGGGAAGGGAAATAATCTCCAACTATTGTTTTTAAAGGAATCCTGTATATATGCTTATAAATCAATACTAATGGTGCTGAATGCTGGTTTTAAAAATCATCTTGAAGACTATTGCGTTAGCTACTAGAATCTATTACAATACTTACGAAGTAAAGTTTGAATGCTTCATGTTATTTACAGCCATTTGGAAAGCTGGCTAATGAACTTAGAGTAAGTTTCTGAACTGCTGTTTTAGGAGCTTTTAAATAGTTCTCTTGAGTAGTAAAGCCATGTTGACAGCATAGGCAGAGGGTTTTTAGGATTTCATATTTGAGCGTTGCATGTAGTTATATTACCAGTGAATCTGTTCCTTCATTTGGCTATCACAGTTTTTCTCTCTACTCCATCCCTGAATTATACACGGACATGACTTGGTTGCATTTCATTTATCTAACACATTTTTAAAATGAAGATTATGAAGTTAAATTGAAACCCAATTCTTATGCTTCCCCCACTAATAAAAAAGTCTCATAAGTAACTAATTTTATTTTTTTAATAAGTAAAGTTATCCCACATTTTATATTTGAGATCCATAGAGGATTGCAGGTTTAAAAATTGATGTCTAGACTTCCTAGAGAAATGTTATTTTTTAAACATTTATTTGGATATTTTTTGTAGTCTTTGAAAATATGCAGTTCCCCCTAAGAAGACTAGTTGTAGGGGGTGGGGTAAGGTGATAGGAGAACCACCTTTTTATAAACACTTGCAAACGTCATTAAAATATCAGGGTCTTTTATGACTATTATAGAAAGCAGAGCCTAAATGTGGAAACTAAGTTTCCTGCTTTATACGACTGTAAAGGAAGTCAGATACGGTGCCAGATGTATTTATTAATAACTAAAACTCTTCAGCATGGTAGGCAGGATAGAACATTGGTTGAGTGGTTGGAAACTAGCATAAGTCAGACCTGTGTTAGAGTCCTGCCTCTGCTACTTACCTATAGCACACTCTGTGTTATTCAACCTTCAGGACTTAATTTTCTCCTCATCTGTACATTTTAGATATCAACCCTTTGAAATTATTTTGTTAGGAGAATTAAATGAGTTAGTATATATTAATTGTTTAATGTAGCATGTGGATACATAACTACCTATCAGCAAATGTTAACTGTTGTCATTATTCTTTTGTTTTAAACACCCACTCCCCTGCCATACACATCCCCACCCACGTACCCCCACCTCTACCTTTCTTGTATATAATTCTATTATGGGATCTCTCAAACAGAGAACTAGCTGTTAGCATAACATCGTAGACATCAGATGTATTTCAGACTTCAAAGACATCAAAGACAACTTAATGTGTTTCTGTACCTGGGCAAGCATTGTTTACCTATCACGTATAATATGTACATTTAGCCATTTTACCATCATTGATCTCCAGTTACATTTAAAAGAAGCCCAACTTGTTTAACGCCTCTAAGCCAACTTGAGTGTGGTACACAAATGGACATATTTTTGAGACATAGCAAATCTTTTTCACCTCACTAGGAATCTGAAACTGAGTTTCCTTCGCCTACATTTCATCTAGAATGGGAGCTTTTCCTTGTGACAAAGGTTTAAATTAAAACAAATGAATGCCTCAGGGAGAGTTCATGTGTCATACAGTAGTGTGTGTTCATTATAGGGGTTACTAAGAGTTGGCTTTGGTAAAGAGAACACAAGATGATAAGCTGGAGGTGAGGCCACATGAGAAAGGAATGCAGCCACCCCCAGACAGATAACATGTGTTCTCAGATGGTTGGGATTAGACAGTTTCTGTGGTGGCAAAAATCTTTTCCTCATTTCTCACTAGATGTTGGATTTAGACATTATGATTATTATGATCAGACCCTTTGAATGGTGAGGGTCCTAAGCAGGTAGGCCTCAGCCATTAGGGAAGTGCTTTTTGGGGCCAGAACACTGTAACCCTCTGAACCACAAGGCTTCACAGCAAGACCAGCATGTTCTTTTCAGCCCACTTCCATGTTCACGTTCCACATGGCAGTTTCTCATTTTGGCTGAAATCAATACTTCATATTGAGTATGGGAACTTACAGCTTTCTATAACCAATACTGTATGATAGTCTTTGACTGCTCTTTTATTCTGTGACAATGCCTGATAAAAGAGTTATGGGGAAAATGTTTCCTAGTTTAGAAACACTGATGTATTTGTTTGAGGAGAGATAGGTTCCTCGCTGAATTTTTGGACTTGGCATTTCTGCTAAGGAAGGATAATTGTGGCCTCATTTCTGTATGGGACTAGTTGAACACACATACGCTCCCAGGGTCTTCATGGAAGAAAAATGTACTTACTGTTCAGAATAATCATAAGTCAACATTGTTGCAGAGCTGTTAGACCCACCTAATTCCCTGTAGAAGCAGTGATCCTATAGCAGTATAGACAGGAAAGCAGGCATTGTTCCATACATTGACTGCTAGTAAAGAACAAGAGTGCATGAGAGCCACATTTGTTTGAGAAGATGTGGGTGCTTATGTTTGTTGTTAAGATAATCTTGTAAAAGTTTAAGAAGGAAGTTTTGCAGGTTAGAGAACAGAAATGAAGTGAAGTAACAGAAAAAGTAATTAAAAAAATTAGGGAAGCTAGCTTTTGTGTCTCTCCTTTTGCTGTTTGAAGTTATACCATGCTGAGAGGAGGGACTTTGTTCCTAACTATAGCAGTAAGGTACCATATATTTTTAGTGCTTTTTTCTCTAGTCAGTGCTTTGTGGTATAATACCGCACATCCTGTGTTGTGAAAAATAAACAGAGCTGTCAAATAAGCTCTATTCTGTTTCATAGACAGACCAGTAAATGAATGTTTAGAAACCCCCTGTTAGAAAAATTAGTATTCTAGAGGAGCTGTTGTATTTAATTCATATCTTACAAAGTAATGATAATAATAAACCCCATAAAAAAAAGCAAACAGGAAAAACCAAATAACCCTTACTTGTAATCTGCCCTTTTTGGATTGAGACATTTTAGAGTAAATAGGTTGCTTGTATCTTAAGGAGGCAAGCTGTATATTTGGCTTCTCTAGCTGAGGACAGAATAAGTAATGAGTTGTGAGAATGATGCATTGCTGTCTCGTGGACCATATTTGGATGCAACATGTGTTTTTGTTCTTCCACTACCTCTCATAAGAGACAAGTTTTTGGGCCTCATTCCAGATAGAAGGTCATCAAAAAGTGTTATATGCCCAGTAGGTTTGTTTCCTTTGGAAAGAAAGATATTTTATTTGAACACAAGGCTCTTCTGACAGCATATTCCTTTTATGCTTGGGGTGAAGGTGGGATTGATCAGCACTTAGCAGTTTGTCACTGTGCAGTGGGAAAGCTAGCCATTGTTAAAGAGCCAGATTTTAAAGCCCTCTCTTGCCCTTTGCTTTTCCCCTGAGATGCGTCTAGTTCAAATATGCCCATGGGGTCACCCTCTAGACATTTAGCGTGGGAAAGGAACCACCCTGTACACAAATAGCACAAATTATAGCAGAGAAACTGCAGATGGTAATCTGCAGTGTATCTTAAAGGCACAGTTAGAAGTGGTCATGTTGCTCACACAGGGAACTTAACCTACTGGGGATGTGGAGGGTGGGGAGGACTTCTTTCTGTGTGTGTGGTAGTATTGGTGCTATCTTCCTGGGAATAGCTAAGAGTGAAGTTGATTAGCTCACAAAAACCTTTGATCCGCATGTGTACTTTCTTATAAAAGGTGTGTTTCTGGCTGTTTATTTATAGTAACAGAAAACTAAAGTTTAGGCCTGTCTTTTCTATGCAGGGACTGGCACATCTTCACATTCATCACGTGATTCACCGGGATATCAAGGGCCAGAATGTGTTACTGACTGAGAATGCAGAGGTGAAACTTGGTACGTAATGGATGTGTGGCGTTGATCTCATACTTGCACCTGGCACAAGCCAGTTTTGCACTCCCAGCTCTGCTTCCATCTAGCTAAAAGTTCAGTCTGTTACCCATGTTTTCTATTTTTGTTCTTAAGAGTATAGTAACCGAGCATATTGCTTACCCTGGCTCCAGCCTTCCCGCTTCCATGTTTGTATTTTTGTTCACGTCTCCGCCCTTCTCCCCCTTCTCTATACAGCAGCCAGACTGATCTTCAGATCAGACCATGCCACTTCCCTACTTGTCGACCCTTAATGGAGTCCTCCTTTACTTTTGATAAAACCTGCATTTCTCACTCTTGCCCATAAAAAGCCATGTAAGATCTGACCCGTGCTACTTTCCCCTCCTCATTTTATGTCCCTCTTTACTTCTCTCTTTATCATTGCTGTCTTATTTTCTTTTTTTAAAACTTCTTGGGACTTAGCTTGGGGCCTTTGCATAACTATTTCCCATTGGGTGGGAAGACTTGACTTCAATTTTGAAGTCAGTTTTTTTTCTCATGTTCAGGGGCCTTTCCAACCTCCATCTGTCTTGGGCCCTGGTACTTGTTTGTTTTGTAGTATTATTCACAATTTATAGTTATGTGATTGTTTGTTTACTTCTGTTATTGTCTCCTTTGTCAGAATGTGAGTTCTGGGAATGCAGCAACTAGTGTATTACCCAGCACCTAGCATAATGACTTTATTGTAATAGGTGCTTGATAAATTTGTGCTTGGATAGATAATTACAGCCCATGGTGTTTTCCTAGAGTTATTTACAAGGATTCTTTTATATTTCTTGTTTCCCTTAGCTGGGTCTGAACTCATTCGAATCACTTTCATCTAAGTGTTGTATCAAATTTTTAAACAGAGTTTGTATTAATTTTTCTTCCACTGACACATCACAACAAAATTCTTTATGTTTATATGGGTCTACTCCACCTTTGTTTTAGAAATCATAGGCACAGCTGTTGTACTGTAAAAGTAAGACCTTCATAGTTAATTTATTACATAGTGTCTGTGTTTCTTGGTCTTCTGTAGAGGAGTAGTCTGCCCAATTGGAAACTCCCCTGAGGCTAAGATAGGAAGCACTTGAGCAGTTCTCCTACCAAACCCTGCACTGGTCTCCTGGTACCAGCCTGTGATAGTCCCTGAGTGATCACTTAGTGATTGGTTACCATTGCCTTCCAAGTTTCTGTGATTGCTTAGGCTTCTTGCACTGATTGGCTGTCCCGTGTGTCTCTGGTTCCTGCACTGACTGGCCTGTGTGTTTCTCTGTCTCTGGAGGAGCACTCAGTGAGTGAGTCCACACCCTGGACAAGCCATTTTCTGAGCATGTTCTGTGCATAGAAGTTGAATCTATGATCCCTGTAACTCATCTCAGCATGGGCTCCTCCACCTTTGCAGGTTCCTGCTGGGGTAATGGCTGTGTGTGTAGTGATAGTGTCAGCAGTGACTGATGGCAGGCATTCTGTTAGAGGTCATGGTTTTCCTGCCAACTCTGCCTCCCATCTTTGAACTTTCCTCTAGACTACTACTACCACCACCACCACCACCATCCAATTGGGTGGGATGCAGAAGTCACTGAAAAACCAGCAGAAGTCCCAAGTGCTTTAGGGGGTGTTTTGAACATGTGGTTTAGCTTGATTTTCTTTATTTGATTCAGTACTGTGTTCTTTTCAAGAAAACGTTTGTGGTTTTCTTATATTTATGGTTATTAAATATAAGAAAGTATATTTCTTATATACTTATAAGAAGTATACTGCTTAAGAAGGTAAGTCAAGTGCATCTCAATCAGTTCTCCTGAACCTGGGGCTCTCTGTGACTTGATCTTGTTTGTGGCAGTTCTCTGAAAGCACTCACGGTTGTGGTTCATTTACAAGGCCCTCTGCTGGTCACTGTTGGAGAAGCTGGGGAGGCAGCCAGATCCAGGCCTCCCAGGAGCTTCTGGACTACTTGGTAGAGCATCTCGCGGTTTTGGTTGCTTTACTGTGGAAGGGCACTCCTGACCAGTGTTGCCTGCCTTGAAGAGGATTGCATATTCATGAAGCACTACTGTTTCAGATAACTATGAAGACATTTTTCCTCCTTGAGTTTTTCCCCAAGTATGTCTGGTTTGTAATTGTGTTTCACTTTATCTTCCTTTCTCTTCCTCCCACAGTTGACTTTGGTGTGAGTGCTCAGCTGGACAGGACGGTGGGGCGGAGAAATACATTCATAGGCACTCCCTACTGGATGGCTCCTGAGGTGATCGCCTGTGACGAGAACCCGGATGCCACCTATGATTACAGAGTAAGAGGCACCTGCTCCATAGGCCTTTGCAGGGCCACTGGCATGCCTGAGGGATGGGGGCTTTACTTACAAATTACACACCCCTTGTCTGCCTGCTTTTTCAGGGAGGAAGATCGTCAGTGAGGAAAATTTCAGGTGCAAATTTTCCAGGACAGTATTCAGATGCCATCTTTTTTGTCCATTTGCATCACGTGACTGTGTTCTCACTAAGGAATACACTGGTTTCAAAGCAGTCTGGAGCACTTTGTCGTGGCTAGAACTTTTTGCTCCTATTTGCTATCCTTTTTAACTTGAAGGATATATTAGAATCAAATATTTATTCTTTTTAAAATATTGCCAATTATAGTAATAGTTTCATTTGAGTGAAATTATGTATATATATTTTTAAACAGCTTTACAGCTTTAATTTGGTACACAAATTTAAATTATTAGAGTGACCTCTAGGGACATGAATCAATAATGCACTTTAAAAAATTTGAGATGTAAATCTATATTTGTTATCAGACTCAGATTACTATTTTTATAAAAACTATTTTTAAAAATCCATGCCTTAATTATTAGATGAGCCTTAATTAGATGAACCTGTTGTCTAATGTTCTACCCTCTAGATTTGCCTCATTACTTCTTGATGCCATTTAGTTTGTTTCCTGTAAACTGGAAAGGCTTAATTTGCATCAAGCAAGATCACCACTAGGGAGGTGAAGGTGGAGGTGCTTTGTTTTGCCTAGAAGCAGGGTCATGCAGAACTGCTCATCCCCCATTCATGTTGCTAGGAGTGGCCACTGGGGTAGGGTAATGAGCCCCTTTGTGTACCCTAATAGTATAGAAAGCTTAGGGGAGGAATGATAGGTCTCTCCTTTTTGTTGTATTCAGACATATGTGTCTGAACTTTGTAATGTCAATATAGATTATTTAGAAAAACAAACTGAGCAAATTTAATTCATTGGTTAGGATAGCATATAAACAAATATATAGTAATGACAGTAAGTATCCTCATCTACTTTTCAAAAATCTCTTTTTGGATTTTAAGAAATATTGTCTGATAATACTTGTACATCAGGCAGTGTCTAGTGAGTACCTGCCAATACAAAAGTAAATAAAACTGGCAAAAATGCCTGCCTTCATGGAACTTATTTTTGGGCAGAAAGTGAAGTTTAATTCAAATTTTAAATTTAGTATTTCAGGTGAATCAGAAAAAAATTCCTTGTGCAGAAAACCAGTTGACTTGCTTGGTTTGCAGGTGGGGTGGGGATGCTTAATGGCATGATTTGAATTAGTGAACCACTTTAGGTTTTATGAAGTCAATGGTGAACATTTTTTAAAAAATGCTTTCTGGCCTTTAAACTTTAAAATCTTAGTTAAGTTTGAGTTACCAACATTAAACATAAATCTGGGCCAGAGGTCTAAAGTATTAAATGATTATGAAGAAATGAAGAAACATACTGAACAGTAGACCATTCACTGAATATTTAGACACAGGCTTTTAAGTGGACCAGCTCTCATTCATTTATAGATATGAATGGTTTTAATTAACAAATCAGTTTTCTCTTTCCATCCATCTATTCATCTGTCCGTCTGTCCGTCCGTCCATCCATCCATCCATCCATCCATCCATCCATCCATCCATCCGGTGTTCTACAAATGTGTTTGTGCTTTTAATTTTCTGGCAAACTTCCTTTTGGTTTATATAGAAAAGTTGTGTAAATAGCCAGAAATATAAGTTAGCGGCTTTGTAGCTACTCTAGTATCCATACATACTGTTTTATTTTTGCAGAGTGATCTTTGGTCTTGTGGCATTACAGCCATTGAGATGGCAGAAGGTGCGCCCCGTAAGTAATTTTCTTTTCTTTTTAGCTCACTTGTTACTTGTAACTTAAACCCCTCCCAAGACTTCAAAAAGAACAGCTCAGCTCCATGGATAAAGGCATTTCTGGTAGACTGTTTAGATGAAGGCATCATAAATATAGTTAAGTTTTAGATGTAAAAGAAATTCTTGGCAACCATTATTACTATTCCTTTTGGAGATCTCTAGGAGTCCCATAGGCTACCTTTTCTTTTATTTAAATTGTACTCACATATGTGACCTGAAGTAGTGCCGAGATCAGACAGTAAGTAGTAAGTTTTCTTTTTACATTTTAAATTGGATAATTCAGTGAAACTAGTTCTAACACATGAAATTTTAGTATTAAGTTTTGACTTAACTAATGGAGGCATAACTTTATGGTATAATTTTTTTTGTGTGTTAACTGAAATTTTGTGTTTGCTTCTCCATTGAATTCAATTAATGAGAACTTGATATAAATCATTTCTGATCACAGATGAGGTAGATTTACAGAGAACAAAGGGAAAAAAACCAAAGCATTTTCTGCTGGTCCCCATATAAAAAGGTATACACAAAGAATGTATAACTGTGGCACGGGACATAGTTGCTGCTGAATAAATATTTGTTGAATGAATGAAAATAATTGTTGACAGTTTTTTAAATACAGAAATAGAGATCTGCCTTAAATACCCTACATTCCCTTGTGCTTCTATCTAAGGAAGTGAGGCAGGGAAGTACCACCTCATCCTTAGTCTCATTTTTGTTCACAAGGGGAATAGCATTGTCTGCCTCTCCTCATTGCCAGGTGCCTTGAAAGAGTCTTTTGAAGGTAAATAAACACATGACAATGCACATTGTATATGATGACATAGTAATGCCTACTGTGTGTGCCTAATAGACCTTTATTGGGTGAGTGATAAGAGTATAAACAGCAATTGCACAGAATTAAACAATCCCATTTTACGCTCAATTTTTGTTCCTTCTAGTATTTTTAGCTATAACAATGAACAGTTAGCGTTTCTGGAGGGCCTAACTGTGCTCATTCTGTTCCCAGGCATTGTGTGAAAGCCTTTGAAAGACATGTTTGATTTAATCTCAACAGCAACTCTATGAAAATACAATCATTTTCATTGGAATCTTAAAGATAGTTTAACAGCTTAAGCATTAGCTCCTTTAAGACTTGGATTTATGAAAACTTTCCAATGTCTTTTTGAAAATGTATATTCATCTCATTGCTCTTGTCCTCCCACTTTGATTTTTTTAAATGGAACATTCAAGGTATGCCCTGGAGTTCATAATAGATGTCTAGACTGCTTGGTATGGAGCATATCAGTCAGACGATGGACCAGAGCATTTCATGTTATTTATGAGTGAGCCCTAGAAATCAAGAAATGAGTAAAATAAGTGCCATACTGACACAACCATCTCCTCTCCCCAGCTCTCTGTGACATGCATCCAATGAGAGCACTGTTTCTCATTCCCAGAAACCCTCCTCCCCGGCTGAAGTCAAAAAAATGGTAAGCTATATATGGTTTTTTGTTGTTCTTTTTTTTTTTTTTAAATTATTTCTTTTTAGTTATACTTTCTTCGGAGATAAAATTCTGGCCCTTCTAATTTTGGGGAACACAAGAGCCAGTTCTCCAAAACACCAATTAAAAGGTGCGTTGATTTTTTTAAATGAGATTTTTCTTGATAAATTATGAATTACAAAATGGTGACAAATTACCATATGAAACACCATAACATGGCTAAACACAAATGTTCTATTTTAATATTTAGATATTCTTTTAAGTGTAATAGACTTCTAGCATCTTTCCATTAAAGAAAGCAAGCTGTGTTGACATGCAGTTCCTCACATGAAGGAGGATTGTAAAATTAATGGAGGCTTTTACTGTAATTATTATTTTTTAATTGAAGTTAGAAATACCAGTTTTTATTGCAGAATAGCACAGGATGGTTCTGTCTTCTTTTGCTGTCACTTTTCCTTCTCCTGGTAACTCGCACACATTTGTCAAACAGAGTACTGATACCGGCAGAGAGAGAGAAGGATGACTTTCCCTGAGAAAGGCTGTTAGGATTGCAGCATTGTGAGAACATGTTGAGTTAGTTGTAAAATCTTGAAGGGAGACAGTGTTTTGGGTTCTGCCGAGAATTTTACTTCCCTTCCTGAACTTCTTTCTGGGTCCTTTCCCATTAGTTCTGGTCTGTACTCTGGCTCTTCATGCATGGCCTTCTCTCCTTTTTGTCTTCCTCTTTCTGTTTTTCTGGGCTCGTCTTTCTTACTGATTACCACCTAATATATGGCTTTTTTTTTTTCCTTTTTGAAACAGTTCTTACTAGTTTTCCAGTTGATGTTGCCTTCTCTTAGGTTCTTGACTGAAATATGTAAAACATCTCAGTTAAGCTTCCATTCTGAATTTGGCCTTTTAGCTGTTCTGGTTTGCTGTTTTCTTCTTGGTTGCTCACCTTTTGGTGATTTGCAGTTCTCTTTTCCCCTGTATTGTTGCACACTGACACCCATCTTCACACCAGGTTTCTTCATACTTCTCCCTTTACCTCACTGTCCTTGCCCTCAACACATTTCACCATTCTTTCCCCTCTATCTTTTGCTGGCAGGAGTTTTCTAAATTTTTTATACACTGTCTTTAATCACATTTGACTCCATATAGCCCCATGTGGCTGTCTAATTCCATTTACCTGTTTTTAGAATAGTTTTTATTGCCACCCAGTTGTAAGGATTTTAGCCCCAGTTGCCACACAGTTCTAGAGATTTTAGCCCCAATCAGTCTTCTGTATTAAGATGTAATAACTCTGGACATCCATGGGTGGCCACCTGTAGGGAACCCCAATGTGTGTCGCAGATATCACCAAGGAATCAGCTATGGAGCTGGAGTAACTTTTTACCCAGTTCATGCTAAACTAAGTAGTACTCATTTTTTCCTTTATTTATCTGTCAGATTTTGTTGACAGAAGTCTATACTGGAAGGATTGCTAAGTTAATGGTGTCTTCAGGGTACCTCATACTCTGATTATTCTGTTCATTAGCTACAGTTTTGTATTAACCACTGTGTGTCCAACATACAGTGATACAAAGAGACAGTGGTAGACAGCAATAAATGCTTCCTGTGTTCTTTTTTTTTAAACTGGATTAGATGACACATTTCATCCGTTTATATCCCTGTTCTCATGTTACCTGAGTATTCTGAAAGGATGAGATAATTATAGATCCCTCTTTCTTTGTGATTGCTGTCCGTCATCCACCTAACGTAAATTCTACTTTTTTCCCCCTGTTTTGAGAAATGGCTTTCAGAAGATGATCAATGTCCTTCTGCCAGTAGAACTTGATTGCTGATTTTAGAAAATATATTGTAGATCATTGATTTCCAAATGTTCGTCTGTGGATACAATGCATAGGAATCCTTTTGGAATCTTTTAATTGATGATTCCAAGTTTCTGGTCTGGGGAGTGACTCAGGTATTTTTATCTTTGATAAATTCCCCAAAATGATCTTTGTGGATATTGGGTCTTAGAAATCTCTGTGTTAAAGTATTTAACTATACTGTAAGAATCGTTATGTTCCTCATTAAACAGAATAAAGTAACAGCTACTTTGAATGACTTTAAGAGCTTTTGTCTGAGCCCACCCTGACCTCTTTTTTCATTCTTTTTTTTGCTTTTCATACTAGCATCAGAAAATAACTCATTATTCTCTAACACTTCCCTACTTTTGTTCATATCATTCCTTCACTCTGGAATGTTGTCTTCTCTCTCCTACCTTATGAATGTCAAGTATCCTACTTTTTCTTCTTGTCTGATCCACTGTAACGGTTTTTTTCCCCCTCCTCTGTAAGTTTGACATACGTCTGCTGTTGTGTATACCTAAAATTTCCTCCACTTTATTTCCTATGTGTATGTGTTAATAGAGCCTAATATAAACAAATGCAAATAGTTGATACATAAATATTTGTTGAATTGAAAAAAAATTAAGTTTTAATGGAAATACAATAGAAGTGATTCTTAAAAAGCAGTGAAGTAAGTGGAAAGAGTGAACTAATTTTCTAACTCACATTTTTAAAGACTGAATACCTCATTCATTCAACAAAAATTTATTTCATACCTATTGTGGTGTGCATGCCTAGTGTTGAGCATTGCCTATAGGTTGAGATGTAGGAACCAGTTTTTGACCTGTACCATTTCAACTTTGCAGCAGGAAAGAAACATAAAGTGTGCAGTCTGTTAAAAGCAGATAACACCAGAAGAAAGTCTCCTAACTTGGGGCACATAGGGCAGAGTGTTGGCAGGAAGATTTACCAGAAGTGGTGATTCTTGAGATGAGTCTTAAAAAATAGGATAGGTTAGAGTGTCTTGACCAAGGCTAGGGACATGGTCCTCATGAGCCGAGCATGGAGAAACAGGCAGAAGTAAAAATCGCTAGTATGGCAAGTGTGGGTGACAGATTCATCTCTCTCCCTCACCTCTTAAAAAAAAGCAACAACTATAATTTCCATCTTTGTACATTAAACAGAGGGAACCAACGAATCAACCAGTTTGGAACTTGGATTGAAATGTCAAATTAACAGGTTCAAGAGCCCCAGCATTTGGACATGGGCTCTGCTCCTTTTCTTATCTCATTGTCTGTCCTTGTCTTCTGGGTACCAGACATCTGTCCCATCTGCCTTCATTTTAGCAAAGACCTCCCTCTACCCCCTTGCCTCCTCCACTCCTGTAATTAAGTGATTAATGTGCTATATTAGATTTAAACCCAGTTCATATAAATACCTATTTGTGGTATGTTGTTAGTGATATGATGCACCACTTAAAATGTGTTAATTTAATGCTCCTGATCCTCAACAGTCCTAAGTTCCTGTTTATTTCATACATTATTCCTATGTATTCACAGAATGTTCACAGTGAATTCTGAAGCTCTTCTTTATTTTGAGGCTTGTAAGTTACTGACATTTTGGATCTTTACTCTTTGTGGTGGAAATCTGATGATTTTTTTTACTTCTTACAGGTCGAAGAAATTTTTTAGTTTTATAGAAGGGTGCCTGGTGAAGAATTACATGCAGCGGCCCTCTACTGAGCAGCTTTTGAAACATCCTTTTATAAGGGATCAGCCAAACGAAAGGCAAGTTAGAATCCAGCTTAAGGATCATATAGATCGTACCAGGAAGAAGAGAGGCGAGAAAGGTACTAAGCCTGTTTTTGTTTTCATCCTTTAAAATTTTTATTTTTAGGTTCTTGTAAACTAGAGTAGGCCACTCCCTTCCAAGCTGTGAGAGTGCTCATTGGGCAGCGCTTGCCTGGTTTCTCTCTGCTTAGAGTTCAGTGCTTAGGCCTGGGTTCCAGCCTGGCTCCAGGTGGAGTTGGCTGGAGCTTTGTGGGGTGTGTCACCAAGCTTGTAGCAAATACATAGGTATTGCAGTGGGATGCTTTTCCTGTTCCTGAGGTCATGTCATTGTTGCTGCTCATTTTACTTGATTATGGTTGTGTTTATGGCATATTTCACTGGGGTTTATTTAACATCTGCTGTGAGCATCACCATCAGTGTGTTTCTGTATAATTCTCCTTCTCAAGAACCCCTGCCCAGGCTTTTTTACTGCTCTACTCTGTTACCAGTGGTGTGGTGGTATGGGCCTCGTGCATAGCCAGACTACTTTGCTTTTAGTAGCATGCACAACACAAGCATGCTCTTGTGCTAAATAGTAAAGATGTTTTTCTGTTCCCGATATCTTTGTCTTATGTCTTTGCACATACTTCACCCACCTTCCTGGAATGCTCTCTGTTCTCCTTCTGTCCAGCAAGGTGCAATTCAAGCATCATCACCATCTTTACTAAAACACCTTCTCTGAGGCTGCTAGCTCACATTGATCTTTCTCTTTTGTGGATCCTTATAATACGTTATAGAAAACGCTTGGATAAGTGGTATCCTATTATTTTTTGGTATTAAAATATCCAGGTCAGAGAAGAAACTAAAAAGAGCATATTCAAGGCAGTAAAAGAATTGGTCAAAGTCTGGAGGCCTTTCTGCCTGTGCTGGTAGTCATCATTAAGTCATCATTGATGTTCAGAATAACCTTTTTCCTTCTGATATGCTTAGTTATAAAAGTAATTAAGCTTTGTACATTAAGCTATGCACTTGTAACAAAGTGAACTAAAGCTTGAAAACAAGACTTTTTTTCCTTAACTCTCAATTGACATGGAGGCCCTGTTTAGGAAAAAAAATATTTGCATATTGGATCGTTTTCCCATGACTTTACTTAGTAATAATAGCTAACACTCATGAAACATTTGCCAGACAACTTAGATCATCTCACATTTTCCTCATCACCCACATTTTGCAGATGGAAGCAGCAGAGGACCTTCCCTTCATTTCAGTCTTCAAGTCAAAGTGACCTCTTTATTTTGTCTTTGGGTTTATCTTCTAGATAACCGTCAGCCTCTTGTCAATAATTAGTAATTTGTAGTCTCAAATTATAAAAATAGCAGAGTACCTATTTTAAGGATTCTGAAAATTATTTAAGCTGGAATTTCCCTTAGAAGATAGCATAGTATATTAAAATTATATAGCTTTGATTGTCTGGCATGCAGAAGAACTTATGTTCTATATGTAGACTGACAGATTCTCATAGAACCATATTTTGAGTGAAGGAAACTGATTTTCATCTATCTATCTATCTTTTTTTTTTTTTTGAGACAGAGTCTTGCTCTGTCACCCATGCTGGAGTGTAGTAGCACCATCTCAGCTCACTCAAACTCCTCCAGGTTTCAAGTGATTCTCCTGCCTCAGCCTTCTGAGTAGTTGGGATTACAGGCTTCTCAGTGCATTACCATGCCCAGCTAATTTTTGTATTTTTGGTAGAGACAGGGTTTCACCATATTGGTCAGGCTGGTCTCAAACTCCTGACCTCATGATCCTCCTGCCTTGGCCTCCCAAAGTGCTGAGATTACAGGCGTCAGCCACTGTGCCTGGCCTGATTTTCATCTTATAATATGTCTTTGAAAAAACAGAAGTGTTTGTGTCTGGACTTTGTTTTTAAAACTCTTCAACCTGTCTGGTTTTTTGATTGATTTATAGAGTGAAATTGCTCACTGAAAGTTGGATGTTGACATTAAATTAAAGGACCAATAAAATGGTCTTTTGGGAAAACTGTATAAAACCTGTAGAACTGAAAATGAGTTTCAGCTTGTTTGTTTGAAGTCTGGCCTAAGTACAGCAAATTTTAGTCTTTCTTTTGCTGTATGGTTTAATTAATTTTCCTCTGATTTACCTGGTTTGTTTGTGGGTACATTTAGCTTGTTTTCCCTGTACCTAGTTAATGTTTCACTTTGTGTCCATCCCACAGGCTTTTTTCTCTGCTGTACTATCTGTGGATCCCTAATAGCAAAAAATCACCAAATAAAGTCTCTTGGTTGCCTCAGTTTCAGCAGTTACATCTGTTTTTGAATTTTGGCATCAAAGTGGATTTTGGTGAATTTGCTAGTGCCTTCAGGTCTTTTTCCTGTTTGTCAGGGGCTCTGGACCCCCTCTTGTGGTCCTGCACCTCCTCAGCGGTGCATCGCCATACGAGGTTGGCTTGAATGCCATGGAATCAGCTTTTCTATGGGGAGTAAGGCTGGCCAAGGAATAGATGCTGTCACTATGAGAATGTGGTGTTTGGCCCCTTCTCCCCAAGTTCTCCATACAAGATGCTTTTTTTACAGGGAACTTGTTTATTTTCTGCCGTGATGCTCCTGGAGATACTTGTCTGAACAGGCATGTGTCAGGACGTGTGAACTGTCCCATTTACCTTTTCCTTTTCTTCATAGATGAAACTGAATATGAGTACAGTGGGAGTGAGGAAGAAGAGGAGGAAGTGCCTGAACAGGAAGGAGAGCCAAGGTAACCACAAAGCCACTGTGTAGTATTCTGCTTTATGAAGGGATTTAGCTTTCTATTGTTGTACCAGGATTTCAGAAGAACTCCTGTGTGGTACAAGAAATCTTAAATTACTTAGACAGTGCTGTCTTCCATTATTCTCTATTCTTGGCAGATTCCTGTTAACATTTTTCTCCCCTGGATTTTCTTACCCAGTGGTTCTTTACCAAGGGTTGTATTTTGTTCCCTCCCCCAGTCACTGAGAAATGTGTGGGCCTGGGCAAGGGAGAGTACCCCAGCATTTATTGTTCCAGAAGTCATAGATGGTGAAGGTACCATTGAACACCATTTCTGTGGTATACAGAACATGCCTACACACAAAGAATTGTCCTGCTCATGGACTAGTAGGACTATGTGTGTCCTGATTTATTTTATGGTCTGTGTTTTAGTTTATTTCTGACTTCCGAAGGTTCAGTAAGGCAGGTTAAGGAGTCAGATTGGTTGCATGAACTTCATAATAACTGATGTATCAGAGAATAGAGGATGTTTGGATTTTAATGATGAGTGTGCCTGGCAGTTGTCCATGCTGCAGTATGTGGCTGATGAATTGAACAAAGGGAGGGTAGAAGGGCGTCTCAAGAGACTGTGGGGAGCCATGTGCCAGAGAATGGGACTTGGAAGAGAGAGAGAAGAGAATTTATTGAAGCTACTCCATAATCTGTTTTTTTTTTCTTATGTAGAAGATTTTAATCCATTTTAGACTAAGAATTTCAGAGGAATTTGAACTGATTACATGAGCAATGTAATTATTTTTGAATAGGAGGAGCATCGTATGATGAAAGAGGCAATTTAAGGAGCTATGTTTGCCATGCTGCTCTGGATGCTGTGGCAGTGGAGAAGTAACTCAGTGGGGAGATAGCTAGGAAGGGTGTGTTTAATTGATCTGTTTAGTGGCTAATTCATAGGACCTGCTTGGGCTCAGCTGCTGACCTGGAATTAAGAAAGTGGGAAGGAATTAATGATAGGACTTGGTTGATCAGACAAAGACACAAGAATGGTATAAATACTGAAGAGTTGTCTGATGGTTCTGTTTGCTGAAGAGAAATAAGGTGGTAAAAGGAGGACTAGTGAAAGAAGGTGATTTCAACTGTTCTTTTACTGAGTTTGAATTGTTGTGAGAATCTTAAGTAGAAATGTCTTGTGAAGCAGACGTCTAGGACAGCATTTTAATGAATAAAAGAAGATATGGAACAATTGATTTGTAGATGTAGTCATTTCTGTGTATGTATTAGTTGCCTCTCTGGAGTCAGAGGAACTCGAGGATGAATGTAGAAGCGGAATGGGATGCTGGTGCTGCCGTCTCACTTAGAGGACAGTGTGATCTGTGCACACCCCTGAAAGCCCTACTTTCTCCTGCAGTTCCATTGTGAACGTGCCTGGTGAGTCTACTCTTCGTCGAGATTTTCTGAGATTGCAGCAGGAGAACAAGGAACGTTCTGAGGCTCTTCGTAGACAACAGTTACTACAGGAGCAACAGCTCCGGGAGCAGGAAGAATATAAAAGGCAACTACTGGCGGAGAGACAGAAGCGGATTGAGCAGCAGAAAGAACAGAGACGGCGGCTAGAAGAGGTAGCAAAAGGAAAATGTCCAAGTTTGGTTGGTCTTTTCTCTTTCCGCATTTACACTGGTAGTGAGCCACTCAAAGGAATATACTCTGTAGCTTCCTGGGGGTAACACATATATCTCCTGGCACAGCTGTTTACGTAACTTATGAAAGAAAGCTTATGCTTTGGACTGGGAGGCCTTTGCATTCCTTGAGGCCTTAGAAATGTTTTCCTTCCTTGTAAAAACTTTGGGGATCTACCCCACAGTTACTTATCAACATACTGTGTTAGATGCAGAGCAAGTGTCCCAAAGATGGCATCAGACCAGTTTTTTTAAGCCTTTGCATTATGGTTTAAGTTGGCTTGCTCAGGCTTGACCTGATTGCTTTTCCACTCTCGGCCTCTGGTTCCCAGTTCGTATGTGCGTGTTTTTCTGAAACTTCAGACTTTTTCATATGAAAAATTTTTTTTCTCTAAATGCCTTAATTTTAGGTATACTTAAGAGTAGGGGATGCAGGACAGATAGCTAATGCATGCGGTGCTTAATACCTAGGTGATGGGTTGACAGGTGCAGCAAACCACCATGGCACACGTTTACCTATGTAACAAACCTGCACGTTCTGCAATGTATCCCAGAACTTAAAGTAAAAAAAAAAAAATTTTTTTTTTTGTGGACATAGAGACAGAAACACAGAAAGAGTGTCCTGTGGCAAGGGAGGCAAGATGGGAATTGTGGTCTGCAAGTAAAGGAAGGCCAAGTGTTGCCTGCAACCACCAAAGCTGGGAAGAGGCAAAGAAGGACCCTTCCCTAGAGCCTTCAGAGAGAACATGGCCCTGCTAACTCACACCTTGATTTCAGAGTTCCAATATCGAGAACTGAGAGAAAATGAATTTCTACTGGTTTAAGCAACAAAAGAAAAAAAGAGTAAGGGATGCAGAAAACAATTTGAACCTGGAAGTAGTAGTGTCCTGTGGTGGAGAAGTACATTTTGCACCACCTGCTCATTTAACTCATTAATATTGCTAACATTGGTAATGTGGTTAACCTTACTTCACGTTTTTAATGCACAGAAATATATTATTTCCCTATACAGTCATGGGTCGCTTAATGACGGGGATACATTCTGAGAAATGCATCATTAGGTGATCCGTCATAGTGGGAACATCATAGAGTGTACCTACACAGACCTAGATAGTACAGCCTACTACGCACCTAGGCTCTGTGATGTGGCCTCTTGCTCCTAGGCTACAAACCTGTACAGCATGTTACTGTGCCTAATACTGTAGGCAGTTGTAACATAATGGTGAGTATTTGTATATGTAAACATAGAAAAAGTATGGTAAAAATATTATATTATAATTTTATGGGACCACCATTGTATATGCAGTTCTTCATTGACCAAAACATGGCTATTTCGCCTGGGGATCAGAAGAGTTTTTGATTTTCTTTTCTTAAGTGGCTCCTGCTGCATAGTGCACAGGCCCAAAGTTCTTATTCATTATCATTTCTGTTTTTATTTCATTCACATACCTTATTGTTTTATCTTTTTTTCCTCCAGAAAAATGGCTCAACAACAATAAAGCCCTGTATTGATATTATCCCATGGAATTTAACTTATTAAATAGCAACACTTGCCATTAAATATTACCCAACTTATTTAACAGTGCATCTTGACATGGAATATTTCTTACATTTTGTGTATTTGTAGTCTGGATTCTGAACACTCTTTATAATTTGCCCCTTGTTCAGAAAAATCAGTGCCTGCTGAACTAAGGAGCCTGCAAATACTCAGCTAGGATTTTTAAAAGAAAACACGACATACATTCCCCTGTAGTAGGGACAACTTTGCTGCTTATATAATGCTTTTTGTAGTTAATTTGCAAACTCCCTGTAGTATTTTTGTTAAGACTCTTTGCAGTGTTCTTTGAACCTAATAAATCTTGGATGAGTTCAGAGGTCTGTTCAAGGTGCATATTGACTGTACTTATTTTATTAGAATGCTTGAGTTTTGAGACTTTAGCTGTTTCTAGTTATTTCTTGAAATGGTGTTTTCCACTAGCTTTTCTGATCCAAGCCTGTACTTTCCTTAAGCAGGTGGCTTAGATCACTTTGGTGGTTTATAACTGGAAGTATCAAGGATCAGATCAAATTAGCGCTCATTTGTAACACATGTCTTGGAAACGTCTTTCAGGCTGTCATTAGTGAGATGAGTATCTATTATCCAGCCTCTGCATGTGGTAGGTGGTAAGGATTGCAAGGTGAAGGTGAGCAATGGCTCACAGGGAAGAGCTGAATTTTGTTTTATTAGCTAAGTAGATGCTAGTAAATGTCTGTGAAAACAAGAATTTTGCTTTAACATATTTTCATTAGCCCATTAATTTCAGATTTTCTGTTTAAGTTGAAACTCAGGGTCATTTCTTTGAGCTTCTTTTCTTAATTAGGAAAGATTTAAAAAAATATTGAAATGGGAAAAGTCACATGAGTGGAATCCACTGGTTTGGATTTTGGTCAGCTAGCTGCTTATTATTAGCCTGGGTAGTTAAGCTTAATTTACACTCCAGGTCCCAGGAAGCTATTTTGGGAATAGTGTGATCCCTTCTTTAGGGAATTGGTTCCAGGACTAACCATGGATACCGGAACTGCAGATGCCCGAGTCTCTGAGATAAAGCGGCCTAGTATTTGCACATAACCTATGCACTTCCTTCCATGTATAGTCATATGCTGCATAATAATGTTCTGGTCAACAACAGACTACATGTATGATGATGGTCCCATAAGATTATAATGGAGCTAAAAAATTCCTATTGCCTAGTGACGTCATAGCCATTGCAATGTGGTAGTACAACCCATTACTTGTGATTGTTGTGATGCTTGTGTAAACTCACGTATTGCACTGCTGGTTGTATAAAAGTATAGCACATACGTATACAATATGTAATACTTGATAATGACAATAAATGACTTTGTTACTGGGTTTATATATTTACTGTATTATACTTTCTAATCATTATTTTAGAGCATACTCCTCCTACGTGTTAAAAAATCAAGTTAACTGTGAAAGAACCTTAGGCAGGTCTTTCAGGAGGATTCCGGAAGAAGACATTGTGATCATGGGAGATGACAGCTAACAGCTCCATGTGTGTTATTTCCCTGGAATACCCTCCAGTGGGACAAGATGTAGAAGTAGGAGATAATGATATTGAGGATCCTGACCTTGTGTAGGCCTAGACTAATGTGTATGTTTGTGTCTTACTTTTTAACAAAAAATTTTTTAAAGCTAAAAAAAATTTTTTTTTAATTGGGAAAAAGTTTATAGGATAGAAATAAAGAAAGAAAATATTTTGTACATTTATATGAATTGTTTGTGTATTAATACAAATGAAATTAAAATGTTAATGAAGTCAAAAAGCTACATTAAGATTAATATTGAAGAAAGAAACACATTTTTAAATAAATTTAGTATGGCCCGAATGCACAGTATTGATGAAGGCTACAGTAGTGTATGTCCAGGGCCTTCATACTCACTCACTGACTCACCCAGAGCAACCTCCAACCTCTTGAGCTCCATTAGTGGTGAGATATAGCATTTGTAATATTTTATAGCATGTTTTTACTGTACTTTTTTTGTGTTTAGATGCACAACTACTTACCATTGTATTGCAGTTATTTAGCGTATTCAGTGTAGAACCATGCTTTGCAGGTTTGTAGCCTAGGAGCAATAGGCTACACCATACGGCCTAGGTGTGTAGCAGGCTGTACCATCTAGGTTTGTGTGTGCACACTATATGATGTTCATACAATGAAGAAGTCACCTAACGACGCATTTCTAGGAACATATCCCTGTTGTTAAGCAACATATGACTGTACTTTAAATCTTCTCTGGATTACTTAATAGTGAATACAATGTAAATGCCATGCAAATACCTGACTGTATTGTTTAGTGAATAATGACCAAAAAAAGTCTGTACAGAAGCAATTTTTTCAAATATTTTTTGACCCAAAGTTGGTTGAATCCATGAGAATGTGGAACCTGTGGAGACAGAGGGCTGACTGTGTTTGAGCCAAAAGTGGTTTGTAGCACTTTATTGTCATTAAGGGTTTAGTCAGAACTGTTTGAAGAACAGAGATTATTTGATAAACAAAGTAAGTAAAGATGGTCAGCCTTACTCATAAGATACTGAAACAGAAAGGAGATAACTTTCTATCAGCAGACTGGCAAAACGTGGTCCAAAAAGTCAAGGCTGTGGGCAAACACAGTGCAGATGCCACAAAACCAGGCCCACTTGGTTTGGGGATTTCTCCTGCCATCTGCACACTCCTGTCTCTACACCCTCTTTGCGGTGAGGGATGGCGCTTTTGCCCTTCATAGGTCCTTCATCTTTATGTACTTCCCTTGGTGCTCTCTGAAATCTGCTGCTGCTATTATTGCCCTCCATTGCTACTCTGCTTTCTCCTCGACTCCTGTGTGAACTGGATCTCCTTTGGAAGTCCTTGCAACTAACTCTTTTGGAGTTTGTCTCCCAGTTTTGCTGAAAATGAAGTTTTTGGGTTTTCTTCTTGTTTTGTTTGGATGGTTTCAGGAGGAAAAGGGGAGAATGCTGGGCTCATGCAGCCAAGTTCATACTGAGAGTATGAGCACTTCTTCCCTGGCCCTCCCTGCTGCTCTTCATGTGTGTGACCATTCTCTTTGAGTCCTTCTCTTCTGTATACCCTCATGTTTTGTCAGCTTACTCTAAGTAAATTATCTAGATTTTAAAAGGATACTTTATTCCTCCCTCAAAATTTTGTTTTGTTTTGGAGACAGGGTTTTGCTCTGCCACCCAGGCTGGAGTGAGGTGATGCAGTCTTAGCTTACTATATCCTCTGCTTCTTGGGCTCAGGTGTTCCTCCTGGCTCAGCTTCTCAAGTAGCTGGGACTACAGGCATGTGCCAGCACACCTAGCTAATTTTTTTCCTCCTGACTCAGCCTCACAAACTGCTAGAATGACAGGCATGAGCCACTGCACCCAGCCAAAAAGTTTTAATACTTCTTTTCCTATGTAGAGCATCATCACACCTTTGGCTCATAACAGACGTTGGGTCTAGCTAAATTTTTTTTTTTCATGTTGTTCTTAAGACAACCTTTTCTTCTATCCTGTATTTATTTGCTTTTTAGAAAATACGAAGCTTACTTAATTGTGGTGTCATTTTATCCCAATAGTTTTATGCTCTTTTTTTTTTTTAATTGAATCATGATTTGGCATCCTTTTTCTGTTTCTACTCTCATGACATTCACACATTTAGTTAGCATGTTTTCTTTGTTCTTTGTCTAAGTTTAATAAAAATAGTCTGGGCATGATGGTTCACACCTGTAATCCCAGCCACTTTGAGAGGTCAAGATGGGAGCCTCACTTAAGCCCAAGAGTTTGAGATAAGCTTGGGAATATAGCAAGACCCCATCTCTATTTAATAATAATAAAAAAAAGATAAAAGAAGGAAAGAAAAATATTAAACAAGATGGTATCCTGGAGAAAACCTGATTAGTTTTTTGCTACTTGTAATTTTCTTTCTATTTTTGACCAATACTGATAGGATGTTCAGGTCTTTCCCGTCTCTGAGTCTTTTAGCTGGTATTTAAAAAAATCTTTTACATCTTTCCTTTCAAAGCCTTTATCCCTGTGACTTTGGAAAATCTACTTTTCAACTGAGGGTGAATGTTAGTGTGAGCACCAGCAGTTTCTTTTGGCCTTTCTTCCATTAAGAGGACACAAAGTAACATTTATTTCTGTCATTCCTACAAAATCCCAAAGTGATTTCTACAAATCTCAAAGCAAAATTTTAGAGGGGCAGTGGAAGTGGAAGACATTAAAAATAAAGGGAAGCAAGAGAAAAAAAATACTCTTGTGTTAAATGGGAGTAGTATTTATATTAAATTATAACACTAGGAAAACATAAAAGTTTCTCAATAAAAAATAAATAAATTGTGCCATGTATTCATTTTATATTTATTGGTTTTGAAATTTAGAAGGAAGGCAGTGAACACTTTTACTCAGAAGCACTTTCCAGCAGTTGCCATGTATTTTAAAGAAATGGGAACCATTTTCTCAATCTTCCTTTCCTACAGAAAAGGCCTTTGTTTTGCAAGCCATTAGTATCTAACATCAGGAGTACATGTTAGCACATGCTACCATTCTTAAAAAGGTAGTTCCAGCTTTAATATATACAGTAATCATAGTGTCCTGGCATGCCAGTGCCCCAGCAGCTAAGGCCTTGCTTCCTGTCAAGCTAGCATCTCAGTTGGTATGCAAAAGGTGGTTTTATAAGTTCTTAAATATTATCTTGGCATCCCAGTCTGATGTTTGGTTATATTTGCAGTTAAATTTTATAGTGAGTTTAATTCCTCATACATAATTTATTATCCAAAGATGGGGAAGAAACGAATAGTTTTGTACTGTGACTTCATCAGAATTTGCAAATAAAAATGCTCAAGGGTTGATGGTATATGTATGTAGAAACATGACCGCAAAAGTTCTTGGAAATAGCAGAGTCCAAAGAATTAACTGGTTTATCAAAATCTATTAGTTTCCACTGAAGCCAATACATCCAATGGAGTATATTTAAATAGATCTCACTATTATCAATGTAGTTTTAGTTAGAAAAGTTTTTCGAATTGTGAGGTGAAAGCTTTACTTTTAAATCCCAAACTAGAATGGGACCTTAGATAATTAAAGAATAGTTGGAAAAGTACATATTTACTTGGGCACGCTTGGGAAAATTTAAGTAATAAAATCTCTGTAGTTTGAGAGATTTAGTGATCACTTTAGGGCATCACACAGTTTTTCTGTTTGATTTTGTTTTTAAAGAAAGGATAATTTAAGAAAATAAAGGATATCAGTTTGTAAAAGCTTCAAAAGGTTATATCATGTTTATCATTCTTTTCTTACTTGGGTAAGCCTGAAGAAGCATGTTCATTAAAATTCCCTGGGCTTTGTTATTTATAATCATAGGCATAAGGTTAACAGTACAGACTGATGTTACTTTGTTGATAGTGTGTGTTTCAGTTTTTGATCCTTTCCTTTTGAAGTTCTAATGCAAGAGGCTAGTTTTTCACATTACCTATTAAGATACATTTATTATAGGCTTCCTTAATTTTTTAATGATTCCTCTTACTGCCCCCAATTCCCTCCAAATTGAGTGTCTCTTCTGACTGTAGTGGTTTTTATGGTTGGTAGTTTTAATTCTTGCTCTCAATCTAGTTTACCACTTCAACTATATTAGAATGTAATGTGGAAGAGAAGTCGGTAGCTACTTTTTTTTTTGCCTTAGCTGTTCGTCTTAACTATTTGGTTCCACTAACCAGGACTTGCTTAGTGGGATAGTCTTGGGCAATTTACCACTTTCCACATTGTCTTCTGAACTTTTTTTTAAAGGTACGTGACCTACCTGACCTGCAAGATTTGGAGTAAAGGAGCTGTTTCTAATTCATTTTTGCATATCTGTGGTGCTTAATAAGTACTTCTCAATTAGATGGATTAGTTATTTATAATCTTGTGTATATCTCTGGAAAGGAAGGGCACATTCAAATTTATGCCTATGTGAAAATGAACCCTTGGACTTGAGATCTTTTAGAGGACCTTATAAAATATCTGGAGGCATAAAGGAGTTGGGTTTTTTGTTTGTTTGTTTGTTTTTAGTATGAGGCACTACCCAGTGTAGTAATTAATGCTCAAGACTTTGTGCTCTTACTTGGTGATCTTGAAAGATTGCCTTAGGATTTGATTGGATTTCGTAGGACCTAGACACCTGAATGGATTCCTGAGTCTGTTATCACTCTAAATGCTAAGTGTTGGGTGAATTCACAACAGTTTTTGGTTTGGATGTCACATGCTAGGTATAAAGGTTGGATTCAAATTTATAAAGTATTGAATTTCTCTTCTGAAGGTTATGTGTGATATTTATACAGTGGGGATAAAAAGATAAGACATGGTTCCTGCTCTTAAGACATTTAGAGTCTTTTTGGTGTTTAGTAACCAAAGTTGTGGTAGTATCTCCTGAAATTAAAAAGAAAAAGCCTCTCAGAAGGTTTCAGTTGACAGTTGAACTTTTTGTATAGTGTATCCTGTTGGTAAGATGTTGTTTGCTTGCTATTTTTTCTTTGATAGTATATTTTGAATTAAAATGTAATTATGTTGACATTAATGTATATATACAAAGAGAGGGTATGCACACATACAAACATGCAGTTAGACTACCCTGTCCTGTGCAGCTTGTCTACTGAGCATCCCCCACACCGAGCAGGAGCAGGTATATACTACTTGGCAAAAGTGAACAACAGAGACCCTTAACTTGGAAAAAACTCAGTATGTGGCAAGAGATGAACTAAAACAAGGGCATTAAGTCAAAATGTAAATACTAGTCAGTGTGACCACAAGCATGCTTACTTCACCAGCTCCCAAAATGCTGGCACTTACTACAAATGCTATCTCTTTTTCATCCGCCTTTTCCTCAACCCCATAGGGTATTGGGAGGATTCCCAGAATACTGTGATGATTTCTCTCTGGAGGTAACTGACCAGCCCAAAGAAAACAAGGCCACAATGAAATGATCAGGGTGAATCATAATCACCTTACTCTATTACTAAGTAGTTACCAGGTGCTATTTGTCTATACAGTCCTTATAATTTACTTTTTAGGATCTTAAATATAAATGGATAGCTGAGATTATACTAGACACTGACGAAAATCTGTCACATGAAAGATTTTGAAACAAATAGAAAAAAGAAAAAGGAAATAGAGACAGTGAGGGAACAGAGCATCTCATACATATACACACAAACAGACAGAAGACCTTATCCTTGGAAAGCGAATATACTATATTTATGGAACAAGAATATTTAGAAATTAAGAAGGAATTCTTGAGTTTTTTTTTTTTTTTTTTAATTAACACTTCCAGAAAGTGGGGGAGAAAAGACAAGTTGGTGGGTAATAGGACAAGAGGAAAACTTACAGGATCAATCCAGGATGCCCAACTTTTATTTAATAGATGTTCTAGGAACTGAACACTAATAGGAAGAACATAAAGGAATCATTTAAGCAAAATTTCCAGAACTAAGAAATACCAGTTTCTGGATTGAAAGCCTCGTTGAGTACCCAGCACATGAATGAAAAAGGGCTCACACAAAGGCACATACATCATGTGTATGTGCACATACCTAAATATGCATACGTCATCATCATTAGAATATTGAGGATGAAAAGAGAATCCTACAAGCTTAAGCTGGGCGCAGGTAGAGGAGTGTGGAATGGGTCCTGTACCTAAGTATCAAGAATCTGAATGGTCTCAGAATCTCTAGGAGCAACATCAGAAGCTAGAAGATGACATAGTAGTGTTCTTGAAACTTTAATATTAATTTTCTTCAGCCAAAATTGTGTGTACAACAATTTTGCGAAGTTCTAGAGTTTTTTTTATTTTATTTTATTTTATTTTTTTTTTTAACACCTCTTCTCTCTTTTTCAAGAAGCTGCTAGAGGGTGTGTTCCAGCAAAGTAAGAAAATTCTTGGGAAGTTGGTGGACAGAGATACAGGATGACTAGAAAACAGTCTCCAAGAATAAAGAAAGAATACCTGATTTGTTTAATCATGTTGAAAGGAGTGTTATGGTAGTGTAGGAGACTTTATAGATTATTTGTGATAGGTCCATAGCAACCCAGTGAAACAAACAAAAAGTGAGATAATTGATAATACCTTGATAAATAAAGATGCCATAGCCATTAAAGTTGTAGTGTTTAGACACTAGAGCAGGAATGCCATTCGTTTTTTTTCTTTTTGAGAAGGAGTCTCACTCTGTCGCCCAGGCTGGAGTGCAGTGGTGCAGTCTTGGCTCACTGCAGCCTCCGCCTCCATCTCCTGCCTCAGCCTCCTGAATAGCTGGGATTACAGGTGCACACCATCATGCCGGACTAAGCACCATTAATTTTCTGACCCCATGGGAAGTTGATGAGTTTTGTGTATTGAATTCGTAGAGTAAGAGAATCAGGGAAAAGAACATTCCCTCATTGAAAAACTATATAATAAGAGAGGTGGGACCAAAAGAAGACTCAGAACTTCATTGAGAATGATGGGGATATAGTAGTCAACTGAGAGAGACCAGAGTACCAAATCATTGTTGCTCCAGTTATTCCAGCTGAAAGATACTACTTTAAATTTCCCAGGGCATCATTGTAAGTGTCTGCTTTGAGATTAAATACTAGTTGAGAGTTGGGGGAAGACCCAGAAGGAATATGTAAACTATAATAAATATGTATTTTGTATACTGTAGGGTTACATAGAACAGTGTTGATTGAGAAAGGCTGACTGAGTGTCTGCTGATTCAGTAGTACCCTTTATATCTGTTGACGGGATGCAGGGTAGAGTGTGGCTGTAGAGGCAGAGCAGCTCTTCTAGCTGGTGACTTGCTGGATTGTGACTTTGGACATTATAAATGCATGTCTAATATCCCTGATAGTTTTACACTAAACTTTCTTGTTTAGTGGTTAATTTTAGTGTCACAAATAAAGTTTGTGGTAATATTATTGGCTCTCTGTGTCTGGGAAATTTGATGGCTTGTCCATCCTCGAGAGCTGTTGCTATCCAGTAGCCACTAGCCACAAGCCACATTTGGCCATTTAAATTTAAATTAACTTCAGTGCAACAAAACGAAAAACTCAGTTTCTCATTCTTACTAGCTATATTTCAGGTGGTGATTAGCAACTTGTGACTCATGACTATGGAGCAGTGCGGAGACAGACCGTTTTCATTATTCCAGAGAGTCCAGAGTCTAGCTTTTGCTTTACTGGCAGACAGCCTTGGGCTAGAAGTTGTCATTAAGTGTCTGGTGTGTTGTGTTGCTCTGTACTGTAGGGTTACATAGAACAGTCTGGATTGAGAAAGGCTGATCGAGTCTGGTGATTCAGTAGTACCCTTTATACCTGTTGATGGGATGCAGGGTAGAGTGTGGTTATTTTATTTTTTTTATTTATTGCATTTTAGGTTTTGGGGTACATGTGCAGAACATGCAAGATAGTTAAATAGGTACACATGTGGCAGTGTGATTTGCTGCCTTCCTCCCCTTCACCCACATTTGGCATTTCTCCCCATGCTATCCCTTTCCTGCTCCCCCACCCGCTGTCCCTCCCTTATTCCCCACAATAGATCCCAGTGTGTAGTGCTCCCTTCCCTGTGTCCATGTGTTCTCATTGTTCTTCACCCGCCTATGAGTGAGAATATGCGGTATTTCATTTTCTGTTCTCGTGTCAGTTTGCTGAGAATGATGTTGTCCAGATTCATCTATGTTCCTACAAAGGACATGAACTCATCATTTTTGATTGCTGCATAATATTCCATGGTGTATATGTGCCACATTTCCCTGTCCAGTCTATCATCGATGGGCATTTGGGTTGGTTCCAGGTCTTTGCTATTGTAAACAGTGCTGCAGTGAACATTCGTGTGCATGTGTCCTTATAGTAGAACGATTTATAGTCCTTTGGATATATACCCAGTAATGGGATTGCTGGGTCAGATGGAATTTCTATTTCTAGGTCCTTGAGGAATCGCCACACTGTCTTCCACAATGGTTGAACTAATTTACACTCCCACCAGCAGTGTAGAAGTGTTCCTATTTCTCCACATCCTCTCCAGCATCTGTTGTCTCCAGATTTTTTTTTTTTCTTTGAGACAGAGTTTCGCTCTTGTTGCCCAGGCTGGAGTGCAATGGCACAATCTCGGCTCACCGCAACCTCCACCTCCTGGGTTCCGGCAATTCTCCTGCCTCAGCCTCCTGAGTAGCTGGGATTACAGGCACGCACCACCATGCCCAGCTGTCTCCAGATTTTTTAATGATCACTATTCTAACTGGCATGAGATGGTATCTCAATGTGGTTTTGATTTGCATCTCTCTAATGACCATTTATGATGAGCATTTTTTCATATGTTTGTTGGCCTCATGTATGTCTTCTTTTGTCAAGTGTCTGTTCATATCCTTTGCCCATTTTTGAATGGGCTTGTTTTTTTCTTATAAATCTGTTTGAGTTCTTTGTAAATTCTGGATATCAGCCCTTTGTCAGATGGGTAAACTGCAAAAATTTTTTCCCATTCTGTTGGTTGCCGATTCACTCTAGTGACTGTTTCTTTTGCTGTGCAAAAGCTGTGGAGTTTGATTAGGTCCCATTTGTCTATTTTGGCTTTTGTTGCCAATGCTTTTGGTGTTTTGTTCATGAAGTCCTTGCCTACTCCTATGTCCTCAATGGTTTTGCCTAGATTTTCTTCTAGGGTTTTTATGGTGCCGGGTCTTTTGTTTAAGTCTTTAATCCATCTGGAGTTAATTTTAGTGTAAGGTGTCAGGAAGGGGTCCAGTTTCTGCTTTCTGCACATGGCTAGCCAGTTTTCCCAACACCATTTATTAAACAGGGAATCCTTTCCCCATTGCTTGTTTTTGTCAGGTTTATCAAAGATTGTATGGTTGTAGATATGTTGTATTGCCTCTGATGCCTCTGTTCTGTTCCATTGGTCTCTATCTCTGTTTTGGTACCAGTACCAAGCTGTTTTGATTACTGTACCCTTGTAGTATAATTTGAAGTCTGGTAGTGTGATGCCTCCTACTGTGTTCTTTTTGCTTAGAATTGACTTGGCTATGCGGGCTCTCTTTTGGTTCCATATGAAGTTCAAGGTGATTTTTTTCCAGTTCTGTGAAGAAAGTCAATGGTAGCTTGATGGGGATAGCATTGAGTCTGTAAATTACTTTGGGCAGTATGGCCATTTTTGCGATACTGATTCTTTCTAACCATGAACATGGAATGTTTCTCCATCTGTTTGTGTCCTCTCTTATTTCGTTGAGCAGTGGTTTGTAGTTTTCCTTGAAGAGGTCCCTTACGTTCCTTGTAAGTTGTATTCCTAGGTATTTTATTCTCTTTGTAGCAATTGTGAATGGCAGTTCGTTCTTGATTTGGTTCTCTTTAAGTCTGTTATCGGTGTATATGAATGCTTGTGATTTTTGCACATTGATTTTATATCCTGAGACTTTGCTGAAGTTGCTTATCAGTTTCAGGAGTTTTTGGGCTGAGGTGATGGGATCTTCTAGATATGCTATCATGTCGTCTGCAAATAGAGACAATTTGGCTTCCTCCTTTCCTATTCGAATACCCTTTATTTCTTTTTCTTGCCTGATTGCTCTGGCTAGAACTTCCAGTACTATATTGAATAGGAGTGGTGAGAGAGGGCATCCTTGTCTAGTGCCAGATTTCAAAGGAAATACTTCCAGTTTTTGCCCATTCAGTATGATATTGGCTGTTGGTTTGTCGTAAATAGCTTTTATTATTTTGAGATATGTTCCATCAATACCGAGTTTATTGAGGGTTTTTAGCATAAAGCGCCGTTGAATTTTGTCAAATGCCTTTTCTGCATCAATTGAGATAATCATGTGGTTTTTGTTTTTGTTTTTGTTTATGTGGTGAATTACGTTTATAGACTTGCGTATGTTGAACCAGCCTTGCATCCCAGGGATGAATTCTACTTGATCGTGATGGATAAGCTCTTTGATGTGCTGTTGCAATCGGCTTGCCAGTATTTTATTGAAGATTTTTGCATCTATGTTCATCATGGATATTGGCCTGAAGTTTTCTTTTCTCGTTGAGTCTCTGCCGGGTTTTGGTATCAGGATGATGTTGGTCTCATAAAATGATTTGGGAAGGATTCCCTCTTTTTGGATTATTTGGAATAGTTTCAGAAAGAATGGTAACAGCTCCTCTTTGTGTGTCTGATAGAATTCGGCTGTGAACCCATCTGGACCTGGGCTTTTTTTGTGTGGTAGGCTCTTAATTGCTGCCTCAACTTCAGACCTTGTTATTGGTCTGTTCATAGTTTCGGCTTCCTCCTGGTTTAGGCTTGGGAGGACACAAGTGTCCAGGAATTTATCCATTTCTTCCAGGTTTGCTAGTTTATGTGCATAGAATTGTTTGTAATATTCTCTGATGATGGTTTGAATTTCTGTGGAATCTGTGGTGATTTCCCCTTTATCGTTTTTTTATTGCATCTATTTGGTTATTCTCTCTTTTCTTTTTTATTAGTCTGGCTAGTGGTCTGTCTATTTCGTTGATCTTTTCAAAAAACCAGCTCTTGGATTTATTGATTTTTATGAAGGGTTTTTCGTGTCTCTGTCTCCTTCAGTTCTGATCTGATCTTAGTTATTTCTTGTCTTCTGCTAGGTTTTGAGTTTTTTTGATCTTGCTCCTCTAACTCTTTCAATTTTGATGATAGGGTGTCAATTTTGGATCTCTCCACTCTTCTCATGTGGGCACTTATTGCTATATATTTTCTTCTAGAGACTGCTTTAAATGTGTCCCAGAGATTCTGGTATGTTGTGTCTTCGTAGTCGTTGGTTTCGAATAACTTCTTTATTTCTGCCTTCATTTCATTGTTTATCCAGTAAACATTCAAGAGCCAGTTGTTCAGTTTCCATGAAGCTGTGCGGTTCTGTGTTAGTGTCTGAATTCTGAGTTCTAACTTGATTCCACTATGGTCTGAGAGACTGTTTGTTATGATTTCCGTTGTTTTGCATTTGCTGAGGAGTGCTTTACTTCCAATTATGTGGTCAATTTTGGAGTAGGTGTGATGTGGTGCTGAGAAGAATGTATATTCTGTGGATTTGGGGTGGAGAGTTCTGTAAATGTCTATCAGGTTTGCTTGTTCCAGGTCTGAGTTCAAGCCCTGGATATCCTTGTTAATTTTCTGTCTGGTTGATCTGTCTAATATTGACAGTGGAGTGTTAAAGTCTCCCACTATTATTGTGTGGGAGTCTAAGTCTCTTTGTAAGTCGTTAAGAACTTGCCTTATATATCTGGGTGCTCCTGTATTGGGTCCATATATATTTAGGATCGTTAGCTCTTCTTGTTGTATCGATCCTTTTACCATTATGTAATGTCCTTCTTTGTTGCTTTAAAGTCTTATTTTATCAGAGATGAGTGTGGTTAAGAGTATGGACTGTAGAGGCAGAGCAGCTCTTCTAGCTGGGGACTTGCTGGCTTGTGACTCAGGCAAGTCACTTAGCTTTTCTGAAGCTGTTTTCTCATCTGTAAAGCAGGGATGAAATAATGACTTCCTTGGGTTGTTAGGGGAATTATATTAGATAAAATAAATGAAATAAAAATATCAAATACTTAGCATGGTGCCAGGCACATAGTAAGCATTTGCTCAGTGGCAGTTTCTGAAATACTTTTATAGTCCTAGTTATTCTTGTTGATGTTAGTTCCTCTTTCCTGATGTGTCCTTTTTTCCTTTTTTAATTCTTTGTCTTCCTTTCTTTGCTGTATTTATAATTCCCTTTACTTCTTTCTCTGAATGTATTTTTATTCTGACTTAAGGGTCCTGGATAACCTTGTTAATGACATTCAAGATTAAAGAATTTTCTGTCCCTTAATTGCTATGGTGCATTGAGCAGTGGGGAATAACTGTTATCAAATTGAAACTAAACCCTATAAGGATTCACAGAAACACAATACTTTTGAACGATATTCATGAGGAAGCCCTTACTTATGGGTCCAAGGGGCAGTGTGGAAATAATCGGCCAGTAGATATGGAGCCTGTGAACCTCAGCCTCATTAGTGTCCACCTGTGACTGACTGATCAGCAAACTATAACACCGTGAGAGGCATGGCGGGAAGATCCCTGGTAATTATACATTTTTACTTAACATAGCAACAAAGGAGAGAGCGTGAAGCTAGAAGGCAGCAGGAACGTGAACAGCGAAGGAGAGAACAAGAAGAAAAGAGGCGTCTAGAGGAATTGGAGAGAAGGCGCAAAGAAGAAGAGGAGAGGAGACGGGCAGAAGAAGAAAAGAGAAGAGTTGAAAGAGAACAGGTTAGTTCACGGAGAACATTCCAGGCATAAATTTGTAAAGTTTGTTTACTTTGCAGAGCTGGGGGATTTTCAGAAAGTGCTCACATGTGATGCATACACACATATACACATATACTTAGAATTTCAGATGTATAAATGTGGTGAAACACAATTGGAATGTCATCAATAAATCGAGTCTCTTGTCTTAAAAAGGGTTTGTAAATCATTACACTTCAGAAACCTCTTGAAATAAGTGTCTCCAAAAAGTATAATACCTGAAAGATGTCTGCATGTATATTCTCAGGCTTGGATTAAATGCT
The DNA here is from genome assembly GCA_031835075.1 of Saguinus oedipus. NCBI lineage: Eukaryota > Metazoa > Chordata > Mammalia > Primates > Cebidae > Saguinus > Saguinus oedipus. The sequence goes on along the minus strand of CM063183.1, from coordinate 93,140,069 downwards.
GCGGACCCCAGATACATGGATGATAAATTAACTTTTTAAAAAAATGAAATTAAAAACCAACAGTAAGAAGTTTCTTATGAGAAATAATTTGAATATCCAGTGGCTAAGTGAATATTTTAATACATATCAGCATGTAATTCTGTATATACATGTGGAATATTAAAAAAACTAATGACAAATTGTTCAACCAAAAAAGGCCAGGTTTTAATAATATTTGCAGCATTTTATTAATGCCAGGTATGATTTTTAGAAATTTTCTTTGTTTCCCAAATCACCTGTGCAAACAAAAATTGCCCTTAGCCTCTTTGCCTTTCTTGTCTTTATATTGATCTCTCTTTTATGAGTTTGGAATAAGGAAAAAATGATATGTGCAGACCAATTTAAATAATACTTGATATCTATATTTTAAACTTACAAACCATCTGCCTTCCTTTATGCTTCCTTCATGTGCTTTGGGTTTTCTGAGCCTTGGGTCTGCATGCTCCTCAGTGTTTTCTCAGGCATGTCAGTGAGGCTCTTTGTTACCTAATTGCCATTATCAACCATTTAACTATATAGTGCAAGTGTTTTAACATTGCACTTATGTTTATACCTGGGGGTTACAAAGAGGAAAACATTCAAGCTTTTAAAAATTAAGTCACCTAGAAATAATGATTACAATTCCATCATGAGAGGCAGGTATGATGGTAGCAAGTAGTCTTTAATGCTCTAATGGCAGTCATTACATTTTGTGAATAGCAAGTATTTGGCACCTCCTTTAAAAAATTCTAAAATCGGTTTTATTTTGTTTTTCCAATTCTGTTGTCAATTAGTAATTCCTCGTGTTAACAGCACTGTAGGACACATTTCATTTCAGCATAAGTGTGTATGTTTGTGTAGATGTGTGTTGTATTGTGTATGTTCATTGACTATGTGTTAAGGACCTTTGTGGTTTGGAGAGGACATGATTTTTCCAGTTGTCTCTGGTTTGAGAGCAGAAAACAAGTGAGTGCACTGACTTGATCTTTCAAGTTATGATTCAGTTCTGTTTTGCTCAAAAAGAAAATGAGTTGGAAGTCAGTTTCCTTTGCTTAGTCACAGTTGGGTTAAGGCTACACAGTCTTGCTAGGGCAGGTATTGCTGTAGCATGTACCATGGAGGGTCAGGCATAAACACATAAGACTTGGATCCTGGGGGTTCTGAGCCAGTCCACCCCACATGCTCCCCCTGCCCATTGGCTTTTTGGCTCAATTTTCTTTGTAAAGTAAGGATTTCTAAGGATTTTTATGTGCTGTAATTTCAGTATTCTCCCAGAGTTACTGGTTAACTAAAACTTCTGTTGAGCCCATATTGATGGCTATTTTTGTTTCAGGGTGTGCACCACGGCACAAAGGGATGGTCAGCAATCAACAGAATCTGAATTTCAGGATAAAATGTTTTCTCATAGTCTTTAGTCCACTCCTCTTCTAGAGTTTTTTTTCCCTGTCCAAAAGAAAGGATGCCTCTTCTGCTTGTAAAATGTTTTATGCTTTTCAGGGTTATGTCATATCAGTCTCATGTCTGAACCTCACAAAAATTCCTAAGAGTTGGGAGAGGAGATTTTGGATGCTCATTTCTCAAATGAGGAGACTGAGAAAAAGGGAGCTTTAGAGCATGCTAGAGATCATAGAGCCAGTCCTCGATGGAACAGGGATTGAGGCCTCCTGGTATCCCTGCCTGCTATAATATGCATGCAGTTTCAAAATAGGGTTTTACTTCTCTCCATAACATATTTGGGATGTGTTTACCTGTTTTCATTGTTAGGAAAGTTATCATTCTCTTCTCATTGAAAAGAAAAACCAACCCATCCCCACCTCCTCATCTCCCCTTGTCCTTGTCTGTCTCTGTCTCTCTCTCTCACACACACACACGCCCAACATGGAGCCTGGGTCTGTTCATTTGAGGACAGTTGCCCAAGTTTAGAATGTAGTCATTCCAGGTGCCTTTGGAATCATCAACGAAAGCGTCAATCATGTTTGTCGTATTTTAATACTAAGCAGGTTTTGGTTTTAGGTTTCAAAATTGGTGATCCATACTTGTTATAAATAATGACTAATAAGCAGATGTTTACTAATCAAAATATTTTGATTCTTTTTAATAAAACTCTTGATTTCTCTGGTGGGGTTTACCAACCTTCAGAGGAATGGCGTTGTCTTTTAAAATTCTGCATTTGTATACAACAACTGTGTTCTAATAGAAATACTTTCAGCTACCTTCACGTATATCATGGGAATGCCTGTCATCATTTGTTAGACTCCTTAGGTCGTACTGGCCAATTTGAAGTTATTGGAGAAATTTTTAGCAATAGATTTTCTTTAGGTATTTACCACTAAGTAAATTGTTGCTAAAGATAATTGGAGCAAATGGTTCTTGGTGCTCCCTCTAGGTGGTTCTGATGCTTTTCTTTGGGATAAATTGATTGCTGGGTGATTTTTGTGTGACAGGAGTATATCAGGCGACAGCTAGAAGAGGAGCAGCGGCACTTGGAAGTCCTACAGCAGCAACTGCTCCAGGAGCAGGCCATGTTACTGGTAACGCCCCACCTCTGTCTCATTCTGTAGCATCAGGGCTCGTTCATCCCTCCCCTAAGCCGGGAAGCTGTGGTGGTCACTAGACCATTTTGGTTTTGCTGTGGGCAGCCAGGCTCAAAAGAGATGCCCATTTTACAGTCATATTGCCAGCACATCGCAAGGTGGTCTTACTTCCCTTTAATAAGTTAATTGTTCTCCTTTGGTAGATAAAAGGTTTTGAACAGAACTTGGCACTCAGTGAACACACTAGAATGCTGAGGGCAGTAGGTTGAAAGCCCATGCCACAGGATTTTTACCTAGTATCTGTACCATTAAAACGGACATTTAATTGAATTCTCTCTTACTCTTCATGATATTACGGTTAGCAACAGCTGTCAGATTTTTCCACAGGTAATGTGCTATTTAAAACCCCAGCCATTTTGCTTTCTTACAAATGACAGGGGGAAAATGTATGGTCACTTTTTTAAAAAAAAGCTGAACAAATCCAGAGAAGAGGTGAGCTCTCCAGTGTCCCATAGATTTAGTGTTATCCTCTCCCTCTCCAAGGAGTGCCGATGGCGGGAGATGGAGGAGCACCGGCAGGCAGAGAGGCTCCAGAGGCAGTTGCAACAAGAACAAGCCTATCTCCTGTCTCTACAGCATGACCATAGGAGGCCGCACCCGCAGCACTCGCAGCAGCCGCCACCACCACAGCAGGAAAGGAGCAAGCCAAGCTACCATGCTCCCGAGCCCAAAGCCCACTATGAGCCTGCCGACCGAGCACGAGAGGTATCCTCTTTCCTTTGTCACTTAGACATTGCCCTGGAAAGTCGTATAATGACTCTTCAGAACTGTGTCATATGGATTCTAGAATGGGCCATAGAGGTCAGCTAATTACCTAGTTTCTTCATTTTCTAACTAGGAAATTGAGTTTCAGAGGAGTAGAGGGCCTTGCCCAAGGTTTCATATCCAGTCAGTGCTTTTTCCATAAAAGACCAGAGTGCCTCAGTTAACATATCCCAAAAGAACTTGAAATGGAACTAAACAAAAAGAAGATGACGTAGCATAGTTACTTTAAAAAATATGAATGAGAGAAATCGTGGTCTGGTTAGCTATTCTCCCAAACTAGTATGAAGCTGAAGTGTGGCTGTGGCTCAACTTCCTGACTTTGCAGATGTCAGGATGTACTGTTAGATTAGTACATTAGGGCTAGCCAGAGCTTCAGAGTAGGCTGCAGCAGGGACTGCTTGGGGGTACGAGGTGGGTGACAGGTGTGTTTCGAGAGGTGTTGAGTCCTGGCCCACAGGTGATGGCAGCCTTCTGTTGTGTCTGCCCTCACAGGCAGCAGATTCTAGAAACAAATATTCTGTTTGTTCTGGAGAGCTTTTATTTTTGGTGGAGTGAAATGCATTCTGGATTTCTGATGGTAGTTTTTTAATCTGTTTGGTTAGTTGCTTGTTACAGAGTTTTTTCTACTTACAGTCTTAGAATTCTGATAAAGGAGGAGAGCTTAGAGACTGCCTTGCTAATTTTTATCTTCATAATTATTTTCTTTTTCCTGAATGTAATTGTAGCACTGCTTTATCTACCTTTTTTCCAGCTGCTCCTCTCTTTTCTTGTAGCAGAAGAAAACAGAAAACTTCTCGTTAGATTTCTTCCACTTTCAGATTTTCTTTGATATTTCTGCTTTTCCCCTACTAACACTGAGTTATGTCTTCTAATTCTCTGATACAGGTGGAAGATAGATTTAGGAAAACTAACCACAGCTCCCCTGAAGCCCAGTCTAAGCAGACAGGCAGAGTATTGGAGCCACCAGTGCCTTCCCGATCAGAGTCTTTTTCCAATGGCAACTCCGAGTCTGTGCATCCTGTCCTGCAGAGACCAGCGGAGCCACAGGTAGCGACAGCCAGCTTTGCTGTGGTTGACTCATGCAATGGCTCGCTGAGCCACAGGCTTGCTGTAACATCACAGTTTAGTTTGACACCACATTGGAAAAAGAAGCGAGAATAGCAGGAGTGACTTTAGACTAAAAGAAGACATATGCTCAGTTGTTAGGGAAAGATCTTTTTCTTTCCTTTTTAATTTTTTGAGATATTGTATACTCATTAAGAGTATCGAGTGATTTCTTCTAAACATTTGCCTTCCCTAACTCAGGTGTTAAGGGCCTCTTTTTTCTAATACGAAGATCTTTTAGTTTAGTGAGGGAGAGCCAGAAATTTTCTCTCAAGTATTTTAAAAATAAGTGCTTTACTGTGTGATCCCTTGCTCTTGGCCAGTTTATGAACGGGCCTTAGATGATACCCCTGAAATTCCACACAAAATGTCTTTATTTGTTCCAATGTGCATTTTTCCAGGGGTAGGGGTGGTGGGGGTGGGATGACCTTTTATCAGATTGCCAAAGGGTTCAAGATCCAAAAAAGTTTAGATCCAGTGGGTCAGGTGTAGATTTCTCTGAAATAGGCCAGGGAAAAGGCTATGACCTCTCCTTGGGTCTGCTGCAGCGTTCTAGGTCTGCTTCAGCAACTATTGGGCTGATGCCTCATGGCTGGAGCAGAACCCACTGCTGTTTATAGAGGAGAGCAGGCAACAAAGATTACCGCCAAAGATCTTAGAGATCCTTAAAATGTCGATTCCTACTCTCTTGCTGAAAATTACCGACTTTTAGACATTTTCCTACTTGGCCACTCTGTAATCCAGAATGTTAGGAACAAGTTCTTAAGCTTGAGTTTACTTTTAACTGGTGTTTGCCTGTGTGGGGGACAAAAGTTTATATTCTTGTGACAGGAAACTGGGGGATCTGCAGCACCGAGGAGTTTAAAAAAAAAGGGGGCTGGGCACGGTGGTTCACACCTATAATCCCAGCACTTTGGGATGCCAAGGCAGGCAGATCACCTAAGGTCAGGAGTTAGAGACCAGCCTGGCCAATATGGCAAAAGCTCATCTCTGCTAAAAATACAAAAATCAGCTGGGCACGGTGGTGGGTGCCTGTAATCCCAGGTACTCAGAAGTCTGAGTCAGGAGAGTGGCTTGAACCCAGGAGGTGGAGGTTGCAGGTTGCAGTGAGCTGAGATGCACCACTGCACTCCAGCCTGGGTGACAGAGGAAGACTCCTTCTAAAAAAAATCTAGGACTGAGGCTGGGGGGTATGTGAGGGTAAGTGGGTATTTTTATAGGACCAGCAGTTTCTTGAGTCCCAGGAGAGCTGGACTGTTAGTAGATGAGCAGCTCCAGAAAGGAAGAGATAGGAAAGAAAGAGGAAAGCAGGAGAGGATAAATGGACACAATTAAAAAGAGAGGAGAAGAGAGACTACTAGAATAGGTCTGAGAACTTGGTTCTTTAACAGCTTCGTACTGCTTGAAGATTATAGGATAAACGTTTTCACACTGAAAGTTAAACTTGCCATAAATGGAGAATCTATTTGGCCACTGATAGTTTAGAAAGTAGGAGTTTCTGAATTAGCTATACTAATTTTTATATTTGTCATGAATTTGTTTATTGCCTAGAAAGAGTCTCCCATTTCCTCCTCCTGTTCATTATTTGGGGGAACTTTTCTCATGTAGGACTCTATTTTAAAACTCATTTTTGATTATAATTTCAGACAATACTTTTGAATTACATGCTTTACCTCTAAAAATCTTAGAAGTCTAGGATTATACCAGTATCTGGTATTATACAAATCTTGCCTGTATATTGTAGAAATCATAACACCAGAACTAATTTCACATTTTGTATTTGGAAGGGTTGAACAAATTAATTTAGTATTTTCAGTTTTTGTCAGGTACATGGATGTAATAGATAATGTAGCCACAATTATTTAAATTACCATACTGAACAGTTATTTTGGAACGATAGAACATAATTTGATGAAAATATTTTATTGATTTTTTTTTCCAGAGATAATTTTTCCAATTTAGAAGCAATCAGATAAACTCAGTTGACAAGTAATTGTCATAGTTTTGTAATTCTCTAAGTGGAAGGAATACCCCAGCAGTAGTCAATTCAGAGAATCCATGGTACTGAATATTTTTAAAGAAATCACAATTCTTTATTTTCATCACTAGTATGATATGGAGATATTTAGGTTATGGGTGTTTGTAGACTTGGGAAACATAAGAAAAATTGTTGGTATATTTGAAAAATTAGCTATTCTTGAGATAATTATAGTCCATCAAAACATGAGGGGTTTGTCTTTGCTTGTTGAACGTACTGTTTTGTTACTTGGTCTGGTGTAAAATCTGACACTGCAGGTAATGTGAGGATGGCTAGGTAGGCTTGCACTTTTGGCAATGCTCTTTATCTTCTGATTTTTCTGCCTCTCTCTGTCTTTCCAGTCTCTGCTTTGATATGGATGTGCATGCAACACATCGTACCCTCTTTCAGTGAGCTCTCAGTCTCTTTATAGAAAAAAAAAAAATCTTCACATTAACTGCTATCTGTAATGTTTGTCTGGATATTAAAAAGAGTTTTCCTTGTAAATGTACATTTGTTCTTTTCTACATACTGTGTTCCTAGACCACTTCTTCACTTTGAAGTATAACTGTTTCACTGCGTGGCTGACCTACTAACACTGTACCACCCCGGTGTGTATTCTGCCTCTGCCAGTTCCTGCTTTGGATTTGGTATTGACCAGAAAAGCCAGTTTTATGCAGAATGCATTGAATGTTTTGTGTTTTGTTTTCTTGTAAGGTACAGTGGTCCCACCTGGCATCTCTCAAGAACAATGTTTCCCCTGTCTCGCGATCCCATTCCTTCAGTGACCCTTCTCCTCCCAAATTTGCACACCACCATCTTCGTTCTCAGGACCCATGTCCACCTTCCCGCAGTGAGGTGCTCAGTCAGAGCTCTGACTCTAAGTCAGAGGCGCCTGACCCTACCCAAAAGGCTTGGTCTAGATCAGACAGTGACGAGGTGCCTCCAAGGGTAAGGAGCAGAAAGACAGATGTGTGCTGCTTTTTTCCTTTTTGTTATTTTTTTAAAGATTATTTATTTTAATTATGGGTATGGCAACTTCACCAAATTTAAAGGGGCATTGAAATTTCAAAGGGACTTTTTAATGGTGAGGAGAAAGTTCCATAGTTAGGCAGTTTTATTTAGCCAGTAGCCAGTTAGCATTTTATTGTTGTTGTTGTTAACTCTAAATAAGGTAGCAAAATGATATAAAAATAAGTCTACAAAGAGTTCTTAAACAAATTCATAATTTATTTTAGCAGTTTTTCTATATGTTTACAGAAGCTATGATGCACTTTATAATACTCATGTCAAAATTTTTAGAAAAGGTCTTATAAGAAAAAAATTTTATTTTGTTTTTAAATGGAGGGGGTTTTGTTTTGTTTTTGTGTTTACTTAATGGTGAAATTAGACAAAAGAGCCCGTATCAATTTATTTTTCCTCATTTGGAATTTGCTTCCTCTGAATATTTTCTTGCTTCCTGCCAGTCTTTGCTTCCTGCCGATCCATTTATAGACCATTGTTTGGTTTCTTTGAGCTTATTTTCCTGATTCTCACATTATCTCAGCAAATGCTTTGTATGTCCCTACTACCAACCTTCAGTCCAAACATCATTTAAATGTTACAGGAGCATAGAAAGACTGTTTGTACTGGCTTCTTGGATGCCTGTGACTAAATTTTCTCTCCAATTGTTTCAGTGTAGGATCAGGGAAGGAGTAGGGGTGGGGAGTGGAGGTGATAGGAAGCACTGCTTTTAAAATATATTTTGGTAGGGAAATATTTTTTCTCCTTCTCATGTTTTCAACAATTTAATTGCTATATTTTTTACTTAAAGGTTCCTGTGAGAACAACATCTCGCTCCCCTGTTCTGTCCCGTCGAGATTCCCCACTGCAGGGCAGTGGGCAGCAGAATAGCCAGGCAGGACAGAGAAACTCCACCAGGTAAAAGATAAGTAAACACTGAGAACAGCACCCCGTGCAGTCTGTCACAGCCTTACATTGTCTGTTTCATAAAAATCCTCTTAAACACAGAAGTTCTGGGGCAAAGAGATTATCAGTTATAAAAGGAAAAGCTGCCATAAACTCCATCAACATAGATGGCATCAAATTGACGTATAGTAAAAAGTGGGTTTGAAACCGGATGTGTATTATAGTAACTCTGAAATTTAAACTACTTTTCTCTGTAAGAGTAAGTGGAGGGAGCAGCTGGGAAGGGGGAGAGGTTCTAAGAGAACTGTGATCAGAGGGAGCTTTTCATCTAAGGGATATTGTAAAGCCTGTGGCATAAAACTAAAATCACAGACAGGTTATGAAAGAAGTCACCAGTTGACTGACAGTCTGCAGTAAACAAGTGAATTAACCAAATAATATCCCTTTTAGGTTCTAGATTAGCTACAGAAGCTTCCTTACATTTAAATTAAATTGAAGTTTAAATTTAGTTAAAATGAAATACAATGGAAACGTCATTCCTTAGTGTGCTGCCTATATTCATGAGCTCTATAGCCATATGTAGCTAATGGTTATGATATTATATAGAACGTTTTCATCACCACAGAAAGCTTCATTGGCCAGCACTGTCATAGGGAGGAAAAGATGATTATGTTGAATGTTTTATTTCTTGATCATCACTGAACCTCTAAAGTTTGCCTTTTGCATGTGGAACCTTGGTCTGACTTGAAGTGTCAGATGGTTGATATCCCAGAAACTGCACAGAACTCTCAGCATTGCTAATGGAAGGGGAGCCATGGTGTTCTTCCGTGACCAAGTCTGTGTTGTTAATTCTTAGCTAGCACATGTGTGCTTTGTGTGCATCCATGGCAGGAAATCCACCCCAGCCCATGCTTTCTGTACCATTTCCAACAGCTCATACCCAGGACTATTCTTTGTAAGTGTCAGTTTTTGAGAACAATGATGGGCAGGTGAGAGCAGCAGCCTAGAAACAGAATATAATTTTGTGTACAATTATACAAATGTGGAATGTTTTCCTAATATTAAGAACTGACTTGTAGCTGTGACAGAAATGGTTGCTACTTTTACACTGAACAGTAGCATTGTATCTCACACCTGATGATTTTTAGATCTACTAATGGTAGGATATCATTTAGCATACAAACTAAAAACATATGAGATAAAAATACATGAATAATGTCATTATATCTTTTGGTGAATTTAATGTTGAGTGTTCTTTATAGACTGTTTTTCTCCTCCCTACATTTTAAAGACATTGGATGGGCACACCATGCATGTGTTTATAAGTTGGTACTGCATCCTGAGATGATGCATTAACTGTTCTCTCTTCTTTTCTAACAGCAGTATTGAGCCCAGGCTTCTGTGGGAGAGAGTGGAAAAGCTGGTGCCCAGACCTGGCAGTGGCAGCTCCTCAGGGTCCAGCAACTCAGGATCCCAGCCCGGGTCTCACCCTGGGTCTCAGAGTGGTTCTGGGGAACGCTTCAGAGTGAGATGTAGGCAGCTTTTCCTTTACCCATTCCCTGCTAATGTTTTTGGGCTATGATCCATCTATCGGAAGTTCTTAATCTGTAAAAAAAAGACCTGTGGTTTGCATGTAGCTGCACATCACGAAACAAAGTTTTAGCATAGGTTGCTAGTGACACTAATAGTCATCCTGATTTTAATCATAAAGGAGCTAGAGCTTTATATATACCTAGCACTGTGAATGTTTTACAGTTTAGTGGGATTAAATAACTTGTCCAAGGTAATTGGCTAATGTATGAGCTGGGATTTGAACCCATTTCTTTCGGTCTGGGCTCCAGAGCCTATACTGTCAACAGTATTGGTTATTTTAACATATTCATAATAGATTAGTGAATATTCTATCTACTGTATTATTGACACACCATGACAAGGTATACATTGTGACGTGCGTTAAAGTGAGTGTGATGATGGAGGGTTTAAGTAAAGAGTCAGGAAGGCTGCTGGAGCCCCCCTCTGGCCTGTAGTTCATACCTGCATGTGGAGAGCCTCCCATGAGTGGGCAGACGGGAGCGGGTGCGTGGGCAGGGCAGCTTCATAATACACATCCATATGTTGATGTGTGTCCATCTCTCTTGTTCCTTTTGAACCCAACAGCGTCATCCAAGTCTGAAGGCTCTCCATCTCAGCGCCTGGAAAATGCAGTGAAAAAACCTGAAGATAAAAAGGAAGTTTTCAGACCCCTTAAGCCTGCTGTAAGGATTGTGCAAAATCAGTTTTAGTTATTTCAGACTTAAATGAGATCTTTCTAATAAAAATATGTGGTTGAGAGGCGTGCAGTCTTTTCTGCAAGGGCCCTTTACAGATTTGAGGAATTATAAAGAATGACCTAAACCCCAGACTTATTTGTTCCCTTCCATTGGTGTCATCTCCTTTCCAGCATTGAGTCTCAAGAGAGTGTTAAACCTTTTTTCTATTGTTCTGGCCACACACTTGGTGTACAGTCAGTCTTACAGAATAGCACACAGCAAAGTGTAGTTTTTATTTAATGAAATTTCCTTCTAAGGAAACTGATACTTTTAAAACAATACAAAAGAAAGAAAAGCCTTTTTGTCTCTTTCTTGGCATTAACCTTGACTTATTCTTCATGAGTTGGCATTTACAATACTAGCTTTTAGAGTAAGTTTTTAAAAATCACTTTCTAAATTCACTCATTGCCTACATTTTGCTTTTTGGTACCTGGGGTGATAGTTGTTACTGCTTCTCACCCTTCACTTTTAATCCCTCTGATGTTAGCTGATTGCATAATTGTGCACACATTGTAGAATTTTAAGCCTGTCAGAGTTTTCATTTCCTGCTCGAACTGATTTCTGTACTTCTCCCTCTCCCCTTCTTTCTGCCACGCTTCCTCGTACTGTGCATTCCTCACCAACGACGGGTTCCCGGACTCCATGAAACTGCGCTATACTGAAGGGTGAAGTGGTAAGCGCCATCTCTGGAAAGTTCCACTTCAGAGCAGCACTCCGGCCGGCCGTCAGCTCAGCTTGTATTTGAGCTGCGGTCCTACTCCTTCTTCAGCTTGCCTTCTTGTTCTTTTCTAGAATTTAAAAACCTTAAACTTTACTTCAGCTTTCTTAACATAAAATTTGCTGTATTTGTTATTAAATGTAGCTTTTTTGAGTAACTGTTTAAAAAACTGCAGCTATAACCATGAAATACTAATAGCAAGACTCAGAGCCCAATCGCTGTTATCTCAGAGGCTCAACCTCAAAGAAAAGAAACATTCTCAACCTTAAAAACAAAGTTGTAACTGCGAAAAATTAAAGACAAAAAGAGCTATATAGATTGCCTTTTTAAAAAGTGATTACTTTTAAATAAAATTTCTAAATAAAAAGGTGAATTTGGAATTTTATATGAAAATGTGGAGTATGAATAATAATCATTCTTGAAAATTATATTTGGTGGATTGAGGGAGTCGTAGAGCATCTCAGTATGGAAGAGTAAAGGGAAGTGAAGCCCTTTGAACAAATTCACTTTTGATTTCGTCTTTCGGTTGTTCCTGTTCATAGGTTGTATTATGGGGAAATGCAGGTAAGGCTTGAAGGAGGACGACAGGGATGCCCACAGCCTCCTGCCCCCCAGCACGCAGGGTCGCTGCTGTCTCTTCATGTGTCATAGACTTGTCCATGAATGTGGCAGGTTGTGAATGTGGCACATGAGATGTAAATGGCGTCCTAGTGCTCACTTCACTCCTTTGATTTTAACGTAGGTTTGAAGGTTTTTTGTTTTTCAGTATGAGGTAAAATTCTAGATCAACAAATGTATATACATAGTGTTTTAGGCTTTGCTATAAGGATATATCCCTATCTGACTAAGTCTTCTTTAGAGAATTCTATCCTGAAAGCAAGCCTCTAGTTAAATAAGCCTTATTTAAAGAGTTTTGGGAGGGAGGTTATGTTTCTACAAATTTTATTCATAAAATATTAAACCTAAAATGTTGATTTTATTAAAATGTTAATATTACTAAAGTATTATTTGATAAATATCCTATAAACAGTAAATATAAATATTTATTAAATATTAACCCTTAGAGCTTTGACATTTCTAATAATACAAGTAGAAGTAAAATAAAAATTTCTCCCTTAAAACCTTTTATATCAGGCCTGTTTAACTAGAGGCTTGTTTTCAGGATAGAATTCTCTAAAGAAGACTTAGTCAGATAGGGATATATCCCTACAGCAAAGCCTAAAACACTATGTATATACATTTGTTGATCTACAGTTTTACCTCACGTTAAAAAACAACTACTATCAGCTTATCATCAGCATATCGTTGTGTGGGATTTGAACTGTGTATGACATCTTTGACCTTTATTATTTTTGGTCTCTTCTATTTTTTTTTTTTTTTTTAAATCTCTCTCTTGACTTTCTTTGGTCTTTTCTATCAAAAGCCATAGGAGCTCACTTTCATATGTAACTGGGTCACTACACTACAAGTTTTACAAAACTAACTTTGTGGCAATTTATTGATAGTTAAAGAATTTCTCATCTTTTCTTGTCCCCTTCCCCCCTTGCCTTACTCTCTCTTTTCTGTCCTTTGCTTTAGGATCTGACTGCACTGGCCAAAGAGCTTCGAGCAGTAGAAGATGTACGGCCTCCTCACAAAGTAACGGACTACTCCTCATCCAGTGAGGAGTCGGGGACGACAGATGAGGAGGACGACGATGTGGAACAGGAAGGGGCTGACGAGTCCACCTCAGGACCAGAGGACACCAGAGCAGCGTCAGTCCCTGGTCTCTTTTAGAGAGGATGAGAGTGTTCTCTTGGAGTCTCCTTTTAGCTGGGACCCAGTTGTTCCTAGACTATTATGTGACCACATGAGCATTTACCATGTAGTTCTCGTGGATTCAGCAGTCCACTTTGTGTTTCCCTTTCTCTTCATTGGTGTGTGCATGTGTCCGTGCTTCCCCACAGCACCTCAGTGTGTACTTAATTTTTTCCTATTGATTTGAGGATATATGATTCCAAGGGAAACTTCAGTTTGGCATAACTACTTTAATTAGCCCTAATTATTTATTCTAATTGTTTGCTCAGAAACAAATGACACCCAAGGAAATTCTTTGTTAAAGGGGAAAAGCTAAAACACTTGCTTTTTTGGAAGAAGCTTTATACTGCTGGCCTCATGTTTTGATTTTTTTGAAGGCAAAAAGCCTAAACAGAATCTCCTTGACTCCTTGTCACTTTTGGATTTTGTCTCCATAGGTCATCTCTGAATTTGAGCAATGGTGAAACGGAATCTGTGAAGACCATGATTGTCCATGATGATGTAGAAAGTGAGCCGGCCATGACTCCATCCAAGGAGGGCACTCTAATCGTCCGCCAGGTACCCGTGTCTTCTCTGTTGTCAGAGGCTGAGCTTCTCCTGTGATCATTAACCCACTTGCTCATTCACTCACTCATGCTGTTTCTCCATCATCATCTGTTTTCATGTTAACAAGTCCCAGAGGGTCAAGTGTCGAGTGTTGGGGGCTAGGGAGGCAGGTGTGTACTGCATGCCCAGAAGGTAGCAAGTAGTCTCCACCCCACATCGCTGCTCCTCTGCATGTCTGCGGCAGCCCTCATTCAAGCACCGCGCTGAGTCTCACAGTCTATGTCTGAGTGGGAGAGAAACCACAGGGAGTCCTTAAATAGGCTTGCAGAGTGAGGAAGAAGGTCTGGAGTCTGGTGGAGCAGCCACGATGGCTCTGCAGAGCACGCTTGGCTCTGAATGTCTGCAGTGCCACAGCGAGAGCGGGTGAGGCAGGCAGGATAAGCCTCATCACAGGCCCAGAGACTCGGAGAGCAGAAGAGTTTGGGAGGTTTCTCTTCTATGTTCCAAAATGTTAGTTTTCTCTCTTGTTGAATAATTAAATGTGTGCCACCCAGATATACTCAGTTTGGATCACTAAGCTTTATAACTGTCTGTTCATTTCTTAGCTTAGACTTAATTAAAGGGATACACTTCTCATTTAAATAGAACAGGGCACCTATTTAGTATTTTGGACTTTGCCCTAAGTGTGTTTCATGCTATGGCAATGCATTCAGATGGAAAGTAGGAAGAACATGGAAAAGACCAGGATTCAGAGAATCCACACCTACTTTCTGGAGCTTTACAAAGAAAGATTTAAAAAGAACAAAAAAGGATACTGGTTTTGGTAACAGAAGCTAGCACAGCAGGTAAACCAGATTAAACACTCACTACTCGAGTCGTGCAGCCACCAGATGAGGTACTTTGAATTCTGTTGGCTCAAGTTAAGCATTTGGTGAGGAAGTGTGAGCAGTCAGGCTAATTTATTTGGTTTTTCCTTGGTAATTTAACAGAGTTTAAAAGTCACACAGCACCTTAAACAAAGCAGTTATCAGTAGGGCCATAGGCAATTTCAGCAGCGCTTGAGCGAGACAAGTGTGCCTGTTTTTTCTACAGAGTACAGTTGACCAAAAGCGTGCCAGCCATCATGAGAGCAATGGCTTTGCCGGTCGCATTCACCTCTTGCCAGATCTCTTACAGCAAAGCCATTCCTCCTCCACTTCCTCCACCTCCTCCTCCCCATCCTCCAGCCAGCCGACACCCACCATGTCCCCACAGACACCCCAGGACAAGCTCACTGCTAATGAGGTATGTCTCGCACCACAGCTGGCTGCTTTCCTGGGGTTAGACCAGCACTGCCTAGGAGTTAGTTTGCAAAGGAGACCTTTCCAACACCCTCACCCCCTTCCCTTCCCACCCTGCTTTCTCTGTCACCTACCCTTCTCCCCAACCCCAAGTAACATGTTTCAGATCTGCATATAAACCCCTTAACCCTAGATCAGCTCCCCCAAACTTGCCAGTTCACTGTTTACTGTTCTCTAGATAAGTATAGTTGCATGGCTTTCTTTATCTAGTTTATTTTTTTTAATCTAAATAAAATGATTGCTGTGTCCTCAGACCCATTATGTATTTGGCATGAAATTCTTATATTCATTTGTGGAATCTGCCTTTTTCATTCTTTTTATCCAATAAATAAAATACAGGAAAATTCAGTTCAGCAGGGTTGGCCTTATCTGGACAAACTTGTTATCCTGTACAGGAATCTCTTTCAGAGCTGGATTTTTTTTTTTAATCTTTCTTTGGGGGTGGTCGTTGGTTGATTTTGTTTTCACCAAACCTATTAAGGATTTCGATTCTTTGAAATTTATAATCATTCAGAGGTTTAGAAGCCAAATTATTTTTGGGAAACCTAAAAAAATTAGGATGTTAAGCAAGAAGGACAAAGGTTTGAGCTTGTTTTTTAATTTAAAATTTTGTGTGGGAAATCTGTGTGCTCCTTTGAAGGCTTGGCTGTGGTGCTCGGTCTGGGTGTTGGCTCAGTCTGGGTGATTCTTTGCTCTTTGAACAGGGTCATACTCCAGGTATAGTGGCATAGCCCATTTGAGCACCTGTATTTAATTAATCAAGTGATTTGATTTCATGGGAGATTTGGTTTAGTGCCTTTTCTACCAGTTGAGGGAGGTTAGAATCAGAAAAATCCTCTCCTCCTGAGGAGCAGGGGCAAGTCGACTGCTTCCTGGATAGGCTTGGCATTGACTGGACTGGCCACTGACTCATGGGACAGGGAGGGAAGCTGCCACGGGACAGATGTTCAGGTGGGAAGCTAAAGGGAGGGCATGGGCTCTAGGAGGCAGTGACTTTCAAGTGTCCATGGAGGGGGTCCAATGGTACAGGACAAAAGCACTTGATCAGACATGTTCCTTTTTTCTCCCAAGATATATATCCCGCCTGCACTCACATTCCTCCTTATATTTATATTTTAAACTTTGCTCCATTTCGCTCTAATGTGCAGTATTTTACTATAACCCTTAACTCACTAAACCAGCAAATTTATTTTTCTGTTTGTTTTGTTTTTAATTGTCATTACATTTCCACTTAACAATTTGTTTCACTTTCTTTGTGTTTTTTTGTCTTAAGTTACATTATTAACCAAAACACTAGTGCTCTAAAAGATCAAAAGGATATGCCTTATTTTGTCATTTGCACCTTTCACTAATGAGCCCCATTTGGTATGGGTTTAATGGTGATGCACCTAAAACAATAGTAGCCAAAGCTTCTGTAGCTTTCTGGCAAGAGGCTCAATTCAAAATAAATAGAATTATTAAGAATTGTCAGTATTCCAACATAGATTATTTGGACTCTTCTGGGAAGGAGAATAAATTCAGAAATTGGTGAATTTCTGAATTTCAGACCTCCTTTAGGAGTTTTCTTTCATTATAAGTATTTACTTAATTTTTTTAAAGCTAGGTACATGAAGTATAGATTTCGTTGGTCACTTGCAGCACCGCTTTGTAGATGAGCAATGTCTCTGGTAGAGATACAGCTCCTGCAGTGGTTCCAGGTAAAGCAGCCTGCTCTGAGGGGTGCTTTGCCATGTGGAAGCTCCCTGCAGAGCATTTTTTAGGGAATGATGCAAGAGAAATAGGGCAAAGTATTGGGAAATAGTACAAAAAAAAAAAAGAAGTAAATTGTAATGTATATTTTTAATGTTCATTTTTAAAATGCCTGTTATATTAATAACATTGAAATTTATATTGCAGACTCAGTCCGCTAGTAGCACACTCCAGAAACACAAATCTTCCTCCTCCTTTACACCTTTTATAGACCCCAGATTACTACAGATTTCTCCATCTAGTGGAACAACAGTGACTTCTGTGGGTAAGTACAGTAGCAACAAGAAAGCAGCTGACAAATGGGACTTTATCTTTGAGTTGCTCTTTAGGGTGACTTCGGTGTAGCTGATGGTTGTTCCCAGGCACAGACCTTTGGTGCAGAAACTTCCCATCCCAGTTGCATTGCCCTATTTGTATGAGCTGCAGAGTCATTTCCTTTTTCCATGCACATTGCTTACAAATTTCTTATCCTTGACAAAGTGTTGGTTATAGCACATGAATATTTATTTGAAGTATATTGGGGGTGGGAGACAGGCATGGCGTGTGTGTGTACAGAAAATAATTTCAAATGTATTCTGTTTCAGTGGGATTTTCCTGTGATGGAATGAGACCGGAAGCCATAAGGCAAGATCCTACCCGGAAAGGCTCAGTGGTCAATGTGAATCCCACCAACACTAGGCCACAGAGTGACACCCCAGAGATTCGTAAATACAAGAAGAGGTTTAACTCTGAGATTCTGTGTGCTGCCTTATGGGGTAGGTGTCTAGCCACTACTCCAGCACTTCCATTTTTACTCTGAGTGGTGGCTGGTCTTTTAGAGAAGTACTTCTTTGAATAGTTTGAGGATAGACAGGATGGAAGACTTCTGTGATACCTATCTGCTATCATATGCAGAGTGGCATATTAGCAGACTGGTATGGTACATGTATACACTTGCACTCATTTTAGCTGTCAGATATTGGAATGATTAATCTCCATTTTATTTTTATTGAACAAATTTTTAGTAGTTTGTTATGTGGATATATTTTGTAGTGGTGAAGTCTGGGTTTTTAGTGTAACCATCAGCCCAAATAGTGCACATTGTACTCAATAGTGTACATTGTACTTGGAACCCTGAGGTTGACTGTTTTCACTATAAAATTCAATCATATCTAGCAGTGGAAATGTGGAAAAAGTATACTTATAAAAACTTACTTCAACATGCAACCTAGTGTTTTTCATTTTTCATGCTCATAATTTCCAAGCACTTTACAGTGACCATGTATATTCTTTTGACTATTGGTATTCAGTACTTTATAAAATTATACAACTGTACAATTATACAACTTGGAAATGCATCATGGAGAAGTAGAAGATAGAGTGTAATTGCCACAATACCTGCAGCTTTTGGGTGTTTGAAAGGAGTCTTCAGCTTTATCTTACTACTCCCTTATTCTTTCTCACTGTAAAGTCTTGAAGTTGATGTATGTATGTTTATTTTTGTAACACAAATAATAGGATTTTTTCACAAGACTTATATTTTGTGTAGTTATTACCAGATTCTTCACATAGGATTTTTTAAAAAATCTACTTGATACTGAGATTGACCAGGAAAGTACCAAAATTTTGTATAAAATAGAACATTTGGAATGGCATCTGTCTGGCATCAGTTCTATCAATAAATACGTGTTTTTTCTGCTAATAATTTCCAAACTGTTTAGATTAACTCACCTAGGTATATGCAAGGAAAACACTTAAGCATAATATTCAAATAAATTCCACCTTAACAGGCATATAGGCAGGACAGAATGGCTAACCTCAAAAATAAAATTATATGAAAATGAATCACATATTACATATTTGTTTTTCTTATGCTGATAATCTTTTTTAAGTTGTACAGCATTTTTTTTTCTCTAAGCATTAAGTCACTGTCCTCACAAGCATTGCTTGGGTAGATACTTTCCTCCAAATGTTGGGATAATCCCAACTCAGTCAACTCAATAAGGACCAGGCACGAGCTGAGAGAGGGCTCTAGGAGGGTCATTCTTTGATGCTGTCACAGTTACTCGTTTCAAATTCTTTGGAAATAGGGTGTGGGCCTATGTGTATGACCATGATATTCTTTGCCATCACAAGGAATAAACTATTTGTGTAGAGGGTGTTTATTCCTTGTCTTGGTGAGTGTATGACTGAGGAAATCAGTGCAAACATGTATGTGCCCAGTTCCCAAGGAGTGTAAGGTCACCTGTGCTACATGTTACAAAGGTGATGCGGACACTGAAGATTCTAAAGAACAAGAGCATTTGGGGAAATACATGAATGATCAAGAGGGAAAAGTACTTTGGCCCAAGGGCAGGTAGTCTTAGATGCGAGTCCACGGCTTTCGGAATAATTTCTACATGGAATGTGTAGTTTTTGAAGATAGGTCATGACTTGAGTATTTTAGCAAGATTAGGATTGATTGGATATGCATCATGAGAAAGTGGAGAGAAGCTGCTTTAACAATCTTAATTAAAGTCTCTGTCCATCACTTACAAGGTTGCCAAAGCCTGAACAATTGTGAGAGCAGAGGAAAGGGAAAGGAGGGACAGAGAAGAGGTTTTATCTGGCTCTAGTGGCCAGTTTAGCTAGTTTTACAGAGCAACTGGGAGCTATTGATAGAAATGGCAGAAGTCATGAGGATAGTTTCAGTAGATATCTGCAGTAGGTGGAAAGCAGGAGGCAAAGTAGCAGTGTGGAGTTAGGAGTTACTGGTTCTGAGGCACGTTCACGCACAGGCAGGTGTGTGTCACCAGATAGCAGTGGAAATGTCTCCACTGAAGAAGAGGGCAGGTGTGGAAACAAGGAAGGAGATGTCACATCACATCAGAAGAGGGTGGAGACGGTGACAGTACAAGGTTAGAGAGCTAGGTTGGGTCACATGGGGAGGTCACAATATTTTGATAGTCCTAAGAAATGGAGGGACAAGAGAACTGAGTGCAGTTGTTTCTTGATGGTGGAAAGTGGTCTTTAAGAAAAGCTTAAACGTGAGTGAAGGAAGCCAAATCATAAGCCGTTAAGGATTTAAGAGCCGTATATGGCCCATTCCAGAGATTTGCCAGTGAAAGATAAGGAAGCACAAAAAGACTGTAGTGTTAGATGAAGGTTTGTTCAAATGTGTGATGTGGCTAATTAGACGTAGAATTGTAAAGACAGGAAATAGCATGTAACATTCTCGAGGGACTGAGGAAGAACTGGAAACTAATGGATTATTAAGGAAATCAATGGGATGAGGCTTTCTTGGTCTTTCCCTTATCCTTTCTTATGTTTCAATATGTCAGCATCACTGCTACATGGTGATGTGTTGCAGGATTGGTTACTTTTGACTATTTAACCTCTGATCGTTGTAAACATTTCTTCTTCTGGGTGAATTAGGAAACTGTACTTTTTTCCAAATATATGATATTATCCTTTCTATACATCCTGGGTAGTTTCTAAGCACAGCATAAAATTGAGGCCTTTCTCTGTCCCTGAAACAGGAGTGAATTTGCTGGTGGGTACAGAGAGTGGCCTGATGCTGCTGGACAGAAGTGGCCAAGGGAAGGTCTATCCTCTGATCAACCGAAGACGATTTCAACAAATGGATGTACTTGAGGGCTTGAATGTCTTGGTGACAATATCTGGTTAGTGTTTGTTTTGTAAAGCAGTATATGTGACACTGTCGTATTGTAGCTTTACACATTAAAGTTCATTAGCTCATTCTCTGATGTACTGGCTAAATAAGATACAGCTGCATTGAGACTTGATAATGTGAGCTGAAGATGTATTCAGATGTGACACACACATGCACATTTGATCTGTGGCTCCTCCGAAAGCAGTCTTGAGAAGCGTATGAATGTGTGCTTTCTCACTGGCATCTCTCACTGGCCCTCTGCCCTGTTGCTTGTTAGATTTCATTTGCCTTATCCAATATATAGGGCTGTGTCTACTTCTTCCCAACAGACTTTTACATGCCAAAGGAAGTATTCTTTGCCATTATTGTAAAAGTATTGTATTATGGTTTTTATGTTAATTAACACAATTATGACTCTTTAAAAAGAGCATTTTTCTTACTATAAATTTCATAATATAAACTACTACAGGAAAACAACTAGGAGAAATAAAAACTAAAATAATCCAGAGATCATATCTTTTAACTTGTATAAACTTTTAACTTTCGCTCTTTTAATGATACACTACACTCGCTACATACTTAAGGGAAAAAATCTACATACAAATGGTTATACACTATTTCAAACATACAGGGGATAATAGTGAGGAATAGTGACATCCATGTACTGACTAGCTGGTTTTAACAGTTGTCACAGTATACTGTGGTACGTACAGTCAGCATCCCTGTCCTTCCCCCATCTACCTGTCTACGGCCAACCTCTGTCCTGAAGTTGGGGTGTGTCCCATCCAGGCCTGATTGTCCAAAGCACATAGTAATTTGCTTTCTCCATGCCACTGAACATCCTTCCATGGCCTCCATTTTATATAGCTGGACGATGTTTCCTTGTATAGATGTATTAAAAAGTATTTATTTATCTTCTGTTGTTGCCCTGAAGGTATATTTCTTTTCTTTTTGTTTTCTCCTCTCATGTAAACATTTTTCACAGATATCCTTGTAGCTTACTTAACCTTTAGGGTACATATCATGTTGCATTGATCATAATTTCCTAATAATTTGTGTTATTGCTTGGTCAAATGGTATGCAAAATTACAAGACTATAAATGGGTCTTATATACCACCACTCGTAGTCACTTACAATATTATAATCACTTATGATACCACCAGTGATTTTGATTAAATTATCTGCTTGTTAGTACAAGCTTGTTATGTAACGTATTTGCTTGCAGTTATTTTACTTCTCATATATGCTTTTGATTGTTAAATAAAGAAGTTTCTTGACATGCAAAAATTCCATTATTTATACTTAAATGAGGAAACAGCCACTTAAAACTAGAGTGCTGATGGATGGTAGGTTTTTAAGTTGGAGAAAATAAATCTACATAATCTACATTTAGTGATCCAGTGAAACAAGACAATTCATGGGATCAATAATCAACTGAGACCAGGCGTGGTGGCATATCCCTGTAATCTCAGCAGTCTGAGAGGTCAAGGCAGGAGCATTGCTTTTGCTTGGGATGTTGAGGCTTCAGTGAGCTGTGATAGCACCACTGCACTCCAGCCTGGGTAAAAGAGGAAGACCCTGTCTCCAATAAATAAATAAATAAATAATCAGCTGATACCAGTAATCATTTTTTGGTCTACTTTTCTGTATTTTTTCCTTTCTTATTAGCTTTTAATGGTTTCCACAGTCATAAAGGTAGTACGTGTCAATTGTAGGAAGCTTCAAAAATAGAAAAAACTTAGGAAGAATAAAACAAAATGTCACCCCCATCTCAGAGATAATTCTTGTTAATTATCTCTGAGTATATTTCGCTCTCCTGTTTTCTGTAAATATATCTCACAAGATGGAAACAAAGTATTATATGTAAAATGATGTCTTTTTCTTCTCTTAACATATATTGAATATTTTCCTGTAAACAATTCCTCAAAAGTTAAAAAGATTATACTGAAGTATCACATACATAGAAAGTACAGATAAACATAGAGCTCAATGAACTGTCATACATAGAATCTATCCAGATAGCCCCATGCTGGTGAAGACACGGAACATTGCCAGCACCCCAAAACTGCCCTGTGAAGCTACCCAGGGACTGCCTACAGAGGCAAGCGCTGTCCAGACTTTGAACATGTTAGCTTGATTTTGCCTTCATTGAACTGATTTTATTTTAAAACAGTATGTGTTCTGGTGATGGCTGCTGCTGCCTTTTTTTTTTTTTTAGTAGACTTTTTCTAAACTTCTTTTTAGTATTTTGCAGTTTAGCCATTCTGAAGGGGTGTAGGAATTAATATGTGTATCTTATTTTAATTTGCAGTTTCTTAATGATGTATGGCACATCTTTTCTTTTGTTTGTCATCTGTATATCTTCTGGTGAAGTGTTTGATCTTTAATCCATTTTGTAATTGGATTGTTTTTTCTTATTGTTGAGTTAGTTCTTCTTGAATTTTGGATCTAAGTCTTTTATCAGTTACGTGTTTTGCAGATATTTTCTGCCAGTTTCTGTTCATGCTGTGGAATGATGTCTTTTGCAGAAGAGAAGTATTTAATTTTAGTGAACTCCAACTTACTAGTTTTTTCTTTCATGAATTGTGCTTCTGGTATTATGTCTAAAAAGTCATTGCCAAATCTAAAGTCACTTAGATTTTCATCTGTTATCTTCTAGAATCTGCTTTATAGCTTTCTGTTTCACATTTAGGTTCATGATCCATTTTGAATTGATTTTTGTGAAAGTTTCAAAGTTTGTGTAGATTTATTTCCTTTCGCATGTGGATATCTAGTTGTTGCAGCAGTATTCATTAAAAAACTAGCATTTTTCTATTGAACCGCTTGTGCTCCTTTGTCAAAGATTACTACTACATTTGTATAGTTCCATTTCTGGGCTCTATTATTTTCCTTTTATCTGTCTCTTGTGCTAATTACTGTCTTGATTACTGTAGATTTATAGTAATCTTGAAGTCAGGGACTGTCAGCTTTTCAACTTTGTTCTTTTTAAATATTGTGTTGACTGTGTTGGTGAGTCTTTGGCCTCTAGAGTCGGCTTATTGATATGTACAGAATAACTTGGGATTTTGATTAGAATTGCATTGACTCTGTGGATCAACTTGGGAATAACTGATGTCTTGACAATATTGAATCTTATATCGATTAACATGGAAGTATCTCTGCATTTATTTAGTTCTTCTTTGATTTCATCAGAATTTGTAGTTTTCCTTAAATCTAGCAAAGAGCTAATTTTATTAGGTTTATTATACCCATTTTACTTTGTTAAGTATTAGTATAAATGGTGTTGTATTCTTAATTTCAGATTCGAATTATTTGTTGCTGGTATATAGGAAGTGCAGGAAAGTGATCAACTTTTTAATTTTATTAGGCTTGTATTCTGCAACTTGCTATAATCCTTGCTATAATTGCTTATTAGTTCCAGCAGGATTTTTGGTTGGTTGGTTGGTTTTGGGGTTTTTTGGTTGATTCTTCAGGATTTTCTACCTAGATGTCGTGTCTTCTGTGAAGAAAGATAGTTTTATTTCTTCCTTCCCAGTCCTTGCACTTTTTACTTCCCGTTTTTGTCAATTGCGTTAGCTAGGACATCCAATATAATATTTACTAGTAGTTATGAGAAGGGAAATCCTTTTCTTGTTCTCTATCTTAGGAGGAAAGCATCTAATTTCTTGCCATTATGTATGATGTTGTAAGGTTTTATGGTAGATTTTGCTTATCAAATTGAGGCAGATCCCCCTCTATTCCTATTTTCCTGAAAGTTTTTATCATGAGTAAGTGTTGGGTTTTGTCAAATGTTTTTCTGCATCTGTTGATATGATCGTGATTTTTCTTTAGTTTGTTGATGTGGGTGTGTGGCTGCCTTTGCCCACCATCATTTTTTTTGTTATTGTTGCTTGTAGCAGTAGTTTCTTTAGATAACTACACCATAATACATTTACTCATTTTACTATCCATTCAGACATTAATGTTTCCTGTTTGGTGCTATTAGGAACCGTACTGCTATGAAACATTCCTGTGTATGTACTAGGGGGCATACACATACATTTATATTAGGAGAGAGATTACTGGATCATATGTAAGATATGCACATTTCCTACTTTAATAGATAATGCTAAACTTTTAAAAACGATTTTAACAGTTTACAACACTGGTTTCTGAAGTTTCTAGTTGCTCCACACCTTGCCTACCTTTGATATTATGAGTCTTTTAAACTCTAGGCATTATGATAGGTATATGAAATCATCTCATTGTTTTAGCACGTTATTACTGTTGAGAACAAGCACCTTTTTGTGTATATCTGTGAGATCACTTCTTTTGCGAAGTTCCAGTTATAGCGGCATGTCCAGTTTTTCTACTGGGTCATCTCCTGTTCTATTTGATTTATAGGAGTTCTTTACATATTCTGGTTATGAATCCTTTTCAGCTGTTTCTGTGATACACATCTCCAACTCGTGACTTGCGTTTCACTAGATTTAAGTGCTGGCATTAAGTGATTGATTTAACCCTTCTGTGTTCATCTGCGAAATGGGAGATAGTAACTGCTCTAAAGGATTTTGAGAATCAGATGGGATAATACATGTGAAAGAACATTTTAAGTTCTGTTGGTTGTATTGTTATGCACGTGTTTGTATTACTTTGTGGTTTATTGATACTGTCCATGTACATAAGTTTGAGTTTATTATTATTTAAAAACTTCCCCTTTAGCCCAGCCTACACCCATTGATAATTCTGTAGGATTTTCAAAAGTTTATCTGAGCAACTTGAATTGAGTTTCTAGTAAAACTTTGAAACAAAGGGGTTTTCTTGGAAGAAATGATATTTACTCTTTGTAGAAATTTCTTTTGGTTACTGTTATTATTAATGATGAGACCTGCTTCTGAATAGGCATGTAAAATATTTATATTTATTTTGCTAGGCAAAAAGGATAAGTTACGTGTCTACTATTTGTCCTGGTTGAGAAATAAAATACTTCACAACGATCCGGAAGTTGAGAAGAAGCAGGGATGGACAACCGTAGGGGATTTGGAAGGATGTGTACATTATAAAGTTGGTAAGTTCTAGAAGCATCATGTTTTGTTTTTCTAGAGTTTAGAGTTCAGTTTGAATTTTAAAGTTTAAATTTTCACAGGTTTTTTGAAGTTTGTAATAATAAACTTGTTTCTGAAACGTGGCTCATTTCTGGTATTCTGTTTCCAAGGCACGTTCTAATCTCATTTAGACATTGCCTTACTCCCTCTATGCACCTATATGCCTAACAGTGTTTGTCCTTGCAACTCACTCAGTCCTAAGTCTCCCCCACGCTGTTCATCTTCTGAGAGTCTTTTCTCTCCTCCTCTTTGACAGTCCACATTCTTCCCCTCTGTAAGATGTGGTTCACAGTAACCTCTTGAAGGAAATCTTGCCAGTGGAAGCCAGCTGACTTGAATCCTCTTTTACATGCCAGGCTTATTTTCCACTTAGAGGGCTGAAGGTCCTTGGCAAGCACTGCTAAGAGTATTTGAGAGTTTGACTCAAGGGCTTACAGCCTGCCATTTTGAATTAAGTGCCTGTGTAGAGCTACTCTGCTCCTCACTAGTAAGTGAGCCCAACTGGCCAGTCAGTATTTTATGGCAGTTGTATTATTTTTCTCCTTGGCATGAAGCAGTGATTCTCATGAGGTAAATCTCACAGGAACAAAACCAAATTTTTTTTTTTGTTAGACGGAGTTTTACTCTTGTTTCCCAGGCTGGAGTACAACGGTGCGATTTCAGCTCCCTGCAACCTCCACTGAGTTCAAGTGATTCTCCCATCTCAGCCTCCCAAGTAGTTGGGATTACAGGTGCTTGCCACCATGCCCAGCCAATCAAAACAATTTACATATATATGTGAAAAAATCAAAATACTGGGACATACAGGGGAGATAATGGACCATAGCCAAATTAAAGTTCTATAGGAAAGATGTTAATGTTCTCACAGAATTTAAAACAGGAAGTTGGTCTATATACCTAAAATGGATTAATGTTATGGACCTATTGAATGTTTGTTTCTGTTTTCTATTGTTTGTTTCTTTTTTCTATGTTTATGAAAATATATACATCATCAGTTCCTCTGTTCCCAGGGATGTTGTCATGCTTGGCATTGTCTTGTGTAGTCTGTCTGCACCCCTCAGCTCATTGGTTTATGATGATTGTGGGAGCTGACTCAGTATCTGGAATGATTCTAGTGAAGTATTTATGTGAAGTATTTTTATTTGTTGAGGCATAACTAAAATCATCTAAGGATAAATGTAATGAAACAGCTCATAACAGATGAAATGTACATGAATAGATTATCCTACAGGGGGAGCAAGAGGCATATGTGTTAAGAGTCTGTTGGGCTTTTCCCCAGAACAAAACAATAATCTTTCAAGCCTGTCACTCTTACAGAATGAATCACAAGTATTTTCAGGAGATAAGTTTGGGTAATATCATTCACTCATTGTCATTATGGTTGCCACCAAGAACAGGGAGCTATTTAAATGTATATTTAAATGAATAAAAATTAAGTAAACCTTATAATTAATTCCTCAGTGGCATTAGTACATTCTAAGTGTTCAACAGTCCTGTGCATGTAGCGGTTATTGTATCAGCAGTACAGATATAGAGAATTTCCATCATCACAAAAGTCTATGAAACAGTACTGGTTTTGTCAAACTCTGATAAACCTGTGTGTCTTAATGTTCATTTATTGATTTCTTTAAACAGTGGTAATATATAGAGTTTAACAAGGAGGGTTACTGGTTAACAGATTCTCATACACAAAGAAGGAGTCAAGGAGTGGTGTGATGTTAGCTTATAATGAAATCATGGATCTGCATCAGGCTAGTAAGTCACCTGTAATCAGGGACCCCTGGGAGTACCTGTTTTGGCAGAGTTGCCTGGCAGGAAGGGCCCCAGAGAAGCTATGGGAAGGGGAGGCAGTTTTACTAATTCTGTAGATCGGGAAATGGTCTTAGTGATACTTGGACTTGTGCACAGATACTTCTGTTGGTAGAATTCAAGACTTTTGAATATTTTAGTATAAGCTCTTTTTCTTCCTTAATCTGTGTGAGCCCCATGCAGGACTAGGGAAAGTTATAAGGAGTACTTCAGTCTCTCTCTGTGTTTCAGGAGTCTCTTGGTTGATTAATCATGTTGCTATTTATTTGAAGTAATACTGAGCCCTTGAACACTTCAGGGTGGTATACCTGGCATTGTCCTTGATATAAAATATCTTGGAATTTATTATAAGAGGTTAGGATCATTAGCAAAAGTACTCCTTGATGGTCAGAAAAGATGGGAATGGCATGGATTGTACATTAACAACTTGGTAACTGTGAGGTGTGATTTCTCTCTGAATTTTTTCCCTGCTTGTTTGGATGAATGAATAGAAGGCATATTTATAAAATTTGCAGAAGACAATTAAAACAATTTAGAGGGCTATGTTGATACTGACCTGTGCTGCTCTTGCTTTTTTATTTTCTGTTTTTCAGTAAAATATGAAAGAATCAAATTTCTGGTGATTGCTTTGAAGAGTTCTGTGGAAGTCTATGCTTGGGCACCGAAGCCATATCACAAATTTATGGCCTTTAAGGTAACAACATCAAGTACATTTAAAAGTAGCATTGGCCATGCAAGCCTCAACCAAGAGTCAGGGAATACATTTAAAAAGTCTGAATTGTTAAAATTGCTAATATAAAAGCTATGTGCTAATGTAGCATATAACTTTATCACAAGAAACCATTTCTAATGTAATGTCATAAGCTTAGTTAATCTGCTTCCTAAGCCCACAGAATAAGAAGGAGAGAAAGACAAATATTGGGTAGACACTTTAATCAATGTGGAAATGTGGTAACAGAGGAAAGAGAAACACCACTTCCACCCTCCAGTTAAAAAGCTGACCTCACCTAAGTCATGGATGTGTATAAAGATTTAGATGTGTTTTTGATAACAAAACTGTGTCTAACAGCAGGCATTTTTAAGGTATATCTGTTCATAAAATATTAAAAATTAAATTACAAAAATTCTAATGATGAATGTATTATTATATATTAAGTGAAAAAACAAGTTAAAATGTTTAATATTTCATTTTTGCTTAAATATAAAAACTCAGATATAACATCTGAACTAATATATAAATTAAGATGTTTTTGCCATTTTGCATGTATAAAGTTTTAGGAAAGTAAATGAGTACTTAGTCTTAAAACTAGGATTATTTTCATTTGTGAGTTCACACAAATACTCATGGAATTGTGATTACAAATACACCTCACATTTGCCTGGTGATTGGCTTTTTAGAATAGTTTTGATATATTTTATTGAAGGGGTAAGTTTCATTTTTTTGGAGGATTCATAGTTTCGGATTGCTTACTGCTTGATTTCCCAGTGAGGCAGGATAAATGGAGTTACAATATTTGTTTAAAAAATAAATCCAAGTGTTACTGAATAAAGATAATTGGTTATACGGTTATATTATCTTCTGAGATCTGGCCTTGATATTCTTTATATACCAAGTACTGTACTAGTTGGTTTTATAAATATTACCTTATTTAAAGCTGCTCTGTTTCATTGTCCTACTCTTGCGAACTGTGGGTAGTGATGTCAGTGAAAAATGGAGGCCACCAGCACAGTCCAGGCTGTCGTAGCACACACAGCCTTTTCACCATTTTGATTTAGTCAGAAAGTTAGAGACCTTTATAGTTCAAATAGCGACTAATATAATAATGAAAAAATTTTCAGTGTGTGATTCCTGCAGCTGTTCCTCTCGCTCTGCTGTGCATTTGAATAGTTGAGTAGTATGTTTAGGAAAGTCCTCACTATTTTACTTTGCATGCTTTTTCCGATCAAGACAACCAACACAGTAAGTGACAGAGCAGAAATCTTGGTCTGGATAGGCAGATTTGGAACATAACTTCTGGGAGTGTCTTCTAGATGCTAATTAACAGGCAAAATCATAATAAAGACTAATTTTGTAGAGTATTTTTGCCTTGTGGTTGTTGCTAGTATGGCTCAGTAATTGAATAACTGAGTATGTTGGGTCTTCTCTAGTTTAATCTGTTAGAAATAAGTTCTCCTTCATCTTCCCGCTTCTCTCTTGTGACTTCTTTGCAGTCATTTGGAGAATTGGTACATAAGCCATTACTGGTGGATCTCACTGTTGAGGAAGGCCAGAGGTTGAAAGTGATCTATGGATCCTGTGCTGGATTCCATGCTGTTGATGTGGATTCAGGATCAGTCTATGACATTTATCTACCAACACACGTAAGAAAGAACCCACACTCTATGGTTGGTTGACTGGCTTCATTTTGTTTTGACTTTTTTCTTTGCTCTGCTTAGTGAACTAACACAAGCAGGGATTCTTCATATCCCCTTGATGTGGGGGTGAGTATTTAAATGATATGCAATTTTCAATAGCTCCATGCTCTTAGACAAGTGGAAATCCACCTTCCTGGCTTTGTGGAGCCCTCGTGAAAACCTCTTAGGCCTTGCTTTGACTAACATGGGATGGATTTGGGGCAGTTGCTGGTAGGCCAGAACATCCTGGGGTTGGGAGTGGTTCTCAGTTGGAGCTCAGCATCCAAATTTGTTTCATGAGCCTGAGAAAATGTGAGTCAATAGAGTATATTACTTGGAAAAGGCAGACTTGGGGATATATATTGCACAAGTATTCTAAAATGCATTTATCACCCAGGATATGGTACCAGTGCTTCACCAAGAGTCTTACTGAGCCCTTTCACAGGGCTGAAAATAACCACAGACATTCTTCCCTGTACTTTGTTCCTCTTCTCTAGATCCAGTGTAGCATCAAACCCCATGCAATCATCATCCTCCCCAACACAGATGGGATGGAGCTTCTGGTGTGTTATGAAGATGAGGGGGTTTATGTAAACACATATGGAAGGATCACCAAGGATGTAGTTCTACAGTGGGGAGAGATGCCCACGTCAGTAGGTATGGAGAACTTGGGGAAAGGCAGCAGTTGTGAAAGTGGAGCCTTATCTGAGACTGCATATATTTATCATGTTGATTTTGTATGTCCTTCAGACCTTTTGGCCACCATTGAACAGAGTGGTTGGCAGTAGATGGTGGAAAGTTAGATTGTAGGCCATGGAAATAGTCATAGGTCTATTTTAGAACAAAATCCAAGTAATTATTTTATATTTTAAAAACCCTATTATCATAATCTCATTTAATCCTTAAAATACCCAGAGAAAAATTGGACATGTTTTTGTTGACCACTTTGTAAAGGGAAACAGAGAATTGGTAAAGAATTTGTAAAGGGAGACAGAGAGAAAGGGAAGATACTTGCTCTTGAGAATGGTAGAGCCATAACTACAGCCTTGTGCCTAGTTTCCTAGTTTGCATTCAGTAATAAAGACTGATATTTGACATTTTCATGTATTTTTATTCCAAAACTATTTTGAATTTTTTGTAATTAAGCCACTTTCTCTTCCCTGCCTTCTCTCATGGCTGGAATGATAAAAATATGCGCACTAAACTCTTAACTTGGTGGGTTATTTCTCAAAATGAGCATGAAAGGCCTAAGGAAAATGAAATAGATTAGCCATTGATGCAGATAACTACTTCACAGGATAGACAAGGTGGTTACAAAGGCAAAGTTCCTTGAAAACAAATTAAATGCTAGGCATTTCCATTTAAAATTTTAAAAAGATATAAAAGTATAAAAATATATTTTTATCACATAAGCAACATCTTTTCAGGACTGTTTCCTTATCTTTAATGGTTTGCAATTTTTCCCTCCCCCAAAGCATATATTCGATCCAACCAGACAATGGGCTGGGGAGAGAAGGCCATAGAGATCCGATCTGTGGAAACTGGTCACTTGGATGGTGTGTTCATGCACAAAAGGGCTCAGAGACTAAAATTCTTGTGTGAACGCAATGACAAGGTAATGGTTTCCTTATGGATTCTTTTTAGTTACTCTATCTTTTAGTAATGGCTTATTTTCCATGGAGTTTGATTTCTCTGTTGTTCTGATAGGTTCTGAAATAATAAGGAACATTTTAAATACTGCTTTTTAGTCATGTTCGTGAGGATTGGAGTATAGTTTGTTTTTTGCTATGAGGGGATAGAGATATTTTTCTCTATAGAAGTTAACATATTTGGGTTAGTGTGTGTGTGTGTATGTATGTATGTATGTATAAAACCCTATTAGATGACGTGTTTAGGATATAATCAGTTTAGAGATAGGGAAGATAAAAGCTGCCAGTTTTATTGGCTGGAATCCTTTTGTGAGTGGAAGGAATCACCCTTGTGATTTGGGTAGATAGAAGGGTTCCTCTCACCTAATGTGTGTCAAGAAGATGTTCCTCGTTAGTCTGTGAGCAGTGAAATTGCTTTCTAGGTTTGCATGTCAGAAATGTTTCACAGTAAAAATCATCTTATGCAGACATACCGTACCTCCTGCAGGTGAGATCCCATGTCATCACACCCCCTTTGCTTTTCAAAACTGGCCATACCCTTCCAGGGACAACTCCTAGGGCGACTTCCTCCCAAGAAGTCCCTTTCAAACCAGTTTTGGAGTGGAGCAGATAGATGGCCAGGGGCATTGACCCATCCCTATTTGCCAAGGGAGAAGGCATTGGGGGTGGAACTGAGCTTTACCAAGCCTTCCCTTTACAAAGGCATGTCTGACTACCTGAGGCAAGACACCACAGCCTTAGAAACTTGGCTCTGAAGAATGTTTCTGCCTTTTGCCTCACATTGACATACTAGCAGTCAGCCAGTAGGTTCAGTTCTCAGATTTAAAAATTCACTAATTTAATGTGAGAAAGAAGAAGCTATACATCTGTCCTTGTCAGCTGGTCCTGCCTGCCCAACACATCCTAAACACAAAGTTGCTTCACCCCTACCCACTGTCTTCTGCACCCCTACCACTCAGTTTCAAGTGGAGTTTTGCTTACAGAGTATCTCCCAAATCTGTGACCCTGAAAATCTCTGCAACCTCAGATGGGATTTTGTCAGCTTGTTGGCTTATACTTTACTAAGTATGTTTACTGTAGCTGTAACTATAATGTTCTTTGTTTCAGGCATTTTAGTATTTTTATCATGCATGTCATGTCCTTTAACATTTATTAATAAAAGGCACAAAAATTCTATTTATGGATTATATGAAGTAATACATTTTTTGTTGATTTTTAAAAAGAAACTAGGTTGTTAAGGAGTCTTTCCTTTTGCTCATTGTGTTTTTTAAGGACATTTATTTTTTAGAAGGTATTAACAGTGGAAGTGGAGAGAAATAACTCTCTTCAGAAACATCCATTTTTTTTACTTTTGTGTTCTCACAATATGCCAACGTGTAAAGGAGTTAGTAGTAACAAGCTTGAGTTGTAATAAAAATTGGCTGCAGATGGTCACTCCTGCAATTATAAATTGATACTGTCCTAGTTTTTTGAGGGGGAGGGGTTTGGGGAGACAGTCTCACTCTGTCACCTAGGCTGGAGTACAGTGGTGCAAACTTGGTTCACTGCAGCCTCCATCTCCTGGGTTGAAGTGATTCTCATGCCTCAGCCTCCTGAGTAGCTGGGATTACAAGTGTGCACCACCACACACAGTGTTTTTATGTTGGCCAGGCTGGTCTGGTACTCCTGGCCTCACAAAGTGCTGGGATTACAGGCATGAGCTACTGCGCCTGGCCTTAGATTTTCTTTTGAAAATGCTCTTTGGGGTCTAAGCTTCATGTACTTGCCAGTATTGAGGATGATGCTGGCTTAGATTCCCTGGCTGGAAGTGCTACATGACCATGCTAATTATAGCCTCTCTTCTCTTGCTTTTGCAGGTGTTCTTTGCCTCTGTTCGGTCTGGTGGCAGCAGTCAGGTTTATTTCATGACCTTAGGCAGGACTTCTCTTCTGAGCTGGTAGAAGTAGTGTGATCCAGGGATTACTGGCCTCCAGAGTCTTCAAGATCCTGAGAACTTGGAATTCCTTGCAACTGGAGCTCGGAGCTGCACCGAGGGCAACCAGGACAGCTGTGTGTGCAGACCTCATGTGTTGGGTTCTCTCCCCTCCTTCCTATTCCTCTTTTACCAATTTATCCCCATTCTTTATTTTCCTTACTCCAAAATAAATCAAGGCTGCAATGCAGCTGGTGCTGTTCAGATTCTACCATCAGGTGCTATAAGTGTTTGGGATTGAGCATCATACTGGAAAGCAAAACACCTTTCCTCCAGCTCCAGAATTCCTTGTCTCTGAATGACTCTGTCTTGTGGGTGTCTGACGGTCAACGATGATCATGCCATTTGTTTTATTGGCAGTGGGCACAAGGAGGTGAGAAGTGGTGGTAAAAGGAGCAGAGTGCTGAAGCAGAGAGCAGATTTAATATAGTAACATTAACAGTGTATTTAATTGACATTTCTTTTTTTGTAATGTGACAATATGTGGACAAAGAAGATGGAGGTTTAAGAAGTTAATATTTATAAAATGTGAAAGACACAGTTACTAGGATAACTTTTTTGGGGGTGGGGCTTGGGAGATGGGGTGGGGTGGGTTAAGGGGTCCCATTTTGTTTCGTTGGATTTGGGGTGGGTGGGTCCTGGCCAAGAACCCAGTCATTTTTCTGTGTACCAGGTTGCCTAAATCATGTGCAGATGGTTCTTAAAAAAGAAAAAAGAAAACGTGCATTTTGTATAATGGCCAGAACTTTGTTGTGTGACAGTATTAGCACTGCCTCAGTTAAAGGTTTAATTTTTGTTTAAACCTAGAAGTGCAACAACAGTTTTACCACAGTCTGCACTTGCAGAAGAAAAAAATTCAAACCACATGTTTATTTTTTTGCCTACCTCATTGTTTTTAATGCATTGAGAGGTGATTTAGTTTATATGTTTTGGGAGGAAACCATTAATGTTTAATTTAATCATAATACCAAAACTATCAGATTGAAGTTTGACTTTTATTGTCACAAGTCAGCAGGCACAAGAACTGTCCATGAAGATGGGAAATAGCCTTAAGGCTGATGCAATTTACTTCCAAGTTTAGAAAGCTGAATGCTTTGTTTTCAACAGATTAACCATTAGAGGTTGATGGGGCAGCTGTAGCCCATGACGCAAGAGATTTCGGGGTTTGGTAGCAGACAGGTGGTCACATTAGAATAGTCACACAAACTGTTCAGTGTTGCAGGAACCTTTTCTTGGGGGTGGGGGAGTTTCCCTTTTCTAAAAATGCAATGCACTAAAACTATTTTAAGAATGTAGTTAATTCTGCTTATTAATAAAGTCGGCATCTTCTGTGTTTTAGGTGTAATATCAAAGTCCTGGCTTTTCTCGTTTTCTCACTTGCTCTCTTGTTCTCTGTTTTTTAAACCAGTTTTACGTTATGAATATATTCATGACATTTGTAATAAATGTCTTGAGAAAGAATTTGTTTCATGGCTTCATGGTCATCACTCAGCTCCTCTAAGGACGTTACTGTCTCGGGAAAGGATCAGGGCTCCGTGTCACAGTCCTGCTGTCTTACTTTCCTCTTGTCAAGTTCTGAGTGAAAATACTGCATTACGACTGCTTTAACCTCGGTTGCCAAAAGAAACTTGCTGTTTTCTAGGCTTAATCTTCCTTTGTGTTTAATTTTCTTGTATATTGTGAAAATGAGGGATTCTTCTCTGCCCCCACCCACTTAAACACAGCAGCCATTTGTACCTGTTTGCTTCCCATCCAACTTGGCACCCACTGTGGCCTCTGTCACTCTCCTCCCCCTGGTTCAGTGTTTTTGGAAAAGGCTCTCCTTTGAGCTACACACATCTGGTAAGACAAGTACATCCACTCATGAATGCAGACACAGCAGCTGGTGGTTTTGTGTATTCTCTTAAAGACAAGATAAACTGAAAAGCCTTACTTTTCAGGGAGGGAAAATGTTTCCATCCATTTCCATTGATTTGCGTGAATTTGGAGCAGTGCTGAAAGGCCAAAGCCTCTTTCTGGTTTGTAGTTAATGTATAGAAGGTTAAAAAGTTTATCCTACATTTAAAGCGATTTGAGGTAGGCTGGATTCCATTGCCACAGGACTTGAGTTAGAATTAAATTCCTGCTGGTGATTTATATCCATGTTTAGGCTTTTCATAAGATGAAACATGCCACAGTGAGCACTCTTGTGTACATATCAAGAGAAGAAAGAAAGGCACAAGTGACTCTGGCTCCTTCCCTGGCTTTAGAGAATGGTAAAAGGTGGGCATACGTCTCTGAAGAAATACCCAATGTCTGATGTTAATGGGGAGAAGGCAGAGAACAAAGGATGTGGTAATATGGTCTTACATTATCTAAAGACTTGCAGCCCACATATGTAAGTCAAATGTTGTTATACAAAAAGCGAAAGTGGTGTTTCATTGGAATTACCGATTACTTAGAACCTGAGGAAAACTGGCTTTCGCATAGGTGGTAATGGGGTCTGAGCTCATGCTGAGTCATGCTTGCCCTGCTTGCACAGGTCCAGGCACCCGGTGGGCACTCTCTTGGTGTTTGTGGGGAACTGAATTGAATCCGTTGTTGGACTCGACTTACTGAAATTGGACAGCCCTTTGTCCCTCTAGGGCGGGAGTTCCTGGTCTGTTTTTCTTTCCCTTCTTGGCCTCACCCCCTTGTAAACCAGATTGAGTTGCCTACGGCTTGATGCAGGTACCCCGTGAAGTTTCTCCATAAAAGATTGGGAGTCGTTGAAGTGTCTAGACAGGAATGATTCCTGCCCCCGCCCCTTTTACAGGGTAGTGACTTCTCCGCAGAAGTGCCAATATGGCAAAATTACAAAAGAAAACAGTATTGTAATGATATCATTACATAAGGAACATTGAATTATTATAGGACCGCTCTTCCAAACAAAACAAAAATGTCTCTAGGTTTAGTCAAAACTTTCATAAGTAATAACCTTTCTGTACTAAAATCAGAGTAACCCTTTCTGTATTGAATGCAGTGTTTTTACTTTTTTCTCATGCACGTTATATTGGAGAAAATGTTTACAAAATGGTTTTGTTACACTAATGTGCACCACATATTTATGGTTTAAGTGATTTTTTATGGTTTATTTAGGTTTTCTTCTTAGTTGTAGCACATTCACCCTAATTTTGCCAATTATTAATTTGCTAAATAGTAATACAAATGACAAACTGCATTAAGTTTACTAATTATAAAAGCTGCAAAGCAGACTGCTGGCAAGTACACAGCCCTCCCGCCCTTTTTCTTTTTTCTTTCTTTCTTTTTTTTTTTTTTTTTTTGCAGTGCTGACTTGTCTACTGTGTATTATGAAATTACTGTTGTCCCCACCCTTTTTTCCTTAAATAAAGTAAAAAATGACACCTATTTTATGTGGCATGAGTTTCAAATATGTTGTGACCCTTCAGAATATTTCCTTCCTGTGAGGATCCATATTTTATAACACCTGCCTCCCCTGAGCTCTCTGTACCGGAGAGGGCTCCTGTATTCTGTTGTCTCAGATGGCAGGGGCTTGCCCGAGGGATTGCCAGGTGTAGATTATGCAAGTAGCAAATGTTTGTCTAAAGATCTCAGAGATTAAATGGGTGATGAATCTCCATCACTATGTTCCTGAAGCCAATATGGAGTAAAGCTGGTCCTTATCCCTAATAAGGAAATAACGTTGCATTTCTGAAATTTTGAATTTGGATCAAAAAGTAAACAGCATGATGTCTATAATAGGACAATTAAAGTAGCTCTTTTTCAATTTGATGCATAAATACTAACTTGGGTCTAATAATTGGAGCCCCTTCAATGTAAGGTCATTTTGTCGAAGCTCTGGGATTCCCCATCAACTCCCCATAGGCCTGGTAGGCATGATCCCCATCGGGGAGATCTGGGGCCATGCTCTCAGTATCAGCACCTCGCCTTAGCCTCCAGGGCTGCCTGTGCTACATCATCATCAGTTAGATATGTTAATAAACCACTTTGTGCTTCATCCTAGGAACACGGTATTTCTCTAATGTGAAAATAAAATTATAACTACTTAGGCTGTCAGATGAGTAAGATTTTTCTTTTCCTACTTGATGCCTTGCAATTCGTGGATGATGAGGAATAAAAATCTGGTGGAGTTTTTTTGGGACCATCATGGATTCCTGCAATTCCACTTTTATCCTCCGCTGGTTGAGATTTCACTTAAAGGAAGCAATGGGGATCCAATCAGACCCTTCAACCAACACCAGCTCTGTAGTTTGACATCACGTTAAAAAGTAAAGTAAAATTGCTGCATTCTCTGGCATCTTAGCACCTTAAAAAAAATGCCCATGCTTTATTTAAGCAGAAGTAGCTTATGTATTCTATAAAGTAAAATGGCTAAGGAATCAGAACTTGGAGAAAGTAGTTGCTATATTTTCTTATGGGAGAAGATAAGACACTCAAATACTGTGTTCCCATACCTTGTCTACCTCTTTCTTAGGTTAATCAGACTGTGTCCATGTGTCAGATTCTTCCCGAAACTTGTCTTGTCTTTGCCTCTGCCCTGCCGAGCTTCTTTGGGGATATGCTTTTCTATTCCCTGATTCCCTGGCATGCTGTTATCTTGCTCACTATTTCCTGTTGGATACAGAGCCTGCATTTTAACCAAGATTGTTTCTCAGATTTAAATACTTATTATAATTTAAACTCTGCTCTACTCATCCTAAACTACGAAACATTATGCTGGCACAGAGCAGGCACTCAAATTCCCTGCCTGTTTGCTTAAGTAGCATGAAATAAAAACTCCATTAATCCAAGGGAAGACAGTACCCCTTTGCCCCCCAGTGCAGTGTGGGACGGATGGGGAAGTGTCCTGGTCTAGCCAGGCCTCAGGAAGGCTGCAGTGTCCTTGGGTGCTGGAATAACACCACAAGGACCCTTGATTTCTGAGTCCAATAACCTAGTTTGTTTGGTCCTAAGAGAACAAAATGACTTTTTTAAAAATCTGCTTTTCTAGTTTGGCCGAAAGTGTAAAATTCAGGCAGGTTGCTCACCAGAGTTCTGTGGAGGGATATGGACAGAGCTAAGCAAGGCCATTCTGCTCTTACCCTGATGTAACGACAGCCCTTAGAAACCAATATTAAGCAACTGTTCCACAATAAATGGTGTTGAATACTTACTGATTCTTTAACAGTTTTATTGAGAGACAATTCACATGCTGCCTAAGTCACCCATCTAAGTAGTCAATTCAGTGGCTTGTCTATTCAGAGTTGTCCATCACTAACAATTTTCACAAGTTTTTATTACCCCAAGATGCTACTCCATACCCCTTTGCTGTTATCCTCCAATTTACCCTCTCATCCCAAGCTTTAGTGAGTCCCTCATCTCTTTCTGTCTCTATGGCTTGTCTGTTCTGGACATTTACAGAAATGGAACCAGTCATCGTGTGGCCTTTTTTGACTGACTTCTGTCACATAGCATAGTGTGTTTTAGCTCATCCATGTTGTAGCACATGTCAACACTTCATTTCTTTATATTGTCATCCTTGTTTCTTAATCTGTGTTGCTGGTTTTCTACTTCAGGTTCAGGGCCAACTACCTCACTGACAGTCAGCTGGGTCCCCAGCCTCTAAAGTTGGAGAGTTAATCTTTTTACCCCTCGGGAACCAGCCCAAAAAGCAGCTCCAGAAATGGGTTCCTGCTAGGTGTGTTTTCAGTTTAAAGTCTTAGAAGCCCAGGCATTCCTTTCCCACAGATAATCTTGGTGCCAAATGTAGGCTTATCTTAGGTCAGATGCAGTGGGTCAAGTTTTGGAATGGGGGACCATTCTGGAAGCACAATTGCCAACATAGGCCCTGCCTGCTGTGGAAAGCAAACCTCCAACCTGGAAAGGTTGGTACCTGTGGGCGTTCTTTGTATCCAGATCCTAAATCAGGATTCTCAGGTTGTCCCCTCTAACTTATGTGGGCTCACCCCTAGGAAGGGGCATAAGAGCTGGCCTTGCTGAGCTGGGATTCTTTTCTGTCCCTTCTAACTTAAGTGGGCTCACCTCTAGGAAGGGACATAAGAGCTGGCCTTGTTGAGCTGGGATCCTTTTCTGATTCTTAGCAAAAACATGTGGCTGGCACATTTCCTCAGTGCTGCCTCCTGGAAGGCATAACTGTCCCCAGACTGCCCTTTGCAGGGTACATCATTGAGTAAGTGTAGACACTAGTAAACTTCTGGGAACTTGGTGGCGTTCTGGTCAATTAGCAAATTGAGCAACCACTGTGTGCTGAACACAGTCTTAAGGTATGGTGCTCCTTTGTGGAAATGCAGAATTAACTAAAGGAGTTACTTGGAATGGTGCTTAGTATATTCTAGATGTTAATGCAGAGCCTTTAGTAAGTGTGTATAAAAGAGACTTACACTTTTAAGCTGCAATGGCATGCAGCTGCCAGAATAGCTGGTGTGAGTTTGAACTGCATGGATTGTGAAGTGAGAGATTGTGACCCCCTTTGCTGGTCAGGTCACACTTAGATACACTCACAGAGAGACTACCTGTGGCTTCATCGCAAGAGAGGGACACAGCAGGACAGGGCTCCAGATTAGATCCAATGAAGATGGGTCAAAAGGAAAGAGAACAGTTGGTAGAAGCAAACATATATTCCTTTAAAGATCATTCAGCTGATCAATCCATCCTGCTTTGGGGTAAATAATGATAGCAGTGGGATTTTATGTATATTTGCTATGCACCAGGCCCTGTGTGCTAAGGGCTTTTACGCTTGCCTTCTCAGCCTATAGAATAGGAGACTGGGGCTACCCATTTGCTAATTTACATTTATTTGGAGAGATATAAATGCAGGAGCCAAAGAATAGAGCTAAGAAAAGTGGGTTGAGTGCCTCAGGGGCAAAATTGGCCTCAGTATGAAAGGGATAATCAGAATCGTCCAAGGGGATGAAACAGGCAACTTCAGTGGCTGGCCAGGTCCATGCACCTTGAGGCAGATTTTGATGGGATGTAGATGACCTGAAGGCCCTTCAGTACTCCCTAGTATCACCTGCCTTGAGGTAAGTTGGGACTAAATAGGTGTAAGGGTGGTGTATTAGTCTGTCTTCACGCTGCGGATAAAGATATACCCAAGACTGGGTAACTTATAAAGAAAATGGTTTAATGGACTCACAATTCCACGTGTCTGGGGAGCCCTCACAATCATGGCAGAAGACAAAAGAATGAGAGCCAAGTGAAAAGGAAAACTATGAAACTATCAGATCTCATGATACTTATTCACTAACATGAGAACAGTATGAGGGAAACTGCCTCTGTGATTCAGTTATCTCTCACCAGGTCCCTCCCACAACGCATGGGAAATAGGAGAGCTACAATTTAAGATGAGATTTGGGTGAGGACAAACCATAGCAGGTGGTGTGAGCAATTCATGAGCCACTTAAGAACACCTCTGAACTCATTAAATGGCTTTGGTATTCTTTGTAAACATGAATGAACTCTGGATGTAGCAGAAATGGGGTCTGCTATGGTAGAGGTAGAGACTTCTTCAGGACATGTGAATGTCTCACTGGCCCAGTTAGTGCCCTCTCTGGGGCCTGTTTGTGGAAGGCTGACTACACTCGATTCTTTATTCCTGGTACTGTGGCTGGCTCCCCAGTGAACCCTACAGCAACCAGGTTAGGAAATCTTACAGGCTTTCCCGCCACAGGAAATGGGCGGATCCTTCTAGATCAGAGATAGTCAGAGTTCTGTCTGGCCCTGGAGAGCTTTCCACAGGTGTCAACCCTTTAGGTGGTAAAAGGCTGCGTGTACCCAGACCCAAATCTGTCAGATTTCCAATGTTAAGCACCGAGTGCCCATATTTTTTTTTAATTTAAAAAAATGTTTAGAGTGCTCATCTATAAAGCCAATTAAAGAAGTAGTGTGGATTCAAACTTAATGTTATTGAGTTTGAATTTATAATATTCTTCAAAAGTCAAGCAATGAGAACAGATATTGCCTTGCTATTGGAGTTTATAGATAATATTTGTCAATGTCAGTATCAAATTTAACTTTTAGTTCTCTGATATGGAGAAAATTCTGATGCCCACAGGTATATGATCACAAGTTTTAAACAGTTAACCTTGCAAGATAACCTAAAAAGTACATGAAGTCTGCAATCTTGGGATACTTTTTAGTGATTCAGGAGTAGCAGAAACTTTTAAGATAGGCACAGAAATAAGTCAACCTGGCAACACAAGCTATCGTTTTTCTTGGTCTGTAGTATAACAAAGTATATAATTGCACATTTTTAAAAAGTAATATATTCACAGTATATTCCAGATTATTATTTCAACATGTAATCAGTATTATAAAGAATAGAATAATTGACTTTTTAAATTTCATACTAAATTTTGAAACCTGGTATGTATTTTACATAGCATTTGCCAGGTCCCACTAGCTGCATTGAGCACTCAGTAGCCACAGGAGGCTACCATTTTGCCAGAGGCTTTATGTACATTATTATGTTTACTTCCTGCTGGAGTCTTTGAAGGTAAATATTGTTGTCTACATCTTACTGAGCTCCTAAAAGTTACATAACCTGCTGGAGGTTGTTTTAGAGTTTTATCAATGGAGGAGCCAGGATTAGAACCTAGTCTGCTAATCTTTAAAAGCTGATTTTTACGTGCTTCAGTGCATATTAGTTTGGTTAGTGTTTTCAAGGCATTTTTAACACACTAATTTTTTGAGTCAAAGGCTTGCTGACTGAGACACAGTTCCATTCGAATGTTACCTGGAATGCAGGCTGTGGTGGGATCCTGATAAATCCATTGACCCATTTCATTCATTCACTTTTTTATCAAGAAACCTGGATTTTAGAAAATAGATTTTACACCCCACCCCTCCAATCTATAAAACTTGTGTTCCCTGCCTGTCATAAGTGCAAGAGAGTCAAAGATAAGTGTTGGGGACACAATTTGCAAACTTTGATGGGGTGAAAGTGGTGGTGCCTGGAGCCTCGGAAGACCTCATTCCCCCTCTGGAGACAGACATGGCACATGTTTCCTTCATTTCCTCGATGCTGTGAGGAAGGGGGGTATCAGCTAAGGTGTTTCATGTCCCCATGAGAAGTCACATGCCACAGGCTGTAGGGTCCATGCAGCTGATTGGCTGCACTTCCCACAGCAGGCGGTGGGTGTTGTAGACAGGATGACGAGCAGGGAAGGCGGTGGTAGCAACCTCTGAATCACCTGATGGGAGAGAGCTGGAGCCCATCCTGCCTGGAAATGAAGTTGTCAGAGACTTCTCATAGTTGTGGGGGAAAATCCCACTCCACCATATGTCCAGTTACTGGTACCTGTCATGTAACATGTCAAAGAAGGAAAGGAACACAGACCTGTGTGGTAGAAACTGATAAAGGTGACAGTAACTCTTGGTGCCCTCATGGCATGTTCATATGTAACCTAGTCTTGACTAACAGGATGTTGAGTGTCCCATTCTTCCTGCATCACTCTGTACT
Organism: Saguinus oedipus; assembly: GCA_031835075.1. Taxonomy (NCBI): domain Eukaryota; kingdom Metazoa; phylum Chordata; class Mammalia; order Primates; family Cebidae; genus Saguinus; species Saguinus oedipus. Next base: position 93,097,204 of record CM063183.1, on the reverse strand, counting down.
TCAGGAAAAGCTCAGGAGCTCTTAGGAGAGTCCAGGCTTAAAGCTACCTACTGCTGAAGTGCAACCCCATTGTCCTAGTTTATAACCTTAATGCTTCTTGGCCAGTCTAGAGAGCTAGATGCAGGTGTTTCCACCATATTGTTTATGGGGAAGCCATCATTGTAAATTGAGAGTAACACAAGGGGATGCTCATCCTGGAATCCAACAGAAGTAGTAACTTACCATCACCTAGGACTGAACCTTATCTTAGATAACATTCCTCTTAATTTCAGATAATTAAGTTTAGCTACTGGAATCCTTGTTTTTTTAAACCTACATAAAACGGAACATAAATGATCTTCATCAGAAAAGTTTTATGATTGTAAGCATGAACTTGTTTATCCATTCAACCAATATGAAGTACCATACTATGTACAAGCCACTTTGTTCCATGCTGAGGTTATTGTAAAAAGTTAAGGCAGATTTGAGCACAGATTTCAAAAGGAAGTTTGCTATAAGGAATTAAAAAGATGCAGTGCATAGAGAACCGCAAGGAACACTTGAGAACAGTGCAGCCTGAGGCTCAGGCGAGAAGGAGTAACTGCAAGGCTGCATACCCTTTCCAGAAGTGAACCTTTAAGCTTTCTGGAGCATGCACCAGATTCCTTAGAGGGCTTGTTATAGCAGATACCTAGGCCTTACCCCAGAGTTTCTGTTCTAAAGATCTGACGTGGGGCCGGAGAATTTGCATTTCTAGAAAATTTCCAGGTGGTGCTGAGGGCCGGTAAGGGGATTGCACTTTGAGAACCACTGTTTCATAGAAATTGTTAGTAGAAACAGGACAACTAAGGACATTGGAAAATACATTAAGAAAAGTGTAACCATATGAGGCAAGTTCAAGATCAGAAACAGAACTGCCAGGGGAGAATGCAGGCTGTCACTTACCCACACTTCTTAAACCTCATTAGAAAATTTCTTAAGGAGAAGGAATTGGGGACTGACACCTGACTCCCCTGTCTCTCCCTGCTTGTTTTGTACGTGACCTAGCTCCTGTTTCCAGATAACTCGAAAGCCTCAAAGGTTCTGGTGCAACCCTACAGGGAAGGAGCCGTCCCCTAAACACATTGTAAATTAAATTCCTCAATATTATTACCAGTGGGGGTTTGGAACAGATTGGATCTGATTCTTAATGTGCCACTTCTTGCCTTTAAGTTGTGGAGCAAACTCATCTACTACACAATGTGTATGTAAATAGTAGGCTAAGCTTATAGCACTTTTTAAAACTGCTTATGGAAAAAAATTAAATATATATGAAAATAATAGAAAGAATGATCCCCTATGTATCCATCACCCTACTTCAACTATTATCAATTTATGGCCATCTTTTGAATCTGTTCTCCCACCCCACTATCCTCATGGCTTATTTTGAAGAAATACCCAGACATTATAGCATTTTATCTGTAAATATTTCAGTATTCATTTCTAAAGCCACTCAACCATTACTATACCTAAAAAACTAACAAGAATTTCTTAATTTTAGCAAATATTCATTCATTATTCAAATGTCCTTGATTGTCTCATGTGTTTTTTTGAAACATGTTTGAACCAAGATCTAAATAAATATGATACATTGTAATTGGTTGATATATCTCTCTTTAAAAAAATCAGGATTATTGATGCTCAAATGGTCCCAGCTTTGGCCAGTAGACACCTCTTCCCATTGGCTCTTTAGATATGACAACAGTAGTCTGTGATAGCTTTCTTGCTCTCTGGTATGACAAGTTCCAGGCTCATTTTGTTTTCTTTTCCCACCTTAGCCCTGGAGTCAGCCATCTCTCTAGGAATTAGGGTTCATTTCATGGGAAATGGTATTTTGCAATCACAGTCTGGTGTTGGTGTTGCTCACTGCTGCAGAGGTCATTTTTCTTCATCTTTTCAATGTAAAAAGTGTTGTCCTTTGTCCTTCCTCCCTTCCTCCCTCCCTCCCTTCCTTCCTTCCTTCCTTCCTTCCTTCCTTCCTTCCTTCCTTCCTTCCTTCCTTCCTTCCTTCCTTCTTCCTCCCTTTCTCTCTCTCTCTCCCTCTTTATTTCTTTTTGTTTTTTTTGAGACAGGGTCTCCCTCTGTGGGAGGTATGCAGTGGTGGCATCTTGTCTTACTGCAACCTCCACCTCCCAGGCTCAAGCAGTCCTACCACCTCAGCCTCCCTAGCAGCTGGGACTACAAGTGCAGCCACCACATCCAGCTAATTTTTGAACTTTTTTGAGAAATGGGGTTTCACTATGTTGCCCAGCTTGGTCTCAAACTCTTGGGCTCAAGTGATCTTCCCGCCTCAGCCTTCCAAGATGTTGGGATTACAGGCCATGAGCCACACAGCACCTGGCCGTTTTTTTTTTAACAATAGAAAATGCATCATGAATTTATGCTGAAATTTGAGATAGGATTTTGCTTTAACCTCTTTCAATTTCATCGTCTGTATCTCCTTTCTCCCATCCTGAAGGTTCCTCTTCCCAATAAGACCACCAACATCATGAGTTTGCCACAATACATACACCGCAGGCTCAGAGTAACTAACACCAGCACTATCACAATACATACATCACAGGCGCAGAGTAACTAACAAACACCAGCACTATCACAATACATACATCACAGGCACAGCACTATCACAATACATACATCACAGGCTCAGAGTAACTAACAAACACCAGCACTATCACAATACATACATCACAGGCTCAGCACTATCACAATACATACATCACAGGCTCAGAGTAACTAACACCAGCACTATCACAATACATACATCACAGGCGCAGAGTAACTAACAAACACCAGCACTATCACAATACATACATCACAGGCACAGCACTATCACAATACATACATCACAGGCTCAGAGTAACTAACAAACACCAGCACTATCACAATACATACATCACAGGCTCAGCACTATCACAATACATACATCACAGGCTCAGAGTAACTAACACCAGCACTATCACAATACATACATCACAGGCTCATAGTAACTAACAAACACCAGCACTATCACAATACATACATCGCAGGCTCAGAGTAACTAACACCAGCACTATCACAATACATACATCACAGGCTCAGCACTATCACAATACATACATCACAGGCTCAGAGTAACTAACACCAGCACTGTCACAATACATACATCACAGCGCAGAGTAACTAACATCAGCACTATCACAATACATACATCACAGGCTCAGAGTAACTAACACCAGCACTGTCACAATACATACATCACAGCGCAGAGTAACTAACACCAGCACTATCACAATACATACATCACAGCGCAGAGTAACTAACACCAGCACTGTCACAATACATACATCACAGGCTCAGAGTAACTAACACCAGCACTATCACAATACATACATCGCAGGCTCAGAGTAACTAACACCAGCACTATCACAATACATACATCACAGGCTCAGAGTAACTAACACCAGCACTGTCACAATACATACATCACAGGCTCAGAGTAACTAACAAACACCAGCACTATCACAATACATACATCGCAGGCTCAGAGTAACTAACACCAGCACTATCACCAACTACCAACAACATGAAGACTGAAAACAGTTTGAGGCTTGTTTGGGAGATGGGTTTCTTTAGTTTTTGTCACGTCTTTTGTCCTTAGAGTGGTTATACCACCATCTGAGTATTTCATGTTGCTTTGAATTTTTTAGGGATTGCTTTTTATAAAGTTAACTTTGTTTTATCATACTACCTTGTCCTAAAGCTAAACCTACAAAGCAGAATCTAATCAGAGTATTCAAGCTTCCCTCCCTCCTCCACCAGTGTCCGCTTTATCTTTGTAAGTAACAATCTTTATTAGTTCTTTGTTTATCCTTCCACTTAAAAATACATAAACAAATGTGTTCGTATATTTATGTTCACTTTTTGATGACCTCACTTTTCCCCACCTTGCTTTGTTTATGGAATAATATACCCTGGAGGCCACTCACTTGCTTACCTTGTATAAAGATACTTTGCATTCCTTTTCTAAAACCATTTTTAGGTAAAATTTACATACCATGAAATTAACTTATGGGATAAGCAGTAGTATATTTTTAGAGTCATGCAGCACTGCCACAATCCAGGAAGCCCTTCCTGCCTCTTTGCAGCCAACCCTCTGATCTCAGTGGGCTCTTCTCTCTGCACACGGCAATGAACAGCTGCATGGTATCCCTCTGGGTGGATGTACCATCGTTTTTTTCAGCTAGCCTGTTGATGAGCATGTGGCTGTTTCTAGTATTTTAGTAATTAAATAATCCTTCATTGAATAACCTGGTGCACGGGTCTTGCTTAAGTTTTTGCCATCATATCTTTGGAACAGATTCCTAGAAGAGTTTCTGAGTCAAATGGTAAATGAATATGTAATTCTTCTAAATAGTGCCAAGTTCCCCCTCTGAAGTATTTTATTCCCAGCAAAAAATGTTTGAGTGTCTGTTTCCCCACAGCCTCACCAAAAGCATATGTTGTTAAACTTAGAAATTGTATCTCTGTACCATTTTTTTTTTTTTTTTTTTTTTTAAGATAGGGTTTCACCATGTTGGCCAGGCTGGTCTTGAACTCCTGACCTCAGGTGGTCCACCTGCCTCGGCCTCCCAAAGTGCTGAGATTACAGGCATGAGCCACCATGCCCGGCAGAAACTGTATCTCTGTATAGTTTCCATTTGCATTCATGTTACTGTCAAGGACGTTGAGTGCTTTTTCATGAGCTTAAGAGCCAACATATGATGTTGGTGTTGTTACTGGGAACAAGGACACTCATGATGGGAGAAAGGAGATATAGATGATGAGACTGAAACAAGTTAAAGAAAAATTATGTTGTCCTGAATTTCAGTATGAATTCATGATGCTTTTTTTTTTTATCATTAAAGTGCACCCCCACTGGAGGAATCAGGGAAGCTTGAATAATCTGACTAGATTTTGCTTTTTCTGTGAGATGTCAGCTCCTATCTCCTGCCCATTTCTCTAGTCTTTTTCTTGATTATTTTTAGAAACTCTTTATACATTAGGAATAGTTTTAAGGCAGGAAAATAAGGTCTGGAGACAGGGAACTTAAGGCCAATTCGTGCTAATTTCCTAAAGCTGAATCAAGGGAAAACACCAAGGTCTGGGTGCAGGGAATCCAAGGCCAGTTTGTACTGACGTCCCCAAAGAGAAAACAGCAAGGTCTGGGGCAGGGTATCTGAGGACAATTCCAGCTAACTCCCTAAAGGAGAAAACACTTGGGGCTGGGGGCAGGGAACCTAAGGCCAATTAACCCCAGCTTCCAAAACTAAATCAAAAGGAAAAACCCCATCTCCCCACACCCAAGTAGCAAAAGATCAAGGGCTACTCTTGCTACAACCCTTCCCTTTCTACCATGTCTGAGATGGAAAGGGAGTGTGCTGTGAATTGGCTATGGGCCAAGCAGGGGCCATCCCTTCATCTGCATAGGGCACCAACTCACCTCAGTCTTTAATTAGCCACGGACCAAATCCTTCATCTAGATAAGGTGTAGCACATAGGGACTGCATTAGTCCGTTCTCACGCTGCTGTAACGAACTGCCTGAGACTGGGTAATTTATAAAGAGAAGAGGTTTAATTGATTCACAGTTCCACATGGTTGGGGAGGCCTCAGGAAACTTAAAATCATGGCAGAAGTGGAAGCAATCATATCCTTCTTCACATGATGGCAGGAAGGAGAAGAATGAGTGCTGAGCAAAGGGGGAAGCCCCTTACAAAACCATCAAAACTTGAGAACAGCAGCATGGTGATAACTGCCCCATGATTCAGTTACCTCCCACTGGGTCCCTCCCATGACACTTAGGGATTATGGGAGCTACAATTCAAGATGAAATTTGGATGGGGATGCAGCCAAACCATATCATTTCATCCTTGCCCCCTCCCAAATATTTGGTCCTCACGTTTCAAATCACAATCATGCCTTCCCAGCAGTTCCCCAAGGTCTTAATTCCTTTCAGCACTAACCCAAAATTCCAAGTCCATAGACTCATCTGAGAAAGGCAAGTGCCTTCCATCTTGAGCCTGTAAAATCAAAAGCAAATTAGTCACTCCCTAGATAGAATGTGTGACATCGAGTGAATCCATCCTTTTCAAACGGGAGAAATTGGCCAAAACAAACGGGCTAGAAGGCCCCATGCAAGTCCAAAATCCAATAGGGCAGTTACTAAAACTTAAAGTTCCAAAATGATCTCCTTTGACTCCATGTCTCACATCTATAGCATGCTGATGTAAGAGGTGGGCTCCCAGGGTGTTGGGCAGCTCCACCCCTGTGGCTTCACAGGATATAGGCCCCCTCCTGACTTCTTTCACAGGCTGGTGTTGAGTGTCTGTAGCTTTTCCAGACACATGGTGCAAGCCATTGGTGGCCCAACCATTCTGGGGTCTGAAGGACAGTGGCCCTCTTTTCACAGTTCCACTAGGCAGTACCCCACTGGGGACTCTGTGTGGGGGTTTCCACCCCATATTTCCCTTCTGCACTGTCCCAGCAGAGGTTCTCCATGAGGGCTCTGCCCCTGCAGCAAACTTTTGCCTAGACATCCAGGCATTTCCATACATCCTCTGAAATCTAGCTGGAGGGAACTTGACTTCTATGCACCTGCAGGCTCAACACCACTTGTAAGCCACCAAGGCTTGGAGCTTACACCCTCTGAAGCAAGGGCCTGAGCTGTAGGTTGGCCCTTTTTAGCCACATCTAGAGCTGAAACAGCTGGGACACAGGGAACCATGTCCTAAGGGTGCATAGAGCAGGGAGGCTCTAGGCTGGATGCACAAAATCATTTCTTCCTCCTAAGCCTCTGTACCTGTGATGTGAGGGGCTGCCATGAAAGTCTCTGACGTTCCTTGGAGATATTTTCCCCCTTGTCTTGGTGATTAACATTTGGCTCTTTATTATTTATGCAAATTTCTGAAGCTGACTTGAATTTTTCCCCAGAAAAAGGGTTGTTCTTTTCTATCACATCCTCAGGATGCAAATTTTCCAAAAACATTTATGCTCCACTTCTTGAATGCTTTGCTGTTTAGAAATTTCTTCTGCCAATTATCTTAAATTATCTCTCTCAAGGTCAAAGTTCCACAGATCTTTTAAGCAGGGGCAAAAGCTGCCAGTGTCTTTACTAAAGCTTAGCAAGAGTCACTGTTGCTCCAGCTTCCAACAAGTTTCTCATCTTCTTCTGAGACCACCTCAGCCTGGACTTCATTGTCCTCTCACTATTAGCGTTTTGGTCAAAGCCATTCAGCAAGTGTTTTGGAAGTTCCAGACTTTCCCACGTCTTCCTTTGTTCTGAGCCCTCCAAGTCTCTAGGAAGTTCCATACTTTCCCACGTTTTCATGTCTTCTTCTGAGCCCTCCAAACTGTTCCAACCTCTGCCTGTTACCCAGTTCCAAAGTTGCTTTTACATTTTCAGGTATCTTTACAGCAGCGCCCATTCCCTGTGGTATCAACTTACTGTATTAGTTTGTCCTCACACTGCTATAAAAAAAACCCAAAGACTGGGTAATTTATAAAGAAAGATTTAATTGACTCACAGTTCTGCATGGCTGGGGAGGCCTTAGAAAACTTACAATTATGGCAGAAGGAGAAGCAAACACATCCTTCTTCACATGATGGCAGCAAGGAGAAGTGCCGACCAAAGAGAAAAGCCTCTTATAAAACCATCAGATCGTGGCTCAAGCCTGTAACCCCAGCACTTTGGGAGGCCGAGGCGGGTGGATCACGAGGTCCAGAGATCGAGACCATCCTGGTCAACAAGGTGAAACCCCGTCTCTACTAAAAATACAAAAAAATTAGCTGGGCATGGTGGCGCACGCCTGTAGTCCCAGCTACTCGGGAGGCTGACGTAGGAGAATTGCCTGAACCCAGGAGATGGAGGTTGCGGTGAGCAGAGATCGCGCCATTGCACTCCAGCCTGGTTAACAAGAGTGAAACTCTGACTCAAATAAATAAATAAATAAATAAATAAATAAATAAATAAATAAATAAAAACATCAGATCTCATCAGAACTCACTATCACAAGAATAGCAGCATGGGGATAAACATCCCCATGATTCAGTTACCTCCCACTGGGGATTATGGGGACTACAATTCAAGATGAGATTTGGGAGGAGACGCAGCCAAACCATATCAGGGAACTTAAAAGGAGTACTTAAAACCCAGAAACCTATGTAACTGGGCCCTTGAGCCAGTTGCTTGGGCCTACTCCACCGTGTGGTGTGCTTTCTTGCTTTAATAAATCCTTTCTTTTTCTGCTTTGTTCCTGTGTTTCATTCCTTTGTTACTTTGTGCGTTTTGTCCAATTCTCTGTTCAAAACACCAAGGACCTGGACAACTGACACTCAAGGCCCTCCTTCCAGTAATGGTTTTACTGTGTGTTATATGTTGCAAGTAGTTACCCTAGTAGGTTATTTATCCATTTTATTTTTTTAGATTTTTTTTATGCCAAATAAAACAAATTTTGTTTTTATGTAGTCAACAATCGGTCTTTTCCCTTATTTATTTCATCTGGATTTTGAGTCCGTAGAAGCTTTCCCAATCCTGGTTAGAAAGGAATTGACTCATATTTGCTTCTGGTATTGGTACCTCTTCTTTCTTTCTTTTTTAACATTCATTTTATTATTTGATTTTATGAATTGTGATACGAAGTTTGGGGAACAAATTTGATTTTATCTTTTCCATATGACTTTCTTAATAGCATATACCATATATTAGCAAGCCTATTTTAGTCCTACTGATTTAAGATGACATCTTTATCCTATACTACATTTGTTTATGTAATTGGGGCTATTTATGAACCTTCTGTTTTGTTCCATTGGTTAGTCAAATGCCATAGTATTTTAATAATAGGGACTCTATATCTTAAACCACTGTTTTCTTTGATTAATCAACTTTAAATATTTATTAACTCCCTGTTAAGAAAAACAAGACTTTGCCTAATTTATCCCTCATTTCTTATTCTTCTTTCCAACTTTTCACAATTATAGATTTTTATTCTTTTATTGGTTATATTTTAAATATAAATTAAAGGTTGATTTTTAAAACAACATTTTGATATCAACTTTATGGAGGTATAATTGACACACAATAAAATGTAACCATTTTAAATGTACATTTTGATGAGTTTTGACAACATATACCTATGTAACTACCAGGACTATAGAAACAAACAATGCATGGACATCTTTTTCAGTCACATCCAATTTAGTCAGCCTGTGCTAACTCCTCATGGAATGAGATGCATGCATTAGCACCACACCCTACCCTTTGCCACTTCTTTCCCTTTTCCACCTCTCAAATTCTATCTTTATGATTTCACACTTGATAACTTTTGAATTTTGTTCTGTTACTATATTTAAAGTTATTTAAAGCTATTTATATAAAAGTTACAAGTAGATGCATAGTATTTACATTATTCTAATTCTAAATATTATTCTCTGCCTAGTCAAGGAGTTGCTAGAATTACCTTTCCCTTTACAATTGAATGTTATGACCTCTATACCACTGAGAGGAAGATATATCTGATATCTGGATCAAATGAATGATCTTTTCCTTTATTTTAATTGCTCAAAATTGGTTGACATTTAACCATGGTTTTTCTAAGTAGCATGTTTTTCCTAGAATCCTGAAGTACTTTTTAAAAGGATATCTTCATCTTATCTTCAAAATCATCCAATCTTTCACTGATATTACCCTATTGAATGCAATTTATTTTTTTTTAAGCAACATCCTTTGTAGACCACTGCCACTTCCTGTTCTAGCTTGGATTGGTTGCTATCTAGAACTGCTGACCAGATCTCATTCTGAAAATTCCCTTCACTGATCACTGCTCCTCCCCCTACCTGAGTTAGATTTCAAATGCTTTTTGAATTTCACTTCCTTCTCTTTTTTGTTTTCCTTCCTTATTTTCTTGAAGCACATCCTTGAGTAACTTCCTCAGAAAAGGTACATGGGAGGAAAACTTTCAGTCCTTTCTGAAAATATCTATATTCATTCCATCTCACATAATTAATTGATACTTTACCTGGGAATAAAATTATGCATTAACATAAGTTTCCCATAGAATTGTGATGATATTATTCCATTGTCTTCTATCACTTGATTGGTGCTGATGCGAGGATTCCTACCAGAATGACTCATTACTTCGTACTTGGAAGTTTTGCCCTCTGGAAGCATCTAACATTGAAAAACAAAATCATTGGTGTTCTGAATGCTTTCATCACATTTTGGATTTATTTATTAGATTTTTTTCAATTATCCTAGTTGACATTTAGTAGTCTCTTTTAACCTGAAGTCTTCTGATCTATATCCCTACTTTCACTAACTCTGACATTGCAGGATCTCCTATTAGTTGGATGTTCTACCTGGTAGATTGACTCTTTTTCTCTTTATCTTTTTGACTAAAGTTTATGGCATTGTCTTTCTGCTTGTTTACTGAGAAATCTTGACTTTGACTTTCAGCCTATCTACTCATTTATGTTTTCATTTGGCAATCATAATTTTATTTTTTTAAGCTCTGGAAAAGGCATCAGGTAATGATTAAATTACATGTTCCAGACCACCAAAACCAATTAGAAATGCTGTAAAAAAAATTCCCCTCCCAAAATTTATTTTGGGAGAATCACTCATGAAGTCTAGACTTAAGGGGTTACCAGAGGGAAGGAAGGGCATAGGAGTGAGCTAAGGAATTAAGGAATATGGATTCCTTAATGCACCTACTTTTGAGAGGTTTGCTAATTTGAAAGTGGTATGGGCCAAAGAGCAGGAAATAGCAGCTAATAGCCTGGAAACTTGAGTTCAGTTTTCAGTAGCCAGCTTTCAGTAGCCTTGTAGTAAGTGAGGAAACAAAATGTAGATGTCAGAGCTCCCAAGGAGGCCAAGGCGTGGAAGTCTAAGATCCCAGAGAAACAGAAGCCAAATTGAGATGAACCAACATTTCCCCCCACTTTTTCTGCCATAGACATATGAAATCAAGAAACTAAGAACCTGGGAAATAATGAAGAATTTTGGTAGTCATATAATTCTAGGGAGGCAAAACTTTTAGCAAATGGCCCAGTTAGAAGGTGGGGCTCTGGTTAAAACCCCAGGTTTCCTGTAAGTATCATGAAAAGGGTGCAACCTAAAATTTTTTTTCCATGTTATTCCTCCCCACCCTCCCTACCCCCCACTGTCCCTCCCCTAGTCCCCCTTCAACTGACCACAGTGTGTGATGCTCCCCTCCCTGTGTCCACATGTTCTAATTGTTCAACACCCACCTATGAGTGAGAACATGCAGTGTTTGGTTTTCTGTTCTTGCATCAGTTTGCTAAGAATGATGGTTTCCAGATTCATCCATGTCCCTATGAGGGACACAAACTCATCGTTTTTTATGTCTGCATAGTATTCCATGGTATATATATGCCACATTTTCTTTATCCAGTCTATCGTTGATGGACATTTGGGTTGGTTCCAGGTCCTTGCTATTGTGAACAGTGCCACAATGAACATATACGTGCATGTGTCTTTATAATAGAACAATTTATAGTTCTTTGGGTATATACCCAGTAATGTGATTGCTGGGTCAAATGGTATTTCTATTTCTAGGTCTTTGAGGATTCGCCACACTGTCTTCCACAATGGTTGCAAACGTTTAGTTTGCACTCCCACCAACAGTGTAAAAGTGTTCCTATTCCAGCATCTGTTGTCTCCTGATTTTTTAATGATCACTATTCTAACTGGCGTGAGATGGTATCTCAATGTGGTTTTGATTTGCCTTTCTCTAATGACCAGTGATGAAGAGCATTTTTCCATATGTTTGTTGGCCCCATAGATGTCTTCTTTTGTAAAGTGTCTGTTCATATCCTTTACCCACTTTTGAAAGGGTTTGCTTGTTTTTTTCTTGTAAATCTGTTTTAGTTCTTTGTAGATTCTGGATATTAGCCCTTTGTCAGATGGGTAGATTGCAAAATTTTTTTCCCATTCTGTTGGCAACCTAGGATTAAAGGGAAAGATAGGAAAACGTGAGTTCTCCTTCAGAATTGAAACCTAACTTGGAATTAACTCAATCTCAGACTGGATAAGGTGTTCCACCTCTGCTTTAACTGCCTGCCAGGGTCCAAAATTGATTCTCTGTGGAGGGAGATAACATTAATGAACCTTAAATTTTGTCTATAATTTTTCATATACAATATCCAGCATGCAATAAAAGATTATTGAATATTCCAAGGAATGGGAAAAAAAAAGTAAGAAAATACTATAGGAAGAAACCTGCAGGTGACACAGATACTGGAGTTATATTGGAATATTCAATTACTATGTTAAAGAAAATAAGTGAAAAGATTGAAACTTTATTCCGAAAAATGTAATCAGTAAGATAGAATCAAATGGAAATTTGATAACAGAAACTACTGTTAAAATTGTTTTGTAGATATGAAAAGACAATCCATAGAATGGAAGAAAATATTTGCAAATTACATATCTGGAAAGGCGTTAATATCCAGAATATACAAAGAACTTTGATAACTACAAGGAGCAAACAAAAAAATGTTTAAAAAATATGCAAAGGCTGGGCACAGTGGCTCATGCCTATAATCCAGCACTTTGGGAGGTTGAGGTGGGCAGATCACCTGAGGTCAGGAGTTCTAGACTAGCCTGACCAACATGAAGAAACCCTGTCTTTACTAAAAAATACAAAAAAAATTGGCCAGGCGTGGTGGCACATGCCTGTAATCCCAGCTACTTGGGAAGCTGAGCAAGAGAATCACTTGAACCCGGGAGGTGGAGGTTGTGGTGAGCAGAGATTGTGCCATTGCACTCCAGCCTGGGCAACAAGAGCAAAACTCCGTCTCAAAAAAAAAGAAAAAGAAAAAAAAAAAGCAAAGAAACTGAATAGATATTTCTTCAAAAATGATATACAAATGGCCAACAAGTATGTGAAATGATGTTCAACACCACTAATCTTTACAGAAATGCAAATCCAAACCACAATAAAATACCACTTCACACCCATTAGTATGGCTATTCTTAAAACAAACAAAGCAAAAAATAACAACTTTGGGCAAGGATTTAGAGAAATTGTAATCTTCATGCCCTATTAGTGGAAATGGAAAGTAGATCAACCACTAAAGAAAATAGCTTGGAAGTTTCTTAAAAAATTAAGCATATAATTAGCATATGACCCAGCAATTCCACTTCTGGGTACATACTCAAAAGAATAAAAAGCAAGCTCTCAAAGAAATATTAGTACATCCATGCTCATAGCAGCATTATTCACAGTAGCTAAAAGAAGCAACCCCAGTGTCCATCAACAGATGACTGTATAAAAAAAATGTGGGCTATCCATACAATGGAATAGGAAATTCTGGTACATGTTACAACATGGATGAACCTCAAGGACTCTATACTAATTAAAATAAGCCAATTACAAAATGACAACTAATGTATGATTTCACTTATATCTTGTGTTGTCAAATTCACAGAGGCAGAAAGTAGAATGGTGGTTGCTAGGCACTGGAGGAGGAAAAAATGGAGAGTTGTTTAATGGTTATAGTTTCAGTTCTGCAAGATAAGGATAGAATGATTATAGTTTCAGTTCCTGGAGGCAGGTTGCACAACAGTGTGAATGTACTTAATGTTGTTGAACACTTACAAATAGTTAAGATGATAAATTTTGTTATATGTTTTAAAAAGAAAATAAAATTAAAAATTTAAAACTCAACTCCACAGATGGGCTTAACAGCAGATTAGGTACAGCAAAATAGAGGAGTAGTGAGCTAAAATCTAGGTCAATAGAAAATATACAGAATGAATCACAGAGAGAAATATAGAGTGGAAAACACAGAAAAGAGAACAAGAGACATATGAGACACAGTCCAAAAATCTAACATTGGTGGATACTGATGTTTCAGAAAAAGTGGAAAATGAAAATGGGGCAAAAGCTATATTTGAAGAGGATTTAGACACTAATTTTTCTAAACTGATAAAAGACATTAAATGATATATTCAGGAAGCTCTATAATCCTTAAGTCAGAGGATAAACAAAGAAAAACACACATGAAAACCTCACTAAAACTTTGCTGAAAATCACTGATCCTTTTGCTGTCTACATAGCTTTGCCTTTTCCAGAATAACATAGAGTTGGAATCACACAATATGTAGTCTTTTCAGACCGGCCTTTATCAGCAATTTCAGATTCCTCTATGGTTTTTTGTGGCTTGATAGCTCACATTTATATTGAGGAATATTATTCCATTGTGTGGATGGACCACATTTTCTTTATCTGTTTATCTCTTGAAGAACATTTGGGTTGTTTTCAATTTTTGGAAATTATGGATAAAGTGGCTATAAACATTTGTGTGTAGATTTTTGTGTAGACATACATTTTCAACTCATTTAAGTAAATACCAACAAATATGATTGCTGAATTGTATAGTAAGAGTATGCTTAATTTGTAAAAAAACAAACAAGCGAAAGCCACTACCAAACTATTTTCCAAAGTCGCTGTGCTATTTTGCCTTCCCAACAGCAATGAATGAGAGTTCCTGTTGCTCCTCATCAGCATTTATCTTCTTAGAGTTTTGGATTTAGCCATTCTAAAAGGTGTGAAATTGTTTCTCATTGTTGTTAATGGTATTCTGTTTCTGAGTTCTGCATATTTATGTTTTGTATATAAAAATGTGATTGATAATTGTGTGTTTATCTTGAATCCTGCAACTTTTCTGAATTCACTAATCCCAGGAAATTTTAGTGTAGATTCATTGGGGTTTCTATATAGAAAACTCTGTTATCTGCAAATAGGAACAGTTTTATTTCTTCTTTTTAAAACTGTATGCCTTTTATTTCTTTTATAGCCTAACTGCAGTGGTTAGAGTTTTAGGACAATGCTGAACAAGAGTAGTGAGAGTGGATATCCTTATCTTGCCCTTACTTGTAGAGGAAAAGATTCAGCCTTTCAGCATTAAGTACAATGTTGTTTGTAGATATTTGTAGACATTCTTCATCAAGTTGAATTAGTTTCCCTCTTTTCTATCTTATTGAGAATTTTAATCACAAATGGGTATTGCTGAAGCAGTAGTTAGAGAAAAAATGTGTAATATTAAAGCTTCTATTCAAAAAGATAAAGTTTCTTCCACCCTATTGAACTAGAAATATTAGAGCAAATTAAACCAAAAGAAAGCAAAAGGAAAGAAATAATAAGGGTAGGAGCAGAAATCAGTGAAATGCAAAACAGAAATAATAGAAAAAAATACAGCAAAAGGCTGGTCTCTTGAAAAAAATTAAAATAATATATAGACTTCTAGCCACACTGACCAAGAAAGAAAAAAAAGGAAAGAATACACAAATATCAGTATCAAGAAATAGGGGATATCACTAGAAACCTTACAGAGGTTGGAAGCATAATTAAGGAGTCTTATGACCAAATATATGACCATAAATTTGAAAACTTATTCAAATTTGGGTTTTTGAATTCAAAATTCAAAAAACCAATTTTTTGAAAGACAAAAGCTACCAACATTCAGGAAAAAATATAACAACCTGAGTGGTCCTGTATCTACTAAAGAAATTGAATTTGTTGTTGAGAATCTTTCCACAAACCAGAACAAAGACTAAGAAAAAATTATGCAAAATGATACATTCAAAACATTATAAATAAGTCAAGCTCAAATTCTAAAAAGAAATAAACATAAACACAAACTGTAAATCGCCCACATGATGACAAAAGAGAAACAGGAATAAGGAACAGAGGATACAAACAAAAAGCAAGTAATCAAATGGCAGACCACAGCTCTAATATAAATGACTACCTTAAATATAAATCATCTAGTTTTACTATTACAATATAGGGACTAGGGCCAGGTACGGGACTCACACCTGTAATCCAGTCCCAGCACTTTGAGAGGCCAAGGTGGGTAGATCACCTGAGGTCAGGAGTTCGAGACCAGTCTGGCCAACATAGTGAAACCTAGTCTCTAGTAAAAATACAAAAACGTGCTGGTTATGGTGGTGTTCGCCTGTAATCCCAGCTTCCTTGAGAGGCTGAGGCAGGAGAATCACTTGAACCCAGGAGGCAGAAGTTGCGATGAGCCAAAATTGTGCCACTGCACTCCAGCCTGGGTGAATAAGAGCTGGGAAGTCATTTGTGATGTATATATGGGGATTGGTAGATTGTATAAAAAATCGTGACTCTACTACAGTTGACCCTTGAACAACATGAGTTTAAACTGTGTGGGTCCATTTATAAGTGAATTATTTCAATAAAAGTTACACCAAACATGCTTACCTCTCCTGCTTTCCCTTCCTTCCACCTCTTCTACTTCATCCACATCTGCCACCCCTGAGATAGCACAACCAACTACTCTTCTTCCTCCCCAGCCTACTCAACATGAAGATAATAAAGATAAAGACCTTTATGATGATCCACTTAAAAAATGGTAAACATGTTTTCTCTTCTGATTTTCTTAATAGTATTTTATTTTCTCTGGCTTACTTTTGCGTAAGAATATAGTAGATAATACATGTAACATACAAGGTATGTGTTAATTGACTGTTTAGGTCATGGATAAGGCTTTGGTCAACAATAGGCTATCAGTAAACTTTTGAGGGAGCCAAAAGTCGTATGTGGATTTTCAACTGTGAGAGTTAGGTTGGCCCCTAACCCTTGCATTGTTCAAGGGTCAACTGTGTATGTGTTTTTTAAAAACTCACTCCAATGCAATGAAAATGGTAGGTGGAAAGAAAAAAGTAGACAAAGATATACATGCAAACATTAATTAAAATAAAGAAGGACTAGTTATGTTAGTATCAGATAAAATAGGCATACGATCAAAGAAAGTTGATCTATTCAAAGGGCAAGAATTGCCCTTGACCTAATCAAAGGGCAAGGATTAGGCACATTACAAAGATAAATGGATCAACCCACCTAGAAGACAAAATGATCCTAAGTGTGTATGCACCAAAAAAACCACAGCCTCAAAATACTTCAAGCAAAGATGGGTAGAGCTGAGAACAATAGAGAAATAGACAAACCACAATTATAGTTGGGAATTTTAACACCAGCCCCCTCAGAAACTGGTGTAACTAATACACAGAGAAACAAGTATATAGAATAACTAAACAATACTATCAACCAACAAGATCCAATCAATCTGTACACAATACTCCAGCCAATGACAGCTGAATATACAATTTTATCAAAAGCGTGGAACACTCGCCATGATAGATTATATCCTGGTTGTAAAATTCACTTCAATAATTCACTGCAACTATATGATTTAAAATAATTGAAATCATAGAGAGTATGTTTTATCACCATGATAAAAACAAACTAGAATCAATAACAGAAGATAACAGAAAAATCTCCAAACATTTGGGAATTAAACAAAATGCTTTAAATAATCTGGTGGTCAAAGTCTCATGGAAACTTTTTTTTGGGATTTTTGATATTAAAACTTTATAGTTTTACGAGTATAATCTGTTTTCCTGAACTTGTCAGTACAATACGCCATGGTTTAATTGATTGTTACATATAATCAAATTAGTATTATCATTGTTATTTTTGAGACTGAGTTTCACTCTTGTTGCCCAGGCTGGAGTGTAGTGGCATGATCTTGGCTCACCACAATCTCTGCCTCCTGGGTTCAAGTGATTCTCCCTCCTTAGCCTCCTGAGTAACTGGGATTACAGGTGCATGCCACCATGCCCAGTTAATATTGTATTTTTAGTAGAGATGGGGATTCTCCATGTTGATCAAGCTGGTCTCAAACACTCAATCTCAGGTAATCTGCCCACCTCAGCCTCCCGAAGTACTGGGATTACAGGTGTGAGCCACTGTGTCCGGCCTTTTTTTTTTTTGGAGACAGAGTTTTGTCTTGCTTTGTCACCCAGGCTGGAGTGCAGTGGTGTGATCTTGGCTCACTGCAACCTCCGCCTTCTGGGTTCAAGCAATTCTTTCTTTGCCTCAGCCTCCCGAATAGCTGAAGTCATTTTCATGAATAGTTTTAATAAAAAATCAGCCAAGCCCAGCTAATTTTTGTATTTTTAGTAGAGACAAGGTTTCACCATGTTGAACAGGCTGGTCTCAAATTCCTGACCTCAGGTGATCTGCTCACCTCAGCCTCCCAAAGTGCTTGGATTACAGACCTGAGCCACTATGCCCAGCCTATGATTTTTTTTATATTCTACTTTAAGCTCTGGGCTACATGTACAGAATGTGCAGGTTTGTTACATAGGTATACGCATGTCATGGTGGTTGGCTGCATCTGTCACCCCGTCATCTACATTAGATATATTTCTCCTAATGCTATCTCTTCCTTAGCTCCCCACCCCCCGATAAGCCCCAATGTGTGATGTTCCCCTCCCAATGTCCATGTGTTCTCATTGTTCAACTCCCACTTATGAGTGAGAACATGTGGTGTTTGGTTTTCTGTTCCTGTATTAGTTTGCTGAGAATAATGGTTTCCAGCTTCATCCATGTCCCTGCAAAGGAATGAGCTCATCCTTTTTTATGACTGCATAGTATTCCATGATCCACATTTTCTTTACCTAGTCTATCACTGATAGGCATTTGGGTTGGTTCCAAGTCTTTGCTATTGTGAACAGTGCTGCAATAAACATGTGTGCATGTGTCTTTATAGCAGAATGGTTTATAATACTTTAGGTATATACCCAGTAATGGGATTGCTGGGTCAAATGGAATTTCTAGTTCTAGATCCTTGAGGAACTGCCACACTGTCTTCCACAGTGGTTGAACTAATTTACACTCCCACCAACAATGTAAAAGCATTCCTATTTCTCTACATCCTCTCCAGCATCTCACAGAAAATTTTAAAAACCACATTGAACAAAATAAAAATGAACATACAAAATACTAAATTATGAGGAACATGATTAAAGCAGTGCTGGAAAAGAAACTTTTGGTAGTAAATGTTTGCATTTAAAAAGAAAGAAAGTACTGGACATGGTGTCTGATGCCTGTAATCTCAGCACTTTGGGAGGCCGAGATGGGAGGATCACCTGAGGTAGGGTGTTTGAGACCAGGCTGACCAACATGAAGAAACCCTGTCTGTATTAAAAGTGCAAAATTAGCTGGGCATGGTGGTGCATGCCTGTAATCCCAGCTACTAGGGAGGCTGAGGCAGGAGAATCACTTGAACCTGGGAGGCGAACATTGCAGTGAGTGGAGATTGCACCACTGCACTCCAGCCTGTGCAACAAGAGTGAAACTCCATCTCAAAAAAATAAATAAATAAATAAATAAATAAATAAATAAATAAATTGAATAAAGATTTCAGATCAATGATTTAAGTTGCTAGAAACTTAGAAATATAGAAACCAGAAATAAAATAAACCCAAAGCAAGCAGAAGAATGAAAGTAACGAAGACAAGAAATCAATTACATTGAAAACAGTAAAACAACAGAAAAAGTCAATGAAACAAACTAGTTCTTTGAAAAGATCAGTAACACTGACATACTTTTAGCAAGACTGACAGAGAAAAAGAGAGAGAGCACAGATTGCCAATATCAGAAATAAACGGATTATCAGCACAGATCCAGTAATGAGTAACATAATAAGAGACTACCAAGAAAAACTCTACACACATAATTCAACATTTTAGAATAAAATAGACCAATTAATTGAATTGCACAAATTACTAAAAGGTCATGGAATAGGAAATAGATGATTACAATAGGCTTCTAATAAATAAATTGGATTAATTGTTAAAAATATTCTCAGAATAAATGAGATCATCAAGGTCACAGGATATAAGATCAACACAGAAAAGTCAAATGTGTTTTTTAGGCTACCTATGAACTTATGAAAACCAAAATAAAAACACAATACCATCTACAATCTCAAAAAAGGGAAGTACTTAGGAATTAAGCTAGCAATTCATGTAGAGAACTCGTATGCTGAAAACTATAAAGCGCTAATGAAATAAATCAAAGATGAGCTAAGTAACTGGAGAGGTGGACCATGTTCATGAGCTAGAGGGCATCAACATAGTAAAGATGCCCATTTCTCCAAATTTAGGTTTAATGCAATTGTATCAAAATCCCAGAAGATGTTTTTGTAGATACAGACAAACTTATAAAATGAACATGGAAAGGCAAAGGAGCTGGAACTGATGAAATAATTTTAGAAAAAAGTATAAAATATCAATTTATCTGATTTCAAGACTTTCTGTATAGCTACAGTCATCAGGAGAGTGTGGTGTTGACATAGAAATAGACACAGATCAATGGGACAGGACAGACAACCTAGAGATCGATTCACGCAATTATAACTGCCAACCTATTTTTGACAAATGTACCAAAAACTGTGCAATAATGGAAATGTATGCTTTTTCAACAAACGGTACTAGAAAAACTCAACATCCATAGGCCAAGAAAAACAATTCTCCAACAACCACATTACTTATACAAAAGTTAACTCAAAATGTATTGTGAATGTGTATATAAAACATAATATAATAACACTTTTAGAAGAAAATATAAGAGAAATTCTTTGAGACCTGGGGCTAGATGAAGTGTTCTTAAATGTAACACCAAAAGCATGATCCATGAAAGAAAAAATTGATAAATTGAACTTCACCAATATTAAAAACTGCTCTTTGAGAGACCTTCTTAAGAAAGAGAATACAAACTTCAGAATGGGAGATAATATTTGTAAACCATATATTAGGCACAGAACTCATATCTAAAACACATAAAGAACTCTCAACAGTAAAAAACACCTAACATCCAGTTAGATAGAAAATGGGCAAAAGACGTGAAGAATTATTTAACCAAAGAAGATATACACATGGCAAATAAGCAGATGAAATAAAGTTTAATATCGTCAGCCACTAGGAAACAAATTAAAACCACAGTGAGATATCACTATGCATCTTTAGAGCTAGAATACGAAACAGCAACAATACCAAATGCTAGTGAGAAAATGGAGAAACTGATCTCTCATTATATTACTGGTAGGAATGTAAAGTAGCTATATCCACTCTGGAAAATAGTTTAGCCATTTCTTAAACACAAAAATCAAAGCACACATTTGCCATATAACCTAACACTTGAGCTTCTGAACATTTCTTCCAAAGGAAAAATGTTCCCCCCTGACACACCCATACACAAATGTTCATAGCAGCTTTATTGAAACAACCTGCATGAATTGTTGAAGTGTGATATGTACATACCCTGAAATCCTCTTCAGTAATGAAAAGGAAGACCCTATGACTGCATGCAACAACTTATATGGGCCTCAGGGGCATTATACCGAGTGAAAACAAAGGCAGTCTCAAAAGATCGCACTCTGTATAATTCCATTTCTTTGACAGTTTCCAAGTGACAAAATTCTAGAAATGGAGACCAAAACTGTGGATGCCAGGGTGTGGGAGTAGGCGGGTGCGACCATAAAGAAACATGAGGGGCATCTCTACAGAGCTGACACCGTTTTGTTTCTTGATTGTGGTGGCTGATTACATGAATCTACACATGTAACAAAATTCATAGAACTATACACACACCCACACATGCAAATAAGTTCATGTAAAACAGAAATCTGAATAAATTGTACCCATGTCAATCTTCCGGTTTTGATATTGCGTTATAATTAGGTAAGATCTTATGAACGGGAAAAACCAACTTGAAGGGTACAGAGTATCCCTCTACTATTCTTGCAACTTTCTGTGAATCTGTAATTATTTCAACATAAAAAGTAGTTAAAAATAAATTACATTTCTATTCAGCAACAAAGATTCCAAACTAAAAAAAAAAAAATGAAATACACTATTTACAAGAGCTTAAAAAAGAATCCAAAACCCTATGACTAATTCTTTTTGCTGTTGTTGTTGAGATGGAGTCTCACTCTGTTGCCCAGGCTGGAATGCGATGGTGTGATCTTGGCTCACTGCAACCTCCGCCTCCTGGGTTCAAGTGATTCTCCTGCCTCAGCCTCCGAGTAGCTGGGACTAGAGGTGTATGCCACTACAGCTGGCTATTTGTTTTGTATTTTTAGTAGAGATGGGGTTTCGACATGTTAGCCAGGATGGTCTCAGTCTCCTGATCTCGTGATCTGCCCACTGTGGCCTGCCAAAGTTCTGGGATTACAGGTATAAGCAGTGGTCCCCAGCCCCTATGAGTAATTCTAATGAAAAATGTGCACAACTTCTACACAGAAAACTTTTAAAGAATTTTAAAGATCTAAACAAAAGGATACACTATGTTTCTTGACCAAAAAATGTAAAAGACATCAATTTACTCCAAATTGATCTATGTGAATTTAATGCAATCCCAATCAAAATGCAAGCATGATTTTTTGGAAGTGACAAACTGACTCTAAAATGTATATTGAGATGCAGATAGGAATATTCAAAATAATAATGAAGATGAAAAATTGGCGCATTTTCACTCCAGATATCAAAACTTGTTGTAAAGCGAGTGTGATATTGATGCAAGAATAGACAACTGGACCAAAGAAGTAAAAAAAAAATTCCAGAAATAAACTGACACATGTATGGACACTTAAATTTATGACAAAGTTCAGAGCAGTGGGGAAAGAGTGTTCTTTTCAGTAAATGAAACTGAGTCTCTTTTATATCCACGTGAAAAAACAAATGTCCACCCTTATCTTACATGGTATGCAAAATCAGTGTTGTTGTATATGTGAAGAGTGAAACAATAACACTCCTAAAGGACAAGATGAATATATTTTGACTTTGGGGCAGGTAAAGATTTCTTCAACATAATATGAAAAGAATTATATATTATTTTCATGAGCTCTTAATAGACTTGTGTTCTTTTTACCTAGCACTGAGTTCTTATTTTATGGATGTATGTCTTCTCTATGGTGATATAAATTAGGATCTTTTAACTAATGTTTCTTGATTTTACAGGTTCACTTTTTTGTTTACTTTTTCTCACTCTGGTGTTCACATATGTCTGATGAGTGTAGGTTTTCCTGGGATTAGAATTGCTTATAGGTGGTTGGCGTAAGTTTCCTCTGCTGTTGTGTAAGTAGGTTTGTTTCATCATTAGATCTGAATGGTATAGCCAAAGGGGAACTCTGGTACATGGCCAGATGACAGCCTTTTGTCTGGGAATCTCTAAAATGGCGCGATTCCTGTACCACCATCTCATTCCTACCCAACTGGGTCCGTTTCTCTAGAGGCGAGCTCACCAACTTTGCCTGGTGGCAAACACTGGATGGCCAGTCCCTTGGCACCTACCACCTCTGAGTCAGAGCTCCTGAGTTTCTCCAGGAAGATCTCCCTGGCCCCTGTTGCTCCTTTTGCATATAGCCTTGTCTCCAGCTACCTCCACTCAACTTCTTTCAACATCATTCTCTTAACCGCTTTTCTCCTCCCGGAAGAATGTAAAGTCCTCTGAAGACCACTCCCTCTATTCATTCCATACATGTAATGGTGATGAGTGGAGAAAAACAGATGTTTTCAGTTTACCCTCTTGAAATGAAACTCTCTAACTTATCCTTCTTTCACTAGCTGAATCTAATGTTTGCCAAAATTATAGTGTCCTATTAACATCCAAGTGGAAATAGATTTAGACACAGTGTTACAAAGAGATCTGAGGAGATTATGGGAAGGCTGATTAATCTATGTCAAGAAAAATTCTTGTGTCCTTTATGAGTAACACCAGGGCAGCATCCCCACATGCAAGATATTTGATTCCACTATGTGCTTCAGCCTACTGAGGCCCAGGCTGCCTGGGGCTCACAAGCCCTGGGCTGTGAAATCGTAACAACTCTTCCAAGTGGTAAAGTGAATCCAAAACCTCTTCAAGGAAATCTCAGGTTTGCATCACTAGTACTCCTATAACTCCAGTCTCTTTTGTTTATTTTATTTTGAGACAGAGTCTCCCTCTGTCACTTAGGCTGGAGTGCAATGGCCAGATACCAGCTGACTGCAACCTGTGCCTCCCAGGTTCAAGCAATTCTCCTGCTTCAGCCTCCCAAGTAGCTGGGATTACAGGCACCTGCCACCACAACTGGCTAATTTTTGTATTTTTAGTAGAGATGGGGTTTTACTCTGTTGACCGGGCTGGTCTTGAACTCCTGAGCTCAGGTGATTCACCTGCCTTGGCTTCCCAAAGTGCTGGGATTACAGGCATGAGTCACTGTGCCCACCAACTCCATTCTCTTTAGGGCAAGAAGACTGGTTCGGCTTCAGAATTTTCACAAATGATTGCCAGCCACCTATTTGCTCGTCACCCCTCTGCCCTGGAAGAGCAGGACGCTCTGCCTCCTTAGAGACTGTGATCTCAGCCTGCCAGCTGTGTAATCCAGACCAAAATCCAGGATGAATAGAAAAAGCCGAAAGGAAGAGCCTCTAATCCAGCGTTTCCCAAACATGTTCTGTAGAACACCAGTTCTGCTGGATGTTAATAGTTTTTTCACCAGCAAAAGTCTTATGATTAACCAAATGCAGAGTTGCATGTCCAAATGTCCGAAAAGCAAAGCCTCATAGGCATCAACCTGTTTCACCTGGATGAAGCCAGTCTCTCCCCACAGCATTTGACACAAAAACATTTATGGAGGGGCTTTTACCAGACACAGAAAAAGTTCACGTCTCTACCTATTACACAACACTGTTAGAAAAAAAATCAGCTCTTATGATCCTGACTGTCCAAAACACTCCACTTAGCAAGTGTCTCAGAACTGTGCAAAGGGCTGGGTGAAACTTGCACCTTCTTCCTTCTGATGCAGACAGCCATGTAACTTGTTCCCCTTTTTGCTCAAGGAAAGTCTGAGTCAAAGCTCATCTTCAGTCACAGCACAGCTGTCTCTGTGATTAGTGCATTTGTTTTTCTCCTTTCCATACTCTTAAATTTAACCTTCTTTCACTATGAACTTTGGTAAATCACTTCAAAAATGTTTTTGGGGACTGAGTGTGGTAGCTCATGCCTATAATCCTAACATTTTGGAAGGCTGTGGTGGGAGAATCACTTGAGACCAGGAGTTCAAGACCAGCCTCGGCAACAAAGTGAGCTGCCATCTCTACAAAAAATAATAATAAAAAAATTAGTCAGGCGTGGTGGGGCGCACCTATAGTCTCAGCTACTCAAGAAGCTGAGGTCTGGGGAACAAAGCAAGACCCCATCTCTTAAACAGAAAGTTTCAGGCCAGACAGGATGGTTCAAGCCTGTAATCTCAGAGCTTTGGGAATCTGAGACAAGAGGATCACTTGAGGCCAGGGGTTCTGAGACCAGCCTGGGCAACACAGCAACACCCCCATCTCTAAAAAAATAATTAAAAAAACAAAGATGTTTTAGAAACAGTCATAATCGAAGTGTATTTTCAAGAGGAAAATATGGTTAAGAAAACCTCATGACACCATGACAGTTGGTGTTGACCCATGGTGATGTAATGTCTGTGATCACTTGGTATCAACAATACAGAGTCTAATCCCACACTGGGATAGGCTCCCCAGACATCAAACCATTGTTATATAGGCTTCCATTGAAAAAATATATTTGGCTTTAAAAATTAATCACTGTCACATTCCTTGTGTCCCGATGAAGCATTTGGTGGCAAAAAGAAAAACCTCAGGGAAACAATTCAGTTTATAGTTCCATTTCATGAGAGAATACAGACTACATTTAACTAGGAGAATAGGTTAGATAGGTTTTACTTCAAAATGCAAATTTGTCAGCAGAGAGCTTAAATATTTCCCAGGGCTTCCCTTAAAACGCGTTACCACGTACAGTATACACACTGTGCTGTTCTTAGGAAATACCTGTAGCTGGTCTTTTCAAGAGACAGTGGCACTGTCCTGGCTAACAGGGGAGGGTAACTGAGGCATGAAGAGGAAAACTTGGGAGCTGAGGTCTCCATGGTGAACAGCCACAGTCCTTTCCCTTAGAAGATGGACTGAGTTACAATGAAACCACTTTCCACAGGACAACTTAGATCATATGTGCTATGGGGAAAAACAGCATAAATAGTTGGTAATAAGACACTGGTGAAATAAGTTATGGTGGAATACTATAAGACCAATACAATTGAAATATAAAACAATTAACAATAGTTGGTTTCATAACAATGTTTCAGTCAACAAAGATTGTTTCAATGAAGTTGAAACACTTGAGAATTTCGAATAACACATTTTAAATCTTTTGTTTTTTTTGGTCAATATTTGCCATCTTCAGTCAGCAATATTGAAACAAAAAAATAAAAATTATTATTTTGAATTAATAAAACTGAATAAGTGCAAAATAAGTCTGAATAATTTATCTTTCAAATGATTCCATTTTGTGAATTCATAACATTGATGCTTCTCCTATTATTAAAACTGAAAGCAGCATTAGGACTCTTGGGACATTCTGTCTCATTTACTGAAGGGCAGGTTACTCACAGTGTCACAGAACATTTCAGATTCTGAAAGTATAACATATGCGTTCATATATTCACAGAACAAAGTCTGTAGAATTATAAACAAGATTTACAAAGCTGTTTTCTTTGTTGTGAAATTTTTGCTTTCTTTTTTCTTTTTTGTGTTTTCCACATTTTCTGCAGTCGATACACATACAATTCATAATACAGAAGGAAATCCATTCACATTTCGTCAGGATAGTAGATCTGGGGGAACTGATATGGTTTGGGTCTGTGTCCCCACCCAAATCTCATGTCAAATTGTAATCCTCAATGTTGGATGTGGGGCCTGGTGGGAGGTGATTGGATCATGAGGGCAAGAGTTAGTTTTTTGAAAGTGGGTAGCATCTGCCCCTCTTCCTCGTGCTCTGGCATGCCTACTTCCCCTTCACCTTCCACGGTGATTTTAAGTTTTCTGAGGCCTTCCCAGCTATGCTTCCGGTATAGCTAAACCCAGTTCCGGTATAGCTAAACCCAGTTGTCTTTATAAATGACACAGTTTCAGATACTTCTTTATAGCAGTGTGAGAATGGACTAATACAGAAAATTGGTACCTAGGAATGAGGCATTGCTATAAAGATCCCTGACTGTGTGGAAGCAGCTTTGGAACTGGGTAACATTAGAGGTTGGAAGATTGTGGAGGACTCAGAAGAAGACAGGAAAATGAGGGAAAGTCTGGAACTTCCTAGAGACTAATTAAATTGTTGTGATCAAAATGGTGGTACTGAAATGGACAATGAAATTCAGACTGAGGAGGTCTCAAATGAAAATGAGAAATTTAATGGGAACTAGAGTAAAGGTCACACTTGCTATGCTTTAGCAAAGAGACCAGTGGCATTGTGCCCTGCTCTAGGGATCTGTGGAACTTTGAACTTGAGAGAGATGATTTAGAGTATCAAGTGGAAGAAATTTCTAAGCAGCAAAGCATCCAAGAGATGACTGCTTCTTAGAACCTAACTCATGTGCATGAGCAAAGAAATGATCTGAAACTGGAACTGATATTTAAAAGGGAAGCAGAGCATAAAAGTTTGGCAAATTTGAAGCCCAGACATATGGTAGAAAAAAAAAAGGCAATTTTAGGGGAGGAATTCAAGCAGGCTACAGATATTTGCATAAGTAAAGAGGAGCCAAATGCTGATATCCAAGACAATGGGAAAAGGGCCTCCAAGGCATTTCAGAGACCTTCACAGCAGGCCCTCTCATCATAGGCCCGAGGCCTAGGAAGAAAGAATGATTTTCTGAGCCAAGCCCAGGGCCCTGCTGCCATGCATAGCCTTGGGGCACTGCTCCCTGCATCCCAGACACTCTAGCTCTAGTGGCTCAAAGGGGCCCAGGTACTTGGACTGCTGCTACACAGGGTGCAAGCCCCAAGCCTTGGTGGCTCCATGTGGTGTTAAGCCTGTGGGTGCCCAGAGTGCAAGAGTTGAGTCTTGGGAGATTCCTCCTGAATTTCAGAGGTTGTATGAAAATGCATGGATGTCCAGGCAGAAGCCTGCTACAGGGGCAAAGCCCTCATGGAGAACCTCTACTAGGGCAGTCCAGAGAGTAAATGTGGGGTTGGAGCTTTTGCACAGAGTCTCCACTGGGTTACTGCCTAGTGAAGCTGTGAGAAGGGGGCCACTATCCACCAGAACCCCAGAATGCTGGATACACTGTCAGTAGCTTGTACCATGCTCCTGGAAAAACCACAGGCATTCAATGCCAGCCCTTGAGAGCAGCCATGGGGGTGGAGAGCCCCAGAGGTGGAGCCCCAGAGGCTCTTCTGCAGAGCCACAGAGGTGGAGCTGCCCAAGGTCTTGGGATTCCACCCCTTGCAGCAGTGCAACCTGGAGGTGAGACATGGAGTCAAAGGAGATTATTCTGAAGCTTTAAGATTTAGTGACTACCCTGTTGGGTTTTCAACTTGACTTGTGTGGGGCCTATAGCCCCTTTGTTTTGGCCAATTTCTCCCTTTTGGGATGGGCACCTTAAACCAATGCCTGTATCTTAGAAGTAACTAACTTGTTTCTGATTTCACAGGCTCATAGGTAAAGGGACTAGCCTTGTCTCAGATGAGACTTTGGACTTTGAACTTTTGACTTAATGCTGAAATGACTTTTGAGTTAGGACTTTGGGGGACTGTTGGGAAGGCATAATTGTATTTTGAAATGTGAGAAGGACATGCTATTTGGGAGGGGCCATGGGTGAAATGATAGGGTTTGGATCTTTGTCTCCATCTAAATCTCATGTCAAATTGTAATCCCCAGTGATAGAAGTGGGTGGAAAGTGATTGGTCTGGTGGAAAGCGGTTGGCACATGGGAAAGGATTTCCCCTCTGGTGCTGTTCTTCTGATACTGAATGAGTTAATGTAAGATATGGTTGTTTAAAAGTGATCAACACCTCCCTCACACCCTTCCTCTTGCTCCGGCCATGTAAGACAATGCCTGCTTCCCCTTCACCCTCTGCCATGATTGTAAGTTTCCTGGGGCCTCTCCAGCTATGCTTTTCACACAGCCTACAGAATTGGAACTAATTAAACCTCTTTTCTTTATTAATTACCCAGTTTCAGGTACTTCTTTATAGCAGTGTGAGAATGGACTAATACAGGAAGTTTCTCATTGCCTGCCTTTTCTCCTTCCAAACTGAGCTGATTTGGTTCATGTATGTGACCCCAGGCAGCCCATGGCTACAGAAGGAGCTGCTTCCAGTCACCTCTGGCTTGATTTGGATGGGTGAGGGTGTCCTGTTCCTGCAGGTGGGTGATCAGAAATGGCCACAGAACCAACTCTGGGCAATGGAACTTCAGGCAAGTTTGTGAGACTTATGAGAAAAATGTCCTGGCTTTTGAACAGCTGCTATAGCAAGATGATACGGTTTAGTTCTGTGACCCTACCTCCCAAATCTCATCTTGAATTGTAATACCTATGTGTCAAGGGAGGGACCTGGTTGGAGGTGATTGATTCATGGAGGGTGGTTTCTCTCATGCTATTCGCATGACAGTAAGTTCTCATGAAATCTGATGGCTTAAAAGTGGCACTTTCCCCTTAGCTCTTTCTCTCTTCTGCTGCCTTATGAAGAAAGGGCTTGCTTTTCCTTCACCTTCTGCTGTGATTGTAAGTTTCCTGAGCCATGTGGAACGGTGAGTTGATTAAACCTCTTTCATTTACAAATTACCCAGTTTCAGGTATGTCTTTATAGCAGTATGAAAACGGACAAATACAGAAAACTGGTACCAAGGTAGTGGGGCATTTCTATAAGATACCTGAGAATGTGGAAGCCACTGGGTAACTGGCAGAGGTTAGAACAGTTTGGAGGGCTCAGAAGAAGACAGGAAGATGAGGAAAAGTTTAGAACTTTCTAGAGTCTTCTTGAATGGTTTTGACCAAAAGGCTAATAGTGATATGGACAATGAAGTCCAAGCTGAGGTGGTCTCAGATGGAGATGAGGAACATTTTGGGAACTGAGGTAAAGGTCACTCTTGTTATGCTTTATCAAAGAGACTGGTGGCATTGTGCCTCTGCCCTAGAGATCTGTGGAACTTTAAACTTGAGAGAGATGACTTATGGTATCTGGTAGAAGAAATTTCTAACCAGCAAAGCATTCAAAATGTAACCTGGCTCTTTCTGAAAGTATACAGTCATAAGCATTCACAAAGAGATGATCTGAAATTGAACCTTATGTTTAAAAGAAAATGAGGCCGGGCACGTTGGCTCATGCCTGTAATCCCAGCAATTTGGGAGGCCGAGGCGGGTGGATCATGAGGTCAAGAGATCGAGACCATCCCGGTCAACATAGTGAAACCCCATCTCTACTAAAAATACAAAAAATTAGTTGGGCATGGTGGGGCATGCCTGTAATCCCAGCTACTTAGGAGACTCAGGCAGGAGAATTGCCTGAACCCAGGAGGCGGAGGTTGCGGTGAGCCGAGATCACGCCATTGCACTCCAGCCTGGGTAACAAGAGTGAAACCCTGTCTCAAAAAAAAAGAAAAAAGAAAATGAGAGCATAAAAGTTCAGAAAATTTGCAGCCTATGCATGTGGTAAAAATTTCTGGGGCAAAATTCAAGCCAGCTGCAGAAAATTGCTTGAATGATGAGGAGCCAAATGTTAGTCTTCAAGACAATGGGGTACATGTGTCTAGGGCATTTTGGAGATCTTCACAGCAGCTTTTCCAATCATAGGCCTGGAGGTCTAGGAATGAAAAACGGTTTCATGAGTCAGGCGCATGATCCTGCTGTTCTGTGCAGCCTGGGGACATGGTGCCCTGAATTTCAGCTGCTCCAGCTCCAGTCATGGCTCAAAGGGGCCAATGTACAGTTCAGGCCATTGTTTCAGAGGGTGCAAACTCCGACCGTTGGTGGCTTCCACATGTTGGGCCTGTGGATGTACAGAAGACAAGAGTTGAAATTTGGGAGCCTCTGCCTAGATTTCAGAGGATATATGGAAACACCTGGATGTCCAGGCAGAAGTCTGCTCTGGGGTAGAGTCTACATGGAGAACCTCTACTAGGGCAATGCAGAGGAAGAAATGTGGGTTTTGAGCCCCATACAGAGTCCCCATTGGGGCACTGCCTAGCAGAGCTGTGAGAAGAGGGCCACCATCCTCCAGATCCCTGAATGTTGGATACACTAACAGATTGCACTGCACACTTGGAAAAGCCATAGACCTTCAACACCAACACATGAAAGCAGCCACAGGGCCTGTACCCTGCAGAAACACAGGGGCAGAGCTGCCTGAGGATATGGAAGCCCACCCCTTGCATCAGTGTACCCTGGATGTGAGATGTATTTTTGAGCTTTAAGAACTAATGACTGCCCAGGCAGGCTTCAAACTTGCATGGGGCCTCTTTTTTTGTGGGGGAGCAGTTTCTCCCATTTGGAACAGGAACATTTACATAACGCCTGTGCCTTCATTGTATCTTGAAAGTAATTAACTTTTTTTTTTTTTAAATTCTTATTTTTTATTTTACAGGCTAACAGGCAAAAGGGACTTGTCTCAGATGAGACTTTGAACTTGGACTTCTGTGTTAATGCTGGAATGAGTTAAGACTTTTGGGGACTGTTGGGAAGGCATGATTGTGGTTTGAAATGTGAGAGGGACATGAGATTTGGGAGGGGTCAGGGGTGAAATAAAATGGTTTGGTTCTGTGACCAAACTCAAATCTCACCTCCAATTATAGTCCCCATGTGTCAAGAAAGGAACCTGGTGGGAAGTGATTGGATTATGGGGGCGGTTTTCCCCATGCTGTTCTCATTATAGTGAGTGAGTTCTCATGAGAACTGATGGTTTAAAAGTGACACTTTTCCTTCATTCTGTCTCCTGCCATCTTGTGAAGAAAGTGCTTCCCTCACCTTTGCCTTCTGCCATGATGGTAAGTTTCTTGAGCCATGTGGAACTGTGAATGAACTAAAATTCTTTTATTTATAAATTACCCAGGCTCAGGTATTTCTTTATATAACAATGTGAAAATGAACTAATGCTGAAAACATGGCCATTTTCTGTTCCTCTGAAGTCTTTGTGGCAAGTGGAGAGGTCTAGAACTTGCTGCTGCTGTGGGATAAAGCCAGCACATAGGGCAGTCCCCAAGAGGACCTCAGGAAGCTGGCCCAGAGCCTGAGGATTAGATGGCACTGGGCATTCAGGCCCAAGACCCACTACCTGCCCCTTCAGGTTTAAGCCAGTTTGAATTGTGGTATCTGTTTCTTCCTTCCTTAAAGCATCTCAACAGATATTGGTTCCTTCTAAAATTCTTGCTGCTATTGACTATTGAGCAAAGTTTTTTTGTTTTTCAATCCAACTCGTTACCTCTAGTGGTGACTGAAGCTCACTGATTTGAGGCCAGTAAGGAGGTTGCAGCTCCCAATTTTCCTTCTTGGAAAATGTATTAATTACCCTGGAGCTAAAGGTTTTCTAAGTGTTTTCTTTTCTGGAGAAGGTATTTCCTTTTAATGTATGGAGAGGGAGAAGTAAGAAGGCCCAGAATCACCTTCCTCAAGTGAAATGGCACTTTCTGAGTTTTGTTTTCTTTACTAAAAGCAGGTAGTCTGATTGTATTTTCATCCATCAGGGACCCTAAATAAAACTCAGGAAGCCCAGCCAGTATGTGTGCTGGGGATCAGGAAGGACAAATGCCTGTTTCCCCAGAGGCAAGCCAGAGGATCACTGGGGTGAGGACCAGCAATGTGGATATGTGGCACGCAGGGATGGTGCCCCATCTTGCAGAAGACAGCTCTCCTCCCTGATTGCAGCTCAGAGCTCCATGCAAGGTGTGCAACTGGCCTGCTGCTCTGGCCTTCCCTAGCCTGCTGTGATGGGGACACTCACCCTAGATATGTTCCAAACAGTGAAGGGCACAGCTAGCCAGTCCCTTCCTTCCTTCAACCTGAACAATGTGCCAATAATGCAACCTGAGCTTATCTCTGGTTGGGTCAGTCAAAATCCCCAAGGCTCTTTTCCTCCAGCTCCCTTCAAGCTGTCCTCTCCAATCCTTTTTGCAAACAAGTGGAGAATAAAAAATTGCCCCTATAATCTCTAGATGCATGTAGCCCTGTTTCATAATAGAATTATTTACTAATTATACAAATGATAAATTACTTTTATAGATATATTTTATTATTTTGGATTTGTTCTAAATAAATGTTGAAGGAGACCACGTGGGAAACAGTGTCAACACTTTGTAACTGTCATTATAGACACAATTATGAGGTTTTCGTTTGCTTGTCGAATGCAGGATTTGTTAAATTTGTTAGTTTAGGTTCATAATTCTAATTTATATAAAAGTTCCTGCTCTCAAGCCTGTCATTCAACATATTGTTACTTTCTGCATGTTTGAGAAATAAATAAGTTCTTTTGATTTTGAGGTTGACCCCAAAATGAGATGCATGATACAGGAGAGGATCAAGGACAGAGCCCCCTGACACACCAGCAGAGGCCCCTTACTCACTGTTTGGTTGATAAAAATCCATCCAATGGGTTGATCACCAAGTCCACATCAACCAACTTGTGTAAAAGTAGCAAGTAAGAGATGTTATCTAATACCTGGCTGAGGGGACAGGACACACTTGGCCAGTCCTGGAGCCCAGCCATAAAGCAGGGAGATTGGTGAGAGACCAGGCAAGGGTGCAAGTAGCTCGTTGATCTGTCACAATATGCTGTCACAAGCTGCCAGTGTAAAAGGAAGGTGTTCTTACCTAAGGAGGCTCCCTAAACCCCCAGTATATAAGCATGATTTCCTAGATTTTCTTCTTGGACTGATATTTAAAACATATGTATATTTGAGTTTTAGTTAATCAGAAGCCTATAAAAATATATGGTGTGAGTTAGGAGATCCATGTTTCTTCCCTTTAGCTAATGTGAAATTGTGCTAGCGCTTTCCATTACCAATAGTTTATTATTATTATTATTTTTGAGACGGAGTTTCGCTTATGTTACCCAGGCTGGAGTGCAATGGCGCGATCTCGGCTCACCGCAACCTCTGCCTCCTGGGTTCAGGCAATTCTCCTGCCTCAAGCCTCCTGAGTAGCTGGGATTACAGGCACGCGCCACCGTGCCCAGCGAATTTTTTGTATTTTTTAGTAGAGTCAGGGTTTTACCATGTTGACCAGGATGGTCTCGATCTGTTGACCTCGTGATCCACCTGCCTCGGCCTCCCAAAGTGCTGGGATTACAGGCGTGAGCCACCGCGCCCGGCCCAAGTTTATTATTTTTTACTTTAGGTTCAGGGGTACATGTGCAGTTTGTTATATAGGTAAATTGTGTATCACAAGGGTGACCAACAGTTTAAATTATATCTTTAGTATTTAAAAATATTTCCACCTATATTTATGAGATATTGATCTATCCTTTTTATCATTGTTATTATTGTTATAAAACTTTATATTAAAGTGACACTAGCTTTGTGAAATAAATTAAGGATATTGTCACATTTCCATCATTTGGAATAAATCGAATGACACTGGAATTAACTGAGAGCTGGGACTTGGTTATGAAACCATCTGGTCCCAGGTGCCCTTTTCAATGGTATAAGTTATCTTTTCAGGTTCATCTGTGGTAATTGGTCTCTTAAAGTTTTCTACTTCTTGGTTTAATTCTGGTAATTGACATTTGCAAGGAAACCATCTATTTCTGAATATGTTGCAGTAGGATTATGAGTGTTCATTTTTTTTTTTTTTTTGAGACAAAGTCTTGCTCTGTCACCCAGGCTAGAAAGAAGTGGTGCAATCTCAGCTCACTGTAACCTTCGCCTCTGGGTTCAAGCAGTTCTCCTGCCCTCAGCCTCCCGAGTAGCTGGGATTACAGGTGTGTGCTACTACACCCAGCTAATTTTTGTATTTTTAGTAGAGGTGGGATTTTGCCCTGTTGGCTAGACTAGTCTCGAACTCCTGACCTCAAGTGATCCAGCTACCTGGGCCTCCCAAAGTGCTGGGATCACAGGTGTGGGCCACCACACCTGGCCATGAGTATTCATCTTTTGCAATAGTCTTACCTCTCTCTGTGTCTGGGATTATCTGACTTTCTCATTTTACTCATGTGAACTTTTACTGTGTTTCTTTTTTCCTGTATTTGTCTCTTAAGAAGTTTACAGTGTTGGTCTTTTCAATGAAATGCTTTTGAATATGTTTATCCTTTCTACTGTGTTGTAGTTTTCATTTCATTGGTTTCAGACTTGGTCTTTACTGACTTCCTCTCCCAATTCTTTGTGGTTTAGTTTGTCTTTCATTTACTGATTTTTCAAAATGAGAACTGTTAGGGGTTGAAATGTGTCCTCCCAAAAGGACATGTTAGAATCCTAACCACCGGGCCACAGACTGTGACTTTATTTGGAAACGGCTATTGCAGATGTAATTAGTTAAGATGAGGTCATACTAGCCTAGGGTGGCACCTTTCATCCATGTGATGGGAGTTCTTAGACAAACACAGCCCTGTGAAGACACAGAGAGACAGGGAGAATACTGCAGAATGGAGGCAGAACTTAGAATATTCATGCTACCACATGCCAAGGAATACTTGGTCTGTCAAAAGCTGGGAGAGGCAAGGATCTTTCCCTGGAAGCTTTGATGGAGTGTGGCCTGGCTACCACCTTGATTTCAGACTTTCAGCCTCTAGAACTGTGGAGCAATACATTCTGCTGTTCAAAGCCACCCAGTCTGTGGTACTTTATTGTGGCAGTCTAGTCAACTAATGAAACTACTTAATTCCTTTATTTTTTCAGTTTTTTACGTTCAATAATGAAAGTGTTTAAGACTAAATTTTCTTCTGCATATGCTTGGCTTTTAGGGAGAGT
The DNA here is from genome assembly GCA_031835075.1 of Saguinus oedipus. NCBI lineage: Eukaryota > Metazoa > Chordata > Mammalia > Primates > Cebidae > Saguinus > Saguinus oedipus. Next base: position 93,061,561 of record CM063183.1, on the reverse strand, counting down.
TGTTGATTTTTTTCACTTTCCATATGAATTATAAGTTTAGTTTGATTTTTGTTTGATCCAAAGTTTATCTAGCTCTGTTTCATAATTGCCAATTAAAGGAATTAATTTATCATTTTGTTATTGATTTATAATTTTATTAAATTATTAGAACACATGGCTTGTGAAATTCCCAATTTTTAAATTTCTTAAGCTTTTCTTTGTGCCTAACATGTCATCAATTCTTTTTCAGTGTTATGTGGACAACTGGAAAAATGAATATTCTCTTTTGAGGAATGTAACATTCCATATACATCTACTGATTGATTTTCTTGATCACTGATCATTTTATTACATTTTTCTATGTTACTTGTGTTAATGTGATTCAATTTTGTAAGTGGCATTTTAGAATTTCCTTCTATGATGTTTTAATTAATTTTTAAAAATTTAAACTTTTAATTTTGATTTAATTATGCATTCACAGACAGTCATAAGAAAAAATGTTGAAGAGTGGTGTCATCAGAAACAGTGGAATAGGGACTTCCAGGCTGTATCCTACCACAAAAACAACTAATAAGCTGGCAAAAACTGTCAGATTCAACTTTTGTGGAACTCTGGAATCTAGTTCAAAACCTACATTAACCAAGGAAAAGCTTAATTAAAAAAAGAGGTTGCTTCATTGCTATTAGAGGACATGGTGGCTCTCTTTAAATTGCCCATCTATCATCTCCCAGTACCAGATCAGAGGCCACTGTGCATGAAAATAGCAGCCTGCACTTCTAGTACAGGTTGCTGGTTGTGGGAGGAGCAATTCAAAGCTTATTCTCAAGAGTTGTGGTTGTGTACTTTGACCTATTTGGCAGCTCCCTGAAGGACTGGTATAAAGGCTTGTCTTTATTTCAGTCAGCTTTGAGCATTCCCAGTGCTGGGTGACTTCTTGGGCAGCATTTGCCAAAAGCATTTAAACTCAAAAGTATTGACTGATGCAGCCTGGGGCAAAGGTAATAGTTGGAATAGACAGCCTGGGAAAAAGAGTCTGGGAGTGAAGATCTGTGGGAGGACAAGAGTTTTAACATGTCCTGTATACACTTTGAAATCAAGAAGACCATGTGCAGGCCAGGGCTAACCTCATGCTCAGAGAAAACCTGAGCAGGCAATAAGCTTTCACCTCTAGCTCACCTTCAGGCTTCATGCAAGCAAGAAAGGAAGGCTAAGGAAGAATTGTAAAAGGTCTAGCCAAGTGTTAAAATACGTCCTCAACACAGAATTAATCTTTAAACATGGGGATTTTTTCCCCCTTTTAATTGTTCTTTTTAGGGACTTCAGGAATTTAAGGAAACTCTGTCAAAACACTAATTGACCAGTAAGCTAACAGAACCCAGACAAGTGGCCACACACCATGGGAAATATAGACTGTATAAAAATAGTTTAGAAGCCGCTAAACAAACAAAAAGCAATAACCAAAACAAGAAACATCAAATCCTAGGGAGTAGGGAGAATCTGATTTCCAGAGTTACCAAGTAATAATCCCATGATTTTCAACAAAAAGTTATGAGACATGCCAAGAAAAAGAAAGGAGAAAAAGAAATAAAGAGAAAAAGAAAATAAAAAGAAGGTATTGTCCATTAAAAAGAGTAAAAGAAGTTAATAAAAACTATCTTTGAGGAAGTCCAGGTGTTGGATTTACCAGAGAAAGATCTGAAATCAATTCTGTCAAATGTGAAAAAAGGTAAAGGAAGTAATGGAAAAGAATGAAGGGAAACCAGGAACATAAAGTATAAATGTATGGAGAATGTCAGTCAAGGGATAGAAACTATAAATAGGAACCACGTCAAAATTCTGGCATTGAAAAATATAATAATTGAAATGTAAATTAAATATAGAGGTTCAAGAGGAGATTTGAGCAGAAGAAAAGACAAGCAAATTTAGGTCCTGTATGGTGGCTTATGCCTGTAATCCCAGCACTTTGGGAGGCCAAGGGGAGAGGATTCCTTCAGCCCAGGAGTTCAAGACCAACCTGGGCAACATAGTGAGACACTGTCTCTAAAATAATAATAATAAAAAAAATAAGATAAAAAGTAAGAAAAGATAAGTAAACTTAAAGATGTGTCAATTAAGATAATTAAGTGTGAGGAGCAGAAATGTAAAAACATGACCTAAGAGACCTGTGGGAATTTATAAAGTATACCAATATATGCATAATGGAAGTCTCATAAAAAGAGGAGAGAGAGAAATGAACGAAGAGTTTATTTTTAAAATTAATGGCCTACAGCTCACTAAATTTGATGAAAGATGTGAATTTACACATTCAACTTGCTCAATAAACTCCATAGGATAAAATTAAAGAGATACAAAATGAAACACATTATAATAAAACTGTTTTAAGACTAAGGCAACAAAGGAACCTTGAAAGCAGCAAGAGAAATGTGACTTATCATGTACAAGGAAGCCTCAGTAAAATTAACAGTCGCTATCTCTTCAGAAACCATGGAGGCCAGAAAACAGTAGGATAACATATTTAAAGTGCTGGAAGCCCATCAAACAATATTCTATATCCAGCAAAAACTATCCTTCAAAAGCAGAGGAGAAGTTAGATATTGCAAGGTAACAAAAACTGAGGTAGTTCATCACCAGCTGATTTGTCCTTTAGAAACACCAATCTTTCTCAAAATCTTCCTAAAACAGAAGATTAAGAAGCACTTCCTAACACACTCTATGTGGCCACCATTACTCCAATACCAAAGCCATATAAAGATATTACAAGAAAGAAAACCATAGCCCAGTCTTACTTATAAATATAGATGCAAAAATCCTCAACAATATACTAACAAATTACTTCTATCAACACGTTAAGAAAATTATATGTGATGACAAAGTTGTATTTATATCAGTAATGCTAAGGTGGTTCAACCTATAAAATTTACACATGTAATAAATGACATTAATGGAATGTAAGGGAAAAAACCCACGTGATCATCTCAATTGATGCAGAGAAAGAATGTGACAAATTCCAATGCGTTTTTGTGATTAAAATACACTCAAAAAACTAGTAATAGAAGGGAAAATTTTCAACATGATAAAAGGAATTTATGAAAAACCCACAGCTAATCATAAACTCAAGAGTGAAAGACTGAAATAGTTTCCCCTAAAATTATAAATAAGACAAGAATGCCCCCTTTTGGCACTTTTACTCAACATCCTGCTGGAAGTTCTAGCCAGAGCAATTAAACAAAAATAACATTTAAAAACATAAACAAAAATAGGTTGGGAGGTGGATGGCAAGATGGCCAAATAGGAACTGCTCTGATCTGTAGCTCCCAGCGAGATCAATGCAGAAGGTGGGTGATTTCTGCATTTCCAACTGAGGCACTCAGCTCAACTCACTGGGACTGGTTAAATGGTGGGTGCAGCCCATGGAAGGTGAGTTGAAGCAGAATGAGGCATCACCTTACCCAGGAAGTGCAAGGGGTTAGGGAACTCCCTCCTCTAGCCAAGGGAAGCCCTAAGGGACTGTGCCATGAGGAATGGTGCATTCTGGCCCAGACACTATGCTTTTCCCACTGTCTTTGCAACACACAGACCAGGCGAGTCCCTCAGTGCTTATACCACCAGGGCCCTGGGTTTCAAGCACAAAACTGGGTAGCTGTTTGGGCAGACACTGAGCTAGCTGCAGGTTTTTTTTTTTCATACTCCAGTGGCACCTGGAATGCAAGCAAGACAGAACCATTCACTACCCTGGAAAGGGAGCTGAAGCCAGGGAGCCAAGTGGTCTAACTCACTGGATCCCAACCCCATGGAGCCCAGCAAGCTAAGACTGACTGGCCTGAAATGTTTACTGCCAGAACAGCAGTCTGAAATCAACCTGGGATGCCCAAGCATGGTGGGGGTAGGAGTGTCTGCCATTACTGAGGCGAATTGGTGGGGTAGGAGTGTCTGCCATTACTGAGGCTTAAGTAGGTGGTTTTCCCCTCACAGTATAAACAAAGCTGCTAGGAAGTTCAAACTGGGTGGAGCCCATTGCAGCTCTAAAAGCCACTGTACTCAGACTGCCTCTCTAGATTCCTCCTCTCTGGGAAGGGCATCGCTGAAAAAAAAGGCAGCAGCCCCCATCAGGGGCTTATAGATAAAACTTGCATCTCCCTGGGACAGAGCACCCAGGGGAAGGGGCAGCTGTGGGTGCAGCTTCAGCAGACTTAAATGTTCCTGTCTGCCAGCTCTGAAGAGAACACCATGTCTCCTCCCAGCACAGTGCTCCAGCTCTGCTAAGGGACAAATGCCTCAAGTGGGTCCCTCCTCACTGGGATACACCTCCTAGCAGGTGTCAACAGACACTTCATACAGGAGAGCTCTGGATGGCATATGGTGGGTGCCCCTCTAAGATAAAGCTTCCAGAGGAAGGAACAGACAGCAATCTTTGCTGTTCTGCAGCCTCCGCTGGTGATACCCAAGCAGACAGAATCTGGAGTGGACCTCTAGCAAACTCCAGCAGACCTGCAGCAGAGAGACCTGTCTGTTAGAAGGAAAACTAATGAACCAAAAGGAATAGCATCAACATCAACAAAAATGATGTCCATTCAAAAACCTCATCCAAAGGTCACCAAATAGATAAATCCACAAAGATGAGGAAAAAGCAGCACAAAAGGCTGAAAATTTCAAAAACCAGAATGCCTCTTCTCCTCTAAAGGATCACAACTCTTCACCAGCAAGGGAACAAAGCCAGATGAAGAATGAGTTTGACAAATGGACAGAAGTAGGCTTCAGAAGGTGGGTAATAACAAACTCCTTCGAGCTAAAGGAGCATGTTCTAACTCAATGCAAGGAAGCTAAGAACTATGAAAAAGGGTTAGAGGAATTGTGAACTAGAAAAACCAGTTTAGAGAAGAACATAAATGACCAGATGGAGCTGAAAAACAGCATGAGAACTTCGTGAAACATATACAAGTATCAATAGCCAAATCAATCCAGTGGAAGAAAGGATATCAGAGATTGAAGATCAACTTAATGTAACAAGGTGTGAAGACAAGATTAAAGAAAAAAGAATAAAAAGGAATGAACAAGTCCTCCAAGAAATATGGGACTATGTGAAAAGACCAAACCTACGTTTGATTGGTGTACCTGAAAGTAACAGGGAGAATAGAACCAAGTTGGAAAACACTCTTCAGGGTATTATCCAGGAGAACTTTCCCAGCCTAGCAAGAAAGGCCAACATTCAAATTCAGGAAATACAGAGAACACCACAAAGATACTCCTCGAGAAGAGCAACCCCAAGACACACAATTGTCAGATTCATCAGGTTGAAATTGAGGAAAAAATGTTAAGGCAGCCAGAGAGAAAGGTTGGGTTACCCACAAAGGGAAGCCCATTTCTCTGGAGAAACCCTACAAGTCAGAAGAGAGTGGGGGCCAATATTCAACAATCTTAAATAATTTTCAACCTAGAATTTCATATCTAGCAAAGCTAAGCTTCAAAGCAAAGGATAAATAAAATTATTTACAGACAAATGCAGGTTTATCGTGACTAAACCTGCCTTACAAGAGCTCCTGAAGGAAGCAATAAATATGGGAAGGAAAACTGTTACCAGCCACTGCAAAAACATACCAAATTGTAAAGACTGTCGACACTATGAAGAAATGGCATCAACTAATGGGCAAAATAACCAGCTAGCATCATAATGACAGGATCAAATTCACACATAACAATATTACCTTAAATGTAAATGGGATAAATGCCCCAATTAAAAGACACAGGCTGGCAAATTGGATAAAGAATCAAGACCCATTCATGTGCTGTATTCAGGAGATTCATCTCATGTATAAAGACACACATAGGCTCAAAATAAAGGGGTGAAAGAATATTTACCAAGCAAATGGAAAGCAAAAAAGAAGCAGGTGTTGGAATCCTAGTTTCTGATAAAGCAGACTTTAAACCAACAGAGAACAAAAAAGACAAGGGCATTACATAATGGAAAAGGGATCAATGCAACAAGAAGAGCTAACTATCCTAAATATATATATGCACACAATACAGGAGCACTCAAATTCATAAAGCAATTTCTTAGAGACCTACAAAGAGACTTAGACTCTCACACAATAATAGTGGGAGACTTTAACACCCCACTGTCAATATTAGACAGATCGATGAGAGAGAAAATTAACAAGGATATTCAGGACTTGAACTCAGCTCTGGATCAAGTGGATCTAATAGACATCTGCAGAACTCTCCACCCCAAATCAACAGAATATACATTCTTCTCAGCAACACATCACATTTATTCTAAAATTGACCTGTGGTCGATATATAATTGGAAGTAAAACACTCCTCAGTAAATGCAAGAGAATGAAAATAATAATAAACAGTTTCTCAGTCCACAATGGAATCAAATTAGAATTCAGGATTAAGAAGCTCACTCAAAACTGCACAACTATATGGAAATGGAAAATCTGGTCCTGAATAACTACTATAACTACTGGGTAAATAACAAAATTAAGGAAGAAATAAGTTTTTTTGAGACCAATGAGAACAAAGACAACATATCAGAATCTCTGGAACAGAGTTAAAGCAGTGTTTACAGGGAAATTTATAGCACTACATGCCCATAAGAGAAAGTGGGAAAGATCTAAAATTGACACCCTAACATCACAATTAAAAGAACTAGAGAAGCAAGAGCAAAAAAATTCAAAAGCTAACAGAAGACAATAAATAACTAAGATCAGAGCAGAACTGAAGGAGATAGAGGCATGAAAAACCCTTCAAAAATATCAATAAATCCAGGAGCTGTTTTTTGAAAAGATTAACAAAATAGGTAGACCATTAGCCAGACTAATAATGAATAAAAGAGAGAAGAATCAAATAGATACAATAAAAGATGATAAAGGGGATATCACCACTGATCCCACAGAAATACAAGCTACCATCAAAGAACACTATAAACACCTCTAAGCAAATAAACTAGAAAATCTGGAAGAAATAGGTAAATTCCTGGACACATAATGCCCTCCTGAGACTGAACCAGGAAGAAGTTGAATCCCTGAATAGACCAATAACAAGTTTTGAAATTGAGGCAGTAATTAACAGCCTACCAACCATAAAAATCCCAGGACCAGGACCAGACAGATTCACAGCTGAATTCTACCAGAGGTTCAAAGAGCAGCTGGTACCATTCCTCCTAAAACTGTTCCAACAATAGAAAAAGAGAGAATCCTCCATAATCTATTTTATGAGGCAAGCATCATCCTGATACCAAAACCTGGCAGAAACAAAACAACAAAAAAAGGAAATTTCAGGCCAATATCCCTGATGAACATTGATGTGAAAATCCTCAGTAAAATACTAGCAAATTGAATCCAGCAGCACATCAAAAAGCTTATCCACCACAATCAAGGCAGCTTCATCACTGGGATGCAAGGCTGGTTCAACATATGCAAATCAATAAAAGTAATTCATCACATAAACAGAACCAATGACAAAAACCACATGATTATCTTAATAGATGCAGAAAAGGCCTTTAATAAAATTCAACAGCTCTTCATGCTAAAAACTCTCAATAAACTGGGTATTGATGGAATGTATCTCAAAAGAATGCCCTCTCTCACCACTCCTATTCAACATAGTATTGGAAGTTTTGGCCAGGGCAATCAAGCAAGAGAAGGAAACCAAGCATACTCAAATAGGAAGAGAGGAAGTCAAATTTTCTGTTTGCAGATGACATGATTGTCTATGTAGAAAACCCTATGTCTCAGCCCAATATCCCCTGAAGCTGACAAGCAACTTCAGCAAAGTCTCAGAATAGAAAGTCAATGTGCAAAAATCAGAAGCACTTTTATACACCAATAATTGACAAACAGAGAGCTAAATCACTAGTGAACTTCCATTCACAATTGCTACAAAGAGAATAAAATACTGAGGAATACAATTTACAAGAGATGTGAAGGACATCTTCAAGGAGAACCACAAACCACTGCTCAAGGAAATAAAAGAGGATGCAAGCAAATGGAAAAACATTCCATGACTATGGATAGGAAGAATCAATAATGTGAAAATGGCCAAACTGCCTAAAGTAATTTATAGATTAAATGCTATCCCCATCAAGCTACCATTATCTTTCTCCAAAGAATTAGAAAAAACTACTTTAAATTTCATATGGAATGAAAAAAGAGCCCGTATAGCCAAGACAATCCTAAGCAAAATTAACAGAGCAGGAGGCATCATGCTACCTGACTTCAAACTATACTACAAGACTACTGTAAACAAAACAGCATGGTACTGGTACCAAAACAGATATAGAGACCAATGGAACAGAAAACAGAGGCCTCAGAAGTAACACCACATATTTACAACCATCTCATCATTGACAAACCTGACAAAAACAAGCAATGGGAAAAGGATTCTCTATTTAATAAATGGTATTGGGAAAACTGGCTAGCCATATGCAGAAAACTGAAACTGGACCCCTTATTTACACTTTATACAAAAATTAACTCAAGATGGATTAAAGACTTAAAAATAAAACCTAAAACCATAAAAACCCTAGAAGAAAACCTAGGCACTACCATTCAGGACATAGGCATGGGCAAAGACTTCATGACTAAAACACCAAAAGCAATGGCAACAAAAGTCAGAATTGACAAATGAGATCTAATTAAACTAAAGAGCTTCTGCACAGCAAAAGAAATGATCATCAGCATGAATAGGCAACCTACAAAATGGGAGAAATTTTTTGCCATTTATTGCCTTTCCCATCTGACAAAGGGTCTATATCCAGAATCTACAAGGAACAAACAACTTTACAAGAAAAAAACCAAACGAACCCATCAAAAAGTGAGCAAAAGATATGAACAGACATTTCCCAAAAGAAGACATTTATGTGGCCAACTAACATATGAAAAAAAGCTCATCATCACTGGTTACTAGAGAAATGCAAATCAAAACCACAATGAGTTACCATCTCATGTCAGTTAGAATGGCAATCATTAAAAAGTCAGGAAACAACAGATGCTGGAGAGGATGTGGAGAAATAGGAATGCTTTTACACTGTTGGTGGGAATGGAGATTAGTTCAACCATCGTGGAAGACAGTGTGGTGATTCCTCAAGGATCTAGAACCAGAAATGCTATTTGACCCAGCAATCCCATTACTGGGATTTGGATATACCCAAAGGATTATAAATAATTATAAAAAATTATATATATTTTTATAATTATAAAAATAATTATTAAAAAATCCTTTGGATATACCCAAAGGATTATAAATAATTCTATATGACACATGCACACATATGTTTATTGCAACACTATTCACAATAGCAAAGACTTGGACCAGCCCAAATGCCAATCAATGATAGACTTGATAAAGAAAATGTGGGGAGATTTCCAAGATGGCGCCATAGAAACAACTCAGGATTGCAGCTCTCAGTGAAGGTGCAGAGGGTGAGTCCTAGCCGCATTCTCAGATGGACCTTTGTTGCCCACAGAACAGGGAAAATCCCAGGTGTAGGAGAGACACAGGATGCCAGCACAGCTGGTGTTTTGGCTTGCACGGCCAGTTCGGTCGGCACCGCAGTGCAGCGGCACCTGGCACAAAACTCACTGGTCTGGGTGCCCTGTTAAACTGGCAATCTGAGATTTGGAAGGGCAGATTGACATGTCCATCTGATTAAATGGGACTTGGACAATGAGCCAGACCAGGAGATTCCTGGGAAGCATGATTTGAGCTGGTGCAGTGGGCAGCGGCACGGGAGATCACACGGATCCCAGTGCCCTATCAGCAGACTACTGGAGCGCCAGTGAGAGAGTCAACCATTCAAATTGGGGAGAAAAAGAGAGAGAGAGAGAGAGAGGATGAACCATGAGGCAGGGAGCCAGGTGATAGGGCTCGGTGGGTCCCACCCTCATGGGGACAAGCAGGGTGGCGATTGGAGGCGCTTGGGGTTGAGAGTTTTGCTGTGGGCACAGCTGAATCCAGCAGGGCGGAGTGCACCACAGTAGAATGGAGCCCCACAGCAGCAGGGCAGACCCGAGCTAGCAGGGCAGAGCCTCGGCAGGCAAAAAGTGAATAGACTACCTCCTAGCCAGGCAGGACAGTGCAACAGATACTCATAAAGAAAGCCCCAACTCCCTGAGACAGAGCATCTGAGGGGAAAAAAAGGGTTTTTTTTTTATAAGTTCTGCTGCAGCAGACCGAAACACATCTGCTCAACAACCTGAATGAACAATGGAGCTCACAGCTCAGCACTGGAGCTCCTATAAAGTACAGACTGTCTCCTCAAGCAGCTCCTTGACCCCTGTATATCCAAAGAGTCACCTCAAAAAAGGACTAATCAGACTGACATTTGGCGGGCATCATTCTGGGACAAAGATAGCAGAAGAAGAAACTGGTAGCATCCCTCACTGTTCTGCAGATGCTGCAGGTGTACCCCAGACAAGGAGGGCCTGGAGTGGACCTCAGCACTCGTACAGCAGAGAGGCTAGACCATTAGAAGGAAAACTAAGTAACAGAAATACCTCATCATCAACAATCTGGGCGTCCACTCAGAGACCCAATTGAAAAATCAGCAACTACTAAGATGACAGGTGGATAAATCCACAAAGATGGGAAGAAACCAGCACAAAGAGGAGGAAAACACCAGAAACCAAAACACCTCACCTCCTACAAAGGACCAAAACTCCTCACCAGCAAGGTAACAAAGCTGGACGGAGAATGAGTCTGATGAAATGATGGAATCAGACTTCAGAAGATGGATAATGAGAAACTTCAGTGAGCTAAAAGAACATGTTCTAAATCACTGCAAAGAAACTAAGAACCTTGAAAAAAGATTTGAAAAAAGATTCAAGGAAATGATAACAAGAATGGACAACTTAGAGAGGAATATGAATGAAATGAAGGAGCTGAAAAACACAACACAAGAACTTTGCAAAGCATGCACAAGTTTCAACAGCCGAATTGACCAAGCAGAAGAAAGAATATCAGAAGTCGAAGATCAACTCAATGAAATAAAATGAGAAACCAAGATTAGAGAAAAAAGTGCAAAAAGGAATGAATAAAATCTCCAAAAAATGTGGGACTATGTGAAGAGACCCAACCTACGTTTGATAGGTGTACCAGAATGTGATGAAGAGAATGAATCCAAGCTGGAAAATACTCTTCAGGATATTATCCCGGAAAACTTCCCCAACCTAGCAAGGCAGGCCAATACTCAACTCCAGGAAATACAGAGAACACCACAAAGATATTCCTCAAGAAGAGCAACCCCAAGGCACATAATCATCAGATTCACCAGGGTTGAAATGAAGGAGAAAATGCTAAGGGCAGCCAGAGACAAAGGTCGGGTCACCCACAAAGGGAATCCCTTCTGACTCACAGCAGATCTCTCAGCAGAGACTCTACAAGCCAGAAGAGAGTGGGGGCCAATATTCAACATCCTTAAAGAAAAGAAATTTCAACCCAGAATTTCATATCCAGCCAAAATGAGCTTCATAAGTGAAGGAAAAATAAAATCCTTCACAAACAAGCAAGCACTCAGAGATTTTGTCACCACTAGGCCTGCTTTACGAGAGCTCCTGAAAGAGACACTACACATAGAAAGAAACAACCAGTACCAGCCATCCTAAAAACATACCAAATGCTAAAGAGCATCAACAAAATGAAGAATCTACATGAACCGATGGGCAAAACAGCCATCTAGCATCAAAATGGCAATATCAAATTCACACATAGCAATATTAACTTTAAATGTAAATGGGCTAAATGCACCAATCAAAAGACACAGACTGGCAAATTGGTTAAAAAACCAAAACCCATCAGTGTGCTGTATCCAGGAAACCCATCTCAAATGCAAGGATACACAAAGGCTCAAAATAAAGGGATGGAGGAAGATTTACCAAGCAAATGGAGAGCAAAAAAAAGCAGGAGTTGGAATTCTCATCTCTGATAAAATAGACTTTAAAGCAACAAAGATCAAAAGAGACAAAGAAGGTCATTACATAATGGGAAAAGGATCGATACAACAAGAAGAGCTAACAATCTTAAATATATATGGACCCAATACAGGAGCACCCAGATATATAAGGCAAGTTCTTAATGACTTACAAGGAGACTTAGACTCCCACACAATAATAGTGGGACTTTAACACTCCACTGTCAATATCAGACAGATCAACCAGACAGAAAATTAACAAGGATATCCAGGACTTGAACTCAGACCTGGAACAAGCAAACCTGATAGACATTTACAGAACTCTCCACCCCAAATCCACAGAATATGCATTCTTCTCAGCACCACATCACACCTACTCCTAAATTGACCACATAATTGGAAGTAAAGCACTCCTCAGCAAATGCAAAACAACTGAAATCATAACAAACAAAGATCAAAAGAGTCTAACAGTCTCTCAGACCATAGTGCAATCAAGTTAGAATTCAGAATTCAGAATCTAACTCAGAACTGCACAGCTTCATGGAAACTGAACAAGTGGCTCTTGAATGTTGATGGGATAAACAATGAAATGAAGGCAGAAATAAAGAAGTTCTTCGAAACCAATGAGAATGAAGACACAACATACCAGAATCTCTGGGACACATTTAAAGCAGTCTGTAGAGGAAAATATATAGCAATACGTGCCCACATGAGAAGAGTGAAGAGATCCAAAATGGACACCCTATTGTCAAAATTGAAGGAGCTAGAGGAGCAAGATCAAAAAAACTCAAAAACTAGCTGAAGACAAGAAATAACTAAGATCAGATCAGAACTGAAGTAGATAGAGACACGAAAAACCCTTCAAAAGAAATCAATAAATCCAAGAGCTGGTTTTTCAAAAAGATCAACAAAAGAGACAGACCACTAGCCAGACTGATAAAAAAGAAAAGAGAGAACAACCAAATAGATGCAATAAAAAACGATAAAGGGGAAATCACCACAGATTCCACAGAAATTCAAACCATCATCAGAGAATAGTACAAACAACTAAATGCACACAAACTAGTAAACAAGGAAGAAATGGACAAATTCCTGGACACCTGTGTCCTCCCAAGCCTAAACCAGGAGGAAGCCGAAACTATGAATAGACCAATAACAAGGTCTGAAGTTGAGGAAGCAATTAAGAGCCTACCACACAAAAAAGCTCAGGTCCAGATGGGTTCACAGCTGAATTCTACCAGACACACAAAGAGGATCTGGTACCATTCCTTCTGAAACTATTCCAAATAATTCAAAAAGAGGGAACCCTTCCCAAATCATTTTATGAGACCAACATCATCCTGATACTGAAACCTGGCAGAGACTCAACAAGAAAAGAAAACTTCAGGCCAATATCCATGATGAACATAGATGCAAAAATCTTCAATAAAATACTGGCAAACCGATTGCAACAGCACATTAAAAAACTTATCCATCATGATCAAGTAGGATTCATCCCGGGGATGCAAGGCTGGTTCAACATACGCAAGTCTATAAATGTAATTCACCACATAAACAGAACCAAAACCAAAAACCACATGATTATCTCAATTGACGCAGAGAAGGCATTTGACAAAATTCAACAGCCCTTTATGCTAAAAACCCTCAATAAACTTGGTATTGATGGAACATATCTTAAAGTAATAAAAGCTATTTATGACAAACCAACAGCCAATATCATACTTAATGGGCAAAAGCTGGAAGCATTCCCTTTGAAATCCGGCACTAGACAAGGATGCCCTCTCTCACCACTCCTATTCAACATAGTACTGGAAGTTTTAGCCAGGGCAATCAGGCAAGAAAAAGAAATAAAGGGTATTCAAATAGGAAAGGTGAAAGCCAAATTGTCTCTATTTGCAGACGACATGATAGTATACCTACAAGACCCCATCACCTCAGCCCAAAAACTTCTGAAACTGATAAGCAACTTCAGCAAAGTCTCAGGATATAAAATCAATGTGCAAAAATCACAAGCATTCCTATACACCAATAACAGACTTAAAGAGAACCAAATCAAGAATGAACTGCCATTCACAATTGCTACAAAGAAAATAAAATACCTAGGAATACAACTCACAAGGAATGTAAGGGACCTCTTTAAGGAAAACTACAAATCACTACTCACGAAATAAGAGAGGACACAAACAGATGGAGAAACATTCCATGTTCGTGGTTAGGAAGAATCAATATCGTGAAAATGGCTATACTGCCCAAAGTAATTTACACAATCAATGCTATCCCCATCAAATTACCATTGAATTTCTTCACAAAACTGAAAAAAACCACCATGAACTTCATATGGAACCAAAAGAGAGCCCGCATAGCCAAGTCAATTCTATACTACAGACTTCAAAGTATACTACAAGGCTACAGTAATCAAAACAGCATGGTACCGGTACCAAAACAGAGATATAGACCAATGGAACAGAACAGAGGCATCGAAGGCAACACAGCATATCTACAACCATATAATCTTTGATAAACCAGACAAAAACAAGCAATGGGGAAAGGATTCCCTGTTTAATAAATGGTGTTGGGAAAACTGGTTAGCCATGTGCAGAAAGCAGAAACTGGACCCCTTACTGACACCTTACACTAAAATTAACTCCAGATGGATTAAAGACTTAAACATAAGACCTGGCACCATAAAAACCCTAGAAGAAAATCTAGGCGAAACCATTCAGGACATAGGAGTAGGCAAGGACTTCATGACCAAAACACCAAAAGCTTTGGCAACAAAAGCCAAATTAGACAAATGGGACCTAATCAAACTCCACAGCTTTTGCACGGCAAAAGAAACAGTCACTAGAGTGAATCAGCAACCAACAGAATGGGAAAAAAATCTTTGCAGTTTACCCATCTGACAAAGGGCTGATATCCAGAATTTACAAAGAACTCAAACAGATTTACAAGAAAAAAACAAATAAGCCCATTCAAAAATGGGCAAAGGATATGAACAGACACTTTACAAAAGAAGACATACATGAGGCCAACAAACACATGAAAAAATGCTCATCATCACTGGTCATTAGAGAGATGCAAATCACAACCACATTGAGATACCATCTCACGCCAGTTAGAATGGCGATCATTAAAAAATCTGGAGACAACAGATGCTGGAGAGGATATGGAGAAATAGGAACACTCTTACACTGTTGGTAGGAGTGTAAATTAGTTCAATCAGTGTGGAAGACAGTGTGGCGATTCCTTAAGGACCTAGAAATAGAAATTCCATTTGACCCAGCAATCCCATTACTGGGTATATATCCAAAGGACTATAAATCATTCTTCTATAAGGACACATGCACACGAATGTTCATTGCAGCACTGTTTACAATAGTAACAACCTGGAACCAACCCAAATGCCCATTGATGATAGACTGGACTGGGAAAATGTGGCACACATACACCATGGAATATTATGCAGCAATCAAAATGATGAGTTTTTGTCCTTTGTAAGGACATGGATGAATCTGGAGAACATCATTCTCAGCAAACTGACACAAGAACAGAAAAGGAAATACTGCATATTCTCACTCATAGGCAGGTGAGAAAAATGAGAACACATGGACACAGAGAGGCGGTCTACTATACACTGGGGTCTATTGGAGGGAATGGGGGAGGGACAGTGGGGGGGGAGCTGGGGAGGGATAGCCTGGGGAGAAATGCCAAGTGTGGGTGAAGGGGAGGAAGGCAGCAAAACACACTGCCATGTGTGTACCTATGCAACTGTCTTGCACGTTCTGCACATGTACCCCAAAACCTAAAATGCAATAAAAAATTTAAAATAAAAAAAAGAAAATGTGGCATATATATACCTTAGAATACTATGCAGCCATAAAAAGGATGAGTTCATTTCCTTTGCAGGGACATGGATGAATTTGGAAACCATCATTCTCAGCAAACTAACACAAGAACAAAAAACCAAACACCACATGTTGTCACTCATAAGTGGGAACTGAACAATGAGAACACCTGAACACAGGGAGGGAAACATCACACACTGGGGCTTGTTGGTGGGTGGGGTGCTAGGGAAGGGATAGCCTTAAGAGAAATGTAGATGACAGGTTGATGAGTGCAGCAAACCACCATGGCATGTATATACCTATGTAACCAACCTGCACATTCTGCATATGTATCCCAAACTTAAGAGTATAATTAAAAAAAAAAATAGGCTAGGCGCAGTGGCTCATGCCTATAATTCCAGCACTTTGGGAGGTTGAGGTGGATGGATCACTTGTGGTCAGGAGTTCGAGACCAGACTGGCCAACATGATGAAACCCTGTCTCTACTAAAAATACAAAAATTAGCTGGGCATGGTGGTGCATACCTATAATTCCAGCTACTTAGGGGGCTGAAGCACAAGAATCACTTGAACTTGGGAGGTGGAGTTTGCAGTGAACTGAGATTGTGCTACTGCACTCCAGTCTGGATAATGAATTAGAACTCTCTTTTGAAACATACCACCACCAGACTTAAAAATAAATTAACAATAAATAAAAGGCATCTAAATTTCAAAGAAAGAAGTAAAATCATCTCTTGTTGTAGATGTTATTATCTTATATGTATAAAATCTTAAATAATCCAGAAAAAAGCATAAGAGATAATTAACAAGTTCAGCAAAATAGCAGGATACACGATCAACACGAAAAAAGTCATTTTTATTTCTACACATTAAAAGTGATCAATACAAATGTGAAATTAAGAAAACAATTTCATTTACAATAGAATCATAAAGGATAAAATACTTAGGAATAAATTTAACTAAGGAAGTGCAAGACTTCTACATTGAAAGTTATGAAACATTGCTGAGAAAAACTAATGAACACTTGAATATATGAAAAGATATTTTATGTTTACAGCTTAAAAGACAACATAGTTAAGATGAAAATACTACTCAAAGTGATCTAAGAATTCAGTGGAATCCCCCCCAAAATATCAGTAGCCTTTAATTTTTCTTAAAATGGAAAAGCTGATCCTAAAATTCATACTGAAGGCAACAACAGCAAAACAATCTTGTAGAAGGCAAAGTTGGAAAATTCTCACTTCCTGATGTTAAAACTTACTACAAAGCTATAATAATTGAAATGGTCTTAAATAAAGACAGCTATGTATACTAATGGAATAGAATTGAGAGTCCAAAAATAAACCTATAGATCTATGTCCAATGTTTTATTTTTAAAGGTTGCCAAGTCCATTCAATGGGGCAAGAAGAGTCTTCAACAAATGGTGCTGAGACAAATTTTTACATACAAAAGAATGAAATCAGACCCCTACCCCATAAAATATACAAAACTTAGCTTCAAGTGGATCAGAGACCTAAATTTAAGAGCTAAAAGTATAAAACTCTTGTAAGAAAAAAGAAGGTGCTGGCCAGGCGCGGTGGCTCAAGCCTGTAATCCCAGCACTTTGGGAGGCCGAGGCGGGTGGATCACGAGGTCAAGATATCGAGACCATCCTGGTCAACATGGTGAAACCCCATCTCTACTAAAGATACAAAAAATTAGCTGGGCATGGTGGCGCGTGCCTGTAATCCCAGCGACTCAGGAGGCTGAGGCAGGAGAATTGCCTGAACCCAGGAGGCGGAGGTTGCGGTGAGCCGAGATCGCGCCATTGCACTCCAGCCTGGATAACAAGAGCGAAACTCCGTCTCAAAAAAAAAAAAAAAAGAAGGTGCTATAACATGACCTTGAATTTAGCAATGGACTCTTAGATATGCCACCCAAAGCACAAGCAACAGAATAACAAATAGATAATTTGGGCTTCATCAAAAATGAGAAATTTTGTACATCAAGAAAGTAAAAAGGACAACCCATGGAATGGGAGAAAATGTTTCCAAGTCATATATCTAAGTGTTTGTTTTCCAGATTATATAAAGAACTCTTAACAGTTCAACAACAAAAACCTAATTAAAAATGGGCAAAGAGGCTGGGTCCAGTGGCTCACATCTGAAATCCCAGCAGTTTGGGAGGCTGAGGTTGGAGGATCACTTGAACCCAGGAGTTCATAACCAGCCTGGACACAAAGAAAGATGACGTCTCTACATAAAAATTTTAAAAAATTACCCGGGGCATGGTGGCACACATTGTAGTCCTAGCAACTCAGGAGGTTGAGGTGGGAGAATAGCTTGAGCTCAGGAGTTTAAGGCTAAAGTGAGCTACGATTATTCCATTGTACTCCAGCCTGGATGACAGAGACGGTGTCTCTGTCTCTAAAAATAAAAAATAAAAATGGGCAAAGGACTTAAATAGACATTTCTCCAAGGAAGATATACGAATGTCCAAAAAGGACATGAAGACATGCTCCCTGTCATTAACCATCAGGGAAATGCCATGAAAATCACAGTGAAAAAACTTCCTTTAGCCATTCTTCAAGGGTAGTTCTGCAAGCAACAAATTGCCTTGGTTTTCCTTTACCTGAAGGTTTTATTTACCTTTCCTTTACCTTTATTCTCCATTCATTTCTGAAGAATAGTTCTACTGGACACAGAGTTCTTGGTTGATGTTTCTTTTCTTTCAGTACTCACTTGCAAAATATTGAGGACTTCTGGCCTCCATGGCTTCAGATAAGAAACTGTTTTCATTCAAATAATTGTTTCCCTTTAGGCAGTGGCTCACATTTTTTCTTTCTCTGGCTTTTTTTCAGAATTTTTCTTTCCTTTTAATTTTCAGAAGTTTAATTATGATGTTTTTTGGCATGGATTTTTAAAGATTTATCCTAATTAGGGTTCACTACGCTTCCTGAATCTCTATCTTTATGATTTTCACAAAATTTGGGAATTTTTAAGCCAGTATTTCTTTGAATATTTTTTCAATCTCACATTCTTGCTCCTCTTATTCTAGAATGCTCATTACACAAATGTTAGGTCTCTGAGTCTATTCACTTTTTTTTAGTCTATTTTCTCTCTGTTGTTTAGATAGAATAAATTCTCTTTTAATGAATCTGCCTTTTTCATCTCTAATACTGAGCTCATCCAGTGAGTTTTATTATATTTTTCACTTATGACATTGTATCAGTCCATTCTCACACTGTTGGTAAAGCCATATCCAAGAAAGAAAAAGGGGTGTAAATGGACTTACAGTTCCACATGGCTGGGGAGGCCTCAGAATCATGGCGTGAGGTGAAAGGTACTTCTTACATGGTGGTGGTGAGAGAAAAATGAGGAAGAAGCAAAAGCAGAAATCCCTGATAAACCCCTCAGATCTCATAAGCCTTATTCACTGTGATGAAAATAGCATGGGAAGGACTGGCCCCCAAAATTCAATTACTTCCCTCTGGGTCCCTCCCACAACATGTGGGAATTCTGGGAGATACAATTCAAGTTGAGATTTGGGTGGGGACACAGCCAAACCATATCAAACATTTTCATTTTAAAAATAATTTCCATTTTATTTTGGTGGTATTTTATATTCTTAAATTTGTTTCAAATGAGTTTGTAGTTACTTGAAGCAATGTTATGGTGGTAGCTTCACATCTTTGTCAGATAAGTCCACTGTCTGGTTTATCTCAGTATTGCTATCAGTTGACTTTTTTATTCACTTAAGTTATGGGTTACCTGGTTTTTGGTGTAATGAATGATTTTCTGAGAGTCTTGATCTTACTTAAATTTTCTATTTTAGCAGGCAATTGCCATACTTTGGTTTAATGCTTAGATTCTGGTCTACTTTTGTGAGCTGTGATTCCAATGACAACTTAGTTTGTGTAGACCCTGCAATATTTTTCTGGTCTATTCATTTTCTGGTTCCCTTTGAGCTCCTGTTAACTTCCTAATGGTCCTACTCAAGGGAACAAAAGGTGCTTCCCTGGTCCTTCTGGTGTTATTAGGTGTGGGATGGAGGATGCTGGACCTGCAGGATGGAGTACATTTTCCTTGGCCTAAAGCCAACTGGTGCTGGGGGGCTTCCCTCTCTATCTCTCTAGGTACTGCTAGGGAGGGAGGCCTCTCGTGGGCTGCCTTCTGCCACTGGGTAGAGGGCAGAAGCCATGAAGTCTAGGAAGCTCTCTGGCCCTAGGTGGAAGTTTGGAAGACACTGGGCCTGCTGGTGCCATTGGTGAGCTGAAGGAGTTCTCCTACTGCCATCTCATGTGGGGCAGGGACTGGGTCCCTCTGATGCAGGGAGTCAGGTGTCACACCACTGTGAACAAATGCTCCTTCAAAGTTCCTGCTGAGCTTTTCCTTTGCTAGTTATTTGTCCAGACAGCACGGGATTTTCTTGCTTTTATTATTTTTTGTGTCTATTTCTATTGGCACAATAGGCCAATAGAAATATTGGCCTATTTATAGGCCTCTTCAATGCCCAGTTCAGGAGTACAGGGAAGATTTTTTTTTTTTTTAAAGAAAACTCAGGGAGCACTCAGTGATGTTCTTTTAAGACCTGTGGACCCTGTTCAGTCCATCCTCTTTCCACATTTCAGAATCCTTGTATGATTGTTTGTTGAATTATCTCCAGAGTACTTAGTTGTATTTACATGGGAGGAGCAGGAAAAGCAGCACTATACTATCTTCTCCCAGAAATAGAACATAATAGTAATCTTATTAAGTTATCCTTACTTTACTTATTAAGTTTTGCTTATTAAGTTCTCCTGTACTTCTTAGTATGATATTTTTTTGAAGTACAACACGCATGCAGAAAAATGCCAGATCTTATGGATACAGCTTGGTAAATTTTCCCAAACTAAACATACCCATGCAACCTGCACTCAGACCAAGACGTCAGAATTTGCTAGTGACTCAAAAATCCCCTTTTGTCTCTACCAGTTACTATTCTTGTTCTTCACAGGTAACTACTACCCTCTTCCTAACATGACAGATTAGTTTTATCTTGTTTTCGACTTTATGTAAATGGAATTGTTTGATATGTAACAATTTCTCCTGACTTCTTTTATCCAACATTATTTGTGAGATGCCTCCATTTAGTGCAGAGTTCTGTTCATCCTTATTTTTGTATAATATTCCATCATATAAATAAAATACAATTTGTTTATTCATTTTACTTTTAATGGACAGCTAGGTTGTTTCTCTCCTACATTTTAAATATTTTTGCCTCAACTGTTTATCTCATGCGTGTTTAGAATACATTGATAAAAGCATACTGTATCTTCGTGATAGACTGACTAATGGTTCTCTAAAGATGTCTATGTCCAGATCCTCGAAAGCTGTGAATATGTTCCCTTGTCTAATGAAAGGGACTTTGCAGATGTTACTAAGTCAAGGATCTTGAGATGGGGAGATTATCCTGAATTATCTGGGTAAACCCAATGCAATCACAAGGGTCTTCAAAAAAAGAGGAAGAGAAACAGAGGGGAAAATAGTGATGTGATGATGAAAGCAGATGAGAGGGCTGGACATGATTTGTTGTTGGCTTTGAAGAGGTAGGAAAAGTCCAGAGCCTAGGAATGCAGGAGGCCTCTAGCAGGTTGAAAAGGGCAAGGAAACCAATTCTCACCAGACCCTCTGGAGGGAGCACAGCCCTGCCAACACTTTGTTTTGATTTCTTAACAAATTTAAAACCGCTGACCTCCAAAACTGTAAGGTAATATATTTGTGTTACTTTTAGCCACTAAGTTTGTGATAATTTGCTACAGCAGCATAGGAAAGCAGCAGAATCTTCTCAATATGTTTTGCCTTCATTATTCAATCATGTTCACTTTGCCCTTTTTGTCCTTCTAAGTACTAGCAATCTTAAATTCAACCATCTTTAATGTTATTATTGTATGCAGGGATTTCCAAGCCCACCTTGGTCCTGAAGTTTGCCAAAAGGACTCATAGGTCTGAGCAAATATGTCCTACTCATGGCTGTGGCACAGTGAAAGGAGAGTGATTAAAATCAACAAAGGGAAAAGAGCATGGCGTGGAATCCAGGAGAAACCAGATGCAAGCATCCAGGTGTCCTCTGCCAATGGAGGTGTGTAGAGGCCACCAGTTCTCCCAGCAATGATGTAAGATAACTCGTGGGAAGTGTTGCAGAGATATACAAGGAGGAGGAGAATCCTACACTCAGCTAAGATGCCAGTCATTCTTCAGAGTGGCCTATGGAGACAAGCAAGGAGGAAGACGTGTTATCGCCTGCATACCCCATGTGAGGAGTAGACATCACACTACTAATGGCCTTTAAAGACAGGGAAACAGTGGTGATCAGTAAACCTTTGGAGGGGGTGTGCATGTGTGTCTGAATGGTATTTTTTTTTTTTAGATGGAGTCTTGCTCTGTCACCCAGGCTGGAGTGCAATGGCACGATCTTGGCTTATTGCAACCTCCACCTCCTGAGTTCAAGCAGTTCTCCTGCCTCTGCCTTCTGAGTTGCTGGGATTATAGGCACCTGTCACCATGCCCTGTTAATTTTTGTATTTTTGGTAGAGAAAGGGTTTTACCATGTTGGCCAGGCTGGTCTTGAACTCCTGACCTCAAGTGATCCACCTGCCTTGGTCTTCCAAAGTGCTGGGATTACAGGCGTGAGCCACTGTGCCTGGCCTCTGATTTAGAATTTATACTATAGGGTCTACACACAATAAATCTTAAAATATGAAACATGTATTCCTGGGAGGTTCCAATCATATTCTTTTTTTTAAATTGCATTTTAGGTTTTGGGGTACATGTGCAGAACATGCAAGACAGTTGCATAGGTACACATGCGGCAGTGTGATTTGCTGCCTTCCTCTCCTTCACCCACATCTGGCATTTCTCCCCATGCTATCCCTCCCCAACTACCCCCCCACTGTCCCTCCCCTATTCCCCCCAATGGACCCCAGTGTGTAGTGCTCTTCTCCCTGTGTCCATGTGTTCTCATTGTTCATCACCCACCTATGAGTGAGAACATGCAATATTTCATCCTTTGTTCTTATGTCAGTTTGCTGAGAATGATGTTCTCCAGATTCATCCATGTTCCTACAAAGGACACTAACTCATCGTTTTTGATTGCTGTATAATATTCCATGGTGTATATGTGCCACATTTTCCCTGTCCAGTCTATCATCGATGGGCATTTGGGTTGGTTCCAGGTCATTGCTATTGTAAACAGTGCTGCAATGAACATTCGTGTGCATGTGTCCTTATAGTAGAATGATTTATAGTCCTTTGGATATATACCCAGTAATGGGATTGCTGCGTCAAATGGAATTTCTATTTCTAGGTCCTTGAGGAATCACCACACTGTCTTCCACAATGGTTGAACTAACTTACACTCCCACCAGCAGTGTAAAAGTGTTTCTATTTCTCCACATCTTCTCTAGCATCTGCTGTCTCCAGATGTTTTAATGATCGCCATTCTAACTGGCGTGAGATGATATCTCAATGTAGTTTTGATTTGCATTTTTCTAATGACCAGTGAAGATGAGCATTTTTTCATGTGTTTGTTGGCCTCATGTATGTCTTCTTTTGTAAAGTGTCTGTTCATATCCTTTGCCCATTTTTGAATGGGCTTGTTTGCTTTTTTCTTGTAAATCTGTTTGAGTTCTTTGTAGAGTCTGGATATCAGCCCTTTGTCAGATGGGTAAACTGCAAAAATATTTTCCCATTCTGTTGGTTGCCGGTTCACTCTAATGACTGTCTCTTTTGCTGTGCAGAAGCTGTGGAGTTTGATTAGGTTCCATTGGTCTATTTTGGCTTTTGTTGCCAACGCTTTTGGTGTTTTGGTCATGAAGTCCTTGCCTACTCCTATGTCCTGAATGGTTTCGCCTAGATTTTCTTCTATGTTTTCTATAATGCCAAGTCTTATGCTATTGTAAACAGTGCTGCAATGAACATTCGTGTGCATTTAATCCATCTGGAGTTAATTTTAGTGTAAGGTGTCAGGAAGGGGTCCAGTTTCTGCTTTCTGCACATGGCTAGCCAGTTTTCCCAACACCATTTATTAAACAGGGAATCCTTTCCCCATTACTTGTTTTTGTCAAGTTTATCAAAGATGTATATGGTTGTAGATATGTTGTGTTGCCTCCGATGCCTCTGTTCTGTTCCATTGGTCTATATCTCTGTTTTGGTACCAGTACCATGCTGTTTTGATTACTGTAGCCTTGTAGTATAGTTTGAAGTCCGGTAGTGTGATGCCTCCCGCTGTGTTCTTTTTGCTTAAAATTGACTTAGCTATGCAGGTTCTCTTTTGGTTCCATATGAAGTTTAAGATGGTTTTTTCCAGTTCTGTGAAGAAGGTCATTGGTAGCTCGATGGGGATAGTGTTGAATCTGTAAATTACTTTGGGCAGTATGGCCATTTTCATGATATTGATTCTTCCTAATCATGAACATGGAATATTTCTCCATCTGTTTGTGTCCTCTCTTATTTCATTGAGCAGTGGTTTGTAGTTCGCGTTGAAGAGGTCCTTTACATTCCTTGTTAGTTGTATTTCTAGGTATTTTATTCTCTGTAGCAATTGTGAATGGCAGTTCATTCTTGATTTGGCCCTCCTCAAGTCTGTTATTGGTGTATAGGAATGCTTGTGATTTTTGCACATTGATTTTATATCCTGAGACTTTTCAGGAGTTTTTGGGCTGAGATGATGGGGTCTTCTAGATATACTATCATGTCATCTGCAAATAGAGACAATTTGGCTTCCTCCTTTCCTATTTGAATACCCTTTATTTCTTTTTCTTGCCTGATTGCTCTGGCTAGAACTTCCAGTACTATATTGAATAGGAGTGGTGAGAGAGGGCATCCTTGTCTAGTGCCAGATTTCAAAGGAAATGCTTCCAGTTTTTGCCCATTCAGTATGATATTGGCTGTTGGTTTGTTGTAAATAGCTTTTATTATTTTGAAATACATTTCATCAATACCAACTTTATTGAGGGTTTTTAGCATAAAGGGCTATTGAATTTTGTCAAAGGCCTTCTCTGCATCAATTGAGATTATCATGTGGTTTTTGTTTTTGGTTCTGTTTATGTGGTGAATTACGTTTATAGACTTGTGTATATTGGACCAGCCTTGCATTCCCGGGATGAATCCTACTAGATCATGGTGGATAAGCTTTTTGATGTGCTGTTGCAATCAGCTTGCCAGTATTTTATTGAAGATTTTTGCATCTATGTTCATCATGGATATTGGCCTGAAGTTTTCCTTTCTTGTTGGATTTCTGCCAGGTTTTGGTATAAGGATGATGTTGGTCTCATAAAATGATTTGGGAAGGATTCCCTCTTTTTGGATTATTTGGAATAGTTTCAGAAAGAATGGAAACAGTTCCTCTTTGTGTGTCTGGTAGAATTCGGCTGTGAACCCATCTGGACCTGGGCTTTTTTTGTGTGGTAGGCTCTTAACTGCTGCCTCAATTTCAGATCTTGTTACTGGTCTATTCATAGTTTCGACTTCTTCCTGGTTTAGGCTTGGGAAAACACAAGTGTCCAGGAATTTATCCATTTCTTCCAGGTTTACTAGTTTATGTGCATAGAGTTGTTTGTAATATTCTCTGATGATGGTTTGAATTTCTGTGGAATCTGTGGTGATTTCCCCTTTATCATTTTTTATTGCATCTATTTGGTTATTCTCTCTTTTCTTTTTTATTAATCTGGCTAGTTGTCTATTTTGTTGATCTTTTCAAAAAACCAGCTCTTGGATTTATTGATTTTTTGAAGTTTTTTTTGTGTCTCTATCTCCTTCAGTTCCACTCCAATCTTAGGTATTTCTTGTCTTCTGCTAGGTTTTGAGTTTTTTGGATCTTGCTCCTCTAGCTCTTTCAATTTTGATGATAGGGTGTCAATTTTGGATCTCTCCACTCTTCTTATGTGGGCACTTATCGGTATACATTTTCCTCTAGAGACTGCTTTAAATGTGTCCCAGAGTTGGTTTTGAAGAACTTCTTCATTTCTGCCTTTATTTCATTGTTTAGCCAGTCAACATTCAAGAGACAGTTGTTCAGTTTCCATGAAGCTGTGCAGTTCTGAGTTAGTTTCTGAATTCTGAATTCTAACTTGATTGCACTGTGGTCTGAGGGACTGTTTGTTATGATTTCCGTTGTTTTGCATTTGCTGAGGAGTGATTTACTTCCAATTATGTGGTCAATTTTGGAGTAGGTGTGATGTAGTGCTGAGAAGAATGTATATTCTGTGGATTTGGGGTGGAGAGTTCTGTAAATGTCTATCAGGTTTGCTTGTTCCAGGTCTGAGTTCAAGTCCTGAATATCCTTGTTTATTTTCTGTCTGGTTGATCTGTCTGATATTGACAGTGGAGTGTTAAAGTCTCCCACTATTATTGTGTGGGATTCTAAGTCTCTTTGTAAGTCATTAAGAACTTGCCTTATATATCTGGGTGCTCCTGTATTGGATCCATATATATTTAGAATCATTAGCTCTTCTTGTTGTATTGATCCTTTTACCATTATGTAATGTCCTTTTTTTGTCTCTTTTGATCTTTGTTGCTTTAAAGTCTATTTTATCAGAGACATGAATTGCAACTCCTGCTTTTTTTGCTCTCCATTTGCTTGGTAAATCTTCTGCCAACCCTTTATTTTGAGCCTTTGTATATCCTTGAATGTGAGATGGGTTTCCTGGATACAGTACACCGATGGGTTTTGGTTTTTTATGCAATTTTCCAGTCTGTGTCTTTTGATTGGTGCATTTAGCCCATTTACATTTAGGGTTAATATTGTTATGCGTGAATTTGATACTGCCATTTTGATGCTAGCTGGCTGTTTTGCTCATTAGTTGATGCAGATTCTTCATTTTGTTGATGCTCTTTAGCATTTGGTATATTTTTAGAGTGGCTGGTACTGGTTGTTCCTTTCTATGTGTAGTGTCTCTTTCAGGAGCTCTTGTAAAGCAGGCCTGGTGGTGACAAAATCTCTGAGCACTTGCTTGTTTGCAAAGGATTTTATTTTTTCTTCACTTGTGAAGCTCAGTTTGGCTGGATATGAAAATCTGTTGAAAGTTCTTTTCTTTAAGGCTGTTGAATATTGGCCCCCACTCTTTCTGGCTTGTAGAGTTTCTGCCAAGAGAACTGCTGTGAGTCTGATGAGCTTCCCTTTGTGGGTAACCTGACCTTTCTCTGTGGCTGCCTGTAGCATTATCTCCTTCATTTCAACCCTGGTGAATCTGTTGATTATGTGCCTTGTTATTGCTCTTCTTGAGGAATATTTTTGTGGTGTTCTCTGTATTTCCTGGATTTGAATATTGGCCTGCCTTGCTAGGTTGGGGAAGTTTTCCTGGATAATATCCTGAAGAGTATTTTCCAGCTTGGATTCATTCTCTTCGTCACATTTAGGTACACCTATCAAATGTAGATTAGGTCTCTTCACATAGTGCCACGTTTTTTGGAGACTTTGTTCATTCCTTTTTGCACTTTTTAATCTAATCTTGCCTTCTTATTTTATTTCATTGAGTTGATCTTCGACCTCTGATATCCTTTCTTCTGCTTGGTCAATTCGGCTGTTGAAAATTGTGCATACTTTGCGAAGTTCTCGTGTTGTGTTTTTCAGCTCCATCAATTCACTGATATTCCTCTCTAAGTTGTCCATTCTTGTTACCATTTCATCAAATCTTTTTTCAATGTTCTTAGCTTCTTTGCATTGAGTTAGAACATGTTCTTTTAGCTCACAGAAGTTTCTCATTACCCACCTTCTAAAGCCTGATTCCGTCATTTCATCACATTCATTCTTCATCCAGCTTTGTTCCCTTGCTGGTGAGGAGTTGTGATCCCTTGTAGGAGGTGAGGTGTTCTGGTTTCGGGTGTTTTCCTCCTTTTTGAGCTGGTTTCTTCCCATCTTTGTGGATTTATCCATCTGTCATCTGTGTAGTTGCTACCAGATTTTCAGATTGGGTGTCTGAGTGGACATCCAGATTGTTGATGATGAAGTTATTTCTGTTTCTTAGTTTTCCTTCTAACAGTCTGGCCCCTCTTCTTTAGGACTGCTGAGGTCCACTCCAGGCCCTGGTTGCCTGGGGGTCACCTGCTGCAGCTGCAGAACAGTAATGGTTGCTACCAGTTTCTTCTTCTGCTATCTTTGTCCCAGAATGATGTCTGCCAAAAGTCAGTCTGATCAGTCCTTTGTGAGGTGACTCTTTGGATATACGGGGGTCAGGGAGCTGCTTGAGGAGACAGTCTGTTCTTTATAGGAGCTCAAGTGCTGAGCTGTGAGCTCCATTGTTCATTCAGAGCTGCTAGGCAGGTATGTTTAAGTCTGCTGAAGCAAAACTCATAACCCCCCTTTTTTTCCCCAGGTGCTCTTTTCTGGGGAGTTAGGGCTTTATTTATGAGTATCCGTTACAGTTGCTGCCTATTTATTTTTTTCAGGGCTGTCCTGCCCAGCAAGGGGGCAGCCTAGTTACTGCCTGCAGAGGCTTTACTGAGCTGCTTTAGGTTCCATATTGCTGCTGGCTCCGCCCTGCTGCCATCTGTATTTCCCTGCAGTCCTGTTTATATGAGTGTGGTTAGAATTGCCTCATCAATGTTGGCCCACCTCTGTAATGGTGGACTCTCTCTGTTATGGTGGGTTGCCTCGGCAATGGCAGGCTGTGTCAGCAATGGCAGACTACCTCCGTAGGGGTGGAGTGCCTCGGTAATGGCGGATGCCCCTCCCCCACAGAGCCGGGCCATCCCGGTTTTAGCTGTGCTTTCCATGAAACTCTCAACCCCGAGTGTTTCCAATTGCTGTTTTTTTATTTGTTTTTTGTGGGTGTGGGAACCACCGAGCCTGATCATCTGGCTCCCTGCCTCAGAGCCCTTTTTTTTTTTTGAGTAGGATGGTTGACTCTCTCCCAGGTGTTCCAGTCACCTGCTGAAAGGGCACTGGGATCTGTGTGATTTCCCATGCGGCGACCCACTGTGCTGGCTGAAACAACGTTGCTGCCTGGGAATCTTCTGGCCTGGCTTTATGTTTCAGTCCTGTTAAATCAGATGAATGGGCTAATCTGCCTTCCTGGATCTCCAATTGCCAGTTTAACAGGGCAATCAGACCAGTGTATTTTGTACGGAGATCCGCTGTGCTGTGGCACTGGCCGAAACAGCCACGCTGGCCAAAACAGCCACGCTGGCCAAAACAGCCGCGCCGGCCAAAACAGCCATGCTAATGACCCGTGGGGCTCCTCCACCTGGGACTCTCCTGGTCTGTGGGCAATAAAGATCTGTCTAGAAATGCGGCATCCACTCACTCTCTGTGTTTTCACTGGCAGCTGCAATCCTGAGCTGCTCCTACAGCACCATCTTCCCAATCATAAGCATATTCATGCTTTCAGAAAAATGTAGCGGTTAGGGATTGGAGAAGGAGAGGGGAAAGTAAGTCACTTTAAACATCTTGCCTAGGGTGACAGGGAGAGAGTAGGGACATGATGTGCTCTACAGGTCTCATGCTGGGGGTTAACAGTAGAAAGGAAACAGAGTTCCTGGAGAAGGAATAGTTCTAAATTATTTTCATACATAATAAAGCAATTGCGTTGATTTTGAAAGTCAGAAGAGATAAAGGGAACAGATAGAATGGAAATACACAATCGAATGCCCAAATTAACAAAGTGGGGAAAGAAAACGTATCTTCAAGAGATCACACTAGCAAACACAAGGAAGAGGGGAAATAATAAACAACAGAACAAAGTAAGTAATAAGCATAAGGTTACATTAAGGCATTAAAATAGGATACGTAAGTCTTCTCATTCCTCATACTCAGTGTTGTCTTGGCTCAGGGAAGTGACTCTCCATTTTCTGTTTGTTGTCTCACTCCTGAAAGTCTGCTGCTTTCCAACTCCTTCAGGAACTCCTGTCACTTGCATGTCAGTGCCTGGATCTATCCTCTGGGTCTCTCAGCGTCTCTCCCAATTGCCATCCCTCTGCACTGTGGCTCCATAGTTGCCCTATTTTTTCTTGCATTTGATGTTGCTCAGCACCATCAGTAGTGACCAGCTTGCTTGCTCCAGGCCTCAAGAGCAATTTTAATAGACAATTTGGAGTCATTTACTGAATATTTGACTTGAAAATATGTTTTAGTTCTAGAGTATGTTTTTTGCACTTGAAAATCTTGAAGTGTTCTTATGTCTTTTTGGTTCAAGAGTAGCATGCTGTGATGGTTCAGAGTGTGGGTTCTATAGCCAGACTTAAACTGCCTGGGTTCAAATCCTAGCTGGGCCTCTTCCCAGCCATGAAATATTTGGCAACTGACTTAACCTCTCTGTACTTACATTTTCTTATCTGTAAAATGGTGGGGGAATAGGAATGGAGTGGTTATATGAAAAACTAGAAATTCTTCATAATCTCCATTTTGTGTGCCCTACTCTGTAACTACAATTTTTGTCTTTCTAGTTGATTTCTTCAACCATCACAACTCTGATTATCCCTGGGCCATACTTATCTTTCTCTCATTCTACCCAAGCTTCAAGGCTACTGTAAGTAACTATGCAGTAAGTAAGTTTACCCACACCTTGCATACACAATCAAATCCCTGCCCCATCTCACTTCATACAATTACAACTTTCCTTTCATGTACCTGTGCATTGGACCATGTGTGCAAAAAAAACCTCCACATCTGAAACGATTGGTGTCTCTTTAAATTCTGTCTGCCAGCCTCCGTGGACTCTTCCCTTCCTGCCTTCTGGCTTTTGTGCTATGTTTTCCTTCACTCCCCACTCTCCGTCTCACCCCCATTTTCACTTCTCACTTCCAGCCAATCATTTGCAGTGGAGAAGCTTCCACTTTGGTTGAAACTGGGTGAATTGAGTCCCTTGGTTTGTAACAGAGTTCATTTTTGGAGCTCTTCTAGCATCTCATATAATTTGTTTTTGCCATTGCTACAGTCTGAATGTTTGTGTCCCTCCAAAATTCCTCCATTGAAATCCTCACCCCTTAGATGATGGTACTAGGAGGTGGAGTGGTTGTGTGAAAAGCTTTGGAAGGTGATTAGGTCCTGAGGGCAGAGCCATCTCTGAAGCAGGAAGTGTGCCCTCAGCAGACACCAAATCTGACAGTGCCTTGATCTTGGACTTCCAGCCTCCAGAACTGTGAGAAATACCTCTCTATTGTCTATGAATCACTGGTCTATAGTATTTTGTTGTAGCAGTCTGAGTGGGCGAAGGCAGCCACACTAAGAGGGCCTGAGATGAGCAAAGGGCTTAACCCATGTGGGTGCTTGATTTTTAAATTTGAACAAGAAGACGTGTTTTGAAAATTTCGATGTGAGACAATATTCTTGACAGCATCACTTCTGAGCACCAGCTTTGTGCTTCAGGGTGATTGATGTCAGTGTCTGCCTCTGGGTTGCATTTGCATAGTTTTCAGGAAAAGGTTTCAAATGACCAATGTGGGGAGCAAAACTGACAAGTGGTGAAATGCTCTGTCCTACCATGAAGAAAGACTAACTGAGCAAGGTAAATTAGCTTCTGCATACACATGTTTTAATGAGAGGAAGGTATTTTGTGAATCCAGGAAATATAGTCTGGGGATAAAATATTTCTCTCATTTTCTTTCCAGGAAACGAACATCAATCCTTGAAATGCCTGACTTCTGGGAACTATTAGGTCATGCTCATTGACAGTTGCACTTTACAATGGGATGTTTTCCTTTGGACTGTTTGCTGTTTCCCAGAATTTCTCCACAGCAGATCACTCCCATTGGGAAGGGTATTCCCTGCGGATTAACAGTCTCCAGTGTCTGGGAAATGGTGCCTGAGGAGTGAACAGCCAGGCCATTGTGGGCAAAATGTTTTTGGGACTTATGAAAAGCAGGTTTCAAAGGGCAGTCCAAGAGAGCCCGGGACTCACTCACTGGGCTGTGTGACAGGACCTTGGAGCTGGCTTTGCTGAATGAGCCCTGAGGAGGGAGCAAAGCCCCTGGTTTCAAGTCAGCAGAGCATAGGGAGAAGCCAGCATGGTGAGCAGAGGTGGGGACTGTCATGGGTGGGACCCTCTTCCATTTTAGATGTTGCTACCAGTGGGACAGTTTGTGTCTCCCAAGGAATTGTTTAACTGGGCTGTTCAGAAGGCAGAATTGTGTGTGTGTCTATGGGCTGTGGTAGATGGAGGTGTTTGTTCTCTGTGGACTCTTGCCAGGATCGCTCAGGCTTGAGTCCAAATTAAGTGACCAGGAAGCATATGTGGAGAGGATGAATGGGCCATGTGTCTCCTGGCAGCTCTCAGGAGCCTGACCCCAAGGTGCCCAGGCAGGGTGTCAGGAGGGGAGTGGAAGGAACCCCTTCTTCTTGGGACCTTCATTAGAAGACAGGAATGCCACTCTGCTGTTTGAGCACCAGCAGCTAGTTGAATTCATGCTTTCTCAACTCTTGGGTGGATTTAAAGCAAATGTACTTGCCCGAGTTGGATGCCATTGTTAGGTGATTCCACTGTGCAGTCAAAGACGAGCAGGGAGTGAAAGGCAGGGGACATCATCTCAGCCCTTGGGTGCTCTTTCATTTCCCTTCTTACAACGGCTTCTTTCTCGTTTGTTCTTGGGCTGGAGAAGACTTTAATGTCAGAGACAAAGTGCTTCCAAATATTTTAAACTTTCTCCTTAGTTGTCAGAAGAAAGGTGCCTAGCACCAGGGCACCATGAGTGGCAAGTCTGGGTAGAGGTGGGACCATGTGCTAGGCCTCTTCCTTTCTGTTGCTCATTTATCCTCCAACTCTTCATGGACAACATGGCTTTATAGTCAAAAAGACTTAAGAATAGTACCACCAGCCCCTGATCTCTCTTCCTGCTCTAGATACCTGAGGAAAACGTAGGGTTGGCAGAACAGACATAATTACCCAGTGTATTAGTCCATCCTCACACTGCTATAAAGAAATACTGAGACTGGGTAATTCATAAAGAAAGGAGGTTTTATTGACTCACGATTCTGCATGGATGGGGAGGCCTCAAGAAATTTACAATCATGGCAGAACGGGAAGGAGGCATGTTTCACATGGTGGCAGGCAAGAGAGAAGAGTGAGGGGAAGGAGAACAAGCCCCTTTTAAAACCATCAGATCTCCTGAGAACTCACTATCCTGAGAACAGCATGGGGAGAATCACCACCACAATCCAATCACTTTCTACCAGGTTCCTCTCTTGACATGTGGGGATTATGGGGATTACAATTCAAGATGAGATTTGGGTGGGGACACAGAGCCAAACCATGTCACTCAGAATAACTTTCTGGCACCAAACTAGGGTGAAAAGGTAAAAACACAGACAGCTTCCCAGTGATGGCAGCCATTTCTCAGGTTCTAGCTACTCAATGAGAGCTGCACACCAATGGATCTCTGCCCCACCACACCCCTTTGCTTCTCTCCTTCCTCTGTGGAGGCGGAGAGTGGGTAGGAGGGTGCTTTCTAGAGCAGAAGTTCCTTACCTGAGGTCAGGGAAAGGACATCCTGTGTGACTGCCCCCTCACCTCCATCCTGGGGCATTATTGTTTTATTTCAGTGAATACATGAATATTTATAAGGACTATCTTTTGTTCATTCCTAACCTTAGCCCTTAGACTGATCTTTTCATAAGATACAAAGAGCCTCACAGAACTGTTCAGAGGTTTATTGGGCACAAGAGAGAGTGCATGTGCAGGTGCACATATGCCTCATATACTCACAGTCTCATAAACAAACACTGCAGAGACAGGGGCCAAGTTTTGAGGTCTTGTAGGACTCACCCACCCTGCCCATCCCCTGGCCACTTGGCTTTGGAACCAGGAAGAACTGAGGGAGGTTGGAGGGAAGGGGAAGTTTGGGAGATGACCTCAATGCTCTTCTCACCCACTCCTACCAACAACCTACTTCCTCTTTTGAGCCAAGCAGCAATAACAGGGTGGCTGGCAGGTGGGTGGGAATGGGCCAGGTCTTGGTCCTGTGGGACTCTTCACTGGGCAGGATGAAAGTCTGGGGAGTAGAACCTAGAGCCCTTGTGGGAGGGAGAGAGTTTGTTGATGGAGATCCTGGACCTCTCAGAGTGGGGTCAGTGATGACTGAGTGAGTCCTGGGGAGGACCTGCTGCTCTTTCTGCCTCAAGTCTCGCTCATGAGTGGACTAGGAATTTGAGACTTCTCTACCCAGAGACTTGTAAAGTAAGAGGCTTTGCAGTTGAAAAAACAGCAATACTAAGTTTCACTCCAACCATGGTCTAGGAACTGTTAAAAGCACCTTTATTAGCTATTGAATTGTCCTAACAGCCCTGAAGCAGGATCTATTATGACTCCATTTTACAAAAGTAAGGCACAGAGAAGTTAAGTGGCTTGTGTAAGGTCACACAGCTAGAAAATGGCAGAGCTGGGGTTGCCAATCAGGCTGTTTGGCTCTAACCACTACTTATGCTGTGCCTCTGGGTGGTTTGTGACTCATTTATTGTTTGTTGCTGCAACCCTTTCCACTCATCAAAAGAAAATAAAGTTAAACATCTTCCTTATTCCGTATTTAAAAAGAAAGTCCAGCTAAATTAAACACAAACATAAAAATAATTAGATAAAAATTGTGGAAGAAAACTGAAGCAATTATATTTTACTCTTATAATAGGAGAGATTTTTGAAGCCAAAATAATAAATCTAGAATGTATATTAGAAAAGACAGATATGTTTGATTACACAAAGTTTTCTGGAGGGCAAATTATACTATAAGTAGAATTCAACTGGATAATGATAAAATAAAGAGATGAAATTTTTCATTGAAAAATTGCTAAAAGCAGCATAAAATTCCTGAAAAAAATAGTAAATAAGTAGAAAATGGGCAAAATACATTAATAGTTCATATTCACAAAAGCAAATTGAAAGACTGACAAATATATAAAAAGATGTAGAACTTCATAAATAGCAGAGAAATGCAAATTAGAATAATGTAATTTATAAAAATTAAAAGAGTGACACCCATTATTGACAAAAAATTGGGGAAAGTTTTCATATACCACTGAAAGATGAATTGTGTAGACTTTTTGGAAAGCAATATAGCAGCAACTATTAAAACTAAAAATATGAATATATCAAATTAACCTAGGTGTCCCTCAGTTGATAAATGGATAAAGAAAATGTGGTGTATACATACACAATGGAATATTACACAGCCATAAAAAAGGAAATCCCATCATTTGTGACAACACAGATAAACCTTAAGGACATCGTGATGAGTGAAATAAGCCAGACAAATACAGCATCATCTTATTTATTTTTAGAATCTAAAATAGTTGAACTCATAGAAGCAGAAAGAGTATCAAAGGATGGTTCTAGAGGTTGAGTTGGGGGGCACACATGAAGACATGTTTGTCAAAGAACACAAAATTTTAGCTAGAAAGGAGGAGTAAATTCAAGAGACCTTTTTTGGGGGTAGGTGAGGAGGACAGTCTTACTCTGGTCACCCAGGCTGAAGTGCAATGGTGCGATCTTGGTTCTCTGCCACCTCTGCCTCCTGTGTTCAAGTGATTCTCCTGCCTCAGCCTTCTGAGTAGATGGGATTACAGGCATCCTCCACCACATCCGCTAATTTTTGTACTTTTAGTAGAGACAGGGTTTCACCATGTTGGCCAGGCTGCTCTCAGACTCCTGACCTCAGGCAATCTGCCTGCCTTGGCCTCCCAAAATGCTGGAATTATAGGTGTGAGCCACCACGCCTGGCCTCAAGTGACCCATTTTTTTTACAACAGGGAGATTACCGTTAATAACAATGTATTATGTTCTTAAAAATTGCAGGAGTTTGAGACTAGCTTGGTCAACATCATGAAATCCTGTCTCTACTACTAATAAAAAATTAGCTGGGCATGGTGGCATATGCTTATAATCCCTGCTACTCAGGAGGTGAGGCAGGAGAATTGCTGGAACCCAGGAGGTGGAGGTTTCAGTGAGCCGAGATTGCACCGCTGCACTTCACCCTGGGTGACAGAGCAAGACTCCATCTGAAGAAAAAAGAAATTGCTAGGAGGTTAGATTTTGTGTTCTCACTACAAAAATGACAAGTATGTGAGGCAAGACATGTGTTAATTAGCCCAATTTAGCCATTAACAATGTATACATATTTTAAAACATCATATGGGATACTACAAATATATACAACTTAAATAATTGATTTAAAAACTAAATAAAAACATGACATAACTTTTTTTCCAGCAATCTTACTTCTGGCACCATATCCTAATGAAAATAAAATCACCAACATGTAAGGATTTATGTACATAAATCTTGTGCCAAAAACTGGATGCAAGACCAAAGTCCGTCAGTGGAAAAATGTTTGAAAAGGCCTCGTTCATACAGATAATAGAATGTTAGGCAGCCACTGGAAGCATGAGTCAGACTTATACCAGTGACTAGGAAAGATTGTCATGATGTGTTTTTAACTTTTCATGCTGAAATGATTGAAGACCTTCTGGAAAGTTGCAAAAGAGATGCAAACAATTTCTCTATTCCTCCTCTCTCAGATGTTCCAGTTCTTAAGATTTTACCATATTTGTATGCTAGCTCTGTCTCTCTGGGTATAAATAACTTTTTATTATTCTTCTTTTTGCCTAAATATTTCAGTATATATTTCTTCAAAGTGAGGGCATATTTAAACATAATCATAGTATAAGTAGCAAAGTCAGGAAATGAACTTTGGTATAATACTTTATTAAGTTCACAGCAAATTGTCCCACTGATGTCCTTTATTGAAAAAAAAAGGAGGTCTCTGGGATTGAATCCAGGATCTGCATTGCATTTACTTGTCATGTCTCTTTGATATTCTTCAAGCTGGGACATTTCCTCAGTCCTTTATTCTCTCTCTAGACTCTCTAGACCTTGATGTTTTTGAAGCGTGCAGGCCAGTTATTCTGCAGGATGTCTCGGTTTTGGCTTGTCTGATGTTTCCTCATGGACAAATGCTGATCGTGTGTTTTTGGTAGGAATATCACAAAAGGGGTGTTAGCCTTTCTCAGTGGCATGATGCTTTTTAAAAAAAAATTCAATGGTTTTCAGTATATTTACAAAATTGTGCAACCATCACCACCACCTAATTTTAGAACATATTCATCATCCCAATAAGAAACCCCATTACCCCATACTCTAGCTATACTTCCTGCCCTCAATTATCCCATCCATAAGCTCTAGACGACCACTAACCAATTTGCTGTTACTATAGATTTGCCTATTCTGGTCATTTCTATTAATTAAATTGTAGAAATTGTGGTTATTTTTCTGGCTTCTTTTACTTAGCATAATATTTTCAAAGCCCATCCACTGTAACATGTATCAATACTTTCTGCTTTTTCTGAGTAATATTGGATTGCATGGATATGTCATATTTTATTTATTCAACCATTCATTGATGGACATTTGAGTTAGTTCCACTCTTTGGCTATTATGAATAATGTTGCTGTGAACATGGCGTATGGGTTTTTGTATGGACATATGTTTTCATTTCTCTTGGGTATATACATAGGACTCGAATTTCTGGGTCATAAAGTAATTCTATGCTTAACATGACTGTATTAGTAAGGATCCTGTAGGAGACAGAATCAATAGGATACATATATGTATAGAAAGAGATTTATTGTAAGGAATTAGCTCACATGATTATGGAAACTGGCAAGTCCAAACCTGCAGTGTGGGCCATGCAGGAGAGCCAATGATGCAGATGAAGTCTGAAGGCAAACAGCTAGAGAATTCTTTCTTGCTTAGGGAGGCTGGTCTTGTTCTATCCAAGCCTTCAACTAATTGGACGAGGCCTGCCACATCATGGAAGAGCTTTACTCAAGTCCACAGATTTACAATGCCATTTTAATTCAAAACACCCTCACAGAAACATCCGGAATGATTTTTCACCAACTATCTGGGCACCCTGTGGCCCAGTCAAGTCGATACATAAAATTAAATATCGCAATGATGTGTTCTTCAGTGATAAGAGAAAGATGTAGAGAAAAATTTAGAATATAAATCTACTTTTATGATACAATGACCCCCAAATCCCTACTTATATTTATGTGTACATAAATGAGCTCCAAGAGGGGTGTGCAGGAATGCATACCAGTTAACTAGCTTTTGTTAGTACAGAGGGGTATAAATAAGAAAAAAGTAAGAGGATTATTTATAAAAGTCATTTGTAGAATGAGAAGCATGGATGTATCCCTTGTATGTAAAATGTGATATCTGTGTATGTGAGTGTGCACATTCATATACAGAAACAAAAAGAGACGATCATTAATAGGTTAATGTCTATACACAAATGTTAAATTTTTACTTTCTCCCTTTTAGTTTTATATTCTTGTCAGTGTATATTGTCTATGTAATTTTGATAATTAACAAAACTCTTTATTGTAAAAATAAAGAGGGATTGAGGCCATGTCTGAGGCCCTTCATCTATTAGGTGTTTTCCTCTCAGTGCCCTGATATTGACTCAATTGTTCAATGCCCTGTCTTCTTGCCTTGCCAGCACTTCTTAGTGACAGCTGAAGTTCCATATGTATCTGATGCCTCAAATGTAATAAGCAGCTTACAGCACAGCTCCTTCTTGCTTGGTAGAAATTAGGAGCTCGTGCCATTATTTTACATAAGAGGTAGCAGGGGAAGCTGTTCTTGACTAGGTGATTTTGAAGGTATGCTCTAACTCAAAGATACTGATACTTGACTTAATTATGGAAATTGGAGCTACTTCTACTCTATGGTTAACCATAGATATAAAAGCCCAGATAAGTGCCCGTAATACCCAGCTAGGAGCTGCCCATAATACCCGGGGCAACCTGGCAGAGGAAACAGGTAGGGATGGGGTCCAGGCATGGAAACAGAATGTGCTTCAGGAGGACAGTCAGGAGTCTTGCTGTGCCTGCTGCCCTGAAAGCACAGTGCAAGGTGGCATCCCCCTTACTGTGCCTCCATGTAACCAGCTCTCTGGGCATCTCATAGCCCAGTAAAGTTGACACATAAAATCAACTACCACAATGGGCTAGGGGCTGGCTCTCCCCAAGTCTCCACAATCTCACCTAGAACTCCAAGTGGGAGTCCAAGATGCCTCCTGCTTTCAGATTGTTACCCTAGTGTATTTGCTAAAGTAAGAGTATGCATATTTAGCAAACTGTATGTTGCTTGATTTGTGTCTTGTAAGTATTTAGAGATAAAGTGTGTAGGTCTTCATTTGTAATCTTGTCCTGGGCCCTGCAATGTTAAGGGTAGGCCCAGCTGTTACTGTGGGAGTTCTTTCTTTGCAGCTTTCTTGGGAGAAACCTCCTATTTGCTGGATCACATATTTATCCACTAGCTTTTGCTGGGTAACAAACCATCTCAAAACTAAGTGTCTCAAATGACAACGATTTGATTTTTTCTTATGATTTTATGGGTCAGCTGGGTGGTTCTTCTTGTCTGGGCTGGCTCAGCTGAGGCTCCCATTTCTGGAGCTTCTGTTTAGCTGCAGTGACAATGGTGGCTGGGGACTCCCTCTGCATGGCCTCTCAGCCTGCAGCAGGCAATCCTGGGCTTGTTCACATGGTGATGGGAAAATTCCCAGCAGGAGAGCAGAAGCTACAAAGATCTCTTGAGCCGTAGGTTTGGATTGCTTGTCACTTCTGTCACATTCTATTGGTCAAATTTAAATGGTGGCAATGGTTGCACAATTTAGTAAGTATACAAAAAACTGACTTTTTCTTTAAAGGATATATTATGACACTGAGAAATGCTCACATTCTTTTTGTGATATTCCTGCCAAAGATTCATGACCAGGTCTAATCATGAGAAAAAGTCAGACAAATTCAAGTTGCAGCCCATTTCATAGAGTAGCTGGCCTGTACTCTTGAAAAATGTCAAGGCTCAGAGAGACAGTAAGTCACGATGCAAGTCTTTAAGAAGTAAAAGAAGATATTGAACCTGTCTTTCATATATGCATTATAAGAATAATGTGCTGTGTGAGAGCAATACTCAAGAGTATAAGAAAGATAACTTGAGAAATTACAAGAATTTAACCAATGACCACCTTAGCAGACACAGTCCACAAAAGACTCCTCCTTCACTTCTGAGATCAATTGCAAGTTCATGAAGTTAAACTTGCAATACCTCACCCAGATTCAAGGGTCGGGAAAAATATAAAAAGAGCTGTAAATAATTTGTATTCTTTTTTTTTCAGCATGTTAAAACGTGATTTTTCTTTTTGGTTTACTTCCTAGTTCCACAAAAGTACAAATTCTAGTATTTTCTTCAAAAGGGTACATTGGAAGCAAAAATCTGAGTGTTTTCATATTTAACATGGGGACAAACCACACCAGAAAGGCCAACAGTGTAATTTAGGGTAGGCTTCAGGTCATGCCTGGAGGGGTTTTGGACTAAAGACCAATATCAGCCACGTGGACTGATTATGTCTACATAATAGAGCCCCAATAAAAACTCTGAACCTTGAGGCTCAGGTGAGCTTCCTTGGTTAGCTCACACATATTGTGACCTATTGACGCTGAGAAAGTAATGCATCTTGACTCCACAGTGCATTTATGAAAATCAAAAACTTGGCATTTTGTACTTTACCTGGACCCTGCCTTATGAGCTTTTTCCATGGCTGGTGTGAATCTGTAGCCTTTTCCTCTAATAAACTATATCTGTGTGTATGACAACTTTCAATGAGTTCTGTGAATCCTTCTAACAAATTATCAAACCTGAGGGTGGTTGTGGGACCCTCATGAACTTGAAATTGATCTCAGAAGTGAGAGGGGATATTTTGTGGACTGTTGGTTCACTTTGCCATGGGCTAAATTCTTGTAATTTCTCGAGAAATCTTTCTTATTCTCTGATTATTGCTTTCATGGAGTACATTCTTTTTAAAATGTATACATGTAGAACAGGTGCAATACCTTCTCTTATTTCTTGAAGAACATACTAAGTATTTTAATAATTCCTGTTCCCTATTTCTTCTCTCTTCAGTTTTCTGTGTATTTGTTTGTCTCTTTTGGTTACTCTTTTTCACATTGGGCACTTTCTTGAAATGCCTGATGATTCATCACTGTCCATTCATGTTTAAGAATGAGGCATGACATGGCAGGTTAGAAGCTTAGGGCATGTTGACTGGGCCTTTTCATTGAAAGATCTCTAAAACTTGACACATTTTTTTTTCCCATGGATTTGAGACATGCCAAATTTCTCCCATATCCTGATTTCTTATGGGGAAGGTGACATAGATTTGGCTAAGGGAATTCTAGAAACAGAATTTTGTCTTAATTAGATAAAAATTTATTTTGCCTCCTGTCTTTGGCCTTGGATTTTCACTGCTTTTAGTAATCAGAAGGCCAGCACCTCCATGGTTTGATTTGCTCGGAGACTTTACCTCTGACTGTTGTGGCATGGGCTGGGGGTGGGGACAGGAATTGCCCAGTTGCTGAAGTGGAGGAGAAGGTTGCCATTCTTTGTTGGTAGCACCTAACTCAGCTTTGACTTATACTGCCATGTGCTGCTCCCTGTTAGCTTTTGCCCATGTCTTTTGTCTTCATTAAGAATCATTTAGTCATTAAACCAACAAATACAGTGTTCATTGAGATTGGGATGCTTCTAAGTATCAAACATTAGGGTGAGTATTGGGAAAGACAAAAAAAAAAAAAAAAAGAAAGACAGGTTCTCTGCTCTGCAAAGGGGTTACCATCTTAATAGAAAGAATAATTCACATGTAAATATTATTATACCAGGTGTATGTCTATGGAGGCAGTAAGAAGGGCTTCCTCCAGGGCTGAATCTTGAATGATGAGTAGGATTTCCCTAGGCAGAGATGGGCATGGGGCAGGGAAATGAGTGAAGAGAGAAGTAGGAGGCCTACCAGTCCTCTTTGCATGTGTTTTCCCACTGAATTATACACCTGTGTTTTTGTGTCCATGGTGCACAGATCAGGCCTTGGCATGTGGTGGATGCGTATATTAGAAGGACTAGAGCAGGCTCTAGGAAAGGCCTCTTGGAATGGCTCCGAGAACAATGATGCAGAACTGGCCCACCAGAGGAGCTGCTGCCTCTGCCACCAACAGTCCTGAGAAAAATCAGGTTACCAATCCTAGAGTGGCTGAGGTGATGGGCTGTCACACAGCTTGATCTGGACATTGGGAAGCTGCTGCTGCCCCACTGCAACAATCCCTCAACACCCACAAAGTGGGCACAGAGTGGCCCTCATAATCCCAATAGCCATCCTTGCTAGTGCAATGGCAGAAGCTATGAAAGATGGTCACCCAAACCATGAGGAAATGCATTTACTTGATGAGACCTAGTTTGCATTTAAAAGTCTAGCAGCCAGGGTTTTGGATCTGCAGTACAGGAAGGCTGAATTGGGTACCAAGTACCATCCTACCATATCTCCCATGTATCTTAAAAATAGCATGATTGGTCCTGGGCCTCAGGGATTCCATTAGCAGCTTTTCTTGCAATGCGTACTTAGCATATTCATTATGATAACCTAGACAGCGATAGTTCATTGATCTGGGCTGATCTTTAAGCAGAGTGCCAAGGTTCTCCATCCTGCCTCTTCAGTTGCCTTTGAGATTACAAAGTTTTTAACAACCGATTATTTTGTTGTTTATAGAGGGTAAAAAGTCATGTCTTGAATTTTTGTTCAGGTCAGGGAGATGGTGGATTCGTGTGGCGACTGCATTGGCTGCTAACTTTGGGCATGGGGGTTGGGCAGTACCCGCCGGTAATGCACTTGGGCTAGCCTTGGGGCATTTGTTCAGGAGAATGAACCAACCACTTGCCAGGCTTTCCTCTAGAAGGCCATCCTGTTCTTTCTACCTAGTACAGCTCTGCCCCGCTTTGCCCTGACTCCTCACTCTTTCAAGCTCAAATTCCCAAGAAAGGTCAGGCATCCACTGGGAGTGACAAGTCTTAGGAAACCTAACAGAGGTTGGGGTTTGCTTGATCCAGTCACTGCTTGCTTTGTGGTGATGTTTTCTTCCTTGCCTACCTTGAAGGGCTAGAATTTGATATTCTCAGGCACCATGGTGGGTTCCCATGGAGAGGATATTCTGTCCTGAGATCTCCAGTTGGCTCAGCTGCTGGGGAAAGGACAAGAGATAGATCATCTGGATGTTCGGGCTGAGCCTTCCACCATCCACCTAAGCCGGGCCAAAGGTAGGTGTGGAGCTCAAGAGAGGCAGGCAGGTTAGCAAGATG
This sequence comes from Saguinus oedipus, assembly GCA_031835075.1. Lineage (NCBI taxonomy): Eukaryota > Metazoa > Chordata > Mammalia > Primates > Cebidae > Saguinus > Saguinus oedipus. The sequence continues at coordinate 93,018,705 of CM063183.1, read as the reverse complement.
GCTGTGGCCTCCCAGAGCCTCCACTGAGGTCATCTCTAAGGTGATCCCACCCATGCCCCTCACTTGACAGAGGGAGAAACTGAGGCACAGAGAGGCTGTGACTTATGTCTAAAGTTCTCCAAGGGTTCTGACTCATCATATTCCCCTCCCCATCAGTGCAAGGATTAAAGCATCTTGCTTCTGGTTGATAAAGTTGGAAAGGACAGAGAGAGAGATCCAAGATGGCTGATCGCTAACAGCTCGGGATTGTAGCTCCCAGTGAAAGCTCGGAAAATGTGAGGACACCACATTTTCAGAGGAATTTTCGTCGCCTACGGACCAGAAGATTTCCAGTGGAGGAGCCCCGCGGGTTGCCAGCGCGACTTCTGTGGTCGGCGCAGCGATTTTGTCATCGCCTTGGCGCGGCAGCTCTTCATGCACAGTGAGCGGGACTGGTTCCCCTACTGACTGGTGTTTGGAGCTCCGGGAAGGCAGAGCCGCTTGTTGCGGACTCAAGAAGGAAGCCAGACTGGAGATTCCCAGGCAGAAGAGCACCATCAGTCTTATCACTGCTGTTTTGGCCAGCGCAGTGGGTTGCTCGGATTCCAGCACTGGGAATCAATAAATTGGACATCCTCTCAGGAACTTAATCAGAAAGGCGCTAATTGTAAAGACATCAGATGGATAAATTCACAATAAAGGGAAAAAAACAGCCTAAAAAGGCCAAGAAAACCGAAAGTCAGAACCCCTCTCCCTCTACAGGGGATAGTAATTCCTCATCAGCAAAGGAACAAGCCCTAATGGAAGAGGACTGTGTTCCAGTATCTGAAGGAGGCTTTAGAAGGTGGATGGTAAAAAACTGGGAATTGAAACAACTTGTTCTAACCCAATGTAAAGAAACTAAGAACTTTGAAAAAAGGTTAGACGAAATATTAAAAAGAATGGACAATATAGAAAGGAATATAAATGAACTAATGGAGTTGAAAAATACAACATGAGAACTTAGTGAAATATGCACAAGTTTGAATAGCCGAATTGATCAAGCAGAAGAAAGGATATCAGAGGTCGAAGACCGACTTAATGAAATGGAACGAGAAGATAAGAATAGAGAAAAAAGGATAAAAAGGAATGAGCAAAGTCTCCAAGAATTATGGGACTATGTGAAAAGACCTAATCTATGTTTGATAGGTGTACCTGAATGTGATGGAGAGAATGAATCCCAGCTGGAAAATACTATTCAGGATATTATCCAGGAGAATTTTCCCAATCTAGAAAAGCAGGATACCATTCAACCTCAGGTAATACAGAGAACACCACAAAGATATTCCTTAAGAAGAGCAACCCCAAGACACATAATCATTAGATTCACCAGGGTTGAAACAAAGGAGAAAATACTAAGGGCAGCCAGAGAGAAAGGTCAGGTTACCCACAAAGGGAAGCCTATTAGACTTACAGCAGATCTCTCAGTAGAAACCCTACAAGCCAGACGAGAGTGGGGGCCGATATTTAACATCCTCAAAGAACAGAACTTTCAGCCCAGAATTTCATATCCTGCCAAACTAAGCTTCACGATTGAAGGAAAAATAAAATCTTTTATGAACAAGCAAGTACTCAGAGATTTTATTACCACCAGGCCTGCTTTACAAAAACTTCTGAAAGAAGCATTACACACAGAAAGGAACAACCAGTATTAGCCTTTCTAAAAATATACCAAAAAGTAAAGAGCATCAACATAAAGAAGAATTTACCTCAACAAATGGATAAAATAGCCAGTTAATATCAAATGGCAGTAATCTTAAATTGAAATCGACTAAATTTTCTAATTAAAAGATACAGCCAAAACCTAATGGTATACTATATCCAGACCCATTTCATATCCAAAGATACACAAAGACTAAAAACAAAGGGTTGGAGAAAGATTTACCAACCAAATAGAGAACAAAAACAAATAAATAAACAAAAAGGAGTTGGAATTCATGCATTTGATAAAACAGATTTCAAGCCAACAAAGATAGAGTGGTATAAGGATCAATGCATCCTAACACCCAGATACATAAGACCCATAAAGAGATTCAGACTCAACAAAACAGAAAATTAATAAGGATATCCAGAATCTGAACTCAGATCAGTAACAAGTAAACTTAATAAGCACTTGTAGAACTCTCCACTTTAGATAAATAAAATATACATTCTCCATTTTAAATACACAAAATAATGATCGGCCATTATTAATACCCATTTATAGAATAAAGCAATATTCCTGTTCTCTCTCCCTCTTTTTCTTCCTCTCTTTTCCTTTCCTAAAAAAAAAAAAAAAAAAAAAGAAAGTAAAGAATTCAGGGACTTGGCCCATGTTAAAAAAAAAAAGTTGGAAAGGAGAGAGATTTTTAAAAAAGTCAGTTTATAGGCTGGGCGCAGTGGCTCACGCCTATAATCCCAGCACTTTTGGAGTTCGAGGTGGGTGGATCATCTGAGATCAGGAGTTTGAGGCCATCCAGGCCAACATGGTAAACCCCTGTCTCCACTAAAAATATAAAAATTAGCTGGGCATGGAGGCAGGCACCTGCAATCCCAGCTACTCTCCTCCTGAGGCTGAGGCAGGAGAATCACTTGAACCTAGGAGGCAGAGGTTGCAGTGAGCTGATATTGTGCCACTGCCTTTCAGCCTGACAGAGTGAGACTCCATCTCAAAAAATAAAAAGTCAGTTTGAAAAAGCAGATGCCGTGACGTGACCACTGACCTTGTGTACATCTTAAGATTGTGCAGGTCCGCCCAGGACCTCCTGAGAGTCCTGGCACCTTCATATGTGGGAGGGCAGGAATTTCTGGTTGTGCTTTTGCAGGTGGGGACTTGGAGAGACTAAGTGATTTCCCCAGGACACACGGTAGCAGAAGCAGTAGGTCTGGGCAGTGCACAGTCCCTGAACTTCTGCCTCCTCTCCTGCCATGTGCCTGCTGGCTCAGCTTCTGAACTTAGAATCTCCTGAAAGACAGCCAGTATTTTCTTTGGAAGCCCTGGGCTCTGGGCCCTTCTTTCCATGTCCTGGTAGGACCTGTGAGCTTACCTCAGAATCTAAGGAATTTAGGGGCCTCTGGGCCAGCAGTCATGCAGTGGCTTGGCCTAAAGCAACATTTCCCAGGGTGCTTTGCCACAACCTCTCCCTGGGAGCTGGGAATCGAGCGCAGCCAGCTGGACTCTGGTTAGTGGGTTTCATAACGTGTTTCTGTTTTGCATAGCGTAAACAACACGCTGTTTCTCAACCAGGCAGAGAAGTTTTGGCATTGCTTCTTTGCAAGCAAATGACTCTTAGGCAACCCCTGTGTTGAAACACAGTGCAGCTTCTAGAACAAAACTGGGGTTCTGGCTTTTGTCCTGGACTCATACCTTCACACACAGGCAGTGCTGCCCCTCCTGGTTTTGAAGGCTGAAAGGTGTCAGGGTGGAGAAAACACGGGCTGTGCCATTGCTGGTGCTGGGCCTCTGTCAAATCTGCTCACAACCTCTGGGCCTCAGTTTCCAAACCTTTAACATGGGACTCAAAGCATATGACTTGATGAGTGTTAGAAAATTGAATGAAATAACGTCTGAGAAGCACCTAATGCAGTGCCTGCTTCCTTTCCAATTTCCCCACCTCAGTGGGTTCCCAGGTCCCCACCCCATGGGACTGCCTGGGGGTTTGAGGACAGTAACTCATTGGCACTTTGGCAATAGCCAAGCAGAATTAGCCAAGGCCTCTGTGGTGTGGGGAAAGGAGGGGAGAGGAGTAGGGGACTGGGTTGGGGGTGGGGATTGCAGCACACAAACCAAGTCTCTTGAGAGGCAGTTGAGATTAATCTATAGGAGGAGGAGGAGAATCATGCATACCGCTCATCCCCGCCCGGCTGGGAGCAATTCCAGAAGGCAGAGTCTGCTTGGGCAGTTGAGAGGCCTTGGGGTGAGATGCCAAGAGCTGGATCTGGGAGTCAGAGGGAGTCAGCGGCAGCACTGCTTCTGGTCTTATGGCTCGGCCAGAGCCCTTGTATCCACCAGGGATGTGGCAGACAGCAGGGTCACCCCAGGAGTTTCTAAGGAAGGCCTCTTTCCCAAGAGGGTGAGTTAGGGGATGACAGAGCTGCTGAGGCAGCTGAGATGGCAACAGCAGGAGTTCTTTCACCCCTGGGGAGGGTGAGGAAGGCACAGGGCACTTCCTAGCCTTGCGAGACCAGAGCAATGAAGAGGGCTGCGGTGGCAGCCTTACGTGTGGAGAAACACCCTCCTTGCCTCCTCTCTCCTCCCACTCTTCTGCAGAGGCCTCCTGAAAGCTGAAGGGAGGGGTGCAGAGTGAGGGGTCAGTTTGCCTGCCCAGAGAAGGGCAGTGTGTGAGTGTGTGTGTATATGTGTGCATGCATGGATGTGCATGTGTGTATATGTGCACGTGTGTGTGTGTGTGCATGTGTGTGATGGAAAACACCAAGCTCATTGCTAAACTGCGCTGAGCCTCACCTATAAAAAAATGGAAAACACCCCTCGCCCTGCATTCTTCACAGGGTGGTCCTGTCTGCACATGAGCAGAGCTTTGCAAACCTGCCAGTTAAGGCATCTCTGCCAGGGATAGGGGTGGGGAGCCCAGGGGCAAAGAACATAGCCCTAAGGGTGAAACATGACTGTAACCGTCCTCTCCTGCGTTCCCTTAGAACTTAGTGTGACATCTTGAATCCAACTGCATAACATAATCCCCATTTATTTTCTTTACAAATCATACTGTAATTAATCAGTTGAGTACATTTGGCACCCTGGTAAGATAGAACATGTTCAGTTTGTGGCTTCCTGTCACCCATCTCCCTGTCCCTGCCTCACCCTTGGCCATCTCTAGATGTGGGAGGCCAACCCAGGAGAAACCACATTCCTGAAGATCTGTTAGAGAGAATTGGGAACTGAAAGTCCCCTTTGTGGGACTTTGAGCAGTTGGGGGCTGTGGGTCCCTCCCGCTATAACCCACTTAGAAGCTAAGAGATATCAATATGGTGAGAAGAAGACTGGGAGAACCAACAGCCTTAGAGACCACGCAGTACTGACCTTCCACGGCTTCCCATCCATCTCCCCAACCCTGGCTCCTAGGGGCCTTTCCTCCTACCTTGGGTGGACTTGGGTTACTTTACATGTTAATAACCAGAAATTACATGTTACTTTACATGTTAGAGACTAGGAATTCAACACTCGTTCAGCCACCTGCATGCTGTACTGGGCCACAGTGGCGAGCAGGACGGTAAGACCTAGGGCAGAGTAGCTGCTAATCAAGCTTAGAGGGGTGCAGGGGCTTTCAGGGGCCTATGGCTGCCAACTTCTAGAAATTTACAGAGGCATGAAGCTGTGAGGGAGCACAGCATGGGTTCAGAGTTTGAGTGTACCCCACGCCTCTGGGAGAAGAGAGACATGAGCATTTTTTGGCCCTATGTGGGGGGATATTAAACATAAGATCTTCCCCCAACTCAGAAAAGCTCTCCACAGAGGTGGAACAGAAAGAAAACAATTTTATTATTAAATAAGCATTAAACCAGAATGTGATATGCATTACAGGCAATTTGCAATGAGCTACAAAGACAGAAACAAATCAGTCTTACCCTTGTTATGCAGCCATCAGATAGAACCAATTACATGCATGTCCTCAAGATACACGATGATTAGTCCTCAAGTAAGAGGGCTTGACAGCACCGTTTCTAACTCATAGTTCATTCTAAATTTACCTGGTAAGTGGGGTCACCATCTGTGCTAGTTAACTGGCTTTAATCAAAGAGAAGATAAAGTCCTGTCTTTATGACAACAGGGTGTTTTGCAACTTGGAACCAGGTACCCTCTCGAGTTAAGCTCCTCCCTTCCCATAGAAATGGGGAGACGGGGGTGCACCTCCATTAATGCTTACATTTCAAAGAGCTGGCTTCCAGCTCCTGGAGGAAGGCATGTCTCCATCATAAAGCTGGCAAGAGGCTTATTTATGTTCTAAAAAGATTTGCATACATTTCGAAGAGACAGAGAAAAGACTTAGAAGTTTTCTAAGGTAAATGCTGTAAGAAAAAGTAGGGGAGAGAAGTCTCCTTTCTTATTTTCAGCAAGGAGAATTTAACCTCTCATTTTTACTTTGTATTCATCCTATTGGCCTCTAAGCAGAGAAATGAGTAGGGATAACAGACCTCAGCAAGTTCAAAAGGAGTGAGAGCACCAGGGTCCAGCTAGCTGGTCTTTTCTTTTGCATGCTAGGCGTGATTTAGACTCCAGTGAGGATGGATAGCCAGTCAGGTAGGACAGTGCAGGTGGGCGCTGGGGGTGGACTCAGTCTTTCCTGGGGATCTTTGGGCTAATGAAGTGATTGAGGTTTGGGAGAAGTAGGCTAAGCTGCACTAAACTGGATAGCCAAATCCAGGTTCTACAAATCTAGTGTTCACATTGCTTTAGTCAGAGAACAGATGTGGTGTGGTGGAGCTCAGACAATGCCTGCTTTCCATTTTAAACCCACAAGTCATGCCGCATATTGAAACCATCAGCAGGAGGAGTTTGGATAAAGCTGAAGTTCCACATAGGTGCTGAATGATCTATCTGGGAAGACAGTGACCAAAGCCCAGCAGGAGGCCGGGGAGCCGGGACCCCACCAGCCCAGGTATTTTATGGAAGGACGCCACCCTGCACTGGGCCTGGCTCTGCCCCGGGTCAGGGCCTCAGGCCCTTCTCTCTGGCCATCTGGTTTCCTCATATTATGAATGCAGGCTCTGAAGCCAGAAGAGGTGCCATGGACCTTGCGGGACCCTGGGACTTGCATGGGAGGGAAGCCTGCCTTCAGTTTCAAAGCCTCCCTCCTTCCCTTTTCCTCCTATGACCTCAAGGCAGCACTTCTTGTGGTTCCTAGAAAAGGCACACCTTTCATTTACATTGCTTTTCCAGCTCCCATTCCATTTCATGTGGTTTTCTTTATTCCTACTTCTGCTTCTTCAGAGAGAGAGAGAGAGAGAGAGAGAGAGATAAAGAAAGAGAGAGAGAGAGAGGCATTCATTGCTTTTCTTGGAATCCAGGACATAGTCTTATAGTCATATTTTTTTGTCATGTGGGATCTGAGGAACTATATCTGCCTCACCAGGGCATGCTGTTCAAATGCAGATTCTTGGGCCCTCTACATTTCCAGAACTGGAAACTCTGGAGGTGGGTCGGCCAGGAATCTGCATTTGTAATTAGCCTCTCCATGCTTCCTAAACTGGCAGGAGCTTGAGAAAGGGACTCCTCCAGAGATGATCTTGTAGGGAAAGGGCACTGTCCTCTGAGTTAGAAAAACGGGGTTGCACTTTTTACATGGGTGACCTCAATTAAACCACCTAACTTCCCAGAGAATGCTTCATAGAAGTAATCCTCTTGTAGGAAGGATCACAAGAGGAAATGTACATATAAAAGGTCTTAAAACTGCAACAGGCCAACAATACATGTAGCATGGTACTGTTACTGTTCAGGAATCTTCTGAGCCTTTAAAAGTACTATGTTCGGAAAATATCAAGTCCTCCAAAGCTTCTAACACTCTTATTCCCCTGTCTGGGTCCACTGCCAAGTTTTCCTTTTTAAGACGTTTAAGGCCAGGCATGGTGGCTCACACCTGTAATCCCAGCACTTTGGGAGGCTGAGGCAGGCAGATGACCTGAGGGAGCTTGAGACCAGCCTGGCCAACATGGTGAAACCCCATCTCTACTAAAATTACAAAAACTAGAGGGGCATGGTGATGGGCACCTGTAATCCCAGCTACTCAGGAGGCTGAGGCAGGGGAATCTCTTGAATGCAGGAAGTGGAGGTGGCAGTGAGCCGAGATCGCACCATTGCACTCCAGCCTGGGCTACAGAGTGAGACTCAGTCTCAAAACAATAAAAATAAATAAATAAATAAATATGTTTAGAGGAGATGCCAAAGGGAATTCCACAACCAAATCTGCCTGCTCCAGGAAATACATAAGTCCCCCTTGTCCTGTGCTGCCTGGTGACATCATCTATCCCTCGTTTGGGCCCAGGGACCCTGCGCCATTGTGGTCTTAGGAGTGTCTGTGTCTGGGCTTCTTCTGCGCCCAGTTTCCTCTGAGGTCTCATTTAATGTCCAAATGACCAACTTACATTACACACCGAAGTAAAATACACATCCAGAGCTCGTGGGTTCTGTCTTCGGGGATGTGCTGGTCTTTCCCATGGGATCCTAGATGTGTGAAGGAGAGTGGGCTGGATTGATTTTTTTTTATGTCTATATAATGCTTGGCACAGTACTGAATTGACACAACTAATTCTTGTTGAATTGAAGAGGTTTTGGTCCTTGATTTTCTCAGATCTGGCCCTTCAGGGATCTAATAAAATGGGTCTGATCATCATCATAAATCATTAAAAACTTACTATAAGTACTATAGTCAGACACTGAACCTAAGTGTGTTATCTGTGAAATATCTCCTTTAATCCTCTCAATGATTTATAATGTAAGAACTATCACTTCTTAATCTGCTGATGAGGAAACTGTGGCTCATAGCAGCTAAATCAAGTGACCCAAATCATATACCTGCAAGTAATGGCTCTGGGTTCAATCCAAGTTAGTCCCTTCCCCTGACTCTTTTTTCCTTGAACTAAAAAACAACTCCTTATAAATTGCAAATGCAGTCATAATGGCTGCTACCCTTACTCCCAACCTCTTCCAGAATTATGGTGATTAGGAAGAAGATACTTTCTAGGATAGTGTCTTTACTGTGTATGGCTTAGTAGTGTCTTACCTATTTATTTGTTTGTGTGTTTGGGGGTTTATTTTTTAACCATTTTCAAAGAAACTTCACAAACTCCATGTAATTTGATTTCCACATTAGCCTGCTGAGCTGGTCAGGAAAGGTACTGGTGCATTTTTGTTAAGGAAGGAGACTCAAAGAGGCTGTGATTTGCTTAAGACTGTGGCATGGGAGGCTGGGCCCAGAACAGGAGATAGTTCACTTCTGTTCCTGCAAAGGCCATGAAACAGGTATGGGCGTCTGCCATGGTTGCCCGTGTTAGCTGCTCTCTTCCACCTAACCTTGCAGGGATGAAAGGCAGGCTTAGCTGGATATGGGGTCTCCACAAGTTGTTTCTGGGGCTCAGAAGCTAGTGATAGCTAGAAGTCAGTAAAAAAAATTCTTTTTGTCTCCTACTCGATAACAGTAACTGTGTTTGGAATATTTAAAAAAATTTATAACACACACAGAAACACAGAAAGCCACAATGGATTCACCAATGCTTTAAATAAATTTATGTTGTATGGAGCAACAAAAGCACCTCTATAACCTTGGTAAATGGTAACTTTTGCATGTGAGAATATAGTGAATTCACTCTCTTGATAACTCCTGGTGTCGGTACAGGTCACGGCACCTCTTGCAATTATTGTTTTTCCCATTCTCCATTCCTACCCATCTCTGCTCCCATCCTCACCCCAAGTTTGTAAGGAGAACTTTGAAGGAAGGCTTATTCCAGGGGCACCTGCCAAGATATTTGGAATGAGGGCCCTTTGGAGTCTAAGAGGAGAGGGTAGACCACCCTAAAAGAGGATGTCTCAGAACAGAGCCTCAGTAGCTGGCTTTTCAAAGGGGAACTTCAGCAAAGGAGTCAGCATCACAGAGCAGCCACAGTGCACCTGAGCAGAGATGGGATGGAGTTTGGCTAGGTGTCCTTGTGCTCACAATGACACCAGGAGGAAAGGCTGAGCCAAAGGGAGTTTGTGTAAGATTTTCACAGGTTTGGGAAAGAGTGAAGTATTCAAATTCTTTTTACAAGCAATGCAGTTTGGTTCTTCCTGTCCCTCATCTTCAGTGACCTGGAAGCAGGTGGTGACTTACAGTCTGATGGCCTGTGCACCACGCACCATACCTATGCAACAGCCTGATGGGTAAAGTGCAAATTTATCTTATGCTTACCACTGTAAGAGAACGAACAAGGTAAGGTTTCTATTCTTTTCAATGTGGGTAAGCAGGCTGAGCTTTCTGATTTTGGATTCTGGCCTCCTTTGTTGCAGGGGTTAGCAAAATTTTTATATTTAGTTGCACAGCACATGCCTTTGTGGAAATAATTGAATGCCACCCAAATGAGAACAAGCAAAGGCTATTTACTCAGAGCTTGCCATAGCAAGGAAGTTGGCCATCAGCACTTGTGTTTGGCAGAGACTTAAAGGCAGGCAGAGGGCAAGAATGCTTCATGATGGGAAGCACGTAAGGCTCCAGGTGTTCCCTGATTGGAGGCTATTGGTGTTGGGGAGCTGCAGGTGGTAAACTAGAAATGGGGCCCCCTGTGTGATTGGTTAGGGGGGCTGTGTTAGTCTGTTTGCATTACTATAAAGGAATACCTGAGGCTGGGTAATTTATAAAGGAAAGAGGTTTATTTTGGCTCACAGTTCTGCAGACTGTATATGAACCACAGTGACAGCATCAGCTTTGGGGGGTGCTACAGGCAGGGTACAATGGTGATAGAAAGTGAAGAAAGCCAGCATGTCATGTGACCAGAGAGGGAGCAAGAAAGAGGAGGGGAAGGTCCCAGACTCTTTCAAACAATCAGATCTCACATGAACTGAGAACTCTCTCATCACCAAGGGGATAGTGCCAAGCCATTCATGACAGATCTGCCTCCATGATCAAATCACCTCCTACCAGACCCCGCCTCCAACATAAGGGATTATATTTCAACATGAGATTTGGAAGGGACAAACACCCGAACTATATCATTCCACCTCTGCCCCCCAAATCTCATGTCCTTCTCACTTTGCAACATTCAATCATCCCTTTTCAATAGTCTCCCAAAGTCTTAACTCATTCTAGCCCCAACTCAAAAGTCCAAAGCTTTATTTGAGACTTGAAGTTTCTTTCACTGATGAACCTGTAAAATCAAAACCAAGTCATTTACTTCCAAGATACAGAGGGGGTATAGGCGTTTGGGTAAATATTCTCATTCCAAAAGAAAAATCAACCAAAAGAAAGGGGCAATAGGCCCCACACAAGTTCAAAACCCATCAGGGCAGGCATTAAAACTTACAGCTCCAAAATAATCTCATTTGACTCCATGCCCCACATCCTGGGCCCACTGGTGCAAGGGGTGGGCTCCCAAGGCCTAGGGCAGCTCTACCTCTGTAGCTCTTTGAGGAGCAGTCCCCAAGGCTCCCAACACAAATTAAAGTTGAATGCCTGCAGCTTTTCCAGGCAGAAGATATAAGCTTCCGGTGGTTCTACCATTTTGGGATTTGGGGAAAGGCAGTCTAGTTCTGAAGCTCTACTAGGCAATGCCCTAGTAGTAGGGACTCTGTGTGTGGTCTCCAACCCCACATTTCTTTTCAGCACTGCCCTGGTAGAGTCTTTCTGTGGGGGTTCCACCCCCATGGCAGGCTTCTGCCAGGGCACCCAGCCTTTCCCATATATCCTCTGGAATCTGGGGGGAAACTGCCAAGCCCCCTTCACTGTTGCATTGTGTAAGCCTGCAGGCTTAACACCACATAGAAGCCACTAATGCTTATAGCTTGTAATCTTCAGAATGGGGGCCCAAGCTATACCTGTGACCTAAGAGCTACAGCTGGAGCTAGAAGCAGCTGAGATGCAGGGACCAGCGTTCCAATGCTACACAAGGCAGCAGCACCCTGGTCCTGACCCCTCAAATTATTCTTTTCTCTCAGATAGCTGGGCCTGTCACGGGAGGCGTTGCCTCACAGACTTCCGAAATGCCTTTGAGGCCTTTCTTTCATTGACTTGATATTAGCAATTGGCTCACTGTTAGTCATGCTAATCTCTAGCAAGTGGTTGCTCCACAGGCCGCTTGAATTCAGCTCCTGAAAATGCTCAGGCCAGGCTGCAAATTTTTTTATATTCAGTTTCCCTTTTAAATAAAGTTCCAACTTTAAGTCATTCTTTGCTCCCATATCTGATCATAAGCAGACAGAAGAAGCCACATCACTTCTTGAATGCTTTTCTGCTTGGAAGTTTCTTTTGCCAGATACCCTGGTGAGGAGGGAGACCCAGGCATCTCAGATCAACTTCCCCTTTTCATTCCTAAGACTGTAAACTTTCCCTTTTCATATGTAATTCCTGAGACTGTGAACCGAGACCCTTTTCATATGTTAAGCTATAAACCTAAGACTCTTCCGTGTGTAACATTTAAAGTATAAGCCTGTATAAAGACGGAACCTTCCTTTGCTAGGGGAGCTTGGCTGTTAGGCAATTATGCCACCTTGCTCCTGGCTGAATAAACTCTTTCTTCCTGTATTCGGTGTCCGAGAGATCCGTTTCCCGTGGCCACTCTTGCTATGCTAGGTCATCACTCTTTTATTTATTTATTTATTTATTGCATTTTAGGTTTTGGAGTACATGTGCAGAACATGCAAGACAGTTGCATAGGTACACACGTGGCAGTGTGATTTGCTGTCTTCCTCCCCTTCACCCACATCTGGCATTTCTCCCCATGCTATCCCTCCCCAGCTCCCACCCCCCTGCTGACCCTCCCCTATTTCCCCCAATAGACCCCAGTGGGTAGTGGTCCTCTCCCTGTGTCCATGTGTTCTCATTGTTCATCACCCACCTATGAATGAGAATATGTGGTATTTCATTTTCTGTTCTTGTGTCAGTTTGCTAAGGATGATGTTCTCCAGATTCATCCATGTCCCTACAAAGGACACGAACTCATTGTTTTTGATGGCTGCATAATATTCCATGGTGTATATGTGCCACATTTTTCCAGTCCAGTCTATCATCAATGGCCTTTTGGGTTGGTTCCAGGTCTTTGCTATTGTACACAGTGCTGCAATGAACATTTGTGTGCATGTGTCCTTATAGTAGAACGATTTATAGTCCTTTGGATAGATACCCAGTAATGGGATTGCTGGGTCAAATGGAATTTCTATTTCTAGGTCTTTGAGGAATCACCACACTGTCTTCTACAATGGTTGAACTAATTTACACTCCCACCAGCAGTGTAAAAGTGTTCCTATTTCTCCACATCCTCTCCAGCATCTGCTGTCTCCAGATTTTTTAATGATCGCCATTCTAACTGGCGTGAGATGGTATCTTAATGTAGTTTTGATTTGCATTTCTCTGATGACCAGTGACGATGAGCATTTTTTTCATATGTTTGTTGGCCTCATGTATGTCTTCTTTTGTAAAGTGTCTGTTCATAGCCTTTGCCGATTTTTGAATGGGCTTGTTTGTTTTTTTCTTGTAAATCTGTTTGAATTCTTTGTAAATTCTGGATATCAGCCCTTTGTCAGGTGGGTAAACTGCAAAAATTTTTTCCCATTCCGTTGGTTGCCAATTCACTCTATGACTGTTTCTTTTGCTATGCAGAAGCTGTGGAGTTTGATTAGGTCCCATTTGTCTATTTTGGCTTTTGTTACCAATGCTTTTGGTGTTTGGTCATGAAGTCCTTGCCTACTCCTATGTCCTGAATGGTTTTGCCTAGATTTTCTTCTAGGGTTTTTATGGTGCCGGGTCTTATGTTTAAGACTTTAATCCATCTGCAGTTAAGTTTAGTGTAAGGCTTCAGGAAGCAGTCCAGTTTCTGCTTCCTGCACATGGCTAGCCAGTTTTCCCAACACCATTTATTAAACAGGGAATCCTTTCCCCATTACTTGTTTTTGTCAGGTTTATCCAAGATTGTATGGTTGTAGATATGTTCTGTTGCCTCCGATGCCTCTTTTCTGTTCCATTGGTCTACATCTCTGTTTTGGTACCAGTACCATGCTGTTTTGATTACTGTACCCTTGTAGTATAGTTTGAAGTCTGGTAGTGTGATGCCTCCCACTGTGTTCTTTTTGCTTAGAATTGACTTGGCTATGTGGGCTCTCTTTTGGTTCCATATGAAGTTCAAGGTGGTTTTTTCCAGTTCTGTGAAGAAAGTCTATGGTAGCTTGATGGGAATAGCGTTGAGTCTGTATATTACTTTGGGCAGTATGACCATTTTCACAATACTGATTCTTCCTAACCATGAACATGAAATGTTTCTCCATCTGTTTGTGTCCTCTCTTATTTCGTTGAGCAGTGGTTTGTAGTTTTCCTTGAAGAGGTCCCTTACATTCCTTGTTAGTTGTATTCCTAGGTATTTTATTCTCTTTGTAGCAATTGTGAATGGCAGTTCATTCTTGATTTGGTTCTCTTTAAGTCTGTTATTGGTGTATAGGAATGCTTGTGATTTTTGCACATTGATTTTATATCCTGAGACTTTGCTGAAGTTGCTTATCAGTTTCAGGAGTTTTTGGGCTGATCTGATGGGGTCTTGTAGGTATACTATCATGTCATCTGCAAATAGAGACAATTTGGCTTCCTCCTTTTCTATTTGAATACCCTTGATTTCTTTTTCTAGCCTTATTGCTCTGGCTAGAACTTCCAGTACTATATTGAATAGGAGCGGTGAGAGAGGGCATCCTTGTCTAGTGCCAGATTTCAAAGGAAATGCTTCCAGTTTTTGCCCATTCAGTATGATATTGGCTGTTGGTTTGTCATAAATAGCTTTTATTATTTTGAGATACATTCTATCAATACCGAGTTTATTGAGGGTTTTTAGCAAAAAGGGCTGTTGAATTTTGTCAAAGGCCTTCTCTGCATCAATTGAGATAATCATGTGGTTTTTGTTTTTGGTTCTGTTTATGTGGTGAATTACGTTTATAGACATGTGTTTGTTGAACCAGCCTTGCATTCCTGGGATGAATCCTACTTGATCATGGTGGATAAGCTTTTCAATGTGCTGTTGCAGTTGGCTTGCCAATATTTTATTGAAGATTTTTGCATCTATGTTCATCATGGATATTGGCCTGAAGTTTTCTTTTCTTGTTGAGTCCCTGCCGGGTTTTGGTATCAGGATGATGTTGGTCTTATAAAATGATTTGGGAAGGATTCCCTCTTTTTGGATTATTTGGAATAGTTTCAGAAAGAATGGTAACAGTTCCTCTTTGTGTGTCTGGTAGAATTCGGCTGTGAACCCATCTGGACCTGGGCTTTTTTTGTGTGGTAGACTCTTAATTTCTGCCTCAACTTCAGACCTTGTTATTGGTCTATTCATAGTTTCAGCTTCCTCCTAGTTTAGGCTTGGGAGGACACAAGTGTCCAGGAATTTATCCATTTCTTTCAGGTTTACTAGTTTATGTGTATAGAGTTGTTTGTAATATTCTCTGATGATGGTTTGAATTTCTGTGGATCTGTGGTGATTTCCCGTTTATCAATTTTTATTGCATCTATTTGGTTGTTCTCTCTCTTCTTTTTTTATCCGTCTGGCTAGTGGTCTGTCTATTTTGTTGATCTTTTCAAAAAACCAGCTCTTGGATTTATTGATTTTTTGAAGGGTTTTTTGTTTCTCTACCTCCTTCACTTCTGCTCTGATCTTAGTTATTTCTTGTCTTCTGCTAGGTTTTGAGTTTTTTTGGTCTTGCTCCTCCAGCTCTTTCAATTTTGACATTAGGGTGTCAATTTTGGATCTCTCCACTCTTCTCATGTGGGCACTTTTAGCTATATATTTTCCTCTACAGACTGCTTTAAATGTGTCCCAGAGATTCTGGTATGTTGTATCTTTGTTCTCAATGGTTTTGAAGAACTTCTTTATTTCTGCCTTCATTTCATTGTTTATCCAGTCAACATTCAAGAGTCAGTTGTTCAGTTTCCATGAAGCTGTGCAGTTTTGTGTTAGTTTCTGAATTCTGAGTTCTAACTTGATTGCACTATAGTCTGAGAGACTGTTTTGTTATGATTTCAGTTGTTTTGCATTTTCTGAGGAGTGATTTACTTCCAATTATGTGGTCAATTTTAGAGTAGGTTTGATGTGGTGCTGAGAAGAATGTATATTCTGTGGATTTGGGGTGGAGAGTTCTGTAAATGTCTATCAGGTTTGCTTGTTCCAGGTCTGAGTTTCAGTCCTGGATATCCTTGTTAATTTTCTTTCTGGTTGATCTGTCTAATATTGACAGTGGAGTATTAAAGTCTCCCACTATTATTGTATGGGAGTCTAAGTCTCCTTGTAAGTCATTACAAACTTGCCTTATATATTTGGGTGCTCCTGTATTGGGTCCATATATATTTAGAATCATTAGCTCTTCTTGTTGTATTGATCCTTTTACCATTATATAATGTCCTTCTTTGTCTCTTTTGATTGCTTTTGACTCTTGTTGCTTTAAAGTCTATTTTATCAGAGACGAGAATTGTAACTCCTGCTTTTTTTGCTCTCCATTTGCTTGGTAAATCTTCCTCCATCCCTTTATTTTGAGCCTTTGTGTATCCTTGCATGTGAGATGTGTTTCCTGGATACAGCACACCGATGGGTTTTGGCTTTTTATCCAATTTGTCAGTCTGTGTCTTTTGATTGGTGCATTTAGCCCATTTACATTTAGGGTTAATATTGTTATGTGTGAATTTGATACTGCCATTTTGATGCTAGCCCATTAGTTGATGCAGATTCTTCATTTTGTTGATGCAGTTTAGCATTTGGTATGTTTGTGGAATGGCTGGTACTGGTTGTTCCTTTCTATGTGTAGTGCCTCTTTCAGGAGCTCTTGTAAAGCAGGCCTGGTGGTGACAAAATCTCTGAGTGCTTGCTTGTTGGCAAAAGATTTTATTCTTCCTTCACTTGTGAAGCTCAGTTTGGCTGGATATGAAATTCTCGGTTGAAAGTTCTTTTCTTTAAGGATGCTGAATATTGGCCCTCACTCTCTTCTGGCTTGTAGGGTTTCTGCCGAGAGATCTGCTGTGAGTCTGATGGGCTTCCCTTTGTGGGTGACCCGACCTTTCTCTCTGGCTGCCCTTAGCATTTTCTCCTTCATTTCAACCCTGGTGAATCTGATGATTATGTGCCTTGGGGTTGCTCTTCTTGTGGAATATCTTTGTGATGTTCTCTGTATTTCCTGGACTTGAATATTGGCCTGCCTTGCTAGGTTGGGGAAATTTTTCTGGATAATGTCATGAAGAGTATTTTCCAGCTTGGATTCATTCTCTTCATCACATTCTGGTACACCTATCAAATGTAGATTAGGTCTCTTCACATAGTCTCACATTTCTTGGAGATGTTGTTCATTCCTTTATGTGCTTTTTTCTCTAATCTTAGCTTCTCATTTTATTTCATTGAGTTGATCATCAACTTCTGGTATGCTTTCTTCTGCTTGGTCAATTCAGCTGTGGAAACTTGTGCACGCTTCGCGAAGTTCTCATGTTGTGTTTTTCAGCTCCTTCAATTCACTCGTATTCCTCTCTAAGTTGTTCATTCGTGTTATTATTTCCTCAAATCTTTTTTCAAGGTTCTTAGTTTCTTTGCATTGAGTTAGAACATGTTCTTTTAGCTCACAGAAGTTTCTCATTACCCATCTTCTGAAGTCTGATTCTGTCATTTCATCACACTCATTCTCTGTCTAGCTTTGTTCCCTTGCTGGTGAGGAGTTGTAGTCTTTTGTAGGAGGCGACATGTTCTGGTTTCGGGTGTTTTCCTCCTTTTTTCACTGGTTTCTTTCCATCTTTGTGAATTTATCCACCTGTTGTCTGAGTAGTTGCTGATTTTCCAATTGGGTCTCTGAGTGGACGTCCAGATTGTTGATGATGAAGTATTTCTGTTTCTTAGTTTTCCTTCTAACAGTTTGGCCCCTCTACTGAGGTCCACTCCAGGCCCTGCTTGCCTGGGGTACACCTGTAGCAGCTGTGGAACCATGAGGGTTGCTACCCGTTTGTTCTTCTGCTATCTTTGTCCCTGAATGATGCCCACCAAATGTCAGTCTGATCAGTCCTTTGTGAGGTGACTCTTTGGATATGTGGGGGTCAGGGAGCTGCTTGAGGAGACTGTCTGTACTGTATACTTGAGGAGACAATCTGTACTTTATAGGAGCTCAAGTGCTCATCTGTGAGCTCTGTTGTTCATTCATGGCTGCTAGGCAGGTACATTTAAGTCTGCTGCAGCAGAACGCATAAAGCCCCGTTTTTTCCTCAGGTGCTCTGTCCTGGGGAGTCAGGGCTTTATTTATGAGTATCTGTTGCACTGTCCTGCCCAGCAAGGAGACAGTCTAATGACTGCCTGCCTGTAGTGGTTATGCTGAGCTGCCGTGGGCTCCACCCTGCTGCCGTGGGCTCTGCCAGGCTGCTGTGGGCTCTGCCCTACTGCTGTGGTCTCCACCCTGATGCCGTGTGTAATCCCCTGTAGTCCTGTTTATATGGGTGTGGTTAGAGCTGCCATGGTGATGATGGCCCACCTCTGTAGTGGCGGACTCTCTCTGTTATGGCAGGTTGCCGTGGCAATGGCGGGTTGCCTCGGCAACGGCAGGCTGCTTCAGCAATGGCAGTGTACCTCCGTAGGGGTTGAGTGCCTCGGTAATGGTGGACGCCCCTCCCCGTCCGAGCTGCACCATCCTGGGTTCAGCTGTGTTTGCCGTGAAACTCTCAACCCCGAGCGTTTCCAATTGCTGTTTTGTTTGTTTTTGTGGGGGTGGGACCTGCCGAGCCTGATCACCTGGCTCCCTGCCTCAGAGCCCCCCCCTTTTTTTTAAATTGAATGGATGACTCTCTCCCAGGTGTTCCTGTCGCCTGCTGAAAGGGCTCCGGGATCTGTGTGATTTCCCCTGCAGTGACCCACTGCGCCGGCTGGAACCACGTTGCTGCCCAGGAATCTCCTGGCCTGGCTTTCTGTTTAAGTCCCATTTAATCACGTGAATGTGCTAATATGCCTTCCGAAATCTCCAATTGCCGGTTTAACAGGGCAACCAAACCAGTGAATTTTGTACAGAGTGCCGCTGTGCTTCAGCCCCAGCCCAAACAGCCGTGCCGGCCCAAACAGCCACGCTGGCGGCCCATGTGGCTCCTACACCTGGGAATCTCCTGGTCTGTGGGCAATAAGGATCCATCTGGAAATGCGGCATCCACTCACCATCTGCAGTTTCACTGGGAGCTGCAGCGCCATCTTCTCTCTCCCCAGGTCATCACTCTTAAAGTTAAACCTTCCACAGATCCCTAGGCCGTGGGCACAATGAAGCCAGTTTTGTCACGAGGGCCTAACATTGGTGACCTTTATGCCAGTTCCCAATAAGTTTCTCATCTTCATCTGAGGCCCTCTCAGCCTGGTCTTCACTGCCCATATTTTTAACAGTATTTTGGTCAAAACCACTTAACAAGTCTCCAAGAAATTCCAAACTCTCCCTTCTCTTCCTGTTTTCTTCTAGGACCTCTTCTAATACTCTTTCAAT
This sequence comes from Saguinus oedipus, assembly GCA_031835075.1. Taxonomy (NCBI): domain Eukaryota; kingdom Metazoa; phylum Chordata; class Mammalia; order Primates; family Cebidae; genus Saguinus; species Saguinus oedipus. The sequence continues at coordinate 92,999,555 of CM063183.1, read as the reverse complement.
ATCTGCCCATTACTCAGTTTCAAAGCTTCAAGTATCTTTATAGCAATGCCCCAATCCTTGGTACCAATTTTCTGTGTTCGTCTGTTTGTGCTGCTATAAAAAAATGTCTGAAGCTGTGTAATTTATGAAGAAAAGAATTTTGGCTCAAGGTTCTACAGGCTGCACAGGAAGCATAGTGCCAGCATCTACTTCTGATGAGGGCCTGAGGAAGCTTACAGTCATGGTGGAAGGCAAGCGGGGAGCAGGCATGTCTCACGGAGAGAAAGGGAGCAAGAGAGAGAAGGGAGAGGTCTCAGACTCCTTTAAACAACCAAATCTTGTGTGAACTGAGCAAGAACTCACTTGTCACCAAGGGAATGATACTAAACCATTCATGAGGGATACACCCCCATGATCCAATACCTCCCACAAGGCCACACCTCCAGCATTGGAGAATCACATTTCAACATGACATTTGGAGGGGACACACATCCAACCTATATCAGAGGCATATTTAACTTTCTCTGGTGGGCCCTATGATGGAAGTCCATGAGTGTGTATGGAGGATGGCAGAAACTGGAGCAGCTGTCAGTTATTCACCAAGTCTTGGCTTGGGAGAAATGAGAGAGCAATGGTGGAGGCCAGTTTTGTATTAAAGAAAAAAAAAAAAAAAAAAAAATATATATATTTCATCAGAAAACTATGCATCATCTACATTGTGACCTTCCAGGCTGGGCTATCAGAGACTAGCCCTGTTCCTTGTCTCAGAGTGAGTAATTGTGCAGCTCTTAGTAAGTTGTAGCTGATATGTATATGAATTAGGTCCTGTCTAGTAGTGATTCAGTTTAATTGACTTCCCCCACCTCCTTGGGAAAACAAGTTTGGTTTCCACTTGCAATTCATCCCAACTCTGCTTTTCCCATTGTGCTGTTTTGACCTTTTCTTTGACCTGGTTATGACGTTGTTTGCATCCTTCATATCATATGAGTAACACAGAACCTTTAGTACATGTTTGTTTTTATGTTTACAGGAGAGCCATTATTTTATTTCTCCCAAAAGTATTTTTTAATGTGTGTGTGCATGCATGTGTGTGTGGGGTTGTGTGTGTGTTGGGGAGAGTAAGGGAGCCATATGGCTACAGGTTTACCTGGAGACCACCTACAAAGCAAAGTAGGCTTGAGAGTGATGATGTAGAGCTTTGGGGCTGGCTTGTCCATGGAGAGGGATGATAACAGCAGTGAGGCCCATCCTATGGGTTCTTGTTTGACCCTGGGGGTCAAATGAGCTGAATTTCTCACCAGCTCTGACTAAGGTATGTGTGTCTGTGATTGGGAAGGTTGAGCAGGGGAGGGCTCAGAGCCAGATCAGATTTGACGTGGAAATATGAAAAAATGTGAACTATCTTGTGTTTAAGATTTATGGAGCAAATACCACAGCTGCTTGATTTTAGAGTTTTGTCTGGGCTTGTAGAGTACCTTTGTACAGCATGTATCTGCACATACTTGCTACAACCCAAGTTGATCTGAAGGCAAAGCAGGCTTTGGAGAATTGGTGTGCAAAATACTTTTAAGAAAGGGAAGGGCATGGAATATGGAAGATGATTTTAGGGGTCCAATTTCAGACTCTGAATGACTAAAAACAGCAGTGACAATAATTGCAACACAAAAACTTCCTGAAATAAAACAGAACCAAATTCTGCAAAACAGAAACCCTTCTAGGAGAAAGAAGGGTATGCAGGGGTTGTGTCATGAGCAGGAATGTGGGAAGACTTCCTGCCCCAAGTCTGGATCTGGCTTCTGAAACATGTGTGGGCTAACATGATGGACAGGCAGTGGGTGGGTTGTGCTGACACATAGGAAAATAGTGAACTACATATAGGGTATTTTTGGGAGGATGACACGGCACCTTCGGGGAGGAGGGCTGGAACCTTGGCCTGTTGGCTCATCTGAGATGCTGGCACAGTAGCAGCTCTGGGTGGCCAGGAAGTAATATTACTGAAGAAATGCCCAGGGTTCACAATGCACATGCTTCAGGGAGTTTGGTGGGATAACCTAAAAACACACTAAAACACACCTTTGGGCACCTAACAGAGAACTGTCTGTCCTAGCTCCTTAAAAATCTACCAGGTGTGGCCTGAGGTTTGGTACTGGAGTTCACTGGATACTGGTGGAAGGTCTTTGGTCTTGGAAAGTGAGAGATTGAATATGTAAGTGGATAATGGCCAGAACGCATACAAAAACAGAACCTGCCCCATGCTCTGCAGCAACCAGCCCAGGAAACCAATCTGTTATCCACAGCAACCAGTCCAGGAAGCCACCCTGCTCTAAGTCAGACTTGTGGTAAGTCAGAGTACTTCTCTGGCAACAGGTCCAGGAAACCGAAGAATAACCCCTGTAGCAGCTGGTCCCAGATGGTCAACACTCAGCACTGGCAGCTGTCCTGAGTTTTGACCCTGCTTCCAATTTACAACCAATTGGAGAAAGGCAAACATGTTCTCCAACCAATCATATAGGATGCCCCTGTATGGGTGAGGAGGGAGCGCTTCCTCTCCATCTTCTGAGGGTTCACTGAAAATGAATTGACAAGGGGCAGAATAGTAGGAGAAAAAGGCACATACTTGTGCATAAGCACGGTGGAGTCACAGGAGATTACCCAATAACCCAACGAAGTCCAGATGCTTATGGATTCTCCTGCACAGCGGAGGGGGTAATGGGAGAAATGGGGCCCTTTAGAGGGGTAGTCAGTGACTTCTAGGAAGAATGAATGGGCCCAATGCTTGGACAATGGTAAATAAGTGATTTCTTTGGGAATTGACTAGGACTGGAGAACAGACAATCATTTGGCACAAAGTTAGCCTGGGCTCCAGGTGTGGTGTTTAATTTTCAGTCTCTTTCTCTGTGATATTAATTTTAATATTCTCTGGTTAATACCTTTCAGGGAAGGCATCTGTATTCCTCTTTGGCGAGTCCAGTTTTAGGCAGAGAAGGGAACTTCAGAGAACAGCCTCATCTGTGCTTTGGAAAAGTCAGAGAATTTGGGGGAGAGAGGGGAAGGTCAGAGTACCTTGAGCCTTGAGGCTGCTTCGTTAATTCAGCGTGTCAAAGTGCATGTCAAAAGATACTTTGGAGTATCATTTTCTGAGTCCCAACACCCCATTAGCCTGCCTGCAGCTCCCACAGGCCATCGCCCTCCAATCAGGGCACTCCTGAAGCCTTCTGTTCTTTCTACTATGATGCTTTCGCTTTCCCATTCCCCTGCTCTGAACGAATAGGCTTTGCTCTTTCTCATTGGGAGTGGTCTTCATTTTCTTTCCACAAAAGCATGGATCTGACACATGGAGAAACTGAAAACAAAGTGGGCGGGGCCAGCCCCAAGTGCAACGACTCAGAGCTCCTCTCAACTTTCTTTCACCTTGGAGTCAGGGGAAGGGGGAAGGAGGCGGGGCCAGGGAGCAAGGCTTGGGGATCCAATCAGTAGCTCCTCCATAGGCTCGGACAGAAGGGAGAGATGAGGAATTCCAGCAGGAGCAGAATCCTGAGTGCTGTTTAGGCTCTTTGGGAGTTTCAGAAAGCGAGGGCCCCCTGACAGCCAGAGGCTGAGCCAAGGGCTTCTCGAACCTGGCAAACAGGCCTGCCTGCCTGGCTGCCCTCAGTGGCCACAGGCATGCACAGCAGGGCTGTGACCGGGACGAGGACACCCAGACCCGCGCACCTGGGAACACCATCCAGGTGTGGGTGGTGTCATGAGGCTGGTGACAGATGTTTTTCTAACCTAAAAATTATTTTGACAACATTTGAGACCTAAACAAGAGTTGCAAGAATAATAAACAGAATTTCCACATCCTTCGCCCAGATTCCCTAAATGTTTACAGTTTTAATATTTACTTTATCCTTCACCTTCTGGCGTGTGTGTGTGTGTGTGTGTGTGTGTGTGTGTGTGTGGTGTCTGTGTTATTTTTTTCTGAACCATTTCAAAGTATGGTTAGGCATGCCCCTTTACTGCTAAATACTTTAGGTCAGAGGTCTCCAGTCCCTGGGTGGAGAACCAGTACAGGTCTGTGGCCTGTTAGGAGGTGACCAGCCCCGGGTGAGCATTCCCTTCTGAGCTCTGCGTCCTGTCAGATCAGCAGCGGCATTAGATTCTCAGAGGAGCACCCTATTGTGAACTGCCCATGTGAGGGATCTGGGTTGCATGTTTTTTTTTTTTTTTTTTGAGACAGAGTCTTGCTCTGTTGCCCAGGCTGGAGTGCAGTGGCTTGATCTCGGCTCACTGCAACCTCTGCCTTGTAGGTTCAAGCGATTCTTCTGCCTCAACCTCCCAAGTAGCTGGGACTACAGGTGTTGCCACCAAACCTGGCTTTTTAATTTTTATTTATTTATTTTTTTAGTAGAGATGGTATTTCACTGTTAGTCAAGATGGTCTTGATCTCTTGACCTCATGATCTGCCCGCCTCGGTCTCCCAAAATGCTGGTATTACAGGCTTGAGCCACCATGCTCAGCCATTGCATGCTTTTTATGAGAATCGAACTAATGTCTGTTGATCTGAAGTGAAACAGTTTTATTTTGAAACCATTCCCTCCTCCCCAGTCTGTGGAAAAATTGTCTTCAAGGAAACCCACCCCTGGTGCCAAAAAGGTTGGAGACCGCTGCTTTAGGGTATATTTTCTGGAGAAAAGGAATTTTCATATAACCACAGTACAATGATCAAAATTGGGTAATGAACATGATACTATTATCTAACACACAGACCTTGTATAGATTTTCCCAATTGTCTCATTAATGCCTTTACAACAAAAGAGAACCCAAGGTCATGTGTTGCATTTAGTTGTTGTCTCTCTTCAGTCTCCTGTAATCTGGAATAAATTATAGCTTTTCTTTGTATTTCGTGATATTGACATTTTTGAAGAATGCGTGCTAGTGATTTTGTACAAGTCCCTGTCTTTCTGACTGGCACTTGCTCATGATCAGATGAAGGTTGGCACCTTTGGCGGGCATCGCAGGGGTAGGGCTGAGCTCTATTCACTGTGTCAGGTCATTGGCTTTTAAATCACGTCAGCCTCTATGTGTGTGTACTGAGATTTGGCTATACCCATGTGCTGCAAGCATTCGGTCAAGGGAGCTCAGGCCAAAAGCTGGCCTTCTGGTAAACAGTGCGTATCCGGAGGAGGCTTCTGTTACCTGTTTCTCAATCAGCGACCAACTGTATTGTCAGTCACCTTTTACTGGTGAAAACAGTGACCTATTAATGTTCATAATTCAAGTTAGAAATGGGCTGTCATTGCTGAGATGAAAGGTATTTGAGATGTGGGGGTTGGTTAAATGATCTAGAAAGCACTCTCACTCTTGTATAAATAGGACACAAGAACCCTCCTTAGGGATGACGCCCTGCTCATTCTGTATCCAGCCACAGTCCCCGATAGATTCCGGTTCTCTAATGCTGGCTTGGTTTTTGGCTTAAATGAATATTTTGTGCCAGGTAGAGGTTGTGGTATTGACGAAAATGGAGAACTGGAACTTTCTCGAGTCTACAGAACAAAATGTGTGAACATTTTTTTTTTTTTTGGTTTCTGCTGGTAATAAAGGTTTAGTGTAAAAATGTCTGTGTATTCATAGGGCCAATGCTGGTCTTAGGTTTGCTTTCATGGCAACCTGGTGGCAAAATTGTGGTAGGAAACCCTCACCATCTTCAGTCTTCATCGAGGGTCACAGGTCTCTATCAGGTCAGTTTGCAGCAGTGGGTAATTTCTTGGTGCCATCATGGAGCATTTAAGAAAGCCCAAGAGCCCTTCTTTCAACTGTGCTTGAGGGGAGGTGGCTGTCTCATGCCATCCTGCATTAACAGACAGAATATGCAGCTGGTAAAACAAAGCTAAGTCCTGCTCAGAACGCAGCGTTGTTATTTTTCAACTCAGCTGAGCACTGGAATTCCCCTGAGCATCTTTTAAAAATCTCGATGCTTGACGTTTTTCAAAAGAAGGCATGCATACACATGGCCAATAAGCCTAAGGAAAAATGCTCAGCATCACTAATCATCAGAGAAATGCAACTTAAAACCACAGTGAGTTACCATCTCACACCAGAATGGCTGCTATTCCAAAGTGAAAAAACAATAGATATTGGTGAAGGTGCAGAGAAAAGCGAACACACACTGTGGGTGGCAATGTGGATTTGGATACCCTCTATGGAAAATAGATAGACATTTCTCAGAGAACTAAAAATAGAACTATTCAACTCAGAAATTCTACTGCTGGGTATCTACGAAAGGAAAATAAATAATTCTGTAAAAAAGAGACCAGGTGCAATGGCTCCTGCCTATAATTCCAGCATTTGGGAGGCTGAGGTGGGAGGATGGCCTGAGCTCAGGAGTTTGAGACCAGCTCAGACAACATGGGGAAATCCCATCTCTACAAAAAAATTCAAAAAGAAATACTGGCATTTGCATGTTTATCACAGAATGATTCACAATAGCCAAGATACGTAATCAACTTAAGTGTCCATTGATGGATTATTTAATAAAGAAAATGTCATATATATATACACACACACATACACACACACACACACGAACACACACATAACATACACCCACAGGAATACTACTCAGTCTTAAGAAAAAATGAAATCATGCCTTTTGTAGCCACATGGATGGAACTGGAGGCCATGATCTTAAATGAAATAATTCAGACACGGGCAGTCAAATACTGCATGTTCTCACTTATAAGTGGACCCTAAATAATGTGTACACATGGATAAAGAGAGTGGAATAATGGATTGTGGAGACTCGGAAGGGTGGTAGGGCGGGGGGATGAGGGATGAGAAATTACTTAATGAACACAACATACACTATTCAGGTGATGGCTACACTAAAAGCCCCACCACCGGGCAATGTATCCATGTAACAAAAATGCACTTGTACCTGCTAAATCTATTTTAAAAATCCTGATGCACAGGCCAACTTCAGAACTCTGAAATTAGAATGTCTGCGGCAGGGCCTGGGCATCAGGGTTCTTCAGTGCTCCCTGGTTGATGAGCAGGTGCATCCAGGTTAAGAACCCCTGGAGGAAGAACCCTGGTCCCCCTGGGGATTGGACAGCTGAGACCTGCCCTCCTGCCACCTAGGAGAGCAGGGCCCATGCAGGGGGCAGGCAGAGAAGGGAAAGTCCTTCCAAGGGTGGGTGCCAGGGAGGCCAGGGAGCTGCCTGTGCCTGCTCTGCCCCAGTCCCTTTTGGGGGCCTCCTTCTTTCAACATCTTGGGAGGGCCCAGATGTAAACAGTGGAGGGAGGCAGTTCTGAACAAAGAAGGCCTGGCTGGAGATTTGGGGTAGGATTTGGCCCCCAGTACTCACCAAATCCAGTCCTGACTCACCTGCCTTAAAGGCCAAGATGACTGCTTGCTGCCCATCATGGAAGGAAGGTGCAGTGTGGAGAGGTTCATACTCAGGGGTCTCCAGAAGCTCCCTTTTGGAAGGTGAAGGTTTACTCTCCTGTCCAGTTGCACTGCCTCCCCTCTTCCCATTGTGGGCACTGGCTGTGGCGGGGCTGTGCAGGCCCAGTATCTCCACCCTGCTTGCCTCCTTCCCTGGAGGCCCTGGGCTGGGCGCTAAAGTCCTATGCCAGTCCAACGGTTTTCCGAAGGAAAGTCTATGGAGACACCACTTTTCATCTGATTCTCAGAGCACTAGGAAGGTCCTGAAAGAAGAAACACAGGAATGTCCCCCTTTCACTCTGAAGAGGAGAACAGCAGGCCTTTGGGTTCAAGTCCTGGACTCCTTGCTCCAAGGCCAGTGACATTTGCATTTCAAGGCCAATGTTTCCAGGTGGCATGGCTTGGGAATGCAGCCCCCCTGAGGGGTTAACCTGGAGGGGTCATCATCTGAAGAGGCAGGAGGGGCCCTCTAGAGAGAGGGAGAGAGTGACACCAGCCTGCGTGGGGGCTGGCAGCTGGAGTGGTGTAGGATGGGCATGTGCAGGATGAGGGCTTGGACTGAAGGTCTGGCCTGCGATCAGTGGACAGCCTGTTGATGGTGGACAGTGGCAGCCCTAGGTCCTGACTTTGACTATGAAGATGACCACCAAAGACCCCTCTCTCTACTGGACTGGACAAGTTCTGGTGTGACCCTGCTCACATTGCCTGGTGAGTCACTGGGCTCATTCAGGGAAGCTCCTATGGCCAAGAGCTTCACTGGGAAGATGAGAAGTTCTGTCAACTCACAAGGGGCTGTTTTGAATTCCTGACCTTGTGCAGAGCAGAGAGTGGATCTTGTTGGTGCGTGGGCCAGCGCCTACAGCCCTGTGTTGATAATCCAGTTGCCCAGCCGCCACCTGCAGCCCAGGGCTTCTCAGGAGCCCATTGCTTGGACTTCTCTGCTTCATCTGCCCAGCCTGAGCAACCAGTTCCCAAAGTTCACCCTCACAAGAACCAGGGCTCCGAGGAACACAGAACTGGTCGAGCTGGGGAAGAGGTGTCACTCAGAGATGAGCCCCCAACCCCCAGGTACTGGAGGAAGTACTGGAGAAGGCCGGGAGGCAGAGGCTTGGCCAACTGTGGGCAGCAGGGAGTCTGGATGGGAACTGAGGGTGTGCCTGGCAGGAGAGGGGAGCAGATCTGTGAGCAGGGAACAGGGCTTGGGGCTCCTGGGTCAGAATCATAGCTCTATCTTTAACTGGCTGTGTGACTTAGCTTTTCTGACTCTTGGTGTCCATGTCACCTCAGTCGATGAGCTAATATCGCTCACTGCATAAAGGGCCGGGCCATTAAGCGGGATGATGCACGTCCAGTGCCTGAAGCATAGCTCGAGCTTGGTAAACATCAGCCCCCATCTCTCCTTTCATGGGAACTGGGGTGCATGGGGAATTGATCATGAGGAAGACATCAAGAGCTCAGTCATCAGAACCCAGGGTCTGCGGGGACTACCTGCTTCCTCAGAGATCTGTCCTCTATGGCCAGACCAGGCACCAGCACCATAAGAGCAGGCACCCAGGGATGTCTCTGGAAGGGAGGATGGGGCCCACTTCACCAACTGCCATATCCCTCCTGCCGCCACCTGCCCACTGCCACCTCCCTCAGCCCCTCACAGTGACTCCATGGATGTCTCTACCTCCCAGGCTTCAGGACCAGTTTCCTGGCCTCTGACTGGCCTCTCCCGGTGCCTGGCCCTGGATGCCTATGCAGGGCCAGGAAGGCAGCCCCTGCAGGTCTCAGCCTGACCTGGGAGTGGGGGTTGGCAGGAACAAGGTCAGCGCAGCCTGAAAAGGCTGACGAGACCCTGAGCCAGTTGCCTGGGGCTCCCTAAATTCCCTCTAACCAAAATAGGCTGGGACCAGCACCTTGGGTGGGGCTGTGCACATGGGTGGGAGCCAATAACTGTGCAGCCAAGAGTGGGAACAGGGCTGGTCCTTGCTGTCTCCAGCTGGAATCCACCTTGTACTAAATCTTTCTCGGTACCTCGAGTCATTATGCTTCAGACCGCGTCTTCCCGTCTAGCACACTCATAATTTCACATGTTGGTTTTGTCACAGTTGCTGACACTTAATGAGTGTGCCCAGCCTTTACTAAATGCTGATTTAATCCTAAAACAACCCTAGAAAGGTAGTATTCTTGTCTCCATTTTACACGGGAGGAAACTGAGGCACAGAGAGGTGAAGCCCAGGCTCAGCGACCAACTAGTACAGAGTTGTATTCATGTTGCACTTGAAATCCACAGAGATGGAACAAAGAACTAAGAAATGTTTTTTAAGTTGGACTGAATTAGGGACCGATACCACTTTGTGCAATTTGTCTCCACTCTTGCTCGCTGGGGCTTCTTTTTTTTAGGGTGTAGATCAACAATGCACTCTACTCCCAAAGCAGATGAGGGGCTGCACTTTTATCCAGCACCCAGCACCCCGAGACGGCGTGGGCGCGCCGGATCTGGCCCCTGCAGCGACCCTGTGCTGACCAGGTCTGGGGTAGGGAGGAGCCTGTTTGCCGGAGGGCTCTGACCTGCCTCACCTGGGAGGCGTTTGGCTCTGGCCTTATTCTGCTTGGCAGGGGCAGCCAAAGTCATTTGCTTCTTGATGCAAGGGAACAGGCTCAACCCCTCCGAGTAAAATATCGGTTGTAAAAAGAAAGTGATAAACGAGCCCATCCCCTCTCTCCAGGGTACATGACATTCTTGCCAGAACTGTCCTGTTGCTACTTGCTGGGAAGTTAGGGGATGTTTCAGTTTTCTTAGAGATGTTTGCCATGTTTTGGGGTCTATTTAAATCTTCCATGAATGTGGATGGTGGCTATTCCATCTTTGCAGGGTTCTTCGCTAATTGCCACCACCACTACCACAGCTACCACCACATGGGAACGCGTGTGCTGTGCCAGCAGCCCCTCCTCACAGCCACCCTGCACGGGGAGCCTGGGCTTCACCAGCTACTTGTGTGTATTTGTTTTCTAGGGTTGTCATGACAAAGTTCCACTGAGTCAGTGGTTTAGAATCACACAAATGTATTGTCTCAAAGTTCTGGATGCTACAAGTCCGACCTCAAACGTTGGCAGGGCCAGGCTCTTGATCACAGCTCTAGGGGAGGAGCCTTCAGATCTCTCACATCTCCTGCTGCTGCTGGCAATCCCTGGCACCCCCTGGCTTGTGGACACATCACTCTAGGCACGCGGCCGTCTCCTCCCTGCATGTCTTTGCATCATCGTCCCTCCATGCAAGTCCGCCTCTGTGCCCCCATTTTTTCTTTCCTTTTTTTTTTTGAGACAGAGTCTCACTCTGTCACTCAGACTGGAGTGCAATGGCTCGCTCTTGGCTCACCGCAACCTCTACCTCCTGCGTTCAAGCAATTCTCCTGCCTCAGCCTCCCAAGTAGCTGGGATTACAGGTGCATGCCACTATGCCCGGCTAATTTTTATATATTTTTTTAAGTAGAGATGGGGTTTCACCATATCAGTCAGGCTGGTCTCGAACCCCTGACCTTGTGATCCACTTGCCTCAGTCTCCCAAAGTGCTGGGATTACAGGTGTGAGCCATTGAGCCTGGCTCCCATTTTTCTTTTTATAAGGACACCAGTCATGTTGGATTAGGGCCTACACTAATAACTTTATTTTGACTTGATTATCCCCATAGAGACCCTATCTCCAACTAAGGTCACACTCTGAGATACTGGGGGTTAGAACTTCAGCATATCTGTTTTGAAGGGACAAAATTCTACCCATCATAACACAGTGTCACCTTTGAGAACTTATTTAATGTCCGAATATCTCAGTCTCTATACCTGTAAAGAGAAGTTATTTAATGTCTGAATATCTCAGTCTGTTTACTTGTGGTACCTGTATGCTACTACACCGTAATACTTGCCTCTTTGGGTTGCTGGGATGATCCAGTCAGCTGATATGTGAGTGAAGTGTTTGGGACAGAGTCAGGCACTCCATCAATGCTGCATGCCTGGGCTCTGTTGCTACCACAGCCCTCTCGTCACAGTAGTGGAAATGCAGGTTTGGGGAGGTTAAGGCATTTGCTAAAGGTTTCGAAGCTGAACTGAGAACCTGAGTCAACCTGAACCCAGACACAGCTCCAGGATAGGCCTCCCTGAGACCAGCGTCGCACGGCCCTGTGTAGCTAGAGGATGCCAAGTGCATCTAGAAGGGTGGGAGCCTGTTCTGGAAAATGATTTTTTCATCTGTTATTTCAAAGCCTTGTCATTAAAGCTCAATATTTAATATAGATGAAGCCCCATCACTGGCTTCTTCATTGACAAATGCAGAGGGTGCCCTGGAGTGGCCTCGAGGCTCTTGCTACTTGGATGATCTGCAGGTCTGTGGATTTACAAGTACAAGAACAAAACACGACCATCTAACGAGACACTCCCAAGCCCCAGCTAATATTCTGCTTAGTTCCAGCAGTATTTGGCCCAAGACAGCCAAAAAGCTTGGACAGCTCCTCTGGGCTGGCGATGGTGGGCCTGGCTGGCTTCTTCTGCTTTAAGGGCCAGGGCAGCCAGGGCACTGGGCAGGGGAGCTCATGGGACACTAAGATTCCCCGGAGAGTTAATGACTAGGCCCACAGAATCCTGGAGAGCCTGGCGGCTTCCTCCACAACCCCAACCAGGACTGTAAGAAAGTCTGGGGGTGAAATTCTTCTGTACCTCTTCCTGGGGTTGACTTTTCTGAGACCAGGCCCAAGAGTGATTTGAACATTGTCTCCGTGGTGAGCATGGTGTTTAGGAGAGTGGTCAGGATGGTAGGCCATTCATTCCCCCTCCAGAGGGCTTTGATGGGGTGGAGGTGGGGCTGTTTTCTTGGAGCCTCAGGGGAGGAACTTTCTCTTTCTCATTCAGCAGCTGGAAGGCAAGGCATGAACCCAAGATTCAGGCAAGACACCATTTACTGCCTGCTGTCGGTTTCCCCCAAGAGTCAACATTCTTTTTGTTGAAATCCTCACCTCCAAGTTTCTGCTAAGAGAAGGTGGGGTCTTTGGGAGGTAATTAGGTCATGAGGGTGAAGCCTTCATGAATGGGATTAGTGAACTTATAAAAGAGACCCCAGAGAGCTCCCTCACCTTCTTTTCATCCAGTGAGGACATAGGGAGAAGATGGTCATCTACGACCAGGAAGAGGGTCCTCTGCAGAACCCCACACTGGCACCTGATCTCGACTTCCAGCCTCCAGAACTCTGAGAAATAAATTCCAGATTCCTGTTGTTTCTAAGCCATCCTGTCTAAGGTACTTTGTTAGACGCAGCCTGTGCTGACTAACACGCTGCCTTATTTGATTTTCATTCACTGCTTTGAGAAGCAGATCGGCTTGAATGAGCACGGAATGTATCTATTTAAAAAGCAGCTGGAAGTCTGTCAAGAGCATTCTGGAAATGGATTCAGGCTAACAGTGTTCTGAATAATAACGCCTAAAACAAGTAAGTATGATCTGTTATCAGTGCATCATCACTCTTCTGTACATGACTGATTTTCTTAAGTATGTGATTGTACTGTCTATGATTTTGTTTGTGTTTTTGTACTTAGCAACCCTTTTTCATATAGATGAAATCAGAATAAATTTCACCCTAGTTCTATTTCCAAAATATTATTGGAGCCCCTACTTTTACCATGTGAGTGTGGTCGGATCAAGGCTTACAAACCCAAGGGCGATGCACTGCAGACTTCATGAGTGACAAGAGATAGTGCCAATCACCCGGACTGAATCCAGCAAGAAATGACATTAGAATGGCTCTACCTTGTGGAGGGAAGTGTCCAGTGCAGAAGACCTGCCTGAGTATTGCTTACAATGCATCTTACTGGTTACAATGAAGCCATTTATTTGTTTACATCTTCATAATTGGCATTTTCCTCCAATGAAATGGACATCCTTACAGCCTAGAACAATGCTGGGCTTGGAGCAGGTGCTTGAAAGTATATTAGCAAAATGAATGAATGAAAGAATGGCCGAAGATGCTGGTGCAGAGCTTGGTCTTTTGTGAGCCTGGTGAATGTGAACTGGAGTCTGAGATCCCTGGTTGCCCTGATAAGACACTGAGGATCAGGCGCTGGAAGTGCCACTATCCTGCAAGGCACATTCTCACCTAGCTCTGCAGCCTTGGCTTCACCTCTGTCTTTATTAACTGTCCTCTGTGAGTCCACCTTGGAAGGTTCTCACTTACTTGCTTTTTCTCTCTGCAGGAGCTAAAGACATAAGCAGTGGAGAACATGGGTGCACAGCCCTCCACCCTCCTAGAACCACGTAGGAGCTTAAAAAGTGCTGACCAGCCTGGCCTCACCATGGTCTTTTTTGGTGTGAAGGTGAGATGCAGGCTTCCTGGAGTCATCCTTTTGTATAGCCAGAGATGAGAACCATCTGAGTAGCTGCACACTTCTATGCGCATCAGAATCATCTGGGGGGCTTGTTCACCGCAGGTCGCTGAGTCTCACCTCTGGCCTCTGGTTCTGTAGCCTGGGGTGGGGGTCAGGATGCGCTGCTGCTGTGGTGCAGCCAGTGCTGTAAGAAGCTGCCCCAGGAGCTGGATCAGGCAGCCCTGACTCCCTGACCCAGGGCGTTTGCTGCTTCCTGCCTCTGCCATTCTTTTCTCATCCTGGGGCATTTGCTCTTCTCCCTTTGCTGCCCTGCCCATGGCTATCCCTGGCAGGGTGCAGAAAAACATTTTTTTAAAATTACTTTTCTCAGCCCAAAGGAGACTGGCATGCTTCACAAGGGGTTCTACCTGAGAGGCAAATGGACCACCCAAATGGCAAGCTAAAAGCATCGAAGTGGACACCAGAGGCTCCTGGATCTGAGATGTGGCCCTGGAAGTGACCAGATGCGGTCTCAAGAGATGGGGGTCCAGGGCCAGGAATGCTGCCATTCAGGGAGGCCTTGGGGCAGAGCAGAGGGGGTGTGGGCTGGCGCCACCTCTCTCCTGCTTCTTTCTCCATGTCTCCCTCATTCTTTTCTCTCTGAACTGCAATGTTTTGGCTCTTCTAGGTAGTGGGTGAGACAAGGTGACCCCCTCAGCACTTGAGTTTACACCTTAGATGTGTAGATCCTTACAGAGGCTGACTTGTCTCCTTCTGGGACCAAATCCAAATTCCTAAAAAAAGGAATGTGATAGCCTATCTCAGGAGTCAGCCCCTGGGGCACAAACATTCCACTGAGTCAGGGAAGGGTGACTGTAACACAGGTATCATTATGATTTAGACGTAGCAAGACTAGCAGGTCAGGGGTGCCTGCCATTGAAAAGACTGTCATACAGTGTCCAGGCAGAATGGGTGCACTAGAAGGGGCACGTGGGGAGGCTGCAGGCCTGGGCAGAAGGCAGATGGAGGGAAGCTGACGTTACGGTGTTTCTGTGGGAAGGCATAGGTGTGGTAGAGGAAGCAGGCTTAGGACTGGTTCATGTAAATGTCTTCAGTGGGCTCTGCTTGTCTGGTACCTGGCCTGGGGGTGGTTAGGGTAGGTAGACAGAGGCCCAGAAGGTGAGATCCTGATACTGGGAGTGGTCGTGGGGTGCGTTCAGGGCTGGTTGGCTTGGGAAGCATGCTTGCAAAGCAGTTGGTGGGAATGCGCTAGGCCTGGGTGTGGCAGTCTTTCTAGTATCAGCAAGGCACCAGATATCAAAACATCAGAACACAGGAAGTAAAAGACTGGGTTAATACAGGGTAGTTTACAAAGAAACGGGAAATTGTTGGCTCTGAGCTGGGTGGACATTGAAATGGTGTTCCCTGCAGATCCATTTAAAATCTCTCTGTAAATATGCATTGGTGTGTAACTGCTTCTTGTCTCTAAGCTCAGCCGGCCCTTCCCATGCAAGGTGAGGGGCCTCCCACCTTCCTTTTCCTCTCTGGGTGTCCCTCCATTATAGTTTGGGGACCAAGGCTGGCTGTAGCAGTGTGCCTCCATGGCCTGGGGCGGTTGGCAAATGCAATTGCGTCGGCAGTGCTAGATGAAGTGGGATGACGCGGTGACCACACGGAATGTCATTTCCGATGAAAGCTGGCGTGCCAGCTCGTGACAGGACACGGAGGAGCATGGATTCCCCTTCATGGTTGACTTCAGGCAAGGCCATCATCCCCGCTGCCAAAGCCTGCCCTGATTGCCTGCCCTGGGGGAGAGGAGTCTTTTGAAGACAAATCAAAGTCAGGCCGTGCATAAAGTTTGCGTGCCTGACAGCCCCGCTAGCACAGCAGGACATGCAGGTGGGGTTTGTGCAAGGCTGTTGTTTTCTATAACACACACACACTGAAGAAGGCAATGGGTACCCTCAGACCCTGCAGGCCAACTCAAGCACCATGACTGCTTTTCAGAAGCGTAAGACAGATATCAGCTGAACCCAGCAAGATGTCCTATGTCCTTGAGACCCTTGAGGGTCTCAAGATTCAGTGAAACAATTTCCTGGAAGTTGGAAGATAATGGATGCTAGGGATATAATGGAGAGGGTTGCTGGAACAGTGGCTCATGCTTATAATCGCAGCACTTTGGGAGGCTGAAGAAGGGGGGATTGCTAAACCCAGGAGTTGGAGACCAGTCTGGGCAACACAGCAAGACCCCATTTCTATAAATAATTTTTAAAAATCAGCTGGGTGTGGTGCTGTGTGCCTGTCTTAACTACTCCAGAGGCTGAGGTGGGAGGAAGGCTTGAGCCGAAAGCTTCAAGGTTACAGTGAACTATGTTGAGAGCATTCCAGCTGGGTGACAGAGGGAGGCCCTGTCTCTAAAATACAAAAAATAAAAAAAAATAGGGTGGGTGGTCAAGGGTTGTGCAGTGTGAGTGAGGGTGACCAGAAAGGCCATTTCTGTGACAGTTACAAAGGCTGTGTGTGTATTGGGTGCTGAGGTTTTATCTCCAAGTGAGTTGTATATATGAGGTTTGTTTGATCCTAAAGCATTTATTTTCTAAATGTAAACTTTTAGAATAAAGCCTGGTACCTCTTGCTCTATTTTGGCATAGGTTGTTAATGTTTAATATACGGAGAACTTCAAAATGACAGTAGTTGGAGTCTGTCTTCTTACCTTCTAGAGGCCCTGCCAGGTGCTAGCCAGAAGCAGTCATTATTGCTCAGGCAGCAGTGGTGGAAGTTGGGCGTGGCTCTCAGGGGAGCCAGAATGAGGGATAGCAACTCATGAACACACACACCCCTAAACACCTGCTGGGAGTCCTAAGGAAGACGGCTCACCTTTTTTTGTTTGTTTGCTTTTTACCACCTTCATTGTGAGTCTAACGTCAATTCAATTAACCAGTTATTTGAAATTTTTACGTCTAAGGGAGCTGAGAAGATCCAGTGGGTTGTTGATTAGAATAGCTGGTGGGGTTGGCGGGTCAGGGTGGGTGAGATGAGGGGAGGGGGATGTGGAGATGGCTGGGGTGGCTGTTGCAAGGTGGGGAGCTGAGGGTTGGTTCGGGTGTTACGTATTGGTTGGGATCCAATAGCTGCTGTCTGAGAGTCTGCTCACCATCTCTTCCTGCTGAGCCTGGTGGGGCTGAATTAACCTTCATATCTCAGCGATGAGCTCTGTAGACTGCAGGCTCCATGGCAGTTGCAACACATAGGGCTTCAGATTGGAGCTGCCATGATATGCAGAGGTATAAGCACAGCGTCACCTGTGGTGGACCGTGGCCTCTTTCAGCCCCCAGGTGTGTAACAGAGGCGACTTGATCGTGTCTGTGAGAGCACCACGATTTCGGGTCTTCTCTGTCAGTTTGGACCAGATTAGGAAGCAGCTGGGACTGCTGGCAAGAAAAGTCAGTCTGCCTATTCTCAGTGTGGGGACACTTGAGCTGGTTCTCAGCAGTGCAAATAACAGCAGGACGAATGAGCATTGCACTGCTCCCTGACGCAGAATGAAAATCAAATTTCCATCATGAGGAACAGGAAGTTTTTTCACTTCTACCTCAGAGCAGGGAGTGTAGGTCCACCTCAGTGAGTGGCTCATCTGTGCCCTGTGAAGTTGACTTCCAGGGTTTCTCTCTCAGACAGACAGGGATAGTTTTTAGGTCTCCAGGGTCTAAAGAATGAAGAATCATTGCTTCAGTTCTTGCAATAGACTTCCCGGGTTCATGGGGAAGAAGGGCAAAGCCAAGGAGCAGGGCTTCCACCCCCTGCAAGGGAGACAGCGGGGCTCAGGTCAGAGCAGGAAGGGCCTGCCCGGAGCCTCCTGAGCCCATGGGCCGGGGGAAGGCTTGGTTGTGTGGATGGAAGAGCAGCAGGGTGGAGTGCTCGGGGCCAGGTACTACTCGGGGCCTGGGTGCCCATGGAGGGAGAGCAGGCTCTGGAGGGGGCCAGGTTCCAGCTACCCTCTCATGCATGCTCTGGGTCTTGTGGAAGGAGGGTGGAGGGAAAGTGGGCAGGGGCTGTTCGTGTTGTGGGTGGTGTCCTGGAATTCTCACCTTCCCCAGTGTCTCTCACAGAAACCCAAGGTGGGAAAAAGAAGCAGAAGAAAAGACTGGAAGAAAGAAGCACTTCTGCAATGAAGATTGGATTTTCTCTGAGATGAACAGCAAAATAAAATCTCTCCTGTAGATCTCTAAAGCTCTGTGCATACTTTGTCTAGGCTTTCAAACAATCTTAGTAGTAGGTATGAAGGGAATTGAGGTGTTCGAAATTATGCAGAGTCTCTCTCGTTTTTTTTAATGCTTCTGTTTAGAATTGTAAAACACCAACTTTGAGGGCTGGAAAGAATCTTTGAGCTTGTGGTGAGCTGAATAGTGGAACCCAAAGAGGTCCAAGTCCTAATCTCTGGAAGTCATGAACAACATGTTACGTTACATGGGAAAGGGATTAAGATACAGAGTTTTCTTCTTTTTTTTCTTTTTCTGTTATTGTCCAGTTGACCAGGACAGCCTTTAGAATTTTTTTTTTTTTTTTTGAGCCAGGGTCTTGCGCTGTCATCCAGGCGGAAATGGAGTGTATGATCATGGTTCACTGCAGCCTCAAACTCCTGGGCTCAAGCCATTCTCTTGCCCCAGTCTTCCAAGTAGCTGGGACTACAGGTATGCCCCCTGACACCTGGATAATTAAAATTATTATTATTTTTTTTGTAGAGACGGGAGATTTGGCTTTGTTGCCTAGGCTGGTCTCCAACTCATGGCCAATTTTCTTGTCTCATCCTCCGAAAGTGCTAGGACTGTGCCTGGCCAGAATTTTTAATTTTATGGATTCTGACTTCTAAATTTATCCTATGATTTTGTTGACCATATTTTCTTGAATCAAAATTAAGAATCTCTGATCTGACACCGAGTGAGTTTATGGGGATAATATGACAGAGTATTTGGAATTGAGGCTGCCCCATAAAAGCTGGGGGACACATATTCCCTGTTGTAATACATGACGTAGCCTCTCTCCCTTCTCACCTTCCCCACTCTGTGGCTTGTACATTACCAGAAAGGGAGTGGTGTCGGAACCTTGTCACAAGGGTTTTCAGAGGATTCTGCTAATCTCTGAACCAAAGCAGACTTTGGAAAGGCCTGCTGGGTCTAAAAAATGAAGAATCATTGCTTCAATCTTTGCAATAAACATCCTGGGTGACTTTCACCTCAAACCTCAGAGGATTTCACGATTCTAGAGAACACTCTGTGCTTTGTGGGTTTCCCATCAGTTGGTGGAGAAATTGAGCCATTCAAATGTGCTGTTGGTGGAGCCAGCACAGCATAGCCCATGCAGTGGGGATGGAGGGGTAAAGTAGCCATTACTCCATGAGCTCCCCAGCAGGCCTGGGGACTGACTCTTGCGTGTCTGTTGGGTCTGAGCATTAATTCTTGAAAAGACTGCTTAAGCAGTTCTTGTGACTCTGTGATCAAGTTTTCCCATAGAAAGAAGTGAGGTTATGTAAATTCCTCCTTGTAGATCACAAGATCAGCAGTTAACTCCAGCATGGCCAAGGGCAGATTGCATGGTTTTGCTTCCTCTCTTTGGCTATATTAAGCTGTGGGCTTCCTGTGTTATTTGGTGAACCAGATCCTAACTGAGTCAGGTCAGCTGGGAGAGATGTGTTTGACTGACCACAGAGCAAGGGTGGAGAGAAGGGCTCAATTATTGGCATGTTCTTGATCCTGGGATGATGATGGTATTTGGTGAGATTTTCTTGTTGGGATGAATAACCATCCTTGAAAGGTACTAGGCTTGACTCAAAATTTATGCTTTATTCTTCAATCTTACCACGTCAAAATGATGGAAAAAAACAAAACAAATATTTCACCCTCTAATGGTCCTTAAAAAGAATGAACGTGATATAATGTAACATCTACCCTCTGCTCAACAAACTCCATTTTGGGGCATTCATAGTTTCCATACAATTTCCGTAAGAATACACCCATTGTGAGGTTATAAACACCATTAAATTGATACAGCTGACTCACCTCACTCCCGCTTCCCGAATGTCTGAACTTCAGTTTTCTCTTCTTTTTAAACTGA
Organism: Saguinus oedipus; assembly: GCA_031835075.1. Classification (NCBI taxonomy): domain Eukaryota; kingdom Metazoa; phylum Chordata; class Mammalia; order Primates; family Cebidae; genus Saguinus; species Saguinus oedipus. The sequence continues at coordinate 92,979,708 of CM063183.1, read as the reverse complement.
GGACCGATTTGACCATCTCTAAGTTTCTACCTAGCTCTAATATTGTATTTTTTGTAGATTTTATTTAAGCAATTGGAATTTGACTTTGGCGAGTTACCTTCCTTTGTTAGCAAAAGGATAAAACTAGGACCCATGGGCCCTTCTGACTTAGCCATTTGTTCTGGGGGGTGTGAATTCCCTGATTTCTCTAAAGGAGTTTCTACACCTGCCTCTTTACCTGTAAGAAAATGAAGATCTGCTTAAATCAGGCAGACGGTATTATGAAGGTGAATGCCATGGTTTTAAAGTACATTGTGAAAAACATTCTTCCTTTCCAACCACCAACAGGGGGATTCCAAATTACACCTCTTCCTAAATGGGGCGACACGAGTGAGCACATAGGCAAGAGGAGGCGGGGGGACGATGGAAGATTCCAGCCCTGCAGCCTGGCTTTCCAGGGAGGCCGTGGCCAAGGTTTCAGGCTCCCACTCGGCCTCCTGTTGATATCAAGGGAGGCCCAGGACCCTGAGTTCTCTGCAGTTCCATCAGGGCAGCCATTGTGGATGGGAGTCTGTGGGTGGAGCATGTGCAAGGCAGGACTGAAGTTGGTCCTGTTACCCGTGAGGCTTGCAGAGAATCCACTGGCTCTGAGCAGCCAGGTGCACCCTGCCTCAATTTTGTCCCCTCTAACTCCATGGCGGCGACTCGTGTGGGAGAGAGAAGCAACCAACAGCACCCTCCGGCTGGTTAGGGGGGTTTAGGAGACATTGGTTTTGTGCAGACATGACTTGGTGCTGGATTCCCACTTTCAGAAGACAAACTATTCGGTTCTGCAAACTCCATAATCTACAATAAGGAATTAGAAAACCAACTCCCTCCTTTACTTAACAGTTAAAAATCATACAGGACTCAGAAAACAAAATGAAACAAAAACTTAACCTTTCTTAGATCCTAAAAGCGTTCCTCGTATGGAAAACCAACTCTTCCACTGACTAAAGATCAAAGGAGTCTTGTTCTCTTTAATGGGGCCACAGTTGGGCAAAACGCCCATCACTTTAAAACCACCTCTCAGCTGGAAGTACGTAATTTTTAGCGAGTCACAGAAAAATAGGGAAACTTATGCGGAGTTTCCTTGGCCACTTCCCCATCTGGGTGATCATGTACTCAGCCCCAGCACTGCAGCCTGGGGGTGCTCCCCGTGAGGAGGAAAAGGTGTGTCCACTGCCACCCAGTGTGAGCGGGTGACACCGCCCGGTTAGGAAATCCCAGCTCCCAAGAGGGTATAAATCCCTGCTCTTCTGCGGAGCTCCCGCTGGAGGTGAAAGTCTGGCCTGGCAGCCTTCCCCAGGTGAGCAGCAACAAGGTGAGAGAATACAGAGCTGCAGGTAAGAGCTTTTGAGACAGAGAGAGAGAGAGAGAGAGAGAGAGAGAGAGAGAGAGAGAGAGAGAGGCAGAGAGAGAGAGAGAGAGAGACAGGCAGAGAGAGAGAGAGAGAGACAGAGAGAGAGAGGCAGAGAGAGAGATAGAGAAAGGCAGAGAGAGGCAGAGAGGGAAAGGCAGAGAGACAGAGAGAGGCAAATAGACAGAGACAGAGAGGCAGAGAGACAGAGACAGAGACAGAGACAAAGAGAGACAGATGGAGGGAGATACATAGAGAGAGGCAGAGAGAAACACAGAGACAAAGAGAGATAGGGACAGAGAAACAGAGATAGAGAGATAGAGAAACAGAGACAAAGAGATGGAAACAGAGGCAGAGAGAAACACACAGAGACAGACAGAGACACAGAAATCTGGGAGTCTGGACACCTGAGTGCATTTCTGGTGGAGCCTCAGGCAACCCTCCCAATTTCTCCAGTGCTCAGGTACCTGATCCGGGTGACCTTCCTTCCCCATGACCTTCTTCCCTGTGTGAAGGTGACCTTAAGCATTCCTTGACCTTCCTGGGCCTCAGTTTTGCTGTCTGTCAAAAAAGGGGCTGGATCAGAGGGTTTCTAAGGACCTTCCATGATTTTAGGCCACAGGCAAAATCGCCATGGAATCCAACACAAGACAGCAGACCACTGAGACCCATTTCCACTACAAGAGGCTGGGCATGGGAAGTGTGCTGAATGGGGGGTGGCATGGGAAGTGTACTGAATAGGGGAGTGGGCATGGGAAGTATACTGAATGGGGGGTGGCATGGGAAGTGTACTGAATGGGGAGTGGGCATGGGAAGTGTACTGAATGGGGAGTGGGCATGGGAAGTGTACTGAATGGGGAGTGGGCATGGGAAGTGTACTGAATGGGGAGTGGGCATGGGAAGTGTACTGAATGGGGAGTGCGCATGGGAAGTATACTGAATGGGGAGTGGGCATGGGAAGTGTACTGAATGGGGGAGTGGGCATGGGAAGTGTACTGAATGGGGAGTGGGCATGGGAAGTGTACTGAATGGGGAGTGGCATGGGAAGTGTACTGAATAGGGGAGTGGGCATGGGAAGTGTACTGAATGGGGGGTGGGCATGGGAAGTATACTGAATGGGGGAGTGGGAATGGGAAGTATACTGAATGGGGGAGTGGGCATGGGAAGTGTACTGAATGGGGGAGTGGGCATGGGAAGTGTACTGAATGGGGAGTGGGCATGGGAAGTGTACTGAATGGGGAGTGGGCATGGGAAGTGTACTGAATGGGGAGTGGGCATGGGAAGTGTACTGAATGGGGAGTGGGCATGGGAAGTGTACTGAATGGGGAGTGGGCATGGGAAGTGTACTGAATGGGGGAGTGGGCATGGGAAGTGTACTGAATGGGGGAGTGGGCATGGGAAGTGTACTGAATGGGGGAGTGGGCATGGGAAGTGTACTGAATGGGGGAGTGGGCATGGGAAGTGTACTAATGGGGGAGTGGGCATGGGAAGTGTACTGAATGGGGAGTGGGCATGGGAAGTGTACTGAATGGGGAGTGGGCATGGGAAGTGTACTGAATGGGGGGCTTTCTTCCTTAAAAGCCTCATAAGAGTTTCTGGTGTGAACAGTTTGATATTCTAAAGTCACTGTGGGTTCTGTAGTGCCTGGAGCTCTCGGGTGGTTTTCTGGGAGAGGTGGCAGAGTGTGGTTAGGGCTACAGTGTTTCCCCAGAGGTGAACTGGCCTGGGTTCAGAGCCCAGCTTGCCTGGGATGAGCTGCATGACAGCTCACTGCTCAGGGCCTGTGTTTCCACCTGCAAATAGTAAGGTTGAGGGTGATGAGGAGTACGGTCAATGAATCTGAGTAATATCAGACACTCAGGCCTTAAGTTACCCTCACACGGGGAAGAAGGTCATGGGTAAGGTGGGGCACCCAGATCAGACACCTGAGTTCTGGAGAAATCAGAAAAGTTGCCTGAGGCTCCAACAGAAACAGATTCAGGTGTCCTGACTCTCAGATCTCTCTCTGTCTCTGTTTCTCTCTGTCTGTACTTCTCTCTATGTCTCTGTCTCTGTTTCTCTCTATCTCTGTCCCCCTCTGTCTGTTTCTCTGTCTCTCTCAAATTCTGGCACACAGTTGGCTCTTACTGTTTGAAGCTCCTTCTCTTTAATCCATTTCCTTTTGGGGTTTTTGCTCTTCTTAGAGCCCCTCGGGACCCCTCTGCCCCCACCTGCAACTCTGCTCTAAGATCTTGGTTAAGACTCTACGCTGCCCTGAGTTCCCTCTTGGTGAGCAGAGGCAGCCAAGTGTCCGGACCTTCCCAGAGCCCCCCAGTGCTGTGTGGCTGCAGTGGGAGCTGCCGGCCACCTCTCTGTGCTCCATCCCACCTCCTGCACCCTCACCTTTTCCATGCCCATTTCTTCAGCTCTGCCCTCCTGAGGCCAGCGAGCTTCCTTCCCACCTGCTCATTACCGCATGCACAGGCACAGGAGAGAGCCTTTCTTCTAATCTCATTTAAAAGCTTGTCCATTTGGATTGTACTTTTCCTTTTTTCTCCCTTTGGTTACCCTAAAAGGCAAGAAGGAAGATCAGCTGAATGTCTCAGCGGAGCTGTCCTCTCTCCAGGGCTCTTCAGTTGGGCTGGGAGCCCCCTACCCGGCCCTGCTAGTAGGGCTTCCCTCCTACATCCCCATTCCCACCCCAACCTCCAAAGCTTGTTTGACAATTAGAGCTGAGGGGTCCAGAACATCCACGGACCCTGAGCCCTCTTCCCCTCCCCCAGGAGAGCAGAGTTGGCCTTTAGCAACCATGCATTTGAAGCAGGGCAGACTTGGGTTGCTTTTTCATGTTACCGTCATGACTTTCCACAGGGGAGACACTTGATTATGAAGTGCCTTTGGCCAGTGCTTCTCAAATTTGAGCCTGCGTCAGAATCACTGGTGAGCTTAAGAAAATGCAGAGGGCTGGGTGTCTGATTCAGTAAGTCCTGGCTGACCACCTGAGAATCTGCATTTCTAATACGTGCCCAGGCAGTGCTGCTGCTGCCGTCAGGGGACCACACTTTGAGAACCCCTTCCTCAGGAGACGTGTCCAGGGCCAAGCCTGCGGGGGAACTAGTTCAGGACAAGGGCCTTTTGAGATGGTGCTTTCACATCTCCTGAGAGTCTTGTGAATATGTGGCTGATTCTGATTTTCTAGGTCTGAATTTTTCACAAATGGTGTTCATGCTGCCGGTCCACAGACCACACTTTGAGTAGAAAGGATTTAGAAAGTCTAGCAAGAGGGCTTCTTATTTGGGAGCAAGGAAGAAGTTAGTGTAAAGTTTTGGGTGGATCCTAAATTTTCTAGAGCTAATATTCATCAGAATGTTTTCCTAAATGTCTGTGGTAGGCATTATTCCAAGATGACCCCTGCTGATCCATGCTTTTGTATAATCCCCTCCTTGTGGGATATGTGAATAGATGGAACCTCATTCCTATGATTAGGTTACTTTATGATGCAAGGGTGAAGGAATTCTTCGGAAGTACTTTAGGTTCTCAATCAGTTGACTTGAAGTTAATAAAAAAGATCACATGTGCTGGGTGGGCCTGACCTAAGCAGGTGAGTATTTAAAAGAGGATCTGGAGGTCAGAGTCAAGGGGTCAGAGGCTCGAAGCAGCAGCAGATGTCGTTCTTTCTGTTGGCCTTGAAGAAACAAACTGTCCTGGTGTATAGAGGGCCTCAGGGCAGGAAACACAGGTGGCATCTGGGAGCTGAGAGTGGCCTCATCCAGGGAGAAAGTGAGGACCCATTCCTGCAGTCACAACAGCCCTGTGAGCTTGGAACAGGAACCTGTGCTCTGGGAACGAACACAGCCCAAATGGTACCTTGATTTCATTCTTGTGGGACCCTGAGCAGAGACATCTGACCTACAGCAATGTGAGCTAACGAATGTGTTGTTTTAAGTGGCTGAGTCTGTGCTGGTGTGTTACACGGCAATAGAAAATAAATATAAGGTCCTGATCCTTCTCTTTGATTGTGGTGCCTGCCCACCAAGGTGTACTGTGGCAATGACCTCAGCAGCTTCATACAACACGGGCTGATTTCTTCTCATGCTATGGCATTGTCATGGGTTAAATGTGTTGGACTATGACAACTCATCAGAGCCACTCAGGGACCCGGGTTGTTTCCAAAACAGAATTTACAGAGACCAAGGGGTGGAGATTATTCCCAGAAGCAGAAGCAGGCATAGCAGGAGTAAGTGAGTGGGTCGATGGATGCAGGTGGACCTCAGCCTGCTGCCCAGATGGCTTGACTGTGCCATGCTGGCAACATTGATGAACAAGGGCTCAGCGTGCACCGCATAGGACAGAAGCTAGCAGCAGAGCACCAGCTGTGAAACCCATAGGCCTGGAAATGGCACTTGTTCTTCCCAGTCACATGCCCCACCCGACTTCAAGGGTGCAGAGAAGTGAATATTGGTGAATATGGGTGTACCCACCACATAGGGTTACCCAGTTAGCTCAGCTGGGGTGAGAGGGAGGGACACAGGATTTTAGCTTGCCAAGCTTCACGGAGCTGCTCTCACCAGCACGGAGTGAGCTGGCTGGGCATCTGACGGCTGAGAGGAGCTGGAGGGGCTGAGAGTGAGAATGGGACACTTGCCCACAGCCCCATGGTGAGCCAAAGGTTTCCTGTGGGACTTTTTGGATCTGGTCTGTAGAAACCCAGCAAATCTGGGCTATCTTCAAGCTGAAGACCAGATTTCCTTGTGGTGACGGTGAGAGATTTTCCCATACAGTATAGATAAAAATCCCTTGGGAATTTCAGTCTTTTTTGAGGGAGGGTGGCTGACTTCTTGTCATTTGGACATAGGGCTTGGGATAGTTGCCACCCTTGGTGTCCCTCAGAGGACAAGATGGGCACATTTTCCAGAGAGTAGAAGATGATGCTTCAAGGCATACAAAGAAAATCCCATCTGTTTCTACATCTTAACAATATTGGAAGAAAATATTTCATATACATACATATATATATATGGCATGTTGAAAATAGATACTCACTGCAAATTGATGCCAAAAAAAGCACCTTTAAAGCTTTGCCAGTAGGAATCTCATTTGGAGCTAAAGGCCTCTTTCAACTAGGGCAAGGGAATTAAGCCTGCCGCTGCATGTATTGCCATCTGAGTTGGCTCAAATCTACCTCCCTTGCGTTCATTTCGTTTCTTTTGGGTAGATGTTTACTCTTCCAGTTTCTCACCAGCACCTTTTCCTAGCCAGGAAGAAGCCTGAGAAGTAGGGGAAGTTGTGTCACCAGGGAGTGGTGGGCAGCTGATCCACACGTGCTGATTTGGGGTCTGCACTGGCTTCCATGGAGATGTCCCTGGACCTTCCTGGTCATGGGGTGTCCTGTTGAATCTACTGCTGGGGTCTGTGACTGGGAAAACCTGAGGTCTGGTGCCTCAGTTGAGTCACAGCCAATGCTCTGTCCAAGGTGGCCCCACTGTGCCTCTTGCTGACTCCACAGGTTCTCTTGGCCATGATCTTGTTTTTTTTCTGTGGCTTAGACTGTCCAGGTGATACTTAAAATGTTTAGCAATTAGTAGGGCATGAGTACCAACCCGTCAGAAAAGATGCTATGGCACCTGTTGCTGCACCTGAATTGCTCAGAGGAGCACCAGGAAAGCCAAGGTGGAAGAGGGTGGAGAGCCCAGGGCATTGGCAAAGTGGTTATCTACCAACAGGTGGGCAGTATTTCCTGACTTGGGCTCACTAATCCTTGCTGACTGATTACCCTGCAGCCATGGCTATAGGTCATCCTGTCTTTCATCCTGGCAGCCCCATCTCAGCTGAGATCTCAATTCACCTCTCATTCTCTCCTGAGAGAGCAGGGGCAGGTCTGAATCTCCCCCATGAGTGAAGCATCTCTTTACCTAACAGCCACACCATTATTTCCACTCTTCTTTAGCGCCCCTTATGTTCACCAAGGTGGAGTTCCTCTAGAGACGCAACTTGGAAGCAGAGCAAAAATTCCTCTTCATCCGGCCTCCCATTCTCTTTTACCTCTTGTCGCTTTGATCCCAGGTTTCAAACCCAGAATAAGAAGCAGGACTACCTGCCTGATTCCTCTTGTACCTTCCCTCTTTTCACCCTGGAGCCCAAAGGGTCTTTTTCTTCTACTGACACTTCCTACCTGGAAGGAACTTCCCCTGTGTCATGTCCAATTCCTTCCCTCCTTCTGAGGAGGCCTTTGCTCCTCCCCTTTCCTGGGGCCATAGTGGCGGAATAACACAGGATAGCAAGGAAGAAAACACATTGGGAGTTAACGGCTATATTATCTTCATTGTGTCTGTGTTGCATGTACTGTCTCATCCAAGAGAAAGAGGGGTTTGAACAAAATTCAAACTGTTCTTTGTGATTCAAGGAAATCATTAGGAGCATCAACTATTTGGTGCTTTAACATCCTCATATTCTCAGTAGGGCACAGTAACATGGAAGGGACTGTTGGTGTCCGTGCTTAAAGTCCCCACATGGCTGTGTGCTTTGATTCTTGCATCTGCCGTCAGGGTTTTCCTGTCTCCTCTGCTACTGGGCAATCAGCTTCCACTTTTTCCAGTGTGCGTTTTCTTCTCTCGGCCCCTCCCTCTTTCCAATTTGCCATCTGGAATCCGCTTTTGATAGCGCATTCTGTTCACCTGCTGCTGCATGAAAAACTACCCCAAAACTTAGTGGCTTAAAAATTACAACTATTTTATGGCAACTCCTAGTTTCTGTATGTCACGAATTTGAGGGCTCATCTAGGTGATTCTTCTGCTCCATGTGTCTGATTGAGTTCAAACAGTGATACTCAGCTGGTGAATGGACTCATCTGGAGGGTCCATGATGGCTTCACTCACATGGCTGGTGCATTTGCAGGGTTCCCAGGAGGCTGGGCATAGCTGGGACTGTCAACCAATGCCCCATATGTAGCCTTCCTAGTGAGGTAGTCCCAGGGTAGTTGGACCATTTTCATGTGACTGGCATTCCACGGAAGCCAGGCAGAAGCGAGCACCCCATGGAAACCAGGTGGAGGCTACACGGACTTTTCTGATCTAGCTCCAGAGTTCACACAGCATCACTTCTGCTGCATTGTGTTGGTTACACCAGGTTACAGGCCAACCCACATTCAAGGGAGGTGAGTTAGACTCCACCTCTTGGTGGCAGAGTGGCACAGTCACATTCTAGAAGACCAAGTGGGATGGGAGATACTGTTGTGGTCACCTCTGGAAAATACAATCTGCTACTCTGAGAAACTAGCCACACTCATACAAATAAACAGAAAGAGCTTCTGAAGGAAGACTTCGAACCTGCTCCTGTGAGTAAAATATGCTACATGCCTTTGTGCCAGCATCCGATTGGCTGTCTTTCACCTACTCAGGTCTTCCTGTCCTTGCTTCTTCTGTCTTTGTCATATTTTAGAAGGGCAGGTTTTCTGGATGACTGATTACTCAAATATTTCAGGTGTTTCCCACACTCAGAGTATAAGGTTGAAAGCAAAATTTGTTTTAAGGGTTTATATCTGTTACCAACCAACCCCTGCTCCAATGCCAGTAGAGTGTCCAGTTACTAATTAACTTCATCCAGCAGGTAGCCCAAGATAACTAGAATTCCAGTGCCCAGCAGACCTCAGAAGCCCCGGGTGGCAGCTCTGCCATTGCTGGCCATGGGGTCTTTGGCAAGAGAGTTGACTGGGCTCAGTGATTGTCTTCTATGACTCGATGCTTTAGAAATTGAAGCTGTGTCTAGGACTGCGGAGGCCTAAGCTCATATCCAGATTGACTTAGAGTCCCAGGGTTTTACACCTGCAAAGCACCTGGGAGGTCTCACCAGCCCAATCTTTGTACTTTAGAGGTGAAGAATCTGTGACTCAGAGATTGGGCAAATGACTCTGTGGTTGCCTAAGATTACATAGTTAGTTAATGGTAGAGTGAAGACAGGAGCCCAATTCCAACCTCCAGTTCCATATGCTTGAAGACCGTGTCACTAAGATAAAAACCTTAGAATTCCTGGCAGCCTTGGATATGTGTGTGTATGTATGCATGTGTATGTATGTACTTAGAATTGTATGTTTATATGCTAAACATGCAACATTTCTATTGTGTATTTTATAGAACACTTATATGTTCCATAATATGGATCTATGCATTTGGGCTTACGGATTCTATTAGGTAAAATTGCACACATTTCTAGTATAGTAACTGGTGTTAGCTAAGTTACCAGCTATGCTACCGGTGAGTTCTCAGGCTGGCCTGTGGAAGGGTCCCTTAGCAGGAATTCGGCAGAATGCAGATGGCAGAAGTGCTGACTTCTCATCATGTCTGCCAGCTGTGTCCTTGAGCGAGCTCCTTACCTCCCTGAATACCTGGCTCTGCTTCTATAAAACACCAGTGAGAGCTACTGCTAGTTGAGTACTTTCTTTTTGCAGCACTGCCGAGCTCGTTACATATGATGTGACATCCAGTCCTCTTGTAGTGCACACCACGGTATGCCCATTTCACAGATGAGGAGTCTGAGCCTCACACAGGTAATGTAACCTGCCCACCACCCTGCTGCTGTCAAGAAGGAAGGCAGGATTCCCATTTTTTCTGTCCAGATACACTGTGCTCTTCTGTATAAACCTCCTAACTCTCAAGGTTATCGGAAGGTGTTGACAGAGTTCTTCGAAGCTGTCCCAGAGTGTAGAATATGACTAATAAATGAAGTTTAGAGGGAGGCAAATTTGGGATCCAAAATGACAGACATTTCTAATTGTGGATACTTCCCAAGACAGGCAGTGAGCATCTTGTGACAGGGTAAGCTTGGCCTTCTATAGAGGATGCTGGGTTTTGGAAGAGCGTTTGGCTGGGCAGATGGACTTAGTGGCTTCTGGAGCTCCCTGTAGCTCCAGGTGTTGATGCTTCTACAGAGCAGAGAATGAATGACAAAACCAAGGATTGTGTAGACTCAGGTTTACATCCTACTTTGTCATTCCTTAGTTCTGTGGCCTTGGGCAAGTGACTTAATGTACCGGAGTCTATTTCCATTGCTCCAGATTTATAATGGGGATGCTGGGCTCTACCAGACTCCGAGTTTTGTCCTCTGGAGTTGCACAGAGCAGCGCATTCCTCTTACCCAAATACCAGGCTGGGAGAATTTGAAGCCTATGGGTTTTCCCTGCAGATGCCCAGGGCCTCATGGGTAGAGCTTCCTCATCAGTCATTTTGGAGTAGGATGGTGACTGTTCCAGGTTAGAGGATTGGTCTTGCTGGGTGTCGGCCTGGGCAGGGTCTAATGCAGGAGGCAGGTGAAGCAAATGTTGGTTGATGGTCCAGGTTGCTGGGGGCTTGGAATGACCTAGGCTTATGGGGAATGGAATGTTGATATAGGATTTGAATGAATGAATCATGAGTTGGATTGGTTGACTGAACTTGACCAACTTCTGTCCCAAGAACCACTGACTAAGTGACACTTCAGTGGTGGTTTTAGCGAGAATCGATGTTTGCTGGCAGACAGTATAAAGAGAGTGCTTATGCCTTGGTGAAACTGTCTGTATCAGCTTTTGCAGATTTGCTCCTCTGAGATTCAGCCCAATGTGGCCCAATGCCCTATTCTGCCAAAGATGGGTCTCCCTGCAGCATGGCCTCCAGGAAGCAATCTGTCTCACCAGGTCCCACTAGGGACAGGAGACTAGTGTCTAGGACATCACCAGCTGTCATTCTGACACAGCTATACAAACCAGGAACAGTCTCAACCTGCTGCTCTGAGGCTGATTCCTTCTTTAGCTTTTTTCTTTCCTACAGAACAAAAATAGTTTCTAGACAACTCATCTAGGTTTTTGTTTTGAGCCAGCATATTTTTCAATAAAAGTCGCCTGAAACCTGGTCATGTATTTCTCTATATTTGAGTCCAGAAATTCTACCCTGTCTCCAAACTCTTAAAATTCTGTGATTTCCTAGGACTTAGTTAAAAAATACCTTTTATATTGTTTCACTTTTGAATTTATAAAAATTTTCCAGGCTTAGTTTTGATGTAAATATTTATTTCCTCATGGGTTTTGAAGGATTTATATGACACGCATAAAACATGTTTGGGCTCTTAGGAATTCATTTTACACACTAGAAGTGACTCAGCGGTATGTGTAAGGCCTGATAGTTATGTGACTTCATTAACATTCAGCACCTGACACCTTGTTTTTGTTCTTTGAATGACTGTGCCACCTGACTCAGAGATGAGACAGTTGCCTAAAAACTTCTGGGAACAAGGTAAAGGTAGGTATAAAGAAGAGTTTAATCTTCTGGGTGAATTCAGTCCAGATATACTCAAATATATCATCAAATAAAATTGTTATTCCTTCTACCTGCTTGAAAATTCCTTTCTGGAGCCATCGTTTACTTACTAGGTTCTCAATCTGTTAAAAAAATACATTCCTGCATGTATTCTGAAGTATTTAGAGGTGAAGCCTAATGATGTCTAAAACTTTCAGGTGTTCAGGAGAAAATAAGTCTGTCTCTGTGTCTGTGTCTGTCTGTGATGTCCTTGTCAATGTGTATATGCCTGTGTGTGTATAGAGAGAGAAAAAGAGGGAGAGAGATTGAGAATGAGGCAAATGCAGCAATGTATTAACAACTGGAGGATGTAGCGAAATATATACTTGCATTTGTCATAGTATGTTTTCAACTTTTCAGTCTTTTTGTAATTTAAAAAAATTAAATGGAAAGGTGGAGTAAACACTTACTGTCTATGACCAGAAGCTGCAGACACCTGGGAATCAAAGGCAGGTAATGGTTACCTGGGCCTCAGTGCGTGCTTCACCACCTGTCCAGCTTAGGGCTGTGTCATCAGCTCTTTCTACCTTCCAGAATTCTTCTTCCTTCCTCTCACACTTCACATATTTTTGTCTTTTTTTTTTTTTTTGAGACGGAGTTTCGCTCTTGTTACCCAGGCTGGAGTGCAATGGCGCGATCTCGGCTCACCGCAACCTCCGCCTCCTGGGTTCAGGCAATTCTCCTCCCTCAGCCTCCTGAGTAGCTGGGACTACAGGCGAGAGCCACCGTGCCCAGCTAATTTTTTGTATTTTTAGTAGAGACGGGGTTTCACCATGTTGACCAGGATGGTCTCGATCTGTTGACCTCGAGATCCACCCTCCTTGGCCTCCCAAAGTGCTGGGATTACAGGCATGAGCCACCGCGTCCGGCCCATTTTTGTATTTTTCTTATGCCTGATCCTACTTTTCCTCATATGCCTCTGTTTTCTTATGTTGAATGTGGTGGGAAAAAAAGGATAGAATTCTAACTCAAATACTTGGAATGAGCTGCCCTTGAAATTTCTTTCTTCCAGTAAGGTCAACTCAGATTCCAGCAGAAATGTCAAGCTGTCTGTGATTTAAAAACTCATTTAAAGAAAGTAGGGCAGGAGAATAGTGTTTTGCTGCAAAACACTATTTTTTCCCCCTCTGGGCCTGCCAAAAATTTACTGTTTCCCACACTATAGCAATTTTGGTTCCAACCTTTTTTGAGGTTTTGATTATTGAAAACTGTCACTACTGTGTTTGTGGTTTACTTGTCTGTAGCCACTTCCTGGAGAAGTCACAGTAAAGCAGCTCTTTTGCCCAAGTCCAGGGAGAGAAACCAAGACAATTCCATTGGCTGGAGATGGGGGTGGGGGTGGATGGTGGAGGCAGTTACTGGAGGAGGACAGCATTTTGGGATTTGTTCCACTGGAACAGGGTCCTTACTGAAACACTTCTCACCCATCCAGCCATGTGATTTGGAGAAGGGAATTAACTTGAAACTCACTTTACCTGTGGAAAGAAGAGACTTGATTAGATTTCTCAAAGACTCTTCAGCTCCATAGCTCTGGGAATTGTTATATACTGACTGTTCCTGAATGGCACAGCCTGACTTTCCGGTGTCAAAGTAATTTTAAACACGGTTACAAACCTTCCCATAATTCGAGGCTAAGCCCGAACCTGAGAGAACGTAAGCAAGTTGGGGCACTTTCGTTTGAGGGGAGGCTGCACATCAGGTCCTAATTTTGAGTTAAAGTGACTTTCAGAGTTAACAGCAGAAACTGTTTACTTGAAATAATTGAATATCTATCAGAAAAAAGACTGCGAGAACACAGCACCTGACAGGGCTCCTTCCCTTGGGATCTTTTTATAAATTCTGGAAAAACAATATATTGGGAATAGGCTTGGCTGTGCATGACAGAAAGTCTGGACACATAAAAAAGGTAGTCCAGGATGGTGGGTGGCTTCACGAAGCCACCAAAAACTCAGGTTCCCCTCTTACTGCCCTACTGCATTCAATGAGCGGTCTGTACCTTATAGTTCTAGACAGCAGCCACAATCCAGCCACCACATCTGCACTGCGCAGCAGGAAGGAAGATTAGTGGAGACCTCCCAGAGGGATCACATGATGCTTCCACTCACATCTCACTGACCCACATTGTGTCACATGGCCACTCTTTGTCGCAAGGGATGATGGGAAATGTCTATGGATAGAGGGCCATGTGCCCAGGTAAGATTCAGGGGTTCTATCATTGGGGACGCAGGGGGGACAGATATTGGGAGAAGAAACTAGCAGCGTCTGTCATAGGAAGTGTATTTTCAAAGAACAAGGGCTTTGGAATCACAGTGCTGGGTTTAAATTTCAATGTCTGCTTACCAGCTGTAAGATCTTGGCCAGACCTCTTAACCTCTTTGAACTCTTCTAATACATCCTCTGTAGAATCAGCATGGTACTCACTTCATAGGGATAAAATGCAGGAACGAATATTCAACATTTGGCACAACAGCTATGGCTATTACACTAGTTCCTACAACAGCAGCTTTGAATTCATTTGCTTATCTTGATATGTGGGTATTGGTTAGCCACAGTGTATTTAATTCCCACTTCTTTCATGTCCTTCCTGGAGAACTAGTGGGTCTGGCTTGGTCCAGTATAGGTGGGGATGCAATAAGCTAATGCATGTCCAAGGAGGACACAGAAACTTGGTGGATGTTTATGTCACCTTATGCTGGCAAACTTGAGAATGTGGTTAGAGGTAAAGTCACAGGAACTATTCGTGCTTCAGTAAGCCCTGAAGAATAGTATTGTGTAGAAACAGAATGTAAGGGAGAAAGCTCCAGGCCAGATACACAGTTAAGGGGAAGATCTCAGGTCACCAGAAGGGGGAGCTCAGACTGTCACTCTGAGTCCTTGGACTCTGAGGGTTCCCAACTCAAGGGGAATGGGGGAGGGTTTCTGGAGTGCGAGGGTCACGTCCTCAATGCCACCCTGGGTTTACTGCAAGCCATTCCCAGAGATGTCTGTGCCGGGAGTAGGGAACAATTCAAGGAAAAGGTGGCTGAAAATTTTTCTCCTGGATTCATCCACAACTCCTGCCATGGGTAGACTTTCAGTCACAAATATTCCCCGGTATGTTCTGGTGTGTAAGCCATGAGGGTTGTGAGCAAGTCCAGGAATTGTCACCATCCTTGTGCAGCCAGAAGAGTCAGGTGTGGCAGCCAGCATGACTGCTCCCACTTCCCGTGCCGCCGGTGGCCGGCTGGGGCATTGACTTGCTATGGCAGATGGAATGTGGGCAGACAGGAGGGAGCTGGTTCCCAGCGTGGCCTGGTGTGTGCTTTTGCCTGCATTGTTTCCATTTTCACCATCCCCAAAGAGGATCATCTCCCAGGAAACTTACTGGTCTAAGGAGGATGAGACACCCGTGGAACAGACTTGGATCCCATCTGCACCTCAGAGCCGGGTCTAACCCAGCCTAGTTTAGGTTAACCAAATTCCATCTCACCCACAGACTTCCGAGCAACAGTGAATGACTGTTGTTTCACACCATTCTGTTCTGGGGTGGTTGGTTTGTTAAGCATCATTGTGGCCGTGGTTAGCAGACACAGGGGACACTTGTGATAGAGTGTGAGAAGGTCATCAGAAAGACAAAGAGGGCATCTGACACTCCAGTCTCTGGGGGTGCTGGGGGAGGAGTGCTTCATTAACTTGTATAAGCTATTTCTGTTTTGGATTTCATGTTGCATCCTTCCCTGGGAGGCTGTAAGCCAGACTGTCAGCAAGACACACAGAATCCCTCAGCGCATCAGAATTGAATGCAAAATAGGAGTTAATCCGTATAGGACACAGGAAAAGTTCTCTGCCAAGTGTAAATATGAGGATCCTTGGGCTTTGATCCATTTGCTAATTCATTCATTAATTCATTAAAAAAATAGGAGTTAGGGCTAGAACGGTGAATAAAATAAAGCAGGGTTCAATCAACCAAAAAGTATCCGACAGTCTCAACAATTTAGCTTATTTTGCCAAGGTTAAGGACAATGCCCAGGAGAAAAAACACAGGAGCACAGAAAAGACAGTCAGTGGTCCGAACCTTTGTCCAAAGATGATTTTGAAGGCTTAATATGTAAAGGTTTTCCCCTATTGAAAAGCAGGCGGGAGGGGAGATAGGGAGGGTGTGATCATTACTGAATCCACATGTTGCAAGGGAAAAGGAACAGGTAGGGGAATAGTCAATTATATTCCTCTCGTGCTGAGTAAATCTGCTCTTTACATAAGATAGTGTGAACATAGAGTAGCTACCTGTGGAGAATTTTAAAAATCTTTTATCAGGAGCTCTCTGCTTAGGAGGAAGAGGAAAGGCAGCTTCTTGCAGGACTCAGTTTTCAGCTTAATTCTTTCTTTTCAGCAGAGTGAATTGGGGGTCCCAAGTTTTTGTTTTCCTTTCACAGCCCTTCTATCCGTGGAGCCTGAGTTCTGGAGAGGGGAGAGAGGGCTGATGATGAATGGCACAGAGAACGACAGAGAAGAGGTGGAAAACACGGAGTGCCGGGATTAAAAGTGGTGCAATTCAGGAGGCTGAGGCAGGAGAATTGCCTGAACCCAGGAGGCGGAGGTTGCGGTGAGCCGAGATCGCGCCATTGCACTCCAGCCTGGGTAACAAGAGCGAAACTCTGTCTCAAAAAAAAAAAAAGGTGATGCGATTTTAGACAGGGAGGTGAGGGAGACCTCACCAAGAAAGTGAAGTCTGAGCAGAGAGGGCACTAGCCGTAGCCTTAGCTGAGGAGACAGCATCACTCGCCAAGGGGCAGGAATGGTGAAGGCAGGCCTCTGCAGAGATGGCAGCTTAGGGGATGGAGCCTCTCTGCCAAGCATGCCTGTAGGTACTACAGGGATTCAACTTTAGATGTGTTCAGTGAATGTAGCTGCAGAGAAGCAAATTCAAAAATTCTGAGTTTTCTTCTTAAATAGAGTAGGCAAAAAGGTTCCCATCACCTAGTGAAGCCTGCAGACCCTGCTCCTGCCCCATCTTCAAGGGATTCTTGGTTCCTGGTGACACTTCTGTCTCCTCCCCTAGACCACACGGTGCCGGACCTCATCCTCCTCTTCCTGTGTCCTCTGGAATTTGTCAGAGCAATGTTCCGCTTGTACGTGTTGGTAATGGGAGTTTCTGCCTTCACCGTTCAGTCTGTGGCACACACAGGTAAGAAGTAAACCCTTCAGATGCAAAAGGGCTCGCCTGCAGCTTCGCTGGGGAAAGCTGTTATCTAGTGAGGTTTTGTTGTCAGAAAGCAAACTGCCAGCCGAGCTTGAGCTCAGTGGCTCCTGTCCTGTGATCTTAGCACTTGAGAGCCCTAGGTGGGTGGAACCCTTGAGCCTGGGACTTCGAGACCAGCCTGGGCAACATAGCAAGACTCATGTCTCAAAAAAAATAAAAAATTAGTTGGGCTTGGTGGTGCATGCTTGTAGTCCCAGCTACTTGGGAGACTGAGGTGAGAGGAGTGCTTGAGGCCAGAAGGTTGAGGCTGCAGTGAGTGGAGATTGCATCACTCTACTCCAGCAGGGCAACAGAGTGAGGCCCTACCTCAAAAAAACAAAAAAGGAAAGAAAGAAAAGAAAAAAAGCATGGTGCGAATGTGCTTGTCAAGGAGCAGATTGAAGAAGGGACGTTTGCCCTTAACAAAGTTGCCTTTGGAGTTTAACCACACAACATGCCAGAACTAAGCTTTTACTGTATGAACTCAGCCCAGATCTAATTTTAATAATGAGAGGTCAACAAATGAAAAATATGGCCATAGTTTTTCATCTTTAATTTTTTGCCACCACAGAAACCTGATTTAGCTTTCTTCCCAAAACGGAAGTTGAAATGGATAGTAGCACTGAACTTGTTACTTGGAAATTTTAAAAGTATAATAACGGAGTAGGGACGGAGTTTAGTAGTACCCCAGGATGTAGGTCATTTTTCGAGGAACAAATGATATCTTCCTTGAATGTGCTCCAGGTCTCCCTGCCACAATCAGGATCGGTCCCAGGTCCAGGGAGGTTTTATGATCTGTGCAGGTTTTGGACCCAAAGGCTGACGGTGGGCTCTCTGTCTTCAGGGACTGCCAGAAGCTGCCAGTTTCGCGGGAGACATTACAAGCGGGAGTTCAGGCTGGAAGGGGAGCCTGTGGCCCTGAGGTGCCCCCAGGTGCCCTACTGGCTGTGGGCCTCTGTCAGCCCCCACGTCAACATGACATGGCATAAAAATGACTCTGCTAGGACGGTCCCAGGAGAAGAGACACGGATGTGGGCCCAGTACGGTGCTCTGTGGGTCCTGCCAGCCTTGCAGGGGGACTCTGGCACCTACATCTGCACTACTAGGTAAGCCCCTCGGCGCAGGGCTGGGGAGGCGATCCTGGCAGAATGGAGCTTTTGAGGTTCTTCAGTCATGATCAGGATCTCAGAATCCAGTGTACAAAATACAAATGCAGTGAATCCACATTGCATCCCCCTTGCTTTTCTGACTTAGCCCCCATCCTACAGTCTCATTCTCTCTCCATTTAGTCTTTGCTCAAATGCCACCTCTTTTGAGATACCATCCCTAGCCATTTTAGCTGATACAGCCCTCTGTCACTCTCCTTACCCTGCTGCAATTTCCTCTATAGCATTTTCCCATCGGACACATCTGTGTGTGTTACCAGATTTAATGTTTGTCTACCCCTTTAGAATGTAAACTCTGCGAGGGCAGGAACTTGGTCTATGCCATTCACTGCTGACGCCACATGGTAAGGAACTAAGAAATAGACAGAATAAGATTTTACTCTGAATAGGATTTTAGAGCTGCGTGAGACCTTATGATTAAATTAAGTCAGAGTGCTCATTGGAAGGATGAGGGAACCACACTGGCTTAGAAAGTTCCGCAGGTGCTGGGTAAAAAGCCGGCACTGGAACCCGAGTCTCTTGACCCTGGGTCCAGTCCTCCTCCCTCTTTGACCTGTTGCTTTGTTTCCCTTTAACTGTAGAAAAATGCACATAACACAAAATTTATCATCTTAAACATTTTTTAGTGTACAGATCAGTGGAACCATCACCACTATCCATCTTGAGGACTTTTTCATCCTGCCAAACTGAAACTCCGAACCCAATAACTCCCCACTTCCCATCCCTCCAGCCTCTGGCAACCACCATTCTACTTTCTGACTCTACGATTTTGACTACTCTAGGTACCTAATTTAAGTGCGATCCGTCTCTGTGACTGAATTATTTCACTAGCATAATGTTTTCAAGGTTCGTTCATGTGGTAGCATGTGGCAGAGTTTCCTTCCTTTCTGAGGTGAAATATTGTTACTCTGTTCTATGTATGTAGCTATAAATGCATGTGTCTTCTTTCTTTTTCATGGTAAAAGTTCTCATTTTCTCCAAGGAGCACTACTAGGAAAACTTCACAGCGTAGTAAGAAAATATGGAACTCAGAGTCGGAAAGACAGATGGGAATTTAGCTCTCTCACTTCCTATCTGTTGAGACCTTGGGCTTATCATTTGACTTTTATGGGTGTTAGTTTTCTCCCCTGTAAGGAAGTTTGTTGAGCGGGTTATGTGAGATCACAGCATGTGAAGGAGCTAGCTTGGGGTGTGCTATGGTAGGTGGTCAACATATACATAAAAAATTTCCTCTCCTTCCCAAAAGGCAGTCTACATGACTACTGAAGTGAGACTGTGCAAAAATCAGGGAGATGTGAACTGAGTCCTGTTTGGCTTCAAGTTTGTATTTATGCTCAATTTTTGTAGGAAAAAAGAAAGGTGAGATATAGGGGCAGTGGAAATCCCAGTGTGTGTCAAACTTTCTTTTCCTGATGGGATGGTTTACCTGGCTGACCTCTAATACTCTGACAACTGTAAGAGTGGGGTTATAAGAGAGTAAGAATCACCAGCATTTGCCATAATACTCTTTAGCAATGATGGTCATCAGGCAGGAGACTGCCCTGTTCCTGTGACTGTTTAAAATTTTGTGATCTAGAACCCACATGGTGAGTCAGAGTAGGCAAGGATGCAAGCCACCAGAGAGGTCAGGATTTGAGCAGTAGCTGCCTGGCTCTCCTTGCTTGGCACCCTGCAAATAAACGCCTTACTTTCTACCACTGAAAAAAGAAAGAAAGAACAAAAGAACAAAAGAAAGAAGGAAAAAAGGAAGGAAAGACAAAAGAAGAAAGAAAGAAAGAGAAAGAGAGAGAGAAAGAAAGAAAGAAAGAAAAGAAAAAGAGTAGGCAGTTAAGGTTATGCTGCTGTAACAAACAGCTCCCAAATCTCAGTGCCTTAAAATAACAAAGACCTCTTTCTTACACATGCAACAGGTCCATTGTGGTTTTGCAGACACTCAGGGACTCAGGCTGAAGTAGCAGTCATTGTCACTAAAAATGTTATTGATTGATTGCTAGAGCAGAAGGAAGCATGCTTTGGAGGGTCTCTCATGGCTGTTACAGCTTTCATGTAGAAGGACCACACATACAACTCATGAGCTAGGAAGAGTCATATAACTACACCCACCCACAGTGGGGATGAGCACATGTGATACACCATGTGCTCAGAATGGGAAGAACTGAGCCTATTTGGTGAGCAGCACTACTAATGACTATCATGTGTTTGCCATGGGTGTGTCACACTACATGGGGAATGCAAGTGGTGATCAAATTACCCCTCAACACTCTTCTCTTCCTTTGAGTTATTTTCATGAGGTTTCTTGCTCAAGGGGAATTACCAGATCAATAATGTGAACAGCCTTGTAACTTTCAATATGTCTACTAAGCTTGTTTCTAAAGATAGTGTCCTGATTTATGGGTTTTCCCAGAGCCTTGCTGGGCTTCCCATTTTGGTTTGACCTCTTTGTAGCTGTACAGCCCACTTAATTTCTGTATGCCTAATGTTTTTTCACATAGAAATGATATAATAGTAATTCCTACTTCATGGGGTTGGACTATAAGTGAAATAATGTGTGCAAAGTACACAGCACAGGGCCTGGCCTGCATCTGCTTCCTGCTGGCTACCTGCTGTGTGACTGTTACTCACGTAGTCCCTGGTCTTTAGATTTGTCCATATTTGCCTTTATTCAACTTGCAGTGAGATTATGCATTTTTCAAGGTGAGAGTTAACATCTTGCATTTCTTTATGCATAAAATATAATATTTGTTCATCTATTTTTATTTTTTAAGCTAAACATAATATAGATTTTGGCCTCATATATTTAAATTAATTCTTTTTACTTTGGGGTGATAAGCTTTTGTTACTTTTCTTTCACTTTTTTTAAAAACATTTTGTTACTTTTTTGGATATGGATGGTTTGGATTTTGCTGTGCAGGTAATTTTTATTCCTATATGTAAAACACATCCTCATTGTCTCTGTCAAAGTCTCAGATGTCTTAGGTAGCCAGAAATTTAGCTGAGATAATTAAATTTTTATATTTTTCTTCTTAAAAATGTAGTTTTAATTACTGTCTTCTCTCCTCCATCCATTTCCCCCAAATTTTCAGCAAGGTTTTGCCTCTCCCCTTTTTCCAGCTCGAATTTCTTGATAGAATTATGGCATTGAAATAATGGTTAGGCTAGTAAAATAATAATAATAATAATAATAATAATAATAATAATAATAATTAAGCAAACTTACCAAGTTAATTTCCCATGCAGTATTGCAAAAGTCTTTTATGGGTCTTACACTAAGTTTCCAGTAGTTTTCTAAAATTAGACTTCAGTTGATAATTCCCCAAAGGAGCAAAGGGAATATTCCTTTTCATGGAAACAGTGGCTCTTGGGAAGCAATCTCTCCATGTGGATGTGGTTTCCTGGATCATGAAGTTGGAGTATGTGGGGGCTGGGCTCAAGGAACTCCAGAACCTGGAAGCCTTAAGCCCTTTTGAAGAGGACTTGGGGATTTCTCAATGAACTTTGGTGGCATTAGAAATGAACTTGTAGACAGTCCTTTGTGAAAAACATGGAACATGCCTTTTCTGTATAATTGTGTTATGACACTTTTCATCTCACAAGGGTTCAAAAAGGTCAGGGACAGAAGTATTGCAATATAGATGCTCCCTGACTCACAATGGGGTAAATACCAACAAACCCGTTGTAAGTTGGAAATACTGTTGTGAGAGATGTACTTGATACACTTTACTTACCAAACATCATCGCTTCGCCTAGCCTTCCTTAAATGGGCTGAGAATGCTTACATTAGCCGATGGCTGGGCAAAGTCATCTAACACAGAGCCTTTTTTGAAATAAAATGTTGAATATCTCAGGTAATTCATTGAATACTTCACTGAAGTAGGGTTTCTACTGAATGCTTATTGTGTTTGCAGCATTGTAAAGTCAAAAAATCCTAAGTTGAACCACCTTATGTCAGGAAGCCATCTGTACTAATCCAGAAAATGCTGATGCCGATTTTAATAGAGTTGGAGAAATGATTCTTAATTTCATTTAGCTTTACTTTTATTTTGGCTTGCCATTCATCTTTGGTTTCTTTTTCTCTTTTAAATCAGAAATGCCTCTTACTGTGACGAAATGTCCGTTGAGCTCAGGGTTTTTGAGAATACAGATGCTTCCCTGTCGTTCATCTCATACCCGCAAATTTTAACCTTGTCAACCTCTGGGGTATTAGTGTGCCCTGACGTGAGTGAATTCATCCGTAACAAAACTGACGTGAAGATTCAGTGGTACAAGGTATGGCTTTAAAAAATGCCATTTTATTAAAATGTGTTTTCCTTTTTTTACTAGCCATAAAGGAAAGACGTAAAATATTGATTTTCTGAAGACAGTGTGCACATGCGAGCGCACCCACACCCACACCCACACCCACACCCACACACACACACCCCGCCACACACACACATACGGTTTGCTGTTCGTATTTGTGAGTTCCACATCTCAGGATTTGACCAACCTCGGATTGAAAATACAAACAAATAACAAGCAAAATAACAATACAATGAAAATAATACAAATAAAAAACCCAATACAGTGTAACAACTACAGTCGCATGCTGCATAACAATGTTTCCATCAACAATGGACTGTGTGTACAATAGTGGTCCGGTAAGATTTAATTGAGCTGAAAAATTCCTATTGCCTAGCTGTCTCTGCATCGTAGTGCAAAACATTACCTTTTCTATGTTTAGGTATGTTCATATATACAAAAACTGACCACTGCGTTCCAATTGCCTACAGTATTCAGGACAGTAACATGCTGTACAGTTGTAGCCTAGGAGCAACAGGCTGTACCATGTCACCCAGGTGTGTAGTGGGTTCTACCATCTAGGTCTGTGCAAGTACACTCTAGGACATTCACAAAATGAAGAAATCACTTAACCTGTTTCTCAGAATTAGCCCCATTGTTAAGTGACACAGGACTGTATTTATATATGCCATTTACATTGTATTAGTAATCTACAAATAATCCTGAGATGATTTAAAGTATTTGGGAGGGTGTCCGTAGGTTATATGCAAAGACAACGCCATTTTATAGAAACACCTTAAGCATCTGTGTTTTGGTACCTGTGGGGGATGTTTCCTGAAGTCAATCCCCCAGATACTGAGGGATGACTGTATTTTAAAGAATTTTAAAGAGCCATAATTAATATGTTCTATTAGTCCTTATGTGGCTTGGGTAAAGGTGCTTGAAATAGTGATTTGTGAAGACAGAGTACATAATAGCTGAAGGGAATAATTTTTTATTTTATTTGTCTATACAAATGTAGAAAAAAGTTTATATAACAATTTTATAGACATATTAAAGGAGTTGTTTAAACAGCACATGATGGCCAGGCTCAGTGGCTCACACCTGTAATCCCAGCAATGTGGGAGGCTGAGGCAGGTGGAACACCTGAGGTCAGGAGTTTGAGACCACCTTGGCCAACATCTCAAAACCCCGTCTCTACTGAAAATACAAACATTAGCCGGGCGTGGTGGTGGGCACCAGTAATCCCAGTGACTCCGGAGGCTGAGGCAGGAGAATCACTTGAGCCCAGGAGGTGGAGCTTGTAGTGAGCCAAGGTCATGCCATTACACTTCAGCCTTGGCGACAGAGCGAGACTCCATCTCAACAACAACAACAAAAACATATGACAACAAACCTTTGGGTTAAGGGAGTAAATATGAACACAAAATTTTCCCTTTTCTGGTTGAATAGATGTTATTTGATGTGTTTGTTGCTCCTAGTGAGAACATCAGATATTGCTTAGGTAGACCAGGGGCTGGAAAACTATGGCTGGGCCCTAGAATCAAGTGGTCCTCTGGATTTGAATGGCTCACCAGCCAAGGATAGTTGTCACTTTTTTAAATGTTGAAAAAAAGTAAAAGAAGAATATTTTATGATGTGAAAACCACGTAAAATTTCAGGGCCTGTAAATTAAGTGTCCATATACACTGCCACGTCTTCTGTCTATGTACTGTATGTAGCTGCTTTTGCACTGCTTAGCTGTGACGGAGACCCTGCAGACTCCAGGGCTCAAAATGCTTCCTTTCTGGCCCTTTCCTGAAAACTTTGGTCAACTCCTGATAGAGACCCTAGACGATACTGAAAAGTACAGTTATTGGCTTAATCATTGATGGGAATTAACCCTTTAATCAGCAATAGGTTAACAGGTTAAGTAGTTGGCTGGTATTGTAACTATGGGATCTCTATATAGGATTTCGATTTAATATTGGAAACTTTGACATCATTTCCTGAAAGTAGAGGAAAGTAGCTCCTATAAATAAGCTGGCTGAACCCTAGAATGCTCTCTCTCTCTCTCTCTTTCTTTTTAAATAGAGATGAGGTCTTACCATGTTCGCCAGGCTGGTCTTGAACTCCTGGGTTCAATGATCCTCCCACCTCAGCTTCCCAAAGTGCTGGGATTACAGGCATGAGCCACCAAGCCCAGCCTAGAATGCATTCTCTTTTGGCTTGGAAAAAGCATAAAGAGGACAAATCAAAGGTTTTACCTGGAGAGGAAAGAGCACAGGCTCTGGCATCAGTGGATCCAGGTTTGAAACTCTGTTCCTTTTCTGACCTGTTGTGTAGCCTTGGCCGAGTGACTCTACCTCTCGAACCTGTTTCCTTTGTAAGGTGGCAATTAGTAACTCCCCCCACGTGGGATTGTTTCAAAGACTAAATGGAATGATGTGTAGGAAGCACCCTGTGCAGTGCTTGACATATAAACGGTGCGCAATAAATGTGCAAGGACAAAGATGTCGTGGTGGTGCTTACTAATATTTATTCCTTTCATAATAATGCTACATATTACTGAGCATGTACTATATCCAAGCCTGTTCTGAACTCCCTTACAATCCAATGAAGCAGGAACTGTAAATATCTTCCCCCAGCTTTTTTTTTAAACAGATAAGGACCCATAAGGAATGTTCCCAAGGTCACACAGCCAGTAGATGGTGAAGTAAAAACTAACCCAGGAGGCCAATTCCCATATACCACTGGAATGACTGTGTGCTGGGCCCTATTTGGCATTTTTCCTATTTAACTACTCATGCTTAGCACAATGAAATCTCTCCTTTTAATTAAATATGTTCTAAAGTGGTATCATGAGCCATGTGGCAATTTCAATTTTATTTGTGTTCTCATTCAGAGTAAGTCTCTGAAGTGACTCAAGGTTACGTTTGACTACTGCAAACTTTGAATAATCATGATTTTGAAAGCGATGTCTCTGAGAACATTGTGTGCTCATTAGGGTGTTTTTAGACACCCCATTCAGCTCTTTCTATTTCCTGGAGGCCTTACTCTTGAGGATTGTATTTTGCAGAGACCCCAGAGAACCTTCTGTCCATATAAAAAGTGTGGACTCATTTCCCCTATTTAGTTTTTCTTAGAAATTTTTCTCTTACTGACTCACAAAATCAAAATGCTTTTTAATTACTGCAACATCATCTCTTCTGAGCATTGTTGTCCAACTCATGCTGACTATTTAATAATGCTCTTCCCAGATACTTCCTGAGGCCTGAAGGTAGCGGTCAGGACATAAATACATTTGTATTTTAGATGGCTTACTTTGTCAAAGAAGAGTTAGTCTCTTTTATTTCCCATAGGACCTAGACAAATATGCTCTAACTATTGTAGTTAAGCAAATCTAGCACTTTTATTGGTTTTATATGTTAACAAATTCCCTCCCCAAAAGTACAGTTGAAAGTATGCCTAAAGTACAAAACGGGTAAAGTAAATACCAGGGCAGTTCTTGGATTGCAAATCCATCACTGGTTGATAATGATGATGCAATTCATCGCTGTTGAGATGTAAATTGGTATAATGTAAACTTAAAAAAACATTTTCCCTTAAGGATTCTCTTCTATTGGATGAAGACAATGGGAAATTTCTAAGTGTGAGGGGGACCACTCACTTACTCGTGCACGATGTGGCCCTGGAAGATGCGGGCTATTACCGCTGTGTCCTGACATTTGCCCACAAAGGCCAACAATACAACATCACTAGGAGTATCGAGCTACGAATCAAGAGTAAGTACTTGCCATTGAGGCACTGATCTGTCCCGGTTCAGTGACAAGCATGCAGAGAACAAATGAGGGTGCACGTAGAATTCCTTGCAGGTCTTTGGAATAAAGGATAAGGGAAAACAGATCCATCAACTCTCCTGAAGCGTCAAGTTAATAAGACATGTATGATACTTTGAAAGGTATCAATCAGGGTGTTATTTGGAGGAAAGGTGAATTAATTGGGCAGGTCATAGGGGCAAGATGAAGGCTAAAACACACCACGCCAGAGGGCCAAATGGTGGCTTCCTTGGAAGGTCCCCTTGGAAAGTCTCCTGTGGAAGCTTTGCACCTACAGGGCTAGAGTTCCCCATATGCTGTAACTTTATGTATAATTCTAGGATACTAAGATTTTTATTGGGTATTCTAACCCGAAGTCTATGCCTTGCATGTCCAATGGAAATCACTTTTTATTTGTTTTCCCTAAGGTGGATCTAGCTGCCCTTAATAGCAATATTTCAAACAGAGCTGCCATTGACTAAAATGAATTACGTTTGAAATGGTGTTGTGAACGGCATTGGCTAGTGCTTCACATTTGTTCAACATTTACTCCATCCCCACTGTGTGCCGGACATGGAGCCAGGTGTAACCACGTGTAAATCCTGGACTTCGCCTTGGAGAGCGGGCCACTTTGTTTTTTATAGCGAATAACGAACACAACTAGGATCTTTTAAGAGGATTTCAGAGCTTTGGAGACGCACTAAGTTTAAAAATCGGTCTATGAGGGCAAAAGAAATATTTTTGTCACAGGGAATGCAGAGATTCAGTTTCACCGCGTTCTTTCATGGACGGAAGTGTCCTGATTGTGTTTGTTGTACAGTCCTGTGAGGATTCGTTCATACCAGGTCCTTGCTGAGCCTTCCGGTGGACCGGCACTGTCCTGTCCCTGCGATACTGCGCAGGAACACTAGGGGGCAGCCGCCCTACATGCCTTCCTGTGTTGTGATCCTCGCAGGATCTCAGTGGCTCTCAAAGGGTGGCCCTGGGCCAGCCGCGCTGCATCACCCGGGTACTCAATAGACATGCAAATCTCGGGTCCTGTGCAGACCTACTAATTGAAACTGGGGCTGGGGGCTGCCATTTGTGTCTAACAAGCCCCCAGGTGGTACTGGGGACCCTTAAGTCTAAGAAGCACTGATGTCCTGGGGGCTTCTTTCTATACCTGGATGCCCCAGCTCCATAGGGCCGCACGTGACTTGGAGGGGAGGAAAAGCTGTTTGCCCCTTCGGCTGTCCTGTGATACTGTTTAATGTGTACCCATGTCAGGATTTCAAAATGCTGTTTAGTGGAAATGAGGATGATGAGGCTGGTCATGGAGACAACTCACAGCCTTCACCCCCCAGGTGTCCTTTTTGCTCATTTCAGGTGCCTCGTTTCTTTATGTTGGCTCTAATCCTTTGGAGATCCACTTCTGCCTCTCCAAAGAGTTTCTTCAATTAACAAGACCTCGGTGGCTGAGGCCAGGTTATACACTAGCCTTCCAAACAGGCTGTTCTCGAGCCCTGTGCCTTTTCTAGAAGAAGTGAATCTTCAGTATTTTGTGGCAGGCACTTTGGAGAGGTGGAGAAGATATTTTAGGATAGATTGAGTTTCGGGGAAAATCTATCTCGTGGATCTCATAAATATGACTCTTAAGATTGTGTTCAGGAAGTCTGGGAGGGGAATGGTTAATTGTTTATCACAGAGCAAGGAGCAAAGACCTTCTGTCAGTGGAATGTGTGTTTAGCTGTGGCCTCTTCCAGTAATCTCTCTGCTGGGAAAGGCATTGGCTGAGGATGCTCGATTTTGTAGAGAGCCTGTTTCCTTTGCCAGACAAAGGCTGACTCTCATAATGACTGGCCATACTGGAAAGGATAACCCAGTTAATTAGCCAAACAATGGGGCTTAACCACAGCTTCAAATGAAGGCTTTCCTAACAGAATCTCGTTTCCTTACATCTTTCTCAGAAAAACAAGAGGAGACCATTCCTGTGATTATTTCCCCCCTCAGGACCATATCGGCTTCTCTGGGTAAGGCCGGCAAGGACCATGCAATCCATGCACCTGTCGGGGTGCCTGGTATCCCAGTGCAGGGGGCTTGGGACCCTCGTGTCTGCTGACCGTACCTGCCCCTTGCTGCAGTGCTTGGGTGGAGACCTTAGCACTCCAGTGTGTGAAGCTGGAATAACAAATGTGAGGGAATATTTCCCTTTGGTCAGTTTGATTAGAAACGGCATAATCTGAAAACTGGTATACTTCGCTTCATGCAGAGCCTACCTGCAAAAATCCGAATATGAAAATCTGAACGTTCTGGCAGCAGTTATTAACTGCATGAGAAGATAAACAGCATGAACCCCAGGCATAGCCAGCACCCTCAGTACATTTAAAATAATTCGTATCACCAAAACCTGGCTGGTGCTCTGCATCTCTCTAAGACTCCATTTGTAAAGCGGGCTCAGCAGTGATCAGTTTCTTGTTGCCAGAAGATCTGGTAAGCTGGTTGAATGGTGCTATGAAAATGACCAGCAGTGCTTTCTGCTTTTCACGCCATGTGGTGCAGTGCATCCTGGCAGCACAGGTCCACACTAGTGGCCAGTGAGGGTATGTAAGTGTGCTGTACTAACAGCCTTCTGATGATAGTGGTGGGAAGGAATTGATGTTTATTGAGCATCTATTGTGTCCAATGGGGTCTCATTCAATCTCAATATAGACCCTGTAGAAGGTTTTATTTCTTACATTTTTCATAGGGAAAAAGCCACCCAGGGCATCATGATGGCTCAGTGGAGGCCAGAAGGCCACCCTCAGAGTCAGGCTGGAGTTCAGATTCAGGTCTGTGTGCCTATGAAGCCTGCACCTTTTTATGTGTTTGCTTCTGGGTAATGTTTCTGTAGGTCTGATACTCATTTATGAAACCCTGACTGCAGAGTCTTTTTAAAAACAATTTATTTGCTTTTTCCTTTTGTTTAGTGTTGGTTTAAATTTTAAATTTGAATTGGAGGCCATAGAGGAGGAGGGCGTTTGTGCAGTTGCTGGGACTGCTGGCTGGCACTTGAGTTGCCACTGCTATGGTGCAGCCCCATAGCTGGAGCTCTGGGAACAACCACCTGGAAATCTGGGGCAGCAGGCACACTGGGCGATGCCTACTGGAGCCCCCACGTTCTGGTTCCCCTCTCAGCCAAGTTCCCACACCCAGTTCCCAATCAGTTGCTTTGAATGCACTGGAGTGGGTGATGGGGCCACATGACACCGAATAATAGGTCGCTATGGCTGAGGAAGATCTTTAAGGTCATGGGAGTGGCACAGGATGGAGGAGGGATGGCATTCTGAACCCACGGTGGAGCCAGGTGCATTAAAAGACGTACCACAGAGAGGCATATCACCCACGAGGAAAAAATGAGTGAGAAGGAACTACTTTTCTTTGGTGAATGAGACTACATCACTACTCTTCTTTTGTGAATGAAAAAGAAAAATAATTTCCTATGATTGAGGCAGGGGGACCCAGTACATCACAGTGCACAACTGCAGAGCATACTGTCTGCAGAAAATACAGAGTTTTTAAGAAGGGTTGATCCTCAGTCAGAGTCATCTGGAATGGACAGTTTCCAGAAGAATCATTAGGGCCAAGACCAGCCTCAGGGAAAGAGACAGAATCCACACGTGATCTGGATTTTCTGAGGTCATTGAAGTGAGTGGCCGTGACTTGAATTCAGAACATCCCCTGGGAGCTCAGGGGCCTTGGTGAAGCCATTGAACTTCAGTTGCCTCTTGGTTTTCGCCCGCCGTGAAGACCAGTTGTAGGAACTGGAGGCACTTTGTAAATAGTAAAGGTCTATGTGAACAGAATCATTTGAGAAAACTAAATTTTCTTCTAAGGAAAGAATTGGCTGGTGAGGGGTGTTTGAGAAGCCGAGGAGGGACTCAGGGCTCAAGTTTGCTGATGGGTGGGAGGGGCTGGTTCTGCCGTTGATGTGCTGTGCCTTGCTGTCCACAGGGTCAAGACTGACAATCCCGTGTAAGGTGTTTCTGGGAACCGGCACGCCCTCAACCACCGTGCTGTGGTGGACGGCCAATGACACTCACATAGAGAGCGCCTACCAGGGAGGCCGCGTGACCGAGGGGCCGCGCCAGTAAGTGGGCCAGGGTCTTCTGTTGTGAGACCTCTGTGGGTTTTGTGCTTCCTTTTGGAGACAGTTATCACTATGACCCACATACCACATTAAAAGTAACTTTTTTTAAATTCCAAACTGTTGAATGTTTAGGATTTAAAAAATGGAGTTTTGCTAAAAATTATCTTGAGAACCAAACTTTCTCTGTAAGTACTTAAAAGTTGAGTTGCAGTTGACATGTTGGTATTGATATTGCATTTTGTAGCTGTTTAATTAAACATTGACCCTTTGATTTTTGCAGGTTAAAACTATTTTGGAGTTAATACCTTTCCATTTACCACTCTGCAACCTGAGTGTCAAACATTTTCCTAAACCCTTCAAAGGACCCTGAGACCTAGCCACAGTATCTATAGTGCCTCTTCTATTTCTCAGGGAACTGTGGGCTGCCACACTCTCTAAGCAAGGCTAATAATAAAAGAAAGAAAGAATTCAGTTCTCCAAAGCGGTGATCTCTAGAAAATCTTTTCTTGCTCTGAGACTAGAACAATCAGACTTTGTAAATGGGAACTCTTTGCCTATGAGGGAGACCATCCAACATTCCAAATTGTAAAGTATTTTGAAAATTACAGTTTTGATACTTTGAATTAGCCTGAGCTTTTGCTTGCCAAATGGTTGTGTTTTTTTTTGAAAGACTTATCACAAAAGATGTTTCTGGATGTAATTTAGTGGATAAAAACTATGTGTGGTTAGCACAATCATGTGCTTGCAAGTTCTCGTTGTGAAAGACTTGGCCACAACTAAATGCCCATCTCAGCTTACTCATACGATCCATTTACTTAAAGGAACCTGTGTTCTCCCTACAAATAAAACAAAAATGTTCCTAGTGGATCCACTCATCCATGCTTTTATTCATACTAATAGATAGTACAAACTCCTCTAACACTATGAATGGCAGCCATCCTGGCCAGAGCCATTCCCCTGGACTGTCTGCAAGTTTCCAGAGTGAGAGTCAGCAGTACAGATGACAAGAGGAGGTACCATTGAGGGCTGGAGTCCTGGAAACTCCCTGCCCTTCAATATGCAAGTGATTTAATGGTGAGAGAGTCAAGTTTCCTCAAAGTAGACGTTTCTGTTCCCACGACTGGTTTTCTTTGTTCATTAAGGGACTTAAAGATGAACTTCCCCGTTATCTAACCCTGTAGTGTAACAAGTGTTTGATTCCAGTGACCACCATTTTCAGTGACATTCAGGCCTTCAGGAACAGGCTTAGAAACTGTCCCAAATGAATAACAAGTGTGGTGGCAAGTGCTCCTAACTTTATGAAACTTTACAACAATAAAAGCACAATGGGTACATCTAATGAGTGTTTGGATGTCTATGTTGTAAAAGAGAAGCTTGTGTTTGATACATCATATTTAAGTGAATGTTTTGTAACTCAGGGAATATTCAGAAAATAATGAGAACTACATTGAAGTGTCATTGATGTTTGATCCGGTTACAAGAGAGGATTTGAACATGGATTTTAAATGTGTTGTCCACAATGCCCTGGGTTTTCAGACTCTACGCACCACAGTCAAAGAAGGTATGTATGTATTTTGGGGAGCACGAAAGGAGAATATAACATGTTGAATGTTCCATGGATACTAGACAAAGCTACTCCTTCTCCACATGATTCCATAGAAATTCCCTTGCATTGCCTGCTAGCGGAGAGCTGAAAAGAAACCTCCCATGTTTTAAAGATTTTTGATAGGGTGGACGCTGGATTTTGGGACATTATGTTCAAATGAAAAATTTAAATAGCAAGATGACTTTTGGAAAACGTGAAATGGTTCTACAGTAAACTTCGAAATACTCTGTGTGCATGTGGCTCCACCTTGGGTCACTGATCACCTGTCTTTGCATGACCTCTAGGGGAGGGTGGATTGTTTTTTATCTTGAAGATGAGAAACT
This sequence comes from Saguinus oedipus, assembly GCA_031835075.1. NCBI lineage: Eukaryota > Metazoa > Chordata > Mammalia > Primates > Cebidae > Saguinus > Saguinus oedipus. The sequence goes on along the minus strand of CM063183.1, from coordinate 92,947,536 downwards.
TCACCTCCAAGAGCTGAGGATTGGATGACTTTGACAGCTCTACAGTCAGAGTCATTATATGCCAGGAAATAGGTACAAGGCCATAGTCAAATCAACTCAGTGTTCATTTAAGGACATTTAAAAAGAAGAAGAGGAAAACCCACATGATCACTTTTGATTAACTTGATTTCATGCCAATGTTTAATTGTTGAGTGGGAGGAAGAGGTGCCTTGAATGTAGTCTCTGTTGACAGCCCGAAGCTAATGGCAGGCAAGCCAAAGTGATTCCCAACTGAAATCTCAGTGATGGCTTCTTGGGCAATCTTACAGCAATAACACAAATATGAACTGCTCCACGTCTCCATGTTTTGCTGGGGATGCAGCCACAGACGCAGTGTAAACTGGAAAGCCAATGATGTGTTCTAGCCTCAGGGCAGGGAATGGCACCCAGCACATTTCCTCCAACTATGCTCTGTGCACCAGCAGCCTCACACTCAGCTGAGCCACTGGTTACAAACACAGATCTCCACCCTGTCAGATTCTCCTAGGGAGAGGCTGAAGCCTGCGAACTCAACAAACTCCTTTCACAGTGAAGTTTGAGAACTAGGGCACACATGTGAAGGGTGGTGTTTTAGATAATTTCCAAACAAGCAGGCTGGGAGGGAGATGGTGGTTGTATGCATTTAGAAATGAAGGATCCCACAAAAATCAGAATGCACCCTCTAGGGGTTAGATTAGTGAGCCCAAGGCACCTGTGGTTTGTCTGGCCTTGATTTTAAAGGCTGGGAACCTTTAAATTTTTCCATAACATGAGCGCCCTGCAAGTGACTGGCCATGACTCATCTAGGGAGCAGAGGCTGAAAGCCTTTCAACAAGACTCAGAGGTAGATTCAAACAGCTGCCCAGAAAATTACAGCTGAACTTACTTCTAATCTTTGTGGGATTTTAAGATGTGAGAATCCTCTGGAGCAATAGGCTGAGGTTGTGTTGATTCCTGGATGACTAAACAGAATGTGGCGAATAATAGCTTTAAAATGCAGATTTCTGGCCTCATCAACAATGTGTCTGATAACATTCTGTTCTCACATTTGCTTTGTAACTTCTTATTCAGCGTCTCTTCCTGTATTTCCATAACACAGAGATGCCAAGGAGCAGAACATAGAATAACTGGACCCAAGCAATTATGCTGGCCCCTACAGCTCCATTAGTCAACATTTATTTTTCTTTGCTACTTTCTTTGATCCTCCTGACACCCATGCTCATTGGAAAAGGGCAGATTGTTCCTGGCTCTGTCACAGTTGGCAACTGAGACGTAAACAGACAGCATCTTAAACCCACAGCGTCCCACTGTCGGAACAAAGTTAAACCCTCAGCACTTGGCCACTTACCCTGTGAGGTTTCTAACAGATGCCCTGTCTCGCTTGCTTCTCTAATGCCACAGACATCATTCTCAAATAGCCTCCATCTTGGTGTGAGGGACGTGCTTTCTGGAAATCAATGCACGTTTATCAAGAAAAGCAAACTCCAGTGTCTTTCTTGTCTGTACACCTGCATTGCCCTGTCCTCTTGTGCAGTGAGAGACTGTTCAGCCCCTGACATGACTCTGTTCTTCCCACAGCCTCCTCCACATTCTCCTGGGGCATTGTGCTGGCCCCACTTTCACTGGCCTTCTTGGTTTTGGGGGGATTATGGTTACACAGACGGTGCAAACACAGAACTGGAAAAGCAGACGGTCTGACTGTGCTACGGCCTCGCATCATGACTTTCAATCCTATCCCAAGTAAAATAAACGGAATGAAATAATTCAAACACAAACTCCATATGTCCTCTCTTATGGAAGTGGCTGTGTCTTTTTGAGGGACTCTGTTCTTTGCCTCAGTTGTCTACCAAAGGTGCCGCATTTATAGGAGGTTTTAGTAAAGGAATAAAATCTTACATTCTGTTTTTTTTTTTTTTTCTAAAAATGAATGACAAGAGTAACTGTGCCTGTGAGTGGGTGTGACTCTGCTACTTGTGACCTACTTAACAGAATGAGGTCCCCTTAGGCCTGCATAAGAGTGGAAAACATCTACATGAGTTGGACATTCATTCAACGTAAACATATTATGAGTCTATTTTGACTAGACTCTATGCGAGGTGTTGTAGATACAGTGATAGTAAGACCTAGTTTGCGTTTCAGGAAACTGGATGCTCATTTTAAGACTGAAAGGGCTTTCTAAAAAATAGCAACTAAAATCTCATAGACTGTTAGAAAAAGACACACATTAGAATGTATTAGCGAACCGAGAATTAAACCCAACTTTATAACAACAAGTTTGAAAATAGAAGGAAGGGCATTGAGATGATTGTAGACAAATTGAAAAAAATGTAACAGCCTCTTTCATATCACATACCAAAAATAAAATCCAGAGAGATAAATGAGTTCAATTTAAAAAAAGGCAAAAACCTGCAGTGGCAGGAAAATGAGAACGGCTGGCGACTCTGCCTTTCAGGCCTCTGTTCAAATGTGACCTTCCCAGAGGCCTTTCTAAAGTGGCACCTCCTTCCTTCCTCTCTGTCTCCTCACCCTGCTTTGTATCACTGTAGCTTCTATCACCACCAGACCTTCCAGTATAGATTTGCTTATTTTCAATTTGTGTTTCCCACCCAAATGGAAGATCCATGAGGGCAAGAGATTATTTTGGTCCTAGTTGTATTCCCAGTACCTCAAAGCAGGCATTTAATACATATTTGTAGAAGAAATGAAGATGGGATGAACTCTCTCTTGTTCATTACCAATAGACTTGCAAGAGTAAAAGTGAGTAGGCTTAATTACAATTTCTACACAATAAAACAACAAAAGCAAGGTTTAGATGAAATTGTGTCAGACAACTTCAAGGAATGAATAACTATCACATAAAGTTGTAGAGAAAGCATGTGTCTTAGCCTGTCTGGGCTGCTACAACCAAATACCATAACTTGGGTGGCTTGTAAACAACAGAAATGTGTTTCTCATAGTTTTGGAGGTTGAGAAGTCCCACATAAAGGTGCCAGCAGATCTGGTGACTGGTGAGGGTCCACTCTCTGGCTGATAGATGGCTGCCCTCATGACTTACCTCCCAAGTGCCACAACTCCTAATACCATTCATTATAGTGGGGGTTAGGGTTTCAACATATGAATTTTGGGAGAACAGAAACATTCAATCTATAGTAGCGTCATCACCTTAACAGATGAAAAAATGTGATTAGGGGATTGCAGAAGAGACACACTTAAAGGGACTCATGGAAAAATGACATTTTCAGTAAGAACCAGGGAATGTAAATTAGAGCAAATGTGAGATACCAGTGCACTCACACACGATCAAGTGTTTTAACAGTTTTTATGAAACACTTCTCACACCTGTAATTCCATTTATAATTTGGTGCCGGGAAGAAGAAAGGCAACATGAATCAAGTCAGTTGGGTGCTGGGACCAACTTGCATCTTCTTGCAAGAGCCCAGGATGTGCATCCCTTCTTTGCTCTGTTCAATGATGTCATGTTGGTAGCTTATAATTGGTGGCCATTGTGGAGTATTTACACCAGAGAAATTGGCAGTTGCCACAAATCAGCACTCTCCTCTCCAGCATATCACAACGAGGTTTGAGAGATGCTCAATGATGCTATTCCTGGGAATTTAGCTCAGAAAATAATTTAATAAAAGAAAATCATTAGATATATAAAATAATTTAATAAAACTTTTTACCCTGATGATGAGAAATTATATAGCAATTATCAATTATAATGATAAATATTTTAATGACCAAATTATCAAGATTGTGAGACTTAAATATTTATAATATTAAGGAATTTTTTTTTGAGACAGAGTCTCACTCAGTCACCAGGCACCAGGCTGGAGTGCAGTGGCACAACCTTGGCTCACTGCAACCTCCACCTCCTGGGTTCAAGCAATTCTCCTGCCTCAGCCTCCCAAGTAGCTGGGACTATAGGCACGTGCCACCATGCCCAGCTAATTTATAAATTATTTTGTACAATTTTTATGGTTACAATATTGACATTTGTTTGCATCTAAACAAGGAGAAAACTTAAAAACATGGACTTTAAAGACAGACTTTGTAATTTCAAGTTCAAGCACTGCCACAGAGTGTCTCTGCAGTCTTGGGCAAATCCTTTAATCTCACAGTACATCAATTTTCTCATCGGAAAAATAGAAATAATCACATTAATTAACTTAGCTATTTAGCTATATTTTATATTTCCATTTTTTCTATTTTTCTACTTCAACTATAGTAACTGTTTAAGAAACAAAACATAGGAGGGATAGACAGAAATAAAAATGGTTATACTTGGACTCTGTGCTGACAAACTACAGCCTGTGGGCCAAATGCAGCCTGCCCTCTGTTTCTGTGAATTAAGAGTATTAGGAAACAGGCTTCCCTGTTTGTTTGCAGATTGTCTTTGGCTGCTTTTGCTCTTGGAAAATAGAGTTGAATAGTTGAGACAGCAGAACCTAGAATGTTTACTTTCTGGTCAATTACAGGACAAGTTTGCCAACCCCTGGTTTCGGTGAAGGAGGTTTTGGGCAGTTTTTGACCTTCACTTTGCTATTTTCCTATTGTCATCTCCTCTTCCCTTCTTCTCCTGTTTTCTAAGCATTCAGGGAGGGAGAAGTTTGGAGGGGCTGGGAGAGGCCTTTGAACACCTTGTTAGAATTTAATGATGAAAGGAGAGGAGAGCGAGGTTTGAGAAGGAGGATTTGGTGAGGACATTGCACAGGGGGCTTTGGGTGCTTCTGACTTTTCCTTCTCTTCAGGCTTGGGGCCACACACGGCTTGCACCTCTCTTCCTCCCTTGGGCTTTTTCAGTGCTCTTTGGAGTCACCCACTTTAGAGTCTGGCAGCTTCAGCAATGACCCAGAAAATGAGCTGACTGCAGCCAGAGGAGAACCACCACTGGCTTTCAGACTCTGCTGTGACCTCACAGGTTACTCATTTCCTCCCTTCCGCAATTTCAGAAGTGTAGGGTCACGCTGGCAGAAAAGATGTGAGATGATCAGGGAGTTTGGAGGGCTGGGTTTATGCTAATATTAAGGAATAAGCATAATATTTGCATTGCTACACTAGAAAAAGGTTATTATCTAAGTGGCAAACTAAATTTTTTATGAATGATGTCTGAGGTTTGCTTCAAAATTATCCAGTGGTGTGTGGCAGAATAGATGAAATAAGATTGGCCAAATGTTAGTCATTGTTGACCCTGGTGACGGCTGCACGCTGCCTCCTTCTATCATTCTCTCTACTTTTGTACATGTTTGAAAATGTCCATGATAAAATACAGCGCAGAAACAACTCAATACCTGCTAGACAAGAGAATGAGCGGCTTTTATGAGTGGTAAAATGAACTACAATGAAAAACAACATGAAACTATTGATGAATCTTGGATACATATTACTGAATAAGTTTCAGAAACATTTTTTAGAATGACATCCTTTTATATAAAGTGAAAAACAACTAAAATTAACATGCTCTCTCTCGTATATATGAAAGCATATATACTAACACGTGTTTAAAATGTAGTTTTTGTTATATATATGCTCTTAAATATAAGTGTGTGTGTGTGTGTGTGTTTGCGCACGCGCGTGCGGATAGTGATCACATCGCCGTTGGGATGGGTTAGAAAAACATAAGCTTCATTAAGTTCTGGATCTCATGTTGGATAGTAGATTATTATTGTTTAATTTATTATTAAACAAACAGATTAAAAAAACCAAGCTATTCAGGGACCAGTGAAGAATCTGTGTCTTGAACCGAGGATTATGACTAACCTAATTCTGTGTCCCTGAGTCCAAACTGAACACACAAACAGATGGCCAAATGAAACAAAGTGGTTTCTTTTCTTAAAGTGGCGGATCTCCTCTATCTTATGTTGATTCTATTGTTTTAACTTTCTGAAGGTGATTTTTTTTCACCCCCACCCTACAAAAGCTGAGGAAGCGGGTAGTAAATCGTGTTTGGAAACCTCACACTTCCATGCACTGCCCACAGGGAAAACACACATCTTATGTAATAAGTGCCACTTCCTCAAGAACTAAGGATATGAGCAGACATCAACAGAAGCCAAGAATAATTTATGCACTAAAAAATAAATGTGATCTGTCAAGTATTTTAAATGCTATGAGAATATATAGGGACTCTTCTACAAAAGGGCAGGATGTGTGTTTCTTGTAAGTTTCTGAAGGCAGGAGCCTTCTTGTTCCTTGATGCAGCCCAGCACCAGGCACTGTGTCTTGCTGCTTAGGTGTTTAAGTGCCTGCAGAATGGATGCAGCATGTGTTACTTGGATTTTCCCAGCCTGTGTGAGCAAGTGGGTCCCATCAGGGGAACTCAGCTAAGTTTCTCTGCTCCTGTCTCTACACTCAGCTCTCATTGGTTTTTTCCATGACATCCTGCCAATAGTTCACTTGGTCACACAAAGGTCCCTCGTGTTTTGTAGTTGTTTTCCCGTTCTTGTGGTCCTCACCCATTGGCATCTTTGTGCCACCCTTCAGAGCTACTCGTTACTGCTACTGGGCTCTGAGAAGGCACTGCCATCCCACAGATGGCACTGCTTGGGGGTGCCAGTGAATAAACCATCCAGATACCCCTTGGGCTGTAGCCTATGCCAGCTTCAGTGCCTGGAGCCAGCCTGTGTACTCCTAGAATCTCCTCCTTTCTTGGCTCATGGGGTCAGCCAGTCCCTGAAGCAGGGGTGGTAGGCTAGAAGCCCCCTCCCACAGGGCTCAAGCACCAGCATGTTCTCCTCCTGGCATGCCTGCAAAACCCACTTCCTCATTCTTCTTCAGACAAGCAACGCAAAACAAAGGCTTCTACAAAGAAACTACAGAACCCACTGCCCAGTGGTTTTTCAGAAATTACCGACTGCATTTACCAGACCCCTGGTGGAGGCCAAGCTAATGGAGCCAGGAGCTACTACTCAGCCACCTGACAGGATAAGCGGACAGAAAGCTTTAGATAAAAAGGAGTGGGAGAAATAAAGCAAGAATGAAGGAGGGGAACCCAACATTTAAATGTCTACAATGTGCAAGGTTTTACATGTTTTGCCCAATTGAATCCTCAAAAAAAAAAAAAAATCCACCAGGCAAAGCTTATAATTCACATTTCAGAGGTAAGGAAACTGAAGCTCAGCTGATTTAAAAACTACCTCCTAGAGTGTGCGGTTTAGATGTGCAGCAGCAATGGGCTTCTTAATACCGAATCCCCGGGTTCGATAGCTGAGAAACAGCTGGCCCAAGCAGTGGCTGGTCTGAGTCAAGGTTACAGCCAGGAGCAGAGCAAATATTTGCTTTCCTGGAGGCAGAATAGCTACCATGAAGAGAGGAGAAGAGCTGAGCCACACACATGCAGTTTCTCTCTCAAGACCTGCAGAAGGCACATCTGGAATCTGGGGGACCCAGGAGACTGTAATAAGGATTCTTTCACAGGGAAGAAGAATCAGAAGTGGAAACCCAGTGTCCCTGTCTCCTACATTATTTCCCAGTTTTTTTGCTCTCTTAGTCTGTGGACTCACCAGCCAGCCTGTGACCCATCAAGCTGTCACTGTCCCACTGGATGGAGGTGAGGCATATGGCGTGTGGTCCTGCCACCGGGTCTGAGGCTGCTCTTCCAGGAACTAAGAGTGAGTGTCCCTGGATCCTTCTGAGCCCACTGCAGGGGCAACGTGAATTCAGCACCCAGAAAGCACAGAAACTGCTAAGAACAGTCTGTGAATTAAGCTAATCTCAAAACTATGCTATACCTCAGGCCAACTGTTCACCTTGTTATATTTCCCACCCCAAATTGATGTTTTGACATATAGACTTCATTATTCAGGTTTGGTGAGGCCAAAAGATCAGGAGACAATAGTGGAATGTATCATAAAATGATAAAAGCTATCTATGACAAACCTACAACCAATATCATACTGAATGGGCAAAAACTGGAAGCATTCCCTTTGAAATCTGGCACTAGACCAGGGTGCCCTCTCTCATCACTCCTATTCAACATAGTATTGGAAGTTCTAGCCAGAGCAATCAGACAAGAAAAAGAAATAAAGGGTATTCAATTAGGAAAGGAGGAAGTCAAACTGTCTCTATTTGCAGATGACATGATTGTATATCTAGAAGACCCTATCGTCTCAGCCCAAAATCTTCTCAAACTGATAAGCAACTTCAGCAAAGTGTCAGGATACAAAATCAATGTGAAGAAATCACAAGCATTTCTATACACCAATAACAGACAAACGGAGAGCCAAATAAAGAGTGAACTCCCATTCACAATTGCTACAAAAAGAATGAAATACCTATGAATACAACTAACAAAGGATGTAAAAGACCTCTTCGAGGAGAACTACAAAGCACTGCTCAATGAAATAAGAGAGGACACAAACAGATGGAGAAACATTCCATGCTCATGGTTAGGAAGAACCAATATCATGAAAATGGCCATACTGCCGAAAGTATAATTTATTTATTCAATAAAATCTATAAATCTATAGATTTATAGATTCAATGCTATTCCCATCAAGCTACTAATGACCTTCTTCACAGAACTGAAAAAAAAAAACTTTAAATTTCATATGGAATCATGAAAGATGCTGCATAGCCAAGATAATCCTAAGCAAAAAGAACAAAGCTGGAGGTATCACACTGCTGGACTTCAAACTATATTACAAGGCTACAGTAATCAAAACAGCATGGTACTGGTACCAAAACAGAGACATAGACCAATGGAACAGAACGGAAACCCCAGAAGAAACACCACACATCTACAACAATCTGATCTTTGAGAAACCTGGCAAAAACAAGCAATGGGGAAAGGACTCCATGTTTAATAAATGATGTTGGGAAAACTGGCTAGCAATGTGCTGAAAGCAGAAACTGGACCCCTACCTGTCACCTTACACTAAAATTAACTCCAGATGGATCAAAGATTTAAATATAAACCCTAATACCGTAAAAACACTAGAAGAAAATATAGGCAAAACCATCCAGGACATAGGCATAGGCAAGGACTTTATGACTAAAAAACACCAAAAGCAATGGTAATAAGTCACAGTAGACAAATGGGATCTAATTAAACTCCAGAGCTCTGTACAGCAAAAGAAACCATCATTAGAGTGAACTGGCAGCCAACAGAATGGGAAAAAAATTTAGCAATCTACCCATCTGACAAAGGGCTGATATCCAGAATCTACAAAGAAATAAAACAGATATACAAGAAAAAAAACAAACAACCCCATTCAAAAGTGGGCAAAGGATATGAACAGACACTTTTCAAAAGAGGACATATATGAGGCCAACAAACATATGAAAAAATGCTCATCATCACTGGTCATTAGAGAAATGCAAATCAAAACCACACTAAAATATCATCTCACACCAGTTAGAATGGTGATCATTAAAAAATCTGGAGACAACAGATGCTGGAGAGGATGTAGAGAAATAAGAACACTCTTACACAGTTGGTGGGGGTGTAAATTAGTTCAACCATTGTGGAAGACAGTGTGGCGATTTCTCAAGGATCTAGAACTAGAAATTCCATTTGACCCAGCAATCCCACTACTGGGTATATAACCAAAGAACTATAAATTGTTCTACTATAAAGACACATGCACATGTATGTTCATTGCGGCCCTCTGTACAATAGTAAAGACCTGGAACCAACCCAAATGCCCATCAATTATAGACTGGACAAAGAAAATGTGGTACATATACACCATGGAATACTATGCAGACATAAAAAACAATGACTTCTTGTCCTTTGTAGGGACTTGGATGAATCTGGAAACCATCATTCTCAGCAAACTGACACAAGAACAGAAAGCCAGACACTGTATGTTCTCACTCATAGGTGGGTGGTGAATAACGAGAACACATGGACTCAGGGAGGGGAGTATCACACACTGAGGACAGTTAGGGGGTAGGGGAGAGACAGTGGGAGGTGGGGAGGGAGGGGAGGGATAACATGGGGAGAAATGCCAGATATAGTATGCACCTAAAGTAAAATAAATAAATTTAAAAAAGAAAAAAGAAAAGATAGTGTTATACTCCAGATCCCAGGAGGAGGGGCACACCACACCATGGTGGTTGGGAGAGTGCCCAGGGAAGCACTGGGGTTGTCAGGAGGCTGAGGGAGTGAGGGGAAGGCATGAGCAAGAGCCTTTCTGGTGGTTTCTGTGGAAAGGAATGGGTGAGGCAGGGTAGGCAGGCTTAGGATTGGCTGGTTTGAATGGCTTCCATGGGCTCTGGGGTGCATGGGCTCATGGGCTGTCGATGGTGATCCTGAGGGTGAGAGCTCCGTAAAGGAAGTAGTTGGGTTTTGGCTCTTGATTGGTCAATTTGCATTTGAAAAGCATGTTGCAGAAGCAAAAGAAACAAGCTGTTTAGGATCTCTAGGAATTGGCTAAACCCGGGAAGGGCAGTATCTCCAGGGTCAACAAAGTCCCAGAAGCATCAGAAACACATGGTTAATACAATTGAGACAGCTGAATGCAAAGGGGTTCCCAGAAAAACTCCAACAGGCCTGCACACTGGGGGGAGTCTTGGGAATTTCAAGCCATTTGCAATGGGGAGGAGACTGGTCCCTCCTCTTCCTGGGTGGAACCTGGGATTGATTCAGCCTGCGAGGCAGGAAGCACACTAGCGGCACTTTGGCTTTGCGGAGGGTCCCTGTTTCTCTTTCCCCCACCCTTTTGCCTGGTAAATTCCATTTTTTCTCACCCTTCAAAGTATCTGCAACTGTAGTCTCTCATGGCCATGTGAGAAGAAGCCAGCCGTTAGCTGAACTAAGGAAAAATTCCCACAGCACAGTTACATCCTGCCTGGTCTGCTGCAGCTCATCAGAAATTCTGCACAGAAATTAAACAGCCAAAAGTAAACAGCCAACAATTAAATGTACTCCCAATTTTATTTTATTTTACTTTGTCAAGCGTACCAAATATCCTTTATGAAGCACAGTAGAACAACTGCTATAAAACTTTAACGGCAAAAGTTTAGTGCTATATAGAAATGTAGTCTTGTGTTTATAACCTCGGCAATATCTAAAAAGAATCTATACTAAGCCTCAAAAATTTTAAAATTAAAGCCTGAGTTTCTCCACAATTCCCTCTTGCTCCATCCCAGCAAAGACGCTGCTGCATCCAGGAGAGGGGACTGTGGTCAAGGTTGTCTTCCTGCTTCTGCAGGGAAGGATGTGGCTCCTTAGGACATTGCATTGGCCTCATATGTCCCCTTTTAATGTGTCCCAGGTGTTTATGCAAGGTTGGCACAACCCTGACCCCATCTGCAGTGAGTTTTAAGACAAGCCATTCCCTGGTCGCTGGAGCAGGTTTTGTGGACAAATGTTGCTCCCAGGAATTCATGCCAAGTGCTAACAGTGACCAAGCAGCAGCTCGGAGACATTGGAGGGAAGAATGGGACATGCAGGTGGACCTCAGTCCAGTATCAGCATCCCTCTGCTGATTAGAGCCATAGGGTGGCCCAGTACCCTAGTTCAGCAAGCCCTCCAGGACAGTCTCACTCCTGCTGTCTCAATTTCTATCGTTAAGTCTAGAACCAGTGACTTGGGAATGTAAGCTCTTTTTGGCCAATTATTCCAGCAGGAGTTAGTGACAGTACCAACTCGAGCTCTGAATGAAGAGACCTCCCCTGACAGGCTTTGTGTGAGCAAAATAGCTGTTTATTCACCTGCGTGCGTAGGGGCTGCGTCTGAAAAGAGAGTCAGCACAAGGTGGTAGGATAGGAGTTGGTTGTATAGGTTTGGGGTAGGCAGTGGAAAGTTACAGAAGTTACAGTGTAGTGTGGTTTCTGAAAGCTGGGAGGGGGTCATAGGGACTGGAGTCAAGAGGTTGACCAAGGTTGGTTACAAAGTCCAATTGCTTTATCAATTGGCGCAGGAATAAGGAACAATAGAGTATCGCAGAGGTTGATCATTTCTTCCCCTTTTCATGGTCTTCTAGTTACTTCAGATTTTTCGGGAACTCATCTGGAGCGTCCATGACGTCAGAGGACATCACAGGCTTGTAATTAGTCAGAGCTCAGAGCTTACCATGGTGTCCTTGGCACCGTCAGTCAGCCTAAAAGACCTTACACCTTTATCACATCTGAGAGAAATTTCACCATGGATCTTAACTCAGTAGTTCGGACCCTGCGCTTTCTTGAATAATCTTCAGGGATAGCTCCCCAGCCTCCCAGTCTCCAGGCCTTTTCTGGAGCCTTTTTTAACTATCTAGCATATTTGGAGCTTCTCACTGTGCTTTTCCTGTGAGCCCATGAAGATCTGGCTTCTTAGTGACCAAGCTTTCCCACTCTGCTGTCCTTAGACAGGGACCATGACCTCCTGCTATGGAAGTTTCTAGGCCTCTGCACCTTTTCTGAGAAGAGGGCTCTTCAGCTCCACTCCAGGTACAAAATCATCCTCAGCAGCTCACCCACAGTGCTTCCATCTCTGGGTGAGGATGACCTTGCCATGTACTCCTTAGTATGCAATTCTTTTCCTCAGCTTTTGAATGTTCAAGATGCAATAGAGGGTTTCTGTTGCATAGATATTTTTTGGAAGTGGAGAGATATGCCTTGAGTGAATGTGTACCAGTTAAGCGTGGGTCCTCAGTTGCAAACTGGGATCCTCTAGAGAGGTGAAACAACAATGCCACTCATATCTGGACCCATGCCCAGGAGCTCTGCTGTAAATGATTGGGGTCCTGGGTGATTCTCATGAGTGGCATGGGCTGGAATCCCCGGTTTGATTTCTTTTGTTTCTTTTTTTTAATTATTATTAATTTTTTAATTTTTTTATTGCATTTTAGGTTTTGGGGTACATGTGCAGAACGTGCAAGATAGTTGCATAGGTACACACACGGCAGTGTGTTTTGCTGCCTTCTGCCCCTTCACCCACATTTGGCATTTATCCCCAGGCTATCCCTCCCCATCTCCCCCCACTGCTGTCCCTCCCTATTCCCCCCAATAGACCCCAGTGTGTAGTACCCCCTTCCCTGTGTCCATGTGTTCTCATTTTTCCTCACCCACCTATGAGTGAGAATATGTGGTATTTCATTTTCTGTTCTTGTGTCAGTTTGCTGAGAATGATGTTCTCCAGATTAATCCATGTCCTTACAAAGGACACAAACTCATCATTTTTGATTGCTGCATAATATTCCATGGTGTATATGTGCCACATTTTCCCAGTCCAGTCTATCATCGATGGGCATTTGAGTTGGTTCCAGGTCTTCGCTATTGTAAAGAGTGCTGCAATGAACATTTGTGTGCATGTGTCCTTATAGTAGAACGATTTATAGTCCTTTGGATATATACCCAGTAATGGGATTGCTGGGTCAAATGGAATTTCTATTTCTAGGTCCTTGAGGAATCGCCACAGTGTCTTCCACAATGGATGGACTAATTTACACTCCCACCAACAGTGTAACAGTGTTCCTATTTCTCCACATCCTCTCCAGCATCTGCTGTCTCCAGATTTTTAATGATCGCCATTCTAACTGGTGTGAGATGGTATCTCAATGTGGTTTTGATTTGCATCTCTCTAATGACCAGTGATGATGAGCATTTTATCATGTGTTTGTTGGCCTCATGTATGTCTTCTTTTGTAAAGTGTTTGTTCATATCCATTGCCCATTTTTGAATGGGCTTGTTTGTTTTTTTCCTGTAAATCTGTTTGAGTTCTTTGTAAATTCTGGATATCAGCCCTTTGTCAGATGGGTAAACTGCGAAGATTTTTTTCCCATTCTGTTGGTTGCTGATTCACTCTAGTGACTGTTTCTTTTGCTGTGCAAAAGTTGTGAAGTTTGATTAGGTCCCATTTGTCTATTTTGGCTTTTATTGCCAATGCTTTTAGTGTTTTGGTCATGAAGTCCTTGCCTACTCCTATGTCCTGAATGGTTTTGCCTAGATTTTCTTCTAGGGTTTTTATGGTGCCAGGTCTCATGTTTAAGTCTTTAATCCATCTGGAGTTACTTTCAGTGTAAGGTGTCAGGAAGGGGTCCAGTTTCTGCTTTCTGCACATGGCTAGCCAGTTTTCCCAACACCATTTATTAAACAGGGAATCCTTTCCCCATTGCTTGTTTTTGTCTGGTTTATCAAAGATTATACGGTTGTAGATACGTTGTGTTGCCTCCGATGCCTCTGTTCTGTTCCATTGGTCTATATCTCTGTTTTGGTACCAGTACCATGCTGTTTTGATTACTGTAGGCTTGTAGTATAGTTTGAAGTCCGGTAGTGTGATGCCTCCCGCTGTGTTCTTTTTGCTTAGAATTGACTTGGCTATGCGGGCTCTCTTTTGGTTCCATATGAAGTTCATGGTGGTTTTTTCCAGTTCTGTGAAGAAATTCAATGGTAGCTTGATGGGAATAGCATTGAGTCTGTAAATTACTTTGGGCAGTATAGCCATTTTCACGATATTGATTCTTCCTAACCATGAACATGGAATGTTTCTCCATCTGTTTGTGTCCTCTCTTATTTCGTTGAGCAGTGGTTTGTAGTTTTCCTTGAAGAGGTCCCTTACTTTCCTTGTGAGTTGTATTCCTAGGTATTTTATTTTCTTTGTAGCAATTGTGAATGGCAGTTCGTTCTTGATTTGGTTCTCTTTAAGTCTGTTATTGGTGTATAGGAATGCTTGTGATTTTTGCACATTGATTTTATATCCTGAGTCTTTGCTGAAGTTGCTTATCAGTTTCAGGAGTTTTTGGGCTGATCTGATGGGGTCTTGTAGGTATACTATCATGTCATCTGCAAATAGAGACAATTTGGCTTTCACCTTTCCTATTTGAATACCCTTTATTTCTTTTTCTTGCCTGATTGCTCTGGCTAGAACTTCCAGTACTATGTTGAATAGGAGTGGTGAGAGAGGGCATCCTTGTCTAGTGCCGGATTTCAAAGGGAATGCTTCCAGTTTTCGCCCATTAAGTATGATATTGGCTGTTGGTTTGTCGTAAATAGCTTTTATTACTTTGAGATATGTTCCATCAATACCGAGTTTATTGAGGGTTTTTAGCATAAAGGGCTGTTGAATTTTGTCAAATGCCTTCTCTGCGTCAATTGAGATAATCATGTTGTTTTTGTTTTTGGTTCTGTTTATGTGGTGAATTACGTTTATAGACATGCGTATGTTGCAACAGCCTTGCATCCCCGGGATGAATCCTACTTGATCATGAAGGATAAGTTTTTTAATGTGCTGTTGCAATCGGTTTGCCAGTATTTTATTGAAGATTTTTGCATCTATGTTCATCATGGATATTGGCCTGAAGTTTTCTTTTCTTGTTGAGTCTCTGCCGGGTTTTGGTATCAGGATGATGTTGGTCTCATAAAATGATTTGGGAAGGGTTCCCTCTTTTTGAATTATTTGGAATAATTTCAGAAGGAATGGTACCAGATCCTCTTTGTGTGTCTGGTAGAATTCGTCTGGGAACCCATCTGGACCAGGGCTTTTTTTGTGTGGTAGGCTCTTAATTGCTGCCTCAACTTCAGACCTTGTTATTGGTCTATTCATAGTTTTGGCTTCCTCCTGGTTTAGGCTTGGGAGGACACAGGTGTCCAGGAATTTATCCATTTCTTCCTGGTTTACTAGCTTATGTGCATAGAGTTGTTTGTAATATTCTCTGATGATGGTTTGAATTTCTGTGGAATCTGTGGTGATTTCCCCTTTATCGTTTTTTATTGCATCTATTTGGTTGTTGTCTCTTTTCTTTTTTATCAGTCTGGCTAGTGGTCTGTCTATTTTGTTGATCTTTTCGAAAAACCAGCTCTTGGATTTATTGATTTTATGGAAGGTTTTTTTGTGTCTCTATCTCCTTCAGTTCCACTCTGATCTTAGTTATATCTTGTCTTCTGCTAGGTTTTGAGTTTTTTGGATCTTGCTCCTCTAGCTCTTTCAATTTTGATGATAGGGTGTCAATTTTGGATCTCTCCACTCTTCTCATGTGGGCACTTATTGCTATATATTTTCCTTTACAGACTGCTTTAAATGTGTCCCAGAGATTCTGGTATGTTGTGTCTTCGTTCTCATTGGTTTTGAAGAACTTCTTTATTTCTGCCTTTATTTCATTGTTAATCCAATCAACATTCAAGAGCCAGTTGTTCAGTTTCCATGAAACTGTGCAGTTCTGAGTTAGTTTCTGAATTCTGAGTTCTAACCTGATTGCACTATGGTCTGAGAGACTGTTTGTTATGATTTCAGTTGTTTTGCATTTGCTGAGGAGTGCTTTACTTCCAATTATGTGGTCAATTTTGGAGTAGGTGTGATGTGATGCTGAGAAGAATGTATATTCTGTGGATTTGGGGTGGAGAGTTCTGTAAATGTCTATCAGGTTTGCTTGTTCCAGGTCTGAGTTCAAGCCCTGGATATACTTGTTAATTTTCTGTCTGGTAGATCTGTCTGATATTGACAGTGGAGTGTTAAAGTCTCCCACTATTATTGTGTGGGAGTCTAAGCCTCTTTGTAAGTCATTAAGAATTTGCCTTATATATCTGGGTGCTCCTGTATTGGGCCTATATATATTTAGGATCATTAGCTCTTCTTGTTGTATCGATCCTTTTCCCATTATGTAATGACCTTCTTTGTCTCTTTTGATCTTTGTTGCTTTAAAGTCTATTTTATCAGAGACGAGAATTGCAACTCCTGCTTTTTTTGCTCTCCATTTGCTTGGTAAATCTTCCTCCATCCCTTTATTTTGAGCCTTTGTGTATCCTTGGATGTGAGATGTGTTTCCTGGATACAGCACACCGATGGGTTTTGGTTTTTTATCCAATTTGCCAGTCTGTGTCTCTTGATTGGTGCATTTAGCCCATTTACATTTAGGGTTAATATTGTTATGTGTGAATTTGATACTGCCATTTTGATGCTAGCTGGCTGTTTTGCCCATTAGTTGATGCAGATTCTTCATTTTGTTGATGCTCTTTAGCATTTGGTATGTTTTTAGAATGGCTGGTACTAGTTGTTCCTTTCTATGTGTAGTGCCTCTTTCAGGAGCTCTTGTAAAGCAGGCCCGGTGGTGACAAAATCTCTGAGTACTTGCTTGTTGGCAAAAGATTTTATTTTTCCTTCACTTATGAAGCTCAGTTTCGCTGGATATGAAATCCTGGGTTGAAAGTTTTTTTCTTTAAGGATGTTGAATATTGGCCCCTCTCTCTTCTGGCTTGTAGAGTTTCTGCCAAGAGATCTGCTGTGAGTCTGATGGGCTTCCCTTTGTGGGTGACCCGACCTTTCTCTCTGGCTGCCCTTAGTATTTTCTCCTTCATTTCAACCCTGGTGAATCTGATGACTATGTGCCTTGGGGTTGCTCTTCTTGTGGAATACCTTTGTGGGGTTCTCTGTATTTCCTGGACTTGAATATTGGCCTGCCTTTCTAGGTTGGGGAAATTTTTCTGGATAATATCCAGAAGAGTATTTTCCAGCTTGGATTCATTCTCTTCGTCACATTTTGGTACACCTATCAAATGTAGGTTAGGTCTCTTTACATAGTCCCACATTTCTTGGAGATTTTGTTCATTCCTTTTTGCACTTTTTTCTCTAGTCTTGGTTTCTTGTTTTATTTCATTGAGTTGATCTTCAACTTCTGATATTCTTTCTTCTGCTTGGTCAATTTGGCTATTGAAACTTGTGCATGCTTCACAAAGCTCTCGTGTTGTGTTTTTCAGCTCCTTCAATTCATTCATATTTCTCTCTAAGTTGTCCATTCTTGTTATCATTTCCTCGAATCTTTTTTCAAGGTTCTTAGTTTCTTTGCATTGATTTAGAACATGTTCTTTTAGCTCACTGAAGTTTCTCATTATCCACCTTCTGAAGTCTAATTCTGTCATTTTGTCCCACTCATTCTCCATCCAGCTTTGTTCCCTTGCTGGTGAGGAGTTTTGGACCTTTGTAGGAGGTGAGGTGTTTTGGTTTCGGGTGTTTTCCTTCTTTTTGCACTGGTTTCTTCCCATCTTTGTGGATTTATCCACCTGTCGTCTTAGTAGTTGCTGACTTTTCGATTGGGTATCTGAGTGGATGCCCAGATTGTTGATGATGAGGTATTTCTGTTACTTAGTTTTCCTTCTAACAGTCTAGCCCCTCTGCTGTATGAGTGCTGAGGTCTACTCCAGGCGCTGCTTGTCTGGGGTATACCTGTAGCAGCTGCGGAACAGTGAGCAATGCTACCAGTTTCTTCTTCTGCTATCTTTGTCCCAGAAGGATGCCCACCAAATATCAGTCTGATTAGTCCTTTTTTGAGGTGACTCTTTGGATATACAGGGGTCAGGGAGCTGCTTGAGGAGACGGTCTGTACTTTATAGGAGCTCAAGTGCTGAGCTGTGAGCTCCGTTGTTCATTCAGTGTTGTTGGGCGGGTGTGTTTGGGTCTGCTGCAGCAGAACTTATAACCCCCACCTTTTTTTTTTCCTCAGATGCTCTGTGTTAGGGATTTGGGGCTTTCTTTATGAGTATCCATTGCACTGTCCTGCCCAGCTAGGAGGCAGTCTAGTCACTATTTGCCTGCTGAGGCTCCGCCCTCCTACCACGGGGTCCACCCTGCTGCCACAGGGCTCTGCCCTGCTGCCATAGGGCTTTGCCCTACTGTGGAGGGCTCTGCCCTGTTGGCTGAGTCTCTCTGTTATGGTGGGTTGCCTCGGCATTGGCAGGCTGCTTCTGCAATGGGCGTGTTCCTCAGTAGGGGCAGAATGCATCCGTAGTGACGGACGCCCCTCCCCCACAAAGCTGCACCATCCTGGATTCAGCTGAGCCCGCAGTAAAACTCTCAACTCCCAGCGTTTCAAATCGCTGTTTTGTTTGTTTCTGTGGGGGTGGGACCCGCCGAGCCTGATCACCTGGCTCCCTGCCTCAGAGTCCTTTCTCTCTCTCTGTTTTTTTTTTTTTAAGTTGAATGGTTGACTCTCTCACAGGTGTTTTAGTCGCCTGCTGAAAGGGCGCCAGGATCTGTGTGATTTCCCGTGCCGCTACCCACTGCACTGGCTCAAATCACGCTTCCCAGGAATCTCCTGGTCTGGCTCACTGTCCAAGTCCCGTTTAATCAAATGGTTATGTTATTCTGCCCTCCCAAATCTCAGATTGCCAGTTTAACAGGGCACCCAGACCCGTGAGTTTTGTGCTGCTGCGCCACGGCACCGGCTGAAAGGGCCGCGCAAACCGAAAGGGCTGCACTGGTGTCCCGTGTCTCTCCTACACCTGGGAATTTCTCCATTCTGTGGGCAACAAAGGTCTGTCTGAAAATGCGGCTAGGACTCACCCTCTGCACCTTCACTGAGAGCTGCAATCCTGAGTTATTCCTACCACGCCATCTTCAAGGAAAAACCAACTTCTTTTGTTTCTAACACCTGTGGTCTGGTACTCTGGGCCCTTTGCTTTCTGTACTAGAAATTAATTAATTCACTTATGCTTTATCCTAGCATACTCCTTTAGATTTTTGTCCCATGTGGGTTTTCCTTTTGGGACCTTTAAAATCAGTAAATTTAGACTTGCCAAAACACTCTATATTTCTGATTTTAAAGACAAGCAAGGCAAGGTCCTGTCCTGCACCTCCAGTCCATCTAGGAATGTCAGTACTTATTCCTGGAGTGTCCGTGTCCTGGTGTTTTCCCCCAGTGGTCTGTTTAACTATCCATGTGTGCCCCTGGATCCCTCAGAGGAATCCAGCCTGATTGATGCTGTTTGGAAGCTGAGGTCTATAGGTTTCCCAATGTCAAAGATGTATCAACAAAATGAATGGATGAAATATGGTGGTGCTTGGTACCCATCGGGCGTGGGATGTTCTCACGGCTAACAAGGAAGTTCTTCCCTATAATCTGAGGAGAAGATTTGTATAGCAGCCCAGGATTCATTCCCCCCTGCTCAGACATCAGTCTTCTTTCTCTTTAAGATCGCCTGCTGCCAGGCTTTCAGTAGCACTCCAGCCTTGAGCTCCTTTATCTCATTGGGAAAAGAACCCTCACATTCTCTCCTTTAGTTTTAGCCTTAACATATTCCCAATGAAGTAGGGGACACCTGAGAGTTTGGTGTGAGCAGAGGGTAACTTTTCCAAGTCATCATGGGCACGATTCTGTGTTTTCTGTTTTCTGGATTCAGAGTTTCCTGTTTAAAAGCCTGAAAGACTATGACTGTTGGGCACAGAGTACTTGCTGAGCTCTGACTAATTACAAGCCAGTGATTAAATTATTTCAGACTCTAATAAAAATATTTTTAGAAGAAAATCCTTTGGGAATTATGTAGAGTGCAGAGTGTATTTTTCTTGGCAAACACTTGGACTTGTCATGTCTTTCTGAGTCAGCTTTTCCTAAGCAATGCCCATCCTGGGGAAACTCAGGAGACATATCTTCAAAGTCAAAAGGCTGGGTTGATTTCAGATACCTCCTGGAGACAAAGAATCCTGATAAGACTTCTCATGGTCTGGCCAGTGCATTTGTACATATATTTCTCCTCTGTCTTCTTCGTTTAACCCTTTGTAACACATTTGAAATGACAATCTTTCAAGGGAGAAAATGTACGAAGGGGTTACCTTCAGCTTCGCTTTTCCCTGTCCCCCATCCCCTAAATACAAATTATCTGGTGGTAGAGTGGGGTGGCTTAGGGGGAACATGAGTTTCTTGACTTTCTCATGCCAACTGAGAACACCTACACCAAAATTTTTAATTAAATCACGAATTTTCTTCAATAGCTCAGCATTTTCTCAGTTTCTTCCTTCTTAAAAGCAGATTTTTACTTTATTTTAAATTCAGGGGTACATGTGCAGATTTGTTACAAAGGTAAACTTGCATCATGGGGGTTTGTTGTACAGATTATTTCATCACCCAGATATTAGACCTAGTACCCATTAGTTATTTTTCCTGATCCTCTCCCTCCTCCCACCCTCCACCCTCCAATAGGCCCGATTGTGTGTTGTTCTCCTGTATGTGTTCATGTGTTCTCATCATTGAGCTCTCACTTATAAGTGAGAACGTGCAATATTTGGTTTTCCATTTCTGTGTTAGTTTGCAAAGAACAATGGATTCCAGCTCTGTCCACGTTCCTGCAAAGAACATGGTCTTGTTCTTTTTTATGGCTGCATTGTTTTCCATGGTATAAATATAGCACATTCTCTTCATTCAGTCTATTGTTGATGGGCATTTAGGTTGATTCTGTGCCTTTGCTGTTGTGAATAGTGTTGCGATGAACATAATGGGTGCATATGTCCTTGTAACAGAATCATTTTTATTCCTCTGCCTGTGTACCCAGTAATGGGATTGCTGAGTGATATTTCTGTCTTCACGTCTTTGAGGAATTGCCATCTGGTCTTCCACAATGATTGAACTTATTTATACTCCTACTGTGTATAGGAGTATAAATAATCCTTTTCTCCACAACCTTGCCAGCATCTGTTATTTTTTTGGACTTTTTAATAATAGCCATTCTGATTGGTGTGAGATGGTATCTCATTGTGGTTTTGATTTGCATTTCTCTAATAATCAGTAATGTTGAGCTTTTCTCATATGATTGTTGGCTACATTTATATTGTCTTTTGAAGAGTCTTTTCATGTCCTTTGCTCATGTTTTTAGGGCGTTGTTTTTTTTCTTGTAAATTTGTTTAAGTTCCTTATAGATGTTGAATATTAGACCTCGTCAGATGCATAGTTTTCAAAAATTTTCACTCATTTTGTAGGTTGTGTATTTACTCTGTTGAGTTTTTTTTTTGTTTTTTGCTGTGCAGAAACTCTTTAATTTAATTATATTCAATTTGTCAATTTTTCCTTTTGTTGTAATTGCTTTTGGCATCTTCGTCATAAAATGTTTCCCCGTGCCTATATCCTGAATGGTATTGTGTAGGTTGTCTTCCAGGGTTTTTATAGTTTTGGGTTTTATATTTAAGTCTTTAAACCATTTTGAGTTAACTTTTGTAAATGTTCTAAGGAAGGGGTCCAGTTTTAATCTTCTGCATATGGCTAGCCAGTTATTTCATCACCATTTATTGAGTAGGGAGTCTATTGCTTATTTTTGTCAGGTTTGTCAAAGATCAGATAGTTGTAGGTGTATAGTCTTGTTTCTGGGTTTTCTATTCTATTCGATTGGTCCTGGTCTCTGTTTTTGTACCAGTACCATGCTGCTTTGCTTGCTGTAGCCATGTAGTATAGTTTGAAGTTGGGAAGTGTGATGCCTCCAGTTTTGTTCTTTTTGCTGGGATTGTTTGACTATTCAGGCTTTTTTTGGGTTCCATATGAATTGTAAAATAGTTTCTTCTAGTTCTCTGAAGAATGTCAATACCAGTTTAATAGGCATAGCATTGAATCTATAAATTTGTGTTGGGCACTTTGGCCATTTTAACAATATTGATTCTTCCTATCCATGAGCATAGAATGTTTTTCCATTTGTTTGTGTCATCTCTGATTTCTTTCTTTTTTTTTTTTCTGTCACCCAGGCTGGAGTGCAGTGGCACGATCTCTGCTCACTGCAACCTCTTCCTCCCGGGTTCAAGTGATTCTTCTGCCTCAATCTTCTGAGTAGCTGGGATTAGAAGCGTAATCCCACCACACCCAGCTAATTTTTATATTTTTGGTAGAGACAGGATTTCACCATGTTGGCCAGGCTGGTCTTGAACTCCTGACCTCAAATGATCTGCCTCAGCCTCCCAAAGTGCTGGGTTTATAGGCAAGAGCCACTGCACCTGGCATCTCTGATTTCTTTGAGCAGTGGTTTTTAGTTCTCCTTGCAGAATTCTTTCACCTCCCTGGTTAGCTGTATTCCTAGGCATTTTAATCTTTTTGCGGCAATTGCAAATGGGAGTTTATTGCTGATTTGACTTTCAGCTTGAATGTTGGTGCATGGGGATGCTGGTGATTTTTGCACATTAATTTTTGTGTCTGAGACTTTGCTGAAGTTGTTTATCAGCTTAAGAAGCTTTTGGGCTGAGGCTATTGGGTTTTCTAGATATAGGATCATGATGTCTACAAATGGATAGTTTGACTTCCTCTCTTTCCGCTTGGATGCCCTTTATTTTTTTCTCTAGCCTGATTGCTCTGGCCAGAACTTCCAATGCTATGTTGAATAGGAGTGGTGAGAGAGGGCATCCTTGTCTGGTAGTGGTTTTCAAGGGGAATGCTTCCAGCTTTTGCCCATTCAGTATGATGTTGGCTGTGGGTTTGTCACATATGGCTCTTATTATTCTGAGGTATGTTCTTTCAATACCTAGTTTACTGAGAGTTTTTAACAGGAATGGATGTTAAATTTTATCAAAAGCCTTTTCTGTTTCTATTAAGAAATCGTGTGGTTTTTGTCTTTGGTTCTGTTTATGTGATGAATTGCATTTATTGATTTGCATGTTGAACCAACCTTGCATCCCGAGGATGAAGCCTACTCAGTCATGAGGATAAGCTTTTGGATGTGCTGCTGGATTTGGTTTGCCAGTGTTTTGTTGCAGAATTTTGCATTGATAGTCATCAATGCAAAATTTTTCTAAATTTTTCTAATTTTTTCCCTTGCCTAAAGTTTTCTTTTTTGTTGCAATACAAAAGCAGGTTTCTTTAAAAAATCTATTATACAGCTATTGTGAGATGCTGCACTTGGTGAGGGTTGGGAGAGACACACCAGTGGGCAGCACAGCACTTCCTTCCTCTCCAAGAGCTTGTGGAATGAGTGGGCATGACATCATCACAGGACTACATGCTTTCCTCAGCTGTGCCAGCTTTCAGTGCCATGACACACAGGGCCACAAAAGTGATGACTATAAATCTTCTTTAGTTCTAGATCTGTATCAGTTAGGGATGCATTTGGCTTCAAGTAACAGAAAAACCAAGAGTAATTTAAACAAAAATCGGTGTTTATTTTTCTCACAGTACCAGAAGTATGGAGGGTCTGTAGCTCAGCAATGTCAGGGTCAGAGCCTCTTTTGGTTTGGCCTTTTCCTCATAGTCACAAGATGACTTGTTGGAGTGTCAGACATAGTGTTTATATTCCAGGAAGGCAGAAGGGAAAGCAAACATCAGCCACATTTTTACCTGTATCTGGAAGCCCTTTCCTGGGCTCGCTGCAGGGTTGTGCTTATGTCTCATTAACCAGAATTGCCATATGGGCTTCTCTGTCTCCAAGGGAGTCATCCCAGTCTTAAGTACTCAATTTTCTACTGTATATTAGTGCCTACTTTTAAAAAGCATCTATTTTCATTGGTGACAGCCCCAATTTCCTAGGAACCTAGCAAAATGCTTCCTTGGGCTGGTTTGGAAGACAGCAGGGTGGCCATGCCTCATGAGTCTTCAGATGTGTCCCTCTGCTCTGCAACAAGGATTCGTGATCTGGATCCCAGGTCTGCCTTTCCTTATGTTGGGGCAACTTCTTCCCCAAGTGGGGATATTGTTTTAAAGGTGAAGGGGGGCCAAGCATGGTGGTTCCTGCCTGTAATCCCAGCACTTTGGGAGGCCAAGGTAGGCAGATCACAAGGTCACGAGTTTGAGACCAGCCTGGTCATTATGGTGAAACCCCATCTCTACTAAAAATACAAAAGTTAGCCGGGCATGGTGGTGGGTGCCTGTAGTCCCAGCTACTCGGGAGGCTGAGTTGAACCTGAGAGGCAGAGGTTGCAGTGAGCTGAGATCGCGCCATTGCACTCCAGCCTGGGTGACAGAGTGAGACTTTGTCTTAAAATAAAATAAAATAAAGGTTAAGGGGCAGCCAGTGCTCCCTGATTTTGGAAAGGAGGTGAATCTGGGGTAAGGCAAAATGTCAGGTCTACATGCAGCACAACAGTCCCAGGATGTTCAGTCAGACAAGACCCAGGGTGGATTGACACATACCTGAGTTTCTGTTGAGCACATGGCCTATACTTTTATGCTGAGACTCTCAGAAAGACAGAGAGAAGAAAGGAAGGGAAGAAAGAAAGAAAAGGAAGGGAGGGAGGGAGGGAGGGAGGAAGGGAGGAAGAAAGAAAGAGATGAGAGGAGAGGAGAGAGGGAGAGGAAAAATAAAGAGAGGGAAAAAAGAAAGAAAGAAAAAGATGAGAGCAGAGAGGGAGGGAGGAAGGAAAAAGAGAGCAAGAAAGAGAGAAGAGAGGAATGAAGGAAGGAAGGGAGGAAGGAAGAAAGGGAGGAAGGAAGGAAAAAAGAAAAAATAAATGACCAAATAAGTAAAAATGTCTAAACTGCACCACAGAGGAGAAGGTGGTCAATGCAAGTTACCACAGTACGCTGTGGGAACACAGGAGGGGAGAAGTGATGTCCAGGGTGGCTATGTGTGTCAGTGGTGGAGGGCAAGCAGGAAGGAGACAAGGTCAGTGCATAAGTCACAGAAGAAAGAATATCTTGTTTATTTATTAATTCATTAATCAAATGGTAAGTTTTACTTTCTTGGCGAGGAAAAACAGGCATGGCCCCTGCTCTTGTGGGAACTGAAGTGTCATGAAGAAGACAGACAAAGATAATATAATGGCCCGGATAAAATGTAAACTTGTGGAAAGTGTAGGGAAGGAGAGTGCTGTGTTTGCTGTGAGTGGATATGACCAGGGGATTTCACCCATCCAGGGAGGTCAGAGAAGGATGTTTAAGGGTGGGTGAAACTTCAAAGGAGGGCAAGAGATTCTATTAGGAGAAACTGACTGGGCAGTGTGCAGGGCTGGAGAGGGTGGGCCAGGTGTGAGGAAGGGCTAGTGGTCTGGATCTATGGAAATGACAGAGAATGAATGACAGACAATGAGGTACCAGGCTCTGTGCCTGGCCTTTTCTATGTTTGGAATTTATGTTATACTTTGAACAATCCTGTAAGGTAAGAATTCCCTTAGTTTTGGTTTTCCTGGAGGTAGATCCTGAGATAAGACTTGGATGCAGGCAGTTTATAAGGGAAGTGATTCCAGGAAGCAAGGATGAGGAGGCAGGGAGACTGGGTCAGGAGTTAGGGAAACACCATGCTAAGGGTGACTTACGGAGGTCACCTGATTTGGCCAATGGAGTTTGTATCCACCAGGACTCTCTCAAAAGTATATACAAATTCTCCCACAATTTTTTTCTTGAAGGAATGGACATAACTCAAGAGTGAGGGTCCCTGAGACACCTGCTCCAGGTGTTGTACTCATTTTAAAGCCAAGGATCAGAAAATTTCAGTCCCTTGCCTAGATTTACAAGGCTGGTAAATGGCAGAGCAGAGTCTTGAGCTGAGATAGATTGTGATGGCAGAGTTCAAAGTCTTCCCATCATAATTTGCTGTCTTCTTCCCTATATATTGAAACATAATTATCAAGAATGTAACGATTCTAATGGATATTAATATCAATGTTGCTGTGATATTTTTTCTAACATTCATTAATTATTTCAGCCCTAAAGATGATGTTGAACCTCTGATTCTGCTACAGTGCTAAATAAGACTTATCGTGTCACTGGGGGACAGTAAAGACATGATGTGACGTAATCTACAGAGCAAACCAACTGACCCTGAGAGTACTTAATCCAAGCATCACATTGTGAAAGGGATAAAAATAGGCCATGGTAGACTAAAGATGCCCATGAATTCTTTGTTACTTCCGTTGATAAACGGAGTTAAAATCCTCTTTCTCCAAATGTGCGGTGGTCTTAGTGGTTTGACCAATAGAATGAGACAGAAGTGACTTTCTGGGACTTGCAAGCCTTGCTCATGGGAATCCCTGCAGCTTGAAACTGGAACTCTTGAATGGAACACTTGCTCTTGGAGTCCTGAGGGGCCATTGAAAGAATCCAACTACTCTGAGGCTACCATGCTGGAGAGGTCCCAGGTAATTGCTCCAGTTGAGGGTCTCAGCTGAACCCAGCCTTCCAGCTGTCCTTGCCAAGATGCCAGACCAGGCCATCTTTTAGCCCAGTACCACCAAGTCACCTTTGTTGATGCCACATGGAATAGATGAACCATTTGGACAGTTGAGGCCTGTCCAAATTCCTCACCTACAAAATCGTGAGGTAAAATAACATACTTTTTTATGTTAAACCTCTAAATTCTGGGCTAGTTACTCAGGAATGGAGGACTGGAACCTGCCCACCACTTTCTATTTCCTCTAGTCACTGCGGTATTACTCTTGTTAGCAGGCTATGTAGCATCTTTAATGTAGGCCAAAATGTTAGGTTGAAGTTCCGCTGTGTGGACTAAGTTCTGTTATAGACTCATTTAGCAATCATTGGAAGTTTGGGAAGCTCTCTCTTTTTCTCTGTTTGTTAGCCATGCCTGGAATTTAGAATCACGCATCTGAAGAATCTGCCCTCATAGGTAAAAACATGCTCCCTTCTTGTCATTGAATTTTAAGCTATGGACACAAGTCTTACGAGTTCATCTATAAACATAAGCATACAAAGCAGTAGAAGCCACACCTATGGTGAGGAGCTCTCTATGTGGGGTGGATAAGTAAAGCAATAATCATGGGCATGCTTCCTGAGAGAAAGTAGAGCAGAAAGTGGAAAAAAATCTTTGGGGAATGCCCACAGTGAAAGACGCAGACTTGAAAGGCATAAGAATAATCTGATAGACTTCGGGGACTCGGGGAAGAGTGGGACGCAGGTGAGGGTAAAAGACTACACATTGGGTGCAGTGTACACTGCTTGGGTGACAGTGCCCCAAAATCTCAGAAATCACCAGTAAGAACTTACCCCCCATGTAACCAAAACCCGCTTGTTCCCCAAAACTATTGAAATAAAAAAGTAACAGAGAGGCAGACTTGGAATTCGAGGGGATGGTTTGCAGAGCTCACGTCAAGGATGGAGGAGGGGTTCAGGCATTGGTGTCCATGTCACAAAGATGTCCATGATAAGGTCACAGCTTATCTGCCTTGCAGGCACCCTCATGATAATTGGACATCTTGTGACGTCCCCCTACCTCACCCAGTGGATAAGGGGCACATCTGGAGATAGCTGACTGTGGTTATATAAAAAGCAAAATCATGGTAAGACTTTGCTCCCAAAGATGCCTCACTAAGTTAGTGATACAATTAGTGATAAAAAATTTTTTGCCCAGCTATACTTACGTGACTACACAAACTTACAGCTGGGGTCACAGGGAATTATCACGAGGGCGCCTGCAATGCAAGTAAGCTATGACCTTATCCTGGATATCTTTGTGACTGAGTCACAAAAGACTCTACTGAGTCTTTGGTCTATTCTTACAACTTTTCAATAAGGTTGGGTTATTAGAGCAGTCTAGTTCTGATTTTCTGTTTTTTATTTTACTTTAAGTTCTGGGATACATGTGCAGAACGTGCAGGCTTGTTACATAGGTATACATGACCATGGTGGTTTGCTGCACCTGTCAACCCATCATCTAGGTTTTAAGTCCTGAATGCATTAGGTATTTGTCCTAATGCTCTCCCTCCCTTGCCCTCCACCACCACGAAAGACCCCAGTGTGCCCCTGTGTCCATGTGTTCTCTTAAGACCTGCTCTTGTTAACTTAAAAGTTTTAGTTTCATGATCTAGTTCTTTCTTTTGATTCACTGTTGTGTGCTTGTGGATGTGGAGGTTGGCCACTTCACATCCCTTTTGTCTCCCCGAGGCTCACACCTCTGCTCTGGTTGGTGCTGCGGGAGGGATGGAGAAAGCCCTCAAAGGCCCCATGGTGGCTGCCTCTGGTCAGACTCCTGCCCCTTCCCTCCGGGCAGCACAGCCGGTTTGTCTTGCTCTGAATAGCCGCAGGGTCTGCTTGGTGCTTTAAGCCAGGGCTGCTGTCTGGAGGTGGGGTAAGGAGGGCATGGGCTGGATGCTGGGGAGGGTAGGCTCATTCTTCATAGTTCCCTGGGGTTTGTGACAATGGTAATACCTCCAGCACCTTGATCTCTTCTGACTGAGGAATCCTCAACATTTTAGACCACTTTACAATAACATTAAGAAGAAAAAGAGGCAGCTGGGTGCTCCCAGCACTTTGGGAGGCTGAGGCAGGTGAATCACTTGAGGTCAGCAGTTTGAGAACAGCCTGACCAACATGGTAAAACCCATGTCAACTAAAAATACAAAATTAGTCAGGCTTGATGGTGCCTGCCTGTAATCTCAGCTACTCGGGAGGCCGAGTCAGGAGAATCGCTTGAACCTGGGAGGAGAGGTTGCGGTGAGCTGAGATCATGCCACTGCACTCCAGTTTGAGTGATAGAGTGAGATTCTGTCTCAAAAAAGAAAAAGAAAGAAGAAGAAGAAGAAGAAGAACAACAACAACAACAACAACAAGAAAAAGAGGCTTCTCTGAGCTCTCATTACATCCCAGCCATCATGAAAAGCCCTTTCACCAAGGTCACCCAGTCAAGTCCTCTTGACCTTGGAGAAAACAGAGGTCAAGAAGGCAAAGGGCTGCCGGTGGCCACAGTGTGGCGCGTGTCAGCGGCCTCACCAGGCTTCTCCCTGAGCACTTCCAGTCTGGTGTTTATCCACACCATAAACACATCTCCCGATCAATCACTGTGCGTTTGAGAACTTCCCTTAGCTGAATGGTGTGTTGTTTTTAGATGTGGTTACTCAAAGTTCATGCAGTTTTCCAAATGTGGCTGAAGCTGGGTTTTGTGTAAACACAGGATGCGGGCTTCTCACAGCAGCCAACTTCGCTGCCCTCTCACTAGGGTGAACAATGCAGGAGGGACGCTGCCAGGAAATGGTCACAGTGACCCCTGGGGTTCTTTTCAGGGCTGTCATGGATGGATTGCAGATCTTTATCTTGCAAAAATAGGAAAGGCGACTTTCTGGAAGTCATTTTAAGGGAAAAGTGTAATCATGAAATACTTCCGGAGAAGTACAACTATCATTCCTGTCTACTCTCCACTACCGTGCCAGACCTTTTGAACGTTTTACGCGCTTGCCATTTTCCTGCGAGGAAGACTTGCGAGTCATCTGCAAGGGCGAGGTTTCCCTGTGTGCTGCCTCACTGTAGGCCGTGGACAAGTATTCATTTATCCTGATGGTTGGTTTTGGTCTCTGGGTTTCCTGTCTAGACCCGCTAAATGCCTGCTCATCTCATGCTGCATTTTGAAGTCATCAGGTTAGGCTTGGGGCATCTTTGAAGTAGAACCTGAACCCAGAGGCAACGGCTTCTTGACAATGATAGTTTCTCAAAACCTGGGATTGTCACTTTAGCAAGTCAGGAGTGGGCATAATAAGAATATAAAATCACAAGGCAACTCACATCAGACTTACTTAGCATACTAGAACAGAAGGGTATCCCTTGATGTTTGACAGGGACAAAGAAAATGAAAAGGCTGTTTAAAGGTCATTAAGGAAGTGTATGGAAGTCAGTCACGAAGGGGTGGTGCAGACTAAAACACCAAAATGTTCAAGTGCGCTCTGAGTCAATCAATGCATGATTAATAGGTAAGGAATCACTTCAGGGAACTAGGGATGTTTCTTTTATTAAAAAAAAATTAAAAATCAGGCCGGGCGCAGTGGCCTATGCCTATAATCCCAGCACTTTGGGAGGCTGAGGCGGGTGGATCACGAGGTCAACAGATCAAGACCATCCTGGTCAACAAGGTGAAACCCCATCTCTACTAAAAATACAAAAATTAGCTGGGCATGGTGGTGTGTGCCTGTAGTCCCAGCTACTTGGGAGTCTGAGGTAGAAGAATTGCTTGAACTCAGGAGGTGGAGGTTGCGGTGAGCTGAGATCGTGCCATTGCACTCTGGCCTGGGTAACGAGTGAAACTCCGTCTCAAAAAAAAAAGAAAAAAGTAAAATAAAAAATAGAACTGTCATACAACCCAGCAATCCTACTACTGGATATATATCCAAAGGAAATAAAATCAGTGTATGGAAGAGATATCTGCACCTTCCCTGTTTATTGCCATACTATTCATAATAGCCAAGATATAGAACCAACCTCAGTGTCCGACAGTGAATGAACGAGTGAAGAAGATGTGTGCATGGTGGGCACGACGAATTCAGCTATCAAAAAGAAGGAAATTTTGTTCTTTGTGACAACATGAAGGAATCTGAAGGACACTAAGCTAAATGAAATAGACCAGGTACGCAAGGACAAATACCGCATGATCTCACCTGTATGTGGAATCT
This sequence comes from Saguinus oedipus, assembly GCA_031835075.1. NCBI lineage: Eukaryota > Metazoa > Chordata > Mammalia > Primates > Cebidae > Saguinus > Saguinus oedipus. The sequence goes on along the minus strand of CM063183.1, from coordinate 92,916,599 downwards.
AACCAAGTTGAATTCATAGCAGCAGAGGGTAGAATGGTGGTTACCAGAGGTTGGGGAGGGTTGGAAGACTTGTCCAAAGATACAAATTTTCATTTAGACAGGAGGATTAAGCTCTGGAGATCTATTGTACATCATGGCAACTGTAGTTAATAATAATGTATTGGGTACTTGAAAATTGGCAAACATATGGAGAAATAGAAATGCTTTTATACTGTTGGTGGGACTATAAATTAGTTCAACCATTGTGGAAGACAGCATGGCAATTTCTCAAGGATCTAGAAGCAGAAATACCATTTGACCCAGCAATCCCGTTACTGGGTATATACTGAAAGGAATATAAATCATTGTCTGTTGGGGGAAATAGGGGAGGGACAGCAGGGGGTGGGGAGTTGGGGAGAGATAGCATGGGGAGAAATGGCAGATATAGGTGAAGGGGAAGAAGGCAGCAAATCACACTGCCACGTGTGTACCTATGCAACTATTTTGCATGTTCTTCACATGTACCCCAAAACCTAAAATGCAATAAAAAATATAAAAAAATAAAGACACATGCACATGTATGTTTATTGCAGACTATTTACAATAGCAAAGACTTAGAACAACCCAAATGCCCATCACTGATAGACTGGATAAAGAAAATGTGGCACATATACACCATAGAATACTATGCAGCCATAAAAAAGAATGAGTTTATGTCCTTTGCAAGGACATGGATGAAGCCGGAAGCCATCATTCTCATCAAACTAACACAGGAACAGAAAACCAAACTGCATTTCCCACTCATAAGCGGGAGTTGAACAATGAGAATACATGGACACAGAGAGAGAAACATCACACACTGGGGTCTGTCAGGGGGGTGAGGGACAGGGGGAGGGAGAGCATTAGGACAAATCCCTAATGCTGGTGGGGTGTGAAACCTAGATGAGGGTTGATAGGTGCAGCAAACCACCATGGCGCATGTATTGTGCCCCAGAAGTTTCTGGAGCAGGAGAATCAGGGCACATGCCATGATGGGTGGAAGATCTGACAGGAAGGCTTGACCCTCAGAACAGGGAGTGACCTTGTGGACTATGCTGTCCTCAGAGGTGACACAAACGGAAGAACGGGGCTTGCCAGAGATCTAGAAGTTGGAGAGAAAGCGTCACAGCAGCCTGTGTTCAGAAGTCCCTGGGAACGTCCTGAACCTTTGGAGGGGGAGAAAACACTCACCACTGAGTGTCTCACAGCCTCCTCTCAGAGCCACTGAAGTCAAAACAGGGATCCAAAGCTCACTCCCAGCCATTTCACCTTGTCATTGAGCATCTTGTTCATATGGAAACACTGGCCTCCTAGTTCTTTGTCTTTTCTTCTCTTCTTTCTTACAGAGTCTGCAAAAAAAAAGATGAACTCACTCTTTCATGTAGTTAATATTAAACTCAATTAATTCTGGCAACAGCCTATGGGAAGCACGTGGCAATGCTTACCGCACCCATTTAATTGAGATCTGAATAGTTCTGGGGATTAAGATTTCACAACCAGGGGCTCTGACCCTAACACAGGAACAGAAAAAACCTAGTTTTTTCATTTTATTGGCAGATCAAGTTCATGGATTGCCATTTGTAGAGAGCATTTACCTTAAAGCAGGTGCCTTCAAAGGAGAAACTCCTTGCTGTTAGAATTTTAGACAGCATGGCAGAATCATGAAGTAGATTTGGGAGGATTTCCCTGGGACCCTCAGGTCACATGACCATTTAGTCTCTGTAGGGCACCTTAAGTGATGAATTCCAAGGGCAGATCAAGAGATGGGTCAAGGGAAAGTGGATGTTGCCATGAAAATGGCCCTGCCCCCCCATTCATTGTTAAAAGTTGTTGTTGTTGTTTTTTGGTAGCATCAAATAGCAGTGAAAACAAAATTTTTTTTTTTTTGAGATGGAGTCTTGCTCTGTCACCAAGCTGGAGCGCAGTGGTGCAATCTCGGCTCACTGCAACCTCCGCCTCCTGGGTTCAAGAGATTCTTCCACCTCAGCCTCCCAAGTAGCTCGGACTACAGGTGTGTGCCACCACCCCCGGCTAATTTTTTTGTATTTTTAGTAGAAACGGGGTTTCACTGTGTTGGCCAGAATGGTCTTGATCTCTTGACCCCGTGATCTGCCTGCCTTGGCCTCCCAAAGTACTGGGATTACAGGTGTGAGCCACTGCGCCCGGCCAGCAGTGAAAATTTTTGAGGCAGCTGACCTAAATTTTGAATGTGACTTCAAAGTCAAGATTCTTAAATTAGTGAAACAAATATGCTTCCTACAGGAAAATATTTAAAAAGGTGAAGCATGTGACTTTAGTCTAGAAGTCACTGGATTTAAAAGAAGCCTCAGTATGTCCAACCTGGGCAGAAAAGTCCTGCCAGAGAAACATTTATTAGGTTGCTTTTAAATTGGATCTAATAAAATAAAAGTTACAATAAAAAAATAAGCTGGGTTTGAGTTAAATAGTAGTAAAGGCATGGAGGTATGTTGTTATTTATTTTAGTTATCAGTGCTGTTTTTTTTTTTTTTAATTGCCTGAGGTGAGTTTCCAAGAGCAGAACTCCCACCTACATTGGACCATGGAAAGAGGTGAGATTAACTTAAGACAGCTCGGTTTGCATTCGTTCATTGTCCGGGAGCCAGTTGAATGGTGATGCAGCAGTTGCTAGTGCAGCGTTTGTCAGTGGGTGGCTGAGGACAGTGTCTTGTCCAGCTCTGGGAAATCTGGCTGCTGCTCTGTTAACCCAGCAAGGTCTTCCGGCGGTGGCTGCAGGCTCTGCACTCTCCCCTGTGCCAGAACTCTGGGTCTTGCTTCCGTCGGCTTCCTGCAGTCAAGAAAGAGATGTTTTCAATGCTTCTTGGCAGCGGAAATTATTTTCTGAATTGTGTCCAAGTAAAAAAGGATATTCACTAATTTGGTGAAATATCGAGGGCAAGGACACACCCTGACTGGGCAACATCACTAAATGAGCTTCATGACTGCTGGGGCTCAGGGTTTTATTGTGTAAGCCCATTTAGGCCAATTTTACGTGGACAGCACATGTACTCCCAGCGGGAACCCTTGTTCTGCAGACAGGCATGACTGTGGAGAGTGCTCAGCACCCATGAAAGACCTGGTAGATGAATAAATGTACAGAAAGGGTGCGGGCCCCAGCAGTGTCTGACCAATATAAACAGGGCTGCTTGTGTTTGGGTCAACCTTTATAAGTGGAGATGATCTGGGGCTAGAACTACAGTGATCATGTGTACTGGGTGATTTGTGGAAGAGAAGTTTATACTCTATATACAGACACTACATCAGTCTTGAATATTTCTGAAAGGATACATAAAAGAATGTCAAGTGTGCCTGACTCTGGGGAGGAGAACAAGGGTTCTGGGATGGCCATGGTACTACTTTTCATTGAATTTGTTTTACCAAATGGACATACTCATTTTCTGTTTAGATAACTAGACTAAGTTCCTTTAGCTATATTAAAGATCACCATGTGATCTTAGATGTACATCACTTAACATTACGGAATTTCCTGTTTCTTGTTTGCAAAACAAACTATTTGAATTAGAGACTTTTAAATGTCTTTTTTAGCTCTTCATAAGGATTCATTTTAAGACTAAAATACTCCAGGAAGTTTTTAAACTTAAAAACCAGTTTCCAGCTAAGATATTTAAGTTGGTCATGACACCTAGAGAGGGCTTTTCAGCCCCTAATGCCTGTTCCACTGAGAGCTAAGATGATGGTCTATATTGACAGCAGGAAGCCGACAGATGCCAAAGGTCAGTCATACATCCCTCCTTGACACTTGACATGGGGGAAGGGGAGACAGTGTATCACTTCCAGTAGATCCAATAGCTGCAACAGATCTTCCTCTGTGTGTGTGGATGAGTGGGACTGTTTAAATCCTTTCAAGTCAAGCCCAAAACTGGGACTCGGGCCAACAGCTGAAGGAAGGCAGCAGCCTGTTGGATCAGGATGCACAAACGCTTCCCAAGTTTCTCATCAAATGGCCTTGTTTTCAGAAGCTGGCCTCTTGTTGGACAATGACACCAACCGATGCTTTGAAAGCCACTGTTGATGGCTGGTTGGCTGGTATCCTTCAGGAAACACTTCCAGGATGGAAATATCCATGTGTTACCAAAGCCAAGTAGCTTAAATAAATAGTCATTTTTTCTCTCAGCAGAGAAATTTAATGTGCTAGAGGTTATGATTGGCCAGGCACAGTGGCTCACGCCTATAATCCCAAGACTTTGGGAGGCTGAGGCGAGTGGATCCCCTGAGGTCAGAAGTTCGAGGCTAGCCTGGCTAACATGGTGAAAATCCATCTCTACTAAAAATACAAAAATTAGCTGGGTATGGTGGCGGGCACCTGTAATCCCAGCTACTTGGGAGGCTGAGGCAGGAGAATTGCTTGAACCCAGGAGGAGGAGGTTGCAGTGGGCCAAGATCCTGCCATTGTACTCCAGCCTGGGTCACAAGAGCGAGACCCTGTCTCAAAAAGAAAAAAAAATTAGAGGTTACTGTTAACATCCATTGAGGCCAACAGATAAGATGAGGTTAGTTCTAGAAGGACTTTGCCTTACCATGACTGCAATGGCTCACTAATGGCAGTGAACCATTCAAAACTTAATGGAAGTCCTGGGAATTGAGGTCTCCCAGGATTGTTGTTTGAAGAGCCCCAGGAAGAGGGAGGCAGCACATGCTGGAAGGTGTCTCAGGAAAGACCTCACTTAGGGCAACTGCCATTGTGCGAGTGGAACCACTGGGGTCTTCTTGAACGGAGGCCAGAAACACAATTTTGTTGGTGCTCAAAGACGTTCAGACTCCCAAGGGTCGGCTCATTCAAACCATTCTCATTCCAGAGTGCCATTTTGTTAATTATGCCCCTTCCTAGTTATTTATGGTGGTATCTGGGGGCTGAATTAAGTGTCTGAAGGCAGCTTGGGGAGTGAAATGAATGATGATGGAATCATTGCCTGGGGAGTATGAAATCAATTCCTGATGGAACTTTCAAACAGTGTAGTGCAGCCAGTAAGAGCATGGTTCCTAGACCCAAACTGCCCTGGCTTGAGTCCCAGCGTCCATTAAATTGGTAACATTGGGGAAGTTTCCTGAACTTTCTTTCTCTGTCTCTGTTTTCATATCTATGAATTGGTGCAATTTCATCAGATAATCTCAAGATTTGGTGTGAGAATTAAATGAGATATTACATGCTAAGCACCTAGAACAATTCCAGGCACATCATGGAAGCCCTTGGGAGTGTGAGCTGCCATCATCATCATCATCATCATCATCATCATCATCATCTGGGGCAGGGCTCAGCAGACTTTTCTGAAGAGGGCCAGATAGCAAATATTTCAGGCTTTTCTGGCCACACTGTCTCTATTGCAATGACTCAATTCTGCTGTTATATTTCAAAAGCAGCCATAGACAATAGGAAAACAAATGGGCATAGATGTGTTCTAGTAAAGCTTTATTTATAGAAACAGGTGATGTGCAGGGTTCTGTCCTGTGGCTGTGGTTTGCCTGACCCTTCGTCTATAGAATTCCCATGATATTGAAACACTAGGTAGAAATTACTGAGTCAGAGCAAGGGCTAAAAAGAGGAATGTTTAGTCTTTCTACTTGACTTAATAACTATCCTATACTTGTGGGTAGGTTGGGAGACCGAGGCACCCATTGTCATATTGTGAAGTTGGCAAAATTTGACTCCCTTGACTCTATTTTAGTTCCTTTTCTGCAATCCTGGGCAGCCCAGTACTCATATGGCCGGAAATAATCCATTCTGATTATTTACAGTGGAGTTAGAGACAAAATTCCTAACCAAGGACTAATTACCAGGAAGTAATTTTGAAGTATCATGAAGGATGGAATCGCCATTAAAAAGAGATCTTAGTGGGCAACGTCAGATGCTTCTATCCCCACAACTGCGTCCCATCCAAGGGGACATGTGATGATCTCACAATTGGCCTTGACCAGCAGCAACCTCCAAGGACAGTAAATGTGATGGCTGGAGTCAGAACTGCCTTTAGACCAGTGGAAGGACCCTTGCCCCAGGCCCTAGACCAGAACCCAAAGACTTCTTTCAAAACTTATTTTCAATTTCATTGGAAAGTGTTTTGAAAGTTTAGTTGAAAATTGAGCAAAAGGAAATAGTGGCAGAAGGTTGCCAGAGGATGCCATGAAGGGAGGAGGCAATCACTGGCTTGCTCTTGGGATCCAGAGAAAGTGCTGCTTTTGTTCCAAGCTGACTTCCCCAAACGAGCTAAAGTGAGTGTCTAGGTAGGAGCTGGGTTCACTGAATAATTGTGCCCCTCCTTTCTATTTGTGAAGAGGGTGTGGTTTTGGAACTGCTTAGAAATCCGGAGTGAGAAAAGTGAGGCATGGGACTGGGGTAGGGACCTGCCACTCCAGGTCCTTGGTCCTTGTTCTCCCTAGTTGGGTCACTGTGTTACCACTCAGGCTTGCAGCAGGCTGGAGGGGCTGGGAAGGGGCTCCTTGAGTTTTGGGGTCAGAGGGTCCCCTGGACACATGCCTTGGACACAAAGGAGTAGGAATTCAGACTTAACATTCTTAGGTGTACATTAAGTAACTTTGAGCTACCTCAGCAGTTCCACATGAGTCTCCATGTGTCATTGTGTTTTAAGCCCAGGAGATGCTAAGGGTAAGCTGGGCTAAGCTAGAACTCACAGCTGGTTCTTTTGCATAGAGGTGGGTGTCCTGTGTTATGGGACACCTCGATTTTCCCAGTTCATCTTCTGAACATGGCCCCTCTAGATGTGTTATTCACACCCCCTTGGCTTTAGTCCAAGCCATTCTAGCTAGGGTACAGTCCTTTCCCTTCAGAGTGATCATTCATGCATCAAATTTTACACATCTTTTATGTCTAAGTAAGACCCAAATTCTTAGAGTTTTAGTTAATTAATTTGTGTATGTGTGCATATGTGTGTGTGTACATGTGTTTGTGTGTGTATACATAGACACATATATTTTATTATGTTTTAAAAACTTTTCTCCTGTATTTTCTAAGGATGAGGGTTGGGGTAGTGGATGTCTGCAGGTTAGACAAAATTAAATGTCTTTTCAAACTCTCAAAAATGGAGAACTCTGCTATATCATCAGAATGTGTATTCCTAGGGCCTGTGGTCTGATTAAATCATTTTAATGCTATCCCTAAGACAGAAAAGGCAAATGCTACAGTATTATGCTGAGTTCACAGAAGGGAAATTGAGGCAGGGAACTTAAAGTGGCAAATGTCCAGTGTTGCAAAACCAGCACCTGAACCAAACCTAGAACTCAGGTCTTTGACTTGTGGCTGATAAGCTGGGGTGCTTAAACCTTCCTGGATTCCATGTTGTTTCAGCATCTATTCTTTTCTTCTTTTTGTTCATATTAAATTTTACATTAATCAATTCTGTAATGTTAGTAACTGACCATCTGCTTATATGGAAGTCATTTATTTGCTACTTTCAATCATTCAGAATTGAGTTAAGAATTTGGAATTACCTCTTAAACAGATTAAATTGACATCACATTAGTCATCTATTGATATTTAACAAATTTCCCCAAGACTCAGTTGTCTGGACAATCATATCTTAGCTCACAGTTTCTGAAGGCCAGCAGTTCAGGAGTGGCATGGCTGAGTGGTTGTAATTTAGGTCTTTCATGAGATTGCATGTAAGATGTCAGCCAGGGCTGCTGTCATTTGAAGGCTCAACTAGGGCTGGGTGATCAACTTCCAAGATGGCTTACAGCTGGAAAATTGGTGCATTGATTTAGCTATTGGCAGGGGAGTTCAGTTCCCAGCTGCATGGACTCTCTACAGGGCAATTTGAGTTTCTTCCTGATGTGGCAGCTGGCTTTCTCCAGAGTGTGTGATCGCAAAGTTCATGATGGAAGCTGCAATACCTTTTATGACCTAGTCTTGGGAGCTGCCTCCTATAATTTCTACTGGTCAGTCCTGATTTAATAGTTTAATATAAAAGGGCATCGATATTAGGAGGTGAGGATCATTTGGGGAAGGGCTCATCTTGGAGGATGGCTACTGGAGAGGTTGTCACATCCATGTTTAAATGTGGCATTTGCCAACCTGAATCAGCCATGTTCAGGCTCTATTTTTAAGGTTGCTTCTTCTAATGGACTCCCCTCTGTGTGCTCTGTGGGTTCAGCTATACCTCCTCACTGATACTTAAGGAAGTTCTTGGGCCCAGGACTTTATAACAGTGGTCTCTGACATTTTTGGTGCAGGGACTGGTTTTGTGGAAGACAATTATTCCATGGACTGGGCAGGGGGTTGGTTTTGGGAAGATTCAAGCACATTACACTTATTGTGGACTTCATTTCTACTATTATTATATTGTGATATATGATGAAATAATGATACAACTCACCATAATGTAGAATCAGTGGGAGCCCTGAGCTTGTTTTCCTGCAACTAGAGGGTCCCATCTAGGGGTGATGGGAGATGGTGACAGATCAGCAGGCATTAGATTCTCATAAGGAGCATGCAACCTAGATCCCTCGCATGCGCGGTTCACAATAGGTTCTGTTGCTATGAGATCTAATGCTGCTGCTGATCTGACAGGAGGCGGAGCAGGCAGTAATGCGAGTGATGGGGAGTGGCTGTAAATACAGACGAAGCTTTGCTCGCTTGCCCACCACTCACCTCCTGCTGTGTGGCCCAGTTCCTAACAGGTAACCTACTGGTGCCAGTCTGTGGCCAGGGGGATGGGGACTTCTGCTTTATAACAACCACAAAAGATTATCATTTGAGAACAAAACTGAGATGATTAGTGGTCCACAGGAATATGTATACATTCAGTCAGTAATAATGCACAAACATACAAATTATCTTTCTGACATAAACTACTTATACCTCCTCATCAGAAAACGGTGACATTGGTTGCTCTGGGGTGCTATAGTAGGTGTCTGTCCTACCCCTGGTCTTTTTATTTTTTGGTTGATCTTTGACAGGCTCCTGCATCCCACATGACCCATTCCATTGCATGCCTTTCATTCAGCTGACACAGTAGAATTAAGTCTATGTAATATAAAGTGTGTAATACATTACATAGTTTCAACTAGCTAGAAGGGGAATATTGAACATTCCCAATATAGTGAAATGATAAATGGGATGATGGATGTGTTCATTACCCTGATCTGATCACTATACATTATATGTATTGAAACATCACTATGTACTCCATGAATATGCACAACTGTTGTCAATTTTTAAAATAAAAAAAAGTCTGCCCTTCTCTGTATTGCTCAAAGTTCTATTTGAAGGACCGAGTCTTAACTGCAGTTCCATAAGCTCCATTAACTGCATTTCTAGTTCTCTGGATAGTTGTGTTTTGTTTGCTCACTTATTCACTCACCCATTCATTCATGCATCCATTCACTGCACTGTGACTGTGTGCATGCTGCGTTGCCGGGTTGGGCATGGAGCTCTTTGCTTTCCTGCTGGCTATTGGACAATGTGTCAAATACTGCAGGGCTTGAGCTGAGCCCGCCTCCATTAGAATAGGCTTTTCTATGCCTTCTGCAAAATGTCCTTATACAAAGCGCCCAAGAAAGCTGTGTGCAGCACAGGGGATGAGATGTGAGAGGCAGCTCCCATTGCAGGGAGAAAACATGTTTTCTGAATTGAGTGTACTGAGTGGCCCCTGGAAAGAGCCTTATTACTGTGATGCAGCCCTCTCTTTTGTTGTTTCCTGTGTCCCAATGTCCCCTCAGTGGCAGAGGCCCAGAAGGCTTTTGGTTGCTCTGGGACTTTGCTCCTTTCCTAATTTTTTTTGTGGCTTACACAAAGGTGAGCCTTCTGGTCTTCTGCCAAGAGTCTAGTTATCCTGACACATGTGTATCTGATTTCCCAACACAAAGAGGATTAAAGTCAGTTCTTTTAAAAGGAAATGTGGTTGCTAGAAGCAGGTAGAGTGACAGAGTCCATTAAGAGATTAAGGAAACAGCAAAATGACACAAAATCAGTTTTTATTTAGAAAAGGTGGCCCTCTGGGGACATTCAGAGCAAGGCAGGCCACCTCACGGGGCTAGGCTAAAAGAAACAATAGAGCCCACACAACCCCTGGAACATTCATCACTCTGCATTTGAGGCTGGCACGGAGCGTCTGCATGCCCATGGCTCATGGTCCATTAGAAAGGACCCACACTTGTAAAGCTCTGCACGTGATCTAGGGACAGGGTCCATGTGACTATGGGAAGATGGGTGCTCTCAGGTTGGAAGTAACCTTGATGAAGAGGAGAGGGCTCCAGAGCTCAGAGGTGATGGCGACTTGTTCTGTGAAATCAACTCAGACCTGCAGAGTCAGCCCTCTGAGAAGCCACGAGAGTGGGGGTGAGACGAACCTCTGGGGCCATGCAGATGTGCCTTTCATTGGTGCCACCATCTCCTGGGTGGTCAGTAGTTTTTCTAATTGGTCTGCTTTGATGTAGGCTCTAGGGCAGTCACAATGGGTAAAGGCTGCAACATCTTAAATATGCATCACAGGGAGGGATGTGAGCAATGCTTCAAAGGTTGCCCAGAGCTGGGAGTAGAGCTGGGAGTTGGGGTGGAGAGAGAGGCAGGGTAACTACTGTGTCATAGAACATGGTCCCTTTTGCCCTTTCCCTTCCTTTCTATATATGTATATGTGTATATGTATACATATATTAATTTATTTATACACACACAAAGAATCAAAATAAATAATGTGAACTCTGCTTTCAAAATGATAGTTTTAGGGATTTTATCAAAAACATTAAAACCAAGTTTTAAAACAAAAGGAAAATGAAAAAAAAGTCCCAGTTTTACAAGCACAATGACTGTCTCCAGGACATCTCTGAGGGGGTCAGGATCAGGTAGAGCCCTGTCCTTTTTTTTTTTTTGCCATGGTGTCTGCACATCTGCCACCTGCAGGATTAGCCACTTGCAGGTGGTCCCGGCATGGCTGGGTACCAGGCTTAAGGCAAGCACTCAGAAAAATGGAAAGTTCCGGAGGCCATGTGGTTTGGCAGATGAGCAAGGCCAAGGTTTGGGTCTGAGCTTTGCCATCAGGTAATGGCTGTGTGACCTTGGACATATCATCTTCACTCTCTGGGCCTTAGTTTTCCCCTTCTGTAAAATAAAGGTATCTTTAGGTGACACACAAGCTTCTTACAAAGTCAGCATTCCATAACTGATAATAACAATGTGATAGAATCTCAGTGGAGGACTTTCACGTGACTGATAGTGCAGAGGTGAGAATGGCAGTGATTTGAGGGCTAACGCCTTTGCCCATTTGGGTTTTTCTTCACCATTTCCCTGTGAGACCCACGGTGAAATGGCCTGGGAACAACCACCAGGAGATCTAATTCCAGCTTCTTCATTGAAAAGCTTTATGATCTTGCGTATTGACTGTCTTGGCATTTCTCTATCAGAGTATCAGCCTCCCAAGATTGTAGTAAGTATAGTGCCATCGACAGTGTTTGGCGCATAGTGTTTGAGCAATAGCCTTTGATTATGATAAATTCTAACATGCTCCGTATTGAACTGAGGATGCATGAGAATCCTGGTCTGCCAGCAACAGCGGGCCAGAACATGGAGCCATGGTTTCTGAGCTCTTTATTAATAAAACATCTTAGTGAGGGCGGAGCAGTAATTAGATTCTCCAGAAAACATTCGACTTCAGTTTTCTGGAAGTACTTCTATAGCTTTGTAATACCACAGTAGTAAACATTTTTCTCTTCTGGAATTGCAGGGCAGAGTGGGCCCACTGAACATTCTCTTCTTTGGGAGTGTTTCCTTTAGATAGCATTCAAAACAGCAAAATCCTATTACCCATTCCAGCAGAGTGGAAAGCCCCTATTTTGACTCTGTTGGCCAAAGATTGACTTCAAATTAATGCCCAATGAGCAGGCAACTTCTCTCAATATATTTATAAAACATATATTTTAAGAGTTCTAATGTATATGGTTTTCACTTAGAACATTTTCTTTTTTCTGAATCATGGTCAAAATATATAGATGAATAAAAGTGAAACTTTTTACACATAATCCCACTTCTTTATAACTAAGCACTTATATTAGTAAATTTTTTTATTTGCAAGTGACAGCTTATCGCAACGTAGCATGAGAGAGGAAGAAAGAGAGAGGAAAGAAAGAAACTACTGGCTCACAAAATGCTTAAGTAAGACTCAGAAACAGAAGATAACAGCTTCAGGCATGGCTGGATCCAAGGGCCAGTGGGGTGTTTTATCTCGGTGTTTCTTGGACAGACATATTTGCCATTGGTAGCTCAAGGCTTACCTTATATTTGGACAGCAGCCCACATAAGAAAAGATCACCTGCCCTGACATTTCTGGCTGAAAGAGCCCAGGGAATAGTCTGACTTATTCAGCTGTGTCCTCTGGTCCTCTCTGGGCCAGTCACTATGGCCATGAGAACGATGTCATCTACTTGATGAGACGAGCCTGGCCAACATGGTGAATCCCCGTTTCTACTAAAAATAAAAAAATTAGCTGGGTGTGGTGGTACGCGCCTGTAGTCTCAGCTACTTGGCAGGCAGAGGTAGGAGAACTGCTTGAACCTGGGAGGTGGAGGTTGCAGTGAGCCGAGATTGTGCTACTGTCGCCCTCCAGCCTGGGCAACAGACCTGGATTCCATCTCAAAAAAAAAAAAATCTACTTGATGAGGCCTGGGAGACATGTTCTCATGTTCTCATCCATTCTGCAACTCAAATAGTGTCAGTCTGCCTTTGCATCAATGTCTGTCTCCTCATTTCTACAAATAGTGAGAAAAATGTTCTTCTGGTTTATTGCTTAGCACTGTCATGCAGGTAAACTGATGACCAGGTGATTGTCTTCCGTCGTGTGCTTGACTTCCTGGGAGTGCAGTGTTGCATGGAAAAGCTGGGTAGAGACATCTGCAGCATTAGGTAAGATGCAGGCTTCCAAACCCAAGACTGGCCACTCTGGCTGGGATTCCTGGAGGGAGGGGTATGGCTCCTCTTCCTTCTCTTTTTGGGATGGAAGGAGAGCTCTCTCTCTTCCTGAGTTTTTAAGTCCCTGGCTATTTCATCCAGAGCCCAAAATAGAAAGCCAGGTTGAATTGAAAAGCTTGAAATGCATTCTTGATAAAAACCCAAAGCCTTTTCAGAGTCTTGCATTGGTCAAAATCAGGGGCTGGCTTGTCCAGATGAAAGGTGGCCTCTATTTGTTTTGACTGATGCTCAAAGCCATGCCATTTCTGATGAGTCTGTGTCTAATGCCAAGGCTGTGGGGTTTCTTTTTTTTTCAGAAATGAAGGAGTGGAATCACTGGGGATGCCTTCTGCATTAGGAAAGCCCCTTAAGAACTGAAACCAGTCATTAATTTCTCATGAGTAGCTGACCAAGTACTCCCTCATTTCGTGTGAATTTAAATTCCCCTTTTCGTGAGACTTTCCTTAAAGACAAGGGAAGAAAAGTGACTGGGGGAAAATGAATAATGTGACACTGAAAGTATTGAAAGGCTTGAAATGATCCCACGTGTGTCATCTGACTTTGAGAGGCACACAGACTTCTGTCTGTAGGTAGAGAGGCTGGCATGTCACCAGGATTGCTTGTCTGATGTCACATGCTAGTGGGAGCCCAACTAGAATGCTGGCAACTCTGACTGTCACAACCTCAGACACCTTTGCCCACAGCTTCAGTTTTTAATTAATTTTCACATCCTCCTTAGGAAACCAGGCCCTCCGTGATCAACAGAACTCCATATCGCACATCCTTAAATTGAAACCCGCCTAAGCACAAGGATCCTACAGCTTCCCTGGACAGAATTCATGAACCCCCACAGATCCTTGGAACACACTGCCTGTGTGTTTTGGAACAAGTGGTTACTCCCTGTGTTTTCAAATGTCCTTTGGCCTTTTGTCAAATCCACATTGACCTCTTTTCAAATGCACGTGATCAGTGTTCTCTTTCAAAGGCCCTTTGAAGTTTGCTTCCTTGCCTTCCCTCCCTGTGGGTCATAGAGCAATTACTGGAAGGTTGGTGGGAGGGTGCTTTTGGCTTTGTGTACACGTGAACGCCTTTTTATAAACAGGTAGATTAAGAACTGTGATGTAGGGGTCCCTGGCTTCCAGCTAGCAGCAGATTCCCAATTCCTTCTGCATGAGGATCTCCGAAAAATAACCTAATGTTGAATAATTTCAACATTCCAAGTCTGGGGGTTTTCCACAACAGGTCCAGTGACTTTGTTCTTGGCCCCATCCTTCCCTGTGGCTTCCCTCTCCTTGGAGTTAAATACTGGCTGGATGTCAGGTTGGGGACCCTCAGTGCACCCCACTCGCCCGAGTGGGTCACCAGGAGCATGTTCCAGGCCTGCAAAGGTGGCGGCATGTGCATCTCCCGCTCTCAGCATTCTAGCTGTAATGTCAAGATTGGGAGCTTTTCCTGACAGCACACGGTCCGCCTGCCCTACATTTAATTGACTTCATAAACTTTGAGTACCCTGTCTGTAAATGCTGTAAATGGGGTTAGTATGTAAATAGGATTGCTGCAAGGATACAGGAGAGAATACTCATAGGATTAGAAGGAACCTGGTCCTCACAACTCCATCAGGCAAGGAGGGAAGCTCCTGTCAGCCTCATTGGATGACTGGAGCTGCCTGCAGCCATAAAATGAAGTCATGTTTGTACAGGAACTTCTATGATCCAGACACGTCACTTCATAGCATCCTCACACCCATCCTGTGCGGAGGTTATGGTTGTTACCTGATTTGAAGCATCAAAGGTTGAGAGGTAAAGGGACTTCTCGTTCTGTAACCTATCTTTTTTCCACTAGGGTGGAACCACTCATAAATAACCTTATTCAAATGTTACAGTTCCACAGGAAACAATGCAACTTGGCAACCTGTAGAAAGACTTTGTGGTACTCTGTAGGGTTATTTGTATCTTTAAGCCAATTGAGGCAAAGAGCTAGGGAGGGAGAGGGGCTTCCCATCACAGCCCTGCCTCCATCCTTTCCTTGTGATGATTCCAGACTCTCCCAGTTATGGTACACCTGATGACAAGGCACAGGATAAGGTGACCGGAGGTGCTCTGATGGTGGCTCTCTCACCAGAGGCAATGACGATCTGACCAAGATTGGATTGATCACTGGCTCTTCTCATACCACATTTTCATGTCAAGTGTTGAAGGCCACTGTCATCTTCTCTGTCCTGTTGTTACACAACATTGAGTGGGGAAATCTTCTGGCCGTGTGTCTACACAGCCTTGAGGCATCCCAAGAGTGGGAAGGTCAGAGATTTGGGAATCAGAAAAAGCAAGCGAGAAGACCACTGCTGTCATCCAGTAGCTGTGTATCTGGAACCACTTTAACCTGTCTCAACTTCATTTTACTCTTTTGTAACATGGGTTTTTGGCACCCACATTGCTTGGTTACTGTGAGGATTTAATGAGATAAAGTGTGTAAAGTTCTTGTCACAGAAGACAGTTAACAAGTTATAACTGATATCGCCTTCTGCCTCGAGGGACTCAAACCTCAAACGCTCTCTCTCTCTCTCTGTCCCCTTTCATCCCACCCTTACACCATTTGGACAATCATGTGACCTCTCAGAGCCTCAGTCTTTTCAACTCTAATAGTGAACTACAGAGTTGCTAGAACACTCAGGACAGCTAAGCTCTAAATTAACGCTTTCAATCCCAGGTGCAGTTTCCCTGTGGGGGAACTGGGCTGGGCTGAGTTAGGAGCCTGAGTCTCTCTCCATCTCCATGGCTTCTCCAAGAGCCTTCATCTTGCTGCAGAGATGGACTGCAGGTCCACCGCTCCCCAGGCACCTGCTGCCACTGCTCCCCAGAGAGCATGTCATACTGGTAGAGTTAACCATCATCACCTGGGAGATAGGTCTGTGGCTCTCCTTTCTCTCTAATGATTATCAGTTCTATCTATGGAGACTCAGAACAGAGGACCAGAGAGGACTGCAGAAACAAAGTCCAAAGATGTGAAGTGACTTCTCCAAGATCCCAAAGCTTTTTCCGTGCCTGAATCATGATAAACAAGTCCAGGGATGGTCCCTCTATGATATTTAAAACAGTGTGTGTTGTCTTCTGCTTTTCCTTTGATTTGAGCTCGGTGTTATAACACCGTCTTGCCGGACTGCCACGTGTCCACTGGGAATTGCTCCCAGAGCAGAAGTGGACTCAGCAGGGCTGCAGCAGAGTGTGGTGGAAGGGCTGCTGAACGGGTGGGGAGCTGAGGTCTGCAGACCAGTCTCCCTTTCCATTACTGACTTTTCTTGGGTACTTCAGGTTTTTCTAGGTTTAAGTTAGTTGAATAAAATAGATAGTTTTCAGGCCTTTTGGTTGTTTAATGCTCTGGAATTGGAGCCCTTTGATCAGAAGAAATTTACATATCACCTCAAAACATAGACAAAAAAGTACAAAGCTCCTCCAGTTGAAGTTAGAAGAGGACGGCAAGAACCTCTTTCCCTGAGCATCCCTGAAGCTCATTGTGGAACCCTGGGGTTCCCAGAAGCACAGTCTGGAAACCACCAGACTGGAGGCCTCTACGATGTTCTGGTGGAATAGTAAAGGTAAATGTTAGCTGCATCCAGGGGTGCTACCAAAGATCTTCACTTTCCCAGGGTCCTCCCAAGAATATACATTTGTTTCAGATGCCAGCAAACTCTCTCTTGTCCTTCCGTCACTTCCTGCCCGTGTGCCAGGGTGGTAGGTTTCAGCGTTAATGGAAGGCTAGGACTTGACCCTGTTTAAGAATAAGGAGCTTATTCCTAAACTTTCATGGCACATGCTCCACGAATGTTAGAAAAATAGACGAAAACACCTCTTTTGAGGTGTACAGAAGCCAAAACGTGTGCCTAGCACTCAACCCTCAGTAAGAAGTACATGGCACCCAGAGCATATATCCTTATCCATATGAATGCCATAGAAAACCTGGAGAGAGCACATTCTCTTTGTTTCTTTAAAAAGATGCTGGTAGTGAGCCACTGACATGCTTTTGTAATCTCTTCATGGGTTATGCTCTAGAGAACGCTGGCACTGGTGTGCTCACTGGTCACTCTCCCCACCCATATCGGGGTCACGTTTAGCTCTCTTTTGCTACATCTACAGTCAGCAAACTATGGCCCACGGACAAACTGTGTGCCGTCACCCACTTCTGTATAGCTCAGGGACACCCTGCAAGCGCTGTGAGCTGCAGGACCCAAGCTGCGTTGGCTTCATCTGTCCTTGTCCCCTACTTGACTTCCAGTACCTGCCTCCCCTGCCAGAGGAACTCATCTTCCTGCCACACAGGGCCCATGCTGGTCACCCCTACAGCATGGGGGCTCTGCTGTTGCAATGCCAGGCATGAAGCCTGGGAATTGGTGACGTGTTACCTTCACTTCTGGTCAGCTGTCTAGAGAGAGGGTGTTGGGATCTCCAGGAGGAGCTGGTTCAGGTGTCCCTGGGGCAAAGAGAGAAAATGACTGTGATGGCCAAGTCCTCTTCAACTCCCCAAGCCCACTGAGCCAGGCTGCCAGGCTCCTCCCTTTATCAGGTTGCCCTTCTTCCTGGGACCATCTCCAGCAGGTACAGGGCACACTGTGCCCACCCCCAGGGAACCTACCCCAGGCAGGCAGGGCCAGGCACACAGAGGGTTTCTCTCTTGTTATAGAAATACCAACATTATATAAACACACACATATATCATATATATTTTATGTATATATAATATACAAGATATGCTTCTTGGCTTACAGTGTCTACAATGTTTACTATTTTAGAAATGTTTGCTTCTCCCAGTGCTGTCTGATTATGGCTGTGCATTACATGGCACTATAAAAATTAACTGCTTTTAATAACAATAAACAATATCATTAGCTACCATTTATTGAGGCTCAGAAAGGTTGTGTAACTTGCCTAGGGTCACACAGCTAGTAAGTGACAGAAAGGGATCTTTCAGTGATGGTTTGGAGGGAGAGGACAATCAGTGATAGACTTGGTTCCTGCCATGCAGATGAAGGCGGCCCCCAGGACTTCAGCTTCTCCAGGCCTGCCCTCATTCCTGCTGGGTAGCTCTGTGACCCATCTCTGTCCCTGTGCTTGCTCTGGGGTGGCTGCCAAGGCTTACTTTTAATTATTATAGTCCTGCGTGGGAACACTGGGGCCAGAAGCTTCTATCTTTCCTCTTTCCAGCATTTTCTTTCCTGTGGGGCTTCCCGGCTTCAGCGGTTCCTTTTTAACTTGGCTGACACCCCTCCAGTTTCCTCTTCACCTCATGGGTTCAGAGGGGTTGCTGAGCCCTGCTGAGTGTCATTTCTGGTGTATCAGAGTTGACAAGCCCCCTCCTTCTTGACTACTCCTGACTCATCTTTACGGAGCAGACACATCTCACTTGTTAAGCATCACTACAGAATGTTCTGTTAAGCAAAATTTCCAGGAATCAGAGCTTACTGCGCTGAACACTCAACTTTAGAAACTTGGAACTATTTTGCACATTAATCTTTACAGAACCAATTTCACCATGACCTGCATTCCGGAGCAGATCTCATGGCACACATTTAATCTTTTCTGAAAGCTTAGCACACCCATGCATTCTTAAGCAGAGCTCATCGCATACACTCTATCTTTTCTTGATAACTTAATAGGTCCATTGAACACATTAGTGATTGTGTGTGCCGCAGCAGACAGACAGCATGAGATGGTGATGACCTTGAGAGATTTACATAAGACCTTGAGGTTTCTGATTCTGCATCCATGGGGATAAGAGGAGTTTCGAGCCTGTGGGATTTGGGGAGGGAGAAATGAGATAATTCACAGAAAGTCCTTGGCACGAAGCTCAGCACACAGTGCCCGAGGATCCCCTGGCAGGAGCACTTTAAATGTGATGCTGGGCCCCATCCAAGACCAGCCAGATCGATATCTCCAGGGATGTTGCTGCTCCAGCATTGAGGCTTCTGTTTTGATTTGTTTTCATCTGAGCTCAGCTGCAGCTCGAGCTGGCAACCAGAGATTCTAGGCATGTCCAGGTGTTTTCCCCAACACTAAATGGCCCATCCTGCAGAAGCTTTTGAGAGTTAATATTTTCTATATAGAGTTCTCTTCTGCCCCCTCCATTTCCTAATGGTCTTACAAGCAGCTGATATTTA
The DNA here is from genome assembly GCA_031835075.1 of Saguinus oedipus. NCBI lineage: Eukaryota > Metazoa > Chordata > Mammalia > Primates > Cebidae > Saguinus > Saguinus oedipus. The sequence continues at coordinate 92,897,505 of CM063183.1, read as the reverse complement.
CTAAGGGCCAGTGTCCCAGGCACTGCGCTGAGCACTTTATCTGCTTTGATCCAGCACTTTTGTCACTCTTCCACCTTCACTCCAACCTGGTCCCAGATGCCAATGGTGCTGTTCTCAGGGCTATGCAGGTGCCCATAGTGTGCATGCCCCTAAAATTTGGGACCTTAGGCATCTGCTTGCCTTTCTAGTTCCAGCCCCAGCCCACTCAGCCCCTGCTCTATTTTCCCCCGTTCATTCTTCACCAGGGCCATTGTTTTGTGCACTAATATGCCAGCCCCTAGAACCATGCCTGCACACAGTAGGTACTCATGAATGCATGAGCAAGCAAGTGGACCCCACAGGGACCCTGTGCATTGGGTTCCATCATTATGCATCATTCCTCTTTTCAGATGAGGAAACTGAGGCAATAACAGGCTAAATAATTTGCCCAAGATCCTTAGTAAGCTCCATCCTGGCTCTGAGGTCTTGGCCCTCGCAGACTGCTTCCTGATTTAGTCACTTTGGCTGCCTTGAGAAGCTCTGGCTTGAAAAGGGCTTCTCAGTCTAGGAAACTGGTCAACATATTTCTTTTCTTTCTTTTGTTTTTTGAGACAGAGTCTCACTTTATAGGCACCAGGCTAGAGTGCATTGTGTGATCTCGGCTCACTGCAACCTCTGCCTCCTAGCTTCAAGCAATTCTCCTGCCTCAGCCTCCCGCGTAGCTGGGACTACAGGCGCGTGCCACCACGCCTAGCTAATTTTTATATTTTAGTAGAGACGGGATTTCACTACGTTGGCCAGGATGGTCTCCATCTCTTGACCTCATGATCTGCCTGCCTCTGCCTCCCAAAGTGGTGGGATTCTGGGTGTGAGCCACCGCACCTGGCCTGGTCAACACATTTCTAAAAAGAATTGTATGAGAGGTAAGAGGCCCTGATTAGCTAGGAAATGTTTCTTCCCTCCCTTTTCCTGACAAGATAAGCCCAGCTATAATTTTCCAACGAATAAAACTGTGAGCTCAGAAAATTTAGAATTTTCTTAATTCTCAGCCCAGTTCTCGATCCAGTTCCTGTCATCCACCACCTAGCAGAGGTGTGTGTTCCTGGGCTGCTGGTTGCCTCTGATGGCTCATCTAGCCTCAGGGAGAGGTGGAAGAAAATGAAAACATCCCAGAGGGAGAGTTAGGCCTCCCGAGAGCGGGTGGCTGCCCCTTCCAGCTCACAGGTATCTGGCCAGGATGGGGGCACCGCTATGCTGTGGACATGCTCCTGCAAGAGTGCTGTTTCTGCTTGGAGTGGGGATGCCTCCCCTGCAGGGCTGTGGCCTTTCTGCCAGTCAGGCAGGCCTCAAGCCTGATGGAGGAGGGCGTCTGAGGACAGGGTCTGAGAGTACACAGTGTGCTGGCCTGCTCTGTGGCTGGGGTCCCTGGGCGACTGCAGGCTGAGGATTCTCAACAGCAAGGAATGCTGAGTCAAGGGGATAAACAGCTGCTTCTTTCTGAGAAGCCAGAGTGATTGCTGAGTCATGCCACTCTTGGCTGACATGTGTACAGCCTGCCCTGGGCTTTAAGTCCAAGCATAACCAGCCCTGCTTTTTATCTTCTCTTTCCCAACCCCGTCTCTTCTTCAGAAATCATTTACCAGATGTGTGGCTTGAGTGTCCATTCCTGCAGCGTAACTGCTCTGCAGTAAGGCTCCAGAAGGCTGTGTTTGTGCTGGACTTCTCCAGTTGATGACTTTGAACTGCGTCTTTCTGCTACTGCCTAGCTGCCTCCTTGCTCTCAGGGAAAGAGCTTCATTTTCTTTGCAAATGTGTGATTAAAGTCATACATGGTCAATATTCCAAACTTTTTTATCAGTTCTTAGCATCCATATGAGGAAGCCTGGCTAATAATGGTGTAGACACAGCAATGGGGCTGTGTGGATTCTGAACTTTCTTCCGGGAATCTCTGAGCTGGGAGAGTCTGGTAACATGCCTTTCATGTGCCATGTTTTAGTCATAACACCCTGAAGCAGGAGCCGTAGCATTTAACACCCTATAGAGGGGCTTGTTTCCAACTGATAGGGCTGATTGCCTGTCCTGAGGGTGGGCCTTTTTAATTGGACTTATTAAGAGACAATAGGCTAGGTGCACGCAGCCCAGAGTACATAGAGCAATTTTGAGCCAGCCATGGATGTGGAGAGCGGAGGGGAAGGAACGATGAGGCCATGAGGGGCCCGCCTGCTCTAGGGCACCTCTATTCCCTGGTCTCATGCTCTTATTTCATGGTTGGGGAGGGGAGGAGGTAATGGGAGCAGGAGAGCGTGCACCTTGGAAGACGAGGGTATATTTCTGGCAAGGCTCATGTAACATGAACGTGTGGTACAGAGGGCCTCAAGGAAAGTCACAATGACTTTGGTAAGGGGCAGGGAAGATCATGAACCTGGGCACTGCTGATAGTGGGGCCGACATGACACCACCTGCTCCCACCCCGCTCCCTGTTCTGGAGCTTGTTCGAGTGACAGTCTGAGCCCTCGCCCTGTCAGTGCTTCACAGTTTCTCCCAGCTTCTCAGTGCTGTTGCATCTGCTTTCTAAAGCATGTTCAACGTGCATTTTCCCTCCGTCTTCACTGCTGTAGCCCAGAGCCCCTTCAGCACAACCCAGGGACTGTTGTTCTAGCTACTCACTGGTCTCCCTGCCTCTACTTTCTCCTGCTCCAACCCTCTCCCAGCTTCCCAGACAGAGCATCTTTCTGAAGCGCAGATCCCTCCTGATGAAGTCTTCTATGGGAGAAACAATTAACCCTTTATCAAGCATGACCCCTGAGCCTTTGTCCCAGCCCCTAATCCCCACTTAAGAAACACATTGGACTGCCTGTGCCGGGCAGGGGCACTGCAGGGAGCACCTGGAGGCATCGTAACCAGCGGCACCTCACTTGTGCCCCACTGCCCGGCTGCTCCGGGTGACTCAGCACACTGTGGTTGAGCAATGCGAGCCCAGAGGCAAAGTCCAACGTGCTTTGCAGGACATAGAGGCATTTCCCAAACTCACCAAGACTTACCTTTCAATTCTCTATTTTCTTTTTTTGCAGTGGCCACCACTGTGCCCTGCCTTGTGCCTTTCCTGCAGCCCCGTTTGCTTTTTTCCTTGCATGTCTTGCACTTGCTGCTGGCCTCTGCCATGCATTTCCTCCTCATTCCTCGTGCAGCGCAGCCCCTTCTGACTTTTCAGTCCCCACCCAGCTGTGAAGGCTTCCTTCACTCCTCGAGTGCTTATCAGGTTATTTTATTTTCTCAATATGATTTTTAAAAATCAACTTCTTTTGTTCTAATTAACAAACAAGAAAATGCACCCATTTTAAGTGCACCATTTGATTAATTTTGGAAAATGTATATGCCTGTTTGGGAAATGCCTCTATGTTCCGCATATATACCTGTGTACTAACCATGACAGGCAAGATATAGCCTATTTTTAAGCCCTCCAAAGATTCCCTCATGCCCGTTCCTGGTCAATGCCCCTCACCCCATTCCTACAAAATCTTTGGTCTAATTTCTATCATCACAGATTTGTTGGTCTTTCCTGCAGCTTCAGATAAATGGAGCATAGAGTGCGTGCTTGTGTGTTTCTAGCTTCTTGCACTTGGAATGATGTTTTGGGATCCATCCATGTTGTGTGTGCCAGTAGAGCATCCTTTCCTCATGAGCACTATTCCATTGTGTGACTGTGTCACAGTTGGTTTGCCAGTTCTCCTGCAGCTGGGCACTTTCCAGTTTTGGGCTATTACCCTTAAGCCTACTTTGCAGTACAGCTGTTTCCTGGGAAGATATTTTTATTTCTCTTGAGTAGATAACTAGGAACGGAACTACTGAGTCCAAGGTGTATGTTTAGTTTTATATAAAAGTGCCAGCATTTCCCTTGAGTGGCTGCAGCATTGCACATTCTCCCCAGCAGCACAGAGAGCTCTGGTTGCTCCATGTCTTTGCCAACACTTGTTCTTGTCTATCTTCTAAATTTCAGCCATTCTGGTAGGTATGCAGTGCTAGCTTGTTGCATGAATTTACATTCCCCCTTATCACACTGTATTTTAATTGCATGCTTAAGAGTTATTCTCACCCGTCAGAATTCAGTGTGGGGAAACTGCATTCACTTTTGCTGGTTGAATGAACACAGTCTTAACGTCACATGGTCCCTTTCCTCACTCTACTTATAATCAAATAGGGATGGCTGGGCACAGTGACTCACACCTGTAATCCCAGCACTTTGGGAGGCGCAGGTGGGCAGATCATCTGAGGTAAGTAGACTAGCCTGGCCAACATGGTGAAACCCTGTCTCTACTAAAAATAGAAAAAATGAGCTGGGCCTGGTGGCAGGTGCCTCTAATCCCAGTGACTTGGGAGGCTGAGGCAGGAGAATCACTTGAACCAGGAGGTGGAGGCTGTAGTGAGCTGAGATTGTACCGCTCCAGCCTGAGAAACACAGCCAGACTCCATCTCCAAAAAAAAGAATCCAACAGGGACATCCTGGACAGATGATGCATTGATGCCAGGTGGAGGCGGGGTGACCGACCCTCCCGGTGTGCCCAGGCCTGAGGAATCTCTCAGGCTGCAGGACATTCAATGCTAAAACTTGGACAGTCTTGGGCAAACCAGGATGGTTGGTCATCCAGGGAAGGTTGGGGGCCAGCATGAAGATAGCAGGGTGACATTTAGTCATAATTATGATTTTCTTTTTCTATAATTGATCTTAACTTAGCTTGTGAATCCCTACTTCTGCTTATAGTAGAAAAATTCAGTCTTTCCAGCTGGTTTGGTTTGGCTGTGTCCCCACCCAAATCTTACCTTGAATTCTAATAACCCCCATGTGTTAAGGGCAAGGCCAGGTGGAGATATTTGAATCAAGGGGGCAGTCTGCCCCATATTGTTCTCATTGTAGTGCATAAATCTCATGAGATGTGATGGTTTCATAAAGAGTAGTTCCCTCACACACACTCTTGCCTGCAGCCATGTAAGACGAGACATTGCTACTCATTTACCTTCCGCCATGATTGTGAGCCCTCCCCAGCCATGTGGAACTATGAGTGATTTAAACTTCTTTACTTTATAAATTACCCAATCTTGGTTATGTCTTTATTAGCAGTGTGAGAACAGACTAATGCACCAGCTCAAGGTCACTCAGGTTCATTCAGTCCTACACATGGTTACTCAAGGGTTTGAAAGAGCTCAAGATTCTCCACCTTGCCCCTTCTCCTCTATTCTCTCAGTGCTGCCCACACTGGGAGCTGCCCAGCGATGTGGACCTGGTCACTGCACCTTGTGCTGTTGATTTCTATGTCTTCTGCCTTGTTCCTGGTCCCATGAGGTGTGTGCTTTGTAGAAGTAGCCCAGGAACTTTCCAAAACCCTTTTGTATCTTGCTGGGGTGATTTCAACCTTGAGAGCTTCCCTCAGGCCCATCTTCCCAGGTATCCCTCTCTCTACCCCACTCACCTCCAACTATCTTGCAGCCCATCCACAGGCTCCATCGTGGAGGTAGGCTTCAATCCAAGGTTTGTAGTCTCTTTGGCCTGAGTCTGGAAATCAACACAGTTTCCTCCTTGTCTCATGCCCCCTACTCCCCAGCTTCCATTTCCGCCCTAACCCTATTCATATTCCCTCAGTATTCATTGTGTTATGTGTTTGTTCAAATGTGTACTTCGGAACAGGAACTCTCTGGTTTATGGCATAACCTTATGCACCAGGCTCTTGATATATAAGGATATGTTCTAGAGTTCCAACACATAAGAGGCAAAATAAAACCAAAACTCTACTCTCTCAAGTGGCAGACTGGAAAGTCAAGGTTTTTAGGATTCACATTTTGAAAACTCGGCTTGGTGGCTCTGCTGGTTTCTCTACACCATCCTGCACCTGCTCTTCTGTGGTGCCGGGGGAATGCAGCCTGCTTAGTGTCGGGGCCGCAGCCACTGGGGAAGATGGAGGAGAGAGGTGGCTCTGGAGTGAGGTTAGAAGGCTTCCTGGAGATGTGTGACCGGAGATGGACTTTAAAAGGTAAACATGGGCTAAGGGGGTGCAGGAGCTAGAAACCCCTTCCACAGAAGAAACCTGTCAGAAATCAAAGCACGAAGCTGGCTGTGCCTGGTGTCAGCCCCTGATAAATATTCTGACTGCAGGGGAGGACGTGACTGAGGGCAGATAAGATGGAAGGGCAGCTGGGGAGTTCCCTGGGCAGTTCATCTCATACCTCCCATTGGCTTCCGCAAGCCCAGGTCGGTGCCAACTTGGGCTGCCTCCCCCAGACCTGGTCTCCTATTTACAGCACACCCCTCCTGGACAAAGCGTTTCTCCTCAGCCTTCACTACCCATGGAGGAGGTGTGATTTCTCTATTCACAGAAAAGGAGACTGGGATCTAACCAAGGCAAGTCATTTGCTTCAGACTCCAGAGCAAAGAATCATTCTGTCATTCCACAAATATTTGTCGAGTGCACCCTCATGTGTCAGGTAGGTGCACCTTGAACATTTGTTTCATTTACACTTAATAAAATTTTCAAGAAGACATTTCTTCCTTAAGTGAAAAATCTGTAAGGAGTTTAATGTCTTTCCTGTCTCTGTGGTACCCTTATCACATGCATAGCAATGTTTCTCATTACCCAGGCACACACAGAGGTATGGCTTTCAGGAAGCCATACATTTGCATAGCTTCAAGGCCCAGCCTTGTTCAACATTTCACCGAGAAGAAGTGCGGGCCTAATCACCAGCAATAATTGTCAGTAAGTTAAAACTTCATTTAAGGCTCCTAAAAAAAAAATCAGTGTGTGTGTGTGTGTGTGTGTGTGTGTGTGTGTGTGTGTAACATTCATTACTGAAAACTGGAAATGGAGTGGGGCTGGAAGGTGGCCCAGAAGCAAGGCTCAGAGCCTGGAGCTGCTGACCTCTGGGGACACTGCAGTCCTGGCCTGGCCTACTTCTCTCTTCTCCCATATCTGGAAAATGAAAGTAGCCCTGTGTCTCCGCAGACCTGGCCCAATACTCCACCCATTGGCAGCTCTTCACTTGTGTCTTTTCATGTGGAAAATGGAGGTGACACCCAGTTTAAGGAAAATTCCAAGGCATTTGTCTTGACTAATGTGAAAGATGATTACAGTGGCCAGAGGACTTCCAAAGCTCCTTTTCAGCTGCTTGAGTCAATGAGTGTAAGGTTTTAAAGGGCCCTCCCTGGCTTCCCTGGGCCTGTAGTTTGTGACCATGTCATTTCCAGAGTCAGAAGGCCCAGAGTTGGCCCCAGGGAATTGTTCCTGCTTCTAGGGTGTTTGAAGAGATAGAAAGCCAGGGTAAGGTTAACTGAACTTCCAAGCAAAAATGAATTTCCAGAGGGGGTTCCTTTACTCTGAGGACATTGAATAACAACAAGAACTACCACTGATGGGTCATCTAGTGCCAGGCCCTGTCCTGGAGACTTTGAACACCTGTATTCACCACTTCCTCATGACACTCATGAAGATACACCATGGCTATCTTTATTTTCTAGGTGGGAATCTCAGGCATGAGGGTTGGAGTGGCTTGGGGAAGGTATATATCTAAGAGGCAGCTCTCATTTATTTTTATTACATTTAGAGATTAAGATACACATTCTTTTTCAAGAAAGACATGCAACTGGCAAAAAGGATTTAAAATGAAATAAGCATAAGGTTATGCAAATTGATCTTATGCAAAAGAAAAAACACAAGATATTTGAAGACTAGGGTATCAATATCTGTTATATCATGATTTTTAAATGATGCTACCAAGAGCACTTCAGAGCTCCAAAGCTGAAATACATCTACACACACACACACACACACACACACACACACACACACACACAAAAAGTAAGGAATATTTATTGCTAAAACCTCAAAAAATAAGAAGTATGTAAAGGAAGAAATGAAAGTTCCTTTTTCCCTCTTCCCCTATGATTCTAATTTATATATCAAATTTACATCTCTATCTATAACTCAATTTGCCTTTTTACCTAAATGGAGTGATATGATATATATCATTCCCTGGTATTTTCCTCCGTTAACAACATCTAATGGACATCTATGCATGCAACCGTATACAGAGCATACTTTCTTGGAAAATATCACTTGCCTGTCATTTTATTCTTGAATAAATCACTTGCATGGCATTTTATTATACAGTTGTGTCAAAATTTATTTACTCAGTTCTCTACTGATGGCTTTTTCATGTAGCTTTTAGCTGAAAGTATCAGAAAATGGCCCAAACTGACTTAACCAGATTTACTGTCTCATGTAACTGAAGTTTAAAGGAAGAGTGACTTCTGGGTGGGTATTACTGGCATAATATTTGGCATTTTCCTCTATGTCCTCTCCTCTGTGTTTCCTTTGAAGATTATTTCCCTTTATGATGGCAAAATGGTTTTTTAGAGGCGTGAGGCATTGCAACCTCTTGTCAGGGAAGAGGGAGAAATGCCATGCCTTAATGTGCCAAGAAGCAGGCATGAGATTCACCCTGGTTGAGCCCCAGGGTGCAAGTGTTTTCTCCTAGACCAGTGGCTGCCAAGGGCCATCTTCTGAGGAAGCACCTGGACCATACATCCTCCACAATGAGCCCTTAGAATTGGCCCATATTTTTCAAAATTGCAAATATTGTTAAAAATCCTTGTACTTGGCTGGGTGGTGGCTCATCCCTTTAATTCCAGAACTCTGGGAGGCCGAGGTGGGCGGAACACCTGAGGTCAGGAGTTTGAGACCAGCCTGGCCAACATGGCGAAACCCCGTCTCTACTAAAAATACAAAAAAAAAAAAAAAAAAAAAAAAAAAAAAAATTAGCTGGGTGTGGTGGCATGTGCCTGTAATCCTAGCTACTTGGGAGGCTGATGCAGGAGAATTGCTTGAACCCGGGAGGTGGAGGTTGCAGTGAGCCGAGATTGTGCGATTGTACTCCAGCCTGGACAACAAAGCAAGACTCTGTCTCAAAAAATAAAAATAAAAACAAAGCCTTGTACTTTATATATAGCATTGTTTATTTGGGCAATTATCTGTTCAGGATAACTAGAAATAATACTGGCAGGCCGAATAGAATACAGGTTTTTAATTTTTGACACTTTATACTCCAAAACAGATTTTAACAGTTTACACTTACAATAGATGTGCCTGGTGCCTTATACCTCTTACTGGAATATTATAATTTTTTTAGTTTTTCCCAAAGTATGATATTTTTCATATCTTAATTTACATTTCTTTGGTTATTAGTAATCTTGAGCATATTTTTCATGTTTATTGTCTGTGCTTTTTGCTTCTTCTTTCTTTTTTCTTCTGTGAACTGTTTATACATGTCTTCCGCAATATTCTCTCTTGGATTTGTGAGAATTGTTTATTTATTTATTATAAACATTAAACCTTGATTGAAAATATATGTTGCAAATATTTTTCCCTGTTTCCATTTATTTGCCAAATCCAGTTTTTTTCCAAGTTTTCTTTTTTATGCAAAAGTTTTTCGCTTTTGTGTAGCTGAAACTGTCAGAAATTTTCCAACAGCACCTCTGAGTTTAATGTCATGCTGAGAAGTTCTTCCTGTCTTGGGAAGATGTGTTCACAGCCCACTGACTGCAGGCCCTTTCTGGCCCGTTCTGCAGCTTGAGCTGAGTCAAATGTAAACAGTTCCTGGGGCTGTGGGTATAGACACTCCCTTTCTCCTTGGGTCTGGAATATCACCATGCCTTTCCCTGTCCTCATTTTTCTTAAACGTTTTCATTTAATCCAGGCATTATGTGTCAGGGATCAACCAACTATTTGCAAAACTCAGGAAAAGGTGGATTCCCAAGGCTCCACTTCTGATGCAGTAGGTCTGGGGCTAAAGCCGTGAGAAAAGAGTGTCAGCACTTACACATTTCATAGATACTTTATGAGAGTTCAGGGGCTGGGCGCGGTGGCTCACGCCTGTAATCCCAGCACTTTGGGAGGCCGAGGCGGGTGGATCACAAGGTCAAGAGATCGAGACCATCCTGTCAACATGGTGAAACCCCGTCTCTACTAAAAATACAAAAAGTGAGCTGGGCACGGTGGCGCGTGCCTGTAATCCCAGCTATTCCGGAGGCTGAGGCAGGAGAATTGCCTGAACCCAGGAGGCGGAGATGGCAGTGAGCGGAGATCGCGCCATTGCACTCCAGCCTGGGTAACAAGAGTGAAACTCCGTCTCAAAAAACAAACAAACAAAAAAAAAAAACAAAAAAAAAAACAGAGTTCAGGGCACAAAAAGTCCAGTAGGCAAAGTGCTGACTCTGAAAAAAGCTGGGGTGGAGAGGCCATGACCCCCGCAAAATGGAATAGGAACAAGGATTTAATCATTTGCCTCTGAAACATCTCAGTGACGAGTTCCTTCCTTCCCTTCTCTCCTCAACCTCCAGTTTAGAGGAGACTGATGATGATTGACAGGGAAGCATTGGTGGCTTCTCAGAAGCCCATGTGCCTCCTCAGAAGCCCGTGTGTCTCCTCCACTGCCATAGTCACCTCTTACTCTGCATTTTCACAGAACTTCAGCGAAATCATTTAAACCTCTGAGTACATGAGAGCCACCCTCAGGGCTCTTTCTTGGATGCCAAATAGCTAACATATTGCCCTTAAACAACCTACATCTGAATTCCTCTTGCCTTTCCAAGGTAGGAGAAAGTACCATTTATAGTCAACAAATCTCTAAGCTCAAAGAAGAGAAGAGGCAAAAAGCAACCCTACCTTGTACAGTTAAAAAAAAATCTTTTATAGGGTTTCATTCACTCTTTTTTAAAACACCCTAAAATTGACATCAACAATTTCTCTCTTTTGCAATGAGAGGATGGAGAAGCAAACAGGTTGAGGGACTGATTCCAATCGAATGTCTCAGTAGCTCAGTCCCAAGGAGCTCTGCCCCTGTAGTGCCACTTTGAATCCCATGTTCTTTTCATTTGTCAGTGGGGACCAGCACGTGGTCTCTAGCTTTGCAACATAACTTAAGATTTACTCCTTGGGTTTAGTTTTGGCACCTCTCAAAGAAGGTCAAATATTAAGAAATTTTCTAGCTGTTTCAGTGATTTATTGCTCTGTAACAACCTCTTCCCCACTCCCAATCCAGTAAACTAACAACCATCTTCTCTTTTCTCATAGTTCTGTGGGCAGTTCTGCTCCACGTCATGTGGTCTGGGGCTGCAGTCTTGTGGATGCTGCCTTGGGCTGATGAGGTTCCATAGGGTGTTTTCATATGTCTGGTGCTTTGGTGAGACAGCAGGGAGGCTGGGCTCAGATGGCATCCTGCAAAGACCGGCCTCTGCCCATGTCGTTTCTGGGCCTCTCCACATGGTCTTTCTGCATTCTCTCCAACAGAGTGGCCTATTCATTAGATAGTAGTTCAGGGCTCCTAAAAGTGTAGACATGGAAGCTGCTCAACCTTTCTGAGGTGCCGGCCCTGAGCTGGCCTCACATCCCTTCCTCTGCCTCCTCTGGGTAAAGCAGCAACACCAAATTCAAGATGAGAGGAAAATGAACTCCCTCTCTCAAAGGCGAGAGTGACAAAGAATTTGCAGCCCTCTTTAATCCACCACTATGTCCAATCAGGAGCACCCATTTTCTCATTGACCTTCTGCTAAGTGAGAAAAGGTAGAAGGAGTTTTCACAATGGTTTTTGGTAAAGTAAAACAATACAGGAAGAGATTTTGCTGTCATTTAAAACATGGCCTGCTCCTGATGGAGGACCTTTTGATGATTTTTATTTTCTTCTTTACTAAACATTTCTGCATTTTATGAAATTTTTTGGCGCATCATTTTTATAATCAGAAAAGCAATGCCATTTCATTAAATATATATATTTAATTCATTAAATATCTAACTCATGGAATATATATTTTCATTGTATTTGTGTATATGTGTGTTTATATATAAATGTGTGTGTGTATTCTTTACACATTTTTCTCTTGTCTTCTGAGTTGGACCTTGGCAAAATCAGGGTGACACCTGGATTACCTCATGTTAACTTTAATCAGTTATGTGACATCCATGGGATTGGTAAGTAAAACAGGCTATTGGTGGTAAGAGTCCAGAAAATGACTTCTAAACACCCTTCCAGACACCATAACTTCAACTCTCTGACCTCATCCAATCCAGATCAACACTTCTTTACTAAGTTTCTCTGTTAATCAGTTTGCACAGGAAAATGTTTCCATTCAACACATACATAAGATGAGCGTGTTGTGCCACTGGCTGTGTGTAGACATAGTGGGCACTGAGAAAATCTAGGGATCCTACCATTAGGAGCTTGTGAGCTGGGAGGGAGCCATGGTGATGTACAAAATTATAACAAATGCTAAAAGAATGCAGTTAAAAGAGAAATAAAATTTAAACGTTAAAGAGGTGAGTACAGTCATTTGAAAAAAAATTCACCTCTTTCCAAGGAGATTAGATTTCCACTTTTAGAGTTCTTCATACAAACACACATATTCTGAATTCTTGATCTCAGAACCCCATTGCATATATTGCATGCAACTGGTTTGCAAATTTTTGGTGCACAACCACCCCACACTTTCCTGATTGTCTACTGCAGTTCCTAGAAATGTCCAGGAAGCCCAGATGACAGAGGTTAATTTTCTCCCAGGGAATGTAAAGCCTATCTTGGCAGATACGAAAAGACAGGCTAAAGACAGAAGATTTCACTGGGAGTGGCTAAGAGGAGCCATTTAAATTTGTAGCAGCAAATGGGTGGCACAATTAGCTTTAAGATGATCAATCTATTGGCAATGTATCATAGAGCTCCCCAGTTGAGCCAGGGCCTGGTTGAGGCGCGGGGGGGGGGGGGGGGGCGTTCAATGATGCACGCCTGAAACTTATTACAGACTAATTTCAAGTGGTATTGTACTGCTTCACGTGTGATATAAGAACTTTATGACTCTTCCGTTTCTCCCTTCTTGGTCTTTTGTGTTATTATTGCTGCCCATTTTTCTTCTATATATGTTATAAGACCCACAATACATTTTTAATTTTGCTTCAGACAGTTGTGTTTTAAATAATAAAAATATCTTACATATGTACCCATGCAGTTACCATTTCTATTGCTTTGTATTTCCTTGTGCAGATTCTTGTTTCCATTTGGTATAATTTTATTTTTATCTGGAGGGCTTTCTTCAACATTTCTTGTAGTGCAGGTCTGCTGGTAATAAATTATTTCAGTTTATAGATGTTTGAAAATGACTTCATTTTGTCTTCATTTCTGAGAGATATTTTTGCTGGATAAATTTTTATAGGTCTAGAATTATTTCTTTTAGTACTTTAAAGATACTGATCTGGGGTCTTTTGGCTTGATTGTATCTAATGAGAAATCTGCGGTCATTCTCTTTTCTTTTTTTATTGCTGTTTTCTGGCAGTTTTTAAGATTTTCTCTTTAGCATGGATTATAAACATTTAATTATGATATATCTTAGTATAGACATCTTCCTATTTTTTCTATTAGGGCTTGTTGCCCTTCTTGGATCTGTGGGTTTATAGTTACTATATTTGGGGGGGTTTTAACTATTATTTATTTGATTTTTTTTTCTATCAGTTCCTTTCTCACAATACCCCCTTTGGGGACTTCCATTACACATATATTTGGATGTTTTACATTGTTCTACAACTTATTAATGCCCTGCTCATTTATTTAATCTTCTTTTCTTACTGCTTAATTTTGAGTAGTTTCTATTTCTATGTCTTGAAGTTTACCAATGTTTCCTTTTTTTTTTTTTTTTTTTTTGAGAGGAAGTCTCTCTCTGTCACCCAGGTTGGAGTGCAGTGGTGCCATCTCAGCTTACTGCAACCTCTGCCTCCTGGATTCAAGCAAGTCTTGCATCTCGGCCTCCCAAGTAGCTGGAATTACAGGTGCCTGCCACCATGCTAGGCTAATTTTTGTATTTTTAGTTGAGATAGAGTTTTGCCATTTTGGCCAGGCTGGTCTTGAACTCCTGACCTCAGGTTATCACCCACCACGGCCTCCCAAAGTGCTGGGATTATAGGTGCGAGCCACAGTACCTGGCCGAAGTTTACTAATCTTTTATTTTGTAATGTGAATTTGCCATTAATACAATCTAATGTGTTTTCTTAAATCTAAGATATAGATGATTTTATCTCAATTAGTTATTTTATCATTAAAAAATCTCTTTTATGTCTCTGTTCAACATGTTCAATCTTTCCTCTAGTATCTTAACCATATAGAATAGTCATCATAAATGTTTCACGTCCTTGCTTAATTTTGTGTTCTGTGTTATTTCTGGATCAGTTTTGATTGATTCAATTTTCTCCTCCTATGGGTTATATTTTCCTGCTTTTTTGCATGCTTGGTAATTTTTTATTGGGTGGTAGGTATTGTGAGTTTGACATTCAGGTTAGAACTAACATATATAGAACATTCTACACAGAAACAGTGAAATATGCATTTTTATCAACTGCAAATGGAATGTTCTCCAGGCTTGACCTGGAGATATGTAAGTGATCACTAAGCACAGTCTTGACCATATGTAAAGACAGAAAACAATGCTTAATACACTTAAAAAAAAGAGAGAGAGAAATCATACAAAGTATGTTCTCTGATCACAATAAAACAAAACTAGAAATCAAGAGAAGAAAATTTAGGAAAATCACAAATATGTGAAAATTAAACAATATACTCTTAAACATCAAATGGGTCAAAGAAGAAATTAAAAAAGAGACTAAAAATACTGTAAGGTTAAAGAAAATGAAAGCACTATGCATCAAGCTTATGGGATGCAGCTAAAGCTGTACATAGAGAAAAAATTAGACAAATAAATGACTGTATTACAAAAGAAGATCTTAAATGATATATAATTCCACTCTAATAAACTAAAAAAGAAGAGAATACTAAATGCCAAATAGCAGAAGGAAGTACATAATTAATATCAAAGTAGAAATAGATAAAATGGGGAATAGAAAAAAATAGAGAAAATCAACAAACCAAAGGAATGTAGGTTCTCTTCTCTGAAAAGATAAACAAAACCGGAAAACCATTCACTAGACTGATCAAAAATAGAAAGAGAGATGACTCAAATAACTAAAATCAGGAATTAAAGAGAGGACTTTCCAGAGATGAGAAGGATTATAAGGAAATACTATGAGAAAATTGTATGCCAACTAATTAAGTAGCCTAGTTGAAAGGAACAAATTCCTAGAAAGACACTACCAAAACTGGATCAAGAAGAAATAGATAATCTGAGTGGGACTATAATAAATAAAGACACTGAATTAGTAGTCGAAAAACTTCCCACACACAAAAAAAGAAAAAAAGCCCATGCTCAGATGGCTTCGCTGGTGAATTCCACAAACATTTAAAAAAGATGAGCAGCAATCCTTCAAAAAACTATTTCCAAAAGTGGAAAAGGAAGGGACACTTGCCAACTCATTCTAGGAAGCCAGTATTGCCCTGGCAGATGAAAACATCGTATGAAAAGTAAAATAAAGACCAGAATCCTCAGCAAAACATTGGACATGAAATAGAGCAGCTACCAAAGAATTGTACACCATGACCAAGTGGGATTTATCCTAAGAATGCAACAATATTTCAACATCCAAAAATCAGTGTAATGCAACATTTTAATAGAATAAAGGATCTCAATTGTATAATCATCTCAATAGATGCAGACAAAATGTCTGACAAAATCTAACACCCTTTCAAGATAACAGCAGCAACAACCATCAACAGAAGAAGAATAGAAGAGGACTTTCTTAACCTGACAATGGGCATCCCAAAAACCCCACAGCTAACGTTATACTTAAGGATCAAAGACCAATAGCAGAAGAGCAGGATGTTTACTCCCACCACTTCTATTCCACCTTGTGCTGGGAATGCTAGCTAGGGAAATTTGTCCAGAAGAAATAAAAGGAATTCACATTGAAAAGAACTAGTTCTATTCTCAAATGACCTTGTCCTGTGCATAGAAAATTCTAAGGAATCCACTAAAAACTATTAGACTACTAAACGTGTTCAGTAAGTTTGCAAGATACAAGATCAATATATGAAAATCAATTGTATTTTATATAATTAGCAATGAAAAAATTGAAAATGAAATTAAGAAAACAGTTAAAATTTCTTCGAAAAGATTAAAATAGTATAAACTTAAGAAGCGTGAGACGTGTACACTAAAAGTATAAAACATTATTGAAAGAAATTTAAAAATAACTAAATTAATTGAAAGACATCCATGTTCATGAATCAGAGGACTTAATTTTTTTAAAGATGGCAGTGCTCCCCAACTGTATCCCAGATTTGTCACAGTCCTTATGAATATCCACATTGCCTTTATTGCAGAAATTGAGAAGCTGCTGACTAAATCCACAGGGAAGTGCAAAGGATTGAGAATATCCAAAACAATCTTGAAAAAGAGCAAAGTTCAATTACTTACACTCCCCATTTTAAAACTTACTGCAAAGCAACAGTATTCAAGACAGTAGGGTTTTCTCAGAGTATATATAAAACAGTCAGTAAAAATAGAATTGAGAGTTCAGAAATATGCCCTTACATTTATGGTCAATTGATTTCAACAAAGATGCCAGAAATTTAGTGGAGAAAAGAATAGTCTTAACAAAAGATGCTGGAACATCTGGATATCCACATGCAAAGAAAAAATCTGCATCTCTATCTCATACTATACACAAAAATTAACTCAAAAGCAATAATGGAACTAGATGTATGATCTGAAACTGCAAAACTC
Source organism: Saguinus oedipus (assembly GCA_031835075.1). Lineage (NCBI taxonomy): Eukaryota > Metazoa > Chordata > Mammalia > Primates > Cebidae > Saguinus > Saguinus oedipus. The sequence goes on along the minus strand of CM063183.1, from coordinate 92,880,833 downwards.
TTAGAAGAAAACATAAGTAAAAATCTTTGTGACCTTGAATTGAGCAATGGTTTCTTAATTATACAGCACCAGAGAGCAAGCAACAACAAAAATAGATTATTGCACTTCACCAAAATTTAATCCTTTCAAGTTTCAAAGCACTCTCTTATGAAAACAAAAATACAGCCCATGGAATGGGAGAAAATATTTGCAAATTATCTGATAATGAAATTGTATCCACAATATACACAAATCTCTGATGAGTTAACAATAAAAAGACAACCCAATTAAAAAGTGGGCAAAAGATTTGAATGAATATTTCTCCAAAGAAGATAGATAAGTGATCACTAAGCACACTAAAAGATGCTCAACATTACCGGTCATTAGGAAATACAAAGCAAGACATAGTAAGATACCATCCGCTACAATGATGGAACGAAAGAGTCTAGAAAGAATAAATGTTAGTGAGGACACAGAGAAATTGGTACACTCATTTATTGCTGGAAGGAATGTAAAATGGTACAGCTACTTTTGAAATAGTTTGTGGTTCTCTGAAATGTTCAACACAGAGTTGCCATATGACTCAGCAGTTCCACCCCTAGGTGTCAATGTGACATAATTAACACCGCAAAATTTGTATACCAATGTGCATAGCAACATTATTCAAAATAGCCAAAACACAGAAACAACCCAAATGTCCATTAATGGATGAATGGACTAACAATATGTGATATATCCACATAATAAAATATTATTTAGCCGTGGAAAGGAGTAAAGTACTACCTATACATAGTACAACATAGATGAACCTTGAAATCATTATGTTAAGTGAGAGAAGTTAGTTACAGAAGCCCGTACATTGTATACTTCCATTTAGAAGGATGTTTAGAATAAGAAAATTTATAGAATCAGAAAGTAGTGTAGAGATTGCCAGGGGCTAGAAGAAAGGGAAGTCATTGCTAATGGGTATGAAGTTTCTTTTGGAGGTGACGAAAATGCTCTGAAAGCGGATAGTGGTGATAGGTGCACAGCTCTATGAAAATACTAAAACTATTGAATTGTGCACTTTTAAAAGGGAGAATTTTATGGTGTGTGAATGACATCTCAATAAAATTCTCATTGAAATAAGAATATATGAGAGTATTTCTAAGTGCAGAGATTTTTCAAATCCTGTAGAAATATGCTGAATTAGTTGTAACCAGCTAAGGGAGCCTGGGGTGGGAAGAGTTTGAACCACACCCAATGGCCTGTATCTGGTGCTCTGCCAAGATCCATGGAGATAATCTTCCAACCTGCAATGTACCACGGCATCTACCAGTCTGGCTCCACTGATTTCGGGCATTGTTCTACAAATGATCAAGTTTTCATAATAGAGTATGAATGAGGATTGACTTAGACTAACTACACGAGGGTCTGGAAACAACAGCTCCTTCCCTGTCCTTGGGTCAAGGGTTTGAAAGGTACTTCGTCTATCAGTGAGTATCCAGCTTCCTGACAAAAAAAAGCAGGGCTGGGGAATCCCCCGACCCCCACCCCTTAGAAGCCCAAGGCAAATTAGGCCTGAATGGTGACTTCAGGCTGGTAATGGAGTTGGGCTTAATGGTTGGGGCAGCTCCAGGGGCTTCCTCTCTTGATTATCTTGGTGGCTGTGAGATGAACTACTCAGTCATCAGTCATCATTATCAATGGCCCATTTGCCTGGAACGCTTTGGAAGAATGAGAGAGTAAAGGCAATTCTACCTTTAAAGAAGTTAAAATGTGAGTTACAGAGCATTTTTGTTTATTGTTTTTCAAATGTTAGCCTGCCTCGGAATACCTGGAGGGCACAGATTCCTACGTCCCACCTCTGGAGCTGCCAATCAGTGGATATGGGCAAGTAACTTAACACCTTGGCATTCACTTCCAGGTTTTCTTCATTTCCTCCTCCTCCCTTTCCTTCCTCAAATGTTCTTCTGTTTCTTCTTGGCTTTATGACTGTTTTTGTTTCTGCTTCCCTTGCTATACATTGCCTTAAGTACATTTTAAATCTCATCTTTTAATTTAATATTATTGCTGGAGATATGTTTTCCATGTAGTCCATTTTGTTAGAAAAACACAAGAGAAAAAAAATTGCTGATATCTTCTCAAAAAGTATTATCTTCTTTGTCTTAAAGCCAAGGATTATCTTGTTTCTAAAGCCAAGGATGTGTAGTGCATCTTGGAATGTTTTGGATTGAAGTGGGACAATTGCTTTCTTTCTGTTTTCAAACATTATTAATTTACTTGATATAAGAACTTCAGAACCAGTGTAAAGTAAAAGTAGTTTCTTAGGAATAGTGTCATGATAATTCCATGCACTCATCATGAAGTAGGTGATAATGGAAGTGTTGGTTTTCTTGATTTTTCTTATTCCACTTGTTCTGTCAAAAAAAGAAAACAACGAAACAAACAGAAAGATGCCCTGGTGACAGCAAGTTCTATTGTGCTGTAGTATTTCTCTTTCTTTCTCTTTTTTAAGTGCTTTAAGCAAGCATGCCATCAGCAGAGATATTTGTTGCTGGAAGATGTTGTCAACAATTGTTTGGACAGTGCAAATGACAGCTGATGGCCTTGCTGTGAGGCTGTCTGGCTGGATACTTTCAGAGATGAGAGTTTTAAAACGTTTTCTAATCACTAGCCATGTTGGGAAACTGGAGCTTTGTGTATGAAGAACAACTTCCTCTCAGGGACTGCACTCAAAGCTGAGGTTTGGACCTCAGCCAGTTTTATGAACGAAGAAGAACAATGTCAAAAAACATCAGGATACCTGGTCATGAGGACCAGAGAGGGCCACTCAAACAGGATGGTAAGCTTCTGTAGGGCCGGCACGTGACTTTGCACCCCTGATGCTCCCCAGAAACTGATTTTCTGCACCCAGCAGCAAGTGCTGACTGATTTCCTGAGGACACCTAGTCCTACTCTAAACTCCAAGAAGTTCTAGGGCCACATTGGGAAAGTGAGACTCATCCCCAACTCATTTCCACTCTTCAGAGGACACTTTCTTTGAGTGAGTGTTTGGAAAAAAAAAATGGAAGATAGATGTAAACTCTCCTACCCATCAGCTAATGACTCGTACTGACAGTGTCTAGAGTAGCACTTTTTTTTCCCTTTTGGGTAACTACCTTCTCCCCAGAGTGCTGAGGTATTTCTGGGGGAGGGAATATTATTCCCTGTGTGTAATGCTACTAGTTCCCTTTCATAAAGTAGCTGGAAGGTCTGAGTGGTCAAGGGTAATCCCGAGCTGCTCTTGACACAAGCAGATATGGGCGCTTCCATCCTTGGTCTGACATCTGATGAGAACACTTAGGCATTTTCCTCAAGTACCTAAAACTATAGTTAGTAGGTACTTAGAAACACTTACAAGCTGTGCTAATGCTTTTTAAAAGTGGAAGTATCAATGTGTGCTTTAGCTAAATGTTAATTTTGTTTTTGCCCTGCCATTTAGCTCTGTGGGCGTAACCAAGGCCTCATTGCGACTCTGAATCTCTCACAACACTCAATCTCAATTTTCTTGTTTGCGAAACTATGACATGGCAGTTATAACATGAAGCGCAAATGAGAAAGGCCATACAAAAACCTTAACCTGAAAAAGCCATGAAAATGAAGCTCAATGAAACGAAAGACAGCCCATTGATGTCTTTTGTGCATCTCCTCCTTGATTCCCAGGAATTCTGGAAAAAGAGGCATTTGTTCTAAACGTGGAAATGCAGCAAAATAATGACTCTTCTGGTACCATGCTAGAGCTTTTTCGAATAAGCTGGCCTGGTGGTCTGGCTTGACACAATCAATAATGAAAATAAATATGAACGGTGTACAGCCTTGTAATATTAGAGGTTACTCAGAATCAACTGACAGTAGTAAAAATCCAGGTTGAGAAATTATCCCCAAAGATGATACGATTTTATCGCTCTGTACAAAGTTAACCAGTCTTACATATAATACGGATCCTTCCAAAGTTTTAAACGAAGTATAATGTATACACTGGTCAGTGTATAATAGGCAACTAAATGAATTTTCACAGAATAACATTTTGGGAATATGCTATGGTTTATTAATACATTGAAGTGCTAATGAACATTTGGGTAGTCCCTGGTTTTTGGCTAATAAATACAGGGCTGCTATGAGTTTTCTTGTGCATAACCTTGGTTGACATTTCTACGATTTTCTGTTGGTCATACACCTGGGAGTGAAATTACTGAGTCATAAGGTATGTATTTGTTCCTCAGCAGTAGTTACTGCCACACAGCATGGTTCTACTAATATGTACTTCCAGTGGGAATGTTTGAGATTTCCAGTTGCTGGAAGTCTTTACCAACATTTAACATTTCCCCTTCTTAATTTTCACCATTCTGGTAACAGTGTCCTGAAATCTCATTCTGGCTTTAATTGAATTTCCCCGATGGCTAATGAAGTTGAACACTTTTTCAAATACTTATTGGCTATTTAAATATTCTCTTTTGTTAAGGATCCGTTCAATCTTTTGTTTATATTTCTAATGGATTATCTGGATTTTTCTTACTGATTTGCAGTGGTTTTTAATGCCTTCTGGGTAAGAACACTTCGTCAGCAATATCTATTGCAAATGCCTGCTTCAACTCTGGATTGCATTTCATTTCCTTACTGGTGTCTTTGGAGGAACACCATTTGATTTATAAATAGTCTTTCTTTGATGATTAGAATATTTTGTGTCTGTTTTACAACTATTTGCCTACTCCAAAGTCATAAAGATTTTCTTCTATGCTTTTCTTTTAAGGCTTTATTGTTTTACTTTTCACATTTAGATCTGCAGTCCAAAAATTAAGATTTGCATATGTGTTAAGTAGTGGCTCAAAGTTCAATTTTCCTTTCTCCATTTGCCTGCCCAAATGATTCAGTGCCATTTAGAGAAATGAATACTTTTGTCTCTCTTCACTTCAGTGTCATGCTGGGCATAAATCAGGTAACCTGTATGTGTGAATCTTTTTCTGAACTATTTATTCTATTTCATTGGTCAGTTGGTATAAATTTTTACTGAAATGCTCTTCTAATTACTATAGCCCTAAAATAAGATGATATCTGGTAGGCTTAAGTCTTTATTATTCCTCAAGATGGCCATAGCTATTCTTTGCATTTTACATTTTCAGATGAATTTTGAAATCACCTGTCAATTCTCACAAAATACTGACAGTGATTTTGATTGGGATTGTAATTAATGTACAAATTCAATTTGGGAAGAACTGACTTCTTTACAATATCGAATCTTTCGATTATTGAACATGCTACAGTATATATCTCCGTTTATAAGATATTCTTTAACTTCTCTTGGTAATTTTAATATTTTTTCAGTGTAGAGAACTTACATGTTTTTTATATTTTCAGAGGAATCACTATGGCAGCAATAGCATTATTTTTAGGTGGTTACTATTTTTAGTGAGATTGTAGATTATGTAATTTTTGAAACATTTCATTTATGACTTGTTTGTTGATTGAAATAAAGGTGATTTTTATATTAATATTTTATTCACTGACACTGTTAAACTCACTTACTGATTTTAATAATCTGTACATGTTTGTGAATATTCCAGAAAAACAACCATACCATCTGCAAATAACAAAATTAATTTTTGAAGGGTGGTTTCATTGGGTAAGAATTCTTGATGGACAGTTTAGCTTTCTTTCCTTTTTTTCTTTTCTTTTTTTTTTTGAGACGGAGTTTCACTCTTGTTACCCAGGCTTGAGTGCAATGGTGCGATCTCGGCTCACTGCAACCTCTGCCTCCTGGGTTCAGGCAATTCTCCTGCCTCAGCCTCCTGAGTAGCTGGGATTACAGGCACGCGCCACCATGCCCAGCTAATTTTTTGTATTTTTAGTAGAGAAAGGGTTTCACCATGTTGACCAGGACGGTCTCGATCTTTTGACCTTGTGATCCACCCGCCTCGGCCTCCCAAAGTGCTGGGATTACAGACGTGAGCCACCGCGCCGGGCCGACGGTTTAGCTTTCTTTAGGTGCTTAGAATATGTCATTCCAATGCCTTTTGGCCTCCATACTTTCTTGTGAGAATTCAGTTGCTAATCACATTATTGTATTAGCATGTGATGGGTCATTTTTTCTCTAGCTGCTCTCAGGATCTTTTCTTTATCACTGGCTTTTAACAATTTAATTATGATTTGCCCAAGATTGGCTTTCTTTGTAATTATTTCTTGTTGGGTTGTGTTGAGCTTGTTGAATATGTAAATTAATATTTTTTACTGTTTGAAAAGTTGTCAGTCATTATTCCTTCAAATATTTTTCTACCCCTCTCTCCCCCTCCTTTCTTTCTGGGATTTTAATTACATATATTTTAGCAGCTTAATATTATTTCACAAGTCTCCAGGGGCTCTGTTTATTTTTCTACAGTCTTTTTTTCTTTGTGATCTTTCAACTGAGTACTCACTAGTGCTTTCTTGTTTTATCACTAATCTGCTCTGGGTATCACCTTGTAAATTTTAAAATTCTAGCGATTGTTCTTTCTAGCTGTTTTTAAACAGTATATAGCCTCCCTTTCTCTGTCAAAGATTTTATATTTGTTCACTCATCAATATCTTACTCACACATACATAGTTACCTGATTTGTGCCCAACATAACACTGAAGTGAAGAGAGAAAAGAGTATTCATTTCTCTAAATGGCACTGAATCATTTGGATAGTTAAATGGAGAAATGAAAATTGAACCTTCAGCCACGTTTCCTTTACTTTTTTGAGCATATTGATATACAACATCTGGACCTACTCAGAGTCACCTACATTTTTGAAACCCATATTTCTTTTAAGATGTAGAATTCTAGTTTTGCAATTATTTTCCACTCACATGTTAAATATATTATAGATGTATCTGAGAGATATTGTGAATTTGCTTCCAAACCACCACAGTAAATTAAATATTGCAATAAAGCAAGTCACAATTTTCTTTTGCTTAACTATTGCATGTAAAAGTTATGTTTACATTATACTGTGGTCTATTAAATGCCCAGTAGCTTTATATTTAAAAACAATGTACGTATCTTAATCAAAAACACTTTTTCATTTAAAAATGCTAACAATTATCTGAGGCTTCAGTAAGTTGTAATCTTTTTGCTAGTGGGAGGTCTACCCTTGATGTTGATGATGCTGACTGACCAGGGTGGTGGCTGCAGAAGGTTGGGATAGCTGTGGCCATTTCTTAAAATAAGACAACAATTAACCATGCCACAGCAATCAACTCTTCTCGAAAGATTTCTGTGTAGCATGTGATGTTATTTGATAACATTTTACCCAAAGTAGAACTTCTTTCAAGATTGGTGTCAATGCTTTCAAACCCTGACATTGCTTCCTCAATTTAGTTTAGGTAATATTCAGAATTCTTTTGATATGGTTTGGCTCTGTATACCCACCCAAATCTCATGTCAAATTCTAATTCCCACGCATCAGGGGAGGGACCTGGTGGGAAGTGACTGGATCATGGGAGCTGTTCTCATGATAGTGAGTGTGAGTTCTCATGAGGTTTGATGGTTTAAAAATGTGGCATGTTCCCCCTTTCTCTCTCTCTCTCCTGCCACCATGTAAGATGTTCCTTTCTTCTTCTTCACCTTCTGCCATGATTGTAAGCTTCCTGAAGCTGCTCCAGCCATGCAGAAATGTGGGTCAGTCACCTCTTTTCTTCATAAATTACTCAGTTTCAGGTTGTTCTTTCTAGCAGTGTGAAAATGGACTCATATACCTTTGTTATCATTTCAACAATGTTCACAGCATCTTCACCAGGAATGAATTCCATGTCAAGAAATCACTTTCTTTGCTTCATTATAAGAAACAACTCATTTATCCAAATTTTGCCGTGAGATTGCAGCAATTGATTCCACCTTCAGGCTCCACTTTTAATTCTAGTTCTTTTGCTATTTTCACGATGTCTGCAGTGACTTTCTCTACTAAAGTCTTGAACCCCTTAAAGTCATCCAAGAGGGTTGGAGTCAACTTCTCCCAAACAACTGTTAATGTTGATATGGTGACCTCCTCTCATTTACCATGAATGTTCTTAATGGCATCTAGAATGGTGAATCCCTTCCAGAAAGTCTTCCATTTACTTTGCCCAGCTCCATTAGAAAAATCACTATTTCACCTATAGCCTTACAAAATGCATTTCTTAAATAATAAGAATTGAAAGTCAAAATTACTTCTTGATCTAATGGAAATTGTGTTAGCAGGCATGACAAAACACAAATCTCTTTTACATCTCCATTAAAGCCCTTGGGTGACCAGGTCCATTGTCAATGAACAGTAGTACTTTTACAGGAATCTTTTTTTTCCTAACCAGTAGCTCTCCACAGTGGGCTTAAAATATTCAGTGAATCATGCTGTAAACAGGTGTGCTGTAATTCAGGCTTTGTTGTTAAGTTTGTAGAGCATAGGTAGAGTAGATTTAGCATAATTTTTGAAATGAGAAATGGGCATTGGCTTCTACTTAAAGTCACCAGCTGTATTAGCTCCTAATAAGAAAGTCAGCTTGTCCTTCGAAGCTTTGAAAGCAGACATTGACTTCTTTTCTCTACTATGAAAGTCCTAGCATGTTCTTCCAACAGAAGTCTGCTTTGTCTACATTGCAAATCTGTTGCTTCCTGTAGCCGCCTTCATCAATGGTCTTACCTAGATCTGTGTAACTTGCTGCAGCTTCTACATTAATACTTGGTGCTTCACCTTGAGCTTTTACGTTATGGAGATGGCTTCTTTCCTTAAACCTCATGAACTAGCCTGTGCTAGCTTTCAGCTTTTCTTCTACAGCTTCCTTACCTCTCTCAGCCTTCCTAAAATTGAAGGGTTAGGGCCTTGCTCTGTGTTAGGCTTTGGTTTAAGAGAATGTTGGGTCTGATTTGATCTATTACTGACACCACTGAAACTTTCTCCTTAGCAACAATGAGGCTATTTTCTCTCTCTCTCTCTTTTTTTTTTTAAAGACGGGGTTTCACCATATTGGTCAGGCTGGTCTTGAACTCCCAACCTCAGGTGATCCGCCTGCGTTGGCCTCCAAAGTGCTTGGATTACAGACGTGAGCCACCATGCCCGGCCTGCAATAAGGCTATTTTGCTTTCTGATCATTTGCGTATTCACTGGAGTAGCACTTTTAATGTCCTTCAAGAATTTTTCCTTTGCGCTCACAACTTTTCTGTTCGGTGCCAGAGGCCTAGCTTTCATCCCATCTTGGCTTTCAACATGTCTAACTAAGCTGCATCATTTTTTGTTTTTTATTTACAGTGAGAGAATTGTGACTCTTCTTTGACCACTTAGAGGCCATCGTAGGGCTATTAATTGACCTAATTTCAACGTTGTTACATCTTAGAGAATAGGAATGAGAGAGAGAGAGATGGGGGAGTAGCTGGTCTGTGGGACAGTCAAGACATGTATAACATTTGTTAAGTTTGCTGTCTCGTGAGTGTAGTTTGTGTCACCTCAAAACAATTACAACAGTAACATCAGAGATTGCTGATTGCAGATCACCCTAACATAGAATAATAATACAGTTTAAAATAGTGCGGAATTACCAAAATGTGACACAGAGATATGAAGTTAGCATATACTGTTGGAAAAATGGAGCTGATAGACCTGCCAGATACAGGGTCCACAAAGCTCAATTTATAAAACAGACAACAAAACCAAACAAAAACTCCACAATGTCTGTGAGGCACAATAACGCAATGTGAAATAAAATGAGGTCCGTTTGTATCTCGTTGTCTTCTAGTTTTCGCTGTTTCTATCAAGGCAACAGCTGTAAGTATTTCTCTGAATGACATATGCCTTTGTTTCTCTGGCTGCTTTGAAATTGTTGTTATTTTGTCTTTGATTTTCAAGAGTTTTATTAAGATGCGTCACTATGTAGTTATCTTTGGTTTATCTTTTTTTTTTTTTTTAATTTGGCCTTCTAGTCCCTGTTCCCTTCTTCATCTCCACCACCACCTACCATGGGGAGTTTTGGATGCAGGAACCTAAATTCCCACAAAGATTCTACATTAGGGGTATGTAATAACAAATAAATCCATCAGATCAAATATTATTTTCCCACCAACTTGGAATTTGCTAAGCCCCATGAACATGTGGTTCATTTGTTCTGAAAAAATTTTGGCCACTATCTCTTCAACCATTTCTTCTGACTTGCTCTTTTTGTCTTCTTCTAAGATTGATTATACATACGTTAGACTTCTTGAGTATATCACACATGCCTCTTATGCTCTTTTTATTATTTTTTTTCTCAATGCATTGGTTTAGATATTTTCTGTTAAACTACCTCCACATTTGTTAACCCTGTGCTCTGCTGTGTTTGATCAGCTGTTAACCCATCAACTGAATTTTCACTTTAGCTATTGTATTTTTCAGTTCTAGATTGTCTATTAGATTCCTTTTTATAGATTTCAATTCATTGTTGGTATTTTTTTATCTGTTTAGTTCATGTTTTCCTCCATTTTCTTGAGGACATTAATCTCAGTTATTTTACAGTCTTAGTTTGCTAACCATAATTGCTTGATTATATGTGAGTTGCTTCCATATTCTGACTGATGATTGTTAGCCATATTTTCTTGTCTCTTTGGTAGGTTTTAAATTTTGCCAGACAATGTGTGTGAGAGGACCATAGAGGCTTCAGCTAATGTTATTATTGATCAGAGAGAGTTCCCTCCTTTTCTGTTCCACAGATGGAATGAGGTATTGGTAAACTAAATCCAATCGGAATTTTCCATTTTAGAAAAACATATTAGACCTTGGTTTACTTGTGTTTCTTTACTGAGGCTTTTCTGGGCTTTTCATAGAGAGTCTTGTGAGTCTCTGTTGCCTTAGTTCCAAAAAAAATGTGGGAGAACCAGACACACCTTCCAGAGATTCACAGCCAGCTCTCAAGTGATCAGTCTTACAGAGATGAAAAATCTGGCAAATGTTTTGATGGAAAACAGGTTATATGCTTGAGGCAGGGCTTCTTATTCTAGTTTTAAAAATAAATTATCAATCTTTAACAGCATATTGGATAGCCTATGAATGTATGAACTTGACAGGCATTGCCTCTTTATGGTTCCCAGTTTTTAAAATACATTCACTTTACTGGCCATTATCCTCTGAAAGCTGCTTTTGTAATCTTGATAAAGTGAAAGTGGATTTTGTAATCTTGATAAAGTGGACATCAACAAGGTGGCTTCATGGATAATGTATCCTTTTTCTCTTTTGGAAAATCATAATGCTATTTTACATATTTATGAGGTACATGTGGTATTTTGTTGTAGTCATAGAATGTGTAATGATCAAGTTAGAATATGTGGAGTATCTATCACCTTGAGTATTTACCATTTTTATGTGCTGGGAATCTGGTTATAAAGAAGCTTTATTCAAAATCATCTTTGTTAAAGCTTTAACACGAAGCAAAAGTCAAATATTCCTACATGAGATACAAGCTATTCTTGCTAACAGTACAAATTCTGTCCTATGGGTATTAGCGTTTTCAGGTTTTTCCCTTTCTGTGAAACCATTGAAAGGAAAGCTTTAGTAAGTGGTAACTCAGAGCCTACTTTGTACGTCTGTCATTTTATAAACAAACATTTTGACAAGTTGTATATGTAGGCCATAATCAAGTCATTATCTCTTATATCAAAGACCTATTATTATTCACTGATTCAGAAAATTCATTTTATGTGTGTGTTACAGGTTGCAGTCAGCCAACAGACACAGAACAGGTTAATAGAAATATATATTTTTTCTTATCAGGTTTTTTTTTTTTTATTGGAGCAGGATACATACATATACACACACATACACATATATGTGCATATATGTGTGTATATTTCCATTGATATAATATTCTAGAAAATGCACACTAATCACCAGTATCAGAAAGGCAGATCAGTCGTGGTCTGGGGAGGGGCAGGAGCAATGAATTACAAAGGGGTATGAGAAAATTTTAGAGTGGTGGAAGAATTCACCATTTTGGTGGTGGTGATGGTTTAATGGGCTTATCCATATGACAATACTTAACAGATATTCCAGTTCACAGCTCTTTCCTATGAGTTTAACCTTTGAGCTTTAGCTGCCCCCCTCAACGCAGTGTCCTTTCTCATTGCCACATCATAAACCAGTCTTTCCCCTGAGTCACTCACATACAATTCTTGCACAGCAAGTCATGATGGTACTCTGTGAGTGTGTGTGTGTGTGTGTGCGTGCGCGCGCACGTGTAGTCGTGATGGGAAAAACAAAACAAAACATCCAACTTGTTCTGTGGAAAAAGGAAGTTGCAGTGATGGTAATGAATGCAGGAAAGGAAACCAGTTTATCTGTTAGGTGAAAACTTCCACTTGCTTAAAAATTCTGTTTCACCTGATGAAGTTTCACTATAAAATGTTTTCTTTTTCTTTAAAAACAAGAAGATAAGAGAATAATAATTATTTAAAAAAATTTACATTAAAGAATACTGGAAACTTACAAAGAATACATGGAATGTATAAGGCCCATATAAGGTCTTAAGTTGAAAACAACATGTACCCATGAACTTGCTAAGTAATTTTATAAATAGAACATAATCAACATCCTTTAAGTTTTCTGTATACCTCTCATTCTACTGCCCTGCTTTCCCCCAGAGACAGCTACTCTCCTGAACGTTAGTGTTTCTATAGTGTTAGCATTTATGTTTGCAACAAAAAAATACATTATTTTGCTTCATTTAAAAATTTTTATAAAAATAATGCACTGTTCTTCATTTTTTCATTTTATGTTTTGTTTTTAAGCAATATCCGTGTCGATATATGTAGCATAACTTAGTTTTCACACTGTGTCCTATTCAGAGGTGTAAATACACTGTAACTGATGCATTCATTTTCCAATCAATGGATTTGGGGACTTTTACTGTATTTTTGCTGTTATGAAAAATGTTTCTCTTAGTGTTCTTGTACTCGCCTCATACGGTGTGTACTCTAATATTCTTTAGACAAAGTATAAGCTGAATCTTCAGGTAGGCACATGTTCAAATTGTTTTCCAAAGTGATTGCAACGATTTATATCACATCAAACAGAGTTTCTACTTGTTGCCATCGTCTGGTTTGTTAGGCTTTAAAGTTTTTTGCTTACCTAGGAAATGTAAGATAGTTTCTCAGTAGTGTTTCTGCTTTCCTTGGGTTTTTAAGTTACATATCTTTTCATTTAGTTTATTGGCCTTTCCGGTTTTCTCTTCTGTAAAATGCCTGTTTTTGTCTTTTTTGTGTATTTAACACTTATTTTTTTCTTCCAAAGTGAATTGAGGCATTCTGCATGTTTGTGTTACTAATTCTCTGTAAGTTATTTGTGTCATAAATATCTTCCTCTTCTGGCTTGTCTTTTTTTTTAATGATTTTTTTTGGTGAGTAGAAGTTTTTAGTAATAATGTAGACAAATTTATTAATCTCTCTATATTTTTAAAGCCTTTGAGTCTTTTCAAAACTTTTAATTTTACCATTATGATAATTTCTGAATTTTAGATAAATATATTCTTTTTTGTTTTATTCTTTTTTTATTTTTATTTTTAAATTTATTTATTTTACTTTAGGTGCATACTATCTCTCGCATTTCTCCCCATGTTATCCCTCCCCTCCCTCCCCACCCCCTTGATGTCTCTCCCCTACCCACCTCAACTGCCCCCAGTGTACAATGTTCCTCTCTCTGAGTCCACATGTTCTCGCTGTTCAACACCCACCTATGAGTGAGAACATACAGTGTTTGGCTTTCTGTTCTTGTGTCAGTTTGCTGAGAATGATGAGAGTGAACTCCCATTCACAATTGCTACAAAGAGAATAAAATACCTAGGAATACAACTAACAAAGGATGTAAAGGACCTCTTCAAGGAGAACTACAAACCACTGTATTTTATTCTTAAAGATGGGAAGTCTTGCCTTAGTATGAGATTCATCTGAAGCAGATCTTTTTTCTTCTTTTTCTTTTCTGCATTGGATGAAATAAGAAACCAATTCTGTTTCCTCAGATATGCAAAACAATGCGCATTGTCACCTCTGTCGTATACTAACTTTCCATTTGTATTCGTCAGGATAGGAAACATTACAATGAAGTAGCAAAGCCTGAAATCTCAGAGACAGTACAACAAAAGTTTATTTCTCACACTTGTTAAGTCTGAAGTTGGTCATTGGCTCTTTTTGGTGGTTCTCTTAGAATGGTGACCTTGTTGGGGATCCGAGCCGCTTCCTTCCTGCAACCCTACAAGCTGGGAATTATTTCCTTCCATAGCTTCACATATAGGAGAAAGATAGGAATGATGGAAACTCACATGAGCTCTTAAATGCTCTGGACCAGTCGCTTGGCCCCAACTATAAACAAGGAAGGCTGTCAAATTTGGGGAGCATATATACATTTTTAATGAGCATGAATTGTCTTTGCCATATCATCTAAGTGTGGACCTCTTTCTGGTTTCTCTATTCTGTTCCTAGTCTATTTGTATATCCTTGCAACAAGTCCTTAATTGCTAAAGCTTTGTAATACATTTTGATATCTGTTTGTACAAGTCCCTCATCTAGAAATATTGATGAAAGGAAAAAGACCATAAAATATTAGGAATGAACAGGGATGTATAACTATGGACGTGGCAATATTTAAAGATAAGAGAATACCAAAAGTTACTTTAAGCCAATACATTTGAAATTTTAGTTCAAAGAACAAATTCCAAGGAAAACATAAGACTAAAGAAAAAAATAAAATATCAGAATAGTTTCATATAATATTAAATATTTGATTCTACAAAGAATAGTTTGTACAAAGAAAATAGTTTCCACAAAGAAAATAATTTACCTAAATGATATTTCAGTAAGTTCTACTAAATATTCAAGCAGTAGATAACATCAATCTTTTACAAAATTTTCAGAGGATAAAAATTTAAAAGAAATGCATTCTAGCATATTCTGTGAAGCTGGAATAACATTAACACCAAAACTAGAAAATCCCAGTATAAGAAAATAAAATTACATTTCAACCTAGAGGTACAAATCTTAAAATAAAATAAAATTATCACTGTATAACCTGTAGTGATTTTAAAAAGATGAGAATTCATTACCATGTTAGGATTATCCTAGATATAAGGATGGCTTAATCTCAGGCAACCTATTAATATTCTATATCATTTATAGAGTAACAGAAAAACTGAAATTAATAGATGCAAAAATAGTTTTTCATAGTATTCAATATCTATTCTTGATACTCTCTTGGGAAACCAGGAAAAGAGGAGGTCATTCTTAACCTGATAAATGATGTCTACCAAAGACCTAGAAGTAAATTTTGTACTCTGTAAAACACTTGTTCTCTTTAAATCAGGAGCAATACAAGAATTATTATCAATTATTTTATTTAATGTTTTACTGGAGTTGCTGGCCAATGGAGCAAGAAAAGGAAATAACAAAAGTAAAAAGCACTGTAATAAAATGAATAGAGATGTTATTATTTGAAAATAATATGACCTGTCTACATGGTAAACCCACCAAAAAAAAGCTTGCTTTTTACTGTTGAGAAGCTAGGTCATGTTTGACAATGAAGAATGCTGGAATAAGTTGTGTTTCATCAAATCCCTATTTAATTGCACAGTACATAGCACTGGAACTAATGAGTATGAGAGCCATGCAATAGCATAAAAGCTACTTGTTAAGTCAAAAGAGATTATAAAGACTTATGTACATAGAAAAAAAGAGTAGATGGAAAAATTGCAAAATGCTAAAGGGAGCTAGGTGGCAAGATCATGAATTAATTTTCCATCTTTTTTTATGTCCTATATCTTTTGTGTTGTGGCTATATATTTTTTATAATAAAAGTATTTTTAAAATCTGTATTAATGAGAACCTTTGGAATCTTCCTGCAGATTTAGTGAAGTCCGTTGACTTGTGTCACAGAGCCGTTGAAGACAACCCTGTGTCACCTAACATTTACCTGCACAGTAAGTTAGACACATTTCTTGGGTTGTGACTCATACTTAGAGCCTGATATATAATGAACATAAGCAATACATCATCTTACCTCACTAAACACATTAACTTCCGTATTCACTGAAATAACTGAAAATGGCAGTACACCCACAGTTCACAGAAATGTATACTAAGGCATTGGGATACAGTAAAAGAGAAGAAAAAGGAGTTAAACAAAGTCTGTAGATCCAAATCCGAATCTTGGCTTTCCCATGCTAGGCTTGGTTTCCTATTTCAAAATGTGAATAGTAAGAAAGTGCCATGTTTATAACATTAATTTATCATGAGGGCAAAATGAAGAACCCAAAGACTGAACCCCCAAATTAGAGGGCCTAGAAGAGAAGGTAGAAGCAGTTTCCACTGGATGTTCATACCTATCCAAGTGCCCTTTGTTTAAGTTATTCCAGGGGTGGGACACTGGAAATACTGGAAACACTGTCTCTACATTGCTGACTGCTTCATCAACTGTCATGAAGGGTTTTTTTCACATTGGCCTCCCCGATGTCTACCCCATTGCCCTCGTTCCATCTCTGGGTTAGGGTACCACGGTTCCTAGCATAGCCTGGTGGCTCCCGGGTATGCAGATATCAATCCCCTTAGCCTAAGGGCCAGTGAGAGAGCTTAGCTGGTCTTCTTTGGCCATGAACAGTCTTTGTTATTGTTTTCTCTGCATGCCATGACAGGAGAATGTCTGAGGGCAATCTCCAGGGATGACCCTCCTTCTTATCAGAAGGTACACTTCCACCAGGGCAGCTAAGCACACAGCCTCCTGCCACACATGATTCATGGTGGACATCTTAAGTCAGTCCAGACTCTGGTATTTGTTTGGTTTTGTTTTCCAGCAGTGCTTTGCTTTTTCATATGCCCTGTCCTGTACTTAATAATATGAGGTTAGGGAAATAAGAATGGGATTTTAGATTTGTCTCCATTAAGTCTCGCGATGTCAGATTCGGCCTATGGTTCTCTTAATGGCATCTTTTGGGATCCCGATTTGCTCTCTCAGTGAATTCGCAGTCCATTTCAACTCCAGGATTTCCAGAATGTGGTAAGCTTGCCCGTTCTGCCCTGCTGTAGAAACCTGTTCTACACCTCCCACCTCCCTCCTCAGCCCCTGCCTTGGCCTCGAGGCATTCTCCTTTCCTGCATCATGGCCTCCAGGAATATTACCACACACCATCTGCACGTCATCTGGTTCTTTCGGCCAATGCTCACTTGGTAAGTTTTTTGGGCTTCAGTTTCCAGTTCTGCTTTCTACATTTGTATTTGTTTTCTTGGGAAAATGTATTCCTTATTCCTTACTCTCCCTTGTTTCTTGCATTCCTCTGCTCTGTACTTTCCACAATTGAAGAGTGCCATGACCATGTCCATACCCAGCCTGGCTGTCTCTTTTCTGGGAGGAGAGGTCAGCTCCATACCTGAGACCCAGGAGGATGGAACCACATTCTAGATGGATCCAACCTGGAGCTGAGTGTGAGGCTTTCCAGTAGAGCACACTGTTCAGATTGACCCATTTACCATTGAGTATGAGTGTTTATACATGTATCCAACTCTACTAACCATATTCTTCATTTTGCTCACAAGACAGATATTTGCAGATACTTACATGAAGTTCTGATTCACTAAGTTCACAGCATTTAACTGTGGTAATCTCACCGTCTAATAACCCCATCAAACAAAAGATTGGAAGAGCTTCACTAGACCTCGCTTGTTCTTAGTCAGTTCATGCTTTCTTTTGGCCATTGCAGCTTCATTAAGTGCTAGAAGTTTATCCCTGTCATCATTCATCTAGAATCTTTCCCATTCCCTCATCTGTGCTTGCAAAATCTTTTAAACTTGGTTGATGGATGTGGAAACTGTCTGGAGTTATGAAGAATTAAGGGATGGCATTCTCCCCAGAGGTTTGATAGAAAGCTGAAGAGTGCAGTCTGGAAGAGTCATGGGGATGATCTGAATTGTTCATGTATCATTGCCTGGAGCAGGAGTATGATCAGCAGGCAGGCACTCAAGCCAGATCCTTAGGGCCTGACCACAAAGGTTACTAGGCAGCCATCAGGCATGGCATGGTTACTTTTCTAGTGTAAAGAGACAAAGGTTAAACTAATGGAATGTGTCACACTGAAAAGCATTTTGGAGATCAGGTCGACTAGTGCTTACCATGTTACTGTGCACGCAAGTCACCCAGGAAGCTTAGTCAAATGTGGATTCAAATTCAGTGGTTCTTGGGTGGGCCCTAATGTTCTGCATTTCCACCATGTTCCCAGGTGATGCTCTTGGCTCATGAGCCACACCTTGGGTCCCAAGAGTTTAGACTGTACTGTTTTTTATTTTCAGATGTAGAAACTGAGATCCAGTGAAGTGAAGTGATTTTCTCAAATACACATAGATGAAGTTAGAGCTGTAGACATATAGATGAAGTTAGAGCTGTAGACACATAGGTGAAGTTTAACCCAGGTCTGCTGGCATCCAGGTCAATGTCCCTCTAATTACAGAGTTGCTGGATCTAGGTTCTTAATGATGCGTAGCATGTGAGGGGGAGTCAAGGTTAGATTCTAGAAATGCACACACTTGCCCATACATGCACACACATACACACACACATGCTTGTGCACACACATGCACACACATACACACACGCTTGTGCACACACATGCACACACATACACACACGCTTGTGCACACACATGCACACACATACACACATGCTTGTGCACACACATACTGTACGTGCTTCTTCCTATTCTCCTTTCTCAGTTGGGAGGTATAAGAAACACATGGATTATAGCCACATTAAGGATATTCATAGATGCAAACCAATTCTGAATGTGTAAACTTTTCCATAAGAATATTCTGGAAAAATACATGAGTTATTTCTGACCTTTTCTGTATAAACAGACATTCTGGCATTCTACAAAGACCATGTTACTGATAAAATTATATTGGAATGACGTCTTCTGATAGTTTAAATGTTAAAAGCTCTGGGCTTGGCTCAGGGAATTCTATGTTGTAGCATTCATAAAGGACCCTAGGGTTTAGGAGATTATCCATGAACTTCTGGTATTGAATTTTTGTTGCCAACTATGACTATTTGTTTTCCCTGAACTCTGTAGGGGAATAACACAGCTGACAAAACCCAGGCAAAGGTGTGTGGGTAGGTGCGTGTATGTGGCGTGTGTGTGTGTGTTCACACGTGTTAACTAAACAGTGCAGATTCCTCAAATTTTTCTCCCTTTTAAGAAGTGGGAAGGAAGAAGAGACAAGAAATTGTCTGGAGTGGAAAAGAGGGCCAGAAAAATCCCTGAACTAATAATCTGCCAGTTAATCCAGCTGCTTGGTAACAGCCTGGAATGGGAAGGTCTTTTAGGTGCCCTCTGGAAAGGGTGCCAGGAAGTATGAGACAATGACTGCTAGGAACTTGCACTGTTCCTGCGTAGATAAGCCATATTGCCAAGTAAATTGCAGTGGATCCCTGGTAACACTTGAAGAGCAACACAAGCCTGGGCTCCACCCCTGCCTGACTAAGGGAGCTTGGGGAAAGTGCTTACATCATCTCAATCAGTTTCCTTACCTGTAAAATGGGCTTAAAGAATTTAAATTTCCATGCAAATCAAAACCATAATGAGATCATCTCACACCCCAGTCAAAATGGCTATTAATAAAAAGTCAAAAAATAAGAGATGCCAACAAGTTTAGAGAAAAGGGAATGCTTATATACTGCTTGTGGGAATATAAATCAGTTTACTCACTCTGAAAAGCAGTTTGGTGATTTCTCAAAGAACTTAAAAAATATGACTACCGTTCAACTCAGCAATCCCATTATTGGGTATATTCCCACAGGAATATAAATCATGATGTTCATTGCATCACTATTTCAATAGCAAAGACATGGAATCAACCTAAATGTCCATCAGGGTAGACTGGATGAAGAAAGTGTGGTACATGTACACGATGAAATACTATGCAGCCATAAAAAGGAATAAAATCATGTCTTTTGCAGCAACATAGATACAGCTGGAGGCCATTATTCTGAGAACTAACACAGAAACGGAAAATCAAATACTGCCTGACAAAACCCAGGTGTATAGCTTGTTTAATTTTAAGATGCGTTTATGAGCCCTATTAAGAGATCAACTGTGATTATTAAGTGAGAATTAAACACTGAGTTTATATGGACACAAAGAAGGGAACAACAGACACCGGACCTACCTGAGGGTGGAGTGTGGGAGGAGAGTGAAGACTGAAACTACCTATAGGGTAGCATACTTATTACCTGGGTTACAAAACAAGCTGTACACCAATCCCCCTCAATACACAATTTACCTATATAACAAACCTGCATGAGTATCCCTGAACCTAAAATAAAATTAAAAATAAATAAGTAAATGAATAAATAATTTAAGTGTTCTCAAATATTCCCTGGCACCTCTTAAGCGCTTACTCTTGCTATCTCCATTATCATCACAGAGAGAAGGCACAGGATCAGAGTTGGGAAAATCACCCTACGATGCTTGAGCAGGGGTCTGCTTGAGCGAATGTTGGCGAAGACTGGAAAGAAGGGGAAGGGGCAAAGAGGAGGTGGACTGTGTCATGCTGGGCGGGGTCACATAGACTAGGATAAGGAGTGGCAGTGGCAGAACTGAGGCTGCAGAGCATTGAAGCAGAGGTTGGAGCAGTGCCTCTTAGGGTCAGCAGGTGACCCATCCAGGTGAGCACAAAGGGTTCTTGGAAAGGGTAATAAGACCGATGACAGGATGTCAAGACCAGATGTCCCAGGGTCTTGAATGCTAGAATTGGAGGCTGGACTCTTCCTCCCTACACTGCAGAGTTTTGAGTAGCATCGTGATAGACTGGACTGTTTCATGTTGAGAATGTTCATCTGAGTGCAGGGCCAGGAGAGATTATGAGAGAAATAAATAAGGTGGGCCAGGTGCGGTGGCTCATGCCTGTAATCCCAGCACTTTGGGAGGCTGAGGCAGGTGGATCATCTGAGGCCAGGAGTTCAAGACCAGCCTGGTCAACGTGGTGAAATCTTGTCTCTACCAAAAATACAAAAATTAGCTAGGCATGGTGGTGGGTTCCTGTAATCCCAGCTATTTGGGAGGACGATGCAGGATAATGGCTTGAACCTGGGAGGTGGATATTGCAGTGAGCTAAGATCGTGACATTGCACTCCAGCCTGGGTGACAGAGCAAAAAAAAAAAAAAAAGAGGAGGCTTTGCAGCACCAGCTCTCCTACGTGGATCTGGCTGCGTTTGTGGAAGCTGGAGGCTCTGGCTTTCCTCTTCCTGAGTGAGGGGTGATCGGTGGTCACCCCACCTCCAGGGTGTGGTGAAGGGAGACTTCCAGAGTTCTCAGGGCACATGGCAGGGGTGTTGGGCACCATGAGAAGTGGGCCAGGGTCTGGGACACAAGCAGACCTGAATAAAGAGTTCCACGGCATTGCCTGGGCTGCCTCTAGGGAGATTGCTCTAAGGATTCGGAGGTAGGCAGAGAGGGAAAGCTTATGCCACCATGGGCCTGGGACTGACTGGTCAAGACTCTGAGGATGGGAATGTGACAATGAGCTGGACTCAGCCAGGAGGCCTTGTCCAGGTTCAACACAGTCATGAGAGGAAAGCATCAGCTTCGGGAAATGTTAGAGGTTACCGTGCAGTGGCGGGTGCTGCTGTTTCTTAAGGGTCTGGCACGTTTGCTGAATGACTCTGGCTGTCTGCCTGGCTCTGAGCTTCCTGTTCATAGTTCCCCAGATGTGTCACGGCCAAGGGATTAAAGCCCTAAGAGGCTCTGACACAGGCATCTCCAAGACCCACTTTCTTCTTCCTTTGAGCCTCTGTACCAGCTGGGGCATCTGGCAAGATGTGAGCTGTCACTCGGTTGTGGCAGAGACCTGAATTAAAACTCTAGAGAGGGCTGACATCAAAATGTACTTTCATTTTTAATAACCAACGTCAGCTCAGCCTGCTTCATTTGGGAAAAGAAACCTTGCTGGATTACCCGGACAGTTGCCACCTCCTAGGGGGCCAGCCGTTCCCAAATGCCCCAGGGATGAAGAATGCAGATGGTAAGATAATAATTGCACTGCAGGTATTTTGCTTCTGTATTTTTTTCCCTCCTTTTTTGGGTTTACTTACACGTTAATGAGGTATTTAGGAAAGACAAACTGAATCTGATAAAAGATAATGTTATGTTGTTTGTTGAAACAAAATTTTAAGGATTTCTTGAAGTTATATGGCTCTGTAGGGATGTTTTACTTTAAGATGCGTTTATGAGCCCTATTAAGAGATCAACTGTGATTATCTGTGGATGATTATGAAATATATGGGAAATATACATTATAACAGTTTATTATTTATAAACCATAAATAGTTATGTGACTTTTGGTATGTGGTGAGAGATGTTAAGTGAAGAGCGTTGTAAATGAAGTCGTTTTATAAGACTGTTGTTACTGTAAGAATTGAAACTTATTTTATTACTTCCCATTAAGCTTTTGCAATGTTAGAGAGGTGTAACCTCACCCAATGTTTGACTGAAAGTGCTATGTTTTGTTTTTGTGTATTTTTGAGACAGTTGCGCTCTGTCGTCCAGGTGGGAGTGCAATGGTGTGATCTTGGCTAACTGTAACCTCTGCCTCCTGGGTTCAAGTAATTCTCCTACCTCAGCCTCCCAAGTAGCGGGGACTGCAGGCACGTGCCAGCATGCCTGGCTAATTTTTTGTATTTTTAGTGGAGACGGGGTTTCACTGTGTTAGTCAGAATGGTCTCAATCTCCTGATCTTGTGATCCACCCACCTTGGCCTCCCAAAGTTCTGGGGTTATAGGCATGAGCCATTGCGCCCGGCCTGAAGGTGCTATGTTATTAATAACAGTCTCTATTTGGTTTCATTTAAAGGGATAATGCATTGTGTTGGCAAAGCTTGTGTATACTTTCTTCAAAAAGGACTTCAAAGTTAATCTTAAAAGCTTGATCATGTTTTTCCCCTCAGAAGCTTTGCCAGTGTTGCACCAATAGCTATAGAGAAGACCATGCACTCTCAGAGGGAATTATAAACACTGCCTTGATGTTTTTACTGGATATCCTTGATCTCCATTTTTCCTATCAGTAGTGTTTTGTGAATAAGAATGAGAAAATGGGACTGAACCTGAAACATTAAGGAAAGAAAATAACAAAACAGAAAGGACAACCAAATGAAGCTTTTCATTCAATTCAATTTATAACTCCTTACTGCTTATGCAAAATGTGAATTTCTCACTGTGTTGGTGAAGGTGTAAGGAGTGGACAGTGAAGAAGGATGCTTCAAAAAATACAGCTAAGGACCAACTGGTTTGGTGAACCACGAGACAGCTAGAGAACTGTGTGTGTGTGTGCATGTGCGTTAGATGCAGAAAATTGGTGTTTACTGTAAATGTGTTGATCTGTTAGGAAAAGGAAGAAGACAAGTCCGTCCAGAAAGAGCCAGGAAAACTTCTTGAGAGGAATTTGATTTGCCTAATGGTGGTGATGAGTTTAGAAAGATTCTTATGGCCTCTCCTAACACAACATGCTGTTGTTAATCATTGAACTGACAAACTCCACTGGGCTCAAGACTGTTGGTTTACATAGGAGGGAAACCTGACAGGCATGGTCAAAGAATGGTGAGGGTATACTTCTAAAATACGTTCTGGAGACATTTACACAAACAGCACAGGAACATTGTCAGGAATAAAATTGTAAGAAATATATGGAGATAATTTTTACAATGAATGAAAAGTAAAAACACACCACTGTGAGATAAACACTGTAAACATTTTGGTAGGTATATTTGTCTCCTAGTACATTTACATTGTGAAGAAATGTACTTGTACTCTACATGCTGTTTGGTTATCTGCTTTTACTTCTCAGTAATGTATTATGAGCATCTTGTCATGACAGTGAATTTTCTTTTACAAAAGCTTTTCCATTTCATTGCATAGGTAGTTTATAAAATCCTGCTGGCAGATATTTGATTGTTTTTCTCTTATTAACAGTGCTAAAACTAATACCCTTGCAGCTAAACCTTTGCAAGTCTTCATGAGTTTTCCTTTAGGTAAATCCCCAGAGGTAGAATTGTGGGGTCAAAGGGCATGGGCATTTTAAAACCTCTAGATCTCTGCTGCTAAATTAATCCTAGGAAAGTTTTATTATTTACATGCCCACCAGCACTGTACGAACATTTTCCAACACTCTCATCGGCATTGGGTTTTATAATTTTTTGAAAAGTGTGCTACTCTGATAACAGACAAAGGGTATTTTGTGGTCTTAATTTACTTTAAGGAAACCCTTTGCAACATATGTTGGCTTCCAATTCTGCCCCTTTAGGTTCGGCCTCTTGTCTTTTTTGGTTACTCATTGCTAAAGCAGTCACCTATTACAGTAACTTCTGCCAACCTAATTTCTGAGGACTTTGACCTCACTCGATGTCTCTCAGAAAGTCTGCTGAGAGAGCGAGAGAACTGGATGCCTTTTCTCTGAATGTTTACCAGTTGAGTAACTTGGGGCAAACCTCAGTCTTGGTGATTTTGTCTCCGTTTTAGCTACGAAATTTAGAGAGAAGGCCTGTGCTAGGTTCCTCACAAGGTTGTACTGGGATTATAGAGACAAGATGGAGGAAAGCTTTTTGAATAGAGAAAAAGTGAAAATGCAAAACAGTGTTATTATTGTCATTATTATGAAATTTACTGATAAGTCTTGTCTTCTAAAATGTATTTTTTCTGGAGAGCTGCATGCCAAAATTTTGATGTCTTCTAATTCTAAACTTGGGAAGTGTGTGTGCATGTGTGTGTGTGTGTGTGTGTGTGTGTGAGATGTGTGTATAACATATTTCTGTGTTTCTTGATTCTTAGATTCAGTAGCAGTGTTTGGTGTCTTCCAGCAGTGCATGGATACCTTTTAGATTAAGCCGGTTTCTATTTTGTTGCTTATTTATTCCATTCGTGTACAGGAAACCCTCCTACTGCACTCTCATCTCCACCGGCTTTGCTCAGCTCTCCAGTGGACTGAGAGCTCCCAAAGACAGGGGCTGTTGTTACATGTGTTCCTCTCTCGAGGATCTGCTTTGGGGTCTGACACCAGTGAGCGATCAGTGTTCCTCAAATGAGTCAACGTAAGGGAGGTAGAAACATATTTACCCAGTTCTGCAAAGAAAGGAATATTTTAAAAAGGAATCCCTGAAGATTAAAAAAAAAACAACCTAAATGGAGCTTTTCTAGAACAAACTGGTTATTTATTTAGTTTAGTTTGGGTGAGTCTCAGTTACGATTGAGTAAACCTTTAAAGCTCTGAAAGGATATTAAATGAATGCAAGGATAGGACCAGGAAAATGGAGAACATTGTTTTCATAGGTACAGGTGTCATGGACTTGGTGTGAATATCAAAAGCTTTAAGGAGGCATCGATTTTCACTCTGACCCCCAGCTCAGTGCTGGGCTGCAAAAATCAGGGGCAAACTGACATTTAGTAATGGTTTGAACTTGGTGTTGAATAATTATAACAATAATAATAAAAGCTAATATGTAATACAGCACTTACTAGGTAGGAGGCCTGGTTTTAAGTACCTCTTGTGTGAAATAATCAGTATTATTATTTTATTTTGCAGATTAAGAAACTGAGGCACAGAGAAGAGATTTGCTAGGGTTATACCAGCAGTTAGTGCAGAGCTGGAATTATGATGCAGACAGACTCACTCTGGAGCCTGTGGGTTAGTGAGGGTAGGTCTGACCGAACTGTAGAGATAATGTCACATGGTTTTAGGCTGCTGGTGATGTTTCTGCTGTTTACTTGGGTATATGACTACCATTTAGTCGCCTACTACAGGAACATGCACTCTTCTACGTTCTTTACGTATATTATACTGAATCTTTCTCACAACCGTGCAACATTATTCTAACTCCAGGGCCAGACAAGCTGAGACCGTGAAAAGTTTAGTAAGTTCCCCAAAGCCGCAGGCTAGTGATGAGAGAGCAATCAACCTGCGCTGAGTCTATCTGCCTTCTGAGCCTGGACAATTGAGTGCTGATGTGCTTGGTTCTTCCACCCAGAAGTGCTGAGAGTAGAGTCCAATTACACTGCATTTGGAGGTGCTGGGCATGGAAACTCAGTCACAACAACCCCTCGATTTAGGGTTCAGGCAGGGCTCAGCCTCAGCTTCTCTGAACCTGATTTGATTTTTCAGACAAGATCCTCCCTGGCAGGACCATCCAATTTATCACATCAACCTAGACATGATGGGTGTTTAAAATATTGAGAGCTGTTTCCTTCTATTTCCTGTCTGTTGACCCTCCAAATCTAGCTTGGCAGCCAAGGGCAGCTTCATTTCTTCTGGGCAACTTAACTACCTTTTCTTTGCTTAGAGTTTCCAGTTATAAAATGAGGGATAAGAATATAATTTAAAATGGACTTTTAATGTTTTTGGTTAAACATTTCCATATGAGTTTGAAACTCTTTTATTTTTTTTTGAGTGGATGACACATGGTTGATTTGCTTTTGAAGGGGTAACACAATTTAAAAGGTTCTTCAGTGAAGTCTCCCTCTCCTCTCTCTGCAGGCACCTCTTTCCCTCTTCCTCACCAAAAGGTGAGTCTTGTTAATAGTTTCTAGTTTTTTCTTCCACCTCTTTCACACTCAAGGTGTGCACTATTCTGTACCTTGATCCACAGCTGTATCAAAGTAGGTACATTTTTTAGCCTTTCAGTGAACATTTAGGTTGTTCGCAATCTTTTGTTATTTCAGCCAGTGTTGCAATGAGTAACAGCCTGCCCTTGTTATTTTGCAAAAGTGTTTGCAAGTTGTTGGCTAAATTCCTGGAAGCAGAATTGCAGGGTCAGAGGCTGTGTACACATGTGATTTCGATATATATTTCAGAATTACCCACCCCCCACCCCACCAGGTTATACCAGTTAACACTCCCACCAGGAACTTTTAAAAGAATGCTTCTCCAGGTGCTTGCCAACAGCGCCTTCTAGAAAGCTGTCTTTTATTAAACTTTGGTGATCTTAAAGGGAAAGCTGAAAACTTAGTGAATTTTCTAGATTTTCCTATCTCATATCATGACTCATGCAATGTCAGCCCAATTGTGATCTCTTGTGGCAAATACAAGTCTGACAGGTGTTTTGTTGACTCAGGTTGGGCATCTATTCAATTGATTTAAAACCATATGTGTTCACAACTTTTTTCATTTGGTGATTGTGTTTTGAGGCCTTGCTGAGTGTCCAGTCATGGGATGGCACAGGGGTGAGTGGACCCTGCCAGGTTTCCATGAAACAGCCCAGCAGCTGCAGGAGTTGGCACACATGTGCTGAGCACTGTGAAAGAAATGTAGAGACGGAAGTCTGCAGAGACAGTGACTAGTGGCCATGGTCCATGTAAGCCCAGTGATTGGGACTGTTCGAGGTAAAACAATGAGGTCTGTGGCATGAGGAGGAGCCAGCCAGGCAGAGGAAGCAGAGCATAAAAGCCCAGCATGAGGAGCAGAAAGCAGCTCTATGTATGGCCAGTGAAGAAAGTGGAAGGGAGGTCAAGGTGAGCTAGAGACAGAGGCAGAGGCTAGAGCATGGGGGGTCATTTAGGGTTGTGGTAAGGAGTTTGGCTGTTGTGAGTTTCAGGTTGACTTAGTCATGGGCTGGGAAGATGGTGCCAAGGTCTGTTAGCTCTTACCTTGTAGATGTAAATGCTCACATGAATGACACCAGTGAAGCATGGTTCTACACACAAGCACCTTTGCCACAACAGATCACAATGGGGCTGACATTGCATATAGGGCTGGTGACCAGAATACTGTATCTCTTGGCCAGCCCTGTCTCCATGTGAGACAAGTGGAGATATTTTACCTAAATACATTCTATGTCTCTTCTGAATAAAGCCTAGTTTATGAAAGGCTTTCTCATTCATTATCTCCTGCATTAATAAACTAATTGATAATTTTGACAGATTATTATTGCATGTCCAACTTGTGCAGAATCCTGTGCTAGGTGTTGGGGATAATGAGAGGAAGAAAGAGTGGAAGGGGAAATAGAAAGCTGAAGAAAATTCAGAGCAACTTACAGTCCATTTGCAAGACAGAATCAAATGTCAACAATGAGAAGGAAAGCAGGAAGGGGACAGTGAAGAGGACCCAGCCACCTCTAGGATCTGGACCAGAACATGGGTAAACCTGCCCCAGGTCCCTGCTTGGTGCCGGGGAGTTTAGGGGATGGGGTCTCAGGAGAGGGCTGCAAGTAGGGCTTCTCTGACATCCTTTTCTCTAGGTGTAGGTAGGGTTATCTTTCTAACTTTAGAGGTGACCAGGCAGGAGCTTTCCTCCAGACCACGGGCAAAGATTAGAACTAGAACTTTTTCTCCACCCTTAAAATCTGAGGCCAAGGCAATCTGTGCGCAGAACAGAACAAAATTCCTGAAGCCCAACCACCTGGGAAGACATTGAAGAGGGTGTCTGTAGTATGCATCGTCTTTCATGCTGGCCATGCTGGTTCTGTAATGACAAAGCTGCTTCACTTATGAGTCTGTAGTGTTGGCAGGGCCCTGGGGAAGGGCTGTGCACTGTAGCATAGTCTTAGGGGCTTGGTGGCTCTAAGCCCAGAGGTGCTTCCATTGTGTAAAGAAACACAGACTGAGACAAAATATTGTTGATCAGACACTCAGGCCCATTTTGGAGGCAAAACTGTCATAAATGGTCATTTGTGGCCAGCACAGAGTGAGGATTAACGTGTGTGTGTGTGTGTGTGTGTGTGTGTGTTGTGGGAGGTGTTTGGGGAGGTCTCAGGAACTGCTGGCCCTCAGGAGGCACTAATGGATCAGGTTTCTGTGGACATAGGAACATCTGAGCAGGAAGTGGGAAGACTGCAAGGTCAGTCTTCACACACTTCAGTGAGCTTCACCTCCCAGTCCAGGGAAAGCAGGGCAGGGCTTACTTCTGAGAAGGGACTCAAGGTGAATTCCAGGTACTGAACGCAGATAGAGTTGCTCCAATCAGATGTAACATGGGTTGGGGGTTGTCAAATGCTAATGCCAGGTAAAAGAGGCAGCAAAAGGTGTATTTGCCATAGAAAGATCTAGAAATGTAGTCATAAAACTTGAAGTGTGTCTATTCTAATTTTAATGGAAATAAATACTTTAATACTTTTTTTTAGGCTTTGGGTTTTCCTTTATCTGTGTACAATAGACTAAATGTCTGTGTGTCCCCCAACCCCATAACTAAATTTCTATGTTGAAACTCTAATCCCAGTGATGGAATTAGGAGGTGGGATGCTTGGGAGATGAGTAGGTCATGAGGGTGGGGTCCTCATAAATGGGGTTAGTGCCCCTATAACAAGAGGCCAGAGAACTAGCTAGCTCTCTTTCTACCATGTGTGGATACAATGAGAAGTCAGCTGTCTGCAAATCAGAAAGTGGGCCCTCACCAGACACTAGATCTGTCAGAACCTTGATCTCAGAATTCCAGGCTCCAGAACTGTAAGACACAAATATTTGTTGTTTAAGCCACCCAGTCTATGATAATTTGTTACAGCAGCCCAGGCTAAGACACTATGTTCAATCAGCCTGTGACAATGGTATGATTATCTTTAAAGACTTTCAGTAAGGATATAGTAAGTTTCAGGTCTGAATATTTCCTGAATCAATGAACAAGTGAATGAGACATTGCTATAGAATGGGCTCAAAACACGTTTGTGTCTTCTCTGGAAGCTTGCCTTCTTTGTCCTTTGAGGGGAAATTATTAGAGGTGAATGTGCTTATAAGTTATCCATCTTTTCTCCAAAAATGCTGAATCTCTAACCAGGGAGACAGTGTCACTACCAGAGCCACTCAGTCATTTATACCAATAACATATTCCAACATGGGCCACAAAACCAATGCATTCCAAAGCCATGATTGTGCCCCCTGAATATTGATGTGGCTTCCTTCATTCTATTCCTGGAGTTAGTGAGAGGGTAGAACTTGACTGAAAATCCTGGAACAATCATTTTAGATTTTCATTGCCGGTGATTTTATTTGCTGTCTACATGATCTCACTTGCACTACTCTAGGCTGATTAGTTTTGGAGGCTGTACCAATGATGCTCAGCCTCCTTGCTCTGGAGGCTGGGTACCCACCTCATCTGCCATTCTAGATCCAGCCAGGATCAGCAGCCATCCCTCTCCTCCCCATGATGTCTGGGAGCTTTTCACACTGCCTGTGTTCCTTACACAGGTTTTATGATTTTTGATTTGTCTCCAAGGGAACCGAGGCTTAAAAATAGCAGGTGAGTTTCTTCAGGTCGTGGCAGATCAATAACAGAGTCAGAACTTGAACATGGGTCTGTTGGACTCTCTCAGCTCTGTACACATCATTATGCTGAAATAGTAAGGAACATGAGAAAGGGAAACACTAGCTAATGGAAGAGGTCTTTCTCAGATGTCCTTCAAGCAGTCATATTTGTTTGGGCACTGGTTTTTGAGTCCATTCATATCAAGCATGCCATTTAGGCTCTCTTCTGCCACCTCTAAGAGTTATCCAAATTGGTGCATGGTACCCATAAACTAGTTTTTAAAAGAGACATGATATGCAAGTGTTATTTATTAGTACTGAAATTGTCAGTACCTAGTATTGAAGCCCAAATCAATACAAATGAAATGTATATCACAATAAAGTACAAATTCAATTAAAGTAGGGACTTGGCAGCTGTTTCTCTGGAATGGCTGAACACACTGTGCGGATTGCATGGGGAACCTGGTTTCACAAATAGTATCAGCTGTCTGCTAAAGAATCTGTAAAACTATATGTGAAGGTTCACTCACAGGGGTTCTTTTCTGGAGGAAAAAATATATGATTATTATCAGCAGTGGAGGAGTGCATACTGGAACATAATTGGTTTAAAAAGTCTCATGAGAACCTGCCATGACAACCTCTTTGAAGAAGTTTCCCTCAAGGTTTAAGCATTTCTCTAGATTAACACAGTGGGTTTCTGTGCTGACTCACAGGGAGAAGGGGAGGTTACATCTTTGCTATTGTGATAATCTGGGAAATTACACCCAGCATCACTCACTGTGCTTGAATCTCTATCATCAACCTCAAACTCTGGGATTTATGTAACTGCAAGATCAGAACTCTAAGCTTCTTTTTTTCTCCAGGTGAAATTTATTTTAAATTGGTATGGAAATATTATATATATGTAGAATCTAGGCTCATAGAAAGGTAAACAATGCTTTGGATTAGAAGTAGAGGCAGACATTTACTTTAGTCTGGAACTGATGTCCAGATTGAAAATTATTGTTCAGGGAAATCTAGTGTGTGTGAATAAGTCTCTGGAGTTGAACTCTCTTTTCTTGGCTGGGCCCTAGTCTGCCATGCCAGTGTTGAAAATGGACATTGCTGCTGCTTCGGTGACAGACAGATAGGGCAAATGTCTGCTGAATGGAATTACTCTTTGTGCTCTAGGCCAGTAGTTGTCAACCCCGGCTGTGTACTAGAATCACTTGGGAGCCTTTTAAACACTGATGCCTGGATCCCACCCCCAGAGGTTCTGATGTGATGGGACTGCATGCAGCCTGGCTTTTTAAAGCTCCTCAGGTGACTATACCGTGCAGTTAGTGCAGTGTGGGTTGAATACCATTGACCCGAGAAGTAGACAGTCACGGAGTCAGTAAATTACCCAAGTAAACAAGAAGCTGGTTAGACCAAGGCTGTCCATACTGATTGCCAAATCCTGCCTGGTCGGGGAATTTAGGACCATTTTCCCAGAAAACTTTGTTACTGGAAGTTATCAAAGGCTCTCTACTTAGTAAGAGTGCTTTCAATTTTTTAAGGCACTGTGGATGTAAGTTGCATAAACGTAGTCACTTTCATTTATTTGGCAAATATTTAAACATCTGCTCTGTTCAAGCTATACACTCAAGCTCAGCCTACTTTTAAGCATGTTAACTGGGCAGCAGGGGGGAGAACTCTAGCAATACAAAGTGGGGGTGCAGAGTGCCATCGGAGGGGGGAAGATGAAAAACCTGAAGGTTTCAGGGCAGGGGGAGATAGTTGCCCATTTCTCTTGGTCAGAGGTACAGGAAAATCCTAAAGAAGTGGTGCAGTATTTGGGATAGGTCTTGGAGGGGGAGAAGGAGGAGAAAGAGAACTTGAGCTGGAGGAGACAGAAGCATTGTATTCTGGGTAGAGGAAACTGCGTGAACAAGAAAAGAGGTAGAGATTAGGGAAATTTGCAAGGAAACTGATACATAGCAAACACAGGCGCATCAAGGGCAAGGAGAGGAAACATGTTCCTAAAGGTAGGATCAAGGGAGACCAAGGAGCATCTGGAATGCTAGATTGAGTGGTCTGGGCTTTGTGTGGGAGGCAGTGGAGCCCTGCATGGCAAGTTTTGACATCCAAGCTTAGAGCAAATGGCAAGTAGGAGCTTGCTCGGCAGTATTTATCTGGCTAATCTGGATTGTTTGGAAGGAAATTGTGTTTTTGTCTCACTGTGTGGCCCACTTAGGCTGCATAGTTACAGTATTCTCAACTTTGCATTGACAGGGTGGGTGAGTTGCACTGCGTTGGGATGGTTCAGATGTCCCCCAGCAAGTTGCTGCCTCGGACATCTCTCCATTTCTGTAGCTTCTAACGCTTTCTTTGTCTCTCTTCAACAACCATGCTGAGAAAGAAGTTTAAGAGCTTTTCTTTTTTCCCTCACATAATCTTGGCAAGTAATAACAGTGAAACCCTGGAGATAGAAGTGTGGATGTTAGGAGAGTGGATTGCTAGCATGGCATTAACAATTTTTGGCTGTGTTGACTCTCAAGTAAGTATGGTAACTGCTTTTTCTTTTCCTTTTCAAAATACAAAGATAAAATTTAAGGGGTAGCCAGATTTTGGCATAAATGGCCTGCTCTTCTGCAAATAGCATTTCTGGATTAATTTTATTATAACCAATTGCTCTTCAGTGTATTCTGAGAATTTTATTTGTAAGAAAGTTCATAAGTGCTATTGGTGATTAGCCAAAAAGAGGAGTAGGGAGAGGTCAACTTCCGTGCAGCTGAGATCACTTTGTCTAAGTCTGATTTTAAATTGAGTGCTTTGCAGCCATGTTAGAGGGTAACAAGGAAACAACAGCAGCAGCGGGAAGGTCATCCACCCGTGCTGAAAACCTCGTCCTCTTGGGTTCGCTTTTTATTCTAGCAGGGAAAATGGTGAAATCACGTTAGCACTTTCTACTCTTGGTCCTAGTGTTTCCTCTATGACCTGGTAACATTTTCCTACATAAAATTTGCATGTCTCTAGCTTCTCTGTTCCACTTCTTGCTGTTCTAATGTTCATTTATAATTCCATTGTGACGTGTTTGGCTGAGTTTGAAAGACTCTAATGATAAGTGGGGAAGGAAAAAATGACTTTTATAATAAAAGGTAACGTTTAATGACATGAATCTGAGACACATGACTCAGTAAGAAAAAAAAGTATTGAAAGGTCTTAGTTTTGACGTCTTGGTTTTAAATATTGGGCAACACCATCACATGTTTGTCTCTTTTCTCATCAAACCACATGTCCGATTTTGGATTAGGAAGACATTCTTACTGTACTTAAGGTACGCCTGCAATTATGGTGCCTCCTCTGTCTATTTTTCGGTTGACCAAAGAGCAATGCAAAGCACTGAGTGCCAACCACTGCAATAAGCATTTGGTCTATATTCATCCATATGCTTGCACTTCCCCTGGCGGCGGGGGGGCGGGGGGCATTGCCATCCCTGTAAACAAATGAGGGAGGAGAGGCTGATAAAACACAGCTGGAAAGAGCAGGATGGGAGGTCACCTTGGGCCTCTCCCATCAGAGATTAGGTGCTGTTTGTGGCCTCTGCAGGCACAGACATATCTTGTTGACATTACAAAATAAAATGGATGCAAATATTATTTTTTAGTGTCCTCCAACTTCTTGGGTCCTTAAGTAGCTGCTAACATTTCTCTTCAGTTATTTCTGTACTCACAGAGCCATTTCTGAATATCTGTCCTAACTTTCTTCTGGCCTGTTTCCTGCATATTTATTTATTTCAATGAATCCCACCCATTCCAAAGAGAACTGGAGCAAGCTTGTGGCTTGTTTAGATGTGGCCTGAGTTTGTGTGGTCCCCTCAGGAAGGTGTACTAAGGATTTCTCAGAAATGGTATTTGCGTATGAGGGAACCCTGCTGAGCAGAGAGCGTTTACTTTGCCTGGTGTTCCCAGTGCTTGTTTCAACAGTAACTCTCGTTTATTAGGACCTTGGAAGAGTACCAAAGCCATGAGCTCCTGAGAGTTTTCCATAAAAATCAGTCCTCCAGCATGGTAAATAATATATTTGTAAAGGATCAAGAATATATATATATATATATATATTAGTTTTCTAATTTTTATTATGTCACTGTATATATAGTGACATAATACAAATATATATTTGGTCTCTGGCCCTGGTTCCCAGTGCAGAGCTCCTAATCTCTTGGAATTTCATGAGTGATGGGAGCATCTTTCATTCTAATGAAGTGACTTGGGCTCCTAGGAGGAGACTGGTCACTAGAAAGAACAGATTGGAAGTTTGGGAATTTCAGTCCCATCCCCATCCTCTGAAGGCCTGGGGGCTGGAGGTTGGAGTTAATGATCAGTAATGCTCAAGTAACAAAGTCTTGTAAGAATCCCTGGATTCTGGGGTTTGGGGATCTCCTGGGCTGCTGAACACGTGGCGAGTGGCCTACCTGGAGAGGGCACGGAAGTGTGCATCCCCTTCCATACACTTCGCCCTGCATATCTCTTCATCTGGCTGTCTTCTATATCCGTGATCATATTCTTCATTACATAGTAAGCTGGGAAATGTGTTTCCCTGAGGTCTGTGAGCCATCCCAATAAATTATCAAACCTGAGGAGGGGGGTTGTAGGAATCCTGGTTTACAGCCAGGATTTGCATCCATTTTATTACCTCTTGTCAGTCAGACGTTTAGGTGACAACCTCACACTTGCAGTTGGTATCTGAAATGGGGGGCAGTCTTGTAGGACCAAACCCTTAACCTGAGGTCAGTGCTAACTCCAGTTAGTATCAGAATTGAATTGAACTGTAGGACACTTAGCTGATGTCATTCAGTTGGTGTCAGAGTATTCCTTGATATCCCTTCCCTCTCTGGTCACAGAAATGTGTGGAGTAAAGGTACAGAAAAAGAAAAATAGTTGGTTTTTTTTATCTGTCTCACATTTATTTTAGATTGCTCGAAATAAGCATATTACTATGCTGGGCAGAGCAATGAAAACATTTAGGGGAGGGTAATGATAAAAACTGCAACTTCGTGCTGAAGCGAGTTGGTAAATTTTCTTTGATAATTCAGGCATACCTAGTGAAAACATAAGTTCTCGATTGCATTTCGAAAATATTCCTTTGTGTAATCCCAGCACTTTGGGAAGCTGAGGCGAGTGCATCATGAGGTCAAGAGATCGAGACCATCCTGGTCAACATGGTGAAACCCTGTCTCTATTAAAAATACAAAAAATTAGCTGGGCATGGTGGCACGTGCCTGTAATCCCAGCTACTCAGGAGGTTGAGGCAGGAGAATTGCCTGAACCCAGGAGGCGGAGGTTGCCGTGAGCTGAGATCGCGCCATTGCACTCCAGCCTGGGTAACAAGAGCGAAACTCCGTCTCAAAAAAAAAAAAAAAAAATTCCTTTGTCCATGGAGGGTGTTTCTTCTCAGAACACTTTGTACTCCCTCGTGAAGTGGGGATATTTGCTATGGAAACCAAATTGTTCTTCCTTTGGTCTACTGAAAATTAGAAAATAAATTTTTCGTGGTCAGTAGGTTATTGTTTTAAACGTAACTACATGAGATTAACTTCTGGAACTGAGATGCCAATGATGGAATTCCAGAATGCAATTGTTGCACTCATTAAACACTACAGGTTGGGAAAGATTCCTGATATACTTGGTGCCCAGTGGCTTTTTCAGCCTAACAGGGATGTCGTTTGAAGAGTCTTAACCCAAAGTTACGTGAGAACCCCAGACCACTAGCCGTTGGTTCCATTGGTAGACTTTCTTTTATTATCTTAGTTTTCAGCTTTATTGAGGTACAACTCACAAACAATAATTGTGTATATATAAGGTATACAACATGAGGATCTGATATATGTATTCATTATAAAATGATCACCACAATCAAGCTAATACATTTATCACTTTACACAGTTATCTGTTTTGTGTGTGCCTGGTGAGAACAGTTAAAATCAACTCTCAGCAAACTTCAAGTATACAACACAGTATTACTCACTGTAGTCACCACAGTGTCTTTTAGGCCAGAATTTATTCATCTCATGACAGAAAATGTATACCTTTTGATACCATTTCCCCCTTTCCTTTTTGGCAGCCACCACTCTACTCTCTGCAAATCATTCTTGTGGTCATTAGTGAGAAGTCTGTGGTGGCCCCTTTAGGAACTAGGTGGACAGATGGTAATCTCCTGAAATGGCTCAGTCTGCCAACCTCCCCCTGAGGTATCAAAGCTTTCATTTACTACCTTGGTATGATTAACTTTCCGGTTTATTTGACCAGATCTACCTACAGCCCTCAGTGGTCTTTAAAGTAAAAAAAGTGAGAAGTCTTTAGCATGAAGTCTTTGATGTGCCCGTTGTGTGAGTGTATGTGTTTGAGTGTGTGGGCACTCATGTGTAGTTTTATGAATCTGTATGTGGTTTTGATGTGTGTATTGTATGTTGTATCTGAGTGTTGTATGTGTGGTGTGAATGTGCAGGTGTGTTGTGTGTATTTTGTGTGTGTTGCATGTGTGGTGTAGGTGTGTGTTGCGTGAATGTATGTTGTGTGTGCATTGTGTGCATGTGCTGAGTGCCCGGCACGTATTTTACTAGGTGCTTAGTAAACATTTGTCACATGCAGGGAAGGTCGGAATTCCTGCCTCCATGAAGCTCGCTGCGTGAACTCACAGATGAATTCTCAACTCTTCAGGCACAGGGCCTGTGTTGTGTTCATTTTTCTGTCCTTCAGTGTCACACAGAGGTGGGCAACTCTGGCATAAAATGTGGGGTTCAGATAGGAAACATGTACTGTATAATTAAACACACATTTGCTCTCAATTCAGGTTTCTTGAAGCAGAATCTTTTCTTCCAATTCACCTTTGCACACACTACACAGTCCCCTTCGCTGTTATGTTTGCTGTGTATTATCCCTCCATGCTCTGTAGGTGGGCAGGGATTTTGTTGGATTTATTCCCAGATACACCTCAAATACCTGGAACACTGCCTGATACATAGTGTGCACACAATAAAATTGGTTTAATGATCAAATGTAAGAGTGAATGAGCTCCGGCGCATTTGGTCCACATCCAGGTTTTCGGCAGAATGTAGGTATTATGATGTGTGTCACAGTTCACTCTGAATCTCAGTGGTCTTGGCAGGCAGCTTCTTGGGGGCTCTTCCTCATGCTCTTGTCAGGCTCTCCCATTAATCTACAGTTTGCTTCCTAGGCTGGCATCATGGAGCTGGTCCCAGGGAGATGGCTCATCCTGCTTGGTAAATGGCCACGCCCTGCCCTTGGATCCTTGCTGCAGCCCATGCACTATGTGTCATTGCCTTAGGGGTCTGGGACATCCAGCCACCCAGTGCTGACAACCATGGACCTTGCTGTTGCCCACAGATGTGACCCCCTAAACTGGTTTCTCTCCAGGCCTCTTCTGGTCCTCTGGTTTCTCTAGCAACTTCTATGGCCCTCCTTGGCGCCTAGGAATTCTTGTCAGCTTCCTCTGCATTGCTGGAGGCAGACCCGCAGTTGTAGAGCCATGTGTCACTGAGCACTGCCTTCTCGAAGGGGACTGCCGTTTCCGTTTCCAGGCTGCTCCTCTGCCAGCCTGGTGACTCAGTTTCTACTCCTTCTTCCAGAGTTGACCATCAGAAATGAGCTCTTGCCTTCCTTCTTTCTTCTTCTGCAGATCTTCCCTCTAGCTCTACAGGGCAGGCCTCCCTGGCTGTGTGGTCAGAAGGTGCCCACTGTTCAGGTCCAGCCTGGCTTACTCTAGGGTTTATGGGTCCAGTCTTATTCCACGACTCTTGAGATGTCAAGCCCAATTTGGAGAATTCAAAAAATATCATTTTTTGCCTCTCAACAAAACCTAGCACATTTTTAAAAACCACATTTTAACATCTCTGAAATTAGGATGCATCTTGCAATGGATAATAGATCCTAGTTACTTGGAAGCATTATTTTTCTTACTGTACATATTGCACCTAACAATATTTTCACTTAGGCTATTGTCTTGCAATGAACTTAAACTCTATGCTGGAGTTTAAAACTATGTAACCCCTTTTTTTGTTCTAGCCTTCATCTTCCTCACCTGAAGGTAATAGATGCCTCTCCTTTAAAGACGTGAAGTTGCCAGGCAACCAGAATCAAGAAAAGGATATATGCTTGTTTCATACATCCAAAAATAGAATTCCCAGTACCTTTCACTCTTTGAATCAATACACGTGTGAGTGGACCAACTTAAGGCCATGAACTGGTTTCCATGCTATACTTTGAAATAAGGCCAAAGAAAAAATATGTCCATCTCACAGAGGCCTGGCCTTCCTGGAAGAAGAAAACATACTGGTCAGTAAATAAGAAGAGCTGGGCCCTTTGGCAGTTATGGATGTAATTTTCCACGAATAAGACAGAATCCCATTCCACATATCTGTCTCATGAGAACATTATGAGCGTGAGGCATGGGGAGCCTTTATTTCTGAGTCAGGCCTGCTGAGATCCAGGCCTAAAACTTTTATACTGAAGTCAGAGTTTTCTGTATCAGTTCTCTCTCTCTCCCTCTCTCCTATGCACACATGTGCACAGACAATAATGAATGAGTGGACATGAAACAGAGAAGTGCTGAACCTGGCAATAGCAACAGAATCTAAGAAAACAGTTTACTAACGGGCACACGTGAGGGACACTCAGTTATGAGCTGGTGATTTTAGGTGCCAGGATCAGTTATGGGCCAGGTTTGTTCAAGCAAAAAATTATAGTTAATATTCAGAAGGCCCTTGCAAAACCCAAGAGCAAGGACATAGCCATGTTTCTGGAAGAACTTGGACCAGCCCGGGAGGTTGTCTGCCAGGGTCTGAAGGAGCTGTTGTTAATTCCTTGTCTCCATTCCTTTCTTTTCTCTATCTCTGAAAACCAGCTTTCTTTGCTTTCAGAAGACACAGACACTCTGCACCACCGAAGTGGTGTTCAAAGCTAAACAGTATTGTCTTCGTTATTTCAGTTTCAGTGTAGAATTCTTGGGAAGAGCATGTGAATTCTGTAGCTTTGGGTCTAGCAAATACTCTTGGCCCCATCAGCCACGACCAAGGTGTCTTTTAGGCCCATGCCTGTAGACTGAAGTAAGGGATCAGGGAAATTGGATTACTTTACTAAGAAATATAGGTATGCTGAGCAGATATCAACTGAGTAAACATCAACCCAAAGACATCTATGAAAATCGTGCAAGACTGAATGCAGCATATTCATTGTGATTCTGCATTCCGATGCAATGTTTGACGATTCAAAGGATGATATAATATAATGCCAAAGTTTTATCAATCAAATACATTTTACTGCACATGTAATAATACCATGCTATCCTTATTATGTGTGGAATTGTGTTTGTATCTTACGGGAAAAGTGTCATGAAATTCACTTTGAGAAGCAAGCTGAGATTTTTAAAATAAATACATTTAGCTTTTTATGGAATGAGGTATACCCAGACCTCCATGCTTAAAACAAATTTGAGTAAATCAAAGCAAAATTTCCCATAAATATTAATGATAAATAAAAAGACTAGAGGGAATTGTTCTAAATTATATCAAAATAAGACATATATACGTAGTCTGGGTGCAGTGGCTCATGCTTGTAATACTAGCACTTTGGGAGGCTGAGACAGGCAGATCATCTGAGGTCAGGAGTTCCAGACCAGCCTGGCCAATATGATAAAACCACGTCTCTACCAAAAATACAAAAAAGTTAGCTGGGTGTGGTGGCACACCCCTGTAATCCCAGCTACTACGGAGGCTGAGGCAGGAGAATCACTTGAGCCCTAGAGGTGTAGGTTGCAGTGAGCTGAGATTGCACCACTGCACTCCAGCCTGGGCAACAGAGAGAGACTCTGTCTCAATAAATAAATAAATAAATAAAATAATGTAACACGAATGCAATTGTAAAAAATATAGAAATATGTCTACAGTGCCTCATATGGATCTTTCTTGGTTGATAGCAAGGTTTGAGACTTGGCAGAGGTTAGGAAAGAGATGGTGAGCTAGAGGGTGAAGTATAGAGGAGAAAGGGATGGAAAGGGGAAGAGGGGAAGAGAAAGGGGTTTATCTAGTGAGATCATCTAAGTAAAGTACTCACACAGTACCTCCACTATTCTTGAGGCAGGGAAAGTTTAGACACGGGTAATGTGGGAGCTGGCAAGGTATTAGTCTGTTTTTACACTGCTATAAATAAATACCCGAGACTGGGTGTGGTGGCTCATGTCTGTGATCCCAGCACTTTGAGAGTCTGAGGCAGGCAGATCAACTGAGGTTAGGAGTTCCAGAGTAGCCTGGGCAACATGGTGAAACTCCATGTCTACTAAAAATACAAAAATTAGCTAGGTGTGGCGGCGCACGCCTGTAATCTCAGCTACTCGGGAAGCTGAGGCAGGATAATTACTTGAACCCAGGAAGTGGAGATTGCAGAAAGCTGACATTGGACCACTGCACTCCAGCCTGTGTGATAAAGTGAGACTCCATCTCAAAAAAATAAAAAAAAAATTAAAATAAAAAAAGAAATACCTGAGACTGGGTAATTGACAAGGA
Source organism: Saguinus oedipus (assembly GCA_031835075.1). NCBI lineage: Eukaryota > Metazoa > Chordata > Mammalia > Primates > Cebidae > Saguinus > Saguinus oedipus. Next base: position 92,840,102 of record CM063183.1, on the reverse strand, counting down.
AAAGAGGTGTAATTGACTCACAGTTCCGCACAGCTGGGGAGGCCTCAAGAAACTTAAAATCATGTGGAAGGGGAAGCTAGTGCATCTTACAAGGCAGCAGGTGGGACAAGTGAAGTGAGAGCACAGGAAAAACTGCCACTTTTAAAACCATCAGATCTGGCCGGGAGTGGTGGCTCATGCCTGTAATCCCAGCACTTTGAGAGGCCTAGGCGGGCAGATCACTTGAGGTCAAGAGTTTGAGACCAGCCTGGCCAACATAGCAAAACCCCGTCTCTACTAAATACAAAAATTAGCTGGGCATGGTGGCCAGCACCTGTAATCTCAGCTACTCGGGAGGCTGAGGTGGGAGAATTGCTTGAATTCGGGAGGCAGAGGTTCTCGGTTCAGTGAGCCGAGATCATGCCATTGCACTCCAGCCTGGGCAACAGAGCAAGACTCCATCTCAAAAAAAAAAGGAAAAGAAAAAATTCAGATCTTCTGGGACTCACCCACTATTATGAGAACAGCATAGGGGAAATCACCCCCATAATCCAATCACTTCCTGTTAGGTTTCTCACCAGATCCCTCTGACATACCTTGGGCCAGTGGCTATCCAGCCTGTGTTTGAAGGAGCTAGATTTCAGTAAAGAATGTTAGCAGGTTCAGTTCTTTTCTCAGCCCTTTTAATGCAGAGGCCGACTTGTCAGCCTAGAAGGCTGTTTTAAGCTCCTGTGCAAACCCCTCTTGAGAGCCCTTGGGTGTGGCAGTCCTGGAGATGGTTGACTGGTAATCCAGATTTCAGCCTTCTCCCTTCTTTGCTTTGCTCAGTGTCATGTTCTGGTCCCCTGTTTTGTCAAAAGCAAGGAACACTTTGCCCTGGGTATCAATCCTGTGAAATCCCATTGGGTGAGTCAGCTCAGAAGAACCAGGATAGGTTGTCCTAAAATTAATACCTGCACATTCATGGGCAGTGCATGGTGACAGGAAACAAAGATAGCAGAGACAAATATAACTGGTTGTGGAAAAAAGATTGAGGGAGAGTAGAGAAAATATTATTAAATGAAAGAGATGGAAAAATACAGAAGTCAAGTGCAAGAACCTTTAATGGACAGAGTTAAATGACACATTTATTCATTCAGTAAACATATAAAATGCATCTACCATATACTAGACTTCATTCAAGATAATGATAATACAGCAGTGCATAACACAGACTAAAACCTACCCTCATGAAGCTTACATTCTAGTGGGGATAGACAGTTAATTAACAAGATCAAGAAGTAATATATATAGTAAGTCAGACGGTGACACATGCTAGGAAGCTCCAGTAGGGAGTTCAGGTAAGACAGAGATGTGTGTGTGTGTGTGTGTCCATACAACATCCAATGATCTGGGATACCTATTTAGCAATAACAGAGGAAAATCTCTTTGGCAATAGTGATTTGGATGTTAGTTGTGTAGGAGGAATGAGAAAGCCATATTGCAATTATCAAGACAGGAAATGATTCAGTTTTGGATAAAACTTTTAACAATGAAAAATGAAGAGAAACAAAACCACTTTGACATGGCAATTATTTAATTTCTGAGTTTACATAAAGAATGTTGTGAAACTTCTCACTGCAAGGCAACCTTTTGTTTTCTTTATTATCTTTGAGTGTTTATATTTCAGTTCTCAATAGTTTTTCACTTATTGACTGAGTTTGCTGTCTTATCACACAAAGATCAAGTTATTTATGCATTTCACACTTGGTAACGTTAGACTTGAGTGTTTGTGTTGAAATACTCTGCTTTTTAAATGTGGTTTTGGTTGATGTTTTTGGAATGAGGAATTTATCAGCTGCAGTGACTTGTAGATACTCTGTTAGCCAGAAATACTGGCCTACTCTTTACCGAAAACTCCCTATTCCAAAATGACATCACACTATGAGTTTATGCCCAATGAAGCTCCAGTGATATTTGCTTATTTGCATAGTAAAAATACTGTCAGATACATTAATTTTATGTAATTTTCTCAATACCTCCCTGATATAACTAAATAGGTATATTATGCCCATTTTATAAGTTCAGAGAGGCTGAGTACATAACTACCCAAATATAATGAATGTTTGACAGGTAATGATCATCTCCACCATTGACAATGTGCTGGACAATGTTTAAATTTTTTTTTTTTTTTTTTTTTTTTTTTTTTTTTTTTTTAATTTTTATTGCATTATAGGTTTGGGGGTACATGTGCAGAACAAGCAAGATAGTTGCATAGGTACACACATGGCAGTGTGCTTTGCTGCTTTCCTCCCCTTCACCCACACTTGGTATTCATCCCCAGGCTATCCCCCCCAGCCCCCCCCTGCTGTCCCTCCCCCATTCCCCCCAACAGTCCCCAGTGTATAGTAGACCGCCTCTCTGTGTCCACGTGTTCTCATTTTTCTCACCCACCTATGAGTGAGTATATGCGGTATTTCTTTTTCTGTTCTTGTGTCAGTTTGCTGAGAATGATGTTCTCCAGATTCATCCATGTCCCTACAAAGGACACAAACTCATCATTTTTGATTGCTGCATAATATTCCATGGTGTATATGTGCCACATTTTCCCAGTCCAGTCTATCATCGTTGGGCATTTGGGTTGGTTCCAGGTCTTTGCTATTGTAAACAGTGCTGCAATGAACATTCGTGTGCATGTGTCCTTATAGTAGAACGATTTATAATCCTTTGGATAGATACCCAGTAATGGGATTGCTGGGTCAAATGGAATTTCTATTTCTAGGTCCCTGAGAAATCGCCACACTGTCTTCCACAATGGTTGAACTAATTTACACTCCCACCAACAGTGTAAGAGTGTTCCTATTTCTCCACATCCTCTCCAGCATCTGCTGTCTCCAGATTTTTTAATGATCGCCATTCTAACTGGTGTGAGATGGTATCTCAATGTGGTTTTGATTTGCATCTCTCTAATGACCAATGACGATGAGCACTTTTTCATATGTTTGCTGGCCTCATGTATGTCTGCTTTCGTAAAGTTTCTGTTCATATCCTTTGCCCATTTTTGAATGGGCTTGTTTGTTTTTTTCCTGTAAATCTGTTTGAGTTCTTTGTAAATTCTGGATATCAGCCCTTTGTCAGATGCGTAAACTGCAAAGATTTTTTCCCATTCTGATGGTTGCCGATTCACTCTAGTGACTGTTTGTTTTGCTGTGCAGAAGCTGTGGAGTTTGATTAGGTCCCATTTGTCTATTTTGGCTTTTGTTGCCAATGCTTTGGGAGTTTTGTTCATGAAGTCCTTGCCTACTCCTATGTCCTGAATGGTTTTGCCTAGATTTTCCTCTAGGGTTTTTATGGTGTCGGGTCTTACGTTTAAGTCTTTAATCCATCTGGAGTTAATTTTAGTGTAAGGTGTCAGGAAGGGGTCCAATTTCTGCTTTCTGCACATGGCTAGCCAGTTTTCCCAACACCATTTATTAAATAGGGAATCCTTTCCCCATTGCCTGTTTTTGTCTGGTTTATCAAAGATAATATGGTTGTAGATGTGTTGTGTTGCCTCTGATGCCTCTGTTCTGTTCCATTGGTCTATATCTCTGTTTTGGTACCAGTACCATGCTGTTTTGATTACTGTAGCCTTGTAGTATAGTTTGAAGTCTGGTAGTGTGATGCCTCCCGCTGTGTTCTTTTTGCTTAGAATTGACTTGGCTATGCGGGCTCTTTTTTGGTTCCATATGAAATTCATGGTGGTTTTTTCCAGTTCTGTGAAGAAATTCAATGGTAGTTTGATGGGGATAGCATTGATTGTGTAAATTACTTTGGGCAGTATAGCCATTTTCACGATATTGATTCTTCCTAACCACGAACATGGAATGTTTCTCCATCTGTTTGTGTCCTCTCTTATTTCATTGAGCAGTTGTTTGTAGTTTTCCTTAAAGAGGTCCCTTACATTCCTAGTGAGTTGTATTCCTAGGTATTTTATTTTCTTTGTAGCAATTGTGAATGGCAGTTCGTTCTTGATTTGGTTCTCTTTAAGTCTGTTATTGGTGTATAGGAATGCTTGTGATTTTTGCACATTGATTTTATATCCTGAGACTTTGCTGAAGTTGCTTATCAGTTGCAGGAGCTTTTGGGCTGAGGTGATGGGGTCTTCTAGGTATACTATCATGTCGTCTGCAAATAGAGACAATTTGGCTTCCACCTTTCCTATTTGAATACCCTTTATTTCTTTTTCTTGCCTGATTGCTCTGGCTAGAACTTCCAGTACTATGTTGAATAGAAGTGGTGAGAGAGGGCATCCTTGTCTAGTGCCAGATTTCAAAGGGAATGCTTCCAGTTTTTGCCCATTAAGTATGATATTGGCTGTTGGTTTGTCATAAATAGCTTTTATTACTTTGAGATATGTTCCATCAATACCAAGTTTATTGAGGGTTTTTAGCATAAAGGGCTGTTGAATTTTGTCAAATGCCTTCTCTGCATCAATTGAGATAATCATGTGGTTTTTGTTTTTGCTTCTGTTTATGTGGTGAATTACATTTATAGACTTGCGTATGTTGAACCAGCCTTGCATCCCCGGGATAAATCCTACTTGATCATGATGGATAAGTTTTTTAATGTGCTGTTGCAATCGGTTTGCCAGTATTTTATTGAAGATTTTTGCATCTATGTTCATCATGGATATTGGCCTGAAGTTTTCTTTTCTTGTTGAGTCTCTGCCAGGTTTTGGTATCAGGATGATGTTGGTCTCATAAAATGATTTGGGAAGGGTTCCCTCTTTTTGGATTATTTGGAATAGTTTCAGAAGGAATGGTACCAGATCCTCTTTGTGTGTCTGGTAGAATTCGGCTGTGAACCCATCTGGACCTGGGCTTTTTTTGTGTGGTAGGCTCTTAATTGCTGCCTCAACTTCAGACCTTGTTATTGGTCTATTCATAGTTTCGGCTTCCTCCTGGTTTAGGCTTGGGAGGACACAGGCATCCAGGAATTTATCCATTTCTTCCTGATTTACTGGTTTATGTGCATAGAGTTGTTTGTAGTATTCTCTGATGATGGTTTGAATTTCTGTGGAATCTGTGGTGATTTCCCCTTTATCGTTTTTTATTGCATCTATTTGGTTGTTCTCTCTCTTCTTTTTTATCAGTCTGGCTAGTGGTCTGTCTATTTTGTTGATCTTTTCGAAAAACCAGCTCTTAGATTTATTGATTTTTTGAAGGGTTTTTCTTGTCTCTATCTCCTTCAGTTCTGCTCTGATCTTAGTTATTTCTTGTCTTCGGCTAGGTTTTGAGCTTTTTTGATCTTGCTCCTCTAGCTCTTTCAATTTTGACGATAGGGTGTCAATTTTGGATCTCTCCATTCTTCTCATGTGGGCACTTATTGCTATATATTTTCCTCTACAGACTGCTTTAAATGTGTCCCAGAGATTCTGGTACGTTGTGTCTTCATTCTCATTGGTTTCAAAGAACTTCTTTATTTCTGCCTTCATTTCATTGTTTATCCAATCAACATTCAAGAGCCAATTGTTCAGTTTCCATGAAGCTGTGCGGTTCTGAGTTATTTTCTGAATTCTGAGTTCCAACTTGATTGCACTATGGTCTGAGAGACTGTTTGTTATGATTTCAGTTGTTTTGCATTTGCTGAGGAGTGCTTTACTTCCAATTATGTGGTCAATTTTGGAGTAGGTGTGATGTGGTGCTGAGAAGAATGTATATTCTGTGGATTTGGGGTGGAGAGTTCTGTAAATGTCTATCAGGTTTGCTTGTTCCAGGTCTGAGTTCAAGTCCTGGATATCCTTGTTAATTTTCTGTCTGGTTGATCTGTCTGCTATTGACAGTGGAGTGTTAAAGTCTCCCACTATTATTGTGTGGGAGTCTAAGTCCCTTTGTAAGTCATTAAGAACTTGCCTTATATATTTGGGTGCTCCTACATTGGGTCCATATATATTTAGAATCGTTATCTCTTCTTGTTGTATCGATCCTTTTACCATTATGTAATGACCTTCTTTGTCCCTTTTGATCTTTGTTACTTTAAAGTCTATTTTATCAGAGATGAGAATTGCAACTCCTGCTTTTTTTTGCTCTCCATTTGCTTGGTAAATCTTCCTCCATCCCTTTATTTTGAGCCTTTGTGTATCTTTGCATGTGAGGTGGGTTTCCTGGATACAGCACACCGATGGGTTTTGGTTTTTTATCCAATTTGCCAGCCTGTGTCTTTTGATTGGTGCATTTAGCCCATTTACATTCAGGGTTAATATTGTTATGTGTGAATTTGATACTGCCATTTTGATGCTAGCTGGCTGTTTTGCTCGTTGGTTCATGTACATTCTTCATTTTGTTGATGGTCTTTAGCATTTGGTATGCTTTTAGGATGGCTGGAACTGGTTGTTTCTTTCTATGTGTAGTGCCTCTTTCAGGAGCTCTTGTAAAGCAGGCCTAGTGGTGACAAAATCTCTGAGTACTTGCTTGTTCGTGAAGGATTTTATTTTTCCTTCACTTATGAAGCTCAGTTTGGCTGGATATGAAATTCTGGGTTGAAAGCTCTTTTCTTTAAGGATGTTGAATATTGGCCCCCACTCTCTTCTGGCTTCTAGAGTCTCTGCTGAGAGATCTGCTGTGAGTCTGATGGGCTTCCCTTTGTGGGTGACCCGACCTTTCTCTCTGGCTGCCCTTAGTATTTTCTCCTTCGTTTCAACCCTGGTGAATCTGACGATTATGTGCCTTGGGGTTGCTCTTCTTGCAGAGTATCTTTGTGGTGTTCTCTGTATTTCCTGGAGTTGAGTATTGACCTGTCTTGCTAGGTTGGGGAAATTTTCCTGGATAATATCCTGAAGAGTGTTTTCCAGCTTGGATTCATTCTCTTCGTCACATTCTGGTACACCTATCAAACGTAGGTTGGGTCTCTTCACATAGTCCCACATTTCTTGGAGATTTTGTTCATTCCTTTTTGTGCTTTTTTCTTTAATCTTGGTTTCTCGTTTTATTTCATTGAGTTGATCTTCAACTTCTGATATTCTTTCTTCTGCTTGGTCAATTCGGCTGTTGAAACTTGTGCATGCTTCGCGAAGTTCTCGTGTTGAGTTTTTCAGCTCCTTCAATTCATTCATATTCCTCTCTAAGTTGTCCATTCTCGTTATCAATTCCTCGAATCTTTTTTCAAATCTTTTTTCAAGGTTCTTAGTTTCTTTGCACTGGTTTAGAACATGTTCCTTTAGCTCACTGAAGTTTCTCATTATCCACTTTCTGAAGTCTGATTCCGTCATTTCGTCACATTCATTCTCCGTCCAGCTTTGTTCCCTTGCTGGTGAGGAGTTTTGGTCCTTTTTTGGAGGTGAGGTGTTTTGGTTTCGGGTGCTTTCCTCCTTTTTGCGCTGGTTTCTTCCCATCTTTATGGATTTATCCGCCTGTTGTCTTAGTAGTGGCTGATTTTTCAATTGGGTCTCTGTGTGGACACTGAGATTGTTGATGATGAAGTATTTCTGTTACTTAGTTTTCCCTCTAATGATCTATCCTCTTTGCTGTATGAGTGCTGAGGTCCACTCCAGGCCCTGCTTGTCTGGGGTATACCTGCAGCAGCTGCAGAACAGTGAGGGATGATATCAGTTTCTTTTTCTGCTGCCCTTGTTCCAGAATGATGCCAGCCAAATGTCAGTCTGATTAGTCCTTTTCTGGGGTGACTCCTTGGATATACAGAGGTCAGGGAGCTGCTTGAGGAGACAGTCTGTGCTTTATAGGAGCTCCAGTGCTGAGCTGTGAGCTCCGTTGTTCATTCAGGGTTGTTGGGAGGTTATGTCTGCTGCAATAGAACTCATAAAACACCACTCTTTTTTTTTTTTTCACCCTTAGATGCTCTGTCTCAGGGAGTTGGGGCTTTCTTTATGAGTATCTGTTGCACTGTCCTGCCCCACTAGGTGGCAGTCTATTCACTATTTGCTTGCCGGGGCTCTGACCTCCTAAGGCGGGTCCGCCCTGTTGCGGCCCGGCGGACTCTCTCTGTTATGGCAGGTTGCCTCGGCAACGGCAGGCTGCGTCAGTCCTGGGCGGTACTTAAGTGGGGGTGCACTTTGTCAGGAATGGTGGACGCCCCTCCCTGACCGGGCTGCACCGTCCTAAATGCCGGCAACAAAACTCTCAGCCCCAAGCGCCTCCAGTCGCCGCCCTGCTTGTCCCCGTGAGCGTGGGACCCGCCGAGCCCGATCACCCTGCTCCCTGCCTCAGAGTCCGTCCTCTCTCTCTCTCTCTTCCTCTCCCCAAGCTGAAAGGTCGACTCTCTCACTGGCGCCCCAGGAGCCTGCCGATAGGGCACTGGGATCCGTGCGATCTCCCGTGCCGCTGCCCACTACCCCGGCTCAGATCACGTTTCCCAGGAAACTCCTGGTCTGGCTCATTGTCCAAGTCCCGTTCAATCAGATGGACATGCCAATCTGCCCTTCCAAATCTCAGATTGCCGGTTTAACAGGGCACCCAGACCAGTGAGTTCCGCGCCGGGTCCCGCTGTGGCGCCGGCCGAAGAGGCGGCGGGAGCCGGTTGCGTTAGCCGGCTGCTAGCGTCCCGTGTCTCTCCCACACCTGGGACTTTCAACGCTCTGTGGGCATAAAAGGAACATCCGAGAATGCGGCTAGGACTCACCCTCTGCGCCTTCACCGAGAGCTGCAATCCTGAGTCACCTCTACGACGCCATCTTGCCTCCCTCCTCTAAATTTTTTTTTATGTATTAACTTATTTCGTTCTCCCAACAACCCAGTAAGATGGGGACTATTGATAACACTATTTTGCCATCAAGGAAATTGTGGCATAAGAGAAGTTAAGTGACTTGCTTAGTGCTACACAGATAGTACATAGGACAGCTGGAATACATTTGGGGCAGTTGGACTCCATTGCCTATGCTAGTAACCATCATTCTACACTTCCTCTGGTTCTGGATAGCAAATCTCAAACTCCTATATGTTTTAGCGTGCTTTTTAACTTTACAAAGTGACAGTGGTCAATGGTAGAATAGTAAAAGGCAACAATGTGAAGGGGGAAGACCATCAGCTTTGGAGAGTGTGTTGGATCCCAGTTCAGTTATTTTACTCACTGGGTAATCTTGGGTAAGTTCCTTAACTTCTCTAGGATGTCTGTTGCTGTCTACAAAATAAGAGCAGTAACCAGGCATAGTGGCTCACTCCTGTAATCCCAGAGTTTTGGGAGACTGATACAGGAAGATCACTTGAGGCTGGGAGTTTGAGACCAGTTTGGGTGACATAGCAAGACCCTGTCTCTACAAAAATAAAAAAGCAAACAATGAATAAGCTGGTTGTTTTGGTCCAGGCCTGTAGTCTCAGCTACTTGGGAAGCTGAGATAGGAGGATCACTTGAGCCCAGGAGGTTGAGGCCGCAGTGAGCCAAGATGGTGCCGCTTCACTCCAGCCTGGGTGACAGAGTGATACCTTGTTTCAAAAACAAACAAACAAACAAATGAATCTAACAACGAAACCCCCCCAAAACCACCACCAATAATAAAAAACAAAAACGCCCCCCAAAACAAAAGTAGTAATACCATTCATGGTTATGAGTATTAACTGTGATGTGTCCTATTAAAGTGTCTAAATCATGGTCAGTAACCTGATAGGTGCCTGAAATCTAGATATTTCTTTCCTACATAATGGCCAATTATTAAGCATAGGTCAGATGAACAGTTAAGACACCTGTGGTGCAGTAAATTAGAAAGGGAATTGGTGATTTTGGGAAATTCAGGGCAGGATTTGTGCCCTCTAAAGGAGCAGTTCAAATATCAACGATGACTTAGGACACAGGTCCTTATGGGGAAGCGGACAGGGTCCTCTGTGCTATGAAACATCACTTCAAAATCAGGGTCGGGGTGAAGCAGTTGCTGACGAGGGCGCTCCTCTCTTCTGACCTCTTTGCCCTCTCTCCTTGCTCCCAGGTAGACACTTTCATGAACTACACAGAGGTCTCAGAGGGCTGCAGAAGCTTCATGTAGAGCGACGTTCTTGAACTTTTGGTCGGAAGACCACTTCATATTCTTAAACACTGTCCAGAACTTTAAAGAGCTTGTGTCTACATGGTTAACTCTATTGATATTAACCACATTAAATAGTAAAACTGAGAAATAAAAAAATAATTTTTTAACAATTATTTAAAAATGCTGATAAACTCATTGCCTGTTAACATAAATAACGTCTCTTTTATGAAAACATTTTTTTAAAAAACCAAAGTATCAAAAAGAATGACTTTTTAAACTTTGTTTACGTTGTTCTGGAAATCTCTTTAGTGCTCAGCTCAACAGAATACAGGTAAATTATCATACCTGCTTCTGCATTCAATCTTGGAGTTGTTATGCATCATGTAGTCTCTGGAAAAGTCCCCTCTACATGTGTATGAAAAAGACACATACCATGTTTGAATTATTGTGAAAGTAGTTTTAACCCTGAGGACTCTGAAAGGATTTCAGGAACCTTTGAGAACCGATAATATAGTATAACTCTTTCTTTGTAATAATGTTTTTGAACATTCTCAGTATTCCCTCTCAACTTCCTCCTAATGCCTGTGTTCAACCAATCACAATTGCCAATGATTCTCCTTTCAAAATTCTTGGGTTTGGCAACTCTGGAGACAGCAGGTTTGACCATTAGATGTTTCCTTCCCTCTCACCTTTCTTCTTTCCTTCACAGCTGTTCTTTCCTTTTCTCTCTCGGTGGTGCAACCTTGGTAGGTTTTCTATCCAGGCCGGTGCCTCTTAACTTCTCTGTCTGCCTCTAGGGCATGGCAGCTGCCAGGCTGTGCTTTATCTGACAGTGTTCACAGTTTACTTCCTTCCTCCAAAGTCTTGGTCTTGACTAACATGTATTAATTCTTTGTTATGTTTTATAAAGATTTCAAAGCTTTTTCAACCAAACTTTAGAAAATAAACTTGGGGGAGCATGTGTAAAGAACCTCAGGCATCCTCATTGATAAACTTCAGAAACTATGTCAGTAGATTTCTGATGCCAGTCAGAATTGAGTAATAGGCCCTAGATTTACTTTCTAATAAGAAACAACTAAATTACTGGACAAAATATACAAAACCAGGGTTTTTAAGATACTGAACATCAGTTAAGAAAGGACAGTAATTCATGAGAGGCAGAAAACAAAGCCCTATGACTTCTGCTTACTGATGTGAGAGAGGGAAGGGTGACCCAGGCAGAGGCCAGTGAACCTCCTGACTTGATGAAACAGAGCTGAGAGCCAAGGGAGATCAAGGAAGCTACAGTTCAAAGGAAAGGAGACATCTACAGAGAGGAAGAACTTTGAAGCCCTTCAGTTCAGAGGGTCCCACTCAAGAATCTGGCACACTGCTGCATGTGAGAAGACTACCCAAAGTCAGAAAAAACACCACCCTAAAAGATGAGAGAAAATAGTGGACAACACTAGGAATAATTCCTATTCTCACCAGCCAGACTGGAAAGTCTTATAATTCATAGGTATTTGTTGGAGAACTCAGAAGCGTCAAGCTTCAGAAGTGGGATAACATGAGTCCTAGAGTGAATGGTGCTATGGTCCTGTCTACTGAGTCTTACAAGCAAGATGCAAAAGAATCAGACTGTTCTCAAGAACTCAAATGCAACCCAAGACACAATAATATTCAGCATCTAACAAGTTAAAATCCACAATGTTTGGTACCCAACCAAAAAATTGCCAGGTATGAAAATAAGGATGATAATAATAAAGAGGAAAATGAGTCAAAACCAACCAAGAACTAAAGAGATGTTAGAATTAGGAGACGAAGACACCGAAACAGTTGTTATAACTGCATTCCATACACACAAAGAGGTAAGTAGAGAAATAAAAATGTACAGGCCGGGCACGGTGGCTCAAGCCTGTAATCCCAGCACTTTGGGAGGTCGAGGTGGGTGGATCATGAGGTCAAAAGATCGAGACCATCCTGGTCAACATGGTGAAACCCTGTCTCTACTAAAAATACAAAAAATTAGCTGGGCATGGTGGCGCGTGCCTGTAATCCCAGCTACTCAGGAGGCTGAGGTGGGAGAATTGCTTGAACCCAGGAGGCGGAGGTTGCTTGCGCCATTGCACTCCAGCCTGGGTAACAAGAGCGAAACTCCATCTCAAAAAAAAAAAAAAAAAAAAAAAGTAAAAATGACTATGTCTAACTTCTAGAGATAACAACTACAATTTCTGCGGTAAAAAGTGACTGGATGCGATTCATAGCAGATTAGATATTGCAGAAGAATAAATTAGTGAATCTAAGGACATAACAATAGAAATTAATTAAAATAAAACAGAGAGGAGGAAAAACAAACAAGCAAAGAACAGAGTCTCACAAAACAGTGGGAAAATTTCAAGTCATCAAATACACATGTAATTGAAATGACTCAAGGGAAAAGGGGAATGACAGAAAAGATATTTGAAGAAATAATGACCAGGGCTTTTCCAAGCTGAATTGAAAATTACAAACCCACATATCCAAGCAGTTAAGTGAATCTTAAACATGAGGACAAGCACATTGTTTCATCATAATTAAATTGCTTTAAACCAGCAATAAATGAAAAAATCTTAACAGCAGCCTTAGGCAAAAAATACACCTACCAAGAAATAGCAATGACACAGATGATAGCAGATTCCTCATGGAAACAATGCAAGCTGGAAGACTTTGGAGAATCCCTAATATGCTAAAGAAGAAAACCATCAACCAAGAGTTCTGTACACTGAAAACATCCTTCAAAACCAAAAACACAATAAAACCACTTCAGATACATAAAAGCTGAATTCATCACCAACAGATCTGCACTACAAAAATGTCAGAGGAAATACTTCAGACAGAAGAAAAGGGATACTAGATGGAGATATAGGTGCATCCAAGAGATAGAGCCTAGAAATGCCAAATTATTATTTAAATTTCATTACATGGAAATTATTTAAACAGAAGTAATAATGATGCAGTATGAGGTTTATAGGCTATGTAAAAGTAAAATGAATGACAAAAATAGCATGAAGGTCAGGCAAGGGAAAATGGAACTATGCTATTGTAGGGTTCTTCTATGTAGGATGTTACAATATCATTTATGGAGACATTTTTAGCACTAAGTGCCTACTTAAAAAAGAAGAAAATTGTCAAATTTGTGACCATAGCCTCCACCTTAAGTAACTAGAAAGAGGAATAAATTACACGCCAAATAAGCAAAAGACAAGACATAATCAAGATCAAAGCAGAGGGCAACTAAAGAGAAAACAGAAATACAATCAAGAACATCAATGACAGCAAAGCTTTGATGTCATTTAATGACACCTTTGAGAAGATCAATAAAATTGGTAAACCTTTATCTGGACTGATTGTGGATTAAAAAGAGAAGACAGCACAATCAATGGTAGGAACTAGGTGAAATCACTACACTACACCACAAATACTAAAAGAATAATAAGGGAATACTTGGAACAAAATTAGGCATACAACACATACATTTAGATGAAGTAGATAAATTCTTTGAAGGACTCAAGCTACCAGCTTCATTCAAAAAGAAACAGATGACTTTAATAGCCCTCTATCTATTAATGAAATTGAATTTGTAGTTAAAAATCTTCCCACATGGTAAATTCCAGGCCTAAATAACTCTCCTTGTTAATTCAACCAAACATTTAAGGAAATACACAATATTAATTCTACTCAAACTCTTCCAGAAAATTGAAGAGGAGTAAATGTTTCTCAACTCATGAGTTCTTCCCAACTCTGTGAGACTAATATTACCCAGATATCAAAACCAAACAGGACATTACAAGAAAAGTACAGACCAGTATTCCTCTTGAGTATAGATATGAAACTCTAAACAAAATACTAGTAAATCAAATTCAACAGTTTATATAAAAAAAGCTAATATATCATGACCAAGCAGGTATTATCCCAGGAATGTAAGGTTGGCTTAGCACTGGAAAAATCCATAAATGTAATTCACCATATTTACGAAATTAAAAAAAGAAAAGCAATCATATAATTTGTCTTAAAAAATGCAGAAAAAGCACTTGACAAAATCCAACATCTATTCCTGGTGAAAACTCTCAGCAAATTAGACGTAGAAGGAAACTTCTTCCACCCTATTCAATAAGGACTGTGTAAGAAACATCTACAGCTAACATTGTACTTAATAAAAACTATCCTTCTAGGATGAGGAACAAGGCAATAATGTCCACTTTCCTAACTTCTATTTAACATTGTATTAAGGGATCTAGCTGGTACAAAAAAGAAAGTTGTCAAGATGAAATAAAAGGTATCGAGATTAGAAAAGAACTGTTTTCTATTTGTAGACAACATGGTGGTCTATGTAGGAAACCCTATGGAATCTATTATTAAAAATCTACTAGAACTACTAAGTGAGTTTTGTAGGTCATAAGATCAATATACAAAACTCAGTTGTATACTTATATACTAGCAATGAGAATTCAGGAATTGAAGTTTAAAAACAATAGCCTTCACAATAGCATTCAGTAATACAACAACAGGAATACATCTGGCCAAAGATATGTAAGATCTGTATGTGAAACGGTGATGATGGCAGAGACTATTCTGCCCTGGAGCCCACCATGTGGGAAAAAGAGGAGTAAATGTTTCTCAACTCATGAGTTCTTCCCAGCTCTGTGAGACTAATATTACCCAGATATCAAAACCAAACAGTGGCTTTTTCCCACAATGTGTGGGCGCTATTCTGTTGGTGTTCTTTGCCCCCTACCCTTTCTGGCTTAGGCTGCTCTCTCTGCAGGCTGTTTCAGAGTCTTTCTAAATTACTGGCTTTTTCTGGGTCCTTCAGATACCTGCATCACTACATCCAAGAAGGTAGCAGAGAAAACAGAAAAAGCAATCAATAGTTTCTCAATCACCACGTTCTTCCTGAGGGTCTCTCCTTCTGAGACAGCATAGGGAAAAAACTCTTATCCTAGTAAACTTATGGCTCTCTTCTTCATTCAAACTTTTACATGCTGGGACTTGTTCTTCATGCTCTTAGGAAAACCTAGGTTCTGGGTGCATATCTACACCTCTTTTCATGGGCATCTTCTAATTTAGAGACTGTTTCCCGGTGTCATTATTTTCATGCCCAGATTTAGCTGGGATCTTGTTAGGCTGTTTACAAACACACAGTTAATATGTCGAAGGAACAGGGCAGAGGACCATAAGTATTTTTTTTCTTAGAGAATAAACAAAAAGGAATGACAAAAATGTAGAACATGGTAAGATTTTACAATTTTATTGGCTAATGTAATGCTATTTAAAATCTGTTTTTTTTTTTTTAAATCAAAAGGTAATAAACACTGTTGCTGATTTTATGACCCTGTGTCTGGGGACCACATTGTTGCTTCTGCCAGAAATCACTGTGGGGGCAGCAAAACTTTGTGGGAGATACCTACAATAAAAAAATGCTTCATATTCTCCTTTTTAGCTGACTGCTTCTGACATTCTGAGCACTGATCGAGTTGCATATGAGTGTTTTGGGACAGGGAATAAAGAGATTCCTCACCCCTACAAAATACATGTATTCCTATCTCTGAAGATCTTACATTTATTTTTACTAGAAAAATTAGAATATAGGCATGAATCTGTGTAGTTACAAAGTATTATGTTAATGAATATAACAATTATAATATTTAAACTGAAAACCTAATATACAGAGGACATGTGAGAGCAAGTAGGATTCAATGAAAGACAGGATGATTGATCACCTGGTTGATCAAAAGGAAAGAGGAAGAGTGTGAAGAAGATTCTTGCTCGAGTATGGATTTAAAATGAGCAGACTGTCCATTTTGGATGAAGACTGGTTTTCCAGAGAAGGACTTTTGTTCTCGAGTCCCTGAATTATCTAAACCTTAAGCAGCTATGTCCAATGAGCATTTTGCAGTGAAGGAATGTACTGTATCTGTTCTGTCTAATATGATAGCCTCTAGCAATGTGTGGGTGTTGAGCTCTTGAAATGTGGCTAGTGCAACTGAGGGATTACATCTTTTATTTAATTTAATTTAAAAATAGTTTGGCCACATGTTTCCAGAGGCTACATGAATTGCATAGTACAGATCTAGAGGAATAAAAGAGGGAATCCTATAGTCACCTTCTGAGAGCCCAAGCCTAAGTCACACTAAGGGGGCCTCTGCCCAATATCTTGTCCAGTTCTGGGTCCTGAGTCTTTTATGCCATTACCAAGGAATTCAGATCATAGGCTTCTATTATTATCTCTCTCAGGAGGATTCAAGATCCAGTGGCTTTGGACTCTGAGGACAAACAAGCTTATATTCTAGCTGGTACTCTAAGCTCATCAGCACATCTAACTCTCCCAGAGTAAGAGCAGCTCAGCACTGCTAGCCAGGCTCGTCAAACAGTGATTTACTCACGAGAGTGCAAGAAGCAAAGAAGGAATCAGTGATCTTATGGCCTCTTCTCCCAACCCCTGGGCCCAAGGCAGAGAACTTTCCCAGCTCCTTTCTCTCTCAGGGCAGTCATGGGTAACAGTAATTCTTGACAGAAAGCCATTCATTCACCTATTACTGAGCTGTTGCCAAGTTGTTTGTTCTGAAGAAATACAAGAGGAATAGTTGAATGTGAATGTAATATTTGGACGTTAGGGAAATGACTAAACAAATATGGCACTCCTGCATCTGATTTTTCTTTTTCCTTTGCTGATAGTGGCCTGCTCTTCACCCTTCTATGTACCTTTGTTAATGGAGACTTATTTCTCATAGGTTGAACTAGTTCTTAGAAAATCATCGAATAACATCACTAGAAACAAAATTGTTCTAGTCAGCATTTCCTTAAAAGTACATAGTTATAGCTACTTCTTTTATGCAAAGTAGTATATTCAAAACTAAACATATTTGACCATCTCATAGCTCTGTCTTCATTTGTTTGCTGGTTACAATAATAATCTTAAGGAAGCCCTTCGTAATTGGACATTGCTGAGGTGATGCTGGAGAAGGGAGGACAGGTGTTGCTCTAATTCTGAGATATCTTGCATGCTAGTCTGAAGTTATATGTACAGGATAAGCCATGGAGAACTATGACACATTCGTGAGTATAGTCATTGTTTTGAAAACCTATTTTTGTGCTACAATCTACCCTGAAACTCGTGATTCAAAACAGCAGTGTATTATTATCTTTCATGATTTTGTGGGTTGATGAGGCTCAGCGGGGTGGTTCTCGTTTGGGTCCTGTCATGCAGATGTAGCCTTATAGCCGCTGACTAGAGTTGACTGGCCTAACATCCAAGAGGGTGCACTCTCATGGCTAGAAGTACTTTGGCTGACAGGTGGGGCTGCGATTGGGGCACTCGTACATGGTCCACATGTGGTTCGAGCTTCCTAACACTATAGTGGTCTTGGAACAGTCATGGTCCTTACCTGGCAGCTCTGGGCACCAAGACTGATTGGTCTAAGAGGCCCATGAGGAACTTGAAAGGCTTTTTATGACTGAGCTCAGAAGTCTCAGAAAGTCAATTCCACCACATTCTGTTGGTTGAAACTGTTTGAGCAAGTCACTAAGGCAGTCCAGATTCAAGGGGAGGGACATTAGACTTTACCTCTGAATTAGATGAGGAGCAAAGACTTTGCAGTTGTCTTTAGTTTACTACATTGATCTTATTAAAAGGAAGCCATCTAGAGAAAATACATTGACAGTTATATTCAGAAAGATTAAAAGGTTGAAAGGCTCCAACATGAAAATCTAGATTCTGGAAGTTGCTTGTGGAAAAGGAAAAGTGACAATTACAGAAAAATTGCAGGAAACCAAAGATTGGTGGGACTGTGTAGAATCATAAGGGAAAGAGCATTAAATGTAAGAATAAATTTAAAAAGGGTTGTATTCTTGTTACATGTCTGGCATATGATGGACCACAGAGGTCAGAACAGGCACTTCTTGGATGACGGAAGGAAGCTGGGAGGGGCTGCCTTGTGGGTGGCCATAGACAGTTCATTTCCTGGTGCTTCAAATTTTATGTGTTAAAGCAATCAGAAGCCAGTGGCATGAGAGACAAAGGCCACCAATCTGGTTCTGTTAAATGCAACAGTACTTGGATATTGCCAAGTCTATTGGCCTCTGGAACTTGCTGTGCTGTATCTGTTAACATGGGAAAAACCAGGTGCAAGAAGCCTTTTTCAGTCATTTGCCTTCATTGAGCAAGATTCAAGCTGCAATTAGAACTAAGAGTTGGCGAGTCTGCCTGTCATTTATGTCTTATCTTTCTTCTCTTATTAAGGAGGTTAAGAAATGGTTTATTGTCTGTGACCATCTTATGATATATGTCACACTTTCTCACCAGCTCTTATTTCCCGTTCACATGTGGCTTTCTGCTTGGTAAAGGTCTTATTAAATCAGAGGAATATGAATGGAAAGATGGTCATAGTAGCCTACCACCAATTGCCTAGGGAAAGGGAGAGTGTTGAGTTGATTGAAACTGAGAGGTTGTAGTGAGAAGTAAAGTGAAATGTGGATAAGAAAGTGGTTACTTGAAAGTCAGCAGACAGAGCATGTATGAGAGGAGCAAAAACACCTAGGCTATAGAAGGAAGTCCATCTAGGACAGTGGTTTCCAGTCTGTATTATGGTTCTGTGAGAGATTACCGGCAGTGCCATAAATAACAAAAATATGTGTAGCAAATTAAGAACCACAGAGGCCCCCTGTGCAAAAATGTAATTTTCTTTATTTCTTTACAGTTGAAGTCAACTTGGCTTATGAATTCCCATTTCCACTTGACGGCAGAAAAAGATCTCACTAATTTAGAGTTGTTTTGTCTCTACTGCTTCAAGACTCAGTCTTTTTGGGGGTAATGACACAATCTCTTCAGAATTCTTTCCTTCCAAACCCTGCATTTGTTTTTTTCTGAAGGATCAATGGAGTTCTTTGGGGGTGGTGGGGCTGAAGTGGACAGACTTGAATAATGGTTGTCCTGGTGTCCCGGTTGGGGGTGGGGGGTTCTGGTCCATAAGTCATCTTCTGTTCTTGGAAACTTCAGCTATGACCATGCTTGTCTCATCAGCCTCAAGTCCAAGGGCTCCTTGGTCCTCTTATCTCCTTCACAGCCCCCTTTGAGTGTTTGGGGACTCTCAGCTACTTTACCTGAACGCACTGGGATGCAATGGACTTTTCTCAAGGCAGCCTACCCTGAGGCCCAGGCGTGTCTGCTGCCAGGCCTGCTTCTTGGCTCAGGCCATGTTGGACACAGGGCTTTGCTATAACCCTGGTGATGTCCAGAACTACATGCTGGGAAGCCAAGTGGCATTCCTCTCTTCCAGTCTTCTCTATCAACCTCTTCACTCAGGAGGAGGCCAGGTGATGCACTTTGGATATTTGTCCGTTCCCATATCTCTTATTAAAATATAATCCCTGGCTGGTTGTGTAATCCCAGCACTTTGGGAGGCTGAGGTGGGTGGGTCACGAGGTCAAGAGATCAAGGCCATCCTGGCCAACATGGTAAAACCCCATCTCTATTAAAAATTCAAAAATTAGCTGGGAGTGGTGGCGCATGCCTTAATCCCAGCTACTTGAGAAGCTGAGACAGGAGAATCACTTGAACCTGGGAGGTGGAGGTTGCAGTGAGCCCAGATCATGCCACTGCACTCCAGCCTGGTGACAGAGTGAGACTCTGTCTCAAAGAAAAAAAAATCCCCAATGTTGGAGGTGGGGCCTGGTGGCAGTTGTTTGGATCCTGAGGGTAGATCTCTCAGGAATGTCTTGGGCCATCCCCTTGGTGATAAATGAGCTTTTGCTCTGAGTTCACATGAGATCTGGTCATTTAAAAGTGAGTGGCACCTCCCCCACCTCTCTCTGGCTTCCTCCTGCTCTGGCCATGTGACATGCCTACACCTCCTTTACCTTCTGCCATGATTGTAAGTTTCCTGAGGCCTCCTCAGAAGCCCAGCAGATGCCAGTGGCATGCTTTCTGTATAACCCACAGAACCGTGAGAGAATTAAACCTCTTTTCCTATAAATCACCCAGTTTCTGGTATGTTTTTTAATAGTGATGCAGGAATGGCCTAATGTATCAGCATTTTTCTTGTTAGGTGGCACTGAAGAGTGGAAGCTCTGGATCACCCCTCAGAGAGACCTTTCAGGGTCTAGTAAACAGCAGCCTCCTCCCTCTGCTTCTCCCATTCCCTCCTGCTGGTCAACTCTGTTCCTTTGAGTGGGAACAAATAGCTTTATATTACCATACATTTTTCTGTACTCCATGGTTTATGATATAAACTTTGTGATCTAAGTTTTCCAATACTGTGGCTTTGGAGGTTCCAGGATAAAAAGCATAAAATACTTCTTTCAAGCCTAGCCTTAGTGTTTGTAATGGATAATCTTTCAAAATGTCCTGCCACATGGGCCATAGGAGATGTTTTATTTTTTCAGGCATTGAATTATATGTGTCAGTCAGTATGATTTTGTTTCATGTGTATTATCAGAGACTCTTCCCAAAGAGGGTCCTGGGATCTGATCAGCTAGACAGGTGGAGGAGAGACTGAAAACCCTCAGAGGACAAGGTCTCAGTCAAGTCTCCTGAAAGATAAGCATTTCAGAGGTAGGAGGCAGATGCTCCAGAAGGTGTCCAGACGCTAAGGATGCTATTTCTGTTTCTTGCAAGTTTTTGTCCAAGATGTGAGCTGTTGAATTGCATGACTAGTATACAATATCAGTGTAAGCGGTAATGTTTACTCTGAAGCATGTTGATGTGCTCAGAGCATTTTTGTGGTACTGAGATCAGAGCAGATAGGGATTCAGGGATGACGATCTCCATCTTATGGGAGCGTCCTACCTGGGGATGGAGTGAGGCAGGCAGGCACACCCGTTATCTGAGGAAAAAAATAAAGGGGAGTCAGTGAAAGTGGTCAGGATGACTTAGTGAGGGAGGAGGTGACTTCAAGGTCACAGATAGAACAGTGGTTGTAAAGTGAGAAAGAGGAGGTCTTTCAATTCCATTTCTGTGTTGGGCGGGTGTTGAGAGTCCCACCTGGGTCCAGAGGACTGCATGTCTAGCAGGACACTGGGTAGGAGTGGCTGAAAGGGGACAACACTTAAGAGAAAATTGTAGATTTTATTTCTACATAGTTACACAAATCAATTTCACTTTCTACTTGTAAAATGCTTAAAAACCTTTATAATGTAAATGGCAAGACAAGTTTATGTTCACCAGCATAGTACTTCCAGGCTGGTTCCACAGCATCGAGCCAGGCCCACCTGCTGTAGCTTTCAGAACTGCTGTTTGGACACGTGGTTGAAGCTGCGTTCAGTTGGAGGATTCAGAGTAGTGGCATCAGTGTGGGAGCTTCGAGGATCAACTGCTTGCAACCCTAGCTGTACACTGGAATCACTTGGGAGCTTTAAAATCACTGCCTTTTGGGCCTCAGCCCCAGAGACTCTGATATGACTGCTGTGAACACAGGAGTGCCATGTCCCCCGTGATTCTAAGTGGAGTCAAGGCTGTGAGAGCCTCTGCTGTATAAAGGACTATTAAGAGCTGGGATTGTTAATGAATTCTCATAATGCTACATCACTAGCCTCTGTTGTAAGCCTGCACTCCAGCCTGGGTAACAAGAGCGAAACTCTGTCTCAAAAAAATAAAATAAAATAGGAAAAAGGAACCATAAAAGCTTTTGGAATCAGATTGTTTAAAAATGAGAAATTGTCATGCCAGGTTGCAAGACAGTTTTTAGGGCAGTTAAGCTTCTGCTGCTCACTCCTTCATCTTTCCTCCAGGCCAGAATTGTCTGGGGCAGCTGAGGCTCAGGTTGCCTCAATTCTTGAGTTTCTAAAAGGCATATCCAGGGGTGGGGTTAGGGGAACAAGAGCCTGCACAGTCTGAAAGGATGCAGGAAGGGTGGTGTGTACTGGAAGGAAGGAAGCTATCATCATTTATTAAAGTCTTCTTGGAAGATGTCCCATGAAGACCTCCAAACAAGCTGGAGGGGCCAGCCACTTGCTGAAGACTTGGAACGTGGAGGGGGAAAGCCCAGCGCCCTCCCTTCCCCTCCCTGCATGGAGCCCAAGGTGTGATCCGGCCAGGCGTTCGCTGCATGAACTTGGTAGTTATTCCATTCCCCTGGGTGTGAATTCTTATTGGTAAAGTGAGCTGATGAGAATACTTGGGTTTTAAGTCTAAAAGTTTAAAAGACTTGTCTGCCCCCAAGTCTGGTATCAATATTTTATAGTATGACACTTAAGTTGCTTTTCTCATCCGGGCTCACAACAATAACAATGAAACCAGCAGACAACGCGTGAGTAGTACCAGCTCTGGGCCTGGCACTATTTAATATGTATTAGCTCATTTTTTTTAATGTTCTCAACCACTCCGTGAGATGAGTACTTTTACGATCCCTTTTCACAGAAGAGGAAACAAAGGAGCTACTAATAAATTAGTGCACAGAGCCAGTCGGAGGGAGCCTGGGGCCAGGCACAAAGCCCCAGAGGTCGCTCTGGCGAGCGTTTGCTTCGGGATCTGCTGCCCTGCAGTCGCTAATTCAATTCGGGGGTCGCCGCCAGGTTCCGGGGGGGCAGTAGAGCCAGGTTGTGGTGGCTAGGTGAGTTGTCTCAACTAATTCTAGTGGGGCCGCCGCAGCCCTGAAGGAGCCGGGTGGCGACTCGGGAGCGCGCAGACAAGCTCCAATGCTCTGGAACCAGCGGGACTCCCGCGGGCTGCCCCGGGCAGGGCGGCGTCCGGAGGGGGCTGTCCAGCGGCGCCAGCTCCTCCGGGTGGAGAATCGGGGGTACCCGGCCAGCTCACTCGCCGCCCGCGGACTGGCCCCGCGGAGCCGTCTCCGCCGGCTCCCCGCCCCCGTAGCGGCGGGGCTGGAGTCGGAGCCGCGCCCGGCAGTTCCCGGCCGCGAGGGCGGGCGCAGCTCGTGCCCGGCGCCCGGAGCCGACTCGGAGAGCGCGGCGCCGGCCGGGAGGAGCCGGAGCGCGGCCCGGCCGGACAGTGGGGGCGCCGGCCTGTCCCCCGCGCCCCAGGGAGCGGCAGGAATGTGACAGTCGTGCGCCCGCGCTCTGGAGCACTACTCGCTCGGCTCCAAGGGCTCTCGCCCCTCCGATCTGAGCCGGATTCCGCCCGGGGCTGGGATCCCCTCACTCCCGACAGCCACCCGTCCACGTAGGAGGAAGATGGAGCATCGGGGGACTAGGTAGGGGTGAGGGGGACTGCGGCCTTGACACCTTCGAGGCCCTAGCTCTGCAGGGCGCCGTGAGCGTTCTCGCTAAGTTGCGCTTGGCTGTCAGCGTGTGTTGTGTAAGAAGGGAATGGCGCTGAGGTCTGCGTGTGTGTTTCCTGTGTGGAGCAGGAGTTAACGTTGTTCAGGTCGTTTGAAGGAACTTGCTGAGTGTTCTGGAGGTGGGTTCTAGGTAGATGTGCGACTCCCCGTGTGAATGGCTTTCAGGTTTTCTATCCCGCTGCGTTCTACAGGTTCAGGAGCGTCCCTTTTAGAGGTTGGGCTCAGGAACCTCAGTCTCCTTAACCTGGTGAGGGCCGAGGCCTTAACCGCACTGGGGAGGGTAACTTGTTGCCCCTCCAGATAAAGGATGGTGCTAGGGAATGTAGCTACAAGCAAGTAGGCACTGAGAAGACCCTCATTATTTCCAATAGGCATACTCAGAACTTTACAGTTTATAAGGCCCTTTACAGCGACTACTCTTTTATCCTCCCTACAGTCTTGTGAGGAGGGTGCTGTCATCACCCGTTTTACAGCTGGAAGCAGAAGCTTAGGTGACTAACTTGCTGGAGGCTGGTGACATTGTTTTCTGTCTCAATCCCTTCTCATTTATTGTTTGATATCCCTTTTGATATTTGATTTAATATTTTATATTCATATCCGACGTTAATTTTTATGCTAGACAGAAAGGTGGAGCCTTTGGGAATGGGGTTTGCTGGGGCAGGGGTGTGGAACTCTGATTTATTTTCAGTCTCTGGCTAGCTGCCGAGCTGCTGTGTGTGAAGCTCTCCTGCACCCGTTCGCCCTCATGTGGCCTCCATGCTGTTCAAGAAAGGGCATCTGATCAGAATCCTCACAGGACTGTCACTGCCCATACGTAGTAGGCCCTGCTTGTATGTCATAATGTGACTTTTTTTTTTTATGGTTCTCAAACCTGTGACATCTTTTGAGTCAACCTTTCACCATTGGTGAAACACTACTTAATATTAGATTTGCTAATTTATTAAAGATTTATTGATTACTGTGTGTCAGGCACTGATGAGTGCTGGGGAGAGAACAGTGAATACAACAAATGAAAACCTCTGTCCCCTCATGGATGTGAGTCCTCTTGGTAAGGTCATAGGATCTGGACAGTCTCTCTGCAAAAGGGTGGGGGTCTTTGAAATTCACCTCTCTGTACAAGGGTGTGGATGCACTGGCTGTCTAGAGGACACCACTCAGCAGCTCCAGTGCAGAGGATGAGGATGGGCACAGATGCAGCTCTGTGGTTCCCTAGAGAATAGCAGGGTTGCTGTTCTCCACATTCATGGTATCCCTTGCCTCAGTTCCTAGGATTTGGAGCTCCAGAATGTGGAGCTACATGGCTTGGCCATGCACAGTGTCCAGGGCGGATGAAAACTGTGAGGCCGGGATGTATCAGTGCGAGTTGAGTGTCTACCTGCAAGCTGGGACATTATGGAGAAGACGTCTCAGTAATGAGAGGGGCCAAGCTGGACAATTGCGATGAAACTACCAGAGTATAGGGGGTGGAGAAGGGTAGAGATCCTTATATTCTTGTGCTACATAATGGATCCACTTGGTACTTGGCATTTTAAAAGAAGTTGTGAGGGGCACCTGGGACTCACCTTTGATGGCACAGCTGCACGACGCTACCCATCTGTTGCTGTGAGTGGGTGCTTGGTTTGCATTTTCCTCTCCTTGAGGTTGTGAGTGGGCTGGTGGCACAAGACAAGGACCTGCACTGTCAGCAGCCCTTTTCTCCTCTGATTGTCTGCCGTGCTTCCAGGAAATGCTGCTGGAGCCTCCTGGGCATGCCTAGCGCAGGGAGTGTGTGGGCAGCCTTAGCATTGATTTATTTCACCAAGTTCTGGAAGAGACTAGAGCTTTTTGAGGCCCCAGTATCTTGCATGTTCTTGGATTCGTGCTGTCTCCTATTTATGTGCATCCAGGAGCACACACATGGCAGCATGATGGAGACCCCTATCACTTCCCAAGAGGGCTCATGCCCATGAGAAGACAGGGGTGCCATAAATTAAAAGTGGGGTAAAAGGAAAATAAGGGTGGAGATGAAGTGGAGCCTGAAATGAGGCTTGATGTGGTAAACCCTGATGACCTAGATGCTGGTAAACTTACCCAAGTGGGGCCGTGAATGTGGATGGAAGGCTGAGTCTTAGCTCTGCCTGCACCTCAGCACTGCCTGAAGCACTCAGAGAAATGCCAGGACTGGATCCAGAGCAAACAGACTAGTACCTCTGGGGGTGTGCTGGGCGTGCGTATTTTCAAAGCCCCCCAGGTGGTTCTAACACATAGCCAAGGGTGACAACATAAAGACACTGTCCTGTAGGCAATGGGAAAGAGGAAACCCGGCACATCACAGTCACTGGTGTCTTCAAGATGAAAGCTAAGTGCTCAGGAGAAAAAGCATTCTTGGAACAAAGAGAAGTGGGAGCTTTCTTTTAAAGGTCCCTGAAAAAGAGGTGAGAATAGTGAGTTTTTGGTGGTCTCTTGAAATGACCTTTCCTGCAAGTGCACTTTGGTAATCACGGTTCAGTGAGCTGTGAACAGGAAGGGTCTAACCATGATGATCTCTGCACATTTGGCGTCCCAAACTTGAGAACTCATAGATAAAATACAGCCAATGACTAATGACCAAGAGTTAAATGAAAAGTTAGATGGTGTCACTTTCCATCAGTGGGTCTCACCTCATTAAAACTCAACACCTCTCTTAATGCAAATATTTTAAAACACTCCTTTTATAATTTTGAAATGATATAACAAAATTTATCTATAACATAACTTTTAAAAATCAATGTAATACTTAGATGTTAAAAAGAAATAAAAGCAACTTGTATTAAAATTATGCATTTCAGTGTGCAGACACTTGAGCTGAGCTGAACTAGAACCTAGTAAGGTGAGCCAGTGCTTTCTGTAGGCTGCAGGACAGCTGACATGGGGTGGGAACAGGTGAGTCTCAGTGGCCATCCAAATGCCACTGAAGGATGAGTGACTCTTGGTCAAGGTCTCGATGGTAGTCAAAGGCCATTCTTCTCTCAATTTTCATAGGAATTGCATTCCTGAAAAATTTAGTGGGCATAAACTTGTGCCAACAACATACACATTTTATATAAATGTGGAAAGGAGTTAAGGGCTAGGCTTCAAACACTGTAAATATGTTTCCATCAGTATGAACATCTGTGAGACCCCTGGAGGTGATGCGGGACAGGTCTTTACTGAGCAGAACTGCCTGTGTTGTTCCAGATGTCAATCATCGATGGCCTCCAATGCTGAATGCATCCTGATCATCCAGAGCCCCCTTCCCCACAGGTTCTGAAATGCTACCTCAAGGGCCATACCCACCCCAGTGAGAACCACTGCTTTCCCTGCATTGCTGGGCTATGAGTGATTAAAGTGCCATTGCAGGTGTGGGCACTGAAATAGTGGGGCACTGGACATGTCTAAGCCAGCCATCAGGAATGCACTTCTGTTACTTGCTAAAGGATCATAGAGATCAAGTTAGAAATCAGAAAGGTTGGTGCTTTGTGTGTTGGGGTGAAGGACCACAAGGGAGCTTTGAGGGGTGGCAGAAATGGTCTACATCCTGATGAAGTATTCCTGGTGCACACAGTCGCAGTTTATGGAACTGTCCACTTAAGTTTTGTGTTTCACCATGTGTAGTATGTTGAAAAATATTTACCCCAGTAAAAAATTATAGAAGTGAAAACAATGTAAAGATTGTTGTAGAGAAAGGTTAGTCCTCTGAAACTGTCTATGGATCCCAATCTGAGAAACAGCTGTTCTTGCCTGACTGGGAGGCAGTGCTCCAGGGAGGAGGGTCTCTTGTTCTCAGTCAATTTTTTTGACAAGTCCAGTGCAATAGTGATCTTGGCATCGTAGCTTCTAGTGGCTGGAGAGGAAGTGTGTTGGAGGCATGAGAGAGCCTGGGAAGGTCAAGGCAGGGCATTTGGAAAGGGAACAAGGACAAGAGATGAGGCCCATCCATGTCTCTGGGTTCTGGTCCTGTTGTCCAGGAGCCCTAGGAGGTTTATAGGGGTGAGGTGGAAAAGTCAGACTTCAACCTAGAATCTAGTGGTCAAGAGGCTTGGGGCAGGTCTATCCCCACCTGTGGCATCTGGTGACAGTGATCCTGTCTCTCTGTGTCTCATTGCCCCTTTTGCCCTTAAAAACCATGTGTCTTAGTTGAAACCACCAATCTTGTGGCTTTTCGTCTTGTATTAGCTGAATAGTTGGGATTTCATAGCAACGCCTGAAACTTCTTTGGAAATTTTTACTTTACATTCGTATGCTTGTGCATCCTCAATGATAAAAATAAAACTCTCCTTCTCCCATTTATATGGGTAAATAAACCATTGATGATTATGAGAGAGGCATTAGGATTCCTCTACCGGTAGGAACGTTATCAGGCTTGGTGTTTCCTGGGCTTTCTGAGATGGTGAGGGAGTTTCTATTTCTCTGGTGTGGGAGTGTTTACTCATAGTTTTGTAGAGCTGTTTCTCTGGGGGAAAATCAGAGGTGACCACAATGAATGCACAGTTGGGTTTTTGGGTTGTGTGCATGTGATTGTGGGTGACTAATCTCCACGGGATGGAAACCATTGTGTCACGTTTGGAACACACCACGGTGGTCCCCAGAACGCTCTGTGGTTATTTCCACACTTTCCTATACTAGCTTGGGTGTGGAACTTCCTGGGTGGGCTCTGTGACCATTAGGGGTAGGTCTCTCCCTCTAAGTTGCCCTGCAGGTGTGAGTGTGTGCAGCTGTTGCTTCCATTTTTCATGATCAGGATTGGATAGAGATGACTGCGAGCATTTACGTAGGACAGTGTCTCTAGATTTTACCTCCCAGGGATTCCTTCTGGGAAATGAAAAGCAAAGCCTCCACCTGGCACTCCAAAGCAGCTCACTGTAAGGGATGCTTTGATGCCTCAATTGTGGAGATTTTTCTTTCTGCTTCATAATAGAGCCATGCTAGCGCTAATAGCCAAATAATAACTTCCCCTAGAAAATCTGGGTGAAATTAGTAACCTAGGGAGATAGAATTTGGGATCTCTGGCTGTCTATAGCTTCTCCCTGAGAATTTGTGGATTCTAAGCCAGGATTTGTGTAAGTATGTAGGTTTAAAGTCTTCTCCGTAAGCTTGTGGTTCCATGGTTTTGTAAGTTTATGTAACCTTCTCTTTCAAAGGGACATTTTTGTTTTTAACAATGATGGGGACTTTTTGATTGCTGTCTGAATTCTTATCATAAAGGAATAACACAGGAGGTCAAGGCTGCAGTGAGCTGTAATTGCGCCACTGCATTCCAACTTGGGCAACAGAACAAGATCCTGTCTCAAAGACAAAGAGGTAGCAGGAGGATATCATAATTATGGGCTTGGCTTCAGTACTGTAGTAGATTCCCTGTACACATTTCCACCAATTTACAGTAGAACACATGGGCTGTGACATTTCATGAGCTAAAGAACCTGCTTTGGCCCTTGATTTTTCAGGGACTCATCCATGGTCACTTCTCAGTTATGGCCAGATAAGTTGGAGCCTAATTTTCTGATTATTTCTCCATGACATCAGATCTACACATATGCACATATTGGTTAGTATTAGGAATGAGAGGCTGTATTAAATGCTGTAAATGCATTAGCCCATCACTCCATGGGAAGGTAGAAGAGCGTGTTGTTGCTATCAGGTGGAAATGTAGAAAGTGCGATGAGGATATTCTTGTAAATTTCAGATTGTGCCAGGTCCTTGGAAGAAGGAGGAGTCACCTGCTGTCTGCTGTCTCTTCTTGGGCCTCCGTAGAGGTTTGGCCCTGTGCCTCGGAGGGCTCTGCGCTGCAGCTTGGCCAAACACATCCCTCAGCATGGAGAGAAGTGTGGAAGGCCAAGAGGATGTGCCCACTTGGCCTAATCCTAACTCACCAGCTCCCCTGTTCTTAACCACGTCCCTCGTGTACCTGGGACCCCTGAATTCCCTCCCTAAACACCCTGGGCCCTAATTCCATGGCATGTGTAGTCACTTCCATGGACTCTACTGCCTGGTTCATAGACTGACCAGGGCTGTTCACAGGGGGATAGACATGGATGTGTGGACTTAGACGCCTACCTGTGTGCACACTCAGGGCCCCTCCCAGTATGGGATGGAGCTGGGGAGAGGCTGGAGACAGAGGAAAGGAGATGAATGTAGCTACATACAGCAGGAGCCATGTGGTGGGACTGCTCCATGCAGGTCTCATGGTGAAGATAGCGCAGCCTGTGTTTGGACAGACATAGAATGCCATGTGCCAGGATGAGCTTCCCCCAGCTCTGGGCACCTCTGTTGCCACTGTCCCCAGAAGTGGACCTCCAGGAGGCGTCTGCTGTGTGCCACCTTGCCTGTGCCTAGCTTCTATCCTAGAAGGCAGGGCTCACAATGTGGGGGAATTCCTCAGGAATAAGAGTAAAGTTCCTCAACATTATGGGAAATTCCTCAAGAAAAAGAAGGTGTTTAATAAATGCATTGTGGCTACAGAGCAGGAAAGAGGCCTCCTTCCCCTGCACTGGGCCATAGGCCTTGAGAAAGAAACCTGGGTTCCTGTGACAGTGCTCTCTCCCTAGCTGTCACTTTTCCTGTGCATGCACTGGGTTTGAAATTCCTTGCAGAGGGACAGGAAGGCACTGTTGGATGAAGTCAGTCCTTCCTGGAAGGGAGGTTTTTGTTGGGGGCCAATATGATCACTGTTAATCCTTGTACTTAATTTCTACTTTTATAATTTGTTTCACATTGTAGTTTCTCATTCTGGGTCTAGCAGGAAATTGCTTTATGCCTCAAATATGCATTTTCGTTTTATCTTTAATCAACAAGTAACTTTGTGTGTGTGTTGCACATGCTGCTGTTGTGATCCCTCAGTGTTTCCAAATACCTCATGATCACCAAACAGCGATGGGGGCTGTGTTCCGGAAGATCTTCACAATCGTGAGCTTTTCCATGTGATTGTCACATGAAGCCGTGCTGTGCTGCAGGGAATGGACAAGGCCTCCACAAGTGGGGATGACCAGCCTAGGCTTCGGGTCACCCTAGGATCTGGCTGACTCCTTGGGTCTAGACGTCAGCATCTGATGCTGATGCTCTCCCTGCTGCCTTGTCTGGAAGCTGCTATGGAGAGGATGTTAGCCAGTCCAGGGGTTTCACACGTAACATAGGCATCCTTGCTTGAAGGCGGAACGGGGGGAACAATATACTGTGGCTTCTTAATGTATTGAGTGAGTTAATCCTTTTCTCTTATTTTATTTTATGTGGAAAATCCAATCTGAAAAATAACACAGTGACATCTATCTGTGACTTTTTATTATTACTAGTATTTTCTAAAGGTACGTTGTAAGTCATTTTTTAAAATTACAACGGACTTTGATGAACTGGTTCTGAATAAGGGAGGTTTCTTTACCTAGCATGCCTTCTGGCAGTAACATTTCTCAGTCTCTAGTCCTATTCCTATAGTTTCTTCTCCTCTGGGTCATGCCCAACCCCAGCTCTTTCGACAGCCATCTGGGTGTGAGCCCTTTGTCTAACTCCTTGCAAAGGATTCCACTCTCCTTTGTGATCCTGGCCATCTCCAGACCCCAGTGATGGGTCTCCATGCAATCCTATTATCTGACCTACATCCTGTACCCTTATTCCATCCTTCCCCTTCTTTGATTCTAGGCTGTGTTTTCATCCCCATGTGTCTCATGCAAAGGTGGTGGGTAGGTAAGTAGGTGGATTCCTTCCCTCTTTCCCTTTCTTCCTCCTTCCTTTCTTTCACAAGTATTTATTGAGCTCCTATGACAGATATGCAAGATGTGTAGGATGGGCCTCCCGTGGGAATGGGAGAGGGGAGGGTCTACTCTGCACTGCTTTCTTCCCTGGCCCAGGTAGGGAATGCCAACAAGTAGGGGAGTTGCCAAATGTTGCCAGAGCCATGGGGTCCAGAGCCAGCAGTTCAAGGCACCTTGGTGCATTGTATGAGGGAGAACCTGTGTCGCTCGTCACACCTGGCTTTGGAGGAGCGGGTGTCTGCAAGGGCCCTGGGAAAAGCTTCTGATCAGAATCACCTCTGAGATGGTCAGAAATCCCAGAAGCTGCCAGGCTAGGAATGGAAGAATTGACTACCAGACCTGTGAAGTGCCACAGAGATGCATGGAAGTGGAATGGCACAGTGCTTATAAACAGCAAGGCAGGGAGCCAGGGCTGGGCACGGACCCACCTGGACAGTGAAGGCAGAAGAGTAGGGGGCACTGATCCTCATCCCAGGGGTCAGGCAGGAGGGACGGTGGGATGGCCAGGTGCTGGAGAGATGTCCGGGGGCTGGAGATGGAGTGATCCTGACATAGAGAACCTAGGAGGGGTGGTGGCCTGGGCAGGGCATCTCAGAGGAACAGCAAGCTTAGAGGGCACATGGTGGTAGCTTCAGCAATGGATGAGAGATGGAGACAGTGAGTATATAAATTCTTAAGTGAAGTTTCTGGGGGAAAAGGGAGGGAAAATGAGGCCATTAGGAGAGCGTGGGGAGTCACCTTCTCTGCAAGAAACTTACTGGACCTCCCAAATAAATCCATCACTCCCACCCTCCTCCCCCTGCCCCATTCCATCCATTTTGGTGCCATTCACTGTATAATTCCCAACTGCTGCTGTCATATTTGGGGCACACTCACAGAGGTCAATCAGGAGGACACTGTCTTAGGATTGGGAGTTGGAGGATGTGGGGGTCTCCCCTTTTAGTTTGTGCTGTGATATGATTCCTATTGATGGGGCAATGCACCTCTGATACCTTATGTTATGCTGTGTACTGCCTTAAGTGAATAATGGTTTGTAATTTTGTTTGCGTAGTCTAAGGAAAATATTTTGTGTTGAATTAGTCAGGCTGTTTTATTGATGGGAATTAAGAAACCTTATGCTTAGGTCTTACAGGCTCTTCAAAGGCCCAAAAAAATGATTCAGATAAGAAAAAAATCGAACTCCAAATACTAAAAGAAAACCAGAAAAACAGGTGAATAAATGGTGAAAGATCTATAGGACATTGCAGAAGGGCTACCACAACTTAGCTTTTTGAGGTTGACTTAAATTATGTGATACGGGGTGCAGGGATGTTAATGTGCTTGGTAATGGAAGAGTGAGGATACCTCCTCTAAAACAGAGCCTACTCATTTTTTCTGGCCTCTGGTGCATTTCTCTCCGGCAAAGCTCAAGCTCTGTTTTCATGTGCATTGACCCATGACATCCCTAGAGGTGGTTTGATTCATTTCTGCAGCTGGTCTCTAGCAAAGTGCCATGTGCACGTGTTTAACCAAAATAGCTTGTGGTTGTCAAGCTCTTTGTATTCTTCCCTCCCTGTGATTTGATTTCCTGAAAGTATTCTGTCCCAAGGATTATGGGACATACACTTGTTAAACATTGGACTCATTTTCATGGCCATTTAAATGTCATGACCTTTCTGACACTTTGATACGGTTTGGCTCTGTGTCCCCACCCAAATCTCAACTCAAATTATAATCCTCATGTGTCCAGGGAGAGACCTGGTGGGAGGTGATTGGATCATGGAGGAGGTTTACCCCATGCTGTTCTCATGATAGCGAGTGAGTTCTCATGAGATCCGAAGGTTTAAAAGTGTTTGGCACTACCCACCTTGCTCTCTCTTCTCTCTCTCTCTCTCCATCTCTCTGTCTGGTGTTGCCATGTAAGACATGCCTGCTTCTACTTCCACCATGATTGTAAGTTTTCTAAGGCTTCCCTGCCCATGCAAAACTGAGTCAAATAAACCCTCTTTCCTTGATAAATTACCCAGTCTCAGGTATTTATTTATAGCAGCGTGAAAATGGACTAATACACATCTTTTGAGATCCTCACAGCAATTGTTGCCTTTAGACCTCTTCGTTCACACTTCACTTGTGTGTTCTTCCTTCCCCAGGTAGATGAACCTGCTGAAGATGGTGACTCCCTCCTGAGAAACTGGACTCCTTGGTAAAAGTCAAGGCCTTCTCCAAGGTAACAGGGCTGTGTCATCCTAGGTCTGATGGCCAGCCTTTTCTCACAAACAGCTGAACTCCTCCACCCTCAGATCTAGGGGCCCTGGACTATGTTCCATTGTATGCAAATATATTTTATTTCTGTTGTCGCATTACACTTTGGGTAGCTTGATGATTTTATTAAATTTTGGAAGGTGGCTTCAGCCCCAGTAAAAGCCAACGCCTGTCCTCTTTCCCAGGTCACCTTGGCTGTGCTTCAGTGGAGACCTGCGAAATGGTGGGTCCCAGTGCTGCATCCAAGCTCTCCCCAATTTCAGCCCCTTACAGGCTTTGCTGTTCATTTTCAGTACACTGTCACCACATGCTTAAATTCTTGCTTTCTGTTTGAGTCAGTACTGCCTACCTTGTCCCAAGAGACCTGGGTCTATGATGCCATGGGTGATACCCTCTGAGCATGTTTCTTGAGCTGTCTGTGGGTACCTGAACCTGACCCCCAACCTGGCCCTTGCTCTCCCTGACCCCAGCTCAGTGAGTTTGGCCCAGTTGGTCCTTGCTTCTCCCCTCCAGCCCTGAGCGTTCTCAGATATGTCCCCTCCTGCCTGTCTGTCACTATAGCTGGCCCACCCCTCATCCTCTGTTCCATGAATCTCTGCGGCGGCCTGCTCTCCCCAGCTCCCCTGTCTCCAGTTTATATTCCACACAGGTGCCAAAATATTTACAAAAAATGGAGATCTAACATACACCAGTCCATGGCTTAATATCCATAGCTACTTCTCTGCCACATGCAAATGACAGTCTGAGTTCCTCAGCAAACCTCCGCAAGTTGTGGGAACCTGTGGCTTCTCAGCCTCCCCTTCAGAACCCACCTCTGGTTTATGCTCTAGAACATGATATAATTGGATCCTCCCCTCTGCCTCCTCCAGGCTGAGTTAGCTCCTGTCTCACCTCCTGCCCTGGTCATGGCTCTTCCAGTAGACACCCCCACGTTATAGTCTAACTCTGTCTCCACATTCCCTGAGACTGCTGAGCTCCTGGACCCAGGCCCTGGGACCCTTGTTCCTATTTTTGTTCCCAAAGCCAAGTAGATATTTGATATATGATTGTTGAATGCAGCAGTGAGTGAATAAGGAAGTGGATGGTTAACTGAAAACATTTTATGAAAACTGTTATTTGTCATCAGAGCATGGGGCGATTTCCAGTAGCTAGCATTTGGGAGTGCCCACTTGCCAGGCACCTTTCTAAGCCCTTTGCATGTGGTCACTCATTTCACCCACATAGCACCATCAGTGACAATGCTGTCATTGCATTGCTTGTCAGAGGGGGGACTGAGGCATGGAGGCTGAGCTTTTACTCAACATGTTATCTATGTTGAGGGACTTCTGACTTGGTTAGCCATTCAACTATCCAAGTTGGCAGGCCAGTCAGGTCTGGCTCTGCCTTGGAATTTCTGGGTTATTCAAGGGCTTAATGGGGTCTGTGTTGATTTTTGTTGGGAGTGTGTGGGTTAATCTAGGTGCAACCCTCACCTCTTTCCCTTCTGATGTCCTCATTCCCTTTGGTCACGTGATCCTTAACACCCATCCCAAGCTCAGTGTCAACTCTTTGCCCCAGGGTCCTGGGGATCTGTGACATGGATTCCAAAAGCCCACTGCTGAGGGGACATGGCCACTCCCACCCCCCTGACTGTTTCCCAGAGCAGCTCTGGGGCAGAAGTAAACTTGGACCCAGGGGACATGGCTCTTCACCTTTTTATAGTCTATTAGAGGAGGATGGGGTCCAACATCAGGTGGTTCATTGCCCATCATGCAGATGAGCACACTGGGGCCCAGGGAGAGTCGTGTCCAATATCACCCTGCCTTGTGGTACAGGCCACCAGCCTTGGACCTTTGATTAAGCATTGTCCACAATTAATTTGGATTTATATCTCATGATACACTCCACAAAGTTCAGTCAGACATCTTCTTTTTCTTCTCCCCTGCCTAACCATTTAACAAGCCAGATCTTGTAACTATGTGAACCAACGGCTGGCAGTGTTCAGTTGACTTTGCAATGCCCTTATTTTGTTTTTGATAAACTAATGCATGTAGCAGATTGGCCTGGAACTGGTGACTAGGAAACATTTTAACCTTTTTTTCCTTCCTCTCTATCACAAAGACTTAAAACACACTTCATGCAATCAAAGAGAGTTCATAGACCAGGACATAGGGCTTCAAAGGCTTCTATCTTATATAATCATCTGAATATAGTTTAAAGGTAAAGATGGTAATAATACTGGTATTCTAGACTGTTTTGGGAAGCCAATTAATGTGAATAAAGTGTCAGAGTTAAAGGATATTGAAGGAATGCAGTTTTACTGCTCTGAGGTAGGTTTCAAGGCTTGAGCCAGACTCAGGGATCATCGTCCTGATACTGGGGGTAAAGTGAAGACAATATGAATGGGTATGTCTCACATGCTTAGAAAATCTTTCTTCCCTGTATTTGTTTAAAAAGCATGTTGCAACTTAAAAAAATACCTATATACTTTTTTTTTTTTGAGATGGAGTCTCATTCTGTCACC
Source organism: Saguinus oedipus (assembly GCA_031835075.1). NCBI lineage: Eukaryota > Metazoa > Chordata > Mammalia > Primates > Cebidae > Saguinus > Saguinus oedipus. Next base: position 92,804,462 of record CM063183.1, on the reverse strand, counting down.
CAGGCTGGAGTGCAGTGTCACTTTGGATTGATCTTGGCTCACTGCAACCCTGCCTCCAGGGTTCAAGTGATTCTCCTACCTCAGCCTCCCGAGTGGCTGGGATTATAGGCACACACCACCATGCCCAGCCAGTTTTTGTATTTTTGGTAGAGACTGGGTTTCACCATGTTGGCCAGGCTTGTCTTGAACTCCTGGCCTCAAGTGATCTGCCCACTTTGGCCTCCCAAAGTACTGGGATTACAGGGGAAGTCACTGCACCCGGCCATAATACACCTTCATAAATAGAACATTTTCCAGCTAATATTCAAATGACTGCATGTTGTTAGAATCTGAATGAATATTGTGTTAAAATATTTTATGTTTTCCTATTTATTAACTTATAGCTACAGATAAGAATATAGGCAAATTTAATCTCCTGTAAAAATTAAAAGGCAGATGTTTTCAAAGCACAGAATTACGTGGGCTACTCTAGACATTGCCCCTAGGTTGAGCAGAAGGGATAAGAGTTTTTTCTCTTTTTTCCTTTCCTTTCTCTTTTTTTCATACAAATTTCGTTGTAGATATTTTAGAAAGTATAGAAAGCCCCAACAAGGGGAAACCCACCCAACTCAATTTGAATATGTTGTTATCATTTCTTTTAGTCTTTTTTGGTGCATTTCTGTGTAGCTATATCCTATCATACAAGTAATTTATTATCTTGCAATATAAAATGAAGGCATGACCTTTGAGCTGGCCTAGAAGTATGGGTTGATTTTTTAAAGTGGGTCCTGGCAGCAGGTACATTCCAAGTGGGGAAGTAGGTTCATTATTTTCATTAATCCCAGGAGACTTTATTAAGGGCTTGTGTTGCTAGCACAGTGCTGGGTGCTGTGGGTGCGGAGGTGAGCATGCCTTGATTCCTGCTGTCATGAGGTTTTCTGGTCAGGACAACTGCAGCACAGTGTGCTCAGGGCTGTGGCAGGTGAACACACAGGTTGTTGGGGGCTCAGAGGAGGAAGAAGCCAGGCAAGGGGTCTGGGGGGTTCCTTGGAGCCAAGATGCAGACAGATGTGGGAGGTAGTCGGGTGAAAGGTGGAGGGAATAGAGAAGGCAACGTCTCTGAGGCTGGAGCACCTGCCCAGTTGAGGCCTGAGTGTGGAGTGTGCTGGGGGATGTGGAGTGTGGAGAGGCAAGTCAGAGCCTCTCCATGAGGAAGCCGTAGGGTTTGCTGGGGAGTTTGGAATACTTCTAGGTGCACTGGGGAGCCAGTGAAGGTGTTTTGAGCAGATCATATGGTGATGGGTAGTTTGTAGGCTTTGGATTGACTGAAGGCATAAATCTGTAGGCAGAGAGCCCAGTAGGGAGCCTGTTGCCATAATGCATCCAGGCAAGAGCTGGAGATTGCTTGAGCTAAAGCGGCATCACCAGTGGCCATGAGTTAACTGGGGTGGTGGGGTGAGCATGATGATCTAAAGAGACAGACTGCTAGGGAGAGAGCACAGCTTTGCAGGGCAGTGGTCGCAACATCATTTATCCCTGGTCTCTTGTTGAGTAATCCCAGTAGGTTCAGAGCAGTGCTGTGCCCGTCACTGCAGTGGGGAGCATGGGGTGAGGTAAATTTGGTGGAGTGAGAATGGGTTTGGTCTTGGGGGCCTATTGAGTTTGAAGTACAGAGGGGCCTTTGAGTAAATTTGTGCAAAATTCAGCTGGAGACACAACACTGGAGCTTGTGTATCATCACAAGGTCTGTGTTCAGGAGCAGGACAGGAACCCTCAGGAAGAAAAAGGCTATACTGAATATTAATGTGGAAAGGTAGACAAAATGGGATTATTTTTTCTTTTACATTCACTTGATACTATTTTGTAGGTAAAGCCATTGGCATGCTCTCCCTGTAGACTTGCTGTATTGGGCAAGTACCTAACCTGATTCTGCCCCCTGCCATGTATGTGGACAAGCCTTATGTAATTAAATCAATCAGTTACCAGGACCTCAGTTTAACACATAGTCCTGTTGATAACCCATTATCTGTTGTAGCTGATGCTGTGTTGGTGGGGACTTTTAAACTACCAGGGGACTGTGGAGATTTTCCTCTTTTCCTTTCCAGTCCCTTTTTTTTCATACAAAGTTAATTGTAGATATTTTAGAAAGTACAGAAATCCCAGACAAGGGGAAACCCACCCAACTCAATTTTAATATGTTATCATTTCTTTTAGGTTTTTCTGTGATTTCTGCATAGCTGTATTGTATTGTGCAAGCAATTTAGTATCTTGAAATATAAAATGAACGCTGGCCTAGAAGTGTGGGTTGATTTTGCAAGTGGGTCCTGGTGGCAGGGTACATTCCGAGTGGGGAACAAATCCACACAAGTGGAGGTGAGCTGGCTTAGGGGTGAGTGCATAGCTGACTTCAGATGTAGACTAGATTTGGGGAAATTTAAATGGGATGCAAGATGGAAATGTATAATGGGACAGCAGATGAAAATGTTTAAAATCTTAAGTCATTGATTTTGTTCTCAATTTTTTGAAAACTCTTTATCCCTTTTTGTCCCCATCCCATTCTCTAACCTGAAGTCAAACAGGTTAACATTCATGGTGTAGAAAAACTAATTCATCAGTGTGACTTGGGGGTGAGAGTGGGAACAGGGCGAGTGTTGACATATTTAGTTTTAGAGATTTGTTGGAAAAGTAACATTTTTGCTTCTGTCTTTCTTCCATTCCTCCATTTCTCCAGGAGAATATGAAAGTGTTACTCAGACTTACTTGTTTCATAGCTCTCCTGATTTCTTCTCTGGAGGCTGGTAAGTTAACTATTTCTTTGTGTTCTTGTCTGCTAAGAAAATCTGTTATTTAGAATACATGAAGTACCTTCCCTAAGGGAGTCATTTCTCATACTCATTTCTGTTGAATCCCTGGGCACAGAGCCTCCTGCTCATAGACCTGTACTGCTGGAAGTTCCTCTCAGCATCTTCCTCTTGTTCTCTCACATATAGACTGGGAAACTGAGGCCCAGTGAGGTTAAGGGTCCCAGGACATGTAGATAGTTTTGGAGCAAAAGCTAAAATCTAGGTCTCCAATCTAAGTCCAGCCCTCTTTCCACTTGGCTGTCGTTTGAAAGTGTGATACAGGAAATTCTGACTTTCATTTGGAAGAGATATTATGCATACTCTTTATGAACCCACAGTTGGAAGTCATCAAGCTACAGTTCTTTTTCTTTCCATTTCTTCATTTTCTCTCATCACTTCTCTGTGTGCCAGATGTTAGCTACTGGGGATACAGCAGGGAATAGCCCAGATAGAAATACCTGCCTGCATGGGATTTATATTCTTGTAGAAGAGAGAGATAACAGGTAAGTAGATATATGCTGTGTCATATGATGACAAATATAGGGAGGAAAACAGAGTATAAGGTTTTGGAATTAGAGTGGGCAGAAGATTAATTTTTTGTGTGTGGCCAGAAAAAACCTCACTGAGTAGTTGACTTTTGAGTGACCTTAAGGAAGGGGAAAAGAGAGCTATTTGGATATCAGATTGGGGTGTGGAAATATTCCAGGCAGCATGTGCAAAGGTCCATAGGCCAAGAGTATTTGGCATGCTTTCGGAATAAAAATATCAGTGTGGCTGGAGCATATTGAGAGATGGGGAAGTCATAAGGAACCAGGCTATCTGGGTAATAGGGGGATGGCAGAGGGTTGATTATGCAGAATGTTACACCCTTTCTTAGGGTCTTGGCTTGTAGTCTGGCTGAGATGGGAAGACTGCAGAGGTCTTTGTTCAAAATGAGAGAGGTGATCTGACTGACGTTTTGATTCCTGTTTTGAGAATAGATCCAAGGGAGCCAAAGAGAGAAATAGAGAAGCCAGTTAAGAGGTAAGCCATGATGATGGCTTTTTCTAAACAGGAAATGTTGATGGTTTGTCAAAGGGTGGCAAGGAGAAATGGGAAGTAGTCAAATTTTGAAATGTTTTGGGAACAGAACCAAGAGGGATTTGGAGTTGGGTCAGATGTAAGGTGTGAAGAAAAGAGAAGAATCAAGAATGATCTCAGGGAATTTTGGCCTGAGCAAATGCAAGGTGAAATTTCCATTGATGGGACAGGGAAGATCAAGTTTCCATATTAGCTGTCCATTAGATGTTTAAATGGTGACTTTGAGTAGGCAGTCTGCAGCCTGAGGGAGAGGTCGGAGTTGAAATATAAAATTGGAGACCTCAGCAAGTGGCTGGTATGAGAACCATGAGACTGAATGGGATCATGGAGTGTAGTTAGGAAAGATAAGTAACTTTAAGGACTGAGCCAGAGATTGTCTTAAATTCCTTGGTCCAGTAAGTAAGTTTTCTCTCCTTTGCTGAGGGGCTCCATGTGTGTTGGAGCATACTTCAACATTAAGGCTGTTTACAGCTCCGCCTTAGCTTTCACTTCCTGCTTGTGTATGACCTCAAAGTCATCCAGAAATGAGAGCCTCGTGCCTTGTCTGTATTTTCCTGGGCATGCACACAGCCCTGCATACATGGGCATCTTTCTAGGTTCTCCGGGAATGTGTCAGAGCTTTTCAAAGCCCTCTGGTGGTTATGGCTCTGGTATTGCAGCCTTAGGCAGCTGTAAAAAAACAACACCGAGTTTTTCCAGCAAACATCTTGGGGATAGTGCTTTTCCTGCAGAGCTCTTGGTGAGGTCAATAACAGCACCACCCTAGGAACATTCCTTTGAAGACCTGCCATTCAAGACAAAGAGTGACAATGCTTTGGGAACTGGACTTCTTGAGGAACTCCAGAACTTCTCTGTTCTTGCACACCTGCTGGTTTTCAAAGCCTTTGTGTCTGCAAAGCTCCTGATACTCATGGCTGTTGTAGAGCTAGGAAGAGTAGGATGGGAGTCATTTAAGTTATAAAGCTACAGACTCTGCTGATCTACTCTGATTTGGCATGTTTCTGTTTATTTCCTTATGTTTCTGTTTATTTCCTTATTTTCTAATAAATGCTTTTCTGGTTATTACAAGCCTGTGATTTTTTGAAAATTTTTTGCCAGTTTTTTGTTGCCTTTATTGAGGAATGATTTATGAGACCCTTATTTCACCATATTGGAAATCTTGCAAATTCAATTTCTTTGAATAAAATATTGTATTAATAGATAATAGGGCAATTTTGGCTATCTATTTCTTCTCAGGGGAGCTTTAGTAGTCTGGAGAATTTGCTCATTTCATTTATGTTATTAAATTCATTGGCATAGCATTGTTTATAATATTCCCTCACTAACCTTTACAAATTATTTTAATAAGAGATGTCATCTCTTTTTTCTTTTCTTGATTAGTCTAGCTAAATATTTATTAGTTTTATTGATTTTATGAAAGAACCAGCTTTTGGTATCTCTGGTTTTTCTTCATTGTTCTTGTTTTCTATTTCATTAATTGCCTCTCTGATCTACTATTTTCTTACTTCTTCTGCTATATTAATCATGTTTTTTATTTTCTATATCTTACCATATTTTGACATTCTGGAAGGTCTTTCATACCTAAGGAGGGGCTGCCCCTCCCAAGGGCTAAGCAGTTCCTAAGTGTGTTGTGAACAGCTTACACAGAGTGTCCTGCCCTTCATGTGAGACTGTCTGACCCAAGACTGTGCCCCACTCATCTCCTTATCCAACTCTCGTACCCCAAACCAATATTACCCCAGCCTCAGTCAACTCAGGGCCAGGTACCAGAGAACTAGGGACAGCCTCTATGCTCACAGCCTGCAAAAACGGTTCAAATGTGCCAGTCTGAAGCTGTTTATGCTGCCCTGCCTTGCCTTTCCCATGGGGACCCCAGTAAAGACTCTGGCCTGGCTTTCTTTTTGTTTCTGCCTCTGCCTTTGAACCCAGTCTGGTGATTTTCCCTGTGGTTTTACATGGTATGGCATACCCCTTCTTTTCAAACCATTAAGTAATACAAATCTTTCAGTGGCATTAGTCTCTGTTTTGTCATCAGTCACCTTTGTAAATGAAGACCCAGGTATAGAATCTCTGCTTGATGCTTACTTTGGATGTACTTTGTTCTTATTCTAGGTTCTTAAGGTAGAAGCTCAAGCCATCAATTTGAGATTTTTTCTAAAAAAATATGCATTTAATGCTAGCAATCTCTCTAAGTACTGCTTTCATTGAATGCTACAAGTTTTGATCTGTTATGTTTTCCTTATCATTCAGATAAAAATACTTTATAATCTTTTTTATTTATTTTAGTCATGTTATTTAGAAGCATGTTAGTTTTCAAATATATAGGGATTCCTTAGGTATCTTTCTGTTACTGATTTCTAATTTAATTCCATTGTCACCAGAGAATAAGTTTTGTCTAATTTGAATCCTTTTAAATTTACTGAGTCTTGGGTTACGCAGAAGAATATGGAAAATTTGCTGAGTTTTATGTGTGCACTTAAAAAAGAATATAACGTTCTACTGTTGTTGGTTGGAATTTTCTGCAAATATCAGTTATGCCAAATTGATTGATAGTGTTGTTCAAATCTTCTATATCGTGACTGATTATCTGTTTAATTGTACTGCTTGTTCTGTCAATTCTTGTGAGTGGGGTTACTCTAGTTTCTTGCAGAACTAGTTTTTCTAGTTCTTGCAGTTCTATCAGTTTTTGCTTCATGTATTTTGAAGCACTGTTAGCAGGTGCATAAACATTTAGCATTATTGTGTTCCTGTTGATGAATAAATCCTTTATTTTTTATTTTTATTTTTTGAGACAAAGTCTCGCTCTGTCACCCAGGCTGGAGTGCAGTGGCGTGATATTCGCTCACTGCAGTGGCATGATCTTGGCTCACTGCAGTCTCCGCCCCCTAGGTTCAAGCAATTCTCGTGCCTCAGCTTTTTGAGTAGTTAGGATTGCAGGTACCTGCCACCATGCCTGGCTAATTTTTTTTGTATTTTAGTAGAGACGGGGTTTTATCATGTTGGTTAGGCTGGTCTCAAACTCCTGACCTCAGGTGATCCACCCACTTCGGCCTCCCAAAATGCTGGGATTATAGATGTGAGCCACAACGCCTGGCCAACTTTATTTTTATGAAATGGCCCTTTCTCTTGTAATATTTTTACTGTAAAATCTACTTTGATAATATAATAGTCACTAAAGCTTTCACTAATTACTTTTTATTAAGGCATAGTTGACAAAATCATATATATTTATAATGTACAATGTGATGTTTTGGTATATGTATGTATTGTGAAATAGTTACCCCTAGCTATTTAATCTAATTTTCTTTTCATGAGTGTTAGCATGGCAAATCTCTTTTCTTTTCTTATTAATCTATTTTTATCTTTATTTATAAAAATCTGTGTATGTAGATATATGTGTTTATGTTAGGTACCACATAGTTGGGTCTTTCTTTGGCCAATCTGATCATTTTTGCCTTTCAATGAGAGTGTTAAGACTATTTGAAATTTTAGTGTGATTATTCATATATTAGGGTTTAATTCTGGGATCTTGCTATTTGGTTTTCTATTTATCCCATCAATTGTTACTTTTTTCTCTTTTTTGCTGCCTTTTGGATTAATTGGCATTTTTAGGATTCATTTTACTTCACTTGTTGGCTTATTAGTCATAAGTTTGCTGTGTATGTGTTTTTTAACGACTGAGCTGGGGCTTAAATAGCTATCTCCAAGTTATTTCTGTCTGCCTTCAAGTGACCCTGTACGGTTTCACATATAGCATACAAAGTTAAAACAGTATAAACCCATTTTTCCTTTCTAGAACTTTGCCCTATTATTTCCATATATGTTACTTCTTTACCTGTTGTAAACCTTATAGCATTTTATTTTTTTTTATGTAAACACTCAGTCATCTTTAAAGAGATTTAAATAATAAAAAAGATGATCTTATAATTGCCCATGTAGTTAACATTTTTGTTGCTATTCATTCTTTCGTGTAGATTCATTTTCTTCTTAGAATATTGTCCTTTCTGAAGGTCTACTGTTGATGACATTTTACAGCTTTTGCAAATCTGAAGGAGTCAGTATTTTCTTCTAACTTTTAAATATATTTTCACTGGGCTTGGAATTCCAGGTAGACTTTTTCTTTCAGTACTTTAACAATATTGTTTTACTATCTTCGTGCTTGTACTGTTTTTGGAAAGAAGGCTGCATCATTTTTGTCTTTGTCCTCTGCAATAATTGTGTCATTTCTCCCTGGCTACGTAGAAGATTTTATCTTTGTTACTGGTTTTAAACAATTTGATTATTATGTGTTTGGAGTAGTTTTCTTTATGTTTCTTTTGCTTGGGGTTCATTGCGATTTGGGGGACTATATATATATCATTTTTGTCACATTTTGGAAAACTTCAAATATGTTTACTATTTTCCACATTTTTCTTCTTCAGTGATTCATATTATGTGTATTGAAGTCCTAAGCTAAATAATTCCCTGTCAATTTTATTCTGTTATTTTCTTCTCTGTGCTTAATTTGGGATCATTTCTAGTGCTGTGTCTTCAAGTTTACTCATCTTTCTTTTTCTTGCAGTATCAAATCTGCGATGGATCCCATCCATTGGTTTTTGTAACTCAACATTGTTGTTTTCATCTCTAAAAGTTTCTTTTTAAATATCTTTTATGTCTTCACTAATCATGTTTGATCTTTCCTCTAGCAGCTTTAATAAATGGAATACAATAGTAATAAACTATTTAAATTTTTTAATTTTTTAAGTCTATTGTCTGTGTCATTTCTGGGTCAGTTCTGATTGATTGATTTTTTTTTCCCTCCTTATCATTGGTTGTATGTTACTGCTTCTTTGCATGCCTAATGTTTTTTTGGATGTTAGACATTGTGGATTTTACTATGTTGGGTGCTGGATATTTTCATATTCCTTAAAATGTTCTTGAGAGTTGTTCTGCCACATGACTGTTACTTGGAAATGGTTTAATCCTTTCGGGTCTTGCTTTTAAGCTTTATTAGGATCAGGAAAAAGTTTATTCTAGGCCTAATTTCCCCCAATTACTGAGTCAGAACCTTTCTGGGTATTCTGAGGCCTGTCATTAATGAGGCTTTCCACTCTGGCGGTTGAGAACAGCAGCGTTTCCAGCATTGGGTGTTCTCTAGGTGTTACTCCCTCCAGTCATTTTGTCAATTGTCTCTCTAGCCTTGAGTCATTTTCTTACATTCTTACACTGACTAATACTCAGCTGAAAAATTGGGGGAGATGCTCAGTTATCCTCAGACTCTTTCTCCCTGTCCACATGCAGCTCTAAGTACTTCGGTACTCTGTCCTGCAAACGTGGTCTACCCAGGTTCTCAGCTTCATCTCCTCAACTCGCTGGGCTTTGCCTATGTTTCTTCTCAGCAGTGTCATGGCCTGGCTATAATTTTGGACAATGGAAGGGCTCACCTCCTTTTTTCCTCATCTTTCTGGGGTTTCTGTCCTTTGTTTTCTGATGTTCAGTGTCTTGAATAGTGTTGTTTCATATATGTTGTCCATTTTTTAGTTGTTCATGTGGGGAGGTAAATCCAGTTTCTGTTGCTCCATCTTGTACTGAAATACATGTCTCTCCTTCTACATTCTCCCCACTTTTTAGATGAGTAAAAAGGGGGTAAAGGTTATATAACTTGCCAAAGGCACAGCACACAGGCAGTAAGTGACACAGCTGGACTTGAGCATGCTTCTCAGACTCCCAAGATAATGCTCTTATCACAAGGCTGTAAAGCTTTTATATGTAATGTGAATTGATGTATTTAATAATCGATATATTTCTTTGTAGATATTAAGTTAAGAGATGCTGGCAAATTTTATATATAAATTGCTTACCCCCTTCTCCCTTTTAAAGATAAATGCAAGGAACGTGAAGGAAAAATAATTTTAGTTTCATCTGCAAATGAAATTGATGTTCGTGCCTGTCCTCTTAACCCAAATGAAAACAAAGGTACTATAACTTGGTATAAAAATGACAGCAAGACACCTATATCTACAGAACAAGCCTCCAGGATTCATCAGCACAAAGAGAAACTTTGGTTTGTTCCTGCTAAGGTAGAGGATTCAGGACATTACTATTGTGTGGTAAGGTAAGAAAGGAATTAGTATGTTACAAACATGTATTCTGGGTTCCTGCAGTCATTAAGGACAGAAATACTTTTAATTATGCTCAATTTACCTATTTTATTTTAGAAATTCATCTCACTGCCTCAAAATTAAAATAACTGCAAAATTTATGGAGAACGAGCCTAACTTGTGTTATAATGCACAAGCCATATTTAAGCAGAAACTACCCATTGGAGGAGATGGAGCACTTGTCTGCCCTTATCTAGAGTTTTTTAAAGATGAAAATAATGAGTTACCTAAAATGCAGTGGTATAAGGTAATTTTATTTTAAATATGATATTTCACTTTTCTGAAAAATAATATAGTTCCCTGGACAATAGGATGAATCTGCAAAGTATCTTTTTATTTTGCATATTGTTTTCTCTTTAATGGTGAAACTTAATAGAGAATATAAAAAGAATTGTAAGACTGCATTCACTTAATTTGAAGCTTAACTAGAAACTTACTTGCTGTTGTTTTTAATTTAATAAGATGTATTTTAGAAAAGTAACAGAAATAGATGTTTAAAGAGAAGGATGACTATAAACTTAAGGTATTTAAAATATAATTATTTATTACAAAATACATTATGTATATTTTACTAAAGATATGGTCTTCAAATAACCTGCTAGTTTCCATAACTGTCTTAAAAGTGGGTTGAATAGCTTTCCATGGAACATACCATGTTTCGGTAACTTTAATCTACCTAGTTTGGTGGAACTTAAATGGGGAATCATCTTGTAGTGCTTAAGACATACTAAATAAATCATACCAGTGAAGAAATGAAGTGCAGTATTGTTAGGAAACTATATAGTGTTAACTTTTTCTTTCAAACATGTTTTTCTTGCAAAATAAATTGGTCTTCACTTACTTTTATAGCACAAAGCTCACAGACTTAAAAACTTAATGCTATAGGAATATACTTAACTGTTTCCAAAAAACCAATATTAAAACTTACTGTATGTAAGGAACTTTTCCAGTCACTTTCTAAATATATAGCATTTGCTAATGCGAAAAAAATGGGGTTCTTTTGGCTGGTAGATCGGGAAAAGTTACTAATTGGTTTTTAATGCTTCTCTCTCCCTTTATCTAGGATTGCAAACCTCTACTTCTTGACACTATACACTTTAGTGGAGTCAAAGATAGGCTCATCGTGATGAATGTGACTGAAAAGCATAGAGGGAACTATACCTGTCATGTATCCTACACATACTTGGGCAAGCAATATCCTATTACCCGGGTAATAGAATTTATTACTCTAGGTAAGTCATAGTTCCAGCCCTAGAAGGTTTAGATCTGGGAGGGCCCAGAGACTATCATTCTAATATTACTTTCATTGTCCATAAAGAAACTAAATCCAAGATGAGCTCAATGATACCACAAAAGTCATGTAGCTTTAGTTTTGTTTTTGTGTTACTAAATACTATGTAATGTTTTCCATTCCTGCCTCAGATGTAGTGCTAACTAAATAGAGACATTATGAGCTGTGTTTTCCAACTGATCTAAGAGGGTTGTTCTTTGGCATGGCTAAAAATGGTTCTTACTGAAAGCTCTGGGGCTCCCTGTGGCTGGTATATGGGAATGTTCTGTACTTACGGAGTCTCAGTGAGTCTCAGTGTCTAGCAGCAAGCATCACTGTGGACACTAATGAGCTTTGGAAAAAGTCACATTTCCAGAATCTACTTCCTGTTCTTTCTGCGTTTGCTGTTAACCTCTCTAAGCCTGTTTCCTCCTCTGTAACAAGATGATGCAATCTCCCGAGGGTATTGGGAAGACTAGAGATATGGGGTATACTAAACTTGTATGCCTGATGCAAAGAAATGCTTGGTGCTAAACAGCTATGCAATTAATAGGTGTACAATGATTGTTCTTGTTAATTTTCTTGTGTCTTTCAATTCTGCAACAACCATGTTTCATACTGAAAACCGTATCACAGCAAAATGAAACAAAATTCAGAAATTACCTGGGGATAGTCAGAATGCTCAAACTTTTTGTAAATATTGAGATTTTTGTAAACTTTATGTAACATAAGCAGAGTCATTTCAACCAGAACTTTTTTGTGCAGCTTAAAGGGATGTCTATTAGTAGTTATGCTGGGACAACAGATACAAATTGGGAATATCTCAAACAAACTCATAATATGATCACCCTATAAATGGCTTCACTTTTCCTTTTATATAATACTTTATTTTCCAAAGAATAATTTTATTAAATAAAAATAAATTCCTTGCCATTGTCCCACAAGCATCAGTGAATCCCAATTTTCAGTGGTCTTTGTATCAGACCACGTTCTTGAGTTTTTGGCAGCCTGTGTCCTGTCATTGTGGAGCTCTGCTCTGACTTTCCTGAAACATAGCAACCAAACCAGCAAGTAGAGCTCAAGAGAGAACTGGGCACTGGGGAATATTTAAGCTAGGTTAAGTGTATTTTAGATACTCTCTGTTTCTTTTTCTGATCCCATTTGTAGAAACAATACACTCTACTTGGGGCGAGGTAATATTTTGTTTTCTTCCCAAGATCTGCCCCAATGATGCCTAGCACTTTTTGTTTACTCAGGGATTCAAAAATACTTATTGAGCATTTACTATGTTTCAGGAACTGTTATAGGTATACGTTAGGGAATGAAAGAGATAATATCCTACCTTCATGGCGTTCATTTTTTTTTCTACTGGTGGACTACTGAGTGATCAAATTTATAGTTTCTCATAGTTTCTTCATGGCCACAGATCAACCCCTGAAGCCAATCTTTTCATAAATAAGTCAGATTCATTTCTGGGGATCCTTGATACTTTTTGGGCCTATTTTAATAAATTACGGCATTATTCCATAACCCTGTAGTTGTCTCTATTGGGTCATTACCACAGTTATTAAATGCAAATGGGTCTAGTACTGAGTAGCCCTACTGACCAGTAAACACCCAGTTCAAGGAAGTGACTATTCTCGCCTTTCCTGACATGCTTTCACGTAAGAGAGGCACTTATCTGGGGACCTAGGGTCCTGATGATGTGTGTGTGTTTTCAGTAACACCTCACTCTATGGGTTCAGAAGGTCTAGCTCTGCCCCAGGGTTCACAGTGTGCTGTGGCCTCTGCCTCAGCTTTCTTCCTTCATTTCCTCCCTCCTGTTTCCTGGCATATGTGCTTTGAATACTTGATGGAATATTTAGCCAGAAGTCATTTCGTATATTTTGCTAAGTGTTGTTATCACTTGAGATTCTGATCTATAAGAGACTGACAAACCCTATGGGTGTTTCTCTTTCAGAGGAAAACAAACCCACGAGGCCTGTGATTGTGAGCCCATCCAACGAGACAATGGCAGTAGACTTGGGTAAGTGGGCTCCAGTTAGGATATACTGGAATCAGTTTTTTTTTCACATAAGAGTAAGAAAAATTATATCTTTACTGTATAAAATCTAAGCCATTTATTGAATATATCTATAATTTGAGGGAAAGTGACACAAATTATTTCTTATTTTTTTGCATTTCTTGCCTCTATGACAAACATTTTGCTATGTCTGATATCTCCACTGCTACTTTTCTATGGACACTTTACCATGCAAACACCAGCCAGACACCAAGGTCAAAAGGCCTAGGAAGTAGAAATGCCATTGACTGGTAAAGGATTGGCTTTCTCTTGACCAGAGCCAAGCTTTGAGTCAGAAGAGTAAGGCTACAGGCCGCAAAGATGGTAGTCATTCTAGAAAAGTATTTTCAAAGTTACTGGACATTTTTTATTCGAGAATAAAGAAAGAACCTCACAAGCAACTAGTTCTGCACTGTTCAATGCAGTAGCTACTAGCCACATGGAGCTATAGATGTAAAATTAAATTAAGTCAATTGATTCATTTTGTTAAATTAAAAATCTGTTTCTCTGTCACATTAGCCGTATTTCAAGGGCTTAATAGGCACATGTGACAAGTGACTAGTGTATAGACAAGGACGAATATAGAACATTTCCATCATCACTGAAAGTTCTATTGGAAACCACTGATCCAGAGAGAAAAAAAGTGATTCTTTGTGTTAGAGGACCCAAAATAGGCTGGCCTTGAAATTGTCTTCCATAATAGTAACTACATGACAGCAGTCAAGAATCATGCAGAGGTTAGAAGGTACATGTTTGTGATCTGTGAATTCTGTACTTGTTTTTATGGTGGGAGGTGGTAGAAAAACATTCTCAGAAGGAAACAAAAATGTCAAAACTCAAAATTAAATATGGGCCGATAGACTCTAGAACAGTGTTTCTCAACCATTTTTTTTGTTTTAAATTGTTCTCTTTTAGAGCCTAAAAAGTCTTCCTCCACCTAATTATCTTTCCTGTCCTCAAATTTCAGTATCACAGCTATCTTTTACATCTGCTGATATGCTGTGGCCCCTTGGAGTGCTACGAACTGTGTAATATCTAAGGTTCTCTTGCCCCTTCCCCAAGAACCAGTTTTTGCCCTGCTGGCCACAGCCCTGTTGAAAATGCCTGCTCCAGAAGTGTGTAATTCAGAGCTCTGTCACCTAGGCTGCATTGATCGCCCAATCTTAAAAAGAAAAAAGCTTCAAATTAGGAAATAATTATTTTAATATATTATATTGACAGTGGATCAGAAGCATATAGTACCCTGTCATAAGTTTATCCTGAAGGGTGTTAAACAGGCATTCTGTAAGATCCAATACCAATTACTCATAAAGTGACTTAGAAACATAGGAACTGAGAGATAATTCCTTAACTTAATAAATAACATCAGTGCAAGCCAATGGTCACCAACATTCTTAACGGTGAAATACTACAGACCTTCTCACTAAAGTCAAGAGCAAGACAAAGATGCCCATGTAACCAGTATTACTGAACATAGTCTAGAAGTGCCTAGTAACACAATTGAAGGAAAAAAGCAAGGTATGCTTACCACAAGAAAAAAAAGACCTTCTTCTTATAATTTCCAGATCTTACAAATTCCAGGAAAATTGCTGGGAAAAACTAGAATTAATTTTATATTAATTAGTCAGATAGCAAATTAACATTTAGAATTAACATTCTAAAATAAAAGACTTATTTAGCAATAAGCAGCTAGAAAACATGATAGGAAAACAAACCATTTGTACCAGTAAATGTCTTAGAAGTGTCCATAAAATATCTTAGAACAATTTTGAAAATATGTGGAATTTATAAGAGAGGAAAAATCTCAAAAAACCAAACCCTGAATATAAGTCTCAGAAAAACTGAGATTTAAAGCATGCATCCATCTGGGCACGGTGGCTCACACCTGTAATTCCAGCACTTTGGGAGGCCTAGGGGGATGGATCACTTGAGCCTAGGAGTTTGAGACCAGCTTGGTTAAGATGTTGAAACACTGTTTCTACTAAAAATACAAAAATTACAGGCATGGTGGCACACACCTGAAGTTCCAGCTGCTTGAGAAGCTCAGCATGAGAATCACTTGAACACAGGAGGCGGAGGTTACCGTGCGTGAGCTGAGATCACGCCACTGCGTTCCAGCCTAGGTGACAGAGCGAGACTCTGTCTCACTTAAACAATGCAATTAAATAATGGATCGAGGCATAACAGTTTTTAAAAGCAAGGCCGATGAGCACCAAGCTAACAAAAAGCTTGTTGATTCACCATGAATTCAAGAAATGTAGATGAAAATTTAAGGGACATTTTCTTCTCTCAAATGGCAGTGTCTGATAAAAAATACTTGTTATCAGGGGGTTTTGGCAGAAATCATGCTCATATACACTGTTGGAGAAAGTGTAGACTGATACAGCCTCACTAAAGAGAGGGGCTTAGCTTTTAAGGTACGTTTCTTTAATTCAATCTTACTTCCAGATTTTAATACTTCAGGACATGTACAAACACTGATGTACAGGAATATTCATTAAAATATTAATCATAATTATGAAAAATTAGGAAATTGTGTTCATCAATAGGAAAACAGTTAGTCATAGTATATACGTATTATGGAGTACTAAGCAGCCGTGACAGTCTATTTTGGAAAACAAATCATGTGAGCCCAAATTCCCAATCCACAGTAATTACAAAATAGTAGGCAATAAGACCTCATTTCAAAAATTGCATATTTTCACAGAGAAGGTAAGGATTGAGATATATAGAGTTACTAATGGTGGTTTTCTCTGGGTGGTGGGTTTAGGGCAATTTTCCTTTTTCTTTGTGCATTTCTATATTAACAACTTTAATTCAGTAGCCATTGATTAATCTAGATGGATCAGAAAAAAAATCCATTAATGTTATGATTAAAAACACATGCTTTGCAGGATCCCAGATACAATTGATCTGTAATGTCACTGGCCAGTTGAGTGATGTTGCTTACTGGAAGTGGAATGGGTCATTAATTGATGAAGATGACCCAGTGCTGGGGGAAGACTACTACAGGTATGTATGCTAAGAGTCATTCACAGTTTGATATTAAATCCTACGTGGTATTTTATATAATGTTGTTGGTTTAATTTAAAAGCAAGTGTTAGTTGGCTGATTGGTCCTAACCCTTTGCTGTCCAGTAATTTTTTTTTTTTTTGGCTAAACTAAGCAGGATTTATAAGATCTTGAACATTTAAGGTAAAAAATACATGCAATTGTGATGCAAATTCCAGACCACTTAGAAGCCTTTCTCTTAAATTGTACTTGTTGCATCATTTCAATGAAGCAATTATCTTTCATTATTATTTATGTTCCTTAAGTAGTTTAGAAGCCACTCATTAAATGGGCTCAAGAATCAGGCAATCCACTGCTGGGTTCCTACTACTCATCTATGGGACAAGGATTTCCTGGCTTCCCATGACCTCTCCTTCACATCACCTGCAAAGCACTTTGTCATCTGCCCCAATCTCCTCTTGTTTAATGTATTTTTCTCACTGCCCCAAAGAGACCACAATGCATTTGTTTACATTTTTCTTTTTCGAAGTGGTAGTGTTTTGCTTTCTCTGCTACTGAGTCTGTTACTGACAGCGGTCTGGAGGTTGTAAAATCTCAGATTAATGTTGCCAACAGTCTGATTGTTTTGACTGTGATTGGGCAAGGTGATTATTTCAGCTACAATTTATGTCACAAATAAGGAAATATACAGGTTATACATGTCTTATTTTTAGTTGATGCAATTTACTTACACAAATTTATTTGTGCTCTCTCTCACTCGAACAGTGTGGAAAATCCTGCAAACAAAAAAAAGAGTACCCTCATCACAGTGCTTAATATATCGGAAATCGAAAGTAGATTTTATGAACATCCATTTACCTGTTTTGCCAAGAATACACATGGTGTAGATGCAGCATATATTCAGTTAATATATCCAGGTAAACAACAAGCTAATTGAAATGCAATTTTGTTTTACTTTAGTAAGATTCCATGACTTTGACGTTTGCAATGCTATTTCCTCTGCTTAGAACACTCTTCACTTCCTCTTTACCTGGATAATGTCTATTTCTCTTTTACTGCTCTCCTGAACTCTCTCTTCTAGGAAACTTTTCTGTCCTGCTGCCCGTCCTTAACCCAGCTCTTGGCCCAAAGAGAGGAGGGTAGGGCCTCTATATGTACTTCTGTAGCACCGAATGTCACAGGATCTATTGTACTTAGTTTTCTATCCTTAACTGTAAGTTCTGTGATGGTGGCAAGCATTTATCTTAGTAATCATTCTATTTCCACAGCTAATGGCAAGTTAGGTCTGGTACATTGTGGGTACTTAATGAATATATATATATATATATATATATATATTTTTTTTTTTTTATGTACAATTATTTGTCAATTAAAATGTTTTATTTTATTTTATTTTTTTCTCCTCCATCAATTACAATTTATATATATTTTATGATTTAAAAAATGTATAATATATGTATATAATATTACATTTTAGGTTCTGGGTACATGTAAAGAATATGCAGGATGGTTGCATAGGTATATACATGGCAATGTGGTTTGCTGCTTCCATCCTCCATCCCCTATATCTGGCACTTAATGAATATTTTTAAGTAAATGATTACATTGATGGATGCATAGGGTAAGACTAAATATCCACTTTCAAAGAGGATATCAGATGTCACTGAGTTGCATGAATTGGTATGATAAAACATAATGCTGAAAGTATTTGTGAAACATTTTAAGGTAATTTTTGGTTTAATTAAAAATAGGATATTATAATTGCATATATTGAAGAATATCTGAAAGACCCTATAAATTAACTTCTATGTATGTTTAAATACCAGCAGCATACAAATAGAAATTACATTTAAAAGATAACATTTACAGTAGCATAAAAAATCATCAAATTCTTAAGAATAAGTCTAGTAAAATCTGTTCAAGACTTCTCTAATACAAACTAAAAAATATTGAGATAAATTAGAGAAGAACTAAATGGAGGGAAATACAATGTTCATAGATTGAAAGACTCAACATTATGAAGATGTCAGTTCTCTCCCAAATGAATTTACGTGTTCAAAATAATTTCCATCAAAATCTCAACAGTGTTTGTGCAAGTGAGCATCAGTGTTTGTATGGGTGTGTTTTTGTGGACACCTGTGAAAGTCATAGGGAATTGTAAAGGACCAAGAATAGTCATGGTGGTCTTAAATAAGAAAAATAAATTTAGAGGATTAATACTACACATGATCTTGTATGAAGCTGCAGTACTTAAGACTGTAAATGTGAACTATCAATTGGGCCAGCTGGATATCTGTCTAGAAAATGGTATAATTTGATTTCTATTTTGTACCCAAATCATCTAAATTGGAAAAGTAAATAAAGCTTTTAGATCTTTTCTGGATGCTTACATGGTTCCTGATATTTAGAAGGTACTTTCTTTTTCTTTCCTCTTTCTTCTTCTCTAGCCTCCTCTGCATCATCGACTCTATCTGCTCCCTAACTTCCTCTGAAATTATTGGACAACTAAGTAGAGAAGGAGGCCAGGAGAATGTGGAAATGTGAAACTTCCCTAAGCCTCTGACTTATTCCCTTTCCACCAGTCTTTGGCTTTACCCAATGGACTCTTTTACCTCTAGGAACTTTTGTAGGCTTTTGAGTGATTTTGACTTTTCCCTGTTTTACTGTGGAATGCTCTGTCTTGTGGTCTTTTGTATTTTTTTCCATGTTATTGCATATTATGCTATTTAGGTAGAAACTTCATAGAATGCACCTTAGTTTTATGTAATTCATACTAGATTGCTTTGTACATTAGTATCCATTACAAAGTGATAATGTTGAAAGAGTTAATATTGTCTGAATGTAGGCCAGTCCCAAGTATGGTCTCTCTGAAATGCAGATATTTAATTTGCTGTGCCCAAATTTTTAATTCTTTTTCGTGCTAATATTTTTTCTCTTCTTTTTTTTTCTATAGTCCCTAATTTCCAGAAGCACCTGATTGGTATATGTGTCATGTTGACAGTCATAATTATGTGTTCCATTTTCATCTATAAAATCTTCAAGATTGATATTGTGCTTTGGTACAGGGATTCCTGCTATGTTTTTCTTCCAGTAAAAGGTATAATTTTATATTCCATGCAGTATTTCTTGTTGGAGATAGGGGATAGTGAGGAGATACAGAAGAGGACTAAGAGGGTTTTTACTTAAGTTCTGAAATGAAAGGTGGCATATATGAGAATAGTAGTCTTACACAGAATTATAGTTGTATAACTCATTAGGCTGAATATCATTGTTTTGTAAGTTCCTTTCTCAGCATTCATATTGGTAGAATAAACAGGTATTTAAAGCATCTGTTTATAAATTCAGTTATGCAGAAGCTAATGGGAGACCTTCCTTTCTGATGAGTGGAACAGACACAGATCATATACCTTAATGAAAGAAATGAAATGACTAGATCTTCATGCATCAGGGAGGCATTCTCTCTCTCTCTCTTTTTAAACTTCACACACACACAAAAGGAATACCAAAATATCTAAAAAAAATGAATGGATAGAATTCAGGGCTGAGAACTTTGGGGGAAATGATGAGAACAGGGAGACTTTAAGTTTGGCTCCATATTAAGAGGATGTGAGGCAGCCACCAAATAGAAGAACAAATTTGCAGTAAAACACAAGAAATAGAAACCTAATAATAGATGAACACTTTTAAAAGGGATTATATTTTTGGTATTGCTGCTTCAGCCATGCCATTGTATAAAAAAAGATTAATAGTACATGATATAATAAATTTTTGTGATATTGATTTTATCAAATCTCTTATTTTTGCCTTGTGATTCTAAATACATTATGCTTTTCCTTTAGCTTCAGATGGAAAGACCTATGATGCATATATACTGTATCCAAAGACCACTGGGGAAGGGTCTACCTCTGACTGTGATATTTTTGTGTTTAAAGTCTTGCCTGAGGTCTTGGAAAAACAGTGTGGATATAAGCTGTTCATTTACGGAAGGGATGACTATGTTGGGGAAGGTATGCATGTAATGGAACAAAGTAAAGGCTTATTGTTGTAAAACTACTTACTAAAATCTGGATTCCATCTTTCTAGAAGATTGGGCACAGGCGTATGTGTTTCACAATTTTGAGAAACTTTTCAGAGGTGTATGATGATTTTTATATTTATTAAATGCAAATTATTTACTTCTCTCATATTTTGTCAGAGCAATAATCAAGTGATTTTCATTTAGTTTTGAGAAACTTAATGGCTAGTTAAATCCAATAGTTGCTTTACAACTGATAAAATAAAACAGGAGTGGGCGAGATCAAATGATTTAATAATAAGTTTCTAAAATTCCAACAAAGTTTTCTGAGTTCTAAATGAAATATTTGTCTTTTGAGGGCCAATTTTTAAGTTAGTCAATAAAATGGGAAGTTCTCAGTGGCTCATGCCTGCTATCTTAGCATTTTGGGAGGCCAGGGTGGAAGGATCACTTGAGCCTAGGAATTTGAGGCTGCAGTGATCCAAGATCACGCCAGTGAACTCCAGTGTGAACAGCAAAACAAGACACTGTCTCTAAAAATAAATAAATATAAATAAATAAACTCCTTTAATTTTAAGTAAGGCAAGAAAATGTTAGGAGCCATAGGGTTGGGAAAGTGTTAGGAGCCATAGAGTTGGGAAAAGCCATAGGGTTGTGTAGCTTTGGTTCAGAAGAGAATGATGATAAATAGAATTTTACTTACTGCATTGTGCTTCCTGTTTTTCAGACATTGTTGAGGTCATTAATGAAAACATAAAGAAAAGCAGAAGACTGATTATCATTTTAGTCAGAGAAGTATCAGGCTTCAGCTGGCTGGATGGTTCATCTGAAGAGCAAATAGCCATGTATAATGCTCTTGTTCAGGATGGAATTAAAGTTGTCCTGCTTGAGCTGGAGAAAATCCAAGACTATGAGAAAATGCCAGAATCTATTAAATTCATTAAACAGAAACATGGGGCTATCCGCTGGTCAGGGGACTTTACACAGGGACCGCAGTCTGCAAAGACAAGGTTCTGGAAGAACGTCAGATACCACATGCCAGTCCAGCGACGGTCACCTTTATCTAAACACCAGTTACTGTCACCGGCTACTAAGGAGAAACTTCAGAGAGAGGCTCACATGCCTCTTGGGTAGCATGGAGAAGTTGCCAAGAGTTCTTTGGGTGCCTCCTGTCTTATGGCGTTGCAGGCCAGGCTGTGCCTCATACTGACTTGTAGAGTTTATGGAATGTAACTGTATCTTCCTTTATCTCTGAGGTCACCTTTAATCAGATTGTTAAGGAAATAAGCCATGGCATCAATAGCAGGCCAGGTCACTTCGAAGTACAGGGCTTGGGAAGATCTTTTAAAAAGGTACTAGGCCGGGCATGGTGGCTCACGCCTGTAATCCCAACACTTTGGGAGGCTGAGGTGGATGGAGCACTTGAGGTCAGGAGTTCAAGACCAGGCCGGCTAACATGGCAAAATCCGTCTCTACTAAAAATATAAAAGTTAGCTGGGCATGGTGGTGCATGCCTGTAATCCCAGCTACATGGGAGGCAGAGGCAGGAGAATCGCTTGAAACCAAGAGATGGAGGTTACAGTGAGCCGAGTTCATGCCACTGCACTCCAGCCTGGGCAACAGAACGAGACTCTGTCCCCCCGCCCCCTCAAAAAAGCAGTAAATGCCTTTCTGAAGGTTTGAACTGCTAAGATAAGGCTTGGAGACAGCAAACTAGAGGAAAGAGCATGTAGGAAATGGCCGCCATCTGTAGATGGTTTTGTTAAGTCATCCACAGCCCAAGGCGGGGGCTATGCCTTGTCTGGGGACCCTGTAGAGTCACTGCCCCTGGAGTGGTTCTCCTGAGCCGCACAGCAGGTGAAGTGAGATTGACACCTCACTGAGGAAGGGAGACATATTCTTGGAGAACTTTCTATTTGCTTGCATTTTCCACACACATCTCCAGCCAGAAGTTAGTTTTGAAAGACGGAATTTTATTTTACAGATCTTGAAAACTGTCACTTCAGCGAACAAAGGGATTCTCCAGTATTCCAAGGTTTTGAAGTCATCTTAGCTGTCTGCAGAAGAGAGAAAACTTTAAAAAGCAACAGTAGCAGGGAATTGATCCACTTCTTAATGCTTTCCTCCCTGGCATGACCATCCTGTCCTATGTTATTATTCTACATTTTACGTCTTTGGTGGGACAACTCCCTAGTGGCTTCCTTTCTCCGCAGTGTCCCTGGCACAGCTCAGGCATGAACCATCCTTCCTGGGATGCTGCTCTTCTGTCATCCCACTCCTTCTGAAACACCTCCTGGTGGCTCCACCTGTTCAGGAGCTGAAGCCCATGTTCTCCCACCAGCTTGTCGCTCCCAGCCAGACTCCCTGCTCTGTCTGCCAGCCTCCCCTCGCTGTCCCGCTGTGTGAATTTCCAGGTTGGCCTCGTGGTCATGGCACCTGCCCCCAGCACTCTTCTGTCTTTGCTCTTGCCTGGCCACTTCCTTCTCCTCTGCCTAGAAGGACTTCTCACATTTTCTCCAGCTGATCAGAATTTTACTGAAATTCAGAACATCCTCCAATTCCACAGTTCCCAGGAGACTTTCCTAAGAGGCGACTTTCTCTCCAGCCCTCTGTTTCCAGTCAGGTCCATGGCAGTGATGGCTGTGAGCATGTCATGGAGGATGGTCTCTCTCCAGCTGGAATCGCTGCACTCTGTGGGAGAGACTGTGGGTGGCTGTCTCTGTCCCCCACTGCCTTCCAGGAGCAATTTGCACAAGTAACATAGATTTGTATAGTGCTTTATTGTTAAAAAAAATTCCCCAATTATCTTATTTAATTTTTGCAATTATTCTAATTTTATATAGAGAGAAAGTGACCTAGTTTTTTTTTTTTTTTTTTTTTTTTAAATCACACTCTTAAGTTCCATTGAACCCAGGACTTGAGCCTCCATTTCTGGCTTTTAGTCTGGTGTTCTAAGTACTTGACTTCAGGTCAGTAACTGTCCCCTCACTCTGCACTGGCACTTTTGTGAGAAGAAATGACATTTTGCTTGGAAGTGACCCAGTGTAGGAATGCTTTTATTTAAGACACCAGATTCCAAACTTCTGAATGTTGACATTTTCAAAAATTATGTTTAGATTTTATGAAAAAATTCTTCTACTTTCATATATATTCTTTCCCTCAAGGCAAACTTCTTAGTTCACTGAAAATGAAAGCACATTTTTCCAGTAATATATGTATATATATTAAATGGGATGACAGGCCTCAGAAGAATTGGAGGAACCCTGGAAAACCACAAAGTCAAATTTGTATGCCACTGATTGCAGGAAACAAGCACAGTTTTATGAGTTGTATGAACACGGACAGGCCTTCTGGTGTTTACATTTCTGGTATTTATTATGAGTGAACACAAATTTTATTTGGAATAATAATATTCCTCCTAAACAAAAATACAGTGAGTTTTAGTGTCTGACTCTTGCCTTTCTACTTGCTTTCTCCTGGGTGCACTCTGCCAGCTTGAAGGAACAATGTTTTTCTGAAGCTGCTGTTCCAACAGATAGAGCCTAGCTTTCATTTGGCACACAGACTATAGCCAGAAGCCCATGGAGCAGGGATGCCATGTCCT
This sequence comes from Saguinus oedipus, assembly GCA_031835075.1. Taxonomy (NCBI): domain Eukaryota; kingdom Metazoa; phylum Chordata; class Mammalia; order Primates; family Cebidae; genus Saguinus; species Saguinus oedipus. The sequence continues at coordinate 92,780,457 of CM063183.1, read as the reverse complement.
GAAAAGCCTATTAGATGCTTTACAAATTTAATTTTGCAGATCATTTTAGTCTATCATCTAGAAAATGTATCAGCATGCATAGTGCCAAGAAAGCAAGCCAATTTAGAAACTTAGATTAGTGATAAAATAAGCCAGAGAGTGGGAGTGGTGAGGACCAAGAATTACAAGTAGCATGGCATCTGGAATTTAAGGAGAGACAAGAATCAATGGGTGAAACTGGGTGGAGGAGGGTCCAAACAGAAAAGTGCAAAGTCATTCCCCATCTTCCAAGGGTTGGATTCTGGAGGAAGAAGCATCATTCCTAGTTCCCCATGGACTTCCTTTGACTTACTGTCCCCCACTAAAAACAAAACAAAACAAAAAATCTTTAATGCCTTCCACATTAATTAGATTTTCTTGCATTTTATGGCAGTTTTTTTAAGATGGCTTAAGTGTTGAAGAAGAGTTTATAAATGCAACAAAATATGTAATTACGAGTTGTTAAAACTGGTTTAGCACAATTTATATTTTTCCTCTCTTGCCTTTCTATTTGCAACAAAACAAAAGGTATTGAGCCATGTTTTAAATGACATTTTTGATAAATTATGTTTAGACTGGTTAATGATGAAGGAGTTTTTAAAAATCTGTTTATATAATTTTGCAGCAGAAACCAATTTTTTTTATATATTAAAACATCAAATTCGTGTACAGCATGCATCATGGATCAATAGACTGTACTTGTTTTCCAATAAAATTTTCAAACTTTGTACTGAGTGTTATCCTAGAAAATCTGTTACTTGTCCAGTTCACAGCTTACCTGCACATTCCCAGGCCTGAACAAGGTAAGGAGACCTTCTACAGAGAGTTCTTCTTTGTTGTTGTGGAAGGGGATGGGGAGGGGCTGGAGGAAGGGAGGGGAGTGGAGGTCAGAGGCTATTGGCTTCATAGTGAGTCCTAATTCCCTTCTTGTAGCTAAACTCGACTTCATCTGCTCACTTGCTTCTAAAATGGATTAAAATGTGAACCTACCTCCTTGCTGGGCAAGGCATCTCTGAAAAAAGGCAGCATCTTGATAGAAACTTATAAATAAAGCCCCACCTTCCTGGGACAGAGCACCTGGGAAAAAAAAGGCGGTTATGAGTTCCGCTGCAGCAGACTCAAACGTACCTGCCCAGCAGCTCTGAATGGAACAACAGAGCACATAGCTCAGCACTTGAGCTCTTATAAAGGACAGACTGTCTCCTCAAGTAGCTTCCCAACCCCCATATATCCAAAGAGTCATCTCATAAAGGAGAGCTCTGGCTGACATCTGGCAGGTATCCTTCTGGGACAAAGCAGAAGAAGAAACTGCCAGCAACCCTTACTGTTCTGCAGCCACTGTAGGTGATCCCCAGGCAAGCAGGGTCTGGAGTGGACCTCCAGCAGTCCTACAGCAGAGGGGCCTGACTATTAGAAGGAAAACTAAGAAACAGAAAGAAGTAACTTCATCATCAACAAACAGGATGTCCACTGAGAGACCCCATCTGAAAGTCACTAACTACAAAGACCACAGGGAGATAAATTCACAAAGATGGGAAGAAACCAGTGTAAAAAGGATGAAAACACCCAAAACTAGAATGCCTCTCCTCCTCCAAGGGATCACAACTCCTCACCAGCAAGGGAACAAGACCAGATGAAGAACGAGTCTGATGAATTGACAGAAATAGGCTTCAGAAGGTGGGTAATAAGAAATTTATTTGCGCTAAAAGAACATGTTCTAACCCAATGCAAAGAAACTACGAACATTGAAAAAATGTTTGATGAAATGCTAATGAGAATAAACAGCTTAGAGAGGAATATAAATGAATTGATGGAGCTGAAAAACAACACGAGAGCTTCGCGAAGCATACACAAGTTTCAATAGCCAAACTGACCAAGCAGAAAGGATATCAGATATTGAAAATCAACTCAATGAAATAAAATGAGAAGGCAAGATTAGAGAAAAAAGAATAAAAAGAAACAAAACCTCCAAGAAATATGGGATTATGTGAAAAGACCTAATCTATGTTTGATAGGTGTACCTGAATGTGACAGAGAGAATGAAGCCAAGCTGGAAAACACTCTTCAGGATATTATCCAGGAAAACTTTTCCAACCTAGCAAGACAGGCCAATATTCAAGTCCAGGAAATACAGAGAGCACCACAAAGATATTCCACTTGGGGAAGAGCAATCCCAAGGCATGTAATCTTCAGATTCACCAGGGTTGAAATGAAGGAAAAAATGCTAAGGGCAGCCAGAGAGAAAGGTCAGGTTACCCACAAAGGGAAGCCCGTCAGACTCACAGCAGGTCTCTCAGCAGAAACCCTACAAGCCAGAAGAAAGTGAGGACCAATATTCAACATCCTTAAAGAAAAGAAGTTTCAACCTAGAATTTCATATCCAGCCAAACTAAGTTTCATAAGCAAAGGAGAAATAAAATCCTTTATGAATAAGCAATCGCTCAGAGATTTCATTACCACCAGGTCTGCTTTACAAGAGCTCCTGAAAGAAGCACTAAACATAGGAGCAACCAGTACCAGCCACTCCAAAAACATACCAAATGGTAAAGAGCATCAACACAATGAAGAAACTGCATCAACAAATGGGCAAAACAAATAGCTAGCATCAAAATGGTATATACATACCAGAATCTCGGATTCATTTAAAGCAGTGTCTAGAGGAAAATATATAGCAATAAATGCCCACATAAGAAGCAAAGAAAGATCTAAAATCGACACCCTATTGTCAAAAATGAAAGAGATAGAGGAGCAAGATCAAAAAAAAAAAAAAAAAAAACCTCAAAAATCTAGCAGAAGACAAGAAATAACTAAGACCAGAGCAGAACTGAAGGAGATAGAGACACAAAAAACCCTTCAAAAAAATCAATAAATCCAGGACCTGGTTTTTCGAAAAGATCAACAAAATAGACCACTAGCCAGATTAATAAAAAAGAAAAGAGAGAATAATCAAATATATGCAATAAAAAATGATAAAGGGGATATCACTACAGATTCCACAGAAATACAAACCATCATCAGAGATTATTATGAACAACTCTATGCACATAAACCAGTAAACCTGAAAGAAATGGATACATTCCTGGACACTTGCACCCTCCCAAGCCTAAACCAGGAAGAAGTCGACACCCTGAATAGACCAATAGCAAGTGCTGAAGTTGAGGCAGCAATTAATAGCCTACCAACCAAAAACATCCCAGGTCCAGATGGGTTCACAGCTGAATTCTACCAGACACACAAACAGGAGGTGGTACCACTCCTTCTGAAACTATTCCAAACAATCCAAAAAGAGGGAATCCTTCACAAATCATTTTATGAGAACAACATCATCCTGATACCAAAACCTGGCAGAAACTCAACAAGGAAAACTTCAGGCCAATATCCATGATGAACATAGATGCAAAAATCTTCAATAAAATACTGGCAAACTGATTGCAATAGCACATCAAAAAGCTTATCCACCATGATCAAGCAGGCTTCATCCCGGGGATGCAAGGTTGGTTCAACATACCCAAGTCTATAAACATAATTCACCATATAAACAGAACCAAAGACAAAACCACATGATTATCTCAATTGATGCAGAGAAGGCCTCTGACAAAGTTCCACAGCCCTTTATGCTAAAAACCCTCAATAAACTAGGTATTGACGGAACGTATCTCAAAATAATAAAAGCTATTTATGGCAAACCCATAGCCAATATCATACTGAATGGGCAAAAACTGGAAGCATTCCCTTTGAAATCTGGCACTAGACAAGGATGCCCTCTGTCACCACTCCTATTCAATATAGTAATGTGAGTTCTAGCCAAAGCAATCAGGCAAGAAAAAGAAATAAAGGGTATTCAATTAGGAAAGGAGGAAATCAAATTGCCTCTATTTGCAGATGACATGACTGTATATTTACAAGAACCCATCATCTCAGCCCAAAATCTCCTAAAACTGATAGGCACCTTCAGCAAAGTCTCAGGATACAAAATCAATGTGCAGAAATCACAAGCATTCCTATACACCAATAACAGACAAATAGCCAAATCAAAAGTGAACTCCCACTCACAATTGCTACAAAGAGAATAAAATACCTAGGAACAGAACTAACAAAGGATGTAAAGGACCTCTTCAAGGAGAATGACAAAGCACTGCTCAATGAAATAAGAGAGGACACAAACAGATGGAGAAACAGTCCATGCTAATGGTGAGGAAGAATCAATATCATGAAAATGTCCATACTGCCCAAAGTAATCTATAGACTCAATGCTATCCCCATCAAGCTACCAATGTCCTTCACAGATCTGGAAAAATACCACCTTAAACTTCATATGGAACCAAAAGAGAGCCCCCATAGCCAAGTCAATTCTAAGCAAAAAGGACAAAACTAGAGGCATCACGCTATCCGACTTCAAACTATACTACAAGCCTTCAGTAATCAAGACAGCATGGTACTGGTACCAAAACAGAGATATAGACCAATGGAACAGAACAGAGGCCTCAGAGACAATGCCACACATCTACAATAATCTGATCTTTAACAAACCTGACAAAACAATGGGGAAAGGATTCCCTGTATAATAAATGGTGTTGGGAAAACTGGCTAGCCATGTGCAGAAAGCAGAAACTGGACCCCTTCCTGACACCTTACACTAAAATTAACTCCAGATGGATTAAAGACTTAAACATAAGACCTAACACCATAAAAACCCTAGAAAAAAATCTAGACAAAATCATTCAGGACATAGAGGCATAGACAAGGACTTCATGACTTAAACACCAAAAGCATTGGCAACAAAAGCCAAAATAGACAAATGGGACCTAATCAAACTTCACAGCTCTGCACAGCAAAATAAATAATCATTAGAGTGAACTGGCAACCAACAGAATGGGAAAAAACTTTTGCAGTCTACCCATCTGACAAAGGACTAATATCTGGAATCTACAAAGAACTAAAACAGATTTACAAGAAAAAAACAAACAAACCCATTCAAAAGTGGGCAAAGGATATGAACAGACAATTTTTCAAAAGAAGACATACATGAGGTCAACAAACATATGAAAAAATGCTCATCATCACTGGTCATTAGAGAAAGGCAAATCAAAATTACATTGAGATACCATCTCACGCTAGTTAGAATGGCGATCATTAAAAAATCTGGAGACAACAGGTGCTGGAGAGGATGTGGAGAAATAGGAACACTTTTACACTGTTGGTGGGAGTGCAAATTAGTTCAACCATTATGGAAGACAGTGTGGCAATTCCTCAAGGACCTAGAAATAGAAATTCCATTTGACCAAGCAATCTCATTACTGGGTATAGATCCAAAGGATTATACATCGTTCTTTTATAAGGACATATGCACACGAATGTTAATTGCAGCACTATTTACAATAGCAAAGACTTGGAATCAACCCAAATGCCCATCGATGATAGACTGGACAGGGAAAATGTGGCACATATACACCACGGAATACTATGCAGCAATCAAAAATGATGAGTTCATGCCCTTTGTAGGGACACGGATGAATATGGAAACCATAATTCTCAGCAAACTGACACAAGAACAGAAAATCAAACACTGCATGTTCTCACTCATAGGTGGGTGTTGAACAATGAGAACACATGGACACAGGGAGGGGAGCATCACACACTGAGGTCTGTAGCGGGGAACTAGGGGAGAGACAGCAGAGGGTGGGGAGTTGGGGAGGGATAACATGGGGAGAAATGCCAGATATAGGTGATGGGGAGGAAGGCAGCAAACCACATTGCCATGTATGTACCTATACAACAATCCTGCATGTTCTTCACATGTATCCCCAAACCTAAAATGCAATAAAATTTTAAAAAAGACTTTGTAAATTAAAAGTGATATATAATTTAAAAAAATGTGAGCCTTATTATTAAATATTTATTAACTTATCAATTTATTATTAATTTATCACTTTACCTGTCCAAAAAATGATAAAGGCAATATTTGTGTAGACTTTTACATTTCATAAAGGGCTTTGATTTATTTTTTCCTTTGACCCAGAAGGTGGGCAAAATTGGTGAACTTGCTGTACAAAATGCATGCCCAAAAGCTTGTTAATTCTGATGGTCAGAGATGACACCTAGTCAGTGCCTCCATCTTATAGCACTGCTAAGGGGCAGGTGACTGTCAGTATCTGGGGAGAAGAGGCAGGTGGCAGGTTGGCTTAGAGTCTGAGTCCACTATAAACACTGCCTCCACTATCTACCTGGGGTGAAACCTTAGGAAAAGTACTTGAGCCCCAATTTATTCATTATATAGTTATAATATCTAAGTCATAGAGTTAGGATTAAAAAGATTAAATATGTTATGACAAGCATAGTGCTTAGCATAAAGTGGGTTCTCAGAAAATGGTTGCTTTGTTAGTAGCTATTCTATGAATTGCTTATCTGAAGTCCTATTAGAATCGGCAAATAGAATGGATACAGAGGAGTTATAAATTAGAAATGACAATTGACACTAAGGACAAAGTACACAATGTCAAACTGAAGTCGTACAACCACAGAGGCCAGAAGCCCTGCCCAGCCTATGGCCCCTCCACCAGCCCCCAACCTGAAATTGTGTTTCTCACTGGAAGAGTTCAGAGAGCTTTGCACCACATTTTGGTTATGCTACCAGGTAACGTGCAAACCATTAGGAAAATCAGTGCTAATCACCATTTAAAAGTCATATTTTCCCCTCCTTTTATCAGATATTTTTTCCCCAGTAAATGAAAATAGGTTTTTAGGGAGTCTGTGGAATTATTTTACAAGAGGAATGCCATCTGGTAGAAAAAGACCTGGGAGTAAATTCCTGCACTGTCACAGCTTTGAAACCAGAACAAAGCACCTGGTTGTATGGAACCCCCATTTTCCCATCTGTAAAACAGGACTTCCTGTGTTACAAGATGTTTATATGTAGAAAGCCTCTGTCCAGTATATGGAACAGAAAGAATCTCAAAATATGTTTTCTTAGTTTTATCACTTGATGAGTACAGATAAAACAAAAAACTTATTTATCCAAAATATATTTTTTTCAAATTCTAGGGTTTTAGGAGTGTGTGGGGGTTGGGGAGGCAATATAATGTTGATGTTAATTTTTTAATGTGTCACAACTGCTGCTTACTCCCATTTTAACAAGTCAGGATCTTGTCTAGTATTTTTAATATAGTACTTTCCCCAAGTAGTAATTGACGGACTTCTAAGTATAACTACCATGCAATTATGAAATCAGAGATTTCCTCTAGCTTATTTGTCAAAAGAAAATCTTTTCTTCTTTGATGTGAGACTCTGGGAGTGTGGTGAGGTTGGCCTAGCGTGCAGGGCATAGGGAGCATAGCAGGTGGGGCTGGAAGAAAAAGGTTGTTCCTCTTTTGCTAAAATAAAATACATGCATGAATCACCACAGTGGCAATAATTCATAAAATGGAGTACACATGAGAAAGTGTGTGTGAGAAGACAGATGAGAGGGATAATTTTTTGATGTGATAACATTCATTTTACAACCAAAGTGTGCTTGTGTATGGGGGGTGGGTAGTAAGATTTAAGGAGAGGAAGAGTTACAGGAAATAGGTGATGCTATTTAAAATGAGTATTAATCATTCAAAACAAAAACATGCTCTTCTTACCACAGGCTGCTAAGATTTCTTTTGAAGAAGGCTTGGCTGCTTAAAGTACATAAATCCTACCTATACTTTAAATATGAACCACAAGCATTAGCACAACAGTCTCAAAATCTGTAGCTGTTAGACCAGTTGAGCCAGTACTACCTGACTCCAGTCTCAGAGGAGCCCGCTGACTTTTCTAAAGCTGTGCTCAACCAGTTGAGAGATTAATTTACCTATAGGGTGAAGGCGATGAAGCTTGTTTTTCTTAGACCCTTTAACCTGGAAGTGATCCCAAGTGTCATTTGGTTTCTGCTTCCAGGTCTGGGAAGGGCTGCTTTGATACCATTCCACAGTGTTCATTGGTTTTCCTGTCCATCAACATGTCCTGAGAATGAGATTCCTCAAGCTTCTTTAGTGAAAGGGTGTTGCCTGTTTCACAATCCGTGTGAGACCCACTCATGCTTTGGTTCAAGTAGTTAATCCTTCCCTGGCTCACAGAGCATTTTCCCTCCGCAGCCATCTTATGTCACTTACCCTGCTTAGCTAGGGACAGACTGCAGCTTCTCATTTGCTTTCAAGGTTTTGGACAGTGGCCATCTGTTTCAACACTTTCTATTGTCAGACGCTATTCTGTAGTCCTGACTTCCACGCTATATTTGATAGCTTCTAAATGCTTGCCTTTCCTAAAACTGGACCCACGTCCTCCCTCAAATTCTAAGACACAGGGGAAATGTTTGTGTTCTCAAGTCTACTTTTAGATTTTTAAAAAGTGCTAACCATGTGGTTAACATTATGCTAGACACTGAGAAAATTATAAAGTAAGAAAAAAAACAGAAATCTGGCCAGAGAAGAAGAGTGTGAAGACAAAGTTGGAAACAATCTCATATGACAGAGGATCTTAAATCCATGACTGAAACATTGGACTTTACCACTGGGAGTAGGTATATGGGAGCTATTGGAGGCAACCAGTTGGAAGAACTTTACACATAAAGAAACAGTGACAGGGCACTATTGTGCAGCAGAATTGGGAGGAGGAAAAAAGTTAAATAGGAGGTGGTTAGGAAGGTGGTATAGTAATCCCCTTGAGAGTCAATTATATTTAAGACATTTTATGAAATAAATTAGGAGAAACTTTTTTATTATGAAAGCAATAATGATTTGAGAGAATGTGAAAATTTCTAAAACATACAAGGAAGAAAAATGTCACCCATAACCTCACAACCTGGAGATAATTATTGATATTTCATTACCTTTCTATGGATGTAACAGACCATATAATACATGGAGTTTAACTCTTTTTAAAACTTAGCATAAAGATTGCCCACATTACTATAATTTGAAATATAATCTATAAGTAGTCACTAAGTCTATCAAATGGCTGGTCCATAATTTAGCTTTGCTGTCTTGGTTGGATATTCAGATTATTTCTGGTTTTTAGCTGTTGGTAGTCAAAGTGCAACAGCTATCTTTTCCCAAATATCTTTACTTCCCTAATTATTTGCTTAGATTCAGAGGGGAAAGTTCCTTTTCAGGTTCTTGATGTTCTGTAGAGACATTTGCTCCTCTTATACAAGCAGTATGTGTGGCACTGAGAATAATTATTATTAAATCATTGCTAACTTGATGGACAAAAAAGTTTTCCTTCGTGATAAGCATTACTTTGCCAGTTAGCTATTAATGTGGTTGAAAGTTTTACTTAACAGTGACAATTTGAGGCAGAGAGATCACTTGAAGCCAGGAGTTTGAGATAGTGAAACCCATCTCTACCAGAATAACACAAAAGCAAAAAACAAAAATTAGCTGGGCATGGTGGAGTATGCCTGTAATCCCAGCTACTCGGGAGGCTGAGGCAGCTGAGGCTGTTAGCTTCCTCTGTGCCATTCTGAAGTTTACAAACTGTTTCCTCCTTTGAGATTTTGCACTAGCTGTTTCCTACTTTGAGGAGAGAACTTCTCCCAGACGTCCACATGTTGGACTCCTTGCCTTGACTCGGGCCTCAGCTGCACCATAGTCCCTTCTGTAGGGAGGACTTCCCCAACACCCCCTTCATCACTTCATATCTGCCTTCAGGGTTCTCACCAACCTGAAATCATCTTTCAAAATTTTCTTATTTACTTGACATTAGAATGATTGTAAACTCTAAGAGGGTCTGTCTTCTGTACAGCTGTGTTTCCAGCACTCAGAATATCATCTGGCATATAGTGGGAACGGTATAAATATTTGATGAGGACTGAACAAACTAATGAATGGAGCTTGAGGGAGAGATTAAGCCCAGGACTGCAAGAGACCAAGTGCTTTAAGGACCTCCCTCTAGTCTCCCTGGCTGCTTCTTCCATTTTTGGAAGTTCTTTTCATGCCAACAATAGCAGCCTACTACAGAAATGCTGCTATATATTCTCAAGCCTCACAGAGGGAAAACATGAGAACTTAAGGGCCTTAAAGGTATAAAGATCTTGGTGGAGCCCCAAACCCCTCTCCCAACCTAATACTGGGTTTTGGAAAGTTTAATTGTTGCATGTGAATATATTTTTGTTTCATTCTCATTGGGAAACATTATCTGTGAACTATGGCCAATGGGAAATCATCAGATATTTAGTTAGAACAAACAAAAGGTAGTATGCATTATGTAAAATATACATTCGTATATGAAATCTTTAATCCAAATGATTTCCCTGCTACCCTTCTGAATAGCCATCATATCCTAGTCTAAGGGTCAAATAGATTGAAGGTAAAATTCATCAAAGCCGAATTCTGTAATGCTTTCATCACATACAGATTTTTTGGTTTTTGCCTGTTCTCAGAATAAAGTAATGAATCGCTAGAGGAAGTTGATTTACTTCATTAAAACAAACAAACAAAAACAAACAAATGACAAAAACAAACAAACAAACAAACAAACAAGAAAAAAAACCCTTGGGCCAGGCATGGTGGCCCGCACCTGTATCCCAGCACTCTGGGAGATCAGGAGATCAAGACCATCCTGGACAACATGGTGAAACCCTGTCTCTACTAAGAATACAAAACTTAGCTGGGCATGGTGGCTCACACCTGTAGTCCCAGCTACTCGGGAGGCTGAGGCAGGGGAATTGCTTGAACTAGGGAGGCGGAGGTTGCAGTGAGCAGAGATTATGTCACTGCAGATCAGACTGGTGACAGAGCAAGACTCCGTCTCAAAACAAAAAAATAAAAAAACCAGAAACCAACTGAAAGCAAATTTCCCATGGCTACTGCCTAATGCTAGAAAACATTAAGAATATTCCCATTGCAAAAATATCTGCAAGTGGGAGAGAATTAGACAAGGAAGGGTTGGTGGCTGGATGGTGCTACGCATCTATTATATATTACACACTCTGTTATGGAGGCTTTACAATTGTCACCTCTGAAAAGTGGGCATAAACTCCCTATTTAAATGTATATAAAATAAAATTACAAGATAGCTTTTACACCAGATCGGCAAAACTTGCAAAATTTAAAAGTCTGACATTACCAAATATTGGTAAGAACATAAAGCAATGAAATTCTTATCCTCTAAAGGATATTGTTATGGAAAAAAATTAGGGCTTTTTCTAATACAATTAGAGATGTACCTACCCGATGATTCTGCAATTCCATTCACTCAACGACCCCTGAAATACATGCACAAGAGGACATTACCAGAATCTTTGCAGCAGCACTGTTTATAAGAGCAAAATAAAAATTTGGATAGCCTTAAATGTCCAAAGGAGAGGAATACATTTAAGTTTTTTTTCAAGATAATTGAGAACCTGCAGTGAATGTTATGGTTTCCTGTTATTTTTAATTGCTAAGGTTACAATGCCTGGATTCAGTTCTGCCTTCAAAGCCAAGTGTTCATTCTCCATGTATCAGGAAACCCATTTGGCATAGAGACCATCCCAGAAAATGTAAGTTTCAGATCCACAGAATTACTAGCAAAGAGCAATGTCAGAAATGTCCAGTAAGATGCACTGCAGGGGACTGGGATGGCCTGTCTCAACTTCATACATTTTGGGGCAACTATACCCATTAGTCGTGGCATAAATACTAGTCCTCAGGCAAGAAACAAGATAGGACACAAATGCATCTATTCATAAAGTGAAAATGAAAAAAGATAGCATAAATAAAAAAATTTAGAAATAACTTTCAACACAGCTCATAGCAATAGTTCTGAATGCAAATCATATGACTTTTATAAAAATAGTAATACCTTTGTTTTGTTTTGGATGAGGACATAAACCCCGAAGAACATGCACATACAGAGGAACTTCATTTACTGCTGATGGTAGAGGAAAGAAATAATAATCTCTATTTACAGCTTAACAAAGAGGTCCTGAAAGAGTGGGAGCCCTATGGGCCCCTGAGAGACCCTTCAAAAAGATCTGTGAAATCAATACTATGTTCATCATAATATTAAGATCTTATATGCCTTTTTCATTCTCATTCTCTCATTAGTGTATGGTGAACCTTTTCAGAAACCATTATGACATATTGTATCATGAGACTGCAGAAGCAGATTATGAGAATCATCCAGCCATCTTCTAGTAAGCCAGACATCAAAGAGATCTGCATCTATGTAGAACAATGCTACTTTTCTCAATGAGCCTGTTTAGAAAGTAATTTTTCATAAATTGTATGGTATTTGCCTTAACGTGTAGTGGGTTTATTGTTACTTAAGAAAGTAAATGTTTAAAAATTATCACTTTTCATGTTTAATATAATAATATTGACAGGCATAATTAAATAGACAAAAGCACTTTGGAATCCTCAATATTTTTTTAAGAGTGTACAAATCTGCAAACCACTGACCTTCAGCTTATCACAGGAAACTTTGCTGCTAGCACAATTATTGCATCTATGCTCCTATGGTTGCTTTTGTCTTACTGTCCATGATCTTACAAAGACCATCAGGAAGAGCTTGACCAAGAATCTTTTAAATGGAGATTACATTTTGTATCTTTTCCTACATCTCATTGCCCTGTGGGATGACTCTGGGGTGTCTCCTGATGACTAAGGTAGCAGGTACCTGTTGATACCTCATTGGTAAGTTTCAGACAGGAACAATCTTCAGGCTCTGAAGTAGTTGAAGATCACAATGGGACGCCTGCTTTACAGAAATTAAGGACCATGACTCAGGCAGATTCATGATACTCCTTAGAAGCCATTTGGGATAACTTCCACTTTGGGGTCATTCCATACAGGCCGATGCAGAGCATGCAGTGTTCAAATGGGATTTGGAAAGGAATGAATAATTAATTTAGACGTTCAACTTGGGATAGACTTAAGAAGACATTCCTGGTGATCAAGGACGATTCTGGAAAATCAGGCTCAAAGACTTTCAAGCCATTTCCTAGTGTGAAGCCACATTCTTTCCTACTCTCTACTGGGGAAGGCAGGTCTGCCCTGCCCACGGTGGCGGTGGCGGGGAAATACCTAGGCATGGAAGTGGCATGACAGGACTCGGGCCACTGTCGTATTTTCCACTCTCCACGAGGTCCTGCACGTTCCAATCCGGTAGGCAGATAGACTCCGGGCCGGTAGTCTGTGGCTGAGCCAGGTATGGGGGGGGGGGGCCCTGACGGTAGGAGACCTGTGCAGGAAAAGAGGTGGCGACAATGTGAGCCACCACAGGCCAGGGATAAGGCCTCTCGGGTGGGCCCCCGACCCCGCTAGGTGACCGTGGGGTAGCCGACTCAGTCTCGGCAGCGGTGTGGAGTCCGCGGCTACTTTCAGCTCCAGCGGCTCCCGGCCTTCCTCGCTCCTTTCCCGCCCTTGCCAGGTAGGCCTGCCCTGGCTGCTCCCCAGTGAGCCGGTGTTTGGGGTTTCTGTTCAGACAGCCTGGCGCGGGCGGATCCTGAGGACGCAGGCGCATAGGGGAGGCTGCGCGCGACGCGGGTGGGGATGGGGTCCCAGGTCCGGGACCCAGGCCGCGGGATGCGCTGCGGGGCACCCTGGCCCTCCCGGGTGCTCGGTACGTGAGCCTGCTTCGCTGTCAGGTGGCAGAAGGGGCTCCCACGGGGTCCCCACCGCCGCCGCCGCCCACTCCCCGCCCATCCCCCTCCGCGGCGGGGCGAGCTCCCCGCCCTGGATCCTAAAGGCCGGGCGCCCAGAGTAAGGAGACAGGGGAAGGGCAGTCTTTGGGGGCAAAGTCGGAGGGCTCCTCAGGAAGAAGGGAAGTTCAGCGACCTGGGCGGTTGTCTTTGAGACTCCGAAGTCGCCCAAGCCGAAGCCTCGGGCCGGGCCCACAGCGCCCTCCCCTCCCACCCTCTTCTCCCGTCCTTGCAGCCGGGTTTGGGGATGTGGTCCTTGCTGTTCTGCGGGTTGTCCATCGCCCTTCCACTGTCTGTCAGAGCAGGTACGTTCCGTGTGTCCTCCGTTCCCAGAGACCGTCCTTGTCCACAGGCTCCTGGCTCCTCATGGGGAGCCCCCACAGCAAACCCCGGGGATCGCGCCCCCAGGAGCGCGGCTCCTTACTCTCCCCAGACCACCAGGCGGAGTCCCCCACAAGAAGAAAAGGCGACTGCTGGGATGCTCAGCCCTGAATGTCGCCTTGAAGCTTGGAGGTGACTTGGGGAGGGGAAGGAGTTAGGCAAATTGCAGGTGAAGACTGGAGTAAAAATGCTCAAATGGAGTTACTACTGCCTATTTTATATGATAAAGGGTTATTTTATGACACAAGGTGAAAGCAAAGAAATCATCAGAACAAATTTCTTCTAAGAAATTTGGTGGAAATGAACTTTAAAAGTGAAACAAATTTTTTAAAAAACAGTCATTTTGGGATGAAATACCTTTTACTCAAAACACAGTAAAATAACTGGGTGGCAGAGCAGAAACAGAAAAGACAAGAAGGGCTCCTTTACTCTGTGGGAGGGGGATGAAAAGAATTATGGGTCGTAGACTAGAAGGGAAAGAGGGAACTCATTCCTAATGGGGAAGACTTGTTCTCTCCTAATGAGGAGATAACAGAGCAAATTATGGATGCATTTGAATAACTTATGGATACATTTGAATAACTTGGAATTATACTTTGTAATCAGCAGGCTATTTTTGAGAAATTTCCAGACTCAAGAAACTCCCAAATAAAATTTCAAATTGGCTGAAAAATTGAAGTGGCATTTAAAAAAACGAATAGTAAATAAAACCGAAGTTTTCTTACATGGTTATTTTGTTTTTCTTTCCCTAGATGGATGCAAGGACATTTTAACGAGAAATGAAATGTCTTCAGCAAATCAGCCTTTTGCTTTTAATTGTACATTCCCTCCAGTAACATCTGGGGAAGTCAGTGTAACATGGTATGAAAATTCTAGCAAAATCCCAGTGTCCAAAAGCATACAGTCGAGAATTCACCAGGACGAGACTTGGATTTTGTTTCTCCCCATAGCATTGGGGGACTCAGGAATCTACCAATGTGTTATAAAGTAAGTTCCTTACTTAAAATAGAACTATCTTGTGTGTGTATGTATAAATTCTTTTAGGAAAATTCTTAATGAACATAGAAAACTCACTGAGAAGAAATATGTTGTTGCATGTTTTTATAATTGTTACAAGAAGATTTCCAATGAACACATTTTTAAGCAGAACAGATTTGTAAATCATTTTTGGAATCTGATATGCATCTTTTCCCATGGAAATGGCACCTCAGGCCAGACCCGCTCACAAAGTGGGTCTGTTTCAATATTATTGCTGCCATCTTCCTTCCCTCCTTTTCTCCTTCCTTCAGTCCTTCCTTCCCCCACCTTTTTTTTTTTTTTGGACAGACTCTTTCTTTGTCACCCCAGGCTGGAGTGCAGTGGCGCAATGTGAGCTCACTGCATCCTCTGCCTCCCCGGTTCAAGAGATTCTCCTGCCTCAACCTCCTGAGTAGCTGGGACTATAGGCATGCTACCATGCCTGGCTAATTTTGTATTTTTAGTAGAGGCGGGATTTCACCATCTTAGCCAGGATGGTCTCGATCTCCTGATCTCGTGATCCACCTGCCTCAGCCTCCCAAAGTTCTGGGATTACAAGTGTGATCCACCACGCCCGGCTGCTGCCATCTTTCTTGAACTGCCAAAAGTTTTTGTGGGAAGTGGCACATCCAGATAGGAATAAGCCTCCTATGCGCCCTTTTCATAAGGAATCTGATTAAGGCAGGGAGTAAGCATCAAGTATGTTCCTGACCTCAGTGGAGAAACTGTGCTAAGAAATACGAGTGAGTAACATAGGCCTGGTGGTGACTGTGGTCAACTGGAGAGCATGTGCTCCTCAAAGGTAGCTGTCTATTCAGGTGAAGCCCATCTTCTCACTTTTCAAGGGAATCTGGAAATTGGAATTTGTGTGTGTAACTTTTATAATTCGTGAAACTTTGTGGGGCCTGAATAAAACACATTTGTAGACCAAATTTAGCCTGAGGGCCACAACTCCGTGATTCTCCCAGGCTAGCTTGCATGACCTTAACAAATTACTTGATCTCTCTGAGGCTTGGCTTTTTCTGTAAAATGGAAGTAATGCTGGCTGATAGGGTTGAGGTGAAAGTTAACTGAGACCATGTGTAAAATAGGTACTCCATTCTCTCTCTCTTGCTTTTATTCTGCAGTATTTGCTGGTCCCTTTCTGTGTCCCAGCATGACCCATGGGACGTCCCACTCCGATTCCTGCCAGATTCCTCATTTCTATACACCAGACAGACTAAATGCACAAAATTGAGTGGTTCACAAGTGGAAGTAGTCTTCTACTTCTACTGCCTGGCTCCTTTCCACAGATTTAAGTTGCTAATAAACCCCTCAGGGCATGTGGAAGTCTGCTTTCCTATTTTAGTCTAGGCTGTGAATTATTAACTAGACTTGAAGATCATACATTACATAAATGAATCTCGATGTCACTGCTAGATTTAAAATATTTATATCTGGATGCTGTGAAATAAGGAAAAATATTCTTTAATAGAAATTAGACAAAGATATTATCTCTCATGAAAGAAAATGAACATGAATTCTCCAAGATTTTTATTAATAACATTCAGATCGAATACGTTTAGTAAACTGTATATTTTTACCTTTTGCTTTAAAATAATTTTAAATTTACATAAATTTTGCAAGAATATATCAAGAACTTCTTTCTACCCTTTGTCTAGATTCCTCATTTTTAAGAATATATTTTTAAATTTATCTTTTAATTTTCTCTTTCACCATATGTGATATAAATTATAAACAATATTTTTCTCCTAAACTGTTTCAGTTGTATGCCTCATATCCTCTTAGCCCTTAACATTTCAATGTATGTTTCCTATCCACAGAGTATATTTCCCATTTCCTTTCAATGTATATTTATTTATTTCTTACATAATTACAGTTATAGTTATTAAATTCAGGAAACATCACCATCATATAATACCTTAATCTGTAATCTATATTCTAATTTTGTCAATGGTCTCATTGAAGACCTTTATAATTTTTCTCTTTCTTTCCAGTACAGTTACCAATCTAGGATCATGCATCAAATTTGGTTGCCATGAATATTTAATTTCTTTTACTCTGGAAAGTTTCCTTAGTCTTTTGGTTTTTATGACACTGACATTTTTAAGGACTATAGGCAATTGTTTTATATTATCTCCTTCATTGAGGTTTGTCAGGCATTTCTTCATGATTAGGTTCAGGCTGTGCCATTTTGGCTGGAATGCTAGGTGAGTGCTTTTTGTCCTCTTCAGAATATTACTCAGAGGCACGTGGCGTCCACTTCCCCCTAGATGGTGATGTTCTTTTTCATCACTTGGTTAAGGTGTTGTCCATTTTCTCCACTCTATGTCCTAATGTAATGAATAATTTGTGGGGTGCTTTGTTAGAGGCAGAGGGTTTGCACAGTGCTGTGAAAATGATTGGAAAACATTTGAAAACGAGCTGAATTATTTTATTTTGTGATTTTTAAAAGAGTTTATGAAGTCTCAATCTATCTTACAGGGATAGAGACAGCTGTTATAGAATACATGTAAACATAACTGTTTTTGAAAAACATTGGTGTGACACTTCTGTAAGTGGTTTGCCGAATTTATCAGATGAGTACAAGCAAATATTACATGTTGGAAAAGATGATAGTCTCACATGTCACCTGCACTTCCCAAAGAGTTGTATTTTGGATTCAACAATGTGGTATAAGGTAAAAAAATTATTTTCTTATTAACATGTTTCCTCCTTTTCTTTAAAACCCACTGTTTTTTATAGGTTAAGTTGTATTTTTCAGGCAGAATTGGTAAAGAAATTTGTGTGCCTAAGATAGTTAGCTAGTAGTCATTGATAATGTTACCTTCCTAATTACTTGTTTTTAAAAAAGTTTAGTTATCATAACTTTGTAATATTTTATTATTTGGATCCACCCTCTTCCTCCAGTTCTTATTCTGATTTTTTGGGCTATCCTTGGCTATTCTTTATTTTCTAACATTACTTATGTTTGTTTAAATGCATACTTTATGGGCATGGTTCAATAATCACAAATTATAAGAGGTCACCCCTTGTAAACCTCTTTCCTGCTACTGTTCCATATTTGCTCTAGGCTCCTCACACCTTCCTCAGCATGTGGCTATCATGATTGGTGTCTGTGATTATTCTTGTATAATGCTATACTAGCAAATGAAAATATGTAGTCTAGGTATTCCTAGCCCTTCCTTTTTTATGCTCATCTTTCTGCACTTTGCGTTTTCATCTTCAAAGTTTCTCTTTTCTGGATGATCCTAGCATATGTTGATATAGAAGGTAACCCTTGGCATGGAAGAGCACAAGCTAGTTATTTGAGATCAGAATTGGTTTTTCCTGCTTGTTAATACTTGCCAGCACACCCCTCTGGGTCATGAGTTTTCTTTATGGGAAGGTTTTCATCTATTGATTCAATTTCTTTAATGGCAAAAGGATTATGCAAATTTCCTACTTTTTCTTGAGTGAGTTTGGTAAGATTTCGTGTCTTAGGAAGTCATTATTCATTCTATCTCACACACACACACACACACACACACACACACACACACACACACTCTTACTTGATTAGTTTCATCAGAGACTTGTCAGTTCTACTACTCTTTTCAAAAGCTAACTTTTGGCTTTATTGATCCTTTCTGTTACGTGTCTCATGTTCATTTAGGTTGTTCAGTTTCCTTTCACAAGAAATGTAGAAGTGAATGTCCTTATACCTGTCTGTTAAGGCACATTTGCCAGTGCATGCATTTCTCTGACATGATTACTAGCCCTAGAATTGCTCATTTGTAGGGTATGCTGATGAATAAAGTATTCAACTTTGTTGATGTTGCACAAATTGCTTTACAGAATTTTGTATTAATTTATACTTTTGCCAGGAGTATTTTGTTTTATTTTATTTTATGACAGGATCTCACTCTTTTGCCCAGGCTGGAGTGCAGTGGTGTGATCACGACTCACTGCAGCCTAACTCCTGGGCTCAAGTGGGAGCCCAGCTGATTTTTTAAATTGTTTGTGGTGACAGAATCTTGCTATGATGCCCAGGCTGGTCTCAAACTCTTGGCCTCAAGTAATCCTCCTGCCTTGGCCTCCTAAAGTGGTGGGATTATAAGCATGAACCGCCATGCCTGGCTCACCAGGAGTATTCTAGATTTCCTACAACCTTGTGTCGAACTTTGTATTATAAGACTTTCATTTTTAAAATCAATTCGGTGGGTATAAAATATACCTATCTGTTATTTTATTCTTTTCCTTAATTATTAGTGAGATTGACCATTTTTTTTCATATGTTTATTGGCCATTTCTGGATCCTCTTCTGAACTGACTGCTCATATTTCCTTGTGACTTACAGGAGATTTTGCATCTTTATATATCTTGGGTATCACTGTTTGGAACACATTTAAAAGAACTTTTTAATTGAAGTAAAACATATACAAATAAAATGCAGAAATCATAAGTGGACAAGACTGATGGATTATCAGAAAACAAACAAACAAACAAAACAGACAACACATGGTACTACTAGTCTTTTTAACTTTTGCTGTTTGGATAAATAAGTAATTGTGTTTCATTTCAGCTTTAATTAACAAATGATAATGCTGATATTCTTTAAATTTTAATTATTATTCCCCATGAAGGTCAAGAAAGAAAACGGTACTAGCACCTCTGAAGGCCTGCCTCTTCCATCTTGCAAAACTATGCCTACCTAGTCACCCAAAATAACCATTTTCTGGATTAATACTATCATAGATTAGATTTACCAGTTTTCAAATTTTATTTAATTTGAATAAAATCATATGTAATATTTATGTCTAGTTTCTTTGGCTCAATAGCAAATCAGTGGGAATTATCCATGCTATTGCATGTAGCTATATTTCATTCATTTTCATTGCTGTATACTGTTTCATCATCATTGTTCTTAGACTTTTGAGTCATTTCCAATTTCTGAGTCTTAGAAACAAAGCTAGTATGAACACTTTTCTTACTTATGAAGGCAATTTTGTGGGGCATATTGCATGAGAGTGAAATAGTTGGGCCATAAGAGTATGTAGAAAATGCCAAAACATTTTCCAAATTGGTGTGCCAATTTACAGTTCCAGCAGCAGTGTATAAGAGTTGTTTATGCTCCTATGTCTGACAACACATGGTACTATTGGTCTTTTTAACTTTTGCTGTTTGGATAAATAAGTAATTGTGTTTCATTTCAGCTTTAATTAACAAATGATAATCCTGATAGTCTTTAAATATTTTTTATTGGCCCTTGGATGCTCACGTGTGTGTGTGTGTGTATGTGTGTGTGTGTGTGTGTGTGTAATTTTTTTGAGTACTTGCTCGTGAACTTTTTTTTTGAGACAAGGTCTTGCTCTGTCACCCAGGCTGGAGGGTGGTGATGCAATCAGAGTTCACTGTAACCTTGAACCCCTGAGTTCAAGTGACCCTTCTGCCTCAGCCTCCTGAGTTACTACAGGATACCTTGTCCAGGAGATACCATTTTTTTTTTCTGTGAAAAGCCAAATAATAAATATTTTAGGCATTGTAGGCCAGATGGTCTCTGTTTCAACTACTCAACTCTGTTTTAATAGCACAAAACCAGTTGTAGACAATATAGAAATGAAAGAGTGTGGTTGTGTTTAAATAACATTTTATTTACAAAAACAGGTGGTGAGCCACATTTGGCCCATGGGTGGCTTGCTAGCCTCTTGTCTTGTCTATTTCTTATTGATTTGTAGTAGTTCTTTATATATCTAGATATCAGTAATTGTTACAATGTGTTCTTCTAAGCAATGGCTAGCCTTTCTATTCTAATGAGATCTCAACTTCCTAGTTTTAATGCAGTCTAATGTATTGATTTTCCCTTGTGATTGGTACTTTCTGTGACTTAAGAATATTTTCCTACCCCAAGGTAAAAAGATATTTTCCTACATTTTCTTCTAGAAGTTTCATTATTTTTCTTTTTCCACTAATTTTTAAGTGTGTAGTATTGGTAGGGTCAAGTGGATTTTTTTTCCTGTATGGACTTATAGTTTACCTGTTCTTTTCACATTGCTTTGCATGCCACCTCTGACTTAAAGCAAATTGCTCCTTGTGTGTAGATCTGTTTTGGAACCCTCTGTAGTGTTTCCTTCTATTTCTTTTTCTTTTCTCTCTTTTTATTTTTTTGAGACAGAGTCTCACTCTGTCACCTATGCTACAGGGCAGTGGCATGGTCTTGGCTCACTGTAACCTCTGCCTCCTGGGTTCAAGCAATTCTCCTGCCTCAGCCTCCAGAGTAGTTGGGATTACAGGTGCAGGCCACCACATCTGGCTAATTTTTTGAATTTTTAATAGAGACAGGGTTTCACCATTTTGGCCCGGCTGGTGTCAAACTTCTGACCTCAAATGATCCACCCGCCTTGGCCTCCCAAAGTACTGGGATTACAGTGTGAGCCACTGTACCTGGCCCTTGTCCTAGTTAATTTTTATGGCATTAGGTAAGTCTTGCAAGTTTTGTGTAAGTTCTCTGCTTTTTCCTTTCCTGAAATGTTGCCTTGGCTATTCTAACATCTGTTTATGCAGCACTTGGAGATGGACTCAAGAGTTATGACTAGCAATCCTAAGAGGGCATCAGATTTGATCCTATGGATCTTTTAAAAATTCAGATGTTCAGCCTCACCCTCTACTAACTGAAGCAGATCACACATGGGTGGGGCTCAGATGCCTTTATTTTAAAAACAACCCTTGGGCTTTTGAAGGTCGGTGAAAGCTGGGGGCCAGCAGTGTTAAGTAGGAGAGATCGCCTGATACTGTACTACCTGCTTGGATTTGGTGACCCAGGTAGGGCTGTTTTTGCCACGACCTTGTGCTCAGACCTGGAATCACTCTTTGGGCCTCAGTGTTGTCATCTGTAAAACCAGAAGGTTGGAATCAATTCTGCAAGTATTTGGAGTCTGTGATCTTCCTGGTCCTGTGCCAAGGGATTTCATATGTCTTCAAAAAAGTTACAGTTTTTCAGAGGAAGCAGACAAATAAACTAAGAATTTTATTACAGCATGAGAAGAACATAAAGAAAGCAAAATTACAGTAGACCCTGGAATGTCTGTGGCTATGCTTCCTGGAAAAGGTGACTTTGAACTGTGCTTAATTAGCCTGGTGGGTATGGGAAAGGTCAGTAATTAGAGGGAAGCAGCAGGTGCAATGGCATTGGGTTAGAAAGAGAATGGTGTTTGGGGGCCTTGGTTAGAGTTTAGGGTACATGTAGAAAGATGGTGCTAGAAAAATAAAGACGATTTATGCCAATCTAAAGAGTTTTGGCGGTGAATCCTACCATCAGGAGAATGGCATGAGCAAATTCACGTTTGAGAAAAGTCCTTTTGTAGGCACTGTAGTGAATACATGGGAAGAGCTTGAGAATGGTAACATGCTGATCATTTGGACTATCCTAGAAATCAAGTTAAGAAGTGGGATTCATTTCAGAAAGTTATAAAGGAGAACTGTTAAAATAAGAAAAAAGGAGGGGGAGAGGAAGTGGGAGCACTCATATCTGAGGGCCTCTATTTTTTTTTCTAATTGTAAGAAGACATGGGGAAAATTTAAAAGAGTAATGTAAGTAAATAGATAGAGGCACAAAGAATTTCTAAGGTGAAGACCATGAATTTGTAGTGGTACCAAGAAGCCCGTTTATGTGATTATCTCCTATAGTGCTCTGCTCATCTGGTTGGAAGCATGTAGCAGAGGGATGAAGGGATCCGTCAGAATGGGGGCTTTGCAGGTGAAGATGCTGGAAGGACCGAGGGTTATAGATTTGAGGTACTGGAAGGGAAGTGATTGAAATGATGGACATGTGAGTCCAGGATGGACGGGAAAGGAAATGATAGCTGAATCAGCCTAGAACTTAGAAGAAAATAGAGAGGTCAGGTTGGCTAATCCAAGTTAAGATAGAAAAGTGAGTTGAATGGAACAAAAGTTCAGGTGGAAAAGTGTGATGCCCACGGTGAGTAGACACTCACTATCCATGGTGAGGCTTTTTGGCTTGTAGAGGCCATAAAGCTAAAAAGTCACAAGAACAAAACCACCAAACCACCTTACATTTTACTGAGTCACCTACTGCTAAGGCTCTGGATGGAATTCCATGTCTCCAGCTGGCTTCACAGAAAGGTGAAGGTAAGGATGGTGCATCTTCCTGGTTTTTCTACTGGAAATCATGGCCCTGGAGACATGGAAATTTCTCCAGCAGTATTGGAGTTTTCAGTCTCAGTTTTGTGGGAGCTGAGTCTTCTGGTTTATTTGTTGGGGTGGCTCTTTCTGATGTGGCATGGCTTGACATGCTGGAGTTGCATAAGTGGCAACCCCTGTTCTCTGAATTGCAAGTGGTATCAATTCCCCACTTTCCGGGTTGTGGTAGAGGTAGCAGCTCTCAGGGAAAGCTACTGCAGTGAGGTTCTGGCCTCAATGCCACTTCCTAAGTACTTTCACAGATTTTGCAAAGCATCTAGTATCTTGTCTTGAATTTTTTTCTGCATATGATACAGAATGGTTTTTGTTTTTTAAATCCAGACAGAGGTATATGGCCTCATGGCTCTGTTTCAAAGATTAAATGACCTAATCTATGCACAAAACATTTAGTTCAACATGAGTACATAATAAGTACCTAATAAATAAATATTAGAGATTATTATTTATTTAGTTAAAATAAGGGAATGAGTGAGTTGGAATAGGGAATCAATCAGAAAGTAGTATATTTAATTTTAATAATTTGGAGACAGGGGTTCTAGATAATGGCAAATCCCTAAGGCAAATCCTGGCTTATGTCTGGGAGGATTGAAAACTGAGAGAAGTCTCCAGGAAGTCTTCGAAACTGAAGAGCTTACAAAGGGCAGGGTTTGGGTTTTAAGACATCTGTGTACACCTGGAAAAGCGGTAATATCTCCAATTTGGTTTTTGTTTCAATCCCAAATTACTCCTCAGCCCAGTCGTTTTGGGCCCCTACTACTGTTCAATCTGAACTTGCTAAAGTTACTTTGGGCTCTCCAGTTGCTAAATTGACATTCATTTTCAGCCAGATTGTGGCATTCAGCAGTGCTGGACACTCCCATCCATCGGGAGCTCCCTTCTCATTTCTTTATAAGACTTACTGATTCTCTGTCTCTGCTTACCAGTTTTGTTTCTGGCGCTTCCTTTGTAATCATCACTGAGTTCTTTTCCTCTATATGTGGGTCTTATGATTTGGGGTTCCCCATGGTTTCAAGCTGTGGTCATCTTCTGTGCTCACTTTGCTTGCATTCAAGTGGATGATTTACAGAACCATCCATTTGGTTCTATATTCCCCTTATGGCTCCCAATTCTCTTCCATTTTGAGCTGTCTTCCAAACTCCAGATTCTTTTGTCCAACAGTCTAATATATGTTCTCCTTAGACCCTCCCATCCCCACCACTCACCCCATTCATCATGGTTAGAGCTATTTTTTAATCTTAGCCCAAATAGGATCATTTTCTCCATTTCTTTGCATTCCTTCTTCTGCCTAATAACACCTTTGCATACCTAAGCTCGGGCTGTGGAAGTCTTGCTCCCTCTGTGTATTCCAAATTTGTCATTAAATTTTGTGGATTGAAATTGCTTAAAATCATTGTTTTTTCTTTTGTACTTGGTATCCCTACTGCCCTGCCTTACTTTAGGTTCCATTTGGCCTCAGTTTATGGAAATAAAATCTAAATTGCTTATATTTGGATTTTATTTAAAAATCTTAGATTTTATTTAAATCTAAAGGGTCTTCAGCATTGCATTATTTTAATCCTTTACTACACAGCAACTGAAGGATCTCTCTCAAAAGAAAATCTGATATTCTCTTGCTCAGAAAGCTTCTGATGCTCAACTCCTCTTCAAGGTTTTCTATGACAGGGCTCCTGACTGCCTCACCAGTTTTATCTCCACTGAGATAGTTTTATCTCTGTACCCACTGCATCTGAGCAAGAATACTCAGGCTATTTTGTGACTCTGAAATATTGTACATGCTGGGTCAGGAGTTTTCTTCATGGTGCCTGGAATATATAAGGCATTCAAATGTGGACTCTATTGTACTTAATACTTTAATCTTAAACCTTGATAGTGAGACATTACCCTAAAGATTTTGAATTTAAATCCAAGCTTGTTGAAAGTTTAAACTTTGAAATATATTCCAGTGGATCAGAATAGAGGCAGCCCAACTTATAGCGAAGCGACAGAATGACCCTTAGATGTCAAGGCTGAACTTTAAGATGATTAAAATAGTCACATCTTGAAAGAAAGAATGAATCCATCAGAAAGAGATATAGGTGATGAGGAGGAAGGCAGCAAATCACACTGCCATGTGTGTACCTATGCAGCAATCTTCCATGTTCTTCACATGTATCCTAAAGCCTAAAATGCAATTAAGAAAATAAAAGAGAACTGCTCGACCATGGAGGCACAGAAAGGGAGGCCCAGAGACTGTGCCTAGCCAGGGACTATCCAGGGAGGACTGTTCAGGGAAGAGGTTTATGAAGTCCAAGGATTAAACATTGTGCTTTGTTTGGGCTGAGTGCATGATTTATGCCTGTAATCCTAGCACTTGCAGAGTCTAAGGTGGGCAGATTCTTTGAGCCCAGGTGTTTGAGATCAGCCTGGGCATCATGGTGAAACCCGATCTCCACTTAAAAAACAAAATAGGGCATGGTGGCACATACCTGTAGTCCCAGCTACTCAAGAAGCTGGAGTGGGAGAATCCCCTGAGCAAGAACCTGTCTCAGGAAAAAAAGTGCCCGTCTATATCCCAAGGAAGGAGACATCACAATATCAGAGTCAGATGCCTTCACACATCTAACTCTGATTAGTAATTCCTATTTCATTTGATAAGTAGTTGTCAGAATTGGTTTCCAATACCAGGTATTTACAGGGAAATAATGTAAGCCTTCTAGGAAGTAGCATTTCACATTATAAATGAAAAAATGCTTGTTTGGCATTAATTATTTACTATGTCCTGCTGGGTGGCTCTATTTATGCTGCTCCAAGGGTGGAGAACGAAG
This sequence comes from Saguinus oedipus, assembly GCA_031835075.1. Lineage (NCBI taxonomy): Eukaryota > Metazoa > Chordata > Mammalia > Primates > Cebidae > Saguinus > Saguinus oedipus. Next base: position 92,754,393 of record CM063183.1, on the reverse strand, counting down.
TGTGACTCTGAACTGTGCCTAGGTGAGGAGAGAGCTTCACACTTGGGCAGTTAAATATTTATTTAAGTAGGGGTTTGCATGTTGATTTTATCTTTTAGATTGTGTACTTCCTGAGGAGAAGGACTGCATCTCAGTCCTACATGGCCAGGCTGGTCACAGTGCAAGCAAACTGCAGGAACTCAAATGTTTGAATGAACAAATGGACTCAATTAGCTAAGCAGTCACTCTGTGGAGTGCAGGTTCTTGAAGGACAGGGAACATGTTTGGAACAATTCAGAAGTGGGCCCAAGGGATGAAAGAAGTAATTATTAACATGAGAATGTGAGCCTAGGACAAGACAGAGGAATGGTGAGGCTTGCCTTCTGGGTGGCTGCTGAGAGAGAAAGCATTCCTGAGACTCACTAGTCTTCTGGTTGGTTGGGTGCGATGTTGTTGCCTTGTCCATGGAGGAGGCATGGGGAGTGTGAGAAGTGATGTGACATCTGCCTTCCATAAACTTGGCCAGCATCCTTTAATCCCGGTTCAACCCTTCAAATTGGATGTTGGTGAAAAACTATTTTGGATTTCTGTAAAGCCCAATGCTTGATAAATGCAGAAAGTGTAATTGGTCCCGCAGTGCAGTGGGAGCAGTCATTATTCACCTGTATTTCTGGTAAAGGGACTTGGGCCATTAAGTGGGAGTCTGCTGGGAGACATGGGTCCCTGAAGGTGGAGGATGTTCATATCCTCCTGCCAAAAACTTACCCAGGCTCAGTTTTTCTTTGTGAAGTCTTCCTTCCAACTCACATAGGCCATTCTTCTCTCAACTCCTACTAGACTTAATGTTTGTATAACTCACTTTAGCCTGTAAAATATTCTTTGTCAAATCCGTGTATATCTATACACACACACTTGAACATGTATATGTATACACACACATATATACACATTATAAACAAACTGGGCAAGGAATTCTGCTGTGTCCGTCATCTATCATCAATCTATCATCTGTCTATTTTTCTATTTACCCACTTAGCTAGCTATCTGTTGTCTTCCAGTTAGATTGTAGATTACCCTAATTCTAGGGATCATATAGGTTTTTAAGAATTCATTGAATTGAATTTTGTTTTTATTTGCATTAGGACTGTAATGAGATTAAAGGGGAGCGATTCACTCGTTTGGAAACCAAGCTTTTTGTGAGCAACGTCTTGGCAGAGGACAGAGGGAACTACGTGTGCCAAACCATACTGTTACACTCAGGAAAGAAGTACAAGGTTTTAAATGGCATCACTGTGAGCACCAGTAAGTATGCTCATGTATGCCTGTCGCCTTGTATTCTCTTGGCTTTGTGCAAACTGGCTTCCGGCTTTGGACTTTGGGTAGGAGTGATTCTAGGTCTTGATTTTTTTGAAGGCTAGCAGAGTCTCAAACTTGCCACTGTTAGAATCAGAAGCTGGGAAAAGTGAGGCAGAAGGGGATGAGCAGCTTAGTCCCCTCATCTGAACAACAGAATGCTCAAAACTCTTGGTTGATTTGTGAGAATTAAATGAGACCATGCACATAGACTAGCTTCTGGAGCGCCTGATGAAATGCGGGTATTTAGAAAATGGTAGATGTGATGAACGTGACTCTCATTTTAGCCTAGGTCTCCCCTGCCGTGAGTGCTCCAGAGCTCAGAGTTCTGGATATGGTCCTGGGATATCCTGCTGTGCATGGTACCTGTGTTCTTAGACCAGAGCAGCCAGCTCTTTTGAACATATGCCCAGGAGGTTTGAAAGTAGAGCCTTAGGGGAAGAAGAAACCCTTAAAGTAATTTAGCTCAAACTACTAATTTAATTTAATTTTTAAAATTTTCAATTTGTGTGGGTACATAATAGGTGTATATTTATGTGGTACATGAGATGTTTTGAATACAGGCATGCAATGTGTAATAATCACATCATGGAGAATGGGGTACCCATCCTCTCAAGCATTTATCCTTTGACTTACAAATAATTAAATTACTCTCTTTAAGTTATTTAAAAATGTACCATTAAGTTATTATTGACTATAGTCACCCTATTGTGCTATCAAATAGCAGGTCTTATTTATTCTATTTTTTTGTACACATTAACCATCCTCACTTCTCCCCTCATCCCCCCACTACACTTCCCAGCCTCTGGTAACCCTCCTTCTACTCTCTATGTCCATGAGTTCAATTGTTTTGATTTTTAGAACCCAGAAATACATGAGAACATGTGATGTTTGTCTTTGTGTGCCTGGCTTATTTCACTTAACATAATGATCCAGTTCTATCCATGTTGTTGCAAACGGCAGGATCTCATTCTTTCTTATGACTGAATAGTACTCCCTTGTGTAGATGTACCACATTGTTTTTATCTATTCATCTGTTAATGGACACTTAAGTTGCTTCCAAATCTTCGCCATTGTAAACAGTGCTGCAGTAAACATCAGAGTGCAGTTACCTCTTCAATACACCGATTTCCTTTCTTTTGGGTTTATACCCAGCAGTAGGATTGCTGGATCATATGGTTGCTCAATTTTTAATTTTTTGAGGAGCCTTCCAACTCTTCTCATAGTGGTTATACTAATTTACATTCCCACTGACAGTGTACAAGGGTTCTCTTTTCTCCACATCCTCAGCAACGTTTGTTATTGCCTGTCTTTTGGGTATAAGCCATTTTAACTGGGTTGAGATGATTTCATTGTAGTTTTGATTCCTACTTCTCTGCTGACCAATGACGTAGAGCACCTTTTCATATGCCTGTTTGCCATTTGTACATCTTCTTTTGAGAAATGTCTATTCAGATCCTTTACCCATTTTTTGATCAGATGGTGTTTTTTTTTGTTTTTTTTTTTTTACCTATAGAGTCGATTGAGCTCCTTACAACATTCTGGTTATTAATCCCTATGGGTGGTTTGCAAATATTTTCTCCTCCTCTTTGGGTTGTCTTTTTGCTTTGTTGATTCTTTCCTTTGCTGTGCAGAAGCTTTTTAACTTGATGTGATCCCATTTGTCCATTTTGTGCTTATGTAGTATTGCTTAAGAAAATTTTTGCCTAGACCAAATAGTGTGGATTAAGTCAGATGTTTCTTTGTTGATTTTTCTGTCTGGAAGATCTGTCCAGTGCTGAAAGTGGAATACTGAAGTCTCCAGCTTTTTTTGTATTGGAGCCTGTCTCTCTCTTTAGCTGTAATAATGTTTGCTTTTATATCTGGGTGCTTCAGTGTTGGGTGTTATGTCCTCTTGCTGAATTGACCTTTTTATCTTTATACAGTGACCTTCTTTGTCTTTTTTTTTTAATTGTTTTTGTCTTGAAATCTACTTTCTCTAATTATAGCTACTCTTGCTCTTTTTTGTTTTCAATTGGCATGGAATATCTTTTTCCATCCTTTTATTTTTAGTCTGTGTGTGTTTTATAGGTGAAGTGTGGAAACAATCAATGGGTCTTATTTTTTTATTAATTTAGCCATTTTATGTCTCTTTATTGGAGGATTTAGTCCATTTACATTTAATGTTGTTATTGATAGATGAGAACTTACTCCTGCCATTTGTTTTCTGCTTGTTTTGTGGTCATCTCTTCCTCCTTTCTTTCCTTACTGTCTTCTTCTAGTGAAGGCGATTTTGTCTGGTGATATGATTTGGTTTCTTGCTTTTTAATGTCTGTATTGTATGTTTTCTGGTTTGAGGCTTCCATGAAACTTGAAAATATTATTTTATAACAGATTATTTTAACCTGATAACAACTTAATATTGTTTGCATAAACAAACAAGCAAAAAGAAAGCTAGTAAATATTATTTTATAACCCATTATTTTAACCTGATAACAAATTAATATTGTTTGCATAAACAAACAAGGAAAAAAAACTAATAAAAATTCTACATTTTAACTTTATTTCTCTGCTTTTTAAGTTTTTGTTGTTTCTATTTATATTGTATTGTACTGACCACATCTTGAAAAGTTGTTGTAGTCATTATTTTTAATTGGTTCATCATTTAACTTTTCCACTTAGGATAAGAATAGTTTTACACCACTGTTACAGTGTTAAAATATTCTGTGTTTTTCTGTGTACTTATTATTGCCAGTGAGTTTTGTACCTTTGGGTGATTACTTACTGCTCCTTAATGCCCTTTTCTTTGTGATTGAATTACTCCCTTTAACATTTCTTGTAGGACAGTTTGGTGCTGATGAAAAACCTTTAGTTTTTGTTTGAAAGTCTGTTTCTTCTTCATGTTTGAAAGTTGTTTTTGTGGATATATTATTCTAGGGTAAACTTTTTAAAAATGTGTCATGACACTCTCTCCTGCCCTATAAGGTTTCCACTAAAAAGTCTGCTGCTAGATGTGTTAGAGCTCCATTGTATGCTATTTGTTCCTTTTCTCTTGCTGCTTTTAGAGCCCTTTCTTTATCCTTGACCTTTGGGAGTATGATTACTAAATGCCTTGAGGTAGTCTCCTTTGCATTAAGTCTGCTAGGTGTTCTGCAGCCTTCTTGTATTTGAATACTGATATTGTTGTTAAGGTTTGGGAAGTTGTCTGTTATAATCCCTTTGAATAAACTTTCTACTGTTTTCTCTTTCTCTACCTCCTCTTTAAGGCCAATAGCTCTTAGATTTGCCCTTTTGAGGCTATTTTATAGATCCTGCACACATGCTTTATTGTTTTTTATTTTTTTAATTTAATCTCTTGGCTGTGTATTTTCAGATAGCCTGTCTTCCAGCCTGCTAATTCTTTCTTCTGCTTGATACATTCCACTATTGAAGAACTCTGATGCATTCTTCAAAATACCAATTGCATTTTTTCATTTCCAGAATTTCTGCTTGATTTTTAAAAAATTATTTCAATCTCCTTGTTAAATTTATCTGATGTAATTCTGAATTCCTTTTCTGTGTTACCTTGAATTTATTTGCCTTTCCTCAACACAGCTATTTTGAAACATCACATATCTCTGTTTCTCCAGGATTGGCCCCTGGTGTCTTACTTAATTCATTTGAGGAGATCATATTTTCCTGGATGATGTTGATGCTAGTAGATGTTCTGCAGTGTCTGAGCATTGAAGAGTTAGGTATCTATTGTAGTCTTCACTGTCTCAGCTTATTTGTACTTGTTCTTCTTGTGAAAGCCTTCCAAATATTCAAAAGGGTTCAAGTGTTTTGATCCAAGCTGTATCTGCTTTAGGGGGCACCCTAAGCCCAGTAATGCTGTGGTTCTTGCAGACTTGTAGAAATACTGCATTGATGATCTTGGACCATATCCAGGAGAATTCTCTTGATACCAGGCAGAGACTGGTTCTCTTTCCTTGCTTTCTCCCAAACAAACCAGAGTCTCTCTGTCATTTCTGAGCCACCTAAAGCTAGGGGTGGTGTGACACAGGCACCCCTGTGGCCACAACCACTATGACTGCTGGGTCAGACCTGAAACCAGCACAGCACTGGATCTTACCCAAGGCCTGCTTTTCCCACTCCCTGGCTACTGCTTATGTTTGCTTAGGTCCTGGTGCTCTGCAGTCAGCTGGTGGCAAAGCCAGCCAGGCCTGTATTCCTCTTATCAGAGCTGATTGCCACTGGTGAGGTCTCTCAGGCCCTGGGTGGATCCAAAGGTGCCATCTAGCAGTCAGGGATTAGAGTAAACAAACCTTAGCAGCCTAGCAAGCATTTTTTTTGTACTGCAGCTGAGCTGGCAGTGAAACCACAAGATGTAGTTCTTCCCACTCTTCCCTCCCCTTTTCCAAAGGCAGAAGAGCCTCGCCATCCATAACCACTGCCACTGCCAGCCACAAGGAGTACTGCGAGACTACCACAGACATTCCTTTAAGGCCCAAGAGCTCTTAAATCAGCTTGTGGTGAATGCTGCCTTACGTGAGACTCACTCTTTAGGGCAGTGGGCTCCCTTCTGGCTCCAGGTATGTGCAGAAGTGCCATCCAAGATTCAAGTCCTAGAATCAGGGACTTCAAGAGCCTGCTTCGTGATCTACCCCTCTGTGGCTGTGCTAGTACCTAAAGTGCAAGACAAATTTTTCCCTCTGCTTTTCTCAAGCAAAAGGAGTTTTGCCCTCTAACCACCACAGCTGGTAATGTGCTGAGTCTCACCTGAAGCCAGCAAGTTTCAGAGACTCATGCAAGGCATTCAGTGTAGTCCCTGGAAAATTGCTACTGATTATTCAGGGCATAGGGGCTCTTCAGTCAGGAGGTGATGAATGCCGCCAGGACTGAATCCTTTTCTTTAAGGCAGCGGGTCCCTTTCAGCCCATGTGTCTAGAAATGTTGTCTGGGAGGCCTGGAACATGGGCCTCATGACACTGATCATTGTCCTCTCTTGCTGTGGTTGAGCTGGTATCCAAGATGCAAGATGGAGTCCTCTCCACTCTTCCCTCTCCTCTCCTTAAGTGGAGGGAAAGAGCCTCTTTTACAGCTGCAAGCTGTGAAGTCTGGGGTGATAAAGAGGGGTGATGCCCACACTGTCTTGGCTGCCCTAGATGGGAACACTGAGGTATATTGCATTTCCCACTCCAGTCCATTGTCTCTGGGCAGCACCAGGACTCACCTAAGGGTTGCAGTCCCTGTGGCCCACACTGCCTCTCAAGTTGACTTCAGACCCATAGCACTTTAGCCTTTGGTGGTAAGATCGACAGGAACTCAAGTGCTGATCACTGGATCAGTAATTCCCCTCTGTCTAGGTTGTTTTAAATGCTCCCTCCATGGGCTGGTGGCAGCTGAGTTTGATCCAGTTTTCCTTTCTGCTCTAACAAGACAGCACTGAGTTCAGTGCTGCACAATTGCTGTTATTCTTCCCCCAGCAACCAGCGACACTCTCAGTACCATGCCGCCACTGTCGAGGACTGGGGAGGGTGGCATTGGTGATTGAGGTCTGTTTTTTCTGTCTTGTTTGTGTCCTTTTCTTCGATACAGAGTTAAAGCCAGATACTATAAGTGATTTTTGGTTCTGACGAAGGTGTTTCTTCTGTGTAGATAGTTGTTAATTTGATGTTCTTGTAGGGGAGACAGTTGGTGGACTCTTCTATTCTGCCATCTTGCTCCACTTTCTCTCCCCAAACCATAAATTTTACAGAGGTCCAGGAGGGGAGCAACTTATTGAAGGTCACAAAGCTGATTATTGTCAGAAAAAGAGCCAGAGCTCTGGCATTCAGTGCCCAGGCCAGCAGTGGTTTTTCCAAACACACTGGGCAAGAAGTCAAGGAGTTCCTGCTGTGGCGCCTTCCACTCTTTCTTTGGTAGAAAGTTGTTTTCCATATTTACGCATCTAGATGAGAAGAACTAATGATACTTCTTTGATGTAGACCTTCCTATTTGTCACTAGTTTCCATCACACTTCAGAGTACTTGGGGAGACTGAGCTATTTCTGGATGGTTTGAATCCCTGAAGGGATCTGCTCAGCATGGATGGCTCCCTGCTGCCTTTGCAGGACAGGGCCCTTTACTCTGTACGGTCCAGTGACTCCCTGTCTTCCAGCTGTTCTCCCAGAGAGCTCTTCCTTTCTAGTCCTTCCATGTTCTTTGCTGCAAATGCTCATTTGATTTAAATACTTTTGGGCCGTCTTCAATTTTAATTATTCTCACTAAAAGCACAGTAATTAAGAAAATTAATTGTATAAGGTGTTTTGATTTTCATGCATTTGGGTTTTATGCTGACCATTATCTCTCTGAAAAAACGCCTTTCTCATCTTGTTCACAGTTGAATCCCTGGCATTGAGCCCAGGGCCTGGCCTAGACCAGGCACAGATCTGTTTATTAACCAAATGATTGATTACTCTAATGAATTAATTTTACATTAGTAACTGAAGGAAAATTTTGAAAGGTGAAATTTGTCAGGTAAAATGAAGAATCCCTTAGGAAGTAACTGGGTTCAGTAGTCTCTAATTCATGTTCAATAAACATTTATTTATGATCTGTTTTATGCCAGTATTATGGTATGTCCTCATAATTAAAAAATGAAAAGCATTGTTTCTTCTACTGAAAAACTGTCAGCCTGGTGGTGATGAATCTAGAGATTAAATGGATCATTTTAATATCGTGTGCTAAGGGTAGAGTCATAGACAGTGTCTGGGGAGCAGGAAAAGAATAAGAAGGAGGCATGGGTGGCAAGCAAATGGTCTGGGAAGGCTTTCCAAGAGGAAAGGAGTTCCCAGGTGGATTTCAAAGAATGAATAGGATTCATAAAAGTAAAGAATGAATATGATTCATGAAAGTGAGAAGGGGTCTCTAGGCAGAGAGAACAGAGAGAACATTATAGGACAAAGCATGGAAGCATTATGTTTATATTGGATCTAAAATGATTTTATTAGAGCCTATATGAGTATCTGGTAGGGAGGGTGGGAGCCGAGACTGTGGAGTTAAACAGGGTCAAGGTCCAGGGGGCTGCTTATGCATAGGCTTTACCATGCAGCCACTGAAGGGCCTGTGCAAGTGCAGAGTTCTGGGGCTGCATTCGTGTTGGGAGACATCAGTATTGAGATGGATGGAAACCAGAGGTGAAAAAGGCTTTGCAGCTTGGAGACCACTTACGAGGCTGATAAAATATCCAAAAGAGTGCTGGTAGTCTCAACTTGGGAGAAGGCCATGGGGGATTTCTTCTTAAAGCAATCATTTAAGAACTCTTTGCTGAGTACTGAACAAAGCTAGGTTCTGTGCCAGGCAGAGAGAACATGGTGGTGAAGAAAACAGCCACCACCACTGCTCTGATGAAGCCTGAAGTCTGAGAGGGAGGGGAGGCAGAGATTAATCAGATAACTCATTAATAAGATGTGTAATTACAGGGAAGATGAAAGAAATGAAGAAAAGGAAAAATCTGAGATCAAACAGATGAGGGCCTGGTGAGAAGGCAGTGGCTTGGGGAAAGCTTTCTGATAATAGTGATGTTGATGGTCAGGAAGCATTATGTGGGTGATAGAGTTGGGGAGATTTTTTCCAGACTGAGGAAGTAGCAAATGTGAAGTCCCTGGTACAAGAGGGAACTCGGAATATCTGAAGAGTAGAAATCAGGGTTAGGGTGATGATGCATGAGAGAGATTATGGTAAGTGATGAGGTTGGATAAGTAGTCAGGGGCCAAGATCAAGTAGGAACCAGCAATTCAGAGTAAGTAGTATGAATTTTATCCTAAGAACAATGACAGGCAGCCAGACAGATTGAAAGCAGGAGAGTAGCATGGATTGATTCTCATTTCTGAAACAGCAGACTGGCTGCTGTGCACAGAATGATCCATTGCAGGGTGGATCAGAAGTGCTGGTGCAGAAGTGAAGGTAAGGCATGAAGGCACAGATAACGTGCTATCATTGAATATGGAGAAATGTGGATGGGTTCAGGACATCTCAAGAGGTAAAACCCACAGGATTTAGTGTTGGGCTGAATATGGGGAGAAATATGGCATGGTCAAAAAAGTTAACTAGGCTTTTCGACATGTGCTATTGACTGGATGGTGATGCTATTTAGTGCAATAAAATGACTCTGGAGGAAAAGCAGATTTAGGAGTGAGATCATGAGTTTGGTCATTGCTACATCTAGTAGTATGAAGTGTCTTTGCGTGGTGGAGATCCAGAGTAGGTTATGGCTTGTATGGATCTGGAGCTTAGAGGAAGGACTGGAAATAGGACCTTCAAAGTCATTGGCCTTGAAATGATATTTGAAGAGGTGGGTGTGAATGAGATTGCTTAGAAAAAGAATGGAAAATAGAAGGCTTAGGAATGAAGAAAAAGACAGACTGAGAAATGAGGAGGTAAAAATAGTTGAATTTGGTGATTGATAAATGGAACAAGGTGAAAGAAAAGCTGTTGCCTAGAATGGTTTTTGGATTTTACATATGTGTGTTCTAGTGGGTGATGTTACATTAACTAGCTGGGGATAACTTTTGTTTGAGACATGGTGCATTTAAATAGTTTGTGGAATATGCAATTATTATTGCCATCATAAAAGGCATGTATTTTTGTATTTTTCCTAGCTCCTCTCTTACAACTTTTCCATATCCCACCCCAAATCTATGGGAGGAATAATGGAACTAAGTAGGTGATTGTTAAATTTTGGTAGACAAATGGGAGACGAAAGAGGTAGAGAAACACTCAGGGACAGGGAGTCCAGGGAGTCAATACAGGGAGACAATGCTAAAGTTTGGTGGTGGGACGAAAGAGCTGGAACAATAATAGAAGAGGAAGGGATATAAAACAATATGGAAATGCAGAGTTGGGGGAGGAAGATTAAAACTGAAGATGTGATGAACCCTCATGGATCTCTCACTCAACTTTGACAATTATCGACTTCTGGTGAGACACTTTTCATCTTTACCTCTACCTACTCCCACCAATTTTAAAGTAATTCAAAAACATGGTATTATGTATTTTCCCATCTATATAACATTCTTAAAAGGATGAAACTATAGAAATAGAAAACAGGTTAATTGTTGCCTTAGGAACAGCATGAGGGAGTTTTTTGGAAGGTAAAACAAGAGGGTTCCTATTTCTCTCAAGCTAGCACCTAAGCCAGGCCTTTGCTTATAGCCACTGCTTGAAAAGTGTTTTTGGATTATTAAGTAATGAAATTTTATTATACAATCTTACTAGTTTATATTATAAACAATATAATATATAGTTTATACCAAAATATAATGGCCAAAGTGAACTCTCCTCATAGCTCAGCTTCTAGCTTTTTTTTTTTTTTGGCAATTCAGTTACTTCCTGTTGAAAATGTGTATTTATGGAGTGAGATTTTGTCACATTGTGGGTTTTGATTTTTCTTCAACAGAGTTGATTGATGGTCTGCTTTGCAGGGCTTCATGTTATTGCATCAGAGTTTTTGGGAATGTGTCATATGTGATTCTAATACAATTTCCTGTGGGTATGATTTCTTAACAGAAAGAGTTGAATATGGAGGAAATATCCCTAAAATCATTTATCCAAAAAATAATTCAATTGAAGTACAGCTAGGTGAGTAAATTATTGAAGCCACTAAAATCACTAGGGGAAGAGCTTATTATGTCTGCTTATCCTGGTGAATATTTTAAACCTTAAGGATGAAGGTAAATCCCATACACACCTAGTTTCCAGCTTTGGATATTCCTGACTGAACTCATGGGGAGAGGAATCAAAATAAAACACCAGAGAGCTGAAGCCTGGAAAAGTTGTGGTGGCAGAGAAGTCATGGGCCTAAAGTGATTACTATAAATTCATTTATACAAAGGTAATGAAATGCAAATATTCTTGAAAAAGACAATATAAAATATAATATAAAACTACTATTAAATAATATTGACCAGGAGTTCTGGATTATATTCCCTCACACTGCAAGGTATATTAAAGTAGTAAAAATAATTATTGTATTGTATTGCTTAATCTACATGGAAAAGGATCGACAAGCATTGTCTCAGTTTGTGATCTAACTAGAAAAAAGGGGTCAAATTATTTTTTAAAACTTAAAAATAATCACTAGTAAAATAAATATGCTGTATAACATCTGAAGGAAAAGCAAATTAAGCAAAAATCCCAGCACCTCCCAAAATAGAAAGTTGTATGTGTCAAACAGTAGTGTATCAAAATACATAATACTAAAAGTCTCAGAAATATAATACATAAAACAACACAATTGTTTCAGTTGTAGCGAGAGATTTTAACATACTCTTGCTTTGAGAAATTTACTAGGAAAGTAAGATTCTACATGGTTCGAATAATATAGTAAAAGTAATGTGTCTCATACATATATCACTCTCAGAAACATCTGTGTAAAACTCAGAGTCCAAAAGAGAAATTGTGTAGATCATGGGGTATAATCATGATGCAGTGAATGTAAAAATTTAAAACTAAACCAAAACAATAAAATAATCACACTCATTAAGTATGTGAAGTGATGGCTTTGTTAATTAGCTTGATTTAATTATTCTATAATATATACATATATCAAAACATCACATTGTACCCATAAATATATATAAATATTGTCAATTAAAACTAAACAAAATTTAAAAATGTAAACATCAAGAAAAAAATCCATCTTTCAATTACTGCATTTTTGGTTAGAGAACCAAAGCCATAGCTATAGAACATTAGAAAATAATGATAGTGAAAATACTTCATATCAAATTTCATGGTGTATGACCAATGCTGTACTCCAAACATGTTTATATCTTTAAATAACGCTATTATTAAGTGTAGAAATAATTAAAGTATACAATTAATCATTTGATTCTATAAAAAGACCAACTAAACAACAAGAATAAAAGTAGAAAATAATGAATTTATTAAAAGAAACTAAACTAATACAGTCTGTCCCAGAGTTGGTTAAGGGCAGAAGAGTTGTGGTGGGGATGGAGGAGAAAGATAAACTTGCAGCAAATCTAATCCCCTAAATGCAGAGTCAACCAAATATAAAACACTTAGAAATATAGGAAAGTTTATATAGAACAACAAATGAAAAAGAGATGAAATCTGTTTAAAAGCCACTAGGCCCATATGTTTTTAGAATAATTCTTTTAAACTTTCAAGGAAATAATAACGCCCATAACAGAGGATAATTGTCTACACATTACTCACTATATGAATAGTCTTAAAAGACAAATTTGGCTGTTTTAGCTCTCTTAATTGACTTCCTTTCCCATTCCTGCCTTTATAAATTCTTGCCAATGTGTTTAGATAATTAAAAGGCAAGAGAGGGAGTCTTAGAAGTCTTGGAGGGAGGAAGATAGACTTATAATTTGTAAAACTTGATCTATTGATTTCTACTTAGAAATTTTAACAAAATTAAGTAAAAAACTATAATCACTAGCATTTGCTTACTAATGTTATTTTAATACAAAATAAACATTCAAAGTTAATAGAATTTTTACATGCCTAAAATAGCATATATTTTGTAATTGGGGAAAATGGCATTCACATTTGCAATACAAGTAACAAAATAGTAAGGAACACTGAACAAGAAATTAGAAAGACTTCTCTATATGATTAAAAATGCAACATTTTAAGGTGGAATATAAAAGAATATGTGTTTTAGTGAAATTCCAAAAGATGTTTCTAAATAGAAATAGTATTGAAATGTTACTTCTCCTAGATTAATAATTCACGTTTAATATAATACCAATTAAATTTTACTGAATATCCTAAAACTTGTTAAAGCATTTCTAAAATTTCTGTCAAAAATGCTGGAAAGAGTTAGCCAAGAAAAATTAAATAGAAGAAAAAAGAGCCATTTTCTTGTCAGTATTAAAACGTATTATCAAAATATGCATCATTAGTATATCAACAAGATTGCTGACTAGGGGTTTCTAGCACTAATTCCCCTACAAAAGGGCCAAAAAATCAAATAAATAGCTACATTTTGATTAGAGTGTCTGAAGGAGAGCACATAGAAATGACAGAGTCCCTGCGGAGCACAGAAACTCAGGATGGCTGCTTAGACAGGGGAGGAAATCACCCTTTCTTTGTAACTGTTTCCCCCACCAAGATTGACTTGGAGCCAAGAGAAACTTCTTGAAGCAAAAAGGTAACCCCCTGCAACCTTCATTAGTACTACCTGCAGTTCTCGCTACAGAAGAAATCTGCAATCCTCACAGGCCCTGAGCCATGTGGGGAGCAGCCTGGAGTTCTCATGGCTGCATTGCTCCAATGCAGGAAACTACCTTGTGCACACCCTTATCCCCTGTGACCCAGTCTGCTACAGCATGGCACTATCTTAGAATTGCAGCTACTGTTAGAGTGAGTCCTGTTGCGGGGGCCAGTAGCCACTGCATCTCTCCACCTGCAAGGCTCTGCCATCATTTCACCATGTTCATACGAGTGGCTACAACTCCACAATCATGGTTACTTGGAGTATAAGCCCTGTGAAATTACTGTGATCCTCATGCTCAAATGCACATAGTGCCCAGCTTTCGGTATGGACAAGTAGTCCTGCACAATGGGGAAACTTCCCCTGGCCAGCAGTTCTACTCTGCTCACCCTCATACCCATGAGGGTGTATATACTCACCCTCAGCCTGAGAACCAGGCCAGAAGTTTTGCCCTTGGCAAGGCCACACCCCTCTTCCATTGGACCTACTGTGCGTGCACACACTCCCTTGGCCTGAGAACCAACCTGGTAGCCCAACACCCTGCAAAGCCATGCCACTGTCAGTACAAACTCTTGCAGCCTAGGCCACTGAGATACTCAAAGATATTACAGATGTGGATTGTAATTGAAGAAACTGCATGAAGACTACACTTCTGTGACTCTAGAATCAAAGCCAACATGCCCTATTTAACTGACATGCTAGGATGCATCTACAGAAAAAATGTTTCTCTAAGAAAGCTACTCCATAAAATTAGAAGAGGTGATTGTGGCACCAGATGTGCAGCTATCAACATAGGGACACAAGAAACATGAAAAAAAAAAACAGGAAACGTGACATCTCAAAGGAGCTCAATAATTCTCTAGTAACAAACCTCAAATAAAATAAAATTTACTAAATGCCTGGAAGGGAATCCAAAATAATGATCTTAAGGAAATCCAGCTAGATAACAAGAGAATATAAGCAAATAATTCAATGAAATCAGAAAAACAATTTATGATCTGAATAAGAAATTCAACAGAGATAGATATTATAAAAAAAGAACCAGAGAGAAATCTGAGCTTAAGAAGTCAGTGAATGAAATAAATGCAACTGAGAATTCAACAACACACCAGATTATTATATAACAACTTTCTTTGTCTCTTCTTATAATTTTAAACTTTTACCTGAGATAAGTGTTGCTACTCCTGGTTGCTTTTGTTTTCCATTTGCATGGAATATCTTTTTTCATCTCTTCTCTTTCAATGTATATGTATCTTGACTGGACCTACAGTGAGTCTGTGAGTAAAGTAAATCTCTTATTAGGCAGCACATACTGGTTCTTGTTTTTTTGTTTTTTGTTTTGTTTTGTTTTATTTGTTTTTTTTAATCTATTTTGCCAGTATATGTCTTTGAATTAGATAATTTAATCTATTTACATTCAAGATTATTATTGATCAGTAAGAACACGACTCCTGACATTTTGTTAGTTGTATTCTGGTTGTTTTGCAGATCCTTTGTTTCTTCATAAAGAATTTTATGATTATAATAGAGTATTTTAAGCTGATTACAATTTAACTTGGTCACATAAAAATACTCTAAACATTTATCCTCTCCCTAACAGTTTATATTTTTGTTGCCTTAATTCACATCATTATAGATTATGTGTTCCTTAATAACTAATTGTGTCTGTAGTTATTTTTGAACATTTTGACCTTTAAACTTAGTACTAGAGGCTTGAAAGATTTACATAGCACCATTACAGCACTGAAATATTCTGAATTTGATTTTGAACCTCTTCTAGTTTTGTTCTTTCACATGTTTTTATGGTGGTAATTATCATCCTTTCACTTTCAGTTGCATCATTTCCTTAGGCATTTTTTGTAAAACTGGTCTAGTAACAATAAGTCCCCTTGGTTTTTGCTTGTCTAGAAGGGACTTCATTTTTCTTACATTTCTGAAGAATAGCTTTGCTGGATATAGTATTCTTAGATAGCAGTTTTTATTTTCATTCAACACTTTGAATATAATATCCTTTGTTTATGAATTGGAAAAATTAATATTGCTCAAATGTCCATACTACTGAAGGCAACTTACAAGTATGGAAAGGAGATATTCGATATAATCCCTATTAAAATACCAATGACATTATTTTGACAAAAAGAGAAGGAACAGTCCTAAAATTTGTATAGAACCAGAAAATATGCTGAATAGTCAAAGCAATCTTGAGGAAAAGACCAAAAGGCCAAAAACCAAAAACAAAGCTGGAGGCATCACACTACCTGACTTCAAAATATACTAAAAAGCTATAGTAATCAAAACAGCATGGTATTAGCATGAAAACAGACACAGATCAATGGAACAGAATAGAGAGTCCAGAAATAAACACACAAATCAATCTCCAAATGATATTTGACAAAAGTGCCAAGAACACACATTTAACAAATAACAATCTCTTCAATAAATGGTGATGCGAAAATTGGATATCCACATGCACAAGGATTAAACTAGACCCCTATCTTTTAACATATTCAAAACTCAACTTGAGATGGTTTAAAGACTTAAATATAAGACCTGAAACTATGAAACTACTAGAAGGAAACATTAAGGAAATATTCATGTCATTGGACTGGGCAAGGATGTCTTTGATAAGACCTCAAAAACTCAGACAACGAAAGTAAAAATAGATAAATGTGATTATATCAAACCAAAAAGCTTCTGCACAATAAAAGAAACAATCAACAGAGTGAAAACACAATCTACAGAATGGGAGAAAATGTTTGTTAACTATGCATCTGACAAGGAGTTAATATTCAGAATGTATTAGGAACTCAAACAGCTGAACAGTAAACAAAAATAAACAAACAAAAAACAGAACACAAATAATTTGATTAAAAAATGGACAAAAGACATTGCTTCTGGGATTCAGACAATATCCTGTTTTCTTGATGGGGTGAAAATGGTATAGATATTTGCTTTGTGATAATTCATTAACTCTACATTTCTATTCTATACTCTTTCGTATATGTGTGTTGTATTTCACAATCCAGGTTTTTAAAAAATCACTTAGAATAAAGGACACTCCTTGAATGTTACAATTTACTATACTCATGGGACAAAATCCACTGAGACTAGAAATTGATGAAATATAATTTGTGAATGCATGTAGAGGTAGGATAAGGGAAAGAGGGAAAGCACTGGGGTCACATTTATTGAAGTTAAAATATCACTGGATTTGGTGTTAGAAATCTAGAGTTAATATCTCATTTCTTCCTCTAATTAATTGTTTTTACATGGCATTTGTATACTTGATGATGTTTGGCAATGTATGTGTATCTGTTTACAATGGATATCCTGGAAGTCCACTTGCTCCTCATGATTTCTCTCCAGGAAGAGAAAAAGATAGATTAACATTAGCCTGGGGGTGTATTTCTGGTAATCAAAAGGTATTCGAGGCTCGAGAGTAAGATGCACTTGTTATCCAGGTGTTAATAAATTTGAAAGTTTGTAGAATTTTCATTGAATATTGATGATTTTGGTTTTTCTTAGGCACCACCCTGATTGTGGACTGCAATATCACAGACACAAAGGATAATACAAATCTACGATGCTGGAGAGTCAATAACACTTTGGTGGATGTTTACTATAATGAATCCAAACGAATCAGAGAAGGAGTGGAGTAGGTGTTTTGCTTTTCTGAATTCTCTAAAAGCTATCAAGCGTTTCTCCAACTAAGTGAATCTGGTGTCACTAGTGCCTTCTCCTACTGTTTTTGCCCCTCAATGATTCATGTTATCAATTCCACCTACCACATAGTTAGAGAGATATGTACCTCTAGAGAGCAGTAAGATCCAATTCTCTCCACTACTACTTAAGACTAGTCTTATTTCCATTCAGTTATATCATGAACCATAGGCCTTCAAAGCTTAATGCCCTGGGCATACTAGGCAAACACTGGAAATGACACAAATGTGTATTTTTTTTTTTTTGAGATGGAGTTTTGCTCTTGTTACCCAGGCTGGAGTGCAATGGCACGATCTCAGCTCACCGCAACCTCCGCCTCCTGGGTTCAGGCAATTCTCCTGCCTCAGCCTCCTGAGTAGCTGGGATTACAGGCACGTGCCACTATGCCCAGCTAATTTTTTGTATTTTTAGTAGAGACGGGGTTTCACCATGTTGACCAGGATGGTCTTGATCTCTTGACCTCGTGATCCGCCCGCCTCGGCCTCCCAAAGTGCTGGGATTACAGGCTTGAGCCACCATGCCCGGCCAACCAATCTGTATTTTGCAACAGTAGAAGAAAGAAATAGTAGTATAGTTCATTACTATATTAAAGAAGCACCAATGGGGACTCTTAGGGAAGATAGTGCATAATCATTAGCTAATTGAATGGGTATAAACTCAAGTTATTTTGGTATAAATGGAGTGGTGTAAATAAAACTAATGAAGTCAGAGGGCAGAGGAGCTTGTGTTGGGTTCTGCAGTGTGGATAAGTTAGGATATGTAGAGAGGAATAGGGGAAGGGCCTGTGGGACTGAGGATGGTGTCTGTAGCTAACAGAACCATACATCCTTGACGCCATGCAGAAGAAAATGCAAATTTGAAAATATACATTCTACATACCTCACTGGGCCAGTCAGCAAAGTATTCTTAGGATAACATGATAGTCCAAAGTGTTCTCCAAGAAAACACTTTATCTCCAGAAAACAGGTTTTAAAATATGTTGGGTAAATGTAACTCATGTATTAATGACTGGCTCTTTTCTTTTGTAGAAGCTATGTCTCTTTTCAGGAACATAATTTGTACACAGTAAACATCACCTTCTTGGAAGTGAAAATGGAAGATTATGGCCTTCCTTTCATGTGTCATGCTGGAGTGTCCACAGCATACATTATACTGCAGCTTCCAGGTAATACCCCAGTGGGTTACAAACTGTTCATAGTGTCCAAAATGACTGCCTGGAAACACATCTGAAGGAGGAGTGACTCTAAATGCTCAGTGTGAGGCATCAGGGTGAGATTAAAAGGACAAACTCAATATGAAATCTACAGAAAAGCTCATGCAATGGTTCATCATATTCTTGGAGCAAGGCTGTGATTTTATTGCAGTGTATTTTGAAAGTGCCATATTTTCAATACATTGAGATTTTATACATCAAAACAGAAAAAAAACAAAAGCTTTTCTTTATTTAGCATGATTGCCAGATGTTTTGCTTTTGCTTTTGAGCTTTTAGATTTTTCATAAATAATTTGATATAAAGTCAAAATGCCTATGTATGTTTTTACCATATAACTTTGTAAAATTATCTAGAGGCTGAATTCTGAATATTTAAGCAGGAAGGCTTCTGTCTGACTCAAGGTGTATACAAATTACACTCTGAGCACCTTACAGAGCTAACTGATGATCCATTAGAAGTGATAAAGTCAGTGTATAGGTAGTGGAGGGTGAAGCCAGAATCTTGAGAACAACTTTGAGTTCATAACATATCAGGGGAAGTGTATAAAATACCTTGCTAAATGCTGTGAGGTTTACCAAGACAGTTGTTCTTGTTGATTCTATTAATATTGTGTCTGTGTGTGTGTGTGTGTGCACGTGTGTGTGCGTGTGTGCGTGTGCGTGCGCGTGCACGCATGGCTAGCTACATGAAAGAGAGAGGACTTGAATTTGCTGGTGTTCTTTAATGATCAGTTAAACTTACGCTTGCATACATCCAGCTAAAGTCCCACCAGAAATGTTTTTCTAGACCCTAACATAAATACAGTGGTTGTTTTACGGAATTAGCAACTGTGCCTTTGCCCTTGCCGAGCTCCTGGCCTCCCAAGTGTCCCTGACCTCCCTTAGAATACTGGTGAATAGGCATCTGCGCATGGCAGCCTGCAGCTCTGGGTGTGCACATTCTCTGCCTCACAAGTCCAGTGTCGTTCTGGCCTCAGCTGCCTTAACTCTGAGTGAGCACAGTACCCTCTCCTCACCCTGGGAGCATGGGAAATCCTTGGGTTGTGTCATGTGGAAGGACCCTTGGGATCATTTGTCACCACTGCCTATTTTTTCTCTTCTCATTGGCTTTTCCTTGTCATAAAGTGTCCCTTTCCATCACTTTTCCCCAGTCAGTCTTGAATTTGCCATCTTTCTCTCTGGTACCTCTATGAGGTTCCATCATCTGTGCTGATTTTCTTTCTGTGTCCTCGACCCTGTAATCTCTTTCCCCATTATGGTGTCAACTGTCATCCCCAGGCAGGTGCAGATTCTAAATATCCAGCTGTGTTCTGTCTTCCCCCATGACAGCCCTGCATTTCCAACTGCATATGGGAGTGCAGGTACACTGGCTGATGTCAGAAAGCATGTTTAAACTCTCCAACCTCCTGGTTCTGTTTTTCTTACCTTTGTTCATGGGACTCCTGTATCTTTCACATTGCTCAGGCTCAAAATCTGGGATCATTTTGATGCCTTCCCTAATCCTCCCTCATGCCAAGGCCCAGTGAGTTGCCAAGTTCAGTGGATTCCTCCCCTTCTGTCCACTCTCACTAACAAGCTGGATGGTAGAGTGGCTCCTGCCCTGGACTTTAAGGCCGGGTTTTCAGGGTCAGATCCTATCTTGTCTACTTAGGAGCTGTGTGAGCACAGCACTGTCACTCAAGCTCTCTGTGCCCATGTCTCCTCACCTGTGAAATGAAGAGAATAGCATCTTTCTTCCACAACTGTTGTAAGAATCAGCTGGGATTTTCTTTTATACCTTTTTTATTGTGGAATATAACACATATATGTTATAACACATGCACATGTGTAAAGGACATGCAAGATATCAGCATCATATAACAAGTCATTGTGTAGCAAACACTCTTGAAACTATCACCTGGAGTAAGAAAAATGCATTGCCTGAAAAACCCCTGGGTGTTCTTCCTGATCTTCCCTCCTTGATAACCATTTCCCAACTTTTAGGAAAGTCATTTCCTTGAGTTTCTATTTATGTTGCTAGTCCTAAAAATACAATTTATTTTTGCCTATTTTTGAGTTTTATATTAAGAGAATTGTATAGTATGTTTTATTTTCTTAGGTGTGGGGGGCTTATCAGTGTATTACCGATATAGCAGGTAGCATAGTTCATTGATTTACATTGTTGAATCCTATTCCATTGAATAACTAGGTCACAGTTTATGCACTGGGCTATAAATATGTGGTTTGCATTGTTTTGAGTTTGGAACTATTAACAAATAATACTGTTATGGAAATTCCTGTTTGTGTGTCTGTGTACCCCTGTAGAGGCATCCCTCCAGGATATATCATTGAGAGTAAAACTGCCAGGTGAGAGTCTGTCATTAACATTTCTATATAATGCTATACTGTTCCTCAATGTGATTCATTGATATTTACTACTAGGCAATGAAACCGAAACTCTGGCTTGACATTCAGGGCCTCCCTGATCTACTTGTTGCCACTCATTTCCCAATTGTCACCTTCCTCTACACCACAGAACAGACAGCCAGATCAGAGACAAAGGTGGCTCTTTTGTGGGCTCATATTGTGATGAAGGAGGTGACTTTGAGATGAGTGCAGAAATGTGCGGTAGGTCAGTGAGGACAGGTTGAAAACCTGTTTTCACCCAAGTAGAGCCTGCTGGTGTTTCTTCCCCTCTGACGTCCATTAGCCTACAGTAGAAATGCAGCCTGGCTTAGGCCAGAGAGAGAGAGAGAGAGAGACTCAGGGTCCACCTCAGAGAAAAGAGGGGAAGCTGTTGTAGGAAGCTTTGGAGATTCTACAAGACCTGAAGTGGTTACAACTTAAATCTGCCCCAATCTAGAAGTTTGATTTCTTTATTGGATAACCTGGACTGAAGCTGACCAGTGGTGATTTTCATGCCAATACTAACTTGTTGAGCTATCTGAAAGCACTGTGCTCTGAAGGATTCTGAGGCCAAGTCCAGACTCAGAGGAGCTAATGCTGTGACCAGTTAGTTAACACTTGTCAAGCTTGTGGAGGGATGGAGTCTTTTATCCCCTTTGTTTTAAGCTCATGCTTCCTAAATCCCTTAGTTCCTGGCAACACTCATTTTATCTAAATGTAGAGTAGTATTGGTTCTGCTGGTGTAGTATTGTCTGTCCTGACTGAGTTCCTAGGAACTTCACCCTCTTAAGTCGAAACCTCTTGTTGGTTTACCTGGGGACAGAGCTAACTTTATAGCTTCTCCGTTTGACTTCCTTATGTTTGTTGAAGACACTTCCAGATTTGAATCTTATTTGGTTTTTCTGAAGCAGGGTCTCTAGCAAGTTGTTTAAATTGGCTTTGTTCTTCTGTGAATTTGTATATTACTTGTGCTCACCCACCATCTCAGTTGAAGGCTGTAGTAGTCAAATGACCCAGATAGTGAATACCACCATTAACCTTAACAGGACATCTGGTATATCAACAGCGGGCTTCCCATTTATTTCTATTTCAAAGCCCCAAGTCCTCTGGACTTGTTCATTAATGTCCTGTTTCCAACTTAATTATCTTCTAGCTTGTTTACAGAACAAAGGGCATCAACCCTCCTGAATGCAATGAGTAAAGAGCCCGAGAATTTTAGAGCATCACTTCTGTCTACGTGCCAGAGGCTTTCTGAGCCTCATCAGTACTGTGGGCATAGTCTTCCTGTCGTGACAGTTAACAATACCAAGATCTCTGAAATAGACACTGAACACTCCCAGACACAAGCCTTCCCAAAGGAAGAGGTGGCAATGTTGCCCCCAGAAGGAATTATAACAAGAGCTAGGAAAGGGCAAAGAGGAGCAGAGGACGGGAAAGCAGGAAGGATCTGTCTTATGACTGAAGTGAGAGGTTCTCACAAGTGGCCAGGATTGGAATGGACACCAGTGTGTAGTGTAGCACATCTATACTGGCTGCACTGAGACTTAATGAATTTTTTTGGCACCAGATGTGTTCTTAGTTATTGTGCCATGTATTTAAAGACATGCAATAGTAAATGGGAAATCTTGGGCCTCAAGGTGTTTACAACATGGCCTGGCCTAGGGTAGGTGGCCATAAGCTCTTTGATGAGTATTTTACAGCCACTGTGGAAAACATTATGGCGGTTCCTCAAAAAACTAAAAATACAACTACCATATGATCCAGCAATCCCACTGCTGCTTATATACCCAAAAGAAAGGACATCAGAATATTAAAGTGGTATCTGCCTACCCTCATGTTTATTGCAGCACTGTTCACAATAGCCACGATATGGAATCAACCTAGGTGTCTATCATGGATGAATGGATAAAGAAATTGTGTCATACATGTACAACGGAATATTATTCAGCCATTAAAGAGAATGAAATCCTGTCATTTGCAGCAAAGTGGATGAAATTGGAGGTCATTTTGTTAAGTGAAATAAGCCAGGCACAGAAAGACACATATTGTATGCTTTCACTCATATGTGAGAACTAAAAAAATTGATCTCATGAAGGCAGAGAGAAGAATGGTGGTTACCAGAGGTTGGGAAGGGTAGTGGTGAAGGGGGGATAAAGAGAGGGTGGTTAATGGGTAAAAAAAAAATACAGTTTGATAATAGGAATGAGATCTAGTGTTTCATAGCTCAACAAAATGACTATAGATAACAATAATTTATTGTATAATTCAATATAACTAGAGGAATGGATTTGGAATATTCCCAGCACAAAGAAATGATGAATGTTTGGGGAGATGGTATCCTAATTGCCCCGATTTGGTCAATACACACTGTATGTTTGTTTCAAAATATCCCCCATAAATATGTGCAAACACATACCCAATAAATACGTGCAACTATTATGTGCCTATAAAATTTATTAAAAATTAAAGTACCCTAGGGGCTCAGAAAAAAAAAAACAACTTCCTCTCCTCCTCTGCCCACCCCACCATCCAGTGAGGACTGGAGGATCAGGAAGGGGCCGAAGAAGGAAGTGGTGTGTGAGGTGGGTTTTAAGAATAGAAAGGATTTTTCTTCCTCTCTCCTTTCTTTTTTCTAATTCTTTCCTTCCTAGAGGGCCTTCTTTGGTGATATGGGTTTGGGCTGTGGTAAGGCAGAAGCCATGCTGTTCCTTTTCTTGAATGTGTAGGAGCATGTTTCTAGGGACTTGAAGTTCCAGAGGAGCTGGTTCTGCTCCTTGGCTGTCTCCTGCCCACCAATTAGGCTCATAATTGCTCTGCAATGTACTCATGAAGCAGAGTAGGGCGTAAACATTCTTTTTGAGACTGTGTCTTTTGCACAGGCACCCAGCCTGGAAACTGACGGCACAAAAAGGATAAAGCAAGTTTGGCTCTTGGCGTGTCTCGTAGAGTGAGCGGTGCTGGCTTCCAGAGGAGACAACTGTTGGCTCTTTCAGAATGATGGGAGTCCAGCTGTGCAATTTGAGTGGCTGGGAAAGCGGATATAATAGGATTGTCATCAAGAACAGACAGCAGAAACAGCTAGAGAAGGTGCCCTGTGAACATACTCACCCTTCACCTCTGGACAGTCCCATGTCGACTCAGCAGAACCTGAACATGTGTGTTTTGAAAGCAGTCCTCACGCAGTTGGGTCCATGCTGCGTCTGAGACCAGAAACTAGGGCTATGCAGGCTTTTACTCTATAGGTTCCCAGGAGCTGACTTGTTTCCTAACAATCATGGTCCAGATCAGATTATTCTGCTCCCATACCCCTTATTTGGCTTTAAAGAAATATTTAAGCTGCGCCCTCACTGACATCCAATACCTTTCCATTTGGCATTCATAATGTGATCTACATTTGTAAAGAATGCGATGGACTCTTTGTATCATTATCATAATTATAATTGTTTTATTTTTTTGCTGTCATTTTTAGCTCCAGATTTTCGAGCTTACTTGGTAGGAGGGCTTATTGTCTTGATGGCTGTGGCTGTGTCTGTTGTGTACATCTACAACATTTTTAAGATTGACATTGTTCTTTGGTATCGAAGTGCCTTCCATCCTACTGAGACCGTAGAAGGTAAGTGTGTGTAATCACCGAAAAAATGTCTAAAAATTGGCAGCCTCTTATACATATACAACTGTTTCAAATATACTTTGGTGTATTTTACTAAGTTGTTGGCAAATTTAGGAAAAGGAATCTCCTTGAAACTGCCTATGCTTTAGAGAAATGATTTGTCCCTAATCACCAGCATCATTTGGTCAGATAAGGTTTAAGGCTCTTGTGATTGAGGAAATGTTTGCTAAGCAGCAGGAGGAGATCATCTTCTACATCCTGCTGCAACCATGTTACAAAGGTTTCCACGTCCATCCTCCATCCACTGCAGGAAAGTTTGTCCAAGAGCAAAGTCCTCTCCATCCATGATGTGTACTCAGCACAGTGGGTGCTTTTGTAGAATCTGGTTCATGGAGAGGGATGAGCTGCCTGCGATTGGAGCTCTCTCTAGGCCCTGTACTTGGTGCCTGAGGGGATTTAAGTCTTCAACTCTCAGATATGGAGAGAGATCAACCCAAGTTTGAATGTGACTTCTCCACTTACTCCCTGTGTAAACTTAGAAAGATACTTAACTTTTGTCTTTTTCTCAGCTATAGAAAGGAATAGAGGAAGGAAGGAAGGAGACAGGGAGGGAGGAAAGATAAAGAGATGGAGGAAAGAAGGAAAGAAGGAGAGAGGGAGGGAGGAGGGAGGGAAGAATGGAGGTTGGGAGAAAAAAAGAAAGCGACGGGGTGGTCAATGGAAGAGAGGGAGGAAAAAGGGAGGAAGGGAAAAAAGAAGGAAGGAGACCGGGCACGGTGGCTCATGCCTGTAATCCTAGCACTTTTGGAGGCCAAGGCGGGTGGATCAGAAGGTCAGGAGTTTGGAACTAGCCTGGCCAACATGGCGAAACCCTTTCTCTACTAAAGATACAAATAATTAGCTGGACATGGTGGCACCTGCCTATAATCTCAGCTACTCAGGAGACTGAGGCAGGAGAATTGCTTGACCCTGGGAGACAGAGGTTGCAGTGAGCTGAGATCGCGCCATTGCACTCCAACCTGGGCAACAGGAGTGAAACTCCACCTCAAAAAACAGAGAAAGAAAGAAAGGGAAAGTGATTAAATCCTGCTTTTTGACAGTGGGAATAACTGAGTTGAAGTACAAGGAAGCATTCAGCTGGGTTGTGGGGCACAGGGCAGCTTCTGTGGCTTGTCTGGAGGTAGGAACAAATCGCCATCACCGCAGCTGTGGGTTTAAGTCTCCCTGCCAGTGCTGTTTGGCAGGGAAACACCTCAGTGTGATCCTGACTCCTGAGAGCCTGGCATTTCCCACCATGGTGGTTGTGACTTTTCATGCTACTTTGTTTTGTTTTGTCTCAGAACAGACACAGTCTATTAAGGCCTTGAAAAAGTAATAAATCTGCTTTAATGTCCCCTAATTAGATGGAAAAATAAATATAAGCCCAAAGAACCTCGTGCAGCTGAACCTGTGTGGAGATGCACAAATTTATACCTTTTAAGTCCAGAGGCTTGAGTGACAAGAGCAGGAAAGGGAGGGAAACTGGGTGTCTAAGAATGTTTTATGGGCAGCTAAAACATAAAAGAGGTCACTGGCATCAGGTGCCTGCTTTGCACATAAAATACATGGCACAAGTTGTTATCCACATGTTTGATAAAACATAGATATTCTAACTCGGACTTATTCCTAATTAAATTTCGGAATTCAAAATTAGCAACCCGAGCAATGTAGAAAGCAATTAACTCCTTTTTAATTACAAAAGTTACCTGAACCTTGAGTGTCCAGTATAACCTGAAGTGCTTCTAGCACTGTGGATAGTCTGATTGGGCATGAGGGGTCTCTGTTTTTGGCTCTGGCCTCTGCAGAAGCCACCCTGTCTAAGCACACCCATGTCTTTGAGAAGAAGACAGTTCAGTCCCCCACCACTTACTGTTTTCTGACACAGATGTGAGTGGTTCAGTTGCTTTCTACTTTTTGACTAACAGAAGGCTGTGTCACTTTGCGTATTCTTCCTGGAAGCTCAGGCCCCATAGTGTGTCTCTCTCACGATCTCTCTCTCTCTCACTGAGTCACTGCGACTCCCAGGAGCGTGACTACAGCTGTGACTTATGGGTGTTGTGCAGAGTGTGTGGGGAGGCTGCTAGTGAGGTCGAGTTTAGCAGGAAGAGAAAACAGGAATAGTGACTCACACTGAGTAGTGGGGGCTGGGCAGATGAGAGAGTCAGGCAGCCCCGCCCTCTGCCAAGACTGGGACTTAGCCCAGATTCTGCACCAGTGGGAAGAGGATTTGGCAAGGGAGGCCAACAGGCAGCCAAGGGTTCTTCTTTTCTTTATTTTTATTTTGCTTGATTCAGGAAAGTATGTGTGCATTTTGTGATGAAATTCTCTACAGCTCCGCCTACGAGAACGACTCTGTAATATCTCTGTGTGTTGGCTTTCACAGTGAGCTACTAATGAGACTCTGAGATTAGTCCCAGATCCTGTTTACGTCCTTGTTCCCCTTAAGGATAGTTTCTGAGGTAAATCAGGAAATACCGATTAACAGATGAAAATGAGGAAGCGAGAAATAATGTCCTTCTTAGGATGAGTTGTTTATCCTGACTGGTTTAGCTAAGCTTTATCACTCAATTAATAATTTGATGTGCATGACTCACCGTTTTATAAGGAGCCATTGACAGGCCTGGCTGAAGTCAGCAAGTTCTGTATCTTCTCTAGCAAGTGACTGGAGCTTTGAAAATTCTCCTGGCAGGGGTGCATGTGTGTAGGAGGCCGGAAGGGTCTGTGTACACATCTCCTAGAGAGATTTCAGTATGCCTCACCTTACTCCAAATAGGTCTTTGGAGAATGTGCATGTGGAATAGAATGGTCAAAATGAAGCCAAGTCAAATAGATGCAGTGAACAAAGGGGAACCAAGAGGACAATGAGAAAACAAGTCGGGGTAGAGTGAATGACATCTTTAACAATTATTAAAGGTGAATTTTCTTTCCAAGCTAAAGCAAAGGCAACGACAAGATCCACTGTGTGCTGTTCACGACAGCCTTTCAAATTTTCATGCAAGAACACAGCTTGTTCTGAGACTAATTTCCAAAGGCAGATTTTGTTTTTTTTCCATAGGGAGTCCTCATTTCCAAAGGGCGTGGTGTAGGGAAGCTTGACTGTAACAACTTTCCCTTGGTAAATGTAACAGCCCGCTTTGT
Source organism: Saguinus oedipus (assembly GCA_031835075.1). Classification (NCBI taxonomy): domain Eukaryota; kingdom Metazoa; phylum Chordata; class Mammalia; order Primates; family Cebidae; genus Saguinus; species Saguinus oedipus. Next base: position 92,726,771 of record CM063183.1, on the reverse strand, counting down.
GTGGAGTTTCTTCTAGTGTTTTCTATGCCTGTTGGGGCTAAACCCACCAAATCTCCTGTAGTTCAGTAAAAGCATTTGTGTGAAGGCCAGATTGAATCTGACGTTTCTACTATTCTGGTTTGATCAGGCCTAAAATTGAGAGAAAGTAGAGAATTGAATGATTTTTAGGTAATACTTCATAAATATTAATTTCTGTGAATGAGCTTTTACATATTTTTGCCAAGAGTCAAGAAGGACATAACAATTTTAAGGGAGTAGAAATAGACTCTGTGTCTTTATGGGGGTGTGGCAAAGTTTTAGAAGAACATGTGGGACTGGAAATGTTGCTGGGGCCACTTCTGGAAAATTCAGACTGGCACAGTTGCACAGGACTAATCAGGGATACATTTTGTGAAATTTCCTGCTCCCGTTTCTCATTTTAGCCACAGGAAAAGGAACGGTGGACCTGGGTTTAGCTCAAGGCTATGCACTTACCAGCCGGGAGACTTTGGAGAGATTGTGCAGCCTTGCTGGTCTCAGCTTCTTTACTCATAACCTGAAGATACAACTGTGTCCCACACAATTGATCATGAGAGGCAAAGCTGGGAAATGTTGAGGTGCTGTTGCCTGGCAAGGCTCTTCAAAATCAGTAGCCTGATGCAAAAAGCAAAAGACTACAACTTGATCTTTTGCTATTAATACATTGGTCAGTAAATTATGAATTAGTCATTTGAAAGTGATGAAGACTCACTACATTTTGAGAACATCGGCAAGTTCTATTTCTATTCAAAAGCTTAGTTAGACAGAAAGGAAAAAAGATAATCCAAAAAATTGGGTGCATTTGTATATTTTGAATTTTTAAAAGATATGAGACTTTCTTGCTACTCAGATCTCTTCTGATCCTGAAACTGGACAGCACCAAGTACCTTTATCCTCAGACACCTTGTTTAGAAAGAGGAAACATTTGTAAAAGAGAGAATACACTTAGCAGACATGGTTTATTTGTTTTTTTAAAAAATCAGAAGCAGTAGGAAAAAAAGGAGAAACAGATTGAGAGAAGAGAGATACTAGTGGCAGGGCCTGAGGCAGGTGGCAATAAGCCGGCATGTCTGGTGTAGTTTAGAAGTTTAGAAAAGACCAGGAAATACCGTATTTACTGGAGAGGCTATTCTCTGTGGTGAACCCAGCATCAACTCACCCAGCCCTTTTTCAGAAACCAAAGGATAAATATCACATTTTTAAATGGGAAAATTAATTTATTCTCCAAAATTCAGAAACATAAGAAACTTATGAAATGTTTCTTTTTCCATCTTCTATCTACAGAAAAAAAAAATCCTCTGGCTTTGGAAAGTCAAATGTGTGCCATGAAATTTTACACGGAAACATATCCACTTATTTGAGTGGTGCTCCCAATCAGTGACCCTTAAGATTCCACAAGGAGTTTTAGTTGTGTTGGGTTTTTGACAATTCAAGACACAAATTAGTGATCCCTTTTATACCTGCCCTGTGATCACACTTTAAAAAGCCGAGTCTGACCTCAACTTTGTCCCCACCATAGATATAAGCTGTTTGAGCCTCCTTAAAATCAAGCTTCGTTTGGACATTTGGTGAGCACTGATGGAGGCCTCCTCTGAACCCAGTCCTGCTCCAGGGTCTGAGGGTAGGGCAGGGAGCCAACAGTCTCCACTCTCACACAGCTTCCTTTCATGATGGGGTGGGGAGGCAGAGAAGGAGTGTGCGCATGTGTGCGTGCATGTGTATGACTGCATGTGTACGTGTGCACGTGTGTGTGCATTACCATTCTCCATAAGACATGGCCGAGAATGGTGAGCAGGGACCTGAAGGTCAGCAGTGGTAGGTGTGAGAATTGATGGAATGAGAAAAGGTGATATGTAAACTGTCAAGATCTGTGCATGTTTTTATTTCTATTATTTGGACAAAACTGGAAGAGTACAAGGTTTTCCTTTCCCTTGTTAATCTTAGAATCACCCCTTTCTACGAGTCCATTCATCAAACAACCTCTCACCAAAGGGGAATGGTAAAGGACACCACCCCTCTCTAGTACCTACTAGGCTGCCTGAGTTAACAGCCTAAAGCTCAAAATTGCATTTTCCAATGAGACACTCACACTTACCTCTTCTTCCACTCAAGCCCTCTGGTCCTGCTGAAGTTCCTTATTCATTCACACGATTCATGAGTAGGGAATTATTCCTCCTTCCATGTCCTTCTGATTATGCTCCCCTTTAAGCTTGTTTACCATCCACTCTGAGACCCTTACTTTTTTTCCTAAACTCTCCCAGCCTTTGAAATCCAGGAGCTGTCCTATTTTCATTGTGAATTTTTTTTCAAGAACCCCAGAGCATGGGGGTTTTCGTTTCTTCCTGTCTTTTCTGTTAGTTTGGCTCTCGTTGCCTCGTAATGCCTTGTGTTGTTTCACCTCTGTGCATATGAATGGTCTGCCCAGTTAGGTCTGTGTCTTGTTCATCTCTGCATTGATTAACACAGGGGCTGCTTTTGAGGTTGCTCAATAAATGCTGATGCTGATGATATGCACCATTGGGTTTGACTTCTCTCAACAGCACTGCGGGTTACTAGAGTCTGCTCAATTGCTTGTGCTTTTGTTTCACAGACGTGAGTGTGTGGGTTTGTAATGATGGAATTCACTGGTGGTTCTGAATCAGGAGGGAGTCATCCCATTTTGCCTGGTGCAGTTAAGACAGTGCTGCGTCATGCGGGACATGCTGAGGGTAACATGGGTAAATGGGTAGAGTTTCCTGCTTTTGTTTGTTTATTTTAGAGATCTTTTCTTGTTTGTTTTAGAGATGTGGTCTTATTCTGTCATCCAGGCTGGAGTGCACTGGCATGATCATAGCTCACTGCAGCCTTGAACTCCTTTTTTTTTTTGAGACAGAGTTTCACTTTTGTTGCCCAGGCTGGAGGGCAATGGTGTGATGTCGGCTCATTGCTACCTCTGCCTCCCAGGTTCAAGCGATTCTCCTGCATTAGCCTTCAGAGTAGCTGGGATTACACGTGCCCACCACCATGCCAGGCTAATTTTTTGTATTTTTAGTATAGACAAGGTTTCACCATGTTGGCCTGGCCGGTCTCGAACTCCTCACTTAAGGTGATCCGTCTGCTTTGGCCTCCCAAAGTGCTGGGATTACAGTCGTGAGCCACCACACCTAGCCACATCCTTGAACTCCTAAACTCCCATTTCAGCCTCCTGAGTAGCTGGGATTTCAGGCGTGAGCCATCATGCATGGCTAACTTTTAAAAAATTATTTTCTTTGGAGAGTCTTGCTATGTTGCCCAGGGTAGTCTTGAATTCCTGATCTCAAATTATCCTCCTGCTTGAACTTCTTTATTACAGGCATGTGCCATTGCGCTGGACGAGTCTCCTGCCTTTAATTCTCATTTCTGGCCATATCACAGGGAGTGGCGGACTCAGAATCAGAAGACATGGGGTGGGGTTAGGAATTGCAAATGTGATGCAACCTACCCAGCCTCAGCTTCACTCTCTGCAGTGAGGATAAGACTATCTCCCTCAGGGGTCCATCTGTGAGAGGAGATGATGTTGCTTGGCAGCCCCTGGCACCAAGTCAGCCCAGCTGGGTATGCTGAAGTCATGGAATCCAGGCTGAAGGATAGCACGGTAGCCACTCAGGCTTCCGGTTTGTTAACATGAAAGAATTTGGTAGCAACAATTCCACGAGCTTGTCCGTTTCCTTTCCAGACGGGAAGCTGTATGATGCCTACGTCTTATACCCCAAGCCCCACAAGGAAAGCCAGAAGCATGCCGTGGATGCCCTGGTGTTGAAGATCCTGCCAGAGGTCCTGGAGAGACAATGTGGATATAAGCTATTTATATTTGGCAGAGATGAATTCCCTGGACAAGGTGTGTTTAAAGTGAGGTATAAAAATAACAAAAAAGGAAAGTTACCCCTCTGTTCCTCCACTTTACTAATGGCGGTGACTCTGCTGGCCTTCCCCATGGAACCACAGAGCGTCTATGAGCAGCGCCCCCTACCTGCCAGCCCCCAGTCCCCAGTCCCCAGCCCCCAGCCCCTGGCCCCTAGCCAAGGAGCTTCGGCCCAAGCTCGCTGCCAGCTCTAGGCTCCTCCCTGCCACGCAGTGCCTGGGATTCCTGCTTGCAGCAGCACGCGTCTTACTTTGAGTGAGGATATGGTTAAGCCATTCGCTTGAATAGCTGGCTGGTGACGAAAGGTGGCAAGTGGTCATTTGCCCTCATGTCCCTAAGACAAACTGCTGGGTGGTTTCCCCATTGGTTTGAATATGTAGATCAGGTAGTGCTTAAAGCTGATTTTATAAACCTCAACCCTACTTGCCTTTCCTCTCCCTAAATACAACAGAAGTTTTAAGTTTACTTTTCCCATTTGAAGAAGGTGGCTTTGCACAATTCAGTTATCATCTCTGAACCTCAGTTGTCTCATCTGTAAAATGGGGAGAGGGATGCTTCCCTGACTCAGATTAGAGAACTGAATGAGAAAACCCAAGAAGGAAACCCCGGCATGGAGCTCAGCACATCTTAGACACTCACACAACAGTGCCTTCCTGTCCCTTTGTTCTCCTTCTTGGAAGGCTACACAGCAAAATGGCTGAAATCTGAAATAAACTTTTTTCCTAGTCACCAGCAAATGTCAGTTCGCTCACTTATTCAACAAATATTTACTGAAAACTTCTATGTGATGGACAATATTCTAGGCACTAGAAAATCAGCCAAGCAAAATGGCCTGTCCTCAGGGAGGTTCCAGTCTATTCTTATTTCTTATGAGAGGTGACCTTAGACTGAATAGCATCTGCAGAGCTGGGAATTTAAAGAATCCTCCCTTCCCCAAGCAGTCATCAGGACATGTTATTTGGTTTCTAAATTAGTCACATCAATCCTGGTCATTTAAATAACTATAAAGAACAAAAGGAAAACACAGATTCAAGATTAACCCAACATTTGAGCTAACTACATGTTTTCCTAACCTTTTAAAATCTATTTTTAAAAATGTGCTCATCTGCTAATGTACAGCAGACCTTCAGCGAGTCTGGGAATACGAAGTCAGGCATCACCAGATATTTGTTGGCCAGGGAAAGTGACATACCAAGAAACCACATGCAAAACATGATTCATGACTACAGAGGACCAGTGCTTCAGGGAAAGCCACAAAGACTTCATAGAAGAGGTGAGAAATGTTAAAAGAAAAGAAAAGAAAAACTCCAAAAATTTGTATTAATTCACATTGGGAGGCCAAGGCAGGAAGATCACTTGAGGTCAGGAGTTCGAGACCAGCTTGTGGTAAAACACCGTTTCTACCAAAAACACATAAATTAGCTGGGCATGGTGGTGTGTGCCTGTAATCACAGCTACTTGGGAGGCAGAGGCAGGAGACTCGCTTGAACCTGGGAGGCGGTGGTTGCAGTGAGCTGAGATTGTATCACTGCACTACAGCTTGGGCAGCAGAGTGAGACTTCATCTCAAAAAAAAAAGTCCATTTTCTCCTCTCAGAGCCTGTTTCTAATATTCTCAGTAGCATTATGACCCTGGCTGTTTTAATTGTGAGCTCTTCTGAGCCTTCTTTCTTTATTTCCAGCTGTGGCCAATGTCATCGATGAAAATGTTAAGCTGTGTAGGAGGCTGATGGTCATCGTGGTCCCTGAATCACTGGGCTTTGGCCTGTTAAAGAACCTGCCAGAAGAACAAATCGTGGTCTACAATGCCCTCATCCAGGACGGGATGAAGATCATTCTCATTGAGCTGGAGAAAATCGAGGACTACACAGCCATGCCAGAGTCAATTCAGTATATCAAACAGAAGCACGGGGCCATCCGGTGGCACGGGGACTTCACAGAGCAGTCACAGTGCGCAAAGACCAAGTTTTGGAAGACAGTGAGATATCATATGCCGCCCAGAAGGTGTCCACTGTCTCCTCCAGTCCAGCTCCTGCAGCACATGCCTTGCAACCGCATGGCAGGTGAGTGAATGGGAGGAGGACACGAGGTTCACCGTGCCCTGATGGGGTGTTTGTCATTGCTCAGTGGCTCACAGCTGGAGGAGGACGCATTTCATCGGGGCTTTCCTCTGTGAAGCTGGCAGTTGCATACTAGTGAGCGGGTCTGTTGTGTTTGTTGTCATTTGTTTGCTTTGATCAGAGCTGCTGCTTCAGGGAAAGACAGGGCTTCTGCAGAAGGCCCTCGTTAGCCTATGGGCTCATCGACACACTTGAGCACTCATGGCCCTTGGGCCCCTTGGAAATGGGACACAGAGGGTTTTTAGAGATGGCAGTGGACATGCCCGAAAGTTTGCCCATGATAAGGCACCCATGGAGTCTGAGATGGGAGCTTACGCTGTCAGGGGACGAGAGAAGGACAGTTTAGCACCAGGAGAGGGTTGGCAAGGATAGCAGTATTTGTCCATGGCTGTCCAGTGTCCGCAGGGCCTGTGCTCAGGTGTCATTTGCTGTGTCTGCGTCTCTCTCACTCTGTTAGTGTAGACAAAGAGCTGTGACCACCGCTTTAGCACTTCACTTCCAGAGAGAGTTAAAAGTCACCTAGACCAGTGGGGACCCACGGGTGTGGCCATGACTACCTCTTGGTTACCATCCCAGTAAGCCCATGCCTTGAGACGCTTTTTCTGCCAAACCAAAGCAAGCAAGAATTCCTTTCCTTTTCCTTTAGACACATGTCAGCCAGAATTCTGAGCAGCCTGTGAGACATGCAGTTAGCACACAGATGATAGGATTCTAGTCCAAGCAAGGCAAGGTCGGTTTCCAATGAGCCTTGCTACAGGCCAATTTATAATGTAATGATTCACAAAGAGTTTTGATACTAACAGTTAGCTGTAAACTCTCATCACTCTTTTCCAAGACCCTATCTTGAAGGAATTAGGCATAGCGCAACCCTCTGAAGCTGTGGCTGGCAACACTGAGACTTAGTAAGCAGTCAGTGGGGGCTGGAAGGGAGTCAGCCCTAGGAGCTAGCCGGCGGGGATGGGAGCAGGAGTGAGAAGGTGTCAGGAGGCCTGTGGCCCTGGGATGGCGTGGGGAGCAGGGTGAGTTGGGAGACGCTCTGCCTTCATTCACAGGCAGTGGGTGGGGCCAGTGTTGGATGGACTCTCTGGTGCTAAGGAGAGCGCTCCTCTCTGAAGAATTTATGTTCCAAGGTGATCTCACATTACACATTTATTTAGCATCCTTCAGAGGCCCCAACTTGACATTGATACCCTCTTTTTTTTTTTTAACATTTTCTTTTTAAAATTTTTATTTCGGTAAAATACATGAACATAAAATGTACCATTGTAATAATTTTTAAGTGTAGAGTTTAGTGGCATTAGGTACATTCGCACTGTTGTGTGGCCATCACCACCATCCACTCCAGAATTGTTTCATCCTCTCCAGCTGAAATCCTGCACCCATTAAGCTACACCTCCCCATTGCCTCCCCTTTGCTCTTAGGTAGGACATAAAATGCATTTTAAGAAGAATAACATCAAAAATAGCTGCTATAACTCATTAATACTCTTACATTTTTGATACTTTTCAATAAAAAGAAACTAGAGAAACATATTGAAAAGAGGGAAGCTTTTTGACTTATACAACTCCTGTTAAAGAATTCACCAAGAGTGCTGGTCTCTTATAAGTCAGAGGTTTCCAGAAAATACCTTTTCTTCCGATGGGTCGGCTTTCTGTTTTGCTGACAACCTCAAATGATGTCCTGTGACTGTGGTCATTTGCTTACAAATAATTAATTGCTAGAGAATCTGTTTTCTAAAGTTCACAGGCACACCTTTTGGAGAGGACACATCCCAGCGTCTCTCCCACTCCTCTTCACTGTGGCTGCCTCTGGCTCCCTGCATCCTGCAGAGAGAAATGGCTGGGAAGGAAGGGGGCAGACTGCTGAGATGCCTTCGAATTGGAATGGGGTAGAGGGATTTCCCAAATCCTTACCAGATCACGAGCCAGTGACACTCACCCATTACAGTCTACATCTTACTGCACAGGGGTTAGTCAAATGGCCAGAGGTGGTGCCCACTGCCCTCAGGGGGGTTCCCTGGTGTGACCTGGTCTCAAATACACTCCACAGAAGGAAGGGTAACTAACACCTTCAGCCACCCCACAGCCACCCTGCCCTGCTCCAGTACTACAGGCCACCTCCAGAGACCAGCCCAGAGAAGAGAACAGCAGTGATTTAGGGGATAAAGTGCGGAACAGATCAGCAATGCTCATTTTCCTCTTGGGTGCAGCAGGAGAAAGAGCCTGCTTTAATTAACTAGCAAATCCTCCATGAGGAATTATGACTCCCATGGTGGAGAGAGAAATCAAGATGCAAAGAAATTTTTAAAAAATTTCTAATGAAATAATAGGAATGCATTGCAGCAAGAATACAAACAATTAAAGTAGCCTGGTGTCACCAGACGTGCAGGCAAGAATACAAACAATCAAAGTAGCCTGGTGTCACCAGACGTGCAGCAAGAATACAAACAATCAAAGTAGCCTGGTGTCACCAGACGTGCAGGCAAGAATACAAACAATCAAAGTAGCCTGGTGTCACCAGACGTGCAGGCAGGTTGGCAGGTGACAGCTCTGATGATGGTCTGGAGTCCAAATTTGCATAAAAAAGAAGGTTTAAGGGTTCAGTGGCTACAGGACAACGAGGTAGCTTATAGGAAAGCTGACGGCCACCCTGAATTCACTCGTTTCCCAAATGGGTTTGGTGCAAATATGAGGTCAATGGGGTCCTATCCCTAGTCCTCGGGGGGTAGGCTCCAGAATTCTAGTCGAAGCAAAGTGAAGTCAGTTTCCAAGGAGCCAGTGTGCCCTCATCACAGGCCAATTTATAATTTAATGATTCACAACGTTTTTTAATACTAAAAATTAGCTGTAAACCCTCATCACTCCTTTCCAAGACCCTGGCTTAAGGGAATTAGAGATTGCTCTGGGAATCCCCAGGGACTGACCTGGAGGCAGGGCTGAGAGAGGGGATAGCACCAGAGAGCTAAAATACAGGTGCTGAGTCCCTGGGTTACCTTTCCATTCGCCTTCCTATAATGACTGAGTTAGCCACAAAACCCACTTCCTTTGATATCTCCCCTCAAATACCCTGAGTCAGCTCATGAGAAAAGTCCTGGAAGAGAACAAGTCACATTAAATAAAGGGCCTGGGAAGGTGTGGTCTTTCCCTGGAGGACCAAGTGAGATGAAGATAAACATGCGAAAGTGCTTGGAAGACCATGGGAGGTGTTGAGGAGCTGGCCTGCGAAATGTGGAAAGTGCTCAGGGAGCCTCAGCCCCCAGGACCTCCCACACCCATCAGGACCCCACAGTGACGCAAACCACTTCCTGCCGTGCCACGGTTGGTTGACCTTTCCTTGGCACTTGGTCCTGTTTCATATTTACAGACTTCCCTCCTACACATGCTTGTTTGGTTATTGATCTGGAGTGGAAAATTCCTTCCTGGTTTCCTTGTAAGAACAAAGGCTGCTCCAGATGAAGTCTGGAATGAGCTACAGAGGGAGATCCTGGCTCTAGGCACAGTGGCTGCTGGGTCTGAATGGTAGAGGCCACATATCTCCAGTAGTAGTATTCTGAGAGAAGGGAACTCTGTGTGTGGATGTCCCTTCCCGTACACTCAGGGACTTGTGAGAAACACTGCTGTTCCCTCATACAATTCCTCCCTCATCTCCCAGGCTGTTTCTGGAGACAGGCTTTCCACTTGAGAAGGACCTCAGAGCCCTGGCTCTTGCCATCCAAATTCACCTTTCCTCTGGGGGCTCTCAGTTGCCACTGCTCACCTGTGATGCCCTGGCATAACCACCTTACAAAGATAACCCAAGAGAAATGGAAGCTGCAGGGATATACCACCAGATGAACTGACTGCGAGGTGGAGATTTTCACATTCCCGTGGTCCCCATCTCCCTCAGTCCCCATCTCCCACCACATCAGAAAGGGAGAAAACAGATATTTGCTGATTTCAGGCCCAAAACTAGGCTCAAGAAGAAAGAAGAGTACTCTCACGACTGTCTAAGACTTGCTGGACTGACACCTATGGTCGGAAGATGACTTATTTCACTCCACATCGCCTCATTTCTACACTTATTTTCTGCTGCAGGATGAGGCTGAGGTTGGCATTCTAGACACCTGGTTGAGCTCAGGCTTAGAGAAGAGGAGGATGGGATGAGAGCTGGGGGCATCTCCATGGTCATGGTGGGTGAGATCTGGGGGTGATCTTCATGGTCATGGTGGGTGAGATCTGGGGGTGATCTTCATGGTCATGGTGGGTGAGATCTGGGGGTGGTCTTCATGGTCATGGTGGATGAGAGTTGGGAGAATCACCATGGTCACAGTGGGTGAGAGCTGGGGGCATCTTCATGGTCATGATGGGTGAGAACTGGGGGGGAGGCATCCCCGTGGTCATGGTGGGTGAGAGCTAGGGGGGTCTTGATGGGCATGGTGGGTGAGAACTGAGGAGCATCCCCATGGTCATGGTGGGTGAGAGCTAGGGGTGTCTTCATGGTCATGGAGGGTGAGAGCTGGGGGGCGTCTTCATGGTCATGGCAGGTGAGAGCTGGGGGGGGTCTTCATGATCATGGTGGGTGAGAGCTGGGGGCGTCTTCATGTTCATGGTGGGTGAGAGCTGGGGGCATCTTCATGGTCATGGTGGGTGAGAGCTAGGGGCATCTACATGGTCATGGTGGGTAAGAACTGAGGAGCATCCCCATGGTCATGGTGGGTGAGAGCTAGGGGTGTCTTCATGGTCATGGTGGGTGAGAGCTGGGGGCATCTTCATGGTCATGGTGGGTGAGAGCTGGGGGTGTCTTCATGGTCATGGTGGGTGAGAACTGGGGGCGTCTTCATGGTCATGGTGGGTGAGAGCTGAGGGGCGTCTTCACGGTCATGGCGGGTGAGAACTGAAAAGCATCCCCATGGTCATGGTGGGTGAGAGCTAGGGGTGTCTTCATGGTCATGGTGGGTGAGAGCTGGGGGGCATCTTCATGGTCATGGTGGGTGAGAGCTGGGGGGCGTCTTCATGGTCATGGCGGGTGAGAACTGAAAAGCATCCCCATGGTCATGGTGGGTGAGAGCTGGGGGGCGTCTTCATGGTCATGGTGGGTGAGAGCTGGGGGCGTCTTCATGGTCATGGTGGGTGAGAGCTGGGGGGCGTCTTCATGGTCATGGCGGGTGAGAACTGAAAAGCATCCCCATGGTCATGGTGGGTGAGAGCTGGGGGGCGTCTTCATGGTCATGGTGGGTGAGAGCTGGGGGCGTCTTCATGGTCATGGTGGGTGAGAACTGGGGGCGTCTTCATGGTCATGGTGGGTGAGAGCTGGGGGCGTCTTCATGGTCATGGTGGGTGAGAACTGGGGGCGTCTTCATGGTCATGGTGGGTGAGAGCTGGGGGCGTCTTCATGGTCATGGTGGGTGAGAACTGAGGGTGTCTTCATGGTGATGGTGGGTGAGAGCTGGGGGCATCCCCATGGTCATGGTGGGTGAGAGCTAGGGGTGTCTTCATGGTCATGGTGGGTGAGAGCTGGGGGCGTCTTCATGGTCATGGTGGGTGAGAACTGGGGGCGTCTTCATGGTCATGGTGGGTGAGAACTGGGGGCGTCCCCATGTCATGGTGGGTGAGAACTGAGGGTGTCTTCATGGTCATGATGGGTGAGAACTGGGGGCGTTTTCATGGTCATGGTAGGTTAGAGCTGGGGGCATCCCCATGTCATGGTGGGTGAGAGCTGGGGCATCCCCATGTCATGGTGGGCTGAGCCCTACATGGAAACCTGTGCTTGGATAGTGTAGCCCTTTCTCCTGTTTTTCTATGGTGAACAATTGAACTGTAAGTGTTAAAAATATCAGTAATTTATGAAATAAATTTTATTCTCATTTGAGCAACACAAATCACAATTTGTTTGTTTACCATGCCTGTCAAAATCACAAAAAATTTTTTTTCAGTTTAAAAAATGAAAAGGGATTTCTGCTACAATCATCTGACAGTTAGCCTGTCAATATTCAAGTGTTTTTCCCCTTAAATTCACTACATTTGTGGTGTGGTCCACTGAAAAGTTGGGCAAAACCCAAACTGTGATTGTAGGTATAGAGAAACATGAGAATCATGTGCAATAGTTGTTTTTTTCCCCACACTTAGCGTATGCACTGTTTCTCAGTCTGACAGCCACCAAGATGATGCTGGATTAATTGATGTCCCCCACCTTTGGCCTGGGGGAGCCTGGAGACCAAAGCTTTATGTCCTGATGAGTGTTTTGGTCCCCTCATCCTCTCCGATGGTCTCATTTCTCCAAATTTCTTCTTCAATTTTTTTTTTTTGAGACAGAATTTTGTTTGTCGCTGAGGCTGGAGTGAAATGGTACAATCTCGGCTCATTGCAACCTCCTCCTCCTGGGTTCAAGTGATTCTCCTGCCTCAGCCTCCTGAGTGGCTGGGATTACAGGCGCCTGCCACCAAGCCCAGCTAATTTTTTGTATTTTTAGTAGAGACGTGGTTTCACCATGTTGCCCAGGCTGGTCTTGAACTCCTGACCTCGGGTGAACCACCCACCTTGGCCTCTCAAAGTGTTGGGATTATAGGTGTGAGCCACCGCACCCAGCCCCTTCTCTTTTCTTATTGTCGTCAAGACTTACTCCCCCAAACCCCCAACACTGCCACCAATCTAGTTAGCATGTTTCTGGAAAATGAAAACATAGCATAAAGAGAAAGCCTTGGGCAGAGGCGGGATGATTTTCCAGCAGGACACAGTGTGTCCAGGTCACAGAGCCAAACTGGCATTCTCTCCCTGTCCCAGAGTGGGTCAAACACAGGGCACAGCCAGGAGAGCAGAAGTGAAGGCCCCTGGGTTTTAGCTGAAAGGCTGGCATCCACTACTTTCTTTCTTTTTTTGAGACAGACTCCTGCTTCATTCCTCAGGCTAGAGTACAGTGGGGCGTGATCTTGGCTCCCTGCAAACTTTGCCTCCCTGGCACAGGTGCTTCTCCTGCCTCCTCTCTCTTGAGTAGCTGGGATTACAGGTGTGCACCACCATGCCAGGGTAATTTTTGTATTTTTAGTAGAGACTGGGTTTCACCATGTTGGTCAGGCTGGTCCTGAGCTCCTGAGCTCAAGTGATCTGCCTGCCTCCATCTCCCATAGTGCTGGGATTACAGGCATGAGCCACCAAGCCCAGCCAAGGCTTTCATACTTTTACAACTTCAAAGTACAGTGAGAAACATAGTTTAGTAGGCAACTCAGTATACACACACGAATGGGAAAAGCTTTGTTTTATATGTTCTATTTTGTTCAAGTCTAGCTCAGTTTTTCAAAATGCTTGCCAACTTGTTTTAATAACCAACGTATGCCTTTCCTCTGCAATATGGAGAGCTCAGCCTCTCAAGCTTCTGGTCCCCACGCCAATCACGACAGTTTGGCTACTTTGCTTTCTTTAATTAACAAGGCTTTATCAATAATTTATTACAGCTCTTCTTTTAATTATCTGACTTCCCGGTCAGTCAGCTTTGTTTGTGGTTTTAAATGACCACAGGGTAGTAGAAGTGAACATAATTTCCTGCCTGTGTAAAAGGATGACATCAAGAGGAAAAGAAAGCAGCCCATTGGGTGAAGAACCTTGAGAAGGAGAAGAACATTTCCTCTCTTGAGACACAGGACAAACAAGTTGACGCCCGAGCTCGACAAAAACAAACTTTGGTGTCTGTCCACGGGGCCATTGCGCCCTCTAGTGGGTGCTGAGGAACAGCTCTCCAGCTCTAAGCTCACAGAGCCCTGCTCAGGCTGCCGCAGCCTACCCAAGTGGCCAGAATGGAGCCTTACAGGTGGGCTGGCACCCAGGGGTGCACACATTAGCCTCTCGGGACTTTCCAACTTAAGGCTAAGGGTATCCCTCTTCTTTTTCGTCTGTGGACAAGGTAAATATAGTGCCATTTTCGAATGTGTTCCTATCTCTTGGGCTTCTGAGACTGCCGCAGTCTGTCCAGGAGTGGTGAGTAGGGACCAGCGGCTCTCCTTACTATGTACTCGCAAGAGGAGACTCTAGTCGTTGTGATTTCAGAGAGCTGGCCCTGGCGTCAGGGTGCCTGGGCTTCAATCACAACTCCACTACTTGCTGAGGGAGTATGCTAGCTACATCCCCTTGGCAACTTACAAAGCCCGTGCCCAGTTTCTTCCTCTGTAGAAAGGGGATACTACAATGTTGGTATCCTTATTGCCCACTACAAAAAGGGCCAGAGAACATGAACAGGACATTTACAAAGTAAGGGTTAATTCATGCAAAAGCCTAGTGAACGAAAATGTGTGTAACATCACAAATGATCTGATGCTGCTGGGGCTGCAGGGGTCGGGGTGGGGATGGGGATGGGACATTTACCATGTGGCAGACCCTAAGCCAAGCTCTTCAAGTACATTACCTCATTCACAGTCAATTATCCTATATCCTCTCCATTTTAAAATGAAGAAAGTAAGTGTGTAAGAGATTAGGTAACCTGCTCAGGGGTAACAGTTGTAAAAGATGGCCCCAGGGAAATGAATCACTGACTGGATATTGCACGGTGTTGTAACAATCCTGTTAAATAGTCAGGTATGGTAACGGTAGCATTGTTAGGTTTCTGAAAGCATCTTATGTTGCAGATGACATACTGAAACATTTGTGAATGAAATCCTATGATGTCTCAGATTGACTCCAAAATAATCCAGTGCAGGGAGTGGTAGAGGACATGAGTTTGTGAAACAAGACTGGCCATGAGAGTTCAAAATTCATGAAAAATAGAACAGTTAAAAAATTATTTTAAAACAAGCAAACTCTCAACCCTTGGACATTTAGGCAAGTTTGCTGTGAAATAAGACACCCTGGCTATTCTGAACAGTCTGATGAAACTAGGGACGGAGATACTTTGCTTTCAAAATATAAACTGCTTTTTCCTCCCTGATTATTTGCTCATTGGGAAGCTATAAAAATATTCACTGTCCTTTTGGTATATACATAAATATTCTCAGATTTGAGTTTGCTATACCAATCTTAGATTTATGAATTGCATTAGTCAGGGTTTTTCAGAGAAACAGAGCATATGTATATACAACTGTCTCCCATGATCATCTGCTCTCTGCAGGCTGGAGACCCAGAAGGCCAGTGAAGTATTTCCTTAGCTGGAGTCCAACGCCCTGAGAACCAGTGGTGCTGATGATATAAATCCCAGTCTGAAGGCAAAAGATGAGATGGTTCAGCTCACCCAAGCAGTGAGTGAGGCAGATTTTAAAAAGGGAGAAGTGTCCCTCCTTTCTCTGCTTTTTGTTCTATTCAAGCCTTCAAGGGATTTGGATGATGCTCTCCTGCTCTGGGGAAGGCTATCTGTCTTACTGAGTCCACTGATTCCAGCGCTAATCTCCCCTGGAAACACCCTTACAGACACATCCAGAAATAATGTTTAATCTGGGCATCTTTTGGCCCGGGCAAGTTGACATATAAGATGATTTCATTTGTTCCAATTTGTTACTTTTACAAACAAAGTACATTCCTCTGATCATTTGCCTTAGATGAATTACTAGAAATAGAATTTATCTATTAAATAAATAGATTTATATCTGATCATCTGATGTACTCTTCCAAATTTCCCTCCAGAAAGCTTGTACCAACTGTGGCTCCCAACAATGTTGGCTGAAGACATCAGAAAGCAAAAGTGTTCTAAGGTGTCCCAGGCTCAAGTCTGAGTTCCTAGTTTGGTAACGACACTGGGACATTTCTTGTTCTATATATATTTATATTTGTGCATTTCAAAAGAAGTGATCAAGCTGTGTTGGGATGTTTTTAGTCTTGAAGGACCTAGTAATACGCTTCTCTGTTTCAGAGTGTGGCTGTGCAGTTCCTAGCCCTGCTAGGAAGTCTCCTGTCTTGTGTGTCCATTGCACCTGCTCTGCTGCTGGTGATTCTCAGCAGGGCACATTCTCAAGTAGGCCTTGCTAGGGGTGGCAGAGGCCCTGCTGCAGAGTCAGGCTCCGCTGTTGCTTCCGTCCAGTTGGGTCCATCCTAAAAACTTAACAGGCCATAACACGAATGAAGAAAGCTCAGAGCTCCAAACAGAAGGGGAGAAGCATCTAGCCTTTCCCAGTAACCACTCTGGTAGAGTAGGTTACTTAAAACAGTGGCAACCATAAAACCCGACTGGTGTTATCTCTTTTCCCAGTCCCAACCAAGGCAAAACAAACAAAAAAGTCTATGCTGAGTCTTAGGGTCTTTTGTGTTTATGATTCCCATGTGTGTGGTCCCAGAGAGAAAGAGGATGGAGGAGGCAAGGGCTTGAGGTCAGCAGGCTGCAGTGGAGAGCTACTCTCCTGTGAGGAGGCTGAAGTCACCTAAAACAAAGAGAAAGTTTGGGAGGTTGGGCTATTCCTGACCCTGCTTTCATGTCACCCTCTCTGATTTCATTTCTCATATCACAGTTGACAGAGTACAGATACTCTTGAGATATTTCTCTCTTTCTCTTTCTTCCTTTCTCTCTCTCTCTTTTCTTTCTTTCCTTTTTGAGATAGAGTCTCACTCTGCCACTCAGTCTGGAGTGCGATTGCACAATCTCAGCTCACTGCAACCTCCACCTCCTGGTTCAAGTGATTCTCCTGCCTCAGACTCCCAAGTAGCTGGGACTACAGGTGTGTGCCACCACGTCCAGCTAATTTTTGTATTTTCAGTAGAGACAGGGTTTCACCATATTGGCCAGGCTGGTCTCAAACTCCTGATCTCAGGTGATCTGCCTATCTTGGCCTCCCAAAGTGCTAGGATTACAGGCATGAGCCACCACGCCTGGTTCTCAAGGCATTTCTAAAGGGGATGCTTGGAATCTTGAGAAGACTGTAGGTCTTCTTGTAAGTACTCAATTATCTGGTCATTGAAATAATGCCAAATATTTGATTGGGGGCAGCTGGGTGGATGATAAAGGAAATTTACTCCCAGCCTCCATGCTAGAAAATCAATTCCCTTTCCAGTTTTCCAACTTTTCTGTTTCCAGCAATATCAGTTAGGTGTCAGGATGACAAAATATTTTCTAATTGCATGAATAATAGGTAGACTCTATCTTATTCTGTGTGAAAATAAAGGGGCTTTATCTCTCAGCTCTTATAATAGCCAGTAAAGGCCTAGGAAAGTATAGTTGTGGCTTTCTCTGGAATTGAGGATCCCTAGCATGTTGCTGGCACCCTAGACTCTGCAGAGGAGACAGCCACAAGGAAGGGGCGGGAAGATGGCTGGGGGTAGGAGAGTGAGGAGGTGCAGAGAGAGAAGAGGAAGGAAATCATGGAAGAGAGCCATTTGATGAGAGCCTCTGTCTTTCTTTTTAAAAAATGAAACGCTAGTCACAAGAGGTTGTGGCTGCCCTGACTGTGACACCCCTGCCTTCCAACCCAAGGAAGAGACACCAGCTCCCGCAGCTGTTTCTGATCTAAGGACCAGGTAATGGCCCGGCTCCACACCACATCAGTCCTGAGCGTGGGAAAGCGCTGTGGCCAGGAGCCATCTAGGAGCTTGGAACAGAGCCGTGGTCTCCTCCAAGCCAGCTGGCTTCAGTTAAGCCCATGGCTAAAACCTCCACCAGGTGTGTCCATTTGGGACTCTGTTTTGGCTTATTTAGAATAAATAATTTACAGTGGTTTTCCCTCAGTACTTGGAGAAACTGTCATCGGGTGAAACGAGCCTGAAATAAGTACTGAGATGATGCTTTGAGATCCTGCTGGTGCGTGGGAGCGGTGGCAGCCGTGGTGGTGCGGGCTGGAGGGAAGGTCAGTCCTGCTTTGCTGAGGACAGAGCTGCCTGGGGAAGAACAGCCTGTCCTCAGGGCTTGTCCTCACCTCGCTCCATCTGCCCCTGAGTCTGACTGCCACACCACGAACCCTGCGGACGTTCCTGGGAGGTATCTGCTAGTCTGACCTCAGTGACAAAGAAGGGACCCTAGGACCCAGCCAGGTGAGCAGCCTTGAAGTCCCAAACCCGTGTGGGTGCCCGCGATTGCTCCATGCGTCCTGCAGGGGGCGCCCTGGTGCTTTTCCTTTGCTTCCTAAAGGGATTCGAAAAAAAAACATGCAACCTTGACTTGTCGGGAAGCAATAAAAACTCATGCAGAGAGCTGACTGGAGCCCGGATTCTACATGCCTCCTTGCCCCACAGAGGAAGGATCCTATAAAGACACAACACTCAGCCCTAGGCTTTAGGATTGGATGGGTGAACATTTTGCTGTGGACTTTTCTAGAGATGTGCCGTCAAGGTAGGAAGAGCGTCAAATGAAATCTCACCTTATAATCACAGCAGCCCTATATAGACTGTTGTGGCAGGTGGAAGACAGGTGTAGCCAGGTAGTTGAGTTCAAGGCAGTGTGCTACAAACATGATTTTTTCCCCCATTGCCACGCCCCCTTTTCCATTAGGAAGACGCTCCCTTCAGTTATTTCTGCTAGGTTTCATAGTTTTACAGTCACTTCTAGTGCTTTGAAGTAATTTGAGATTTATCAGATGCAGCTCTGGTTCATGTTAAAACTTTAATCATTTGATTCAAAGATGTTCTTTTCCTCTACTCCGCTCAGGGGAGATGGGAGCTGAGACTCTAGTGGCTGGAATAAAGGTGGTGATGGGCTGCTGTCACACACCTGTCCTCTTCCTCCCTATCTCCCACCTCAGTTGCAGCACCGAGAGATGGAGAAAAAAACATGTCTCCATCTTTGACTACATATGGTGGCTCTCCCTGGGGTACCACAACTGCCATCCCTGATCATTGCCCAAGGGCATCAAGTGGATGGATGTTGATACCTTCATGTCGTACAAGGAACTCACGTCTGAGTAGAGACCCTGGCAAAGGTGGGTTTTGGAGGGACCCAGCTGTGCTTTGAGGCTGCCATGCAGTGGGTAGCCTCACATGCACACCTGTGGGGTCTGTGCTACATTGTGCCTGGAGCTTCCAGCTCAGCTCAGCTCCCCACCACAGTCTACTTTCAGGTCTGTGGGTGTGCTGGAGCTCTATCTCCCTACTTCTTAGGAATCAGAATCTCTGGTGGCATTTGCCTAAGTTTAAGGAGAGCATGTGTATATGCCCCACTTCATCGGGCAGGGCCTCACCAAGCCACCTCTTCTCAAGTCTACTTTTCTCTAGTTCAGGGGCTCAGGGACATTTCAGATAATCTACCAGCTAAGCAGGTGCACAGCAGGAATCAAAATCCAGTCCCACTTTAATGATAGCACTTGAAGTTTTGGAATAACTCTCTTGGGGAATCTCCCCTCCCCCTGGTAGAGTTAGGAAGAAATAAGCTCTTTTCCTGAACCAAACATAAAGGCCAAAAGGCG
Organism: Saguinus oedipus; assembly: GCA_031835075.1. Lineage (NCBI taxonomy): Eukaryota > Metazoa > Chordata > Mammalia > Primates > Cebidae > Saguinus > Saguinus oedipus. The sequence continues at coordinate 92,707,478 of CM063183.1, read as the reverse complement.
ATCTATGAGCTCTCCTCATATGTGGAGTGATTGTTCATTGGGGTGCAGGTGGGGCCAGTTACTAGGGAACGTCACCCTCAGTGGGCTTGTGGCTGGTGCTTAGTATGTTTTTGATTCAGCCTCACTCTCTGCTGAAGGTCTTAAATAAAAGGAAAGATACTGTGTGGCATCTGACACCATATTTTCTAAAAGAACTTCTGAAAATCACAGAAAAAAGACTATAGAAAAATGAACAAATGATACAAACGGGAAATTCGAAACAACAGTACACCAAATAATCAAGACACATAGGAGAGCCCAACCTCACTAATAATAAGGGACATGCCATTACACGTTAGTTACTGCTTTATATCTTGCAGATTAGCAAAGTTTAAAGAGTCTGGCAATGTCGGTGAGGTCATGGGGCAGTGAGGATGCTTCTCTCTTGAAGATACTACACAAGTGGTCAAATTGGTAAAATCACCGTGGAGAGCATTTAGCAATAGTGCTCATAGCTGTTCTAGGCACATAGCCTAAAGAAGCTCTCATTCATGCAAAACAAGGGCATGTGCGTAAGAATATTTATTGATGTGTTATTTGTAACTGTGGAAATTTGGAAGCAGACTAAATATGTCCGTGGATAGGAGTACAGAGAAGCTGTGTACATCCCCCAAATCCACTATTATCTGCAGTTTAAAAAGAATGAACCTCAGCTACGTGTATGAGCATGGGCAAACTTCAAAGCCATGTTGATTAAAACATTTCAGAATAATATGTACAATATTTATATTAGTTATATATAGCAAAATATACAAAACAGAATCTAAATTATCTCACAATGTTACTTGTGAGTTTATGGTGATCTTATTCACTTCCAGCTATAATGTAGGATGCTTTTACCTTATTCTGGGGTCAAGCTTTTGGGAACAACTTGTCTCTGTAACACCAAAGACCGTTGATTCTATGTCCCAAATAAAAGCCTGCTATTATTGGCTTGAATGACAGTAACAGAGTCTCAATAAGACCTGGCTTTCTATGTAGGCAATTAGCTACCCAGTAACATTTTAGGGATGCTGGAAAGCTGTGTTGCTCCAGAGCATCTCTGGTGGAGACCAGTCTACTAGTGCATACATTTCTAGAATTAAGATTTTAAAATAGTTAATGTATGCAGTCGGCAAGAGTATTTTATTAATTATCCAGCAGCTTCATTCACACACTTGCAAGGACACTTTTATTTGATTGCATTTCAATTTGATGGCTGAGATGGAAAGGGGACAAAATGGAAACTTTTTTATAGGAAAGGAGAGGAAATTGACTTTCAGTGTGGGCTGCAGTGGGGAGAAGGCATAAGTAGGCCCCACCCTGGGGACAATGTTACAATATTCTTTGGAGAAAAGGACCAAGCAGGAAAACATTGAATGAATGCAGCTGTTTTGTCTAAACGTACAAACAAGTCACAGCAAACTACACTCAGCATCATCAAATGGTGCTGCTGACTGCTATGAGGATTCATGTTTTCTTGAACATTTACTATGTGCCAGGCACTGGCTGTACAAGCCTTTACGTGAACCTTCTGAGGTATATTTTGCACTTTCATATATTGGGCTTCAGAGAGTTGCAATCGCTTTCCCTAATACTCCATAGTATTTGAACCCAGGGCTGGCTGATTCCAAAATTCAATAAGCCATAATGCCCCTAAGTGACAGCTTTCCTCCTATTCTATAGTGTATTCCTGGAGAATGTCGAAATTTGTAATAGACTACACTTTGGGTATGAGCAGTACACTTTCTCGCCCTTCCTTTGATTCCACTGGGAAGCATCTTGTCTGCGTATGGCTCCTGTGAGTTCATGCCCAGGCTTGGTAAACCCTAACAGGATATGGCTTGCACAGTTTGCAGGCAGCTTTGTAACACAGGGTAGATGAACCTAAATCCTCTGAAATTCTTTTCAGCTGGATTAGGTGGGAAAATTTGTCTCTGTGTCCTACTCTGTCTCTGAAATGTGGTTGTAGGTTTGCTGGTAGCAATCTTTCTTTCCATAAAGATAGAATTTGTCAGTGTCAAGAATGAATCATGTCAAAAGTGAAGAGTCAGAGATAAGCAAAATCAGAGAAGGAAAGAGAGACCAAAAGAGAGATCTGTGACATTGTTTGATTCCCTGCATCCCATCATGCCTGAATTCCTTGGAACTCTGAAGTTCAGGAGTTAAATATTTCTCATTTCTGCTTAAATTGGATGTCTTGCTTCTCACAATGGAAAGAATCCTAACAAATACAAGCCTCAATATGTTAGTCTTTTCCTTCAGACTTCCTTTCTGATTGATATCACCATAGCAATGTGAATTTTTCTATGAAATCTTGTAAGTTTCTCCCTTTGAAAAAAGAGATGAAAAAGCCACACTAGGTTTTGGGTTCTTATCATGAGTGTGTTTTGGTGTAAATTATACATTGACTCAAAAGTAACTTTAAAAAATTTATTTCTCAGAGCAGTAAATCCAGGCCTTGGGCATTAAATCCAGGCCTCACTCCACCACTGGGGTGCCACTGGTGGAGATCATCTTCTCCCAGGCTCCACATCTGAGCCTTGTACGGAGCCATGTCATTGCAGACCCGGCAGTGGTTCAGCCTGCCATCCAGGCATTCTGGGTTGACCCAGGGCTCTGAGTCCCATGCAGTTTCTTGGTTTTCAGTCTGTGTCTGGGTCATTCTCACTTGGTCCCTGGGCAGCGTGGCCAATGAGATTCACACACCTGGCGTCTGCAGGCTCCTCCAGGTTACCATGCCAAGACATGGGCTTCCTGGTGATCTGTGGACCTTGTGGGGTGCTTCACGTGGTGCAGCGCATAGACGTGCTGGGCTGATAGCTCTTTGAGGTACAGCTCCCGCAAGATCTGACGGTTCTGACAGACCTCATCCTGGAACACCTTTTCCCTGGGGTGATCCCTCGTGCCTCTTCCCAGGCAGGGACTTCTGCCATCTCCAGGCAATGGCGTCCCACGCGGTCTCCAAGCAACAGGGTTCCCGCAGCCACCGCCTCTCGCGCCCCAGCCCTTACCCTAACCTCCCGTGGACACCTCCAGGAAAGGGCTTCTCGTCAAGGGACAGACCCGGAAGTCATGGGCACGTGGTTAGGCCTCACCTTGGCCAGTCGTTTCCCTCCCCGCAAGCAGAGGCGCTGCTTCCTCTTGCTCTCCCTTCTCGGGCCTGCAGTTTGCTGGGTGGTTGCAGACCAAGGCCCGCGGGGAAGCTGGTTTTAAACGCAGAGGCTGGCGCGGCTGGCAGCGCAGGCCGAGGGTGGGTGCCCGTGGTCCTGCGTCCCGGTGTCCACAGCCAGGCTGCAGAGACTCCAGGGCGCGCTTCTGCGCCGCCCGGGCTCGGTCCCTGCAAGCGGGCCTCTCCGTTGGGTCCGTGGACGGTCAGGACCGCGGGGTGGGGGGTGGGGGCGGGCTGCAGGCCGGCTCTCGTAGTAGGGGCTGGGCAGGGGCGTGGGGGGATAGGAAGGCATGTAGTGGAAGTTGGGGCCCCGGCGGACGAGCCGGCGGCAGATGCAGGCCTTCTGAAGACTCACGCAGGAGGAGCTGGGCAGGGCGACGCCCACCACGGGGTAGTGGACAGGGACGAAGTCGTTGAGAAGCGGGAAGCAGATGCGGCAAAAGGCCGAGCAGGTGGGATTGAAGTGGAGCGGAGTCTGCGGGTCTAGAAGCGGATGGCGGATGGGAGGAAAGAGGAGCTGCTGGGAAGGCTCGGCGCGGGGCTGGACGGGAGCAGGGGCTGGAAGCCTAAGATGCGGGGCAGCCTTCGGGTCATTTACAGCCAGGGCCGCGCTATCTCGTCGGAACGGTCGGAGAGCGCGGCGGGGGCGGGGCCTGCGCGGCTTTTATCTCCTCTGAACGTTCCAGGGCAGAAAGCCCTTTGTGATGAGACCTCCCTGAAGCCGGGAGCTCCCCGCCAGTCGGCGCAGTGCCGCGTCTCCGGATTTAGGAACACGCAGGGGAAATGGAAGACAGAGGAAATGGGCGACATAGCAGCCCCTGTTCCTGGGCACCCTGTAGTTTTGCCCTCCGTAGGCAGACTGATCAGAGGGCTGGGATAGTTAGGGGACGGCGGCCTGGGAGAGCGGCTCTGAGCAGGAACTGGGAAAAGGGGACGAAGTCAGTGCCCCAGGCGCCTTCCCTTACGACAGCGTTCAAAGCCTTTCAGTCCTTCACATCACTGCGGGAAAACGCGCGATTAGACATGCTACGTCCATTTTACCCATGGGACACGGAGGACCAGAGAGGGAACCTCCATAGGCTGGCGGTGGGTGACGAAGAAGGTGGGGCTAGAACTTGTGGCAGGAGGGGGCAGGTAGGAGGGAGCGCAAAACCGCCCCAAGCGCGCACCAGTGGCCTTGTCTCTCATGCGTGTCTGGACGGGATCCTGCAGGGGGCGCGTCAGAGCAGACCCGGGCGTTTGCTAGTTTACCCTTGGCCCCTGTATTCCTTGGTTTGATGATTTACTCCTTAAACAATTTTAAAAACTCTTTATTTGATTTCATTTTAGATTCGTGGGTACATGTGCATGTTTGTTACATGGATATATTGCATAATGGTGACGATTTGACTTCTACTCCACCAAAATAGTGGACATTGTACCCTGTAGGTAATTCTTCATCTTTCACTGCCATCCCACCCTCCTCTATTTTGGAGCCCCCAATGTCTATTACTTCCATCTTTATGTCCATTGGCACTCATTGTTTAGCTCTCACTTTTAAGTAAGAACATGCAGTATTCTACTTTCTGAGTTGTTTTACTTATGATAATGGCCTCCAGCTCTGTCCATGTTGCTTCAAAACACATGATTTCATTCTTTTTTTACTGATCTGTAGTATTCTGCATAAGATATTTACCGTATTTTCTTTATCCAGTCAACTGTGGATGGACATTTGGGTTGGTTCCATGATTTTGCTATTGTGAATAGTGCTGCGATAAACATCTGAGTACAAGTGTCTTCTTTATATAATGATTTCATTTCCTTTGGGTAGATTCCTAGTAGTGGGATTTCTGGGTCAAATGATAGTTCTATTTTAGTTATTTAGAAATCTCTACACTGTTTTGTATACAGGCCGAACGAATTTACCTTCCCACCAACAGTGTATGTGTTCCCTTTTCTCTGCATCCTTGCTAACCCCCCCTTTTTTTTTTGACTTTCTAGTAACAGCTATCCTGACTGGTGTAAGATGATATAATTGCAGTTTTAATTGGCATTTATCTGATAATGAGTGATGTTGAGCATTTTTCATGTGTTTGTTGGCCGAGAAACAACTTTTTATTTATCTACTTGGCATAACCTAGCCAGACAAATGCTTTCTATGGTTATGAAAGCAGAATTAAAAAATGAACCAATGAATGGCATAATCCTTGCCTCCTCCATAATTTCTGCCCACTCCTGGACACACAAGCTTTAGGAATAAATGAATGAGTGGGGGCTGGTCCCTAATGAGGCAGTGTGGAGCAGATGGCCTATTGGTGGGTCTCTTCAGGGGACTGGCTGGTGCTAGAGAGGAAGGGCACACCCAGGAAGGAAATGGGGCTGTCACTGTACACTGGGTTGTTCTGATGGTGCTTCAAGACACAAGAACAAGCCAAACAACCACACAGATGGGGGCTGAGCACAGCCATGCTTTGGGTTAAGTGGGCATATTATTATCAAAGACCACTCCACCTTCCTCTGTCCTAAAGAAGATTGCCCAGATTGTAAGCACAGTCCATCCTGGTACCACTTGTGGTGTTTGGGATGCTTAGAGAATTTCCTTTTCATACCTGACATGCCAAGTAAAGAGAGATCTCTTTCTTTTTCTCTTTTTTTAAATGCCTGATTTAAAGACTGCTTGAATCAACATAGATGAATTAGATAAGTCATTACACAACAATGCCTTTTCCATAATGACTCAATTTCTGACCGTGGTGTGACTTGATGTGTTGTGTTTCACTCTGGTTATTCTAAGGAGGGGAGCTTAGGGAAATGACCTTCTGGGACAGCTCTAAGATTTTGCCTTTTCTTTTAGCTGGAACCATGTGCTAGAAATATCAGAATATGATGTTTTCCAGTTTTGCTTGGTTTGACATTGTTATCTAAGATAAGACATACAGTACAGACTGCAGAAACACACAAAAATTCTGCTGATAACATGCACTTGTTTCTATGGCCAGGAAGCCCTGATTTGCTCACCTCCTCATCACCATGACCAGGTGTGAATTCACAGGTAAAAGGGCAAGTTTGTTTACTCGTAGTTGCTCTTGAACAGAGGGTTGACTTTTTCACTTCCTTGGCTTGTAACTGCTGAGTTCACTAATAATCCCTTCCTTTTAAAAGGGTGATAAATAAAACTAACAAGAAAATATGGTAGGGGATAAAGAAGAATCATTAGATACCCATTGTGGGAGTTCAAAAAGAAACTGTTGAAGGTCCAAAAGTTCAGTAAAAGATTTAGATCATTGATACTATAACAGATATAAGCAAAACAGACAGAGGCCACAAAGGGCAACATTCTAGAATATTTTCAACAATAAAAAAAAATTTATTGCAAGCCATTCAAGGGCACCCATTTTGCTCTGGATATCTCAATAGAGGCTCTACTTATCGAAGCTTTTAAAAATCTCCGGGCTTTAAATTTCTTTATGCCAATTTTCAAACAGATTATTGAAATCTGACTGAAGAATAAGATCATAAACGTCCCTAGTAATATAACCAGTTTGTGTTTAAAAAGTGTTTTGAGTTGAGATTAATAAACTGGTTTGAATTCTAAGTTTTCAAACATGACTAAGACATGAATCTTGAAAATAACCCAATTAAGAAATAAGTACAAGAGATTTCAACATAAGATAATAAAAGATACCCCCGCCTTCCACAGTGAAATATCACCTTTGGCCAAAGTTTCTTTTTCTTAGTCAATTTTCTTATGTTTAATTTTCATATTGTGTAGGAAGGGCAAGGGAGATGGGTCATGGAAGGTCAGAGAGAACTTTCTGGAGAATGTGATCCCCACATAAGGGAGCCTTGGCTGGAAACGGTGGATGTGGTGGAGGTGGATGTGGCTGAAGACCCTGTGGTGGTCTAAACATTTCCCATGATTTTGTGTTTCTTTTTTCTTGTGATGGCCTCTCACATGAAGAAAGAAGCATAAAATCATGGGAAATGTTCGGAGGCCCATAAGCACTTCGGATTTCTCAAAGCATGAAGTCTAGAATGAAGTGGGGATGAGGAGGTGGAGATTGGGGTGAAGAACTCAAGAACGAGGAGAGGGAGGAGGGTTTGGAAACCCTGAACAAGCACAGATGGAGAAAGACTTGCAGGTATCACATTTTTAAAGATTTTTCTGCTTATAAATACTTGAATAAAAACTTGAAAATGCAAAAAGCACGAAGAAGTTATCCCTAATCCTGAAATATAGGCATAAACACAGAATACTTTTACTTTACAGTATATTTTAACATCTAGCAATACGAGTCACCTTTATCATTATACTTTTGTTAACACTTTCTTGACTCTTCTTGTTTATTCATTAGTGTCTTCAGTTACAACAAATTTCTATTGGTATTTTTATTTTAATTGTTTAAATTTATGCTAATTCATAATTTTATGCCTCTGGAGAAGCATGTACTAATCTCTTAATGCAAGATTTCTCTAATATCTCTTACTATAACAGTACTTTTTCACATAGATCCTGGCTTAAGTTTCTTAAAGGGTTTCTTCTCAGAAATGGTTTTGTTGTTGTTACCGGGAATTTTTTTCCAATTTTTTTTTTCTCTCGTAGTTAATTCCTGGCTAATGAAATCCTGACTTTTCTATTTTTAGTTTAGCTTGTCAACTTCTATTTATTTTATGTTTTTTGTAGATTTATTTTGTCTAGACAATCATAACTGGAAATCATAATAAACTTTGTCTTTTTTCTTTCCATTATTTGTGGTATTTGTTTCTTTTTCTTGTCTAATTATTAGACTGTCTAAAATTTTGCTTAATAGGAATGAGAGGAGCATGTCTCTATGGTTTGACTGTTAGCTATGATGTTCGCTGTTATTATTTTCTTTAAAATGTTTAATTGTTTTAAATGTAAATTGTTTTAAATTATGTGATCTTCTAGGCTAAGTTGACTAAAAGCTTTAATCAGGGTTTTGAAAATTTGTATTCAATTTTGTCACAGGAGTCTTTGACATATATTAAGATGATTATATGCTTTTTCTTCTTTGACTTTTTGGTATGATGAAGCATATTAATACATTTTGGGATATTCGACCGTCTTTGAATTCCTGAGTACACAGTATACTTATATTTGTTAATGTGCTTCATTTATCTAATTTTCTTTGGAATGTTCATTTATATTTGCAAATGAAATTATGAATGAATCTTTACATTTACTAACTCTGTCTTATAGAAATTATGCTAACTTGCCGGGCATGGTGACTCACGCCTGTAATCCCAGCACGTTGGGAGGCTGAGGTGGGCAGATCACCTGAGGTCAGGAATTCGAGACCAGCCTGACCAACATGGTGAAACCCCGTCTTTACTAAAAAAGTACAAAAAACAAAAACAAACAAACAAAAAACTAGCCAGGCAACGAGCACTGGGTTAGGACCTCTTCTAATGCATGCCTCTGTCTGCCCTGGTCTCGCTGGCTGCTAGCAGTGCCCATATGTGGAGTCACTCTTTCCCCAGGGCAGTCAACACTCTTTTACCCTTTCCTCCCCAAACCTATCTTTCTATGAAAGACACTGTCAGTGTTTCAGAGGTGGTGTGACTTTCTAAATGAAGATGGCCTCTCAAGAAAACCCATGTGATTTTTTTTATCCTAACTTATCTTACATCATAATGGAAACTTCTCTCATTTTAAAGGACTGCTGCTTGCACACAAACTCAGGTTCAATCTCTGGGTAGATGTCTGTCTGGTAGAGTCACCCATTACAGAAGAATATAGAAATATGTTCTCAGTCTTTATTTTCTCTTACGTTGGAGCCACAACAAAATAATCACATTTATGCCTTTAAGCTCCTAACTGCACTCTGATTAGTTGATTTGCTATTTGTATATTCTTCTCTAATATTGTCTGTGCCTGTTTAACCATCTCTGAACACTCTTTTCCTAAAATTTACATTCCTACCCCAAACTAACATCCCATTGCCTATTAAAAAGTATCCAAAAATTATTTGGAAGAGTGTTATTTGCCTTTAAAAAGTCAACTCACTGCCTGGCAATCTAAGACCCTTCTACATTATCTTGCTCATAATTCTACTATGTATCATTAGTTCTTTTGAGCTAATCATGGCCCAGGGGACGTGACGACATTTGCCAACTGGAGAAGAGTTTCATGGAGATCAGAGGTCCTGTTACACATCCCACAATGTGCAGAACAGCAGCTGCCCACAACAAAGAAGTGCCAGGCCCCAATGCCAATAGTTCTGAGGCTGAGAAAATCTGCTCTAGACAATGAAGGAAGGGGATGCCCTCAGAACCATCTGGGAAGTTCCCACTAAGTGATTCTGATGTACCCCATTTCTGGTTTAGCATAACAGTCCTGGAACAGGATAAGATCTCCTGAATGAAGTTATTCCCGTTTCTCCAACACCACTAGCTGTTGTTTCTTTGATTTATTTACAATATTGTAGAATGGCTTCCAGGAATGACAGTTTTCTTTGATTGTCTCCTCCATGCATGCTTTTTCCATCGGAGGGTCTCCTCTGGGAAGATTAAATGATGTGAGGAGCATGCAGAGTGCCTGCCTCATCACCCAGAGTGTGAGATCCTCTGTGGAAGGGAGCCTACTCTCTTTCCTTTTTCTATAGTCAAAGCACTTTGGAGTCTGAGGCCATGCCTTATGCAGCTCACAGTAATGCACTTGTCTACAGAGTCACCCACTGAGTGATTAACACTAAAGCATTATCTCTTCATTTCACCACCAGGAGTAGTAAGGTGGATTCAGTAACAGCCAACTAAAACACTCAAAACCACAAGTATCTCCTGAGAGCAGCAAATAACAGAAAAAAAGAAAAAGAAAAAACCTTTCCTTTCTGAGAACATTTCCTTTCTCAGAAAAGAAGGTGCTAAAATCACTTTTTCTTGTAAAGTGGTAACTAGTAGTAACCATTGATCACAACTACTAACTCAGCTGCTCCAAAAGACATGTCATCTTAGACGTGGTTTCTAGGCTGTTTTACCCTTCCTCTCACCAAACACACATGGCAGTATTCCTCTCCATGTGCTCAAGTCTGGAGAAATGACCTATCACACAAGTGTACATCTTTTCTTCAACCCGAAATAAATGCAACCTGAAATCAACACAAAATCCACTCATGTCTTTTGATTACATTAGTGGTTCTCAAACCTGTCTGCACAGAATAATTAACTAAGAAGCTGAGTTGATTCTGGGTGAGACCCATGGGGCAAATCCACTCCTAGATTATTTCCAACCTTAAAGTTCGATGCTCTGACAATACCCATTTTGGTGAGGCTAGTGAAATCGGTGAGCCATTGATTTCAAATGGAATGGTTAGCTTGGCATGGTGATTCTGAGGGCCCATTTCTTTATAGGTATCAAAAACCTTTAAAAAATACCTAACTTTGGGCCAAGCATGGTGGCTTATACCTATAAATCCAGCACTTTGGGAGGCTAAGGAAGTAGGGTTGCTTGAGCCCAGGAGTTCGAGACCAGCCTGGACAATGTAGTGGGATCCTGTCTCTATGAAAACTTTAAAAATTAACTAGGTGTGGGGGAGCCCAGGGGATCAAGGCTATAGGGAGCCATGATTGCACCACTGTGCTCCAACCTGGCTGACAGACAGTGACGCCCTTCTCTCTTTTTTTTTTTTCTTTGATACGGAGTTTCGCTCTTGTTACCGAGGCTGGAGTGCAATGGTGCAATCTCGGCTCACCACAACCTCCGCCTCCTGGGTTCAGGCAATTCTCCTCCCTCAGCCTCCCGAGTAGCTGGGATTACAGGCACGAGCCACCATGCCCAGCTCATTTTTTGCATTTTTTAGTAGAGACGGGGTTTCACCATGTTGACCAGGATGGTCTCGATCTGTTGACCTTGTGATCCACCCGCCTCGGCCTCCCAAAGTGCTGGGATTACAGGCTTGAGCCACCGCGCCCGTCCAGTGACGCCCTTCTCAAAAAAAAAGGAAGAAAGAAAGAAAAAACAACACCTGATTTTTGACTCTGCAGTTCTAATTCAAGGCATTTATTCTTAAGTGATTATTAGTGGTGTACCATTAGTAATATCTAGTTATATAACAGATACCTAGTTCTAATGATGTTGACTTCAGTGTTATATAAAACCGAGAAAAAAATGAAATTCAGGGAATATTTAACTAAATCACGATACAAGCATATAATAAAATGTGATGCAGACATTAAAATAATGTTAAAGCATTTATGCCATGGGAAGCTATTTACAGTATAACATGTGAAACAGTTGGTAATTTATTTTAAAAATTAAATAATATGGCTGGGCATGGTGGCTCACAACTGTAATCCCTGCACTTTGGGAAGTCAAGGCAGGCAGATCACTTGAAGTCAGGAGTTTGAGACCAGCTTGGCTAACATGATAAAACCCCATCTCTACTAAAAATACAAAAAATTAGCTGGGTGTGTTGGCGGGTGCCTGTAATTCCAGCTACTTGGAAGGCAGAGGTGGAAGAATCACTTGAACATGGGAGGCAAAGGTTGCAGTGAGCCAAGATCACATCACTGCACTCCAACCAGGGCACCAAGAGTGAAACTCTGTCTCAAAAAAAAAATAAATAAATTACACACACACACATACACACACACACACAGGTAAGGTTATAGAGCAAAATGACAATGGTTTGAGTGGTGGGATTACAAATAATTTTGATTTCTCTCTTTTTTTTGGTTTTTGTTTTCTATGACTACTATTATTGCTTTAACTAAGGTTATTTTAAAATCATTATCTACTCTAGCTCCTTCTAGATATGCATGTTTAAGCCTTAAACTCTTCTCTTTACCTTTGTGTCCCAAACCATACCCTGAGAGTGCTTAGCTACAATCCCAGGTTTACAAGAAGTACTGAGTTCAAACCAGCAAACTTGGGTGGGCTCCACTCAGGGTCCTGACCTAAGGTCACACAATGCAAATGGAGGAGACAGATTCCTTATAAAGAGTGCAATCCAAGCCAAAGTGACATAGTGTTCTATAAATGTGTAACCAGGATGCAGGACTCAAAGGGAAGTCTCAAGCCAGGAGGAATGCACAGAACCCTCCCAAACCAAGTGACACTGGAGAATGAGAAGGTCTCCCCTGGCAGAGAATGAGACGACAAAGTGCTGTAGAGACAATGGGAACATAAGCACTGAGTTCTTAATGTATGTGGCATATTTGGGAAAAATAGAAGTTTTGGGTCTGAGTGTCAAGTATGAGGATAAAACGCATATGTTGAAAAAGATATCTGGGAAAGTTCCAACCCTTACTGTACCTTTGTGTGAAGCAGAGAAAAGTACCTCATTTTCTGAGCAGACTCAAGCTCCACCCAGGTCATAGAACTGACTTAATAATAGGAGGATGGGTTGGGTTTTAGTTGCCACTTGCTCCAACAATTGGACACATTCCTGCAGTATACAACCTGAACAATGGTTCCTACCACAATGCTGTGAGGTAAGGATACAGAGATCAAAGAAGGTAAATAATTTGCCCATATTTGGAGCAAGGACATGCATCCAGAGTGAAGACTCTTGAGCAGTGAATATGGACCTGATTCTATGGGCTGTGGGAACCACTGCTGGTTATTAAGGAGGAAATTAAATTGAGTGCACTAAGACAAGAGCAAACGTGGAGAATAATTAGGAAGCTACTGTAATGCTCCTGGTAAGAGATGATGAGGCCTGAATTGGGACAGTGGTAGTGAGTAATGAAAGAAATGAACTGGTGTGATCAATATTTTGTAGGTACTATGAGTGAATTTGCAGGTGAGGTGAAGTGAGGAGGGCTGAGAAGGAGGACTGGCTTGATATGGGTCTTAAAGCCATCAGCATTTGCTGATAGTTGAAGTTATGGGAATCCATGAGAGTCCCTAGGAAGAGAAGGAAAGAAAGATCTTTAGAAAATGCCTACAATTAAGAAGAATCAGTGAATGAACCCCAAAATAGCAATCAGAGTGATGGGAGGGACGCAAAGAAGAGAGTAGGGTGTCATGGAGGCCAAAAGTAGTGTTAAAGAGGAAGTGGTCAAAGTGTCAAATGGCACCAGTGTAGAACAGATGAGAGCTGCGAAGATTCCATTAGCAAGTCAGTCAGAGGGCAATCCATTACCTTCAATGAGCATTTCAGGAGTATTGCAGAGAAATCAAACTCTAAGGCTCCAAGGGGTAGGTGTGTGGCGGGGGTGTCAAAGACTGGAGTAGAGCCCTTTTGCAAGAATTTGGGCAGAGAAAGGAAGGAGAGAGGTAGGGCAGCAGTTTCATAGGAAAGTGAAGATGAGGGCAGGCTTCAATTATAAGGGCATGTATGTCTAGAACATGGTCAGTGAGCGATGTTACTATCTGAAGCCGATAGATACAGACGTCAGAACTGAGACATAGAAGAACCCTTTGAAAGGTGAAACTGTATTGGGAGCTGGGAGGATTGAGAGATCAAACCTAGAACACAAGTGGAGTGGCTGAGCCTGGAAAAGAGGCATGCTTTTCCTAGGGAGGAGGAGTGGGGAGGAGGGAAGAGAGGGGTGAACGTTCTGGGAAATGTTGAGTTGTGCAAGAGAGCTGGTGATGGTGTACCAGTAAGATGGTGTACCATTATTTCTCAATGGTTAGGAAATAAAAGCAGTGTCTTATAGCACTGGACATGATGATACATTTTCACATCTGAGCCAAATAGAACATCTGAAAAGATGCCGTTGGGATGGAAAGGAAAGAAGCTTTGGGTGAGTAGAAGAGTCAATCAGAAGTATGGCAGACACTCTGACTGCAGTTGGATAAATTGAGCTTGTTAGATTTATGAGGAGAAAAGTCATCTTTATCTTGTTCACTATTCCATTCCCATGATATACACAGTGCCTGGCCAGAGCAGATGTTCAAAAATATTTGTTTAATGGATGCCTTCTATAATTGTGCTAATCAATAAAATGAGGTAAATTTTACCAGCACCTATTTAGTAGCCAATGGAGAAAACAAAATTAGAGAAAGAGCAGACTTATGAAATAGGAGCCCCACCCAGGGGCCACTGCAAAGGCAGGGTCATTTTGCTGTTGATGCTGGTTAACTTCCCCCTTTGTCACTCTTAAGTGATAAAAAGAGGGAGATATGTCACTGTGGGTTCAAAGACATTTTCCACTTCAGCCATTTTGTCAGTTTCCTGTTCTCAAACCTATCCACCAAGCTCATTGCAATCCATCATACGTACAGACAATTTCTGTTACTTGGGGGTGCATGACCAGCACAGAATACCTTAGGCTGGGATGAAGCATGGGCAGGGGACCTCCCATCAGCTCAGCAGACCTGTGAAGCCATCCACTGCCCCCAGTCCTGGGATTGCTCTTCATTAGGGGCTGCAGTTCCTTGCCCTTGGCTATCCTCTTTGCAAATAAGATTTTTCCCTTTTAGTTCACCTTTAATTTCTCTCCTATAATTTCTTACCTGTCTATTCCCTTTGGCATAATCTTGGCTCCTCCACTCAACTCCCATTTCTCTTCTGGTCTTTGAAGCATGAAGACTTTTCCCTCGCCTGGGATCTACATCTTACTTTGGCTTTTGGTCGAAACATTTGCCCCAGAAACCCATGGCTTCACCAAGGTAGCTGATGTTCCCTTGAGCTCACCTTACATGAAAATGTGTGAATCTCATTTCCATGAGGGGTATTCTCACCCTTGTTCACTTTTCCTGTGCTGAGTTACACATTTCCAAAATGACTTTTGGGGCATGATCCTCCTGATTGAGTTTCCTGGGAGGCCCCACTGATACTCTTCTAGGAAGTGAGTGATTTTCCCAGCCCCTTTTCTTGATAATGCCTGCCTGGCTGTCTTACTCACATGTCCACCCCCAGCCCTCTGCATACTTTTGAACTCCTTTCAGGTCATTGGCTTTTCTGGACCATCTTGAAGCCTACATTTGAGAATTTCTGATGTATCTTAGAATGGAAAAAAATGGCTTATTTTTCTACTTACTTTTCTGAAAAGCAATCATTATATATAGATTATGGTACCCACAAATGACAATGTCCAACACAAAGACATATGGAAGAATTTCTCCATATTTGAGGCCAGAGTGTCTTGCAATTTTAATAAGGAGGCTGGTGGCTTCCTTCCAGGTGGTGGAAGCTCATTTCTTGGGTCATGTCATTTACTCTCTGAGTTTTTTCCTCTCCTAGTTCCATAAAGCAGCAGGCTAGAGAGAAGAGATTCATGTAGTTGGTGAAGACACTATATTTTATGGTGCTGCTAGGTATGAGAGTTTGTGTAGCTTGGTCAGAATAAGGTGAATTGTGCCAAAGAAACCACAGACATGTGGCTTGTAGTGTTGTGTTAGTGGAAACTCAAAATGTTGAAAGAACATTCATTGCCTGTCCTCATGGTGGACTTAAAATCCACATCTCTGTATGGTACATAAATGTAGACCCCCCCCCCATGACCACTGTCCTCCTTGTCACAAATAAGACTGGGGAGGCATTGTTGCCAGTGGGAGAGTCCAGTATGTGACCCCAGTTCTTCCCACGTTGTAACACAGAGACCCCTGTCTGTATTAATCCACTCAGGCTGCCGTAACAAAATACCGCAGTTTTCTTCTCTGCACTTGCTCACCCAACCACCTCACATATATCAGCTCCTTAGGTTTTCTGATGCTGCTGCTTTCACAACCTGAATCCCATTTTCTAATTGGCCTTTCGGGCTGGGGACCCAGGTCAGGACTTCTAATGGCGCAACTGCCTTGGGGACACCATGGGAAGCTGCATTTGGGAATGATCCCTGAATGCCTCCCCCGTGGCCCTGATAGTTCCTTGCACCATGTGTGGGGCAGTCTTTATAGGCCCTCCAGCCTCCTGAGCTCCTTGGCTCTAGAGTGACTGAGGCCAGCACAGTCAGAAGAAAAGCCTCTTCCCAGGCCTGCTGACCTCCATTCACAGGGGCAGGGAGGGTCCCTTGGGCTTGGAGTAAGATGGTCGCTCCTGCCTCCAAGCCTTCTATGAGGGATCTGATTCCCACTCTCCTTCCCCTGCTCTCACACCCTTACTACTATGCTCTTCCTTGAGACCTCAAGTCTGAGCCTGTGATCCCTTTTATCCCTGGAATGCCACGCACCTCTGGATCACCCCTTGTCTACCACTTGCTACATTATCCTGCTCTCAAAATCTCCATAACACTCTAGAAACACTCAATTCCATTTCTGTCCTCCTTCCCTCTCTCATTCTCAGAAACCTTCCCAGTTTCTCAAGAACTCACCCTGCTCCCCTGGCAAAGTCCCCTGCATCTCACACTCTTCTGTGCACAGTTTCCCTTTCTCTGGGTCTTTCCTGAGTGCTGTGCCCTGCTGACCTCTCAGGAGGGTTTTTCTGCACAGTCCTCCAATCACGGGGACTGGAGGTGCCACTGGTGTTTTCCCTGCTGCTTCTGGTCACAGCTGAGTCTCCTGGCATCAAGCAGCATTAATCCCACCCCATTCACCTCATGTCACTTCTCCTCAGCTCTCAAAGGCTCTGGTCCTGAGTCACGGCCACTCCACTTGACAATCATCCTGCTTGTCAACTTCAGAAGCCACACAGATGATCCCCTCCATGTGACCCTTGTGATCTCCTGTGCCCTCCACCAGCGATCTCACCCAGCATTCAGTCCCAGGCAGGCTCTGGATCTCCACAACACTGATGACCACAACCCTGGCCATCATCTCAGCCTCCAGCCTTGCTCTCTTCTACCTCTGCCTCTTTTCTTCCTGGCCCTTTCTTCTGCTACCTCAACTCCAACAGTCAACATAAAATCTTTGGACCCACACATCTTTTCATCTTCCTTCCTTCCTTCCTTCCTTCCTTCCTTCCTTCCTTCCTTCCTTCCTTCCTTCATGCTTTCAAGTGAAATTCCATCCTCCTGACCCCCCGTTGCACACAACCCCAACTCTCTCACCCGTCTTTTGCTTTCTGCTGTCCCTGACTGGTATCTCACCTGGTGATACCCAACTCCTGCCTCTGTGTCTGCAGCTGCGTGGCTGATGGACCTGGAGGCCCATCAGCTGAATCACGCTGAGGGTCATCACTTCGAGTTCATGCCCACGCACCTCGAGGGCATCCCTGCTGTGGCCTGACTGACTTTCTGCATGGACTGAGTTCTTTCTCGCTCCCACCATCCTAGAGGATGCTTTCACTACCACTCTTTCTCTTTAAACTGCCAGTACCTCTTCCCATCCTCACCTTCAGTCAATGACCTTCTGAGAAAGCAGAAGCCACTGGAAAAGCACTTTTGCAGACTCCCACCAGCATCTGCACTAGCTCCCAGCATCTGCACACCCTTGCTTCAGCTTCCCATCACTTACCAAGGATGGTCCATGCACATTTCTGCCAAGGTTCAGCTCTTTCCTTATGCACTAGATTGAGGCTCTGCTCACCTGCCCCAGGAGGCTGCTCCAGCACTTATCCCTTGCCTCTGGGTATCCTCTTAAGTTGAACACATTGATTACTATTTCTTCCATTAAAAACAAACATTGTCTCCTGTTCCTAGCCCCTTCCAGATTTTCCTTCATTTTTTTCTTTTCCTTTACAACAAAATTCCCTGAAATAGTTTGACTTACTCATAATCTTTAATTCCTCCCCTGCCCCACATTTTCTGGAAACCACTCTAAATAGACCTTCATTCCTACCATTCCAGAAACACTAACTTCTCAAGTTTCCCATGATATGGTGTTGCTAAATCCAGTGATTTATTCCCAGTCCTCATCCTACGTGCATGGTAGTTAGCATTTAATGTGGCTGGTCATTCCCTCCTCTTTAAAAGATTCCCTACTTCTAGATTCTGCAAACTCCTGGGTTTCTTTCTATCTAACTGATCTCTCTGTGTCTCTATTGCTAGTTCTTTTTTTTCCTACCCAATTTCTTAACGTAGGAGGGTCCCAGGGCTCATTTCTGGTTACTTCTCTCTCAGTGATCTCATCTAGTTTCATGGCTTTAAATAAAATCAATATGCTTGTGATCTCCAATTATTTTTTTGATGTAGTGTCCCTCTGTGTCACCCAGGCTGGAGTGTAGTGGTGCAATCTCAGCTCACTGCAGCCTCTACCTCCCAGGTTCCAGTGATTCTCTTGCCTCAGCCTCCCAGGTAGCTGGGATTACAGGCACACACTACCAAGCCAAGCTAATTTTTGTATTTTTAGTAGAGACGGGGTTTCACCATGTTAGCCAGGCTGGTCTCAAACTCCTGATCTCAAGTGATCTACCCGCCTAGGCCTCCCAAAGTGCTGGGATTACAGACATGAGCCACCATGCCCAGCCCAGGTATCCCTTGCCTGTACCTGTCCCCTGAGCTCTAAATAGCCCATTTAACCTTGCCACTTGGATATTTAAGCAAGTTGTCAGACTTATATATTCCAAATGGAGCCCTGTTCCAAATCTCCTCTACCTGTGACCTTTTATCGGTAAATGCCAGTTCCATCCTTTCAGGCCAAAAACCTGAGATCTTCCTTTCCTCCTTCTTTCTTACCCAAACCCAATTCAATGATGAATTTTGTTGGCTTTACTTTCAAGTTATATCTAGAATGTTACCACTTATTAGGACCCTACCTCGGCCACTTGGGTCTCAATCTGTCATTCAGATGACACAATAGTTCCCAAATGCTCCCCTTCCATTTTTGACACCCTCCTTAAACCTACCAGCCAGAGGTACCTTTTAAAGACTTGTCTCGGGTTTTAGGTCACACTCTTTGAGCCTCCAAAGGCTCCCTTCTCTGCTAGAGGAAAAGCTAAATCAAGTCCTTACAACAACCAGCAAACCCCTCCCATCATGTCTCCTTCAACTTCTGACACAGATCCTACTTGTGTCTTCCTCCCTCTCTCTGCTCCTGCCTCACCTGGTTCATGCCTGTGTCCTGAACATGCCAGGGACTTGAATGTTCAAGACCTCTGCATCAGCCATTCCTTCTGCCTGGTATGCTCACTTGTAGCCAGTTTTTATGATGTGCTTCCTTACATTCTTTGTCCTGCTCAAACATCACCTTCTCAGTAAAGTTTTCTCTGTCCTGCTCAAATATCACCTTCTCAGTAAAGTTTTCTCTGGCTCTTTCATCTCAGGTTTGTAACTCACCCAACCACCCCAAGTTCAACACACACCCACTGCTCACTCTTCTTCACTGTTTGACTCATCTCAGCACCCATCATCTTCCATTACTCCATTTTATCTTATTTATTGCCTCTCCACCAATCCACAAGGGCAGAGGTTTTGCATCCTTTACACCCTAGCCCTCAGTAAGATTTGAAGAATGGATACGTAGATAGATGACTGGCTGAATAGATGGATGGGTGGATGAATGAACAGGTGGATGGATGTACGGATAGTTGGGTGGATGAAGGGATGAGTGGGTGGATGTACAGATGGATGGGTGGATGAAGGGACAGGTGGGTGGGTGTACAGATGAATGGGTAGATGAAGGGATGGGTGGGTGGGTGTACAGATGGATGGGTAGATGAAGGGACAGGTGGGTGGGTGTACAGATGCATGGGTGGATGAAAGGATGGGTGGGTGGGTGTACAGATGGATTGGTGGATGAAGGGACAGGTGGGCATACAGATGGATGAGTGAATAAAAGGACAGGTGGGTGGGTGGGTGTACAGATGGATGAGTGAATAAAAGGACAGATGAGTGTATGTACAGATGGATGGGTATTTGAAGGGAAGGGTGGGTGCACGTACAGATGGATGGGCAGATGGATGTGCAGATGGATGGGTCAATAAAGGGACAGGTGGGTGAATGTAAAGCTGGATGTGTGGATAAAGGAACAGATGACGAATGGAGAGATGAATGAATGGGTGGTTGGGTTGGTGAATAGGCAGATGGGCTTTAATTTGCTACCGTTTTACCCAGGTCTCAACTAATGACCAATATTCTGTTTGAAAATCTGGGCAAAGACCCTGGGACACTGTACCATGATTAGTGAACATCATCCACATTTGAATTTTACCCGAAATCTTTAAAATATCAACACAGAACTTTCTTGAGACTGGAATTACAGGCAGAGTGCTGCTACTAGTTAATACCTTTTGTCTCTCATCCAAGTTCTTCTTCATCTCAAACTAAATTCCATGTCCCTCTGAGTATCTACTTTATCCTACTCTCATTCCAATACAACTTTATTTTTCCCGCCCACCCACTCATTCTCCCACTGCTCCCCGCTGGACCAACCATATATACTCTACTCTCTGGAATCCCTATAGATTGATTGATTCATATATTTATTCCATAAATTATTTATTGAGTTGTCATTACGTGGGGATACAATAGTGAATATAGTAAATGCATTTCCCGGTCTCATGAGACTTGCAGTCTAGAAGAAAACAGATACTGAACAAATACATGAGTGAAGAGTGGCACAATAGGAGACTATCCTGGGTTATTGGAACATACAAAAAGGGAAATGCTTTGAGCCTAGAGAGTTCCTGAGGAAGTCATTTAAGCAGAACCCTGAAGGATCAGTAGGCTAGCATGGGGTACTTGGGAGGCAGGGCAGAGAGCAGAAGGAACACTTACTGTTCCATTGTTAATGGGCTTCCTTTCCCCTACAGTCTTCAGAAAGAACACTCCTGACTTCACTGAGACCTGAATCTTCTCTGAGGACTCAGAGCCTGCTGTAGGGGCTGCTACGTCTCCCCTATTTTATGTCTCTGAGGTGTGGTTGGAGAGGCCAGCAGTCTTTTTCATTTCACTGTCATTTTCCAAACAGCATAGAACTTTCTGTTTTTGCTTTTTCTAACATTCATTTCCAGTCCCTGTGTCCCGCCCACATGCCACCCTCCATATCTCTGAAATAACTTTGAAAAGTCATTAGTGACTGTATTTGTGGCTGATGGAAACTTCTTTGTCCTTTTCAACCTTAACCACTTGGAGGCATTACCATTACTATATTTACCACCGCCTCTTATACAAGCTCTCTCTACCCTCTCTCTTGTGTTTCTTGCTGTCAGGTCGGCAATATTTTTACTTTCCGTTGTGGGTGCTTTTTCTCCTCTGACCACTGAAAAGTTTCTGATCCCAGGGCTCCATTCTTGTCCCTTGTGTTTCTTGCTCTGTTTTCTCTGCCTGAGTGACCTCAACTTTAACTGTAGTTTTTGTATATTGGCAAAATTTGTATATTGACAAACTACTAATGAGTGGGTCTGGCCTAGAATTTAGCTGACATCTATTTCTAAGAGTATGATGTCGGCCGGGCATGGTGGCTCAAGCCTTTAATCCCAGCACTTTGGGAGGCCGAGGCGGGTGGATCACGAGGTCAAGATATCGAGACCATCCTGGTCAACATGGTGAAACCCCGTCTCTACTAAAGATACAAAAAATTAGCTGGGCATGGTGGCGCGTGCCTGTAATCCCAGCTGCTCAGGAGGCTGAGGCAGGAGAATTGCCTGAACCCAGGAGGCGGAGGTTGCGGTGGGCCAAGATCGCGCCATTGCACTCCAGCCTGGGTAACAAGAGCGAAACTCCGTCTCAAAAAAAAAAAAAAGCAAAACAAAAACAAGAGTATGATGTCAAGACAGTCTCTTATCATCATATTCGAAGTTAAACTCACCATGCCTTTTTCCTTTCCTATCAGGTGTTTTTCCTCCAGTATTTGGTACCTCTGGGAATGATTCTTTACCACCCCAGCTTGAGAACTGTCCTAAATTCCTGCTATTCTTTCCATTCCAATGTAAAATAAATTAATGCATCCAACTAATTCTACTTTCAAGCACAGAAATACAATTTGTTGTTCCTTCCTTCTTTATTGTAACATTTGTTTTCTAAATTCTATCCCTTATCACTTATTGATAGGGTTACCAAAGAAGCCTCCTAACTGGTATCCTAACTTCTTGTGGTCACCTCTAATTGTCTATGCTATTACCATAAGAATCTAGGAACTAAACTGACTCTTGCATTTAATTAGAATGAAGATTGGGTTGCATAGGATTGTGGGGTAAAAGGAAAACTTTCTCCTATTTCTCTTCCTTCATCTTCATCTCTTTTCTCTTTACAAATTCCTATCAACTGCAGTTCCTTGGATCACTATTAATCCTCAGATAGTCTCCTGAGTTCTTCCATACACAATGGACAATGCCATGAATATGACTTCTGTGAAATATACTTGAGATTAAATTAAAATAAAAAGGTTAAATTTCATTTATATATTTCTCTTCATTTTAGAAAATCTGCCTTAAAGAATGGTGAGCCATACCTGAACCTGCGAGGATTTTCAGTGGGGATCCTGTCCTGCACAAATGTTCAGATGTCCATCATCCCATTTCCCAACATATTGTTTTCTTCATGTAGCTCTGTTTGAAGATCCACAGATAGTGTCGCACTTTTCATCATATAATTTCAACATGCAGCACTATATTTTGTTCTCTTAACAAAACTATGGTTTAATTCATCTATTTAAAAAATATTCTCATACTGGAAAAATGTTATACATTAGTTTTTGTTTTCTTATAATAATTAATCTGTGAGATCATCTTTGCTTTATACTCTATTCTCAATGTAAAATATCTCATAATCACTTATAATATTAGGTCAATGTGTTATTATTTTAAACTGTTCTGTGTTCAACAAGGCTCAGAAAATGCTAACATTAAGACCTCTGAGGACTTCTGTCATTTCCAGAAACAAGTTGAGTTTTCACTTCAAAAAACATTTCTTGAATAGTCTGTTCTGTGGGGTACATGATAGTTATACTTCTCTAAGCATACGCGTTTGTTTTGAAATGCCTTATCTGTCTCTGCGAAAGCTGTCAGTATATCTGTGTTAGCACAGGACGTTCTAGAAAGCAGGAAGCTTACATGTGATCTATTCTTGTGATATATCTGTATCTATGATGTATTCAGTGCTAGTGGACCTCAGTTTCAGCACGAGGACACAAGGTGGAACAGTAGCATTTCCTTACTGAAAACTTAGCCTACACTTACTTCCTTACCCACAGCCAAAGGCATCCGCCTAAAGACTGATGCAAAATACACAATAAACACAGAGATTAGGCAGAGAGTATCACTCTAAGAGCAGGTGTTGGAGTCGCCTTGGTTAGACTTTGCATCCTGGCTTTCCTGCTTACGATGTGACCCTCATATCCTTGTGCTTCAGTTTTCTATTTAATGAGAATAATAATACCATAATCTCTGGTTGTTTCTATCATCCAAATGGCTAACACAGGAACTTAGTTCAGAACCAGACACAAAGAAAGATCTCAGTAAATGGCAACTATTGTAATTAGGACCATGGTACTCTGTTAACCGAAATGAGAGACTGAGGCAAGAGTTTTAGTTAATTGAGGCTTATTGAGCCAGAGCTTGAAGATGCACCCAGGCAAAACATAAGTGTAAACCAAAAATAAAATTTGGAGGTCCCTCACCCCCCAGCCCCAACCATCTGAATGGAATCCCTCCTTGGCCAGGGCACTCCAAATTTAACCTGAAAGACTGGTTCAGACCACCATGGAAAGAGGGGTCATTGGACATGTCTTATTATGCCTTCCTCCCTTTTGGAATTCAGGAAAAACTGACCAGTATTAACATCAACAGAGACCTTAAGTCTGGTAAGAAACATTTACAATCTATTTTCTCTGAAGCCTGCCAACTGGAGACTTCATCTGCATGATAAAACTTTGGTCTCCACAATCTCTTATTGTCACCCATGACACAGGAGTTAAGAAGAGATTATTTAAGCAGATTGTGAGGGTATGGAAGTCCTCAATAAGATTTTCTTTTGAGTGAAAAGTGGACCCCAAATCATTTTCTTTTTTAACAAAGAGCAGCCTGTAAAATTGAGCTGCAAACATAGACAAGTAAGCTAGAAGCTAGCATGGGTGAATATTAGCAGTTGTGCCAATAGGAAAAGGCTACCCGGGACTAGGCACATTCAAAATGATGGCTCCATTTTCCTTTCTCTTTTCCAGCCATGTGTGCAGACAACAGGGTGCTGGCCAAGTGGAAAGCCTATTTGCATAATAAGATTAGGGTGGGGTAGCCAGTCTTTTCCACATGTTATGTGAGCTTCACACTTGGTCCAACCAATCCTTGGGCCCTCTGGAAATCAGACACTGCCTCCTCAAGCCTGCCTATAAAATCCAGTGCACTCCCATTCTGGGCCAGAGTTCCCATTTGGAAGTCCTTCTCTCTCACGAGAGAGAGCTGTTCTCCTTTCTCTTTCTTTTGCCTATTAACCCTCCACTCCTAAACTGACTCCTTGCGTGTGTCCATGTCCTTAATCTTCTCGGTGTGAGACAACAAACCCCAGGTATTTACCCCAGGCAATAATGCTGCTTCACTTAGACATTTCTTTCTACTGATAACTCTTTCAACCAATTGCCAATCAGAAAATTTTAAAATCTGCCTCTAACCTGGAAGCCCTCTTACTTCAAGTTGTCCTGTCTTTCTGGTCCAAACCAATATATATCTTAAATGTATTTGACTGATGTCTCATGTCTCCCTAAAATGTATAAAACCAAGCACCACCCCTACTACCCTGGGCATATGTTCTCAGGGTCTCCTGAGGGCTATGTTATGGGCCATGGCTTGTCTCAGAATAAATCTCTTCAAATATTTCACAGAGTTTGATTCCTTTCATCAACACAAGTCACAGAAACCATCTGTGGCTTGTGCTCTCTGAAGAGGTTTCCAGGAGCTTAGTATTCATACATTTCCCTAAAAGAGATAAGGCTATAGGAAGAGAGGAAAGCATGTGTGGAGCAAATGGTTACACTTTTGGGAGACTTTAGTTAGTGCTCAGTAAATCTATATTTTATATAAGATAAGGTGAGTGCTTGAAGACAAAGGGAGTAAATAAAGATTCAATTATGCAGATGTCTCAGGGTAGGTGGAGGAATGATTTACTCCAAGGACAATTGACATGTCTTTGCTTTATGAGAGGATATACATCTTGCAAAGTTTCAAGGCCAGCAAAGAGCAATTTGTGAGGGCAGCCATCTGGCCATGCTTGAGGCCTTTTGCCTTTCCATGGGGGTCTGACTAATGCATAACATTTATTTTATTTTATTTTTTAAGTAATTTAAGAAAAGAGAGAGAAACTTGTGCTGTAAATTCCCACATGAGTTCAAACAGAAATTCTCAAATATGACCGCTATTTTGTGCTCAAGCCCTTTACTAGAGGAAAAGAAAGAATACATAGTACACAGATCACTACGTTGGATATTTTCATTTTCTGGCTATTCTTTGGAACAGAGCAGGGTTTTTCTTAAGTACATATATATACACACATTACACATATATACACTTATTTCAAATACATACACATTTTAACCCCCATACAGAAAATACATAGATACAAGAAATAATTATTCTAAAAATCAATGTCATAAATGCATAACATTTAGATGCCAGTTTGTGCAACAATAGCTACTCATCTGGGAAAAGGATGGAGGTGCTTAGTTACTCAGTGTGCAGGCTTAACTCTCTCTTTGGCATAATAAGTTTGGGGATCTTGAGATTCTTAATTTTTTTTACAGTTCCCTGTTAAATATAGCATCCCTTTTCACTGTCCTGACTTATTTTTGTATAAAGTGGTGGAACGGCTAAATGTGTGGCTCATGTGTGTAATCCCAGCACTTTGGGAGGTTGGGCAGGAGGATTGTTTGAGTTCAGGAGTCCAAACAAGACCCTGCTCTACAAACAATAAAAGATTGGCAAGTCATGGTGGTACATGCCTGTGGTTCCAGCTACTCAGGAACCTGAGGTGGGAGGATTGCTTGAGCCCAGGATATCAAAGGCTGCAGTGAGTCATGTTCATGCCATTGCATTCCAGCTTGCACTGCAGAGCAAGAAACTGTCTCAAAAAAACACTGTGGAACTGTCTCTTTGTTATACTAATACATGTGGAAATATTGAGTTTCTTGGTTTAAGTAGCTGCTGTTGTCATAAAAGAAACATTAGGCTTTTTTTAAAAAAAATCTCTGTTGAGATAATATCTGGTTCCAGAGGAAGTGCAGCCTATAGTTATGGTTCTTTTCAATTTTCCCTGGAAGGTACACGACATGATTGTCAATGTGAATGCACATCAGCTGCACACCTCTCCTTTTATGTCAGGCTTTCTCACTCCAAAGAAGGTATCAGGAAACCACTGGTCCCATTCTCTAGTTCCTAGAAAGACCACTTTCTAGGGTGTAGTGACTGAAAAATGGGCATAGAAAAAATTTACACTCACCTTTTACCTTTGTAAATTCTCAGCTGAGTTTGAATCAATATGGTTGAATTGAATTACTGCCCCATTGATAAGTCTCTGGAACTGATCCCTTTTGTTGAACATGAGGGTTTCCCGTCATGTCAAAACATGTGAAGTGGGGACAGTCTTGTTGCCTGTTTGCTAGCAGCTGCCTACTCAGAGATGCTGCAGTCATTTTCCCAATGCTCTCAGCTGGATGGGTCTCTCAGGGGCTGGTGAGGAAGAGAAACCTTGGCTGAAGTTGAGTGTTGGTCTGCCCATGCTACATGCAAATAAGGGGCCACTGTCAAAAGGGATTGCTCCAGTAATCTGACAATAGATGCAAGACTATGACTGCTGCAGTAGATTTGAAATGAGCCTGGGAGCACAATGAGCCATTGTAAGAGGGAATTCTCCTCAGTGGCATTCCTGTTGAATGGCCCTGCAAAATGAATATGGATTTTTGCCTTTAGGCCAAAATTAAGTCCTTAGATAATGGTACATGTTTCTCCATTAAAAAAAGTTTCACAATTATAGATATTACCTTCTTCATCAACTCAGGGAGTTCAGGAGTGTTGCTACTGCTCTTCCCCACCACATGGTCATGATGGGAGATGGCCATTGCTGCCACAAGGCACTCATGGCCTTGGACGGTCCCTCTTTTTGGTTTGCACTTCAAGATTGAGTGTCCGTTATTTTCTAATGGGCCACAACTGTGCCTGGAACTCTGGTGACCAGTCCATACTCATAACTGAGGGTCTTGGGTGGGATCACCCTCCTGACTTGTAATATGCCCTCTCTAACTTGGAATCCCTGGGAAGAGTCTGTCTCCAGCAAGATACCCTTACGCTATGTAGCACAAAAGCAGCCCATCAAAATTAAACATTCAGTTACATTCTTCTCCAGGGCAAGGAATGACAACTCACCTGTGTTACATCACAAGACTTCTGCTGTTGTTTCACAAACCTCAGGATAGTTGTTTTACGTATGCAGAGCAAGCCTTCTTTTAGAGTTCTTTTTTTCTTTCCTTTTCTTTTGTTTTAAATGAACACCATTTATTCTTTAGTGTCTAATCTAACAACATTTTTAGAGACAGTGCATGTCTATTCACCGGGTGTGGTGGTGCATGCCTGTAGTCCCAGCTACTCGGGAGGCTGAGGCTGGAGAATCACTTGAACCTGGGAGGTAGAGGTTGCAGTGAGCTGAGATAGTCAGTGCATTCCAGCCTGGGCAACAGAGTGAGACTTTGTCTCAAAAACAAAAAGCGAAAAACCCTAGTGAAACAGTGCCTATCTTTTGAAATTTCTTTAGGTTTCTTTTGAGGTGGGTTTTTTTTTTTTGGTCCCTACCCGAAAGAATTGTTGACTTACTATGTGATAAGGTCATTCACTCTATCTGTTCTGTGATAAAAATCAACCACTCCTAGTGGTTTAACCCACAGATTGAGTACCTGAAATCCACAGTCTTAATCAGAAGTAATGCAATCAGTGATCCATAATTTACATAAAGCCACTAAGCAGAGAATGATCCTTTCTGCTGGACAGATTGTGTACAGGCCTCCTGAACCCAAGAGGGAGTTCCTCCAACAATACAGACTCTCCTTCATATTATAAACAGGAACAGAATGTGGGCAGCTAACCTCCTGTTGTCAGTCCTTACCCCTGCCCCACCCTGTGGCTTAAGAATCCTCTAACAAAAGATCTCAAGCACACATGCCCTGCAGCTTTTACAATTCACACTCCTAGAAGAGACACAGAATAAAAAGAGAAAAATAGAAGCATTTCTGCATAAAATCTTACACACTAGTGACTCCCAGCTTTGTTTTCCAATAGAGGGTAGAAGAGTACAGCCTTTAAGGCACTTAACGAGCAATCTAGTGTTTTGAAGTCTGCAGACTCACATGCTGAAATTCAGAGCTGACACCTCTATGAGATGATTCCCAGCGAACTACTCACCCAGAGAGTAGGACTGCTGCTCAGCTGGGAGTACAGGAGCCCAGCTGCTGCCGCTCACTTCAGTCAGGGGGTTTGGCTTCTCCCTGTGGTATTCTGCCTGTCAGATGTCCCTATTGTCACTTGCTGGCAGTTTCCCAGGTAGCACATTGTGTGTGGGACATTTGGAAATGTTATTTTCAGCCCTCCCTCCTCCCTAACAAACCTCCCTGAGTAAGGAAAGAGGGTATAGAAGGGGATAAATTTCTTCCAGGACATGGCAAGCATAGAACCGCAGTTACCCTTAAGAGGAAATATTTCATCCAAATGTGATGATCAGAGGCTGAGGACATCATGTAAGGGTCCCCTTTTTTGGGTTCAGGAGGCCTGTACACAAGAGTAGTTGGGGTCTTGGCAAGGCTAATGTGAGACATTCTTTCTGTGCATTTTCTCTGTCTCTGCTGTCTCCTTTATGCAAATTAGATTCTTTCTGTGATCTTTGGATGGCAACACAACATGGGTCTGGAATATGCTGTGTCCTGGGCTTTGAGAACATACAGTCAATCCTCTTTATTCACAGATTGCATCTTTGAAAATTTGTGAAATTTATTTATAATCCTAAAATCAATAGAGGGAAACTTTTTTGGTCATGTGTAGACATGCACAGAATGTCAAAAATAATTACTTGACCAACATGAGCTTTCCCAGCTGAGAAACAGTGCATATCTATTCTCTGGGCATGGTGGAATTGGGATATTATTATACTGTCATTTGGGTTTATTGTCCAATTTCTACTGGTCTACCTGGATATTATAATTGGGCATAACAAGATGAATGATTAGGCCTTGAATTTTTGCCCCAGTTGCAGAAATGTACTTGAGATCCTGCAGTGACCCATTGCAGAATTATTTGGGAGCCAAAGCTGAATTCTCCCTTCTGAACAGAGGAGTAGTGGGTGCTTTTCTAAGGAAATATGGGAGCAGGGCTTTGCCAAC
The DNA here is from genome assembly GCA_031835075.1 of Saguinus oedipus. Classification (NCBI taxonomy): domain Eukaryota; kingdom Metazoa; phylum Chordata; class Mammalia; order Primates; family Cebidae; genus Saguinus; species Saguinus oedipus. Next base: position 92,678,232 of record CM063183.1, on the reverse strand, counting down.
CAGCTATGGGTCTCTTCTCTCAAAGCGGACAGCCAAGTTCAATCTGTACACAAGTTAATGCACAAAGAATCCAGCTTGCAGGGGGACATGGGGCAGCTTCAAAACTTCTGGCCTCCTGCTTTATCTTCTTCAAGTGGGTACCTAGTTTAGTGCTTCGTTGATATCTAAGAAATAGGACCCAATGCTGGAGAAGTGGGCAGGTGGTTTGAGGTGCAGCTCAGACTCTGTGGTCTAATCTGTGAGTTGAGAATGAGGCTCCGTCTGCAGGGGGCACCTGAGGCAGGCAGGCATCTGGTCGGGAGGTGCGGTGACGGGGTGTGGTGTTGTTGGAACTTCAGTCTGATGCTCACATGCACATCCAAGGAGTTGCTTCCAACCAGCTCATTGTGCACGAGAGCAGAGGTGATTTCTAGATTCTCCCTGTTAGGGAAGACGAGACTTTTCACCTCCAAGGGTCTCACCATTACAGTTCCTCTTCCATAAGCTGACAGACTTCTGACTCTTAGCAGAAGCTGAGCTGGGGCAGATAGATGGATTCCATGATCAAGCTCTTCTCAGACATGCTTTAACACATGGCAGGATGAGAAGGGGTTTTTATTTCTTCTTTACATTTTTCATTTGCATATATGATATAATACAGATTACAGATATTGTTCTTTATTAAAATACATCTTATAAATTATATTATGTATTTTAACATATTGTAATTTTTATTCCTTAAAAGTTTTTAATGCATTATATTTATCATTTTGTATTCAGAAAAAAATGTTTAATTTAAAAATAAATAGAATACAGCATCTGTAATTCTGCAAAAGGTAGAGTTGGCATGAAGTTCTGAAGCATTTCATGGGCAATAGAAATTTAAAATTAGGGGGCTAAGGTTTTCTTTTTTTTTTTTTTTTAAGGTTTTCAAAAAGTGATCAATGGTTAGTCTCTGCATGGGTCCACTGAAATCAAACTAGAGTCAAACTAAGCCTGGTTCTACAATAGCTTCCTTCCAGTGCCCACTGAAACTTCTATTAGAATCTTCTAGAACATTCCAAAACCCACTAGTCCACTCAAACCCATAAGCCATCCCTTTATTTATGTGCACAATACGGGTTTGGCTGCTTTGCTATTCAGCCCTCTTCAAACAGAGGGTACAATTCTTTTCTTTTTTTTTTTTGAGACAGAGTCTCCTTCTGTCGCCCAGGCTGTAGTGCAGTGATGCTATCTCTGCTCACTGCAACCTCCACTTCCTGGGTTCAAATTATTCTCCTGCCTCAGCCTCCTGAGTAGCTGGGACTACAGGCATGTGCCACCACGCCTGGCTATTTTTTTTGTATTTTTTGTAGAGATGAGGTTTCACCATGTTAGCCAGGACAGTCTCAAATCTCCTGGCCTCATGATCTACCCACTTAGGCCTCCCAAAGTGCTGGTATTACAGGCATGAGCCTGTACAATTGTACCCTGGTTGGGGACAATTCTTAAGATCACTCTTTACTTTCCTATTCTGCTTCTACTGTGTTGTCCTCAGCCTTGTTTCTAATTCCACTTACTTTTAGTCCTTAACTGAGACAGTCTGTGCAAGCCAGTGAATAGATGTGAACATTGTAAGGAAGTGTGGTAAAGTGTTGAAATGAAGCTTTGGAGCTAGGCTGTTTGGTTTTATACCCCAACTCCATTCTTACTAACTTTCTGACATTGGGTGAATTATCTGTATATAAGTTTCCTTACTCTGCAAAGTGTTTATAATGCCTACTTGTAGGACTAATCTGAAGAAAGCAGATGATGCCTGTAATGTGCTCAGCAAAGAGTCTGCCCTACAGCACACTCCTAAGTTTTGGTCCTTCTCAGTATATTTAACCAGGACAGAAGAATAATTGATGAATACTTCTATCTTTAGTAAATGGCGGAACTTTTTTTAAAAGAGCGTATTTTTAAATGCACATATATTTGGGCACCTCATATGGACTATGCAACTTATGTTTCATATAATACTCAAAGAAAGCTTTGGGAAATCTGCTGAAAAGTTTCCAAAGGTAAACTATTCCAGCAAGACTAATCACCTGGGGGGTGAAACCAAGAGGCCACTGTATGCTTTCAGGGGTACCTAGTGTTTTTCTGAAGCAGCTCTTGCTTCGTGGGCTAGGAATTGAGTTAATGCCTGTACAAGGAAAGATGGTATATTAGAATTATAAACCTTGACTATAAGTCTTTAAAAATTCATGCAAAATGTTTTTATAACCAAATTTGGGTTGATAATACCATATGAGTTACCATCTATCATGCACCCACAATGATATTGCTAAATTATAGTCCCTAGAAACACCCTCTCACAATTATCTGACTGTGAATCTCAAATCCTGCTCTCTTCTGCTTTGTATGTAAATGTGATTGCCTGCTGAAAGGTGTTCAGAGCTGCTAAGAGAGTTTGCTTTTCAAAGGGTGTGTTTTCTCAAGGTGGCTCTTCTTTTGGAAGATTCAGTGTATATACTATTGATCACATGTGCAAAAAGGGTAACATCAGAGCCCAAGTAATTATTGGTGGGATAATTGATTCATCTATCCAAATGTTCTGGGTCAGGTATTTCTTGTCAAAGCTCTTTTTTTCTTTTTTAATCATAAATGGCTCCAGAAGACAACCATAGCTATACAAGAGACAAAAACTAATAACATAAAAGGAGCAAAGGAGTAAAAGTTGAAACATATCATTTCCTAATATAAATTAGCAAAATCACACTGACAGAATTTTTAAAATTTCTATGGATTTCCTAGCTCTTTCATTGCGGCTAAAATACAGACTTTTTTGATATTCAGTCTAATAATCTTACCAAGGATTGCATCTGACCTGCTATTTAGGCTTCCAATTCCATCCCTCATCTTTCAGCAAATAGCAACAATGGATGATAGAACTCTAATATGGAGCCTGAATGGATTTTCAGTATCTTTTTCAACATTGTTCTCCAGGGAGCTCTTGCCAAAGGATCAGAATTAGCGACAAGTGGAATCTATTAGTCATTTTAATTTTTTTTAGTCTTACCTTTTCTATTTTAATCAGCTGACCACACAGTAGTATAGCAACATGTTAAGAAGATGATTTTGAAAAACTATTATCAGGGAACTTGGTATGTGGCTCTTGGAATGACAGAGGTCTGACACTGAATGTGGTTATTGCTGTGAAGATGGAGATGACTGGAAATCCAGGAGATTTGTGGCCTGGATATGTGTGCACATGAGAGGCAGGAGGATGGGGTGGGTGCAGCAAGCAAAGAGGTAGGAGGGAGAAGAAGATGACTTCAGAATGTGAGATATAGGGACCTTGAAATATAGAATAATGGCAAGGAGAGTATATGGGAATGATTTACTTTAACTTTGGATGTGATAAATTGTTAGCTTCAACAAGAAACTCATCTGTATTTTGATTTCAAAATAACCAGAAATAAAAGCTTAGGTGGAGGAAAAAGCACTTGGGTGGGCTGGAGAAGTGCATCTGGAAGCCATCTACCAGGACGGTATGAAATCACGAGGTAAGTGAGGCCATGAGTGGGAACAGCCAGCCTGCAAAGGAGAAAGCTGAGCTGGAGAAGTGAGATCCATGGCTCTGACTGAGTCTGTAGGGATGCCCACAGGGAAATGCTGGGTGGAGGAAGATAGGCAGCAAAATGAAGCAGAGGAGAATTTTCTGAGAAGTATTGGCTGCTGAGAAATCTATGTAAAAATAGAGTTACTCTCTTTAGTAAATAGATATTATAGCGTCAGAGTGATTAAAAGTGACCATATCAGAGAAATCAGTAGAAGAGAGAGAATGGACAAATCACTCACTGAATTTGGCCAAGTTGAGATATTTGGTGGTCATAGAATGAAAGACTTGGGTTGCTTTCTATCTTCCTTTCAGACAAGCTGCCTCCATGTTCTCATTTTTCCTGATGTACCTGTTAACTCCATAGAAACCATCTCATGGTAGGCAACAATCAGCTCCCTGCACTAGATCATTAGGCCTTTTCTCATCTAGCCTTTCATCAGTATTTGACACAGTTGACACTCTTTTTTTTTTTAATTTTTATTGCATTTTAGGTTTTGGGGTACATGTGCAGAACGTGCAAGATAGTTGCATAGGTACACACATGGCAGTGTGTTTTGCTGCCTTCCTCCCCCTAACCCACATTTGGCATTTCTCCCCAGGCTATCCCTCCCCAGCTCCCCTCCCGCTGTCCCTCCCCTATTCCCCCCAATAGACCCCAGTGTGTAGTACCCCCCTCCCTGTGTCCATGTGTTCTCATTTTTCTCACCCGCCTATGAGTGAGAATATGTGGTATTTCCTTTTCTGTTCTTGTGTCAGTTTTCTGAGAATGATGTTCTCTAGATTCATCCATGTCTTTACAAACGACGTAAACTCGTCATTTTTGATTGCTGCATAATATTCCATGATGTATATGTGCCACATTTTCCCAGTCCAGTCTATCATCGATGGGCATTTGGGTTGGTTCCAGGTCTTTGCTATTGTAAACAGTGCTGCAATGAACATTCATGTGCATGTGTCCTTATAGTAGAATGATTTATAGTCCTTTGGATATATACCCAGTAATGGGATTGCTGGGTCAAATGGAATTTCTATTTCTAGGTCCTTGAGGAATCGCCACACTGTCTTCCACAATGGTTGAACTAATTTACACTCCCACCAACAGTGTAAGAGTGTTCCTATTTCTCCACATCCTCTCCAGCATCTGTTGTCTCAAGCTTTTTTAATGATCGCCATTCTAACTGGCGTGAGATGGTATCTCAATGTGGTTTTGATTTGCATCTCTCTAATGATCAGTGATGATGAGCATTTTTCATGTGTTTGTTGGCCTCATGTATGTCTTCTTTTGTAAAGTGTCTGTTCATGTCCTTTGCCCATTTTTGAATGGGCTTGTTTGTTTTTTTCCTGTAGATTTTTTCCCATTCTGTTGGTTGCCGATTCACTCTAGTGACTGTTTCCTTTGCCGTGCAAAATCTGTGGCGTTTGATTAGGTCCCATTTGTCTATTTTGGCTTTTGTTGCCAATGCTTTTGGTGTTTTGGTCATGAAGTCCTTGCCTACTCCTATGTCCTGAATGGTTTTGCCTAGATTTTCTTCTAGGGTTTTTATGGTGCCAGGTCTTGTGTTTAAGTCTTTAATCCATCTGGAGTTAATTTTAGTGTAAGGTGTCAGGAAGGGGTCCAGTTTCTGCTTTCTGCACACGGCTAACCAGTTTTCCCAACACCATTTGTTAAACAGGGAATCCTTTCCCCATTGCTTGTTTTTGTCTGGTTTATCAAAGATTATATGGTTGTAGATATGTTGATTTGCCTCCGATGCCTCTGTTCTGTTCCATTGGTCTATATCTCTGTTTTGGTACCAGTACTATGCTGTTTTGATTACTGTAGCCTTGTAGTATAGTGAAAATGGCTATACTGCCCAAAGTAATTTACAGAATCAACGCTATCCCCATCAAGCTACCATTGAATTTCCTCACAGAACTGGAAAAAACCACCATGAACTTCATATGGAACCAAAAGAGAGCCCGCATAGCCAAGTCAATTCTAAGCAAAAAGAACACAGTGGGAGGCATCACACTACCAGACTTCAAACTATACTACCAGACACTCTTTTTTAACTGCTTTCTTTCTTATTCTCTGAGGTGCAAAATCTCCTTGTTTTCCTGTTAACTGCTTGGCTGCTCTTCCAGGCACCTTTGGCCTCTCTGTGGCTATTCTGTGTTAAAGCTGTTCAAAGTTCTTTAGGTATATCCTTCTTCTCACCTTATAGTCTCTCTCTGACACCATCTGCATCTGGGCTTGGTACCACCATTAAAGTATTAATAACTCCTATATTTATATCTCCAGTCCTAATTTCTCCTTGAGTTCATTCAGCTGCCTACTTACCTTTTTGCTTGGATGCTTCAAAGTGTTTCTCAATTCAACATTTCCAAAGGCAAATTTCAGTTATTCTTTCCACAAAACACAGTGAGCAAATTGGTCCATTTCCTCTATCTTGTAGCTTAGTAATGGATAATACTGGCATCCATTCTGTTGCACAAGCCGAGGACCCAGTAGTCATCTTCACCATCTCTTCTTTTCTCTCATATCATTTGTTCTGGGAGTCACATATAGATACTGTTCTAGGAGATCATTTAGATAATAGCTTTCTCACCTAGAGGTCATGCAGGGAAAGAAATGTATATTGCATTATAATTCATAGTAGAATGTGAATGACTAATAGGAAAATATTCCATTTAGCCTCTCATGTCTAGTTAAGTTTCAGCAGGGACATACCTTTAGCCCAAAGAAATGCATTGAGTGCAAAATAGCACCTCCACTCAAATCACATGACATGGTGGAGGGATAAAAAGTGGCATGTGAAGAACAGCATTTGCTCTACAACTGATGAATGACTAAATGTCATCTTGAACATAAAGAGTTTATATTGGCAAAGTCTTCTCTACGATGTGCATTAGTAAAAACAGCATCATTTGCTGATTTAGGACTCTTTTTAAAGAGCATTCAGATGTTTAAAGAGCCATGCCTTATGACTGCATGACTAAAATTTTATAAAGTGCTTTTCCTACAGTATCTTACCAAATCCTTTCAGGAATCCTAGAAGTACCATATCTTTATTTTGCAGTTTCAAGTTCTCAAAGCCTGGTTTGCTCCAGTAAGTCATAGAGCTAGGATCAAAACTCAAGTTTTGGTTGGGTTTTCAGCCCTGAACCTTTTCATAGCTGCCTCTGACTTCATAGCTGACTGCATAAAGCCTCCTTCAGACCCTTCCTCTGTCAGCATGGTACTACTCTAGTCTGTCAAGTATTTTGGCCTCCATAGGAGATCCTACTCTCTCTTTTTTTAATTTTTTCTTTTTTTTCCTCCAGCTTTGGGAAGTGAGGAGATCCTATTTTCAATGTTTGTAAATATTTAGCTAGATTTGTAGCAGACATCTGCTTTCATAATGAGAAAGAGCATTTTTGTTTTCATTAGGGAAAAAGGTCATGACTAGACGCAATAACAGCAGTGACACTTGAACTTGAAAAAGTGAAGCCAGGCAGTGCAGTGGGCAGGTGTAGGGTGGGGCGGAGGGAAACTAAAGACAAGTAAGGAGGAGAGAGAGGAAAATGATGCACAGAGAAAGAAGGAAGAGAACAAAGGGAAAGGAAGGGAGCCCGGACAGCGGAGGGGTCTCCTTCAGGAAACAGAGTTGGAGTGAAATAGCATAATCCCCAGATGGCAAGAACATTTCTTAGCCCAATGCCTCTGAACAGATTAATTATTTCTTAGGGGAATTAGTTACATGGGAAGTATCATATGGGAAGTGTAAGGTGTGCTGCACATTTGCAGTTGTGATACCATCAGAAAGAGATACTTCCTGTGAAAGAACTTTTCAACCCCTTTATATAATAACACTTGGAGAATACATTATCAAAGCAGAGCCCTGCAGCCTGAATGTAAACAGCATCTACTTAGAAATACAGTAGCATGCAAACTTTCCCCAGATTAACAGTGGGACCAGTAGAAATTACTTTAATGAAACAAAGGGGCATTGCTGAGCTGTCAGGACACAACAGAGCGCACAACAGAACAGCCCCAGGTAAATATTGGTACATTAGGTTTATCTGCATATTCTTAGTGATAGGAAGTTGGGACAGATAACCAAACCTTGTACATGTCCTTTATAGCTCTGTCTGATGAGTGTTTTTTAAAGTAATTTTGAGGGCAGTTTTTTGGGCAGAAAAGACGATTTGTGAATTTACTTTGATTTTAAAACTACTATTCAATTCTTCAAAGTTAGAAATTTAAAAAATTTATTTTATTATGAATTGAAGACCAGCTTAAAATTATAATATAATTTTGTGTGTCTAGCACATTTTAACAAACTTTAACACTAGGTTATTCCACTTACAAATTTAGCAAACCAAATATTTTCAGATATTTAAACTGCATTTATACATGTACTGCATTTGATTTTTCTTCTTAAGTACTTTTACTAAAACCTTCCCAAGTAATAAATTAATTCTTATAAATTTAAGTTCTCTTAGAAATTTCAATGCTACATATAAGCTTAAATATTTTATATAAACTTAGTAAGGATTTCACTTAAAATTGCAAATCTCAACAAATACCAATTATAACTCTTTAAAAAAGAGCTGCAGAACTATTATTCTAATAGGTCAATATTTTAGGCATTAAAAACACATAATTGCAAATGTACAGATTCCTTAAACTATACCATGGTCTTGATTCTTGTTACATAGATGTGTACATATCTTTTTACCCAGGTCTAAATACTGTTTAATTCAACACGAGTCTTGCATTCCAAGTGCCTCAAAATTCTTAGTGGGTATTAAAAAGTGGCTCAGTTGCTTATGGATAAACAAATAGCGTGCAATTTTCATTATAGCACATGCCTTTAACAAAGCTGTTTGAAGTCTCCTTCATGTCCTGAGTTAGAGAAGCCCCCAGTTGCCACATACAGATATTTAGTACTGTCATACAGAGAGTCACATATCTATTGGATTCTACTTGGATCTAAGGATCAAGATGGTTGTACTCAGACAAACAAATTAGGAAAGTAGCCTCCCTCGCAGAGTGGTCTGGGGGTGTTACAAGCCAAAAAATCATTCAAGGTTTTACGGTTAAGAAGTGAGATAATCTGTAATGACACCTCACAGAGATTCTGTTAAATAACAAGTGCCCAGAAGCTACTTGGAAGAGGAGTAGATTGAAGAGAAAATGAAAGGATCAAAATTAGTTTTAATTTCCTGTTAGGATCATCTCCTTTACTCTTGCATGTGTAACTGTGGGGGAGATTGTAAACATTCCCTTACCTAACTGTACTTAATGTTGTTAGTCTTGATCAACATCCCTTAGTCACTGTGTATATATGATGCTTCGTGCTTTAATCAGAGTTGAGAACAAACATAGAGTAGCTCAAACTGAGGAAGGAGACCCTTAGTCACCCTTAAGCATCTAAGGCCACCTCTCCCTTGACTTCTACATTGCATTTCAACAGGAGAAGTAAAGGCTGGCAGACCGGGCACCACCTTTAATCACCCTCCTATAGATAGCTGGCATGGTATGGAGGAATCTTTTCAGAAGGCATTGTTTTTACTTAAGCACGATCAAACCCCCTCCTAAGTCATGTACCCCACGCCTACTCCATGGACCAAGACCCTTTCACATATAATTTCTAGAGTTGTAAGTCCAAGACCCTTTCACATGTAATTTCTAGAGTTGTAAGCTTTTATAAGGGCAGGGATTTTTCTTTGTTAGGGGAGCTTGGCTATTTGGGGCATTCAGATCCACCTCAGCTCCTGGCTGAATAAATCACCACTTCCTTTCCAGTTTGGTGTTTGAGAGGTTTGTTTCATGGTTCTACCTGCTTCAAAACAAGACATAGGTTTATCTCTCCCTCATGTAATGACCCGTCTGTAGTCAGATGCTCTAGGGATGGTAGGTAGATCTGCTTCATCAAGTCACTCAGAATCCCCAGTTCCTTCTACTTTGCTGCTCTGCCCTGTGTGGTCTTCATCTGACTCACCACTGATGCCACCTTGCAGTTCACCTAGAGGAGAATATATACTGTTTCTGACAAAGTTGTTCTATAGATACTAAATGCTTTTAACAGAGAGGTCAGCTAAGAACACTGGCATTTCTCTTATAGGTGATATAATACACCTCTCTATAGAAATACTTAGTGTAAATTTTTATTCTGCTATAGTTGTAGTAGTAAGATAAAAGCTTAGCTAGCAGAAGCAGAAATTATCCTATTTAGGCGAAGTGAGCTGTCTGTGTGCTCTGATTAGAGAGGATATCAAAAGGTGATTTCCTTCTTTAAAATAACCTCTGCATATAAATTTCCACCATTCAACTCTCTCAATTTTTCTTATTCCTCCCATAGAGGGAGTGCATGCATGTATTTAATGACTAACTTTACAGTATTATATAATCTATGCTTCAAAATGGTTAGCCTACAATTAGTAAGGGGATAAATCTTTAGGATTGGAAAGGAAACCAACAGTTATTAAGGATCTACTATTCCTGGACATATTACTAACTTTTCTTACTTATTATGTTATGTATACCACCTAACACCTTGATGATATAACCCCCCAGTTTTTTTTCTTTTTTTACAGATAAGGCATCTAGGACTTATATAGAGTTTAGGGGATTTTCCTTAAGATTACACAGTTGAAAGTTTCTTGGTTGAGACGGTAGTTCAAGGGGAAAAGAAAAGGTCAAAATGACAAGTCAACTACTTTGAGTAAAGATCTCTGGCTGAGCAGGTAATTGGGTATTCTCAGAATTTGTTACCAGCTAGTTGTGTGGTTTTGGACATACCCCTTCGCATCACCCCAATGTCACCTTTGGTAAAGTGAAAGAATTGGTTACAGATATTCTTTAAATTATCTTTATTCAGGGATTTTACTGCTTAATTCTCTCAATTGTTGACTTTTACTTAGAATTTTGGGCAAACACTAACTAATACAATCCATTTACCAAGAAGTGTATCTGATAACATTTTCATCAACTTTCTAAAGATGCCATATGTCTTTTTGGCAGACTGTTGGAAAGTGTTCAAGATCTCCTGTTTTATTTTCACAGTTGGCCCTTGAGCCCTTGAGCCAACTGTGAAAATAAAACAGGAGATCTTAAACACTTTCCAACAGCCTGCCAAAACAGAGCCGTGTAAACAGAGCCATGCTAAGAGGCTCAGGGTGTCTTGGCTGATGTCACTAGGCTGAAGGGTCTTGGGGAAGGAAACAAGTTTCTTCCAGATTCGACCCTCCAACCAACTACAGGTCCTGGAACAGTGAGTAACTCCTTTACTCAGAAGCTGAACATTAAAAGTGTTTTCTGATTCTTGCCAATTTGGCACTTAAGAAATATAGTAATTTCTTCAAATACATTTTTATTGTGAGAGTACTGAACATTGTATTTATTGGTCATTTGCATTTTTTGTAAATTATGGATTTTTAAAAACCTCTTTGGCCGGGTACAGTGGCTAACCCCAATCCCAGTACTTTAAGAGGCTGAGGCATGTGGATGATCTGAGGTCAGGAGACCAGTCTGACCAACATGGTGAAACCCCATCTCTACTAAAAATACAAAAATTAGCCAGGCATAGTGGTGTGTGTTTGCAAACCCAGTTACTCTGTAGGCTGAGGCAGGAGAATTGCTTGAACCCAGGAGGTTGAGGTTGCAGTGAGCCGAGATCGCAACGCTGCTCTCCAGCCTGGGCAACAAGAGGGAAACTCCGTCTCCAAAAAACAAAACCAGAAACACCTGTCTGTAATAACTAGCAAAGTCTCCTGATATATTAAGGATATTAAAGACTGGCATATAATAAGTGTTTTTTTTTTTAAGTTTCCATATGCCTTTTAATTTGTTTAAGGATATAGTCATTTATTTAGACTATAGATAAAGAACAGTTACATGTTTTATTTCAGAACATTTAGAATTTGGGGGAATATTACTATTCCTAAGGTTTTATTGACATATAAAATTTAAAAATATTATGTAATGAGAGCTATGTATTTTCTTTGTACATTTTATCATGGTTACTAGGTTAAGTGTCTGTTTCCATGAACATAGGAATTTCTGTTATTTTATCTTATGTTCTTAATACTTACTTAACATATGACTCGAAATACAGAACATGCATAGTAAATGTTTCTCAAGTAAATAAGTAAAAGTGCATGAGAAATAAATGTGCTATTTACGTGTTGTCATCTGAGTCATATCAGCACTAATTGAGTAATTAGGATCCAGATTCACCCTTGGGCTTGGCACAAATGAGCTTGGACAACCCGGAATACAGATGGTTGACAATGAGTAATTAGGTTTAAATTGTACCAGGAAACTGAAGAACATTCAGAAAATGGTTACAGATAATTATATAAGATTGCATTACAGAGGAAAAATTTCCCACAGTGAGAGACAATAGGCCTCAGATGTCTTTACTAAGGATACATTATGTCATAATTTCATTTTTTTGCACCTTTAAAATAAGGGGATTTGTTGTGTGAATTAGGCTAGATGTCAGTTTTTCCCTGGAACTAGAAGAAAGGTTGAATAACCCCTTATGTTTATCTGGAACATGTCTTTCTGGCACTTAAGAATCTGAGAGCCAAAATTCAGAACCTTTTCCATGACCCCTCATTGAAAATATCTTAAAAATATAAGTGTGTATGTGTGTGTGTGTGTGTGTGTGTGTGTGTGTGTGTGTGTATGTATGTACATGGGAATGAGGGAACACTGTTGTACACAGAAATATCTGAAGTTTATCTTTTGCTTTAGGGCATTTGGTCTTACATCACCTTTTAAGTCTTATGCTATCTTTGACTTTCAGACAGAACAAACCTCTGGATTTTTATATGTTCTAAATTCTTCCTTTGCAGTATTAGGGGTCTGTTTTCCCAGATTAGGAAATGGAGTGTTTAATCATCACTGTCGTGTAGACCTAACACAGAAATACAAATGTAATAAGACAAATGTTGACAAATTAAAGTCAGAAACATATTTATTGTGATATATGTTCACAAATAATATATTTTGTTGTAGGAAATAGGAAATCCAGAGAAGTGAAAACAACAAAAGTCATCTGCAATTCTACACATGCAGATAACCATTGCTGAGATTTTGGAGTCCTTGTTTCCTAGACATGTTTTCCTATGTCTGTGTGCACACATGTATGGGATGTTGTATATATGTATGTGTGCATGTGTTTACACATGTATTTGCAGGTGTGTGTTTATTAGACATTGAGTCATAACATACATTACATTTAAAACATTGTATTTACAGCTTTATTGAGGTATAATTGACATATGATAAACTGCACACTCTTAAATTGTACAATCTAAGTTATATGTATACACATCAGTGAAACCCTTACCACAATCAAGATAATGAATTTACCCATCCTCCGTAAAGCTTCGACACCTCTTTCAAAGTCCAACCTCCTCACTTCTCCCACCTAATCCACAGGCATCCACTGACCTGATTTCTGTCACTATAAGTTAGCTTGCATTTTCTAGAAATTGATATAAATGTAATAATACAATGTGTGCTTGTTTCTCTCTGGCTTCTTTCACTCTGCATAAATATTTTGAAATTCATCCATATTGTTGCATTTATCAATACATCCAAACTATTGCATTTATCAGTATGTCATTCTTGTTGACCGTTTATCACATTCCCTTATCTTTTTAATGTCTATGGAAAATTAGTGGTGTCTTATTCTTGATATTAGTAATTTGTGTCTTCTTTCTTTTTTCCTCAGTCAGTGTGACAAAGAGTTATCAACTTCACTAATCTTCTCAACAAATCAACTTTTGACGTCACTGATTTTTCTTTATTGTTTTTCTGTTCTGCTTCACTGTTTTCTGCACTGATTTATATTATTTCATTTTCTTCTGTTTTCTGTGCTTCTTTACTCTTCTTTTTCTAGTTTCTTAATGTGGTAACCAGTGATGTTGATTTATGACTTTTATTTTTTTCAAATATACACCTTTAATGTAAATTTCCCTCTTTAGTTTTAGGCATATCTCAAATTTTAATATGTAGAGTTTTCATTTCCATTTAGTTCAAAATACTTTCTAATTTCCTTTTGATTTTTTTTGAGTCATGAGTTATTTAAAAGTGTGTTATTTAGTTTTTGCACATTGACAAAATTTCTCGATATTTCTTTTATCGATTTCATGATTTAATTCCATTGTTGTCAAATAACATACTTAGCATGCCTTGATCCATTTAATTTATTGAGACTTGGTTTTGGGGCTGGAATATGCTCCCCCATGGTAAATGATCCTTGTATACTTAAGAAGAGTACTTATTCTAGTGCCATGGGATGGAGACTTCTGTAAATGTCAATTAGGTCTAATTGCTTGACAGTGGTTTTAAAGTTTTCTATATCTTTACAGATGTTTCTGTTTCTTAGAAAACAGAATTACTGAAAGAAGAATCTTGACATCTCTGACTGTAACTCAGGATTTCTCTATTTTTCCTTGAATTTTTATCAGTTTTTTTCGTATGTATTTTGAAGCTCAAATATATTAGAAGTATAAACAGTTAGTGTTGTTACATTCTTTAGATAAATTGATCCCTTTATCATTATGGAATAACTCTTTTTATTCTTGATTATATATAATTTTAGAAAAACATAAAATACACACACACACACACACACACACACACACACACACACACACACGTATATATAAAATCTACTTTGTCTAATCTTATAGCCACTCCAGCTATGTTTTTGTTGGCATTAATGTGGAATATCTTTTTTCTTTCTTTCGCTTTTAACCTGTTTTGTCTTTTTATTTAAAGCTGGATTCTTGTTGGCAAAATGTCGTTGAGCTTTCCTTTTTATCTGACAATCTCTATCTTTCAGTTGGGGTGTTCAGAGATCGTTTACATTAATATGATTATTGATGTTTGGGTTTAAAATTCTTATCTTGCTATTTGTTTTCTATTTATACCATGCTATCCGTTCTTTGTTCCTCATTTATCCATTCTGTGTCTTATTTTGGATTGATTGTATATTTTTATAATTCCAAATTTTTTCCTTTGCAAGATCATTCCCTATAGCTCTTTGTTGTGCTATTGTAGTAAATTCTTTAGGGTTATTTGGCGTTAGTATACGTCTTCAAATAGCACAGTACATCTTCAAGTGATATTGTAGCAGTTCACTGATAATTTAAGTTTTGCAACAGTGAACTTCCATTTCCCTTCTCCTGGCCTTTGTGCTGTTGCTGTCATACATGTTGCTTCTATACATATTATAAAACCAACATTACATTGTCATTACTTTTGCTTTGAACAATCAATTATCTTTTAAATAATTTAAACAATAAGAATTAAAAATCTTTGTATTTACTCCATAGTTACCATTTCTGGTGCTCTGCATCCCCTCTTGTGGATCAGATCTCTGTCTCATATCAGTTTTTTCTACTTGGAGGATGTTCCTTTACCATGTCTTGTAGTACTTATCTGTTACTGACAAATTGCTTCAGCTGTTATATGTCTGAAAAAGTCTTCATTTTGTCTTTACTTTTGAACAATATTTTTATTGAGTAAAAAATTCTAAGACAGCAGAGGTGGGTGGTGGGGAGGTCGGGGAGGGATAACATGGGGAGAAATGCCAGATGTAGGTGATGAGCGGATGGAGGCAGCAAACCACTTTGCCATGTGTGTACCATGCAACAATCCTGTATTATCACATGTGTACCCCAGAACCTAAAGTACAAAAAAAAAACCTCAAAAAAATTGTGAGGTGACTTTTTTGAGTCATTTAAAGATTTTATTCGCTGTCCTCTTGCTTGCTTTGTTTCTGATGAGAATTCTCATGTCACTCTCTTCTTAGCTCCTCTATAGTAACATGGTTTTTTCTTTTCTCACTTTAAGAGGTTTTCTTTATCATTGTTTTTAGTGTTTGAGTTTCATCAAATTTGCAACATTTTGGTCATCATTTCTTCACATAGCTTTTTTTAATGTCCTTTTTTTTTTTTTTTTTTTAACCTCTTTCCTCCTGGAACTTCAATTACACTTACATTAGATGACTTGAAATTCCCCACAATTCACTGGTGCTGTATTTTTTTCTGGTCTTTTCTTTCTTTTTTTTTTTTTCATTTTATTTTGTGTAGTTTCTATCCCATACAATATATTTTTTCATCTGAAATGTAGCTTTTGTCTGTAGATGTTTTATTTAGGTCTTTTTGAAAATCTGCCATATCTCTGCTTAACCAAATATTTCAT
Organism: Saguinus oedipus; assembly: GCA_031835075.1. Classification (NCBI taxonomy): domain Eukaryota; kingdom Metazoa; phylum Chordata; class Mammalia; order Primates; family Cebidae; genus Saguinus; species Saguinus oedipus. Next base: position 92,662,477 of record CM063183.1, on the reverse strand, counting down.
CTAGATTTTTTCACATATGGAACTTAGATATAATAGCTGTTTTCATGTCCTTTTCTATCAATTCTATTATCTATGTTAATTCTTTGCCAGTTTTGATTGATTGATTCTTCTGTTTATTAAGGGTAGTATTTTTCTGCTCCTTTGCATGCTTGAAAATTTTTGATTGTATGCCAGACAATGTTAATTTTAACATACTGAGTGCTGAATACTTTTCTTTTTCTAGAAACATTTGAGCTACACTCTGAATTACTGTTATGTTACCCTGAAACAAGTTTGACCTTTGTGTGTCTTCCAAGATTTTTTTATGTATAAACAGAGCAACGTTTAGTCTGTGGTTAACTTATAGTACTATTGAGAAAAAACTCATGAGTTTCGTCATTTTCCATTTTGAATTGTGGGCACAAGCACTATTTCTGACTCTGTGAGAGTTGTGGTGATTGTTCCTTCTAATCTTTTTGGGTGGTTCTTTCTTTGGCCACAGATCACTTCCTCACAAGCATGAACTCATCAGTACTGAGTTGAGTAACTGAATAGGATTCTACAGATCTCTCTGTACTGATCTCCTCCTCGGTACTCTGTGAACACAAGTTATGCTAGCCTTCCCAGAGTCCCAGCTCTGATTCCTCATCTCAGAAAGACCACTGGATTTCATTTCTCTTCCTCCTCCCTTTGCCACAGTTGAGAAACTCTCCAGGCAGTAACCAGGGCAATTGCTGGGCTCTTTTATTTACTTCCTATCCCTCAAAGTTTACTATCATCCATTGCCTGATGTTCATATATTGAGAGTTGTTGATTCATATGGTTTGTTCAGTGTTTAGTTGTTTAAGTCAGGAGGGCAAATCTTGTTTCCGTTATGGTTGGAAGTAGAAATCACAAAACTTGTCCTCTAAGCAAAGCATGTCACAAACATTTTCTATTTATTTAAATGTTATTGCTCTACATCATTTTTGATGACTGCAAAGTATTTTATTATTTAAAAGTACCATAGATTAATTCTTTATTTTATTTATTTAGTTTTTTCCTACTATTATTTACAACATTGTGAATGAGCAGCTAAATGTTTTTGAATGTCCATGATTTTCTCAACCATATTAATAGAAGAGAAGTTGCTGAGTTAAGGGGTATTTTGATTCAGATTTCCAAATTATCCTCTAAAAAGATTGCACCAGTTTATACATTTTTTAATCTCTCCAAATATCTGGGTATTACTATTATAATTTTTTAAACCTCCAAGCTTTATAAGTAAAAATGTTACATATATTGGTTTTCATTAGTATTTTTATCTCTTTTGACGTATAATATTTTTAATTAGTTTATTGAAAAATCTCTGTACTTCTTTTATGCATTTAGTTTATATCTTTTGCATATTTTAAAGCTTAGATTGTTGTCTTTTCTGTTATTAATTTATAAAATATTTGTATTGAGTATATGCGTGCATGTGTGCATGTGGACATGTGTGTGCGTTTATGCATGTGTGTGTGTATGTGTATGTGTTTGTAATATTTTCATCAATTTTTTGCTTGCTCTCTATGGCATTTTCAGATGTGATCAGATTTATTTGGTCTTTGACATTATGATTCCTATCTCTATCATTGTGTTTAGAAGGCCAATATTATTCCTACATCATTACCAAATAAATGCTTAATTCTATCTGCTTACAGATTTAACTTTTTTCTTTTTCCTTTTAAACCTCTAATCCATTTGGAATTTAATTTTCTTACTGATTAAACTTTGTTTTTATATGTTTATATTTTATAATGATAATATTAAATCATTTGTAATGCTTTTTTTTGTGATTTTTTTTTTAATTTTTATTGCATTATAGGTTTTGGGGTACATGTGCAGAACGTGCAAGATAGTTGCATAGGTACACACATGGCAGTGTGTTTTGCTGCCTTCCTCCCCTTCACCCACACTTGGTATTCATCCCCAGGCTATCCCCCCCAGCCTCCCCCGCTGTCCCTCCCCCATTTCCCCCAACAGTCCCCAGTGTATAGTAGACCGCCTCTCTGTGTCCATGTGTTCTCATTTTTCTCACCCACCTATGAGTGAGTATATGCAGTATTTCTTTTTCTGTTCTTGTGTCAGTTTGCTGAGAATGATGTTCTCCAGATTCATCCATGTCCTTACAAAGGACACAAACTCATCATTTTTGATTGCTGCATAATATTCCATGGTGTATATGTGCCACATTTTCCCAGTCCAATCTATCATCGATGGGCATTTGGGTTGGTTCCAGGTCTTTGCTATTGTAAACAGTGCTGCAATGAACATTCGTGTGCATGTGTCCTTATAGTAGAACGATTTATAGTCTTTTGGATAGATACCCAGTAATGGGATTGCTGGGTCAAATGGAATTTCTATTTCTAGGTCCCTGAGGAATCGCCACACTGTCTTCCACAATGGTTGAACTAATTTACACTCCCACCAACAGTGTAAGAGTGTTCCTATTTCTCCACATCCTCTCCAGCATCTGCTGTCTCCAGATTTTTTAATGATCACCTGTAATGCTTAAATTAAATATAAAATTGTCATGACACCATATGTTTAAAGCCTTTCTCTCAGATTTGATATACTGAATTTTTCATCATATTGATAACCTTGTGATACATTTCTATTAATGCTCCATTGGTTTCTAGATTTTTTATTTTGTTCTTGTTAGCTGTCTGTCTCCTCCTGTGGCTGTTCTATATTATTTTAGTTACTGAAACTTTATTGCACAACAGCAAACTCAAGGGAGAATATCTGTAGGAATATCTACAAAGGAATATTTGCAAGAGAACATTAGGCTCAAGGAGAAACCATCTGTTCTCCTAACCTTTTAATGTTTTTCATATTTTCCTGACTGAACTTATGTATTTCTGGAAAATTGAGAAGCCATGCAGATTTTGGATAATAGTGCAGACTTCACTTTCTTAGTGCCTGGGTCCAAATCCCAGCTTCTTAGCTGACCGGCAATGTGACCCAGGAAATTTATCCACTTCATCATGGCTCAGTTTTCTTATCTGTAAAGTAAGGGTAACAGTAGTCCTTATAAGTTTATTATGATGATTGCATGGGTGGAACCAGTGTGTGGCACACACAGGCACTTAATGAGAAGTTAGCTTTGCCATTTTCCTTTATTCTTCACTTTAATTTTATTTATTTATTTATTTTTATTTATTTATTTTTTTGAGACAGAGTCTCACTACGTTACCCAGGCTGGAATACAGTGGCATAATCTCGGCTCATTGCAACCTCTGCCTTCTGCAGTTCAAGCAATTCTCCTGCCTTAGCCTCCCGAGGAGCTGGGACTACAGAAGAGCTGTAGTCACACCACCACACCCAGCTGATTTTTTGTATTTTTAGTACAGATGAGGTTTCACCATATTGGCCAGACTGGTCTCGAACTCCTGACCTTGTGATCTGCCTGTCTCAGCCTCTCAAAGTGCTAGGATTACAGGCTTGAGCCACTGCACCAGTCCTAATTTTAGAATTATTTTATCAACTTCCCAAAAAATTTATTATGAATCTTATTACTGAGTCTTCTCTAGAAGCATGACGTGACTCTTTATTCACTTATTTTCTTTTGTGTCTCTTGGGAAGTTTTGTATTTTCTGTTGTGTATATATAATATTTTTACATATATATATACACGTATATATATACATATATATACGTATATATATATATATCTTGAATAAGTAAAAAGAAAAAAAGCAACCCTGTGATCAACTTTATTGCTGATGGGCGAAGCCTCTTCCTCGCTATGCCCTTGGTCTTTCTGGTGGTCCAAAGCCCCTCCAGGATAGCACAGTGCTTAGGCTCTGCTGGGTCAGAGGCAAGGGAGACAATCTATCTCCACAAGCCTGCCCTGGCCCAGTCCTTCCCCTGCTGCCTCCCACCCTATTTTTTTTTTTGTGTGTGTGTGTGTGTGTGTGTGTGTGTGTGTGTGAATATACTCTATCCAAAAAGAATACAGTATATTCACATGAACTCTAAGAAATAAGGATATTCTTAGAGTAACATACCCACAGAAAATATGTGGGTATGTTAGACAATAATTATCTCTGAGTATTAGGGTATGAGAATTTTTCATTTGTAGTATTGTATACATTTAAAAATTTGTTCACTGAGCATTACTGTTAAAAATCCATAATTTTGAAATGACTTTTGTGCCTCCTACTCTGGTGCTCTGTGGTTCAGACTAAAAGGGAGTGCCTGCTAGATGTTATGCATTGCATATTACACAAGTACATTGGCAAATAAGCTGTTGTTTTAAAAAATGTGTCATCAGTTTCTAGAGAACTGGATATAATCTTGAAGCAAAACAATTTCAAGTAGATGACTAAAATCCTTCCTGTAAATGCATGCCTGTGGTCCCTGTGAAATCACCTTTTTTTCCCTCTTCCTAATCTCCATCCCCTCCTAAATCTAAATTTTCTTGCAATGGTTGAAAATATCTGGACTCAATTCCAGAGGATATTCTGTCACACATATTGACAGGACTAGGGAATTTCAGCAAAACAAAGGACATCTTTAAATTTTTACCAGTCCCAGATAGAAGTTTCTAGAGTTCTAGGTTTTAGAAGAAATATGACCTTGAAGGAAAATGTTGACATTTATTTCAACGTTTCAACACGAAGAAAGAGTGAGAGCACGATCTACAGATCAGCCTTTCCTCTCATGTTCTTACAATGGGAGAGGACAGAGAAGGTATTGAGGATACCAAAGCACTAAAGCCACCACACAGGGAAAATACTGAGAACATAAGATCAGATTTTCCTCTTGTGTTCTTACCATGTCATAAGGCAAAGTGCTTGTTCAAGGCCACTACAGCAGGAAGGCATTGCATCACATCATCAGAACATTCCTTCCTTCCTCTTCCTTTCTTTCTCTCTCTTTCTTCCTTCCTTTCTTTTCTTTCCATCTCTTCTTTCTTTCCATCTCTTCTTTCTTTCCATCTTCTTTCTTTCTTTCTTTCTTTCTTTCTTTCTTTCTTTCTTTCTTTCTTTCTTTCTTTCTTTCTTTCTTTCTTTCTTTCTTTCTTTCTTTCTTTCTTCCTTTCCTTTCTTTCTTTCAGCACAGGAATATTTATTATATTTTAACTAGTAGCAGAGCAGATACCAAGTTCACAAGGTATGAATTATTATTTTTTATTAAATCAGGCTTCAACAACAATAATAAGAAGAAAGTCTGCATATATATTTTGGTCACTAATATAATCTTCAAGGGCATGAAAGCCAGAAACACAAAGGAAAATGAATAATGACTGAGAAGTTTTGATGTGCCAGAAACAAAGATCACTGCATTAAACTTCTTTATTTTGTTAATATTATTCTTAAACATTGAACAATTATTAATTATCATTATTTGGCAAAATATCAAACATGCACATAGTATTCCTACAAGAATATCGCCTTAATATCATCAACATTAACACTAAGCTTATTCCTCCCCAAAATTTAATGAGTTATGGTCCCACTCTTTATACATATTGGTGTTGCTGGTAATAATCAAAACTGATTTTGTTTTCAAGGATAAATAGCAGATTGACTTTGCATTTGGTGACCAGCTGTGTACCCTAATTTTTCATCCATTTTCTTAACACATTTAATTACATTTCGTAAGCCCTGAGATAACCTGCTAATGATTCTATACTTTTAATCTATACTTTATTCTACTCAGTTTGAACCCCACATAGTAAGTCTTTAAAATTATTTACAGATGGTTGTAATACATGGTTGACAAAATTTACTACTTGTATAGATAAGACTGATAACACTGTCTTTAAGAGTTGCATATTTTATATGCACTTTTGCTAGAAGCAAGTCTTAAAATGACATCTATAATTCTGTCAGAAAGCAAAGTGTATGTGTCAGAAAGCGAATGTGTAACCAGATTTGCTTTTTACCTCCCTTGTAAAACAACTATTTTTTCTTTCCCCAAATATTAATACTTGTCTTCCAACTGAACAATTGCTAAAAGGAACCTAGCATTTGCACAGCACATTGATAACTATAGTGCTTAGCAGAGAAATATGCCCATAATAGCCTTCTGGTAAATATTTGTTCCACATGGGATGAGTGAATTATAAGGCTGCCGTTTGAGTCATATACTGTTCAACATACACTAACTAATTTTGTTTAACTAGGGAGTTCTGTTTACCAGATTTAATTCACCCTCAAATGTAAATCCAAAAATTTGAAATTAAAAAATCGATGTACTAATTCTCAAAAAAAGTAAACAAGTTAATCATAGTAGTTACTGTACTATTAGTTGATAGGAAATTTTAAAAAGGGAATTACTTTCCACTAAATATTATGTACAACTAAGTGAGGGGAAGAAAGTTTAAAAAAACTAAAAGATGTTAGCTAATTCTCATCATTTTCTCCACGTTTATCCTTGCAGTTTTGTTTGATGACATTAACTTTATTATTAGTATTTTTTATTATTATACTTTAAGTTCTGGGGTACATGTGCAGAACATGCACGTTACATATGTATAAACGTGCCATGGTGGTTTGCTGCATCCATCACCCCATCAGCTACATTAGGTATTTCTCCTAAAGTTATCCCTCCCCAGTCCCCCCACCCCCTGCCATCCCTCCCCAGCCCCCACCCCCTGACAGGCTCCTGTGTGTGATGTTCCCCTCCCTGTGTCCATGTGTTCTCATTGTTCAACACCCACTTATGAGTGAGAATGTGCAGTGTTTGGTTTCCTGTTCTTGTGTCAGTTTGCTGAGAATGATGGTTTCCAGCTTTATCCATGTCCCTGCAAAGGACATGAACACATCCTTTTTATGGCTGTGTAGTATTCCATGGTATATATGTGCCATATTTTCTTTATCCAGTCTATCATTGATGGGTATTTTGGTTGGTTCTAAGTCTTTGCTATTGTGAACAATGCCACAATAAACATACTTGTGCATGTGTCTTTATAATAGAATGATTTATAATCCTTTGGGTGTATACCCAGTAAGGGGATTGCTGGGTTAAATGGTATTTCTAGTTCTAGATCCTTGAGGAATCACCACACTGTCTTCCACAACAGTTGAACTAATTTACACTCCCACCAACAGAGTAAAAGTTTTCCTATTTCTCCACATCCTCTCCAGCATCTGTAGTCTCCTTTTTTAATGATCGCCATTCTAACTGGTGTGAGATGGTATCTCAACGTCATTTTGATTTGCATTTTTCTAATGACCAGTGATGATGAGCTTTTTTCATATATTTGTTGGCTGCATAAATGTCTTTTGAGATCTGTCTGTTCATATCCTTCGCCACTTTTTGATGGAGTTGTTTGGGTTTTTTTTTCCCCTGTAAATTTGTTTAAATTCTTTGTAGATTCTGGATATTAGCCCTTTGTCAGATGGGTAGGCTGCAAAAAAATTTCTCCCATTCTGTAGGTTGCCTGTTCACTCAGATGATAGTTTCTTTTGCTGTGCAGAAGCTCTTCAGTTCAATTAGATCTCATTTGTCTATTTTGGCTTTTGTGGTAATTTCTTTTGGTGTTTTAGTCATGAAGTCCTTGCTCATGCTTATGTCCTGAATGGTATTGCCTAGGTGTTCTTCTGTGTTTTTATGATGTTAGGTCTTATGTTTAAATCTTTAATCCATCTGGAGTTAACTTTTGTATAAGGTGTAAGGAAGGGATCCAGTTTCAGCTTTCTACATATGGCTAGCCAGTTTTCCCAACACCACAGCTTTTTTGTTCATATATTTATTCCTGTTAACTTCTCTAGCTGAAAGAGGATTTTATTATCTGAAAGGAGTCCCCCATCACCTTAAGTACAAATTATTAGTGAAAAGCTGGTGCAAATGTAAGGCTGTATTTTCATGTCATGCCATATTTCTGTATTTATTTTTTGCTAGAATTAAATTTTTCCTATTTAAATGATGCTATATAGAATATAAGATAATCTTCCAATTACTATGATATTACTTGCTTATAATATCCAGTTTTTGTTGATCACTTTAAAGCATATTGCACGCTTGTCATCTAGCACACTAATAAATAACTATTACTCTTTTTTTGAAAGGATACACTGACAAATTCTTAAGTTAATGGCTTTAGCCCAATATTTTTAGTCAGTTAAAGAACAATAGTAATAGTAAAAACGTTTACAATGCATTTCATGGTCTGGTTCTCCCATCTTATGGTACAGGTTCCATCAGGTGTGGTATCCCAAAAACCAGGGCTGGCTGTGTGAAAGCCATATGCACTGTTCTGGACCACTGCACAGGTCACAGTATTCTTGTAAGCTTTTCCCAACTTAACCAGATGTGTTAAGGATTGTTCCACTATGTTTGTAGTCCACTGGTTAATGTTGTGATTATAATCTTCACCAGTTAAAACCCCATCTACACACTCTTTGACAATATTGTGGGCTTCCTCAGCATTGAAAGCAACATCATCGCAGCGGTGATGGTACTGCTCTGTGGTAGCACTGGCTCTCCTTTGCATTGTCAGAACATTTCTGACCAAGGAGAAGACTGTCTGCACAAAGACGTGGACAGCTGCCCAAGGGGTCCTCCACCCACTGTTCTCACAAAGTCTTCCCTTTGCTTTGGCAACTGCTATTGCCTGCAGAACGCCGAGTGTCCCCTCAGGGTTCACAGAGACTTGTCTCCCTGAGGTCTCTCAGACGCCACTGCTGACCAGTGGTAACTTGGGGAAGACCAGGATTGTGAGGGCCGCGTGGTGAAATGTTGCTTTCTTAACAAAACAAACGTGTTTCCTTCTGATCCACCAATAAAGATCTATTGAATAAACAGAATGAGCATGTAGAAGGGAGAGATTTTATCTAATCAGACTAGGGAAAGGGTGCTTTTAATATCTGTGGAACAATCTGTAAGATCGGACGTTTCCTCTGCTAACAGAAACTCCAGAGTTACAAGAGAAATGGCTTCCTGACATCACAGACACTAAAAGGCCTTCTGAGTAGGAGTAGCAGTTGAATTTTTGACTACTTTGTAAGGGAAATACAGTACCAAAAAACCCCCACGGAGCTCAAGTCATTTCTTACTAGCAAGTACCCCTGACTTGTACGTACATATTTGTTGTCAGATCCACAAAGAAAATAGTGTAAGTTCGTTTTCTATCAACTATTAGGGATCTATTGTGCCATAACAAATTACTCTAAAATTTAGCAGCTTAAATAGTAAACCTTTATTATCTCACCTGGTTCCTGAGAGTCAGGAATCTGACAGTGACCTAGCTTGGTGGTTCTGCCTCAGGGTCGCTTATGAAGTTGTGGTCAGGCTGTTGACCACACTTTGTCATCTCTGAAGACTCAACTGCATCTGAGGAACTTGCTGCTAGGCTCACTCATGTGGCTGTTGGCAGGAGGCTTCAGTACCTGTCCTCACAGAGCACTCTCTGGGGTTGCCCTTGAGATGGCTTCTCTCAGAGTGAGTGATTCAAGAGAGAGAGTCCCAGACAACCACAGGATGCCTTTTTTTTTTAATTGTACTTTGGGCTCTGGGATACATGTGCACATCCTGCATCCTGCAGGATTGTTGCATAGGTACATGCATACTATGGTGGTTTGCTTTCTCCATCCACTGCCTTCCCCCCGCCCTTACCACCCCACCACCTGCATCAGGCATTTCTCCCGGTGTTATTCCCCCCATCCTCCCTATCCCTGCACTGTCCCTCCTCTCCCCCACCTAGCCCAGTGAGTGTTGTTCTCTTCCCTGTGCCCAAGTGTTCTCATTGTTTATCACCCACCTATGAGTGAAAACATGTGGTGTTTGGTTTTCTGTTCTTATGTCAGTTTGCTGAGAATGATGGTTTCTAGATTCATCCATGTCTCTACAAAGGACATGAACTCGTCGTTTTTTATGGCTGCATAATATTCCATGGTGTATATGTGCCACATTTTCTTTGTCCAGTCTATTATCAATGAGCATTTGGGTTGGTTCCAGGTCTTTGCTATCCTAAACAGTACCACAAAGAACATGCGTGTGCATGTGTCTTTATAATAGAACGATTTATAATCCTTTGGGTATATATCCAGAAAAGGGATTGCTGGGTCAAATGGAATTTCTATTTCTAGCTTCTGCACATCGAAAGAAGCAATCATTAGAGTGAACGGGAAACCAACAGAATGGGAAAACATTTTTGCATTCTACCTATCTGACAAAGGAATAATATCCAGAATCTACAAAGAACTAAAGCAGATTTATGAGAAAAAAAAATGAACAAAGCCATTCAAAAGTGGGCAAAGGATATGAACAGACCATTTTCAAAATAAAACATACATGTGGCCAACAAACATGAAAAAAATGCTCATCATCACTGGTCGTTAGAGAAATGCAAATCAAAACCACATTGACATACTATCTCATACCAGTTAGAATGGCAATCATTAAAAAATCTGGAGACAACAGATGCTGGACAGGATGTGGAGAAAAAGTAACAATTTTACACCGTTGGTGGGAGTGTAAATTAGTTCAACCATTGTGGAAGACAGTGTGGCGATTCCTCAAGGATCTAGAAATAGGATGCCTTTTATAACCTAGTCTTGGCAGTGGCATGTGATCACTTATTCCAGATTATATTGATGACATAGACCTGACCTGGTACAGTGAGGGAAAAGACTACACAAGGGTGTGAACACCAGGAGGCAGAGATCATGGGGCCTGTCACAACTATTAAAGGTATTTTTTATTGACAGCTCACAATTTCTAGCTACCCAGTTGCTCATTCTTTTGCTTAAACTATTCAAGGCTGGTGGGGGACACATGAACCCTGTTAAAATGTGGAAAGATCTAAATGTGTTTTAAAGAAACCTTTGAGTAAACTTTTTTTTTTTTTTTTTTTTTTTTTTGCTTAGTGAGCAAAAGAAGGATGGGAAAGGAAGGGGCAAGTGCGTCTGTGTGTGTGTGTGTGTGTGTGTGTGAGAGAGAGAGAGAGAGAGAGAGAGAGAGAGAGAGAGAATATAAAAATCTAATTTTTTACCAAAATTATTTTTTTCTCCCAGGTGAACATATGGCTTTAACATAACTTCTATTTCACAAACCCCAAATTGAGCACCTCTGTTAACTCTCAACTAAACATTGACTTTTTCTGAAACTTTGAAATCATAATCCACATGAAGATTGCATAGCATGCAAATGAGTCTACCATTATCTCCTTGATGTAGATTTTAATCTTTTATGTATGGTGACCCTAGGTGAGGAGAAGAGGTGATCTAGCTCACTTGGTGGGATGAGAATCTTGACACAAATTCACAAAAAAAGGGGAGTATACACAGCTGTTCATATGTCTGTGTGTTGGTGGTGGGGAGGTGAGGTTGTATTCACACAGAGAAGACATCTTAGCTCAGCACCCAAATCAAAATGAGCTTCAGTGATATTGAAGGTTGAAGGTCAGGTGCTACACAGCTTTTGTTAGTCTGTTGACATAGACATGATATTTAGATATGATACATGTTATGAATCGCTCCATTTTTTCAAAAACACTTTGAAGTTTTTTTTTTTGGAGATGCAGTCTCACTCTCTTACCCAGGCTGTAGTGCAGTGGCACAATCTTGGCTCACTGCAACCTTGCCTCCTGGGTTCAAGCAATTCTCATGTCTTAATCTCCTGAGTAGCTGGGATTACAGGCATGCCCCATCACAACCATCTAATTTTTGTAACTTTAATAGAAACAAGGTTTCACCATGTTGGTCAGGCTGGTCTGAAACTCTTGGCCTCAAGTGATCCGCCCACCTTGGCCTCCCAGTGTTAGGATTATAGGCTTGAGTTACCATGCCCGACCAGAAGGTTTGTTTTTAAACACAATTTTACTGGATGTGGTAGGATGGGTATATGATAGGACAGAAAATCACTAGTGATCATTAATATGGGTGACACCTTCCATAGGTTATTCATTTAATATTGACAGCACCATCCTTCACACAAGAGAGATAATTTGCCCAAAGTCAAGCAGATGGGAAGAGGAAGACTAGGCTGTGTTCTCCCAGAATCTCATGCTCTACTATATTAGGGAGGACTCTGGCAGATGGCACATCCTGATTATTTGAAAGTCACCATTATTTTAAAAAATTGCATAGATAATTAAGGTTAGTTTATCCAGAATTCTAATTAATTGCAGCACGTGTCCATAAATCTCTATTACAATCATCTGAGTTAGGCCATCTGGGGCATGTGGAAAAAGCCCAGGTATAGACATTTTGGATTCTGGCTTTCCTTTGTACAGGCTGCTACTTTGGGTAAGGAAATTCACCTCTCTGAGACTCCTGTCAGCCTCTGAGGATTGCATGAGATAGCATGTACCGAATTACTGCACACACAGCCTGGTGTACACTTAAGCACACGAGATGTGTCAAAGTTTTCAGAGACATTGACAATGAGACATCAACTATAAAACTTGCTGCAGAGTGAGTCGATATTGTGTCACTGCATTCCCACCAGGCCACACAGAAAGACTCTGTCTCAACAACAACAACAAACACAAATAAGCAACTTGCTGCAGAAATGGGCACTGTTGTTCTTAGAAACGTGACTCTAGGGAAGTTAAACTACCAACTCGCTTTAAGGGAAGTGAGTGAGCTGCCACCTACATGGAATTGGGGAGGTTTTGCTGAGAAAGGAACTCATGAGGAAGGAAAAATATGGTTAAGACAAAATGTAACCATCTATAGTGATAAGGTGAAAATCGGAAATAGAACTGCATCAATGATCTTTCAAATAGGGGAGAATGTGGTGAAAACTGCAGTTAACAATTGCTAACAGTGGGTTCATCAGGTTCAGCTTATCAGTACCCTGATTCCTGTTTCTTAACTGATAAAGAAAATGGGAGGTTTTTAAAGAGAGGGTGGCTGCTGTATTCAGTAAAGCTATAAAGCTGATAGAGAAATTGGCTTCCCAAGTTATTAAACTGTTCATAGGAAGTTGAGAAAGGATTCAAGTACAACCCACTGAGGGTAAGTGCCTTTGGGGTGTTTTTCAAAAATGCTTTTATCTCAAAAGGAATAAAATTTTTCATATAAAAATTTAGGTTAATAATAGTCATTACTATCAATTTTGCTTGTGAGAAAGGTAATATTACCAATGGGAGAATCAAGTTACAGATTGATGAAATCCTTTGAAATCTTGTTTGTGTAATATGTAACTTTGGTCTCATGTGTTGGAAAAGACCTGGTTGAGGATAAGAAAGGATGGGGGCTTTGCAGTGTGCACATAGAGTGCTCATAATCCAGAGTTATTCTTTCTGAAATTCACTAAAATCCAGCATTGGAATCTACTCAGATTGAGACAAAGGAAAAAAAAAACTAATGAAGCAAGAAGCTACTGGCCAAAAGGGGTGAGGAAGCAGGGTCGAACCCATCTACAAGAAGAAAATAGAGAAGGAACATGATGGGTGTGGATATGAGGATATGAGAAAGCCCTCCTGAGTGAGGGCCAGTGTTTCCGGAGGGGTGGGGAGTGAATAAGACTGATTCAAGTTCAAGTTTGCTGTGGGTGCCTGCTTTCATCCTTTGCTTGGTGGCTCCATTCTCCCTCTCTCTGAAGGCTACTCGACAGAGGGTGCAGAGGTAAGTAAACATGGCAGAACTGGTCCCAAAGCCTTATCCACTGAATGTCAGTTTTTTTTTATAATTTCTTCCATGCATAAGGAAATGAGAAGCGTGTTTCTGTCTGGCTATAGCAGTTCTCCTACCAGATTCTGAGGCCAAACTCTTCATGTACCATCGTTCCTAAATACCAGTAGACGTGACTATCTCATTTTGGTTATTCCATGCATAGCATTAGAGACAGAAAGCTCTGGATTAATGCAGATCTGCATTTAATCCCTGCTTTTACACCTACGTGTTGCATGACATTAGGCAACTCATTTACTTCTTCAATTCTTGGGTTCCTTGCTTATAAAGAGGTGACCAGCATATTAGTATAACATCATGTTCAGAGGGTAGTTCCTGAAGATCAAATGGGTGTAAGTATTTAGGGCAGTACTCAGCCAGCAGTCAACACTTAATGTCAGACCTCATCATTGTCCTTACTTTGTTCCTTCCCTGCCCTGGGAACTTTCGTCTCTGTGCCCTGTAGACATGCTGCTGTGACTGTTGATTTGATTGTTACAGGATCCCCAGCAGGACCTGGGGTTCTCTCTATTCTTCAATGCATTGTTTAGGTGAGGAGGTTGGTGTTGTTTTCCTACTTGTATGCCTCTGTGTTTGGAGGTGTGGTCCCGTAGTTTAAGTATATCTTTGGTTTCTAGGTACCTGTTTTTCCTCTAGGAGAACTCTTCATCTATTTCCTTGAAATTTGTCCTATAATCACAAAGGGGTTTATAGTTCTCTGCCCACCCCTCCATACTTCCTGGTTTTCTGGGAGTGCAGAGGCAGACAACTGCAAAGGAGAGCCCTCCAAGGATTTTGTGATGACTCTGACCCAGGCTGACATCCACATCCGAGGGCAAATGCAGTCTGGTGGGTGGGATATAATGCAGGAGTCTTCCAACAGTGATGATGCTAACATTGTGGGAGAGTGTGTGTGTGTGTGTGTGTGTGTGTGTGCATGCACACATGTGTGCATTCATGTGCAGTAGGGTCCTACTACAGGTTGGTGGGAAAAGATCCCTCTGGTCCTAGAACAGAAATCTAACAGCAACCAAAAGTCCAGTTCTAAGAAAGATGAAGGAAAGGGCTAGGCAGGTTGTCTGGATTCTGAATAGGGGCTGAGGCCTGGGCTCAGACACAGAGGAGAATGGAGAAATGGGGTGATGACAGAGACATCTTTAAAATATTTGTGGGCTAAGGGTAAGATGGCTCCAACTTGTCTGGGATGTATTTGTCCTTGGCACACTTGGAATAACGTAGCAGCAGCAGCAGCAGCAGCAATCGACACGGAGACAGCTATGTACCATACTCTGAGCCAAGCACTTTCCACGTACTATATCCTGCCATTATTATGATAATGCTGTGAAGTAGGGATGAAACCAAGTCTTTGCTGACTCCGATTCTGTTGTTCAGCCAGTTCTGATGAGGGCCTCAGGCTCCCTACAGTAAGACTAAATATGGGCATGTGTGTGGCTGAGCTGTCTGTGGGATTGGCTCTGGTATCGGGTGTGACTGAGGCCTGGGTAGAAGGGGATGCTGTGCTGATGGAAAAACACCCAGTAAAGATGGTGTCCACCAAGATGTAACTGAGATTTAGAGAAGACCTGATAACTTATCAGATGGGTGGGTAGTCTTGAATTTCAAAAACCACAAATCCCATCTAAAACTGCTTTTGTCTTGTGACAACTTAGTTAAATATGACTTAAGTGAGGATATCAGGGGCCAATTTTGAGCCAATTCTATGACTGGAACCAAGACTTCCCTGTCACAGGTGAGTGACAACTATCTGAGGTGGTACAGAGGTAAAGAATTTACTAAGACAGTTGTAGATAAAGAAAGGCAGATTTATTAGAGAAAGTGTGAAAATACATTACAAGGTTTCAACAGGCAGCACAGACAGAGAGGAGCTGATTACAAAAAAACAAAGGCTTGCTGGGTCTTTATAGGATAGTTCCTGGGCTCCAGGGTGCTATGTGTAGTAATGATAATGCCAAGGTTATCTTGCAGGTGTCTGGAGATAGTTGGGTGCAGGAAGACTGTGAGTTATTCGCTCGGAAGGGCTGTGTCCCGGGCCATGAAGAAAGGCAGACTTACAGTTTATCTGCTTCCTCTCTTTGCTTTCCCCTGGTACTGCCAGTCTGACCAGTCTGACGTATTTTCCCTAATTAGGATTCCATGCTTCCTACGCCTTCCTCTCAGGAGGTGCAGTCAAACTGTGATGGAGTGTCTAGAGGCCGGGTTACTGAGCCTCTGCCCTCTCAGACCCACTGCCACCCAGCTGAGGCTCCCTGAATGGGGGTGTATGCTGTGGGAAAAAGGAATGTGGATGCCCCTGGAGTTGCTGGTCACCCTCCCCAATCCACATTCTCCCTGCCCACCCACAGGACCAGTCAGCATTTCTGTTAAGTCCTCTTCATCCTGGGGCCTTATAATCAGAAAATAACATCTACCATTTTCTGTAAGCTTGATTGAAAGAACCCCACACTATACCTGAATGTCTTTGATTCACTATCTGAGCAGAGACCTCAAATTACAAGGAAAATCAGCGTCTCCTGATGCCCATGTTCAGGACAAGTTTTCTTGGATTTCATTCTTTAGGAACGGTGAGCTGATGGGTAAAGACCAAGATTTTAGTGAGGAATTCTCTCATCACTTTTCTCTTCTTGAGCAAAACCTTGTTAGATTTGGGGTTGTAATGTTCAAAATTGCTTTATTTTCATTTCAACTTTTTTTCTTAAATAGTGGTTTCTGGAAATCTGAGCTGCTTTGTGCTCCCTGACAGGCCTGTGGCAGATCATCACAAATGTACACACCAATTCTCAAGACACCAGAAAAATCAAACATTGGAGGAATTCTCTAGAAAACTAGCCCCCATGCAAAGTGAATAGCTTTTTCAAAATATAATTTACATTAAGATTTTTGAAACGAACACATTCCTCAATCATAGCAACCAAACAAATTACTTAAAGTGAATTTGGCTCCTGCTTTCATTAAGAGAGCGTTTTCAGGAAATTAGAGGTCTAACGTAAACATGGCTCCTTTCGGTTTTTCCATTTTCTCTGTCTTTGGACTGTTTGTTGCCACCTTCATCCTCCCCTTATCTCAATATGCTGGTGATGGTTTGTGCCTCCAGCTTCTGGGTCAGACCAGGGCTAATTCAGCCACTTCTGATTTCTAGTTCCATCATCATGATGAAAGCATTCTTAAATCTGTTCATACAAAAAAGAATTTGTCTTTGGCATGTTTCTGCAGTTAGTTAATTGAGTCTTGAGCACAGACTAAAGGGAAGAAAATAGAAATAAGATTTGTTTGATAGGAAGAGTCCCGCTAAGACTTGTCTGTTCCTGAGCTGAGATATGCTCATTTACCTTAAAACTTTCATAAACCATATTCCGAATTCCAGTTTATAAATCTTTATCCTATTTCCCAAACCTCATCTCATACTTTTTATGTAATCTGGTGGGCATAGATATTCCCTCGGTGAACCTGAGAAAATCTAGAATGACCAAGGATCTGAAATGAGTAACATAGCTACTCAGGTTCCTGAGTCCTGTGGTAGAATTTCCTTCTTCAGAGAAGGGGAGAACAAGGTAGATAAGGAAAGGAGCATTCATCTTGCAGCAGTTTGGACGAGAGCTAGGAGTTTAATTTTTATAAAAAGAGAGCAATCAAATCATCCAATACAGTCTATTATCAACCAAAAGTATTTCATAATTACATGAAGATCTATCTAAAATTAGGTAAAAATTACCTAGAATTACCTAAAAAATTGTACAATTTCATTTCCCTTCTGTTATATGATATAGATACCCAGCTACCATTTATTAGTAGTAGATACAGACTATTTAAAAGACAAAATAATATATTCCAAAAAGTGTAACCCCTAGAAACCAAAATTCCAAAGAAGAATTCTTTGGAATTGGCAAGGTTGGCTTTGACTGTCAAACTTCCTGTACAATGACAGATCAACTTAGAAATTTGATTGATTCAAAGTCTTCTGAAATTGTACAACTCTCTCAGTACGTGTATTATTTACATGTCTTCTTTTATTATTTCCCATTGAATGTTTTGATGTACACTTAGCTGTTATAAGGGCAATATTTTTAAATCAGAGCAATTTCTTTAAAATTAAAATGTTTTAGCAAAATACATTTTAGAATGCACTGTAATTACTCAAACAATATTACACTATTATAGTTTAAGAATAATAAAAATATATAATTTATAAACTTACTCCTTTGTTCTATGTTTCTTATTAGACTTTCTCCTATGTATAGCTTTATAAAGTGGTAGTTGATGAGTGAATACAATTTTGTGATTTGTTTTTTTCACACAAAATGAGTACAAACTCAGTATGTAAGTTACTTCATAGATTTTTCACTTATTTTAATAAATTTATCATGTCTATTTATAAAAATAAAAAAGGATTTGATTTCAGTAAACATACATTTGGAGAGAACTCAATCCTCATATAAACTTAACCACAGGCCATACATATTTTAAAATTCAACATGTATTTATTGAGGATCTCCTAGGGGAGACAAAAATGAACAAAATAGAAAATATACATGATGTTTAAGTCACGTACTCAAGTATGCTGCAAGTTGTAAATGCCATGGAGGAAAAAAATCAAACAGTTAGGAAGATTGGGAGTACAGTGTCAGTTGCTCAAAGGGTGAGGAGGATAGACCTCATTAAGAAAGCGGCAGGACTAGAAGGAGGTGAGGGAGTGAGTCACACAGACACCTGGAAAGAAAATCCAAGAGAGGGAAACAGCTGGTACAACACCCTGCTGTGCAGGCAGGCTCAGGAGGTCAAGCAACAGGAAGGACAGAAGTACACCCTTGTGGAGTTAAGTTTGGGGATGTGGCAGGATGTAAATCAGAGAGGTCGGGGGTGGCAGACCCCAGAGGATCTTCTTGTGCATTGCAAACAATTTGGCTTTTGTTGGGTAAAGCAGAAGTTTGAGGAGAGGAGTAATTTGAAAGGATCACTCTGGCTTCTGCTCTGAAAATCAATTATAGGGGACAAGGGAAGGACCAAAAAGTCCAGTGCAAACGTTAGTGCAATAATCCAGGCAAGAGTTGGTGGTGGCTTGGATCAGCAGAGATGGCCATAAGAAGTGGTCACATGGCTGAGTTCTGGCTATATTTGGAAAGTAGGTTCACTAGAACTTACTGGTGTATTGAGAGTGATGTGCTGCAGAAAGAGGGTATAAGGATGCCTCCGAGGAATTTGATCTGTGCAGCTGAGAAAAGATGAAGTTGCCATCAACCAAGATAAGAAGGATGGTTGAAAGAGCAGATTTTGGGAGGAAGAACAGGGATTAATCCTTCACAGGTTAATTTTATGATGTCTGGAATATAGACAAGTGAAGGTGTTCAGTCAGCAGGTGGGTATATGCACCTGAAGGTCAGGGAAAACGTGTGGACAGCAGGTATAACTGCAAGAGTGCAATCAGCATAGAGATGGTGTTTCAAACCAGTTAACTGTGACATCATGTGGGAGTGAGGGTGGGCAGAGAAGAAAAGTATCTCAAGGACTGAAACTTCAGGTGGTGGGGAGAAGAGGACATGCGAAGTAGTAGCCTGTAGATTTTGAAGAAAGATGCTGGAGAAATTGCTCCACTTTGACAAAGGCTGCTTATAGCTCAAGGTAAGGAGGAGATGTAGGACTGAGGATTCCTAAGCAATGTGGTGTAATTGGTGATATCAACAACTGCATTAAAAAATCATAATGGAAACTAATTATTAACAAAATTAAAATTTAAAGAAACAAGTCATGCAATGTTTCCAAAGTAGGTTCAAATTCTATAATGTTATTGCAAAACAAAGAAAAAAACAAAAGAAACAAAGAAAAATAAGAAAAAGAAAAAAAGAGGTTCTAAGATAAAAGAGTTAAAAAATAAGTAAATCAGCTCAGAAAACTCAGCAGGCTATATCTTCCTGGTGGTTAGCAGTATCTGTTTATTAAAAAAGTTTCAAAGGTCCTTTGGGAATAGAATGTATTGCAATGTGTTTGGCTGTACATTTCTTACACATTTTAAAAAAGAAGTCAATTAAAATTTTCCTGAAGTGACTGTCCATAGAACATTTTGAAAACACAGATGCTGTATAATCACAAATATATCTCTCTCCCCTTTGCTAGTGATGGATACTCAACTGTCTCTGCTAGTTATGATTCAACTCTTGCTTTGATAGAACAATTTTTTTAGGTGCAAACATTGTCGATGAGAATAATTGTTACACAACTCAGCCACAGAAGAGAAACAGAAAGGGAAGAGCGGTGCAACAAAATGAAAGTAAATATTAGCCTTCACACTTGAATACATTTGATGAGGGGATAAAATGTACATGTAGGTGTGGATTTATGGGACGTGTTCTTCAAACAATTACAAATATTTATTAATCACCCTCTCTAGGTACTTATGGGATTTCTGTCCTTACGGCATTTTGTGGCTTATCCTCAGTATCTATTTTATCTTTTCCCTTCCCTCTCCCTCCCTTCCCTCCCCTCCCCTCTCCCTCTCTTCCCTCCCCTCCCCTATCCCTCCCTTCCTCTTCTCTCCCTCCCCTCCCCTCCCCTCGCTTCCCTTCCCTTCCCTTCTCTTCCTTCTTTCCTTCCTTCCTTCCCTCCTTCCCTCCTTCTCTCCTTCCTTCCTTCCTTCCTTCCTTCCTTCCTTCCTTCCTTCCTTCCTTCCATTTTTCGTTATTTTTTATTTTTTGAGACAAGATCTCACTCCGTCATCTAGGCTGGAGTGCAGTTACATGATCATGGCTCATTGCAGCCTCAACCTCACAGGCTCAAGAAATCCTCCTGCCTCAGCCTCCCAAGTAGCTGGGACCACAGGCATGTACCACCATGCCAGACTAAATTTTAAATTTTCTGTAGAGATGGGGTCTCACTTTGTTGCCCAGGCTAGTCTTGAACTCCTGGGCTATAGCAGACCTCCCACTTCAGCCTCTCAAAGTGCCAGGAATACGGCACGAACCATCACACCTGCCCCTTTCTTTTGCTTTGTTCTTTATTCTCTTTCTGTTACCTTTTAATAAACTAAGAAGATCTTCAAAACAAAAATGTCTTAATGTCAGTGGGTTAGGTTTGGTCCTACATTATTTTCCTTTACCTCATGGTGGGGAAAAAAGCAAAAAACTGTTGCCTATACAATGCCTTATCGCACAGCTTTGGTGTGTGTTTACTCCAGTGTCTTTTTTTTTTTTTGAGACAGAGTTTCGCTCTTGTTACCCAGGCTGGAGTGCAATGGCGCGATCTCGGCTTACCGCAACCTCCGCCTCCTGGGTTCAGGCAATTCTCCTGCCTCAGTCTCCTGAGTAGCTGGGATTACAGGCATGCGCCACCATGCCCAGCTAATTTTTTGTATTTTCAGTAGAGACGGGGTTTCACCCTGTTGACCAGGAAGGATGGTCTCGATCTCTTGACCTCGTGATCCACCTGCCTCGGCCTCCCAAAGTGCTGGGATTACAGGCTTGAGCCACCGCACCCAGCCCTCCAGTGTCATTTTTAAGGTGACTTTTTGCCAGATACTCACCACTTTTGCAGTGTTGTATGCAGAGATCCAAATCCATCCTTCACGGAAGGAAGAACACCTATTCTCTGGGATGTTTTACAGTGAAAATCAGAAGTTGCTCTATCATGCCCTCATGGCCTAGCTATTTCCACTCTTTTGAAGATCTCTACTCTCATGGGTTTAATTTCATCTATAAACTGATGTATTCCAAAATTATATCGGTAGCCTAATATGCCTTTTGAATTTCAGAAGCAAATATCCATCTTACCAATGAGTTCACAACTCCAGTTTTATGTTTAATGAGGTATCAAGCTGAATATGTCCAAAACTAGTGTAATCCTACTCTAAAACCCGTTCCACCAGCCATTTTCTCATTCTGTAACTAACAACCCTATTTGACCGCTTACGTAGGGCCCTAAATCTCAAAGTTCTCTTTTGATTGCTCTCCTTTCCTGTCCATCAAAAAGTCCTACTAACTTTACCCTCAAAATATGTCTGCATCCCAACCACGTCTCATGACCTGCACTTCCCCACCCTGGTCCTAGCCACTGTCTCTGTCTCACTGGGATGTCTCATCCCTTGCCATTCTTAAAAGTATTTTTGGTTGGGTGAGGTGGCTTACACCTGTTATCCCAGCAATTTGGGAGGCCAAGTGGGGTGGATCACCTGAGATCAGGAGTTCGAAACCAGCCTGGCCAACATGGTGAAACCTCATCTCTATTAGAAATACAAAAAATTAGCTGGGCATGGTGGCACATGCCTGTAATCACAGCTGCTTGGGAGGCTGAGGCAGGAGAATCTCTTGAACCCGGAAGGTGGAGGTTTCAGTGAGCTGAGATCATGCCATTACACTCCAATCTGGGCAACAAGAGTGAAACTCCATCTCAGAAAAAAAAAAAAAAGCATTTCACACTCAGAGTGTTTAAAGCCTATGTCAAGTTAGAGGTCATGTCACTCCTTGGCTTGAAACACTTTAGTGGTCTTCATCTCACACTGAATCAAAGCCAACTTGCTCAGGATGACTCACTTGCAATCTGGTCTCTATCCCTCTCCAACAATCTCTCACTGCTGCGGAGTTCCTCACACCTTTTGGGTCGTGTGGCTTCCCTGCTGGCCCTCAGACATACTGGACGTGCCTTCATGGCTGGGCTTTCACCCTGCCTGCCCCTTCTACTTGGGCTGTTTATTAAATGTCTCCCCTTCCTAGTTGGCCTTCCTAGGTCATCTGGCCTAAAATTGCTCTCCTCCAACTCCCCTGAGTTTTCTCCCCTGCTCTATTTTTTTTCTTAAGTGTATCACACTCTAAAATCTTTTATAACTATTTTTATTTCTTTATGTTACTTATTGTCCTTCTCCTTGTGGACATAAATTCCACAAGGGCAGGTGTTTTTTGTTTTCCTTTGTTCTTTGTGGTTCATTGCTGTATTCCCAGTATCTGAAACAGTGATTGGCATGAACAGAACAGCACTCAGTGGTTGTCTGGGTTCAGCATTTTGCTTTTCTAAGCCCAGCTGATGCAGTGTTGGAATGTACAGCCATGTTAGATGTTAGAGCACTGACATCCTTACCACTGATGAGTCTACAGCAACTGCTCCTGTCCCTCCTGGTATTTTCTGATCAGAATAACTACTTGATGCATCTACATTTAAGGCTGCAAACATGAATTTACTGGAGGGAGCACACTGGTGATGGATGAACCAATCTCTCTTTCTCAAACCAGTCTAAATCATCAAGGGATCATAAATCCATCCCTCTTTGCATCTTTCAAGAAAAGGAAATTGTAGAAATCACAAGTGAAACTGTTTCAAGGAAATATCAGCAATACATGGCAAATTTGAGACTATGGGGATTAAAGGGAAAATGCAATCATTCTTAAGTGGCCAAGGTAAAAAAATTATTGTGTGGTTCACCACAGTTACATTCAAAACACTCTGGAGTCAAACAGTTCTAGTCTGATTAGTCTTATCATTGATATGTGCTATCTTCAAGTTCTCCATAGAAACTGAACTAGTAGGAGATTATCTATGTAGCTATGTGTTTATCTAATCTATCTATAATCTATCTAAGAAGCTCACTCATGAGATTGTGGGGCTTGGCAATCTAACTCTACATGGCAGGCTGGCAGACTGGAAATTCAGATAAGAGTTGGTGTTGCAGTCTTGATTCTGAATTCCATATGGCAGCCAGTTGGAATTTCAGGCAGGATTTCTGTGTTGCAGTCTTGAGGCAGAATTCCTTCTTCTTTGGAAAACCTCTGTCTTTGCTCTTCAGGCCTTCAGCTGCTCACATTCCAGTGCTGTCTTTCCGGCTGTTCTCCGTGCTTTCGTGTTGCCTGTCCCATTGCACTTAATCTTACACGGAAAAATGGAAATGAATTCAGACAGGAAACTTATCGAAAAGTTTTTAGGGAGAAATGATAGATACCAGAATTCTTCGCAGGACGACTTGTTCTATGAATAATTTTTGAAAAGGAACCATTTCCTCTACAGATGGTTTATGAGGAGCTTGATGATGAAATACTGGCAAGATCTTCAGTGGAGATTTATCATGGTGTGACAGATCCCAGAAATGAATCTGGGTCTCCTGACTTCCATATAGGGCTCTTTCTACCACATAATGGGAAAACATGGTTTTCTACTCTTTTACTTTACTTGTTGAGGAACAACTAATATTCAATTAAAAACATCAGTCTTACATGTTCAGTTGAATGAGATTCAGCAGTCATAACCACCGTGTAATCACCATCCCAACAGCACAGAAAGCATTTCTTCTTCCCAGAGAGTTGCCCTCACTCCTTTCTAATTAAATTTCCACATATTCTCTGGTTTCCAGCATGATTGATTATAATTTGCCTATTATTGGGCTTCCTAGAGGTGTGATATGTAATATGTAGCCTTCTGTGTTTAGTTTCTTCTGCTTAGCATAATTTTTCAGGAGCAAGGCTTTAATTATTTATTTATTTTTGTTTCAGAACAAACTCAGAGTTGTAGAGCATGCCGTTTTTGAGAGTCATCCTGTGGTTATATAAGTATTTCCTTCCTTTGCATTGCCTAGTATTTTACATTCAAAAAATAAAGATCCATTCTCCTGTTGCTAGATATTTGGATTAATTTTAATTTTTGGATTAATTTTAATTTTTGGTATTATGAATATGGCATTTATGAACATTCTTTTACAAGTATTTTGTGGATATGAATTTTAATTATCTTGGGTAAACTCTAAGGGGGAAGTTATTGAGTCATATAGTAGATGTTCTTTAACTTTTTTCTTGTGTTTTATTCATTATCTTATTGATATATAATTTATATACACTAAAATACACACATTTTTAAGTGTTACGTTCAGTAAGTTTTGATACATGTATACCCTATTGTCTTAGTTTGTTTTGTACTGTTATAAAGTAATACCTGAGGCTGGGTAATTTATTAAGAAAAAGTTTATTTGGCTCATGATTTTAATGGCTGCAAAGTTCAAGACTGGGCATCTGCATCTGGTGAGGGCCTCAAGCTGCTTCCAATTCTGGGGGAAGATTCTAATTGTTTACATTTCTCTAATAACTAGTAACTTTTCGCACATTTGTCCTGTACGTATTCAACATTGATATATTTTCTTTCGTGAAATATCAGTTCAAACTTTTCCTCATTAAGATATTGGGCTATTTTATCTTTTTCATATGAACTTGTAACAGTTATTTATGAAGTACAGATAAAAGTCTTTCATCTGATGTGCAAGTTATTAGTATTTTGTCTGATTCTATGGCTTAGTCTATTCAAATTCTAATGATGTCTTTGAAGAAGAGAAGTTTCCAATTTTAATAAAGTCCAAGCTATGATTTATTGTTCTTTCATGATTAGTGATTTTTGTATCCATTTAAAAAATACGTTCCTACTTCAAGTTTAAGATTTTCTGCTATGTAATATAATCCATTTTTATTTCATCTTTGTGTATAATGTGAGGTAGAGCTTTTTCGTATAGACAGTCAATTTTTCCATCATTATGTGTTGAAGGCAGTGTTTTTCACCATAAACTTATGTTGGCACTTCAATCAAACATCAATTGACTGTAGATTCTTGAGTCTACTTCTGGATTCTCTCTTCTAATCCTTTGATCAGTATGTCTATCTTTATGCCCATACCACACTGTTTTCACTATTGTAAAGTCTTAAGTCTAAAAGCTACAGTAATGAAAACAGTGGTGTTTTCATACTTACTGTATGATTCCCTTTATAGGAAATATTCAAAATAGATAGATCCATAGAGACAGAAGCAGATTGGTAGTGGCTATGGGTTTGTGGTGGAAGAGGAAGACTTATATTAGGTCTTAATTGATCTTAAGATTTATATTAAATCTTAAGTTTAGGTTGTGTAAGTTCTCTGACTTTGTTCTCATTCTTTAACCATGTCTTGGGTACTCCCAGTACTTTAATTTTCTAGGTATATTTTAGATTTCCACTGAAGCTTTAGAAGCTGATTCTGCTGCTGGGAAAATAAGGTTATACTGACCTTAGGACAAAAGGAGATGCACATGAACTAGGTAAAGGATGACAGATGCAGACCACAGCAAGAGTCTGTGTGATTAGTGTATGAAAAATCATATAGGAGCCTTAACTATTAGTCTTCAAGGGATTTTAGTGATGATTTAGTCATTTCACATGTGCAAACTGTTAAGATTGCTGGCTGTTTTTCACATGGCCACCAGTCCATTTCTTTTTCCTCTGTGTCTGCAGTCAACAGAGCTTCTTCTGGCTCTCTATGCTCCATCTCTTCTTGGCCCAGGAGTTCCCATGGGACCTCCCAAGGGTGACTCAGTTTTCATCTTCCCATGAGAGAAAAGGAATAAGGGAGAGGTTTGGGGTAGAGATGTAAGAGCATGGTAAAACGTAGACTACTCTTGTTCAGATCCAGATACAAAAGCTTTATTTCTTGGATCCTGAATTCCACCCCCTGGTCATTTGTACTGGTTCATTTAATAAACATTTCTGAGGCTGGGAACGGTGGCTCAGGCCTGTAATCCCAGCACTTTGGGAGGTCAAGGTGGGTGAATCCCTTGAGCCCAGATGTTTGATACCAGCTTGAGCAACATGGTGAAACCCCGTCTTTACAAAAAAATACAAAAATTAGCTGGGCATGGTGGTGTGCTCATGTGGTCCCAGCTACTCTGGAGGCTAAGTTGGGAGGATCACCTGAGCTTGGGAGGTGGAAGCTGCAGTGAGCCATGGTCACACCACTGCACCCCAGCCTGGGCAACAAAGTGAGACCTTGCCTCAGAAATAATAATAATAATAAATATTTCTAAGCACCTACTTTGTGCTCTTCCAGGTACGTGAGCCGTATCAATAGACAAAACTCACAAAAATAATCTTGCCCTCTGGAGCTCATATTCCAATGGATAAAACAAAATAATAAACATGATGCACAACTAGAATGTTAGGCAGTGATGAATGCCTTAGAAAAAGATGGGAGCCAGTTAAGGAGATGGGGAAGGGGAGAGGAGACATTGCAATTCAAAATTGATTGGTCAGGGACTCAAACAAATACTTGAACACCAACAGCAGCATTGTTCAAAATAGTCAATAGCTAGAAGCAACCCAGATGTCCATCAAGGGATGAATGAATAAATGAGGTGTGGTATGTACACACAGTGGAATATTGTTTAATCATTAGAAGCAATAAAGTACAGACCCAATCTACGATATGAACAAAAGTTGGGAACATTATGCTAAGTTATATAAGGCAGTCCCAAAGGGCACTTACTGTATGATTGCGTTTATAGGAAATATTCAGAATAGATAAATCTAAAGAGACAGAGCAAAGTAGTGGTGGCTATGGGTTTGTGGTGGAAGAGGAAGAACGGGGACTTCACATTAATAGGTGTCGGGTTATATTGAAAATGTAGTGATTGTGCCACATTGTGAATACACTAAATGCCACTAAATTGTGCACTTTAAATTAGTTAATTTTGTGTTATGTAAATTTTAGTGCAATTTTTAAAAATGGGAAGCAAAAAAAAGAACAGAATTGAGTAGTCAGGCTAAGTCCCATTGAGAATGTACAATCCGAGTGCCCACTTGGAGGAGGTAAGTTAGTTGTGACTAACAGGCAGAAGCTGTCCAAGCAGAAGGGACAACGTCTGCCTGGTGCCTTCAAGGAACAGCAAGAAAGACATAGGGTTGGAGGGCAGAGAGGTGGCATTCCATTGTGGGGGACCTCCCATCTGCTCTACAGGTGTTGACTTTTCCTGTGGGTGAGATGGAAGACTTTGGAGGCCTTCTTGATTTGACCTAGGTTCTAACAGAATTTCCAGAGTATCTATTTTAGAGACTACCTAAAGAGGCTACAAGTGGAAGCAGGGACAGCAAATTAGAAGCAGTTATTAAAATCCAGGTGAGAGACCATGATGGCTTGGACAAGGATGGTGGCCATGATAATGGAGAGATGTAGTTGCAGGTAGGATGCCCTTTGAAGATGAAAACATAGATTGTCCTGATGGATTGCATGTGCAATATGTGAGGAAGAGAAGAGTCAGTAATAAATGGAGTCTTGATCTGAGCCAACATTCAGGAAGGAGTTGTCATCATTGAGATAAGAAGAAAGGGGGATACACTGGTTTTTCTTGGGGGCAAGGGAGGCAAGGAGGCTGGAGGAGATCAGAAGTTCTGTTCTGACCACATGAAGCTTTTGTTAATTCCACTTGGTCCTTAAATATATGCTCGTTTCTTCTTCTTCTTCTTTTTTTTAATTTTAGATTCTAGGGTACATATACTTGTTTATTACACAGGTATATTGCATACTGGTGGGGACTGGGCTTACCCAAATAGCGAATATTGTACCCAGTAGGTAATTTTTCATTCCTCACCTCTTACCCTCCCCACTTTTGGAGTCCCCAGTGTCTATTATTTCCATCTTTATGTCCGTGCGTACCCATTGTTTAGCTCCCACATATAAGTGAGAGCATGTGGTAATTGGTTCTCTTGGAATAATGGTCTCTAGCTCCGTCCATGTGGCAAAGGATGTAATCTCACTCTTTTTATGACTACATTGTAATCTGTGGGAAATAGGAACCACATTTTCTTTATCCAGTTAACCACAGATGGACATGTAAGTTGGTTCCATGAGTTTGCTATTGTGAAGAGTGATGCAATGCACATACTAGTAGAGGTAGAGAGGTGTCTTTTTTATATAACTTTTTTTTTTCCTTAGAGAAGTAGTGGGATTGTTGGGTTGAGTGGTAGTTCTATTTTTGGTTCGTTAAGAAATCTTCATACTGTTTTCCATAGAGATTGAACTAATTGACGTTCCCAGCAACAATATATAAGCATTCCCTTTTCTCCACATCAGTGCCAGTATCTGCTGTTTTTTTGAGATTTTAATAATAACCATTCAGACTGGTGTTTGGAGGGGAGGATTGACTGAAGAAGGAAGGAGTTTGGAGGGAAGGAGTGGAGCCTTGAGTGGGCCTACAGTTTGGTGTGTGGCCAAGAGACAAGCACCTTGCCCAAAGTGACACAGATAATGGACCTGGGGGCGGGTCAGCACATTCTCCAGAGGCCCCGGCCAGGCCACCTAGGGCCATTCCAGTTCTGCCCTGTCTACTGCAGGTCCTGCAAACATTTCCATCAAGAAAAAAAATAAAAAGAATAAAAATGGCACCCAGATGTCCTCTAATGAAATCAGGGGGAAAAATCCACCCCTTGCTTATTTTGAGAGTTTCTGAATGAGAGCCTGACTCACTAAAATTCATACGAGACAATGTGATCAAATTTCCTGGCTTTTACCGCTGGTTTACAGTAAGACCAGGCCACGCATGAACAGCTCTGGAGTGTATTAGGGTATTGACATTTTACATTTGGGTGTGATAGCTGACTAAGTCAAATGAAGAAGTCTTCAAAGATGCCTTCTAAGTTAGAAAGTATTTGAGTGTCACACTCCATAGGCCAGCAGCTAGCTGTCACCCTCAAAACATAAGGTTTTGTTTGTTCTTTTGTTTTCTGTTATTTTAGTGGATATGTCAGAGAAGTAGCTTGTAAATACGTACATATAGATTTCAAAATTGTAACAAAATTAAGAAAAATCCAGTTAAATGAGGTTGGATCCCATGAGATTGATCTGAAAAAGGGAGAGTAGTTTTGAGATGTCTACAAAAGGATGTTTGCCAGAGAAACAAGCAGACGCTGGAAGATTGCTGATTAAGTTGGCAGAAATGTATGGCTGTGTAAAATCTCTTGCTTTATTCATTTGTTAGAAGTCCTTGCCTTTTTGCAGCTTGTCTTAAGTTGCTACTCTCTGTTATGTCAGATGGTGGCTGAGTAGTGAGAAGCCAAAGTGATTTAGTTCTTTTCAAAGAACAAATTATAGACTAACTCATTTTAACAACCCAGTCCCAATTATAAAAAGAAAAGTTTTACCACTCTAATCTCTGGTATAGAGGATGTTCTCTTTTTTAGTTGACATTAGGGGAAAAAATAACCTTGGCTTTGAAGTTCAAAAGTCTGGTTTCAATCCCAGCCGCAACTGGGTGAACTTGGTCAAATTACTTACCCAGTCTTATCCTCGGGTTTTTATTTGTATCTCTAAAATTGAGTGATGTTGATGATAAGTATTGCACTTTGAATGAAAGGTCTTAATAATCAAATGAACGACAATTATTTTACAGGAATAGTTTGACTTTAATAAATGCTCCTACAAAATTTCATCATTATGATGTTAAAATTGACTGAAGCTTTATTTTTAAAACAGAGAAACCAAAACTCATGTGACCTAGTTTAATGAATGAATGTTCACACTTAATACATGTTTTAAAAAGATGTTTTGGGGCCGGGCGCTGTGGCTCAAGCCTGTAATCCCATCACTTTGGGAGGCCGAGGTGGGTGGATCACAAGGTCAAGATATCGAGACCATCCTGGTCAACATGGTGAAACCCCGTCTCTACTAAAAATACAAAAAAAATTAGCTGGGCACGGTGGCGCGTGCCTGTAATCCCAGCTACTCAGGAGGCTGAGGCAGGAGAATTGCCTGAACACCCAGGAGGAGGAGGTTGTGGTGAGTTGAGATTGTGCCATTGCACTCCAGCCTGGGTAACAAGAGTAAAACTCCATCTCAAAAAAAAAAAAAAAAAAAAAAAAAAAGATGTTTTGGGATACCAAATGTAAAACAATTCTGAGTTTGTGTTATTTTATTGAACAAACCCTATGTAGCCCTTTGGGAACCACAGGCAACATTGCAGACTCGCTAGCTCCTGGCTGTCATCTCATGCCAAAACTGTAATAAGATCTTGATAAAACGGACTTCCACAAGTAGGTCAAGAATAACAGTGTGCAGAGTAATTCCTCTAATTTACAGCAAACATCTCAGGATCAATCTCTGAGCGGTCAAAGGACTGTATATCTCTTCCTCTCAGAGCCGCTACACACACCCAAAGGCTGACTAAACCCCTGACAGATAAGAGATTCAAGAGTGGTTCCAGACACTGTGGGGAGCAAAGATGCTGGCTCAAAAAATGTACTGAGAACTCCCCCTTTTGCAGCACCTCCTTTCTTGACCTTCCACGAGCAGCAGCAGTTGCAGTCTGTGATTAGTCTAGTCTTTAGAGCTAGCCTTCTTGGGTTCAAATTGTGACTTTGCCTCTTAATGTAAAGTGACACAGGCAAGTTGCTTAATCTCTCTGTGCCTCAGTGTCCTTGTCTGTAAAATGGGCATCATAATAAAAGCTCCTGCCTCATTGGGTAATTGTGAGAATGAAAGAATTAATATATGTAAATCACTTAGACTGTATCTGGCAGAGAGGACACTCTAAAGAAAGGTTAGCTATTAACATTATATTATTAAATTGATTTGAAGTTAGTTCCTGAATCCTTCTGAGATGTGATGACTTTTAAACATCATTTAAAAGTTTGACTTGGCCGGGCGCGGTGTCTCAAGCCTGTAGTCCCAGCATTTTGGGAGACCGAGGCGGGTGGATCACGAGGTCAACAGATCGAGACCATCCTGGTCAACATGGTGAAATCCGTCTCTACTAAAAATACAAAAAATTAGCTGGGCATGGTGGCGTGTGCCTGTAATCCCAGCTACTCAGGAGGCTGAGGCAGGAGAATTGCCTGAACCCAGGAGCCGGAGGTTGCGGTGAGCCGAGATCGCACCATTGCACTCCAGCCTGGGTAACAAGAGCGACACTCCGTCTCAAAAAAAAAAAAAAGTTTGACTTTACTCATGATAGGGTCATCACAACTACGCATAGCTAAAATCAAATTTTGCTTTTGAAGTTTGTTGTACATGGACCCCAAGAGTTGAGGCTTCTTCATCATCATTCCCCTTGAGGGAAGCTTCTTAGTCACAGCCTCCTCAGCCCCCTTCTCTTTCTCTGCACTCTAGAATTTTTTTTGTTTGTTTGTTTGCATTCAGGCTGAGAGCCCTGCTGAGTTTTAAAGCCAAGGAGCTGGGACTGTTTTGGGTTGGGGTGAAGTCACATTCTGGACCCTAGACAGAGCATTTTTAAGTTCCAGTGCCTGTAAAGGCAGCCTCCAGTCCCTGATGCCAAGACCATTTAGAACTGAAAGTGTCCTAACATATGCACAGCCAATAAGCATTATTTATGATTCAGCCTGAAACTGATGCTAAAATGGGAGGAAATGATTCAATTATTTCCTCTTAAGGCATTACTCAATGTTGTTTTTATGTTTAAATATTTATTTGTCAACATCAAGAATTCTTAGTACATGATGCATCAGCATTCTTGAACAAGTCATGGATTTGGCTACAAATCAAATTTTAGGATTGGTGGAGTGACAAATTACAGGATGTCTTTCAGTGTCTTCCCTTTAAAATAAAAGAGAGTGGGTAGTCTATGAGGAGGGACTGGAGACCTTTTTAAAGACTAGAGACTGTTCTTCGCTCCGTCACTGACTCCAAGTTCATCCCCTCTGTCTTTCAGTTTGGGTAAGCATTGATTCGTTATCTAAAATTTGTAATAAGGAAACTTTTCATAATTCATGATTCTGTTTATTCTTATGTTCATAAATTTCTATGTTGGTTGTATTCCTCCCCCTGATATTTTAAGAAAACAAGTAATATAGTAATTCTTTTTCTGAAAGAAAAAATAAATATATTTATTATTTTCTTTTTCTGAAAGAAAAAATAAATATATTTATTATTATTCACAGACCTTCAACTATTCTTAGAAAGCCTTTGGTGATTCCTGGAAGCAAGCTGAAGTAAGAACAAATGTTTGAGGATTCCGGTTGAGAATTGGGCAATTAATTGGCTAATGCTGTAGTCTAGTTCTGACTTTGCTGCTCCTTAGCTGTTTTGTGATGACTGCTTGCACATGTGTCTGTTTGAGAGCTATTTATATGAGCATGCTGCCCCCAGCCTGTGTGGATGTCTGTGGTTTCACATGATACAATGTATTTTCTAAAATCTACTAAATTTTATTTAATTTTTTAAAAATGGAAACTCATATTCCTTCCTTCTTAGCTTCTTTCAGGACATTCTCATGAGGCTGGTAAAATATAACTGTGAAGTAGCATGAAAATTGTCAAATAGCATGATCCTTGTGAGAGCTATATGACTGAAAGCTTCCATAAGAATAAATGCAATGCTGCTTGTCTGAAACCTGCTGTTAAATCGATTTGCACTTAATAAATACATGTCGATTAATTCATTCTCCTGGGTGGTGTTGGGAAAGTAAAAATCATGGCTGATAAAAATTCTGTTTATGGTTTTGTCTAATTTATTTTTCAGTTGAGATACAGGCTACTCTTCTCAACTCTATCTTAGGGAGCGTCATCAACTGCCTCATGCGTGGTGACTTTCACTATCATATGCCATTGACTCATCTGGAGTAATCTGAACAACCAGTTACTAACACTTGCTCTTGACTGATAAACAGAGAATGGGGCTTTGGATCTTAGCAATTCTCACAATTGTCATGTCTTCCACAGCAGCAAAGTTTAGTAAGTATTGCCTTTTAACTATAATTTAAATTATTATAAATTATATAATTTCAAGAACATTCACCTTGTTTTAAGTGACTTGCTTCCAATTATTCCAGTTGAATTGTAAACTGGAAAATGTATTTTTTTGTACAATCATTCTTCATTACAGATCTATCAGAAGAAATTCTTTGTAATGTATATATCATAAGTTTAGCTATACATATTCAAATGCATCAGAATTTAACATGGTGCCTGCACATGGGAGGTGTTGTAGGTATTTGTTGACTGACACATAGTTTGTTTAGATAGATATGGCTGCTTTTCCATTGGAGCACTGTGGGGGATTTAGCTCTTAATTAATACATTAACATTTCATAAGAGACCTTAATCATTTACTTATTCTTTCCCAAAGTATCACAGTATGTGACCAGCTTCTAAATTTAATCCTGGAAGAAAATATTGAGAGGATAGGAATTACAAGCTTTTCATTTGGTCATTTTAGGATTGTCTTTACATCTTTTTTTGCAGGTAAACAATCGTGGGGCCTGGAAAATGAGGCTTTAATTGTGAGATGTCCTAGAAAAGGAAAACCTAGTTACACAGTGGATTGGTATTACACACAAACAAACAAAAGCATTCCTACCCAGGAAAGAAATCACGTGTTTGCCTCAGGCCAACTTCTTAAGTTTCTACCAGCCAAAGTTGATGATTCTGGTATTTATACCTGCATTGTCAGAAGGTATTATGCAGAAAGCTCCCATCTTCTTTCAGCCTGCTGGCCTTTCTTGAATAGTTGATATTTTGAGCCGCCCTTGCTTTCATTCCTTCCCTAGTCCTTTCTGGAACAATTACATTTATAAAGTGATTTGGATAAACTTCTAGAGATACTATCAGCTTGAGGTCTAGCTCATTTCAAGCTAACTATTTTGCTTTATAATTGCAGGGATTAATTTGTAGCTGACTTAGAGAAAAACCTAGTTTTCCTAGTGGTCAAGATAACTAAGAGTAATTGCTCATGTTTGGCTGGAATTAAGAACAAACCAGCACAGAAAATAGTAACCTGGATGTTTTCCATCTCAAGGGGCCTCTGGTAGGTGAAAAGAGGTGGTGACCAATGCTTTTAACCTTCAAGTTAAGCCACAGAAGGCTGATGAGATTATGTGCCTACAAATTACTTACTCTTGTTCACAAAAAATTTGATTTTGTGACCGTTTTTGGCACACAGAAAATGTCAAATTAATTATATCAAAAGGCAGGATGTGTTAGTTAAGGGCCTAGGTCTGAGGCTAGACGAGTGTCAAATTCATGCCTTGCCTCTAGTTAGCTGTGTGATGCCAGCAAGTTACTTCTCTGCCCTTCAGTTTCCTTCCCTGTAAAATGCATATAATGTAATAATGGAATTCATCTCAAAGCATGATTGTGAAAATAAACCAAGGTAATGTGTGAAAAGTGCTCTTGATCATCACTGGTACAGAGTAAACTCAATAAATACTAAGATGTTTATTACACTGGGATTACAGGATTACAGCAGATGTAGTGTATGAATAAATGGTGAAGAAGTCATTGTTGGGCTATCATGGGGGCTGTTTTTACCTCAAGTGTAACAAAAAGTATTTAAATTCTAGATTTTAATGTTTATTTTTAAATAAGAAAATAACCATTATGTATATTGATGGTTTTTAAGAAGAAAAGCAATATTAAGTAAAGGCTAAATTTAGGTGAAGTTATTTCACAATGCTAAGTGACTCTTAATTGTCTGACTTATTTTAAAAGTCCCACATCCAATATGACTGGATATGCAAATGTCACCATATATAAAAAGCAGCCAGATTGCAACATTCCAGATTATATGATGTATTCAACAGTATCTGGATCAGAAAAAAATTCCAAAATTTATTGTCCTACAATTGACCTCTACAATTGGACAGCACCTCTTGAGTGGTTTAAGGTAAGAGGAAATTTGGGGAGGAAATATATGAAAATTACACAGTTAAAATAAATACAAGTGGCTGGGCCCAGTGGCTTACTTCTGTAATCTCAGCACTTTGGGAAGTCAAAGCAGGCAGATCACTTGAGGCCAGGAGTTTTAGACCAGCCTGGCCAACATGATGAAACCCCATCTCTACCAAAAATTACAAAAATTAGCTGGGCATGGTGGTGCATACATGTAATCCCAGCTATTTGGGAGGCTGAGGCTTGAGAATAACTTGAACCAGGAAGGCAGAGGTTGCAGTGAGCCCAGATTGCACCACTGCACTCCAGCGTGGGCAACAAAGATTCTGTCTCTAAATGAATAAATAAATAAATAAATAAAAGTGGAGAATTACTAAAAAGGAACATTTCTTATTTCAGAATTGTCAGGCTCTTAAAGGATCAAGGTACAGGGCGCACAAGTCATTTTTGGTCATTGATAATGTGATGACTGAGGACGCAGGTGATTACACCTGTAAATTTATACACAATGAAAATGGAGCCAATTATAGTGTGACAGCAACAAGGTCCTTCACGGTCAAGGGTAAGCTACCAGCTCAAGACAGAATACTGGAAAGAAGTCGAAGTGGGAACAGTTGGGCCCTTCTGGTTGGGTTTCTTGTACTTCACCCTCCTCCCTCTACTTCCTCCTGCTCTGTCTTATCTTATACATTCTCAACTATGACGCAAAGAGATTTTCTGAATACACTATCAAGATTTAACAAATTTCAGGGGAAGTTACATTACTAATTCAAAGCCACATCTATTCTTTATTCTTCTTTGTGACTTAATTTTCCGAGCATAAAGCAATCTGAATGCTAACTTACTTTTTTTTGAATGACACTACAACTATTTGGAGAGCAAAACCAACTTTTTTTTCTCCCCCTAGTTTGGAATCAGAATTTCTGAAAATTAAAAAAAAAGAATTTAATCTTTAATACTCATTGGATTCCAAGTTTAATGAGGAGCTTTATGATGGGATACTATATTGTACATAAATGTTGTTGAGTGGTTTTTAGTCCTTGTTTGCAATACTTTCAACATCATCAGTGGTCTTGAGTCAGTCACTTCATTCTAAAGATATTTTTTCCAAGTTATTTTAAATTTTATAAAAGCCTCTTTAAGGCAAATACTTCACAATCGTAGCTTATCAGTCTACAAAGAATTGCTGTCTCCTTAGCACAAGTTGATCTATAGATATAGATGACGTATGACAGTTTTTTAAAGGGAAAAGCAATATTGGAGAAAATGTTTTGGAGTTTTTTCAGTACTCCACCTCTGTAAAATAAGCATCACCAGACTGTACTCCTATCAGTGCCTGTTGCTGTTTAATATCAACCACTACGGTGGTCCTTAATCACACTCTCTTTCAATGAATGGGCATCAAGGGATGGAGGATTGCAGCAGCCCTCCACAAACACTGCCTCTCTTTCAGCCACAGTGGTCACGGGATTCAGAATTCTATATGGGGAGGATTTCACTGAGGATGGGCCACCCTAGTGGAGAACTGCAAGCAAATCTGTGGACTCACGCATTTGCTGTTTTCATGGGTCTTTTGAAATCTTCCCTGTAGTCTTATTCTCACACTATAGAATTGTAGTTTTCATGTAATTAGTTTTATGGGCTGGACCAGCATTTGTTTTAGTGATATCAGAGAGAATAAAAATATTACAGAGCATCATAGGTAGTAAAAGAAAGTTTTATTTAAATGCTTTTCTGTTTAATTGGTGTGTCTATGTATTTGCCATTATGGGTTATTGTCAGAAGAATTTGAAAAACATTGCTATGAAATAGAATAGGAATATGGAAATACAACCTATATATTGATGACCATTCAATTCTCTACTAATATTTATATTTCTTTTTGTCTTCAAGAAGAGCAAGGCTTTTCTTTGTTTCCAGTAATCAGAGCCCCTCCACACAATGAAACAAAGGAAGTGGAAATTGGTAAGAAAGTTCAAAAGAATGCTGTAAATATTGCCTACAAAATCCTTCTATATGACTCCTGTTCTGAATTCCCTTGGTGGGGGGGGTCAGGCAATTAGCATAAGAACCTTGAGGAGTAAGTGAGGTGACATCCCTGGAAGCACCTGTCCCAGGCACTCACCAACACTGGGAACCAAGGCACAGCAATTGCAGTGTTTATATTTGTTTATTGTGATTCACGGTGCTTTCATTTATGGATTTAATTTTATCTTTACCTCTATTCTAGAGCTTGGGATGGAGAGCTGCAGAGTGTTCATTCTGGGCAATGGTAGCTGGGTTAGGTAAAACACATTTATCTTCAAAGGTAGCTTATGGAGAGATGAAGAAGAGTTCTGTAGGAGAAAGGTGTGGACGAGAGCAGTTGGAAAGAAAGTCTAATTTCCAGGAAAAGGCAATCCTTTTACTAGAAATCCTTTATAATGTGGAGTTGGTGAAGTCAGAGTCATTGGCTTTGTTAGTTTCCCATGCGGGTGAGAGTGTAGTGGGAGCTGAGCTTCAAACCCAGCTGGGCGAATGGAGGTAATGGGAGCAGGGAGGAGCCAAGGGAGGACATAGAAAGAGGAAGGTGCTAGAGATGAGGGAGGGAGGCCCTGGCAGGGTGCATACTAAGTGTTTAGCAATATTTTTTATGTTAAATGGGATAAAATGCTACTTACAGAAGTTAATTTTATTGGTGAATGTCCTTACTCCCTTCTAGGAAAAAATGCAAGCCTAACTTGCTCCGCTTGTTTTGGAAAAGGCACTCAGTTCTTGGCTGTCGTCCTGTGGCAGGTTACTGGGAAAAGTATTACAGACTTTGGTGAAGCAAGATTTCAACAGGAGGAAGGGCAAAATCAAAGGTATTTTTATATCAAAGAGAACCATCCCCTTCCTCTTGCACACAGTTTGCACCTACAAAGTAGGCATTAAAAGTAACAGGTTGTTTTCTTAGTTTCAGCGATGGGATGACTTGTCTAAACATGGTTTTAAAAATAGCTGACATGAAGGAAGAGGATTTACTGCTGCAGTACGACTGTCTGGCCCTGAATTTGCATGGCTTGAGAAGGCACACCGTAAGACTCAGTAGAAAAAACCCAAGTAAGGAGTGTTTCTGAGACTTTAGTCACCTGAGCTTTCTGTGGCAAGTATAAGCAGAATGGAGTGTGGTACCAGGAGATCCGTCAAGACAATGGGAATGGACTGTGCTGTAAAATGGGCTTCTCTTCTTCGGATGCTGTTTGCTATCTGGTCTTCATAGACTGTTTCTCTTTGCTGGGAGCTTCTCTGCTGCTTAAGTTCCTTCTCCTTACCCCCTTTCTCTGTCGTTGGTTCTAGAACACTCAGCTTCTTCTTTGGTCACCCTTGTTTTCTGACTTCATGAACTCCTTCTGTCTCACTGTATGTGAAAGAAGTTGCACCAACAGTAAACTCGATGTGTTCTTCTGTGCTCTGGGATAACTTCTGTTACATGTTGTAAGATGGTCCCTTCTATGCCTTTTTCTGGTCATAATGAATACATGTTTTGTTAGTGAGGATGGTCAAGTGAACAAAAAGGGGAAGTATCTAACCACTGCCATTTCAGTGACAAAATCCTGGGTGCTACTCTATCATAAGACATGCTGTGTTAGGCTATTCTTGCATTGCTATGAAGAAATGCCTGAAACTGGATGATTGATATGAAAAGAGGCTTTATTGGCTCATGGTTCTGCAGGCTGCATGGGAAGTATGGCAGCATCTGCTACTGGGGACACCTCAGGAGCTCTACTCATGGCAGAAGGCAAAGTGAAGGCAGACACTTCACAAGGTGAAAGCAGGAATGAGAGAGAGAGAGGTGCCACACTTAAACAGCCAGATATCATGAGAAGTCACTCACTACTGCAAGGACAGCATCAAGGGGATGGTGCTAAACCATTCATGATAAGCTTACCCTCATGATCCAATCACCTCCCACCAGGCTCCACCTCTAATACTGGGAATTACCATTCAGCCTGAGATTTGGGCAGGAACACAGATCCAAACCACATCACACATGTTATCATTGTCAAACTGTATAAAGTATTAAATATAGGTGAAACACATGGGAAGTCTGCTAGCTCAGCCCATTTCTTTCCTGCATTTGTTATTCACCATGCAATTCTGGTACTGCCTATTCCAGGGAGGCTTTCTTGGCCCTCAGTTTGGGGTATACACACCTTCCAAGAACCTCTTGCAGCATCCCGTTTGTATCATAGCACTGGTCCATTGCCTTACCAAAATCTGTTTGACAGTCTGCTCAACATGACTGCAAGCTCCATGAGGGCAGGGACATCATCTCATTCATCTTTAGGTCCTTAGTGCAACACCTGGCAGCTAGCAAGTACTCAGTTAAATATTTGTTGACTGAGTAAATGAATACACAACCAAGTTATTGATACAAAATGTTTTTGAGTACATTTCTAGTTCTCTAGCTATAAGGCTTAATTATAGAACAAAATACTATTTTCATATTTATGTTTGGTAAATTCAATAACTTTCCTCATCAATTGGAAAGCCAAAGTGTTTATTACTTCCTTATAGTTTTTTTTCTGAATCCAGCAGGTTTTTGATAACATTATTATAATATGACACAATAAAAGGACAATGTGAAACTGATGAATCTTCATTGGGTTAATTTCAGACACTATATAATCTTTTTAAATGTAACATTCTTTTATCTATACATAAATAATTGGTGGCATCACAAATAGCCAAATCAGGGTGGAGAGAGTGATCCCTCTTGGGTGCACACAAGAAGGTGATATGTTTGTCTACAGAGTTTTCAAAACTGTACTAAAGATGGCTACAAGTCATTGTGCTTTTTATTATCACTATGCCCAGACAACGCGAAACAATGTCTGAGATGAAGTGCTCCTCCCGCAGAGGTGGACTGATCCTTCCCCACTCCCTTGCTGTGTCTCTGAATGCAATGTTGTCTTGGAAAATAGCTTTCCAGGCAGTTCACTCCTGACCACTTGTCAGTTTCCTTACTTATTCTTTGTGTTTCCTGGCAAAGACATCCTGTTTGCTATAGGAAGCATTGGATCCCATATAAAAGGAAGGAGAGATAAATATATTTTTACACTTATCCCTCCTTAGGGGCTGTACAACCACGTAGAAATTGTTTAATGTGCTTGTCGAATAGCCAAAGAAAGTGTTAAACCCTGAGTTCCAACCCATACATGTGATAGGGTCCAGATTTATCCAGATACACACAGAGAGGCACAACAGGAGGAGAAATGTTTGAGGTGTGGGGTCAGGGGACACCCAATATGGTTGAATCACAGCAGGTCTCTGCCTGAGGTGGTATGTGAGGTTTTCTTGTTTTCATTTTGACTTTAACCCCTGATTTGTAAGGTTTTCATAAAATAAACAGAGTCATAACTCACGTAGATGGCTGTAAGTGCCGTAGTGTTCTGTGAATCTCTGGTGTCTGCCAGTGATTAGTGTGGCACCCAGGAAGGCTGTGGACCCCATCAAGGTGCCATGTGAGACCACACTTTGGGTGGTGATGGGCCCCGTGGACCCTGCAGCCATCCATCCATCCTGCCCAGCCACACTGCCCTTGTGTCCTCATGCTTTGCTGTGTTATCATTGATTAACATCCTTGGTTACCTATGTGTTGGAATTGTTTTTATGTTGCAGGTATTCAGTGTCTTTGCTCCTTCTAGCTTATTTGTATTTCACCTGTTTTTCTTTAAATCAACATGGTTACACTCTGTTTCAGCAACTGTATAAATTAAACAAAAATTATTGCTACTGCTGTTGAGTTGTCACGATGAATTCTTCTTTATTTCTGAAATTATAGCATTTCTTGAATTTAAGAGAACAAAAACTTAATAGGCCTATATCCCCACTTTATTAACTATTACTAAATATACATTTGATGCTCATAATAATAATAGTACACATTTATTCATCATTTCCTAGGTACCAGGACTCATCTAATTATTTTACATTTAACTTTCTCATTTGTTTTCTCAATCCTTTATGAGGGAGAGACTGTTATTATTATCTAATTTTGTACATGAGGAAGTGAAGGCAAAGAAAGTTGAATAACTTGCCAAATACCATAGTTATGGAGCAAGGATTCAAACACAGCCAGCGTTTTCTTATTTATATGCGTATACAGAAAGTAGTGTTTAGTGAATTACATACCTGGATTACCTATACTTTTATAAAATAATTTGCACTTACGAAGACTTCCTTTGATGTCTTGGATCAATTTCTTTCCTCCACTTGGAAGCATCCAGACACTAGCACAGTTACTTCCCAGAAATTCCCAAAGGAAGTACACACTCCTCTGGGCATCCAGCTGGGATTTTTAGACAGAGTGACTTGGAAAGGAATCCTGTTGGAATGATTTATTTACAGCATTTTCATCGTTTAACCTGATGACAGTAAACTTTGTCAATTTTCACTTTTTTTCCCCAATTTTGAAGGGTATCACATAGATAATTTTTGATATCATACTGCTGGTCACTGAGAGAGCTGATGAACTATTAGAGGTTGTGGTGGAATTCATGAATATGGGCCAGTGATTTTTCTATCTCAAAACTGGAAGCCCATACATGGAGACTCAAGATGGAAAAGAACCATACCAGCAAATCTCATTTGAAATTCTTCTCACATTTGTCTGTGCATATGCATGTTGCATCTGCATTTTGTGAAGCAAGTAGTACTAGGGTAAAGTTCAGTGCTGGCTGAGTGATGTTCACCATGAGAGAAGTATGGGGTATGGGTAGGACCTAGAACTTAGTAATTTGACTTTTGAGTTCTTTATCAAAGATACTTTAGCCACTTAGGTGACTCTTGCTACTTCTTCAATTTCCTACACCACCAAGCCTTCAGAGACAAGTACCTCAGACCTGCTGACACCTTCTTAATGCCCTGACACCACCTTGTCCATTCTTTTCTCATTACTGTGTGAGTTACAAGCCTCTGCATCTTGCATCCCAAGTACCACACTCCATTCTTCTCTGAGTGCCCATAGTTTCTTTCCATAGAAGCAAACTTTCTATTACCATCGGATTAATCTCATGGGAAAACCACTCAAAGCTCCAATGCTCTGTGACCTTCAGGATAAGGCAGTGTACTTTAGCTGGGGTTTCAAGTCTGGTCAGAACCTGGCCCTGACCAAACTT
The DNA here is from genome assembly GCA_031835075.1 of Saguinus oedipus. Taxonomy (NCBI): domain Eukaryota; kingdom Metazoa; phylum Chordata; class Mammalia; order Primates; family Cebidae; genus Saguinus; species Saguinus oedipus. The sequence goes on along the minus strand of CM063183.1, from coordinate 92,620,375 downwards.
TCTAATCATATTTTCCACCAATTCCCCAAAGTGGGTTATTCCAATTCCTCAGAAAGCACACTTCCACCTCTGCACTTAGGTTGATGGCATTCTCTCTGCCCAGGTGGGCATATCCTTTTCTTGCATCTCTGAATCCTACTCATCTTTCAGGGACCTCATCCTCCTCCAGCAGTCTCTCTTTTCCAGTCCTCCATGCAGCAAGCTCTCCTTTTAAATTCTCTACCAGCTAAAATCATGCTTTTGCCTCCCATCTTAGTTAACTAGTGTCTCTTTTGCCCTTGAGAATTCCCTGTAATGCCTAGCCTGATGTGTTGCAGCGGCTCTATAAATGTGAACGTCCTGGTTTTTAAAGCAGCCATGGTAATTCCCAGTGGGTATGTTTTATGTGAAACTCTTGTACTCCCAAGAGAAGCCAGCATCCATGTATCTGTTTATTTATCTTGTTTCAGTAGTAATAATAATCATTTTTCTCTTTCCCCTATCTTTTGAATAGTTGATCATAAAAACAGCACCTACTGCATAATTGCAGTATGTAGTGGATTGTTAATGCTAATCAACATCCTGGTTATCATCCTCAAAGTGTTCTGGATTGAGGCTGTTCTACTCTGGAGAGACATAGCTAAGCCTCACAGGACTAGGAATGGTAAGTGGCAAATATTAAGTTTTTCTTCCAAATAAAAAGTCCCATAATAACTGTTGGTTACTTGTCTATTAATCTTTCAATAGCTAGGCTGCTAAGCTCACATTCGATTTTTCTTGATAATTTATTATCAATGAGTTGTGTTGTTTGATTTGCTTAGAGGCCGTTTTCCATCCTGCTCTGTAACTCCCCATGGTCCTGAGATTCATCTCAACAGCTCACACTTCTTCCCTGATAGGATTTCTATTCCTACTCAGTTCCCAGTAACAGAATCTGCCCCAAGCCCAGAAAGGTGTAAATTTCATAATGTGTTGGTAAGACATAATGTGTTTCACAATGCATTGGTAAGACATTATGAAGTTAAACACAGTAGCAAAATTGTTCCTGTTTTCCAGATGTGAGCAGATTGGAAAGGTCCATTAGAATGCACGTGTGTTCTACCTGAAAGCCTGACCTGTAAAATCTAACCCAGGCACATAAGTATAAAAAGCATAAAAGGAGTCTGTTCTGTCTGCTAGATGCAAACCCCATGCTTTTGTTTGGAGGTAGATACACGTTGAATTTTTCAAACTATTGACTCAAGTAGGAGCTGTTTGATTTGTGAGAAATTCAGACCCCTTTAAAAATTCTATGCCCTTGCTACTATTAGCTTTACATTTTTTCACTTTCCCAGGGGAGTATGGGGAAACCGAAGATGAAACCGAAGTCTATCCAGCACAGAAGAAGATCCCTCTCTATGACCACAGACATTATTCATAGATTATTAATCAAAATTGATGAGATGGCTTGAACTATGCTGAACAGGCTCTTGTCCACTTTTTTGTTATTTAGTCTGTGACAGTAAAAAGGAGAAAAGCTTTGGGATGAAGACTGTTATTTCCTGATCATATTTTGTGGCAGTGGTTCGCTGTCAACATCTCTTGAGTCTAGAATATTTTGGAGGATGACAGAGGAATGTCTTCTAAGAGTCCAGTGAGAATTTTTAGAATCAAGTAAGAAGTTGTACTTCTTATTTTCATTTGCAGATGGAAAGATCTATGATGCTTATGTTATCTACCCACGGAACTACAATACCGGTACAGATGGGGCCAGTCCTGTAGAGTACTTTGTTCACCAGATTCTGCCTGATGTTCTTGAAAATAAATGTGGCTACACCTTATGCATTTCTGGGAGAGATCTGATACCTGGACAAGGTAAAGCTATCAACATACATTAGGAACAGAAATTCATGCTTAGTAGAGGCTGTGAGCTAGGTGACCTTATCCCTGCATTGGATCAGGAATGGCATTTACTACCTCAGGCCTTAAGACCGGAATTTTAAATATGTATACAGAAGCAGACTCTCATCCTTCACTCTTTCCTTTCCCATCATTGTTCTGGTGATGAAACCTTCACAGTAATGTCAGTGATGGGAATTCAGAGTTAGAAGTCCTTTGCTTCAAGGACTTAGCAAGTCATCTCCCCTACTTTATTTCCTCAGTCCCCCACCGGGATAACTCAGCCACTTTTTAATTCTGTTCATAAGATTTGAAAGAGGACTTAAAAATTGAAGAATTTTGTTCTGGTAGCCATAGATACTAGCTGAAGTATCTTAAAAGGACTCGGAGAGTCTTCATGATTTTCTTTATGTTGGTGAAACATTTGCAAATTTATATTCTCACTGAAACAAATAGAGCTGTAACTTCTGTTTCTTAGTATTTCTACCCAATTTCATATACTTTTGACAGTTTTATCACAACACCTGTGATTTCAGTAGTTGTTTTTCTCTTCCCTTCACACATTAACATCCAGTACATACGAACCCTCCTTGTGAACTCTTCTCCAATTTCTAAGATCAGGAAGGGTTTGGAATATAAGTGGGGTCAGATATCAAGTGCCTAATCCTAATAAAATAAATGTTCAGTTTTACACATTTTAAACTCATATGTTACTAAGAAGAGGAATCCACACGCCTATAGATGTAAAGATATGAACAACAGGTGAATTTGGTTTACCCTGGAATATCTGGGAATGCTTATAGTCTCAATAATGGCTCAAGAGACTTGTGAAAGGTACAGTTTAGGAATACATAATGCATTTCTTCTCTCGAGGCCCTCTTCTTCCTCCATTCTCCCACTGGTCACCCATGCAGGTAGAAGTAGTGAGTAATGCTCTCAAACATTCTTTTCATATTGCAAGTATACTCAAGAACCTGCAGGGGCCCCTGTTGTTTCTGAGCTCAACAATGTGCCACATCTGGACACAAGCTCTTCACTTCTTTCTCATTCCAATCACCTAAGTTCTAGTTACATTTCTCCCCAGCCAAACCCAGATGCTAGCTCTCTCACACCCAAACTTGTGCTGCCTTAAACATGTGACAACACGCTAATCTGGAATGGTTTTCTACTTCTCTCCATCCATGTAAGTCCTCTGACCTTTCCTGAACCAAAATAAAACAAAACCCAACAAAACAACACCAAACTTCACTGTTTGCTTCAAAAAGTTCATGACTGAACAAGGTACTGTGTTTATACTCATGCAACTTATCTTGCATTTGCCCCATCAAAATCCTCTCTGCACCACCACTCCATCCAATGGCCCTGGGTGGCTGATCATCATAGAATCCATCCGCTCCCTTGTCCTCTGCTCCAGGCTGGGTTTGTCCAATGGGAGGCACTGCCAGGAGGTCAGAGGGTGGTCATATACCTGCCCCTCCAGGTGGGGCTTCCGGGGCAACTGTGCTCCTCCCTGTGGGAGCACCTCTTCTCAGCTGGCCTGCCTCATGCATCTGCACTCCCTCAGCCATCACTATGTAAGAATATCTTAAGTTGTTTTATTCATGGTTGTGCTTTTCCTGTTGCAGAGAAGACTGTATGTTTCATGTTCTTTCTAAGTCCACCCAGAGCTAATTGGAATTGCCATGGAGTCTATGGTCTATACACACCGAATGGGTAGGGGATCTATTGTCCCTTAAGATTTTTCTAGTCTGGATTAAATCAGCTCTACAACAGAGATTAATGTCTTTAAAGACTTAGAATTCTGGTTCATTACATACATATTACCTTCTTAGAATATTCGCTTATATGTTTTAAAATGGCTTAAAATTTTAACTCACCTATTAAAAAGTACAATGCAGGAAGCCTTGTCCCTCAAAATTGACCAAAGTCTCTAGGAAAGTAAGTCCTGGCCTCACCTTACCCCGCATTAATCTCTGTTGTAGAAGCTGATTTAACCCAGACTAGAAAAATCTTAGGGGACAATAGATTAAATATCTTTACATTCTCACTTACCTGGAAAGATTCTATTTTAGTTAAGACTAAGCTACCTGGGAAATAAAAAGAGGACATTGGGGCTAATGTTCTCATGAATGAAAGGAGCACAAAGAACAAACCGGGTTCTCTATCCATGTATATTTCTACTTCTCTGAATAAGTGACTTGATTGATGTCAGAGAATCTCACACCAGATTGTAACAAAAAGACTTTTAAATGTTCAGAATGTTTATGTTCAAAGCATTAGACTGATAGGAAATCTGGTCTATTTCTTGTTTAACTAGATGAAGCCACCGCAGTGGAAACCAACATACAAAAGAGCAGGCGGCACATTTTCATCCTGACCCCTCAGATCACACACAGCAAGGAGTTTGCTTATGAGCAGGAGATCGCCCTGCACAGTGCCCTCATCCTGAACGACTCCAAGGTGATTCTTATTGAGATGGAGGCTCCGAACGAGCTGGGTGGGCTGCAGGCTGAGGCACTTCAGGACTCTCTCCAGCATCTGATCAAAGTGCAGGGGACCATCAAGTGGAGGGTGGACCACACTGCCAATAAACAGTCCCTGAATTCTAAATTCTGGAAGCATGTGAGGTACCAAATGCCCATGCCAAGCAAAATTCCCAGAAAGGCCTCCAGTTTGACTTCCTTGGCTGCCCAGAAGCAATAATGCCTGCTGTGATGTGCAAAGGCCTCTGAGTTTGAGGCTCTCCTAACTCCTGCTAACTGGCTCATGCCTCTGCACTTAAGTGTGAGGAGTAGGAATGTCAAAGGGATTCAGGCCTCAGGTTTCATCTGGTAACTGTGCTTTCATTTCCCTGGTTCCAGGTGGATGCGAAATGCCCAGAAATTTTTCTCTTCAATCCTTCCCCATCCTCCAGCCCCCATTTTCTTCCCTTTTCCCTCTTGCTTGCCTCTCTCCACTGTGGTGTGGGATCTTTTCACTACTCTCATTTCCTCTCTCTCTGTCTTGTTTTGTTTCTCCTCATTCTTTGTCAACAATCTACTTTCTGAATATCAAACTAATCAATTGACAGTAGATTTTCATGTCATTTTGAAGAACATTCTTATTTCTTCAGGTGGAAAAAAAAAAAAAAATATATATATATATATATATATATATATATATATATATATACAAAAATTCTGGCAAGCTGGGAACAAAATTTAATATATATAAAATAAAGAAATATATATAAATTTATATGTATTAATATATATTTATATTTAATATATACCATATATTATATATTTAATAAACATATATTTATATATAATAAATATATTATATATCATATATTATATATTAATATATGATAATGATGTATATTTATATATAATATATATAAGGCTCATGCTGGAGTGCAGTGGCTGATCTCAGCTCACTGCAGCCTCTGCCTCCTGGATTCAAGTGATTCCCCTGCCTCAGCCTCCCAAGTAGCTGGGACTACAGGTGCATGCTATCTTTTTTATGCCTGGCTATTTTTTTTTTTTTTTTTGTATTTTTAGTAGAGATGAGGCTTTAACATGTCTGTCAGGCTGGTCTCGAACTCCTGACCTCAAATGATCCACCTGCCTTGGTCTCCCAAAGTACTGGGATTATAGTCATGAACCACTGCACCTAACCTATTATATTTTATTTGAGTGGCTGCTCAGTCTCATCATCTCAATATTACTAATTTCGTTGGAATAACTTATCCCCATTGCCATTGTGATCAAGCTTTTTTCAATTCTAAAATTTATTTTATATGCTTTTATTCTATTTAGAAATATTATTTTCTCCCTACAAAAGTGATAGAAGCATGTTATGGAAGAAAATAAAATACAAAAGAAGAAAATAATAAAAATCACTCACAAATCCAACATCTTAAGATTTAAATTTTATATTTTTTAAAAAAATTTTATGGCTGGATGCGGTGGCTCACGCTTGTAATCCCAGCACTTTGGGATGCCAAGGCAGGTGTGTCACCAGAGGTCAGGATCATCAGCCTGGCCAACATGGTGAAATTCTGTCCCTACTAAAAAATACAAAACTTATCCGGGCACAGTGGCACATGCCTGTAATCCCAGCTACTCGGGAGACTGAGGCACAAGAATCCCTTGAACCCAGGAGGCAGAGGTTGCAGTGAGCCAAGATCACATCACTGCTCTATAGCCTGGGTGACAGTGAGATCGTCTCAAAAAAAAAAATCATTTTTACACACATGATTTTTATAGCTGAGATAATACCATGTGGAGTTTGGCATTTTTCTACTTAACATCATAATAAAAACATGTGACATGTCATTGAAACATTTTAAAACATTTAAAAATATTCATAGTGTTTTATCTCCCAGTTGTAGTACAGGGATGCAACTTAAATATCTATCCTGATAAATAATTCTGCATCAACCCTATCAGTATATCATCTATGTCCTGCTTTTAAAATGTCCTTTAAATTTGAGACCACTGTGTTGTAACATTTCTATGAAGGTAATAGGGCATTTTGACAAAACCGTTTTGGCAAATGGAGTTAATTTGCAGTCAGGGCCACTTTAGTCAGAGCACTGAAAGGAAGCACACACCCTTGGGGACTGCAAGACTGGATCAGAGCCACCATGATAGCCTCCTGTCCCCTCAGATAGGAATCCTTTTGGTGCCTCAACTCTTCTAAGTTGATGGAGAGCTTATCTCAGTTGAATCACTTAATCAGGTATATGATTCTGTATTTCACTGGCAAAAGAAAGCTGTCAACAGTCCAGAGTTCAGTTGAGTTTTATTTCAGCTATAAAACATCATCTTGAACTCTCTGTCATCCAATACCTTTCAGAATCCTTACTAAGAGAAATTATATCTCCAGAAGGTTTCTTATGGTTACTCATCTGTCTAGGTACCTACACCTTTAGTCTGTACCCCTAGATTGGGTTGCTTGATAAAATACAGGAAACCCATATTAAAATATCAGGACACCTCCTCAAGAGAGATCCAGGATGGCCGTCTAGCAGCAGCTCAGGGTTGCATCTCCCAGTGAAGGTGCAGGGAGTGAGTGGACGCCAGACTTCCAGATGAATTTTTGTTGCCTATGGACCAGGAGATTCCCAGCGGAGGAACCCTACAGGTCACCAGCATGACTCTTTTGGCCAGCACGGCTGTTTTGTGTCCTGGTGTGGCAGTCCTCAGTGTGGAGTATGCAGGACTGGGTGCCCTTTTAGTCGGCGTTTGGAGCTACGAGAAGGCAGTCAGCCATTCAGCTGATTGAGAGGGGGACTGAAGGGTGCCAGACTGGCAGATTCCCAGGCAGAAAAGTGCCACAAATCTCAGCACCGCTGTTTTAGCCAGCACGGTCACCACACGGGAAATTGCATAGATCCCAGCGCCTTTTCGGTGGGTGACTGGGGCACCTGGGAGAGAACTGACCATTTAATTAGGAAAAGAAAAAAAGGGGGCTCTGAGGCAGGGAGCCAGGTGATCACGCTTGTCTGGTCCCACCCCCACAAAAAACAGCAATTGAAAATGCTGATGGTTGAGAGTTTTACAGCAAGCACAGCTGAACCTGGGAAGGTCCAGCTCTGAAGAAACAGAAATAACTTCACCACCAACAAGTTGGACGTCCACTCAGAGACCCAATCTGAAAGTCAGCAATTACAAAGATGACAGGTGGATAAATCCACAAAGATGGGAAGAAACCAGCGCAAAAAGGCTGAAAACATCCAAAATCAGAATGCCTTTCCTCCCTCAGGGGATTGCAGCTCCTCATCAGCAAGGGAACAAGGCCTCATGGAGAATGAGTGTGATGAATTGTCAGAATCAGGCTTCAGAAGGTGGATAATAAGAAACTCCTGTGAGCTAAAAGAACATGTTCTAACCCAATGCAAAGAAACTAAGAACCTTGAAAAAAGGTTTGATGAAATGCTAATGAGAATAGACAATTTAGAGAGGAATATAAGTGAATTAATGGAGTTGAAAAACATAACACAAGAACTTCAGGAAGTATGCACAAGTTTTAACCATTGAATTGATCAAGCAGAAGAAAGGATATCAAAGGTTGAAGACCAACTCAATGAAATAAAATGAGAAGACAAGATTAGAGAAAAAAGGATAAAAAGGAATGAGCAAAGTCTCCAAAAAATATGGGACTATGTGAAAAGACCTCATCTACATTTGATAGGTGTACCTGAATGTGACAAAGAGAATGAATCCAAGTTGGAAAATATTCTTCAGGATATTATTCAAGAAAACTTTCCCAACCTAGCAAGGCAGGACAATATTCAACTCCAGGTAGTACAGAGAACACCACAAAGATATTCCTCAAGAAGAGCAACCCCAAGGCACATAATCGTCAGATTCACCAGGGTTGAAATGAAGGAGAAAATGCTAAGGGCAGCCAGAGAGAAAGGTCAGGTTACCTACAAAGGGAAGCCTCTCAGACTCACAGCAGATCTCTCAGCAGAAACCCTGCAAGCCAGAAGAGAGTGGGGGTCAATATTCAACATCCTTAAAGAAAAGAACTTACAACCCAGAATTTCATATCCAGCCAAACTAAGCTTTATAAGTGAAGGAAAAATAAAATTTTTTGTGAACAAGCAAGTACTCAGAGATTTCATCACCACCAGGCCTGCTTTACAAGAGCTTCTGAAAGAAGCACTACACATAGAAAGGAACAACCAGTATCAGCCTTTCCAAAAATATACCAAAAGGTAAAGAGCATCAACATAATGAAGAATTTACATCAACTAATGGGCAAAACAGCAAGCTAGTATCAAATGGCAGTATTAAACTCACATATATTACTATTAATCCTAAATTTAAATTGACCAAATCCCCCAATCAAAAGACACAGACAGGCAAATTGGATAAAAAGCCAAAACCCATCGGTAAGCTGCATCCAGACCCATCTCACATGTAATGATACACAAAGACTCAAAACAAAAGGATGGAGGAAGATTTACCAACCATATGGAGAGCAAAAATAAATAAATAAATAAAAAGCAGGAGTTGCAATTCTCGCCTCTGATAAAATAGACTTTAAAGCAACAAAGATCAAAAGAGGCAAAGAAGGACATTACATAATGGTAAAAGGATCAATGCAACAAGAAGAGCTAACGATCCTAAATATACATGCACCCAATACAGGAGCACCCAGATACTAAGTTCATAATGACTTATAAAGAGATTTAGACTCCCATTAATAGTGGGAAACTTTAACATCACATTGTCAATGTTAGACAGATCAACGAGATAGAAAATTAACAAGGATATCCAGGACTTGAACTCAGACCTGGAACAAGTAAAATTAATAAACGTAAACGTTTCTATAAATGGAACTAACGATCCTAAATATACATGCACCCAATACAGGAGCACCCAGATACCAAGTTCATAATGACTTATAAAGAGATTTAGACTCCCATTAATAGTGGGAAACTTTAACATCACATTGTCAATATTAGACAGATCAACGAGATAGAAAATTAACAAGGATATCCAGGACTTGAATTCAGACCTGGAACAAGTAAAATTAATAAACGTAAACGTTCCATAAATGGAACTCTCCACCCCAAATACACAAAACATACATTCTTATCAGTACCACATCACACCTACTCTAAAAGTGACTACATAATTGGAAGTAAATCACTCCTCAGTAATTGCATAGCATTTCACAGGTTTAAATGAAATATTGGTTGGCTGCTTGTTTGTTATTTTCCTCCCTTATTCCTTTCTGTCTCCATTGTTAAGCACAATTATTGGCATAAAAGAGGTTTTCAATATCCATTTTTAGACTGCATTCTAGCCTGGGCAATAAAGCAAGACTCCCATTCTCTTTCCCTCTTTGTTTTTCTCTTTCTTTCTATCTTTCATTCTTTTCTTTCTTTCTTTTTCTTTTTATCTCTCTAAAAAAATAAAAAATAAAATATCAGCACACCTCCTTTGTAGAGACATGGATAAATCTGGAAACCATCATTCTCAGTAAACTGACACAAGAACAGAAAATCAAACACCGCATGTTCTCACTCATAGGCAGATGTTGAACAATGAGAACACAGGAACATAGGGAGGGGAGCATCACACACTGGGGTCTGTTTGGGGGTCAAGGGAGGGACAGTGGGGAGTGGGTGGGGAGGTCGGGGAGGGATAACACGGGGAGAAATGCCAGATGTAGGTGATGGGGGAATGGAGGCAGCAAACCACATTGCCATGTGTGTACCTATGAAACAATCCTGCATGATCTGCACATGTACCCCAGAACCTAAAGTACAACAACAAAAAAAGAAAAAAATATATCAGGACACCTATTGAGGTTGAATTCAGACAACAAACTTTCATCTGAAGGCCCAAAATTCAGTTTTGGCTGGGCATTTTGTAGTTTTATTTGCTAAACCTTACTTCTGTAGATTATCATTTAGTTTTGTTGAATTATTAAAATATTGGTCAAAGAAAAGGGTGTTGTATGGTTGATATAGTATTTGGAATCAACAGGCCATCCTCTCTAGGCCTATCAACTGTGTGTTCTTGAGAAAGTGCTTACCTTCCCCAAAGCTTAGTTTCTTTAAGTAAAATAACTAGTAATATGAAACCCTTTGGATTTCTGTCTTTTTTTTTTTTGAGACGGAGTTTTGCTCTTGTTACCCAGGCTGGAGTGCAATGGCACGATCTCGGCTCACCGCAACCTCTGCCTCCTGGGTTCAGGCAATTCTCCTGCCTCAGCCTCCTGAGTAGCTGGGATTACAGGCACGTGCCACCATGCTCAGCTATGGATTTCTGTCTTAACTTCATGGTCTTAACTTGAAGTTTCTGTGCTAATCAAACTTTTAAAAAATATTTGGATCAGAGTAAGAATTCAATAAATGGCAAGAGTTGTTACTATAAAACTTCACTATATTTCTTTTAATGTTTATTATATTCTCTGACTTCTCTCAATGAGGACCACTAAAGAATAAATTATCCCCAGTCTCAACCTCAGGATTAGATGTGTCTTTATCCTTGCTTCTTCATCCATCTAGAATGGCAAGTGTGGTTTTGATTTATGGATACAGAAAATTCTGGAATTAATTTGTTTTCTTCTTTACATTAGCTACTTGAAAGCACAGAGCTAAATTTGGGATTTTTCTACAACAGGCATATAGAACATCACTACATGGAATTTGTAATGATCTCTTTCTTGGCTTCAGTTTGCCCCATATTTCTTATTTTAAAATACATTTTAACCGTGTATATTATAAGCTCCTTTGCAAGTGTTCAGAATTTACATCGTCTGAATATGTGCTGAGTGCCTCTCTGGGAGGGATGGGGAGAAGAGTGTAATGGGAGCCATGTATATAGCCCAGGAAGGCACACTTCTTGCTAACCCTGATGGGGTTTAGAGCCAATTGTGAAAATATGCAGGGAAGAAGGAAGCAGTTCAGAGACCTCAGATAGGGCTGGCCTGGGGAAACTGAAGTTGCTGAGCTCTTTTCTCTATTACCCCTTTTCTTAAACTTACACACCACTTCCCAAGTCACCTGAGCTCCCAAGGGCTCAGTTTCTGCAACTGAAAAATAGGAGGATGGAAGTTGAGCCCCAAGGGCTTTCTCAGCTGCAGTGGCTCAGGATTCAGGGCTGTACACTCATAAAGAGGTCAGGAAACCAGCAGAAGACCTGGATACCACACCAGCACCACCACTGACCTTATTTCCTCCTCTGTACTGTGAGAGTAATATATACTTCTCCTGCCATATAAGGTGGCGTGAATAAAACAAATGTAGCCAAAACTTGTTGAATGTCTGCCACACAATCATGGTGAAAATGACTGTGAATTGTAAGAAAAATATCAATTATTTTTAATTGAATCAAGTTTGTGTAGCATACAATAAAACGTTGATCCTAAATGTTCAGTTTGATGATTTCTGACTGTTCAACATACTTGTGTAATTTTCACCCAAAACAAGACAGATATTGTTTCCATCATCCCAGAAAGTTCTATTGTGCTACCAGGCAAACACTGTTTTGATTTCTAACTCCATGGATTAGTTTTTTCATATCTTTATATTCATATCAGTAAAGTCATATGGTATTAGGTCTAGCTACTTCAATAATATTTTTAAGATTCATCCGTGTTTTGTATGAGTCAGTAGTTCATTGCTTTGTATTTCCTGTTGCTGAACATATGGGTTGTTTCCTGTTTATTGCTATTATGAATATGGCTCCTATGAACATACTTTCTTTTATTTCATTTTGTCTTTTATTTCATTTTGGTTGACACTTAAGAGTGGTCATAAGGTAGGTGCATATTAAACTTTCAGAGAAACTTATGAATTGTTTCACAAACTAATTATACTACTTTACATTCCCACCACTTGTGTATGAGAACTGTGTTGCTTCATTGTCTCACCAGTAATTGGTATTACCAAGTTTCATTATATTTTAATCATGTTCATGGGCGTTAGATGAGTATCACTACAGTCTTAACTTGAAGTTTCCCAGCTAATGATGTTGAGCCCTTTTCATGTTTTCATTGGTCATTCATATATATTTTTTTAGTAAAGGCAAAATCTTTTGCCCTACTTAAATTGTATTTCTTTTTATATTGTTGGTGTGTAGGAATTTTTTATATATTGTGGATACACATTGTTTGCCAGGTAGATGTAAAATGAGAAAGTTTCCAGCTTATCTATTCATTTTTAAGTGATGTCATTATTTAGTAGATATTTTAAATTTTGGTGACATCTAATTAATCAATTTATCTCACATATAGCTAGTGTTTTTTGTGTCCTAGCTAATAATATTATTTTTTTGCCTGTCCAAGGGCATGAAAATAGTCTTCTATGGATTTTCATGAAATATTTGTGGTTCTAGCTCTTATGTTTAAGTTCATGGTCTATTGTGAATTAATACTTGTATACAGAAAAAGGCAAGGATGAGATTTTTTTTCTGCTTATTCTGTAGAGATACACTGCTGTTCCAGTAATGTTTGTAAAAGACTGTTTCCCCATTGAATTGACATGGTACTTTGGCAAAAAAATCAATTGACTATACGTGTGGATTGTAAAAGACTGTTTCCCCATTGAATTGACATGGTACTTTGGCAAAATAATCAATTGACTATACGTGTGGATTTATTAGTCTATTAGATCTATTAGGGGTTTTTTTGGTGTGTAGATTTCAAAGGTTGATCTACATGTAATTATGCTCTCTGTTAAAACCAGGAGTTTTAATTCATCCTTCCCAATCTTTATGACTTCTAATTTTATTTTTATTTCTTCACTTGTTCCAAAGCAGTTGTCCAGGTGGGAGCCAAAATCTGTATCTCATCACTAACCTTAGGAAAAAGCAAAATGTTTCGCTATTATGAAGTTACCTGTAGGTTTCTTATAGATGTACTTCATCAGATTAAGAAAGTTCATTTCTACTTGTTGTTTTCTGATCGTTATTAATTCAGAAAGCCTGTTGAATTTTGTCAGATGGTTTTACTTGCTTTCATTGAGATAATTACATATTTTTTTCTGTTTATTATATGGTGAATTATCTCGATTGGGTAAAAAGAATGAAAATCATTGTGTCATTAAAGCTTTCGCCTGTCAGCTATGGGTTTCCCTCTTCCTTTTTGTTTAATAACAGTTCTGCCACACAATAAAAATCTAGAAACACACATTCTCCTTTGGCTTCCTTAAAAAAAAAAAATACTAAGACTTCAATTGCACCCCTCTCTATTTCTTCCTCATAGTGAACCCCCATCCTTCTGGGAAAGCAGAAAGCCTGGGGCGCACTTGTGTCTTTGAGACGCGGCGCCTGTCTCACCTTCGGCTCCCCTGGGGGACCCCTTTTTACTCCCCCAGCCCTCCTCGCCTCTTCCCTTGAAGAGCCGGGCTACTGCTGCGGCCAGGCATCCTCTCTCCCGGCATCCTCTGCTGTGCGCCGCGGCCAGCGGGGTGCGTGGGAGCGGCCCGGGAGCGCCCCCTCCCGGCCCTGCAGGTCACCTGGCGACCGCCCGGGATTTCCTAGGACCCGCGCGGCGCCGCTGGGGAGAAGGGCCAGAGGACTGGCGTCCACGCCGTCCGTGGGAAGAGGGCGAAGCGCCGGGTTTTCCAGCTGCGCCCATTGGACCGCGCGATTCAGTAGCTCCGGTAACTCCAGGCGGCGTGCCTGGGTGGAGGAGCCGGTCCTGGGGCACGCCACGAGGAGCACCCGGACCGGAGGGGCCCCAGACAGGGAGTACCTCAAGTCAGGTAGCATTCTACGCCCGGGAGAGCCCCAGACTGAGAGCGCCCCAGACCGCGACACACCCCGAGCCGGAGCATCGCCTGTCAGCGGACCGTGCCCACCTGCCATCTCCACTGGCTGGGTTCGCAGCCAGGAGCTGCGAGACGCCTGACATTCTTCTTTCGTTTTGTTTGTACTTTTTTTCTTCTTCTTCTTTTTTGTTTTTGTTTTTGTAACCCTCTCTAGGTGTCTTATCTCTTTAATCACACCTCTGTTTCTCGTCCCAGTAGTCAGGAGGTGGGGATCGCTGCTTCTCACCTACTTTCTGAATTTGGCCTCCGCAGTCGCGACCTGGAGTGAAGGAGGAACTGCCGCCCCCGCCCCAGCCTCCGGGGGACGCCGCTCTGAAGGTAAGGGTGGGTGCTGCTACCACTGGCACCCCTTCCCCACCCCCCAGGGGAAGGGAACACTCCCCAGACAAGATCAATTGAGAGAGAGAGAGAACAATGAATAATTGATGAGACAGCATTCCGTCTTTCTCTGAAAGTATAGTTTTAGGAATTAAGATATCCCCCCAATTATTTTCTGGAGAGAACGACGGAAATAAATGATAATAATAGTTGTCGTTTTTTAAATGCTTACTCTGTGCCTGACGATGTAGAAAACTTTTAGATATTTTATTTTCACTTAATCCTTCTAAGGGCCACATGAAGTAGGAACCATTATTATGCTTTAGTAAAAGGGAGGAGGAACTCAGCTATTTATCCAAGAGCATCCAGCTACTAAGTAGTAGATCCTAGACTCACACCTACTTTTTTTTCTGATTCCAGAGCCTTTGTGCTTATTCTGCCCGGCCTTCAGAAGTTAAAATGCCAAGCAAGTTGCATCGCCATTATCAGATAAATTAGATAAATTAATGAGGGAACAATGGCAGCTAGATATAGAGATCCAAGATTATTATATTAATTTCCCTGACTTCTCTTGCTCTATTCTCAAGACTTTTGCAAATACCCATTTTGTGTCATCCACGGTGATGTTACTGGAAGCACACGTCTCAACCTCAGGGCCTTGGGTGGGCTAGGAGGAGTAAATTTGGGTAACTGGGTTTGTGCAGGTTCTGGGGGCAGTGTGTTCCCTCTTCCTGCACAAATACACATCCAAAGGCAAAGAACGACTGGTCAGAGAACGCATATTGAAAAGGCAGGGTCCCTGCCCTCAGGGACCTCACCGGAGAGTGGGAGCTAGTGCAGGAGTGAGTGATGGAGACGCCTGTGGAGTGATGGAGATGGGCTTGGACAAGAGCATGTGCCATTTGGGGCTGTTGCAGTTGGAGAGCTTCTTTGAAAAGGCAAATATAGAGCCAAGTTGCAAGGACTGTAGGGACCTGGCAGCTGGGAGAAGTGGGGAGGGTGGCTCAGGTGGCAGGATTAGCACAGGCATAGGCAGATTTGGGGGGAAGCATAAGACTGATAACAACAGACACGTGTGTGACAAGGACTATGAGGTGGCATTGATTTTCTTGGCCTTACAGATGAGAAGCCAAATTCCACACAAATTCTTTGTTAGAATTTAAGTGTGTGTGCGTGTTATGGCCAAGATCATTTTCTCCTTTCTGCATTTGGTTGTTTATCATCATGCAGGTTGAGTAAAAAGACTATGCATGGAACACTGTAGAGGAAAAATTAGATTTAAAAAAACCATAACACTGGTGTTATGATTTTCATCCGGGCACTTGGTCTCAGGAGGTGCTCGATTGTATGTGTTGCTAATGAGTGGCTTATATTGAGGTGTCTACATTGATTCATGTGTGTCCCTGTGACTAGCTGTAATCTGGGGATGGCCATTTCACTTCCTTGAGTCTTGGATTCCTCATCAGAAAGAGCTTTGAAATGGCTCTTTCCCTGTACATTATGTGTTTCTGTGAATTACTTCTTCTGGAGAATGGTCAGTTTCTCAGGGTGGGGCCCATAAACAAGGGCAGCTGGGTAAAGCCAGGGGTTCAGGTGACCATTTGGACCCTCTGGAAGGGCCTTTTATTGTGTTGCCTTGAGATAAGAGAGAGTGGTCAGCTTGGATCTGACCTTCAGCCTGGGTCACCCAATTTTTAGAACGAAACAGTTTTTTTTTTTTTCATTTAGAGAAAACATCATGCCTTTGAGTGATTTAGATAAGTTTGTGACTATTAGTTATGTGTGCGTACACACACATACATACATATGTAGGTGCACAAATATTTAATATATCTTAAACACATCAAATACATGCATTTAAGATGAGTTAAACTTACTTTTCTAAGAATACAATTAAGTGCCCTAGGTCGTTGGTACTCTACCTGACTGCACATTAGAGTCACGTGCAGAGTTCTGAGGAATCAGGATGCCCAGTCTGTCCTTCAGAATGCTGGGTAGAGCCCAGACAGCATGATTTTTTTTCCAAACTTGGGTGACAACTGGTGCCCTAGACTTCCCATTAATTGCTAAAACACACTTTCTAAGATATCATGATTTAAAAAGCATTTCAAAAATACACTATGCAGATGTGGCAATGGATCAGATGATCACCTAGATTCCAAATTGTATAAATTTTATGGATTTAATTCATTCAATAATTTGGCAAATAACAAAAAAGCAGACATAAAGTGAAAATATGTCAGTTAGTGATAAGTGCCATGAATAGACAAACTAAAGGTGGGAGGGGAGAGGAATATCGGTGTGTGTGAACGTGTATGTGTTTGCACTTGGGCAAGCCTGCTGTGGTCGACTTTCAGCAGAGTGCTCAGGGAGGATCTGTACGTTATAACCTCATGTCAGCAAACCATAAGGGAAATACAGGACAATTTAAGTGACAATAGAGAAGTAATTAGTAGCTCTCTGAGGAAAGTAAGTTTAGTCATACCCTATCTTCATGTCAAACAAGAAAATTAATTGTTTGTGGATAAAAAAAGTTAAACATAAAAACAAAACAGAACAATATTGAGCCATAAAATTGAAGACAATATATAAACATCTATTTGACCACCAAGAGGAAAAGATATTTTACACTTAAAAGTAATGAAAAAGTCATGGTTGGGCATGGTAGCTCATACCTGTAATCAGGCAAAAGAGTGATGGGTTTGACTACAGCAATATAAATATTTAATCTATTAGCATAACAAAAGAGAGAAAGTAAACAACAAGTTAGACAAACATCTGAGAACTGGACAAAAGACAAGAGATGGTTCATAAACATGAAAATAAAATGGCTGGTAATAAGTGATTAATATATGCCTCATTTATACCCAAATAAATGCAAATTCAGAAAACAATGAGATAACATTTTTCTATTTTGGCTGTCTAATTAGATTTTAAAAGTAAAGTTGCTCAGTGATCTCCTGGGTGTGGTTGATAGATACTGTCTTGTGCTATTGAGTGAGAGGATATGAATTATTGCAGCACTTCTGGAATGCAGTTTGGAAGCATGCATTTGCCAGGTTTAAATGTAGTCTTCAACTCAATCACTGTGCTGCCATCAAGTAACATCCAGGAAATAATAAGAAATGTAGACAACATTGAAGTGGTATTCACTATTCACCAGACACTTGCAATAGTAACTCATTTAACCTTCACATCAGCTCCAGGAGATGGTATTATTATCCCTTTCTGTGGATAAGGAAATTGAGTCACAGAGCGGGTAAGTCAGTTGCCCACAGTTGTTCAGCTGGTAGAGGGTAGAATGGAGATTCAAATCCAGCCAGGCTGGCTCCTGAGCCCATGTTGCAAAAAAACTGAGCCATCCTGCCTTATCCGTGAAGATGATCATAGGATTATCTCATAATACAATGCATCTGGTAAATGATAATATATTCACATGAAGTAATATTAGGTGTCAATTAGAATGGTTTTAACGAAGAGTTTTGTGACACAGAAGAATGCTTATTATATCATATTAATTGGAAATGCAGGATATGCAATCATTTAGGCATCTTAATTATGTGACAACATTTATAAAAAGTATAAGAAAGGCCGGGCGCAATGGCTCAAGCCTGTAATCCCAGCACTTTGGGAGGCTGAGGCGGGTGGATCACGAGGTCAAGAGATCAAGACCATACTGGTCAACATGGTGAAACCCCGTCTCTATTAAAAATATAAGAAATTAGCTGGGCATGGTGGCGCGTGCCTGTAATCCCAGCTACTCAGGAGGCTGAGGCAGGAGAATTGCCTGAACCCAGGAGGTGGAGGTTGTGGTGAGCCGAGATGGTGCCATTGTACTCCAGCCTGGGTAACAAGAGCGAAACTCCATCTCAAAAAAAAAAAAAAGTATAAGAAAATATGCTAAAATATTATGCATGTTGAGAATATTTTCTTCTTCCAGTCTTCATATTGTAAATGTCCTACATTGTGTGTAAATTGCTTTAGAAATCACAAAAATTAAAAAAAAAGAAAGAAACAAGAGTTATGGAAGAGCAAAAATATTGATATTAAACGTAACAATAAAAAACCCTTAAAATTATTACATGTAAGACACTTAATATTTATATTCTTCTATATCTATTTTATTAATACTTGCCAGAGTACCTATTACATTTATTAGAATAGTTCTTTTTCTGGAAATGAATTTATTGTTTAATATAACCTTAATCTCTTAAAATCACATGTAAAACTTAAGTACATTAAAAATTTTATATACACACATCCACATTTGCAGAATGCTGTGCAAATGCCAACGATTTTTTGTATACTGGAATCCTATTTTTCGTTTACTGAAATCTTAATGAGTTTCATATTGAAACTCAGAGTTAACTTAGTTTGCTAACTCATCTTCTCATTTCAACTTTGTATCTTGGTAGATATTGCATTTTTTTTAAGTGATGCTTTTTTATAAGGTTATATGAGCCTTAACCAGAGTAGTGACGTAAAGGAAATAACATTTTTTATTCTTCCAAGTTAAAAGAAAAGGCAGAGCTAATAATAAAACGTGTGTGGAGGTGGTGGGGGAGGTTTCAGACCATAGAACTGGTCTAATTTGATTATGCACAGTTGGTACTTTCCATTCATACTTGTCCCTTTTGTCTTTACATTATTGATTGTTATCTCTTGGAAATTCTGCCAAATATTTGATGATTTTCTCCTAAGTATGGACGTGAATGTTTTGGCAGCTTAGCCATTAAGCTTTATCTTGGATTTAGGCATTGACAACCCCTTTTTTTTTTTTTTTAGGTTGGAAGGTGAGTAGTCATTGGTGAGAGGAAATTATTCTGGGCTGAGAGGCTGCCGTGCACTCAGGAAGTCTGCATAAGCCTTAGATGTTTTAATTACTGGGTAATTCCAGAGGCAGGCCTGATCTCTGGTTTGGTAATGAGCAAACAGGTTCTAAGACTTACACCGCAACCTCCGCCTCCCGGGTTCAGGCAATTCTCCTGCCTCAGCCTCCTGAGTAGCTGGGATTACAGGCATGCGCCACTGTGCCCAGCTAATTTTTTTTTGTATTTTTAGTAGAGATGGGGTTTCACCATGTTTACCAGGATGGTCTCGATCCCTTGACCTCGTGATCCACCCGCCTCGGCCTCCCAAAGTGCTGGGATTACAGGCTTGAGCCACCGCGCCCGGCCGAACATGGTGTTATTTATGCAGTATTTAGACTCTGAATGGTCTCCACTGTGGGAGATCCTTGCTCCAATGGGCTCTCAAAGTTGTAATCAGAAGTGCGAAGGCAAGGTTGTAGTAAGATCAAATTTTAAAGCAGATCTTTGTTCCATGGGTCATGGTCAATGTAAAGGAGGTGTCTGGAGTGTAGGAGACTGTCATTTTGTTTTTCCATTTCCCTAAAGTAAACTCATATGCGCAGCCACAGACACACGCACACACATATACACACCTATGCTTCAGTGACACATGTTAGCGAGTGCTGGCGATGTGCTAGGCGTCATGCTGGACTTTAGTGATACAATGAAGAACAAAATAGACTTAGTTCCTAGACATAAAACTGGTGTTCTGAACAAGGAAGATGGAGTTTTAAAAATTCAACCCCTGAATGAAGATCTCATTATAAGTCATGATGAGCACTTTGATGTGAAAACACATGCACGTTCTCTTACGTGGGCAGAACTGCCATACAAAGCTCAGCATGTCACAAATTTTTTATTCATATAACGGTAATATTTTTAGCAGTACTATTGTTCTCAACTTTGACCTTGGAGGCAGGATTTAATAGACCAGGGCAGAAATTCATCAGGTTCTGTTGTGTCAGAAAAATGAATTATTAAGGATGTCTTCCAGAAGCAAAAGTTCATTGCCTTGAAATTTTATTAATTTTATATGGCTGAAAGTTCTGAGAATTGGTTACTATATTAAGGAATATGAAAATCTTCTAGGTTGGTTTTCAAAAAATATGTGTGCCAGAATATTTTTAAACCTTCATAAGATAGGTATTCTTTTGTCTGAAAGCTTTAGCTGAATCTGTTATATTCTGTTTTCTAGAGAAGCCATTTGAAGGAGAATCCAAACCATGAATTGTAGAGAATTAACATTGACCCTTTGGGGGCTTATATTTGTAAGCACCACAGGTAAGTGATTATAAATACTCACAAACATATTTTATCAGTAATTGAGAAATGATGTCCAAGTTTATTCTTTTAATATGAAGGTGGCTACTGAAGATGCTGAATTTGTTAAGATTAGTGACCTAATTTATTAAGATTAGTGACGTTGCCAACCATTTGGTATCCCAGACATAGAGATAAGAGTCTTAGGAATGGGATCAAGTGAAAAAGACGTACATGGTGTTATTAGAAAAGAAGAGATTCTGCAGTCCAAATTTATGTAGTGAGAGCAGAGTGAAAAACTTGCATCTTGAAGTAAATTACATTTGTCTGAGGTGAAAATTTCTTTCACGTTATTTGAAACTGAGGAGGTGATAGCCATCTTTGTTATTGGGTTTTAGAAAGTTTGAAACACACTCTCTCCTTCCTGAGAAGAGGCAAACATTCATCTCATTATTTAAGTAATAATGATAAATTTAAATGAAAAATATATTAGAGAGGTTTAAAAAAATAAAATGAGAAGGAATATACAAAAAGGAGTCTGGCTCGACCAGGGAGTTCAAGTAGGCTTCACAGTAGATGTCAAATGCCAATTTTAATTTATTAGCAGTGATTGCCTAGAGTTCTTTTTTTTTTAATTGAGAAGGATTCTGAGACTCCATTCTTTAGGGTTCCATGATTGAATAGCAAGGCATTCCTTAGGCTTTGGGAAAGAAAATGGAAGCACAAATATTAATTTGCCTTGATGTATTATCTGGGAGAGGGAAGCACATGGGCCTGTGTTCCCTGCTTAGAGAATTACTGCTGAACAGATAGCAGAATTAAGCTTTTGGTACTTTAAAATAACACAGGTCCAATCTCAGGGTATATTTACTTATGTGGATCCAATTATTATTGAGATAACTGCAATACAATCCTACCCAAATGGTAAAGGAATGAGGTAGATACTTGTTTTTTGATATGCAATGATCTGTCAGAATTGAGTGAGTGGAAAAGCAAGGTGAAGGAAAATGTGTCATGGGTCCCATGTCCTGTGGACATACGCTAACAGCCTTGCACCTCATTACAATGAGAGCATGCTTCAGGCATAGAAACAGCCATGTAGCCTATTGTGCCAAGTTGTCAAATTCCTCACTGCCTGCCCTGGAAAGCACTTTTCATGAATGGTTCCCTCTAGGGAGACATGACAATGTTCTACATATAGGATTCACTGAACCTAGTTGAGTTTAAGTGACAAAATCTTATGATTATTCAAACTGAAGACAGTTTCAAACACAGACTTTATTGTTGTTGGCCCTGCTGGGTTCTTATACTGTGTTCATAGAAAAATAGCAGTGCCTATTTTGGCACTTGGAACTCTGCACACTTTGAACTCCTCTCATTTATCCCAACAAAGACCATTTCCAGCAAGCATTATGGTAATCAACAAAGTCTCTAATGATAAACACATAATTAGATATCCAAAGCTACTAGCTGCCCAGGGGATGGGGTGTGGACTTTCGACTATCAACCTCCCACCTCTGGAGAGTGTATAATTCAGATTAGGTTTTTTTCAAATGATAATACTTCCAGAGAGCACATGTTCACCCAAACACAGTCATATGTGTTTATAGAAGCTTTTAAAGCCCGCCAAAACCTGGAAACACAGAAATAACCCAATATCCAATAGACATTTGTTTAATAAACCAAATCCCCAACGTGTATCCTTTTATAAAATGGATAAATTGCCAAATAATAACACAATTAGATACTACATGACAATGAGAAAGGAACACATCACTGCTATAGCATGAATGCCTTTGTAACATAATCATGTCAAAATAGCACAGACATAAAGGAACACATATTATATGGTCTATACATTCTATTATATTAATTCTAAAATAGGAAAATAAATGAACCGTTAATGATTCATCATGGTTTTCAGTGTCAATTGAAATTGACACCCACATATACAAATGTATCACACCCTCTATATTAAAGTGTTAATGTAAAATAGAGCTTGCATAGCAACCAGAAAACATAAAGTTGGTTCTCCTTAACTCTTGTGCTTTGAGTTTGACATCCATGTTTTCAAAGAATGTGTATTTGTTCATTCTCATGCTGCTAATAAAGGCCTACCTGAGACTGGGTGATTTATAAAGAAAAAAGGTTTTATTGGCTCATAGTTCTGTATGGCTGGGGAGGCCTCAGGAAACTTACAATCATGGTGGAAGGGGAAACAAACACATCCTTCTTCACATGGTGGCATGAAGGAGAAGTGCTTAGCAACAGGAGAAAAGCCCCTTATAAAAACATCAGATCTCATGAGAACCCACCCACTATCAGAACAGCATTAGGATAATTACCCTAATGATTAAATTACCTTCCACCAGGTCCCTCCTATGACACATGGGGCCTTTGGGAACTACAATTCAAGGTGATTTGGGTGGGGACACAGCCAAATCATATCATTCCACCCTTGGCCTCTCCAAAATCTCGTGTCCTTACATTTTAAAACACAATTATGCCTTTCCAACAGTCCCCCAAGGCCTTCACTCTTTCCAGCATTAACTCAAAAATCCAAGTCCAAAGTCTCATCTGAGACAAGGCAAGTGCCTTCCTTGTATGAGTCTGTAAAATCAAAAGCAAAGTAGTTACTTCCTAGATAAAATGGAAGTACAGGCATTGAGTAAATATGCCGTCCCAAATGAGAGAAGTTGACTAAAACAGAGGGGCTACAGACCCCATGCAAGTTCTAAATTTAATAGGGCAGTCATTAAACCTTCAAGTTCCAAAATGATCTCCTTTGACTCTATGTCTCATATCCAAATCATGCTGCTGCAAGAGGTAGAGTAGGATCTCATGGCCTTGGGCAGCTGTGTTCCTGTGTCTTTGCAGGGTACAGCTCCCCTCCTGGCTTCTTTCATGGGCTAGTGTTGAGTTTCTGGGCTCTTCCAGGTGCACGGTGCAAGCTGTCAGTGAATCTTTCATCCTGGGGCCTGGAAGATGGTGACCCTCTTCTCCTTAGCTCCACTAGCAGGGTCCCAGTGGGGACTTTGTGTGGGATCACCAACACCACATTTCCCTTCCACAGTACTCTAGCAGAGGTTCTCCATGAGGGCTCCACCCCTATGGCAAACTTTTGCCTGTACATACAGCATTTCCATACATCCTCTGAAATCTAGGCATAGGTTCCCAAACATCAATTCTTGACTTCTGTGCACCTGCCATCTCAACACTATGTAGAAGTCTAGGCTCAACAGCATGTAGAAACTGCCAAGGTTTGAGGCTTGCACCCTCTGAAGTCACAGCCCAATCTGGTATCTTGGCCTGTTTTAGCAATGGCTAGAGGGCTGGGATGCAGAGCACCAAGTCCCTAGGCTGCACACATCAGAGGGCCCTGTGCTTAGCCCAGGAAACCGTTTTTTCCTCCTAGGCCTCTGGGCTTATGATGGGAGGGGCTGCTGTGAAGATCTCTGACATGCCTTAGAAACATTTTCCCCATTGTCTTGGCAATTAACATTTGAGTCCTAATTTCTTATGCAAATTTCTGCAACCTGCATTTCTGCAACCTGCTTTAATTTCTTTCCAGAAAATGGGTTTTTCTCTTTGACCACATCCTCAGGCTGCAAATTTTCCAAACTTTTAAGCTCTGTCACCTCTTGAATGCTTTGCTCTTTAGAAATTTCTTCTGCCAGATAATCATCTCTCAAGTTCAAACTTCCACAGACCTCCAGGGCAAGGGCAAAATGCAACCAATCACTTTGCTAATGCACGACAAGAGTCACCTTTGCTCCAGTTCCCAAAAAGTTCCTCATCTCCATCTGAGACCAACTCAGCCTATACTTTATTGTCCATGTAATTATCAGCATTTTGGTCAAAACCATTCAACAAGTCTCTAGGATGTTACAAACTTTTCCATATTTTCTTATCTTCTTCTGAGTCCTCCAAACTGTTCCAACCTCGCCTGTTACCTAGTTCCAAAGTCACTTTCACATTTTTGGGTATTTTTACAGTAGTGCTCCACTCCTGGTACCAGTTTACTGTATTAGTCCATTCTGACACTGCTAAGAAAGACACACCTGAAACCGGGTAATTTATAAGGGAAAGAGATTTAATGGGCTTACAGTTCTGCAGGGCTGGGGAGGCCTCAGGAAACTTATAAAAGGGGGAAAAGCCCCTTATAAAATCATCGGATCTAGTGAGAACTTATTACCTTCCACTGGGTCCCTCCAGTGACATGTGGAGATTATGGGAATTACAATTCAAGTTGAGATTTGGGTGGGACCACAGCCAAACATTCTGATATGTGGCAGAAGCATATCAGAATGCTTCTGCCACAACACTTCCTCTTTATGCTGTGGTTAACAATTTTGAGTTAAAACCAGACTGCTGCTTTGAGAAATAAACCCTGACTACAGAGAGGGCGTTCTGCTCACGTCTGAGAGAAAATGTTTCATTCAATTTAAATCTCCTCATCCTCAAAATGTGGTAAAAGTGCACCCAAGAGCCACCGAAAGATAGATTATGAGAAAGACCCATTAATGCTGACCTTGAAGTACCAGAGTACAGAAAGAGGGGAAGGAGCACCTATCCTGTGTAGATGAGAGTCAGGAATATTTTCAAAGCCAGACAATCTGGGTCAATGTTGAAAGAGGGAAAGTGACACATATGCAAATTTGGATTAATATTATATAAATGAACTCTTGAGTATCCAGATGGTGACCTACAGCAATAACAAATGTACAAACACCTTAAGTTACATAGGCATGCCTTTAACCATACCCACATAAAACTGACTTTCATGCAATTGTGACTTCTTATTGACAAGGATCCCCTAAAAGGAAATCCTATTAAGGTAACCTCCTTTCACTAAGGTCATTAAGAAAATAAAGAGAGAGAGATAAATTTATTTTGTTCCATAACAAAGAATGTATTTCATATTCTACCACAACACTTCCTCTTTATGCTGTGGTTAACAATTTTCAGTTAAAACCAGACTGCTGCTTTGAGAAATAAACCCTGACTACAGAGAGGGCATTCTGCTCATGTCTGAGAGAAAATGTTCCCCAGTTAGTGCTGGGGAATGTTAGATAGGCAGGGTGAATGCAAGGTGAGTGAGATTTCTGATGATGCCGAGAAAGAACGCCAAATTGCTAGGTTTCTGGTTTTCCACTGAAACTCCTCAGCTGGGTATGTTTTGAGGTAGGTATGAAAACACTGTGACTTCTGTGGCTTTCCTTATGAAGAAGTTATAACGTGTAACATTTTCTTTTAAAAGATGACACATTTAACAGTCTTCTAGCTACGATTGTTTAAATTCTGATACCTTCCTATTGGGGAGAAACTGTCGGAAGTTGTGTTTTCATCTATGGTCTGAAAGTGCCTTATCCCTTCTAGTGTTGAAAGGTTGATGCAAAAATAAAAGAACGCACAAGAAAGTGACACCAAGATTTCTCAGGACTTTCTTACTAACTTTGCTTCTTCACCTAATACATTAGGAGACAAGAAGTTACCTTTGTCATTTTGGTTTTTGTTTTTATTTCTTTTTACTTTACTAATCTTTTGAAGAGTCTTCTTGTACTTCACGTCCCCACATTACCGTGGTTGAAGGGGAACCTTTCTATCTGAAATATTGCTCATCTTCACATGCACATGAGATTGAAGCAAACGCCGGAAGATGGCACAAAAGCAGTGGATCACAGAAACGTGTGGAGCTGAACCCAAGCAGTTCACTAAGGATTGGTTTGCAAGATCATGCTTTGGAGTTTTGGCCTGTTGAGTTGAATGACACAGGATCTTACTTTTTCCAAATGGGGTGAGTTAACGGTTTCTTTTTAGAGTGTATTTTATAGCCCTCTTGTCCTTTGTTCAGCAACTCAAATATGCAGTAATCTGAAAGGTCAAATAATCAGCCCATCTTTTTCTTTCCTACTCTTCCTACAATATGAAATACATTCTTCGTTATGGATCAAAATAAATTTATCGCTCTCTCTTTATTTTCTAAATGACCTTAGTGAAAGGAGGTTACCTTAATAGGATTTCCTTTTAGGGGATCCTTGTCAATAAGAAGTCGCAATTGCATGAAAGTCAGTTTTAAAATTCAGTTGCTCCTATTGTCTAGATGCCTCCAGTCAAATGAAATCAGTGGCTCAGACTTCACAGTAATATTAATGTATTGTGAAGGGGACAGTGTCAGCTTCCTGGGCATCCTTGGTGGG
Source organism: Saguinus oedipus (assembly GCA_031835075.1). NCBI lineage: Eukaryota > Metazoa > Chordata > Mammalia > Primates > Cebidae > Saguinus > Saguinus oedipus. The sequence continues at coordinate 92,593,607 of CM063183.1, read as the reverse complement.
GAGCAGGGACGGGGTTGATGCAGACACACATGAGTCCAGTCTGCAGGGGCTCAATGGGAGCCAGGAGGCAGTGCTAGTGGAGGAAGAGTGTGTCTGGCAGCCAATCACAACCCACAGCTGGGGGCAGTGAGAGAGGGCAACACGGAAGCGCTTTGAAGTTTACTCATGAGGTGTCCCTAGATCTTGCCAAGATACTCATAATTTAGTTGCATAACTTCCATGAAATGAGCTCAGTCAACTGAAAGCATCACCCACACTTACTGAATGCGTTTCTCTTTAGATGTATCTACGTACATATGGAGGTATTGTTATAGAGACTTGAGACTGACCTGCAGGAAATAGCTCAGGGCCAGCTGACGGGTGATGGTGTGCAGATTTCATATGTAGCAGATTTCTTTTAGAAGCGCTTTTAGACTGAGTCTTGATCGTTATCAATCATGCTGTTGAGAGCAGAGTGAGCTATCACTATGAAACCTTGGTAGCAGTCCTGTCGTTTTGCACCAAATGAGGTCATTTTTAAGTTTGTTTTTATACATAGGAACTCCCAGGCGTTAGAAAAAATTAAATAGTTTTTTGATAAACACCAATACATCTTCAGGTGACCTTTGTAAAGCAATAATTACAGAAATGGGTCACAACTGGGATTTTTCATAACTCTAAGGAAGAATGAATACTCACAAATGGGATAAAGGAAAAAGAACAACAAACACATCTGCCCCCTCTTTTGACTCATGACTGAATGAAGTTTATTTAAAGGAATAAAGTATTCTGGACAGGGCATAGAGAGCACATTGATTGGAACAGCCAGGCATCTATGATCATCACTTGGAAATAACAGAAGCAAATGACATTGGTCGTCTTTCTGATATGGGGAGTAGAGAATACAGCCTGACTTAGGAAACAACAATGGAAGCAAAAGATTGAGGCAGGATTTCAGAGAGGTGTGGAGAGACAGGGTGGCAGACAGGAGACGCTGAGAAAAATGAGGTGTCCCAGAGTGGATATTGGAGACTGATCACTGTGAGAGTGAAGTGATGAGGAGAGAAGCAGCTTTGACAATAGCTTTGACGGTAAATGGGATTTTACATGGAAGCATGTTGTTTTAGACACCTAGGAACATGGAAGATACAGACATCTTCAAATATAGTGCAACTGGCAAGCAGTATTTACTGCAGGTATGTGTGTGTGCATACACACACATGTGTGTTCTAACTTACGTGTGTAAGCCTTTGTAGTTTGATGTGAAATCTATCAGTGAACATACCTTACCCCTGAAATTTTACCATTAGAACAGTAATTCTTTAATTCTTAGGAGTCCATTGCTAATAATCAAATGCCACTGAAGACTGATAATTCAGTCCTGTAGTGAAAATCACTGTCTCACCAAATTTTAAGGAAAAAAAACAACAACTAAGAAGGATGGGGATACCGGGGTTTTCAGTGATAGAGGTGAATAAATGAAGGTGTAGAGAAATGCACACACCGAAATGTAATAATCGGATCCTAGGCTGACAGGCAGCAAGTTCAGCTTGGTGAGCAGCCTCAGAAGAGGGGGCTGGTGCTTATTCCCTGGTATGCGTGGAAAAAAATGAGTGGCTTTCATAACCAAGATGGACTGGGCCTGTGGCAGGAAATTGTGGTCACAGCTTTGGGCCAGTTAGCCTAAATGTTCACCAGCCTTGGAGCTCCTGGATGGCAGGTGCAGTGTGATGTTGCTTGTTTCAGCATTCCCATTGCAGTGTCCTGAACATGGAGTGTAATCAGTTCTCTAGCATTTGTTGAGCACTAGGAATTGAGGATTACAGAGGTAGAGAACAATGCGATGTGACAAGATGGGAATATTCATGTACTCTATTCCTTTTAAGCAACAGGTCAGAGAGATCCAGAAATCTCTATCTCTCGAGTTCGCTGAGGCCAAAGTTGGGGAGACTTTACAAAAATACGCTTGAGAAGAAGATTCTACCAATGGGATTCTGAATCCATTTCAAGGGCCAGATAGCTCTATCATGTCCCATGGCCACTGACCCATTGCTTATAACAATGACAACAGCCTGCCACCTTCTCCAGTCATGGCCAATCTTTCATAAAGTCATGCCCAAGGTGAAGGGGCCAGATTCATTGGACTGTGAAAGTGATTAGAATTGTGCAAAGCACTTCCAGCCTCTGGTGCCAAATAGATGTGCATTTGCATCCTGGCCCCATCTTGTAGCAAGTGTGTGCCCTGAGCAAGTTGTTTCACCTCTCTGAGATTTAGCATTCTCATTGGAGCCTGAGGAAAATAGTCATCTCCCTTGCATGTGCATAGTCTAATACCTGGAGCTCAGTAAGTGCTAGTCTTGTCTTCCTTCTATCCCATTGAAGACCTAATGGGGAACTGGAAGAGCCCAGGTGGGCACAAATGTGTCAGGCATATAGGATAACTTAACAACACATTTCTGCTGTGTTTAGTAAATGAATCTATGCATCCCAGATGCAGTGTAAGCCAACATCAAATTGGAAACATTTTCTTTCTAAGAACTTCATTTAAAAAATACTGTATATTTTTCCAATTCTGGATCACTAATTTCTTTCTTCTTTCTTGCTTGCTTTTCTCTTTCTCTCCCTTCTTTCTTTTTTCTTTCTCTTTCTTTCTTTTTTCTCCCTTCCTTCTTTCCTTCCTTCCTTCCTTCCTTCCTTCCTTCCTTCCTTCCTTCCTTCCTTCCTTCCTTCCTTCCTTCCTTTTCTTTCTTTCTTGACAGAGTTTTACTCTTGTTACCCAGGCTGGAGTGCAATAGCACAATCTCAGCTCGCTGCCACCTCCACCTCCTGCCTCAGCCTCCCAAGTAGCTGGGATTACAGGCACCCACCACCACACCCAGCTAAGTTTTGTATTTTTAGTAGCCAATATTTAATGTTTATTGGTCAGGCTGATCTCAAACTCCTGACCTCAGGTCCCTGCCTCAGCCTGCTTCAGCCTTCCAAAGTGCTGAGATTACAGGAGTGTAATCCACCTGCCTCAGCCTCCCAAAGTGCTGAGATTACAGGGGTGAGCCACTGCACCTGGCCTAGTGATAGTCCTGATCACTAATTTCTGATCAGGAGGAAAAACAACTATAAAATCTACTCATACTCACTTTCGGTCAGTAAGGCATTTAAAGAGCTAATTCAATTACACTGAGGGCAGCAACTCCAGACTTTGGTTTATTCAACAGTAAGAGAAGGGGATTGGAACAAATTGCCTTGAGAAACATAAAACCTAACGCATATACACACACATTTAGAAAACAACATCAGGAGTTTATAGACCTTGTGAAACCAAAGCCACCCTTCCATCCTGGACCAAGACTCCCTGAACTTATCCATCACGGAAGATCATTGACATTGTATGACATCCATAATATATTGTCTGTGGTAGGATATGTACATGTGTGTGTGTGTGTTTGTGTGTTTGCGTGCATGTGTGTTTCTCTGTGTGTGTAGACTGCTCAGCTTTTCATTTTTTACCTCCTACTCCCATCACAGTTGTTAAATTTCTTGCTCCTCTGAACCAAAAGGAGGCAGAGCAGGGTTTGCACATCAATGAATCGATCTCTTTAAAAAAATAAAGGAAAAATATAGCATTGGATACTAAAGGGAAGAGGGTGATATTTGCAAAGTTTCTGTAGTATTATAAAATACTTTTACAACTTTATTCCATAGAAATCATACTCAGGAATGGAACTTAAATGTCATCAGAAGAAATAAACACAGCTGTTTCACTGAGAAACAAGTAACTAGTAAAGCTGTGAGAGTTAAAAAATTTTTGCAGATAACCTGTGAAAACAGTTACTATCAAAAACTGATCAACAGCACATCATTGTATAAGGTAATGCTTTTTTATAATATTTTAACTTTAAGACTCGATGGAAAAGATAAAATTCCCAAATCAAAGACTGAGGGCTACCATTTTGGTCTCATAACAAAGAAGCTGCCTGACCACACATGGCACTGGCAGTGTTTGAGCCAAGTTCCTCACTAGCTTGTTGCCAAGAGCTGATACATACTATTGATATGTGTTTCACAGTAGTTTCCCTGGATTTGGTGTTCAATAAATGATCACAGCTTCTTCTCCCACACCCTTCCTTCATTTTCCTTCTCTTTCAATAAGTTAATTTATAGGAATGCTAGTTTAAGGATTTACATTTCTCCTGTCACATGTACTTAATATTTAAAACTCGATTGTATATGTTTTTCTGAATATATTAATTTATTTTATAAAATTAGAAGATGGAAAACTGAAAAATGAAGAAAGCAAAAATCACTCATAATTTCATCAGTTAGAGACTTTGTGGTTTTTTTCTGTGAAGCATCTAGTTTTTAAAAGTGGTCTATTTTATTTTATTGCTTTTTTCTTCTAAAAATCATGTTGTGACTATCCCTTCATGTCTTTAAACAATCTTCTAACCATGGGCTTTCATTTTGCATGTGCCTGGTTTCATCTAACTAATCCCATTGTTATTGGACATTTGTGAATTTCCTATTTTTTGCTATTATTTAAAGGTGAAAATGATTACCATTTCCACAAATCCTTGGGTGTTTATGTAATTTGTCCTTCAACCAAATCCCTAAATATAGAATTATTGGAACAAAGGCTGTGAGCATGTTTATATGGCTTTTTATCCAATCAATCAGATTCATCTCCAGGAAGTTATGCCAATTTTACCCCACAGTTGATGAAAGAATCCCAATTTTCTGTCACCTCCACAACACTGGGAAATAATACTCCCAGAATGTTTAAAATTTGATATGAAAAATTTCTAAAGCTCCTAGTGTTTTTTTACTTTTCTTAGTAATAAATTAAACTTTGGTATATATTTATTGGATCTTAACCACAATAAGGCAATTTTGTGGATTGTCTGTTTATTTTCTGTTTTCTTCAGTTGAATTTTAAAAGCTCTTATACACCATTAAAAAGCATACCTCTTACTTGTTGAATTTTAAAAGGTCTTATATACCATGGAATACTGTACAGCCATAAAAAATGATGAGTTCATGTCCTTTGCAGGGACGTGGAGGAAGCTGGAAACCATCATTCTCAGCAAACTAACACAGGAACAGAAAACCAAACACCACATTCTCACTCATAACTGGGAGTTGAACAATGAGAACACATGGACACAGGGAGGGGAACATCACACTCTGGGGGACTAGGGGAAGGATAGCATTAGGAGAAATACCTAATGTAGATAACAGGTTGATGGCATATGTATACCTATGTAACAAATCTGCATGTTCTGCACATGTATTCCAGAAGTTAAAGTAAATTAAAGCTCTTTTATACCATGCTATAGGAATTATATATGCACACATATATATAGTGTGTGTATAGAGTGTGTGTCTGCATAAAAAGCATACACATTCCTATCCATGCACACACACAACACGAATTGTGTAGTTCAGGGATCCCCAGTCCCCGGACCACCCCCCATCACTCACATTACTACCTCCTGTCAGATCAGCAGTGGCATTAGACTCTCACAGGAGTGCAAACCCTATTGTGAACTGGGCATGAGAGGAATCTAGGTCACACACTCCTTATGAGACTCTAATGCCTGATGATCTGTCACTGTCTCCCTTCACCCCCAGATAGGACCATCTAGTTGCAGGAAAACAAGCTCAGGGCTCCACTGATTCCACATTATGGTGAGTTATATAATTATTTCATTATATATTACAATATAATAATAATAGAAATAAAGTACACAATAAAAGTAATACACTTGCATCATCCCCAAACCAACCATATCCCTTCAACTCCCCCCACCCTCGTCCATGGAAAAATTGTCGTCCATGAAAACAGTCTCTGTCAAGATGGTTGGGGACAGCTGATATAGTTTATATTAAAAAACAAATATGAATAATGTGCTTCTGTCATGGAAACTTTGAAGAGCTGTAAGAGAGAGTGGTCTGAACAGAACTTGGGAAAGCTGAAACAAGTGATGATGATTTCCTTGAATCTTTTGTTTGTACCTTATGCTTGAGCACTGTTTACTTGTGGTTTTCAAAAACAGCTCTTATTCTGAAATGTTTTCTAAACATTCGAGCCAGTCCTGAGTTGACTTGACTCTATTTCCCATCAATGTACAAATGTATTACAGTACATTTAATTTGTACAATGTACAAATGTATTACAGTACATTAGTGAGGCTTGGTGTGCCAAGTTTTAAGAAATTCCAAAATACAGATACTTAAATTAAGAACACTGGTGCATTAAGGATGTCTAGCTAAACAATTGACCACAGGGCTAAGTATTCTAAGCCTGTTGACTGACCATGATTTCACCTGAGAGCAAGGAGAGTAAATCAGTAAACCATTAAATGGAAAAGAATGAAGAGTCTCTGATCTTTTCTACAGCTTGGAAAAATTAGTCTGGTTTTATAAAACTTTGACTTATACATAAATAATTTACTGATGTGTGGTACACATGTGGTGCTTCATGGAACATTCTATGCACAATGGGTCTAGCCCCAGTGGCTGCCAGCTCCAAGGAAGAAGTCTGTGGGCAGTAGGTTCTCTTTGCCTGGTGTTTGCAGAAACAGTGTCCATTGGTCAAGGATGGCCATTCAGTCCTCACCCTTCTGATGTGGTCCTTGGATGGCTCTGGGACCTACCTCTGGATATCAGATGTCCTGGATTGAAGAAAGTTATTTTATTTATTACAATTAGTATTAATTCCTGTGACATGTATGGAAATGTGTGTGTGTGAGATAGAGATGTTTGAGTGTACCTATGGATTTGAATATTGTTGATGCATTTCTAATCAGCTTGCTGGCTTCTGGAGGAGGGTGTTAAGGGCATGGGTGGTCTGCTAGCTACTCAGTTCTCTGAGTAATTCTTCTCCCACCCCACTACCCACCCCTGGGATGCATAGTCTGGAATACACAAAATTGGACTGAACACGTGGGAAACAGAGATGTCACTCAAGCACGGATTTTTGTTGTAGTGTTTTCTCTGTCTCTGTTTCTCTGTTTGTCTCTCTCTGCACACGTGTAAAAGAGAGGTGAAAGGAAATTTATGAAAGCAGCTACAATGCTTCTATTTCCCCATGCTCTACTTCCCAGTATCTATTAATAACAACAATCATAACAACAGCAATGACATAACATAGCAATCATAACAAAGCAACTGCTTTTAATTGTCTCAGTAAAAGTAGTATCAAGTAACGGACATATACGCAGGAATTGCTACTTTACATTCTGTTTTTCTTTTTCTCTAAAGAAATTTAACTCAAAAATTTGGATAATTGTAATATGAATTCTGCTTTTACTTAAAGTATTTTAACTTGCTTTCTTAAAAACAGAACTGTAAAAAGCTACTGAAGAACAAGGAAAACCCAATGATAAAGAAGAATGCTGAGTTTGAAGATCAGGGGTATTACTCCTGCGTGCATTTCCTTCATCACAATGGAAAACTATTTAACATCACCAAAACCTTCAATATAACAGTATTGGGAGGTAAGGGAAATCTTAGAATTGGGAAGAAATAGATGTATTTTAGTAAAATGGAATTTTTTCATTCTTCAAAACTGCATAGGAATTGAAAGCCCACTTAGTTGGGGTTGTGATCACATCACTAGTTCAAATATAAGGGTCAAAATCTTGATTTTGGTGGACCTCTACTTGGCTGAAAAACAACCTCTTTTTGGGAAGGAAATGAAAATCTATATAAATAAATTGCACATAAGTCAGCTCTTTTTCATATGATATTTGAGTAAATTCTGGAATCTTCCGTTGTTAAATTTACATTTTCACACCATGAATATTTATTGAAGACATCTGTAGTCAATAAACTGTACTTAGCACAGCGAGGCAGGGAAGCAAGGAAATATGAGATGAAGTGAGCTCTGTACTATTCTCAAGGGATTTGATTATAATCAGGAGAGGCAATAAGCTACATGAAGTTGTCACCGTATCAAACAGCATCATCTGTGAGGCTGCAAGAGTGCAGGGGGTTGTTGGAGGAAGTCAGATGCAGAAGGCTCCATTTGACCTTGGTCTTGGAGGGGGAGCCTCATGAGTTGGGGAAGACCTGCTGGGGAAAGGGCTGTTGGCTGAGAGTGTAAGGAACACTGATGTGCTGGTGGGAAGGGAGGCATGCTGGACCCAGGCTGTGTGTGATGGAAGAACAGAATCCTGGGACATTAAAGGTATTTAATTAAACTCACCCAGTGAAGATATTCATCTTAAAGCACAGCCAGTAATTGATCATTCAGTCCCTTCTTGGAAACTACCAAGGAAATGACCAAACCACACAGCAGCATAATCCAGATTTTAGTATCTGACTGTCAAAGTCTTTTTTTCTGTTGAGTCCAAATATTCCCTTCTCATAGCTTCCAATCACTGATCAGTTTGCCTTCAAAAATTTCATAGACTAAGTCTGGCCCCTTCTTAAAATGACAGCTCCTTTGTTGATTTGAAGACAATGGTTTATTCAGCCTATATTCCCCACCCCCACCCCCATCATCCTGAGGAACTGGGAACTGTAACACCTATGTGGATGGCTTGTTCAGCAAAATCTGTGGGCTCACATTTGGTACAACCTTTGCTTTAGCAGCATCTTTCCTCTTCACTACAATTGTGTAGCCATATACACCCACATATTGCCAGGGTAACAAATTACCCCAAGTTTAGGGTTTTTGCTAAAATCAAGGTTTTGGCAGGATTCGCTACTTCCAGAGGCTCTAGGGGAAAATACATTTCTTTGCCTTTGCCTTTTCTCACTTCTAGAGGCCACCTGCAGTTCGTGGCTTGTGCCACTGCATTTCGGAGTCAAACACATTCAATTCCCTCATCCCATCTCCTTTTTGACTCTGACCTTTCTGTCTCCCTGACGAGGACCTTGAGACTACATTGTGCCCACCTAGATAACCCAGGGTGATCCCCCTGTCTCAAGATCTTTAATTTAATCACATTTAGAGGTTCATTTTGCCATGCAACGTATCATATTCACAGGAACTTGGGAGTAGGATGTGGGAGACTTTGGGGTCTATTATTCTGCCTGCCACAGGCCAGAGCCTAGGAAACCCAAAACTGAATTTTTACACTCAAAAACTTAAATTCTATATATAATCATCTGCCCTGGGCCGGACCAGTGGCTCATGCCTCTAATCCCAGCACTTTGGAAGGCTGAGGCAGGTAGATCACAAGGTCAGGAGTTCAAGATCAGCCTGGCCAACATGGTGAAACCCCGTCTCTACTAAAAATACAAAAATTAGCCAGGCATGGTGGCAGGTGCCTGTAGTCTCAGCTACTCAGGAGGCTGAGGCAGAGAATTGCTAAAATTCAGGAGGAAGAGGTTTCAGTGAACCAAGATTACGCCACTGCCTTCCAGCCTGGGTGACAGAGTGAGATTTAATCTAAAAAAAAATCATCTACCCTAAAATCTCCAATTTTACTTTCTTACATGTATTTTTATTCTTATATAAATCTCTGTTCCTTTGATTCTTTCAGAACCTACACCCTCTCTCCCACCATCTTTGCTTTCCACCCATCAGCAACTCTTTCCTTCCATCTTTGATGAAGCCATAAGGGTATCCATTATTAAAAGGGTACTTGCAATGGATCAGGGACTGTGCCAAATACTTGAGTTGAATCATCTCATATCATCCTCACAACAATTCTGTGAGGCTGTGGCCTTGGGGAGTTAATTTCCTTAGTTCCTCTCTGCCTCAGCTTCCTCATGATGAAATGGAACAGTAATGGTTCATCCCTTGTAGGGCTGGTTGATGATGACTGAGTGAGTGAGTCTGTGTACAGCTCTAGGATGGCTCCAGGGACAGGAAGAACTCTGCTGTAAAGACCATATCCCACTGCTGGGTTCCCATACCTCACCTGCAGCAAAAGATATTCTTCTCCCATAATTGTCCATCTTATTTTTCTTGTCTCCTTGGAGAATGTCAACTGAGTCTCTCAGGACTCCATTCAATGTCCCTCCTCCTTCATGCCCCCATGATCTGTTGTTTGTATTTCTGATTGCTGTCAGAGTTGCATTACATGTGTGTCTCTGTCAATAACTTGAAAAGTGTCTGGAAAGGTGTTTGCACTGAGTTCTGTTCCTCATCTTTGCATCTTGAATACTTACGACTGGCACTTGGCACATAATAGGTGCTCTTTACATGTCTGTTGTGTGCATTATTGAGAGAGCAAAAACTCCTTCAATGCTACATACAACAAAAGGTCTAGACACTTCACCATCATAGCTATGTTTATGGATTTGGTAAAGTTGCCATCAGTTTACGGAAATTAGAGCTTGTAGTTGGAGAGGACCATCAGGAGGTGTTGTGGCCTGTGTTGAGGACAGTGGGGCTCTGATCTCCTGCCTTCTCCACGTTGTGTCTTTATTATGGTACACTTGCCATCACAGATGGAGATTTCTTACCTGCCACATGGTGACTGCTGTAGTGGTGGAAAGGTGTGATACCTCTCCTCCCCATCATAAGGGTCATGACAATGCTCCCATTAAAAGACAGATTAACAAGAAGCAAGCAAAACGAATTTATTTAATCAAACTTTTCTGGGACATGGAAGCCTTCAGAAATGAAGACCCCAGGACTGGATGCTGTGGTTCATGCCTGTAATCCTAGCACTTTGGGAGGCTGAGGTGGGCAGATCACCTGAGGCCAGGAGATTGAGACTAGCCTGGCCAACATGATGAAAACCCATCTCTACTAAAAATATAAAAATTAGCTTGGCATGTTGGAAGAACCTATAATCCCAGCCTCTTGGAAGACTGAGGCAGGGAGAATTGCTTGAACCCAGAAGGCGGAGGTTGCAGTGAGCTGATAGTGTGCCAGCCTGGTTGACAGAGTGGGACTCAATCAAAAAAAAAGAAAGAAAAAAAGAAAAGAAAGGAAGGAAGGAAGCAAGGAAGGGAGGAAGGAAAGGAAGGAAGGAAAGAAGGAAGAAAGACCCTAAGACTCAGGGAAAACTGTTTTTTCTTTTTAAGTCCTTAGGCTCTAGAAGCATGGACAGCCATGTAGAAATGTGATTGCACAACAGGGTATGACCTAATGCTAATAGACTCAGCAGGGAAACCCACCAAGACCTGTCTGCTCAGATTCTTCTTGGCCTCTCTGTTACATTTCTTTTTTCTGGGTAATAGACTGAGTGGCAAAACCCAGCAAGACCTGTGTGCTCTGATTCTTCTTGGCCTCTCTGTTATATTTCTTTTTCCTGGATAGAAGGCAGAGGGTATTAAGACCTACTGTCAGACCAAAGAAGGTCAAGGAATTTTTAGCCAGTTCCTAGACAGAAAGGCAGAATGTTAGAGTCATGCTTCTAGATTCTATGGCTTATTTTAGGGAAATGAATTCTAGTTTTTATGATCTGCTTTTGGGAAGAAGAAGTCTGGTTTCTATGACTTGCTTTGGGGAGAATGGGGGCATGGAGCAGGAGGGCAGGAGAAGGTCACAGAGATCTTGATTTTGAGGCTGCTTTGAGGCCTTCCAATGTCCTTTAGATTAAAGTACTCAACCTGTCAAAATGCCGTACTTTGGGCACTGTTTTTGGAATCCAGGAGTACCATTGCCTTGAGCTCATGCTCGTGAATCACAGTCACCCAAATTTCCACTGGGCATCTGCCACTTTCCTGGTCTCATGCTCTGGCTGATCTGGTAATGTCTCCTCCTACTGCTGACGACCTCTGCGCCATTTTGATTCTGATGCTAGCCTCCTAGGTAGACTGGTCACGTCAAGGTATGCACTAAGGTGCTGTCTTCCTTTTGTGACCTACATGGGACTGCATTCTTCACTTTATACCAGTTGTGCAAACTCGGGGCTGATCCGGACTTCCTATGATATAATTTGAGTGTTAGGAGACAGCACCCTTTGCTTAAGATGTTCTTCACACTTCCTCTTCTCAAATCTTCCATACAAGTTTTGGGGGAAAAATTGATCCAGAGAAATGTAGTCAGTAGCAGTTTTCCCCTTCATACAGAAATTGCCTCCTGCCTCTTTGTCTTTGAATTCAAGCCCATGTTGCTTCATGCTGCCAGATCTGAGAGTTAGTTCTTTCCCTAGATACATCTCAGCTCCTCTTGCCTATCTGCCAGAATTTCAGGCTTGCCCAGAGACTCTGAGTGCCTGGGGACCCAGTCCTGACTCTCAACCCCAGGATCTACTGTGCTGATTTCATTCTCCTGTTCTTGCTCACACATCTGCCCACTGCATTCTCCACTGCTCATTCTGTGGCACCACACTTTCTGAGAGGGCTCAGGGAGGTGTGGAAGCTGCAGGAAAGCTTTCGAGTCCCACTATACTCCACTTGACCAGGCAATCTGCCTGCTGAGCACCCACAAGTCCCAGAAGGGCTGCTCTGGATATTGCTTGGAAATGCCCCCAAAGCACTGTGGTTACTAGAAGGGAACAGTCCTGGTCATGAGGAACATTACCAATGCAGATATCAGGGTCAACAATAACTTAACTATGTACCAGTTTAAATTTATGATCACAGCTGCTCTTAGGGTTTGCAGTTGTCAGCTGCCTTAGGCAAGAGCCTGCTGAGTGATGATTTACTTCCCAAGCATCACCAGATGGGGACTGAGAAGACAGGATTTATGTGCAATCCTTCCAATCGAGGTCAGAAACCACTCAGGAGCAAAAGTAGAACTTGGCCTTATAGGCATGGACTTAACCAACAGGGCCAGGGCTGAGGTGAGGCCCCTGGGGCACAATATGGAAGGAACACTGCTCTTAGCATCCTGCCAAGGAACAGTGGGCACCTAGAGGGATTTGCTTTTTTCAACCTGTCTTGGCCCCACGCCCTGTAAATCCATCACAGGCCAGCTGAGGAGGACAGATGGAGGGAATCACAACAGAGCAGAAAGGCTCTTCCCAGTGATTTTGCATGGTCCAAGTCCTGCATGTTTGATCGTCTGGGAGTCAGGCAGCAGTGGAGGAGCATCTTCTTCTGCCTTTTAGTTAAAGTGAGCAGAAGCTGCAGATTTGAATGAGAGGAAACCAGGTACAAGGTGCTTTAAGCATCTCTCTGAGCAGGGAGTTGATGGAAAATGAAGCAACAAACAATGTATCTGCAAACTTTAGTTAATGCAAATAGGACTCAAGTGAACGCAAACTGCTGACTACTGGAATCTTTGTTACATGAAATGAGCACATTCTAAAAGATGCTTGTCTTAAAGATGCTCAAGGCAACACTAATATATTTGTCTTTTCTTTTTTCACTTCTAGATAGCGGTTATATAGTTCCGGTTCTTCTTGGATCAAAGCTTAACCATGTTGCAGTGGAATTAGGTATACTCCAACAGACATATATTCTGTGTTTATGAGTAGGGGACATAATACAGTCTTCCAAGGGTAAATATGATTCATTATTGAATGACACCAGATATATATTTTATATTTAGTGAATAACATTACAAAACTAGAAAAAGGGTGGCATTTTTTGAATGTTGCCACTTTTAACATGACTTAAAAGAGGCAACATTTTAAAGTTCAAGAGACAGTGGAACTGCCTGTGGTCTATAGACTGTTTTTGCTGTCCTTTTATTTAACTGTCTCTGTGCTCATTTCTAAATATGAAAATTCAGGCTGGGCATGGTGGCTAACACTTGGAATCCCAGCACTTTGGGAGGCCAAGGTAGGCAGATCACTTGAAGTCAGGAATTTGAGACCAGCCTGGCCAGCATGTCAAAACCCCATCTCTAGTAAAAGTACAAAAATTAGCCGGGCATGGTGGCACATGCCTGTAGTCCCTGCTACTCAGCAGACTGAGGCAGGAGAATTGCTTGAACCTAGAAGGTGGTGGTTGTAATGAGCCAAGTTAGAGAATCATACCACTGGACTTCAGCCTGGGAGGCAGAGCAAAACTCTGTCTCAAAAAAAAAATAAATAAATAAATGAGAACATTCTGGAGAGATGACTCAAACTAATTTAGTGGTTTGAATGTTTGATTAATTGATTAACTTTGAATCAATTGACTGAATTGACTATATGTATATTTAGGGTTTGTCTAGCTAGATCTTATGAATCAACATGTGTAATTGAGTAATTTCTTTCAAAAGAGGAAAAAAAGAAGGAAAGGAAGAAATTCACATATACTAAATAGCTAAGCCAGGTATTGTACTAGGTCATTGAAATATATTATTGAATTAAATCCTCCAAGCAACACTGAGGCATGTATTCTCATTTTATGAATTAAATAACTGAAGTGCAAAAAGGCTAAGTAATGTGTCCAAAGTTGAATCACTGAAAAGTGGCAGTCTCTGTTGATTACTTCCAAAGTCCACACCTTATAACCACAGTTGGAGCCACAGTGGTTTATATGACCATATGTTCCCATTGCAGCTGGGGTCCTATGCCATTTGTACCTGAGGTTTACCTGATTTACATTTATATTTATTTCTTTGTCTTTATTATTTTTTCTTCTACTCAGTGGGGCTTAACTTGCACCTTTTGTTGTAGTTTGTACACATGAAGAGTTATATAATTAATTTTAATTATCCTCTGGTAGTATATACATTCAAACTCCAAGTTTCCCAGTAAGCACTACTTTAGCTGTTTTTCATATTTTCATACTATTCAGTTTAAACCATTTCTTCAAATTTCCCTTGTAATTTGTTTTTCCACCAAAAAAATTGTTGTTTTAATATTTCCAAATATTTGGAAAACTTTCTAGTCATTGTCTCTTGTTGATGTCCTCTTTAGTTTCATTATAGTCCAAGATCATACACAGTGTCATTTCAACCTTTTGAAATTTGTAGTGACTTACTTAAGACCTACAATATGGTATATTTTGCTGAATGTTCCAAGGGCATTTGAAAGAAATATATAGTCTATAGGTTTTGGTTTTATTATTCTTTAAATGTTAATTTGGTTAAGTTTGTTAATGGTGCTGTTCAAAAAATTTATATCCTTACCCATCTCTTATCTGCTTGTTCTATCTGTTGCTGAGAGAGATGTGAATATCTCCAACTATTAAGGTCAATTTGTCTCTATCTTCTTTTGTTCTGTAAATTTTTGTTTTATATACGTTGGAGCTCTTATATGCCTACACAGATTTATGCTTGTTGAATTGACACTTTTGTCATTATGAAATATCTCTCTTTATCTATCATAATAAATCCTTTCTCAATGCATTGCTCTGTCATGTGAAATAGCCACTAGTTTTCTTTTTCTTGGAATTGGCATATTTGCCTTTTTTTACATCCTTTATTTTTTTATTATTATTTTTTTTTTGAGACGGAGTTTCACTCTTGTTATCCAGGCTGGAATGCAGTGGCGCGATCTCAGCTCACTGCAACCTCCGCCTCCTGGGTTCAGGCAGTTCTCCTGCCTCAGCGTCCTGAGTACCTGGGATTACAGGCACCCACCACCGTGCCCAGCTAATTTTTTGTATCTTTAGTAGAGACGGGGTTTCACCATGTTGACCACGATGGTCTCGATCTCTTGACCTCGTGATCCACCCGCCTCGGCCTCCCAAAGTGCTGGGATTACAGGCTTGAGCCACCGCGCCCGGCTTTACATCCTTTAATACCAACTTTTTTTTGTTCTATACATAAGTGTCTCTCATAAACTGCATGTATTTGGATTTTTCTTGAAATCTGGTCAGTATGATGTTTAGTCCATCTGTATATTTAAAATTACTATTATAGTTGGTATATCATATATCCATGATATAAAAACATTCATTTTATTATTTTTATAATAAATTATACTTTGTTGAAAATGACCATATTTCCATCCACTTGTTCATCTTTTTCTCTATTTTCTTTCAAACAGTTATTTTGAGTATTTATCTGCTAAATTCTGCATCTGTAGGTCTGCTTCTATTATCTATCTTTTTTATTGATTATTGTACACATTTTCGGTCTCTTTGTGTGTCTCTTAACTTTTAATTGTTGACCTTTATGTATCAAACAATTAAAGTGAATACAGTTTGTGTTATCTTTTCTTACAAGTAGCCTGAGAGTTTGAGTATCTCAGTTGACTCAGAACTGAGCTGGGGTGGCTGGGATGTAGGTATGTTAGATCCAATTTGCCTTCATCTCTGATAGTTGTGGGGAGAGGGGTTGCTGTGGTCATGTGTTTGTTGCAGCCATTTTCTCTGATAGGACTTCCTCTCCTGATTACCATGAAACTGCAAGTGATACCATGCAGCCTAAACAGCCTATTACACTGTCTGAGCACTTAGCAGTAATTCTGCAAGCCTGTGAAGCTTCTGAGAGCTTCACTGGATGTTCTTGTCTCTATGAGAATCTTTCTTTTTCTTCCAAATCAAAGCAAATTCCTCCATGGAATGAAATGGTTACCTCTCTTAGCTCACCCTGGAAGGGATCCTTCCCAAGTACATTTTTAGTACAAAAATTTCTCTTTATTTTCTCTGCACTTTGATGCTTTTAAAGTTTGGTTAATTTAACTTTTTTTTTTTATTTGTTCATTTGGTTTATCAAGAAGTCTCAGTGAGAGTATTGTCCTGATGCTACTACATACTAAACTGTGTACTGAAGAGAAAATACACTGATCACCTTAAGTTTTAATAGTCGATTTTTAAAAATGTTCAAAAAGAAGCCAAATCATATTTTGGTGATGGCCTGTAATTGCTACCTAATTCTTCTGCTTTATGTATTCTTTTAATTTAAAACAAAGCATATTTATTCTCTTTCTGGGATGCAGCATCATGATTTACATTAGGTTAACATACATTGATTATATTGTTTTGAAACTTTTGAGAAACCTGAGTTTCTAAAATCAGAATTTTAGTTGCCAACTTTTACCAGGAAAAGATGTAAGCCTCAACTGCTCTGCTTTGCTGAATCAAAAGGATATACTTTATTGGATGTATGAAAATGGATCGGATCTTAATGTACATGAAGAGAAAGAAATAAGAATTATGTATGTATCTGTAATATATATGTCATGATATATACCATACAATAATCATATTATATATAACATCATATTAAAAACACTGGGTGGCTGATGTATATTTGTATAGTTTAAATTATAATTGCAATGTGCATATTTTATAATTATGATGGCCATACCCTAGGTGGTTGGATTATGCAGAAATGTATTGCCAAGATCTAGGTTGGAAAAGAAGGTCCATAAGAAGGCCAGCAAGGGTACTTAGCATCACCTCATAAAGTAGAATTTGGTCAGTCAAGATCTGATGGAGATGGGGATTTTACCTACCTTCTTGGAAAAGGGTAGTTACCTAGGCCATGATTTTTTTCTTTATTGAAAAATTTGTTAAGTTGTTTATTTTTCTAATATGCCAGAAAGGCTCCAAACTGTAAGCATATTAATACTTAAATAGCCAATATTCTTGCATTAAGGAATGGTCAGACTTATAAAAAGAAACAGTTGAAATATATAGTCACTTAATCTTTTCTGAATGACTTTGGGTCATACTGTAATTATTCATTATTGTACTGATACACAACTCAGCCTAAGGTGTCTAGCACCTTAGCTACACTTGCTGAGGTTTTTTTTTCTGCTTTTTACATATTTTTTTGGTACATTCTTTGTTACCATGCTGGCAGCTCTACATTCTTGCTGACACTTGTCTACAAGCTCTTTACACCATAAAATCTGGCCTGTTGCCCAGGAGCAAGCATCTGATTCATGCCCAATACATGTTGAATTCAGTTGAACTTTGTGGATATACTGCCAGAATATCTCATCATCAGCCAGGTAGTTGACAGCACAGTCCCCAAATGACCTCATGAGGGCTGTTTTTGTCAGTTCTAATGTTCCACGGAGGAGGGGGACATTTATTGTAGTCCATGCTTTAAAAGTACTGACCAAAAAGGGAGGAAATAATGCGGGCAACATTGCAGCTGCTTTCAAGCATTTTAAACATGATTTCCCCTCTCATGGGCAAAGAACAAAGCCTACTGCTAAACTATTTTCTTTTCTTACAGGACTTCAGAAGGGAAATGGCATGCTTCAAAAGCATTGAGAATTGAAAATATTGCTGAACACAATCTAAATTTTGCATATAATTGCACTGTGACCAGCACAGGAGGCACAGACACCAAAAGCTTCATCTTGGTGAGAAAAGGTGAGAAAGATTTATTTTTGGAAGTTCGTGGAAACTTAGCTCATTGCTGCTGAGAGATCTCTCAGAGGTGATCCTCTGAGAGTATCCTCATTTTCCACATTAGAACCCAGCTCCTGGGAGGGGAAATCAGCCACCTTGTGTCATAGGCATTCAGTGGTAGAGCTGGTGCTCAGCTCTGCGGAGCCCCTCTGTCTCATGATGCCAAGCAGAGATTGAAAACAAACTCGTTCACTTGCTCTCACAGTCATATTCCACCTTATGTGGAAATTGGGGGGCCCAAGCAGGACAGTAGTTGAAGCTTGGGCATGCAGATGCTGAGAGTGAGGTTCCTGGGGAGGCCATCAGGACAGCCCCTGCACCCAGCACTGCACCCAGAGCAGCCAGAGGGGAGTTAGCAGATCTGTGTGGGGTGAGGCCAGCATATGCTCTGTGTGAGTGCTGCTCCAGCCAGCCACAGCAGGGCACCAGGCTCAGGGGCTTTGTGTGTGCACATTCATTTAACAAGGATTGACTGTGCCCCCATCCTGGGTCAGACCCTGGACTTGGCAGGCAGACCATTGATAGCCCTGATCTGTGGGCTCTTAAAGTTTTTCAGTGCCCAACTGATGGAGGGCCCCAGGATCGCCATCCCCTTCCTCCACCAGAGTAACACAGCCCAGGGCCTTTAGCCCAGTAGCTGCTCAGAAATGGCTGTCACTGGAGCCAGAAAGCTGTGGTTTCCAGTTGTCACTACTCATTCACTGTTCATTCCCAGGCTCCACCATCAACTCCCTGGATATGTAGGGAAAGATCAAGATCTGCAAGAGAGAAAGAAAGGGAGAGAGACAGAGACTAACACCTTCAGAGACAGACAGAGAGAGGGAAAGACAGACACAGAGAGGGGAAAAAGAAATACATGAGACAGAGGGACAAACAGACAACTCTGAAGAGATGAAGATAGAGAGAGAGATGGAGACACAGAGAGAGAGAGAAATAAGAGAGACAAGAAGAGACACATCTAGAGGAACAGAGAGAGAGGGAGATAGAAAGACAGAGACACAAAGAGATGCAGAAACAGAGAAATGAGAGTGAAACAGACAGACAGAGTAATGGAGAGAGAGATACACAGGAGACACACACAGACATGCAGAGAGAGCCACACACACAGACTAGGCCTTGGCTTTGTGACAAATGGAAGGAGTGGGACAGGAAGAGCACAAAGGCTGGAAACCCCCTCCAGCTGGGCTATCTTGGTGCCCAGGGGCAGCTCCTTAGCACACGTGTTTTAGAGCCACCTCTCTACCACATGCACTCATAACAACAGCTCACATTCCATGCATGGTCATTACATGACAGGATCTGGCAGAGCTCCTCCCATGATCTCATCCAGTCTTAACGACAGCTTTATAGAGGTGGAGAAACCTGCCCAAGGTCACACGCAGGTAAAGGTATTGAAACTCTGAACTGGAATCTGTGTTCTTACCTTCCACAAGGCTTGTCGCAGGTGGTGTTCCACCCCTGTGTGAATGGCTGCACTGTGGTCCACTCACTCTTGAGGGAGCAGGGCTCAAATCTTGTTTTTGTTGGACCATTGCCTGGGCAGGCTTTCCTGGGGCCTGCTCACCACCAGCAGCCTCTCCCCTCTTAGAGCAGGGCAGGAGTGTCCTATTCCTGCCCTGGACACTTCTAACCTGTCAGTTCTCCGCTGCTGCTCTCACAAATGTAGGCTTAGGAATTGGAGCTCACAACCCACCATTACCCCGGGAGGAATTGCTTGCCAATGTGTGTCTGTGTGTCTGTGTAAAAGTGTGACACAGTTATAACTCTGCAGTCCTTTCAAAGGTACAGGAGCTCCAGACCCTGGCTCTGTCCAGAGTTCACCTATTAAGCAACTTTAGCAGCTTACCTGAATCTGTAGTGGAAAGACACAGAAAGATAATTTCTGAACATTGTACCAAGATGGCAAAAGTTTTAAGCACGTTTATACTTATTGACCTAGAGACACCCCCAACATTACAATGTATTTTAAGAAAAGAATTAGAAATATGGATAAAGGTATATGCATTTTTGTATATGTATGTACATATATACATGAATGTATGTGTAAATGTATATGCATGCATGTATATGCATATACATTTGCATGCATATACATTTATATAAATACACATGTATACATTTATATTATACATATAAAATGTACTGCAACTTTATGTATACTTACTACAAATTCCAATCAATCTAAATTTTAAGATATTATGAATTATAATTTTAATGACCTATGGAAATGTTCATAATATTCAGAAATAATGAGTGATTACCATATGATCTCAATTAAGTAAAAACTTTAAGAGACAAAAAGAAAACCCAGAAGGAAATATTCTATCATGTTGACACAGCCTTCACCACATTGTGGATTGTTGTTAAAAATTACTTTATTCTTTTTATTCATCTGTGTTATCTTATATTGTCCATAATGAGCATAAATGGAATCAATCTAAAAAATGTGACTTTTTTTCCAAGCGGCACTTTTATACAAAGAACTTGCTAAAATTCCAAGAGCTGTGTGCTATATTAACTACTTTTTGTGTAATATTTCATTTAATCTTCCCCAAAAGAGCAGCCTTAGAAGTGAAGCAGGAACGGTTAGTATCTTAATTTTATGGATGAAGGTGCTAAGGTTTAGGGGCATCCACGATTTTTCCTACAATACAGAATGATTGATGGAGCCCGGCTGCAAACCCAGACAAATGTCAATCCAGTATTCTCTGTTCTCACAAAACTATTCACCTCTATTTATGTTCTCAACCCATTGGTAAGATTTCTGTGAATCCCTATGTATTTCAGCTTAGTATCTCTTCACCTGAGAAATCTGATTTCCACTGGTACGGATAGAATACATTACTATATAATGTTTTCACTTCAGGTCTCTAAATATCCTTGTATACATTTTTATTCTTTAAGAACTTGAGTAGAATTATCACTACTCCAGACTAAAGGCAGGAATGTGGAGTCACTCAGCAGAATGTGTCAGCACTTGGCTAGGCAACTACTGCATTAGTTAACAGTAAAAATGGACAAGCATGTGACGATGGGCGACACTGACAAGATTCCTCGATTATTTTCTTTTCCTTTTTCTTCTTTTCTAGCAGCCATGGCTGATATCCCAGGACACATCTTTACAAGAGGAATGATCATAGCTGTTTTGACCTTGGTGACAGTAGTGTGCCTAGTGACCGTGTGTGTCATTTATAGAGTTGACTTGGTTCTATTTTATAGACATTTAATGAGAAGAGATGAAACATTAACAGGTAACACATGTAATTCTGGGATTTCTTATTTTACACTCTCAGTAAGAAATCAAATAAATAGACATTAATCTTCATCTTATTGCGATGACATTATAGAATTAATCTGTGGGAGAGGTTTACTCTGGGAAATATTGCTCTGCCTGTGCCATCCATAATGAATGTTGTGTCATCTTTTTTTGTGCTTACTTATGTGTTGCCCAAAATTATCCTGATTGTCTCGTGTAATGTATGTCAGAGCCTCCTAAATGCCCTAGGTGATGCTTGAGCCCAGAAACTATATCTGAATGTCCCTGTGCATGGATTGCCTCGGTACCTTTATAATATTCAGTAAAGTTGCTTTAAGTTGGATTGAATTGTCCTATTGCTCATTATTTCAACCTGGCAAAGGAGGCTTACATAATGGACTTGTCAGAACCCCGAGCTGGAAGCCAAATGATTTGGGTTCTGGTCTTCTAGATCTGCCAGTTTTTACCTGCTGCTATGTTGACCCACTAGCTCTATGCCTCAGTTTCTTTATATTTAAAGAGGAAGTCCTCAGGTTTCCAGATAATTACTAATGGAAAGGAAGTCAGTCTAATTCATTGCACTTGACTTTGTTTTTGCATGTGTGTGTTTGCAGGAAAAAAAAAAACACTTCAGATAGTTCAAAACCCAAAATGTCTATGAAATTATACAGTAGCAAGTCCCCCTTCCAGCCTGGTCCCACATCTATGATTCCCACCTTCCCCCCTTCATTGATAATGTAAATATGGATTCTTATTCCACTTCCTCTTTTAAAGAGAACAAATCTTGGCTTAATATGCATACTCTTTTTAACTTTGCTCTCTTATACCTTAAACACACTTGCATGTTACTTTATAAAGAATTCCCTCATTTTTTAGGGCTGCACAGTATTTTATTTGTGTAGAGGTACCACTGTTTACTTAGTCTCCTTTTGATAGACATGTGGCTTGCTTCCAATCTTTTGTTATTTCAAAAATGCTGTCATGGACAGCTTTATCATTACATATGTATGCAGTATGTCTCAAGGAAAAATTCCCCAAAATGGAGATTCTGGAATACAAAGGGGAGAGACATGGCCGTTATTTTGATAGATACTGTCAGTTCATCCTGCCTACCACCTTTAAAGGATGACAGCAATTTTTTCCCCATAACCTTACCCACAACCATTTGGAGTTGTGCCAATCTGATAGGTGAAAAGTTGTATCTAAGTGACATTTTAATTTGCATTTTCTTCACTATGCAAGAGTATGAGCAACTTTTAATTTGCGTAAGGCTCCTGCATTTCCTTTCTCAACACATCCATTCATATCCTTTCTCTATTGTTCCATGGGGTGAAGGCTTTAATTTGCCTATTTATTTCTAGGGGCTATTTATATTTTAGGGAGTTTAGCCTATCAACTATATACGAAATGCAAATATTACCAGGCTGTAATTTGTCTTTTGACTTTGCTTGTAGTGGTGTGATATATAAAAGGCTTTTTGAAAAACATACTCACATATATCTTTTATGCTTTCTGGATTTGGGCTCATAAGTAAAACAGCCTTCCTAACCTCAAGTTATATGGAAATTATATTAGTTCCTCTGAGATTTTTATAGGTGTAGTTTTCACATTTGGAACTTTAAATTGAACAACATAAAATTAGCAAGGTTAGTGAATTTAGCTTTGAGCCTGTATGTACATGTATGATTTTGCTCTGGGGAGAGAGGAGGACCCAGCAGACTGGGAAATCTGTATTTGATATATTCCGAATGGTGTCTGTTTGCATAGACCAGCATTTGTCTTCAAATGGACATTGATTAGCTCCTCTCTTTCTAACTTTCTGGAGCTAAGATTTCTTTTTTTCTTCTCCAGTTGTGTTTGACATAATTTCCAGGTAATTTTTTAAATTCACACTTCTTAACTGTCTATGGCAGTGCACAGAGACGTTTAGAGACATGCTCTAAATCACTTTCATTAAATTATAGTCCATGAACAAATGCAGTCCATGAAAAGGACAGAAATGAAGATATAAGTCTGAAAATAAAAACTTTTATAGCAATTTAATACTGCTGCAGTATCTAAGAAAGTGTTCAGTATTGGTTTGTGAAGGACTGGAAATGAAACTAATCAGTCAACAACAGAAAAGGCAAATTTAAATTAAAACGTGGCCATTTACCATGCAAAGTTTGAGAAACTTTACTCCTTGAAGCCCTAAATATCCATTTGAATTATAATTTCCTTTATAATTTCCCTTTATGTTTGAATATAAAGAATTAAAAAATTACCATTAGCTTTCAAATTCCTTTTCATTTGAACACTTTACTCTGTCAATTCTCAAATCCACTAAACCTTTTACTACCTGGATTTAAAATAAGTCATAATATAAATTAGCAGATTTATATTAAAAGAATTGCTTAAAATAAGAAATTTGAAAGCAATTAATAGTTGAAAGCTAATTTTTCATAGGTAAAAGCAAAGCTATATTACATGTACTATAAACCCATATTTGATGAAATTGTCTTCCCAGCTTATTGCAATCTGTTACATCACAAGAAAAATACGCCTTTTAAAAATGTGTGCTCATTTAATTGTCTTCCGTGTTAGTGTCTGTTTTGTCACTGATACAGTGATAATCCTAGTGGAAGCACTAGCTCTTACTTAACTAGTAAGTAGTTATATTTCATAGCAGTTTAAGAAAAGTATGGAGAGGACCTACTTACTGATTAATAACTGGTTTTATTTTTACCAACATTTCGTACCTTTTATGTTTATGTAAGCCTAAAATTTTTACCAAATTTTTTCATCTTTTAAAACATGCAGTTCTGCACAGCAATTGCTTTAAATCAACAATAGTTTCTAACCCAAACTATTGAACAGAATGCTGTAGGTTGAACTGAGGAAGCTTTTACCAGAAGCAGAAAGGGTCATTTGGTGAGCATAAGTGCTGTGGAGGATGTCAGGCTGGGCTGTTGAACATAAATGATGTGGCACCATAAAAGATGTAGAGCTGGAATGGTTTTATCGTATTAGATTTTAACAGGAGATGGAATCATATGTAGCCTGTAACTCAGTAGCAAATTCATTGATCCAGATAATATACCATGCATAAATCTTACCCCTCTCCGGTCAAAACAATCATCATAGGATAAAGACAGACCATTGCCCACTGCTTTCCTTCTTTCTTCTACAGATCCCAATTAGCATTTGTTGCATTTTTTAGGACTGACCCAAAATTTCCTCCTTTCAGAAAGCATGTCCATTGGGATCACTCTTTATTCTCTGGCCAGGTTATTTTATCTGTGAGTTTTGTTAGTTTTATTTTTTTGTTTGTTTATTATGCCATTTTTCTTCTGCTAATGTGTTGCCTGTAACTTTTCTCAAGTTGTTGCATGGGTCTGCTTTGCTTTTTCAAATAGATTGGATGAAGCTAGAAGAGAGACTGGTATCATGTTTTAATTACCCAGTTAGGAGCATGGTCTTTGTTATTTAGGAAAAACATTTCCTGCTGAATTTGTTCTGTTAGTCATCTGAGTACTGTTCCATGATCAGAAATTAAATGAGAGGAGATGTTATCATCAGTGAAAATCATCAATGGATCAGAAGTTTTCCTTTTGACATCTATATTCTATAATATTTAAAAATATCATAGCATGTGTTCCTATAGCATGTTGTTTCATTCACTGCTAGTTTTTTCCCACATTACAGTGTAAACTGCGCTGCTTCTCTCTTCACCTTCTTGGGGGTCTTTTTGAGTTAAGAGATTAGGATGGTGGTAGAATTAAGTGACACAAGTAAACCAGGGTGAGATTTGCTTTCCACTCCTGGAACAAGGACACATTTGGGCTCCTGGATTTCTAAGAAACTGAAAGACTTAAGTTCCTTTAGTGCCTGGATCTATGGCCCATATGCCTCTCTATTCCTCTATGGTGTCAAGCAGTGGGATCTTAAAGTAGTTGCTTAAAAACACATTGGCTAATTGGTTGCTTGGTTAGCATGGGAGATTTAAATATAAACAACTTTTTTTTTTTTTGAGACGGAGTTTTGCTGTTGTTACCCAGACTGGAGTGCAATGGCTCGATCTCAACTCACGGCAACCTCCGCCTTCTGGGTTCAAGCAATTCAGCCTCAGCCTCCTGAGTAGCTGGGATTACAGGCACATACCACCATGCCCAGCTAATTTTTGTATTTTTAGTAGAGATGGGGTTTCACCTTGTTGACCAAGATGGTCTCGATCTCTTGACCTCGTGATCCACCCGCCTCTGCTGCCCAAAGTGCTGGGATTATAGGCGTGAGCCACTGCGCCCAGCAAACAACTTTATATTTAATTTTTCTTTGTCGATGATTCTACACTCATTATCTGTGATACTCACTTACATTTTTACTTAAACAAAATTGTGTTTACACATGAATTAAAAGTGTCTATCTTACCTCCTAGACGGAAAAATGTATGATGCTTTTGTGTCTTACCTAAAAGAATGCCGACCTGAAAACGGAGAGGAGCACACCTTTGCTGTGGAGATTTTGCCAAGAGTGTTGGAGAAACATTTTGGGTATAAGTTATGCATATTTGAAAGGGATGTAGTGCCTGGAGGAGGTAAGAGGGAATGTCAGACAGAAAAATATTCGAGATAGTTTCTTTTAAAAAAGTGAATAAACTAGCCCTCAGATAGCTATCCCATTTTCCTTAAAAACAGATGAATAAGGTCCTTTAAGCCAGAAATAACCAGGTAAGTCAACAATCGATAGTGAGAAAACAGACTACTCTGCTTCCAGTAGTCTTTTCTCTTGGGCACTGTTCTTTGTGTTTCATGGTTCTCTAAAAATTTGGGGAAAGGAAGAGGGTATCTCCTTTTCAGAACCAGGTCCAGAGCTGGTGTTATCATGAAGCATTTATCCAGAAATATAGCAATAGCAGTCCCTAATTTAACAAGTGTAGTGTTTACTAGTTAATTCTTAATAGTAATTCTTACTAGAGATAAACACAGGTTAGTTATGACTAGAAAATCCATGATTTTTATTGCGTTGATATTGGTTATGAAATTTAAGTAGAAAATAGGAAAATTTAAAAGGGAAAAATAAGAGGAAGTGGTGATTCCCATCAGGTCATAGCTATGAAATTCAATGTTTTTTATGAACATAGGAATACAAATGGCCATAGTGCATATATTAAAGCAAATTATGGTTAAAATTTTTAAAAATGAGTAAATTTTTAGGTTTTCTTTGAAGTCTTCCAGAACAGACATTTAAAATCTGGTGTCAAATTATTCTGGATGTTGATGCTTAAAAAAAAACAAATGTTTTTGTCACCATCATTCATTCATTTATTAATCTAATATTAATTGGAAACCATCCCTATGCCGAGTTCCAAACTGGGCATTAAAGATACAGCAGTGAGAAAGGAATAGTTACATTTCTACCCAATATTCCAAATTAGAATGGAAAATATTGCTAACTTACACTACTGTTTAGTAATAAACAACTTGTCAAAAAGATAATATGCCAGATTATCAGATGCATACATTGTGGTATTTTTGGGTAGTGTTTTTTTTTTTTTTTTTTTCATTTAAGAAGGCATTTCATTGCTTACAAAGCATTTATTCTGGGCCATACATCAATTTTACCATATTTCCGTTATTTTCTAGGGGTCTTTCTTGAAAATAGATTTATTCTTAATTCGTAAATAAAAATCATGTTTGAATATTCAGTTGTAATTAGGTTTGGTTAAACTGTTAAACCTCTATTTGAGAACAGTGAGAGGCCTAGAACAGGGGTGGGCAATTTACCAGCCATGGGTTCCATCACGCTTGCAGCCAGTTGAAGCACAGTCACACACATGGGTTTACGCACTGCCTGCCTCTGCATTTGAGTTACAACAGCAGTATGAAGTAGTTGTGACAAAGACCATGTGACCTGCAAAACCTAACATATTTACTGTCTGGCCCTCAGTAGAGAAGTTTGCCAATCCCTGGTCTAAAATAATGGATGATTTTGTTTGGTTGTGCCTTTTTGTCTTTTAATCTTTAAATGCTGGTTTAGCATGCTCTTTTATGCTTGAGGAGAAACAGGATAGTATAATAGTTAGGAAAATGTATTCCACTTGGGTTCAGATTCTGGTTCTGCCATTTTCTACTGTGTGACTCTGGGCAGGTTACTTAACCACTCTGTGGCCTGGCTTCCTCGTCTGTTAAATCGCAGTGATAACAATATCTTCTCTGTAGGATATTATGATTAAATGAGATAATATACCAAAAACATTTAAAATAAGGTATGGTATAATAAGTGCTAAGTAGGTGTTCATTATTATTGTTGCCTAAAGATTTTTTTAAAGAAGCATATAAAATTGAGGACAAATGGCTTGTCTTAAAGAAAAACTTATTAACGAGGTTAAGAGTTAAACAATATAAAATAGTACTGTGCAAAATGATTTTTATATCATGCTGCCCCTTTCAGTTATCTTGAATTAATATGGCACATTTTGCATTTTCAGCTGTTGTTGATGAAATCCACTCTCTGATAGAGAAAAGCCGAAGATTAATCATTGTCCTAAGTAAAAGTTATATGTCTAATGAGGTCAGGTATGAACTTGAAAGTGGACTCCATGAAGCATTGGTGGAAAGAAAAATTAAAATAATCTTAATTGAATTTGCACCTGTTACTGACTTCACATTCTTGCCCCAGTCACTAAAGCTTTTGAAATCTCACAGAGTTCTGAAGTGGAAGGCTAAAAATTCTCTTTCTTATAACTCAAGATTCTGGAAGAATCTTCTTTACTTAATGCCTGCAAAAACAGTCAAGCCAGGTAGAGATGAATTGGAAGTCTTGCCTGTTCTTTCAGAGTCTTAATCTTCAGAAACGCTGAATGCCAAAAAGAACTCGAGATATTCTGGGGACCGAGCATATGAACCTGTTTGTTACAAAGGCTGTGACTCTAAATATTTAACTGTAAAAATCCTGCTCACAATTTGAAGATGAAACTTGTCATTAGGTTGGCGGGAATAAGAGTAAAGGTTGAGCTGTGGGCTGTGGCCATGTGCTCCCAGAAGACCTGGGATTCAAAAGAAATGGAGCTCTTCTTTTTCTCCCTCTTCCACAACTGGGTGCAGCTGCTCATACTTAATCCCATCTTCAGCAAGTGTGAAGCTGGGCATGATGCAAAATAACCTATGCCTTACAAAGGGCGCATCTCCAAGAGTTTTAATACCAGTGATTAATTTAAATGAGGGGATTTTAAGCACATGAAGAGGCATTTTCTAGGGACCAGTGGGTGACAGAGTAACTGAAATGCTGCTTTCACTCCCTAACACCGTGGATCTGGTTGTGCATGGGATATGGGAGGAGGGGCTGGCAGGGCCTCAGCCTCAGGATGCATTTAATGTATCCTAGCCACAGTTGCAGCCAGTACTTCTTGAAAGCCCAGTAAGGCCCTGCAATGCAGAACCTGCTTATGTGGATCTATTTCTGGGAACTTCTTAAAAGGACCCTGGAATACCTTTTCATCTTTCACAGGAGACACAAATTCTAATCTAGAGAATTATCTGGGCCTTTCACTTTTGATGGTTTGAAATATTTGTTGATTTTGTGTGAAAATTATATCAAAATGTTTGCCAGATTGTATTAGCCATTGAATAGCAAAAACAACAACAACAACAAAAAACCCTGATAGTTACTTGCTTGGTTTTTAAAAGTTACATGTTTAAAATGCCCCTAGCATGAAGGCAGCATGGTGTGGCAGTTAAGACATGGGCTGTGGAGCCCATCATGAGCTCCAATCTTGAGTTTCTTGTTTACTTCTGCGACCTCTGGAATCTTATCCAATCTCTCTGTGCCTCAGTTTCCTCATCCATAAAATTTGAATTTATGATAATTGGACCTACCTCCCAAGGGTACTAAATGAATAAATATAAGTACTTACAATGGTTCCTGGCACAGACTCAGCAGTCTGTCAGTGTTGCCATGACTATTTTTATCATCATTATTAATGATTACTTAGATCAATTATTTAGCAGCGGACTAATGGAAGCTACAGAGCAGGGAAGGGAAACAGATCTAGGGAGGACAGCAGTTTTGATTTGAGGATGTTTGCACACATAGAAAAGCATATTGGAGAAGCGTATCTAGAAGGCAAAAGATATTTCTCCATTGAACATCTGCCTCTTTTGACGTTGAAAGACGCATGTCTTTCTCCCTAAAGGGAGCCCAGCACTGGGAGCCTTCTTGATGATCTCAAAAATAATAGCTATCCAAGAAAAACACTGAGTGACTGTGAAACCATCAGTTTGGAAGCCTGGTTAGAACACACAGGAGCAACATGAATGTTCTACAAAAGTTTAAAGCAGAGACTGTTTCAAATAGATATGGTAGATGTTACTGCAAACCAAAGAAGAGCGGAATTGTGTATGTAAGAATGTGATTTAATGTTTGTAGTGCTTACAATTTTGTGCTCCAACTGGATGGCTAAAAAGGATAAAATAATTTAATAGCTCATATTTTATGTGTGAAAATGTATTAGTGAAAATATATAATTAAAATAAATTTTATTACTATAGCATAGTCTCTAATACATAGAATGATTTTGCTTTTCTCTTTTATTATACTTGCTTTAAAATAATTGAAGCATATTTTGTATTAAATGCATTTCAAGTTAAATGTGTTAAATGTATATATTAGATGTGTGCTTTAAAATGCATAAAATACTTTGAAATACATTAATTAAGTATTATTCTAATGCCTTTATTTTTTAAATGTCTTGACGTCTTTTTCACTTACTTTAAGATTCCAATTCCTCATTCTCAACATGGACCCCTACCTGTTGTAATAGAATATGAGCACCTCTCTCTTTTTAAATGTCAAATTGACTTGCACCTATCTTCTGTTTCACACCTTTCATCCAGGAGCAAAATAATTCCCTTCTGTTTCTCAGAAGCCACTCAATACTAAACACAGGGACTTATACATGATAAGTTTTCACATGTCAGTTAATTAATGGACATATTTCAAAATTCTGGTGTAAACATCCCCAACCAGGACCAACAAATAACTTTTCAGGTACAAAACATCTTTCTTTTCCATGGTTCAGATGCCCTTAAACTGTGAAGTCTATTTCAAAGAATCAGAACAATCACCTCTCTAGGGCATGTGAAGAAACGCCTCCTACATGGCTGTCATGTCCTAGAAACATGTACTCATTAGAGCTGTATCTTCTCAAAGAAGAGGGAAGCCTTAGGCCCCACAAATTCCAAACCCAGGAACCTGAGGCATGGTAAGTCCAGGAACTTGACCACCATCGCACATGAGCAGCCTGACCAGGTTGGCACAGGATGGCGTATGGCCTCCTCTTGGAGATGAGCATCTTGGAGGCTGCAGGCACTTTTCTGGGGCTGACAATTTAGACTAAGAGGGCATGGGCAGGGGCCTGCAGAGAGGAAGCAGGCTGCCTAGGACTGGCTCCGAGGAGAAAAAGAGACGGAGAGGGATGTTCAGGATTCCTTATAAGCCATTAAGAAAAAATAGGTATTCAAGTTCAGTGCAGGGTGAAAGTGCACACTTGATGGAGCATACCTGCCCACTGCGGCCTCTGCTGAGATACAGGGAGTTAGAACCCGGTATCTGCTAGGAGCCCTGCCTGTATTGATGCGAATGACGGGCCTATTGGGCTTCCTGGGGCTCTCAGCGAGGCATAGAAAGGAGGCAGTTGTCCAAAGTGAGGACATTAGCAAAATCAGTGCCCCAAACCAAGTCAAATCGTAGCTATAAATATGCAGAGGAATTAACCTGTCGCCTTGGTCTGAAGTTCAGCTGTGAGAGAGGGGACCCAGGGTTAGCAGAAACCATCGGTCTGAACAGAAGCTGCTTTGACCAGTGGGACCTTAAACAATACAAGGATCTCCAAAGAGCGGCCAAGCCACAGATCTAACAGGAAATGCATGCATGTGTGGCAGGCAGGACACAGGGCCCTCCAGCCCTACCTGCACGCCATGCTGATAGTCATCTCAGTCCAGGCTGGGAGCTTCAGACCAGCACCTAGATTTCTGTATGAGGCTTTTGAAAAGTTGTATCTCCTTCTGGCATATAACTCGTGGGTGCACAGACACACCTAGAGAATACCACACCTTGTTTACATGATTGCTACAATTTGATAGTGAATGTGTTAACTGACTTTCAAATAGTGGCTTGGGAGTCTTGGGGTTCAGTTCCTCAGAGGTGCCTCAGGGACCATCCTGGATGGTGGAATGAAAAACTGGGGAACATGGGAGTTGGGCTCCTGGTTCTTCCCCTTCACCTCACTGCTCCCACCCCCTCCACATACCACAAACAGAGCCACACTGCTTTTATCCATGTTGCATGTTGATGCCCCACATAACATTTTATGTGATAAAACAAATATCTCTGAGGAGGTAATGGTTTAGATACAATGATCATAATTCTCTGTAGCCAGTTTAAAGAGAAATCATTACAGAATCATTTAGAGAGATGAAGAAATGGACTCTAAACGGACTCTAGGCTCCTATTCCAGGGATGTCTTCCAAAGTCAAACGAAAAACCTGGGCTGCCAAATAGAACTGTCGATCTTGCCACAACCAGAAAGAAATCTGTGCAACCAGGAAGCCCTTGCTCCAGCTGCCAGGCCCAGAACCAGACAGGCAGCAGTCTAAGTTGACTGAGAGCCCTCTCGTATGGAATTGTTTGTTGAGAAGGCCAATTGCTTCTGTGTGCCTGAGACCATCAGGAGCAGCAGCTTTGAATGTCAGTATTAGTAGGACGTGAGGCTGGACACTGCCATTCAAACATCGGCAGACATGGCACTGCAGGTGTCACCTTCTGATCCAAGCCTTTTGCTTTAGATGTTCTCCAAGTGAGCACTATTAAAATGAGAGATGAGAGAATGGCAGAGCACAGAGGTCAGTAAGTCAACACCTTAGTTTAGAATCTTCTCTAGAAGAACATTTGGCCCTGGACTAGAAGCCATTTTAGTCATAGGGCAATCTTGGAGAGAAACAGACTAAGGCCACTTATATTGGGTTTTATACCACTTACAACTAGACTTAATATGGGCAAATAATAACTCTAAAACATGCCTTAAAAACAATGCCCTCTATAGCAAAAGTGATTTTAGAATAATTATCTCAAATAACCTCTGAAAATGAATGAATGAAATGGCTTTTTAAAAATATATGTAGCACAGAAATTATCTTTAAAACTTTTACAAGATTCTGTTACATTGTTTATTTCTATTCAATGATCATGTGCACTGTGTACAGAATGAAATTAAAAGATGAATGAAAGTGTTACTAAGATATGACTTATAACTGGATTGCATTTTTAACAAATATACATAAAACTAAGCATTTATATGAGAGCTGTCTTTTTGGAAATAAGCACATAAGCAGATCACACACTTTCTATATGGTTTTCTTGAATCAAACCACTTTTACAATTCCTCTTTAGAAACTCACAACCCAAGGCACAAAATAGCCAATATCCTTATATTTTCATTCTTTAGTAGAGTATGCATTTATGAAATTACCAAAGTCACTTGAACTAAGCCTGATGAGTAATGTTGGTAACCAAGTTGATTTTATAAAAAATCAAAAGCAAGGTGTGATGTTAAAGTTCTGTTTGTTGTCTGCAGTGAGTGGTAAACTAGTTACTGACCTTTCAAGTTGTTTCTCTTGATTTTCAACATTATCATATTATTACATTCAAATTGTGAAACTCAGAAAAAGTATGGCCAAGAGGGAATTCAAACTTATATTAAGCGAAGAGACAAAAAGAGAGCACTTGGCTGCTTTAAATTACATTTTAAAGTGTTTATTATGAAACATTTGAAACGTGGAGAAGTAGAAGGAAATATGCAACAAATATACATGTATCTACAATTCAGACTCCAAGATTGTTAACATCTTCCCATATTTAATTTATCCCTGTCTGTTTTTCTTCCTTCCTTCCTTCCTTCCTGCTTTTCTTCCTTCCTTCCTTCCTTCTTCCTTCCTTTCTTTCTTTCTCTTTCTTTCTTTCTTCTCTCTCTCTCTCTCTCTCTCTCTCTCTTTCTCTCTTTCTTTCGATGGAGTTTCGCTCTTGTTACCCAGGCTGGAGTGCAATGGAGTGATCTCGGCTCACCGCAACCTCCGCCTCCTGGGTTCAGGCAATTCTCCTGCCTCAGCCTCCTGAGTAGCTGGGATTACAGGCACGCGCCACCATGCCCAGCTCATTTTTTGTATTTTTAGTAGAGACGGGGTTTCACCATGTTGACCAGGATGGTCTCGATCTCTTGACCTCGTGATCCACCCGCCTCGGCCTCCCAAAGTGCTGGGATTACAGGCTTGAGCCACCGCGCCCAGCCTATCCCTGTCTTTTTTTTCGTACTGGACTTTTTTTTGTAGGTTTCTTGCATCATGACATTACTCTTAAATACTTCTGCATGCACTTCCAGGAAATTAATGTTTATCTACAAAATAATGATTGCCAACATTTAACAAAATTACCAATCATTTTCTAACACTAAAATTGTCTTTCTTTGGCCATCTTCAGGTTGTTTTCTAAGGTCTTTTGATTCCACTCTAGTATTCTTGATCATTTCCTAATTTCGTTGTTGTAATTTTCTAGTATGAGAAGGTGTTCCAGACTTAACTTA
This sequence comes from Saguinus oedipus, assembly GCA_031835075.1. NCBI lineage: Eukaryota > Metazoa > Chordata > Mammalia > Primates > Cebidae > Saguinus > Saguinus oedipus. Next base: position 92,559,666 of record CM063183.1, on the reverse strand, counting down.
TTATTTTTTTATTTTTTATTTTTGGATAGAGTCTTGCTTTCTTGCCAGACTGGAGTGTAGTGGCCTGATGTCAGCTTACTGCAACCTCTGCCTCCCGGGTTCAAGCAATTCTCCTGCCTCAGTCTCCCGAGTAGCTGGTATTACAGGTGTGTACACCATGCCTAGTGAATTTTTGTATTTTCAGTGGAGGCGGAGTTTCACCATGTTGACCAGAATGGTCTTGATCTCTTGATCTCCTGATCCACCTGCTTCAGGCTCCCAAAGTGCTGGGATTACAGCTTGAGCCATGTGCCCAGTCAGCTTGTTTTCTTAGTCCCAGACAAAGCCATTTCTCTAAGGAGCCATGGTTCGTTTCAGTGAGAAATTGTTTTCAGAGACCACAATTTGGGTCTAACATTTGCACACTCTTAACTGAGTTCATCAATGTTTCTAGGCTTTCTAAGTAGATATAAAAAGGAAATACATGTACATCTATAAAATGAATTATGAATCAATACTGAAAAGTCCAATTTAAATTTAGGACCACAAATTGTACTTAGCCTCATCAATTTTACATTGGAATCACTGCCGTGCAGAAAATTCCAGTTCCCAATGGCATCAACGTAATTGTTAATTTGCTTTATCCCACAAGGTACATACATCCAATATGCATATATTTCAGGATAATTATACTAAGACATCTATTAATATTTTGTTTTCTAAAAACAGTTGGAAACACTTTGTACTGTTTTATTCCTTGAGACTATTTCACTAAAATATAGTCATCATTGTATCTTAAAGTAATTTGAAATTATTCCTTTACTGTAGTTTTTTCCATTAAAAATATAGATTTATTTGTTTTATTTTGATTTTTAAAAGTTTATTTTGTTTTATAATAGTGCAAAAACCTTTTTTGAAATGATGTTGGTTTATCCTTCTATATTTTTATATAAGTAAGTATGCATGCATATTTATTTCTTGTCATCTCTCATTGATAAATGGTAGGTATTCTATACAATTTCTCCTCTTGATTTTACCACTTGATAATATATTCTAGAGATCACTCCATAATTATATGTGGAGCTATTTCTGAGAAATATTTTTTTATACAGATACGTGGTATACCATTGTGTGGCTGTACTACAGTTTATTCAATCAGTACCAAATATTTTAATGGAAATATTTATGTTACAATTAAGTCTTAGGCCTGCATATTTCATCACACTTTTTCCCTACAATATTTCTGAAATATGTTTGTAGATGTAGGATTGCTGGGTTAAAGAATTACATATGTAATTCTGCTACATATTGCCCAATTTATCTTCATAGAGGTTGTAACATTTTGTCTTCTTATCATCAATGTCTGGGAGTGCTTGTATTTTAGCTTTAGCTTGTCCTTTAGCTTGGCCCATTTCTCTACAGGGATTTTGGTCTCTTTCATTACCATTGTGGAAATGTTTTTACATGTTAGACATATTAAGACTTTGTGATGTAAACTGCAATTGTTTTCCAGTTTTGGGGTTCTTTTTACTTTGCTTTTCGTATTTATTCATTCCCAGATTTTAAAGGAATTAATCCATTCTTTCAATACTGTTAGGAACTCATTTTTCACTTCAAATCTTCAGTCCATTTGGAGTTTATTCTGGTGTTTAGTCTGAGGAATGGATCCATTTGCCTTGTTCTCATATGTCTGTGTATTTATTACAACATTACTTTTTAAAAGGGTCATTTTTTACCTATTAATGTAAGATACACATTTAATGTCTACTCAGTTTCCATATACAATTAGACCTAGTTCTGGACCATTTACTCTGTTCCATGGGTCAATGAGTTTTAAATTGACACATAATTGTACATATTTATGAGGTACACTGCGATGTTTTGATATATGTATACATTATGTAAAACTGAAATCAGGGTATTTAGCATATCCATCACTTCATACATTTATCATGTCTTTGTGATCAGGACATTAAAAACCCTCTGTTCTAGCTATTTTGAAATATGTAATACCAACTCATTAACCATAGTCACCCTATGTGCAACGGAACACCAAAATTTACTCCTCTTAACTGTACCTTTTTACCTATTGACCAATTTCTCCCTATCCTTTTGCTTCCCAGCCTGTGGTAACCACTGTCCTAACTCTCTACTTCTATGTGATTAACTTCTTTAGAATCCACCTATGACTGAGATAATGCAGTATTCGTCTTTCTCTGCCTGGCTTATTTCACTGAATATAATGTCCTCCAGGTTTATATATGATAAATGACAAGATTTATTTTTGTTAATTGGATAGATAGTATTTTATTTTGCATACGTACTCTATTTTCTTTATGCATTCATTCACTGATAGACATTTAGGTTGAGTCTATATCTTGGCCATTGCAAATAGTGTTGCAATAAACATCAGAGTGCGGATACCTCTTTAACATACTGATTTCATTTTGTGGCGGGGGGCGGTGGTGGATACATACTCAGCAGTGGGATTGCTGAGTTATATGGCAGTTCTATTTGTTAATTGTTTGAGGAATCTTAATACTGCTTTTCATAATTGCTGTACTAATTTAAATCCCTACCAATAGTATATAAGAGTTCCCCTTTCTTCACTTTTGTACCAGCATTTGTTATTTTTTTAATCATTTTGATAATTGCCCATTTAATTGAGGTAAGTTTACATCTCTTTGTAGTTTTGACTGGCATTTTCCTGATAATGAGTGATATTGAACATTTTGTTCATATCCTGTTGACCATTTGTATGTCTTATTTTGAGACATAGCTATTCAGATATTTTCTCTGCTTTAACAGTATTAATTTGAATTCATGAAAATGGAGTACCTTTCCAATGTTTTGTGTGGTTTTAAATTTTTTAAATCAATGTTTATAGTTTCCAGTGTGGAGATTTTTCACCTCCTTGGCTAAGTTTATTACTAAGCATTTTATTTCTTTTGTAGCTATTGTAAATGGGATTGCTCCTTTATCAGACAGTTTGCTATTGAGTATAAAAATGTTACTGATTTTTGTATGTTGATTTCAAATCCTGCAACTCTACTGAATTTATTAGTTCTCACTGTTTTTTAGTGGATTCTTTGGGGTTTTCTATACATATTATCATGCTGTCTATAAACAGGGATAACTTCCTTTCTTCCTTTCCAATTTTGATGCCTTTTACTTATTTCTCTTGCTTGTCTACATTGGCTAGGACTTCCAGCAGTACACTGAATAGAAGTGATGAAAGTGGACATCCTTATCTTGTTCCAGATCTTGGAGGAAAAGTTTTCAATTTTTTCCCATTGAGTATGATATTAGTTGTGGGTTTTTATATATGGCTTTTACTGCGTTGATGTATCTACACCTGTTCCTAATTTGTTGAGAGCTTTACCACGAAAGAATGTTAAATTTTGTCAAATGCTTTTTCGGCATCTATTGAAATGATCATATGGTATTTGTTCTTCATTCTGTTAATGTGATACATCATGTTTATTAATTTGCATATGTTAAAACCTCCTCACATTCCTGGATTAAATCCCACTTGATCATGGTGAAAAATCTTTTTATTGTGCTGTTTAACTCAGATTACTAGTATTTTGTTGAGAGTTTTTGCATTTATGTACATCAGAAATATTAACCTGTTGTTTCTTTTTTTGTTGTGTCCTTGTCTGATTTTGGTATCAAGGTAATGCCTTGTAGAATGAGTTTGAATGTATTCCTCCTTTCTCTTCATTTTTTAAAGAATAGTTTTAGTAGAATTGATACTAGCTCTTTTCAAATGTTTCATAGAATTCAGTAATGAAGCTAGCAGCTCCTGAGCTTTTCTTTGATGGGAGACTTTATTGATTTAATATCATTACTTGTTATTGATCTCTTCAGGTTTTCTCTTCTTCATGGTAGATTATATGTGTTCAGAAATGTATCCATTTTTTTCTAGGTTATCCAATTTGTTGGTATATAATTGTTCATAATAGGCTCTTATGATCCTTTGTACTTCTGTGGTATTGGTGGTAGCATTGACTTTTTGTCTCTGATTTTACTTATTCTAGTTTTCTCTCCTTTTTTTCTTAGTTATTCTGGCTAAATAGATGTAACAGACATTTGCAGAACATTCCATTCAATAGCTGCAGAATATAGATTCTTCTCAACTGTACAGGGGACATTCTCTAGGACAGATCATATAATAGGCCACAAAACAAGTCTTAAAAAATTTAAGAATATTAAAATCATATCAAATATCTTTTCTGAGCACAATGGTATAAACTAGAAATCAATGCAAGAGAACTTTCAAAAACTTTACAAACACATGGAAACTAAACAACATGTCTAGTGCTTTCTTTTAAACCTCAATGAGTGTTTACTTTTGTTCAAAACCCTTTTTGCATCTTTTGAGGTGATAATATAATTTGCATCCATAGAGAATGTTAATGTTTTCACAATATCAAACCAACTTTGCAGTTCTGGGATACCGGAATACCACTTCATTCTAATGAATTTTAAAAATATATATTTTATTTACTAATATTGTATTTAGGACTTTGTATATATACTTCTAAGTAAGATTTGTCTGTAGTTGTGTGTAGGTGTACACAACCTTTGTCATAGCATTCCATTATTAAATGTAAGTAAACAGTGAAAAATCCTTACATATTTAAGAAAATTCTTTACTAAGAAAGGCCAAGATTAACAAATAACAAAATAGGACTTGGAGGAAATGGAGATAAGCCAAAGGAAAAACATATTTAAATAACAAACTTCAATATTTTCAGAGAGACAAGAAAATATAATACACGAGAGCATAATAAAAATAAGTTGGAAATTAAAAGTGAATTAACTAAAGTGGAAAAGACAATATCAGAGTTGGAGAATAATGAATTGTTACCCAGAATGTAAAACAAGGAGATAAATAAATGAAAATACAGAAAAAATAGAAGAATTTGCAAATTAGTCTAAATTACAGTAATAGAATATCTATAAAAATGATAAACAGTCACTCTTTAAAATGAGAAAAAAACAAAAATAATGTTTTTGGAAATAAGAAAGTATCTGAAAATAGAATGATATGAAGTTCCAGATTAAAAGGCCCTACCAATTAATTACTCAGCAAAATGGAGACAGAAATGCCTTAACATTCTGGAGAAAATATGCTGTATTATCTATAGTTCTCTACTGAGTCAAACAATTTTTCAAATAAGAGAATAAAATAGATATTTTCAGGTCCTCAAGATATTTTCGCTATGTCTTTTTGTGTTCAGATCTCCTGGAAGAAGTGGTCCTCCGTAAAGAGAACATACAGTACTTTGGGCTTCAGAGAAAGGGAATCCAACTTGGAAGAGCGGTGGAAGGCATCTCCAGATCTCCAGGCTGACGGTAAATGAAAATCCACTGCTGGAAATTGTACATTTGCCACATTTAAGCAAAAGAGCAAGTTCCAGGTAGATGGTCTTTAGGAAGGAGATAGATTCCTAATGTATTAAATGTGCTGAAAACTGATTAATATGAGAATGCATTAATTGTCTGTTGTACATTTCTAGTGGAGAATTTAAAAACATATTAATGAAAGGTATAAATAAATTTAACTACATGAATACAAATAATTCAAATAATTGCTTATAGATGTACTATGCAAGGGACTGATAATGAATAATAGAATTTAAGTTGGAAAATGCAAGCATGAAGGAGATCACTGAAAATTTCATAGAATCAGTGTAAGGTTCTTTTGTGACTAAATGAGTGTTGGAATTTGAGTGCCTTGTGAAGTTAGCTGGATGATAGGAGGTAATTGCCAAGGGGAGTGGGATGCTTTCAGTTGAGAATATGGAGGCATAGCAATTATTAATAATGACAAGTTTAGGTTATGATCACAGGAATAAATAGCTGAAGTAAGGATAGGGTACAAGAGCTTTGGAGGAGACGAAGTCAAAGAATTGAGAGACTGGGATGTTAAATGGATCACCTATATCAATACTAAAATTACCAAGAATCAAAACAGGAAGAGCTCTGGCAAGAGTAAGAGTGAGCTCAGAACTAAAGTCTTCAGGGAATAAAGTGAAGTGACCAAGGGCTTTGCAGATGACTGCAACAAGGAGGGATACTGGGTGGGATAGCCCAGATGGTATTTGAAGCTGCGGGTTCTTAGGGAGGAGGGAGGTACAATAGCTGGAAACCAGTGGTACCTGGGGTTGAGGAGAGAAAACAACCATCATTTAAATGAGCTGATAGATAAACAATGTCCTAACTGGAGAGTCAAGCAGCAGGTGGTGGGGGACGGAGGACTGAAAAAAAGTCTAGGGCATGGATAAAGCTGGAAACCATCATTCTCAGCAACTGACCCAAAACAGAAAACCGAACACATGTTCTCACTCATAAGTGGCTGTTGAACAATAGGAACACCATGGACACAGGGAGGTGAACATTACATACCAGGGCCTGTTGGGGGGTGGGGGGGCTTAGGGGAGGGATAGCATTAGGAGAAATACCAAATGTAGATGATGAGGTGATGGATGCAACAAACCACTATGGCACATATGTACCTATGTAACAAACCTGCACGTTCTGCACATGTGCTCCAGAACTTAAAGTATGATATAAATAAATATAAAATAAAAGTCTAGGGAAGAGTGTGAAAATATTAGAGCTCATTGACTTAAGCATCTACACCCGAGGTTTGAAAAAATGAATGAAAATTCAGTGAATTCTCTCGGGAAGCCATCCTTCAGTCCTCAGGATGGCCAAGAGCTCTGCTCCTGTGGTCTGCTGTGCATATCTTTGTCTGGAATTACCATATACAAAGTGACCTTTAGAGGTTCCTCTCCCTCAACTCAACTGTTAACCCTTGAAGGACAAGAATCATCTTGTATTCAGCTGTAAGATGACAGTTCCCAGTGACAAAAGAAAAATAGTTCAGAGCAGCGTGAGCTGCGTGAGGTATGCAAAATTTACTGGGCCCAGAGAGACATAAGTATGGGACTAAAGTCAGGCCCTCTCTCCACCCATGCCTGGAGGTGTCTTCCTGCCCCCAAACATGACCAGTTCCTGCCAATTAGGCCTTCCCACTTTACGGATGGAGGTCAGGCTTGCATCCATGGCATAGACAAAATCTAGGGAACACAAAATTTATGACAGCAGGAGAAAGGCAGCACAAAGGTAAATGCTGATAGTTTCCACCCCCTAGATCCCCTGTTAACATGGGTGAAAAGCCACATTGGCACCCATGGGTGGCACCCTGCTGAGGTCACTGGGACTTGGGAATACAAGGATGGAAGAAAGAAAAGAGGATGCTTTTTTCTCTCCTTCACGTATCCCAGATATTGGCTGGGAAGTTAAAGAAACTAGGGATGCCTTGTTTCCATCTTTCTAGATGGATAGCCAATCATCTTCAACCTGTATTTCTCTCAAATGCCTCCTGAATCACTGGGATTCCTTTGAGAAAGAAAAAAGCCTTCTTCCTCCTTTTGCCTCCTTTGTCCTCTCTTCACAGATGGGTAATCATGTCCCCGGACCACAGGACACACCCCTTGGGTGCATCCCCCAAACTGAGGAACTACCCCAAACCTAAAGCTGCTTTGCTTAAATTGAACTCATGGTAAGGGAACCCAGAAGCCTGACATGCTGACCAAAGGGTAAAAATTTTTACCGGTTGTACTTCTGGCCTCCCTCTCCCTGTGCAAACCGGTTGAATGAATGTTAAAATCACTGTTTATGTCTTCTGTAAAGTTTTGAATAATGGAAAAAAAGATTTATGAGACTAGTCTTAAGCTATAGCCAGTCTGGTGTGCTTTGTGTGTCTTTCTGTATGATTCTGTCCTGAAGAGGGGTACCTTAGGATAGAATGTGGGTCTAGGACCCCATAAGCCCACTGTTCAAGCCAGCCCAGCAAATGATCAGTAACAAACTTCAGGTCTCCATCTTGTTTTACGTTCTTGGGAGTTTGACCTTGTAACCATGTGGTAATACTTTATATGGGTCTCTGCCATTTTATAATGGCAGCCTGGGTTTAATCCTGGCTTGGGAATGAGTACTTTCTGGTTAATATCTGTGCAACTTTTACCATTTGTGGATTTTCTTCCCCTCTATGAACAACTTCTAGCTTCCTTTCTTAAATCTGCCTTTCTCAGAGGCACCTTTAAAGATTCTAGATTTTGTAAAGACTACTTACCACTTCTTTGAAAATATCTCGTACACTTGCAGTTAAGTCATAACCTTAGTTGAGACTTGTTGGTTTCACCCGGGAGTCACTTTCAGTAAAGCTCAAAAGCCAGAAATAATGGCCACATGTCATGGCTGAAGTCGGGTATCAAGGGACTTAAAAGGACTTCCTTAAAGAGCACACAACTTAATTAAAAGTGGATAACCAAGCTATAGATATGTTTAAAAGGTCTATATATTTTTTCTCTTCTTGGATCTTGTTTTTCTGGAAAAAGGCTTTTTCTCAGTCAACTGAATTATTTTTCTCCATTTTGTCTTGCCACCCTTGGTACACACATAAGAGGCCCTAAGATAACTTCTGAGAGCATGAGACCCCTTAGGAAAAACAGAGAATGTGCCACAGGCCCCATTTTGGGAAGAAACCTCTGTTTTCCTTATGGAACCCCAGGAATTAAAAGCAGATAGATCCCTCTCAAAATCTGTTTGTTTTCCAGCTATGCCTGTTTCTTGGGCCCTGAAAACTGCATGCTTTCCTACCCCTGCTTCTTGAAGGACTCCACCCTGAGGCCAATGATCCAACTAGGAGACTGGCAAATTGAAAATCTTTTTTCTTTTTTTTTGAGACAGAGTCTTGCTTTGTCACCCAGGCTAGAGTGCAGTGGCACAATCTCTGCTCATTGAAACCTCTACCTCCCAGGTTCAAGCGATTCTCCTGCCTCAGCCTCTTGAGTAGCTGGGATTGCAGGTGCGCATCACAACAACCAGCTAATTTTTGTATTTTAGTAGAGATGAGGCTTCACCATGTTGGCCGGGCTGGTCTTGGACTCCTGATGTCAAGTGATCTGCCCGCCTCAGCCTCCCAAAGTACTGGGGTTATAGGTGAGAGCCATTGTGCCCAGCTCCATATGAAAAATCTTCTGTCTGTCTGTATTATAATATATGTGCTGTGTGTGATGGTTATATAAAACAGGGCTCTAATTCGTTGGCCTAAAGAAAAATAAGCTCTTAGATCAAATATTTCTGAAGGAGAAATAAAAGTTGTAATGCCTTTTAGTTCATGTGACTTTAATCTTTGAGAAATAAAAACCGTTTTAAAGACAATTGGTAAAGTGCAGATGTCTTCAAATGTAAATATTTGGTCTAAATTATGTCGGATACTAGGTTTGCTAAATGTTTTAAGGTTATAAACTACTTTTTTGGCTTCTGGGAATCATTTGATTTCCATGCCTTACAATTTGGTAAGGCCGAGGACATATGGAATTAACCGTGCCTTTAACTATGCTGGAAAGAGTCAGACCTTATCTGTGACTAAAACATAATTAAAATGGCTTACCAGATGCCAGTCCGAGGGCTCCAGTGCCTGAGTAGGGGCAGCGGGAGGCCTCCGGCATCTGCAGCCCACCCCCAATCTTCCGGCTGTTATCCAGTTAGCTTTTGACTGCCATATATAGATCCCAAAAGATCTCCAAAGGAAACTTTCCTCATTTCAGGAAGAGGTGGCTATTTTGGTTTCCACCTAGGCCATGCTCTGAACCAAAAGGGAGTCCATGTAATTCTATTTGACTTCAGTAGCCCTGCTGAAACCATTCCAGAAGGAATCAAGTTTATACATGGAGACATCTGCCACCTCTCTGACATAGAGAAAGCCTTCCAGGATGCAGACATCACTTGTGTGTTCCATATTGCCTCTTACGGTATCTCAGGGCAGGAGCAACTAAATCAAAACCTGATCAAGGCACAGACAACATCCTTCAGGCTTGCCAGAGGAGGTAGGTTCCTAGAGAAGAAGGTGCTGGAGGAGAATGGCACACCCCTGGACAGAGGCAATGGTGTCTTAAGAACCTGAGGCTGGCTGGCATCTATAGGCCTTCACAAAATAGTCAACTACATTGAGAAAGATCTGTTCAAGTTTATGGAAATCCCAGAAGCCTGGTTGAGTTTGTCCATGTGGATAGCTTGGTGCTGGCTCCCATTCTGGCCTCAGAGGCCCTGATTACTGACAAGGGCTATACCGCCTCTGGGCGGTCCTACTTCATCTCAGATGGCTGACCAGTGAACGACTTTTGAGTTCTGCTGGCCTCTGGTTGAGGGTCTAGATTACATGCTCCCATCCACCCACCAGCTGTTGACCCTGGTCTGCTTTGCTTTCCTAACAGAGATGGCTCACTTCATTTTCGGTCCACTCTACAACTTTCAGCCGCTTCTCACCCACACTGAAGTTTACAAAACTGGTGTTACCCATTATTTTAGCTTAGAGAAAGCCAAGAAAGATCTAGGCTATGAGACTCAGCCATTTGACCTCCAGGACGTAGTGGAGTGGTTTAAAGGCCATGGTTATGGCAGGAGTTCTGGTAGTCATGACTCAGAGTGTCTTGTTTGGGATGGGCTGTTGATCTTCCTCCTGATTAGAGCAGTTCTCATGTGGCTGTCTTCTGTGATTCTGTCACTGTGAAGGAGGGGCCAGAAAGAAACTCATCACAGTTGGCTGAGATGGATCTCAAGAAACATGTGTTTTAAAATGTGTACAGTGATATCTGACACCAAATGTTGGCTCTTCAAATTGCTACTTAAGAATAAGTTTTTGGATTGAATCTTTATTTACTTTATTTTTAATTTAATTTATTTTTTATTGTACTTTAGATACTGGGGTACATGTGCAGATCATGCAGGATTGTTGCATGGGTACATACATGGCAAGGTGGTTTGCTGCCTTCAGGCCCCCATCACCTATATCTGGTATTTCTCCCTTCATTATCCCTCTCCACCCCCACCACCTCCGCTGTTCCACCACTAATTCCCCACTACAGACCGCAGCGTGTGATGCTCCCCTCCCTGTGTTCATGTGTTCTAATTGTTCAACACCCATCTGTGAGTGATAACATACGGTGTTTGGTTTTCAGTTCTTGTGTCAGTTTGCTGAGAATGATGGCTTCCAGATTCATCCATGTCCCTATAAAGGACATGAACTCATCTTTTTTTTATGGCTGCATAGTATTCCATGGTGTATATGTGCCACATTTTCTTTAATAGTAAATATTTATTTCTTAATTGTCTTAATAATCCAGATGGGAATGAAAAAAAGGAAGCAAGGAAATTTGAAATTTAGTTTCCTATGTCCTTCTGCTTTAGGTAAGTGCAATCAATGGAAGTCAGTTTGGAGCCATAGAAGTAGGCTTAGTTGGGCTGGAAATGTCTGTTTTGGGTTTCTTAGAAGGCAAAGTGTGTTTATTTCCATTGTATGTAATCTCATCTGCCTAAAATGGAGTAAACCGCTGTCTGATGTGGGAATGACAAAACACTTTTGGGTTTGAAAGTGTGTGAAAAACACCAAATTGACCCAGATCCCTAACAGACCAACTCTCTAAGGGGATAGGGACTGTTGCAGGGGAAGCATTAGCTATTTACAGTATAAGTTTTAGACATTAACTTTTGTCCTTTGCAGTATCAGGGCATTATGCCTATGTGAACACATGGTAATGTGTGATGTTTAGGTCTTTATCCTACCTCAGAAGATTCTTTTGAGGATTAAATTAGCTAAAGGATACGAAGTACTTCTCAATACACATAACCATTATCCAGAATTGTCATGCTACATTTATATGAGGGCTTTCTTCCTCAGTGTTCTCCTTAGAGGGCTGTCGCTACAGAACTTTCTGGAATGTCTTTGGATGTGCCCTCAGAGCCTGTGACAAGTGTATTTGGATATACCCAGTGTTTGTAAAGTTTTGGCCTCTGAGAAGGTCAAAAGGAAACAGCCGAAATTCTGATGATTAAGAGAGGCAAACAAGATGATGCCAATATTAATTTAAAAATGAAGCATCATAGCTCGAAACACATAGATGACTGTTTCTGGGAAGAAGTTTGGCTCTGTGGAAAGAGCTTACAGTGAGAAATGTGTTGAATGATGGCAGCACTGGCCACCCATGAACTGTTACAGATCTTCCAGTTAGACAGCATCTAACTGGAACAGATGTTCCATGGCTCCAGCTACAGAAAGGATAGTATGGGAACATTATAAGGGGGACACATTGCTGTGAAAAGTTCGCTGGAGTTATTCTGAGAGTACCTGTAGAATATAAACAGATGAGCAGTCCCTGTTGAATGCCCCCTGGATGTTTTGGGAAAGGCTCTGAACTTGATGTCAGAAGACCTACACCATGAATATTATGTGTGGCCTCAGCTAAGAAACAGAAGCCCTTTAGAACTTAGCTTCCTCACTTGGGAGCTTGGACAGACTGGATTTCCTCTTTTTGTAAACCTGCCCACCTCACAGGGTTCACTGGGAGCATATAACAAGATGTGGTGAAAGCACTTTTAATATAAATTGCAACATTCAAAAAATAAAATAATTTACCAGGTTTTACACTAAAATTAAAAATTGCTAAGAGTTGTCATTATAATTGAGACTACTGAAAATTGATTTACAAGCAGGGCGTGTAAGGAAAGTAAAATGTGGTTTTAGTAAGATTATAAGAAGTCATAGGAATGTAAATTTTTGCCTAGGTTTAAAGGATTGTTTTGAATTAGATAAGATAAAGCTGAAGGTTTAAACAAATTGTGGAAGGTTTCTAAAAATTAATCTTGCAAAAGAAATTTTTTGTGTGAACATACCGACTAACTTCAAAAATGTATTATATGGTTTTCCTGTAAATTGAGCTTTGAAATAAAAGCATAACAAGGTTTTCTAGAAGCAATAATCTAATCTTTAATAAAAATTTCTAAAGGGTTATAAAAGGTTTATAAGAATCTCACCTCATGGTCAAACTGGTTAAGACTGAATAGAATTATCTAGAAGTTTTCATTTAAAAAATGGGTTTTACATTAATAGACTAATGCAAGGGGAAAATTTGACTTTCTGTCTCCTGAACAAGATTTTCACGTAATAGTAAGGATATGAACAATTTTGCCTTTTTAAAAATGTTTGAGTCATCATTTTGGCTAAATAATTACCTTATGGTAATCTGGAATTCTATTCCATAATAGTTAAAGTGTTTTGAACCTTTAACCTGTTTGGTGGTCTTTCCAAAATCAAACTTCAGCTTCAAAAATGGTCTCTTCTGACCCCTAAATTTGGGATGCTATGGAGGGCCCCTGGAGCATCCAAAAGAAAGATAAACAGTATTATTTGACATGTTTAGTCACGTGGTATTGCCAAAATAAAAATAATGCTTAACCTTCTTTAGGTTATATTTTAGTGAATAATATTAATGTATGTTCCAAAGTTGTATGGGATTTCTAAAATTCTGATGTCTATCGAACATAATTAAGGTTATGATGTTCAGATATTGTAAACCACAGAGATAACCAAATTTCCTTGTCAATCATGTTCTTGACTAATTTTTCTGACATTTTGTCATTCATATTAAATTGTTGTCTTGTTTTGATCCTTTTCAAAAGATGGTTTATAATCAGCTCTAGAACTTTGACAGGTGCTCTAAAATGCAAGTTTCTGAGACCTTTGAAGATTATAATATTGGAATAGAGGGAAATGTACAGGACTCATGAAGAGCTGAAATGTTCATGAATATCAAGCAGAGCAAGAGTTAATGGATTGGACTGAACTAATAGAAACCTGAAGTCATCTTTTTAACTTTTTGCTTAAAGCATTACTGATCCTTGTTTTTCAGGGGCAAGGAAACTTATTTTGAGCCATTTACGGTCTTTAATAATTGAGTAAGCTATACTCCTCTGAACAAAATTTGGAGCATATTTGTTTCTCTCTCTGCCTTGCTTCTCCAGAATTTGGAAACTATTTATGAGTATTCTTAGCTTATAGCAATACAGTTATTTGCATCAGTTGCAATAAAAGTCCATTTTCTTTTGCAATAGGATGCGATTGGAGAAACTTGTTGTTTTGCCAAGGAATTGACTGGAAAGATGTGCTTCCACTTCAGAATCTGGCTTGACTTGAAGAGCCAATAAAAGCCCCCTAGGAAAACTGGCCTCATTCCTTGTCTGTACACTTCCTGTACAGGGTTCCTAACCTGTGGTGACTAAAGAATGTCACTTTCTAACAGGCCAGGAGCCCTATGTTTTGGGGACTTCAAGAAGAGAGTAATTTATGAAACTCATAGGTATTTGAGGGAAAACCCATGGCTGGACTTGGTTTTGAAAGGTCTTATCTGAGATTCCTTATGGAACAGAGTTTCATCAAAGCCAATTTAAAAAGCTATGTGAGAAATAATTATTCTTGCTGCACTTAATGCAAATAATCAGGCCAAGTGTAAGACTAAAATCTGTTTTGCAAACAACTCAGTCCTATCATGATTTGTTTTTGATAAAAATGAGGACTGGAGTGAGAAAAATTATGTTTCAAAACATACAATGCACTTGTCATTAAATTCTAATCTTGCCAATTATTTTTAAGATTTTGCCTACATTTTAGACTAACCCTTCTCATTCCTGTGAAACAACCAGTGATCTTTGGCTGCAGCTCAGAAGAAAAAAAAAGGAGGAGTAATGTAATAATCTGGATCAGTATTTTAATTCTGAGCAATTATCCTGCAAATCCTGCCAGCTGACGGTATGAGTAAATGAGATACTCGCAACCCAGAAATTTCTCTCTTTTTGGGAAAATAAGACCAAGGGAGCTAACCAAAGTGAAGCCCCATGCACCCAAATCTTAGCAGACATAGCTGTAGCCACCAGTTATCTGGGCATATTGGCAGCCTTGGGAATTTTGAGCTGTCCTTACCCTTTTGTTTCATTTTTATAGATGTCTACTAATGACCCAAATTGTTTATTCTCACTTAGAGGCCATTAAGCTTCAAATGATGATGCCAATGGAACCATGTATGGATGCATTATTTTTCCCAGGACCCTTAAACCAAACTCAGGAGGAGTCCTAACCCCACTTTCCCAAAACAGTCCTGTCAGCAGGAAGCACAGATAAGAACAGTCATTAGATAAGAATGGTAATTATCTAATGACCATTGATGATGAGCATTTTTTCATGTTTGTTGGCTTCATTGATGTCTTCTTTTGTAAAGTGTCTGTGTGTATCCTTCACCCACTTTTGAACAGGTTTGATATTTCTTTTCTTGTAAATCTGTCATAGTTCTTTGTAGATTCTGGATATTAGCCCATTGTCAAATGGGTAGATTGCAAACATTTTTTTCCCATTCTTTTGGTTGCCGGTTCACTCTAATGATTGTTTCCTTTGCTGTAAAGAAGCTCTGGAGTTTAATTAGATCCCATTTGTCGACTTTGGCTTTTGTTACCAATGCTTTTGGTGTTTTAGCCATGAAGTCCTTGCCTATGCCTATCTCCTGAATGGTTTTGCCTAGGTTTTCTTCTAGGATTTTTATGGCGTTAGGTCTTATGTTTAGATCTTTAATTCATCTGGAGTTAATTTTAGTGTAAGGTGTCAGGAAGGGGTCCAGTTTCTGCTTTCTGCATGTGGCTAGCCAGTTTTCCCAACACCATTTGTTAAACAGGGAATCATTTCCCCATTGCTTGTTTTTCTCAGGTTTGTAAAAGATCAGATGATTGTAGATGTGTGGTGTTGCTTCTGAGGCCTCTGTTCTGCTCCATTGGTCTATGTCTCTGTTTTGTTACCAGTACCATGCTGTTTTGATTACTGTGGCCTTGTAGTATAGTTTAAGTCAGGCAGCATGATGCCTCCAGCTTTGTTCTTTTTGCTTAGGATTGTTTTGGCTATGCAGGCTCTCTTTTGGTTTCATATGAAGTTTGAAGTGTTTTATTCCAGTTCTGTGAAGAAGGTCATTGGTAGCTTGATGGGGGTAGCAGTGAATCTATAAGTTACTTTGGGCTGTATGGCCATTTTCCCATGTTGATTCTTCCCAACCACAAGCATGGAATGTTTTTCCATCTGTTTATGTCCTCTCTTATTTCACTGAGCAGTGGTTTGTAGTTCTCCTTGAAGAGGTCCTTTACATCCTTTGTTAGTTGTATTCCTAGGTATTTTATCTTCTTTGTAGCAATTGTGAATGGAAGTTCACTTTTGAATTGGCTCTCTGTTTGTCTGTTATTGGTGTATAGAAATGCTTGTGATTTCTGCACATTGATTTTGTATCCTGAGACTTTGCTGAAGTTGCTTATCAGTTTGAGAGGTTTATGGGCTGGAACAATGGGGTCTTCTAAATACACAATCATGTCATCTGCAAATTGAGACTATTTGATTTCTTCTCTTCCTATTCGAATACCCTTTATTTCTTTCTCTTGCCTTATTGCCCTGGCTAGAACTTCCAATACTATATTGAATAGGAGTGGTGAGAGAGGGCATCCTTGTCTTGTGCCAGATTTCAAAGTGAATGCTTCCAGTTTTTGCCCATTCAATATCATACTGGCTGTGGGTTTGTTGTAAATAGCTTTTATTATTTTGTGACACATAGCATCGATACCTAGTTTATTGAGGGATTTTAGCATAAAGGGCTGTTGAATTTTGTTGAAGGCCTTTTCTGCATCTATTGAGATAATCATGTGGTTTTTGTCTTTGTTTCTGTCATATGTTGAACCAGCCTTGCATCCTCAGGATGAAGCCTACTTTATCATGATGAATAAGCTTTTTTATTTGCTGTTGAATTCTGTTTGCCAGTATTTTATTGAAGATTTTTGCATTGATGTTCATCATGGATATTGGCCTGAAGTTTTCTTTTTTCATTGCATCTCTGCCCGATTTTGGTATTAGGATGATATTGGTCTTATAAAATGAGTTGGGGAGGATTCCCTCTTTTTGTATTGTTTGGAATAGTTTCAGAAGGAATGGCACCAGCCCCTTTTGTATATCTGGTAGAATTCAGCTGTTAACCCATCTGGGCCTGGGCTTTTTTTGGGTAGTAGGCTCTTAATTGCAGCCCAAACTTCAGGCCTTGTTATTGGTCTATTCAGGGTTTTGACTTCTTCCTGGTCTAGTCTTGGGAGAGTGCAAGTGTACAGGATTTTATCCATTTCTTCCAGGTTTACTGGTTTTAGTGCATAGAGTTGTTTGTAGTAATCTCCAATTATAGTTTGTATTTCTGTGGAATCAGTGGTGCTGTCTTTTTTATCATTTTTTAGTGCACCTACTCGATTCTTCTCTCTTTTCTTTTTTGTTAGTCCAGCTGGTGGTCTATCTATTTTGTTGATCTTTTCAACAAACCAGCTCCTGGATTTGTTGATTTTTTTGAAGGGATTTTGTGTCTCTCTCTCCTTCAGTTCTGCTCTGATCTTAGTTATTTCTTGTCTTCTGCTAGCTTTTGAGTTTTTTTAATCTTCCTCCTCTAACTCTTTCAGTTTTGATGATAGGGCCATCTCACACCAGATAGAATGGCAATCATTAAAAAATCTGGAGACAACAGATGCTGGAGACAATGTGGAGAAATAGGAACACTTTTACACTGTTGGTGGGAGTGTAAATTAGTTCAACCATTGTGGAAGACAGTGTGGTGATTCCTCAAGGACTTAGAAATAGAAATACCATTTAACCCAGCAATTCCATTACTGGGTATATACCCAAAGAATTATAAATTGTTCTATTATAAAGACACATGCACATGTATGTTCATTGTGGCACTATTTACAATAGCAAAGACCTGGAACCAACCCAAATGTCCATCGATGATAAACTGGACAAGGAAAATGTGGCACATATACACCATGGAATACTATGCAGCCATAAAAAACGATGAGTTCATGTCCTTCATAGGGACATGGATGAATCTGCAAACCATCATTCCCAGCAAACTGACACAAGAACAGAAAACCAATCAAGTATGTTATCACTCGTAGGTGCATGTGGAACAATGAGAATGCATGGACACAGGGAGGGAAGCATCACACACTGCAGTCAGTGGGAGGTCTAGGGGAGGGACAGCAAGGGTGGGGAGGGATAATGAGGGGAGAAATACCAGATATAGATGATGGGGGAATGAAGGCAGCAAACCATCTTGCCATGTATGTACCTATTCAACAATCCTGCATGATCTGCACATGTACCCCAGAACCTAAAGTACAATTAAAAAAAAAAAAACAGTCATTATCAAGCTTGCCTTAGGCAGACAGTAAGGGAAGGTCCCCAGAGAAACTTCGACCCCACTCCACAAGTGCTTACACCATTTGTTTGGTGCAGATAAGGGAACTTGCGTAAGGGGCTTGCCTAAGCGTGCCGACAGTGAAAAATTCCATCCCTTAACACATGTGCAGTAAGGAAAATAAATCAATATGGAGCAGCTCAGTTTAAGTGCCCACATGTGCACTAGAAGGATGGGGTGGAGCTGCCAGGAATTCACATCTTATGCCCTGGTATTCAACTTTGAAGGGGGCAGCCGAAAACCTGCTTTTCAGGGTCCCTTTCTGCTGTGAGCTTTCCTTTCACTTAATAGATTCTATGCCACTCACTCTTTGATGTCTGAGTGCCTATTTCTTCCTGGTTATGAGACAAGAACCCAGACCTAGCTGAGCTAAGGAGCAAAAGTCCTGCATCATTGGTATGGTTATGTTATTAATAGGTGCTCCAAATTATGTGAAATTTGTAAAATTCTGATATGGCATTATCAGATATAATTATGATTGTTAAGTTATACTGTCATCTGTCACAGAAATAACTGAATTTTCTTGTCACTTTCATCTTTGGCCATAGCTAAAGACTTAGAGTACTAAGTCTTTTGCTATTCACAGACATTTCTGTCTTACTTTGATTCTTCTAAAAAATGGTTTATAATCAGCTATAGTCCAAAATTTGCTTTTTCCTCAAGGAGATTCTTGAAAATGTACCTTGAAAAGTACTCTTAAATACAGATTTCTGATAACTTATATATCATATCCTTGGACTATGTAAAACCACTCAGAACTCTAATAAACTGATGTATTCATGCAGATTGCATACCCAACCTCAAGCACAAGGAAAGTTAATGACATGGGACTGAAGTGAAAGAGGGTTAAAATGACTTTTAGAACTTTTATTTGAAGCATTGCTGATTCTTTTCATATTTTGTCTTCCAGAGTAATGAAAAAAATTCTTTTAGCTGTTTATAGTTATAGCAGTTGGGTAAAATTGATCTTTGTGAGTAAAGTTGAAACATTTGCCTGTCTCTCCACGTGATTTCTCCAAAATATGGAAACTATATGTGAGTATTCTTATTTTACCAGCAATGTAGTTATTTGCATAAGTTTAATAAGTATCTGTTTTCTCTAACAGGACACAATTGGAGACACTGATTATTTTACCAAGGCTTTGACTGGAATGGCATATTTTCAGATATAACCAGACTGCTTTGAAGAATTGAAGTTGACTTTGTAGAACCAATCAAAAGCCTCTTGAAAAGTATGGCCTAGTAGCTTATCTACCTGGTTCCTATTTAAGGTTTATAATCTTGCAGTAAGTAAGGAATGTCACTTTCTGACAGGTCTAGGGTCCTCAAGACATGTTGGAACCTCAAGAGGAGAGGAATTCACAGTTTGTAGAGTTATCACAGGTACATTCTGGTGGCAAATTCTTGGCTTGGCTTCCTAACCTTGAGGCTTTTAAAAACATTGATATAGACCAATGGAACAGAACAGGGGCCTTGGAGGCAACGCCACACATCTACAACCATCTGATCTCTGACAACCCTGACAAAAACAAGCAATGGGGAAAGGATTCCCTGTTTAATAAATGGTGTTGGAAAAACTGGCTAGCCATGTGCAGAAAGCAGAAACCGGACCCCTTCCTGACACCTTACACTAAAATTAACTCCGGACGGATTAAAGACTTAAACATAAGACCTAACATCATAAAAACCCCAGAAGAAAACCAAGGCAAAACCATTCAGGACATAGGCATAGGCAAGAACTTCATGGCTAAAATACCAATAGCATTGGCAACAAAAGCCAAAATAGACAAATGGGATCTAATTAAACTCCGGAGCTTCTGCACAGCAAAGGAAACAATCATTAGAGTGAACCGGCAACCAAAAGAATGGGAAAAAATGTTTGCAATCTACCCATCTGACAAAGGGCTAATATCCAGAATCTACAAAGAACTAAAACAGATTTATAAGAAAATACAACCAGACCATTCAAAAGTGGGTGAAGGATATGAACAGATACTTTTCAAAAGAAGACATTTATGGGGCCAACAAACATATAAAAAAATGCTCATCATCACTGGTCATTAGAGAAATGTAAATCAAAACCACATTGAGATACCATCTCATGCCAGTTAGAATGGCGATCATTAAAAAATCTGGAGACAACAGTTGCTGGAGAGGATGTGGAGAAATAGGAACACTTTTACAGTGTTGGTGGGAGTGTAAACTAGTCCCACCATTGTGGACGACAGTGTGGCGATTCCTCAATGACCTAGAAATAGAAATTCCATTTGACCCAGCAATCCCATTATTGGGTATATATCCAAAGGATTATAAATTGCTCTATTACAAAGACACATGCACACATATGTCCATTGTGGCACTGTTTACAATAGCAAAGACCTGGAACCAATGCAAATGCCCATCAATGATAAATAGGACAGGGAAAATGTGGCACATATACACCATGAAATACTGTGCAGGCATAAAAAACTATGAGTTTGTGTCCTTTGTAGGGACATGGATGAATCTGGGAACCATCATTTTCAGCAAACTGACACAAGAACAGGAAAATCAAACACCACATATTCTCACTCATAGGCCAATGTTGAACAATGAAAACACATGAACACAGCGAGGGGAGCATCACACACTGGGGTCTGTTGGGGGAGAATAAGGGAGGGACAGTGAGGGGTAGGGATTTGTTGAGGGATAACATAGGGAGAAATGCCAGATATAAGGGACAGGGGGATGGAGGCAGCAAACCACATTGCCATGTATGTACCTATGCAGCAATCCTGCATGTTCTGCACACGTACCCCAGAACCTAAAGTGCAATAAAATATACATATATTTTTAAAAAGTGTAATCCAAAATTCCCTATGAAAGTTCCAGCAAAGCCAACTTAAAACAGCCTGTATGTCTAATCATGATTTTTGTTGCACTTTATGCAAATAATCAGACCAAGTATATTACTATAACTTATTTTATAAGTAAATTGGTACGAGTAAGATTTATCTTTGGTAAAAATGGGAAGCTGGAGAGAAAAAATATGTCTTCAAGGAAGATTATAACATATCTGTTATTAGGTCACAGCCCTAACCAATCATTGTTTTTGAGTTTTTATTATTTTCCTAAAATTTGGATTGAATCCCCAATGGAATAGGTTTCACCACATATTTCCCATTGCTGTACTTATTCCAAGAAATCCAAAAGCATAAAATTTCAAAAACTAGAGATAATTCAACAAGCAATGGCAGTTAAATAAATCAGTGACTTAAGAGGGATCTATCTAGGAATGAGCCTTCCCAGCGACAGGGGATGAAGGATGCCTATCATTCTAACTTAAGCAGAGACTGATCATCAATGCTTCCATGGGAAGATTTTTGATCAAAGCGGGGAGAAAAGAGAGAAGAAAAATAGCTCGGTGTAGTGTGAGCTATCTGAGGTATGCAAAATTTATTAGGCCCAGAGAGATACAAGTATGTGACTTCAGTCATGCTCCCACCCCGCAACCCCCACTGCACTCATGCATAGTGCAATTGTTTAAAGTCATTTTGTTTCTGACTAGCTACCTAACTCATTATCTTCATGTTCTTGAACTTTGTGAGACAGATAACAATGGAGAGCCAATCAATAGCTTATGTTATTTAAATGTAATTCTTGCTAAATGGCTTAGAAACGGTCTCTTCTTTTCCTTTAAACATCTACCTGTAACTGCTGCTAATCAGAGTATATATTCAGAACAACCTGTATCTATTCTCCAGCGTTGTAATCCCCAAGCTCTTCTTATATTAATTATGCCTCAGCTTGTTTTCAGGTCGACCAGCAAAAGGTCTTGCATGTAGAAGATGGAATGTGTATGTTTCTTGGATTAGAAACAGCCCTTCAAAGAGGCTGACACTAATAATCAGCACAGACCTTATACTAGTCACCATTTTAATCCTAGGCTCGATTTTGGATTAGACTGAGTTGAGTTGGTAAATAGTTTAAGTCAAAATAAATAATTTCAACTCATTATGCTAGGCCATATTTACTAAATGCCCTCTATTGATATCAACATTATACTAGCATACACCATGTCACTGCTGGGAGTATTAGTCTATCGATCCCACCCACTATCCCTATTATGCCTAGAAGGCAAAATACTATTAACATTTATGATACATACTGATAACTTGAAACAAACATGTCACTCTAGCATCCATAATACCCGTCATTCTCCTAGTATTTGCTGCTTGTGAAACCGCCTTACTAGTTTCAATCTCCAACACACACGGCCTAGTTTATGTACAAAATCTAAATTTATTTGAATGCCAAAAATTATTATTCCAACAATTACGCTGTTACCAATGACATGATTCTCTAAAAATTATATAATCCGAATCAATATGACTATCCACAGCCTACTCATCAGCCTCATTATCCTATTAGTTTTTAACCAATTGAACAATAACTCATCCAACTTCTCATCAATCTTCTCTTCTGGCCTGCTGACATCATCCTTCTAATCTTAACAGCCTCACTACTACCTCTTACAATTCTAGCAAGCCAATGTCAAATGTCCAATGAATCACCCCTAGGAAAAAAACTCTATTGCTCTATACTGATTTCCCTGCAGATTTTTCAAATTATGGCATTGACAGCCACAGAACTAATTATATTTTATATCCTCTTGGAAGCGAAACGAATTCCTACGCTAATTAGCACCACCTGCTGAGATAACCAACTAGAATGCCTCAATGCAAGCTTATGTTTCTTATTTTGTGCACTAGTAGGGTCCCTTCCTCTACTTGTTATACATGTTTGTACTCAGAATACCTCAGGTTCACTAAATATGCTAGTAATGATACTTACCACCCAAAAGCTATTAGCCTCTTGATCCAATAATCTTATATGACTAGCATGTATATGGCTTTTATAGTAAAAATACCTCTATACAGACTTCACTGTGACTCCCCAAAGCCCACGTAGAAGCCCCTATTGCTGCCTCCCTGGTACTCGTAGCGATACTCCTAAAGCCAGGCAGCTTTGGTACAGTACGGCTTATCCTTATCCTCAACCTCCTAACAGAACATATAGCCTACCCCTTCCTCATACTGTTCCTGCAAGGGATAGTTACGACAAGCTCTAATTGTCTACAACACACTGATCTCAAATCACTTATTGCCTATTCCTCCATAAGCCACATAGCACTTGTCATGGCTATCCTCATTCAAACCCCTTGAAGCTTTACAGATACAGGCACCCTTATAATTGCTCATGGACTCACTTCATCCTTATTTTTCTGCCTAGCAAATTTGACCTATGAGCCAAGTCCATAGCTAAATCATATTACTTACCTGAGGACTTCAAAAACCGCTTTCACTAATAGCCTCTTAATGACTTCCAGCAAATCTCACTAACCTTGCCTTACCCCCTACCATTAATCTAGTAGGAGAACTCTTTGTGACTATGACTTCATTATCCTGATCAGACATCACCGTTTTGCTTATAGGACCTAATATACTAATTACAGTCCTTTATTCCCTATACATGTGAAGCACGACACAAGGAGGGACACTTGCATATTACATTAACATTTTTGTTACTAACCCCTGCCTTGCGTCTGCTTTCACTGTGTGATGTGACTGCTCACTTTTTGCCTTCTGTCATGATTGGAAGATTCCTGAGGCTTCCCCAGGAACAGATACCACTCTGCTTTCTGTACAGCTTGCAGAACTATAAGCCAATTAAACCACTTTTCTTAGAAATTGCTCAGTCTTGGGTATTTCTTTATAGCAATGCAAGCACAGCCTAATATAATAACTTTAGATTCAGTTTCAAGGTCTGCATCCAGAGATCTCTGAAACTTCACAAGGACAGCTTCCATAACCCAATTCACTTGAATACAGTTTCATTCAACAGGTATTGAACACTTATCACAAACAACACCTTATTATTAGCCTTTTTCATCCAGTCAAGCTTATTTCTCCAAGACTTCTGGGGTCTCCTGCCCTTGTTCTTATCACTGGGGCTGTTGCCACATGATGCTGTAAGCCTGGAGCATCACGTGCCTGGAGCGTCCGTGTCACTGCTCCTTGTTACCACTCTTGGAATAGGCTTGGAACAAACCCTCACATCCTCTTGGAATCTTAGGTAGGTGCATGACCAGTGGTAGATACATTTTTGGAACTCCTTTCTGTCTACAGTTACTAATTCTTGTATTCTCCTACCTTCATCTCGGGTAAACACTTATTTTGCTTTCATACCAAAGTAAATTTAGTTTTCATTTGTATTTTGTGTTATTCTCTAGATATGTGTAAAAGCAGCCTGGAGCTTTGATGTGCTCAGCTGTGCCAGCCTTACCTTTATTAGAATACTAGACTCTTGATGAAGGATGTTATCTAGACTTAACCAAGGAAGTTCCTAGACAAAACTCGTTATGACTATTGTAGTCTCAGAGTGTTCTAAGTGTTAAATGGTTTCAGTTGCTCTATTAAAGGAACAATGGATTTTTCTATTAGATGTTATGTTCTGAAACTGTCTCTTGATAGGTACAAAAAAAAAAACCCAAGTAACTTTAGATCTTAAATGTGTTTTCCATTGTGTATCAAACATAAATTGCTGCTTTATAAAATTGATGTTGGAGAGCTATTTTTTCTTTCTCAAAATTAAAAAGTTAACCACACATAAAAAAAGTTTAAAAAGATAAAAAAATGTTAACCACAAGACAGGCTTCAGTGTTTCTCTCAAAGGTTACACTTTTGGAGGTTAGTTTTACAAGAATAAAAACAAAACCCACAGTTGAGAAATTGAGTTGAGAGTTAACATTCTTTACAGGAAATTCCTATAAAGGAACCCAGCTTGCTCACTCTCTCAACTAAACCCAACCACAAACTTTATCTCATCAAGGAGGCTGGTGAGAGAAGAGTTTAGGTGCTTCTTCCTCAGAGCATTTCCTACTGACAGAGGTAGTTTATTTGACTTTCCTCTGTCTGACCATGCATTTCACAATGTCAATGGTCATTTACAAAGGAAGGTTTTTCTTTTTCATCCAGTTATAACTCATTATGTTTTAAACTGGTGTGAGTTACATGACTGCTGTGTCTTCTCTAGATATCTCTCTGGATAGGAAGAAATATAGTAGAATCCTTTGAAAATGGATATTCTCACATGTTTTTCTTCAGATACAAAGCTGGCAGTCACTGAAATAAGGATGTGAAGTTCCTTCCTCTTTTTTTTATGTCTTAAGGACAGTAATAAAGGTAAGAGAGTAGTACGTTTTTTGTTTTTGTTTTTGTTTTTTTTCCACTAGATTTCCTAACCAGAAAATATAAGTTGGGAAAAGAGCTTAAATAATTTTAAAAATGAGTTGCTAACACAATTACTTTTCAAGAAATATTTTAGAATAACGAATGGGTTATTTACTAACAAAATTTACCTCTCCATATATATGGAGTCTTCACTTAAAAAAACTGGTGTCTATAAAATAAACCTGTCTAATGTGCTTTGAGCATTTTACAGGAAGGTCTAAGAGCAGAGAGATTCAAGATGTTTGTCAAATTTGAATGCCTATTTGAACCTAACTGTAACATCTTTGATGGCAGGCACTAAGCTCCATTTTCTGTTATCCCTAGACAATAGGGTATAAAGCTACCACGGAGCGTGTGAGAATCATAATGATATTAGTCGAATTAAATACTGTCACTATTACAAGAGACCAAATCTCTGTCTACAGATGTTCTCTGTGTAAAGTAGCTTACAGCTGCCTTTGATGTTGACCTTTCTCTCCCTGGGCCTCTGATCCCTGTATCCCTGTTGACACTGCTTTCTTCAGCGCTTTCCTCTCTCTTCATTGTTTCCCACCGCAGACTTCTGTGTGAAAAGTTTAGTTCGTTGTTTCTCCCAGAGACAGTTGAAGGTGTAGCCCTGACCACCTGAAAAAGAAATCTTCATCCTCTGAGGAAAGATATGTGATTCACATCTGGAAAATAATTGAAGAGATTCTGTAGATTCTCTCAGTGCTGCTGGGCTCTCAATTCCTTTTGTGAACGATGGTGTATGCTGATGAGGAAATCAGAACCTTTGATACCCTCTACACCTGGATATGAATCCCCCTTCTAATACTCACCAGGTATGTGATTATCATTGAGAATGGGCACCACTATTCCAAGCAATATGAGTCTTGGTTGTCCATTTGCAATATGAGAAGGACAGCACCCCTCTTCACTTTACAGAAAGTAAATGAGAGCCACATTATTTTATTCCCATAAGCAGAGTCTGAAGCTTGCTTTGGCTTAAGTTGCCCAGTGCTCAATAAATGATGTACTCTGCATTTGTATAGACTCTTCTGATTCAGTGAAGCATTTTAGCAATGGCAGCATGGAAAACATCACTTAAACATTAGATGGCCTTTAAAAGGTAGATATTAAACAAGCCACACAGTGTGGGTGTGTTGTCCCACATAAACGGGACTTCCAGAAAGGGCTTTGGCTCATATTGGTCAGTTGCCCACAATGCTGGCAACAGCTATGGTAACTCAGCACTGACCCACCTCCCCAAACTCTACGCTTATCCCTGAGCAGGGTTTTCCAACGGTATCTCCCAGCTGAGAGTGGTGGCCCTGATACTTGTTTATAATGTAGGTTCCATTGTTCTTCTCTTTGAGAATCTGATTTAAGAAGTCCTTGGGGAGCCCAAAAGTCCACATTTGTAATAAGTGTTTCAGGTGATTCTTATAATGAAGATAATTTGAGAAACACTGTCCCAGAGTGAAAGCTGCAGCCTGAAATCAGCCTCAGGCAGCCAGAGGTCTGAGGCCAGTCAGTGGGTGGGTGAATCAGTAGGTCGTAGCTGTCATCTCAAGGTTGGTGGAAATTCTAAGGGCTGGAGACTGCTGGGTGTCATGGTAACTAATTTGCTATGGGCTTGGACATGTAGACATAAATTGCAGGACTGTAGAGCTGGGATGATCTTAGCAGTCATCTAGTGTTATGATTTAGAAGTCAGAGAGCTTTTTTAAAAATTACAAATATCCTGACTTAAACCCCAGAAATTCTGACTCCATCATTCTAAGGTTGAGGAACTGCTGATACAGTCCAGACATTTTATTTTGCAGATAAGAAAACTGAAGTCCAGAAAGAGCCTAAGTGACTTAACTGGAGTCACAGAGTAAGTGAACTGCCAGAATAGATTGCTCTATGTGTTTGTTCTGACTGCTCTGGAAGTGCTTATCATTTTTCAGAACACAGAATTTATTTTTTATTTTATTTATTTTATTTTTTGAGACAGAGTTTCACTCTTGTTACCCAGGCTGGATTGCAATGGCGCGATCTCGGCTCACCGCAACCTCCGCCTCCTGGGTTCAGGCAATTCTCCTGCCTCAGCCTCCTGAGTAGCTGGGATTACAGGCACATGACACCATGCCCAGCTAATATTTTGTATTTTTAGTAGAGATGGGGTTTCACCATGTTGACCAGGATGGTCTCGATCTCTTGACCTCGTGATCCACCCACCTCGGCCTCCCAAAGTGCTGGGATTACAGGCTTTAGAATTTATTACTAATTATTCATTTGGCACTCTCCTAGGGTCAGGAGATACTATTGCTGCAACAGGGTTTCTGCTCTTCAGGAGCTCCCAGTCTAGTGACAGCACAAGGCCTAAGGAACAACTGTTCTACTGCAACATAGCTAAATCCTGAACAAGTCATTACTGGACTCCTGTTATTAGCTAGTCACTATTCCTGGAGAGACGTTGTGGGACTCAGAAAGACAAACTCAGTTCCTGCTGGCATGGAACTTACATTCTAGCTGGGGAGAAGTTTTAGGAATAAGATAGTTTCAGACAATAATGTGTGCTAACACAAAACTCATTTAAAATGAGTAAGAAGAGAAATGGCAAGGAGGGAGGGAGGGGCTTCTTTATCCAGGTGGTCAGGGAACATCTCTCTGAGGAAGAAATCAGAGATAAGACATGAGAGAGCCAATGCTACAGGGTTTGTCCATGGTGCTCCGGAATCTGTGCTTCATCACATGGATGGCAGGAGCCGGTGACGGTTTGGGCATGGAAATGAAATGCTGAGGCTTGATTCTTAGGAAGATGTGGCTGGTGATGGAAATGGAGGACTGTTCTTTCAGAGACTTTGTGGACAAGGGAAAGGCAAGTGGGGAGACCACATCTTCAAAGGCCGTTGCTGATCCTGCCTTGTTCCTTGACTGCAGTCCTTGTAAGAAGAGCTGTCAGTTATCAGCAGCGGGGATAACTCAGTGACCTTAACACCTATCCCTGGCGTTCTGCAAGGTGCGTTGCACAGATCCCCTTTTCTTTCTCCCATCAACACACCTCACTCTCAGCAGACAGCCAGGTCAGCATCAGCAGCCAGGTGGTAGCATCCTGTACTTTCTGGCTCCACCTGGACAAAGTGGTCTGGGCAGACCTTCCTTGTCTCTCTGCATGGCTCTGCCTGCCTTTTATCTAAGATTAATCTCTCCATGGTATCAGGGACCCCATCTCTTCTGGCTTCCTGGGGGAAAGGAGTCCATGCACCCTGTCCTCACCCTCAATTGTATTTGACCTCACTGGCCTGCTGATGCATTCCCCTCACAGTGGAATCCTGCCCAAGGCTCTCTCATCTTCAGAAATGAGCGAACACTTCCTCCTGCCTTCCCTGCATCATGCAGCCTCTTTCCCTCTACTACACATTCCCTCCACTCCTCTCCACCCCGAAGCACTCCCTCGTCTCACCCCAGCTGCACATGCTGAGCTTTTGGTAGCCAAACCAAGACACTTCAGTGGACACTTTTCAGTCCTTCTCATGTCCAACTCCTCTGCAGCTTCTGACACTGGTGTCTAGTATCTCCTCCAAGCTTTCTCTGTCTGGGTTGCCAAGGTGGTCTCTCAGCTCTGCTCCCTGTCTTCCTTTTAGGTTTGTCATTCGTTATTTTCCATTGGCCCTGGCCTACTTTGAAAGGCTGAGGTTTCTCAAGGAAGTTCACCTGGCCTCCCTTGTGGGGCAACAGACACTCCAGGCTTGTTACAGATGCCCCGGGCACCCTCTAGCTGCTGAAATCCAGACCCTGTTCTGAGCCATCCCCCTCCCCACACTGCTGCCCTGGGAATGCTCAGGTTGGATCTCCAAGATATTTCTTTTTATGTTTTTATTTTTTTGTGTGTCCTTTAAAGCTACTACAAGGATCTCCAAGATATTTCAAGTTCAGAGTTCTTGTTAGAGAAACATTTATTATTAACAATTAATAATAATTATTGAAATTACTCTCACCTCCTATATCTAAGAATAGGAGTGTGTGTGTGTGTGTGTGTGTGTGTGTGTGTGTGTGTGTGTGTTGCAATATGGTTGGAGGTAAAGGATATTATAAAGTGAGATAAGCCAAGTGTTTATGAGAAAAGATGGCACTATCTGGAAAGAAAGGTCCTGGGAAAGCTGGGGGTGGTGGAGATGTGGCTGTCGGACTGGCCAGAGAGCACAGGAAGAAGTGAAGAGAGAAACTTTCATGGCTAAATAGATGTCGGGAAGAGAGACAGAGAGAGAGAGAGAGAGAGAGAGAGACAGAGAGACAGAGAGACAGAGAGACAGACAGAGAGACAGAGAGACTGATTTTGTCAGCTGCCAAAGGAGACAAACAAGCCAACCCAGGGAAGTTGTGGAGAGACTTAAAGATTTTTAGAGAGGCTACATAATATTTAGGGTAGCTTTCTTTCTTTGCTTTTTTCCTTTTTTCTTTCCCTCCTTTCTTCCCTTTTCCTCTCCTTTCTTTCCCCCCTCCTTCCCTTCCTCCATTCTTTCTTTACTTTCCTCTTGTTTTTTCCTTTTCTGTCATCACTGGACTTCATTTCTTTCTCACACTTTGTTGTGATTGTTTATTTTCAAGTTTATGTTGACAAAGACTCTCTCCTCGGCCAAGTTTTCGTCAGGGTCCCTCGAGCCTTCTTCTTGGCTCAGCCTCAGTTTTGGCATCCCCTCCTATCGTTGGCCTGCCCTAATAGTCTTCGAAAAAAAATCCTGCTAATTTTTCAGTGCTCTCTTGATATCTGATGGCCCTGAATGTCTGATCAAGCTCCCCATTCACCACCCTCGATATTTAAGTCCCTAACCTGACTTTAGCAAGAATCCTGTTCGGTCAGTTTAGCAAGGATCCCTGTGTCCTTATGTCACTCAGTAATTTTCTATCCACTGACCTTTACTTTGCGCTTTGTCCTTGGTGTATGGGAATTGAGTTTGAGCTCTTTCCCCAAAAGTGTCTTTTTTTTTTTTTTTTGAGAGGGGGTCTTGCTCTGTCACCCAGGCCAGAGTGCTGTGGTGTAATCTTGACTCATTGCAACCTCCACCTCCTGGGTTTAAACAATTCTCCTGCCTCAGCCTCCTGAATAGCTAGAACTACAGGCATGCACCACCACGCCTGGATAATATTTTGTATTTTTAGTAGAGATGGGGTTTTACCATGTTGGCCAGGCTGGTCTCGAACTACTGACCTTAGGCAATCTGTCCGTCTCGGCCTCCCAAAGTGCTGAGATTACAGGCACAATCCACCATGTCTGGTCCCCAAAAGTCTTGAATAAAGCCTTCCCTATGGTTTTAACCAGTGTCAGAATAATTGTATTTTTAATGACATTCTCCATACTGTAATAGACCCTTGAAAATAGAGACGAAACTATTTATTTTTCCCCTCAGCACCCTTAAAGAACCTATGACAGTTTGGGAGTGTTTTCGGGGGAATCTTTAGCCTAAGTTCGGGGGAACTTACCTTATTCCTATAACTTGAAGAGCTATACACAGGTTATTTTTATGTTAATGATAATACTTCAGAACTCTAAGAGACACAGATAAACTGTTCTATAGCAAAATCCTTTTTCTTCCTACTCAAAACACATTTAAATGATAATTAAATATTTCCCACCCAGGATTCTTATCTTTCACTTCTCCTAAGTGGTTTGAAAAATCCCATAACTAACCTATCAACAAAGGGAACACAAGTCCTTTGGACACAGCCTAGATATGATTCTCTGGAGGGGACCAGCTCCCCCTTTCATATTTGAAAGGCTTGATAGTGATGCCATCCAGTGACAATTTTCCCTCTTGTATTTGGGTCATAAAGGCAGATGGCCTCTATCCTCTAATAGTACAGACTAGTGATGTGCAAACCTTCTCAAATTTTATCAATAGGAGCTATATCTCTAGCTTTCCTAACTGTGAAGAACCTGACATTTTTATTCAGCTTGGGTTATTTTTTCAGGAAAAGTTAAACTTAACTCTTTCCAAATTACTCATAGAAATAAACGTGCTAGGTGAGAATATTAAAGAAAATAGATTAATGAGGGGAAAATGCCATTAAAAGAACACTCTGTATAGAGCCTAGGCCCAAGGGATATCATGAGCTTGAGGTGATTTGTAAGAAATGACACCAGTGAAAAGATTGCTACACACCGTTGGAAATACCCACGTAAACTATGGGCACATGAAAGCCCGTCTGGGTAGGATCTGCCCTTTCGAAGTTTCCTGTATGGGTTTCAATTTGCTCACTGGCTCTGATTTCTTCATTTCCCATTTCTTCATTTACAGAAATGAAAATGATGCTCAAGAAAGAGTTCTGCATCTCAAAACTCTATTCTGGCAACAGAATGAAGTTACTGGAGTGATGACAGGAACACGGGAGAGCAATGCTCTATTTGGGCTGGATATTTCTTTCACTTGTCTCAGGAGAAAGAATTGAACAATTTAATATTTCAGGTAGGGGTTTTCACTTTTTGTGTTAGCACTGTGAATCTGTGGTCAAAGGTAAAATGAGGGATAACCTGATATATCAGCATCATGCCATGATAATACACAACTTTTCCATCCTACTGTTAAAAAGGGACAGGAGAATTATTGGGATGAACAGCTTTCAGCTGATACCAAGCATTGACAAGGTGCTCATTACTGTAGTTGAGTGTTCAGTGAGAGCAGCTGAAGAGGGATTTGCCAGGGTTCTACCATCTTTTCCAGGAAACTGGAGCTGCTGCTGGTGATGCTGGAGTCTACTGGGAGGGAATTAAAACATGAACTTCCTTTCCCCTACAAAATGGACGGTGAAGAACAAAGACATATGAGGAAGCTTAGTCTCTTGTTAAATCAAGTACTATATGGAGATAGAAGCTAGAGTTCTGTTTTCTAATATGTTTCCATGTTGTTCTATTGATTGTGATTTTCAGGTTGTTCCACAAAAAAGTACATTTGGACATATTCTACAAGGAGTGAAGAAGAATTTGTCTTATTCTGTGATTTACCAAAGCAACAGAAATCATATTTCTGCCACAGAAGTCGACTCTCACAAACACAAGGCCCTGAGCACCTACCCTTCACTGGTAGTAAGGACCTATCTGATGTCCAATGGTACCGACAACCTTCGAATGGTGATCCATTAGAGGACATTAGGAAAAGCAATCCTCACATCCTTCAGGAAAAATACACCCTTCGTTTTAGGACCCCAGGGGTGAATAATGCTGGATCATATATTTGTAGACCCAAGATGATTAAGTATGTTCCAAATGCATTTCTATCTGAAAACATTCCCAAATTCTCTATTATCTAGACAAAATCTATATTCACAGGATCTTGGTTAATTTCCTAGGAGTCCCTATCATGTGGCCTGTTGTGTCAAGATGATTTTAGAAGTTAAGCCCCAGACAAATGCATCCTGTGAGAATTCTGCATCACATAAGCAAGACCTACTTCTTGGGAGTATCGGCTCCATTTCTTGCCCCAGTCTCAGCTGCCAACATGATGCGCGAAGTCCAGAGGTAATCTGGTACCAGGTAAGAGTGAATTCTCTAAAATATAATATTAGAGCATTTTTTTGAGATGGGGTCTTGCTCTGTCACCCAGGCCAGAGGGCAGTGGCATGATCTTGGTTCACTGCAACCTCTGCCTCCTGGGTTAGAACAATTCTCCTGCCTCAGCCTTCTGAGTAGCTAGAACTACAGGCCTGCACCACCATGCCTGGCTAATTTTTTGTATTTTTAGGAGAGATGGGGTTTCACCATGTTGGCTAGGCTGGTCTTGAACTACTGACCTCAAGCAATCTGTCTGTCTCAAGGGAAGGATTTATTCATTGTTTTTATGGTATCATCTTCATGGCTTATTCACAGAAAAGCATGTTTGAGAATCTTAGGTCTAGAGCTTCTCAAAAAGTAGCTCTGTGCCTATTCAGGAGATCTGACTTTCTAAAATGATCATGTCCCCTGGGAAGCCACAGAGCTTGATATTCTAATTATTAAAACCATCCTTTTGATCAATAGCAGAAAAACTTACAAATTCAAGTATATTACATGTGAGGTTAGACATAAACCTACTAACATCTGCTAATGTAGGAGGAAAGGTTCATTCATTTTCACTGTCTTTGGAAAGCAATAGGCATTGCAAAGGGGAAGGGAGCACCCAAGACATAAGTCTTGAAGGATTTGTGAAAGATATTGGAGACTGGAATACATTCCCAAAAGGATTCTGAAGGACAGTTAGGACAAATTCAAGGTGGCCCTGAGTGACAGATGTCTTGCACAGGTGAGATGGTGGGAAAGGAGCACAGTGTTAAGAGAAAAAGGGAACAAAGGCAAGTTTCACAATGACTTTGAGCTATGAACCACATGTATGTGAACTCCAATAACAAGAGCACTTCATATTTCCATCTTGTTCTATAGTTTTTCCAAGTGCCAGCTGATGAGTAAATGCTGCCTAACCATCTCCTCCAACAAAGCCTCCTGTCAGTTGTCTCTTGGGTGGTGGAATCCAGGAATAGAATGTAAATCGCTTCCACTGATTGCAAAAACTATTTGAAGTCCAATACTTTGTCTTCAAAATTATGCACAATTTTGCATTCAACCTCAGTATATATATGTTTGTTAATATAAAATTATCACTTCAAATTGGTACTGATTAAAGTCAGAAAGATGAGTTATGTTTATCTAATGGTTTAAGGCACCCCAAATTTTAAGAATGCGAGTCTCCTGGGGCTACAGTTACCGTGGTATGAGGAGACATTTCCCTACTTGATTCCTGAGATTCCATGCTAATAGGAGGACGGATGTTATCACATCCGTTACAGAAAGAAATATACAGAGAGGACGAGTGGCATGGGTTATGCTCTCACATTCGAGTTTTATATGACACTGAAAGAATGCTGGTCTCAAGAAAATCCTAATTTCAGAAACATTCATTTCATAACCTCTAAAATAAGGTTAGTAACAAGAGCCAATAGTTTTGTTCATTATTTTCAGTTATCTCTCCAGAACAAAACTTCCTTTTGGTTCAGCGTATCTGTCATCCAGGATGGCAGCTGTTTTGTTGGCTTGGTGGGCTGTTCTCAGGCCAGTAAAGCAGTCTTGTCCCAGTTATTTCAGTTGAAATGTGTTTGACTTTTCAATGATCGTGCACCTGAACTGAAAGCTATGAATTTTCACTCTTCAGGTGAGCACAAGCCACATAATATTTGCCAGCTCTCTGAAAATATTGCTTTTATAAACTAAACCCTAAAACTGTTTGATGTTCACAAAAGGAAGCTTTGCTTTACTTCCCTGGGGCTTTGACTGCAAACATCAGCATGTGTTTAATGGTGAACAGGCAGCCACCCTAAGAATAGGTGAACAATGGCTGTTATTAAAATTGTACCTCTGATACAGATTTGGACAGGTCCTGGCTTTGTGAATTACACAAATGTGTGTGTCCACTTACACATACACATACATATACAGGCACATAGTAATCTGGAAATCACAGACCTTGTAGCAGTAGTACATTACTAAAGTGATGGCATTAGGCAAGAAAAAAACATCCAATGCCTTTTCCTTGCTAAGCCCTAGGTTCTCAGGTGGTGGGTGGGTCACACCTATAACGCATCTCTGAACAGATGAAGCTGACACTGGCTGAGAAAATGAAAACATGGCTTTATGGAATTCAAATAAAACTGCTGAAGAGGGATACACACATCAGATATAGAGTATCCAACTGAAACAAATCCCTGGGCTTGGAGTCTGTGGAACATTCCACAATATTTTTAACTGGCAAATCAAAAAACAGGCTTGCAGATTGCTTTTAAAACTTTTTTCAACTTCTTTATTTTAAAATTATTTTTAAATAACAAATCATAAATATGTACATGTACAAGGTATGATGTGATGTTTTGATATATGTATACAATGTGGAGTGAATAACAAAGCTAATTAACGAATCCCTCACCTTGCTTACTTATTTTTTGTGGCCAGGCATTTGAAACTTGCATTCTTAGTTATTTTGAAATGTGCAATACAATATTATTGGCTATAATCATCCTGCTATGAAATATGTTTGAAAGTTTATTCCTCCTATCTATCTGAAACTCTGTACTCTTTGATCAGTATCTCCCCATTCACCCTCTTCTCCCCACCAACCAAGCCTCTGCTAATCATTATTCTACTCTCTATTTCTGTGAATTCAACTTTTTAAGGTTCTACATATGAGTGAGACCGTGCAGGATTTGTCTTTCTGTGCTTGGCTTATTTCATTTAGCATAGTCTTCCAAGTTCATTTATGTTGTCCCAAATGATGGAGTTTTCTTTTGTAAAGACAGAATAGTATTTCATTGTGTACATGTATCACATTTTTCTTTGTCTATTCATCTGTTGATGGACACTGAGATTGATTCCATATCTTGGCTATTGTGAACAGTGCTGCAGTAATCATAGGAGTGTAGATATCCCTTTGCCATATTGATTTCAATCCCTTTGGATATGTACCCAAAACTGGGATCGCTGAATTATATGGAAGTTCTATTTTTAGTGTCTTTGATGAGCCTTCATAGATTTTCCCATAATGGCTGTAGTAATTTACATTTCCACCAACAACGTAAAACAGATTAATTTTTTGATAAAAGCCACATGTTAGGTAATGTATCATTGTGGTTTCAATTTGTATTTCTCTGATGATTAGTGATACTCAGCACTTTTTATATAGCTGTTGGCCATTTACATGCTTTCTTTTGAGAAATATTTTTTCAGATCTTTTGCCTATTTTTAAAATGGGCTATTTTTTTTCTTGCTGTTGCAGTGTTTGAGTTCCTTATATTTCTTGATGTTAACTCCTTATCAGATGTATGGCTTATAAATATTTTCCCCCTTTGGTGGAGTATCTCTTCACTCCATTAATTTTTTCCTTTGCTACACAGAAGATTTTCAGTTTTATGCTATATCATTTGTCTATATTTGGTTTTATTGCCTGTGCTTTCAGGGTCATATCAAAAAAAAATATTTGCCCATAACAATGCTGTAGAGCTTACCCACTATGATTTCTTTTAGGAGTTTTACAACTTTAGATCTTGTGTTTAATTCCTTAATGCATTTTGAGTTGATTGATTGTATGTGGCATGAGATACAATTTATTATTTTCCCTGTAGATAACCAGTTTTCCTAACGCCATTTATTGGAGAGATGATCCTTTCCCCATTTCATGCTTGTTCTTGATGCTTGTTCTTGGCATCTATTTTTTTTAATTTATTAACCATAAATGTGTGAGTTTCTTTCTGAACTTTCTATCCTATTCCATTTGTCAATGTGTCTGTTTTTATGCCAGTGCCATGCTGTTTTGGTTTAAGTGGCTTTGTAATATATTTGAAATCAGGGAATGTGGAACAGCTTGCTTTTTTTTTTTTTTGCTCAAGATAGTTTTGGTCATTTGGGGTCTTTTGTGGTTTCATGTGAATTTAAGGACAGTTTTCTTTTTGTATTCCTGTAAAAAATAATGACATTTTGATAGGATTTGCATTGAATGTGTAGATCACTTTGAGTAGTAAGGACATTTTCTCAATATTAATTCTTTCAGTCTATAAACACAGGACACCTTTATTTTTATTTCCATTTTCTTCCATTCCTTTTGTCAGTATTTTAAATAACTTTCAGTATATAGGTCTTTTACTTTCTTGGTTAAATTTATATCCAACTATTTTACTTTTTTGCTGCTATAATAAGTTGCCTTGCTTTCTTAATTTCCTTTTCTGCAGATAGTTCATTATCAGTACATGGGAACACTAATGATTT
Organism: Saguinus oedipus; assembly: GCA_031835075.1. NCBI lineage: Eukaryota > Metazoa > Chordata > Mammalia > Primates > Cebidae > Saguinus > Saguinus oedipus. The sequence goes on along the minus strand of CM063183.1, from coordinate 92,522,503 downwards.
TTATATGTTGATTTTATATTCTACAACTTTACTAAATTCATTTATCACTTCTAACAGTTTTTTGGTAGAGTTCTTAGAGTTTTCTACAGATGAGATCATGTCATCAGCAAATAAAGACAATTGTACTTGTTTTCCTACTAATATTCTTCTTATTTCTTTCTCTTGCTTAATGGCTCTGGCTAGGACTTCCAGTACTATGATGAAAACAGGTGGTTGAGAGAGCACATTCTTGATTGTTAATCCGATCTTAGAGAAAAAGATTTCAACTTTTCACAATTAAGTATGATGTTAGCTATGGGTTTGTCATATATGGCCTTTATTGTATTGAGGTACATTCCCACTATGCTTAATTGGTTGAGGGGTTTTATCATAAAAGGTGTTAAATTTTGTCAAATGTTTTTTCTGCATTGATTGAGATAATCATATAGATTTTATCTTTCATTTTATTAATGTGGTCTATCATATTTATTGATTTGTGCATGTTGAATCATCCTTGATCCCAGAGATAAATCCTACTTGATCATGATTAATGATTCTGTTAAAGTCTGATTAAATTTGGTTTGCTCATATTTTGTTGTGGATTTTTGCATCTGTATTTTTCAGGGATACTGGCCTGTAATTTTCTTGTAATTCTCTCTCTGGCTTTGGTATCAGTGTGATGCTGGCTTCATAAAATTAGCTTGGAAGTATTCCCACCACTTTGTTTGTTTTGAATAGTTTGAGAAATATTGGTATTAGTTCTTCTTCAAATGTTTTGTAGCATGCAGAATGCAACAGTGAAACTATCTGGAGTGGAATTTTCCTTGATGGAAGATGTCTAATTACTGATTCAGTCTCCTTATTCATTACTGGTCTGTTTAGATTTTCTATTTCTTTATAATCCAGTATTGGTAGGTTGTATGTGTCTAGGAATATATCTGTTTCTTTTAGATTATTCATTTTATTGGCATATAATTGTTCATAGGAGTTTCTTAAAACTCTTTGTATTTTTTGATATTGGTTGTAAAGTCTCCTCTTTTGTCTGATTTTATCTATTTGAGTTTTCTCTTTTTTCTTAGTCTAGCTAAGAGTATTGATCTTCTTTTTAGCTTTTTCAATAATCCAACTCTTAGTTTTATTCATTTCTTCTTATTGTTTTTCCATTCTCTATTTCATTTATTTCTCCTTCGATCTTTGTTATTTCCTTTCTTCTGCAAACTTTGAGCTGAATTTTTTACTGTTTTTCTAGCATCTTTAAGTGTATCATTAGATTGTTTATTTGAAATCTTTCCTGTCTTTTGATACAGGCATTCATTGCTATAAATTTCCCTCAGAACTGCTTTTGCTGTATCCCACATGTTTTAGTACATCATATTTTCATTTTTGTTTGTCTCAAGATATTTTTTAACTTCCTTTTAATTTTCTCTTTAACCCATTTGTTGTTTGGGAGCATTTTGTTTCATTCCTGCATATGTGCGTATTTCCCAAGATATTTTCTGTTTTTAGATTTCTACCTTTATGCCTTTGTGACCCAATTTTCTTAAAATTGTTAAGACTTACCTTGTAGCTGAACATATCTTTTCTGGGAAATGTTCTGTGTGTACTTGAGAAGGATGTGTATTCGGAGAGAATGTTCTCTGTATGTCTGTTAAGTCAATTTGGTCAAAAGTATAATTCAAGGCCAATTTTTGAAGTTTTTTTTTTTTAATTAAATGAGCTGTCCATGGTTGAAATTAAGGTATTGAGTTTCCTCACTTTTATTGCATTGCAGTCTATCTCTTTCTTCATTTAATAATTGCCTTATATACTTACATGCTCTAGTGTTGAGTACCTATGTATCTTCAATTGTTTTATCCTCTTAGTTAATGGAATCTTTATCATTATACAATGGTCGCTCTTGTCTCTTTTTATAGTTTTTGACTGAGAGTCTATTTTGTCTAAGTAGAGCTATCCCTGCTCTCTGTTGGTTTTCATTTGCATGGAATATCTTTTTCCATCCTTTCCCTTCTAGTCTATATGTGTCCTTACTAGTGAATCTTTTGAAGGGAGCATATGGCTGAATTTTTGAAAACCCCTTTAGCCTTTATATGTCTCTTGATTGGAGACATATTTTAAATCGTTTGATTAATCCATTTATATTCAAGGTAGTTATTGGTAGATAAACACATGCTATTGCCATTTTGCAATTTATTTTCTGTGTGTTTTGTAGGTTTTCTTGTTACTTTTTCATCTGTTAGTATCTTCATTCATGTTTTGATGGTTATCTTCGGTGGTGTGCTTTGAATCTTTTATTTTTATATTTTGTGAAACTACTACACATTTTTGTTTTGTGGTTGCCATGAGGCTTCCATAAAACACTTTATCTTGATAACAGGCTATTTGTAACAGGCTATTTATAACAGCTTTGCTTGGTTGACAGTTTTTTTTTTCCTTCAGCACTGAATATATCATAATACTCTCTCCTGGCCTGTAGCGTTTCTGCTGAGAAATCCACTGAGAGCAATATTGGGACTTTCTTGAATATGATATGTTTCTCATCTCTTGCTACTTTCCCTATTCTTTCTTCATCTTTGAATTTTTGACAATTTGATTATGATGTATCTTGGTAAAACCCTTTTGGGTTGGTTGAATTGATTGGCAACATCTGAGTTTCCTATGCATGAATATTGTCTTTCCTTAGATTTGGGAAATTTTCAGCCAATATTTCCTTAATTATGCTTTCTTCCTTCTTTTTTCTTCCATCTTCTAAAATTTCTATTATGTGAATCTGGGTTCTCTTGAAGGTGTCCCATAACTTCCACAAGCCTTTTGTATTCTTTTTCGCTCTTCTGACTGGATAATTTCAAATGTCATCTTTTATATCACTGAGGCTTTCTTCTCCTTAATCAAATCTGCTGTTAATATTATAGTTCAGGTATTACATTCTTTATCTCTAGGGTTTCTTTATTTTTCAAGTACCTACACTTCAAGTAGAAGGATTTCTATTTACATTTTTTTTTCCTATTTTTCTTTTAAATTTTTCACTTTTTTTGTGAATTGCTTTTAGAATTTATTTTAATTTCTTTACATATTTCCTTGGAGTTCCCTAAACTCTCTTAAGAGGATTATTCTGGAGTTTTGTCAGTCATTTCTTAGATCTTTACTTCTTCAGATTTCATTACGGTAGCTTTATTAGTTTCTTTTGGTGGTGTCCTTTTTCCTTGATTTTTCATCATCATCAGTCCTTGCATTGATGCCTGTGCAACTAAGGAAGCAGCCACCTCTTTTGGTCTTTGTAGGTGTTCCTTGGTGGTAGTAGACCTTCACTATTTAGTCTAGTCTGGAATTCCAGATGGGCTAGTTGGTATCAATCCCAGATAAGCAGACTTCGGTGCTGAGTTTTCTAGTTGGGCTTGGGTGTTTTCTGTGCTCTGAGGTCAAATGAAACTGCTTGCTGTGCTTCGGGTTCCAGTGAGACCTTTCTGAACTCTATGGTCAGGTTGAGTCGCTGGCTGGGCTCTGTGATTGCCTCTGATCAGACAAAGTTGCAGACTTGTCTTCCCAAATAGTCTGGAACTTTGCCTGATCAGAAGTAGTCACAGAGCAATAGCCTTATGTCTTCCATTCATCCACAACATGAAGATATTGCTTAATTAACTAAAAGGGCACCCAAATTCCCTACATCTGGCTGAGAAATATTGTTGTTAGAATGTGTAGTTGGGCAGGACAGCATGGTAGTCTCTGAGGCAAAGCGAGTTATCTGGGGTTGCTGCTCAGCAATTTGGGACGGGCAGGGGCAGAAGCTAGGCTACACAGATGTGTGTGGGCTTGGTCTTGCCTCTGGGACAGGCATAACCTTAAGCAGAGCATTGAGGCTTGATTGGGTTTCCACTCACCTTCTGGGCCTGGATGAGGCCAGCTGCCCCCTCTGCAGGTAATTGCTGACCTGCGCTGGCCTCTTGGCCTAAGGAAGACTGTGGGAAAGTGCTGGGGTCCAGCTTGGAGATTAAATTATATTAATCAATAATTAATAATTTAATCACAATAATTATATGATTAATTAACATATTTAATGACTGAAAAGTCAGAATTAAAGTGAGTTATTATTTTTCTACTAACTTTTTCTATATATTTTTCTGGTTTGAGAAATGTAATGAAAAAATGGCATTTGCATAAATGGACTTCATCTTAAATCATAGTTACGTTTAATGTAACAGCATTTTTATGATTTTCAGTTAAGCAAATCCTTGCAACACGTCAAAATTATAATGAAGGGCAGTAGGAAAGTCTCTTCTGTACTGGCCTAGGGCCCCTGAGATAGGAGTTTTGACAACATTGCTATGATCTACTGTTAGTAGGACTTGTACCTTGAGTGACATTTCCATTGGTGGTTTAAGACAATCTCACTCATGCCACATTATCTTGCCACACTTCTGACATGGCTGCTGGATTGCTTTTAAGCCCGATGTTGCATGGAAGGTTTTTGTTTGTTTTAGAGATAGGATCTCATTCTGCTGCCTAGGCTGGAGTGCAGTGGTGTAATCACAGCTCACTGCCGTCTTGGACTTTGGGCTCAAGTGATCCTTCAGCCTCATCATCTCAAGTAGTTGGGAATACAGGCACACACCACTGCACCCAGCTAATTTGAATTTTTTTTTTTTTTTTTTTTTTTTTTCTGTAGAGAAGGGGTTTCACTATGTTGCTCAGGCTGGTTTCAAACTTACGATTTCAACCAATCCTCCTGCCTTTGCCTTCCAAAATGCTGGGATTACAGGTGTGAGCCATCATGCCAACCACAAAGAAGTTATTTTTATTTTTTTGGAGATGGAGTCTTTCTCTCTGTCACACAGGCTGGAGTGCAATGGAGTAATCTAGGGTCACTGCAATCTTCACCTCCCAGGTTCAAGTGATTCTCATGCCTCAGCCTCTCAAGTAGCTGGGATTACAGGTGTGCAGCACCACACCCAGCTAATTTTTGTATTTTTAGTAGAGCTGGGGTTTCACCATGTCGACCAGGCTGGTCTCGAACTCCTGACCTCAGGTGATCCCCCGGCGTCAGTGTCCCAAAGTCCTGGGATTACAGGTGTGAGCCCAACCACAAGGATGTTTTGTACCTATACCTGATACTTCTTCTCATTTCCCAGTTCTTATAACTGGCACCTGTTGGCACCCTGTGGGCCTAGCACTGTGGAGATTTGCTGAGCATGGTGAGACTGTGTAGATCCAAAGATTAATGCATTTCTAAATTGAAAAGCTAATTTAATGTGTTTCTAAATAGGAAGAAGATAATTTATTATATTTTTCCAAACTGTTTCAGGGTTGATACATTGGCCCATCTGATTATTCTCACTATTAACATTTCAGAACTCTGAGGATGGACAGCTTTCTAACACCTGTTCAAAACAATCATCTATATGCTGTCTAACCAACACTGAAACAGAGGAAACATTTCCTTCCTTGTTCAGAATAGAATATTGCCACAGCCCACAATTGTTTTAGCTTTGGGACAGCCCCATTGTAAGGTTGATTTATTCTCAGTTGGCAGGCAAGCTGTTTCACAAAAACGGAAATCCAGCCAGCTCTCTCTAATTTTTTGTTTATAGAGTAGAATTTGTAACTTACGTTTATGATTTTATACTTATTTCTGTTAGATGATAATTTGTTTTTTTTTTAGCTCATTCTACCTGTCAATAGGTTGGACTTCTGATTTTGAATGCCGACATATTAGACATCACATGCAGGTTTGTGAGGCATGTAGATGAGATCCGCATGCACGATATGTTCTCACTCAAGCCCCTGCTAAAACTACCAACCAGGCAGGAACAGAGTGCTGTGCTGTTTAGTCCAGATTGATCCTTCCAGTTACATATGATCCATTCATCCACAACACAAGGATGTTGCATAATTAACTAAAAGGGCACTCAAAAGTCCTACATCTGATCATTCAGATCACAGTGTACCTTTTTTTTAACAGAGAGATCATGAGAATATTTTCCAAATGACTCACTGTAGTGAAGATACTCTGTGTCTGTTGTATTCCTCTGAACCTCTAGTCTATTTAACTATGGACAATGAAATTACTTTTATATGATTGTTGTTAGCAAATGCAAGCTGGTTATTAACCATCACTTCCTTCTCTAAGGGTTCATAAACCATCTGTTAAATAATTAATTCAAGACTTTCACTAGAAATTGATATCCAGCCCATTATAAATAATTTCCATAATATACTCTATTCCCATTAAAAGATAAATATTAGTAAAAAAAATCTATCAATAGTATCAATAGAATGTTGCTAGTTGAAAATTGGGGCAAGAGACTACAACTACACTTAGCTGAAAAGAGCATCACAGGCAACAGAAACAGAAAAACAAAAAGCATATTCAGTGAATGGTCACACTGAGCAGCTCACTGTGATGAGAGCTGAGAGTTTTTGAGTGGTTTAACTAAGACAAAAATGGAAATAAAGTCTGTGGATTTCTCATGATGGTTATTGGAACCTTGTTGATGTGTTTGAACTTTACAAGTGTGAGTCCTGATCCAGGACAGGACAGAAAGAAGTAGAAACAGAAAGAAGGTGGCAGATGCTAGTGATATTTTCATGTAATATAATGAAAGATTAAAAGTGTTGACTAGGAGTGTGTGTAAAATAGATGAGTAGACTATTTGGCATCTTTCTGGCTCAACACATATTCACAGTATTTACCAAGTTAGAGATAGTAGTAGTAAATTCAAGTAGGAGCAGGAAAGCGGCGATGAATACAGACCTGGACAGAAAGAGTCTATGATAGGGAACACTATCTATGATAGGGAACACCAAAATGGACATGAAAACCTGAAATGCACCAGGGAGGATGGGCCAGGGAGGATGAGGCTAGAAATACAGATCTTTGGAGGCCTCCCAGACTAGGTAGTGGAAACCCAGCTAGGAGCTCTACTGTGTTGCCAAGTCCAGGAAGCACCATTGCCATAGAATAACACAGTGCGCATGATGTTCAGTAGCTGTACCGACTGGTAGTATAATAAATTGATAATATTGCAGCATAATATTATATTATCAACCCCTAGGAGTAAGAATAACTGTGTTCTTCTCTCTGCTTCTTTAAAAGTCCTTTGCAGTGTCCTCCTTTTTTTTTTCAAGCCTCCATTCTTTTGAGGACTTACTGACACTATTCATCCAGATACACACCGGTGGATGTTACTGTTTCCATATTGTGTTCATGACTTCTTCACATATGACAAAAAGAAAGAGTTCCCTGTGCAGCTGCATTAGCCTCTCTTTGTCCTATGAGGATGACCTGTAATTGTATTATTAGAATGGGTTTCCCATCATCCTCGGCATAAATTGCTTCTCCCTAATTTCTTTTCTTTGATGTTTCCTCTATGCCTCATTTCATAATGTCTCAATGATACATACTAAGTCTCACTTACCTTTCTATGGATAAAAAAGATGTTATTCCCCATTCTCCCCAGTGGCTTAGGTGAGGTCTTAGTGACGGCTCTGTGTCCTCCGTCCATTACTTTCTCGTGTGATTTATGCCTTCCCCCAGATTCTGATCTTTGTATGCTCTCACTGTGTGCTCTGAAGTTTTATCTTTGAATTTCCCTCTATGTTTTCAAACTTCCTTTTGAAAAGTTCTTGATTCTTGGGATCACCTGGTACACATTTAGCCTTGTCTGCCACCATCTCGTGGCCTCGATTTGCTTCCTGCCCACAGATGCCCTTCTCTGGCCAGTCTGCCCCCACCCTTAGTCTCCTTTCTAGCCTGCTTTAAATTACTTCCTGGCCCACAGGAAACACACCAGAGATGTGGCATGGGGGAATCCCAGCTTCTACCAGTAGGCAGGCAAAGTGGAAGGGAAATTCCTCAATCGCAACATGAAACTCAACCAGAAAAAATGAGGTTGATTCTCAGTGCTCTCATTTACCGGCTTTGTCAGAGAGAGAAAAAAGCCACTCACATTCCAGAACCTCTGCTTATATAATATATATAAGTATTTATTTATAAGCATATAACTTTTATATAAGTAAATATAGACAATATATGTTTTTGTAGATACATATATACATGCCTGTATATATGTACACACACATATTAAAAAAATTCATTTTGGTATCAGCCCTTAGAACACTCCAGGTCTTCTAGAATACTCTCAGGGCTCCAAGTCATGCATGCTCTGGGAAGTCTTATGTTAAGTAGCTCTTCAGGGGCTGATCAGGTTTGGAGGTTTGACTGTCTCATCTCAACACACAATGCAATTGTATTAAAAAATGCCTCTTGTTTCAAATTTACACGTACAGTTTTTCAGCACAATGTCTGAAAGGGTGCTGTGGGATACCCTTATCTCGGATTGACCTTCTTCCTCCCTGTTCAAATTCGTAAGATTTTTCTGTAGGTATGTAATTCATAAAGTTTTTCTATGGCAAAAATTATCTGGTTAAAATATTTTTTGGATTAGAATGGAACCCTCCTCCCCAAGGAAAGGAGCAACCAAATCACAGTGGATGAAGTTTATGACTATCACCAGGGCAGATATGTGTGTGATTACACGCTGTCAGATACCGCAAGTTCATGGACAGTCAGAGCTGTTGTTCAAGTGAGAACCATTGGTAAGTGAGATTTTTGTCTCAAGATCTGAGATCTGAGCACCAAATTAAAATTATCTTCTTTGGCTTAATAATTTTTTCCTCTTAGGGAAAAATAGTCATATACTTGTAATCACAGAAAATCTTTAATGTGGGCAAACATCAAGGTTTCCATCCCCCAAGGAAGGCTAAGTTCTGAAACAGATTCAAATTCTCACAAGTTGCGTTGTCCATGAGTGTGTCCCTGAATTGCTTTTTTGTAATACATTTTAAGAATGTATTAAACATTTCACACAGAGAAATATTGCCATCCATGTACCTATCACCAGTTTTAACTGTGTTACCATTTTCCCACATGCTTAAAATCATACTTTTTTTCTTTAAAGAAACAAAATATTGGAAGAACAACTTGAGGTCTATGACTCTGTCCCTTCCAAGCCTTTGCTTCTGCAGTATAATCACATCGTATCATTTATGTCATTTCCATTCATGTTTTTATGCTTTTTCTACATATATACACATCTATTGACAAAATAGAATATTGTTTTGAGTTATGAAATGTGTTTTGTATCATAAACACATGGTGTTATACTAAATTATTGGTTTGCTAATTTACACCCCCGTTAGCAGTAAATTCCCTCTATTCCCAAGTAATACTTATGTTATCTGACTTTATGACTGATGTTAAGTGGAGTTTCATTTTTGTTTGTTTTCTACTCCACAGTATACTTCCCTGACTAATAATGAGGTTGAACATCTTGCTATATGTTTTGTGGTTCATTGGCTTTCTCCCATGACTTATCTATTTTTACCTTGGGGTCATTCTTACTAGATCTGCACGTATCAGCTTGAATCAATTATGTGATAGCATTAATTGAAATGTGGTCTGAGGAGTCAAAACATAAGAGAGCCAGTCACTCATGCTTTGTATCAAAGAGCTACAGAGTGGTTGATGTTGTTCTTAGTTAATAATCTTCTTCTTTTGTTACAAGATAAAAACTATATGGAGCACCCCACGGTCAAGTGAAACTCTCCTGCCTACTTCCTGGCCCTTGCACCCTCTACCACTTCAGAATCATTTTATATTACTTTAGATTAGATCTTACATAGATTAGATGTCATTTTCTATTATTACATTGCTCATTGAAAGATGTTAGAATGTGAAAAACCCACTTGCACCACTTTTCCCCTGCAAGCAATGTGTAATTGTTCTTTTATTCAGCCATAACTCAGCCCCTCAAATTCTCAATGGCTTAATCTGCTTTTCTCTCACCCAAGGGACACCTTGCAACATCTGTTGTCTCTATTTCAGTCAAGCTCTCTCTGCTGTCATTCCTGTCTTCCTCACTTAGCCATTCATTCTCGCATTTATTCATTTTCACACAAATATGTACTGAACACCTAATATGTGTCAGGCTTGGAGTTAAGGCTGCAAGGATGAGTGCCCAGATGCTTTATCTGACCTCCATGAACTTTCTGTTTTGGTAAGAATACAAAGGTGAAACAGGCTATCACAATACAGTGTGGCGAGAGAAAGGAACACTGTAGGCACATGGGAGGTCCACCAGACCCAACCTGGAGAAGCCCAGTCCAAGTGAGAACAGAGAAATGAGGACACACCAGCTCAATAAGGGTAGGGGAGCTTCCATTCTAGACCAATGTAGCAGCAGAGCTGATGTCCAGGAGATGAAGGAGAGCATCTGGGAGCAGGACTGACATCACACTCTTCTAATATGTGTGAGGTTTAATGAAGGAACAAGGGGGAGATATTGAGGGTTTTAAGTGGGAGAATGTAATGAATAAATTTGTATTCAAGATAGATCACTTTGTTTGCTGGGCTGGAAGTGGGAAGAATGGAGACAGGGAGAAGAATGAGTAAGTTCTGTGGTCAAGCAGGCAGTTGCTGACAGGGATCTGACCTAGGGAGTGGTAGAGGGAATGAAGATAATTAGATGACTTTGGAAATATTTAGGAGGTACATGTAAAGGATTTGGTGTTTGGGAGCAAGGATGAGGGAAAGCAGGAGCCATGGATGCAAGCCAGGCTTTGAGCTGGTCATGGAGGCAATGTGCTGACAAGAGCACATCAATACGAAGGATGAGAGCAGGCACAGTCTTGGAGCAGGAGGCTTGACTCATGGTTAAACTGCTTGTGCTGTGAATAGACCAAGAAGAGGTGATGAGAAGTGGCTGGGCTTTTGTAATTCAACAGAGCAGGATGCTGGATTTTAAGTAGAAGGTAGGAGAAAGAGAACAATCAAGCATGTTTTTGTTTTCTGCCCTGGATAAGTTAGCGAATGGTGGCACCATTTAATGAGACTGAAAAGGCTGAAGGAAAAGAGCATTTGAAGAGGAAATTAAGTATTAGGCTTAATAGGACTTTTAGTCATCCAAGTCCTGATAACAAGTGGGCATTTGGATAATCCATTCTGGAGAAGTTAGGGCTGGAGATGTGAATGTGAAGATAGTCAATTTTTACATGATATCTGAAGCCAAAGAACTGAATGAGATCACCTAGGAAGTGGGCATAGAGACAGAAGGTCCTAGAGCCAAGCTCAAGAATATTTCAATGCTTGAGGAGGTGGAGAAGAGGAAGATCCTTAAAGGGGATGGAAACATACATCAGCAAGTGAATATCAGTAGAAGGATGGAGAGAAGAGCAACAGAGGAAGTGAAATTGATGATGTAGGAGAGACAGAATCTCAAGCATCAAGACCTTTCACAGGGAAGAGGACTAGAGAATAAACTTACTACCCAGGGGAATCAAGAGGAGTGAAAGAACACTAAGAGAGAACTAATAGTCAAAAGAGATATAGAGGAGGAAGGGACAGACACAGAGAAGTGAATATAGAAGTTGAAGGTAAGCAGCAGAGTAAGAGAACATGGAACCAAAAGAAGAGATGGTTTCAAAGACAGCATGGCCAACAGTGTCCAATGCTGATAAGAGGGAAAGTAAATTAAAAACTTGATTATGCCCAGTGGATTTAGGTGCATGGGTGTCATTAGTGAACTTGGCTAAAGCAATTGCAGTGGAGTAATGGTGGCAGAAATCAGGTTCCATGGGAGGTGAGGGGATGGAGGGGATGGGCACATAGAACTACCTTTCAAGAATTTGGCTGGGAAGGAAGGAGAATGAGTAAGGCTGGGATGTGAGGCAGGGAGCGTTTTCTCTTTTTTAAGGATGATGAGACTGAGCATGAATAAATGCTAATGAGAAGAAGCCTAGAGAAAGAGAGGGACAAAAAGAGTCAGAGAGAGAGAGAGGGAAGTTAAATATACAGGACCAAGATGGTGCAAAGGAGAGAAGGAGGCCTTTGAGAAGTAAGAGTGGATGGTGCCAACAACAAAGACCCTGAATTTTCCTTTATCCAAAAAGAGAGACACCTTCACGAGGAAGTTTGACAGTGGAGGCATATTTGAAAGTTTGTGGCAAGAAGTTGAAGGATAAAATTGTTAATTAAGGACTGAACTCTTCTTTATTTGGAAATAAACCATGAGTTTAAGGACAAAGGGGTGGACTCAGACATGCTTGACTTTCACAGTTTCTCGGGTGGATTCTCCTTTCAGCTGGATTACTCAGCCAGATGGTACCACCAAGAAATCTTGTAGGAAAAGACAGCGATAGGAGCTAAGTCTCCAAGGGGCAGGATCAGTGTGAAAGAAAATGCACACAGGCATATATGGATCAATTAACGGCTAATGTTTTACCAGCACCCACAAACCGATGTGGCAGTCATTTTAGGGGGCAAGATTTTTACATGGAAACCAGAATTCCTAAATTTACAGATCATGAGTAAATGAGCTTGAAGACAGAGCTCCAAGACATTTAGATGAAAGTGTGGCTGTGCGTGCAAATCTTCATCAAGCAGGCCCTCAGACTTCTCAGTGCAAATAGTAATCTTTGTTTTCATCTTTCAGTCGCAGACACTAAACTCAAACCAGATATTCTGGATCCCATCGAGAGCACACTGGAGGTAGAACTTGGTAAGCTGGGTATCATTACATTACCTTTGAATGAAACTGTGCTGCTGGGAGCAGGTCTAAGTGGGACAGAAGGAAAAGAACATTGGGATTTCCAGTCAAACAGAATTGAGTTTGAATCTTAACTCAGCCATTGACTAGTTTTGTGACCTTGGACAGTTACTTCACCCTTTAAGCCTCAGTATTTAAATCTGCAAATAGGTACCATAAAAATGACCCTAAAAGATTATATTGCAGTCCTGGCCCAGTGGCTCACACCTGTAATCCCACCGCTTTGGGAGGCTGAGGTGGGCAGATCACCTGAGGTCAGGGGGAGTTCGAGACCAGCCTGGCCAATATGGTGAAACCCCGTCTCTACTAAAACCACAAAAATTAGGCAGGTGTGGTGGTGGGTGCCTGTAATCCCAGCTACTCAGGAGGATGAGGCAGGAGAATCACTTGAACCTGGAAGGCAGAGGTTACAGTGAGCCAAGATTGCACCATGGCCATCCATCCTGGCTGACAGAACGAGACTCTATCTCAAAGAAAAAAAATAAAAACATTATATTGAGAAATAACGGGATAATGTATGTTGAGTGGCTGGAGGGTAAAACATGATCAATAGATTTTATTCTTACTTACCCCAGGAACAGGTGGTTTTGTGTATGTTGGTTAGGTCTATCAGTTATGACTATAAATTCACCAACCTGAGTAACATTAACTCTTATGAATATGACATTTAGTCTGGCATTTAAGATAACTGTACTGGAATTCTACAACCCTTGCCCAAACAATTTGTGTTCCAAAGGAGTGTCTTCTTGGGGGTTGAGGAGAGATTGACTTCCCTGTGGTCTCCTTTTATTTTGTCGACTTCAATAACATCTGTGTCTTTCTACACAGACAAATAAGAATTGCTGTATGTAAAATAATATGCTGTTTTTCTTTTAATAATATTTTCTAAAATGCTACTGAAAGATTTATTATTTTAGAAAGAAATGTAAACATACATGTTATAAGATCACTAGGTGGCAGTAGTGGCATGTCCTGACTCTAGAAATAGCACCAGCTATATGGTCAACATCACGAGAAGGGAAGGAAGGGGGAAAGAAGGGAGGGGGAAATTAAATTAATTCAAACAGTTAAGTCACGTATATATTAGTGAATTATAAGGTATTACTGCTGGAAAAACATTGAGGTGCAAAGATGAGTTTTCAAACAGAGCTCCTAAACGTTTCATGGTTAAATATTAAAATTGAGGTAGGAATATCTGGATATTTCTCATGGGAAAAAAAAATGGGTAGAAAGAAGTTAGTCTCATAATATACATGCCCATCCATAGTGAATTGTTCAGAAAAGTAGCTTAATATAAATATAATTTCTTATTTAAACCACGTGCTACAATAACATTATTTTTACTTAATAAACTTATTGGATAGTAAAATTTTCTTTAGGGACACACCTTGTACTTCAGCAGGTGTAGGAGACTGGGCTGATCTCAGAAACTCCTCATTTTCTTAGTGTCTCTCTGAGTCCTTGTAAGGACCCTTAGTGATATAATCACACTCATCTTCATTTTAAGAACATACGGTTATATGGTTGAGGTAGAAGGATTGCCCATTAGAACAAACATAACTGGTTTCATGTGTTTCTGAATGAAAGATGCGTAGACATTTCACTATTTCTGGTACACGTATTCTACCTGCAAACCTGACTGCATCAGAAAACAGCTCCTGGCCACGTCTTCGTTCCAGTCATAGGACAAAGTGTTCTCACGAGCTTCCTTGTTTTCTCTGGCCTCTTCATTTTCAGGAAAGCCTTTAAATATTAGCTGCAAAGCACTATTTGGCTTTGAAAGGGTCTCTAAACCTGTCATAAAATGGTACATCAAAGATTCTGACCTAGAGTGCGAAGTCTCAGTACCTGAGGCGAAAAGGTAAGAAAAAAACTCACAGATTCTGTTCTCTACGATTCAGAAGAGATGCTTTTACCTTTAGAAACTTCTGAAATATGCAGTTGATGGTATAGCCACGAGCACCAACTAGTGGTGAAAATAAAAGTACAGAAATGCAAAGTGCAAAAGGCCATTGAATGAAACAGGTAAGTTGTTTTAAACCTCAATTTGTTGAAACAGTTTGACGTGGTTGCTCTCAAAGTCAGGCTATTGAGCAGACAGACTGACTGATCCAACTACTTGGAGATAAATAACACGTCCAAAAAGTGGGAGGAAATGCTGCCTGCCCTCATTCCGTGTTTCACCCATGTCGCCCATGCAGAGCGTGGCAGGTCTGGGGATCCAGACGTGTGCGGTAATGAACACTCTGGGAAACACCCAGGGGAAAAGGTATCATAATAAGAAGTCTGACAAAAAATATGTGAAGTGAGGAACAGCTGAAGCAACTTAGCTCAGAAAAAGAGGCTCAGAGGAGGGCTCTCTGTCTTGAAATGCTTGGGAGCTAGTACGTTGTTTCAGAAATTAGACTTGGTTTGTTGCTCTCTGGAGCACAGAACCCGCATCAGTGATAAGAATTTATCAGTAAGAGATTTGGGCCAGTGGAAAACCTTAGATACTTGGAGCTATCCCATCACAAGAAAAGTTGATCTCCCATCAGGCCTGGATCCGATGATGTCCAATCAGACACGTCTCTAAAGGACACATTCCCTGATTTTTCAAAGATCTGACCCAGAGTAAGAGTTTATAGATGAAGTACCATCTTCTGATATTTAACAGCCATCAATGAGCAAATGCAGTATCATTTTGAAAAGTATACATCATTACAAAACGTAAAGAACAGATTTTGGCCACAACAATAAAATTTAGCAAGAATTTCTAAGATCAGAAAGGTCATTGAGGCCCATCTTAAGCTGTTACTGCATTAGAGTTCATAGTAGGAGAGTGTAGTCAAGAAGGTATAGTCTGACATCATGCACCCTTGGGTTTAAACCCATTTTCTATCTAGTGGCAACATGACCCTTAACTCCTGTGAGCCTCCATCACCCTATTGATAATCTATGGATAATAACCTTCACTTTGCAAGCTCACTGGGAGGGGTGGCTGCAGGGGAGGTATGATGCCTATCACAATCTGACAGGTAGAAAACACTTAGTAAATAGGAGCTGACATAAGGGGCTCAGAGCAACACAGTCTAAAACATCATTCACATATACAAGATTTCTTAACACAAAGATGGATTGTAGGCCGGGAGTGGTGGCTCATGCCTGTAATCCTAGCACTTTGAGAGGCTGAGGTGGGCGGATCATGAGGTAAGGAGATGGAGACCATCCTGGCCAACATAGTGAAACCCCGTCTCTACTAAAATTACAAAAAAAATTAGCTGGGTGTGGTGGTGCATGCCTGTAGTTTCAGCTACTCGGGAGGCTGAGGCAGAATTGCTTGAACCCAGGACATGGAGATTGCAGTGAGCTGAGATTGTGCCACTGCACTACAGCCTGGGTGACAGTGTGGGACTCTGTCTCAAAAAAAAAAAAAAGATGGATTGTAAATCGGCAACTTCAGAGAACTCAAATTGTGAATAAATGCCAAGAGTCTCAACTTCCTAAGTGGAGGTATGTGTCATGGGCCCAGGAATCAGTTTGCCCATTTCCTGTGGTGTGGCCCGGGCCTGCTCACCCATCTTCTTTGCCTTTTCCTTGTCACTGGCCAAAGCTGTTATGATTCCATTAAACTCTATGGTTTCTGGAAGGTGAGGAATGGAGGACATTAGAGTCTATATTTGGTGCACAGAAGAGGAACTTATACCTAGTAAACCTTCAGTAGGAGCTGGTTATTTTAAATATTTTTCTTAATGTATTGTTACTATCTAGTCTCAAGGAGAATTCTTAGAGTAAGGAAGGTCAGATGAGTCCCATAAGTAAATAATGTCTTAGCATGAATGCTTAGAAGAGTCAATAATTGAGTCATAAAAGAGCCCTCTTATCAGACCATCTTACATTTCCTGGTATCTTCTTATACTATTGATTTCACAGTTCTGTAAAAGCCAGACTGTTTCAAATGCTTGTACGAGTTTCAAACGCTGCAAATGGGTGTTAATGTATGTTACTGAAGGATGTGGTATTTTTTTCTCCTTTCTTAGTATTGAATCCACTGTAAAGGGTGAAATCATTGAGCGTGATATCATCTTGGAAAAAGTGACTCAGCGTGATCTTCGCAAGAAGTTTGTTTGCTTTGTCCAAAACTCCATTGGAAACACAACCCAGACCATCCAACTGAAGGAAAAGAGAGGAGGTAAGCCCAGAAGTTTGCCCAGGAGGCATGAAACTGCTTTCCCTTGAAGGGGGAGGAGTTTTCCTAAGGAATAGTAATAATGATGAAAGTGATGACATTTTTAGGTGACAGACATTGTTCTAAGCACTTTCCTGTGTCAACCCATTTAATACCTTAACCAAAGCCACACAACTGGTCAACTTCATATTACTGGTTTGGAGCTAGTCCTCTTAAGTAATACTCTGCATTTGGGAGGCAACTCATTCATTCATTCATTCGTGCATTCATTCTACAATTGCTACAGGGCTTACGTGCCCTGAGTGGCAGGCATTGTTGTAAGACCTAGCTCCCTTTCCAGTTTTTCTTTCCTGGCTTCCAAATCCAGAGGACATGATGGATTCATGTTCTGATGAGTGGAGAAAGGAAGAGAGAACGAGTAATCTTGTTTGTTGTTCAAAATTGTATACCACTGATACATGAAAA
Source organism: Saguinus oedipus (assembly GCA_031835075.1). Taxonomy (NCBI): domain Eukaryota; kingdom Metazoa; phylum Chordata; class Mammalia; order Primates; family Cebidae; genus Saguinus; species Saguinus oedipus. The sequence goes on along the minus strand of CM063183.1, from coordinate 92,505,295 downwards.
AAAAAAGCTGGAGTAGAAATTCTAGGTGAAGAACAGCATTTAAATTTCTTTAAGATGATGTCTAGAGATGAAATTGATACCATTCATTTCTTTAATTAATAGATAACTATACTTATAAGCATATTTGAATGTTTGTGAGGCTTATATAAGACAAAGTGTGTTCTGGCCTGTGGTAGACACACTGTGAAGGGGGGTTTTCCCCATGGGAGTGTGTAAGAGATCCCTCGTTGGGTAAGCCAGATGGGACTCCTGGTCTCTGGAAATTTAGGCATCAGTAGGAATAATAATACAGGGAAATAATTTACATGCAATGAGAAAGATGCAGTGAATCCTGTGGACGTTTATGAGGGATAAAAATAAAATGAATGTGATAAGTTTCTGTGACCACCCTGATCAGGAATTACCCATTCCCCTGGGGTCTCTAGTGTTTATTGTAAGACTCTTCCCAAAATATGATGTTTTAAAAAAATTTATTTCAGTAGGGTTTGGGATATAGGCAGTTTTGGTTACATGGATAAGTTCTTTAGTGGTGATTTTTGAGATTTTGGCATGCCCATCACACAAGCAGTGTACCCTGTACCCAATGTGTAGTCTTCTATCCATCATCCCCCTCCTCCCGCCCTTCTCCCTCAGTCCCTGAAGGCCATGATATTATTCTTATACCTTTGCATCCTCATAGCTTAGCTCCCACTTACATGTGAAAACAGACAATGTTTGGTGTTTCATTCCTGGGTTACTTTGCTTAGAATAATGGTCTCCTCTTCCATCCAGGCTGCTACAGATGCCATTATTTTATTCCTTTTCATGGCTGAGTAGTTTTCCATGATGTGATTTAAGAGGTTTCCAGATTCACAAAAACTGCTGCTAGTGGCAATGATTTTGATAAAATAATAGAGCTGTAAAAGCTGCTGGGTGGGCCACAGTGCCGGCCTGAACATGGTCTGGGCCCAAGCCCGCTGCCTCGGCATCTCTTCACAAAGGCCCTGTCTCCACAGTGGTGCTCCTGTACATCCTGCTCGGCACCGTTGGGACCCTGGTGGCCTTGCTGGTGGCGAGTGCCCTCCTCTACAGGCACTGGATTGAAATAGTGCTGTTGTACCGGACCTACCAGAGCAAGGATGAGACGCTTGGGGGTAAGGTCACCCCTACATGCAGCCCTCTGACTTTTCCTCTCAGAATTGACTTGGAGCAGGATGACAGAAAATACCATCACTATTTGGCTTTGTTTCTTCAGAGTTACTTTAGAAAATAATTTCAGATGTCATCTGCCAGCCAGGGCAGAGTGTGAGGGAGGAGCTGAAGAAGAAATACCACCCCCACTAGATAAAGTAATGCCCCTGAGGTTTTGATGCCTTCCTCCAGGGCTGGTGACCTCACACTAAGGAAGGCTGGAGAAACATTTATTTTTTATTTCATTCTAGTTACCAGGAATCTTGTAGACAATGCTATTGTGAAACATGTTGGACTTAAAAATCATGCCTCTATAACCAACCTAAAGCAATAGGGAAAATGATGAACATCTCTGTGCCTTTGTTTCCTCATCTGTAAGACAGGATTGTCATAACACCAATTGCAAAGGATGCTATGAGGGCTTATTGACGCATTCTTAAGACACATTAAGTATTTATTTATTTATTTATTTATTTATTTATTTATTTATTTATTTTGAGGTGGAGGCTTGCTTTGTCTCCCAGGCTGGAGTGCAGTGGCACTATCTCAGCTCACTGCAATCTCCACCTCCCGGGTTCAAGCAATTCTCCTACCTCAGCCTCCTAAGTAGTCAGGATTACAGGTGTGCATCACCACACCCAGCTATTTTTTTGTGTTTTTACTAGAGACAGGGTTTCGCCATGTTGGCCAGGCTGGTCTCCAACTCCTGACCTCAGGTGATCCACCTGCCTAGGTCTCCCAAAGTGCTGGGATTACAGGCATGAACCAACGTCCCCGACCACATTAAGTATTTAGAATAGCGCCCAGCACATGGTAAATGCTCAGCTATGGCTGTTTCTTGAGGACTGAAGTGTATTCCTGTCATGTGTGTTAGCTACTTTAATGGTCACAGCAATCCTACCAGCCAGGCAGAGAGAGAGGAAATCATGTGCCTAAAATTGAACCACTGGAATGCGTTAGAGCTTGGGATTTGGGCACAGATCGCCTGGCTTAAGAGATCTCATTAGCTGTTACCTCAGTTAGCCTCATCTGTAAAATGAGGGCTTTTTAGATAGTGGGAATGCCCCTAAAAGTGTGAAGTCCTGTAAAATGCAAGTATTATTATTATTAATGAAGTGCCTGTCAATATTTGGGGTAGGATATTCATGTTCATTGATGTTTGCTTCTTTGGAATAGAAGAGCTGCTTCTGTTTTTTTCTAGTCCAGGAAATCTCTAAGGTTAGAAGTTTGCAGTTTTAGTAAATGATTCTGTCACTTGAAAAGGGTAGAATCCCTTTTTGCTGGATTTCAGGGATAATCATTTACCTTACCGAGAGGTCCCTTCAAACTCCAGTGCTTTCCCAAACTAGGACTTCAGTGAGGAGGTATCAGATCCCTAGGGAAAGAAAGGCTGAATGAAGACTTGCATGGAAGGCTGGGTATGGTGGCTCATACCTATAATTCTAGCACTTTGGGAGGCCAGAGTCGGGGGGACTGCAGGAGCTCAGGAGTTCGAGACCAGCCTGGGCAACATGGTGAAACTCTGTCTCTACAATAATTTTTTTAAAATTAGCTGGGTGTGGTGGTGCCCCGTTGTAGTTCCAGCTACTTAGGAGGCTGAGATGGGAGAATCACCGGAGCCCAGGAGGTTAAGGCTGCAGTGAGCCATGACTACATCACTGCACTCCAACCTGGATGACAGAGTGAGACCCAATCTAAAAAAAAAAAAAAAAAAAAAAAAGTGGCTGGGAGTGTTGGCTCTCATCTATAATACCAGTGCTTTGGGAGACCCAGGCATTGAGATCACTTGAAGTCAGGAGTTTGAGACTGGCCTGGCCAACATGATGAACTGCATCCTTACTAAAAAATATAAAATATAGCCATATAGCCGGGCATGGTGGCAGGCACATGTAATCACAGCTACTCGGAAGGCTGAGGCAGGAGAATCACTTGAACCCGGGAGGTGGAGGTTGCAGTGAGCCGAGATCATGCCACTGTAGTCCAGCCTGATGACAGAGTAAGATTATGTCTCAAAAGAAAAAAAAAAAGGAAATGCACCATTCACGTCTTTCTTTAGACTATTGAGTATATGTACTAGAAATCCTTAAGCTAAATGTTTTTAAGATTTATTTTTAATAGCTTTTTTGAGTGAAGCAAATTATGTAATAAATGTCCTAAATTGCTATTTACCTTAAGATTCTGGAGCTTGTATAGGAGAGTCAGTCAATGGTGAAAGATTTAATTGTGTCCTTTCTCTTTCTACTTTGCAAAGACAATGTTTTATTGATTGGATCTGGAGGCAGAATCTGGTTTTCAAACACAGGGATGCAGTGCCCTCTGTTGGCCAATTAACATTTTTTAGCAATATGACAGCATTGAAGTTAGTTAGTGCTGAGTACCCAAAATTTTAGAGATGTAGAATGTTAGAATTCTGGAGGACCTCAGAGATCATCTGATACTCTGTTCTCTAATTTTATGACTGAATAAATGGAGTTTCCAGGTTATACAAAATTTTAGTTTTCCGGGATTTCACATGATATGGAAGACATAGAGGCAACTATGGTGTGTTACACATTTAAACAGCACGACACCTACCTGTCAGCCATGCCTCACAAGGCTCAGCCTTCCTACATGAGCAATGAGGTGCTTCATAGGTTAGTTTCCCAACCTCAGCTCTTTGGCATCCTCCTCTATTGACTCTGGGACCTTCCTTTTTGGTACCTGGTACTTCCATCCACCATGGAATCTTTTTAGGTTCACCTTGAACATGGTGTACTACTAAATAGCATCAGCAATCAGTGCTGTTGTTTACCGTTTTGTAACAACTGTGAGATTGCTGGAATATGAATCTGGTGTATCCCATTCCAATGCCTGTGGGTTGCATTGGGATTTTTCTACTTCTTCCAGTTAGTTCCTTACTCCCAGTAATCATATGCATTTATGAAGTATGCATATGAAAATATAGGATATTTTCAAGGTCTCATATGCCTCTGTTGACTATTTTACATTATATAAATTATTTTATAATATAGTCAACAAAGGTATATACGACCTTGAAAATATCCTGTAACAAGTTCTATACATATAGTTTTCCATCTCAAATAGAGAGTAATGGACATCTATCTTGTGCCTCCTATGAGCCAGGCACCAAGAAATTCATATACATTATCTCATGAAACTCTTGAAACAGCCTGCCAAGGAGTTATGATTATCTTTATTTTAGATATAGTGATTCACATATCAGCATATGTGCCATCAACTCTCCAAGGAAGTACAATTTATCCTTGGATACGATGTGCTGGGTGTTAGCAGTACTTTGCTCACTGGATACCATCATGTTGGATGAGGCAGACTCCTGTTTGATATGTGACTATTGACACAGAAACACTGCAGGTACAAAGAAAGCTCAGAGAAACTCCTGAGTTCATGTGATTCAGTCACAGAATGCCTCAGCTGTTTGATCTAACCTCAGCAAAAATGCAAAAGTGCTTCATAAATTAGAATTAGATTTTGGGTGGACAAGCAATACCACTCAGTGGTATGATTTTGAAATGAATTTTTAAAAGCAGTTTAATAAGGATTCCCAAATCTTATTTCTTATTCATTTACCATAGGTTTCAAGCATATTTATGTGTACCATGATAGTTTTTTAAAAAGTAAATGACTTATGTTTTGTACTTTTTTCTGTTCTTCAGATAAAAAGGATTTTGATGCTTTCGTGTCCTATGCAAAATCCAGCTCTTTTCAAAATGAGGCCACTTCATCTCTGAGTGAAGAACACTTGGCCTTGAGCCTATTTCCTGATGTTTTAGAAAACAAATATGGATATACCTTGTGTTTGCTTGAAAGGGATGTGGCTCCAGGAGGAGGTGAGTCCAGCATGTCAAGAAAAACAACAGCGCAAAAAGGGCAGTTCAATGCAATCTCCAAGTTCTTTTTGTCATTCTTTCTTTTGGAATATAGATCTGGGAGATTTCATGAGGTTAGAACATCCTGGGCAACAACACAGAAACTAGGTGTTCCAGAGATGTGCTCCATTATCAAACAGATCCATCTGCAGAAGAAAAAATGATATGGGGTCCTAGGCAGGCCTTCCAAGACAAAGATACCTCTCCTGGCTTCACAGATGAAGATTTTCTCTGTTACCCCAATTTAATGGTCCCTCTGATTTCTGGGACTCTGCCTTCCACAAAGCTCACTCATCACTGGGTCAAGCAGACTTTTCAGGCCTGGGCCAAGCCCTGGGCACCCTCAGAGGTCCAGATCTCAGCCTGTTCTGCTGGTCTCCTCCTCCCCAGATACCTCCACCAAGGAGGCTGGGGTGTTCCATGGCTCCCATTATCCCAGCTTACCTAGTTCCAGTCAGCTTTGTTCCTAGAGGAATTGCCAATTTGGGGAGACTGAACACAAAGAGGGGAATGTAAAGGTGAGAGTCACTAGACACTGGAGCGTGTGTTCCACTGGCAATAGAGTTGATAACGCGTAAGCAGTAGAATGAACATGTTTCTCTTCCTTCTATGTAACAGAATCCATTGCAAGGAGCTCTCTGACTCAGGGTTTAACAATATCAACTGCAAATAATCAAATGTTTTATTTCCAGTGTATGCAGAAGACATTGTGAGCATTATTAAGAGAAGCAGAAGAGGAATATTTATCTTAAGTCCCAACTATGTCAACGGACCCAGTGTCTTTGAACTACAAGCAGCAGTGAATCTTGCCTTGAATGATCAAACACTGAAACTCATTTTAGTTAAGTTCTGTTACTTCCAAGAGCCGGAGTCTCTACCTCATCTTGTGAAAAAAGCTCTCAGGGTTTTGCCCACAGTTACATGGAGAGGCTTAAAATCAGTTCCTCCCAATTCTCGCTTCTGGACCCAAATTCGCTACCACATGCCTGTGAAAAAACTCTCAAGGATTCACGTGGAACCAGCTCAGAACTGCCTCTAGGATTTTTCAGTGGAAAGGACTCAGTAAAACAGAAACCACTGGGAGGAGCTCCCAGCCTAAGGAATGGTGAAATGAGCTCGGGAGCCCCTTCCCAATCCAATCCCTGCGATAGAGATGTTGTTGGACAAAACTCACAGCTCTGTGTGTGTGTTCAGGCTTGAAAGAGTCTCCTGCCAGCTCCAGCAAGCTTGATGGACAGTGGAATGGGATTGAAACTGTGGTTTAGAGCCTTTGATTTCCTGGACTGGACGGGAAGGGGGAGTGAATTCTCTAGACCTTGGGTACTTTCAGTACACAACACCCCCAAGATTTCCCCCTGGTCCAAGCAGAATCAGAAAATACAGCTAATTCTGCCTTGTGGCTAGGGACTGTCACATCTACCATGTATTGTGCATATGACTTTATCTATACTTACAATCAAACAAATATTATTTTATTAGAAACAAGAGTTTTTTGTTTTGTTTTGTTTTGTTTTGTTTTGTTTTTATACAGAGCCTCACTCTTGTTGCCCAGGCTGGATTACAGTGGCACAATCTCGGCTCACTGCAACCTTTGACCCCTGGGTTCAAGCAATTCTCCTGCCTCAGCTCCCCTTGTAGCTGGGATTACACACGTGCACTACCATGCCAGGCTGACTTTTGCATTTTTAGTAGAGATGTGGTTTCGTCATGTTGATCAAGCTGGTCTCAAACTCCTGACCTCAGGGGATCCGCCTGCCTCAGCCTCCCAAAGTGCTGGAATTACAGGCATGAGCCACACCCCTGGCCTTAGAAATGAGTGATTTAAACTCTGCCTAAAGCATTTCTGTAAAGAAGACAATTCCTACTCCATGGTCAGCCAACAACTCTGAAGCACAGAAAGTGAGCATAAAAGGTAGAGACCAACAGCACCCAGAATAGACAAGGCTAGGGTTGGTTTCTACTGTGCTTATGTGAAGTGCCCACTCTGGGTAGATGAACTAAAGGAAGAATCCCTTTCCTTTTTGCCAGATGCAGTCTGTGCCAGGATATAGGCTTGGAAAGAAGAGAAGAGGTAATTTCAGTTCCTCCTTGTGATGTTGGCCAGAAATCTTTGTGTTAGGTATGAAGTGTAAATCCTTACCCTGGGCCCCTGGAAGTATAGATCAACTGGGCCAAAATGATCAGGCCAATGAAGAGACAAGGAATAGACTTGCAGTGACATGCAAAGCAGAGAGACACTGGCAAGAGTCAGAAGTGCAGCTAAGGGTCTAGGGAATAAGGATATACACTGATTAAAAGGCAGCAAGAATGGAATGTGAGCAGAACTGTAGCCTGAACTGTCTGCTGAGCCTGGCAATCCTGTGTGCTTCCGATTTGGGGGGTCTCCCTTTAAATCCTCCAAAGTAGTGGGGTGATGGGCTGCAGGGCCGTGAAATTGTTCGTGATAGATGGGGCCAATTTCCTCCTCCTAAGTGTGTTTCCTTTACAACAGTTTATCCTGCAGTTAAAATAGTGTTCCACTCGTGTATGGATATCAAACTCTTATACTCTGTCTTCTCTAATGGAATAAAATGATTTATCATCTGAGCAATGAGTGAAAGCAACATCTGAGCTCATTCACATGCAATGTGTCACATCCACCGGTCTGGATGTCATCCAAGTTCAGAGTGGCTAAAAGTCATGATCGTCTTGGGGCCTGTGTGAAACGCTTCTGCTCTTTATTCACAGAGGCACCCACATCATAAAAACCACTGTGGCTTTGGCACTGAGCAACATCCTTGTTGGAAATTTCAGTGATAAAGTTAACGATGAGTTAAAGGGTATAAATTATTCTTGGAGGAAGTTTCTTGTGGGAAGGATCATTGCAGGGTCTCGGTGAAGAGGAACCCATACTGTCACTGTGCCATTGTGCTTTGGTGATGGCTAGGATGCCTGGCCTTCCTGCCAGCCACTCGCTGAGATTTAAGACTCAGACTTCTTTTGGCCGGTTTATTCAGTTTATCCTAAGATAGATAACCAAGCTATCCAGAGGTCCAGCGTTTTGTCCTTAGCCTCACAGAAAATCAAATCGAGCTTCAGGTTAGCAGGTACACAGAAGGAGAAATAGCTACTTCTAATATTTACAGAATCACTCTTTCCGGGCTGCTAGGTACAGTGAAGGTAACAAAGTAGCATTCGGGACAGGGGGCTATTTATATTTCTTACATGTCAATTAACCACAAGAAAGCAGACAACCAAAACAGAATTTCTATGTATAGGATACTGATTGCAATAGAACAATTGGACTCAGTGGAATATAATTATAAAAGAGTATTACTTTTTTATCACATCTTCTGAGGAAGGTGTCTATATATTCTAGTTCCTGGTTGTACCTATTGTCCAAGTATTATTATTATAGTACTCTCTTTTACTCTGAAAAAGTACTCTACCTTGGATGATGGTCACCCTACCTCTGGAATACGTCATACAGTACTCCCTACTGACCCTTCTATGAAAGCTCAAGCAATTCTCATAGCTTTCCTGGTCCCTTTTAGGTTTGAATACCTACATTTAACATCTAGATTATTTCTAAGTTGAAATTCTAGGTAAGATGGAGTAAACAACACCATCCTGTCTCTTCCTCCTAGTACAGCTATAAAGTCTGGATAAAAATGCATTAAAATCAATCTGAGTATTCTGAAAAGTAAATAGAAGCAGACAGATTGGAGAAAACAGTAATTCAAAGTCTCATAATTTGTCCCCAGTCTTTTCTGACTTAGACTCAGTACAGTCTGAAACTCGGAAGTAGACATCAGCAATAACAGAAAGAGCTTGAGAAGGACTCTAGTTCCGGCTTGAAGACTGAGAAAGAGTTTTCTAGCCCTCCCATATTTTCCACTTCATGTCTTTCACTGCCCAGTCTCTAAGCAATCCTGTGGTAGCAGCAGTGACACCAACAAAAACAGTGGCATTAGTGGCCCTCGAGAGCCTAAATCTCTGAGGAAGGGAATTGTCTACCTTGATATGAGGACCTGTAGTCCCAAGAGGGTGTGGCAAACCTCTATTGTGTTTTATTTTTTCTTTTTCCTCTTACCCTTTTGTTACGTGAATGGAAGCAGTTGTGGGAAGTGCACTGCAGAGTGAGATAAATAAAGCCTCAATGCTTTGGCCAGAGAACTGCACAGAGGAGGAGGGTACAGGCAGAGAGGAGCTTAGAAAACTGAACCCATACAACTGTTTATACGCCTTTGGGCTCATTCCCAGTCTATGCATGTATGAATCTGATCCTAAAGGGAATACCATAAACTTTGAGAATTGAGCTATAGGAGAAATCACTTTCTGAGCTTCATTCTGGCCACTGAAAGGTGTAAATATGAAGTAGGTCTAAATAGAACTAAAAGGCAGTGATATGAAACTGAAATTAAAGCCACAGGCTTAATTTGTAGCCTTAATCCCACTGGGTTTATTTCCTGTTGAAGCAAAAATAACGTTCTACATAAGATTTCAACAAGATCTAGAATTATATAGCATAATATTTAAAACATCCAGGATGTGATTTATGAAAAGCAAACATGATGACATTTTCTGGTAGGATTTTCAATATAGGTAGATGTAACGCAACATAAAGGAGTCAGCTAAGGGGTCTAGATGATGATAAGGTGTGTATTTCCCACTTGAAGTGGCACACTGTTGATACTGAGTAGAATGTGAAAATCGTTACATTTTATTCCATTGGGTAGCCATTAACACAAACAAACAAAACATCAAATATTGTCAAAACATGACGGACATTGAAATACTATTCAGCCTGTAAAAAGAAGGAATTTTTACAATAAGTCACAGTATGGACCAACTTTGAGAACATTATGCTATGTAAATAAGCCAGACACAGAAAGACAAATATTGCATGATTTCACCTATATGAGCTAACTGAAATAGTCAAATGCATACAATGAAGGACTAAAATGGTGACTGGGGGAAATAGGAAGTTATCAATAAACAGGCATAAAATATCAGCTACGTGAAATGAATAAGCACTAGGTGTCTGCTGCACGACATCATACCTATAGTCAACATGGTGTATTGCACACTTAAAATAGGTTAAGAGGATAGACCTCATGTTGAGTGTCCTTACCACAATAAAAATGTTTTGATGGAATAATCAAAATGTTTAAACAATCCAAAACAAGGGAAGAGAAAAACAAGAGGAAAAAAACTATGAAAATAGATAGAAATGAAATAACAAAATGGTAGACATAAATCCAGACATAATAATTACATTAAGTGTAAAATGTCTAAACAAAATAATTAAAAGACAGAGATTATTAGAATAAACTTTTACAAATTTATTTAAAATCATTTTCAGCAAGCCCTTATCGGATTTAACATGATCAGAACCAAATTCAGCTAATTCACTGTTGTCAGAATTAGTGAAATCTTGATCGTGTCTCGCATTCTTAGTACATTGTCTTTTGCAAGCTTATCTGAACAAGAAATTTAATGCCCTTACAATAAGAATGTTTTGGGCTGGGTGCAGTGGCTCACACCTGTAATCCCAGCACTTTGGGTGGGAGGCCCAGTTTGGTGAATCATGAGGTCAGGAGATCAAGACCATTCTGGTTAACCCAGTGAAACCCCGTCTCTACTAAAAATACAAAAAATTAGCCGGGGCTGGGGGACATGCTTGTAGTCCCAGCTACTCGCGAAGCTGAGGGAAGAGAATCACGGAACTGGGAGGTAGAGGTTGCAGTGAGCCAAAATCACACCACTGGACTCCAGCTTGGGTGACAGAGCAAGACTCCGTTTCAAAAAAAAAGAAAAATGCTTTGAATACAATGGTATAGGTAGGTTAATAAGATATAATTATATGAACATTAATTAAAAGAAAGCTAGAGTGCCTGTATATAAATGTATTATTTAATCTATACATTATTTAGAAATAATGTTAATAAATATATATTTAATATGATAAATATATTAACATTTATTTTTATATAGTATATGATAAAGATATATTAATATACATTATTTGTTTCTAAATAAATATACATATGTATGCACATTTTTTTTGAGATAGGGTATCCCTCTGTTGCCCAGGCTGAAGTATAGTGGTGTGATCATGGGTTACTGCAACCTCAACCTCCTAGGCTCAAGCAATCTTTTCACCTCAGCCCTCCAAGTAGCTGGAACCACAGGTGTGCACTGCCACATCTGGCTGATTTATTCTTACATTATTTGGAAAGACAGGGTTTCACCATGTTGTCTAGGCTGGTCTTGAACTCCTGAGATCAAGTGATTTGCCTGCCTTGGCCTCCCAAAGTGCTGGGATTATAGGTGTGAGCCACCATGCCAGGCCCTGGAGTGCCTATAATACATCAGCTAAAGGAGACTTTGGAGCAAAGAAAATTACCAGAGAGAAAAACAGATATTACACTATAATAAAAGGATAAATTTACCAAGAGGACATAACAATCTTAAGTGTGTATGCACCTAACAGCAGTGCTTCAAAACACATGAAGCAAAACTGACAGAACTAAAATGGAAATAGATAAATCCACAACTATAGTTGGAGACTTGAATGTTATTCTCTCAAGTATTGATAAAATTGGTAAATAGAAATCTATCAAGAATATAGAACAATACCACTTAACTGTTGTTTTCTGGATCTACTTGACATTTGTAGAATGCTGCACCCAATGATTGCAGAACACGCAATCTTTTGATGTACACACGGACCATCTGCTAAGATAGACCATATCCTAGATTGTAAAACAAACATTAACAAGAATTTAAAAATTGAGATTATACAAAGTTCTGTTCTGTATTTATAATGGATTTATAACGAATTCAGTCTAGAGATTGTTAACAGAAAGATGATAGGAAAAAATCTCAAAACACTTGGAAATTAAGTGACACATTTCTAAATAATCTATGGATAAAAGAGGAAGCCTTGAAGCCAATGAGATGATATTTTCAAATGAATGGAAAGGAAAATGCAACATATCAAAATTTGCAAGATGAGACTAAAGCCATGTTTAAGGGGAAGTATATACTATTAAATGCTTATGTTAGAAAAGGAAAATATATAAATTAATAATCTAAACTTCCACCTTAGTAAGCAGAAAAAAATGATAAATTTAAGAGCAGAAACTACTGCCATTGAATAACATAAAACAATAAAGAAAATCAATAGTACAGAAAACTGGTTCTCTGAGAGCATCAACAAAATTGAAAAACGCCTAGCGAGACAGACAAGAACAAGAAGACGACGACGACAAATTACAATATTAGCAGTGAGAGACGAGATAGCACTACAGATCCTGCACATCTTAAAAGAATAATAAGGAACTATCATGGATACTATATTAATACATATTTCTTTTTTTTTCTTCTTTTTTTTTTTGAGACGGAGTTTTGCTCTTGTTACACAGGCTGGAGTGCAATGGCGCAATCTCGGCTCACCACAACCTCCGCCTCCTGGGTTCAGGCAATTCTCTTGCCTCAGCCTCCTGAGTAACTGGGATTACAGGCACACACCACCATGCCCAGCTAATTTTTGTATTTTTAGTAGAGACGGGGTTTCACCATGTTGACCAGGATGGTCTCGATATCTTGACCTCGTGATCCGCCCGCCTTGGCCTCCCAAAGTGCTGGGATTACAGGCGTGAGCCACCGCGCCCGGCTATGTTAATACATATTTGACAACTTAAATGAAATGGATAAATGCTCAAAAACCACAAGCTAAAAATACTCACCCAGCATGAAATAGATAACCTGAATTGGTCATAACTATTAAAGAAATTAAGTTCATATTATTAAACATCTCAAAAATAAAATCTTCAGACCCAGACGGTTTCACTGCCTAATTCTATCAAACATTTAAAGGGAAAAAATGTGAATCCTACATGATTTTTTTCAGAAAACAGAAGGAATATTTCCTAAGTTATTCAAGTTATTATGAATCCAGAATTTTTCTAATATTAAAACCAAACAAAAAATTATAAGAAAACTATAGACCACCATTCTTCATGAACATTGACACAAAAATATTCAAGAAAGTATTAGCAAATTGAACCTAGCAACATACGAATATAATAATGCACCATAACTAAGTGGGGCTTATCCTGAGTATTCAAGGCTGGCTTAATATTTTAGAATATTTTAGTGTAATTCGTTATATTAACAGTCTGAGGAAGAACAAACACATGATCATATCGACCAATTCCAAAATGCATTTGACAGAATTCACCATCCATTCATCATAAAACCTCTCAGCCAACTAGGCATAGAAGGGAATTTTCTCATCATGATAAAAGGCTCCAAAAACAACAATAAACAAACTACAGCTGAAAACCATACTAAATGGTGAAAGATTGTATGTTTTCTTTATAAGATGGCAAGCAAGGCAAGGATAGTTACTAGCAGAATCCTATACTTGTATGAAAGTTCTCACAACTGGAATGAGATAATAAAAAGAAATAACATGCTTGCAGTTTGGAAAGAAAGAATTAATCTCTCTTTTTTTCCTGAAAAGTAATTTTCTGTGTAGAAAATCCAAGAAAGCTACAAAAATATTCTTAGAACTAGTGAGTTTAGTAAGTTCTTAGGAGACAAAATTAACAACATAAAAATCAAAAATATTTATATTTCCATTAAGAAACAATTGAAAGCCAGATGTTACAGACATTACTATTTATAATGGTTCAAAAAAGAAGGAAGGAAAGAAGGAAGGAAGGAAGGAAGAAAGGAAGGAAGGAAGGAAGGAATAAATTTAGGTTTAAATCAACAGAATGGATGTTTTTATAAGCTGACAACTGTGAAATACTTATGAGCAAAATTAGAGAATAATTACATAAAGAGAGAAACATAGCATGTTTGGTGATATAAAGATTCAACATATTCTCAAATCAATAATCCCCTTTACAATGATTAAGAGGATTAACACAATTCCAACAAATACTCCAGCAGAATATTTTGTAGATATAGGCAAACTAATTCTAAAATCTATGTGGAAGGGTGAATAAACTAGAAAAACCAAAGCAATTTGGGGAAGAAAATAGAGCTGGAGGAGTCATGCTACATGATTTTATGAATCAATAAAAAGTTATAGCAATCAGAATGATGTGATATTGATAAACAGGTAGATCAATGGAGCCAAAGACAGTCTAGAAATACATCCACACAAATATGGCCTATTGATTTTGACACATTTTCAAAGGTAATTCAATAAAGAGTAGAGTTTTAAACAAATGCTGTTAGATCAATTGGACATACACATGGAATAAGATGAAGATCACACCTTATACAAAAGTAACTAGAAATAGGCCATAGATCTCAATGTGAAACCTACATCTATAAAACTGTTAGAAGAAAACATGACCTGGGATTAGAAAAAGAGTTCTTAGATGTAACACCAAAAGCATGATCCATAAGAGAGAAAAAAAAAGTTGGATTTTAACAAAATTAAAACCCCCTTTTCCAAGAAAACTACTGTTAAAAGTATGGGAAAAAAAAGCTTTAAACTATACAAGTTATTTTAAAGTCACAAGTCCAACAAAGGACTTGTGCTGAGAATTTATAAAGATCTCTCTAACCTCAATAATAACAAGTAGCTATCCAATTAATAAAGGAGCAAAACCTTGAATAGACGTTTCACCGAAGAGGACAGACAGATGGCAAATAGGTGCATGAAAAGATGTGCAACATCACCGTCCACTGGGAAAATAAAAATTAAAGCCACAATGAGGAAAAAACAAAATACAATACATTGACTAAAATGGCCCTGGGGCACACAGAGGAAAAGAAAAGAAGCCTATCAACACCAAGTGGTGACAATGTGGAGAAACTGGAACTCTCATATACTACTGGTGAGAGTGTAAAATGGTGTAGCCACCCTACAAAATAATTTAACAAGTCCTTATAATGTGACTTCCTTACTGTATGCCCCAGAAATACCACTTGTAGATATTTACCCCAGAGAAATAAAAACTTATGCTCACACAAAATCCAATACACAAATGTTTCTTGTGGCTCTACTCATAATCACTAATACCTAGAAAAACTCAAGGATCTTCAACCAGTATGTGTCAGTTTACGTCCAATCAAAAGACAGAAATCAAGTAGTAATTTAAAAAAGGATATTGTGATATAAATAATTATTTGGCTATGATAAGAGAATGATTACAAAGACATAAATAAAACTCCAAAGAGGACCTCAGGGCTGAGAGATAGTAGAAATACAAAGTTGGAAGTGTTCCCTTTCCCAAGGCTGGGGTTCAGACATCACCAGAAGAGGTGTGGTGTAGCCTGCTGAATGGCAAGGAAGGTCTCCTACTTGCCTAGGTCAGAGCTAGTTCGCAGTTTCTGGGAAAGCTGGAAGCAAACCTGTGGGGTGCAGTCAAACCATGGCTTGTGGACAGACACATGGCATGGTCAGGCCATGACTACCTTAGGGTGCAGGCGAGCTGCAGTTGATATGGAGGTACACAGTGCATTTGGAATGCCACTGTGGGCATGTGGCCTGGAGTGCACAGTGCCCACATCAGGAAGATGTGAGGAGGTGGTCACCTGGCCTAAGCTAGGACTGTGAGGTCACTGAGCAACGGCTTTCTCTGGATATAGCTAGTGCAGACCACCCGCAGATGCCTACACACACACACACACTGCTGCCTGATGGTGCAGTACAAGTGAGAAAAAACACAGAACACAGCAGCTGGAACCAGACGGACCCTTCTGTAATGCTTGCTCAATTCCCTGTACCAAAGAGGTGAATACTATACTCATTGTATGGGATGAATGCTTCAAAACTTCAATCTATTACACACAGCTGTGAGGTAATACATTGATAACTGGTGATACCTTGATAACTGGCACAGGGTGAAGTAATTAAGAAACAGTTGTTCAAGCAAATCATGGAATACTTCTCAGCAATACGAAAGAATTCACCACTGAGACATGTACCAGCTTGGATGAATGTCAATGCAGTATGCTGGGTGGAAAAAGCTAATATCCAAAGGTTACATGATTCCATTTCTATGAAATTTTCAAAAAGACAAAGTGGTGACAACAGATTTGGGGTTTTCAGGAGTTAGGGACGGAGGAGGGCGGGTCTCAAAGAAAGAGCATGTAACCTGATTGTCTTGGTGATTATGTGAATTTACATCCTATTTAAATGCATACAACTGTAAATCAAACAAACAGTTTATTGCATGTTAATTTAAAAGTAAAAATGTAAACCCATTATCTCTAACCCTACTAAGATGTCCACTGCTCCTGGTACACCTGATGAAGGTGAAAACTTCTCTGGCTCCACCTCATCTTCTGCCCCATGCAGTAAAGCCCCTAATGGTCCATTTTTCCAATGTGACTCTAACCTGGTTATTCTGCCCAACATTGACCTGGTTCATGGGAAATTGGGTGCCCACTTTCCCCACCATTGCTCCCAGGCCTCCCTCTCTTTCCTTGCTCTCCAACTGCACTTGTTTGAGCTGATCTCCCACGATCAATAATATCCTGCTGAGGATCAGGCACCAGTCTGATTTTTGAAACCCAACCAAAAGATTATAAACTCTTTCAAGATTTTTTTTTACTTGTCTATGTTCCAATGACATGGATTCTGTGGGGATGAGAACTCAGCTCTGTACATCCTCAGCAGGGGTGAAATGTCAGTCTTCCCCGCTGGCAGACAAGCCTAGTGTCTATGAGTCGTGCCCTGGGAGATCTCTAGCTGGGAGGCTATAGTGTCTTTTGCATGGGTCTCCGCGGATGTGATTGCTGGACAACCAGTTTGGCTGCCCTTAGCAAGTCCTGCAGGAGTTTTGTCTAACCTCTCTGTTTGAACTGAGAGGATACTTGTCACTCTTAGTCCCTAAATTTGTCCCCTTTGCCAAAATTCAAGGTCAACTGAAAAAGACCCCATTTGACCTCTGATTGTACCCATCCCCAGGTAAGTTTCTGTGCCTTTTAAAAAACCAACTATACACAGGCGAGTCTCTGACAAGAACTTGGCACAGTTAAATATCGCTTACTGGCTATTCTTACCTTCGTACTCTGGTTCATTTCATGTCTAGGAGTTTTTCATGAGCCCCACAACTGTAACTGGATTATTGAACAGGCTGAATTACTAAGAAATCTACAGATAATGGCATTTCTCTTTTCCCACCACTGCCTCACTACATGTCTTAAGGTCTCATTTGTTTCCACTGATCAGATCCCGTAGAAGCTATTTACAAATCAACCACTCAATTACAGATGGATGAATATGTATGCAATTGTACCTTAAGTCCAATGAGAGCTAATTGCACAGATGTGACAGAGAAAACATTGTGTGTTCACCAAAATTATTTTGTTTTTCTGAACACACAAGGTAGCCACTTTTCCCAGCCTTCTTTGTAGTTGGTTTGGGCCACGTGACTAATATTTTCTAGAAGGAAAGTGGATGTAATAGGGTGATTTCTAGGCTGAGTCAAGGCAGATATAAGTTTTGCACATTCCTTCTTGGCCTTTGTGACCTTGGAGGCTACAAGCCTGAGATAGCATTGCCACATGATAAAGGGGTACAAAGTAAACTACCTGTATTCAGCCACTGAAGTTTCTAGATGATTTATCATTGCAGCAGAGTTTAAAGTGTCCTAACTGACATAAAAGTAGAGTCTTTTCTGTTCTCTTCCTTAATGTCTCAGCGTGTTCTTAGGGATTTCTCATTTGAAACCATCATGCTTTTCAGAATTAAGAAATTCACATAGAAACAGTTATCTTTTGGTGGACAGCGTCCTGATTTCCCTCTGTGTTGTTCTGTCTCATTTTTCCTCATGCTTCCTCCATCTGGCCTTCTCCTTCTGCCCTGTGTGCCTGTGACAAGGCAGTTCAGGCAATCATTGCTGAACTGAACTGAGCTCTTTGTGCACTACCACATACGTGAAGATCCTAATGAAAAATCCTTCCCAACCCACTCCCAGACTGCACAAGAAGTATTGACAACTTATTCCAATAGGTGCTCTTTCCAACACTTCTCTTTTCTTTCTTTTTGAGGCAGAGTCTCAGTCTGTCACCCAGGCTGGAGTGCAGTGGTGTGGTCTTGGCTCACTGCAATCTCCACCTCCCGGGTTCAGGTGATTCTCCTGCCTCAACCTCCTGAGTAGCTGGGATTACAGGCTCATGCCACACCAGCTAATTTTTGTATTTTTAGTAGGGACAGGGTTGCACCATGTTGGTCAGGCTGGTCTTGAACTCCTGACTTCAAGATCTGCCTTGGTCTCCCAAAGTGCTGGGATTATAGTCATGAGCCACTGCGCCCGGCCACCTCCAACACTTTTCCAGGTCTTTCTTATTTTTCTCTTAAAATTAACTGGATGTTTCTTCCCTTTTGCCAGGTAGGAATAATGTAGACATTTCTCAGAGAAAGCAGAATATACTGCAGTCCCATCATTCAGCATATTTCTCAGTAAAATATGATTCACTATGAGTGCATAAGTGCAGGTATTTTATTGCAAGTGGGTTTAATTGGTAAAATCAATTACGATCACACGTACCCATCCAACATCACTCATCCCACCCAACAACACACACAGACCCTGAACTCAGTGGAACAGGGCTGGATGCTGTGGGAGGAGCACATGCAGCGTAGCTTTCAAAGATTTCCTACAGATCTCATTACTTTCTCCGTGCCTTGAGATTCCTATCAAAGTTGCCGAAATAGCCTCATTCTGGATACTCTACTAGTCTTGATCCTCAGGATTTATATCACTATTCCATATAAAATTGTGAATAGTCTGTTACTTTTGTATAAGGAACTTACAAACCCTGGGTGTTCTTGGTTCTTGAACGAAATTCAGTGCTGGTGAGGCCACACCCTTGAGTATGGAGGAGGCAGAGACAACGTCTGGGCCTCTGAATTTTGCCCCTGCCCCTGCTGTTTTATGCCTTACAAGCCCATTATGGTTTCTGACACAGAAAACATCCTGACCCTCTTATCTTAGTAGTTCCAGCAATGACTTTGGACCAAGAACCAGAGGCACAAATTCATATGCCTATGAAATGGCATAATCCCACTCAAGCTACTTCAATTATCAAAATATGACCTCACTGTAAAAATAAAAGCCTTTTTTTTTGTTTTTTTTTTTTTTGAGACAGGGTCTGACTCTGTTGCCCAGGCTGGAATGCAGTGGCTTGGCCATGGCTCACTGTAGGCCCAACCTCCTGGGCTCAAGCAATTCCCCCACTCAGCCTCCTGAGCAGCTGAGACTAGGTGGGACTACAGGTGCATACCACCATCACCTGCTTTATTATTATTATTATTATTATTATTATTAGTTCTTGTAGAGACAAAGTCTTGCTATGTTACTAGCACTGGTATCAAACTCCTGGGCTCAGGAGATCCTCTCACTTTGGCTTCCCAAGATGCTTAGATTATAGGCATGAGCCACTGCTCCCACCTGGCCCAAGAGGCTTTCACCTTCCTTTGCAGCTGAGTACCTGGCAAATATCCCACGGACAAGTCCTGCCTAATGGTTGACAAGAGCCTATTACCTGCCCCTCCCCCCACTTCTAGCCTCACAAATTTCTGGAACCACACATATTGTGTTTCCCAGGCCTTCTTTGCCTAGGGTTCACTAATTGTCTCTTATCAATGTTTGGGTTTTATTTCTTTTGTTGTTGTTGTTCAGGGACTTGCTTTCTTCTGTGTGTCATGAGGGTGATGCAGAAGTGAAGTATTCAATCAAAGGGAAGGATGTCTTATCAGTTACAGAAGTTCAGTCTGGCAGGGAAGTATCTGGGAACCGGGTGGTATTGCTAGCCCATGTTAAAGAGGTGGAGATATTTATCTGGGCCTCAACTTAAAGCACTGGGGGAAACTAAATGTGGAGGTTTAGAATCTTGCTCTCTCCTTCTGAGGCACCTTTGGCAGCTTGGTATAGAAATACTTGCTGGCCTCTGCTTCAGTGGCCACCCAGCTGGTAGCTACAGGATCAATTCTGCAGCAGAGCTTTCTGGGATAAGCAGTTCATTTCAATGATTAATATAGATGGACCTTTGGAGAGTCTCTCCAGTGCTTCATCAAAAACCCTCCCTTTGCTGAACGCTGATAATCATGAGTGTTATATTGTTAGGGGACATAAATTCTGTCTTGTAACAAAGAACAGATTACAAAAGTTAAAAGCTACCTGTGGAAGCATCCTGTACCAGGGATATTGGCAGATATGGCTTCTGTTCTAATAGAGTACCAAAGAAAACTTAGGTTCTGCCAATTGAGACAGCAAAGAGAACAAATTATTTTACAAGTCACAACTAGCTTCATCACAGGGAGCCAGAGCCAGGCAGTGAAAAACTCTCCTAAAGATTTTTTCTATGGACTGAATTACATCTTCCTAAAAGGCACATGTCAGCCCTAACCTCTAACTGCAGTGTAACTGTGTTTTGGTGATAGGGTCTTTAGGAGGTAAGGTTAAGGAGGTAATAAGGGTAGGACCCTGGACCAAAAGGATTATTGCCCTTACAAGAAGAAACACTAGAGATTCTCTCTCTGTCACACTAGCTTGCACAGAAAAAGGCCATGTGAGGACAGAGTAAGAAGACAGCCGCCTACAAGTCAGGAAGAGAGGCCTCACCAGAAACCTAATCAGCTACCACCTTGATCTTGGACTTCCCAGCCTCCAGAACCATGAGAAATTAAATATCTATTGTTTAAGCCACCCAGCCTGTGGTAATTTGTTATAAGAGCCTGGGCAAATTAATACAGTTCACAAGCTTCCCTGGGTGTGTGATGCTGGAGATGATATGAAGCAGGCAGAAACCTTGAAGGAGGAATAGGTTTACCTGGACTGAATCATAGAAAATGAGAGGTAACAGTGGTTATTGGCATGTGAGTTGGTTCTTTGAAGACTAATTGTAAATAAAGTTCAACTGGCTTCCTCCACACTCATGCATGTCCTTGAAACCTGAGTAAAGGAGAAAACTGCGATGTCCTCTGCACCACAGTATCACCCACATCTCACTGGCTTACGCCTGGCATGTCCATGTGTCTAGATTGCATGAGTATCTATCAGCAATCCTTCTGCTAACAAAAGCAGCCTCTTCCCAATGTCAGTACATCTTATCCACCTACCTTAAGATGAATCAGTGTTTCCCAAAACCCAGTGTCATGGTCCCCCTAAGGAAATAGGAATTTAATTGAGGAAAGAAAGATAAAGAGTAATTTTACAAAGAGGAGAGGGAAAACAGACAAACTAGGCATTCCTAACATAGGTGCTGGTGATGATGGATTGAGTGGGGTGGAAGTGGGAGGGGATCAGCCCTTGGAATGAAGAGGAAAGTTTAGGGAAGATACAGTTGTTATCTCAGCTTTTTTAGTATGGATTCAACTAGCCCTGTGACTCATTTTCTAAACAGTGGTGACTGGTGACAATCTGGGTAAAGAGAGAAAGATGATACATTTTATTTTTAATCACCTCACTGTCTTATTTTAACCGTCCAATAAATTTAGGATGTCTTGTGTACAAGTAGCTTATTAGGAAGTATTATAGAATATTGAGGGATATTAGGCTTTCCCCTATACGGAGTTTATAATCATCTTGAAATAAAATGAAGCTAATACTAATCTAGTATCAATTCTGTACTAAGCATTTTTCTTTCTGTTATGTGTCACTTCACCTAATCCTCAAGCATCTTTAGGATAGGCACCATCATCATCATCATCATCATCATTGTGGATAAAATAGCTGAGACTGAAAGAGGTTTAGGATGTCCTCAGTCCTCACATAACTTCAAATTTTTCCTCTTGCAAAATTTGTATTCCCTTAGGAAAGCTATTATAGTAGAACTGTAAGAATGTGACATTAACTCTGGTATGAAGATCTGTCTTGTTACAAAGCTTACATTCATGTCCACCCCATCCACTCACACTACACTGTGATATTTACCCTCTCCTTCCATATTGGGGTATCCCTTGGACTTGATTTTACCCTTTACCAGCCCCCTCTGTTTCTCTCTGAGCAGTGGAAGTTTGACTTTGGGGGACAGAGACAGAGCTCAGCTTTCTGTCCTGAAAGCAGGGTCATAGCTTTTGACTTCTCTCCAGCATAAGATGCAGGCTTTCAATTTAGGGGTATGATACACCAGAACTTGATCCAAGGCCATCCAGCTTAATTGCTAGCTATGGTCTTGGAAAGAAAATCATCTTTCTGGACAGCATTGACCAATTCTCTATCACTACTCTTTTTCATTCTTCCTAAAAAAGAATGTAAATTTGAGCCCTGACAAAGTAACAAGAATTCAGGGACAACCAACGGATACTTTAGTCTCAGAGTGCTACACAAGTACTGTCTGGTAAAGTCAGCCATGACACGTTATGGGAGGGAAGAACAGGTGTGCTGATACTTTGTTGAAAACTATTCTTAGAGATGACTTTCCAATTCATCGTTTGTAAAACATAGTGTCAGTTCTGCTTTTTCTTTTTTTCCTTTGGAGTTTCTCTAAAATAAAAGTTGCCTCTAGAAAACCGAGGGTAAAAAGGGAACCCTCGGTTCATTCGAACCCTAAGCTCCTCTTCCGTCTGTACACAGCTGACACCCTGGGGGATGGGAGATTCCCCTGCAGTGTGTACCACCTTCGATTAGTCCCATGAGGGAACACAGGAATATGGCAACCAAAATTATAAGGCATCCGCTGGAGAGGATATCTGGCTATTCCTTCCCTGCCATTGGGCTCTATGTGTGAGAGGGTATCTAAGAGCAGATGACAAGAACCACAGGGATTGTTGGGACTGGCACCAACAAGGGGTCAGAAAAGGTCAAGTTTCTACAACCAATACAGTTATCTGAATAAGTATCAAAACTGTCAGTGATCCAATAGCTTGCTGCTGGCCTAAAATTCCAGGATGATTCTTTTAGCTCTGCTTTGCAAGTGAAAACTGTTTATTTTTTCCCTTCACCATCACAAATATAGACAGGAAAGTGCCCAGCACACTGTGATACTGCACCTGTGAATGGATCTCTTCCAAGGAATTAAGTGAACTGATAATTATTATTTAGATCATATTACCTGATCATATTATTTAGATCGTCTTGATGTAGACACATAAGACGAATTTGGTTTCAATTAACTATGAAGCTCCAACTGTAAGGCTTCCTCTTATCAATTGCCCTGACCCTTCCTAAATGTCTGCATCCTCTTTCTAGTCAGAGAAGCCTGCACAACACAAGTGTGTTCTTTTAACAGCACACCCTCTCCCTGAGGCATCTTTTTCTTTCCTGTTATTCCCAGGATAGACGACAGCGCATTTTGCACATCAGTTGAACGAATGGAAGTCCTGCTTATTCCCATTTCATCCTCTCCCTGCTTTTTATTACTAGTGCTTCCTATGTGCCAGACACTATTGTAAGCACCCTATGAATATTAACTCATTTAATTGTATTAATTAATTTTCTAAATTTGATCTTTATTCTTTTATAAATGAACATCAGGTTTTCCAACACCAGTGTATTCTTTATATATTGAACTGTCCTGACACACTTGTCAGAAACCAATTAACCATAAAAGAAAAGGAATTCTGAGCTGTCCATCCTGTTCGATTGTTCTCTATATCTGTTCTTATGCCAGCATCTCACTATTTTGATTATTCTAGTTTTGTAGTAAGTTTTGAATTTGGGAAGTATCGGTTTTCCAAATTTAATCTTCTTTTAATAAGATTTTTTGGGCATATTACATATGAATTTCAGGACCAGTTTGTCAAGTTCTGAAAAAGGAGAAAAGAAACCTACGACTTTGGTAGAGATTGTGTTGAATCTGTAGTTCATTTTTGAGACTGTCACCTACATAACAATATTAAGTCTTCTGATGCATTAACAGAGATATCTTTCCATTTATTTAGATCTTCTTTAACTACATTCAACAATTTTTTTTTAGAATACAAGTGTGATACTTTTTTGATAAACTTGTTCCTAAGAATTTTATGTTTTGATGCTATTATAAATGGCATTGTTTTCTCAAGTCCATTTTGTTTTATTCATTATCACGATAAAACACACTTTGTTTTTGCATATTGATCTCATATCATACAAGTTTGCTGAACTCATTTCTTGTATCTAATAGTTTTTTAGTCAATTATTTAGGATATTCTACTTAAATATTTTAGGATAATCTATTTAAAAGATCATGCAAGTGAAAATAGTTTTACTTTTTTCCTTCCATCTGAATGCCTTTTATTTATTTTTCATTTTCTAAATTCCCTGACTAAAAGCAATTCTAGTATAATATTGAATGGAAATAGAAACAGTGTATATCCTTGTCTTGTTCCTGTTCTTTCAGAGAAATGTACTTAGGTCTTTCCCCATTTAGTATAATGTTGGCTGTCCATTATCATGTTGAAGAAGTTTCCTTCCATTCCTGACCTGTGGAGTGTTTTTAAAATAAAAGGTGGTTGATTTTGTCAAATGTCTTTCTCAGTCTGTTAAAATGGTCATGTGGTTTTGCCTTAATTCTATTCATATGCGTGTTATATGAAATAATTTTTAAACGTTAAACCAACCTTGCCTTCCTGGGATAAATCCCACTTCATATATATAAGTTTGAGTTGTTATGACTTCTTGATGAATAGACACTTCTTTTTCTTAAATGTCTCTCTTCATCTCTAGTAAAATTTGTTATTTTAAAGCCTATTTTGTCTGTGTAAAGCCACTCAAGCTCTCTTAGCATACTGGTTTTGTGATGTGTCTTTTCCCATTTTTTACTTTCAACCTACTGGTATCTTTGAAACTAAAATGTGACTTCTGTAGACAGTATGTAGTCTCTAACTTTTTCTGCCTAAAAACTGGATATTTTAGATGATATCTTGTAGCAATTCTGGATGCTACTCTCTCCCCCTCCCCCAACTCCAGGGCTTGTTGCTGCTTAATTGTTTCCTGTTCCATTTAGTGACTTGGCTGGACCATTTAAGCAAATTCTATTTCCTTTGCAGCTTTTTATACTGCTCCTCCTGAAGCCTGGGGCATGCTCATAATTCCCTAAGCCCTTTCTCTCACCCCCTAGAATAACAATGGTTTTAGTAGGCTTCTCTGACTTTCTTTCACTGATCTGTTAAGCTTTTACTTGGTCTGTTGTACCGGTTGATATCACACTCAACTGTTAGCCTCCAGTAACTGCTGGCTGAAATGGCCTATGGTTTTCAACAATACCCAATGCCTTGGGTCATAAATTGCTCCACAGTCTGATCCAATTAAGACAGGCCCCTTTGCACGGTAATCTTTGAGGCCAGTCTTTGAGACATGTTATACCTCAGGACGGTCCTTTTCGACCATTTCTTTTTCTGGTTGTTCTGTTAAACTTCTAGTAGGTCTACCCTTTAACTTACCGCAATCATGGAGCTACTAGCTTTTCTTCCTTGCTTACAACCTAAATCTTCATTGTTGTTGACAGTGCCCTTAGGCTTCAACATCTCTATACTTTGTTTCAAATAAAGTTAGTCTACTTAGAGTTAGCTATAGGTTTTCTGTTCTATCGCTTCTCTCCTCTCCTAGGCAGAACCTCTATTCCACTATTCTGGAGATGGGGACAGAGACAGTTACCTGCTTCTCTTGGGGTGATATCCCTGGTGTGTGAGTGAGATGCTAGACTGGGGCGATAGCCACCTGTCATCTTGGTTTATTTCCCCTGTTGTGAAAACTTAGTCTTATGAGCAAGTTGAGAGTTATTGAGGTCCAGTATTCCTAGTTTGCTGTTTCTGGAGTAGTTTCAGTCCTATAAGTGGGGCTGTTCGGAAGAAGGGATCTTTCAGTTACAGTTGCCTGCAATCAAGTTTGTTCAACATATTGCTGAGGGGGTAGGGCAGAGTTTGCTTACATATGCTGACAGCCTGAGTTTTCTGGGTAGAAGCTGTAGTCCTAAACTGGGATCTGAGATTAGAGGGAGTCCCATTCTTTTGACTGCATTCATCCAGAATAGAGTTTTTCTCACATTGAACTGAGGGGTGGGTAGAGAAAACTGGTCATGCCTTCAAGTCTTACCAATATTTAGAAGATTTGTTTCAATTTCTGTCTGCTTTTAGGACAATTTCCAGAGACTGGATGGTTGCTTTAGATTTTTAATAATCTCACCAGTTACAGTTGTTTCACTAGGGAGAGAGTCTAAGGAGCTTCTCATGCTGTCATTTTGGAAGAGCTTCTCCCTTCTTCCCCCTTTCCTCTCACTTTTGCTGCCTTTGGTTTGTACCTCTCATGGAAGCTTTGTCTCACATACGCTTTACTGGGGAGCTTATATTAAGAAAGAATTTTAGAAAGAACGTTCAGACATCTGTGGGAAAGAACTACATGAGTGGAAGCAATGCCAATGGTTGATGAAATGGGATCACAAGTTAGTAGACTGTTGCAGAGCTTAAGTTGTTCTCCTGCCATCCTCATGAGACTGGCATTCTTACTCTGAGAGGGACTGGACTATCAGCCATCAGGTGATCATAAGGCTAAACAAGTTGCCATATACCCACAGAATTTGGAATTTTAGAGTAGGAAAAAGCTACCAAGTATGGACAGCATCTTTATTTTATAGATGAGAAAACTAAGGCTTGAACAGGTAATTTTCCAAAGCCAATTAGATAATTAGCACCTGAGTACATTAGTTTTCTGATTCTTAGTTTTGATCTTTTCACAAGGCGCTATGGGAGACTCACTCCCTCATTTCTTTTTAGAAAAAAAAAAGTACAATAAAAATTCAAATAAAAATAAAATGCATATTATAAAGCAGCTTTCTATGAAAAGATATTCATATATTCTTTGAGAAAAAATAATTTCTCAATATGGGTGCCCTGCTTGTCGTCCACCTGATTTGTCTCATTTCAGTGACTGAATCCAATCTATTTTGAAGTCAAACTGAAGGAAAAAGAAAAAAATTCATCTGTGAATTTTACTTCAATTGCCTCATATAAATTTGCATCTAGGTGTTAGCCCTTCTCAACCATTCCTTTCTCAATTTTCCAGTGATCTTTGCGGAGTGCGTGTGCGTGTGTGTGTTGGGTGGGAGGGGAATCTCCTGCAGTCACTAATATGAACTAAGAAAAAAACAAAGCACAAAGAATCTTGCAGTTTGATGTAAAAGAGATGTTGAGGTAGTATATGGATGGTGTATTGTTCCGATTTTTTACTGAATATCTGTAATCATTAAAAAAGTGTTGTATCTTATCGTATAAGAAAAAGAAAAGTAATTTAAAATAAAAACTAATCTTTAAGCCCCAGTCATATGCCACATTCTTTACCTGCTTTATGTCTTTTAATGTTCCTAGCCACTCAATGAGGCAAAATAATTTGAGAAATTTATTTGAGAGTTATTTGAGAGTTAATGAGGCAGATATTTTTCTCCCCATTTCAGGTAAGGAATCTCTGAAAGGTGATTGACTTTGCTAAAGTCACCTGGCCACAAATAGAAGAGACAGAAGCAGGCTCATAAAAATCATCTCAAAATTCTTTAATCAACACTCTATGGTGCTGCTTCTTTTCAATAACAATTTTTTTTAAATGGAAAATCTGGATGTGCCATGGAGTTTTACACATCCAGGTATTTAGATGTATTTATGGAATTTGTTCTTTGGCTTCTTGTTTTTTAAAAAATTACAGTGTAAAGTTCATAGAGAGCTGGAACTTCATTCCTTCTGTGAATGACTGCTCACAGAGTCTGATAATGTGCAAAAGTTTCAGTGTTTGCTACCATCCTTGTTACCGCCTCTTTCTCATCCTCTGTCTTCCTCATGTATAAATACCATATAACACAATTCACCAGGACAGTTCTGGCTTGTGCCTACAGGTTTACATAATTGTTAATTATTTATTCCCAGTGTCCTGGTTTGAATAGTTTCATGGTCACCTTTATAGTCATCACTAAACGCGTCAAGGGTGTTGTATTGCAGGTGCCCACTAGGTGTCAGCAGTGTGACCTTCAGAGAACACTCAGGGAAAAGATTTCATTACAAAAGTCAAATCAGAGCAAGTAATTAAGTATAGTTCAAGAGCTACCTGAAGCCTTGGCCATTCAAAACGAATGAGAGGACAGGGGGAGGAGAGAAGGAACAGGTGCAGAACAGGTAGTTCCTTCTTGGGATCTGAGAGAGAGGGAAGGGTTCCTTTCCTCATCAGAAGGACGTCAACGATCTGTGGAATGAGTACTATGGTATGCTTTTAAATTTTCACCCACAAGACAAAGCCAGTATGCAGTGATATGAGAAAACAGCTTTAAATGGAGAGATTTTTATTCCTTTTATAAATTGCTCAAGCCATGATCGGATGGAGGTCCTCCAGGTAACTCCATGGACTTTAACAAGCCTATTGAATAACTGCATTTGAGTTGGAAGCTGACTTGCCTGAACACAAATGGTTTAAAGAAGATTAGAGAGCATCTACATGCAGAGCTCAATAACACACTCGGAATCTTCTTGGAAGGACTCAGGGACTGTACCTGTATTACTTTTGATCCAGGTGGATGCAGACACTCCCTAGAAACCTCTCCAACTTCAGAGGTGTGGCATATACCCACACACGGGGGTGTAAGTAGGAGAAGTTCACAAGAATGGCTCTGCAGATGTTCGTGACTTTCAGTCCTTGGAATTGTTTGCTACTGCTAGTGGCTCTTGAGTGTTCTAAAGCATCTTCTGATGTTAATGAATCTGCAAATTCCACTGCTCAGCATGCACCCAATGCTTGGTTTGCTGCTTCCAGCTCAGAGCCAGATGAGAGGATATCTGTTTTTGAACTGGATTATGACTATGTGCAAATTCCTTATGAGGTCACTCTCTGGATACTTCTAGCATCCCTTGCAAAAATAGGTAAGTCCTTAAACACCTGGTTTGGTGAGTTGTTGTTGTGTTTTTTTATATAAGATAGTGAATGTGAAAATGCCTTATGGAAAATGGTCTAAAAGGATTTTAATTGTTACTGCTATTACATTAAAAATGCTCTTCCCTTCAGTCAAGGGAAAGTCATAACTGCTGTTTACTAAGTTAAGTAATGCTTCAGGATTGTGCTTTGAAATTTAAGCGCATACTTCTGGGTCCTGGGCTGTGTTGGTTTCTCCTCATTTTAGAGTGACAACCAACTGACATTATTAACATAGAAAACTCTCAAATTCTATGCTTTAGAAATATAGAGAATAAAGCATGTAAACCTGAGCATGATGCAAGGTGGAAATTTCAGGAACCACATAATGTTTCTTCTGTAAAATTTTCTTGGCTGTGTAATTGTGGGCTTCATCAATGACCCCATTGTTTATTCTTTAAAAGTGGCATATACTTCTTCCAAATTGACAGAAAGCAAGGAACAAGAAAACCACAGGCAACTCATATCGCTCAGTGATGGGATGTGGGGGCATATAAGATGATATGTCAATAAAATATCAGTTTACACCTAAGCCAAGTGGGGCCAGTGAAGTATCTCTAGTTTCCTTTGTGAACTAATGTGTATCCGAGTCAATAGATTAAATTCCAATCAAGGGATCTTTGTGTCAAAAACCAAAGAGGTGGTTATACTCTGTGATTAGTTAATCCCTAACTGCACCCCCTTGTCTCTTTAAAACCACCTTACTCCAAAGTGGAAAATTAATACAATTATCTCAAGTGTAAGCACAGTGTCTCCTTTGCCTCAGCTATAAATTTTACATTATTTGAGTATGTAGATTGCCTTACTGAGATCAAATCTATGAAACATTTTGATTCTCATTTATGTACATATGTATATTTTCTCTAGGATGGGTGTGAAATGTGGGTTGAGCCTTGAGGCCTGGCAGTTACCTTCTGTGGGCTCTGTCTATTCACCTAGCTCTCTCCCCATGAGTGTTGGGGACACTAGTGTCGGTGTCTTCTTCAGACTCTCCTTTATAACTGCTATTCATTTTGAGCTAGTAAAGTGCAAAGATTAAATAGGAATTGTTAGTTTGAAGAACTCTTGTGCAATTTGTTCAGTGATTAAGTTACACAAAGGGTGTTACATGATTTTAAGAGGTATTCAAGTAAAAAATGGCTTTCCAAAAGGATAATATTCCCAGTTCAGAGCAGCCTAACATCTTCCGTGAAATCATATGGACACTGATCATATTCAAGGTGAACTTACTTGGTACTTGAGTTTTCCTTTTAAAACAATATGTTAGAGATTCTGTGCTCGCTGCTCCCCACCCCACAACCTGACTTCCTCTTCGCAGAAATGGCTCAAGTCCATCTGAGTACGAGGAAACTCATCCTGTCACTGACTAGCTAGTTGCTGGCTGTGTCTATCGATAAACATCTAAATGCAGAAAGGGTGCATTTTGTCTTTGTTTTATATTGCGTAAAACCTAGCTTGTTTTCTAGAGGGATTGCATGCATCCAGATTCATTTTGCCTAGGAGTGAAGAGCACTGCGAAAATACATGTGTTCATAGAACTGTTGTTTTACGTGTTCTTGATTTTCATGATGTAATTTAACATACTTTAGGAAAAAAGAGTAGGATATCAGCACATGCTTATTCAAATGCAATTTCGTATTAATCAGTCCTGAAGAATTTAGATGATTTTTGTATTCCATATGGACATGAGGAGTGAGGAGAAAAAAGGTCATATTCATTGAATATATATTATGTGCCAAGTACTAGGTTGGTAGTTTTATGTATAAGGGCTTATGTACTAGGGCCACAATAATAATGATGATGATGATGACGATTTCAAATTTTAACACTTAAGGAATTCATATGGATTTTTAAAGATTCTACTATAAGATGCGAATCAGAATAAAATTAATAATCATTATAATGAGTCATTCTTTTATTTCTCATTCTGTCATGGCACATTTTCTGAGCACCCATGAAATAAGTACATGGAAATGACCATGATCCCTGACCTCAAGGAACTTGGTCTAATGGGGAAGACAGGTGAATTTAGTACTTATTCCCGTAGACACACTGACAGAAAAACATCAAAACTCTCCCCCAATCCTTTTAAAAACATGCAATTATTCATTTGTAAAACAAAGATAATGTAGAACAAAGGTAATACAAAGCCAGCTCAGAGTTTGTGGCTTATCTTCAACTTCAGTTCCATGTCAGAACATCACAGACGAATGCTCCTTGAATCCGGGAGGAACTGAATTGTAGGGCCTTCTTTGACTTTCAAAGAGGGCTTTTAATATTTGTGTCAATTGAAGTTCTAAGGACTGAAACTCTAAATTCTAAGTGATTGATCCTATTGTCCATCATGAAAGGGAGAAGTTTTAAAATGTGAAAGGCATGTAGCATTTCCCTTTACAGGGCCCTACTTATGAATGTGTGGCCTCTTCCTGCTACAACTGTGTAGAGTACAACTTGGCTTAAGGCAGGTGAATGTTGGATCCATTTCAGGAAACTGGATCCCTGAAAGCAGGGCCAAACTGGGGAGCCTAAGAAAATCACTCTATGGGCTCTTCCACCTCCTTCATATATTAAAAAAAGTTAAGTTTGGTTAAAATAAGCACTAACTGGAGAAGGAGGAGGAGGAGGAGGAGGAGGAGAAGGAAAAGGGTAAGGAGAAAGAGAAGGAGGAGATGGATAAGGAGAAGGAGGAGGAAAAAAGGAGAAGGAGGAAGAGAATAAGAAGGAGCAGGAGCTGGACAAGGAAAAGATGAAGAAGGAGGAAAAAAAGGAGAAGAAAGAAGGAGAATAAAGAGGAGAAAGAAGAAATGGAGAAATAAGTAGCTATTAGAAAATAGAGTTCAGTGCTCCAGAGGAGGTGCCTACACTGACCCTGAAGCCAAGTGAAAGTGGGGATGATCCGATTCCTTGGTGATAATTATACCCGTTGTGTTAACTTGCTTGTTTATGGTGAATGAAGTTCAAAGCCATAGTCAGGGAAGCCCACACCATCTTTGGATGGCTGAATCTACTAATTCCCAAGGAGACATTTGCTGGCTCCCCATGGCCTGTGGCTGGGAGCCCACCACCTTCCTTAAGTTTGAATTCAAAATCTTCCATTATTTGCCTCAAAATCATCTTCCAAGTCTTCTGACACTTTTCCCAATTCAAAGATTGCTCCAGCTGGGTGGATTCCCTCCCTCAATGAATGTCAAAAATAACTGGCTAGGCCATTTCTTCCTCTCTTCTTTCACTCCTGATGTTCTCCCCACCTAAAATCTCTCCTGTTCTGTTATCCAAATATGCAAATCCTTACCATTCTCCAACAACCTATTCAATCTCTTCTCATGAAAAAGCTTCTCTGATAAACATTTAACTATTTATTCATTCATTTATACACTTACAGATGCTTTCAGCAAATAGACCAGCTGTTGTGGACAAGATACTGTGCTAAGCATTTGGGAATGATTTACGAAGATGTAAATCATTCTCCCTGAGTTTGGGGAGTTTCCAGATTAGTGGGGGACATGAATCATGAACAAAAAACAGTAGACAGGAATCATTGTTATTAAGCAGAGTCAGATAAAATGTTTTATTAATAGTAATTCAGAGGAAGATATGAACTTAGGAAGAAGCTAGGGAAAGTTAAGCCTCAGAGGATGAGCAGGAATTAAAGGGACCTAGGAAAAGGACAATCCAAGCAATAACAATTGAATAAGAAGATAAGAAAGAGGCCTGAAGAGTGACAAGGCCTTTGCCTGGCTGAATGCAGGCTACATTAAGATAATGCAGAGTGTGGGAGATGGCGAGCCCCGTGGTTATCTGCTGAGCTCTGATCTCTCACCAAGCCTGATGATATGTTCAGTATATCCTTCATTATATACTTACATGTCGTCTTCTTATTTGTTTATGTCTTGTTTCAAAAACTTTATTAACTGTGGGAATTGCAGCTGTCTACCTCTTTGGTCTTCACCTGGAGGTACTCAACAGTAGTCTTTGCACCGTGAGGCTCAACTAATATCCCCAGTTTACAATCCAGGAGATGCTTTCTGTGCCTTCCAAATCTTAGGTGGGAACTGAGACAATCAGAGACCTGTGGTGTAGAAAAATCATCTGGCAGTAGAGTGTGGAATGGCTTGCGGGGGTCGAGGGTGAGACTGGTGGTCAGGAAGACAATGCAATCATTAGGATGAGAATGGCCAAAGAAATAGAGAGGAGGAGATGGATTTTTGGGGGTAGTGAATGAGAGTCACAACATAAATGAATACAGAATTGATTGTATGAAGAGTCACTCATGAAAATGCAACCTGATTTTCCTCTTCAGTGACTGACCAGATGGCAATGTCATTGGTTAAACACAGGAGATAAAATAAAGGACTTGTAATTTTTGTGTATGTGTTTGGTGAAGAGGGGAATGAGATCAGATAAGTTTGGAATAAGCTGAGGTTTTGGTGACTATGATAGATTCTGCATAAGCTTGAAAGCTGGGCTTGCACCAGTGCAAAAGTTCAGCCTCGTTTCTCCTTTTCCCTCTTGCACCCTTGCAGATCCTTGTAAGATGGGAAAGTAGGAAGGAGGATGGAGGAGGGGCAGCTGGCTGAGAATGACTCTGACCTGCTCTGAGCTGGGCATGTTACTTATTTGATCTTATTGACGACCCTCATGACACTACCAGTTCCTGCTACAGATGGGACGCTGAGGCTGAGATGCCAGCCAGCTTGCCCATGGTTCTGTCCGCTTGACTTTAAAAGACCTCAGGCACACCCAGAACCATTGCGTTTGCAAACACCTAACCGTGCTCTCCGCTGTTCCGCAGGCTTCCACCTCTACCACAGGCTGCCGGGCCTCATGCCAGAGAGCTGCTTGCTCATCCTGGTGGGGACGCTGGTGGGCGGCATCATCTTCGGCACCGACCACAAATCGCCTCCGGTCATGGACTCCAGCATCTACTTTCTGTATCTCCTGCCGCCCATCGTGCTGGAGGGCGGCTACTTCATGCCTACCCGGCCCTTCTTTGAGAACATCGGCTCCATCCTGTGGTGGGCGGTCCTAGGGGCCCTGATCAACGCCCTGGGCACTGGCCTCTCCCTGTACCTCATCTGCCAGGTCCAGGCCTTTGGCTTGAGTGACGTCAACCTGCTGCAGAACCTGCTGTTCGGCAGCCTGATCTCGGCGGTGGACCCCGTGGCGGTGCTGGCCGTGTTTGAGGAGGCCCGTGTGAACGAGCAGCTCTACATGATGATCTTTGGGGAGGCCCTGCTCAATGACGGCATTACTGTGGTGAGGTGCTATGTGTCCATTCCTGCCTCCTGGGGAGATGAGGGGTCGAGGTGGGGCTGGGGACCGGAGGCTACGGGCCGGGCTCCGGTGTGGCTCAGCTGCTGCAGGACAGGGATGAGCTTCAGTCCATGCCTTGCGGCCCGAGTTCTGGTGAATTTCCTTAGGATCCGCGTGGCCTACATAACTGCTCACTCACACCGCTTGTCATTCACAAGCCAACTAGTTTCTTTAAAGAGTGGAAAGGAGAGAGAAGTATCATTCTTGAGTTAAATGTAGTTTTTCACTTAGCAAACAGAAACCGTTGCTAATGGCCCTTCTGGGCTTTCAGCCTAGCTAAAGAGGAAGCTGATGTTTTTATTTTCTCACCATCATCAGACTTCACTCTCATTCCCTTTATCTGCGGTTTTAACATACTGCATTTATTAGGTAAAATAAAAGGTAAGCGTCAGGGAAGAGATGATAAAAGATTTGTGAAAATGTGGTAGTTTGTGTATCACTCAGTTGCAGGACTTGTATGGAAAACGTGAACGAGGCATTTTTGCTTCTGAGTCTTTCTGGCAGGAAACTGAGAAGGACTTAGAGGCTTGAGCATCTAGCATTAAGGCCCAGGGGGTATCTGTAGGCTGGGGGTGCTGGAATATTGAGAACTAGCTAGTCCCATTGCTCAATTTCATTAATTACTACAAACTTTCAGCAACTGTTAGACGAGAAGATTTTCATACATACTTTCTTATTTTTAAATTTCTATCACAGCACATAAGTAATACTATAATACATTTTCACTGTAAGAGTCAAATAGTACAAAACTATATAGCATGAAACGCAAAAGCTTCTGCTTGCCCTCACCTCCTCTGTGCAAGACGCAACCACTTTTATCAGCTTGGCCTTTTCCCTTGTGTCTTTGTCATATGCATATATAACATTTTTGCAAATCTTTTATTATGTATGTGTGCGAGAGCTGTATTTTTTAATATAAAGTGGGTGGGTTATATGTATTGCTTAGTTATAACAAGTCTTAAAATTCTATGTCTTTTTTTTTTTTTTGAGACTGAGTTTCACTCTCGTTGTCCAGGCTGGAGAGTGCAATGGCACAACCTTAGCTCACTGCAACCTCTGCCTTTAGGGTTCAAGTGATTCTCCTACTTCAGCCTCCCAAATAGCTGGGATTACAGGTGTCCACCACCATGCCCAGCTAAGTTTTTGTATTCCATCCTGTGGTGGGCAGTCCTAGGGGCCCTGATCGATGCTTTGGGCATTGGCTTCTCCCTCTACCTCATCTGCCAGGTCAAGACCTTTGGCCTGGGTGACGTCAGCCTGAACTCAGGTGATCCACCTGCCTCAGTCCCCCAAAATACTAGTATTACAGGGGTGAGCCTCCATGCCTGGCTCTCTTTGTAATGTCTTTTCAGCTATTGCATAGTATTTCATATATTAAGTTTACAGTAACTTACTTAACAGTTTTCTGAGGAATGGGTTATTCAGGTTGCTTCCAATGTTTCATTTTTACAAGCAATGTTGAAATGCCTATTGAATATTCTTTTTTCCGCATGCCTCTTCTTTGCATTCGTGCTTTTCTATGATATTTTCTTAGAAGTGAAATAAAATTTAAAATGTGCCACTGTTTTAATCAGCTCCTCTCTGCCTCCTTGGCAAATGAGAAATTCTCACTCTAAGGTTATAGACGGCCAAACACATGACACCCAACACTGGGCAGATGAGATTGACAGCAGTTTAACTGTCATCTATACTCACCGCCTAAGGGAGGAGGACACCACATGCCTTGCAGGGCCACACAGGGGCTGCACTTGGAAACGAATGAACAACCAGGAGCTGTGGGAGGCAGACTTTGTGGTAATGAGAGGGTGAGGGGCTCCGTGAGTGTCACAGGAGGAAGTGATGGAGTTGGAATGATTTTGCAGGTTGGCAGGGACCTAAACCCTTCTCTTCAGGAAGAAGCAGGAACTATGGCTGGTACCCTTGATAAAGAGGGAGGTTTGGCTGGAGGACCTTATTCAGGTGGTGGAGTTGGGAAGGAAACTTGCAGGTAGACCAGTTGAGGTCTTTATAATTTTGCCAAATATCAAGGCAGTACATAATATTGAACCTTAATTTCAGGCCCTAGGCAACAGCTGTTAAGATTTTTCCAGAAAGCCTTAATCAGCTTATACTTCCTTAATCAGTGTTCACTTCCTTAGACAGAGTATTGCATGTATGTCTTCTTATATCTTTGACAAGGGACATTGTTTTCTTAATGTTTTTTAATGTCATGAGTAAAAAGGATTTCTCATGTTTGTTCTAATTTGCATGATAATATTAGGCAACTTTTCAGCAACTGCCAATCATTACTGTGTCACATGCTGTAAATTGAAAGCTCATATCCTTTCAGGGTTGTCAAGCTTAAAAAAATACAGTGCACCAGCCTTGCATGATGGCTGTTGCCTATAATCCCAGCACTTTGGGAGGCTGAGGAGGGCACACCTCAAGGTCAAGAGATTGAGACCATCCTGGTCAATGGTGAAACCCCATCCCTACTAAAAATACAAGAATTAGCTGGGTGTGGTAGCGGGCACCTGTAGTCCCAGCCACTAGGGAGGCTGAGGCAGGAGAATTACTTGTACCGAGGAGGTAGAGGTTGCAGTGAGCTGAGATCATGCCACTGCACTCCAGCCTGGCAATAGAGTGAGACTCCATCTCAAAAAAAAAAAAAAGAAATTACAAGACACCAAGTTAAATTTAAATTTTAGTTAAACAATGATTACAGCTTTCAGTATGAGTATGTCCTATTCCAATTTTTATATGCAAATGTTGCATCTTGCCCATTTTTCTTTGGGTCCACTTGCTTAGAAAAATGATTTGTAGAAATTCATTAAATTATCTTACCTTTAAACTTTTGAATGTCCTATAAAAACCAAATATTTTCTTCCATTTTGTCATTTAAAATTGTTTAGATTATGGCATTTTTTACCCTATAGAACTTTTAAACTTTTATATAGTCAAACCTACGAATGTACTCTTTTTTTTGCTTCTGGAGTTTATATTTTGCTTCCAGAGATTGTGTCTAACTAAAAGACATGCAAAAAATCTGTTTTTAATTTTTTTCCATTTACAATTTACTAATTCACCTGGCAAGCAAGGTAAGTTTTTGTTTGTTTGTTTGATTTTTGTAAAATCTTTCAGGAGAGGAAAAATCTCTTTTGAGAAATGATCTGAGCTATACCTACGGACTTCCTAAGCAAAGGAGGCCCATACATGAAATCTGATGTCAAATCATTTATTCATAATGAGAATTCCTAACTGTTGAGGGTAGGAACTAGAATCATCAGGCTGGTGCATTCTACCTTTGTGGTCAAGCTTCACAAAAAGCCACATTGTCAGGAAGCTGCCAGGGAAGCCTGGACTCCAGACTCCCATAGGATCCAGAGATTTCATTTCTCAGAGTCTGGTCCTCAGGCCACGTGTCTCAGCATCACACTGGTGTTCCTGATGAGTCTTCAGATATCCATCCCATTTCACACCCTCCAACCCAGACTGTCTGGAGGTCAAACCTAAGAACCGGTGTTATTAAAAGCTCAGCTGACTGCTGAAGTCTGAGAACTATAGATTTATTGTTTTTAAGTTGAGAGAAGCTGATATATGTTGATATAAAATCATGATACGCCTAGAACAAGGATGGTATCCATCTCCCCAGACTGCACTGGATCAGTCTCTGAGATCCCCTTTCCCCAACCCATTCCTTCTGTACATACTTTCATACTTTCAGTTTTGCTACAAATGAGTAAGTGCCCTTGTCTGGGAATCTATTCCATCTCTTAAAGGGAGCCCCTCTGACCCATGATGTGCTCATTTCCTAGGTGGTCTCCCAGAGATAACCTTATTTCACTGAGATCCAAGTTTTTTTGGGGGTGTTATTTGGTTATTCTCACCCCCACTACTGACAGTGCCCTGGAGGGTGTTCACCTGTGATAAGACCAGGGCCACCCCTTGGAAGTCCATTCTGAGGCAATTATTCAACCTCTCATTCATAAATTATTAGAGAGATTAAGAAACTACTTTGTAAATACCATCTCTTTAATTTTCACAGCACATTCTTTCTTTGTCAAAAACTCCATGATATAATCTACAGAAGTTCTTACCAGGGAAGAGTAAGAACTCCTGCCTCGAGCTTGAGAATCTGACTTCCCTCTGGGTTATCTCTAGATTTCCTATGGAGAGCCAGTCTCAGCTTGGTTTGGTTCCGGTTGGTGTTTCTTTATTAGCAACATCTGTTTGACTGCCCAAAAGTTTAATTGCTTTAGGGGAGACATTTTTAAGCGTGATCATTTCAGGATAAAATTATAATTTTCAAGCAACCAGAGTATCTGCTGAGGACACTATTGTGACCTCTGCTGGGCAGAGCTGCTGTTGCATTGGCTCCGTGGGGTTGCCCGCACGTCACTCCTGGGCCACTCTGCGGTCACCCACAGCACAGTGAGTATTAAGTGTGCGCTGGCACTGCTGGGTCTCTAAGTGAAAACAGAGAAGCCCCAGGGCCAGATTTAGAACACAGCTGAAAAGGAACGGGTACTTGCTGCCGTCCAGTTGTATTTTGAGCTAAGGGCCTTGACCTCACCCTTTCATTGAGGAAGGAGCCTTCCTGGGGCAGCAGTCACAAGCAGCCTTTTCAGCAAGGCAGCTGAGTCATCCGGAAGGTGGCCTGTGATTGTGGGTTACATGTGACAACGCTGCAGATCTTCATCCACCGAAAAGCTGCCTTCCCACCAAAGAGAAGGGGTTGCTCCCAACAGTCGAAATGCTGATGAATCTGATCCCCCAGATGTCTTGCTCCACTTATTTCTCCCTCTTGCTGAATATTTTAGGTTATGACACTAATCACCAGAACACATGCACACTTAATGGTAGGCAAAAAGAGGGAGACAAAACCCAAATAGCTTTAGTGTCCTTACCCCCCACCATACACAAAAGGTTACAACGTGAGAAGATGGATGCAAGAATTAGCTTGACCTTAGTAACTATTTCCTTGTGTACAGTGTATATATATATATATATATATATATATATATATATATATCAAGACATGTTGTACAGCTTAAATATATACAATTTTTTATTTAAAAAATAAAGGATGTTTCTAAAATTGTGTAAACAATATTCCTAGTTGAATCTCATGGCCAAAATCTCAGCAGGAAGACAGGTGCAGCTACTATGTCACTGTTGCATTTGTTAGTATTTTATTAACTCCTTTAATTTTACTAAGAGGCATGACCGAGTGCCCTTGGTAAAATTAAAGGAGTTAATAAAATAAACTCTTCATGAATGAAGACAATAAGGCGAAGGAGGTTAAAATAAACTGCACAAGGACACGCTGCCTGACCAATGACAGCAGACACGGGTGTGCTCAGCTCTCCTCCTCCAAAGCTTTTTTCTTTTTTCCTTATCTTTTGAATTTTCCACTCACAGAACTGGGATGAACAAGAGGGAACCCATATGTTACCGATAAGGAGACTGGGCTCAAGTCCAGCAAGTGAAGCCAGTGTTCTTTTTGTAAAACAGTGTGGTCCCAGGCAACATTCTGATCCTGTTGTGCCTCCCCTTGCTGTAAAATCGGGGTAATGACATTCTTCAGCTCATAAGGATCACGGGAAAATTTATATTCAGCTGTTAGTAGAGTGAATGCCCAACCTGGAGTGGGCACTCAATTGAATGCTAGCCATGACTTTGTACTGAAGTAGCTCCTGGACACTGTTTAGTGTTTGGCTCATTCTGAATAAGTAGCTGATTTTAAATATGGCTCCACCTCGGCTGGGTGCAATGGCTCATACCTGTAATCCCAGCACTTTGGGAGGCCTAGGCCTAGGCCTAGGTGGATCATGAAGTCAGGAGTTCGAGACCAGCCTGGCCAATATGGTAAAACTGCATCTCTACTAAAAATACAAAAATTAGCCAGATGTGATGGTGTGTGTCTGTTGTCCTAGCTACTTGGGAGACTGAGGCAGAAGAATTACTTGAACCCAGGAGGCGGAAGTTGCAATGAGCCAAGATCACATCACTGCACTCCAGCCTGAGTGACAGAGTGAGACTCTATCTCAAAAGAAAAAAGAAAAGAAAAAAAAAGTATATATATATATATATATATATATATATATATATATATATGTATATGGCTCTACCTCACAAATGGTAGGGCAGATTGTTCTTAGATTTATAATCAGCCCTGGTTTTCTTGGGTCAACTTGCTGAATAAGCAACAAAGTGAGGCCACCAAGCTTTCTATCACCCCTAGCTCCCCCCATCTCCCCATCTCCTCTACCTCATCAGAGAGGTCAAAGGCCCAGATGGGCCAGGGCTGAGGCTGGAACCCAGGCAGCCTGGCTTTAGGGTGTCTCTGCTCTTGATTGCCGCCCTGTACTTCCCCTTTTCCTCGTCCCTCTCTCTCCTCCTACTGTTGCTCCCTCCTCCGGTGACATCTTCTTAGGGCATTCTGCTGACTCTGGATGCCATTCTCTAAAAGGATAGTAGGAGGGGAAGCGGATCTAAACATTCTGAGCATTGGGCTAGTCACCTTGATGGGAGCTTCATGCCATTTTCCATATTTAAGCCTCATAGCAGCTTAATAAGGTGGGGACACTACACAGTGGTTAAGGAAAGAGACCCCGTGGACCCAGACTGTCTAGGTCCACATCTCTGTGCTGGCCCTTCTCAGTCCTTCAGGCCTGCTGGATGACTTAGCAGATCTCCATGTGCCTAAGTTTCTTCACTGTTATTTTTGTTATAAAGACACAAATTCTCATAGAAGTCATTTATCTATTTGACTAGTGTTTATTCTATGCAGTTCAGTATCCCAGAGAGAGTGAAAAGTCATTCTCACTGCTTTGCCAAGCCGGCAATTCCCTTTAGCTGAGGTGATCAGTAGCAACAGTTTCTATCAGAGACTATTGACCTTTCATTCAGTTTGCAATTTGCCCTCTATTTATTATGGATTCTTGCTGGTAGCATTAGATCCTATATCTCCTGATCCCTCATGCTAGCATTCCTTTGCCCTCTTCTCTTCTCATCTGTTTGTCCCTGTAGCAACATAACTTTGCTGGCTAGTTGCCTGTCGGCTCTCTCAATTTCTCTCCATGCTGTTCTGTCCTGTAATCACAGGACTTGGCATCTAGAATGGAGCATTGCAGAGGGCGCTGAGTAAAGGACTATAGTGGGAAAATAGGTGCTGCAGGAAGAGTGAATAATAAATGAGGCAGCAAGCAGTGGGGACTAGGAAAGGTGTGCAGGGGATGTGTTGGCCCTGGGGCTCACCTGCTGCCCTGGTATCTGTTTCCAGTGACTGAAGCCCTCCATCCTTAGGCCCCCAAGGGGGAGCAAACTGGGGTGATTTTCTTCAAATTAACTGCCACCACCAAACTTCAGTATTGCTTCCTGAGCCTAAATGCTATGGGTGGGATAAAACCAGGGTGGGCATGGGCAGAGGGAAGAATCCCAGGGTCCTATCTCTCCTTCCCCACACCTTGTCATGCACCTGTTCTGCACCCCCACTGTCTTGGACACCGTGCACATAAGGGTGAACCACATAGCCAGTCTATTCGTTTGAGGGCAAATTTTTCTTCATGGTTATTTCTGGTTTATATTTTCCTACCTCAAAAGGGGTCCTTACTCTGTTAGTTCTCATTCAAGATGCAGTAAAGCATGGCCAAAAGCATGGAGGGGAAGCCATATGCTTCAGTTCAGGTCCTGCCTCCACTACTACTTGCTAGCTGTATGACTTCAGGTGAATCACTTACCCTCTCTGGGCCTCAGTTTTGTTTCTGTAAAATGGAGATAGGGTTTTGGGAGGGTTAAAATGAATTAATATGCATAAAGCATTTAAATAGAACCTGGCACAGGGTGAGCCCCTGCATTTGGTGCTTTTCATGCAAGCCCACATGCATGGGTACATCTGAACCACAGAGCTCTCCTGACGCGCTAATGATGCCACATTGTCATATCTGTCTATCTGAACTTTGCAGTCTCAGCTTTTCCAAGAGAAGAGCTATATGTAAACTTGAGCAGAATCTTGAGGGGAGAGTAGGCATATTTTCCTCGTCCTCTTTATATTTACCTTCATTTTATTCTGATTCCAAAGATGGGAGCTGAGAGGAGATAGCTTTACCAGGAGATGGTTTCTTTGGGCCAAGAATATAGGGGACTCACTGTATGTGAGGGGTATGGGCCTACAAGTTGTGTGATCTTGAGCAAGGGACCCAGTCCTCTTTCCACATATGTAAAATGGGAATGATTAATCTGACTTCAAATGGTGATTGTGAGGAGGTTGTGAAATAGGTCTCAGGATGCCTGGCACAGGGAAGGTGATACAGAAACATCCCCTTGCCCATCCTGTGTGCCAGTGATGGGTCCACACAAGAATGACCATCTGCCAACTATCTGTCAGGCATAGAAATGGAGATTAGACCTAAACCTCAGGCAGAAAGGGCCATCCAGCCTTGACTGATTGGCTTCTGGTGCCTGAGAAGTGAACTCCACCACCCTGCAACGTCTCAGCAAGTGCCTTATCTGTGAGGCTGTCCTCTGGGGCTGCTTCTGACCCTCTGTTGGCAGGGGGTAGGAGTCTGGTGCCCACCTAGCCCAGACATGAGTCCCAAAGGAGTCAGGCATTGGCCCTCAGACATGCACTTTCAATCAAAATATTTAGAGGTTTTCATGGTGAACTTTTCTTCAGCCCACAGCTGGTGTGTGTGTGTGTGTGTGTGTGTGTGTGTGTGTGTGTGTGTGTGTGTGTTATGGGAAAAGACAGACTGAGAGAGAGAGAGAGAGAGATGTGGCAACCATTATAGCCTGTGATGAAGAGCTTGGACCTGGTTGGGGAGATGGAAGGAGTTGGGAGAAGTGAGGAGCAGATCAGTGTGGATCCCAGTAAATGAAGGAGAGTGTTGCAAAGGGTGGGGGTTCACCAAATCTGACTCCTAACCCTCTACAACAGGCAACCCCTTTACTTCCTGCACTTCTGGAGTCCAAGCCACAGACTCGCCCTTTAAGGAGCAGCCTGAAGGGCATGGGCTAATCCTTGGGTGGCATGCTAAAGCAGTGCAGGGCTGGAGGGCACTTCATGATTTCATTTCAAGGCCTCCCATTTGGTTCATCAAATATTTGTTTGGTTCATTTTCTTCTGGCTGAGAAACAGAAAGTTTGAAGTTTGAATTGTGCAAATTGGCTTTCAACCAGACGACACTGTGAGCCGTTTAGGAGTGATTAGAACTCACTTCAGTTCACAGGCACAAGAAAAAAGAGCAAAGCCTCACTGGTTATCAAGTTTTTTCTTTGTCAGGAGGTGGGGTTGAGCAGCTATGGAAATGGATTTGGAGGAGAAACAGGGAGAAAAGCAATCTCTCTTTAGCTTTTTAGGGAATAATCAGAATGAGTGCAGAAAAGTGCATGGGAGTTCTCTCCCCGCCAGCCGTGCTGAGTGCCTGGGATACAAAAGCAAACAAGCTTTGTCCCCTGCCTTTGACGAGCCACAGCTATGAAGACATGACTTATTTATTTAGCTTGTAAATAATTTCTTTTAACCATGGACCTGCTTATTCTGTATATTATTAGAACCCATTCTAGCCACAGAGAATTCCTAGGAGGTTACATAATACATTAATGGAAATCTCTGACTTGAGAGAAAAGCCTAGAGCTTCAAGCCACAGCCTGGGGACTTTCCTGGTCCTGTGGTTTTCAACAGCTGTCCCACCCGCAACAACACCTGTTCATGCATCCTTAAGGGGCTGTGGGTGTGTTGGGCTGCAGTAGGAAAAAACATGCCCGGTGTCGTATGAAAAGTCCCATCAGCTGGCTGTTTGGGAGGTGCTGGCTGGCAAATAATTTCCTTATAGCTTCCTCAATGGTCGTGTACATGGATGACGTCAGTCGAACCTGTTCACAGGCCTGGATGGGAGCACTAGATCCCGGATATGAGTGAGGGGAGAAGCCATTGATCCTGCCTCCGGGCTGGGGTAATCCATACTTTCCTCCTTATCACCCAGTACCAGCTTTAGTTGTTAGTGAGTAATAGGCTAATATCACCAGAGAGAGCTAAGATACCACAAAATCTCACTCCTTTATGTTAATGATGAAGTTCAGTCATGTCTAGCGGAGCCATAGGTCCCCTGAGTTCTAATCCTCCATCTATCCATCCATCCATCATCCATTCATCCATATATTCATCCATCCATCCATCCATCCACTCATTCATTTATCAAAAAATATTACTGAGCTACTACTTAGTGTTAGGCACTGCTTGTTCCATTATGCCAGAGCAATTCTCCTTCTCAGGAAAAGCAAATTACAGAGCTAGTCTTCAGTGAGTTTAAATCTATCAATTACAATTAATGCTAGCTTTTATGGCTAAAAGAGTTTTGAGGTTGAGTGGCTTTTAAATTACCTTTTGTATCATGCAGGTGAACTGACACTAGATGATGAAAGATAGTGC
Source organism: Saguinus oedipus (assembly GCA_031835075.1). Classification (NCBI taxonomy): domain Eukaryota; kingdom Metazoa; phylum Chordata; class Mammalia; order Primates; family Cebidae; genus Saguinus; species Saguinus oedipus. Next base: position 92,460,689 of record CM063183.1, on the reverse strand, counting down.
TAAAGTCATTTTCTCCAAGGTGATGTGGGGAGCGAAGGAGGAAAGGGATTTGCATAGACTGAGGGATGTAAGACTCAGGCAGGTGTTTGGATGGCACCATGGGTGAGGAACAAGTGGATGGATGTATTGGTGGGGGTGGGTAATAGTATTAGGTTGGTTTTTAGTTGTTGAGTCTTAGAAACCTACAGGGAATTGAAAGGGATTGTTCAATAATTATAGTAATGAAACTCTAGAGCCTGGGCCAGAGATTGAACAAGATGGATATTTGCAAGTCATTGGCCAGTAGGTGGTAATTGCAGCTATGAACTGTAGCAATCCTCCATCTTTCTTCAAGCTCAGAAGAGTTTCAAACTTTTTACATTGAAAAAGAATTCCTTAAAGAAATGTCATTGTTGTGACCCAGGTCAGTAAACAAGATTTATTGACACACACACTTTTCTCTCCTCCTCATCACATTTTCCGACATCCATTCTGTTGACCAGCTTGGCCTCTGTTCACTGAACTTAGGAATAACGAATGTTCAGAAATCTCAACCCCATGAACATGGGTCAACACCTTGTTTAACTTCCCTATCTGGGCTTCAGGTCTTTTTTCCCCTCCTTTAGAAATGAGGTGAAAGAGCTTTCTCTCTTCTGCCTTTTACATCTTTATGCAGAGCTTGCTAGGTAGTTGCTGGTCTTCTTCATTTCCTTTTGTGGTCAGAGAGTCAGAGAAGGTGGTTGCCAAGAAACTGACCTATGACAGAGTTTAGTATGGCAGAGCCCCTTAATATAAGCTAGAAAATGAACTAGGTTCACCATTTAATTTTTTGATTAAGGTTGATGACTACAGGTCTTTATGATATTCTTTGTACTTTTCCGTTATGTGGCATACAGGAAGATCATTTTTTATTACATTATGGTATGACTCTTAACTTCCAATGCTTTTTTTTTTAACTTGGCCGTAAAAAAATAAAGGGTCAGTAATTAGTTAGGTTCTTTGTTTTAAGAAACTGAGTTTATGGCAAGCTCAAGCAATGAAGATTAATTATAAAGATACACAAGGCAATGAGGAAGACATAGATCCTGTATTAGCCCTCCAGGGCTTCTGTAGTAAAACAGCAGAGACTGGAGGGGCTGAAACAACAGACTTTTGTTCTTTCATATTCTGGAGGTTGGAAGTCCAAGAACAAGATTTGGGCAGGGTTGGTTTCTGGTGAGGCCTCATTCCTTGGCTTGCAGGCAGCCACCTTCTTGCTGTGTCCTTATGTGGCCTTTCCTCTGTGTGACCCTCCCTAGTATCTCTTCCTTTTTTTGTAAGGACACCAATCATATTGGATTAAGGCTTCACCCTTATGACCTCATTTTAACTTAATGACCTCTTTAAAGATGCTGTCTCTCTATGCAGTCACATTATCAGGTACTGGCAGTTAAACTTCAACATTTAAATTTGGAGCAGGGGGCATGATTCAACCCACAGCCAACAGGGCCCTCCCTTCATAATGGTTACTGAAGGTCTTTGGCTTATAGAGCAGTTACCATATTGAACATTTCTGGTCACTGTGCTGGAGGAGAGAGAAATTTCTGGAGGGTCTCAACTCAGCAAGCAAATGCCCCATTCTGGCAATGACATATCTCTTTTATTCAAAACTCTCTCTTGTAATTCTTTCTTGAGAAAAAAACAAAGGAAAACTCTTTCAAACTCAAAAGTTGGCCAGGCATAGTCACATGGTGATAACCAATGTCAAAGAGATTAGAAGTGCAATCCTACAAGTTTCCTAGATGGGAAAGAAAAATTGAATAAACAATGCTAATAGCTATCACATTGTCATTTCAGAGCCTCATCTTGGATGCATATGGTTACTTGCTCACACTCTGCTGCTTTTTCAACTGATTTTTACATTTCTCTTCCAATTTGTATTTTTTCTTTTGAGATGGAGTTTTACTCTTGTAGCTCAGGCTGGAGTGCAGTGGCACGAACTTGGCTCACCACAACCTCTGCCTCCTAGGTTTTAAGTGATTCTCCTGCCTCAGCCTTTTGAGTAACTGGGATTTGCGGGCATCTGCCACCACGCCCAGCTAGTTTTTCTATTTTTAGTAGAGACGGGGTTTCTCCATGTTGGTTAGCTGGTCTTGAATTCCTGACCTCAGCCTCCCAAAGTGCCAGGATTACAGGCATGAGCCACAGTGCCCGGCCCCCATTTGTATTAATGCATTTTCATATTGTTATGAAGAAATACCTGAGGCTGGGTGATTTATAAAGAAAAAGAGGTTTAATGGATTCACAGTTCCACATGCCTGGGGAGGCTTCACAATCATGGCAGAAGGTGAAGGAGGAGCAAAGGCACATTTTACATGGTGGCAGGAAAGAGAGCATGTGCAGAGGAACTGCCCTTTATCAAACCATCAGATGTCATGAGACTTATTCATTATCACAAGAACAGCATGGAAAAACCCACCCCCACGATTCAGTTACTTCCCACTGGGTCCTTCCCATGACACATAGGGATTATGGGAGCTACAATCCAAGATGAAATTTGGATGGGGACACAGCCAAACCATATTGTTCTATCCCTGGCCCCCTCTCAAATCTTATGTCATCACACTTCGAAACCAATCAGGCCTTCCCAACAATCTTAACTCATTTCAGCATTTACTCAGAAGTCCACAGTCCAAAGTCTCATCTGAGATAAGGCAAGTCTCTTCTACCTATGACCCTGTAAAATAAAAAGCAAGTTAGTTCCTTCCTAGATACAATAGGGGTAAAGGCACTGGGTAAATACACCCATTCCAACTGTGAGAAATTGGCCAAAAGGAGGGAGATATAGGCCCTATGCAAGTCCAAAATCCAGAAGGGTAGTCAAATCTTAAAGCTCCCAAATGATCTCCTTTGACTCCATTTTTCACATCAAAGTCACAGTAATGCAAGTAGGTTTCCGTGGGTAGCTCCACCGCTGTGGCTTTGCAGGGTACAGCCCCTACCTCCCCTCCATACCCCACCCCTCAGATGCTGTAATGGGCTGATTTTGAGGGTCTGTGGCTTTTCCAGGCACATGGTACAAGCTGTCAGAGGATCTACCATTTAGGTGTCTGGAGGCAGGTGGCCCTCTTCTCATAGCTCCACTAGGCAGCACCTCAGTGGGAACTCTGTGCAGGGGCTCCAACTCCACATTTTCCTTCTGTACTGTTCTAGCAAAAGTTTTCCATGAGGGCCCTGCTCCTGCAGCAAACTTCTGCCTGGACATCTAGGCATTTCCATACATTCTATGAAATCTAGGAAGAAGTTCCCAAACCTCAGTTATTGACTTCTGTGCACTCACAGGTTCAACACCATGTGTAAGTTGCCAAAGCTTGGAGCTTACACTCTCTGAAGCCATGGCCTGAGCTGTATGTTGGCCCCTTTTAGACACAGCTGGAGCTGAAGCATCTGGGACACAGGGCACCCACCATGTCCTAAGGCTGCATAGAGCAGGAGTGCCCTGGGCCCAGCCCAGGAAAACATTCTAGGCCTCCAGCCCTGTGATGGGAGGGGCTGCTGTGAAGGTCTCTGACATGCCCTGGAGACATTTTTCCCATTGTCTTGGTGATTAACATCCAGCTCCTCATTATTTGTGCAAATTTTTGCTACAGGCTTGAATTTCTCCCCAGAAAATGATTTTTTTCTTTTCTATCTCATTATCAGAGCAAACTTGTGTGCTCTGCTTCCTCTTGAATGCTTTGCCTATTAGAAATTTCTTCTTCCAGGTACTGTAAATCATCTCTCTCATATTCAAAGTTCCACAGATTTCTAGGTCAGAGGCAAAATGTTACCAGTCTCTTTACCAAAACATAGCAAGAATTACCTTTATTCCAGTTCCCAACAAGTTCTTCATCTCCATCTGAGATCACCTCAGTCTGGACTTTACTGTCCATATCACTATCAGGATTTTGGCCAAAGCCATTCAACAAGTCTCTAGGAAGTTCCAAATTTCCACACATCATCCTCTCTTCTAAGCCCTCCAAGTCTCTAGGAAGTTTCAGTCTTCTCTATCTTCTTCTGAGCTCTCCAAACTGTTCCAAACTCTGCCTGTTACCCAGTTCTAAAGTCACTTCTACATTGTTGGGTATCCTTAGAGTAGTACCTCATTCTACTGTCCCAATTTACTGTATTAGTCTATTTTTATATTGCTATGAAGAAATACCCAAGACTGGGTAATTTATAAAGAGAAAGAGGTTCAACTCACAGTTCCACATGACTGGGGAGACTTCACAGTCATGGCATAAGGCAAAGGAGGATCAAAGGCATGTCTTACATGGTTGCAGGCAAGTAAGCATGTGTAGGGGAACTGCACTTTATAAAACCATAAGATCTTGTGAGAACTCATTCACTATCATGAGAACAGTATGGGGGTAACCATTCCCATGATTCAATTACTTCCCACCATGTCACTCCCAGAACAAATAGGGATTATGGGAACTACAATTCAAGAAGAGATTTGGGTTGAGACACAGCCAAGCCATATCACTACTCCAGTTAGCTTCCATATCATTCACTCAATTGTTATTTCCCTTCTCTTAGTTTCTATTTTTCAATTTTTCTGTTTCCACCATGAACTCAGAGTTGTTCATGGTCCCTCATTGTTCCTTAACCTATTTCACTGTATTTATCTAGTCATACATGCCAAGTCAATTATCTCTGTGACTCTCAGAAAAGACAGTTACCATAGCTTAAAGCTGGGCAGGGGGTTTCACCTAAGACTGCTTCTCAGATCCCAGCTTGTAGATAGACTTCTTGAGGGTCTGTCTACTCTCACTCTTGAGTAGAAAGTAGAAATGAACTACTCCTTCCTCAGATGCTGTGTCATAGAAGTTACCCTTATAGGGAACTATGAGCATGGTGAGGACCATAACTATCATGACTAGGAAGATTGGTGGTCACAAAAATTTGTAATTAATTATTATTAGAGCCTCAGCCATCAGTGTTAAATTAATCCACAATATTTAATATTATGACTACAAAGAACCTTCTTACTTTGATTCTTAAGGAAAGTTAAAAGTCAATACATTTAATGAACCAACATGGCTATAAGGTTTCTTTATTTTATATGAAGTGGTATAATGTTAGCCAAAAGCACGCTGTAAAAAGTTAAAAAGTTGTTACTGTAGAGTACCACTAAACATAATGTAAAAAAATTTGGCCAACACATAAAAATTAAAATAGAATTCTTAAAAGTATTCAATAAATAAAAATGAATGCAGGAAAGGACAATAATCCAGAAGTGAAAGAGGGGCAAAGAAAAAATATAATAATATGATAGATCCAAATCTAATGATAACAATATTACATTAACTGTTAATGAACTAAACACTTCAATTAAAAGCCAGAGAGTAACAAAACTGATTATAAAGCAGGACCCAAATATATTCTATTGATAAGAAATAAAATTTAATTATAAAGACATAAATGAAGTGAAGGTAAATGGATGCAAAAAAATAAACCAGCAAACAGTAAGCACAAGAGTGTTGATTTGGTTGCAGTAATAGTAGTTAAAAATAGATGTAAAGATATAAATTATTACAAAGATAAAGAGGGATCTATCATAATGATAAAAAAGCTGACTAATCAAGAATACCTAAAAAGCATACGTGTGTATATATCTAATAATAATGCAACTAAATACATGAATAAAAATCGACAAGGCAGGAAATGACAATTCCACAATTTTAGTAGGAGATTCTTACACCTTTCTCTTAGGAAAGATAGTAAAATTAAGTAAAATATCAGCAAGGCATGGAGGATCTGAATATTATCAACCACCTTGCCCTAATTCCTATTCATAGAACATTATGCCCAACTACTGCAAACTGAGCATTCTTTTCATGTGCATATGGTGTGCTTAATAAAAATGACCATACATTTGACAATTAAAGAAGCCTCAATAACTTTAAAAGCCTTGATACCATGCAGAGTGTGTTTTTTGTCCACACAGAATTGAAAATATGTTTAAAATATCTAGAAAAATCCCCGTATTTGACAATTAAACAACACACTTCTAGATACTTTATGGTTCAAGAAAGAAAATAACATTTTAGATATCTTTTAAATAACATTTAAATGTACTGCCAACACAGAAATACTTCAAAGTGAATTTAACAAAAATATGCCAGGTCCTTTCACTGAATATTGTAGAACATTGTTGAAAGGAATTAGAAGCCCTAAATAATGTCATATTCATTAATAAAAGAGTCAGCATTGTTGAGATATCAGTTTTCTCCCATTTGATCTATAGATTCAATGAAAGCCCAATCAACATCCCAAAAAACATTTTAGTGCACATTGACAAAGCTGATTCTAAAATCTGTTTGGAAATGTGAAGACCTAGACTACATCAAACAATGTTTAAAATTAAAGAATAAAGCTAAAAGACTTATTTGATGACTTACTATAATGCCACAATAACTATAATAATTATACACAAATCACAATATTAATTAAAGAATAGAGATATAGACTATGAAAGAAACTGCAGAATTTAGAAATAGACTTAAACGTATACATGGTCAATTAATTTTTGGCAAAAGAACCAAGGCAATTCAATGGAAAGGGTAAGTCTATTCAATAAAGGTACTGAAAAAATCTGATATCCAAGTGGAAAAACATAAAAATCACACCTAACCTCAAGCCATATTTAAAAATTAACTCAAGATGTATCATAGATGAAATGTAAAAGGTAAAATTATAAATCTCCCTGAGGAAAACATAGGAGTAATATGTTATGACCATAGAAACAAACGCTTTTTGACCTTGGAGTAGTCAAAAGACAGGAAAAGTGCAAATTAAAACAAACAAAAAAAGCAATGAATTGGATTTTATCAAAAGAAAAAAATTTGTTCTTCAAAATGCACAATCAAAAAAACAGTTTACATATGAAAGAAATCATTGAGTACACATGTATTTCACAAAAGACATAGAGAATATACCAATAATTTTAAATGATTTCAGTTCTCAATAAGGCTATTAAAGAGCTCAATTAAAAACAGAAAAAGATTTGAACAGATACATCATAAAAGATGATATATTCATGGCCAGCAAGCACATGGAAATATGCTCAACATAATTAGTAATCAGGGAATGCAAATTAAATCACAGTAAAATGCCACCCATCCATTTGAATGACTAGAATTTAAAAAAAACCTGACAATATCAAACAAGGATATGGAGCAACGGGAAATCTCATACATTTCTGGGGTATTCTGCCGTGGATACTTTTGTAACCCCAAAAGTCTAAGGAAGTGGAGAGGCAAAAAAAAGGGATGGACATACCTAGTTTTTTGGAAATAAACATTTAACAGGGACTTAGGAACAGAAGCTATGGTTGTGTCTTCAGCAGTGGTGAGAAAAGATGGTGGAACCCTGTGCCATTAACCCGCAGATGCAGGCCTTATATACCATAGAGAAGGAATGTATAGACAATTGTAGGAAAAGGCAAGAATGTTGTATAAATCTGTCTATGGGCAGAATTTATGGTCAAAGTTGTTTTGGCTTACTGTACTTACTTTATTTACTGCAAATCAAGGGCACAATTTACAGTATGTGCTTTTATTAAAAAAAAAAAAAAACAGTAGATAAAACAGAAATCTTAGAGGCATTCCCAGAACTGGGATTAATCAGAAATCAACATGGTGGATTATCATCCAAGATGAGTTTGCTTTAGGATCCACAGGTGGGTATGTAAAATGATATGATGACTTTGTTTTGTTTTTATTTTTTCTATTTTTGATAGTGAGTCTCTCTATGTTGCCCAGGCTGGAGTGCAGTGGCACAATCTCTGCTCACCTGCTCACTGCACTCCCCACCTCCCAGGTTTAAGTGATTGCCATGTCTCAGCCTCCCCAGTAGCTGGGATAACAGGCACATGCTATCACACCCAGCTAACTTTTGTATTTTAAGTTGAGATGAGGTTTCATCATGTTCCTCAGGCTGGTCTTGAACTCTTGGCCTCAAGTGATCCATCCACTTCGGCTTCTCAAAATGGTGGGATTATAGGCATGAGCCACCATGCCCGGCCTGATATGATGACTTTGAAAAATGATTTGTCAGTTTCTTAAAACTTTCACATGTCTACCATACTACCTAGCCATTGTACTCTTAGGTAAATACGCAAGAGAAATGAAAAAATACCTCTACAAAAAAGGCTTGTACATGAATGTTCACAGCAGCAACATTCAAATAGCCAAAAACTGAGATATGGGGAAGGACAAATACTCATTAACAGGTAAACGGATAAATGAATGATGAAAATATGCTGTAACCAGATAGTTGAATACTACTCAGGTGTAAAAAGGAAGAGACCACCAATATCTCCAACAACTTGGGTAACTCTCAAAAACATCATGCTGAGTTAAATAAGTCACAAAACAAGAATTCATAATTTATTATTCAAATTATATAAAATGCAAAGTAATCGATTGTGGTAATAGATAAACTGTCAGGTTCTACTTAACCTCATTCAAACTTGCCTTTTCTAAGATTGTGAGGAGTGTGTGATTCCTCATTGTGGCCAGAGTCAGAGAGAAGAATGGAGAACTTCAAATGAATGAGGAAACTTTCAGGGTTCATAAAATTGTTCTATATCTTGACTATGGTGATGGCTTAATGGGCGTCTACAATATCCAGAATTCATTCATTTTAGATGCAATTTATCATATGTAAGTCTTTCCTCAATAAAGTTAAGAACAACAAAAAAGTTAGCATATTTAGAATTGACTCTTCACCTCTGCTGAGCCCTGGTTGAAGGACTAATGTTTTTAGCTACTATGTGAGTTTCTGCATGTTAAAAAGGCTTTGCAAAATTTTACAGTGGCATCAGCTAAAGGATCATGATTATTAGAATGTTTGAAGGCTTGGAGAACCTGTTCAAACTAACACAAAAGGACCATTTGCTAAGACAATGAGTGAAGAGGGAAAGTCTAACCTTGTTCCATGGGGCTGTGGACATGTTTGAGATTCAGCATTGGCTGAGCTTTCCTTCAGTGTATAAAAGATACACACACATTATTGTGACTTGAAATGAACCCAAAGAAAATCTTTTGCAACTATAATGATACCCAGAGCCTGGTAATTTGAAAGGTAAGAACTGTTTTTCTTGTAGTAGTAAGGATTGTGATTGTAAAGGCAGCCTTCTTAATTATATGTACTACTTTAGCTTCTGAAAAGGCCATGGCATCTTCCTGGCAGGGCACACTGGTGTCCAGAGACAAAGCTGGCCCAGTTGACTTTCCGAGGCCATTGGAGTAGCCTGGGTAGCTACTAATAATCTAACAAGTTATGTAAAAGAGTTTCAGTTTGTGACAACAATATTCAAATCTTTGAGTCTCGGTCATATTCTCTGAGTTTCCTTTGGATTTGGGAGTCAAATAAGCTGTCAGGTTCCACTTAATCTCATTCAAACTTCCTTTTCTGGGATTGTGGGGAGTGTGTGACTCCTCATTGTGGCTTCACTCCTTTCAGTGTGAGCTCAACTCTAACAGTGCAATACCCAGGGATCCCAAGACCCATACGTGGCAGAAAGTGAAATTGGACTCAACTCACTGAGTCAAGACGCAACCACTAAGATTCTTTTGGATTCATTCAAAATCAAAAGTCACAATTTTTTTTTTCAAATACTCAGCCCAGGTTTTCTTAAAGCATGGCTTCAGTTTGTTTAAATAAAATAGACCAGGATTATAACAGTTTTGTAAAGGATGATTGATACACAAACAGACCGATAGATGTTGTCCAGGTTCTTCATTTATCAGGCACTCAGAGTGCATTAAACATGCAAGAGTTCGATTAGAGAAACTCCTGTGAGGGAATATGGGGAAGAAGCCCAGGGGCTGGGAGAGCTCTCAGGTCACACTGCAGTGTGATTCCAGGGAAAGGAGAGAGGGAAGGACAGAAGCTGATGGGACTGTCTTTACTGCATTTCTCAGAGAGTTTATCAAGCTCATCAGGAACCTGTAGGCTAAAACATCTATCCAAGGAGTCCTTTGCCTTCCAGGAAGGGGCCTTTCTCAGTGTTCCTGCCAAGCTCAGGCCTTAGCTGAGAACAGCAGATGGGAATTCCTGCAGTTAGAGATCTGAAGGGCTCTGACTGCCCCAGGTAGAGAGATGGATGATAGACAGCAGATGGATAGATGATATACAGATGGATGAATGGATGGATAGATAGATAGATGATAGATAGATAGATGGATGGATAGATAGATAGATACACAGAATTAGAAAATACATATCTATAGTACTTCTAGTAGTTTTTTTCTAGGAGGGATGGTGGGACATTTGTGGGGGTTTTCCTTTGCTCTTTTGTTTCCGGACATTTCTACACTTTATCATGTATATTTTTAAGCAAATTCAGTTTAAGATTTCTACAAGTCTTTCTCTCTTTAAGTAATTCCTTTCCTAATATCAGCGATTCACCATGTTTATGGTGTGTGTGTGTGTGTGTGTGTGTGTGTGTCTGTGTCTGATGCATGTGTCTGTTGCTTGTATATGTCTGTTGTGTGTATGATGTGTGTGTGTGTGTCTATTGCATGTGTCTGTATGTTGTGTGTGTACTTACTTGGACTCACTGGCATCAAGCTTTCTGATTCTTCTTCATCTTCCCCAGCTTCCTCTCCTCCCAGAAAATACACTAGAAACATCTCTTTGTGGGAAGAATGTAAGCCTATTATAACCTTCTGCTTACATTCCCATAGCTAACCATGCTTATTACTACTGGTTACTTATTACATTGAGCAGGCAGCACTAACCTATACACTCAAAATCTGCATTCTAGGCTCTTTTAAGAATCATGATTGAACCATTTTGGGAATAAGCCACAGTTTAGGATTTTGTAAAATTCAAAATAAAATTATCTGTGCTCTGAGAGATTTATAACGAAAACTTATAGTCTGTAATACAAGTTAATTTCACCGTATGGTCATTTTGGTTATAAAAGCTGTACTAGGTAGAGTAGTGTCCCCTAAAAATCCATGCTCACCTGGAATCTCAGGATGGAACCCTAACTGGAAACAGTGTCTTTACAGTTATCATTATTGATGGCGAGCTCGCACTGGACTAAGGTGGGCCCTAATCCAATGCCTGGTGTCCTTATAAGAAGGAGATGCGACACAGAGGAAACAGGCAGAGAAGGCTAGATGGAGACACAGGCAGGGACTGGGGTGACGCACTCCAAACCTGGAACAGGGAGGGCTGCCAGCAGCCACCAGAAGAAGCTCAGAAGAGCCGGGCGAGGTGGCTCACGCCTGTAATCCCAGCACTTTGGGAGGCTGAGGCGGGTGGATCACGAGGTCAAGAGATCGAGACCATCCTGGTCAACATGGTGAAACCCCGTCTCTACTAAAGATACAAAAAATTAGCTGGGCATGGTGGTGCTTGCCTGTGATCCCAGCTACTCAGGTGGCTGAGTCAAGAGAATTGCCTGAACCCAGGAGGCGTAGGTTGTGGTGAGCCAAGATCGTGCCATTGCACTCCAGCCTGGGTAACAAGAGCGAAACTCCGTCTCAAAAAAAAAAAAAAAAGGAGAAGAAGAAGCTCAGAAGAGGCAAGGAAGGCCTTCCCCTAACACCTTCATGGGGAGCGTGGCCCTGCCAACATCTCGAGTACAGACCTCTAGTCTCCAGAACAGTGTGAAAGGATACATTTTTGTTAATCTGAGCTACTCAGCTTGTGGTACTTTGTCACAGCATCCCTAGGAGAGTCATACAGGAGTCAAGGCAACAGAGCCTTATTGCAGAGGTGCTTGTGGACCAAAAACCCATTAGCAGAGGGCCACCATGCAACTTCTGTGTCTGCCCACCCCCATCAACAAAGTGCACTGACCATGAAGCGTCCTAGGTGAGGATGAGTGACACCTGAGCTAATTTGAGGCATGCTCCTCACTGCCAGCTCACATTCTAAAGCCCAAAGCCATGCTGTATGATGTTTGATATCTGCACATAAGGGAGTAGCAAAAAGTATACAGTTGCATGGTGGCTGCAGCATAAATATGTCCATTCTGTAACCTCCTGCTGCTTTTGCTTCTATCTGTCCCTAGAAGACAGCCTCCCTCAAACAAACGTTGAGACATTGTTTAGAAGGGAGAGCAGGGAGGTCTTTGCCATTGATGCACTCTGACTGTTCATGATTATGAACAGAACAAGACAGAAGCCTAGGGACAACCTTTGCACCTGATCAGTCATTTACTGCCAACCTCTCTGTGGGAAAACAACAATCTTTTTTTTTTCCAGATGGAATTTCATTCTTGTCACCCAGGCTGGAGTTCAGTGGTGTGGTCTTGGCTCACTGCAACCTCCACCTCCCAGGTTCAAGCAATTCTCCTGCCTCAGCCTCCTGAGTAGCTGGGACTACAGGCACACTCTGCCACGCCCAGCTATTTTTTTTTTTATTTTAGTAGAGATGGGGTTTCACCGTGTTGCCCAGGCTGGTCTTGAACTCCTAAGCTCAGGCAATCTGCCTGCATCGGCCTCCCAAAGTGCTGGGATAACGGGTGTGAGGCACTGCACCTGGCCTAATTTTTGTAGTTTTAATAGAGATGGAGTTTCACCGTGTAGGCTAGGCTGGTCTCGAACTTCTAACCTCAGGTGATCCACCCACCTTAACCTCCCAAAGTTCTGGGATTACAGGTGTGAGCCACTGTGCCTGGCCAAAAACAACAGTCTTTTATCATGATGGTGATGTTAACGGGAATCAGCAGAGATTTGACTTACAGACAACGTGGAGGGGCCAGGACTAGGAAAAGGGCTGCGGGAGGAATGGCTATGGCTTCCTGCAGCCTGAAGCCCACAGCAACAAACGGGTCAGCATGCATGCAATGCAGTATGCGGTTCTGGTGAGTCCTGAGGGTAAAGCCAAAGTCAGAACCCAAAGGCTGTCAGGCCACACCCAGGATCAGTGGTGACACTGAGTGTCTCCATAAGGAAGATGATTCCCATTTTAGAAAGATGAGAGTCAAGGCCTGGGAGAGCCTGGCAGGGTGCAGCGTGAAGGGCCACGGCCAGCAGGGAAATGAGAGCCAACTGTGAAGATGAGGGGGCATCACCTGTTCTAGAAGGTCCGTGCAGTCCTTCTGTGCCTATGCAGCACGAAGCATACCATCACAGCCACGATTTCCTTGAGGTTTAGGTTCCACCCTCTGCTCTGACTTTTTGTGTTTTTCCTGGTATAGATAGACAGAGGCTAAGAGGCGTGCACTGTGGTTTCACAGCACTCTTTCAGGGGCTGATATTCCCGAAGCTCTTCATTTTCTGCAGAGATCTTCATTCAGCTCTTTTCTGTGTCTCATTATCTGTGCGCCTGCTGCTGCTTTTCAGGAGCTAGATCATAGTTCTGGGCTGTGGAGTGGCATTAAATAGTGATAAACAGATCTCTGCGGCTTCAAAATAAATGTTGAAATAAATAGAGAAATAGGAAAATTCAGAGTGTGTGTTACATAAGCTAGAATTGTTTGGGGGATTTGATGAAATGATGTGCATGGAGGGTGTAACAGTCAGGTTCAATCAGGAAAGATACACCACATGATAGGTTAAATAAAAAATGTTAATGTATTATAGAATGTGTTAACTATAATAAAGGCACAACTATAAGATATAAGGAAACTCTCCATATACCCTAGGGCTGAGGGAGGGCACTCAAGGAAGGACACGCATGGGAGGGGTTCACCTCTCACTGGAGAAGGTGTGGACTGGCCACTGGGTAGCAGAGAAGTTGGCTGCTTTAGCCACACTGGAGCTGGTCTGCAGTTGCCGGGAAAACAATCGTCCACCCTCTGGAAGCAGGCAGGGCCAGACATCAGTCAGCAACCCCTGTGACAGAGCTGCAGTGGGAGCCTGCACTTGGGAGATGGTAGAGGATCTTCAGAGGAGCGGGCTGCATGGTGGGAGGGGGAGAAGGCTCTCAGATGGTGGGCTGCATGGGTGGAGACTTGGGCCACAGACACAATGCACATGGGTCATGGAGACAGGTTATCATGTCTTTTATCATATCATATCATGGGCTTATCATATCACGGGCTTTGTGCAGACAGGTTATCGCCAGGCCAAGGCTGCAGGGTTGCAGGGGGATCACTTACAGGGCCTGTGGCTCAGGCAGGGTCCACTGGAATTCCCCACACCCACGTGGTTGACTCTCCCTGCAGTCCCCAGAGAAACTGCAGGAAGCCCCTTCCTCCTGCACCTGCAATGTCCTTCCTAGGCCCTCTACTGAGAGGGCTTAACTAGGTGCTCACTTAAAAGAAGAAATGCTTCAAGTAATTCCATTTTCTATTATAGAACACGAATAGAAGGGTACATTTGGAATTTAGAGGCAATAAATTAACTGACGCTGAAAGCTTAACAAAGAGACTGACACGTAGTAGGTGGTCAGTGAATGAAAGTTGTATTACACTTTTTATTCAATAAAACAGAATACATCTAAATTATTGGGAATACAGTTAAAACCCAGTCATCTTAGTATTTTTTGTTGTATAATTTACTTTTGTGTATTACTTGTCTAGACACATAGCTGAGAATCTGCATGCAAAGTATTCCCAGTTTCTATTAATCATTCATATTTGTTTTCTCTTTTTTTTTTTTTGTCTAGGTCTTATACAATATGTTAATTGCCTTTACAAAGATGCATAAATTTGAAGACATAGAACCTGTGGACATTTTGGCTGGATGTGCCCGATTCATCATTGTAGGGGTTGGAGGGGTAATGTTTGGCATCGTTTTTGGATTTATTTCTGCGTTTATCACACGTTTCACTCAGAATATCTCTGCAATTGAGCCACTCATCGTCTTCATGTTCAGCTATTTGTCTTACTTAGCTGCTGAAACTCTCTACCTCTCCGGCATCCTGGCGTAAGTACAAACCAAGGGTCAAGTCACATAGTAATAGGAAGAAAGTTTAGGACTACATCACCTGAATCAGGCATCTGGGAAAGGCATGACTAATGACGCTAACTCTCAGAGGTGTTGCAGGACTTAGGACTTTCTAAACTTTTATAAAACCTGATTGAGTTCTTTGTCAAACAAACCTTCTCTCCAACTTTGCCTTTGTCCTCTTCTTGTGATTTGCATGAGAAGTGCATAGTAATTATTATGTCAATTTAGAAGGCTCAGTAAAGCTTCAGAGAAGATCTGGGGAAGCTTCAAGGTTAAGTTATCATCTCAGTAGTGTTTTTTTCCTTGAAATGTTAGTTTTAAAGTCGAAGGGAGGCACACATGAGGGACTGCCATTCCTGGGCTCTGCCTTCTGCTGTGGCCCTCAAACCACATCACACAGCCATGGCTCCATGGCTCTTCAATGTGGAATGAAACTAGGCAGATGGGATAAGATTAGAAATGTACATTTCTTTGCCTTAATGCAAATATTTTTGAAATGCTTGTCCTTATGTCTTTGTATCCTTGAAATGTCTATCTTTGAATTAGGCTGCTCAGCTTGGCTTATTATATCTGGTCTTGTTATCTTCTCTATGGCATTATCCTTCTTTCCAGCTATTAAGGAAGATACATTTAATTTCATTGAAGGGGAAATAGCTCTTTCAACTAAATGTGATAGTGTAAACTCTAGACATCTGTCACTTTCCCACCTGAAAAATGATCAAAACCTCTGAGACAAGGAAAGGTTCTTTCTGTTTCCCACACTTGCTTAATGGCGCGCTAGAACAGAATTATTTGAAATAAAGCCAATAAAAAAAGAATCTTGCATTGTCTTAAGTTTTGATAATTTATGGTTGGGTTGGAGGAAATGAGAGCCTTGCTGAATTATTCTGTCTGTTATTTTGGTTTAACTAAAGTAGTAAGTGTGAGTTGGGACTGACAAACTCTGCATGAAGAGGGCAAGAGAAAAGCATTCTGCATTGGGTGTGCCCATGGGAATTGCGTGTCATTTTATTTCAGAAAGACCGTGCCACACCCATCTTTCCACCACATTCAGCTTTACCTCGTAAAAATCTCAGGGAGGGAAAAGAGGGAGAAAGAAAATTTGTGAAAAATCTGCAGCCACAGAAGGGAATAAGGGAAATATTCTTCCTGTATCAACACAGGCTTCTGTGGCATCACCTGCGGGGAGGGCGTTTTGTGGAAGTGGAAAACCTCATGGATTTTCTCTGAGATTCTGCTCCTTTTGTAGAATTACAGCCTGCGCGGTAACAATGAAAAAGTACGTGGAAGAAAACGTGTCGCAGACATCGTACACGACCATCAAGTACTTCATGAAGATGCTGAGCAGCGTCAGCGAGACCTTGATCTTCATCTTCATGGGTGTGTCCACCGTGGGCAAGAACCACGAGTGGAACTGGGCCTTCATCTGCTTCACCCTGGCCTTCTGCCAGATCTGGAGAGCCATCAGTAAGAGACAGCAGGGTCTCAGAGTCCCCGGTCCCCAGAGCCTCCGGTCCCTGCTGCATTTTCAGTTCTCTTATTCCCTTCTGCACTGTAAAAACTTTAGTACTGAGTGGATGCTAACTGGTTTTACCGGTTAGGGTAGACTAGGCACCTGGTTGTGAGCAGGAATCTTTTCTGTCTGTGGTTGATAAGGTTCTGCACTGAAGCTAGGCTGGGGCAAGGAGTATTTTTTTAATTGAAGAAAGAACTTTTACATCTACCTATTTAAATACAATTCAGTCAGTGAATCCCTTGCTCTTCACTTCTTTGCAGATTTATATCCTCTTGCACCTTAAATCAGAAATGGATTATAAACCATGGGCATTTATTTACATGTTCACTATAGGATAAGTGAAATCTCATAAACCGTATTCTATGGAAGGCAAATAATGCTAGAAAACATCCCCATAAATAGTACAGGTGGCTTTATTTGAGGGTTGAGTGTGCGAATGTGTGATGTATAGCAAATAAAAAAATCAGGAACTGAATTTTTTAAAAGAGCTTTGCATTAATTAGTAAGAACAACTTTAGAGTGTAACTGGCATCACACCTGTAAAATGTAACTAGGCTTTTAAAATGAGGACTAGTGGCTGAAGATTTCTCTTATACATTTATGTTTCAGGAGCTAGAAAAGAACATTAAGCACTAAACTACAATAGATGGGTTGCCTTTTGACTGGGAGCAGTTCTATTTTTAAGTGTCTTGACTAATAATTCAAGCATCATATTAAATGACTTTAACGAATGTATTCAAGCCAATTACTCAAAGAGAAATTAGGTGAAACGACTGAGAACCTATCTTGAACATATTAATTCCAAATTCATTTAGGATGGGTTTTAGGCTTTAGAGGAGATTAACAAGAATGCAGAAATATTAAAATATTTGTAAGCAATTATGAACATATATGTTTGTTGGGCTCCTTGGAGGAGAATGGAGGAAGCTGTGATACAAGTTTATAATCTGAAATCGTTAGTACTGGCCTTATTACAAACTAGCTGTTTGATCTTGGACAGACATTTAACTATTCAAAATTGTCTTCCTCAACCACAGAAAGATGGATTTGAACAAATTTCTTAGTTCCCTTTCAGTTCTAATACTCTAGGAATCTACAGGGGAGTAGGGCTAATGCCAAGAGAAGTAAAATTACAGAGCTTTAGCCCAGCCAATAAGAAAAGAACCCACCCAGGTGAGGATTTATATTGGAGGAATATCGACCTTGTTAATGCTTCATGATCCAGCTCACCCCCCTGCTATTACAGTTGAGGAAAGTGATGGAAAAACCACCAAGACAGTGACACAATTGGCCACATCACAGCAATTGACAGAGCCAGGTGTTAGAATCCAGTTCTCCCACTCACAGCCTGTTCTCTTCCCACCCTGACTCATCACAACTAATAGTTCACACTCGTGAAGGCTTGTTACATAAAAGGCTGCATCTTATGTTATTTATGGATGTTAAATTTATTTAATCCTTACATTCACATTCTGAGAGAAACACTGTGGCTACCCCATCAAACAGATGTGGAGTCTGAGGACATGAAATGATTAAGAACCGAGCCCAAGGTCACACGACTGGCATGTAGAGGAACCAGGACAAACACAACAATGTTTTAAAAAGTAAATTTGCTTATCTCTTGCACTATCCATGCACCTATTATCAAAGAATTCTTGCTGGCAAGTTTGTGTGACTGGAAGTACATGAGGATGTGGAGAGTTTTATTCTACTAAATGAAATCCTTCTTTGATTCATAGAGCTTTAATGAAGGAAACTTTCCTCCCAGGCACCACTGCATCAGTGGTACCTAGGTCATGTGGGCCACTTGGGGATGAACATCAATGTGGTAGAAAACTCGTTTGTGTTTCAAACAAGCTCTCCCACCCTTCACCTTCTATTTAAGAAACTCACTGGCAGTAAGAAGCACCCACTCACCTTCTAACCCTTTCCAACTTCCTTCCTTGTTTGCATTGAACCTCAAGAAGGACCAAGCCAATGAAAAAGGATTCGATTGTAGAGACCACAGTCACTAAGACTACCCCTCTCATTTTTAAATTACAGACCTCCTTTGGGTACCCAGTGAAAATAGGAGATGATAAGAATGCATTTATCCCTTTCACCCAGTCAACAATATCCTTGCTTTGACTAGTTTTGAAAGGTAGGGCAAATATTATGAATATAGATTAGAAAATACATACCTTACATTTAAAAAATCAAGATTTTATTACTTTAAACACACAAATGCAGACACATGCACATAATACATGCCAGGTTACTGTAGCGAAGATTCCCACTTGAAGTGCTACTATCTCACAACTAACAAAAAAGTCAAAAGCCATAAAAGGTACTTCACCTCTGATAGACAATCATGGATATGTGATAGAATTAGGCTTCATTGTTAGCAGGGCACGCACACGAAACCTCAGTTCATTAGCTCTGTATCTCTGCTCATTCATGATCCTCTGCTCTAATACGTATTTCCCCCTTTCTAGGCGTATTTGCTCTCTTCTATGTCAGTAACCAGTTTCGGACTTTCCCCTTCTCCATCAAGGACCAGTGCATAATTTTCTACAGTGGTGTTCGAGGAGCTGGAAGTTTTTCACTTGCATTTTTGCTTCCTCTGTCTCTTTTTCCTAGGAAGAAAATGTTTGTCACTGCTACTCTAGTAGTTATATACTTTACTGTGTTTATTCAGGTAAGTAGATTTCCCTTACATTTAAAATAAATAGATTCTTTCAGGACAATATATAAATTAATAAAATATGAATAGATGTTTTATCTGATTTTCAGATCTTTGCTCAATACCCAAACTAAATTCCCAGAGATTTCTAGATCATGTTTGTGACCATCCTTTAACTTCTAAAATATATCACCTTTAAGTCAATGCAGCATATTAAACAAAAGATTCCTGAGTAGCAGGTGACTAATAGCTACACTACATTTCTGAAAATGAGATTCCAATTAGTACTAGGTAGCACATGTTTTTATTTTAGTTGGAGTTAGCTCTTAAGAGCTAATGAAAAGTTATTTTGATGGGTGAGACCAAATTCCTATGTTAAAATACAGACAATATATCTATTTTTATTTCAGTACTTAAAGGAATTAATAATTGAAGTAAACATTGGGGCGTTTATCCTGTAATAGCCAGTATAAAAACATATAGATTAGACATTTGAATAGTTTTGTTGATAAATTTGCTCTCTCTGGTGACAGTCTTCATCACAACCAAACCGTGTATTTTGTTATTTCTGATCTAGGGAATCACAATTGGCCCTCTGGTCCGGTACCTGGATGTTAAAAAAACCAATAAAAAAGAATCCATCAATGAAGAGCTTCACATTCGTGTAAGTTATCTCGTAGTCACAATTCATAATTAATAAGATGCTTCCCCTTTGTCGCCATGAGATGTATGCACATGCCACTAGACTTTCTCTTTCCTCCCCGCTATACCAAGAGTGACTGCACAAGTTTCCTACAGCTGCTGTAGGAAATTGCCACAAACTTAGTGGGTTAAAACAATGCAGATCTATTGTCTTACAGTCCTGGAGGTCAGAAATTCAAAATTCAGGTATTGCAGGCCTGTGCTCCTTTTTGGAGTCCCTGGGGAGAATCTGTTTCCTCACCTCCCCCAGCTTCCTGAGGCTGCCTGTGGTCCTTGGCCCATGGCCCCTTCCATCTTTAGAGCCTGCAATGGCTGATCCCTCCAACAATGACCCTTATGCCTCCCTCTTCCACATTGAAGGAGCTTTAGGATCCCACTGGGTCCATATGAATTATTCAGGAGATTGTTTCCATCTTAAGGTCAGTTGATTAGCGACCTTAAGTCCATCTGGCATTTAATCCTCTTTTAAACTGAACTACCATATTCTCAAGTTCTGGGGATTAAGACATCGAGGGTTTTGCAAGGCCATTGTTCTTCCTACCACAGTCTGACCTCTGTCTCTCAAAGATTCATGTCTGTTCCACATGCGAAATACCTTCCTTCTAATCCAACACCCCAAAAGTCTCAATACACTGGAGCATCAATTCAAAATTCAAAATATTATCTGAATTTTATCAGTTCAAAAACCCCCAGTCTCATCATCTCCATCATGTAGAGCAGGCCTCAGTGAGGCTGTGAGTATAATCTATTCTGAGGCATGGTTTCATCTATGAATTTGTGAAACTCAAGAAATAAGTTATCTGGCCCTAAAATATATGGTAAGGGACTCATTGAATAACAGTTATAGCTATTGCCTTTCAAAAAGGTGGGGAGATAACATAAGAAAAAAAGGATCCATTGATACCAAGCAGACTTCAACAATTCCTGGGCAGGCTCTATTTGGTTTCAAGGCCTGGGAATCCCTTAATCCCCTGCAACTCTTTGCTCTGCCTTCTGGGTTCTCAACTTCACCCTCTGAATCATGCTTCCTTTTTAATAAAGGTAGCATCAGTTTGCAGCTGAGTAATCTTATCAGTCTATTTCTTGCTTATAGAATTGTGAGGGTCTGGCATCTTTCTTTCATTTTGTCCTCCTTTTTGTCCAAGCTGGTGGTATTTCCATCAGGTTTCAACAGAGAAGCAGAGCCAGTAAGATGGATGGATAAATAGATATAGAAATAAATATATAGATTTAGATAGAGATATATGAAGAGATTTGTTGTAAGGAATTGTTTTTTGCCACTGTGGGGGCTGGCTAGGAAAGTCCAAAATCCATGGGACAGGCCATCCAGAAGGGCAGACTGGAACTCTCCAGCATGAACCAAAGCTGCTGTCCCCAAGCAGGATTTTTTCTTCATCAGGGAAGCCTCAGGCCTATTCTTAAGGCCTTTCAACTGATTAAATCAGGCCCACCCCACCCAGATTATCTGGGGTCATCTCTCTAGTTAAAACAACTGATAATCAGAT
Organism: Saguinus oedipus; assembly: GCA_031835075.1. NCBI lineage: Eukaryota > Metazoa > Chordata > Mammalia > Primates > Cebidae > Saguinus > Saguinus oedipus. The sequence continues at coordinate 92,439,443 of CM063183.1, read as the reverse complement.
TTTTAATCAGATCTATTAAATTCATTTACAGTAACATCTAGAGTAGTGTTTGGCTGAATAACTGGTGACTTGCCTGGCTAAACTGATGCCTCAAAATACTATCACAGTGACTAACATTCAAAGCTGTCCTGCTTGCTTCTAAAATCACTGTTTCAATGAAATATGAGATCCTCTGCCCTTTTTGACCTCTTAATAGAAGAGGGGTAAAGGGTGCTACTTCTTTTGCATATGTGGCTGAGTGGCAGATTTTAGTGAAAATATCGCAGTCTGGCAAAGATGAATATGACATTGAGCATGGTTTCTACTTGTTTGTTTAAGTTCAGCACAACATTGAAGGGATGCCACTGTGTAGAGCTCCAAGGAATAGACATGAGGACTCATGTCTGAAGGGTTATAGGTGGAGACTTCAACTCAATTAATGAAAGAGCGTTCTGACAATCATTTCCTGATTGGCACACCTGAAGCTGAAGTGAATGTGTCTAACCTGTGACTGGGAACTTGTGACATAGTTGCTGTACATGAGATTCAAGCTTTGAAGAGATAGTTGAACCTGAAAAAGTTTAGGTTTCTTCTGTTCCTGAGAGTTCACCATCTTAATACTGGAGAAACTGATGAAGTCTTCCAAAATCTACCCTAAAGTTCATGGTCAAAGTCACCTAGGAAATTTGGTTATTTAAATTCCAGGAAATTCAAATGAAAAATTTTCAAGGCCATTTGAAAATAATGAACAGATAAGTAGTGACTGTTTTATAATATGTAACACCTTAGCCTGATTGTAGATTTTCGTCTCTTTCTCTCTTATGATTTATTATTTTGACAAATTAGATAATCCACCTAAGTCCATGAAACTTGGATATTTTACTCTTCTCTCATTTATTTTTCTTTTTCTCAAAAAAGTTATAATTTTTGGTAGAAGATAATGAATCAATTACTTAAGAATTAATATAATATTTGAATCTGTTTTTCAAAATAAAATTCAGAAGCCAGAATAGACTTCAATAATTTCAAATTTAAAATATTTGGAGATTAATTCATAATTATGTTGAAGATTGCACTTTTTCCTAAATTTTGATAAAGAATTTTGGATAAACAAAATTTGTTTTTTCATAAACAAATATGTGGTGAAATATAAGTACTTAGATCAAACAAGCACCTTAAAATGAGAAAAATAGATATTTTGTTATTATATGTTGTTAAGTAGAATATTTATAGTATTATATTTTCAGAAATTATTGATTGGAAAACAGTGTGATCGTTTGCAGTGAAATTAAAAGTAACAGTTATTGCTATTATTTCATGATATCTTAAATATGATATATTTTATTATTATTATTATCTTCCAAATGATTTCAGTAATGAGAAACTTCCTAGATCATTCTAGAAATGTATTATCCAAAGCAAATGCCAGCTGCCCTGTTTTCATTACATATTATGTGAATTATTAAGAAACTTATCTATGAAGTATTTAAAACATAAAAAAAGTTGAAATTACTATAAAAGGCATCAAATATTTTATTACATGAACAGAGTGATAGTCAGATATGCCCCAGAAAATTATAGCCTCCTTTGTTTTTTAAAGGATCTTATCTGTCCTGTGTGTCTTTCAGAGTTGGCTTTTCTCTGGCAGTCATTTTCTTGTGTTTGCTTGGCAGCTGATGGATCACTTAAAGGCTGGAATTGAAGATGTGTGTGGGCACTGGAGTCACTACCAAGTGAGAGACAAGTAAGGAAGTTGAGAGTTTCACTCACTGATGAAGAATATGTATGGCATGGGGAAGGGAGACCAAGCAGATGAAGTGCTCCAGAGCCATCCCCTACAGGAAGCAACTGAAATTCCAGGGCATGCTAAGCCTGGAAAATGAAGAGACATCAAGTGGGAAGAAGCTGTAGACTTGGTGTAGGTTGTTTCAGAGCGAACCAGTACAGCTAATGGGTAGAAATTAGAAAAGTCAGATTTAAGTTAAAAACAAGGACAAGGCCAGGTGTGGTGGCTCACGCCTGTAATCCCAGCATTTTGGGAGGTGGAGGCAGGCGGATCACGTGAGGTTAAGAGTTTGAGACCAAACTGACCAACATGGAGAAACCCTGTCTCTACTAAAAATAAAAAAAAAATTAGCTGGGCATGGTGGCACATGCCTGTAATCCCGGCTACTGGGGAGGCTGAGGCAGGAGAATCACTTGAACTTGTGAGGTGGAGGTTGTGGTGAGCTGAGATAGTGCCATTGCTCTCCAGCTTGGGCCACAAGAGCAAAACTCCATTTCCAAAAACAAACAAACAACAACAACAAAAAAAAAACAAAACAAGGAAAAGGTTCCCAATGATAAGATCAGATCAGATCTACCATGGAATGGCCAGCTTCAAGAGGTTGGAAAGGGAGTTTGGTGCCTGCTGAGGAATCCTGGGAAGGGATTCTTCTATTGTGGGGGAGGCCACGGTGGAAAATCTTTAAGGGTCTTAAATATAATAATTATTTTTAAAAATGCCCAAATCCCTCTTCTCCACCATATCTCACCTTTCAGAATGGATCGTTTTACTGGATTTACTTCCCAGTTCAGGAGGGAGGGTGTAGCTGGAGATGAAGGTTGTCAGTTGTCAGTGAGTAGCTGGAAGTTCACTGAGCACAGGGCTCTGAGAAGCTCCCACTCTCCCAGTCTTGTGGCTCAGGCAAGGAAAAGAAAGGGCAGAAGGAGACTGGGAAGAAGTGGTTACGGAGGCTGGCAGGGGAGCAAGAGCGAGTCAGAATATGGAGGGCACAGAGGGAGGACCCAACACATCAGGAGACACAAAGAATCCAGGAAGGTAAGGAGGAGGGCAGCCTCTGGAGTTCAACAGGACAAGATTAAGGTGAGCTCAATGAGAGAATGTCAGGGAGGGTGTTTGGTTGGGGCGGTGATTACCGTGGGCTGAGAATACACAAAAGCCATGGCTTCTCATGAGGGCAGAAAACTAGAAGACAGAAGATCGAGCCAGTTGGAACAAAAGGAGGCCTGGTCTGAGCCGACCTCAGACAGCAAAGCTCAGGAAGCCAGCCCCTAACACTGAAGGGACTTAGCTGACAGAGCCTGCGCACCTCATGGACCAGGAAACCAATTGCCAGTTAATAAGCCAGCAGCCCAGGAAGCTATGTGCCCCTCCGGAAGCTATGTGCCCCTCCGGAAAATAAAGCAGGTGGACAAACTACTCTTTGAATGTAAAATGATTAAAAGTGTTGAAAATTCCAACTCCAAACAAATGGCTGACTCTGAAGGCACCATATGCGTAGCACAGCTCAGTCTAATGGGCCGGCCAGAGGTTCCTTACAATAGTCAGCGGCCATCAGTCTTGCCTATTCAGAGTCTCCATCATTCAGGCTATTGGGACATATGTAGGGTTTTTTTCTTCCCTTTAATTGGTAGGATTCAAAATGATCTGCAGCATAATGGGGCAAAACTACTGTAACTACCGGGCCATTTAAAGTTATTGGTTTCTGGTTGAATAGGCCAGTATTACTGTAAGTGCAGCTGCTGCTGTTATGAGCTATTAGAATGGAACACTTGTTCAAAAGCTTCAGCCCCCTCATTTCTTCTCTTACAATTGGAGCTGAGCTGGGCTGGGCCTCCCCCGCGCCTCACTTATGCACACTTTTTGCCCTGATTGCAGCTTGTCCCTTCCTTTTGTTTAGTTGATTTTCAATGTATTCGGGCCAGGAGGCCATTCTTTTTTATTTTAAAAAATGCATAAATACTATGAATTTTTTTTAAAAATGTGTTCAAATGCTGTGAATTCCAGGCACCGTCCTGATGTTTCTTCAGAATAAAGTTAAGTTGTAAGTAGTTTGTTTTAAGAGACATGCCTACTTACGTAACACATATAGACATTCAAGATTTCCAAAATGTTGGTTTTTGTTTTTAGGTTTAAGAAGTTTGATCATAGATACTTACGAAAAATCCTCATCAGAGAGAACCTACCCAAATCAAGCATTGTTTCTTTGTACAAGAAGCTGGAAATGAAACAAGCCATCGAGATGGTGGAGACTGGGATACTAAGCTCTACAGCTTTCTCCATACCCCATCAGTAAGTCCTGTCTGTTCTTTGTTCTAAACTTTCACCGTCAGAATTCCAAGGGGTACTAACTCATTACCTCATTTAAAGGTATACGAGGAGTAAAGAGGCAGAAATATGAAGAAGAAATTACTTAAAAAATATGTAATCTAAGCCTTGGCATTTTTATGGTGTGGCCCAAGCTCAACATATTTTTACCTAGTTTCTGAAAAATTACTTTCTAGCAAATGTTGCTTACTTAGGGTTGTATGACACCTTTCTTTGGGAGGGAAGGGCAAGTGAATGTGTAGAATTGCAGCATATTTCACAAGACTGTCTCATTTTCCTCCTGATAGGACCCCTGTGCATGTGATTCTATCCTTCCTACCATTGTGTTTCTTCCCATAAGCCATTTCTCTTTCTCTTTTACGTGAGAGACGAGTTAGCTTTCTGAGATGATAACTTGGATTTGGGAATGAGTGATGATAGCAAGAGGTGTGGTCACTGGTGGGGTATATAAAGAGAAAGTTGTGTTTGTAGTTACATGTAGGCAAAGGTCTACCTGAGACTGTGAAATTTGCCTTGAGTCTGTGTGAGACCAGCTTGGAGTAGGAGCAGGGAGATCCCTGGCTTTCTGGGGAACGGAGGACTACAGGGCATTGTTGTGGAAGCAGGACATAGGGAGGGGAGACACTGGAATATAAATTCATCATTACAAGATGATTTTCTCTGCAATGTGGTAGAGCTTCTGGTAGCCACTTGTCCCAAGAGCTGGCTAAATACTTCTTAAAGCTGCTAATGAGAGCCTCTTCAATGTCAAAAGAATTCATTAATCTCCCAAAGATGCCCAGTTTTTCTCCAACGAATGGTTTATAAATTGGGAAAATTAATCACAACATATATTTAGGATAAGGAACATGTGCCCCCTCCATCCTGTTGTCTCCCACAGGTAAAAACACTTGATCATATGCTTCAATTATGTCTTCACATTTAAAAAGCAAGTTGTAAGAAGAGCTAAGAATAGGTAGCAATGAAATTGTCACTATTGCCTGAGTGTTATTTCTGAGATAACACCTTCATCCCTTGCCTGCTAATAAATCAGAAACGCCCTTGCATTTCTTACACGGCCTGAGAAGAATCTTAACTAGCGTCCCTGAGGATATCTCATTATAATATAGTTTTCTATTATTAGTGACTTTTCTCTGGGAGTCGTTGTGGTGGGGGGGGGGTGTTGCTTGGTTTTCATGCTGCCCATCACGTGGCTTTAAGGAAATTTCTGATATTAAAATGGAAAAGTGCTGACAAATATATATTGGCAATGCTCTGCTGCATCTTAGTGGAGCTCAGGCAAAGGAAACATCAGGTATATCAATCCTCTTTTTATTTAAAATGTTGATATTATATTCGTCAAAAATTTTTTGTATTGACCTTTATTTCTAAAAATTTTGCATTTAAATCTGACTTATCTTAGTTACTGAGTTTTTTGGAATCCTCTTGCATTTGACACCTTTGATCAAATCCTGTCTGTTAGACACTTCGTATGTGCCAGGCACCGTGAAGCAGACACAGGCCTTGCCCTCATAGACACCATACTCTGCTGGTTGGGTCATGACAGTCATACAAAAGTCCACACAAACATAATCTTAAAGAATAGAGAGCTATGCAAGTCCATGAGAGGTGCACCTCACCTGGGCTCCTCGCCTTTGACCTGCTCACTGAAGGATGAATGCCAGTTAATGCAGTTTAGACCATTAGAAACTTCCTCAATTGCTTTGCTCACGTATGTGAGCTCTTGGTCTAGGAAGGTAGGGGTGTTATCTCAAATGAGAATCAGTCTGCCAGGTGGTAAAGCATATTTTGAATTTTTGTATTACATTACATCAGCCATAAGCATTTGACTTAATTTCTGACCTCAAGGCAATCTTTAAACCAGTTTTATTTGGAGCGGGGCCTGCCGGTTGAGTCAATAATTCTTTAGAAATGAATTTAAGGTTAGTGAGAGAGCCTTATAGGTATGAGATAATTCCCTTTCCTCCCATAACCCAAGCAGTTAGTTAACTGGGGTGGGAAGATTTTTTTAAGTTGATATTTAATACATATTTAGTATTTAAACTGCATTTATTTGATCTCATCCGAAATCTGTAGGACGTGAAGCAAAAAGGAATTCCTCTCCTAAGATCAAAGCAGCTAATTTTTTACAAAACAAACCTTCATACAATAATAGGAAAAAGAAATGTGTACTCAGTTTGCTTTTTATTATTCTGTATGAGATTATAACAACAAAATGCACAGGTATTTTTTTCCTTAGAAGTTCAAGCAATTGTTCTACAAAAGGTTTATATTTTCAAATTCTGTGACGTTCAGGAGAACGCTGCCACCATGGTTGTCTATTTACAGAGTTTGGATGGTGTTGATTGTTTGAAATCCCATTGCTTTTACATACATTATCTTATTTTAAACTCAAAACAATCCTATGGATAAGTAGAATATGCACTTTGATTACTATTTCACATATGAAGCAGCATATCTTATCCATGAGTAAGATGTTCGAAATGATCAGAGATAGAGGCTCAAGCTGGTTAAAAAGGTTGAAGCTTTAAACATTTATTGATTAAAATTAAAGTGATATTAAAATATTTATATATTTGTAGGCATAACAAATGACAACCATACAACCTCAAAATGTGTTTTAAAACTCTCAAATAATTTTAAATGTCATTTATTTTTTAAAGAGACCTAAAGTAACTTCATTGTCGTCTAAGAATTTCCTAATGGATCACACACACTGACAGGTATAAATTCACATTTCCACATTCTCACACGGAAGACTAGGATGCAGATTCTGATGCCATTTTTCACTTCCACAAGGGAACACCGTATTTTAAGGAGCAGCATCATCTTCTCAGCCAGTCGTCACTCATTCCAAATGTTGGTCATCTTGATGACCTCTGTAAAAAGATGCAAAGCAGCTGCACACACAGGGCAGTTCGTGGGTGCCACTGTGTGCACCGCAGGCAAGTCTTCCTGTCATCTGAACCTACTTTTCCCACAGACTTCACATTTAAGCTGCTTACAAAAAGGTGTATTCTTCTAAATGAATTAGTAAATAATATTTGATCTTTTGGAACTTCATACTATGACATATGTATTCTACTAGATGTTATAGTAGAATTGAAGCCTCTTTTTACATTACTATAGTAACTGACCAAAAGAGAATGAGGACAGGTTGAAGAGAGGTTGATTAGTGAGAATAAATATTACACTTAGATAGAAGAAATAAGCTCTGGTGTTTGATAAGACAGTAGAGTAACCATAGTTAACACTAACTGTACATTTCAAAATACCTAGAAGAGAATGATTTGAATGTTTCTAATATAAAGAAAAAATAAAAGTGTAAGGTGATGGATATCCCAATTACCCTAATTTGATTATATGACTGTATCAAATTATCACATATACCCTAAAACTATGTACAAATATTATATATTAATATAAAAGATAAGTAAAAAGAGTTGTGAGAAATATGAACATTGTATTCAAATATACTTAGGTTCAGATTTTCCCAATTTGATTGAAATTATGGCAAAATTTTTATTTAAAGTGATGAAGATCTTCTTTATGTATAATGAATGAATAGTCCAGTGACAAGAGTCCTGGTTTATAAATTGATTTGATATAGAAATGATTACTCATTCCGTTTTTCTAAAGATGCATCTCCTGTGCTTGTGCTGTGAGTATTTCAGGGATGATTTTGCTAATGAAGTGGCATGAAGGAAACTCCAGGTATCACCTTGCCCAGATGAGTCGATTCTATAGCTGTAGAACGATAGTTGCGTAATTCTATAGCTGCGGCTTCTCAGTGTGGCTCCACGAAGGGAAGTGCCTTTGGTATATCTGAAGTGCTCATTCAAGCCAGAGTCTGAATGGACTTTAACTAAGTTTGTCCTTCCCAAAGTGGTCAGTTATAAACTGGGAAGAGTGCCAAGTTAGACCTACTGCTTTATCAAGTGTAACTTTATTACCATTTCCTTTATCAGTGGTTTTTCCTGTTTGGTTGTTTCAGCAGAAAGTGGAACTATTTGACTAGCTGTTGTTTCTGCTTAGCAGTACATCACACTCACCACATTAAAGGAATGTGTTCAGATTGTGGAAGTGTGTGGGCATATCTAAATCGGAATCAATGTTATTTGAAGGACATTTAAACAGTTAGGCTTAAATGCACTGATAATAATGTTTAGATCACCAAAGGTGGTAACTGTGTGTCAATAGAGGTGACATTCGCAGTGTTAGGATATGGAAACTGATTTCAATCAGTTTGCAGAAAGGACGTAAGTCAGTCTACAGACAGCATTGCCAAACAAAATCCAGATATGCTGTGATAGCCGGTGTCCAAGTCCTTTAAGATATTTTATCAAATGTACATTTCTTTTAAAACGTCTTCGCTATTTATGGCTGTATTGCTACTTATGTTTTGAAAAATACTTAAAAGGTGGCCTGTATTAAAACGAATAATTACTCATGTCTGTGACCAATTATTTTAAGAGCGTATGCAAGCAGGTATCAAAGACTTCAGTGCCCTTATGCATTCAAAATTCAAAAGAGCTGCAGCTGGAAACAAACAAACAAACAAACCCATTAGGGTTTACATCAAGACTTTAAGGAAGGTGATAGTATTAAAAAGGCAGTTAATTATTTTTAGTTCTCTCTTTTTGTTCTTATGTTTCATTTGGAATGCATGTAATACCAAGTTTTTTAAAATTACTGTCACTGGATTGTAACCAAATACACTTGTCACATGAGAATTCTTCCCCTAGCAATGTCAGGACTTTGAAATCCCCAGAAGACAATTGTGCATTGACTGCTAACCTGGGCACAGGCATAGCCTAGTTTTTAATCCCTTCCAGGGGCAGGAAGGGGTCATGGTGTACAATATCTCAGAGCTGGACTGGCTCTCATGGTATAAATGGTCTAATTGCCCTTGTAAAATGTGATTCTGGTTTCTTCAATTATTTCTTAACCAAAGGTAAAATCCTTATAGATGCAATTCCAATATAAATGTACTCGTGAAACTAATATTCTGTTAGATAAATGCTAATCAAAGTGTGGTGTGTAGATGGTATTAATCTGTGAGTTGTTCGTCACCCGCCCTCAATGAGATAGGTAAGTATAAAACCGGCAAAGAGTTCGCCTTTCACAGAGTCAGTTTTTTTTTCTGTTGTATTTAATGGTAAAATATTTGGATTGCGTGGCATGTTATAATTTTTTAACAATTGATTTTTATTGTATTGTACAAACATTCCAATTCACAACAGATTTGGAGGAAAAAAATTAATGTGTTTGTTATCACTTTAGGCCTTTTTAAAAAAATGGGTTAGAATAATTACTACACATAAGCTATCAATAAAGGAACAGTATTTTTAAAACCTGACATCAAGACACATGTTCTGACATTTCAAATCAACTAACTAGAACAACAGGAAAAATTATACGTAGGATTCTGGAACTTAGGATGCCCCTCAGTACAGAGCAAGGCCCATTGATATTTTTGTGGCACCTCTTGCCAAATGAACTAATAATGCTTGTCTCTTCCTCAATGACTATTCCAGGGCCCAGAGGATACAAGGAATCAAAAGACTTTCCCCTGAAGATGTGGAGTCCATAAGGGACATTCTGACATGCAACATGTACCAAGTTCGGCAAAGGGTGTGTATGAGCCACCTGTGTGGTCCCCATTGTGTGTTCTTGAAAACAGTCCTTATGGAGTCCCCTGATGCTCACATCTCCCTCTCTAAGGTGGTCTCTTGCTGAATATTTTCTCTCTGCTTAGCTTGGAGAACAGAAAGTTAATTGCCATGTTTCTGCTGCAAAATCGGCACCTGTGGCATGAAAATAAATGCAAATCTAGTTATCGTCTCTAGGGGGCAGGCTGCCCTAGTCCTGCAGCCTGATGCTTTCCAGAACCAGCAGGTCTCCCTACAGAGAAGCTCATCCACCACACTACAGAACAAAGATGGCACCAGGATGCTGATCACAATGCAGTTGTCTCAATTGTATTGACTACAGTAAAGATGAGAAAGTTGAGATAGTTCAGGTTAGAATATTGAAACTATAATTTATAATGAATAAATGCCTGAATTAAAGGAGACATCTTATTTCTTAATTTTGGAAGTAGATATGAAATCTATCCTAGTCCTTGGGACCTGGTCCAAAGTGCATACAAAGAACATTTCTGGGGGAAGTTGATGAATCTTTCTGAAACTTTGATTTAGTTAAATGATATTCATCTAATTAGTCATCTAACGAAGTCGTCTAATGAGAAGTTTTTTCAAGTTTGAGGATTTGATTGTCCATCCTAATTCTAATACTTGGATGTGATTAGAAATGAATTCACTTTGAGGGTCTTTGGTTTTGTGACATTGATCATAGTCTTAAGGAAACTAAAAAAAAAATCATCTAGGCAAAGCTCCTCATTTTCAAAGAGAAGATGCTGAGGTTAGTGGAGTTGGTTATCTGACTTGTTCAAGGTCACAAAACAAATCCAGGTTATGAACACTGGTCTTCCACCCACCCACCCTGTGCTCTTTTCATGACTTCGGACTTACATAAGCCAATGAAAGTTAATGTTCTCTGGTCTCCTGTTTCAACTCAAAGGTCAATGATTCAGAGGAATGTTTCAGTGAGAGGCTATGTACCAGCTGGAGGAATACAGGTCAGCATCAATGGTAGTGTGCTTAGGGTAAATTCCACACCTTTCAAATCATTCCAAGTGAAACTGTTTCAGTAAGACTATCACTTCTTGCCTTAGATAAATAACAGATAACAACTTCCTGGTTTGAAGAATGTGGCTAGCTTAGTGGGAGCCGGAGCCCAGAGAGTGCCTGGTACTCAGCCTTTTCTCTATGTGAATGAAGGTCAAGTTTAGGGTAAGGTCTGGAAACAGAGATGGAGATGCTACAACTCCAATCCAGTCTAAGATAAGGTCAACTGCTCGTCCTTTTGTTTCTTCCTTGGATGCAGGTTCCAAGATAGGCTCCTTTCCTCTCTTTTAATAAGTGTCCTATGCAGTCTGCCTTCCAGAGTTCTACCTTCTAAGCTACACAGCATCTCCCTTCCTTGTTGCCCTCAAATTAAAGCACATAGTCCTCCCTCCATTTAAAGAATTTGTTGCTGACCACCATGGAAGCCAAATAGGGAGGACACAATTGATAAACAGAGGGCAGTTACAATCCTATGAAGTGGCTTTCTGAGTCTGCTTTGCTTACTTCATAAGCCAAACTCACCAGCCCTGCCCCTTCCCATCTTCCTTTCCTTACTCAGCTTTACAAAGGTCACAAGAATTCTCTCTTCCACCATGGTCCTCTTGATCTCTTGAAGGAAAAGTCTACCTGAAAATGCGATTCAGGACAATTATATACCTACTATGTTTCTAGAAGACAATCTACATTTTTGAGGAATGTCACAAAGAGTCTAAATTGGCCATCCTGCACTCTCTGGCCTGGGTGACAGATGCAGGCCTGCTGGCCAGGGCATTTCTCACTGTTCACATTTTGAAAGAGGCCATCTTGGACATTGGGATTTGCTTCAGATCAGGACCAGAATAAATGCAGTTTAACTCTGGGCAACCCTAATGTATAGTTGATCTGAAAGAGCTGGCCCTGCTGGATCCATTGCTCCTAGGAGGACTCCAGCCAATCCTGTTTGAAGTCCTTCCATTCAGCACACCCAGGACAGAATCTTCATGGATGGAAAGCTTAAGGGACTCACCTCTGGAGGTTCCTGGTAGGACAACCACAGAGGAAGCTCTCTGAAACACAGTGGGAATGGAGACAGAGAAACACTATTTCTAAACCTACAAGAGAAGAAAGCAGCTTTAGCCTAGGCCCCCGGATAGGTCACAGATTGATGGGTGGTTCCTGAGTAGCCCGGATAATCAGATCACTCTCAGAATTTCTGCATACTTTCAAAGGAAGAGAGCAATTTATCCAATATCAGTTTCCTTCAGCAAATAGTTAATGCACATCTAGAATGTGTCAGGCATCAAGAACACTGCACTGAATAAGAAAAGCTTCCTTCTCCTCTAGGGCTCAAGGTTCAGCGGGAAATACAAGCTCCACTCGAACACAGAAATAGAGGGAGTGGAGGGAAGAAACTTGCATGCACATTACCTGCATTGAGCCTTTTATGCTCCCTGTAGACAGGCAAAATAGAGAAGCACAGGGGTTATGGGAGGTTATGGGAGGTGAAATAGGAAGCCAAATGTCCAAGTGTTCCTTAAAATGTACAGCCTTTTCCCAAGTCTAGGTGTAGGTCTAGGTGTAGGAAATCCTACTAGCAATGCATTAAATGTCTATGAACAGACACACACACACACACACCACACACACACACACACACACACACACACACTGAATTCAGTTTTGCATGACTTTAAAATTGATGAACAATTGTAAAAGTCTGTCTCTACATTCCTAATTTTTGTTTTATTTTTCACAACAGTGTCATGTTACCATTTTTAAATTTTTCAATATATAAAATACACATAGGTTGAGGTGCATCATTACTAATGATTGACAAAAATCCATATTTCAAACTGTCTCCAAAATTCAACTTTTTGGGACAATTTCTTGTCAGATCTGTTAATTTGCTAAAAGTGGATGATAAAGAGCTCCCATTGGGAGAAGGAGAAAGTTGGCTTCACCCTTCCCTCATTGTTCCCTCAGCCTTCAGTTTATGTCTTTTTTTTCTCCTTGGAGACAGGTGTCACTCATTCTGTCACCCAGGCTAGAGTGTTGTGGCATGATCACAGCTCACTTCGGGTTTGACCTCCTAGACTCAATTGATTCTCCCACCTCAGCTTCCTGAGTAGTAAGACCACAGGTGCATACCACCACCCCCAGCTATTTTTTTTTTTTGTATTTTTTGCAGAGATGGGGTTTAGTGACATTGCCCAGGTTGGTCTCGAACTCCTGGACTCAGTGATCCACTTGTCTTGGCCACTGGAAGTGCTAGGTTTACAGCCATGAGCCACCTTTTGCAGTCCAGTTTACACCTTCTTTATGACACGATTTTTATACAATTATCTATTTTGTGATGATTACCTTAGTTAATAGATAATGAAAATCACAGATCTATTTAATGGGATGTACGTACACTGAAACACGAACAATAAACTGAAAGCTGGTGAAACAACTGCCATTGTCAATCCCTTGTTGACTTGACTGTCTCATGTATGGACTGAGTGAGGACATTATAAATTTATATCCGAAGATGTATGGACTGAGTGAAGGCACATTATAAATTCATATATTAAGTACTAATAGAGCTTAATCTGTTTTGTATTTGTTTGAATACAAATCAATAGAAATAGAAGTATTAGTATTTTTGTTCCTCACCTCGTGGGGTATCTTGTGGCACTGTTTGAAGTGCACCCACCTAAAAAACACATGGCCTGAAAAATTCAGCCTCTACTCCTTAGCAGGCTGCCTGTGGCCTGGCAGCAACCCCTCCATGCTCTTCCAATCTTACCTTTCACACACATTGAGTGAAGCATCCCATTCTTTTGTGGTAACAGACCCATTCCTGGCTCTTTCCCAGCACATCCTCTGACTGTCCTCTCACCTCCAAGGTGGCTAACAGCTGATGTCTTAGGTCATGTGTTTCCTCTTCCTGGAATTTATTCTCAGGATAGCAATCACTCATCTTTCAAGACTCTCTCAGTACACTGAACCTTTCCAATCCAAGACTGGATGAAGTGCCCTTTGCCTACACTGTATGACCCCCGATGATCCCAGAATCTTATCACTTACCTGCAGGCATAGCATCTTATCCCTATTGTTTTAACTTCTCCAGGAGACTGTAAGCGTTTCGAAGACTGTAATTCTGAGTTACTCACTTGTTTAATCCTGTGCCTTCCACAGCACCTGTCACATAGAGCATTTTCTCTATTGCAGTTGAACTGACTACCCCTATCACAGCACCCATCACTTGAGAGGGAGAGCTCCTGCAGTCCCAATCTTGTCATGCACTAGGACTTTGTGGTTTATCAGTGCACACAGGTGTCACCTATTGACCCCTGGCAAACTGAGCATTCACTAGTGGACCTTTAGTGAGCACCAAGAGGGAGAAGAAATTTCAGTTAAGCATTTCGCCAGCATCTGTTTGTCACCAATGGAAACTGACAAGTTTCCATTGGTCTGGGATAAAGGACAAGGAAGACATTCTCATAAAGCTAAATTGATTCAATTTGAAGGACTATTTTTTTTTAAATCTCAGATTATGTTCTGCCTGTGATTTTGGTTAAGAGTCTTTCTTTCTGAATTGATGATAATGGTGATAGAAATTGTGTGTGTGTAGGTATCCTTAATTGGCAAAATGAAAAAACAACAACCCTATGGAAATTCACAAAGTAGTTTGGTTTTGGTACTTTCCTTTCCTGTTTAATTCATTGGCCCGGCATCAAAAACATGACCTGGAAAGGAAAGTGTGTGTATGGGGCAGGCCAAGTCTGTGGGTAACTAAGGGAAGAACTGCTGTGAGGATTAGAGCAGAAGGCAGAGGCTCCAGCCACAGCTGCACCCTGGGAGTGGTGACCTTGGATCACAGACTTTTCTTCTTGGTGCTGAGCCTTGCTTGTTTGTCACCAAGGCAAATGCTTAGCTGACCTCCAAGGTGCTCACCGCTCTCCTGGTCTTAGGTTCCTGATATTTCCATGGCTTCGTTGGCTGAAAGTTGTATGGAGGAGTCCTTAAGTATTTGACATTCCGTTTTCTCTGCAGACCCTGTCCTACAACAAATACAACCTCAAACCCCAGACAAGTGAGAAGCAGGCGAAAGAGATTCTGATCCGCCGCCGGAACACATTAAGGGAGAGCATGAGGAAAGGCCACAGCCTGCCCTGGGGAAAGCCGGTACATTGGGGCTGGGGACTGCGACATTCCTTCAGTCTGCGAATGTTTGTCACCTGCTGAGCCTGTTCCTGTACAGGATCTTCTCACATGCATGACCCTTGATATTTAAACAAACGAAACCTCATCTAGTTACCTGAGAGATACAAAAGTAAGAAGGCAGGACACCAAGCAACCTTTTTCTCTGGGTCCAGGGCCTTAGGGATCCGAGGCATCTGCCCATAAGCTTTTGCCTTCCATGGTGGGACAGGAACTGCAATGCACTTGTGCTGTGAGTCTAGACCCAGACCTTATGATGACCAGGTACTGACCATGCCGAGGTCTCCCTTCAGTCCTCATGGTCAGTGCCTGGTCACCATGGGGTCTGGATCTGGACCAGGCCCTCTGACCTCAGGAGGCTTACTTCTCTCCCAGTAAGAGATAAGAAGGGATTGGTTGTTACCAAGACACCTGGGCTCACCTTCACAACAGCCACTGTGTTCCTGCACTCTTCCCATTGGAGGCCATAGCACACCAGTCTTACTGGCACTTTGGATGGAGGCTGGGTGAGAAGCAGACCCTAATCTCAAACCTAACCTCCGTGGGGATAGGGAGTAACTTTAAAAGGTTGCTAATGGTCTATTTTATCCTGAGAGGGAAAGGAAATACATATTGGAAACTAGACTGTTCTGCTTTCTCTAAACAAAAGGAGCTAAAAGCCAGTAATCCAAACAAGATGCTAAATAACAGGTCTGTGTTCTTCCCTTTATT
The DNA here is from genome assembly GCA_031835075.1 of Saguinus oedipus. Taxonomy (NCBI): domain Eukaryota; kingdom Metazoa; phylum Chordata; class Mammalia; order Primates; family Cebidae; genus Saguinus; species Saguinus oedipus. The sequence goes on along the minus strand of CM063183.1, from coordinate 92,423,768 downwards.
TTATCTTACTTTCCTTTTCTTTTTTTAGTTTTGAGACAGAGTTTTGCTCTGTCACCTAGGCTGGAGTGCGGTGAGTGGCAGGATCTCAGCTCATTGTAACCTCCGCCTCCCGGGTTCGTGCTATTCTCCTGCCTCAGACTCCTGAGTACCTGAAATTACAGGCGCCTGTCACCACGCCCTGCTAATTTTTGTGTTTTTACTAGAGACGGAGTTTTATCCTGTTGGCCAGGCTGGTCTCGAATTCTTTCTTTCTTTTTTTTTTTTAATTGAGACGGAGTTTCGCTCTTGTTACCCAGGCTGGAGTGCAATGGCGCGATCTCGGCTCACCACAACCTCCGCCTCCTGGGTTCAGGCAATTCTCCTGCCTTAGCCTCCTGAGTAGCTGGGATTACAGGCACGCACCACCATGCCCAGCTAATTTTTTGTATTTTTAGTAGAGACGGGGTTTCACCATGTTGACCAGGATGGTCTCGATCTTTTGACCTCGTGATCCACCTGCCTCAGCCTCCCAAAGTGCTGGGATTACAGGCGTGAGCCACCGCCCCCGGCCCGGTCTTGAATTCTTGACCTCAGGTGATCCACCCGCCTCCGCCTCCCAAAGTAGCAGCATTACAGGCCTGAGCCGCCGTGTCCAGCCCTTCCCTTTATTTGCCATGTGAAGCTCTTAATTAAAGCAGCTCGTTCTGCTTTTTCTCTCTACTTGCTACTCACAGGCTGGCACCAAGAATGTCCGTTACCTCTCCTTTCCCTACGGGACTCCTCAATCAGCAGGAAGAGACACAAGGGCTCCTGGGTTCTCAGGTAAGCTGCACACCTGGCTGCTCTGCTGCTTTTCTGTAGTCAGATGGTAAATATCTGGGGGTGTGGACCAAGAGGCAACATCAAAAACATTATGTAGGTTACTTATATAATAGAAAAAAGAACTTCTTTCATAGATGAAGCTCAGAACTTGGTTTATGAACACTGAAATTTGAATTTCATATAATTTTTACTTGTCATGAAATATTGTCTTCTTTTACTTTTTTTCAGCCCCTTAAAAAATATGCTAACAATCTGTAGCTCACAGGCCATACACAAAGAGGAGGCAGGCCAGACAGAGCCCAAGGGTCATAACTTGATTTCATCTTGAAGAAATGTGAAAGGGGGTTTCATTGAAGTTGCCATATTTACCCACCATTTAAATATGAGCGGAATTCTCCAAAGCTGGTTTAGTTTCAGTGGAATGATTTCCACCAAATTTACTGATAAAATGTTTCCCATGTAATATTTAATTATTAAGTGGAATTCTTAGAATTATTGAAACTTTATTATTCTAATAAAAGCAAAGTTACTATTTTTATTTTATGATTTGCTATTAGCAAAAGGTGACAAGGAAGAAATTCTCATAAAGCTAAATTGATTCAATTTGAAGGACTATTTTTTAAAAAATCTGATTGTATTCTTCCTGTGATTTTGGTTAAGAGTCTTTATTTCTGAATTGATGATAATGGTGATAGAAATTATGTGTGTAAGTATCCTTAATTGGCAAAATTAAAAAACAACAACCCTATGGAAATTGTAAAATGCCTTGTTATCTATTTTTATTTTCCTAACTTTTAAGTGTTAAAATCATGTTTGAAATTCAAGTAAACTAAACATATAGGATTTTAGAATTTCATCTTTAAGGAGTATATATAATTACCTCAAAATAAAACTTTTCTGATTTAAAAACATACTTGATACAAAATCAAAATCGATCAGTAGAGAAAAGCATAAACAAGAAAGTCAAAAGAAATTGCCACCTTGCCAAGGTGTAATCACCATAGAATGTTCTGGTGAGCTTCCTTCTAGAATTCTTCCTATACCCGCCTGACCCCAACACTACCCATACTGACACCTGCCCCCCCAAAAAAAAAAATCAGAAAAACTTGGCGTCATATTATACATAAAGTCAAAGTATAGTCATTGTTCTGCAATTTTCATAAGTTGCCTAATTCACTGAACAATATATTGTACATAGGTTTCCATGTCATTAGATATGGATCTAATATTCATTTTTCATGAATGAATAATAGTTCATTATATGCATGTACCAAAGCTTATTAAGCTACTTACTAATTAATAAATAGAGTATTATTAACTTAGAATAAATATAAACAATGATATATAATAAGCACTTTGGACAACTTGTGATTGGCATTTTCACAAATAAGCAATTACTACCTTAGTATACTATCATGGAAGTAAAATTTTGAGGTCAAATTCTCTTGTCTCAGCCCCAAGTAGCTGCGATTACAGGCATGTCCCACCATATCCAACCAATTTTTTTATTTTCAGTACAGACAGGGTTTTACCACATTGGTCAGGCTAGTCTCAAATTCCTGATCTCAAGTGATCCGCCTTCCTGATAAGTGCCAGGGTTAGAGGCATGAGCTTCCACACCCGGCCTGGCCTTCAGAAATTTTTATTAAAGCTGCTGGATCTTCCACAGAAAAATTTCAAAAATGATTCACCCAATTATTTTAATCAAGAACTTTAATAGTTTAATTTTCCCATTTAAATTTCAGCATATCTAAGATTTATCTTTGTTTAGGAATTAAAGTAGAAATGCACTTCAGATTGTTTTCAAATAGGTATGCTCCTGGTTTTTTTTCAAGATAAATGCCACCTTTTTGTGCTAAAGTCATATCCTGGAGAGAATTTTGGATTCCCAATTCTGCTTCATTGATTGAGTCATCTATTCCTAAAACACACTCAAGCAACTGGTATTATTTTATGTTATGAGTCAGCTATTCCGCAAACAAAACTAACAAAAGAGCAACAGATAAATATAGGGCATATAATAGTTTACTTATTTATTTATTTTCGAGATGGAGTTTCACCCTATTTCCCAGGCTACAGTGCCGGGGTGCATCTTAGTTCACTGCAACCTCTACCTCCCAGTTTCAAGCAATTCTCCTGCCTCAGACTCCCAAGTAGTGGGACAACAGGTGCATGCCACCATACTGGCTAATTTTTGTATTTTTAGTAGAGATGGGGTTTCACCATGTTGGCCAGGCTGGTCTTCCACTCCTGACCTCAGGTGATTCACCCGCCTCAGCCTCCCAAAGTGCTGGGATTGGAGGCATGAGCCACTGAGCTTGGCCAATAGTTTAATTTTTTTTTAAACAATTTTCCTGGTACGAATAACCTGGCATGATTTTTGTTATTTGAGTGAGAAGACAAGAAAGTGTCACAGTTATTTCTTTAAAAAAAAAAAAATTTAGAAAAACTGTTTTAAAAGGGACAGGGTCTCCCTATGTTGCCCAGGCTGATCTATAACTCTTGGGCTCAAGGGATCCTCCTGCCTCCGCCTCCTAACATGCTAGGATTCCAGGTGTGAGCCACCAGGCCCAGACAACGGTTATTTCTTATGAGATGAGCATCAATACCTCATGACTATTGTAGCAGGAGATGACCATGAAGCAGCCTCATTTGAGCACTAATGAGCAAATCTTAAATAAGCATTATAAATAAAATACAGCAGAACCTTTAAAGTACAATACATCTTTCAAAGTGGGTTTATTCGAGAATTTGAGAGTTGTTTAACATTTGGAAGCATACATACATTGTTCACTACACTAGTAAATAGGTCACAGGATCCTAGCCTTTTAATAGATGTCCTCACTAAAGGATGTCTCAGTCACACTTTCAGACAAAGCCATAAAACGCCAGGAAAAAATAGACAGCACCTCTATGAAGGAAAAATAAAATTCTACTTCTCCACACTGTCGCTTCTGATCTATAAAGAGGATGATATTGGTTCCCTCCATATGCAATTGTATTGTCCTGATGTGAAGCCAGTCACATACATGCAGGGTACACATATGAACAGGCACATAAAGCTGCTAGAACAGAGCCTGGAACCAAGTAGATGTGCAAGAAATATATTACTGTTGCTACATAGGGATTTAAAGAAGTCTTGACATGGGTAAATACGGATGTCCTTTGAAAGACAGACAACGCTTCACAATGTTGGTTCTACATGAATTAATTCAGACTGGAAATGAAATGTTAGTTCTAATGATTTCTTTTCTTTCAAATATACTCAATTGGTTCTAAGTTTCATCTAGGTGAACAAAGAGAGTAAACTAGAAAACTGAGGGAAAAGTAACGGAACAACACTTACGTTACTAGTTATCTTTAATACATTTTAAAGATGGGAAATCAGTGCTCTCTAATATGTTGTGGGTCATGTCTGTAGGATTTTATACACTTGTTCTTATTTGTCATGGAAACTTATGCCTATATATGCAGACTGATTTCTGGCTTGCTTGGAATTAACTGTACTGTGAATAATTTGTAATTTCAATGGTTATGATTTATGAAAAATAATAAACCATGATACATGAAAAAGGATTATAATAATGATCAGGATGAGGCTGAGATAGTCCTCAGTGTGTAACCAAGCACAATTGATAATTGGAATCTTTCTCTCCAAACCCGAAATCTTTCTGCACCAGGAGAATGGCTGGAGGGGATCTAGGGGAGACAGTGGAAGGTCTTGTTCTGCAGGCAAGCAGTCCCTGGCTAACCCACCTGAAACTCAGAGATCGCTTCCCTTCCTAGTTCTCCCTTGCCATCCAAGGTCAGGACTTTTCTTGCTCTGAATGTCTTGGAGCTCCATGCTGGTTTGGGGGACTTCCCATGCTCTTCCAGGGTTCTGTTGCCTTTAGGGCTCACTTGGTGTTATAAATAGAGAGGTCTTGCCTGGAAACCCCTTATATGTCCTGAGGCTGCTTTGAATCTGTGTGCATTGTTGCAGATGAAAAAGCTCTGGAGATGAATGGTGGTAACACAACAATGTGAATGCACTTCATGCAATGAACTGTATACTTATTTATAGTTAGATGAAAACAGATGGTTAGAATGGTCAATTTTATGTGATGTATATTTTACCACAAGTTTAAAAAATGTGGAGTTTGGGAGGATTGCGCTCCAGGTGTGGGTGTCTGAACAGTGTGTGCTGTGTCAGGTAGTTCGCCCTCTGTGCTAGGGCCTGCCCTGCGCTGAGCAGAAGCACTTCCCCTATTTCTCCTTTCACCCCAGGATGCCCATGTCCAGAAGTTAAGGCTGTCTCTTGGTCAGGTGGAAGGTAAAAGAGCAGAAATTCAGATTTTGTTGCAAAAGTATCCACTGCTCTGCCTGGATCTTCACTGCCTGGGTGCCCATGTGGAGGAGAGTTATACAAAAAAAGGACAAAAAGTCCTCACTCTTCCTTTTTCTGCCTTCTGCTTTCCAGCCAACTTCTTCCTTCAATTTTGGGCAGCTCTAGTCACCTAAGTTGAGTGAAACTTTGCAAGTCACATACCCATGCCTCTTCCTAGAGCTTGGAGTCCACTGTACAATAACCCAGAGGGTGGTCAGGAAACCAAAACCGTGACTAAGGTCTGTCCACGGATGGGGCACTCAGCAGGAAAGGCTGGAGTGAGAGAACAGGGTTTGCGGACAGAAGTCTCCACGCCATTCTTTCCTTAGTTGGTGCTCCAAGCACCAAGGATCCAGAGGGACTGGTCCCAGGCCCCATCATAAAGCACACGTTAAAGGGGAGTCATGGAAAAAAAATGGACAGATAGATTAATTAATGTTTTCTTTATTGAAAGAAGTTGGTCTTCTTTGTCCAATTTCCAAGCTACCTTCTTAGTATAATTTGGTCACATTTTACAAAAAACATTAGTGAACAGGATATTTTAAGATTTTCAGGTGTCCCACATCCTAAATACATTTTTTCAACTGTGAACCTTTGGGCATATTTATTCTAGATGTGGAGTTTTTGTTTTGTTTTTTTTTTTTTTAGGAAGGAGAATGGGAGAAAGAACACGGCTTTCAGATTTAAATATAAATGTCTGAAAATATCTAAATTAGCAGGAGAAAATTTAAAGGGAAAATAAATTTATAAGGCTAGGACTTTGAGGAAATGAGAGTAAATGAGATATGTGAGAAATATTCCTTTGAAGATATGTGCACATTGAAGCAGGGACAAGGCAATGTCCTAGGCATGGGTTAGGGGTCTGGAAGAGAATCCAAAAGGGGATATTGCAGAGGGGATATTGCAGCTGTTGGCTCCCCTCTCACGAGATAGCTCTCTCTCTTGCACGTGGATATATCAAGGAGACAGCAAGAAGACATGATGGTGAGAAGTGGATTTGAAGCTGAACAAGCTCTGCTCAAACTCCAGTCACATATTGACCAGTGTGTGATACTAAGCATAGCTTAACCTTGTGATACCTCAGCGGCTTTACCTGTGAGATTCATAACTTCACTCACCTGAAAGGGCCGCTATGAGGATTCAATGGCATGAGTATGTAAAAGGATTAGCATAGTGACAGGCATATAGTAAATTATCAGGAAAGGGAAGTTCCCATCATATGCCAGTCACAGTCTGTCACCTGCTTACTCCTCTGAAAGGAGGGCATCTGGTCACACCGTGGTCTCTGCTGTGGCTCCCTCCTATCCCCATTTCTCCAGAATTGACTCTTTCTGTATCAAAGGATTGGAACTCAGACGTACTGCTTTCTAGTAACCACTTATTAAAAAGCAAATCATGATAAAAGCAACCACTTTCAGATGGCTGCACCACACAACCTTCTGTGTAGCACTGGCTTTGGACAAGACCAAAAATCTTTGTGTCCCATGTTTATGTCTATGGCCAACTGATCTGTTTCTGTAAAAAGACACTACCTAACTTACCTGGGGAGACTGGCTTGATACACCATTTTCACACATTTCTATTTATTTATGACACTGCACTTAAAGCTTCTGTCCTTCCATCTCCTTGGGGCAGTGACCTCAAGAAGGGAAAATCATGCTAATAAGAAAGTTGAGTGTGAGACCACATGTTCTTAGTCATAGGCAGGTGTTCTCACTCATAGGCAGGTGTTGTACAAAGAGAACATATGGACACAGGGAGGGAGCATCACAAACTGGGGTCAGTTGTGGGGGCTAGGGGAAGGACAGCAGGGGGTTGGGAGGGCAGGGAGGGATAATGTGGGGAGAAATACCAGATATAGGTGATGGGGGGGATGAAGGCAGCAAACCACCTTGCCGTGTATGTACCTATGCAACAATCCTGCATGATCTGCACATGTACCCCAGAACCTAAAGTACAATAAAAAATAATAAATAAATAGAAAGTTGAGTGTAAGAGCTGAAATCTCAGAAAGGGCTTTGCTTCACTGAGTTCCTGCCATCTGGATATTAAGTCTTAACTCTGGTCTTAAGTGTTATTTTTTCCTCTTCTTGTCATGATGTTTTCCCAGATGATAACGGCAGCAATCCAGAATCCCCATCCATCGTGTTCAGTGCATGCTCTCGGATAAGGTCGCTTCAGAAGGAACAGGCACAAGAAATAATCCCAGTGAAGAGCCTACACAGAGGAGGGAAGGCATTGAGCTTTGGTTATCAAAGAAGCACAAGCCAAGAAGAGTACATGGGTGGAAGCAGGAGGGTGGCTTTAAGGCCCAAACCTCTGTTTCACGCAGTGGATGAGGAGGGTGAGTCTGGAGGAGAGAGTGAGGGTGAGGCCTTCGCAGTTCGGTCGAGGTGGACAACTGACCGTGGACACGGCAGGGACTATCACAGGTCCCACAGTCCTTTGCTTCAAAGAAAATAGTGTTATTGTCCACAGGATTTTTTTCGGTGTTTCTCAAGAATCTGTCTTCCTATAACCGTGAAAGGAGAATTTCTGAAATTCAGAAGAGAGCTATTGAGTTTGCTGTTTTGAAGCTATTAGACATGGATGTATAAGCAGCAGGAAGATTTTTTCCAATGACTGGGAACAAACTTGCGGGCTCTGCCATGTTCTTAGTGTGGGGTACCTTTTAATTCCATGTGAGTGAGAGAAGTTAATCACCCCAGGAATTAGTCACTAAGAATTCCTAAGAACTTTCCATCAGGAGCATCATATATCCAAGCCATATATTGAGATACAAGTGTTATTGGTCAGTAATTCACATTGCCTATATGCATATGCAACTTGGAATCAAATTAAAACTAGAAGGGGCTTTTGAAGTCACCTTACTCAACCCCCTGTGTTTATAGACAAGGCCATCTAGTCCAAGGTTACATGGTGAGTTCACAGTTGGATTGTCCCCCTCCAAACTGAAACTAATTTGATTTTGATTTCATATTCGATATGCAATAATTATGTTTTATCAGAGATAAAATTTGTGTGAAGTTGCTTTATTTAATCAGTAGCAATGATAGACGTGATACACACTACAGGATTAATCCATGAACAGTGGGCATACAGTCTATTTCATAATTGGGATACTTATTTTTAAAATGAATATCAGAAACAAAACAGCCATAAACAGACTTTAATAGCAATGAAATTAAAAACAGATATTTATTACGTGTGCATTTGTAGGGAGTGAAATTTTACCCTAGGGGATGAAACTATTTTTCAATTTCATTTTCCATCCTCATCATCCCCGAACTCAACCTTGAATCTCACACTCCAACTCTTCAATTTTACTAGACTACTTTATCTTTCCTCACTTTTTGACTTCTCTTCCACCTTCCCTCTCTGCTTCTGGCCACCAGGAGGTTAAGAAACATTTATCAAGCATTGTTATTGGGCCAAATGACTAACCTACGATGTGCAACTAACCAAATCCCCTTTTGCCATCACTATTTTTGACATTTCTACCATCTTCAGCTGATTTAATTTTATGTGTCTTTAAAGGCCATGATCAAGGCATCCTGCTCTCTAGACCAGCCTTTACCTTCTCCCTTAGTGCCCCCACATCCCTTTGGATGTGCCATGTACCTTATCTGTGGATTATGCCTGTGCATGCACACATAGGTTCGTTCTGGTGGTCAGTGAGCTGAAGGACAGGGAGGACAGTTTGTTCATTTTAAATTGTATCCATTTATCTGTTATGTTTTTATCTCACCACTTTACCTATTTTGTATTTTTGGGCTTTTTTCCCCCTCTTTTTCTCTTATCAGTTATTACAGTGCCTTGTACATGGTAGATTATCTATAAATGTTAAACTCACAATAGCATTTTAAAGCTGTAAAGGGCATTAGAAAAGATGTTGTTAGACATTTTTATTTTGTAGATGATAAAAATTATGTCTTGAGATGCTATCTGATGCCAGAGTTTGCTTTTCCTTGAAGGATTGTCCTCTAATATAACCCATGGATACTAGTTACTGACTAGACATATGCTTTCTCCTGAATTTATCTTTTTTGAGATGGAGTTTCGCTCTTGTTACCCAGGCTAGAGTGCAATGGTGGGATCTCGGCTCACCACAACCTCCGCCTCCTGGGTTCAGGCAATTCTGCTGCCTCAGCCTCCTGAGCAGCTGGGATTACAGGCACGCACCACCATGCCCAGCTAATTTTTTGTATTTTTAGTAGAGACGGGGTTTCACCATGTTGACCAGGATGGTCTCGATCTGTTGACCTCGTGATCCACCCGCCTCGGCCTCCCAAAGTGCTGGGATTTATCTTTTTTTTTTAATGATTTGCACTCATTTTCCTGTTGTAGTCATAGAAATGCCTTCAAAAAAGTCCATTGTCTTTCTTCTTCTGAACCTAAAATATAAAGCTGCTTCTAAACTGTGTAAGTATCTTGATTTTAATAAAAATTACGCACTGTCAAATAACAGTAATCAGCCTAAAGGGATAGAAGCATACATAAAACTCAGGAATATTTGTTTTTTGTCTTTTTTGTGTGTGGAGATGGAGTCTTGCTCTGTCATCCAGGCTGGAGTGTAGTGGTGCAATCTCTGCTCACTGCAACCTCTGCAGCCCGGGTTCCAGCAATTCTCCTGCCTTAGCCTCCCAAGTAGCTGCAACTACAGGTATGTACCACCACACCTGACTAATTTTGGTATTTTTAGTAGAGATGGGGTTTGACCATGTTGGCCAGGCTGGTCTCCAACTCCTGACCTCAAGTGCCCACCTTGGCCTCCCAAAGTGCTGGGATTACAGGTGTGAGCCACTGCACCCAGCCAGATTTTGTTCTCTTTGCTTAAAGAAACAAGCAATCAACAACAAGAGAAAAAAACCTGTGCCCCATGAAAGGCAGTGGGCTATTATCCTTGAACTACAGATGGAGATACAGCAGCTGAGAGAAGTCATCAAATTCACCTTTCCAGTGCCATTAGGAAAACCAGTTTTTGTGACTTGAAGTGTCCCTACATCCCTTACTGGACTCCTTCCATGCAACAACAGAAATCCATTGTGAAGGCCCCTTCTCCAAGCAGCCAGCAAGGTCTAAGAATTAGTGGACTCTGTAACTCTCCTGTTTTACTCTGAGATGCTGATCCCATTAAGGTGAGCGGTGGTATGACTTAGTACAGTAGAACTTTCCGCTTTAGTTGGCAGGGGTCTTAATGGAGTTGTTTAAGGACATTTGCTCATCTAGATACTGACTGGTCATGGCTGTTCAAGCCTGGAAAGAGGCCCTGAGGCTACTTCCTAAAACTTGTGGCAGGTTGAGGGCCCCAGTGATGCTCTGATTCTGGTGGCTCTGTCAGACTTGGAGAGCTCATGGCCAAAATGGCCTCTCTATTTGAACATTCACTATTGTCTGAAAATGCAGTGTGATCGAATCTTTCCTCCATACAGTACTCTGGAAGAGCAGTGCAATTTGGAGATTGGTTTGAGTGTACAGAAGCTAGCCCAGGAATGCTCTGGTTATCAATTTCCCATGATGAGTTTTTCCAAAAGGCACCTAGCACTGCAGCAGAGAGGACATTCTCTTGACTGTCAAGGAGAGCCTGATGCTTCTTCCCTCCTCCCCTCTGAAAGGGGATGAAATTGCATCAGGTTTCCTATTCTGAGCCTTGGCTTCTGGTCCACTAAGCAGTCAACATTGTCTGCCAATGGGCCCAAAGAATTTGTTCTTTTATTTTCATCCTAAAAAAATCAGATGCACAACACACACAATCCTAATTTTCCTCTAAGAGTTTTTGTTTTTAACTTCCCAAAACCTATTTATTTTATTAGCCTGAAGGGTCTTGGGTTTCAGTGAATTTCTGAGATTAAGTACCATTTCCTTTTATTTTTCCTATATGGTAGCCTTCCGCCTTAAAGATTTGCCACACATTTCTGGTGTTTGGAATACGGTAAATGTTCTTATTCATCCTCCTCAAGTCTGACATGATGTCATGGGCACCTCTCCTGTCTTTAACCTATCTGCTAGAACAGAAACATTGGCCTAGAAGGGAATCCGCTCTGACAAAGTGGAGAATGAGATTCTGGACACTTCATTAGGTTTCCTCTATTCTTTTCCTTCTCTCACAAAGGCTCTAAACTGTGCCTCTCTGAAAAAGTTGAAGGGTCATGGGAGGCAGAGCTGGACTTACCTGAATTTCATGATGAAATTACTTTTCCTATATTAGAGGTGACTACTAATGCAGAATTCAAGTCTTCAGCCTGGAGTGTTGATTTCAGCTTGCAGAGAAGCCCTGTGAATATTGCCTCACCTGTCAAGACTCCTGACACTATGATCATTTAGATTTTCAATAATATAGTTATTTTAAAGCCCAGACTGTGAAATCAGACCACTTGTAGCTGTGAGACTTTGGGGAAGTTAATTATCATATTTTAAGCTGAAAGTTACCAATGGATAAAATACCTACCTCATAAAATGATTGTGAGGATTAAATGAGATCATATATGTAAAATGTTCAGTTTGGTGTTTTTTTTTTCATAGCAGAGTTTGATCACTATTAGCTGTAATTATTTAGGCTAAAGTACATGTGCTTATGAAAGAGTATATACATTATTTTAATTATGGGAAGAGTGTAAATAACTGCTACTGAGACTTCTGAAAGGTAGCTAGATTGGTAGAAAGAGGATATTTGAGGGAGCTAGGGAGAAGATGTGACAGAAGTAGAGAACATCACCACCTTGATCCCAGCTCTACCTGGACACATCTCTACCCAGCATCCATCGGTTAAGAGCAGACCAAAGATGGGGCCTGAATATGGAGTCACATCTTTCAACCAAGCACAACTTTATCTTGATTGTTTTATATCATTACCTCAAGTATCAGTAATATCGCCTTTTTGTTTGTTTGTTTGCTTTTGGTATACCCTGGCGTACAGTTCTAATCTTGATTTACTCTCAGAGAGACCATGGCCTTGCTTCTGTATACTGTGATGGGCACACAGTGAGGAAAAGGGAAACTTCTTCATTGAGAAAACACTCATTGGAGTTTAATTCCTCAGTTTGGACTTTCATTTCTGTAAGATACCTTCCCTCCAAAAAAGTGATTATTTTAACTTGTGAATGTTAACTAAAGAGGTTAGTGTTTAAGCACCTTCAATACAAAATAAAATAGTTTCTAATACATTTCATAATGTTCCAAAATTAGGCAAAGTAATTAATAAATGAAGTCAATGAGTGTGTTGATGTTGTTTAAGGTTTTTGAAAGTATATTTTATCCGCAAATAAAACAGGTGGTTTCTTGTTGTCTAAAATTGTTTTTTTTTTTCTGGCTAAACTCTGTCAAGTATCTCATTTCTAATTCCTCCTGAGAAAACCCAGCAGCGCACACAGAATGCGTCCTTTCAGGACATCAGTCCCTGCTAATTGCTAATGGGGCCATAAGCTAAGGGGAATAAAAGAGATGCCTGCATCAGTGCTAGCCACTACTGTAATTAGCAAGTGATGTGCCCTTTCATCTGTGCACAATAATTGATTTAATAAATTCTTTTTCTTTCTGAGGCTCTAATGAGCTTCAAGCCAGGGGTACCCAAGTAAGTATGGCAGGTTAGAAATCACAATTTTCATTGCCTAGTCTTCAAGTTGGGGTTTATTCAACAAATTAACTAAAAACCATGTTGTGGACAAAACCAAAACTGTTTCCATAGTAATACAGATCTCAAGGTGAAATAGATGGTCCTAAAATCAAGGTATTTACTCTGTGTTCTAAGAAATCAGTCTTGAATAGATAGCCAGCATTTAGAGAGTGTTTACTATGTGCCAGGCTCTATTAAAATGCTTTACATACTAGTTTCAGTACATCCAAAATGAAGGGAAATGAGTTTAGAGATTAAGTGACAGGTCCAAGGTCTCCCTAATTTTAAGGAAAACCTTAGACATCAGGTCTGTCTTGGCTCATAACCACCGATTTAGATTTCCTCCTTAAGTAGATTTGGGAATTTAATAAGTGACTCAGATTTACGCAAAATTCTTTCTTGCTTGAGAAAGATCCAATAGGAAAAAAACAGAGAAGCTCCATCTTGCCAAAAAAGAACTTTGCTTGAAAGTGGACACATAAATACAGTAGAAACTGTCGTCATTTTGAAAATTTGTTTTTATAAACTTAATGAATGTTGTAAAAATTAGATGACAAGCAAGACTGATAATTTGAGTCATTATGTTTTTGTTTTGGAGGACTCATAAAATGTTCTGGTCTGATTTTAAATTGAGTTTTTTAAAAATTTTATTTATATGTTGTCTCCAAAGAACTTTTTTCATGGTTCCCAAATGAGTTCCTAGCCAGACAATGTCCATAGTTCTTGGCAACGTCAAAACACTGAACTGTGCTGTTTACTTAGAATGGACACATAAACCAACATTTCCACTGAAGAAAATGGAAGAGGATAAGGAGAATGACTTCAACTATTGAAGCATTCATATAATATTTGCAAAAGAATTTATATTCTTGGCAAGTACTTTGTCAAAAATTGAAATACTATATGCTCATAATTTTACTGAGTACTCTATATATCCACTTTAAAAATTTAATTCTCAGAGCAATCTTACGGAGTAGTTATTATGATTTGTCCCCACTGTACAGAGAAGAGAACTGAGTGTCAGGTAAGTTTTCACAAAGGACATACGGCTAGTAAGTGGCAGTCTCATTTAGAGCAGTCTGACTCCAATGTCACTAACTCTATCTACTAAGCTGTAGTTACACTCATTAACTATTGTAGAGAATACACTGAAAAGGAGAATCTGCCTTTTGCCACCATCATTTGAATTTTAAAGGTTACTTTACCAAACCAGGTAAAATTGAGGGATTGTTTAACTGCTGCTGCGACAGCTCCAAGGTTCCTTTCCCTTTTACTTGATGCTGAAGTGCTAATTCATGCTTACAAAAGGTATAATCAAATCATTCATTCAGGAGTCTGTGTCTTTGAATAAATATAGTAAAGTGAGGCTATGAGTTGTGCTTGAATTAGATTATTTTTATTCAATAGTTTTGTTTTCATTGGATTTTTCTTTGAACTATCGAAAAGAGTCGAAACTGAGCCAGTTAGAAACTTTTAAAATAAGGGGTCGGCTAGCACCATGGCCCTGAGCCCGTCTAAAAGGAAGGAAGAACCCATAGTGTTTCATTTATTTTGTTCTCTTACAGGAATTTTTCTTGGTAACTAAGAGTGAGTGAAACTCCGACTCTGGGTTTCACTGGTGTACTATTTCCCCCGTGAACGCAGCCCTTGTTTTGAGTTTGTGCTCGTCCTGGACCTGGTTCTGGAGGCAGCTCTATTATCTAACTATGCCATCTTTAAAAGGGGTTGTGTAGTTGGGGGCTGGGTGGGAGGATATCACTAAAGTTCTAAACCAAGAAGTTAAAAAAACAACCAGTCAGAAAGCAGGATAAATGTTCTATCCTCCGAAAAAGGATATTCTTAAAAGGAAAGGACAAAAGCACAGGTCCTCACCCAAGGACACACCCATGGAAAGTCACACAGAGCCGGGCAGTACCGACCAACCCAACACAGGGTTTAGCAAACAATACTTGCCCTACCCCACCCACATCCCTGGAGCTGAATTTCGAGTTCTGATTTTAGACAATGCAGCTGGAATGTCTGCACTTTCACTCCACAACACATGCAGTTTCAGGCAGCTCTCTGGTAGAAAAAATATTTGGACAAATATTATAAGAATGAAAATGAAAATTTGTAAAGTAAACCACATCTAGGGTGAATTTGGGCAATTAGATTCTTCCAGGCAGAATGAACAGAACATAAGACATTTGGGGTACCTCAGAAGAGATTTAGTTTTATAATGACTTGAGGAGGTTGGGTGAATTTATTGGAGGAGAAGAGGTACTATTCTGACTAAATCACAACACTAAACCTTTCTTGGTATTTAAAGGAGGCCCAGAAAACTTCCAAAAATAGGAAGATAATTTTACATTTGATAAATTATTTGTGAGGCTTAGTTTCCTGTCCAGTGTTTGCTACAAGACTATAACTGCTTTGGATGCCAGACATAAAGAAAGCTCTGGGAAAATGTTGCTGTATTAATGTGTCCTATTAAGTCCTAAAATCTAAACATCTTGGAGCAATGGTTAAACCTTGGTTTAGCACTACAGGGTCAGTTCTTCCAGGCTTCTAAACTATCTCCAAGATTACAGTAAATGTAGTTTACCTTGCAGTAGATGTCTTTCCAAAGGCGTTAGCCTCATCTGTCCGGGGACCACGCTATAGCCTCTTCCTTCAAGAGGGCAGTATTTCAGAATCAGCAGGTATGGGTTAGATCATTAACTCCAACGCTTACCAGTTGCGTGACATTGGCCAAGGAGGTCAGTTCCATATCACTAAACTGGGGATAATGACATCTACTCCATCTAACTCATGAAGTGGTTGTGAGACTTGGATGAGGTCAAGAGGTTAGTAAACTCTTAAGTATAGAGCCCTCTATGTCTTGAGCAACCAGAAAACTTTTTGTGCCTATGAAAGAACTTAATAGGCACGGAGGACATACAAGTGGCTAAAAGCTGGAGTACAAGAGTAAAACTGACCTGAATTTGAATGCTGTTTTGTGGTTTTGTAAAACCTTACTTAGACAATTTGCTTAACCCTTCCAAGTATTAGCAGAGTGTTTGACATACAGTTTAGTGCACAGTAAATGTTAGCTATTACCATATTAATGGTTTTAGATAGTTTTGTAGTTAAAAAATGTGTTGAAGAAAAAAATTATTCAATTACACTTGCTAAGGCACAGTAAGGAAGACTTCATTTGGGACCATCAATATAGATATAGAGACCACTGTCATGAGATTTTGCAGTGGGAAACAGAGATTGGGACCACTCTGACTGTAGCACTGGCAGAGTGGGAGTAATTGAATGAGAAATTACTAACAGGAAACATCAGGGATAAGGGGGAGTCTGGCTAAATCAACCTAGCAAGACCCTTGCTGAAGACAGGCCACTGTAATTAGACATCACCTGGGGGATGGTGGAGGAAAAGAGCCCAATGAGATATTGAGGGTAATCAGACATGGTGGGTACTGAGAGTGGTGTCCTTGCTAAATTGACTTCACAGCGTTCTTCGCTAAAACAGATTTTATAAGTAAGTACACAAATGGGCCTAGAAGAAGGCTCAGCCTGCCTAATGTTTGATCAAGCAAAGAATCTTTATCAGGTGTGGGCCATGGAGTCAGACCATCTAGATCCTGTGAAAAGATACTTTTTTAAAAAAGATAAAATAATGACTCTCAAATATAAGATGAACACTTGTCAAATATTATATTCAACTCATTAATTGAGAAAACGAATATGATGTTTCAACCAGTTTGAAGGCAAATTCAAAATACCATTTATAGGCAATCAGAAATGCCAAAATTAACTCAACAAATAGATGCAAAACAAGCTTTTTGCATGGTGGGAGAGGAAATCAAAAATTGTATCTCCACCTGACAGAACCATTTGCATGGCTATAAACAAGGATTATTTGCAATGCCAACAGTTTTCTACAATTTTCAGAGTTGTAATTAGCTAAAAGACAACAAAATAACTCACAGAAAATGAAAGACTAAAATGACAGTGGTTGGAGCAGATTAAAGTTAATCTAGAAATCAGAGAAAGTGAATTTTTTTGGTACCCTGATGTTGTGAACTTAAATTTCACTTTTGTAAAAACTGATGAAAAATACTACCACCCAGAAAGGGCCAGTTCCTCTGGCAGAGGGGTAAGCCTCATCTGGATTATTGCCTCGTGCTCAATTTTGCATCTCATCCAAATTTGACCCCTTTGTGCTTTCAATAGATTCAACCCTTAAAGAATCCGTTTAGTTTACTGATCCCACTATTTCTTGAGTTGGGTGGATCACGAGGTCAAGAGATCGAGACCATCCTGGTCAACATGGTGAAACCCCATCTCTACTAAAAATACAAAAAATTAGCTGGGCATGGTGGTGCATGCCTATAATCCCAGCTACTCCAGGAGGCTGAGGCAGGAGAATTGCCTGAACCCAGGAGGCAGAGGTCGCAGTGAGCCGAGATCGCGCCATTGCACTTCGGCCTGGGTAACAAGAGCAAAACTCCGTCTCAAAAAAAAAAAAAAAAAAAAATCTAAGGTCATCGGTGGCCTTCATTTAATTATTACTAACTGTATCAACAAATGCCATGGGATTTAGTTCATTTAAGTTGTCTATTTAAATACTTTTTTTACCCCATGAATTGTCTTTATGTATTTATGTTTGCTTCTAAGATATACCCAGTTTTGGCAAAGCTGTCCTAAAGTCAACTGAAAAGTTTTTCCTTTTCGTTGTTCAGACTGTTTGTTTTGATGTATTGGTAATAGAGGTCCTTAGACTATGGGACCTTAGACAAGTTACCATAGCTCTTCGAACCTTTATTTATTTCATTGATCTATAAAATAGTGACAATAATATTACCTCTGATGTTAAAAATAAAATTTATGTAAAAGCTCAGGCAAAGAATCTACTGGGCACTAATTTTTAAAAAGTTGCTACCCACTGTAATCCCAGCACTTCCAGAGGCTGAGGTGGTCAGATCACGAGGTCAGGAGATTGACACCATCCTGGCCAACATGGTGAAACCCCATCTCTATTAAAAATACAAAACAACTAGCTGGGCATGGTGGTGCATGCCTATAGTCCCAGCTACTTGGGAGGCTGAGGCAGGAGAATCACTTGAACCAGGGGGTCAGAGGTTGCAGTGAGCTGAGATCATGCCACTGCACTCCAGCTTGGAAATAGTGTGAGACTCCGTCTCAAAAAAAAAAAATTGCTACCCTTCTCTCTGTGTCTCTAGGAAGTCTGTATGTGTGACTCTGTGTGTGTGTGTGTGTGTGTGTGTGTGTGTGTGTGTGTGTGTGTATGAGAGAGAGAGAGAGAAATGAAGGCACTAACAATATTTTCTTTGTGTAACTGGTTCACAGAAATCTGAGATCTTCTTTGATTGAGAGTTCTGTGTGTACCTCATTGCCCTGTTGGGATCAGGTGTGGAATAGGAAAGGAAGATGGACATGGACAATTTCCCCCACACTTCCTAGTGATGGGGAGCTGTTGTTGGCAGCATTGACAAAACTGAATCAATATTGTCTTGATTGTCTTTTATATTATTCACAATAAAACACAAATAAAATAATTAAGTTCTTTGGTATAAGGCAACTCGTAATGAACACTTAAATGGAATCATGGCCACTGGCTTGGTTTTCTGCCTGAATGAACAAGAGAACACATTTGAATGAGATGCAAAATTGAACAGTAGGCAATCATCTGGATGAAGCTTATACCCTTCACCAGAAGAACTGGAACTTTCTGGGGTGGTGGTGTTTCCTATAGGTTTTAACAAAAGCACATAGACTGGTGACATATCTGAGTGCTCGTGGATCCAGCTATCTGCATGAGTATACATGGAGTTGGTGATCCAAGAGCCTGTGAGGCTGGTGATGTGTCAATGCACATGGAGCTGGTGATCTGCCTGCCTGCGTGTAGCTGTTCTCTCATGGTCACAAAAGCTCCCATCCACATTATTTAGCTTCAGTTGATCAATGTTTTTTTTTATGGTTATTATTTCCTTTGTGGTTGTTGGTATTAAAAGAAACACTTTCTAATATGGGAAATTTTGATGTATACAAAAGTAACAAGATGATAATAATTAGTACTTCTATACCCATCACTAGCTTCAATAAATATTAACTCATGGCCAATCTTAATTTCAGCTATACCCACACTTGCTACCACATTCACCAAATTATTTTGATGTAAATTTTCAGACAATACATAAATTTCAGTATTTGTCACTAAAAATAACAATGATATTTTGAAGATCAAGTTAAAACAAAAAATCTGTTAGCACATTTCATAAAGGTTAAGATTGACAAGATAATTAACAAAAGTTTGAAGGCTGACGTAATACATAATTGCTTTTTTAGTAGTAAGAATAATATATGTAACCATGTGTATATTACTGAGCAAGACAGTAAAATAAACACAGGAGCCTACAACCTAGTTGAAGGACTAGAACAATTTCTATGTCAATGAATGTGTTCTTTCTCTATCCCATCTTCCTGTCTTTCCACTCCTCCCTGTGGTCACCAGTATTCTAATTCTGACATTTATTATTCTATGTTTATGGTTTTATACTGGATGTGCTCCTTCCTTTATGATCTTATACTAGATGTGTTCTGTTCCATTTTGTTCATTTTCAGATTTTAGAAAAATGGCATTATGGCACATGTATGTGATATTTTGAAACTGACATTTGTTCACTATATGTTTCTAAGATTCATCTATATTGCTGCATTTAGCTATAGAGTTTCTTCATTTTTTACTGTTGCATAAAATTTCACTGTGAGAATATACTAGCATTTGTCTATTCTATATTTTAAAAATCCAATATTCTCTAGGAAGAGTTTCTAAAAATACAATACCTGAATCATAGAATATCTGAATAGTAAAATTCAGAAGATAATGCCAAGTAATATATGAAAGGGTACATGCTTGGGAGGCTGAGGCAGGTGAATCACGAGGTCAAGAGATCGATACTGTCCTGGTCAACATGGTGAAACCCCGTCTCTACTAAAAATACAAAAAAAATTAGCTGGGCATAGTGGCGCGTGCCTGTAATCCCAGCTACTCGGGAGGCTGAGGCAGGAGAATTGCCTGAACCCAGGAGGTGGAGGTAGCAGTGAGCCAAGATTGCGCCATTGCACTCCAGCCTGGGTAACAAGAGCGAAACTCAGTCTCAAAAAAAAAAAAAGAAAGAAAGAAAGGGTACGTGCATCCTTCTTTTAAATTTATACCATTTCTTGGTATTATTGAACTTTTTTCCACTAGGAAATGGTATACCAAACATTCTGGAGAAATTATACAATTTTTGGAAGATATTAATGAAGACCCAATTGAAGACAGAGGATGGATAAGAAGACTTAATATAATAAAGATATTAATTAATATATCTAATTAATATAAATAAAATATTAATTCCCCTAAATAGGATTGTATATTTAGTGAAATTTCAATAGAAATGTCCACAGGTTTAATATGACACTTGTGAAGACGATTTTTAAATTTATGTAAAAGTGCAAAGTCTCAAAAATAGACATGATACTTCAGAAGAAGAATTGGGAGACTACTTAAATCAGATCTCAAGTCTTTTTATAAATCTACAGTAATTAAGGTAGCATAGTTTTGAGAAAGGATAGATACAAAGACCACAGAGTAATAACAACAACTATGGGCTTTGTATCTTTGTAATAGATACATACATATGGAAACATACTTTTTGGTAATTGAATAGACATTGCATATCTCTGGAGATTAATCAAGAAATGATGAGACAACTGGCTATCCAGTATTTTTCCCAAATGTGTCAATCCAATTTTTTGGCCATAAAAATCAATTTCTGATGGATTTAATGCTTAACCACGAAAATATGATATTTGAGGTATTTTTCCATTAAAAATTACTTACACTATGGATTTACACATTTTAAAGCTTCTGAAGAGCATTGTTGATTAAAAAATGTGAAATACTTGGGCCACAACCTAAATAAAAATGCGAATCCGGAGAGGTAAGAAGGGCAAGGAAAACAGCTGTCACCTGAAAGATATTTGTCAAATCAGGTAAATTTAACTTATTTCTAATGGCCTTAAAGTCTCAATTTGTCGTGACTTAACAGATCTTTCCCCCCATAAAACTGGGACTCCTTCAGTTACCCTTAGTATAAGGATGAATAAGAAACAAAACAAACTCACCAATAGCCCACCATATCGGACCTAGTCATAGGGAGATGAGTCGCTGTCACGGAGACATTGTGTATTTGGATCCCCATGAGAGTTCTCATTTTAAACTAACACATTTTGTTTTAAGTCATCAATTCATGTGTCATCTGCTTCCAAGATATTGATTCATTTTCAATTGCTAACTCTGATTTCTGAGGCTACATGGCTGCAAACTGACTGACATTAGTTGACGGTAAATCCATTAAGGTTATCAAGTAAAAACATTTTCAGTAGTATAATATTTTAATATGTAATAGAAATTGTAACCAGTAGTCAAACAGTTGAAGACCCATTCTTGAAGCCAGGGTATATATCAGAAATTGTTGATTTGTGGTTCCTGTTGGAATGGGAAAGTATGTCAATAAAAATTACCACCAGAAAAGAAACTTCTTACCATTAAATCCATTCATTGACAAAATTAAAAAGACTTTCTTAATAGTCAAGGCTTTTAATTGCAAATAACAAACACAGTTTTTCTAGTTTAATCAGAAAAAAGAATTTACTAAAGTACGTTGAAGAGTTCATGGAGGCTTTTTTCGCTAAAATCAGTAAATTCTATCAGTTTCAGTTCTCTGTCACATTATACTGTAAATTAAGCTTTCAGGAAAAATGTATAATGACAATGAACTAACACTTGAAGAAATTGCCATTGCTGCTACCACTACTGATGTAACCAAGCATAAAATGGAAGAAAATTGACCTTATTGCAATTACTACTCTTCCTTGCCATTCCACTTACCATGCCACTTCTGACTCATACAGTTGATTTTGCAAACTCAAAAAGCCAGACTGTCTGCTACTATTCTCACCTTGATGAGTCTCTTACCCAAACTGCTCCCATCTGAAACAGACTTACTCAGGTATGCCTGCTTATTGGAACTTGGATCACATGTCTGCATTCAGGTATCAAAATAGTGTTTTGACTATTTCATTGGGAAAACAGCTCTCCTGGAATTTTCATATGCTAGTCTAGGGTCTCCAAGAGCAGATTCCCAGATTAAATTAGGCATGCATGAGACTTATTGGGAGAAACACTTGAGGGAAAAATGGGCAATGGGGTGTAGACAGTAAGAAATTTCAGACCACAGTGCAGGATTCACACCTATGAAGGGAGAGAGGAAAGAAAGGTTTGGGTTGGGATAGCAGCACAGTTCTGAGAAAGTTTAAACCAAGCTGGGGTGTGTGTGTGTGTGTGTGTGTGTGTGTGTGTGTGTGTGTGTGTGTGTGTGTGTGTGTTGGGGAAAATTCCTAAACCTAAGATGTCTCTTAAAGAAATTCACTATCGGAGAGGAGCAGCTGTTTAAAATAGCCTTCCTGTGCTCACTCATTGGCTGACAGCAGCTCAGAGAAAGTATAGCCTGATGTGAACATCAAGGTAGATCCCAAAATACAGCAGCTGGGGGCAGTCAATGATACATGTTCCCCACAGCAAGTTTTCTTAAAATGGTATCTAAACACAGGAACTTCATAGTCACCATGTATCTCAAATACAGAAATATTCAAAGGACGGTGAGCTGCCATAAAAATGAAACATGGTGCCAACCCTCCCTCTCCCAAACTCAACATCAATACTGTGTAATCTTTCTTCCATAACACAAGGGAGCCACAACTAATCATTTCCATCAAACAATGATCCAATTTTATCCTTAAATTGAACTTGAACAAAGATTAATAAGTCAAAAACAGCCAGAGCTATGAGATCAGAAAGAAAAAAATATTTTCAAGTATATTAATAGTAAGGGCAAAATATTTTTAATGGGTGTAATAGTGATAAGAGCCAGTCTCACTTCTATCCTTCACTCCTGGACCCATGTATTTGGGTTACAATAAACATGAAATCACATATTGGTGATTAGTTCGGCCTACACACCACATCCTGTTGACTGTAATCTGAATTCACAAGGCGGTTCCTCTCAGCTGGCTACATTCATAACTGAGTCTTCAGTTGACTATTCCACTATTTACTTCTGAGTGGTGGGGTATGTGGTAAAATCAGTGAATTCTAACAGTTTCAGTGTATTGCATTACTTATTTCACTATAAAATATATTTCTTTGTCAGCAGCAATGCTTTGTGAAATACTATGACTAAAATTAAGATCGCAAGTAAACTCATAGTTGGTGTGGCTGCCAGAAGGATGTGAAGCAAAATAAGCAAGTACACATCCAGAACGTGTGCCTGGGAATTACAGAGGATGGAGTCTCAAAAATCTACCCCTTTATAAAAGCAATTAAAACACTAGCAAAATACTCAAAGTCAATATCATAACTCTGGAAAATAGAGAAAACCTTACAAGATTTTGAAGATTGTTAATTTGAAAAAGATTACTTAGTCTCAGAAAAACAACAGATTTGGTGGTATTTAACATGACCTACTCTCGTGCCCAAAAACTTTGTACCCAGAGTATGTGATTACTTGACTTATCTGACAGCTCCCTGGAAAAGTCTTATTCACAGAACTCCCTTCTGTCTCCCCTCTGCTCCCCTCCCCTCCCCTCCCTTCCCTTCCCTTCCCTTCCCTTCCCTCCCCTCACCCCTCCCCTCCCCTCTCCCTTCCCCTCTCCCCTCCCCTCCCCCTGCCCCACCCCCAGAGCTCACTCAGTGAGAAAAGCTCTATCCCTCATGTACTTGTCAGAAACAACTAGCAGCAATTGTTTAATATCATAGCTGCCTAAGGTTGTTAGATATAAACAAACAAGAACTGACCAAAAACATAAGAGAAGATCTGAGAAATGAGATATTTACATGGGTTTTAAAAGCTATTCTGTGGGACTTTAGAGAGTCTCATACTTGTGCAAGGTAGATCTGAGAGGGGTACAGTCACATCTGGATGTCTTTAAGTTTCTACACAAGTAGACTTAAACACTGCCTGCACAATGAAGGCATGATGACAATAAATACAGAGAGCCACCGGAAGGCTTGTTGACATAAAACAAATTTAAGGACATCTCTGACCAATTACTAGCTGATGACTATGCTAACAGAGCAGAAACTTCAATGGCTGCACACTACAGAAAATATATACTTTACCAAATTAACCTAAGAAAGTCACAGACAAGCAGCCAAAGAAAAGCAAAAAATAAAAAATGCAAGAACAAAAAGCCCTTGGGAAGAGGGTAGGAGATTTTCAGGGGTGCTATACAATGTCACCTAACATGTCTAGCTTCCATCAAAAAACAGAAAAGTATAGTCATAGGGGGAACAAAACAGTTAATCAAAACTATCCCTGGGGTGACTGTAACAGTGGGTTTACTAGATGAAGACTTTAAATCAGCTGTTAGAAATATGCTCAAAAAGTAAAGAAAACCAAGCCTAAAGAATTAAATAAAGTATGGTAATATTATCCCATTGAATATAAAATATCAATAAAGCAACAGAGGTTATCTTAAAATAAGAAAAAAAATTACAATTCTGAAGCTGAAAAGTATATTAACTGAAATGAAAAATTCACTAGAGAGGATGAGCAGCAGATTTGAGCTTTCAAAAGAAGCAACAAACATGCAGATATGTCACCAGAGATTGTCCAATGTCTTTAATGGAAAGAAAAAATAAAGAAAAATGAACAAATCCTCAGACATCTGAGGGACACATACAAATATATGCATAATGAAAAAAACAAAGAAATGTGAGAGAAAAATAATTTGAATAAATGATGGCTGAGAACTTTCAAATTCTGGTGAAAATATTAATCTACATATTAAATAAGCTCAAATAACTCAAAATTGGACAAATGGAAAAAGATCTACACCTAGACACATCATAGTCAAACTGTTGAAAGTCAAAGACAGAGAATCTTAGAAACAGCAGGGACAAAATGACCCATTGTAGACATGGTAGCCTTGGTAAGATTAACAGATGATTTCCCATCAGAAACCAGAGTCCAAAGGCAGTAACATGACATATTAAGAATGCCAAAAGAGAGATTATCTAGCAAGAATTCTATAGGCCTTCAAAGTATCCTTGAGAAATGGAGGAGAAAGTAAGACATTTTCAGATAAACAAAACTGGAAAAACGTGCCATTAGTAAACCTGCCATACAAGAAATGCTAAAGGGAGTCTCTCAGGCTGAAATAAAAGGACACTTGGCAATAATTCGAATCCACGTGGAGAAATACAGAGTAAGTTCCTTTTCTAGTAAGAGAAAAATCATTGTTTCTTCTGTAATAAAAGATGTTCAAGTAATAAACTGGCTGAGAGTCCGGGATTGGGTTCTTCCAGTTGGTTACATCATATCCTGAAAGAGTTAAACAGCACTGGGGAAAAGTCTCTTTTTGGTGAAGAACAATTTATCATAATGAGCTCACACATAGCTTCTGTTCCTGTTTTCATGACATTTTTCTCATGAAATCACCAACTAATGGCAAAAAAGAGGGATATCCTGAATTCTTCTCCATCATATTACTAAGAGCATCTGTAGAGGTAGAATTTTGATGAGCATTAACATGAGATTCAAATGCTCTCCCAGCCTTCCAGGTCCACCTACATTCCTTTTCCCTATACCTGTTTGTCACTAATATTCCAAGTCTCCAGTCTTCCAAGCCCCTATTCCTTCCATGACCTCAACTATCTGACCAACATATGGTCACTAGCCCTGTTTGCAGCTTAATTCATGAGAAATCTCCCCTTTTATACATAGGGGACCAGGTATGTAAATCAAAGTTCTAGCCATTGGTACAACTTCCTTCCTCTGTTATAAAAATGAGACCATCACCATTTGTGGTTGTAATGTTGAAACAGTCCTTTCCTCAATCATGTCAGTATACACACCAGAGCTCATGCAGAGCTACTTGTAAGGTGGGCTCAACTGGCCATAGGAAACTTTTCATGAGGTCAAATCCACAGAACAAGCAAGAAATAGATGTTGGCAGTGTGAGCCACATGTTCACATTTCATCTTTTAAATAAAGAAATTCTTCAAGCCCAATCCTGTATGTGGTAAGTAGAATTCTGTAAGAGCTCATCTAGTAGGTAGGTTGAATTGTGACCACCAAAATACATCCACATGCTAATCCTAGGAACCTGTGAATATATTTGGCAAAAGGGGCCTTTCAGTTGTTATTAGCTTGAAAATCATGGATGTGTAGATTCTACTGGATTACCCAGGTGGTCCCAGTGTAATCACAGGTGATTTTATAAGGGGAGGCAACAGGGTCAGGAGGCAGAGAAGGTGGTGAAATTAAGGAAGAGTCTGGAGTGATATGATCATGAGCTGTGGAATGCTAGAAATGTGTAGGAGCTGGAAATGATGAAACTTCTCTGGAGTCCTAAAAACCTCTAGAAGAAACCAACCCCGATAACACCTTAATTTTAGCTTGATACAATTTATTTCAGACTTCTCACCTCAAGAACTGTAACAGAATATATTGGCATTGTTTCAAGCTACTGGGTGGTAGTTCTTTATTGCAGCAAATGGAAAGTAATACAGCCCCTAAGATTTCCTGTTGGTATACACATCCCACATAACCCTGGGACTGGAAGTATGATAGATTTTACTTCTGTGACTAAGTTATGTTTATGGCACAGTTGACTTTAATAAGGGAAGATTATCTGAGTGGGGATCATCTAATCACATAATCCCTTCCAAAGCAGAAGGTTTTCTCAGGCTGGTCACAAAAGGGAAGCAAGAGAGATACAAAGCATTAGAGGCCTTCAACTAAAGAGGAATTCTTCATTGTTGGCTTGAAGATAGAGGTCATGTTGAAAGAAATATGGTGGCATCTAGAAGCTGAGAATGGCCTGACAACTAACAAACATAAACCCCCATTCTGCAAATGCAAAGTACTGAACTTTGCCAAAAAGAATGTGTTTGGAAGAACATTTTCCCCCAAGGCCTCCAGACAAGAACTCAACCCAGCTAATGCCTTGATATCAGCCCTGTAACACTCTGGGTAGAGAACCCAGCCATATCATGCCAGGCTTCTGACTTAGGAAAATGTGAGACAATAAATTTGTGTTGTTTTAATCCACTGTATTTGTGGTAATTCGGCAAGCAACAATTGGAAACTCATACACTATATGCGACACTTTTTCTTTTTTGAGACCAAGTCTTGCTCTGTCGCCCAGGCTGGAGTAGAGTGGTGTGATCTGGGCTCACTGCAACTTCTCCCTCCTGAGTTCAAGCAGTTCTATCCCTCAGCCTCCCTAGTAGCTGGGATTACAGGCACTGCCACCATGCCCAACTAATTTTGGTATCTTTAGTAGAGATGGGGTTTCACCATCTTGGCCAGGCTGGCCCTGAACTTCTGACCTCATTATCCACCCAGCTTGGCCTTCCAAAATGCTGGGATTACAGGTGTGAGCCACCACGTCCGGCGTAACCAACACTTCTATTTGACAACTGGGTGTCATTTGGCTTGATGGCTCATATAACACCCCATTTATAATGGGCAACTCACATAGGAGGAGCACCTGGCATTCCATAATCAGGCAGTCTTAAAAGAATCACGGTTACATGTCAAAAGAAAACTTTTTTTTTTTTTAAAAAAAAAGGAGAGAAGGAGAGGAAGAAAGAGGATGAAAAAGAGGGAGAGAGAACAGGAATAATTGCTTTATTCTATAAATGTGTATTAATAATGGCTGATCAATATTTTGTGTATTTAAAGTGGAATATGTATACTTTGTGTATTTAAAGTGGAGAGCTCTATAAATACTTATTAAGTTTACTTGTTCTGGATCTGAGTTCAAGTTCTGGATATCCTTATTAATTTTCTGTCTCGTTGAGTCTAAATCTCTTTATGGGTCTTATGTATCTGGGTGTTAGGATCCTTAGCTCTTATTATTGCATTGATCCTTTTACCACTGTATCTTTGTTGCTTTGAAATCTGTTTTATCAAATGCGAGAATTGCAACTCCTGCTTTTTGTTTATTTATTGATTTTTGCTCTCCATTTGGTTAGTAGATCTTTCTCCAACCCTTTGTTTTGAGTGTTTGTGTATCTTTGGATATAAAATGGGTCTGGATATAGTATACCGTTAGGTTTTGGCTGTATCTTTTGATTGGGGGATTTAGTCGATTTAAATTTAGGGTTACTGCCATTTGATGTTAACTGGCTATTTTATCCATTCGTTGATGTAAATTCTTCTTTATGTTGATGCTGTTTACTTTTTGGTATATTTTTAGAAAGGCTAATACTGGTTGTTCCTTTCTATGTGTAATGCTTCTTTCAGAAGTTTTTGTAAAGCAGGCCTGGTGGTAATAAAATCTCTGAGTACTTGCTTGTTCATAAAAGATTTTATTTTTCCTTCAATTGTGAAGCTTAGTTTGGCAGAATATGAAATTCTGGGCTGAAAGTTCTGTTCTTTAAGGATGTTAAATATTGGTCCCCACTCTCTTCTGGCTTGTAGGGTTTCTGCTGAGAGATCTGCTGTAAGTCTGATGGGCTTCTCTTTGTGGGTAACCTGACCTTGCTCTCTGGCTGCCCTTAGTATTTTCTCCTTCATTTCAACCCTGGTGAATCTAACGATTATGTGCCGTGGGGTTGCTCTTCTTAAGGAATGTCTTTGTGGTGTTCTCTGTATTACCTGGGGTTGAATAGTGTCCTGCTTTGCTAGATTGGGAAAATTCTCCTGGATAATATCCTGAAGAGTATATTCCAGCTTGGATTCATTCTCTCCATCACATTCAGATACACCTATCAAACGTAGATTAGGTCTTTTCACATAGTCCCATAATTCTTGGAGACTTTGCTCATTCCTTTTTATCCTTTTTTCTCTATTCTTGTCTTCTCATTTTATTTCATTAAGTTGGTCTTCAACCTCTGATATCCTTTCTTCTGCTTGATCAATTTGGCTATTCAAACTTGTGCATATTTCACTAAGTTCTCGTTTTGTATTTTTCAACTCTGTTAGTTCATTTATATTCCTCTCTATATTGTCCATTCTTTTTAGCATTTCATCAAACCTTTTTTCAAAGTTCTTAGTTTCTTTACATTGGGTTAGAACAAGTTCTTTCAACTCCCAAAAGTTTCTTATCATCCACCTTCTGAAGCCTACTTCAGATAATGGAACACAGTCCTTTTCCATCAGGGCTTGTTCCGTTGCTGATGAGGAATTGCAATCCCCTGTAGAGGGAGAGGGGTTCTGATTTTGGGTATTCTAGGCCTTTCTAGGCTGGTTTTTTCTCTTTATTATGAATTTATCCATCTGTTGTCTTTACAATTACCACCTTTCTAATTAGGTTTCTGAGTGGACGTCCAATTTATTGATTCCCAGTGCTGGAATCCGAGCAACCCACTGTGCCGGCCAAAACAGCAGCGATAAGACTGATGGTGCTTATCAGTCTTAAAAGAAAACTTAGAAGAAAAAAATTACTTGCATGGCTTAACGCTAAACACTTAGAGATTTCTCCTGTGACTTTTCTACTGGCTCTTCACACAGGCTTCAAAGAGCTTCAGGTCTTTTACAATAGTTTAAGCATCAGTGAATCTGTGGCAATATAAGGGCCAAGAAGAAAAGCCACTTGTTCTATGGTCTTAATTATTTGAAGTTTTCTGCACCTCACTCAAATTTGGCAGTCTTGTGGAAAATTGGGTCAAAATTATCAGAGGAGCATTTCCAAATGCAGCATTTATTGACTTCAACCTCCAGGGCAGATATGATGATGAAGCCTTGGGCTTGATAATAATGTTTGTAGAGTTGCACCTCCAATTAGACGCTCAATCCTGCCAAGTTATTTATGTTCAGAACAGGACAACTGTGAAAACTTGATACCTGGGCTGGCAATATCTAGGCAGACAAAGTTGATTCTGAGAACTCTGACATTGCAGAGTTTCTGGTCATTCCTTGCCAAAAGTAGTCCTTGTTTTCTTCTCATTAGAAGAATCAAGCTTTTCTACACATAAAATACTTCAATAACTATACTGTGATAGCTGTTTCTCAAGAAGGAAATAATTCTCTGCCAGGTTTACTTCACCACCCCTTGATGCCTCTAGAATCATAATTAGTCAGGTCCCAGCACATTCTAGAGTGAGTAGTACAAGGCATTATTCCATAGGAAATAACCTATACTGAAATAGTTTCAGAAAGAGTTCTGAAACTAATTTGTATTGATAGGAGTCTGGAGATTGTGTATAGGAGTGGATTCTTAGGATGTTCTATCAAGGAGAATAAAATATAGGTAGATCTGGCCAAATTATGAATCTGGACGTGAGACTCTAGCAGGTACAAGAGATGTTTCTTCAAAGGGATCTGTGATTCTCTGTATCTCTATCCATGGTACTACCCAGCCTGGTATTCAGGCAGCTAAGTTAATAAATACCAAAATTTTATCTTCCTCTTGCTCCTGTCTACCTCCTACAGGATGAACACCATCAGAAGCCAAAGGACAAGGATCCGATTGATACAGTCCATAATGGTCATCCATCCATCCAGGAACATGAGAAAAGTAGAAAAATTTGGGACTATGTTACGTTGAAAAGGAGCAGATAAGAAAAGGACTCACCATCTGGGTAGGGGTAATTAATTGACTGATGGGCAAGATGCTCTTACACAATGGATATAGGGAAGAATATGGCTGTCTCCTAGATGATCCTGTGGGACTTCTCTTGATACTTGCTTGGCCAATTTTGTGGTAAATGAACACATGAAGCAGCCACAGCCTTTGAAAGGCAAAGTGAGCAGTGGCTCAAAGTCCTCAGAGATACGGGTCTAAGCCACACTACCAGAAAAGCCACCTAGATAACCAAAAGTGTGGAGGATGATGAGAGGAATAGAGAATGCTTAATAAAGGAGGGAGATGAGTGTGATTCACTGCATCCCCAAGACCAGCTGCAGATGTGAGGGTCACAGTTTGTTGCACTATTCTTCCTCATAACTTTCCCTCAGAGCTGTTCCCAGATAGTGTCAACTTTTACAACACAAGTGGTGTCAAGTTGTGTAGGATGGACTGTATTGGACTCTGTAGTGACCAACCCAGGTTCTCCTTCAGGATTTTGATATACACTCTCCCAGCTTCCAAAAGCGTTGCCTGTCAACACCTGAGTCATTTCCCAGAGATTTCCCTCAGGTGAAGAGAATTGCATGGCCAACTTTTCTCCTCCTTCACGGGAGTAGACTAGATACAGTAACTTATGAATATAAAGACAAAAAGGGCCATTCTTCCTGCCTCATTTCATGACATTTCTGAATGCTTCTGATTTAGAACAATCTGTGAAATGAGCTGAGTCTATATTGCAGTACATTACAGCGTAACTTCTTCCTTTGCCCCAAATCTCTTCCCTTCGTAAGTGTTGCTACCAATTCTCAAGTACACTTTCTGCACACAGATTTCTGTATTAAAGATTTTTAAAATGAAGAATCTGACCAGATTTTACCAGATTTGGTAAATTTACTGAATAAGTTAACAGAACTCCTAGCACTTAGTATGCAGCTATTGAATTAGAAAATGCATTTCTCCCTCTATTTCAATAATCTGGGAACACCAACAGTATTTTCTTTTATTTAGAAGAGATAGCACTAATTCTGTTGATTATTGAACAATGTGGGGGTCAGGGTCACTGAATCCTCCAAACCCTGGTGGAGTAAAAAAATATGTGTATAACTTTTGACTTCAAAACAACTTTACTAATGGCCTACTATTGAATGGAAACCTTACCTATAACATTTACAGCTAAGTAATGTATATTTTGCATGTATGTATTACATAATGTATTCTTAAATTAAAGGAAGTTAAAGAAAATGTTTAAAGATCATAAGGAAAGTAAAATATATTTATACTACTATACTGTATTTATTGATCTCATAAGTTTACATCATACGTTTGCAAGATGAACCATCTGCCTGAAATGATGGTCAATCGTAGATGCAGACCTCAATTCATGCTATGTATCAAGCAATTCAGCTTTCTCTTGTAATGTCATGACTTTTCTCTGCTTTGTGGGAGCACTTCCAGCATCACTAGTGGCACTTCGTATGTCCCATGCTGTTATTAAAGGTTTACAATGTTGCACTAAAAACGATGAAAAATACAAGAGAATCGTGAGGGAACCTGATAGACAATTTACTGGAGAAATGAACTGCTCATATGGACATGATCAGCATCACATTGCATTTTAAGCAGATACTCCTACCAATAGCAACAGGAGGTGACTATGAAATTATTATAATAGTGCATTATGTACTACAGTTGATTTTATGCAGTTATGATTTCATATTGCATCTTTACATTTGTTTGCATTTCTCTCAACTGCAAATGGCACCATGTAGAGTTTGTGTTTGTATGCATAAGTTTTGATACATTTTAACTTTTTACAATAGATTCGTGTATATTTTATGGTAATAGATGGTGAGATAGACTGGTATCTAAATATATTTAATGAATTCATGACATACTTAATTTTGTCTTATTTTTTTCAGTATTTCTAGGCTATGCAGTTCATCTGTAAGTTTTTAAAAATTCTTGCAAATCTCCAACAAGTTTTCCAATATATTTGCTGAAAAAGAAAATCGCACGTAAGTAGACACACAGTTCAAACCTATGTTGTTCAAGGCTCAACTGCACTTTTGCCATTTTGTTTTAGGCTGTATTCACATCAGTTCTGCTCTATAAATTAGACTACAAGGGCTTTGATTATTTTATCATCCCATAGGACATACTAGTCCATGACTTGCTGATAGGGCTAGATTACCAGAGAACAGCAAGAAATATTGATGCTTTAGTAAGACACATATGTGTTAGAGCAAGTGTGATTCATTCAATGAAAATGTGAGCATTGTCCTAGGCAGTTAGGTTTCTGCAGGTCACAAATCTGAAGCAGGTTATTCTTTTTCATAGTTTCAAAGTTCTGTCAGAAAACCATGCAACCCTGTGTATTGATAATTAATAATTATTTAGCGAAGAATCTATTCAGAAAAATGAAGACAAAGTTAGGAATGTCAACAAGGAATGACAAAATACCCTTGAGCTGGTGAAGATGGAAAGTCTTTTCCACTCCTAGGTAGTGGAACAAGGTTGTAGTAGAACGGGGTCAAGGCCATCTGGTTGTGCATTTTACTTGTGCTCTTTGGCCCTGCTCATGCCTGATCTCAGAAATACAAATTTGATATTATCGTTCGTTGGTTGGCCTGACTAAATTTAAGGTTCAATGAGGGGGGAATCTAACAGACTCACATCATGAGAGGCAATTTGGAAGCACGATCACTTGATGTCCCATGTCAGATGTTATAGAATCCCGGGAGCATCCCAACAGCTGTTTTGAAAACATGTCATTTTTTGATATTGTTGGCATGGTCTTCCTGCAGAATTTTGGACACTGACTTTGTGATTCTTCTATACAAGCTTGCCAATAAACTCCATATAGTATCTTTTCCTACTACAAATATCTTGAATGACATAGGGTTTGTTATATGGCTCAGGTAGCAGGACTACTTGTAACATTGCCTGGAGCTGTTGCACAGATCTTTTCTGAAGAGTCCCAGATGGTTGGTGGGCACAAAAAAATATAGGTAGATAGAAGGAATAAGATCTAGTGTTTGGTAGCATAGCAAAGTGACTACAGTTAACAGTAATGTATTGCATATTTCAAAATAACTAGAGGAGTGAATCTAAAATGTTCACAGCACAAATGATAAATATTTGAGGTGATAGCCCAGTTGCCCTCAATTGATCCTATGCATTTTATGATTATAGCAAAATATCACATGCCCCACAAAAATGTACAACTATTGTGTATCCATACATTTTTTTAATTGGCAGTCTTCTGTGTTACTTGATAAGTGAAACAGAAATATTAGCAAGTGTGAAATATGCCATCTCTTGAACCCAAAGAAATCTACTAGACTTTGTGCTTGCTTCTTAGCAATGAGAAGTGCAAGACACAACATTCTGACCTTTGTTTTAGAAGGGGTGGTCTTAGTATGCCTCATGTTTGGGCCATGAGAACTTTACTAATGTGGCAGGTCCTTAAATGTTTCCGTTGTTTATCTCCCAACTTCTTCCGTGCACGTGTCTTATTAAGGTTCCAAAACACTGCATGCTCCTTGTACATTCAGGTCACTTAGCATGGTATTACTATGATCTCATATGTAAAGTTTATAAGGACTAGGCAACTTCAAAATATATTATGACAGAGAAATGGAGAGTTACTATAGCCCTGGAGAAAGACCATATATGCATATCTCTGTTCCATGAGAATGCAAACTGTTTTTGTTTTTATGTCTTGATAGGGATGAACATAAATGCATTAAACAGATGAATGGCTGCATAAGATATACCTGCATCCATGTTATCAGGTCTAGCAAAGATAATACCACATATAGATAGCAGCTGCAATTGGAGCAATTACTTCTTTCAATTGGTAATAGTCCACTACCAGCCTGTAGAATCCATCTGCTCCTAGGTGGAACCAGACTAGTGAATTAAATGGGAATATTATTGGCACTGAACCCACTATATTATCTAAGTCTTTAAAGGTGGAACTAATCTCTGTCACGAAATTTACTCTCTTGGCCACAGAAGCAACATTTTAGAGGCTTCAACTTGACTTTCCCATGTATACTAGCTCTTACCCTAAAAAACAAGAAAAAAATGTGGGGCTCTGTCAATCTTTAAATAAGTCTACTTCAATTATACATTTAGGGTTCAGGAAAATGACGTTTTGGTAGGTTTTTGTGGCAGATGAATCTGTAGTCATCTAGACCTTGTTCATGCTTACTTTCATTTTAACAAGTGATTCGCAATGATCCTTTAGATGTCTGCTATTAATGTCAAGTCAACCCTGTGTCCAACAGCCCTTGAAATGTTTTTTCAAGTTGATGGTTTTCCTAGTTGATGATTCCCTGAGTAAAAAGCTATAGGTCCTTTTAGGGAAGGAGCAGTAAATCATACTATATATACTTGCTTTAGGGTTATAGGATCTGTGATTTTCGGGATCTGGCCTCTCCTTCAGTCAGCAGGTTCTTGTTCTAAAATCTGACTAGTTTGGAAAACTGGCAAGGAATTGTTGTTTATTTAGGTGGTGTAATAGACAGAGTAATGCCATCCAAAAAAAAAAAGTCCACATGCCAGGCTGGGCATGGTGGCTCATGCCTGTAATCCCTGCACTTTGAGAAGCTGAGGCAGGTGTATCACTTGAGATCAAGAGTTCGAGACCAGCCTGGCCAACATGATAAAATGCCATCTCTACTAAAAACACAAAAAATTAACTGGATATGGTGTCAGGTGCCTGTAATTCCAGCTACTCCAGAGGCTGAAGCAGGAGAATCACTTGTACTTTGGAGGCGGAGGTTGCAGTGAGCCAAGATCGCACGACTGCACTGCAGTGTGGGTGACAGAGTGAGGCTCCATCTCAAACAACAACAACAACAACAACAACAACAATCCACATTCCAATCTCCAAAACCTGTGAATATGGTACTTCACACGGCAAAAAGAACTCTGTAGATGTAATCAAGTAAAAGATCTTAACATGGGGAGATTATCCTGGATTAGCCAAGTAGGCCCAGTGCAATCACAAGAGCTCTTATAGAGTGGGGCAAAAGGGTGAGTCAGAAAGAGATGAGACATGGACACAGAGGGTCAAAGTCAGAGAGAGATTTGAAGATGCTACTCTGCTGGCTTTGCAGGTGGAGGAAGGGGCCATGAGTCAAGGAATGCCTATTGCCTCTAGAAGCTGGAAAAGGCAAGGAATGACTCTCTCTTAGATCCTCGGAGGGATTGCAGGCCTGCTACCTTGATTTTGACCCAGTAAAACCCATTGCAGACTTCTGATTTATAGATCTGTAAGAGAACAAATTTGTCTTTGCTTGTTCTACTAACTGTGGAGTCCACTGCTTATCTTATTAACTTCTGGGGCCAGTCTTTGGCTTTTTCCTGCTCTCCAGCTGCAGGATGTGAGTATCTTTATATGCTTTCAAGAAGGCCTCTGGCTTCATATCTAGGATTATATTGGTGATTAATCACCATCAGCATGTCACTACCTTTTCCTAGTGCATTCATGGTATTCAGCGTCAGCCATCCAATTCCGTTTTCCATGTAATTTGTACCTCCCGGAGCCTCTCAAACACCTTAGTTATTGTACCTGCCTGTGTATCTCTTCCCACTGGCATTCAATCCCAGTATATAACCAGTGAAAATTTAATAACTACACAATAGCAGCATACCACAAGCTATCTATTCCACCTACCATCAGATATGGATGGGGTCCTCATTGACAATCTGTAGGTGACCTAGCCACAAATCTCATTTTGAATTAGATTCTAGGGCCAATTTGGGCACTAACTGACTTGGTCTGGTTCCTTGGGAAATAGACTCTGAGCAGGAGATTGTTTGCAGGGAGTTTTACAGGAAGCACACCCAGGAACACTTGTGAGTGATGGGGATTGGGCATAGGGAGAGAGTTAACTGTGATAGAATGGCAACAAAGGTTATTGCCAAATGCCCAGAGAGCTCTGACGGTGTGGCAGCGCTTCAGAGATGACCCGAATTCATGCAAAGAAGTCAGGCCTTGAAATCTTAATGAGGACCCATCATTAGATGTAGGCTTCCCTGGAGAAGGGTCTTAACTGTGGGCCACCAGGCCACTCTCTTCAGCTAAAGGCATTTCTGAGGAGGGAACAGGCCTCAGACTTTTAGCAGACAGCATTCCTGATAGCTGTGTCTCAGTCCTAATGGGGTCTTACTGGGGTACCGCAACCCTTACCACCTCCAGAAGTCTTATGCACAGTCTAAACAGAGAGTCAAATGGGGAGATGGTAGAAATCACCATCCTTGCATCTTTGAAATCTCAGAAAGTAGCACTGATTGTATGATTCCCCTAGGAGTGTGGTGATACGTTTGGCTTCCTATTTTGTTAATTAAGACAAGCTCCAGAGAATTCTGCTTGGTCTTTATGACATAATGGCCCCGATTAGATGAGTCAGGTAGCCAATTACTAGGTTTTGATTATATATTCAAGAGCTAAAACATTAACCACAAATGGATCCATAGATCCAGTGAATCTTCAATAGTTGGAGGTAGGCCCAAATTCCGTGTTGCTTTATCCATAAGCCCCTATTTGGACTAATGCTCCACAGTTGAATGTTAGATTTGTAGAAATGAAGTTACCTTGAACCCAGTGTCCAGTACTCCCCAAGTGCCTGGATTTTTTCTTTTCCTTGAACACAATTACATGTAAAATATCCACAAGCTACTCTGGGAAATATTGGGTAGGAAGCTTAATGCATGTCATTTTAATGTTACCATAAGATGCTCAAGAGGACCTGGGCTCCCCTTTATTCCAGAAGCACTGGGTTTGTGAACTGATTTAAATCTGAGAAATGGTGAATGGTCATGAATCTACTGTGGTGGTTTAAGTCAGACTTCTGGCTACAGTCCCAGAGTTTTAGGGGCTCAAGAAGGGTATTAGTAAGTTTCCTAGCTATATCAGTTCTGGGAACCTGGTGATAATCAATGCCTGCTGAAGAGCCCTGAAGATGAGACCATTCTTATAATGACACGAATCAACTTGATGATTACAGTAGCAACAACTACCTTGCCTATGGTGACTGAATACTGCTACTTGGCTTCTGCCATATCAAGAGTCTATCATCCACTGAAATTTGGGAGTCCGTCTCAATAGTGGTATCTCCCAAATGTATCCGATTACCTATGGGAAACAACCAGTAAAGCATTTTTCTCAGATGTCAACGTTCCCCTTATCATGGTGAAAAGAGGAACTTCAGAGTCTTCTTTTAGGAACAGAACTATGATGGAGAAAAAATAATGCAGATACACTCACTGCGTTTTTCATGTCTTTGGAATCCTTTTATATGTTACCAATGATGTTCTGGCCTCTGTACTTCATTCAGCATAGACCACCACTGAGTTCAGACTTCAGCAAACAAAATAAGCAAACAGAGTCTTTCCTACCACCCAAAAATGTACGTTAAATCCAGAATGCTCAGTAAGGGTATTAGCATCAAAGTCATCTTGATCTGAAATTGTGTTTATTTCTCTCTGGTCTGGAGTCCTGTGAATTCATTGCCACACATACTTCCCTTGTTTGATCAGAATAAACTAGAGAATATCTTGCAATTATTTTAGAGAGTAAAACTTTTCCTTCTGAACTTAGCCCCAGGGCTATACCGGGGTGTGATAAGGACCTGTAGAGATAGGGGTGACTTTACACTGCAAAGTTGCTTCCCTACTGAGGTTATTTTAGGGTCTTCAGATAAGGCAGGCATTCATCATGCAGAGTCCATGGAATTGCTTCTTCTATCTGAAAGGGTCAGTGAAGTTTTCAAATTTGGGATATTTTGAGTGATTCAAATATTCCTTAATGTACCCACTCAAATTCACTGTATTTCATTCTTTCTTAGG
Source organism: Saguinus oedipus (assembly GCA_031835075.1). Lineage (NCBI taxonomy): Eukaryota > Metazoa > Chordata > Mammalia > Primates > Cebidae > Saguinus > Saguinus oedipus. The sequence continues at coordinate 92,385,510 of CM063183.1, read as the reverse complement.
TAGTGACTAAGGGTGCACATAAGAGATTTTGTGAGCTGGGAATTCAACCTGTATTTTGATTAAGCAACTCATGTGATCAAGGAGAGAATGTGATTTTCAGCTACATTAGTTGTATAGGTCTGCATGTCCCAAACATTCTCTTAGGAGAATCATAGAATCTTTTCTTGTTCTGTGGCTATATTGCATTCAGAGGAGAATTTGAAGTATTGGGACTTGTCATTTTTGAGGCTGTCAGCACAGTTAGAAGCAGCCACCATAGTGCTGTGTCCCTCATGCCCTTCCCACTGTCCTAAGGCAGCATACACTCTCTCCTTCAAAACCTTGTCTCTAGTGACACTTAATTCAAGGTGAGCACCGATGATAATTCAAGAAATTATTTCAACATTACATGAAATGGCTGCCAGAATCCTCCCTTCTAACTCTAATCGGATTTTTCTGTTTTCAATGAGGCCAGATATACAATATCACCTTCTTATTTCAATGAGGACCTGCTGCTTGCACCCACCCCTGTAAGAATTACTGAATAACATAAGGATCTCAGCTGCTAACAACAGAATTCACCACCTAGTTTATAGTGAAGTTATTATTTGATATTCAGTAGCTCACAGTATCATTGGGAAAAAAGAAAAAGTGGGCTTGGGGCTAAATGTCCAAAAAAAAAATGCCTGCAATTGCTACACAGATGGCCTGTTAAAGAAACCACTGCTGCTGTTCTTTTCTGCTGCCATCACAGACAGAAGACCCTAGATGCCAGAAACTCTACTGCAATCCCACCGCCCTTAGCACTGATGCTACTTTTATATCACTGCATTGATTTTAACCCCCAAGAGACAGGCACCTAACCACCACTCTTACCAGCAAATAGGAATTCTACAGAACCAACTTCCTCCCCTTGTTTTATCTGAACTTATATCCCATGCTAGTGTAGCTGATGGAGAGAGCTCAAGTCCACCTATGTTACTGTGGAAAGAGGTACAGATGGCGTTCTTTCTATGACATAATAAGGCATACATAACAGCATTGGTGTCACTCTGTTCTCACATTGCTAATAAAGACATACCTGAGAATGGGTAATTTATAAAGAAAAGAGGTTTAATTTTTGACTCACAGTTCCACAGAGTGCGGAGAGGCCTCAGGAAACCTACATTCATGGTGGAAGGGGAAGCAAACATGCCCTTCTCCACATGGTGGCAGCAAGGAAAAGTGCAGGCAAAGCCCCTCATGAAATCAACAGATCTTGTGAGAAATCACTATCATGAAAACAGTATAAGAGTAACCACCTCATGATTCAATTTCCTCCCACTAAGTCTCTCCCAGGACATGTGGGAATCATGGGAACTACAATTCAAGTTGAGATTTGGGTGGTGACACAGCCAAACCATATCATGTGGGAATTCGCTCAAATAACAAAAGGCTTTTCAAAAGGTGTTATCTATTTATCTATCTTCTATAAAAGGAATCTATAACATCTTCACAGTATCAAAAAAATTACAATAGGATGCTAGTTGTAACAAGGCAGAATGTACCATGATAGTAAGCTTAGTCTGTTTGTTTATCTATGTATAATTTGTTAATTTTTCTGTTAACAAAGTAAACTTCATGAGATCTAGAAGTATCATGTTCACAGCTATTTCTGCCTGTCCTACTCTAGACAGTATCTAAACCATAATAAATATTTAGTAAATATATGTTGAATGGATTAAGAAATAAATAAGCAGCACCTAGTTAGCTTCTTGATATGTGGCCTACCATTTTGCACACCGAGGATTGCAGTGTTTACGATTGTTTTCCCTAGAGTCTAAAACAGTGTTTGAAATATGGTAGCACTCAATCAAAAGTAGCCATTGTTTTGAAGTAGAATATGTACTGTTGCATGACTTTAGATAACTTGCCTGAGACTACTCAGTGAAGACATGTGATTTTGGTGTTAAAAATGCATATTTCACCATTGTAATGTTTGTATTTAAAGCATGGTTTCAACTTTTACCAGCTGGGTGATGCTGAGCAAGTTACTCTGCATCTCAGTGCTTCAGTTTCCTTATCTATAAAATGGGGACAATAATTATTATATTCACTTCATAAATTGTCATGATTTTTAAAAATTATACATAGAGACCCAAAGACAATGTCTGCCACATGGTAGACATTCCACTGCTATTTATTGCTTTTACAAATGGCCAATTCATTTAACCACCATATATGGAGATATGGTTCCTGCACTTCCGGGGCCTCAGTCAGGGCCCTTTTTCCTCTGGCTGAGTTTCCTTCTCTAGCATTTCTCTAAATCCATGGAACATACAAGGATTCATTAGCAAGTCTGCCACCAAATCGTTAGCTGCTTGAGAGCAATTACCAAGTCTTACTCATTTTTGCTCCTTTAAAGGCTAGTATTATACATAACATATAGCAGACACTAGCATTATGTGGTATTTAGCAAAATAATTTTTAGTTTTACCTTAAATATGCTTAGACAAAGGAGTTACAAATTTCAAGCTCTCTTCCATCAGTGTTGGCTAAATATAAGAGTTTTTTATGTTTTCTGAGAGTGCTTGGTTTGGTGTAAGATAAGGACATGAGCAAGAGTTTCTTAAAAGGTCAATATCTCATACAAAAAAGGACAAAGAAACTGATAAATGATAAAGATAAATATGACTCAGAAATTACACTAAGAAAATGTAGCAATCCATCTCTGCACAGATGGTGTAAACAAAGAAAGCCTGAAGGTTGAGTACAGGGTAGAAAAATATTTGTTAAAGGAGGACAGAAAGAAATCGAGAATGGTGTTTAATATTAGTAATATTAATGTGATGTTTAGAGAGATTGTACCTCATTATACTGCAAATAATGCAATTACATACACCCTCTGTATAGTATAAATTAACAGAGCAGATTTGAACAGAATTTTGTGAGCACTACCTCAGGTACATATATAATGTAAGGCTGTCAGAGCATATCTTAAGAAAATGTAACTAGAGTCAGAAAGATCAAACATGGAGAAATAAATGTCAAGAAGAGGTGTGAAGTATTTGCTTTTAGGGAGACAGATATAGACTAGTCTTTAAGAGTGTGGACTATGAAGTCTGACTACCTGGGTTTTTATTTCCAATCTTTCTTACGTTAATCAGTTTTAAGACATTGGGCAAATGACCTTTGTTTTCTCATCTCTAAAATGGTAATGATGGCAAATACCATTGCTGGGGAATTTATAGTGCTTATAAAGCATGTAGGACACTGCTTGTCTATAGTTATTGCTCAACAAATGTTAATTGCTATAATTTTTCCAAAGAAAATATGACCGTTTTTCAAAATTTCCTTTAGCCTTTTAATAATGCTGGTCATTAATGCACCATCACTTTTTAAAAAAAGTGTTCTCCAATCTAAAGGAATGGAAGTGACTCCTTGTGTCCAGGAAAGTTATAGAACCACTTCTCATCAAAGACATGAAGGTGGGGTAGGAGCCAACTCTAAAAACCCAGGATTTTCTTGGCTGCTTACCCACCATCCATACCATGTAAAGATATTATTCTTTGCCACTAACATATATTTTCACACTTCCAACTGTCAGTACTCTCAGTTTTGGTGGAGCTGCCACAGCTCTGTAGCTTTGAATTTCTAAGTCCAGCATTACAGATTCCACACTGACCTAGTTGACACAGAATAGGTAGTTCTTGGTGACTGTCAAAAACCATTAACTATATATGCATGAGTTTATACTAAACTCTCTCTTCTGCTAATTATTGTCTATCCTTATTGTCAATATCATGGTCTTGATTTCTGTATCTTTATAGCAAATCTTTAAATCCAGAAATGTAAGCCCTCAAACTTTTAAAAAAAATCATTATGAATGTCTCTGGCCTTTCGCATTTCCATATGTATTTCAAAATAAGCATGTAGTTTCCATATAAAATATCCAATGGAATCTTGATTAATATTGTAGTGAATCCTGTTCTGGTGGGGAGAAACTACATCTTAAAAATAATGAGCCTTCCAATTAAGGAAGTATATTTTCTCATTATTGAGGTATTTAACTTAGTAATTAATGTCTTTATATTCTTTAATGTAGATGTTTTGTATATTTTTCACTAACTTTATCACTCAGTATTTTAATTCTTTTAGGCTATGCTTTGTACTTTTAAATTACTACATTTTAATTTTATTTTTCAATTATTTGTTGCTGGTATATGTAGATACAATTGAATTTCAAATTAACCTTGTATCCTGTGACTTTGCTGAATTCACTTAATTAGATGTAGTATGTTTTGTGTGAATCTATCAACATTTTCTATGTGTACAATCATGTGGTCTTTAAATAAACATAAGTTTGTATCTTTCCAATACTGGTAGTTTGTACTTTTTTTCCTGCTTTATTGTACTAACTAGCATCTCTAACACAATGTTGAAAAGATGTAGAGAGGGGAAAAATTCATCATTAATTAACCACTAAGCATTAAATTAGCTGCAGAGAGGGATTAATAGACCCTTGTTATCAGAGTAAGTTCTCTATTTCTAATGTAAGAATTTTTATGTTAATGGATTGTGTATTACATCACATGCTTTATCAGTGTTGAATAAAGTAATTAAATCATTTTTTCTTATTTATTTTGTTAATGTGGTAAACAAATTGTTAAACTTCTTAATTTTTAAATGTTGAACTACCCTTTTATTCCTGAGATAAACCCATCTTGATGATCATTTAGTACTTTTTAAATATATTCATTGATTCTATTGCTAATATTTTTGTTGAAGATTGATGTATCTTTGTCTGTGAATAATATTGGCCTATCATTTTCTTGGCATGAGGCTGTTCCTAATACCATCTTGTTATACTTTTAAGTCCTTTAGAATCACTAGTATTTAGTAATTGTTTGTTTTTTCTTTTGTTTCAATTTTAATTGGCATGTAATAATTGTATATATTTATGGATATATGTATGCAATGTGTAATAATCAAATTAAGGTAATTAGCATAACCATCAATTCAAATGTTTAGCATTATTTTGTGTTGAAAACATTCAAAAACCTCTTTTTACTATTTTAAAATATACAACAATTATGGTTAACTACAGTCACCTTGCTGTGCTATAGAAAACTGTTTCTCCTATCTAACTGTAATTTTGTACTCATTAACCAACCTCTCCTTATTTTCCTCTTTCTCCTACATTTCTTAATATCTGATAACCATTACTTTACTCTCTACTTCTATGTGATAAACATCTTTAGCTCCCACATATGAGTGAAAACAGGTAATATTTGTCTTTCTGTGCCTATGTTCACTTAACATAATGTCTTCCATGCTCATTTATGTTGCCCTAAATAATAGGATTTCTTTTTTATGGCTAAATAGTATTCTATTATGTACCTATACTATATTTTCTTAGTCTATTTATCCATTGATGAACACTTGGGTTGATTCTGTACCTTGAATATTGTGAATAGTATTGCAATAAATATAGGAGTGCAGATATTGCTTTGATATACTGATTTCCTTTTTTTGGATATATACCAAGTAGTGGTTTTGTAAATTACATGGTATTTCTATTTTTAGTTATTTTCAATTTTAATTTTAATAGACAAATAATAATTATACATATTCATGGAATACATAGGTATGTTTTGATACATGTGGTGTAAAGTGATCAGGTCAGGTTCAGTAGCAAGTCCATCATCTCAAACATTTATAATTTATTTTCACAATGACAGTAGTGATTTACATTCCCAACAACAGTGTGTGAGTTCCCTTTTCTCTACATCATTACTAGTATTTGTTATTTTTATATCTCATTGTGGTTTTGATTCACATTTCTCTGATGATTACTGATGCTCAGCATTTTTTATATACACACCGGACATTTGTGTCTATTCAGATTATTTGCCCATTTTTAATCAGATTTTTTTACTTTTTTGTTGTTGGGCTGTTTGAGTTTCTTATGTATTCTGGTTGTTAATCACTTTCAGATGGATCATTTGAAAATATTTTGTCCCATTCTTTAGATTGTCTCTTCATTCTGTTGATTGTTTGCTGTGCAGAAGGTTTTTAGTTTGATATAATCCCATTTGTTAATTTTTGTCTCACTTCCTATGTCTTTGAGGTATTATCCAAAAATTCTTTGCCTAAATTAATATTCTAAAGCATTTCTCTTATGTTCTCTTCTAGAAGTTTCTTAGGTTTCAGTTTTACATTTAAGTCTTAAATCTATTTTGAATTGATTTTTGTTATATGGTGAGAGATATGGGTCTAGTTTTATTCTTTTGTATTTGTATATCCAGCTTTCCAAGCACCATTTATTAAAGAGACTGTCCTTTCCCCATTTTATGTTCCTGATGCCTTTGTTGAAATCAGTTGGCTATAAATACGTGAATTTATTTGTGGATTGTCTATTGTGCTCCATTGGTCTATGTGGCTGTTTTCATGCCAGTACTATGTTGTTTTGATTACTATCGTTTTGTAGTATATTTTGAAGTCAGGTACAGTAATACTTTCATCTTTGCTCTTTCTACTAAAAATTGCTTTGGTCATTTGGAGTCTTTTGTGGTTCCATGTAAATCTTAAGCTTATTTTCTCTGTTTCTGTAAAGAATGCTATTGGTATTTTTATAACAATTGCACTGAATCATAGATCACTATGGATATTATAAAAATATTCTTCCAATCCGTGAACATGGAACATCTTTGCATTTTTTTATCTTTTTGATAATTTTTATATGTGTTTTATAGTTTTTATTATAGAGATCTTCAACCTATTTAGGAAAATTTATTTCTAGGATTTTATTATATTTTTGTAGTTATCATAAATGGGATTCTTTTTCAGATTGTTAGCTATTGGGATAGAGAAGTGCCATTGATTTTGCATGCTGATTTTATATCCTGTGTCTTAACTAAATTCATTTATCAGTTCTATGTTTTTTTTAGTGGAGCCATTAGGTTTTGCTACCTATAAGATTATGCAGTAGACTTCTGGTAAAACATTAAATAAAAGTGGTAAAAGTGGGCATTCTTATCTTGTTTTAGGTATCAGTGGAAAGTTTCTCAACTTTTTCACGTTAGCTGTAGCTTTGTCATATATGGCCATTATTGTTTTGAGATATATTGCTTTGATACTTAATTTGTTGAGAGCTTCTATCATGAAAGAATAATGAATTTTATCAAATGCTTTCTCTGCATCCATTAAGATGATTGTAAGGTTTTTGCCCTTAATTCTGTTGATACGATATATCATGTTTACTGAATTACATTTGTTGAACCATTCTTACATTACTAGGATATATACCACTTAATCATGGTATGTAATCTTCCTGATGTTCTATTAAATTTGTTTTGCTAATAGATTTGCGGATTACAGTTGGATGTTGTTGTTTAAATCTGTTCAGTCATTCTGTATCATTTAATTGGATAATTTAATTCTTTTAAAATTAAGGTTATTATTGATAAGTACGAACTTGCTGCTGCTATTTTATTAATTGTTTTTGGTTGTTTTGCAGATTTTTGCTCCTTTCTTCTTGTCTTACTTTCTTCCTTGTGGTTTTACAGCTTTCTATAAGGGTATGATTTTTTTTTTCTTTCCATCTTTTGTGTGTCTGTTACAGGCTATTGCTTTGTGGTTATACTTAGGTGTTAAAATCATCTTATACTTATAACAGGTTAATTTAAGCTGATAACAGCTTAATTTTGATCATATACACAAACTCTCCAATTTTACTCTTCCTCTTCCCATGTTTTGTTTTTGATGTCACACTTTACACAACTTTATGATAAAGATCTCTTAGGAAATTATTGTAGCTTTCATTGTTTTGAATAGTTTTTCCTGTGACCTTTATACTAGATCATATTTTTTTATCCACTGCCATTAAACTATTAGACTGTTTGAATTTGACAGTGTACTTACTTTACCAGTGAGTTTTATACTTTCATATGTTTTTATGATACCAATCAGCATCATTTTCCTTCAGCTTAGAGAACTTTTAACATTTTTTTTGTAATGCAGGTATAGTGGTGATTAACTCTCTCAGCTTTTTTCTTTCTGAGAAAGCCTTTATCATCCCTGCATTTTGAAAGATAGAATTGCTGAGTTTAATATTCTGGATTGGCAATTTTTTCAGGATTTTGAATATATTATTCTACTCCTTTCTAACTTGCAAGGTTTCTGCTTAAAAGTTCACTGGTAGTCATGTGGGAGTTCCTCTATTTGGCATGATTCACTTTTCTCTTGCTTCCAACACTCTTTGTCTCTATTTTTGACAATTTGACTATTATGTGTCATGGTCTTAGTGTCTGTGGATTTACTTGATATCTCCAATACCTCCTGGATACGGCTTTCTAATTTCCTCCCCAAATTTGGAAAGTTTTCAGCCATTTTAAAAATGTATTTTTACCACTTTCTTTATTTTTTCCTTCTTTGGCATACCAGTAATGCATAAATTGTTCTGCTGACAGTGTCCCTTAAGTCTCTTGAGCTATCTTTACTTCTTAAATTCTTTTTGCTGTTTGCTTCTCAGATTGACAGCTTTCTAGTGATCTGTCTTCAAGTTCACTGATCCTTTTCTCTGCCTGATCTATTCTCTTGTTGAATCACTCTAGTGGATTTTTCAGTTCAGTACTAGTATTCTTCAGATCTATGATTTTCATTTGGCACTATTATAATACTTTCCATCTCTTTGTTTAAGTTCTCAGCTGACTGGCTCTTGTATTGCTGTCTTGACCTCTGTGAGCATGTTGATGAATATTACATTGAATTCACTGGTGGCTAAATCACAAAACCCCACTTTATTTGAGTTTCTGCAGATTATTTTCTTCTTTCCTTTAAATTGACATATAATATTTTACATATTTATGAGGGTACATGTGATAATATTTTACATATTATGTAACTATTTCACATATTTATAAGGGTACATATTTATGAGGGTACATTTTTTTACATTCATAAAATGTGTAATGATAAAGTCAGAGTATTTGTTTTTTATTTGGAATATATTTTTCTATTTCTTCCTTTTCCTTTATCCTCTATGCTGGTTTCTGCATATTAGGTAAGACAACTTCTCTATAGCCTTTTAGACTGGCCTTGTGTGGGAGTAGGTTTTTGCCAATTTGTTTTGCCAGGGATTTTAATGTGCCTCTGAAGCTTAGAATGTGGCATGTCTTGGCAATACACCAATATTAGCATGATAGGAGCCTGACTCCTTAGATGTAGTTAGAAAATTTGGTATGTTCGAGTGCTGTTTTAGTTCTGTCTTCATCATGGTGCTAGATGCAGGTGTTTGCCCTCTACTCTCTCTGCAATAAGAAGACAGGATCTGTGGCAAATTCCTATACTCGTTTTTGGTCCACACCTTCTGATTCTGGAGGAATAGCTGCTGGCTTCTGGTCTGTTATGTGTCTGCCTGATTGTTTTCTATGGTTTTGGGTTACTCAGGATTGCAAAAGCCTTTTGACTTCCAGAGCTAAGTTAAGAAGAGAGTCCCTTAGGTGGTAGTTATGAAAGTTGTGGTACTTGGTGCATGACCCAACTCTTTCTAGAATGAATGGATAGCCCTGGATTTGTCTCTAGGACAAGGTTGGGGAGGTCTAATGAAGTGCCAAGCTCTGGCTCTGGCTAATGAAGGGCTATCGCTTTTTTAACCCATTAGCTCCCTTATGCAAGTTAATTAGAAACCAGGCCATCAAATAGCCACTGTGAGTATGTGTGTCTCAAAACCCTTTTGGAGAGAAAGTGAGAGCTGCATATTCTTATCCATTTTTGGCACCTTTCCAAGGGGATGTAGGCCCCCAGAAGTGTTTGGACACCTGTTTAAGACTACTTTTTTGTTCAGTGATCAAGGGAGACTCACATATGCCTAGACCCTTTTGTTCCGAAAGTTGCTACATTTAAAATGGAGTCCCTTGGGAGGTGGGAGGTAGCTTTAAATATTTGGGCTCTTAATATGTGTCCTAAACTTCTGGGGTTAAAAGGTAGTTGCATTTTTTAAGTCCTTTCTCTACTCTGCTTGAGAGGGATGAAGTCCTTGTAGGTGCTTGCATATCCATTTTAAAATGCTTTTTTTTTTCTCTTTGCAATCTACGGAGACATGTGTATGTCATTCCCTTTTGCTCCTAGAGTTAGGAGATTTAGGATGCAGTCCTTTGGGTAGACATTGTTAAGAGTTAGAGTGAAGGGTGTGAGTGCAAACTCCTCCCAGACTGGTGGTGGGTTAATAATTAACTGTCTCTTTAACTCTCCAATGCAAGTTAGTAGCCTAGTTTCAAAACACTGGATGAATATTCCATAATCCTCTTGCAGGGGGAAGCTGAGGACTGTGTTTTTCAAGCCCCTTCACTGAATAATCCCAATGGGACAAAGTCACCGGAAGTGTTTGTACATCTGTAGAAAACCACCACTTTTTTCCTATGGTCTAAAGAGACAATGCTTTTGTCTAATCTATTCTCCAGTAATTTAATTAATGAATTAAGAGTCAACCCATGGGAAACGTAGGGTTAGGGTCCCACAAGTAAGGCCTAGACCCTCTTCCCCTCAGGGAGAATGTGAGAGTCTGGGATTCCTTTTCCAATTGTATGAAGCAGTGCTTGAGTGGGGTCCATACCCAAGTTTTCCTCTGCTTTTCCTATTTGATATGAGTGTTTTCTCTTTTGCCCAGTGTGTAGGAGTCTCTGAATTGGTTTCTGACTTTTTCTTGGAGGGAATTGATTCATGAGCAGATTTTTTTTTTTTTGAGACGGAATTTCGCTCTTGTTACCCAGGCTGGAGTGCAATGGCGCGATCTCGGCTCACTGCAACCTCCGCCTCCTGAGTTCAGGCAATTCTCCTGTCTCAGCTTCCTGAGTAGCTGGGATTACAGGCACGCACCACTATGTCTAGCTAATTTTTTGTATTTTTAGTAGAGACGGGGTTTCACCATGTTGACCAGGATGGTCTCGATCTGTTGACCTCGTGATCCACCCGCCTCGGCCTCCCAAAGTGCTGGGATTACAGGCTTGAGCCACCGTGCCCAGCCCATGAGTAGATTTTTATTTGGTGCATCTGTGGGTGGACGGAGAGTTAGGAGTTTCCTGTTCTGCTACATTGATGTCACTTCCACTTGTATTTTTTTTCTTTATTAATCTTGCTAAGGGATTCTCAATTGTGTTAATCTCTTCAAAAAACCGATTTTTACTTTTGACTTTGGCTATTGTTGGAATGTTTTCTATTTTTAGTTCATCTCTTCTTTTATTCCCACTATTTCCTTCCTTGATAAAAGGTTAAGTTGTGCTTCTATTTGAGAACTTAAGATGGAAACTTAGACCATTTAGTGTTTTTTTCTAATATAAGCACGTAATTTTCCTCTAAGCACTATTTTACCTGCATCCCACAAATTTTCCGGTATCATGCAGTTCAAAATGTCTGATTTTCTTTGTTATTTTTTCTTCGAGCCATATCTTTTTAAGGAATGCATTGCTTTATTGTGAAATATTTAGAGATATTCTAGATATGTGGTTATTAATCTCTATTTAATTTTGTTAATGTCATAGAACATATTCTAAACTATTTCAATATTTTAAAATTTATTGAGGCTCTTTTAATGGTCTATCAGATGATCAATCTTGGTGCAATGTCCGTGTTCACTTAAAAATGCATATTTTGCATTTGTTGGGTGTTTCCTTCTATAAATGTCAGTTAGGCCCAGTTGGATATTGTTGTTCAGATATTTTATATCTTTTTTTGTGTTCTTTTTCTATCAATTACTGCAGGAAGGATGTTAACATTTTAAATTATGATTAGAGATTTTTATATTTATTTTTTTCTGCCAATTTTTTCCATTTATTTTGTAGGTCTGTTATTAAATACATACACATTACTGATTATTATATTTTCCTGAAGAATTGACCCTTTTATCATTATAAAACCTCCATAGTTATCTCTATTAATATTCTTTGTTTCCAAGTCTACTTTCTCTGACATTAATATAGCTAAAGCAACTTTTTTATCCTTACTGATGGCATCATATATCTCTTTACTTATCCTTGTACTTTTAAAATTTCCACATCTTTATATTTAAATTAATCATGAATATCATATATGTGGTTCTTTCCTTTTTGCCCTGTGTGATTATCTCTGACTTTTAATTGAAGGGTATGGTTGATATACTGTGAATGTAATTGTGGATGAATTTAAGTGTATGTTTTATTGGTCTCACAGGTATGTTGTTTTTGTTTTTTCCCCGTTTGCCTTCTTTAGGGCTGCATGTGTTTGAGCATCGCATATTATGTCCTCTATTGGATTTCCCTATTTTTAAGTGACTACACTGAGGATTATGATATGTTTCCTTGTCTTAGTCTACTTGAGTTAACTTCAATTCTACTTGAATGTTAATCCAACTTAATTCTGAATTTGACTTGAAATAACATTACACACACACACACACACACACACACACACACACACACCCCAGTATGTTTTAACAGTATAATTCATTTTACCCTTTCTCCTATCTTGTGTGCTATGATTTCATACATTCATTGGACATAGAATTTTAGGTTGGCCATCTTTTTTCTTTCAGCACTTTAAAAACATAATGCAACTGTTTTCTGATTGCCATTTTTTCTGATGATAATTCAGCCATAATTTTATGTTGTTCCTCTTTACTTAATTTTTTTTCAGCCTCCTGTTAAGAATTTATCTTTACCACAAATTTTCAGCAGTTTACCATGGTGTATTCATGTGTCCTCTTTGTTGTTTTATCCTACTTGAGTTTCACTGAGATTCTTGGATTTGTGTCTTGATGTTTTTACCCAAATTGAAGAAAATTTTAACTATTCCTTCAAATCTTTTTCTGCCTTTTTTTTCCTGTTCTTGTTCTTCTGTGACTTCAATCACATAAATGTTAAACTGTCTGATACTGTCCCACCGATCCCTGAAGATCTGTTCATTTATATATATATGGATTTGATACAGAAGGAGGCATAACAGTGGGATATATTCGTAACCACAGAGCTCAAGTTGTGACCTTTCTTTTAGCTAGAGCAACCTAAATTTATACCTCAAAGTTTACTAGACCTTTTCTATCATTTTCATCAAGTTGGTCCCTAATTCTTCTAGTCAAAATGAATCATTTCCTTCTGTGCATAACAGTTCTTTTGTTGTACTTTTTAATAATATGACACTGTCTATTATGTCCGGTGTTTTATTTCTATTTTTATTTTTGCTAAGGTTTTTATTGGTTGGTTGATTGATAGTGTTCACTTTCATTTTATGTTCCAGTAGGCGAAACTCATGTTACCTTCCACTTCTGCCTTATTGTTGGGCATCTTCCAAATGCTACTTTGTAGAGTTGTACAGGCAGCAAATTTTTGCTCTCAAAGGACACTTGCCATTATCTAACAGGCCCTTCAGAATGTGGCAAATCCTCCCTGGGAAATCACAAGTGGCTCTTTCGTTTCTTGAGCTTCAGATTAACATGGTCCCCTGCATTCATTTCTGGCAATAACAAGGCTTGTGGAAAATAACAACGGCAAGGATTTGAGGGAAGAAATGAGAGCTGAAATGACCAGTTAAGGTGGCACGGAGAACTTGCTCGTCCTATAGCAAAGGACTTTTCCAGCTTATTGCCCACATATGTTTAGATGAATCAGCCCAGATTGCTGTCCAGGTGGCCTCGCAACATACTCTCAACGTAATCTTAGTGTTAGCAGAATTACTGAGAAAACGGTGATCCAGTGCTCAGACAAAGCCATGACAAGAGAGTCAACATTTAAGCAGATGTAATTTAATATCCAAGAGAGAGAGGACATATTTGAAACAGAGTAAAATGTTATATTAGATCCACAGTTCTTTAGCATTAAATGGAAAAAGCATGTATTTCAAGAGTCAAATGTAAAATCGAATTCACCTTCTGAGTTATTGTGTAATTTCTAGAGGTCTTTCCCAAGTAATTAGTCATTGTGTACTTAATTCTGAGATTGGTACTTCCTGATGGCCTTCTGTGAGTATTGGAGTAATTGACCTAGCCACCACAAATACTAAGATATAGCCCATTAGAATCAAAGCAAACATCAGTCATGCCTTGCCTGAAATCTCTGGTTATTAAGACATTTGCCAAGTTGAGAAACTGTCCCCTAAAACTGCACAGGACAATAATCATCAAATGGTGTCAAATACAAAATAATTGTTTACTTAATGGGCAAATATGTTTCAATGACAGAAAGACAAAACTAAAAATAGAAAATAAATGAATGAATAAATTTATGGTATTAATACCTTTGAAATAAGAAATCTGTAAATGATACTTTACATATATATGTATCACTCAAAATTTTAACTTGATAGAAACAACAGATTGGCCTCATAATTCCAATTTGAAGCATGTTTTTAAGCAATGGAAAGACTCATGATTTTTAAGTAGACGTCTTAGTAAGATTATAAATATCAATGGAAAGCTTAAGATAATTTAAGTTTCTCACTAATTATAAGTTTGATTCATCAAATTTTTAAGTTTTTTTAAATTATGGAGGTTTTAACCTAAACATATGTATATTAAACATAAAATACCAGTTTGAGATGTTAAGAGTTTTCCTGTTTGTAAAGTAGACAGAACGTTAGCCAAAGGCCCTCTTAAAGGTGATTGTTAAAATTTGCTAGACTTACATGCCTTTTAAGCTGAGCTCAAACATTTATAGAGAAAACTGAATGTTTGAAGTTTGTAACTTTAGTAAATTTATTATTAATGTTTAAAAAACAAAGTAAACCTCCACAATGCTTTTCCATGCACAATGCAGCCCAGCAAAACACACATTATTTAATGTGAACTAATCTCTTTGCTAAGCTTTCTGCCTGTTTGAGTTTCCATTTGGCTTTTCTTCAAATCTTCAGGCCTGGGGGTGGCAGTGTGGAAGTTGAGGACAGAATCACTAGGTGACACCCAAAGATATGAAAAGAGTTGCCAGATGGATGAGCACTGCCAGGCTGGAGAGAGAGAGGGAAGCTAGGAGAGAGGCAGGGAAGGCTTTGGGAGTCATCAGAAGTTTTTCAAGAAACTACAGATGACCCCTAACTACAATTGCAAAGGGCCAAGTTTTATCCCTAAGTACACACTGTACTTGTCCACCTTTGGATCCAGCTCCTAGTGTTTGGTCTTACTACCTTCAATGATAAGGAATGAGGAGTCAGAGTGTGTTTCTCCCTGAAAGCCAGTGTGACTCCTTGTTTCTGAGATTATCTTTTGTTAGTCTTTGCTTGTTGGGGTTTTGTCTTTCCCTAAGGGTAAATTCCCTGGCACAATAGACCACTCCCAGCTCTATTCGGGTGCTTTAGCTGGCAAAAGAACTGAGGTTGAAATATGAGATTGACTTTCTGGGTGAGGTTCCTGTTTGTTCAAAGCCACCTCCTATCTTTCTCCTCTGAAGCCACCAAAGAAAACTCTGAAGATCCCGGAGTGACCCTTAATTAGCTCAGGGAGGAGGTACAGGGTAGCTGAAATAGCACTCATTTCTTTTCTCTATGGCAAATACAGTCAGGGCCAAAAGCCTTTTATGACTAATCATTTTTCTCTGGTTTGATTTATTATCTGGGTACATTGCAACAATTTTCCCTCTGTTCCTTTTAGACAGACAGCTAGGTTTTGAGTGAGTGATTTCTTTAGCTCCAGTAGCAATTATTTTGGGAGTGCCCAGTCATTATGTTCAAATGGCTATTCCCTTTCTTTTGGGGGAATGCAATGGTAAAATATTGAGCTTGTCCTGGGGAAATAAGTAAGTGGTCAAGGTCATCCGAAAGATTCTGGCCCCTGTTTCTCTGCTTGCCCCTGATCGCCTCCAGGCCTCACCTGAGCCCCGCTTATCAAAACATGTTCTTAGGAAAATTCAGAACAAACACCTTCCATTTTGGTGGGTTAGATTTCTCAGAACACCGGCATCTGAGCCAAGTTTGAGAAAAATGAATTTCAGGCAGGCAAGTGGCTGAAAATGGTTTTTTTGGAGAAAGAGGGACTTTCCTCTCATACCGAAGGCAGCCTTCCTAAAAGGAAATGCATTTGCACAGAGTAGGGTACAAATTCAAACCAAAACAAAAATTGGTCTAAACTAGTATTTTGGCTGAACTTGAACTGACTCGAAGTGATTACTTTAAGTCTAAGCTAAACACTAGAAAGCATTCTATGAGCAGTCTAAAATGTGTCTTTAACCAGAGTTGAAAAAAACATGAGATTGTGCCATCTTAGATTTGCCACATGATTTTAAGTTGCTGTTTTTTTTTTTGAGGCTTTCAATGAAAGCAATTGGACAAATAGAAAGCTTTAAAAGTTTTTTTTTCTGGACATTTGGACACACTAAATATTTTCTCAGGATTGAGGGTAATCACACTCAAAAAAATACTTGTTACACTAACATTTTATCTTAATGATTCTCAAACTTCATTGTGGGTAAGAATCACTCAAGGAGATAATAGAATGATGGTTACCAAAGGCCAGGAAAGATAGTGAGGAAGAGGGGGAAGCCAGGAAGGTTAATGTATTAAAAAAATAGAAAGAATGAGTAAGATCTAGTACTTGATGGCACAATGGGGTGACTGTAGTCAATAACAATTAAATTGTACATTTAAAAAAACCTAAAAGAGCCAGGAGCAGTGGCTCATGCCTGTAATCCCAGCACTTTGGGAGGCTGAGGTGGGCAGACCACTTGAGGCCAAGAGTTTGAGACCATCCCGGCCAACATGGTGAAACCCCATCTCTACTAAAAATGCAAAAATTAGCCAGGTGTGGTGGCACACAGTGGGGAGTGTTGAGACAGGAGAATCACTT
The DNA here is from genome assembly GCA_031835075.1 of Saguinus oedipus. Taxonomy (NCBI): domain Eukaryota; kingdom Metazoa; phylum Chordata; class Mammalia; order Primates; family Cebidae; genus Saguinus; species Saguinus oedipus. The sequence goes on along the minus strand of CM063183.1, from coordinate 92,368,751 downwards.
GAACCTGGGAGGCAGAGGCTGCAGTCAGCCAAGATCACTCCACTGCACTCCAGCCTCAGTGACAACGTGAGATTCTGTTTCAACATAAATAAATAAATAAATAAAAGAATATTACCAGATTGGTTGTAACACAAAGGATAAGTGCTGGAGGTGATAGCTACTCTATTAACCCTGGTATGATTATGACACATTGCACACCTGTATCAAAATACCTCATGTAACCCATAAATATATACACTTACTATGTACCCACAAAAAATAAAAATAAAAAAAATTAAAAAGGATCACTTGGGGACTTTAAAAGCTCAGATGTCTATACACACTTTCGCCTTTCTCCTTCATGTGATCCAGTTGATCAGTGCCAGGGCCCAGGAATCTAGATTTTGAGGACTTACATCAAGTGTTCAGTTGGGTAAACCGGAGGGTTTCATTTAAACTTAAGGACTCAGTAACCAATTCTGGTGTAAAGGCTCTCTCTTTTTCTGGGCCAGACCTGCGCTGCATGACCAAGCCTCTCTTTCTCCTCTTGGCTGCCCTGCTTCCTCCCCCAAGGAGCTAAGCCCTGTTGTCTCCTATTTCCTTGGTGCCTGATTTAATCCCTGGTTATGATTTACATTCTTGGGGCAGGTACTAATCACATAGGAAACAAATTCTCACTTGCTGAGGCTTCAATGCTCCCAGAATAAGCTTTATACCCTTAAGAAAATGATCCATCTGAAACTATCATGCGGATTTGATTATCACACTTCACAAAAAAACAAAGCAGATATAAGAAAGCCACTGTATGATTAAAACATTATAGAATGTGTTGTAAGAGGTAGAATAAATAGGCTAGAATCTGTATATTTGGAAAGTTGAAAATTCCCTAGAGATGAGACCACAGAAGCCTACTGGTAGAACCAGGTGGTACCGAGAAGGTCATGAAGTGCTGGCGCCTCACTCCAGAGGCACTGCAAACACGTGGTTAACAGCAAAACCTGCCTGGCCTTCTCTTCTTAAAAGCCTAAAAAGACCTATTGCAGATTGGAAGAGATAGTTTTGGGAAGATAAAGGCAATATATTACCCAACAAATTACAGATTAAATATAGGGAAGTTATTATTAGCAATAAATCATCGAAAAGACTTTAAGAATATTCTTGCGACTTTAAGGTATGTTGGATACATGAGGAAATAAATAAGAAAAAATTAAGTGTATTCAGACTCATCTCTAACATTTGAAAGATACCAAGATTAACTCTTACAAAGGTTTTTCTTTTCTTTTCTTTTATTGCTGGTTGCTAAAACCAGACTTTTCCTCTTGAAGCGGCTGGTAACATGGAGTGTCAGCACATCTGTAAAGCACCATGCATGGTAGAAGAAGTATAGTGCGGGGCTCTCTGTACACTGAGAGATAAAACACATCGATGAACAGAAAACAACTCAACATAGCACAGCCAATAGAATGAGCCGTGGTTTCAGAGAGGAGCCCAACACTAGGAGAGGTCAAATATTCTTGTGAGTTTCTAGTGGTTAAAAATTACCCTCCAGAGCCACTTTTGAAGCTCGTTGCCTCAGTTTCTTCCCCTATAAAATAGAGATGATAATGACAGGAGGCACACCTATTTCGTAAGGCTAAGATTTGAGGTTAAAATTCAATTAATGCATGTAAAATGCATGACTTCCAGTATAACAGCTTAATAAATAATGAGGCCTTCATTATCACTGTACCTTTCTTTTTGAATTGTTTTTTTACCACTCCACATGTCTTTCTTTTAACTTTTGAACTCTTAATCACCCCTCAAAACCCTATTCAAATCACACCTCTCTCAGGAAGCTGGCCTTGAATGCCCAATTTGGTTTTGAAGTACAAGACTGTCAGCTTTGATCACACAGTCCTTGGCCACCTCCTCTAGAGTCAATGCTCTTTGAGGACAGAGAGCAAGAATCACCTGTGTTCCCAAACCCTAACAGTGTGCTTACAACATAGCAGATACCTAGCAAATATTTCTTCATTAAATGAAATGACTTATCTTGAACAGGAAAGGTGGATTTTATACTAACTTTCAAAGTCCAGGCAGAATCCTAAAGGACACAAATGGAGGAGAACAAAGTCGGATAAGTGAAAAACTATGGTTTCCACTTCTTTGGTAAAGTTGTGATTTCCTCCTCCTGCTAGTCCTTATTCTTCTGTTGGAAAACTTATTTCAGGAGTGCATTTTTGGTTTGGGTGTTGATGTCATGATTGTTACTCCCTCATCAAACTAATTTAAAGGGTCCCAACACAGAATTTCCACTTCATAGGTTACTATTGTCATGAAATCCAATAATGACTATTTGGAGTGTCACCACCCATATGAATTCTCTGCATAGCACTATGTCAATTCAACACTTAACTCCTTTTCTGTCCTACGCTTTGGATTCTGAGCCCCTTGAGCACAGAGACAGTATCTTATTCGCCACTAAATTGCACACCTGAAAAAGTGTATAGTCAAAGTTGCTGCTCAGTAGATCCTGGTTGATTGAATGAATGAATTGATTGCTGGATAAGAATGCATGATTTTATCAACAAAATAATTTATTTTCACTTCACCACCATGCCTTCTGCAAACATGTATTTCTCTCTTTGGTTAGTCTGCATTCTATAGCTGGTTAACCAGCTGTACACAAACATCTACCTGCTGATATTGTCATCTCAAATTTTGTTTCAGGTGTTTCTTCCTTCACTTCAAAGGCTGACTAAATACTCAATATTGTTTCTCCACCTTAAGTTACACAATAATTAGATAAATCTATTATAGCAAAGATTAACGCTGCTCAACTTTTTTTCATCTTTCCTTAGATCTTAGAAAACTCATCATTGTATTCCTGAGCTTTGAATAGACTCATTCTTGATCACATGTATGGCGTAAACTTTTTCTCTGTTGCTTAACTGATCATTTTAGTTATTAAACTAGTATTTTTAGCATATTCATCATATCTGAATAATACCTTACATGTAGATATAATTGCATAATATATTGTAATTGGGATTCAATTATTTTCCAAATAATTGAATAATTGAATCCCAAAAGTATTTGGAAAATAATACACTGGGATTTTTAAAAGAACTCCTAAGATCCAAACAAGTGAATCCCAAAAGGATTTGGAAAATAATGTATATCCAAATAAATTTATGTCCTTCCTCTATTTTCTGATTTTACTTTCTAAAAAAGGTATTACATTCTGTGGAATATGTGGAATTTTTCTTTACTTACAAATGGTTCTATAATTTTTAAAAGCATATTTTCCTCTTATAGCCTACAAAAATAATATTACCAACACTGAATATTATATTAATAGTGCTAGGTTGCTATTACTTAGAGTTTTAATTTTTGAAATCTCTTATAACTGTTATCAAATTATTTTTCAAACATTATCTGACAGTTTATGTGGTTCTCAGCAATGGGTAGGTTTACTAGTTTTATTTATATCTTTGACAACATTAGGCACTATAATATACTTTTAAAAATAATTTGATAGAGGAAATAACATTTTTTTTGCTTTCATCTGCAACCTTTTACTATAAATGAAGTTGAACAATTTTCATCTTGCTTATTCATTTTCATTTTCTTTTAGGTAAATTTTCTTTTTTGCATACTTTGCCCATAATGTAGTTAACTGATTTATCAATTTTGGGTCATTAAAAATAATCACCAGAATTCAATAATTAAATTTTTATAAGAATCTTTTAAATTATACTTATTCTCATCACACAGCTAGTGTTCACCTAGCTTAAAGCTCATGTCAATGAAAAGAGTAGCCATTTCATTTAAGACGGAAGTTGTAAAACTCAATAATGGACCTATTCTCGCTGTGATGAGAACTGATGACTATGATGGACATTAATGTCCCTGTATCAATCAGCACCTGTTATCAATTACAATCCAGGGCTGGGGAGGCCGGAGAGGTAGTTTCTGTTCCAGACCAAACCTAAGAGAAAGGGAGGCCACTTATCTCAGGTGAACACAGGCTAATCAAACTCTGCTCTTTTCCCTATTTCACTTTTGTTTGCTTATTTAACCAGGCAAAAGTAGTTAACCACTGAGAGAAAACAGCTTCGACTCTGTTGACATAAAACTCATTTCACATGACCCACAGATAATTGTTGGCAGCCTTCAAGAGGATACAATCTCCTGCTACTAACCATTTCCTCAAATCCAATAGCAGTAGCAACCCTACTTTCAGTCTATGCAATTACTTTTAAAGAACTACATGACCTTTTGTTTGTCAGCAATTTCCATGAAATCGACTTAAAAAAATCATTCATAAAATCTCAGTTTTGGAGCCTAAGTTGATGACCACAGCTGAAGACGTGCTAGAGCGAAGGCTCTGTATCTTAGCTGCATATTGGACTCTTCTGGGAGCTTTAGAAGATGGTGATAGCTGCCTGTACCCCGACTTCCTTCAGGGCTCTGATGTAATTGGCCTGGGATAAAGCCTAGGCATGGGGATTTTTAAAAGACCTCCTAAGCTAGGTTGAGAAATACTGCTCTAGGGGAATATAATGGATAGGGTTTGACTACTACCTGCTGCAGGTAGTTTCAATGATAAAAGATGAGTGAGGACACATATTCGTTTATTTCTCAAAGGAAAAGATTCAGGAGGATATTCTTGTCTATTTGCTTGTTTAAAGAAATGTCTGAAAAATATCTAGAAATACAGAAGAGATTCACATGATGCAAGTTAATTAGATTTAAGGGAGAAAAACAGCTCATGTTTGATACTTTACATAAATGTTGCTAAATTCTATTTGTGTATATCAGCACACCAAATCTAAATAGGACATTTAGATGCTTTTGCCAACAATCTGATCCATATTTATTGTTTTAGCATGTTTAACTCTATTCTCATTTTATACTCCTAACCTTTTCAGTGATGCCCAGACTGCCTCCTTTGTACACTTTCTTATCCCCAATGCCTGGCAGTAGTGTCTGATAACATTCAGTCAATGGTTATTGACTGAATGAATGAATTTTTCTATTGTTTTGCTAGCTGGATAGGCTGTTAGTAGTAGCAGTGCCACAGTGACCTCTGTTGATGAAACCAGGAAGTGCAGAGAGAAAGTCCTGAAAGAAAGGAGTTATTTTAATGACAGTCAAGTTGAGGTTGAAATGTGAGCTGTGCCCAATCTCAGAACTGAAGAGAAAATGGTATCAAATGCAAATGTGTTCACAGCATATGGAGAGAGCAATAGCACTGTTGGTCTGTCCCAGCGAGTAGGCCAGCTCAGCATTTTTCTTAACAGCTTGTCTGATTCTTTTTCTCCATGATCTTATGCCAGGGGCCCAAGCTTCAATTTTCTCTTTTAAATGATTTTAGTAGCTTGTCATCATTAAAAATTAATATTTCATACTGTGCATTGATTTTATTTTTTGTACAGCCTGAGTTTTGCCATGTTGCTCAGGCTGGTCTTGAATTCTTGGTCTCAAGCACTCCTCCCGCCTGGGCCTCCCAAAGTGCTGGGATTACATCTGTGAGCCACTGCACCTGGTCAATGTGCACTGATTTTTTTATATATATATTAACTATCCAAGACATTCTAATTAAGGTAGCTACAAAACTGCACTGAATTTTAAAAGAAAAAGTCATGGTGCTTTAGAGTAGGTTTTTAAAACTGTTCTTGCTTTTTATTGTCATTCATACGTACTGTTTGTGTTCTGATACATGGAGCCATTGAGCTGGTACCTACCTCTCCAGTTCTCTGACTCCTCTCATAGTCCTAGTACTTGATGTAAAATTTAGGGGAAGAGAACACAAAAGAGGTAGACTTTGATAACTACTTAAGAAGTTAGTTGCAAGAACACTTAATCCTCTGAAAGAAGTAAAAACAGGAATATTGTCACCAAATAATAAACACTGATAATATAGGGGACCAGCCAGCTAAGAGTTAACTTTGAGAATCTAGCATTAAACTGGGTGTTCCAATTGCAACCTTTGCACTGACTGAATCAGTTAACTTTCTGCCTAATTAACTCAACTTTCAGATGTGACTATATATAAACATCCCATATGGACTGTGAGTCTATTTCCCCATCTAATCAGAAGGTATAAAACTGCTTATCGGCATATGACTGATAACTTAGAGTTCAAAGAAAAAAATAGGAAGTGAGGTATGTATTTGAATAGAAATGTCATATTGATACAAATGTTACCTGAACAAAATGATGATTTTAAAGATGGTAAGCAAGAAAAGAATATATAACATGCCAGTTAAATAATTAAAACATCATCTCCTCTGAATGGAGAATAAACACACACTGGATCCTCACTTCATTGCTATCTTTGAGGCTTCTGTCCCGTGATCACTTTCACAGTGGGCCTGTGTTGTAGGTCTCCAAATAGCAACAAATGAACCTTTAGCTATAAAATCATGTTAGATGGAATTCAAAACAAAGAATTCCATATCAAATTATCCAACTATTTTTGTAAGACTTCAGGTTTAGTCTGTTTATTTTTCTTTGCACACCCTGTCCCCAAAACTTTTGAAGAGTGCTAAATATGATACAAAACCCAAGAAGATAACAATAATAAAGTAGAAGGAACAGAAGGAAGGAAACCAAAGATGGGGCCATAAAATATAGAGCCAGTCAAGAAGTTAGTAATATGCATAACCATGATACCCATGTGCACGTTTACACACATATGGACCACAGATGCTAAAAGCCACACTGCAGAGCAGCCTGGTCAAGAACTCCTTCACATACCCTGTAAGATACAAACAAATAAATTTCACAGATGACAACCAACTCTTCCTGGTATTAAGACCAGAAAAAAGAAAAACATGCTTGGGTTCTTTGTGAAAAGAGAAACTGTGGTACAATAAACAACGTCCTTAACATCGTGATGCGAAGTTTCATAAGGCTTTTCCTGAAATTGCTCCTCTCCAGGGGGAGCCCAGTTAAATTTAAATTTCAGATAAACAAAGGAGACATAAGTACACCAAACAATTATTCATTGTTTATCGATGATTCAGATTTCAGTGGGCACTTGTATTTACTAAATCTGGCAACTGTGGATGAAAGCCGCATATCAAAATGCATATTCCTACTTCTGTGCTTACGTATAGCCCTGATGAAAATATACGATGACATCATGCAGGGACCAGGCCAGATCGGTGCTACAGCTTAGTGAGTTTATGTGCCTAAAAATAGTCACCCACATTCAAAAATCAAAATATTTGATGGGAAAGCACTTTTGGGAGAGTTGAGGACTGGTGGAAGTTCTATTAAAAGTGCAAGAAAGTGGACTATTTAGGCAGGTCATTACTGCTTACCTACAAACAAATTGTGAAACAAGTTTGTGGAACATTAGTGTTTTAGCTTACTTGTTTTTTTATTGGTGCCGTGTAAATGATCAGGCACTGACATAGTTTAATATCTTAAATTATATATGTACAGTTAATATCTTAAAATAGAAATTCTAACCAATATAATGGATTGTGAGAACCTAGAAAGATATTCCAAATGCATTTTAAAGTATTAATTATTGATTTAAAAAAATTTGTAAAAATAACATTGCAATAAATTTTGCATTTTTGCTTTAAATGTTTTTGATCTGGCTATATAATAATATCTCAAAGCTCATGAATATTTCTAAACTATTTTGCTATTTAATAATTAATATTATATTTTCTAATATTATCTAATTCTCTAATATTAGACATTAATATTAGATAACATATCTAATTAAACTATTTAGTAAAACATTTTAAAACTAAATGTTGATGCTTAGAAAATGTATAATCAAAGCCATTTAATTTCCTTCCTCTTTGTTGATGAATTGCTCTTATCATGGTTGATTGTTAGGAAGAAGAAATATAGCTACTTAGATCATCTAATAAATTTTTCTGTTAATTTTAGTATGAAGCAGTTAAACTGCATTTTCTCAATGTAATTACTTAAATACAAAATCAAAATGTAGGACTTAATTTTCTGTTTCCTCACAACCAACTCAATACATATTCTAAAAATAGTTTTAAATATCCAAATCTTAAAATTTTCTATATGTAATAAAATTGATTCCCAATACATTCGAATTTAAAATTATTCCCTGATTTGACATTCAAGGATTTTGTAGAATTTACTAAGCATAATATTTGAACATTTCTCTCAGAACATAACTTCTGACCACAATTTACTTGGCAGCGTCCCTACTGATGAACACATTTACTTTGTTTCTCACCTTCTGTTTTAAAACATTGCTGCCCAGATCGTCCTTGCAAATCTGTTTTGTACATGTGTATTGGTATAGCTGTACATGGAGTCCTAGAAGGTCAATCGTGGGTTCAAATAGATTCCCCAGTTTTACATTGAATAGAAATTGCCAAATTGCCCCTAAATAAATTAGATCAATTCTCTGTCAGGCCACGGAATAGGAGAATGCTGTCCAGCATCCTAGTAACAACATGGTTAGTAACTGAAGGTTTTAACTTTTTCCAGTTTTATAGGTAAAAGAAACAATATCTCCATCTTTTTTTTTTTTTTTTTTTTGAGATGGAGTCTCTCATTGTCTCCCAGGCTGTATGCAGTGGTGCGATCTCAGCTCACTGCAACCTCCGCTTCCCAGGGTTCAGGCCATTCTGCTGCCTCAGCCTCCCAAGCAGCTGGGATGACAGGCGCATGCCACCACACCCAGCTAATTTTTTATATTTTGGTAGAGATGGGGTTTTGCCATGTTGGTCAGACTGGTCTTGAACTTTTAACCTCAAGTGATTTGCCTGCCTCTGCCTCCTAAAGTGCTGGAATTACAAGCATGAGCCACCATGCTCAGACTTCTCCATCTTATATCAATTTGGAATTCATCGATTATGAATGCAGCTGTAGTTGATACTTGTCAATTTTCAGCTCCCGGCATGCATAGCCCATGCTCAGCTCCCTCTCACACTTCCCATTGCTATGGGATGATCTTTTGAAGATGGCTCCATTGTGTGTCAGTGGGTAGGACGTAGAGTCCAGCAAGGAGAGTGGATACAATGTGGCTTACCCTTGAACAATATGACCCTCTTCTGGACACTGATTCTTGAGAGAGTGACCCAAGGGTGATGGCGCAGGTTGGAGCCACAGCTACAGCAGTGGCAGCTGCTGCATGAGTGTGTGGAGGCTACAACGGGATGTTGTCTGTGGTCCTTGCAGCAATGTGCTCCAGAGCTCTGTGGCCTTGGCCTAGTTTGGAACATAAGGTGTTCTGCTCTGAGCCCTGGAGACTTTTCCAATGCGTTCAGCTCCTCTTTAAGATAATCAATGCATTCGTTCTCTGTGCAAACACAAATGCTGCCATGATTATATAGAGGTTCATCACAATATTCCTTTAAACAGAGAAACCTTTACATAGTGAATCTTTCCAGTGCATGAAGATGATTTGATAATTGGTTTGTCAAATTCCCAGGAGTTAATCTATGGTAGTAAGCAAAATGAATCTAAATTTTAAAAGAATTATGAGAGTGAATACAACCAGAGAACGATCATATCAGCTCTCGGTAGGACTGGACTTTTTTTTTTAACAAAAAATGTTACATCATGACATAAATTGGGAGGGCACACACAGTACACAAATGATGTTCAAAATTTTCAGTACAGGACAGGGTCACGAGACCTAATGCTTGTTGATCTCTGGCTTCCAAGATTAGAAAAAATAAAGACTTGGGCCTAAGTAAAAATACTTCCTTTTCAATTTAGTAACCAGCTAGCAAAAAGCAAAGTATTTGCTTTATTTGTATTTGTACTGTACCTGTGCTGAGTAAGTAGATAGCACTCCCCATGGTCTGCTGTTCTGCCAGGTGTAGAGCCCAGGCAGGAGCCATCCAGTCAAGGAAACCTGGAGTCCCCTGAGTACTGCTATTGTACCATTAGGTAGGGGAATGCCCTGTCAGCCTCCAGGGGCTCCCAACTACAGCCGACCACGTACGTCTCCTTAGGTCACAGTTGCAACCTCTTGTGTTCTGTGGGCACTTCAGTGTTCCTAATAATGTAGTCCCAGCTCTACCTCAGGGTCTGTCTACCTCAGGAATATTTGTAGCATTCACTGCACAAATTCCTTGTGTACTATAAGGTACTATTTCCGTTCCCTTATTGTGTGGTTGCATACATACTACAGCAACTGCCCATTGAAGTGTAGTTTTGAATTTTGATTATTTCTCCCCTTCTCTCTGTGTCTCTCTTTCTCTTTCTTTCTCATCTATCTGTCTCTATATATACATCCCTCCCTTTGGCAAAGCAATCTTTTATTGACATATAATTTACCTATAATAAAATGTGTAGATGTTAAGATTTTAAGTATTTATCCTGATTACTTTGATCAATTACATACACTCCTTTAACCATCGCCCACAAGTAAACAGCATTTCCAAAAACCTGAGAAAAGCCTCTTATGCCCCTTTCTAGTCAATTCTACAACCTTTCTTCAAGAGAAATCCACTATTTTAATTTCTATCACATAGATGTGTTCTGGCTATATTGACCTTTATATGAATTGAATCATATGACTTTTTTGTTATGTTTCTGAAGTTCATCCAAATTGGTGGGTGTGTCACCAGATTGTTTGTTTTCACTGAGAAGCATTTTACTCAGACTCAGTGTGTATGGATGAACACACCACAACTTATTGATCCACCCTCCTGTTGATGGGCGTTTGAGTTGTTTCCTGTTTGAGACAATTATGACTGAGGCTACCATAACATTTTTCTCTAAGCCCTTTTGTGGATATAGGATCTTTCCTTCTCTTAAGTGATACCTAGGAGTAAAATCTCTGGGTCACGGAGTAAGTTTAACTTTATAAGAAATTGCAAAAGATTTCTCCAATGTGGTTGAACATTGTTATACTCCTACCACCAACAAATGAGAGCTCCAGTTGCTTCACTTACTAACATTCAACTTCGTCAAATTTTTCTATAAGAGTCACTGTAGTTTATGTAAAACAGTATCTCATTGAGGTTTTTATTGGTATTTCCTGATGGTTAATGATATTGAGCATCTTTTCATGTGTTATTGGCTATTTCTATACCTTCTTTTGGGAAATATTTTATCCAAATCCAACAGGGTGGCCTTTCTTAATTGGGTTTTGTGTTTTTCTGATTGTTTTATATGAGTTATATGTTTGGGATTCAAGTCTTCACCCAGATATGTGAATCGCAAATTTTGTTTCAAAATGTCATTATCTCTTAAAGAAAAATGGCAAGTAAATGTCATAACCATTTTCTAGGGTAGCCAAGCCAAAATAATTAATGTTACAGAACTATATAGCAGGCATGTATTGACACAAGTTTTCTGTATAACAAACGATTCCAATCTCAGTGGCTTAAAACAGTATGCTTTTATTTAGCCACAAAGAGCGTGGCGTGGTTGGGCTCAGCCAAAACATCTTGGCTGATGTAACTGTGCTGCATGGTCTCATTCTTCTGGGTTCCGCAGGCTAGCAGAGGCCTAGTCTTCTCATGGTGTGGCTGAGGCACAAGTGAGCTAGCAGAAACATGCAAGACTCCTCAAATCCTAGACTCAGAATGACACAGTGTTACTTTTACATCAATCTATTGTCCCAAGCATGCCTCCTGGTTGAAACCAGGTTAAGAGATAGGGAAATATGCCCTGCCCACAGTGAGAGCATTGCTAACTTACTTGAAAAAATGGCATAGATACAGAAATTAAGAATGGTCAATAATTAATGAAATATATCACAGACATGTAAAAGTCATGTTTACAAGTGCATTTTCCAAGAATTTATGACCCCAAATAGACATTATGAATAATTTAGATAATTTGGACCTTAATTCTCTCAACCTAATTTCTTACTTCCATTTAATCTTCAACTAGTCCTAAAACAATTTACTAATTTATGAATTAACTACCTCAAAAATTATTTAGAATATTTCTTATAAGCCAGGAGTTGTACTAGGTTCTGTACAACAGCGGTGATAAAGACAACCAGACTTTCTCTAATTCAGAAGTGGATCCAGACAACTAAGTGGAAACTTTCATTTCAGTGGGATGCTACAGGAGCCAGTTAGGCAGACTCATGGTACAAAGCAAGGTTTTACAAAGAAAATGACATTTAAGGTATGAATTTAAAAGGCAAATAGATACAAATTGGAAAGGCAAAGGTAGAGAGGAGGTATGTTAGCATGTGCAAGAGTTATGGAGGGCATGATGGCTTAGAAGTTCAAGCAGTTAGATGTAGCATAGTTTGAGTGGAAAGATTATTGTGGCCACACAATGGATTGCAGAATTAGAGAAACAGTAGGTAGAGAGGTTATTGCAGTATCCTGGGCTAGAGATGCTGCTTGAGCAAATAGGATGAAGAGATGTGAATACATTCCAGTGATATTTGGAAGTCATAGTGAGGAGACCTGGAGTTTGACTTGATATGGTACACGAGGAAGGGAGAGAAACCAAGTACAATGCCAAAGTTTCTCAAGCAGCCAGATAGATGGTCTCGCATTGAATAAAAGGAGGATTTGAGGCAAGGGTCACAATGGATTTAAGGAAGAGACAGATAATACATTTGTTTCCTTTTAAAAAATATATTTCCTTCTGGCAAGAATACTTAACATGAATTCTGCCATCTTAACAATTTTCTAAGTGTACAGTACAGTATTGTTAACTACAGAAACGAAGCGGTACAGCAGACCTCTAGAAGTATTCACTTTGAAATTGAAACTTTATGCCCCATTGATGAGCAGTTATCTGTTTCGCCCTACCCTTACCCCCTAGCAAGCAAATTCTACCCTTGGATCCTCTTTGAATATTTTAGATGTCTCTATAAGTAAAATCAGGCAGTACTTGTTCTTGTGACAGGCTTATTTTACTTAGCATCATGTCCTTAGGATTTCTTCATGTTGCTGCATATTTCAGGATTTCATTTTTTAAGGCTAAATAATTTTCTATTGTAGGTTGTATTAGTCTGTTTTCACACTGCTATAAGGAAACTAGTTCAGACTGAGCAATTTATAAGGAAAAAAGTTTAATTGACTCACAGTTACTCATGGCTGGGGAGTCCTCAGGAAACTTAAAATCATGGCATAAGGCAAAGGGGAAGCAAGGCCCATCTTATATGGTGGTAGGTGTGAGAGAGAGAGAGACAGACAGAGAGGAGAAAGGAGAGAGGAGAGGGAGAGAAGAGGAAGAAGGAGAAGGAGAAGAAGAAGTATAAGGAGAAGAAGAAGAAGAAGAAGTGATGGTGGTGCCAGACACTTACCAAACAATCAGATCTCACGAGAACTCAGGAAATTACATGAACAGCATGGTGGAAACCACCCCCATGATCCAATCACCTCCCATCAGGTCCCTCCCTTGACATGTGGGGATTACAATTCTAGATGAGATTTGAGTGGGAACATAGCCAAACAATGTCATAGGTATGCACCACATTTTCTTTTTCTGTTCATTTGTCAATAAACATTTAGGTTGTTTCCACATCTTGACCCTTGTGAATAGTTCTATAATGAATCTGAGAGTGCTAATATCTCTTCGGGATCCTGATTTCAATTCTTTTTGCTATATATCCGAAGCAATATAGCTGGATCATATGGTAGTTGAATTTTAAATTTTTGAGGATTCTTCATACTTTTTTCCCACAGTGGATGCATCATTTCGCATTCTCACCAACAGCATATAAGGATTTCAATTTCTCCACATCCTTACCCATACTTTCTGTCTTTTTTGTTTTAAATAACAGCCATCCTAACAGCTGTGAAGTGAGATCATTAGTGACCTTAAACATGTTTTCATAAACTTATTGATAATTTATATGTCTTTACTAAGGAAATGTCTATTCAAGTGTTGAGCTTATTTTTTAATCAAGTTTTTATTTCTTTTGCTATTGAGTTGCATGAGTTTCTTAATACAGAATATTTTGAAAATTAACCCACAAGCTTTGCAAATATTTTCTCCCATTCTGTAGGTTGACTTTTTACTTTATTGATTGTTCCTTTACTGTGCAGAAACGTTTTCATAAGATGTAGTTCCACTTGTCTATTTTTACTTTGGTTGCCTATGCTTTTGGCATCATATCCATGAAATTGTGTCCAAGACCAATGTTGTGAAGCTTTTTCTTGTGATTTCTTCTAGGAGTTTTATAGTTTCCAGCCTTATTGCTTAGGCTTTTAATCCATTTTCATTTGATTTGTGTGTATGGCATAGGATACAAATTCAATTTTATATTCTAAAAATATTGAGTTATCTGTTACATATCCAGGAGGCACTGTCTTGGAGTTAACCACAGATATGAATCTGAAGTTCAGTGGAGAGTTTAGGGCTAGTGGTAGAGCTGTACATCCCAAGGATGATAGGACCTGAGTGTCAGGGGAGAAAGTGAAAACACTCACAGAGAATACAAGAAGAGGTCAGAATGGTGAGGAACATCAACCAACAGCTCAACAATTAAAGGTGGGACAGATGAAGGGACCCTGTCATGAAGCCTAAGAAGGTATAGTCAAAGTCATAGTAGGAATGCTTTGGAGGAAGTAGGATGCCTGTATGGAGGAAGACATCAAACAGCAAACAGTAAGGGAGTAAATAGTGTAGTGTGGTTCTTAACTCTATCCAAGAGAGGGAGTTTTAGAGATCATATGGAAGAACGAAATTTCTGTCCTGTTTGGACAGGAATTGAAGTACCCCTTCTGTCATAGCTGAAGGGAAAGAGAAAAATATCAGTATGGAAGAAAATAAATTGTTCATCTGGTATATGGGAGAAAATTCTTGTTGATAGTTTCTCTGTTTTTTCGGAAATAGAGGGTAGACTGGTGTTGAGGAAGAGGTGAAGTATTATGTTTAAAGAAACTAGATAAGTTAGAAAATCCCCCCAAAATTGAGAGAATAAACTAAGAAAACCTGGTCCTTTTTTTTGGCAGCATTGAGCACCCAGGAATGGTGGGATATCATGAGTTTATCATGTTCCAAATCTTAATGGCTGTGCTATTTGCCAGCAGTGTTTGGGTGTATGTGCAGAGAAAGCAGACATTTGGCCTGATTCAGGTGTTTCCCCAAGTGTGGAGCCAGAAGAACAATGAAACAAGAGATTTGAGGATAACAGATTCTATTTTTTGCTCAAAACCAACTCCTTATTCCATAATTTTAACACTTTCCAAGAATTGATTGAAAAATTCAGAATTTAGTTTTTTTATGCTTTTCAAAATCAATCAATTCCTTGATCAATGTTAACAAAAGAAAAATGAGTTTTCCCTTAGCATTTCATATTTAACTTCTGAATGTCTTGTTGACATTCTTATGTTTGTTTTGAAGTGACTTCAGTGGAAGTAGTGAATATATTGGTTTTATTTATTCCCCATATCCAAATACCTAGGACATACTTATTTATATAATGATGTGCCAGTTCACCATGATATTTCCAAAATGTTTGAAAATTTTGTATAGATTAAGAGTTTATATGTTACTACATCTAAGGAGGAAACACGTCTCTAAATGGGCATCCTGTCTGGCATAGCCTTCTGGAAGGAGATACAACTATGCCTCAGGAAGCAGTTTCCCACTTCCCAAAATGCAAATACACCTCAAGACAGAAAAACACTGAGATGCTGGTGAAACACATGAGCATGCTATTAGATTTATACAGTATGACAAAGCATCTTGTGAACAGTAAATCATGAATTGTTTAAATGGGATTTAGCATACAAGGTGGAACTCACATACAAGTAGAAGAATGTAGGTCTACTTAGTGAGACAATTACATAATCTAATAAAAAAAATTTAAAGAAGTGGACTCCTGTCTTCTTATTACAGCCCAAGAGAGGAACTGGTTCCACAGCTTTGTTTGATGTCAGTGAATTATGCAACAGTTTTTAAGAACTAGTTGTTAAATAGTAAGGACTGGATTGTAATGCAGTCATGTTTCTCGAAAGTCAAAAACTTGTACTTTCTGTTGGATGTACACATGGCAAGACAGCCAAAATATTTTATATGCTTTGATTGTCTTCACAATCTAACCATGGCTCAGTCAGACAGTGAGCTCCATCAATTGTTAATGATTTAAATATAGCCAAATAATTTGTTCTTGTGAACACAACCCTAACTGCTATTTTTAGATAAATGGACATTTTCATTTTTCCCTTGTAGTCTAACTCCAAGTTTTCCTTGTCATCATTGTAAACGTAAACCTCATAATATCTTCTCTTTGGAACCAAAGCAGATAATGTAATGATATGAAGAAGAGAATAATCAGAGAGATTTTTCAGACAAGATGAAAATACAGTAAAACCCTGGAATTAGATGTGGATTGGAGTATAAAGAAAAGGAAGCATGCCTCCTTATTAGATAGGGAAATGTTATGGGAGAGCAAATATTTATATCAATATCTAAGATAAAAAGACGGATAGAGCTAGGTGTATATTAACACCAGGTGGAATCCCTTTTTTCACTTGTCATTACACAACTAAAGTTGGAAAAATAGTAAGGACAACATTGTGTGAGTAAATATAGAAGAGGGGGAAAAACTGCTGGGATTTCTTTTCTGATTTTGTTTCCTCTTTATCAACAACTCTGGAGATTCTTATCATAGTCAACAACCTTTGTGTTTCATCTGCTTTTGTGCTTAGTCACTGTAGCCTCCTGTCTGCAGCTGTTTTCTCTACCAGGAGCAGGCAGGGTCATGGCGTCTTTAGAAAATAGGCATGCAAGACAGCAGGTGCCAATGTCAGTAAAGGCCCTGCCTGGCTCCCTTGCTGAGAATCCAGGCCATGCCTGAGCTAGGGTGTGTGTGTGTGTGTGTGTGTGTGTGTGTGTGTGTGTGTGTGTGTGTGTGTTGCAAAACAAAGTTTCTTGGGCTTAGCTTGATTTCATTTTAGCTTCTGAGTAAGCTTGTATTTTACATGGAAAATGGACAATTCTTTATTTTCCATAGGTCAGGAGGCTGTTACTACATTCTTTGGGACCAGAAAAATAATTTTCATTTCTCTTCTGTCCTTATCTGACTCTTTCCTCCTAAATCTCACTTACACTAATGTAAATGTAATATTTTTTAAGAGTCCAATAGTGTGTAATCTCTTTATGTCTGAAATTCTGAACATCTGAAATTCTGTTTTATTCACATAGTATTTTTTTTTCTTTTTTCCTTTCTTTTTCTTTTTTTGTTTCAGACATAGTTTCGCTCTTGTTGGAGTTGGAGTGCAGTGGTGTGATCTTGGCTCACTGCAACCTTTGCCTCTTGGGTTCAAGCGATTCTCCTGCCTCATCCTCCCGAATAGCTGGGATTTCAGACACCCGCCACCACGCCTAGCTAATTTTTTGTATTTTTAGTAGAGACAGGGTTTCACCATGTTGGCCGTGCTGGGTCTCAAACTTCTGATTTCGGGTGATCTGCTTGCCTTGGCCCCTCAAAGTGCTGGGATTACAGGTGTGAGCCACCGCTTCTGGCCCTTCACACAGTATTTTTATTGAGGTCAGACATCATATTCCCAGTCAGTCTTCATAGATATCTGAAAATAAATATTTAAGGAACACTAACCTGAATGATCAAAGTACCAAGTGTCATTTAGCCAAATGGGAAGAGGTCAAGCTAAGAGTCAGAAGGCAAGATTCTTTACATGGGGTTGGCACTGATCCTTGAAGAAGACAGTGAATTCCTTTTGTTTTGTTTTGTTTTCTGAGACAGAGTCTGTCTCTGTTGCCCAGGCTGGTGTGCAGTGGTATGATCTTGGCTCATGCAACCTCCACCTCCCAAGTTCAATGGATTCCCCTGCCTCGACCTCCCAGGTAGTTGGGATTAGAGGCATGCACTACCATGCCCAGCTAATTTTTGTATTTTCACTAGAGACGGGTTTTTCACATGTTGACCAGGATGGTCTTGAACTCCTGACCTCAGGTGATTCACTCACCTCTGCCTCTCAAAGTACTGGGATTATGGGTGGGAGCCACTGCGCCTGGCAAGTCAGTGCATTCTTAAGGACCTCATTCTCTTCAGATGTAAATGCAGGTATTGCAATGGAACAGATTGGGAGTGTGCATGCATGTGTGCACGTTTTTTGTGTGCGTGTGTGATCCTGAAGACCCAGCTCTTTCTGCTTCCAGTCAGATATCCGGAGTTTAACTTAGGAAAAGATAGGAGTTGAAGATACCATTAGTTAGAACTAGGACGTGGATGTCTTTTCTTGCTGGCACTGTGGAGGCTGTTACCTCCCCTGCAAGTACTACTAAAATGCTTCTGAATGCTTTCCATTCAGTGATTCATTTGGCTCCAGTTCATGAGCTTGGATCGCCTGGTTCACACTTGTGATGTAACCACTAGACATGAACATCTGGGAAAACAGTGTCTCAGGCCCAGTGAAACTTCTCACAGGCAGCCTCTTTGATGGTTATAGTGTGTGTGTTCCGAATAAAGTGCTGTTGCAACTCTTTTCTGCTAACCTTTAACTTCAAGGACTGCAGGACATTCTTGGCAAATTAAACTACTAGCTTCTGAGCTTGACAACTTTGTCAAAGTTTTTCAATAGTTGGAAATGAATTTGAGTGAATTTAATCTAAAACTTAAATTTAAACCTGAGTAGTTATGAAATTAAGTACAGTGGAATCAAAATTATTTTCTGATTTTCATATCTGATAGGATTTAGCCATTGTTGATGTTCGTTGTACTTAAAGATCCAAAGAAATGTAGTGGTTCCTCTGAAAGTTGAAATTGAAGAAAACAATTTTTTTTAAAAACAAAGGAGGCTGGGCACAGTGGTTCATGCCTGTAATCCCAAGGCGGGCAGATCATGAGGTCAGGGGTTCGAGAACAACCCGATCAATATTGTAAATCCTGTGTCTACTAAAATACAAAAATTAGCCGGATGTGGTAGCACATATCTGTAATCCCAGCTACTCAGGAGACTGAGGTAGGAGAATTGCTTGAATCTGAGAGGCAGAGGTTGCAGTGAGCTGAGATTACATCAATGTACTCCAGCCTGGGTGACAGAATGAGACTCTGTCTCAAAACAAAACAAAATAAAAAAGCAAAGACAAACAGTGAATTGAGTACATAGTATAGACTGGTATTCTGGAAAATTTCCCACCCTCATCCATTTTTTAACATCATTTTGGTTGATTGTTTCCTTATGGAAACAACCTACAAGAAGTTATAAAAAATAAAAGTAAGATCACAAGTTAGTTTGGAATCACTGACAATTGATATGGTTAGGCTCTGTGTCCCCACCTATATCTCATCTAGAATTGTAATCTCCACATACTGGGGGAAGGATTTGGTGAAAGGTAATTGGATCACCCAGGTGGTTTTCTCCATGCTGTTTTTATGGTAATCAGTGAGTTCTCACAAGGTCTAAGTGGCAGTTTCTTCTGCTCTCTCTCTGTCTCTTTCTCTCTCTCCTCCCACCACATAAGACCTGCTTACTTCCCCTTTGCCTTCTGCCATGACTGTAAGTTTCCTGAGACCTTTTAGCCATGCTTCCTGTTAAGTCTGTGGAACTGTGAGTCAGTTAAACCTATTTTGCTTATAAATTACCCACTCTTGGGTAGTATCTTTATAACGGTGTAAAAATGGCTAATACAACAATTTAAGTTCCTTTAATCCATTCCTAAGCACACTTGTGAAGGAGTTCCATTACTATCAGTCCACCTAAATATTTATTTTTATGATTCTTTGAGATTCAGATATGATGCAAGTGTTATTGACCAATATTGTTGGCCATTATGCATTGCATCATGTGATACAGAGAGTCTTTGGTCTGGTAGGGATCACCTGGTACCATATAGGGTGGATAGTTAATATTTATTCAGTGTGTATTCTGTGCAGACCTGTGCTAGGTTCTTATACATACATTTCCACAGTCAATCTTGATAGGGCTGTCTAAAGTAGGCCTTATTACTCATAAATGAAAAAAATAATTAAAGTCTGAGAAGCTATAGAAATGTGACTATAAGTTATTAATAACTACTATATTTTGTTTACCATTCATTCATTTTATTTCCTCTACTAATTCCAGGAGGAAAAAAAGGATATTCAAATATATAGTCAAAGAATAATTCAAGACAATGAACTGATAAGTATAAAATTTATATTTAATTGTCAAGGAATAGTAAATATAATACACACTGATAAATGATCAAGTCTAATATTTGGTCAGTTATTCCAGAAAAGAGGATATTTATAGAAGAACAATTTTCAATAGAATTCTCATTCTCACTGTAATGTGAAGTTTCATTTCTAGGGCCATTGATTTTGCATATTTAGTCATTTATTTTGATGACATACTGTCTTCATAAATGAATCTGTTTTTGAATGCCTATCCATTTCACTGAACACATACTTTTACAATAGGAGAACATGATAATTATTATCATTATTTTTAATATAGGAAAATATACCCCATATCTGTTAGTTGGTCTGTTATGGTTTTCTCTTCAAAACTACTATAATAATTTTCATGAAGTTAAATCTTTATGCATAGCAGGAAATAATGCATATCAGAAATATATCAGAAAATATGCACCTACAATTAGTCTTAAGGAGTAAAACTTTCCTGATATTTGAAACATAATTTGTGTGGAAGCCAAGTCAGGTATCTTTGTAAACAGCATACCTAAATTATATCAAATCTCTAAGCCCAGAATGAGCAAAATGTTCTCCACCTGGGACTGTGGTATAAACAGGAAGTATGTACTATTTTCTAAACATCAAAAAATTGAAAATGTAAATAGCAGATTTACTAAATTAGAATTAATATGCAGAATTGTTCTGCATTAACTTCCACTTTTTCTTTCAAAAGAGAACACATAGAACTCTTTTATTTCAAGAGAGAACATGTAGAACAGGTGAGAGTATAGAAAATGTCTTTGTCCTGGTTTCCCATGATCCTGATTTCATATTTATCAGGTTCATCCATTTTATATATCCCATTGCCAGAATACATTTGAGATCTAATTTTAATGTATTTATGATGTAAAATAAAAGGTATAACTCATCTGGAAACATTTAATGAGGACACGTGCTAGAAAGACAGTCCTGGTCACTGAGACCGGCAATACACAGCCCTGGAACTCAGGCAGCCGATGTGGAATTGATTGCAATTTAAGTTTCATTTTAGAAAGATGGGACAGGTTATGTCTCATTTTGTAAAGGAAACTTTGCAATTACTCCATGGTAAAGGGTAACATAAGGGCATTGGTCTTCACCTAAATGGTTGTGTACTTGCTTTCATACTCTTCATTGAGGTTTTCATGTACATACATGTACACTTTCCTATCCTTTTAATTCAGTCGATTAATTTCCTATATTTCAGCTTCCATGTCACCCTTTCTAGGGATGGGAAGAGGGAGAGGGGAACCTTCCCGCTGGGGTGTAAGTGGAGTGGTGCTCTGTTGAGCCAATGACTCTGGGACCTACAATGGCGTATTCAGAAGATCAGGACTGTGGTGACCCTGCCTACAGCTATGCTCAAATTCAGCTTTGCTGGAGTGGCTTTGCTCATTTGCCTAACCATAGATTTTGAACCTTGGCAAACATAATAATACACCAAGAAGTGCTGCTTTGGAAAACCCACTCTATGTGATGCAGAAAAAATTTATTATTTTGTTTATTATATGCAAAAGAGAATATGCATATTCTGGAAAAGTCATCAATTGCTTGAAGAAGCCTAGTTCTCTACAGAAAGCAACCACTAGGATTAACTGTCTCTGGCATACAACACAGTCACTTCCATCTAAAGAGGAAGCCATGAGCGGAAAACAGTTACAAAATTTGTGAGGAAGCTCCCAGGATTCCTGAGTAGAAAAAGACAGCTCTTAAGCTAGGTCACGCATAACAGGTGGCCCAATTTCCTTTTCTTTATCTGGATACTTTTCAAGAATGAGGAAAGCATATATGAAATATGAAAACAGAGTTTAGGAAAAACTGCAAAGAACAAACATTTGACAGAATGGCAAGCAGAATGAAAAAGAACACTTTGAGAATGAAGTAGGAAACTACAGAGAGCCAACGGATGCCATTCACTGATGTTTTTCACTCATTCAAACACTGACTGAGCATTTGCTATTTGCTACTCTTCTACCAAGCCCCGTCACTCAGCCGTGGATCTTCCCTATAGGAGCTTGAGTAGTAGCAGGGAGGCACACAGATAAACAGATAGGGACAGTTACTTGTACGTGTCATGAAGGAAGAGAGGGAGGAGACTCATGGATTATCTTGTAAGAAACAAATGGAGGGCCATATAAAGTCATCTGCAAGGATGTTTCTGCTTAGAGTATTCCTCAGAATTTCAGAACTGACAAAACTCTCTCTAAGCAACGTCTGTGACCCAGAAGGAAACAGGTTTTTAGAGCAAGATCAGGGTGTGTATTAGTCTGTTCTTTCACTGCTATAAATACCTGAGACTGGGTAACTTATAAAGCAAAGAGGTTTAATTGGCTCATGGTTCTGCAGGCTGTACAGGAAGCATGGTGCAGCATCTGTTTCTGGGGAGGCCTCAGGGATCTTTTACTGATGGCAGAAGGCAACATGGCAGCAGACATCTAACATGGCAGGAGCAGGAGGACGAGAGGGGAGGTGCTACACACGTTTAAACAACCAGATCGCACAATAACTCACTCACTCTACAGTACTAAAGGGGGATGGTGCTAAACCTCCCACCAGCCCTCACCTCCCACCTTGGGGATTAGAATTCAACATGAGATTTGAGCAGGGACACAGATCCAAACCATATCACGGTGATGTATTTTTTTTAACCTAGTGAATTCTAGCTCAGATTAAGCATTGGAAATTATTTGGAAATACCTTACTGAATTCAGCAGTTATGCTATTTAAATCTTACTCTAAATTTTTATAGCTCTTTAAATGTATGTGCTTAGATTGGGGATGTTACTTTTTTTTTTAATGTGCCAAACGTATTTATTTGCCTGTGTAAAACAGATTAATCCAATGTTAGATCATAATGGAATTAGGAGAAAAAGAGTCCTTATTGAAATCCAGCCCAAACATCTCATTAATTCCTGTTAACTTTTTAATAGTATAGAATCAGTTCTTCTTGAATAGTTCTTTTTTTTTTAATTTTTATTGCATTTTAAGTTTTGGGGTACATGTGCAGAACGTGCAAGATAGTTGCATAGGTACACACATGGCAGTGTGTTTTGCTGCCTTCCGCCCCTTCACCCACATTTGGCATTTCTCCCCAGGCTATCCCTCCCCAGCTCCCCCCCCGCTGTCCCTCCCCTATTCCCCCCAATAGACCCCAGTGTGTAGTACCCCCTTCCCTGTGTCCATGTGTTCTCATATTTCTCACCCGCCTATGAGTGAGAATATGTGGTATTTCCTTTTCTGTTCTTGTGTCAGTTTGCTGAGAATGATGTTCTCCAGATTCATCCATGTCCTTACAAAGGACACAAACTCATCATTTTTGATTGCTGCATAATATTCCATGGTGTATATGTGCCACATTTTCCCAGTCCAGTCTATCATCGTTGGGCATTTGGGTTGATTCCAGGTCTTCGCTATTGTAAACAGTGCTGCAATGAACATTCGTGTGCATGTGTCCTTATAGGAGAACGATTTATAGTCCTTTGGATATATACCCAGTAATGGGATTGCTGGGTCAAATGGAATTTCTATTTCTAGGTCCTTGAGAAATCGCCACACAGTCTTCCACAATGGTTGAACTAATTTACACGCCCACCAACAGCGTAAGGGTGTTCCTATTTCTCCACATCCTCTCCAGCATCTGTTGCCTCCAGATTTTTTAATGATCGCCATTCTAACTGGCGTGAGATGGTATCTCAATGTGGTTTTGATTTGCATCTCTCTAATGACCAGTGATGATGAGCATTTTTTCATGTGTTTGTTGGCCTCATATATGTCTTCCTTTGTAAAGTATTGTTCATATCCTTTACCCATTTTGAATGGGCTTGTTTGTTTTTTTCCTGTAAATCTGTGAGTTCTTTGTAAATTCTGGATATCAGCCCTTTGTCAGATGGGTAAACTGCAGATTTTTTCCCGTTCTGATGGTTGCTGATTCACTCTAGTGACTTTCTTTTGCCATGCAAAAGCTGTGGAGTTTGATTACGTCCCATTTGTCTATTTTGGTTTTTGTTGCCAATGCTTTTGGTGTTTTGGTCATGAAGTCCTTGCCTACTCCTAAGTCCTGAATGGTTTTACCTAGATTTTCTTCTAGGGTTTTTATGGTGCCAGGTCTTATGTTTAAGTCTTTAATCCATCTGGAGTTAATTTTAGTGTAAGGTGTCAGGAAGGGGTCCAGTTTCTGCTTTCTGCACATGGCTAGCCAGTTTTCCCAACACCATTTATTAAACAAGGAATCCTTTCCCCATTGCTTGTTTTTGTCTGGTTTGTCAAATATCGGATGGTTGTAGATATGTTGTGTTGCCTCTGATGCCTCTGTTCTGTTCCATTGGTCTATATCTCTGTTTTGGTATCAGTACCATGCTGTTTTGATTACTGTAGCCTTGTAGTATAGTTTGAAGTCTGGTAGTGTAATGCCTCCTGCTGTGGTCTTTTTGCTTAGAATTGACTTGGCTATGCGGGCTCTCTTTTGGTTCCATATGAAGTTCATGGTGGTTTTCTCCAGTTCTGTGAAGAAATTCAGTGGTAGCTTGATGGGGATAGTGTTGATTCTGTAAATTACTTTGGGCAGTATAGCCATTTTCACGATATTGATTCTTCCCAACCATGAACATGGAATATTTCTCCATCTATTTGTGTCCTCTCTTATTTCGTTGAGCAGTGGTTTGTAGTTTTCCTTGAAGAGGTCCCTTACATTCCTTGGAAGTTGTATTCCTAGGTATTTTATTCTCTTTGTAGGAATTGTGAATGGCAGTTCATTCTTGATTTGGTTCTTTTTAAGTCTATTATTGGTGTATAGGAATGCTTGTGATTTTTGCACATTGATTTTATATCCTGAGACTTTGCTGAAGTTGCTTATCAGTTTCAGGAGTTTTTTGGCTGAGGTGATGGGGTCTTCTAGGTATACTATCATGTCATCTGCAAATAGAGACAATTTGGCTTCCACCTTTCCTATTTGAATACCCTTTATTTCTTTTTCTTGCCTGATTGCTCTTGCTAGAACTTCCAGTACTATGTTGAATAGGAGTGGTGAGAGAGGGCATCCTTGTCTAGTGCCGGATTTCAAAAGGAATGCTTCCAGTTTTTGCCCCTTAAGTATGATATTGGCTGTTGGTTTGTTGTAAATAGCTTTTATTACTTTGAGATATGTTCCATTAATACCAAGTTTATTGAGGGTTTTTAGCATAAAGGTCTGTTGAATTTTGTCAAATGCCTTCTCTGCGTCAATTGAGATAATCATGTGGTTTTTATTTTTGCTTCTGTTTATGTGGTGAATGACGTTTATAGACTTGTGTATGTTGAACCAGCCTTGCATCCCCGGGATAAATCCTACTTGATCATGATGGATAAGTTTTTTAATGTGCTGTTGCAATCAGTTTGCCAGTATTTTATTAAAGATTTTTGCATCTATGTTCATCATGGATATTGGCCTGAAGTTTTCTTTTCTTGTTGAATCTCTGCCGGGTTTTGGTATCAGGATGATGTTGGTCTCATAAAATGATTTGGGAAGGGTTCCCTCTTTTTGAATTATTTGGAATAGTTTCAGAAGAAATGGTACCAGCGCCTCTTTGTGTGTCTGGTAGAATTAGGCTGTGAACCCATCTGGACCTGGGCTTTTTTTGTGTGGTAGGCTCTTAATTGCTGCCTCAACTTCAGACCTTTTATTGGTCTATTCATAGTTTCGGCTTCCTCCTGGTTTAGGCTTGAGAGGACACAGGTGTCCAGGAATTTATCCATTTCTTCCTGGTTTACCAGTTTATGTGCATAGAGTTGTTTGTAGTATTCTCTGATGATGGTTTGAATTTCTGTGGAATCTGTGGTGATTTCCCCTTTATCGTTTTTTATTGCATCTATTTGGTTGTTCTCTCTTTTCTTTTTTATCAGTCTGGCTAGTGGTCTGTCTATTTTGTTGATCTTTTCTAAAAACCAAATCTTGGATTTATTGATGTTTTGAAGGGTTTTTTGTGTCTCTATCTCCTTCAGTTCTGCTCTGATCTTAGTTATTTCCTGTCTTCGGCTAGGTTTTGAGTTTTTTTAATCTTGCTCCTCTAGCTCTTTCAATTTTGACGATAGGGTGTCAATTTTGGATCTCTCCACTCTTCTCATGGGGGCACTTATTGCTATATATTTTCCTCTACAGACTGTTTTAAATGCGTCCCAGAGATTCTGGTATGTTATGTCTTTGTTCTCGTTGGTTTCAAAGAAATTTTTTTTTTCTGCCTTCATTTCATTGTTTATCCAATCAACATTCAAGAGCCAGTTGTTCAGTTTCCATGAAGCTGTGCGGTTCTGAGTTAGTTTCTGAATTCTGAGTTCTAACTTGATTGCACTATGGTCTGAGAGACTGTTTGTTATGATTTCAGTTGTTTTGCATTTGCTGGGGAGTGCTTTACTTCCAATTAAGTGGTCAATTTTGGAGTAGGTGTGATGTGGTGCTGAGAAGAATGTATATTCTGTGGATTTGGAGTGGAGAGTTCTGTAAATGTCTATCAGGTTTACTTGTTTCAGGTCTGAGTTCAAGCCCTGGATATCCTTGTTAATTTTCTGTCTGGTTGATCTGTCTGATATTGACAGTGGAGTGTTAAAGTCTCCCACTATTATTATGTGGGAATCTAAGTCTCTTTGTAAGTCATTAAGAACTTGCCTTATATATCTGGGTGCTCCTGTATTGGGTCCATATATATTTAGGATTGTTAGCTCTTCTTGTTGTATCGATCCTTTTACCATTATGTAATGACCTTCTTTGTCTCTCTTGATCTTTGTTGCTTTAAATTCTATTTTATCAGAGACGACAATTGCCACTCCTGCTTTTTTTTTTTTTTTTTTTTTTTGCCCTCCATTTGCTTGGTAAATCTTCTTCCATCCCTTTATTTTGAGCCTTTGTGAATCCTTGCATGTGACATGGGTTTCCTGGATACAGCACACCAATGGGTTTTGGTTTTTTATTCAATTTGCCAGTCTGTGTCTTTTGATTGGTGCATTTAGCCCATTTACATTTAGGGTTAATATTGATATGTGTAAATTTGATACTGCCATTTTGATGCTAGCTGGCTGTTTTGCCCATTGGTTGATGCAGATTCTTCATTTTGTTGATGCTCTTTAGCATTTGGTATGTTTTTTGAATGGCTGGTACTGGTTGTTCCTTTCTATGTGTAGTGCCTCTTTCAGGAGCTCTTGTAAAGCAGGCCTGGTGGTGACAAAATCTCTGAGTACTTGCTTGTTAACAAAAGATTTTATTCTTCCTTCACTTATGAAGCTCAGTTTGGCTGGATATGAAATTCTGGGTTGAAAGTTCTTTTCTTTAAGGATGTTGAATATTGGCTCCCACTCTCTTCTGTCTTGTAGAGTTTCTGCTGAGAGATATGCTGTGAGTCTGATGGGCTTCCCATTGTGGGTGACCCAACCCTTCTCTCTGGCTGCCCTTAGTATTTTCTTCTTCATTTCAACCCTGGGGAATCTGACTATTATGTCCCCTGGGGTTGATCTCCTTGCGGAATATCTTTGTGGTCTTCTCTGTATTTCCTGGAGTTGAGTATTGACCTGCCTTACTAGGTTGGGGAAATTTTCCTGGATAATATCCTGAAGAGTGTTTTCCAGCTTGGATTCATTCTCTTCGTCACATTCTGGTACACCTATCAAACGTAGGTTAGGTCTCTTCACATAGTCCCACATTTCTTGGAGATTTTGTTCATTCCTTTTTGTGCTTTTTTGTCTAATCTTGGTTTCTCATTTTATTTCATTGAGTTGATCTTCAACTTCTGATATTCTTTCTTCTGCTTGGTCAATTTGGCTGTTGAAACTTGTGCATGCTTCGCGAAGTTCTCGTGTTGTGTTTTTCAGCTCCTTCAATTCATTCATATTCCTCTCTAAGTTGTCCATTCTTGTTATCATTTCCTTGAATCTTTTTTCAAATGTTTCTTCAGGTTTCTTAGTTTCTTTGCATTGATTTAGAACATGTTCTTTTAGCTCACAGACGTTTCTCATTATCCACCTTCTGAAGTCTGATTCCGTCATTTCTTCACACTCATTCTCCGTCCAGCTTTGTTCCCTTGCTGGTGAGGAGTTTTGGTCCTTTGGAGGAGGTGAGGTGTTTTGGTTTCGGGTGTTTTCCTCCTTTTTGGGCTGGTTTCTTCCCATCTTTGTGGATTTATCCAACTGTCGTCTTAGTAGTTGCTGACTTTTCGATTGGGTCTCTGAGTGGATGCCCGGATTGTTGATGATGAAGTATTTCTGTTAGTTAGTTTTCCTTCTAACAGTCTAGCCCCTCTGCTGTACGACTGCTGAGGTCCACTCCAGGACCTGCTTGTCTGGGGTACACCTGTAGCAGCTGCGGAACAGTGAGGAATGCTACCAGTTTCTTCTTCTGCTATCTTTGTTCCAGAATGATGCCTGCCAAATGTCAGTCTGATTAGTCCTTTTTTGAGGTGACTCTTTGGATATACAGGGGTCAGCGAGCTGCTTGAGGAGACGGTCTGTATTTTATAGGAGCTCCAGTGCTGAGCTGTGAGCTCTGTTGTTCATTTAGGGTTGTTCGGTGGGTGTGTTTGGGTCTGCCGCAGCAGAACCTATAAAACCCCCTTTTGTTTTTTTCTCAGATGCTCTGTGTCAGGGATTTGGGGCTTTCTTTATGAGTATCTGTTGCACTGTTCTGCCCAGCTAGGAGGCAGTCTAGCCACTATTTGCCTGCCGAGGCTTCGCCCTCCTAACACAGGGTCTGCCCTGCTGCCACAGGGCTCTGCCCTACTGTGGTGGGCTCTGCCCTGTTGGCGGAGTCTCTCTGTTATCGCAGGTTGCCTCGGCAATGGCAGGCTGCTTCCGCAATGGGCATGTTCCTCAGTAGGGGAATGCGTCCATAATGGCAGACACCTCTCCCCCACCCAGCAGCACTGTCCTGGATTCAGCTGAGCCCGCAGTAAAACTCTCAACTTCCAGCATTTCGAATCGCTGCTTTGTTTGTCCCTGTGGGGGTGGGACCCGCCAAGCCTGATCACCTGGCTCCCTGCCTCAGAGTCCTTTCTCTCTCTCTCTCTCTTTTTTTTAAGTTGAATGGTTGACTCTCTCACAGGTGTTTCAGTCGCCTTTGAAAGGGCGCCAGGATCTGTGTGATTTCCCATGCTGCTACCCACTGTACCGTCTCAAATCACGCTTCCCAGGAATCTCCTGGTCTGGCTCGCTGTCCAAGTCCCATTTAATCAGATGGATATGTTAATCTGCCCTCCCTAATCTCAGATTGCTGGTTTAACAGGGCACCCAGACCAGTGAGTTTTGTGCCACTATGCTGTGGTGCTGGCCGAAAGGGCCACGCAAGCCGAAAGGGCTGCGCTGGTGTCCCGTGTCTCTCCTACACCTGGGAATTTCCCCGTTCTGTGGGCAACAAAGGTCCATCTGAAAATGCAGCTAGGACTCACCCTCTGCACCTTCACTGAGAGCTGCAATCCCGAGTTGTTCCTACCGTGCCATCTTGGAAAATCCCCTCTTTCATTTTCTTTAATAAACATTTTATATTTTCATCTTTCTCCTCAAAATTCCAATATCTCTTTTTTCATCCTCACTGTTAATGAACTATTGAAGCAATGGCACAAGAACTTTACCAAGCTCTTCTCATCACATGTGCTCACCAACCTATATGTGTGCCCTCCTTTTCCTGTTGCTGTGGATAAACTCACTCTTAGCCAAGCCCAAGCCTTCAACCAGCATCTAGATACCATCCCTCTCATCTTAATAAAACAGTGCCCTAGGTATTGCCTTTTTTCTCTTCTAAGTCATTTATTTTTCTATTTGCATTTGTTCATTTTCACCACTATGCAAATATGCTGTTATTTCTCCAACTTTTAAAGTTTTTCTTTCTTTTTTCTTTTCTTTCTTTCTTCTTCTTTTTTTTTTTTTCAGACAAGGTCTCGCTTTGTCACCCAGGCTGGAGTGCAGTGGTGCAATCTCGGCTCACTGCAATCTCTGCCTCCTAGGTTTAAGCAATCCTCCTGCCCCAGCCTCCCTAGTAGCTGGGGTCACAGGCATGTGCCTCCACACCCAGCTAATTTTTGTATCTTTAGTAGAGATGAGGTTTTGTCATGTTGGTCAGGCTGGTCTCAAATTCCTGACCTCATGTGATCCACCCATCTCAGCCTTCCAAAGTATAAGCCACCATGCCTGGCCAAAAATTTTCTTTCTTTATGTGTTTCCCTCCACTAAAATCCTATTTGTTTCCTTCCCCATACAGTAGAATTCCTGGAACTAGATGTTGATTCTCACTATTTCCGACTTCTCTCCTCCATAGCTTTCATGAATACACTCCTGTCAGGATTTTACATCTACTGCTCCACAGAAATTGTTCTTCTCAATGTCCCCAAACTGATTTTAAACCAGAGGCCATGTGTTAGTCTTCATCTTACTTACCCCATCAGTGGCATTTAGTACTGTTTTTCGCTCTCTCGTCTATAGAATACTCTCTTTGTTTGGCATAGCACTCATATGAGTTTCTTCTTACTTTCTAATGCCCCTTCTCAATCTCTTTTTGGGTTCTTAATCAGCTCCGTGACCTCCAAATGTGGGTATGGTTCAGTCCCTGGACTTCTTCTTTTCTCCTCCTACACTCATTCATAGGTGATCTCAGTGCTAGCTATGGAACAGGTGGCC
Organism: Saguinus oedipus; assembly: GCA_031835075.1. NCBI lineage: Eukaryota > Metazoa > Chordata > Mammalia > Primates > Cebidae > Saguinus > Saguinus oedipus. The sequence goes on along the minus strand of CM063183.1, from coordinate 92,338,099 downwards.
AGGTGATTGCTAAAGACCAGTACTTCCCCTCCTTAGTGTAGAATGATTGATTGGAAAAAACTGCTCATCCAGAGACTATATTTCCAAGTTCTTCTCATATCTAACTGTGACCACTGGTCTACTTCTTACCAAGGGTATATGAGCAGAAGTCATCTGCACTCCCCAGAAGTTCTTATGTGCATCATTTCTTTGTCCTCCATACCAGCCGAGAGAAGATGCCAGTTGGGAAGTCTCTGTTAGCCTAGATTCCTGAATGACTTTGTGGAGTAGAACCCCTCCCTACAAACCTATCACTTTTCTCTATTGTGGATGGGACTTTGACTGAGTGAGAGGTTTCTATTCATTTAGGTCACTAAGTTTTGGGGCTTGAATTTCAGCGCCATCATTTAGGGGCTGAGTTTCTCCATAATAGCACACTATTTTCATAACTATAAATAATATTCCAATTGATTGGTTGATGATCTAGTTATTTATATATCCATTGTGATTCTCTCCCTTAAACTTCAAACCTGAATTTTCAACTGCCTTTGACATTTCCTCTTAGAGATCTGACAGGTACCTTAAATTTACCATCTCCGAAGTTACTGACAAATATCTTCCCCTCCTACCTCTTCCACAAACTTCCCTGTCTCTGTTAAAACAACTCCATTCTTCTAGTCCTCAGAGCAAAATGGCCTACAGTTAACTTGAAAGGTTCCTCTCTTTCTCTCACCCTCCAAATCTGACCTTTTAGTTATAATCTCAGACCTACCTTCAAATATATATTCAGAATTCAAACATCTCTATAATCTGACCACTTCTTGTAACTCCTGCTTTCACCAAATTGAGTCAAACTAGCATCATCTCTTGCCTGGATTATTACAGAAGCCTTCTACCTTCATCTCTGTTTTTTTCCCTTGCTCCTTTAAAGTGTATTCTCAATGCAAGAACTGAAGAAACCCTGTTAAAATAAAAGTCAGATAATCTCACTTGATTCTGCCCAGACCTTCCAAAGATTTCCCATCTTAGTGTAAATACTGATGTCCTTGCCAGAGCCTCCAGGGCCATACCTGCTAAGGCCTCTGTTCCCTCCCTAATTTCCTAAACCTTTGATATTTATTTCTCTTGTTGCATCTCACATTCTAAGCACTCTGTAGCTATGTATGCATGGCCTAGAAGACTGGAAAGAGACTTGTGTTTTAGTATCAGCTTTCTCACTTAGACTGAATAGCTTTTGATCAACTTTCTTCATTTTTCTGTGTCTCACATTTCTTATTCCCTAAATAATATTGACCACATAAGATGATTGTTTACTAGTAAGTAAAAAAAAATATTAGAACTTTTAAATTCATGATAACAGCATAATTATCATCACTCGCATCCTTATCACCACCACCATTACCATCATGATCACCATCCTCACCATCACCATCTGTATTATCATTATTCTGTAGCATAGTGTTTAAGAGTATAACTTCTGTGGTCAAGTTATCTATATTCAAATCTTGACTAGCTGTGGGGCCTTGAGCCAGTTACATAATTTTCCTGTTTTCAGCTTCCTCACTTGTGAAATGGGTGCCCCAATGATATCTATAATTTAATAAGATGATGGATACAGCATTTGAAAAAGAGCCTGTCTCATTGTGTGTACTCAGTAAATGTTAGCTACTGCTAATGTTGGGGCTCAAAAACGGATACCTAAAATGTAGTGCTTTGTACATGCTGAACTGAAGAAGAGGCCCCAAGGTCTCTCTGGCCATTCCCCACCATCTCCCCCTTAAGTACAGGATAAAGTTGTTCTGTGAAGTTCCCTTATCTGCCTAAAGTCTGGACTCACCAAAGGGAAAATAAAAACAATTCCCTCCAGTCCCTTCTTTGAGTTTTCATTAACTGAACTTATCTTGCAAGAAAGAAGACCGAAGTCTGTCAACATACCTGGACAGACTTCGGTTGCAAAGCATTTTCTGCTCTGTGGGTTCAACAGATGTTGTCCCAGACCATTGCATGCTCTTCCAGCCCATTAAATTCCTGTAAAAATAATTTGCTATCCCCCTAAATCATACACACTTCCCTATTCCCTTTCACCTAAGAAGTAGGGCATAATAGCATTGGTACCCCATTGAGATATTGGCCAATCACTCTGTGATTCTCCCCATGCTTGTGGTAGTAATAAATTGGTAAAGCCTCTTCTCTAATTAATCTGCCTTATTGTGAGTTGAATTTTCAGCAAAATTTCTGAGAGTAAAGAGAAACTCACCTTAGCCTCAACAGTATTACTATATTTCTTCTGTCATGTTCTATAGTTCTTGAGGCCAAGATTCATGTGATCCATCTCTTTATCTCCTGCAAGAATGAACGCTTTGTACATAGTTTTCAAAAAGCTGAATAAATACTTAATTTTTGGTTGTACAAATAAAGAAATGAATGGATGGATGGATGAAAAACATAAGTAAAGGTAAGTAAGGCATAATGTAATACTAAGTTTTAGGCTAATTTTGTCCCTTTTAGATGTTTTTAAGTTTCAAGGCGATAATAGAACAGTATGAGCTCAGGGACTGCAGGAAGTATGGAGATTCACAGGTATAGTCACTAGATTTTCTTTCCCATAAAGAAATTACTTAGAAACCACAGAAACAGTCCTCTGTGAATAATCTGAACCTCATTCCAATTGGAAGCAACTGATGAGATTTTCTGAGGTAACCTCTTTTTTAGTTGATATTTGCACAAACATGTTTTCTACAGTGAACTTTTGTTGGATACATGGAAACTCAAAAAGCTTAGAAATTACTAAAGATCAAAGAGCAGTGGAAAGTTCAGAAAGGTGCTTGAGTGAAGACTGGCATTTTTGACTCTGCTTTCTCTATTTCCAAGACTGGATTTGGTCAGATTTCTATTTCCAGTATGGTAGCAGTTTAGTAAACTCTAGGATAATAAACAAAATATACATTTGCAAAGGTACTCCTTATTTTCCACTCCTGTTTCTAGGAAGATCTTTGCCATGAGCCCTTGAAGCACTCTCATTTATTGGTTCCCTAAATGTACAAAGAGACTTAGTCTCAGGTACCTAGCAACTATAAATACTCTACAAATATTTGTTGAATTGATGAGTGAGTGCACCTTATATTAACAACAGAATTCTATTTAGACGTTCCTATGGGAACTGTAAAATCATTTACTATCCCTCTAAAATCATCCATCCTTTCCTATCTCTCTTTCCTCTAAGAAGTAGGATATATAAGCATCAATACCCCAGACAGACTTCAGTCCCTCTTCCTACAAGACAAGTTCAGCTTTTGCTTTCTGACTACATTGCATGTCAGGGTTCAGATGATACATGGCAGAGTTTAAAGGACAGGGAGTTTCTCTTCTCCCATGTGACATCACAGTATCTGTAGCAGGATGAACCAGATGTAGGCATGTGTCCATTCTACACAGACGTGTTAGATTCATATCTTAGATTTTTAAAACACTTTATAAAGAAATCTAAAGGTACTTGTCCCAAGGCCCTTATTTTATGAAGGTAAACCAAAGCACTGAAAAACTTGGTGGTTGAATATCTGAAAACTGACTCTTAGCTTAAATATATTAGGATAATTCAATATTAAAAGTACCACTCTTAGCCAGGTGTGGTGGTGTGCCTGTAGTCCCAACTACTCAGGAGGCTGAGAAGGGAGGATCACTTGAGTCCAGGAGTTATTAGGAGTTTGAGGCCAGCCTGAGGCAACACAGTGAGACCCCATCTCTACAAAACCAAACAACAACAAAAAAGTACCACTATTATTAATAACCTTGAATTTGAAGAAAGTAACTTTTCATAAAGCAAAACATTTCTCTGCTGAAACAAATATATTTGGTCAAAAAAAAAAGAGAAAATCATTTAATTCTGTGGGCATCCATAAAAAGTCCACACCACTGCGTGATCCTAGAAGTCCTTAGATTTTTGCTGAGAATTAAATCTTTCAAAAAAAGAAAGTAGTTTAGACATTGAGAGCTTTCAAATATAGTAATAAGATCACCGAGTCAATAATATTTTGAGTGCCGACTTTTTTTTAATAATTTTTATTGCATTTTAGGTTTTGGGGTACATGTGCAGAACGTGCAAGATAGTTGCTTAGATGCACACATAGCAGTGTGTTTTGCTGCCTTACTCCCCTTAACCCACATTTGGCTTTTCTCCCCAGGCTATCCCTCCCCAGGTCCCCCCCTGCTGTCCCTCCTCTATTCCCCCCAATATACCCCAGTGTGTAGTACCCCCTTCCCTGTGTCCATGTGTTCTCATTTTTCTCACCCACCTATGAGTGAGAATATGTGGTATTTCCTTTTCTGTTCTTGTGTCAGTTTGCTGAGAATGATGTTCTCCAGGTTCATCCATGTCCTTACAAAGGACACAAACTCATCATTTTTGATTGCTGCATAATATTCCATGGTGTATATGTGCCACATTTTCCCAGTCCAGTCTATCATCATTGGGCATTTGGGTTGGTTCCAGGTCTTTGCTATTGTAAACAGTGCTGCAATGAACATTCGTGTGCATGTGTCCTCATAGTAGAACGATTTATAGTCCTTTGGATATATACCCAGTAATGGGATTGCTGGGTCAAATGGAATTTCTATTTCTAGGTCCCTGAGGAATTGCCACACTGTCTTCCACAATGGTTGAACTAATTTACATGCCCACCAACAGTGTAAGAGTGTTCCTATTTCTCCACATCCTCTCCAGCATCTGTTGTCTCCAGATTTTTTAAAGATCGCCATTCTAACTGGCGTGAGATGGTATCTCAATGTGGTTTTGATTTGCATCTCTCTAATGACCAGTGATGATGAGCATTTTTTCATATGTTTGTTGGCCTCATGTATGTCTTCTTTTGTAAAGTGTCTGTTCATATCCTTTGCCCATTTTTGAATGGGCTTGTTTGTTTTTTTTCCTGTAAATCTGTTTGAGTTCTTTGTAAATTCTGGATATCAGCCCTTTGTCAGATGGGTAAACTGCAAAGATTTTTTCCCATTCTGATGGTTGCTGATTCACTCTAGTGACTTTCTTTTGCCATGCAAAAGCTGTGGAGTTTGATTAGGTCCCATTTGTCTATTTTGGCTTTTGTTGCCAATGCTTTTGGTGTTTTGGTCATGACGTCCTTGCCTACTCCTATGTCCTGAATGGTTTTGCCTAGATTTTCTTCTAGGGTTTTTATGGTGCCAGGTCTTATGTTTAAGTCTTTAATCCATCTGGAGCTAATTTTAGTGTAAGGTGTCAGGAAGGGGTCCAGTTTCTGCTTTCTGCACATGGCTAACCAGTTTTCCAAACACCATTTATTAAACAGGGAATCCTTTCCCCATTGCTTGTTTTTGTCAGGTTTATCAAAGATTATATGGTTGTAGATATGTTGTGTTGCCTCTGAGACATCTGTTCTGTTCCATTGGTCTATATCTCTGTTTTGGTATCAGTACCATGCTGTTTTGATTACTGTACCCTTGTAGTATAGTTTGAAGTCTGGTAGTGTGATGCCTCCCACTGTGTTCTTTTTGCTTAGAATTGACTTGGCTATGCGGGCTCTCTTTTGTTTCCATATGAAGTTCATGGTGGTTTTTTCCAGTTCTGTGAAGAAATTCAATGGTAGCTTGATGGGGATAGCATTCATTGTGTAGATTACTTTGGGCAGTATAGCCATTTTCATGATATTGATTCTTCCTAACCATGAACATGGAATGTTTCTCCATCTGTTTGTGTCCTCTCTTATTTCGTTGAGCAGTGGTTTGTAGTTTTCCTTGAAGAGGTCCCTTATGTTCCTTGTAAGTTGTATTCCTAGGTATTTTATTCTCTTTGTAGCAATTGTGAATGGCAGTTCATTCTTGATTTGGCTCTCTTTAAATCTGTTATTGGTGTATAGGAATGCTTGTGATTTTTGCACATTGATTTTATATCCTGAGACTTTGCTGAAGTTGCTTATCAGTTTCTAGGGTTTTTGGGCTGAGGTGATGGGGTCTTCTAGGTATACTATCATGCCATCTGCAAATAGAGACAATTTGGCTTCCACCTTTCCTATTCAAATACCCTTTATTTCTTTTTCTTGCCTGATTGCTTTAGCTAGAACTTCCAGTACTATGTTGAATAGGAGTGGTGAAAGAAGGCATCCTTGTTTAGTGCCTGATTTCAAAGGGAATGCTTCCAGTTTTTGTCCATTAAGTATGATGTTGGCTCTTGGTTTGTTGTAAATAGCTTTTATTACTTTGAGATATGTTCCATCAATACCAAGTTTATTGACGGTTTTTAGCATAAAGGTCTGTTGAATTTTGTCAAATGCCTTCTCTGCGTCAATTGAGGTAATCATGTGGTTTTTGTTTTTGCTTCTGTTTATGTGGTGAATTACATTTATAGACTTGCATATGTTGAACCAGCCTTGCATCCCCGGGATAAATCCTACTTGATCATGATGGATAAGTTTTTTAATGTGCTGTTGCAATCGGTTTGCCAGTATTTTATTAAAGATTTTTGCATCTATGTTCATCATGGATATTGGCCTGAAGTTTTCTTTTCTTGTTGAATCTCTGCCGGGTTTTGGTATCAGGATGATGTTGGTCTCATAAAATGATTTGGGAAGGGTTCCCTCTTTTTGAATTATTTGGAATAGTTTCAGAAGAAATGGTACCAGTGCCTCTTTGTGTGTCTGGTAGAATTCGGCTGTGAACCCATCTGGACCAGGGCTTTTTTTGTGTGGTAGGCTCTTAATTGCTGCCTCAACTTCAGACCTTGTTATTGGTCTATTCATAGTTTCAGCTTCCTCCTGGTTTAGGCTTGGGAGGACACAGGTGTCCAGGAATTTATCCATTTCTTCCTGGTTTACCAGTTTATGTGCATAGAGTTGTTTGTAGTATTCTCTGATGATGGTTTGAATTTCTGTGGAATCTGTGGTGATTTCCCCTTTATCATTTTTTATTGCATCTATTTGACTGTTCTCTCTTTTCTTTTTTATCCGTCTGGCTAGTGGTCTATTTTGTTGATCTTTTCTAAAAACCAGCTCTTGGATTTATTGATGTTTTGAAGTGTTTTTCGTGTCTCCATCTCCTTCAGTTCTGCTCTGATCTTAGTTATTTCCTGTCTTCGGCTAGGTTTTGAGTTTTTTTAATCTTGCTCCTCTAGCTCTTTCAATTTTGACTATAGGGTGTCAATTTTGGATCTCTTCACTCTTCTCATGGGGGCACTTATTGTTATATATTTTCCTCTACAGACTGCTTTAAATGTGTCCCAGAGATTCTGGTATGTTGTGTCTTCATTCTCGTTGGTTTCGAAGAACCTATTTGTTTCTGCCTTCATTTCATTGTTCATCCAATCAACATTCAAGAGCCAGTTGTTCAGTTTCCATGAAGCTGTGCGGTTCTGAGTTAGTTTCTGAATTCTGAGGTCTAACTTGATTGCACTATGGTCTGAGAGACTGTTTGTTATGATTTCAGTTGTTTTGCATTTTCTGAGGAGTGCTTTACTTCCAATTATGTGGTCAATTCTGGAGTAGGTGTGATGTGGTGCTCAGAAGAATGTATATTCTGTGGATTTGGGGTGGAGAGTTCTGTAAATGTCTGTCAGGTTTGCTTGTTCCAGGTCTGAGTTCAAGCCCTGGATATCCTTGTTAATTTTCTGTCTGGTTGATCTGTCTAATATTGAGAGTGGAGTGTTAAAGTCTCCTGCTATTATTGTGTGGGAGTCTAAGTCTCTTTGTAAGTCATTGAAAACTTGCCTTATATATCTAGGTGCTCCTGTATTGGGTCCACATATATTTAGGATTGTTAGCTCTTCTTGTTGTATCGATCCCTTTACCATTATGTAATGACCTTCTTTGTCTCTCTTGATCTTTGTTGCTTTAAATTCTATTTTATCAGAGATGAGAATTGCAACTCCTGCTTTTTGTTGCTCTCCATTTGCTTGGTAAATCTTCCTCCATCCCTTTATTTTGAGCCTTTGTGTTTCCTGGATACAGCACACCAATGGGTTTTGGGTTTTTATCCAATTTGCCAGTCTGTGTTTTTTGACTGGTGCATTTAGCCCATTTACATTTAGGGTTAGTATTGTTATGTGTGATTTTGATACTGCCATTTTGATGCTAGCTGGCTGTTTTGCCCATTGGTTGATGCAGATTCTTCATTTTGTTGATGCTCTTTTGCATTTGGTATGTTTTTAGAATGGCTGGTACTGGTTGTTCCTTTCTATGTGTAGTGCCTCTTTCAGGAGCTCTTGTAAAGCAGGCCTGGTGGTGACAAAATCTCTGAGTACTTGCTTGTTGGCTAACGATTGTATTCTTCCTTCACTTATGAAGCTCAGTTTGGCTGGATATGAAATTCTGGGTTGAAAGTTCTTTGCTTTAAGGATGCTGAATGTTGGCCCCCACTCTCTTCTGGCTTGTAGAGTTTCTGCTGAGAGATCTGCTGTGAGTCTGATGGGCTTCCCATTGTGGGTGACCCGACCTTTCTCTCTGGCTGCCCTTAGTATTTTCTCCTTCATTTCAACCCTGGCGAATCTGACGATTATGTGCCTTGGGGTTGCTCTTCTTGCGGAATATCTTTGTGGTCTTCTCTGTATTTCCTGGAGTTGAGTATTGACCTGCCTTACTAGGTTGGGGAAATTTTCCTGGATAATATCCTGAAGAGTGTTTTCCAGCTTGGATTCATTCTCTTCATCACATTCTGGTACACCTATCAAACGTAGGTTAGGTCTCTTCACATAGTCCCACATTTCTTGGAGACTTTGTTCATTCCTTTTTGGTGCTTTTTTCTCTAATCTTGGTTTCTCATTTTATTTCATTGAGTTGATCTTCAACTTCTGATATTCTTTCTTCTGCTTGGTCAATTTGGCTGTTGAAACTTGTGCATGCTTTGCGAAGTTCTCGTGTTGTGTTTTTCAGCTCCTACAATTCATTCATATTCCTCTCTAAGTTGTCCATTCTTGTTATCATTTCCTCAAATCTTTTTTTAAGGTTCTTAGTTTCTTTGCATTGATTTAGAACGTGTTGTTTTAGCTCATTGAAGTTTCTCATTATCCACCTTCTGAAGTCTGATTCCGTCATTTTGTCACGCTCATTCTCCATCCAGCTTTGTTCCCTTGCTGGTGAGGAGTTTTGGTCCTTTGGAGGAGGTGAGGTGTTTTGGTTTCGGGTGTTTTCCTCCTTTTTGGGCTGGTGTCTTCCCATCTTTGTGGATTTATCCACCTGTTGTCTTAGTAGTTGCTGACTTTTCAATTGCGTCTCTGAGTGGACGCCCAGATTGTTGATGATGAAGTATTTCTGTTAGTTAGTTTTCCTTCTAACAGTCTAGCCCCTCTGCTGTACAATTGCTGAGGTCCACTCCAGGCCCTGCTTGTCTGGGGTACACCTGAAGCAGCTGCAGAACTGTGAGGGATGCTACCAGTTTCTTATTCTGCTATCTTTGTCCCAGAATGATGCCCGCCCAATGTCAGTCTGATTAGTCCTTTTTTGAGATGACTCTTTGGGTATACAGGGGTCAGGGAGCTGCTTGAGGAGATGGTCTGTACTTTATAGGAGCTCCAGTGCTGAGCTGTGAGCTCTGTTTTTCATTCAGTGTTGTTGGGCAGTTGTGTTTAGGTCCCTGCAGCAGAACTTATAAAATCCCTTTTTTTTTTTTCCCTCAGATGCTCTGTGTCAGGGAGTTGGGGCTTTCTTTATGAGTATCTGTTGCACTGTCCTGCCCAGCTAGGGGACAGTGTAGTCACTACTTGGCTGCCAAGGCTCGGCACTGCTGCCGCGGGCCTCCGCCCTACCACCGCGGAGTTCTGCCCTACTGTGTTGGGCTCCGCCCTGTTGGCGGAGTCTCTCTGTTATGGCGGGTTGCCTCGGCAACGGCAGACTGCTTCTACAGTGGGTGTAAACCTCAGTCGGGGCGGTATGCGTCCATAGTGGAGGACGCCCCTCTGCCACCGAGCTGCACCATCCTGGATTCAGCTGATCCCGCAGTAGAACTCTCAACCCTGAGGGTTTTGAATCACCGTTTTGTTTGTCCCTGTGGCGGTGGGACCTGCTAAGCCTGATCTCCTGGCTGTCTGCCTCAGAGTCCCTTCTCTCTCTCTCTCTCTTTTCCTTTTTTAAAGTTGAACCGTTGACTCTCTCACAGGTGCTTCAGTCGCCTGCTTACAGGGCACTGGGATCTGCATGATTTCCCATGCTGTGGCCCACTGCACTGGCTCAAATCATGCTTCCCAGGAATCTCCCGGTCTGGCTCATTGTCCAAGTCCCACTCAATCAGATGGATATGTTAATCTGCCCTCCCAAATCTCAGACTGCTGGTTTAACAGGGCACCCAGACCAGTGAGCTTTGTGCAGGTTTCCACTGCGCCACAGCGCCGGCTGGCCACACAAGCTGCGCTGGTGTCCCGCGTCTCCCCTGCACCTGGGAATTTCCCCTTTCTGTGGGCAAAAAAGGTCCGTCTGAAAATGCGGCTGGGACTCACCCTCTGCACCTTCACTGAGAGCTGCAATCCCGAGTTGTTCCTACTGCACCATCTTGGAAATCTCCTATTCCGAGTGCCAACTTTTTATAAGCAAAGATTCTCAGTTGATATACAACTAATGGCTAGTGGTTGTGCAATGTAGATTTAAAAACAAGGGGAATACAAAATATGAATATTATAAAGAATAGTGTGACATATTAGTATCTAATTGTTATTAGTGACTATTACACTGGTATCTGAGGATGGAGCCATTCCCTAGTCTCTGTCTCCTGATTGAGCATATATTGCACCTGCCTACTAGCTTCTAAGGGAGGCGCTAACCTCTGGCGCCGCACTGTGGTGCAGGAGAGCCACTGCCACTCCACTCTACATTTGAAGAAGAGGGATAGCACATTAAACCTTTTGGAGTTGTGAAGACATGTGTTTGTTGGCATGCAGAGCCCTCTGCCTGCTCCTTCATACAGAGGTTCCTGGGGTTTCAACATTCAACAACTCTTCAATAAGCTCCAAGCTCTGTATGGCAAGAGATACAAAGTTAAACGTCAGTTCCTCCTGAAGTTTCCAAAGCAGGAGCAGGGGATTTAAGACCAGTCCTGAGTTAGGTCAGGATTCTAATGCCCTCTGCACAGCTCATATTTTTATATTTTAAGGTGCATGTCCTCTTAAGCTAACTCAGCTTTTTATACTAGTTTCTTTCCCTTGTACTCAGAAAATATTTCAAAATCCTTTGTATTTCCTAGGCATGCCATATCAACTGTCCTGTTTCGATGGCTATATAATTCGGGAGAGTTACTCCTCTTAAAGTACTCCATTAAATACATTAATATTCTAATGGACCACTTTAAAGCAAAGTGAAGACAAAAAATGTGCAAGTTTGCCCTACAAGATTCATAAATTCCTAGTAAATATTTCTATGCTATGTGAAAGTCAATCTCAAATCAGGTAACTGTAATTTCTAAAAATATTTAGAAATCTCATGATGTGATTAAATTCATACATCATTTGGGTAGAAGGGGACAAAAGACTTGAGAGATCCCAAAATATGAATCAAGGATCACTGGAGGAAAACATTTCTTGTGAAACTAGGAGAATTCATATCCATCCTGCAACTGACCTAACTGGAGAAAGGCCTGCAGTTCAGATCCTTAGAGTGTGAGAGCTGTTGATTTCATGGTTAATTCATACATTTATTCATCCAACACATATTTAGTGGGTACTCACTGTTTCCAGGCACTATGCTAGGAGTTAAAGATAAAAGAATGAGTCAGATAGACCAATCCCTTCACAGAGCTTTTCGGAGAAAAGCAAAATAATTAAGGGCTGAAAAGTTATGGGAGATCAAAGGGCATAAAAGAAGACCACCAATTCATCCAGAAATTCAGCTACTGGGTAAGACGTCCAAAGGTCACTAAGAAACCAGTTAAGGGTGCTAAATGTGTACACACGATTAGCTTTTTGCCTCAGTCATTCCATGGGTGGTGTTATCACTTTCAAGAGCCGAGCTCATAGTCAGAGGGCACTTTGAAGAAACAGTCCAGCTAAGTCGCTCTCAGCATTGGGACACAATTTAACACTCTGTAAATCTGCTTTAAGGGAAAGATGAAAATAGTGTCTTTTTAAACAAATTTCCTCACCTCCCATTTACAAGAATAAATAAAAGGACTTTTTTTTTCCATTCAAGTGTAAGAAAAAGTGGATAGCCTTTAACTGCAGTAGCATAGATGTATAAAGTTAAAGTGACACCACATAGAGTCTGTAATCTTTACGGTGACTGGGCAGTGAGGGCCCAGAAACAGATTTGTCATTCATTTTCTTGTTCCTGATGAGCAATCATTCTTAAAAGTGTTGTGTGACAGACTCCCAGAAGTTATTGTCTAAATATGCCCTTGCCCTGTTACTGTCACTAGCTTTGTAGAACTGGCCTGATTCACTTCCGAAACGTTATCCTGCTATAATGTTTTTGAACAATCCCTGAACTATTCTCCACTGCTTCTTTTAAAGGATGAAGAATATAACCGGCTGTTTCTGGGCAAGAAGTCACGGAGTGGAAGGTGAGATGAAACCAGTATTAGGCTGGGTAGACCTGGGTGTGAATTCCTTCCAGACACTTACTTAATAGTTCTTATTTGCTGCTTTTTCACAGGGGTATGTTTGGCACATACCTTTAGTAAAAGTTTCCAGTCAAGGGAGAAGGGGAGGCTAAGTTTCGGATGCACAGTGATTCTTTTTAAGCTATTATCTTTAGTTTCAATTCTGTAGCACTTTTTAAAAACTGATGCTTTTTGAAATATCAGATGAAGCAGTGCTCTGTTGCGTCTCTCAGAATTCTTCTTTCTTTTTAGCCTGGACTTGTCCCTCCATTACTTAGAAGACCCTATGAGGACTATTCTTATTTTCCTTTATGCAGGTGGAAGATTTTTTTTTCGTCTACCCTCTGCTGACATCTCACTGATTTTCTATGTTAGAACTTTGAAAAAAAAAGAAAAAACTGCTTTGAAGGTCGAACTGCCTGGTGTTTGTTTAATAGTAGAAGCCACGTGTTTTGACACATCAAAGATTAAGAAAAGAGAAGATTTTATTTCATAAATATCAAAGGGAAAACCCTCAGTTAATTGAATGGCAACTTTGGGCTCATTCGCCTTTTGGGGTCATTTCAGTTTCTGGCGATAAAGATGGTCCAACAGCGAAATTGGAACCAGTGAAGAAGTCAATGAACGACAGAAAAGTTGGCTCTGCACGAGAATGCCCTTTTAGATCCAGAGGAAAATCGCGCTTCCTTTCTTTTCCTAACCACAGCCTGTCCTATAATTAGCGGAGCAAGTCAATCTGAGCGAGGGAAATCACTGGTTTTCCATGAAATAATTATATTTCTTATGCTCTTGGACATGTACACCTCTAAGCCTAAAAGCGGAAAAAGATGTTTTGGTTTTACGTGAGCTGGGGGAGGGAGAAGGAGAGTGGCAGCGACAGTGTAGCGATGGGTGAAAGCAGCACAGTGTGGCAGAGGAGAGAACAGGATCCCGCGGTGGCGTGGGAACACTGAGTTCTGCAGAAGGAGTTTCCCTGCGCAGAGCACCTTGTGCGCGAGTTAACTCTCGGAAGGGAAACAAAATGAAGCTTTTCTAAACTTTCGGTACGTCCAGAGAGCCCCGTGCTGTGTCTTGGCCTCCGCAGCACCGGGCTGGGGTGACGGCACCCCTCCTCCACTCACCCCGGCTTCTCCTCCCGACCCCGAGCCTGTGGAGCCCCTCTGCGCATCCAGCGCACCCGGGTGTCCCCTTGCAGGAGCCTGCGGTGGGGAGGGGGAGGGAAGGGCTCGAGGCGTGGGTAGCGCGGGTCTCTTCACTGGGTGGACGCCCGACGCTGCCTCCGGGGCGGAGACAGCTCCGGCCACCATGAGCCCGGTGCCGCGATTCCACCCACAGTTCGTCAGCTCTGGGGGTGGCAGGTCTTGGCGCAGGGCGCCGACGCGATAGGAGCGCGGCCATCGCCCCCGCGGTCACTGGGGCCTCGGGTCGCCCGTGGGCTCGGGCAGGTGCGCGGTGTACCGGCCGGGTCCCCTTGTCCTCCTACCCCGCGGCTTGGGCGCCGCGCCCGCCCCGCCCCCGCCTCCGCCCGCGGGCCGCCCTGGGCAGGGCCTGCAGCTGCTACCGGAGAGTCGCGGACGGGCATGGGCCGGCCGCCGGCGGCGGAGGGCGGCTGAGGGCTGCTGAGGGTCAGCGCGGTGGCCTCTCGTCGCCCTGCAGGTGCCCAGCCAGGCAGTGCGCCTGTTCGCAGCGAGGACCTAGCTCTCTGGTTGCAGAGACCGGGTCCCGTAGCGGTGGCGGGGTGCTCTAGCTGCCCTGCTCAGCAAGGGGAGGGGCGCAGCGGGCGGCGCTACCCTGGCGCGATGCGCTGAGCGCGCGAAGTGCCAAGCGCCGGGCCCCTCGGCGGCACCCGGCGGCACCCATGGAACTACTGGGCGACGGGAGGAGCCTGCAGGTGCCACCGCCTCAGCTGCTGCTGCTCCTGCTTCTGCAGGTGGCGGGGCCCGCGGGCGCCCTGGCAGAGACCTTGCTGGACGCGCCGAGGGCCATGGGCACCAGCTCCAGCCCTCCCAGTCCTGCGAGCGTGGTGGCTCCCGGAACGACACCGTTTGAGGAGAGCCGGCTGCCCGTGTTTACCCTGGATTATCCCCATGTGCAGATCCCCTTCGAGATCACCCTGTGGATCCTGCTGGCCTCCCTGGCCAAGATTGGTGAGCGAGCTGGACTCGTGGGGAATGGGAGGGGGTGATCTCTGGGGGACACCTGGAGGGTGACCAGGTCGGCCAGCTGACCTCTAGATAGTGACCACCTCATCCTGGATTCAGGGCAGGGGCGACAGATAGAGCAGCTTCTTCTGGTTGGAAAGGACTCCAGGAAGAGCAGTTTCGCGTTTTGGTTCTTAAGTGAACATTGGTTTTGCAATGGCCCCAAAGTGTAAGTTCCACAAACTTAGCGATTACTGCTTTCTTCTGCTGCACGGAACGCCGAATTTGATTTGAGCGAGACCTATTCATTGACATGTATGAGTCTCACCTGCAGCGAGAGAGGCGCAGACCAACCCCGAAGCTATTCCTAATGTGATTAAAGCGCTGAATGCTGCAGGAGAGAGGCGCCTTGGCAGTGACACAGACCCTGGTGCGTGGAAGGAGACCAGGGCGCCTGAATGCCTGCATCTGCAACAGGGAAGCCCTGTCTCCTCCCTCTTTTGGGCTGAGGCTGTCAATCTCCAGGAAGCTTTTGCGTCAGGAGTGGCTGAGGCCAGTGAGGGGAGATGTATATGTAAATATAACTAACTGGGCCCAGGACAGTGGCCCAGCCTGTAATCCCAGCACTTTGGGAGGCTCAGATATGAGGACCCCTTGAGGCCAGAAGTTTGAGATCATCATGGGCAACATAGTAAGACCCCACAATACAAAAAGAAAAAGAAAAAAGTAGCCTGGTGTTGTGGTGCACGTCTGTATTTCCAATTTCTTGGAGGCTGAGGCGGGAGCCTGAGGGAAGAGGATAGCTTAAACTCCGGAGGTTGTGGTTGCAGTGAGCCATGAATGGCATTTCAGACTGGGACACAGAGAGACACCTTGTCTCAGAAAAAAAAAAAAAAAATACCCACTTTCACACCACCTTTAACTCTCATTTTAAAGCAGAACCCTCAGAACGTATTTTCTCATCTTCATTAGCCATGCCACAGAAACTTTTATGTTATGAACATGGTGCTTTATAATATTTTTACTTTATATTTTAAAGACTTTAAAAAAAGTCTTGAGATATATAGACTACTGTTGTAATGATCCGAATAAGCTGTTAGGTCCAAAGAATGTATGCATTATATATGTTTTATGTCTTTACCCTGTGAGATAAGGCAGATTTCCATAAAGAATGAAAAGATGCATTGCCTGCCATCTTCAGAGAGCTTACTGATGAGTGAAGAGAGGCGTACACACTATGTGATTATTGCCCAGGACAGTGCTAAGCAGGGTGAAACTCAGAAAAAGATAGTATGCCATTGCAGGGAAGCAGAGAGCACTTCCTTGTGTAGACCAAACATTTAAACTGGATTTCCCGGGAAGACCAGGATCTGGTCAGTTAGAGAGAAAAGGGAGTCACATTCCAGAGAGGAATGAACAAAGACATAAATTGGGAGGAGAGTGCAAAGGTAGAAGGGATGGTTTATAGGAGGGTGGAAGTTGTGGTAGGTAAACCGGAAGCAAATCTTCATGCCAGATAAAATTAATTAGATTCTATTCGTGGTGACTAAGAGAAATACATACTATTTAATGACTCTGCAGTCTGTAATTGCCTGGCTTTAACGTGGTTCTACTAGTCAAGTGTCTTAATTCCACTGAGAAATAGTATAAGATAGGCCTCCCCATCTACTGAGCAGATATGCATCTTTTTGTAAACTTATTGCCTCTAATAATAATAATAATAATGATTAAACTCAGATGCCACAAGCCTGCCCTGTAGGGAGTGCCGGTATTAATATTCTACTTGATAGAGGTGGAAACTTTGAATGAGTTTGCACCCAGAAGCACGCCAAGTGGAGAGCTAAAATGAATGACCTGTTCCCTGTCACTCTCTCTGAGCCTGGAGGCTCCATCACTGGAGGGCTGCTTCTGTGCCTGTTTCCATTACTGCTTCTCTGTTGTCATTTCTATTCCAACTCTCTCCTTTGTTTGCCACTCCTGATTATTTTAATCGGGTTAATCACAATAATAACAGCCGCTAGGAGGCACTTAAAGGCATTATCTCTAATTTTTGCAATCACCATGCTGGGTAGGTGTTGATTTCTTGGTTTCATATCGGAGGAAATGAAGAAATGGGGTGATTAACTTGCTGGTAGGTGGTGAGCTAGAATTCCAGCCAGGTCTGTCTCATTTCTCATCTTTGTGTCTTTCCAGAGGCTTGTTCTGTTGTGAGGATTAAATGAGAATGAGTTTCTAACATCCTTAGAACAAAGCTGGGCACACAGTAAGCACTCCATCACTTGATCTATACCGTCTTTATTAGTAGCAGCGGCATAGTCAGAGTAGCTGTAGTAAACGCGCAGTTTCTGGCACTACAGCACCTTTTCCACTGTTTACTGTCCTGGGCTGCCTCCTGTCTCTCTTTACTTGTCTTGACCTCAGCCTTCTGCAAGTCTTAATCTGTGGGCTGCCTTTCGGCACTTGCTCTCTTTCTGTCCTGTTCCATTCATTTTATTGAACCATCTCACTTTATTGTGTGATACTTTGTTAAAGGCATTCATGCTTGCTTGCATAAGAGTTTGCAGGTATATTTGTCCCTCCACTAGTATTTTCTTAGCCCAGATGTGATTATTTTCCCTGGGCCCCCTCCGTTCTGGTTGCCAGTTTCTGCTTTCTCCTGCCTTGTGCTTTGCTATGGGAATCAACACATATTGCACTTCCTGTCCTCCCCCAAATTCTGAACATCTCTGGCTACTATTTTGTCTTTCCTTTCTGCATCTGAGTGTCATGATCCGAATAAGCTGTTAGGTCCAAAGAATGTATGCATTATATATGTTTTATGTCTTTACCCTGTGAGATGAGGCAGATTTCCATGAAGAATGAAAAGATGCATTGCCTGCCATCTTCAGAGAGCTTACTGTTGAGTGGAGAGAGGCGTACACACTATGTGATTATTGCCCAGGACAGTGCTAAGCAGGGTGAAACTCAGAAAAAGATAGTATGCCATTGCAGGGAAGCAGAGAGCACTTCCTTGTGTAGACCAAACATTTAAACTGGAAATTATCTGAGATGATAATTTCCACCCAGAGAGGGGTCTGAAGAGCCAAATGGAGACTCTCATGGGTAGGGTGAAGGGTATATTTCTCAGGGCAGAAAGTGGAGTTTTAGAGTCCAAAATGCTGGTGCCTGGGGTCTTTTCTCTAGATTCTCCTGCATATACCAGCGTTGTCCTGCAGCTTCCCCTGTGTTCCTAGAGGAGCCAGGAAATGCTCAGAAATCTCCACCCCTCCTTTTGCTCCCGGAGTTCTGAACTGTTTGGTTTTAAGCAAGACCATCCTGGTGCTGTGGGACACTTTTGTACCCCACTAAACAGTCACCTAGTCATTTCTCTTTCAACTTTTGCTCTGAAAAAGCTATTTTGGGGTGGCTTATATGACTTAAGTTGCCATATTTGGGAATGAGGAGGAATTGAGCTGTGCAAGTGGATATGAAACTGTGGGGTAATACAGGTGCTAACCCCTGCAAATTGCCACGGTTTCTATTTGGGGCACTTTTATGCCATTTGTGTAGTGTACCTGACCTTACCTAACTCAGAAAACATGGAGGCACATTGCTGGTAATTAATCTAAACATGATTCAATTAACAGGCTGTCCAAAGTGGAGGCTCCAAATAACATTTGTAGGGGGGGTTAAATAATGCCTGGTGGTGAATTCAGAATAGTTTTCTAATATAATATTTATTACATTCTATATTATAAGCCAATATAATCTTAGAAATATTACAATCAGAAGTGAGAAAATGCATTTTTGGCCAAGTATTGAATTATTCAACTTAACTCTTAATTGTTACATTTGATTATCAGGGAAAATCAACTTCCTAATTATTCGGTCCAGAAAAAGTTCTGTGGTCATAAAATTTACCAAAATGATGATGATGATGATGGCGATGATAATAAAAATGATGATGAGTGTTTATGAAGTAGGTCAAACAAATTTTTTTTTGAGCACAGCAAATTTAGTATACCTTGGAAAAGCTTTGAAAGTTTTGGCAAGAAATGTTTCCTCATTTGTTTTTTACTTAGGTCCCCACACACGTGAACTCTTATTATTCTTTCACTTTGAATATTTATATTTTGAGCAACCGTGATTCTTTTTACAGTTATAAATACACACATTGCTTGGTAAATCCTGTACGAAGGAATGGAGTTCTACAACCTGGAGTAATGGGTAGCCAAAGAATTAAGATAATATTTTCTGGTGCGTTTTAAGACTGCCCCCTCGGATTTCTTAGCCCATGAAGTGACCCAGTGGGGTTCTTGCTAATTTGCGTGAACCTGGACATGGACTGTATTTCTTCTCAAGGTTCAAGGACAAAGAACTGAGTACCTTGCTGTCTAAAGTAACAGAGCTCCCTTCTTTGTCCTGGGGTTCCTCAAACATACCTTCCCGTATCTTGAGGTCTTGTGAGCGGCCTATTTGCATCTCCTTTCAAATGTCACTGGTCACTCTGCTCTTTTTATTTTCTCTGCCCCTAAGTTAGAGTAGGATGCAGATTTTCCACCTCCCTCCATCCTGCTGTCATGAAATTAAATGAACTATATTCTCATAATTTTAAGGGAAAGATAGAAAGCAGTTTGGCTTATGAAGACATCTCCCCTAAGATCCAGGATCTCCTGAAATTGAGATATGAAACCTAAGAGTTTCACATCTGTCTGAATTACAGAGATTTTGATCTCTGAAAAACCTTATCCTTGCACTTAGTCTGTTTTCCTTTGTCCTCTGGTTTTCCTGGGTACATTCATCAACTAGATGTCAGTGGATGGAGCTCAGGGTCCTCACCTGCTATCTGAACCACATCTCACTTTGAACACACTTCTAAATTCTCAAGAGTTCTTTGTGGCAGGTACTGGTTCCTAGTAAAGTTAAAAGAGGAGCACGATTCCTTTCCTTCTCAAAGCCTCCATCTTCTCCCAGTGGGCTGCTCATACATTTTCTGTTCTCTGTCTGAAGGATGACTTCAACAGCTTTCTCATCTTCTCTAAAAACCAATTAGGGTGTCTTCTAGAATTTCATCCCCACACTTTACCTCTGTTTTTGTTCCCTTTAAGATAATAGGTATTTTTTTTATCACCAAATGAAAATGTTACATTGTACCAACTTCAGCAATGATAACTATACTCAGCTTTATTTCTTACAAAATTATTTCACCTGTCTTGAAGCCCTAAGATGTATACAATGAACTATTTGCATAAAACTGTTTGTTCTGGCCAGGTGTGGTAGCTCACAACTGTGATCTCAGCACTTTGTGGGGCTGAGGTGGGAGGATCACTTGAGGCCAGAAGCGAGACTCAATCGCTTCAAAACCTTTTTTTTTTTTCAAGAGCCAGGTTTGGTGGCCTGTGCCTTTAGTCTCAGTGAATCAAGAGATAGGCAGAAGGATCACTTGAGTTCAGGAGTTCAAGGTTACAGTGACCTGTGATGGTGCCACTGCACTCCAGTGTAGGTGGGCAACAGACAGATGGAGACCCAGCCCTGTGTTCAATAGCAAAGACCTGGAACCAACCCAAGTGCCCATCAATGATAGACTGGACAAATAAAATGTGATACATATACACCATGGAATACTACACAGCCATAAAAAACGATGAGTTTGTGTCCTTTGCAGGGACTTGGATGAATCTGGAAGCCATTATGCTCAGCAAACTGACACAAGAAC
This sequence comes from Saguinus oedipus, assembly GCA_031835075.1. Lineage (NCBI taxonomy): Eukaryota > Metazoa > Chordata > Mammalia > Primates > Cebidae > Saguinus > Saguinus oedipus. The sequence goes on along the minus strand of CM063183.1, from coordinate 92,317,747 downwards.
AGAAAACCAAACACTGCATGTTTTCACTAATAGGTGGGTGTTGAACAGTGAGAACATGTGGACTCAGGGAGACGAGCATCACACACTGGGGGAAGTTGGCAGGGGTAGGAGAGGGACAGCTGGGTTGGGTAGGGTGGGGAGGGATAACATGGGGGGAAATGCTGGATATAGTATACACCTAAAGTAAAATAAAAATAAAAATAAAAATAAACCAAACTGTTCCTTGGATGCTATAAAAACTCACCAGTAAAACCAACAATTTGATGGTTTTGGTTTTCATGGTTTTGATAGATTTGATAGATTTTAACCAATGAGTCCATTGCTTGAATGTTTATAGTTCTATTTGGTTTATTTGTGTCTTCTGGGGTCAATTTCAATAATTTGTATTTTTTATAAAATTATTACTTTGAGTTTTTAAAATTTATTGGAAGGAGGTTACTTCTGATTTAAATGATCTCCATTTTACATGCATTTATGTTCTTTCTGTTTCTAATATTGTTTTTTTTTCTTTTTTCTTTTTTAACCTAGATGGGGTATGCAGGAGTTTATCTGTTTGATACTTTATCAAAGAATTATCTTTTGGTTGGCTTCTAAGTTATCTGCTTCTACTCTAACATTTATGATTTACTTACTTCTGCTTCCTTTGGGTTTATTTATTTAATTAATTATTGAATTGAAAACTTAATCCATTAATTGTTTAGTTTACTTACATTCTATTAATATGTTAATTCCCTCCTTACAGGAGTAAGAAACACATAATTGATATTGTTTTTGGTAGCTTCTCTAAGTGTTTTTATGAATCCTGGAGATCCCAAATTGACATGCACTTATGCTAAAATGACACTAGACTTAATAAAATAAACAACAGTACTTCAGTAGATTACTTACTTTTTGCAACTCCTAATAAGCCATTTCCCCTAATCAATTTATCCAAAGTATGGGTATTTGCTTCTTTTCATTTAATTCTAATCTATGATATACTGTTTACTTAAGATTCTGTCACAAACTAAACATATTCATAATGCTCAAAGTTCATGTAAATTCATTTTTTCATACAAATAAGAGCAATAAGGAGAATTATAAAGACAAAATATTTCACGGAAATTGTTCAAATGACATATCAGTTTCTGAATACATTGCACGATATCTTTACTGCTGTAAAGTAGGAGACCATGGGTGATCTGAAAGGATTACTCAACACAGCATACCAGTGATAAAACCAAAATGATGCCTGCTTTTCATGGATCTCATCTCAAGATGCTCAGAGTCCATAAACCAGTTTGATCTTCAGGGAGCCACAGGAATGCTTCATAAACTAAAACAGGATTATTCAATGAAACTCTTCTTAAAGATGAATTCTCATGATCCAAGTGGGTACATTTTGGAAGAATGGCAGTATATGTATTTAAGGCTATAAATACACCCATTTTTCCTACTGTAGTTATACTGTGTCATTTTAATATGCAGGGTTTTCACTGTTACTCAGCTCTTAGTATTTTTAAACCCCCTTGTGATATTTTATTCTAACTCAATAATTAGTTAGAATTTTACTTCTCAGTTAATGAATTTATGGAGATTTGGTTTTTCTGTTGTCATTGTTAGTTTTAGAGATAGGTTCTCACTATGTTGCCATGGCTGCTCTCAAACTCCTTAGCGCAAATGATTGTCCCACTTAAGCCTTCCAAGTAGCTGTGACTATAGGCGTGCACCACCATGCCCAGTTGCTTTTTATTTCATTCACATTTTATTGCACTTTGGTTAGATAGGTATGATACTGATTCAGTATTATAGTGTTGATTTTAGGTTGGATTTAGTGTTGTGATGTCCTTTATGGCTTATTTTATGGAGATTTAAAAAACTTTATTTTCCATTTGTGCTTAAAAAAGAATGTGTATTCTCTATTTATTGTGTACAGGATTTTATATACTTACATGTATATGTATACAGACACACAGAGACTACATAAAATTTCTAATTTTGGTGTTAAAATCTTCAATAGCCTTACCAGTTTTTGACTACTTTGTCAGTTCCTGGGGTACATTAAAATCACTTCTAAGATTGTAGTGACAATTACTATTTGTAATTGTTTCAATTTTTGCTTTGTTTTGATGCTATGTTATTACATACTCATTCAATATTGTTACATCTTCAGAGTGAGTTCTTCCTTTAATTATTAAGTTTTTAACTTCCTTATTTCCAGTACTGGTGGCTCAAAGTGTATTTTTTTCATGTAAAACTATTACCATTAGCCGGGCGCGGTGGCTCAAGCCTGTAATCCCAGCACTTTGGGAGGCCGAGGCGGGTGGATCACGAGGTCAAGAGATCGAGACCATCCTGGTCAACATGGTGAAACCCCATCTCTACTAAAAAATACAAAAAATTAGGTGGGTATGGTGGCGTGTGCCTGTAATCCCAGCTACTCAGGCTGAGGCAGCAGAATTGCCTGAACCCAGGAGGTTGCGGTGAGCCGAGATCGCGCCATTGCACTCCAGCCTGGGTAACAAGAGTGAAACTCAGTCTCATAAAAAAATAAATAAATAAATAAAATAAAAATAAAAATAAACTATTACCATTTAAAAGAAAGCTAGATTTTGCACATATACTTTTTTTCCATATCTGTTTTCTATATCTGCATTTTCCAGATTCATATCTTTATATCCTTACTATCAAATGAGTTGTGTCATTTTCATTTTGATATGCCTCATTAAACCACATATATCTGGATTTTGCATCTTTAATTAAACATTTTAAATCACTGTAGTTTAAAAAGAGAAATGTAATTACACTTACTGTGAATAATGATATATTTTGACTTATTTTGCTCTCTGTTAACTTTGATTTTACTTGGTGTCCTAATCTTTCTTTCCTGCCATGTTTTGGCTTGATTGATTTCTCTTTTTTATTTGTTTTTTATATGTAATTATATATTCTATTTCTATTCTTTTTAAGGTTACTATTCCGTTTTAGTGTGATTCTCTGATTTAACAGGAGTCAACCAGGCTACCATGGCTCACATCTCAGACACACGTTCCTACATATTTTGTAGTTGTGTGATTTTGAGTATATAACTTAAATTCTTGGGGCTCAGTACCCCTGGCAGTAAAGGGAGGACAATAAAAGTACCAGTGTCATACATAGGCTGCTGTGTGAAGTAAATTAGCTAATACAGGTAAAGTGTTAAAATAATTTTATGGAACATAATGATATAAAATAGTTTCCTAAAACATAAAAGTATTTGCTATTTTTATTATCTTCTTCCTAATACTTGAACTTTAAAAAATTCTAACTGCCCATTTCAGAATTATAATATTTTGTCATAATTCATATTTGGATTGTATTTAACTTCCTCCAAATTAGTTTTTACGTTGCATAAGAAGTAGTTATACAGATTTGCAAACACGTTTTCCAGTTTTTCTTTATTTTTTATCTCTTTCTGCCTTGTAGATTATTTTTTGTTTGTGTTTGTTTTTTCTTGATGTATATTCTTTAGTGGATACTTCAGGGAAGGCTTAGTCTTGTATGAAAACAACTTTATTTTGATTATACTCTTAAAGGATAATATAAACAAGTGTAGGATTTGGTGCTATCATCACTTGTCATGTGGAATATATTACTTCAATACTTTTTGTCCTCTTTCGTTGGTAGGTAGAATTATGTTGTTACCCTGTCTTTTGATATTAATTTGGCTGATATCATTTAAGTTTTTTAGATTGTTTCTGATACTCTGCTATTTTCTCAATGTGTCTAAGTATAGATTTACTTTATTTTTCTTGCTCAGAACTTGTTACACTTCCATGCTTCTTAACTGCTGTTTCTTGTCATCTCTTCGTTGCTGTGGTATTTCTTGGTGATTTTATCTTCTCTTTTTTCCAGCTTACTGTATTTTACTCTCAGTGCATTTCCAAACTGTGGTTAACCTACTAACTGGATTTTTAGTTTTAATTATATTTTCATTTAAGCTTTTTCAAGTCTATCTGTGTTTTGTTCATGCTGTTATTTTACATAATTATAGTAATTAGTGGTTTTATTCCTTTATTTCTTTAAACTATATTCATTTTATAGTCTCTTCTGGAATGTTCTGTTATTTCTAGTACTTGGGGTGCTAATTCTTATATTTATTTATATTTAATAAATTTGTATTTATCCATTCACTGACTTTCTCTTTTCAATATTTATCCATTCACTGACTTTCTCTTTTCAATATTTATGTAGATTGTAGATTTAATTATGAGCTTAATTCGGCAGGGGATGTTTATTTGGTAAATGTCTGTTTTCTTTAAGTTGCAAAATGTTCTTACAAAATGGTTTGGAGTGTGCTTCTTTCTGGGAGCTAAGGTTTCAATGATTCATTTTTACTATTTGTTTCTTAGCTTGGTTTTTCTATGTGATTCAAGTACTGTAGATAACGACTTAACACCTGTATGTGGTATAGACCTGGAATTTTATACTTCGTGGGTGAATTTCCCCCTGGTTCAAAGCCATAAGGAGTTGACACATTTCTTTTCCTTCCTTTTTCCCTTGGCTAAAAGCATCTTTTCTTCTAGTATTTAATTATTTAGGACAGTGTAGCTCTAGGAAACTCAGGAATTTATTCAAGTGGTCTTTCTTTAGTGGTCTGAAGTCAAATTTCCCGTCCCCATGTAGGTGTTAAAATGTCAGATCTTAGCACATAGGTCATGCATCTGTGTCAGGAATTTCCCTGGTTCACTGTGACTTCAAATCCTACTGACATATCTCATTTTGATTTCCTTATTTCTTGCCTCCTAGACCTTTTCTTTTATTTTGAATTCGGCTAGATATTGATATCTTATGTCGTAGTAATGAGGAGACACCATTTTGTCCAAATTGTTGGATATCTCTGACATTCTACACAGTATGTTTTAAGGATACACTTTCTATAGAATGTTTAAAGCTCAAGGTTATGTTATCATAATGGCTTCTCTTTAGTGTAAGGTAAAAATAATGTGTACTTTCCTAGTTTTCAATAGGAAGGATGTGGGGGTATAACTGTATGCTTCTGCTTTATTTTGTGTATTTTCATGCTTGTGTAGAAGAGGAATAGCTTAGCAGTTGATCAAGTGTTCAACCTAAGTTTTGGGAAAGATCCCCCCAGATTAGAAGTAGGAAGACCCTGTCGTCATTCCACTTCTGCCATTAACTTGGTCTTACGACCCTGACATGTATTCATGTACTTGGTTCTTCCATTTAATTAATGAAAGTGGGGATATATGTATCTGTCCTATCTGTTTAATATTTCCATCAGGATAATATAAGATTATCTGCAGGGAAGGGCATCATTTATAACAAAGCTGTTACTTTCACAGCAAAAGAGACTTAAGCCAAGAGAAGCATGTGTTTATTATATTAAAGTGATATGTGGACCTGGGCGTATTTTAAATGATACATGCACAATTATAGCTTATTCTCTTGCAATTACGTCATTTAAATATATGAGTCATAATTGATGCACTTTCTGCAACAGTCCTGTGCATTGTTTATCACTGTACATGGGCTTTGTCATCTTGATTTGTCTAATTCATCCCTTGTTTGAAGACAACTTGTATTCCTCTTCCTCTCTAATAACTCCAGTGGGTAGGGCAGGGGAATTCCACCCAAAGATCTTTGTATGACTATGACAAGCATACTTTCCAGGTGACTTTCACGTTATTAGTTTGTGTTGGCACATAAAGGCTCACATGGAAAAGACACAAAAGAAAAATCAAACTCACAATACATTTAGAAATTTCACCTAAAAATGAATCGGATTACACCTGCCTGCTCTGTCTGGGAAGCACTCTAAAGAAGTATAAAGGTTTTGCTATCCATAGAAAGTTCTTTAGAAAATCGCATGACAGTGAAATGACCCCATAGCCATATTTTTGTGACCCTGCCTCCAGTTGCTTTTCCCAATTCCCGGGCCTGTTTCCTGGGGACCCACTGGCCAGGAAACCTGAGCAGTGTAATGCAACCAGTGGCGAATTTTCTTGTAGCACAGAAGGGTGGAGATGGGTGAGACTCGGTAATCCCTCTATCACGATTTCTTTAATAAAATAATAATAGCTAACAAGGACAGAACACTATTCTTTGCTAGGTATTTGAGCCAAGTGCTTTACATTCATTGTTTTTTTTTAATCCTCATGATAATTATGAGAGGTAGGCACCATTATTATTTCCAGTTTTAAAAAATAAATGAGGATAAGAGTTTAGGGAGCTTAGGTAACTTGTCCAAGGTGTCAGCTATCAAGTGGCAGAGATAGGGCAACAGTTTGTTCTTTATCACTTGGGTGTGTCTCACTCAGCCCCCTACCTCTCACAGGAAAGAATATTAAAGTACCATACTTCTGGTGTGGTCTCCCACACTTTACCCACTCTTAACCTGGAGCCAGAGGCCTGCATTTGAGTCTCATGCTTGACTGGCAGGTCTCATTATGACAGTCTCAGATTACCGTTGTAAAATCACACAATAATAATAGCCGGCCTCCTTCGTGTGATTCTGCGAAGACTCACTGAAGTAATACATGGGGAAAGTCCATTCCAACCCCAAGGTTAGGATTAATATGACCCCATAACAACTCTAAACTGGGTAGGATGAAAAGAGCTAAGGAAAAGGTAAGGTAGTGGAACTCAGACGTACCAGAGCCAAACCATGAGTCTAGAACTTCAAAATCTTGGCCTGGTCTTTTCCATCGTCCGTGACGCACAGAATACAGAATTTTAATGGTTTTGAGATACATATTTAACATGTTAAGTACTCATAGGTTAAGGAAAGGTTCAATCCATGTAACTTAAGCTATCATGTAGATTTTAATAAGTTCAACCAAAACAGATTTACAGGAGAAAAGATGTTAAATATATTTCATTGTTACACACACATACACACGCATTATACATGCAAACAGGTAGATCTAGAGAGAGATGCACACATAAATGACATTCATTAGAATATGTGCTCAATGAGGGAAAGGACTTTGTGTTTGACTCATCATCTGGAACTATACCTGGTACATAGTACCAACTCAATAAATAATTACTGAGTAAATGAGTAACTCAATAACATTTAGAGAAACTCTTTCTCACCACACTTTAATGATATAATTAAAGTTACCACACTCCCTGGTTGTCCGTGGTATTTATGGTTTACATTTGTTACCAATGTCCCATCACATATATTATTATTGTGTCATTTCACTCTCAAATGTCCTCATTTGGATGTTAATTTGATCACTCTATTATAGTGCATATACTATTATTGGATATACTTTTAAAGGTATCTTAAGCTCTGCTGTCCAAAATCCCAGCCCTGTTACTTACTAGCTGTGGATTTGAGTGAGTCAACTAACTTCTCTATCCCCTGTTATTTCATCAGTAAAATGAGCTCATAGTAGTAGCTTCTTCATCAGGTTGTTGTGAGGATACAGTTAGCACATTTACAGAACTTACTACTTTGTAGACCTTGGAAATTTGGATAGCCTTGAAGGAGAACTGATTTGTTTCTTTTTCCCCAATGTACAATAGTATTATACCATGAATATCTGTTGTGTCCATTTTCTCCATAGAAAGTTGTCAGTTGTCCTGATCTTCTGCTGTTGGCGTTATGAATCGGTTTCTTTCTAAATCATACATATGTCAGCATCTAAAATATGTTGCATAAGTTAAAAAAATCATTTTGTTCTGCTTTTGCTAAGTTAGTTTGCAGCAGAAAAGAAAGGCAATACACACCTTTTTTTTTAAATCCCAGGTTCTTGTTTTGGAAAATGAAAGGTGAGCAGCCAGGCATAATTGGTGGAGGGCACAAGAAAGACCAGACATGCAGGACTCACAGTCACCTGAGACTCCCTGTAGGAGTAGACTCTCTCGTTGACCCTCCTCTGGACACTTTCTGGAAAGCCCAAAGCTTCTGGGTCTCCTCTGTGTCATCAGGGTCCACAGATGCATCAGCTCACACATTTGGAATAAGCACGTTGTGCAGCAGTTGCTTTCCTAGGCCTTTCATGCTTTTTGTACAAAGAGTGTTTCTTTCAGAATCTAGATGGGAAAGAATGTTAAAGCAAAGTGCTGCCTAAAGTAATTATTGCTATTTTAGAAATGTCAACCCCCACTTTTCATTACCAGTATTCTAAGGCAGAATCATGCATTGGCTGACTGTACATTTTCTCTTACGGAACACTGGAATGGTGAGGAGAAACGATACTGAGAAATTGCAGCCTCTTCTTTTCTATCTGATTGAAAGTCTTGGTGTTCGGGGTTGGGAAGGATACATTGTCAGTATCAACACACCTGGTCTGCTTACTTAGGAGAATGGCAGCATTCTTTGTTTGTTCGCTTGTGAAGTTTCTGGATGAGTATGAAACATGCTGACTCCGGCTCGAAGAGCTTTAAAGGGAAATAAGAATACATGTGCACCTGTGAGCAGTGGCCCAAGTTTCTCTGTATCCTGCTGCCCAGGTTTTGCTTTCCTTTGAGCTGTTTATCACTCCCTGACATATGATTATTTATGTGTGAGTTAGCTGTTCACTCGCTGTTCATCCCTCTTCAAGAGAGGCTCCAAGGGCATGGGCGTCTTTTTTAAAATGTTATGGCTTACAATTTATATGGTTAAAACCAAGTAACACTATTTTGTACTTTTTTAAAAAAATATTTTTCTTTTTATTTGGTCTTGTTTCAATTTTCTGTTTTGAAGCCACTAAAACCAGGGAGCTGTTACTGTTCCTAAATCTTGGAGCAAAAATGAGTATAATTGGCAAGACTCTAGTCCTCTATTTTCCCACTGAATGTGTTAGTAGGTTTGACCATTGTTTAAATGGAATGTAATAATTATGATGACTGTGGAACGATATGGAACTGTAAGAATCTCCACGTATGCTTTAAATGCACATCCCAATACTCATCGAAATCCCTTTGATCTTTGCAACCATAGCAAATGGGAAGGCACCTGGATATACAAACACCACCAACTTGGTAAGAGAAGTCAGGGAGGAGGCAAGGGAATGAAAAGTAGGGTTCTAGCAAGCTTGGAAAATGGAGTTATTTACCAAATGGGGCAGTTTCTTTGTTTAGCCTGAGCCAACAGTGTGCAAATATTTCCCTGCCATACAAATAACTGGTGACTCCAGTTAAGTGTTAGCAACCATTTAATTGAAAAGTGAAATTAGGTAGAAATTACTGGCAATTGTGGGTTCCTTCACTATAATTTCATCTATATATTTTGAGCAAGTAGTAAATTTGTTTAGAAGGCAAACTCTTGAAGGAAAAGGAACCAGAAAACAGAAAATATGGTTCCCACACAAGGCAATTGGGGGGGGTGAGGTAGAGTCCCTGGAAAACCTTATATGGCTTAATGATAGCAGTGTGCAAACAGCAAAGTCAAAATTGGCATAAATCATTTACTAACACATGGGTTGAGAGAATGATAAATCCTGAGATTTAACATTAGCCCAGGGCAGTAGAATAAAAATTGCTTTCAACCGTTGGCTGGCATGGAAAGTTTTGAATCTAGGTAAACCAGAGTCTTTATGGCCATTGGCCTGCCCTAGTGGCCCCTTCCTCGGCTTAACTAGACTATGCAAAGGATCTGTTCAGAAATAGTCAATAGAACTTGTCAACTCCCTGGACTCTGTAATTCCTCCTAAAGAATGCCTAGGCACTGGCAAGTTGTACCTTCAGAACAATCTCTTCTAATCGAATCCTTACTTGGTCAAACCCCTTCATCAGATTGTGTTTCTAAAATCTAAGCCAAGGGGGAAAGGAAGAAAAGAAAAAGTGGAGGACCTCAAGCCTTGAGGAGGTGAAAAAGTTAAAGATGTTTGGAATCGCAGAAGATCTGCTGAGTCTGTTTCATAGCTATGAGCTCTAAACCTGCAGTCCTAACAGACCGAGAGCAAGCTCTGTGACCACTTCACGTGCTGTTCCTCACAGGAAACTTGAGTCCCAGAACTTTCTAAATAAGAATACCCCATGTGTCCAAGGGCAGCTCTCAGTATTTAATAGCAAGGATCTTGTTTCCCACCTGGCTGTATTAGAAATTCCCTTGCCATCTGTAGAGTCCTTTTCTTGGCTTAGGGAGACACACGTTTCACACCCAGATAGAATACATGCTGAAATACTTTGAAAACTGGCCAGTGCCATCGTTATTATTTCCTGGGGCAGAGGTTGCAGTGCCAGCACAACTGAGCCAGTGATCATTTCTGAGCTGTCCAGTGGTGTGCGTTAAGGAAAGAATACAATGCAGGCAGTGAAGTGGCCAGGGAATGAGTCAAATCCTGTGCCCAACCCTGGCTTGGATATCAGAGTAGGATTCAGCTGCCTCCAGTGAAAAAGAGAATCCCAGGGTGCCAGAGCTACCCCCATCCTTCATAAGGTCTCCCACCCTGCAGAGATAAACTTTATCAACTCTGTGCTCTCTTGGACCCACCAGAGATCTCACCCCATTGACAGAATCCAACTGCAGCACCCCAGTTGGGATAGGGAAGCACCTCTGGCCCCTGAGGAGCTGGCCCCTCACTCATCTGCTTAAAGGGTGGGAAACCTGTCACTTAATTCATGGAATCTCTGCCTAAGCTGTGTTTGTTCTCATTGCTGTGGTTGAGACTAGAAGGTAGGAGTCTGAGATTTGTTCTGCCTTGATCTCCATTGCAGTGTGAGTAGTGTCTGATGCCTGACTTTTGGGCCTGAGGTCTAGACACATAGCTATCAGTGTGGGCCCTATCAGTGCCACTGCATTTCCTGAGAGATGGGAGTGCTGGGATATTAGGGGAGCAAGCTGGACAGCCAGCTCTTGTCCTGCCCAACCTCCATCTGATGGCCACTTTGCAGAAATTGGCATAAGGTAGGTGAAAAAAAAACCAGTTTTGCTGATTTTCCAAGATAACTTGGACCGAAGAATTTACATGTGGATCCTCTGAGTTTCTCAATATGAGCTCAATATTTGAACCCACCAGATGGGCAGAACAAAAGATCCATGCAGGCCATGGTGGCTCATGGCCTGCAAGCTCACAAACTCTGCTTCAGACTTTTTCATGTTACATGAAATTTTGCTTCTTGTATTTATACATGGGTATATATTAAAGTGCTGAGCTGATTGTGTGGGACACTGGCACTCAGGATCAGTTGGTATATGTTTTAAATAGTCAAGTTAACACAGATCAAAATGAGTACTATTCTCAGAAATTGATCATGTTACAAAAAGAGAAATAAATGGAAATGGCTGACATGCTCTGACCATTGACAAATGTGAGAAAGTCACTATGGAATATCTAAGGGATAAATGTTCATGTTCCCCCCTTGAATAGGAAGCACAAGCCGAAGGGAAGCTGAGCTGGGATTGCACTAAGTAGGCACTGTGTTAAGTCACACAATTAGTTCATCATCTATGAAAGGTAAACTCTATGGGTACATCAGTTATGGTCCTGACAATTACCGATATCTTGAATGAAGGTGTTCTTACGGTCACTAAAGAGAGACACTTTCCACTGCTTCTTGGCCTTTTGATCAAGTGTGGAGAGGCACTTCCCTTTAAAAATGTGTCTGTGAGTCTAGGCACAATGCCTTATGCCTGTAATCCCAACACTTTGGGAGGCCAAGGCAGGAGAATTGCTTGAAGCCAGGAGTTTGAGAAAATGTATCTGTGAGTAAAATCAATGAATTTAATAGTCTTAAAAGAAAATTTAAAACTTTAAAAACTATTTTGTGCTCTTTTTTACTGAATGTTACTTCAAATAAATCCAGGAGTGATGGCTCATGCCTGTAATCCCAATACTTTGGGAGGCTGAGGTGGGAGGATCCCTTGAGAGCAGGAGTTTGTGACCAGCATGGTCAACATAGGGAGACCTTGTCTATACAAAAAAATTAAAAATTCAGCCAGGTGTGGTGGTGTGCACCTGTAATCCTACATACTCAGGAGACTGAAGCAAGAGGATTTCTTGGGCATAGGAGCTGGAGGCTACAGTGAGTTATGATTGCACTACTGCACTCCAACCTGGGTGACAGAATGAAACCCTGTCTAAAAGAATAGAAACCCACAGAAGAACTGACATAATAAACATACATGCTGTGGTAGATTATAATATCATGTTAATAGGGTATCATTCACACAACCATTTTCTTATTCTTTGACATTTTGCTATGAGTGTTTTTGTGAAAAACTACTTATTTTACCGTTGAGCTGTCAAAAAAGTCTGCTGTTTGCTTCTTATTTTTGAACAGCCCATGCTTTGCACATTTCATATCAACATTTGTAGAGTTGCCTTTTTAAGGTCTGGTTCAGATTCTGTGTCAGGGGATCAATCAGAATTTCAGATTACACTGAATGGAGACCGTGCCTACCAGCAGAGATGCATTTAGCAGCGTTATCCTTTCTGCCAGTTGGTTTAGCAGTGCTTATGCAGTCGTGGAAATATTTTTAAGTGTACAATTCAGTGGCGTTCCGTACATTCAGAGTGTTTTGCATCCATCACCACCATCCATCTTCATGACATTTTCATCCTCCCAAACTGAAAATCTGTGCCTATTAAACACTCACTCCCCATCGCCTCCTCCCTTGAGCCCCTGGTAAACTCCATTCTGCTTTCTGCCTCTGTGAATTGGTCCATTCTTGGTACCTCATGTAAGTAGAATTACACAGTATTTGTTCTTCTGTGTCAGGCAAAAGTGAACATTTTAAGGAAGAACAATATAGCTCTTATAACTTTAATGAAATTGAGACAAAGGTAGAAATGACCAGTAGTAATAAAAGCATAAAGCTTCAGTGCAATCAGATAAAAACTAGTGGGTTGTTTGTTTTTCTTGGGAAATAAAATAACAAAATTAAAGATTAGAGAAAACAGAAAAGTTGAAACTAGGATTGTGAGGCATGTGAGATAAAAAGTGAGACACAAACTCTGTAACTTTCTGGCACTGGAGTCTCCAGTTGCAACACGCACATCTGCTGCATTTTCACTGCATCTGTCTCCTGAAGCTTGGTGTATAATCCCTAAAGAAACTAGTCAGCCCAGAGGACAGGTTAAGAGCATTTTTCTTTGTTACCAATTTTGACCACCTATACTAGAAAAAACTTGCATTTCTCTGCTGTCTGTCAACACTTCTCACACCAAATGTATGAGTTTTTCCCTCACACCAACAACCAGTTCTCCAACTCTCCAGACAGCAGCCTAAAATTCAATTCTATTCTGACCCTAACTACCTGGAGTTGAGACAGAACCCACAGTTAAGGGCTACGTCTCACAAAACTGCCAGTGATTCAGATGACCATCAAAAGTCCTGGGCCTCCCATACTTTTGATTAGCTTGCTATAAATTGGGGAGTCCTGTGACCTGCTCAGATTTGATAATTTGCTATACTGGCTCACAGAACTCAGGGTGACACTGGTTTATTGGTTGTTATAAAGAATACAGATGAGCAGCCAAGTGAAGAGGTGCACAGGGCAGGTATGGGGAGGGTGCCGAGCTTCCATGCCCTCTTAGCATGCAGCACCCTCCCAGCACCACCATGTGCTCACCAACACAGAAACTCTCAACCTCATTACTTAGGGTCTTTATAGAAGGTCCATTAGATAGGTGATATAACTCAACCTCCTGCCCTTTTCCACTCCCCAGAATTTGGGTGGTGGAGTTGGAAGTCCCAAAACTCTAATCCTGACTTGATCTTTCTGGCAACCAGCCAGCCCCCATCTTAAAGCTATCTACAGACCCCAGCCACCAGTCACCTCATTAGCATACACTTATCACTCCAGGGATTCTGAAAGTCTTGGGAGCTCTTATGTCTCTACAACCAGACACCAAGACTGAATATTATAACAGATGCTCTTATCACCCTTATTGCTCAGATTACAAGGCTTTTAGAAGTTCTGTGCCAGGAACTGGGGGCAGAGACCAAATATATACTTCTTGCTGTGTCACAACTTACTACATACTGTATGATACAATGGCAGTGCCAAAGTGAGTAAAACCCCAGTCCTGCGACCGTGTGTTCTAGTGGGTGCAACAGACTCTCAGATGGATTTGTGAACTCAGGGTGGTGGACAGTTTGTCAGGGGTGTCTGCAGGGTCACAGAGGAGAGAGCTGCACAGTGCTCTTGCACAGTTCTCCCCAAATGCTCTGTAAACATCTCAAATGAAAAGCACAGGTCTTTCTTCACCTCCTTTCCATATTGGGTGTTACTTCCAGTGGCCTTATGGTAAATCCAGATTGTGAATGACAGGTCCCAGGACACATCACTCTTTTCCTCTTGGATTTCATGCAGTGTCTCTTGTGGGCCACACTTTCTGCCCACTCTAGGGAGTTTTGCGTGTGCTGGTCTACTTGAGAAGACCTTCACACCCTTCTTGGTTTTGAGAATTGCAACTCCTGTTCAGTTCTCAGGTGAAAAACGTTTTCCTTAAAAAGCCTCTCCCTCACAGGGAAGACAAGATCAGAGCCCCTCCCATGTAATTGTGTTGAAACTTACACTTCCTTCTCCATAATAAGCATACTCTGTGTAATCACCTGCTCGACATCCTTCTTCCCTGTAAACTGTGAACTCCATGAGGACAGAAGTCTTGTCTGCCTAGGACATTGCTGTGTCCTTAGTGCCTGACACACTTCCTGATGGTGAGTGCTCAGAAATACTTGTGAGTTAATGAATGAAAGGATAAGTAATTACATAAGTTATTTATCTATTTCTAGGAAGGAAGAATCCTTGTAATGATTTTCCCATAATGTATGTGGTTTCCACCTAATGGTTTACAGGCTGTGCAATCATTTCTTCAACATCCTATCCTGTCTCTAGCATCTCCTTGGAGTTTTAAAGATGAGCTAGCTACCTTTCTGTGTCGTTAAAATTTGGCATTTAGAATCAATCAGGCTTTTTGAAGATGATCTTTGACAAGCTGAGGAAGTTCCTTTCTATTCCTAGCTTGCTGAGAATTTTAATCATGAATGGATGTTGAATGTTGTCACAGACTTTTTCTGCATCAGTTGATATAATCATGTATTTTTCTTCTTTAGCCTATTGATAACGATGGATTACACTGGTCAATATTTGAATATTGCACCAGCCTTGCATCCCTGGAATAAACCTCTCTTGGTCCTGGTGCACAATTCTTTTTATATATTGGTAAATTATTTGCTGATATTTTTGCATCTATACTGCTTGCTAAAGGATATTTGTCTGTTTTTTTTTTTTTTTTTTTTTTTTTTTTTGTACTGCCCTTGTCTAGTTTGGTATCTATGAGGGCAATATTAGCTTCATAAAACAGATTGAGAAATTTTCTTTTCTCTTCTATTTTTTGGAAGAAGTTGTATAGAATTGCTTTATTTTGTAAAATTCACTAGAGGAACTATATGAACCTGTAGATTTTTGAGGGAAAGCGTTTTAAAATTACAATCTCAAGTTTTAACTGTTTTTTAATTATTTTAGGGCTATTTAATTATTTTCTTCATATTGGTTTAGTTGTTGCAGTTGGCGTTTTGTGAGGAATTGGTTCATTTCAGCTAAGATGTCACGTGTGTGTATGGTTATTCAAATATTCCTTATAAACTCTTTGATTTCTACAGGGTCTGTAGTGATACCTTTGCTTCATTCATAAACTGATAATCTGTGGTTTTTCTCTTTTTGTCAGTCCAAGATCAAAAGTGGGTTGCTTTATGGCTGGACGATGGTGATGTCCATGTTCTCTGCATTCTTTATGTCATCTTTGATGGCTCCATAGGGAAGGGAGTGCTCATAATTACCACCCAGTAGAGTAGAAAGCCCCTCTTCTGCCCTTTACCTTCTCTGACATCATCCCAATAGGGAAGCCAGGGTGTTCCTTACAGTCTGGTGAGGATGGAATCTAAATGCCCTATTCAGACTTTGCTGCAGTTGGGGCCACAGTTTCTTCTGTGGTGTTTGGCTGGAAAGGAGCAGTTATTGTCAAAAACTTCTGTGCTTTGCAAGGTTGACTCTTCCCTATTCTCTTGTCTAGATAAAGCAGGCTGTTGTTGGGGCTTTTGTTGCCTGTGCCCATTGGCATTTCTGGGTTGCTGACTTCTTCAGCTCCAAATATGAGATATGAGAGGCAAAAAGAAGACCCAGAGAACTGAATGTTCTGGGGGTCTCTGGTCAGTATTTCTTCTGGTCTCTATCTTTCAGGGTTATATCTGCTTTACATATAGTATCCAGGCTCTTTAGGTGTACAGAGTGGAACAGAGAAAAATGCATCTGTTCCATCTTCCCAGAAACAGCAATCTGTTCTTTTTTTTTTTTTTTTTTTTTTTTTTTCATTTTTCCCTTTATTTGTTGTTGTTGTTAAAGAGATGGGGTCTTATGTTTCTCTGGCTGCAGTGCAGTGATTATTCACAGGTGTGATCACACTACTGATCAGCATGGGAGTTTTGACCTGCTGTATCTTTCACATTTTCATTTTTTTATCTTTTTCTTTTTTTTCACACAGACATTTAAAAAGATGAATTCAAGTATAGCTATCTTATACCTGTCTCCTATCTTAATGGCCATTATTTTTGTCACTGATTATATCACTTCTTACCCTTAGTAAGAGAAATGATTACAGCAAAGAATTACTTTCTGTTGAAGGTGGCCAAATGGGCTCTCAGCAAGACCAATGCAGAAGTCAGGTGATTTCTGCATTTCCAACTGAGGTACCAAGTCCATCTCATCGGTACTGGTTAGACAGTGGGTGCAGGGGACAGAAGGCAAGCAGAAGCAGAGTGAGGTGTTGCCTCACCCAGGAAGTGCAAAGGGCTAGGGAACTCCCTCCTCTAGCCAAGGGAAGTCATGAGGGACTGTGCCGTTTAGGGACTGTGCTATCCAGCCCAGGTACTATGCCTTTTCCATGGTTCTTGCAACCCACAGACCAGGAGATTTCCTCATGTATCTAGACCACCAGGGCCCTGGGTTTCAAGCACAAAACTGGGCAGCTGTTTGAGTAGACACTGAGCTAGCTGCAGGAGTTTTTTTTTTTTTCCATACCCCAGTGGCACTTGGACTCCAGCGAGATTGAATGTTTTACTCCCCTGGAAAGGGGGCTGAAGTCAGGGAGCCAAGTGGTCTTGCCCAGTAGGTTCCACTCCCACAGAGCCCAGCAAACTAAGAACCCCTGGCTTGAAATTCTTGCTACCAGCACAGCAGTCTGAAGTAGACCTGGGATGCACGAGCTTGGTGGAGGGAGGGGTGCCCACCATTACGGAGGCTTGAGTAGGTGGTTTTTCCTTACAATGTTAACTCTGACTGTGCAGAATTTGCCACAGTATGGCAAAGCATCTTGGGCTATACTGCCTCTCTAGATTCCTCCTCACTGGGCAGGCCATCTCGGAAGAAAAAGCAATAGCCCCAGTCAGGGGCTTATAGATAAAACTCCCAACTCCTAGGGACAGAGCACTCAGAGGAAGGGGTGGCTGTGGGCACAGTGTCAACATATTTAAACATTCCTGCCTGCCGACTCTGAAGAGAGCGGCAGATCTCCTAGCACAGTGCTTGAGCTTCGCTAAGTGACTGACTGCCACTTCAAGTAGGTCTTTCACCCTCATGCTTCCTGACTGGGAAACACCTCCCAGCAGGAGTCAACAGACATCTCATAGAAGAGAGCTCCAGCAGACATCAGTGGGTGCCCTTCTGGGACAAAGCTTCCAGAGGAAGGAGCAGGGAGCAATCTGTGCTGTTCTGCAGCTTCTGCTGGCAATACCCAGGAAAAAAGGTTCTGGAGTGGACATCCAGCAGACTCCAGCAGACCTGCAGAAGAGAGGCCTGTTAGAAGGTAAACTAATAAACTGAAAGCAATAATGTCAACATCAACAAAAAGTACACCCACGGAAAAACCCATCCAAAGGCCATCAACATCAAAGATCAAAAGTAGGTAAATCCATGAAGATGAGAAGAAACCAGTGCAAAAAGGCAGAAAATTCCAAAATGCTTCTTCTCCTCCAAATAATGACAACTCCACTCTAGCAAGGGCCCAAAACTGAATGGAGGATGAATTTGAAAGATTGACAGAAATAGGCTTTAGAAAGTGGGTAATAATAAACTCTTCTGAGCTAAAAGAGCATGTTCTAACCCAATGTGAGGAAGCTAAGAGCCTTGCTAAAAGGTTACAGGAGCTGCTAACCAGAATAATCAGTTTAGAGAAGAACATAAATACCTGATGGAGCTGAAAAATACAGTATGAGAATTTCATGAGGCATACACAAGTGCCAATAGCTGAATCAATCAAGCAGAAGAAAGGGTATCAGAGATTGAAGATCAACTTAATGGAATAAAACGTGAAGAAAAAATTAGAGAAAAAAGAATGAAAAGTAATGAACAAAGCCTCCAAGAAATATGGGATTATGTGAAAAGACCAAACCTACCATTGATTAGTGCACCTGAAAGTGATGGGCAGAATGGAACCAAGTTGGAAAACACTCTTTAGAATATTGTCCAGGAGAGCATCCCCAACCTAGCAAGACAGGCCAACATTCAAATTCAGGAAATACAGAGAACACTACTAAGATACTCCTCAAGAAGAGCAACCCCAAAACACACAATCATCAGATTCACCAGCATAGGAATGAAGGAAAAAATGTTAAGGGCAGCCAGAGAAAAAGGTCATGTAACCTAAAAAGGGAAGCCCATCAGACTAACAGGAGATCTCTCTGCAGAAACTCTGCAAGCCAGAAGAGAGTGGGGGCCAATATTTAACATTCTTAAAGAAAACAATTTTCAACCCAAAATTTCATATACAGCCACACTAAGCTTCATAACTGAAGGAGAAAAAAAATCCTTTACAGACAAGCAAATGCTAAGGGATTTTGTCACCACCAGGCTTGCCTTACAAGAGCTCCTGAAGGAAGTACTGAACATGGAAAGGAAAAACCTGTAACAGCCACTGCAAAAACATACCAAAATATAAAGACCAATGACACTATGAAGAAACTGCATCAACTAATGTGCAAAATAAACAGCTAGCATCATGATGACAGGATCAAATTCACAATAACAATGTTAACCTTAAACATAAATGGGCTAGATGCCCCAATTAAAAGAAACAGACTGACAAATTGGATAAAGAGTCAAGACTCATTGGTGTGCTGTATTCAGGAGACCCATCTCATGTGCACAGATACACATAGGCTCAAAATGAAGGGATGGAAGAATATTCACTAAGTAAATGGAAAGAAAAAAAAGAAAATAGGGGTTACAATCCTTGTCTCTGATAAAACTGACTTTAACCTAACAAAGATAAAAAAAAGAAAAAAAAAAAAAACAAAGAAGGGCTTTACATAACGGTAAAGGAATCAATGCAACAAGAAGTGCTAACTACCCTAAATATATGTACACCCAGTACAGGAGCAACAAGATTTAGAAAGCAAGTTCTTAGAGACCTCTAAAGAGATTTACACTACAACACAATAATAATAGGATACTTTAACATGCCACTGTCAATATTAGGCAGGTCAATGAGACACAAAATTAACAAGAATAGGCACAACTTAAACTCAGCTCTGGACCAAGTGGACCTAATAGATATCTACGGAACTCTCCATCCCAAATCAACAGAATGTACATTCTTCTTAGCACCACATAGCATTTATTCTAAAATCAATCACATAATTGGAATTAAAACACTCCTCAGCAAATGCAAAAGAATGGAAATAATAACAGTCTCTCAGACCACAGTGAAATCAAATTGCAACTCAGGGTTAAGAAACTCACTCAAAACCACAGAACTACATGGAAACTGAAAAAACTTGCTCCTGAATGACTACTGGGTAAATAATGAAATTAAGGCAGAAATAAATAAGTTCTTTGAAACCAATGACAATATGACACAACATACCAGAATCTCTGGGACACAGCTAAAGTAATGTTAGAGGGAAATTTATAGCATTAAATGCCCACATTAGAAAGTGGGGAAG
The DNA here is from genome assembly GCA_031835075.1 of Saguinus oedipus. NCBI lineage: Eukaryota > Metazoa > Chordata > Mammalia > Primates > Cebidae > Saguinus > Saguinus oedipus. The sequence goes on along the minus strand of CM063183.1, from coordinate 92,297,884 downwards.
ACCTAAAATTGACATCCTAACATCACGATTGAAAGAACTAGAGAAGCAAGAGCAAACAAATTTAAAAGCTAGCAGAATATAAGAAATAACTAAGATCAGAGAAGAACTGAAGAAGACAGAGACACAAAAAATACTTCAAAAAATCAATGAATCCAGGTATTCATCTTTTGAAAAGATTAACACAATAGATAGACCACTAGCAAGACTAACAAAGAAGAAAAGAGAGAAGAATCAATTAAAAAAATGATAAAGGGAATATCACCACCGATCCCACAGAAATACAAACTACCATCAGAGAATACTATAAACACTTCTATGCAAACAAACTAGAAAAATCTAGAAGAAATGGATAAATTCCTGTATATATACACCCTCCAAAGAGTAGACCAGGAAGAAATTGAATCCCTAAATAGACCAATAACAAGTTCTGAAATCGAGGCAGTATTTGATAGCCTACCAAACAACAAAAGCCCAGGAACAGTCAAATTCACACCTGAACTCTATCAGACGTACAAAGAGGTACTATTCCTTCTGAAACTATTCCAAACAATAGAAAAAGAAGGACTTCTCCCTAACTCATTTTATGAGGCAAGCATCATTCTGATTCCAAAACCTGGCAGAGACACAACAAATAAGGAAAATTTCAGGTCAATATCCTAGATGAATATTGATGCAAAAAATCCTCAAGAAAATACTGGCAAACCCAATCCAGCAGCACATCAAAAAGCTTATCCACCACAATCAAGTCAGCTTCATCCCTTCAATGCAAGTCTGGTTCAACATAGGCAATTCAATAAACATAATCCATTACATAAACAGAACCAATGACAACAACCACATAATTATCTCAACAGATGCAGAAAAGGCCTTCAATAAAATTCAACATTCCTGCATGCTAAAAACACTCAATAAACTAGAAATTGATGGAACATATTTCAAAATAGTAAGAGCTATTTATGACAAACCCATAGCCAATATCATACTGAATGGGCAAAAGGTGGAAGCATTCCCTTTGAAAACTGGCACAAGATGAGGGGGCCCTCTCTCACCACTCCTAACATAGTATTGGAAGTTCTGGCCAGGGAAGTCAGGCAAGAGGAAGAAATAAAGAGTACTCAAATAGGAAGAGAGGAAGTCAAATTGTCTCTGTTTGGAGATTACATTATTGAATATTTAGAAAACCCCATTGTTTCAGCCCCAAAACTCCTTAAGCTGGTAAGCAACTTTAGGAAAGTCTCAGGATACAAAATCAATGTGCAAAAATCACAAGCATTCCTAAACACTAATAATAGACAAACAGAGAGACAAATCATGAATGAACTCCCATTCACAATTGCTACAAAGAAAATAAAATACCTAGGAATACAACTTAACAAGGGACGTGGAGGATCTCTTTAAGGAGAGCTACAAACCACTGCTCAAGGAAATAAGAGAGGACACAAGCAAATTGAAAAACATTCCATGCTTATGGATAGGAAGAATCAATATCATAAAAATGGCTATACTGCCCAAAGTAATTTATAGATTCAATGCTATTCCAATCAAGTTACCACTGACTTTCTTCACAGAACTAGAAAAAACTACTTTACATTTCATATGGAACCAAAAATTAGCCTGTATAGCCAAGACAATCCTAAGCAAAAAGAACAAAGCTGAAGGCATTATGCTACCTGACTTCACACTATACTACAAGGTTACAGTAACCAAAACAGCATGGCACTGGTACTCGAACAGATATATAGACCAATGGAAGAGAACAGAGGCTTCAGAAATAACACCACACATCTACAACCATCTGATCTTTGACAAACCTGTCAAAAACAAACAATGGGGAAACAATTCTCTATTTAATAAATGGTGCTGGGAAAACTGGCTAGTCATAAGCAGAAAACTGAAATGACCCCTTTCTTACACCTTATACAAAAATTAACTCAAGATGGATTAAAAAGACTTATGTGTAAAACTTAAAATCATAAAAACCCTAGAAGAAAACCTAGGCAATACCATTCAAGCCATAGACATGAGCAAAGACTTTATGGCTAAAACACCAAAAGCAATGGCAACAAAAGCCAAAATTGACAAATGGCATCTAATTAAACTAAAGAACTTCTGCAACTGAAAAGAAATTATCATCAGAGTGAATAGGCAACCTACAGAATAGGAGAAAAATTTTTTTAATCTATCTATCTGACAAAGGTCTAATATCCAGAATCTACAAGGAATATAAACAAATTTACAAGAAAAAAACAACCCCATCAAAAAGTGGGTGTAGGATATGAACAGACACTTCTTAAAAGAAAACATTTATGTGGCCAAAATGCATATGAAAAAAAGTTCATCATCCCTGATCATTAAAGAAATGCAAATCAAAACCACAATTAGATACCATCTCATGCCAGTTAGAATGGCGATCCTTAAAATAACAGGAACAACAGATGCTGAGGGTGTGGAGAAATAGAAATGCTTTTACACTGTTAGTGGGAGTGTAAATTAGTTCAACCACTGTGAAAGACAGTGTGGCAATTCCTCAAGGATCTAGAACCAGAAATACCATTTGACCCAGCAATCCCTTTACTAGGTATATCCAAAGGATTACAAATCATTCTACTATAAAGACACATGCACATGTATGTTTATTGCAATGCTATTCACAATAGCAAAGACTTGGAACCAACCCAGATCCCCATCAGTGGTGGACTGGGTAAAGAAAATGTGGCACATATACATCATGGAATACTATATAGTCATAAAAAAGAATGAGTTCATGTCCTTTACAGGAACATGGAAGAAGCTGGAAACTGTCATTCTCAGCAAACTAACACAGGAACAGAAAATCAAACACTGCACATTTTCATTCATAAGTGTGAGTTAAACAATGAGAACACATGGTCACAGGTTGGGGAATATTACACACTGGGGCCTGTTGGTGGGTGGAGGGCAAGGAGAGGGAGAGCATTAGGACAAATACTTAATGCATGTGGGGCTTAAAACCTAGATGATGGATTGATAGGTGCAGCAAACCACCGCGGCACGTGTATAGCTACATAACAAAGTTGTACCTTCTGCAAGTGTATCCCAGAACTTAAAAGTAAAATAAAAAAATTGTTTTAAAGAATTACTTTCTGTTTTTTTAGATTATTTTTCCTTAATGTTAAACTCTCTGGCCTTCATGGAATTTTCCACAGTTGTAGAAGTAAAAAGAAACCTGTAGGTATGGGTTTGCTATTTCTATCTGTCTGTTCCTATAACACTGGTTAAATTATGCTTTCTTTCCTTATTATTGTACAGCTTCTTACTTTATATGACATTCATTTACCTCTGTACATCATTGTCTGGATTTACTATTTCATCCCTGAGATCCATTATGGGGTTAATAAGAACATACCGTGATGTGTTTAGCTGTGGTGTGGGCGAGTGTGGCATCATACTCTGTGAGAAGGGATAGCTCTTCTCTATCTCCCTAGAAATTGTCTGCCATTTCTTCTAGCTAAATAGTGCTATCAATTTTTGTTAAGCTTCACGGTATTTTTTAAGGATTTCTGACTGGCATTTACCATATTTGGTTTCTCTCCTAAAATGTTCTGTCTTCTTAGTGTTTTCCATCTCAGTAAATAACCCCACTCTACACATTCGTTGTTGAACCCCAAATTATGGATTCATCCCTGATCACCGGGATGAAGGATGTAAAACATCCTTCATCCAGGCCAGCAGCATATTCTGTTGTAGCAGCTGTTATAATACACCCCTCATTCCCACTCCTGTCATATTCACCACAGCCTTAATGGATGGAAGCCACTCTCAGCCCTCTCCTGGATTGCTGAAAAAGACTCCTTCATGGCCTGCCTGCTTCTGTTTTTCAACAGCAGCAGTGTTTTTCAATGCTGGGGATCTGGTCATGACATTCTTCTGCTCAAAAGTCTCCTTGCTCTCAGGAAATATCCAACATCTGTCCCAGGGCCACAGGGTCTGCAGGCTCTAGCATTTTTCTGTCCCTTTGCCCTCATTTCTTACCTTGTTCTCCTTCACTCTCCAAGTACCAGCCAGAGTGGCCTCTTTACTCAAGGTGCTCCCAACTCAGGGCCTGTGCCCTTGTTCTTTTCTTCCATGCTCTGGAAAGTTCTTCCACTATGTTTCACACCTTCACTTCATTCAAGGCTTTGATCAGGTGCCACTCACCAATGAAGCTTCCCTGACCACACTGATGAGAATTCTGTCATCAGTCAAAAGTATTATCTCACTGGTCTCTGCTTTTGTCTGCAGTGCTCATCACTGCATGCTACTATGCCTTTATTGGCTGACTGACTTATTTTCTATTTCCCACACTAGCCTGCAGCTCTCCAGTGCAGAGATTTTGTTTAACACATTGCTGCACCCTAGCGCCTGAGATCTCAATAAATACATAATGAATGACAAAAACCATTGAATGAGGTTAAGTTTTATGACTTCCTCTTTCTCTTGATCATATATAATGCCTCGATATTCTTGATGCATAAAGCTTTTCTTAAATTTTCTAATAATATTATGTGTGCCATCTGCAAACGATATGTGTTTTGTTGTTTTTGTTATATGTAGGAGTTCTTTTTCATTGCTAAATACTCACATTCTGTCATTCGCCTCTCCTTGTCCTGGCTGGCTTTTTCCAGACTCTCTTTATGGGATCAAGCATGGGTCCCTTTGAAATTTCGGCTGTTCCTAAATGTTTTAGTCACATGTTTAAAGAAAACATACTTATTTTCACTCGTGGTTAATCATATCTGTTTGGTTTAACTAATTGGGCAGGCTTGATCTGCTTTTTTCCAAAGCCAGTCTCTGGTTCTTTTGTTTCTTGGGAGGGACTTCTCCCTGTCACTCCATGGGCAGAAGACAAGATGGTTCTGAGGCTTCTTCACTAGGCTCTCACATGCTCAAAGAAGGGAGGCAGCTCTTCAGAGACATGGCTCCTTCCTGTTGGCTCAGCTCTCCCCTCCCCTGCAGCCCAAGCACCTCGTGACCAGGCCAGTAATGTATCTCTTTCTCATGGCGCCCAGCCTTCCCTCAAACCTGTGCCTGGCTTCCTCCACCTTGGAATATGAAAATCCACATCCAGCAATCTTAATGCCACCATCTGCATGAAGTCTTCTTGAGTCTCTGCTTCTGGATGAACCCCACACCCCAACTTTTCATCTCCTTCTTAATAGCATTTATCACATTTCATCTTGTGTTATAATGATTTGTGCCCTGGTCCTATCTTCTGTGCCAGATATAAGCTCCCTGAAGACAGGGCCCACTCATGATTCAACCCCACATCCTTTAGAGCCTTGTACATAGAAGGTACTCAGTAAATATCTGATTAAGAGTTTAACTTAGTGTTTGTTGCCTTTCAAGTTTGGATGAATGGACTTAGCTCATTATAAGTTTTCTTTTTCTTTGTAAGTGGCTAAGTTGTGTGGAAAAATTAGATACCATCTAAGTTCTGCTATGGAATAATCCCAACAATTTTTTAATGTTTCATTTTTGTTTTTTAAATTATATTGAAAATCCTTTATAAACCTAGTAATCAGGGCATTTTTTAAAACTTCTGTGTTCCATGGCAGAACTATTTTTTGTGGAGTAATTAAATGTATCTTTCAGTCCCAGCTTATGACTGAATATTATGATAAATCCACATTCATATATAATAAGTAGTTTGTGTAGGTAGGTCAATTGTTTCATTTATTGAATTCTATTCCATTGCTTTGATGTATTATTTATTTATTTGTCTGCTCACTTGGCATGTACGGGTACTTGTCCTGCACTTCAGTGCAGTCCCCAACCTTTTTGGTACCAGGGACTGGTTTTGTGGAAGACACTTTTTCCATGGACAAGGGTGTGGAGGAAGGTTTCAGGATGATTTAAGTTTATTACATTTCTTATACACTTTATTTCTATTATTATTACTCTGTAATATATAATGAAATAATGATACAACTCACCATAATATAGAACCAGTGGGAGCCCTGAGCTTGTTTTACTGCAACCAGACGGTCCCATCTGAGGGTGATGGGAGATAGTGACAGATCATCAGGCATTAGAGTCTCATAAGGAATGTGCAACCTAGAGCGCTCACATGTGCAGTTCACAATCGGGTTCATGCTCCTATGCAAATCTAATGTTGCCACTGATCTGACAGGAGGCAGAGTGCAGGTGGTAATGTGAGTGATAGGGAGCAGCTGTAAATACAGATGAAGCTTCACTCATTCACCTGCCACTCACCTCTTGCTTTGTGGCTTGGTTCCTAACAGGCCACAGACTGGTACCCATCCATGGTCTGGGGGTTGGGGACCCCTGCTGTATGTAACACAGGTTTGGAAAATATCGTTGAGCCACTAAATGTCAATTCTTTTTCCTTTAAGCCCGCCTAAGATACACAGCATGTATTAGGTTTGTGTTTGTTTACTCAGAGCTAGTGCCTTCTCTCCTGAGGGGTTTCTCTCTGCCCGACTCTGCTGACTTCCAAAGGGAAGTGATTGTGTTACTTGTTAATTAGAATTGTGGTTCTTTGGGCCAGGTGCTGTGGCTCCTGCCTGTAATCTCAGCACTTTGGGAGGCTGAGATAGGTGGATCACCTGAGGTCAGGAGTTCAAGACCAGACTGACCAACATGGGGAAAACCCTGTCTTTACTAAAAGTACAAAAATTAGCTGGGCATGGTGGTGCACACCTCTAGTCCCAGCTATTCAGAAGGCTGAAGCAGGAGAATCGTTTGAACCTGGGAAGCAGAGGTTGCAGTGAGCCAAGATCATCACACCACTACACTCCAGCCTGTGTGACAGAGCAAGACTTCATCCAAAAAAAAAAAAAAAATTGTTTTTTGTCATTTTCATTTTTTGAAACTGATTTTGTGCATTGTTGGTGGTGCTGGTGGGGTTTTCTCTGATTTGGATTTTTACATTGTTGCTCTTGGTTGACCTGGCTATCTGAAAGCTTTCTGTGTTGTTTCTCTCTTTGCTCTCTTCCCAAAATTTGGCAAATAGATTATTTTAGGTATAATGAGAAAATAGTGAATGAATTGGACTGCTCTTAGTTATGCACAGATGTTTAGTACTTAAACTCACTTAATTTCAACACTTGTATGCAGAGATAAATAAATAGATTTGCCCTAAGAGAGGAATGTCTTCACTATGTACTTTGTATAAGAGACGTTTAATCCTATTTTTCTTACCAACAAGTGAGTTACTATTGCAATTAAAATAAAGTAGTAAATGTTATATACGTCCATTTTCACAGGGTTTTACCTGCTAGTAATAAAAATAGAATGACACAAGGTACAATGCTTGAAACACTATAAACAGAAGTTAGCAGGAAATATAGGAGCACTAGGTAAATTACAGCTTTGGGGCCAAATGCAGCCTGCAGCCTGGCTTTGTATGACCCCTGGGCTGAGAATAGCTTTTACATTTTTAAATAGTTAACTAAATCAAAAGAAGAATATTTTGTGACATAAAAATAAAGTTGTATGAAATTCTAGTTGCTATGTCGATGAATAAAGTTGCATTGGAACATAGCCAGACTCATTCATTTCCACGTTGTATTTTTTTGTTTCATTTGCGACAGAGTCTTGCTCTGTCACACAGACTGGAGTGCAGTGGTGCAATCTTGGCTCTGCCCCCCAGATTCAAGTGATTCAACTGCCTCAGTTTCCTGAGTAACTGAGTCTATAGGCGTGTGCCACCATGTCAAGCATTTTTTGTTTGTTTTATTTTTAGTAGAAATGGAGTTTCACCACATTGGTCAGGCTGGTCTCAAACTCCTGACCTCAAGTAATCTATCTGCCTTGGCCTCCTAAAGTGCTGGGAATACAGGCGTGAATCACCATGTTTGGCCCATTTCAGTATTATCTATGGCTACTTTTGCACTTATTGCCACATGTAATTGTAACCAACAAGCTGAAAAGATGACTATCTGGCCCTTTACATAAAAATGTTGGCAACCACTGGACTACACGGTAGGCTGTGCTTACAGTAGCCTGTGGACAGCTTTGTAAAAGTTATCCAAAAATTCCTTTGCTTTTTTTCCCCAATAACTGATACATTTGTCAATGACTGATACATTTTTTTCCCCATAACTGATATATTTCTTGATAATGTCAGGTAGGATCATCATTCCAGAAAGCAGATTTTCTTTATTCAAGTTCATTTCTTTGAGAAATACTTGGAGGGGGGAGCCATAAATGCATGCACCTTTGTAATTTTTGATTTATTTGTTTTATTCTGTGAACAATGAAATTTAAGAAGCCTTCTTTTGTCTGTTGTCACTATTTACTTAGCTGATGAGTTTTACTTTGGTAGTTCATAAAACACAGACACCTACCCAGAAAATCTTTTATGCCATCAGAGAGCATGTTACACAACAGTTTCTCTGTTTATGTTCACCAAAAATCACTGAACTAAGATCTCGTGTGACGGCCCTTCATTTACTCTCTTCTTCCCCATGAAACAATTTGGCAAACTCAGTAATTGCTGTCCTTTTTTATAAAAGGGTCATTCAGGTCAATTCTGAGTGGCCCAAGTACTCATTTAAGAAAGGAGTGCTGATTTTAAAACATGAAACCATCCGATTTTTTTCCAACAAGTGTCCCTGGGTTTGTTACTATTCTTTTCTGATTTTGTTACCACCAGATTTTCCTCCATCTCGCTTCCTTCATGTCTCCTGTGACCCACTGTTCTTGGCGGGGGTGGGTCTTCATTCTAACTGCACTTGCGTTTATTTTGCCATGTTTTATTGGCTGCTCCTTGGTTGTTTCTGCTTCCCCAGGTTTCTGGTCAGGATCAGTCTCACTGCCTGAGCATTGCAGGCATGTTGGCCTCTGAGCTGCATTTCAGCAGTGTCTGTTCCTTCCTTTCTCTCTTTTCCCCAGCTTTCCATTCTCCAACCTTAGGAATGAGAATATCCTTTTGATCCAGCAAGAGGAGGAGCACCCCATGTGAAAGCATGGGTCTCTGAGGCTGCTGGGTCAGTGAAAGGAAAGAGAAAGGTGAAAGAGGAAGTGGGAGCCTCCAAAACCAGGCCTCATCCATTTTCGTGTTTGTCTCCATGGATCTTATGGCTTCTGTGCATTTCTTTAAAACTATTTCTCTTGCCTTCTTAAGTAGAGAAGGGGGAAGGCAACTAAAATTGAGGTATTTGTGATGTTACAGGCACAGTGGTTAAGTACTATGCCTGCTAACCAACCAGCAACACTGTGAGAAACCTCTGTGGTAAGGGCCTTCATCCCACTCATGAGGAAGGAGCCCTCATGGTCTAATCCCCCCTTAAATGCTCCATCTCTTAAGGCTATCACATTGGCAACACCCGAGTTTTAGAGGGGCCCTGCCAAATTATAGCATTCTCATATTGTGCTTTAGTTCTAAAATGTATTGAATGCCTGCAGGATAACTGCTGTTGTCCTGCAAATAAGTGTTATCCAAACTTAAGTTCTGTGCAGTGATTTTACTGTGTTAAGTCACTTTCCACATTGCCTCCATGTTCTGGCCCAACTCACATCTCCCACCTCTTTCCCTACCGGCCTCCTCCTAACACATTCTCTTTTATTTATTTTATTATTTATTTTTATTTTTTTTATTGCATTTTATGTTTTAGGGTACATATGAAGAACATGCAAGATAGTTGCATAGGTACACACATGGCAGCGTGATTTGCTGCCTTCCTCCCCTTCACCTATATCTGGCATTTCTCCCCATGCTATCTCTCCCCAACTCCCCACCCCCCGCTGTCCCTCCCCTATTTCCCCCCAACAGACCCCAGTGTGTGATGCTCCCCTCCCTGTGTCCATTTGTTCTCATTGTTCAACACCGCCTATGAGTGAGAACATGCAGTGTTTGATTTTCTGTTCTTGTGTCAGTTTGCTGAGAATGATGGTTTCCAGGTTCATCCATGTCCCTACAAAACATGTTCTCTTAAAGCCATAATGGGCTCTACCATGAATTGAAAGGTGGATACTTCCCACCATTTTTCCATTTACTAGAAGCCCCTTCCTGCCTCTGTTGAATGCCTGTCTTTTAAGCCCTGCCCAGATATTGCCCTACTCTGGGTCTTCCTCAGCAGACTTCCTCTTCCTCTGTTCCCATAGCACATTACTGGGGCTTGACCACATGTTGCCTTGTATTAGAGTAGGTCATAAATACATTTTGGGATCTTGATTGGGAACTCTTTGAGATTAGTGATCATGGCAAGTTTATATCTCTTATAGAGTAGTTACTTGAAGCATCTTGAAGAATTGATGGGGTTGTCTCTGACAGAGTAAACGTCTCAAAAATAAACCTATTTAGTGTTCCAAATGCAAGAATCAGACACTGAAAATAAATAAATAGGAAACATTTCTGAAAGCCACAGATGACAGTAGTAATCTAAAAATGGCCTGTGACCTGACCACCTTGATAGTAAGACCCTGGATCTCTTTCAGCTTCAATGCCCACTTAAATTTTTACAAAGCATGAAAATAACTTCCTTGCCTACACATTAGGGTTTTGGCAAGGATGAAATGAGATGTTACATCTGAAAATGTTTTGGAAATCACTGAATTATTTCACAAATAAAATTGCTCTGGGTGCTGTGGCTCATAGCTGTAATCCCAGTACTTTGGGATTACAAAGTACTGGCAAGCCGAGGCAGGAGGATCACCTGAGGTCAGGAGTTCAAGATCATCCTGGCCAACATGGTAAAACCCCATCTCTACTAAAAATACAAAATTTAGCCAGGCGTGGTGGTGCGTGCCTGTAATCCTATCTACTCAGGAGGCTGAAGCAGAGAGAACCTAGGAGGCTTGAACCTAGGAGGCAAAGGTTGCAGTGAGCCGAGATCATTACCACTGCACTCCAACCTGGGTGACAGAGCGAGACTCCATCTCAGTAATAATAATAATAAATTACATTATTCCATTTCCACAGTTCCAATGTTTAAGAAAAACTTGATAGGGGTTTAAAAAAATAAAAACTGTACAATGTAGATAATGTGTTACAATTTTGATGTAACATTAATTTTTTTCCTACATGAGCTTCGTGAATAGTCTTAAGGAAAACCTCTGGTTTGCATTATAATTTAGGAAGCCAGTCTAAAGACAGTGATGCTGACTTAGGAGTTGGTGAAATGAGACCCACTGCTTCTGACAAAGGGAACCAATTTCCCATCTCCAAAATTCCTCCATAACCCAAGTTCTGTGTCTTTATTTTTTCCTTACCAGGCTTCCATCTGTATCACAAGTTGCCCACAATAGTGCCTGAGAGCTGCCTTCTTATAATGGTTGGACTTCTACTAGGCGGGATTATTTTTGGCGTTGATGAGAAGTCACCCCCAGCGATGAAGACTGATGTGTTTTTCTTGTACCTCCTCCCACCTATTGTGCTGGATGCCGGCTATTTCATGCCCACTCGCCCATTCTTTGAGAACATTGGCACCATTTTCTGGTATGCAGTGGTAGGGACACTTTGGAATTCCATTGGCATTGGGGTGTCTTTGTTTGGTATCTGCCAGATCGAAGCATTTGGCCTCAGTGACATCACTTTGCTCCAGAACCTGCTCTTCGGCAGCTTAATCTCAGCTGTGGATCCTGTGGCTGTGCTTGCCGTCTTTGAGAACATTCATGTCAATGAGCAGCTCTACATCCTGGTCTTTGGCGAGTCCCTGCTGAATGATGCAGTAACAGTGGTGAGTTTCACATTCATGCTGCATGACTCCAACAGGTGTGGGGGCTGCCCAGCCACCTGCAGTGGCTCACTGCACCTCAACTGGCAGGGGTGAGACCCTGCATACAGGGTCATTTCATGAACAGTTGCCCAGAGCCCTTCATTTGGTTTAATGCTCTGATGTCACTGTCTTAAAATTCTTAGTACTTTTAAATTCATTACTGATGATTTATTTATCATCATAAAACTGACTCCTCATTTTCATTTTGCACAGGGCCCTGCAAAATATGTAGCTGGTCCATGTTGACAAGGCCCTGTTCATGCCAGAGGAACATATGATTTTGGCCTTTGTAACTCTGATGATTTATCATTTTGGCATTTTCAAAAATGATATCTTGATCATAATTTAAAACACTTCACATCCCAGAGTTCTTTGTGAGAAGAAATACTGTCAGTATCCAATGTGTATACTACAGATGAAATGATAATATCTACTAAGTGCTATTCTCTATCTGGGTATGCTTTAGTTATTACGTTAATGATTTTACGGAAAGTTTTTTCACATGCTCACTGCTCACTTTCCGTTACTATTTAACCAGCGCATTTCTGGCCCTCATCTTTCTCATAAGTGAGAATTCATTCAGAAGGCACAAATTATTTGCAATTCTATCTTAGATGACATATAATTAGAGTCAGAGGCTGTTATGATTTTAAGGTTCAAAATTTACTTCCACCCTGCCTTATGAACACAGGCAAAGGTTGAGAGAAGGGATGAGAAAGACTCTCCCCTCACCCACAAACCTACAAAGAGCTCTGTCTCCACCAGTTAAAGACACTCAAGTGACGCTCAACTGATACCTCAGTTAGGTAGCACTGATGATGCTGTTTTTTGTTAGCCACAGCTCGGTAGTTGTAAAAGTGACAGTAATAATGGCCACTAACTTGTGAATGCTCCCTTCGTGCTCAGGTCTGTATGACAAATTGTGAAACAGGCATTTCTCCCATTATTCAGATAAGAAAATTGAGGCAGAAAAAAATACTTAATTAAAAATTAAAGGACTTAATTTTTAATTCCCTCTCCACTTGCTCTTATCATTAAAATCTCATTCCTGACTCACTTAAAAGTCTACATAGTAGGCCGGGTGCAGTGGCTCACACCTATGGTCCTAGTACTTTGAGAGGCCAAGGCAACTGATCACTTAAAAGTCAGGAGTTCAAGACAAGCCTGGCCAACATGGTGAAACCCTCTTTCTACTAAAAATCAATTTCAAAAAATTTAGCTGCGCATGGTGGTAGGTACCTGCTATCCCAGCTACTAGGGAGGCTCAAGTGGGAGGATAGCTTGGGCCAGGGAGGCAAAGGTTGCAGTGAGCCAAGATCGTGCCACTGCATTCCATCCTGTGCAACAGGGTGAAACTCCATCTCAAAATAATAATAATAATAAAAGTCTACATAGAAACCAATTTATTCTCTGTTAGCCTGTATTCTACTGCATAAACAAATCCTCAGAATGAATAAAATATCATCTCTAAGGGCATCCATTAACTTCATGTGAACTTTATTATATGGAAGATAATTTATCGATTACAATTTGTAGTATAGATGCTAAGATAGATATTTTAAGACAGCTAAGTTACCTCACTTAAGTAACAAAATCTACTTCATCTATTTCATTATTGATTAACTGAGTAGTCATTAACTTGGCAATATTAAATTTTAACTGGGAAACTTCCATAATAGTAGAGACATTTTACAACTCATTCTAATTTCCAGAGGCAAAAGGCATGAAGTTTTCCATTCTGACTTATGCTTGATATGTAAATTTTACCTTGTTGAGGGAGACTGCGGACATTTGAATGTGGAATTGCTGGAGTGAGTTTTAGATAAAGGGAACTTTACAAAGAAATAAGCGGGCCTGTTTCAGTCCTTCTAGGGCAGCTCAGTCAAGTTAGTTTCAGAATGACACACCAGGCTTCCACATTGCTTTCCCACCTCTGATCAGATTTTTATTCAGACATCTCAGTATTCCATTCTTTGAGTTTGTTCGGAATCAAATCTCAGGAAAGGATCTGGCTAAGTCACTGTTTAGAGTGTGCAAAGGTAGCAGACCCTCTAGATGCACACCTTGTGCTTCCTCTCAGGAGGCGCGGAGACAGAACTGCGGTTTCATGGAAAGAAAGGGAGGGTTGATCCAGGGAGGGCAGGGAGCCAAAGTGAGAGCTTGTCCCTCCACTCGGAAGGAGGGCACAGACAGAGCAAGGTCCTGGCTGGTGCTTTGAGGTGGAAGCTCTTGCCAAGGAATGGCCAGAGCCTGTCAGTCAGAACCACTGTCATGATTCCATATCTAAGGGCCTCCCTTGGTAACTTCTTTGCCCTGGCTGAGAGTCTATGGACCTTCAAAGCCAGATCCACAAGATATCAGGGCACGCCCACAGGTTTGCTGAAGAATCAACTACTAGATGTTTTTCTCACTGAATGGGCTGAGTACTGTGTTGAATTGAGTGTGTTTTAGGAATAATTAGAACAACGGTGTCAAAAATTCTAACTTTATCTCCTAGTCAGGTACCTTCAAATAATAGAGGTGGGGATGTTTTGTGGACAATTCTTTGAATCATTCATCCAGTCTTATCCCTAGTAGAGGTTCAAGGAACTCACGGACTTTGGAAAGTTATTAAAAATATGGACCATGATGCATACAGCAAAAACTATGAGTCACTAGGAGTTGCAGATAGAAGAACAGGGGTTAGTTTAAGGAACCCATGGACTTTGGAAAGATATTAAAAATATGGACCATGATGCATATGACAAAAATATGAGTCACCAGGAGTTGCAGATAGAAGAATAGGGTTAATCGGAGAAAATTCATTATCACAGCATATAATCTTGAGGATAGGTAACATGTAGGTTAGTGCAATTAACTCCTTTTCCAAATTATGATAAATTCAACATTGAGCTAGAAAAGCTGAAGCAAAGAAAACTTAGCATATAAATGTCTCAAAGCAAGAGAAATCTATCTTATAAATTACAGATGAAACACTTCATGCTGTTGTACAGGGCTGTAGTAGAAGTAACTAGAAACATGACAAACAATTGAAAAAAATAGGCCAGGCGCGGTGGCTCAAGCCCATAATCCCAGCACTTTGGGAGGCCGAGGCGGGTGGATCACGAGGTCAACAGATCGAGACCATCCTGGTCAACATGGTGAAACCCCGTCTTTACTAAAAATACAAAAACTTAGCTGGGCACGGTGGCGCGTGCCTGTAATCCCAGCTACTCGGGAGGCTGAGGCAGGAGAATTGCCTGAACCCAGGAGGCGGAGGTTGCGGTGAGCTGAGATCATGCCATTGCACTCCAGCCTGGGTAACAAGAGCGAAACTCCGTCTCAAAACAAAAACAAAAACAAAATATCAATAAAGAAGAAAAAAGGTGTGATTTTTAGATAGGAGTTTTGTGTTTTTCCTTAGAATAAATGTTTTATGAAAACTTTCCAAAATTTTCCTTATTAGACAGAGTTTTCAGATTCCCAGTTATCAGAGAACTCCCACCATTTCCACATACTTCATAATCAAATAATTTATGTTCCCAGGACAAATTCCAATGTCATTTCTAGAACATGTTAATGCAGCCACTGAGTATTCTAATAAATTTTCCAAGAAGACTTAAAGAGTTTCCTCTATCTGCTCATAACCAGGCTTGGCTAAGGAGAGCTGGCTCTGTAGATAGAGGCCAGTAATGTACCCCAGAGACCCAGTCACTAGTGCTGTGGAGTGGAAAATAACTTTAGGAAGATGAAGGGTCAGTAGTGACCACTTGGATCTTAATTTTGATTTTGCAAATAGCAGAATAGATTTAAAATTTCATATGCAAAATGATTATCCTTTATGTTTTATATAAGAAGAAATTACCTGAACATTATTTTTTTTCTGGAACAGAGCCATTCTGATAGACAACTGTATTTGCATAATTCACACCCTTGCTTTACATGATTTCACAGAATGAGTATGCTTTTAAAATCAAAGTTCAAAGTTCATAAATCCTAATTTTAATATATATATTTGAAATTAAAACAATCACAAGTAGTATATCTTTCATTATTTGAAAGATTTCAGAGCCATCAAATTAGCCCATGACAGAATTTAATACATAGGTATCACTGACATTTTAATCTAAGAATTCAAATGTCAAGGGGAGATCAACTTTGCACCCTCTCATTAGAGACATCTATAGCCCACATACATAATATATACACATAACACGTATACCTATATAAATTTAAACTCCAAAACACTTTTCTGGATAGATTTCCTTGTAATACAATTAAAGGATTTAGCTGGAGTGAACTAAGTATGTGGTTACGGCCAGTTGTAACTAGAAGAATTTTATCTCATGCTGATCATGAACTAGGTATCGGATTCAGCGTAAAAACAGGTGGGAGGTTGTGGAAACCTTTCTGGTTGTTAAGGTAACGCTTCTACCTGAGATATTTGCTCTGACACTGCCGTGGCATCTCAGGCAGCAGAAGGATCAAAATGGAGTTTGGCCCAGTGTGCTGAGAAGACAGTGCCTGTGACCCATCTTAACTCTTTGCAGAGTCTGAAGGGGAATTTAAGACAGGCCATGCCTTTGATAGACGTGATGCATTGAGTTGCCAGGAAAATAGTTGTGTAAAGATTAGGAAGGTATGACCCAGCTGCAGATGCCCATTATCCTGTAGAAGGAGCACCTGGGCTTCCCTCAGAGAACTCTTCAGTGCATTGGATGGACTGGGGTGTGGAGATGAGAGGAAGGAGAAGGAGGAGACTCAGCTCTGTGCTAAAAGAATTCCTAATTTTGTCGGGGACATGAGGCACTCACTCAAGATGCAGCACCAATAGCAAAAGATGGTGAGTGTTCTGGGAGATCATCTCTGGTGCAAGAGGTCAGAGGGCAGGGTCTTTGCACAGGCTGGAGAGGTCTGGGAGGGCTCCTGGGGGCAACAGCAGCTTCAGCTGTGCCTTGGAAGATAGGTAAAGGTTCCCTAGGTTTACGGGCCAGGTTGCCAGCAAGAGAAAGGACAAGGAAAGAAAACCTGGAGCAGAAGTGAATAAAAACGGTGTTTTATGAACAGTGAAATCCTTTTCAGACTGAAGTGTGTTAGAAAGCAGTTCAAACACACATGCACACACACACACAGGTACCAGGTGTTTTGAGACTATGAGGCCTTCCTAAAGTGAGGCCTAAGATTTTAATCTTGAGAGTGAAAATGGAACGGCAGCCTTTGAAGGAAGTAGGTCTTGTAGTGGCTGCAGTGGGATCAGAGCGTAGAAGAGACGAGCCTCCCAGATGCAGGCTGGAGACAGAACTGTGGTGCTCGAGTTGCCCTGGAGAGAGGCTGTCCATGTAGACCCGCCTCTCCTCTAGGACGCTGGTGGCCATCCCTTTTGCCTTTGGCTGTTTGAAGGCAAGGGATATATATAGCACATCTCTGATCCTGTCTCAGGAAGTAGCAGTGGTGTGTTGATGTGGATGAAAACCGATGCTGAGAGCAGGTTCAAAGTGGAAGTGGATGCTACTTGGAGTCATTTTCTTCTTTGTCTGGCAAATAATGATGCCTTTAAAATATTTACGTTTTCAGGAGAATGAGTCTCTTTTGTTCTTCTCTGAAGTCATTTCTTGGTGGTAGGATAGCAAATGATCTCCAGTGTTACACCAACAATTAGGGAGAAGGAGAAGTTGGGACTATTCCACTATTTTTCAAAGCCAGCAGACATTTATTGTCATCTACTAGGCAACATGGAAGATGTAAATTGTAATAAGGTGTTGACTGATCACAAGGAGCTTATAATTAAGTAGAAAAAAGGAAAGAATAACATATAAAACCCTATCATGGTAGGCTATGTCCATAAAGTGAGGTAGAAAGATGACCGTAAGTATTAAATAATTGACCGTAGAAAGAGTGAGAGGGCATTTGCCAGGCAACACATTGTTTGGCAGGGAATACGACTTCACTCTCCCGTGGTTGAACCTTGAACAACTTAATCAGGAGGTCAGGAGACATAGATGCTAATATTGCCTCTGGCATTTTGTGTCATTTGACCTTGAACGAATGGGATCAGTTTTGAGTTTCTCAGAACCCATATGAGGGTGTAGTATAGGCTTTCTCCCTAACATCCTTATCAGTCGGTTTTCCTAGAGATTCCAGGTGCTCTCAGAGGTGTAAATATCACAGTGAAAAAGAAACAGCCCACCTGCTTGGCAGGTATTTGCCTCGCTGGTTTTGTGAAAAGAAAGTGGTGGGGCTGCAGCCATGACTTCCCATTTCAGTTGGCTCAGTGGCCCCGGGCACAACTTGAAAGCATATTGCCCAGCAGACATGAAGTGCCTGGCATTCTTGAAGGCTTCATTAAACCAAAATTATGTAAAGAACTAAACAACAGGCTGGACGTGGTGACTCATGCCTGTAATCCCAGCACTTTGGGAGGCCGAGGTGGGTGTATCACTTGAGGTTGGGAGTTCGAGACCAGCCTGGTCAACATAGTGAAACCCCATCTCTACTAAAAATACAAAAAATTAGCTGGGCATGGTGGTATCTGACTGTAATCCCAGCTGCTTGGGGGGCTGAGGCAGGAGAATGGCTTGAACTTGGGAAGCGGAGGTTACAGTAAGCAGAGATCGAGATCACAACACTACACTACAGCCTGGGCAACAGAGCAAGACTGTCTCACCAAACTAAACAACAGAGCAGTCTCATGACTACAGCATGAAGCTTGGCTGATATATATTTCCATTTCTTTGTAACAAAATGTAAGAAAAATCTATTTTTAATTATTCTTAAAGAATAAGAAAACTTAGTGTTTCATATACAAAATATGTATGAAGTTTCAGCAGATGCACACACACATACACACACACACACACACATACACACACAGATGAGTGAGCTGCCTCTTTGCTTGAAGAAAATTCCTTTGGGTCTGTCTCAGTTACACCAGACCTTTATGTGTCAGCGGGGAGAAGAGGTGGAGTGCGGAGTGAGGAACTGGTGACCGAGGAGGATGACTGCCTTATCTTGGGTACCTGTCCTGAAGGGTGAGTCCCTTCTGTCATGTGGCTCCACAATAGGACCTTGTAAGGTAAATGTGTTCACAACAGTACTGATAAGCTTTCTGGGTGTCATACTACTCCCCTAGTAGTGGTAACACAAGCTGGGTGTGAAGGATGGCAAACAAATATTTTTAAATAATCTTTCAGATGATATCTGGAAAAAATAATGTTTTTGGAGTAAGTTATGTAACAACTTTGAAATTGCCTCTCCCTTAATTTTAGAAATAAATTCCCTGAAAACTCACTTTCATTGTAAGTTTTTGGTTTGTTTGTTTAAAGCTACAATTTAAAAATATGAGACAAATGAATATGCAATAATTGCCACTTTCCTTCTTGGATACATAGAAGAAATGTCCTTATTAGAAGGCCAGGTAGATCTGTCTGTGCTCAGGTGATAATGGGGAAATTGAAAAGGGTCTTGACGAGCTGTTTTCTTTTCTCTGCAGGTCCTGTACAACTTGTTCAAGTCTTTTTGCCAGATGAAAACCATTGAGACCATTGACGTGTTTGCGGGAATTGCTAACTTCTTTGTTGTGGGAATCGGTGGGATGCTGATCGGCATCTTCCTGGGCTTTATAGCGGCATTTACTACCCGATTCACACATAACATCCGAGTGATAGAGCCACTCTTTGTTTTCCTCTACAGTTATTTGTCCTACATAACAGCTGAAATGTTTCACCTCTCAGGCATCGTGGCGTAAGTATTTCTTTGTTAAAAGTGCTCGATGATGACATTTCATTGAATGCATGCATTCTCAGCTAAGATATTAAAGTTGAATAAGGTATATGAAACACTAGGTTTTCTTATTCTTTTAAGAACAATTAAAAATAGATTTTCCTTACATTTCGTTACAAAGCAATGGAAATATATATCAGCAAAACTTACACTACCAGGATCTGTTCCTCAGATAGAAAGCTGCTTAAACATACTTCTGAGTCTCCTAAAACATGACAATAAACTGTTGGGGTGGATCTTGGTCAGACACCAAGAATTGTATGAGTTTGGTGCTCATTCAGGGTTGTCTCTGTGGCGCCTATAAGCTTATTTCAACAAAGTCACATCCCAAGCTGCTCTTGGAGTTCTGGAATGGCTTATGTATATTCATTGGCATAACCTCAGTCATAGAAATATTTTGGATGGTAGATTTGGTTGGGGATAACAGCTTAGTCATTCAAAGCAAAATCAGTGAATGAGAGTTGTGTCCATACAATTTCAGCTGAGCCTTTTAAATAAAGATGTAGGATTATAAAGCAAGAAATTTATAAAGCCAGGGATTATTTATTTACTAAAGGTTTGGTTAGTGTGCCATGCACTAACTGGTTCTGAAGGAAATTTTTGAGAAGTTATTCAAATGCGTTGATGAATGATGGGGTTTGAATCCTGTTTTAGCCTTTGGAAGATCACTTTGAAGGAGGCTGCTCATTGGATGTGGATGTTTTTGTAGCTTCCAAAAACAAGCTTCTATTATATTATGGTAAGACCCTTTATATCGTCAGTGAGAAATACTTATTAATGGAATGTTTTTACATTTTTTTTTACTTTGACAAATATGTATTACAGCTCCATATGCACTAGGCTAAATGCTAGGACCTGCCATACATACTTAGAATTTTGCAGCTATAAGCTTAAGCCTAGATTTTCCTGAAATTTTCTCTTCCAATTCAATTAAGATGATGCTTTGATTAGGGGCTCCTTTGACTTTTGCCATATGTCAGCACTCCTGCATCAGAAGCAGATTCGGTTTATGGTGGAGGAAGTTAAAGACCCCCTGCACAAAGAAAGTGGAAGCTGTGGTCATGAAAGCCCTGAGCCACAGATTGGGTGGTTTTCTGTTTCACAGAGAATCTAAATAAAGCAACGCATTAATCCAGTTTGACCCAGTAGTGAAATGTTCCATGTCTTCCTGGTTGC
Organism: Saguinus oedipus; assembly: GCA_031835075.1. Classification (NCBI taxonomy): domain Eukaryota; kingdom Metazoa; phylum Chordata; class Mammalia; order Primates; family Cebidae; genus Saguinus; species Saguinus oedipus. Next base: position 92,277,251 of record CM063183.1, on the reverse strand, counting down.
TATTCATATCATTTGTATGACTTCCAGTTTCCTGACTGTTCTGTGGCCAGTGTCATTGAAAATGTATCATCAGCTAGTTACAAGGTCTCTAAAAAGAGTGTGGGGACAGGACTTCGTATCTAGTTTCCAGCAGCATTGCTCTAGCAAGAGTCGGGGTATGAGAACCTTGAATTGCATTGCAAGTCTGAGTGTATGTAACTGTTCTAGAACCCACAAAGGAGCTATGTAAATGTGCCAGTTTGCTGGATGTTCACAGGCAGGGTTTGGGGTCCTTAAAGATCCAGCGTATTGGTGGGAGAGTTGAAGAATTGAATGGGGTGGGAATCCTGGTGGATCTCCAGTGTCGGTGATGGAAGGGTTGGAAGGTCTATGCTATATCAAGTGACTGGGCTCTTGTGAAGATGAAATCACAGGTTTACTTATGCTAGTAATTCAGAAGTAAGAGACATATAGGGCCACATATTCCTGATAAATAGCACAGGTAATTCTCTGTTGTGGTTTGTGGGCCAATAAAAATCGTTACCTTTGTTTCCAACTTCAAAGTGAAGATCTATTTGACAGTTTAGTGTAGAGGAAATTTCTTTATTACATTTAAACTAATATTGTCATTAGCCAGGTGAGGCAGCTGACGCCTATAATCCCAGCCCTCTGAGAGGCCAAGGTGGGTGGATCACTTGAAGTCAGAAGTTCGAGATCAGCCTGACCAGCATGGTGAAAACCCATCTATGCAAAAAACAGATAAATGAAAATTAGCCAGGTGTGCTGGTGCATGCCTGTAATCCCAGCTACTCAGGAGGCTGAGGCAGGAGAATCACTTGAACCGGGAAGTGAAGGTTGCAGTGAGCCAAGATCACACCACTGCACTCCAACCCAGACAACAGAGTGAGACTCAGTCTCTAAAAAATAAAAAATAAAAAAATAAGCTAGTCATTGCAAATAGTATACCAAACTAATAAACGGTTCCTTAAATAAGATATTATCGGTAATGTAAACATTTTTGCATCAAAATTATCATGTGTACCCATTATTCTGTCATGACAAATGCAGGTAGAGATTCACATGAGGTGTGTTTGTTCTCAGAAGTGACACCCTCCTTTCTAATGTGGGGTAATTAGTATGCCATTCAAAACTTGACCGTGTGTGTTGCTTCCTTATGGTGTAGATCACAGATGTGCGTGCCCCGCCCCTCTCTAAAGTGCACTGTGTGCACTTCCACGTTGTAATTACTCTATGTACTTCAGTCCAGGGGATACAGCATAATGATGCAATTAAAAATGCATATCTATACACACCTCTTTTATAGAACTAGTCGTTTTTTCTGGGCTAAGATTGTACTGAGTTTAGAAATTCCTATCATACTTTATGCTAATTGCACTCTCTTTGGCAATTTATAAACCAATTTTAAGGTTAATGGGAGTAAATGCATCTGATGTACTGAGAATGCTCAGTACTTTCCCTTGTTTTCTTAAGAGAAATAAGCAGCTCCTGAGAAAGGAAACTAGGCAGAGAGGACAGGCAGCTGGTGGGCAGGGAGAAAATTTAAACTGCCTGTGGAATGATTTGTAAACCAGTTGTGAAACTTGGCCTCCCTGAGTTTTACCTGCTCTTCAACATCTCACCCTCCTTCTCCTTCTTCCATCCATCCTTCCTTCTCCTTCCCTCTTCGTATTGCCTTTCTGAGCCTGTAACCCTCTACGTTAGCTTTGTTGCCTCTTGTGCAGCCTGTTCTAGAAGAAAGTCACTTGCTTAATGAGCAGGTAGTTACAAAATGAATCTGATGAAAAAGAAACAATCTTATGAGTAACAAAAGATTTTGATTAGGGTTAAAAGTGCAAGGAAACTTTTAGAGGAAAGCGCAGGACAGGATTTCAGTATCTTGATTTCTTTGGAAAGATGCCGGAAGCAATGCACCTCGGGTGTTCATAAAGTCTACTGTTGCTGCTACTTAACTTTATCATGAAACTGTGGTTTTATAGGCTTTTTACTGACAAGTCAAATAATATGAGGTGAAGTCTTATTTCGTCTTACAAAATATTTGGAGAGATGTCTTCTGAGCATTCTTAGATTTGGTTTTCCTTTTGTGGTCCTTCCTAATACTCCAAAACCTAATAAAATGTTAAAAAATCATTTCTGCTCATTTTCAATATACATTCAGAAGGGTTTTAGATGCAAGCGCTAACAGGGTAGATGCAATTCCCTATTTTCTAATATTATTCTACTCATTTCTATACTGGAATAAATTGTTGCAATAGGGAAATGTGTGTGTGTGTATGCATGTGTGCGCATATGCCTGTGTGTGCATACATCTGTGTGTTTCAGTTTCCACAGCACCAGAACTAGAGTTGAAGGAAAATTTCCATAGTCTCTTAAACTAGAAACTTCACATATCAATAGCAGTGGACACGTTTGAATATCAAAGCACTTATAGCAGGGGATGAGAGGTGACTAATAGTTATTGACTTTAGAATTTCTTGCCTTGACTCATGTGTTTTGAATTTTATATTCAGAAATTGCTTGCAGTCAAAGAACTGTTGATTCCTATGGACAACGGTGTATTTGACCTCATTTTACTTTCTTTACCCAAGGACACTAATGGTTGGATAAATTGATCACTAAAATTCAGGGCCATTACAGAAATCAACTTAAGTCAAAGTTTGTTATCCCCTTTAGAACGTCAGGCTCCTTTCTGATCCTCCCCTTCTATCCCACAGAATCCCCCGGGCTCTAATAAGTGGGACATTGGAAACACAGTGACCTGAAGAGGGAGGGGCATACTTGGCCTCCACAGCAGCAAATTTTGAAAATGGCTAACTTCCTCCTTCAGATAGGAGAGTGTTCAGATAGGAGAGTGTTCAGATAGCTCAGTGTTTTTCAGTTCTGTTTTGGTGGATTAATAATTCCTTAGTATTTCTTTCCTTAAGGGTACTTTCTAAGTAGTTTCTATTTATTGTTAATTATTCTAGCAGCATTATTGCCAAGAAAGGAGAAAATAGTGATTATTAGTTTCATTCTTAAGAATAAACAAATTGAGGCCCAGATGGACAAAACATGGCTGCCAGATGACTCAGTGAAGAATTAGGCCTGACCCTGCATTTCCAGGTACCAGGCCAGTCCCATTTATGTGCAATATCCCCTAAAAGAAGAAGAAGAAGGAAAAGGAGAAGGAGAAGGAAGAAAAGAAACAGCACATCCCAATGCAAATTTGAAAATGAGTAAATTTGTAACAGGAATTTCCAGAATCATAGGTTTAGGAATGAAATCCAGGAGTAGGTCCAGCTTGCTGGACTGAAGTAGTCGCTGGTGAAAGTGTGAAGAGCATATGCTCTCTTCATCCTTTTTTTCTTTGTAGGAGTTAATTGTCATCTGTTTAAAACTTCGAAGAAAAAAATAGGAAAGCATACCTTTTTTTGGCCTATTCTAGTTCCTCTTGGTTTACCCACACTTTATGGTATTTAGGAGACTATCTCTTCAAGATCCAAGGGTGTTAAACCCTGCATGCCAGAAAAACCAGTTCAACATGTTTGTGTCCACAAAGATTAAAATTACTAAACACACGATATTGTAGGACATTCATAAAACATTATATGATGCATCACATTTATAACATGCTTTCAAACACAATGCCAATTGACCCTCATGTCAGCATCTTGAAGTGTGAAGAAGAGCAGGAAGACAGTTTGCAGAGAAGGAATGGGGGGAACCAAGGCAAGAGCCTTAGATCTCTGGCTCCGTTTCTTCTCACTGTGTCATTGCCTTGATAAATAATAGTTTTACTTTTAATTATGGTGTATGCTTTCACTGATAGCTCTGACTGGCAAAGACTGACCACTTTAAAATCCGGTATGACCACACCAAACATAAATAAGCCTGGGGTGGAAGGAGGAAAGGTAGTAAAATGATGTTAGAAATAAAGTGATATGAAAACAAAGCATATGCCCCTTAATTCCTTGAACATATTCAGGGAAAAGTAAAAACAAAAAAAGGAACAAAGAGCTTTTATTTTTCGTTGTGTAACTTTGCCTAACTATAGTGTAAGACTAGTAAAGACAAAAAGGAATTGGAAATTATAAGCCTTAATCTAAAGAAATGTAAACAATTCATGAAACTATTTGTATTTATTTTTATGGTTTAAACTGTTTAATTTAGTAGATTCAACCCCAGAAAGAAACAAAGTATTTTTGAACAAAAATAGTAGGCTGTCACTTCTTTCCTGGGTCGAACAGGGTGGCCACCAGCCACGTGTGGCTTCTGAGTACTTGAAAGTAGAACTGAGTTGCATTGTAAGTTTAAAATACACAGCAGAGGCTGGGCATGGTGGCTCATGTCTGTAATCTCAGCACTTTGGGAGGCCGAGGCGAGCAGATCATTTGAGGTTAGGAGCTTGAGACCAGCCTGGCCAACATGGCAAAATCCCATCTCTACTAAAAATACAAAAATTAGACAGGCATGGTGGTGGATGCCAGTAATCCCAGCTGCTACTCAGGAGGCTGAGGCAGGATAATCGCTTGAACCTGGGAGGTGGAGGTTGCAGTAAACTGAGATTATACCACTGCACTCCAGCCTGGGTGACAGAGCGAGACTTCATCTCAGAAAAAAAACCAAAAACCAAAAAACAAAAAACAAAAAAAACCCAGGAGATTTTTAAGACTGAGCAGGAAATAAAGGATTCTAGAGGATCTCATTAGTAACTTCCATACTGATTTGATGTTGAAATGACAATGTATTCGACATGTTGAGTTACATAAATATAGTCTGAAAATTAACTTCAGTTTCTTTTCATGTCTTTCACTGTGAATACGAGGAACTTGCAGATTACATATACAGCTCCTGTTTTTCCTATTAGACACTGTTCTGAAGTGCTTACACTTCAGCATTTGTTACTTGAGTATTGGAAGACTTGGTGACATATGTTTTATTCCTTTTGATGGAGTAAAAAAAATAGGCCATGAAAAGATGTGAAGCTTTGATGGTAACTGTGCTCTTTATAAAAAACATTTCTTTGAGAATGGGAAAGTTTGGAAAGAAAATAAGGGGAGACTGAAGGGAAGTTGGAGGTTCTTGTGAAATGGCTTGTGATAATTAAGATGTTCAAGCTACCTTGTGAAAAAGAAAAATGTTTCCCTAGGTCCACATTCGGGGA